>OY728148.1:1629832380-1634832380 GCA_963277665.1 Viscum album | reverse complement strand
TATTTAATAACACATACCAACATTTGTAATTGTATATAAAAGTTATAATATAAAAATTTAGGTAGAATGAAGAGGTGATGTATAAGATTTCAGCACAGTAACTATTTAGGAAATATAATAATGATACAGGATAAAAAATATTTAATTTAAAGAAGTCAATAGGATTGTAATGGAAAATTTATAATGTCCTTAAAATAATAAATTGAGATTATAATGAGAAATTATGAGGAAGGTTCTATAATTGAAATGAATAAGGATGTGTCTCTCATTTTGGTAGGAAATATCACCAAACAATTTGGGAAACATAATGGGTGTATATAAATGTTCATGGGAGAGATTAATGATATTTAAAGGGTTATATAAACACATATACATAAAAAGGTATGTTTAAGGTATTTATAATGGCCTAACCAAACATGAAAAAATGGATATTAAGAGAAACAGCATATATGATTTTCTTTACCCCAATGGTCGGCTATAGAGGTGAGGGTGGGTTGGGATTTGGGGAATTTTCATGAGGAAGTGTGCGTCGACCTATGGTTTATCTAAAATTATATATGTAGCATCATGGTCCAATATTTTGGTTGTACCGGACCTTATTTAAGATATTTTTTAATAATGATAATAGAGGGATTTCCCTTAACATAGGAGGGTGACAAAAAATGCTTGGGGGAGATGATTGAGAGAATGATGGGACCTTTGGAAGAATATGGATATTTACTTTTAGAGTAAGAATATGATCCATGATTTTTGAGTAAATTGTAAAGGTAACCTTGGTGGGTTTATATTGAAATAAATAGTTGAGTTCATTATTATTTCTGAAACCAAGGATTAGCACTCTATATAATAACGTAACTAAAACCATAAACCTTACCTTGGTTTTTCCCGTGGTTTCTATCAACATGGAGTGGTTATAATTATATTATACTTCTAATATTTTAAACCATTGAAATATTATACTTGGATATGTGGATGTGAGTCATGATTATAAAAAATTTATTCTAAAACATTAAAATAAAATATATGTTTCATAGGATTCATAATGTCTATATAGAACTAATTAAATAATAATAAAATGACATTATTTTTTAGGAGAAACATATATTTTTTTGTTTATGATTGAATGAATTTATTTTATCACATTTTTTTATTTATGATATCATACTATAGGACATATATTCATATTGTATTGAATTTTTACATAAAAATGTGATTTCCTCAGGTTATTATATGAAATTCACCTTTGGATAATGTCGAGATTCTAATTCAAAAATTAATATTTATTTATCCTATTAATTTTATGTATATGTGAATTTCCAATTTGAAAAATATGAATGTATTGATAAATTATGGTTTTCACTATAACAATTCTCAAACACTTATAACATATTCATTTTTCTTCAAAGAAATTTATTGAAAAATTTCTCGGAAGTATTAGTACATGCATCAACAGTCAATTGACAAAATGGAAAGAGACATTGATGTATTATAGAAGAGTGTGTATTGTGAACCTAGTTATTACATCGATGTTTTTTACTACTTATATCATTATAGGTGTCCTATAGGACACATCATAGAGTTACAATGTATGATAATAACATTCATATGCATTGGTTCTGTGTATGAAATAATCCTGATCTCTATCACATTGAATCATTGCATAAAACCCATTTAGAGGGGAGTTTTTGGCATCAATGACCGGAAAATATTCAATGATGGACTGATTGGAATGTTCACATTGAATATAAATACTACCAATAACTGATATTATGAATTTTGTAGTCAACATTTTAAAGGTAATGTTGTTTGATGGATATCCACATACCTCAGATCTTTGGTCAGGCCCTCAATTAAGTTCTCTTTCAAAGCCATTACATAGAATAAAATGATCCTTTTTAGTAGGAACTCAAACCTCAACTGATGGATCACATGTTGTCATCGCCATCCCAAATGGAAAGATTGAGTGTTCCACCTGATCAAATACTGATGGACAGCTTTGAGCTCACGACACTTTATGACACACTCTTCAATGTACTCAAACCTGTTTTCCTAAAATTCTAAAATACTACCTTTATAGATGTGGACACCCATATGTCATAGCCAGATTTCAAAGGACAATTAACACCAAAGGGGTATTAAAAAATCAAGATAGAATACTCCACCAAAATACCATATTTGATTTTTTTAATTCTAGGTAGGCTTCAAAAAACCATTATTATTTAATTTCATATTGATATAGAAGTGAAAAAAACATCCCACTTGTAATTTTAGTAGATGAGATGGGCAGTGAATTTCATTGGAATCCCCCATATGCCTTAGATATTGTGAGAACATTTATCTCCTATTTTTTTAGTTCGATTTTTCGAGGTCCTTATGGGATTAAGAATGGTATATTTTTTGGATGGATCTCAGTGAAGGGAGATCCCTTGATGGGATTATGATCTTCGTATATAGTGTTCCATAGAGTAAGTGTGTTAATCACCTACTACTGATGGCAACGGAACCTATCATTGATACCATATAGATGGTTCAAAACCTGAAGCTATTTATGGGGTAGGTTCGGTCTAGGCGTGCTCAGATCCTATTGATATACTGTGATTCCCATGCTACTAGGAAAATTCTGGTCAGTGTGATGAAAAATAAAATTAATGATCAGAATATTCTAAAGTTATTGGGAGATGCTGGTAAATCCAAAAAAACTTTTTTCACTATATATATTCAATGTATACCCCATATTTGAACATGTTTCAAAGTGAACATAAATAGTGCATTGTTCGGCTTTCTGAGAAAATAGAGATGTGAATGCATTTTCCAAACATATCATGGCTTCAATAAAATATGTTTACATTACTCTATTTGATTACATACTTAATATGAAGATGAGTTAGGGAAAATGATGTATGTGTGCAAACACATTTTCGATGATATGTGGCATGCACTTCAGATTGAATAGGGATAAGAAAATTCTTTTATATCTTTGAAGACAATAATGAGGAATTACCCATTTATGCTCCTTCCCCATTAGATTGAAAGTGTGAATCTTGCTACTCAACATAATCTTCTTGTATTACATGCGTATAGAAAGACTAACCAGGTAGAAGATGCCTTATCAAAGAGGGATCATTTTAATGAAATATCAATTTGGATTTTTCATATCACCTAACCATTGTACCACTTTGGTAAATGATGACATGCTTGGGGTGGTTAAATCCTAGATACGAAAATTCACTTCTAATGGATGATCTTGTTTCTTTGTTTACATTTCAGCAGATAAATTATCTGGATTGGGCTAACCTTGATCTTGGACCTTAATTATATAACTATTTATCAGCATTATATTAATTTCAATTAATTATTATATATAATACAAATAAATTTAATTTAAATCATTCCCATCATGAGTTATTTTTAATTAATTTAAATGATGAAACATTATGTGTTTTAAAATAGTTTTATGGAAAATTTGTTTTCTTGAAACAAATAAACAAATTCCAATTTCTAGTACATAAATATAATTAATTAGATTAAATATAAGTAATTAATAATTATGTTAATTTGAAATCAAAAAATAATGATCCTTGTTTATTTCTTAATTTATAAAAATAAATTACAATTTTAAACAAATGGTAATTTTTCATTATTCATTGAAAAATAATCATTTTCTGAATAATCCCAAAACTTCACCAAAATTTAATTTTGATACACTGATTTAAAAACATGATTTTTTTTATAAACTAAAATTTATAAAATTTCTAGTAATTAAAAATTTTTTTCACAGAAATAATTGAATATCATTCTTGAAGAAAATATATTCTTGATGAATACAATTATCATCACTAAATATTCAGTGATTATAAACTTTAAATTTACTAATAAAACTATGTTCATTTAGAATTATATATTTATGTATTTCAAAAAGAAGTGAATACTATTCATAAACAAAAATTTAATGTCTATGTTATGGTTATTATATTTAATTAATAATTTTTATGTGTTCTAAGTAGTCTTTCAGATAGGCTATCAAACATAATTTTCTCTTTTAAAAACTCAAAATTCACATTATTTCCCCCAGTAATAATTTTATTCATCAGAATATTAACTTGATCTTGGTATGAAGCATTTTATTAAATGAAAATACCTTACTTCAAAACCCACATCGTAAAAACAGGTAATAAAACATCGACTTTAAAAGGGAGAAAGAGAAGTATGAAGGTCATCACATTAATAGGATTCGAAGGAGGATAGAATTAGTGATATGTGAAAACATAAACATAGAATAAAAACATCTAAAACTAAAGAAACAATAGAGAGTTTTATAAAACATGGCTAGTATAAACTCTGTGACCACAAAACTAAAAAATTTTTATGGGTGATAAGACCATCAATTCATATGAAATGAACAAGATATAAATACATTTTTTTCAAGATCCTTTTCCAAGAGTTTTTTAATTTTATTATTTTATAGATTAGGAACATAAGTAAAGATACATTCTTGAATACTATAATTCTAATATTTAGTCAATTTTCATTACCATGACATCTTTCTCTACAAATGATGATAAATCAAGATAAATTTTTTAATGTTTGAATCATTACAATTAGATTTTGATGGATCGCATCATGCAAAAATGAATTTTTTTTCTACATTCATTAGAAAAACCAAAATAGATAAAATAATGTAAAATAATACTAAAAATGAATAATCCATAATATACTAATCTAAAAAAATTAATGAAAAATCCCAATGGTTTAAAATAGATAATTCCTTAAGTAAATACCCTTATATCTCAAATAACACCAATGAACACAACATTAATTATTGTTTTAGCTAAAAAAAATTCTCTTACAATTAATATTATAGAAAAAATCATAATTATGTTCTTCTAAAATAATAATTTTTACCCAAAAAAAACCTCTCGCAATATATTATTCACCAACTAAATGTAAATAACATATTTGATCCAGTAATGTGTTTTCTAAAAATATTCCTAAATATTCTAAACATCCTATCCCTAAATCATCAAAAGTGGAATCAATGAATTTACGTATCAAACATAGACATATCATGCCATCAATAATTAGTTTTTTTCAAACATCAAACACATATTTAGGTTCATCAAACCCTCAACCGTGTATTTTTTAAAACAAAAAATCATCACTAAATCACTTTTATATGTTATTGGTACTATTAAATACAAATATCAAATCCTTTAAAAAAATACTTTGGAAAAATACTTATATATTTTATGATTATTATCTCCATAATTTTATTGATATACTACTTAGTCATCCAAAATCTAAAATACCTATATATATATAATTTAATACTTACACTTCAACATTTTATATAGCATAGGTCCATTGTCTAGGATTGAACCCATGAATTAGGACATTTACTCAAATAAATCTCATATTCTCCACACATAATACATTGAACAATAAATGGTTTTATGTGATGTAATGTATTACCTTGCATCACAATATTAATTTTTTATGGGAACTAGATACCTTATTCCCTACTTTTTTACACATTAAACACCTTTAAGTTTCTTTTAGGCATTTCTCTTGGCATCACATTCCATATTTTTTGACACGGAAATATAACATTTTCCCCTTCATCGCCATTATTAAATGGCCGCAATTGATATGTTTTTGAGCTATTATTTGTTATAATTGGATATTAAAGTACCTTTTAGTTAGTAATTATTATTATTTATATCTTGTTTGATGTAATCACAATATCTCCTAACCATGAAGCTATCATGTTAGGTATCTCATTTGGGTAGGCATAAAATTTTCCATCATATTTTTTGTTGACTCTCTTCTTCATATTTCTAATAATTGTCTATAATAAAATGAAAATTATTGATGATTATTATATAATATATTAAATACAAAATTAAATATAAAATAACATTCTTGGTATTACATGTAAATGAAATGTATTTCATTAACTTCGGAATTTTTTTATTCAATATATGTTATCCATGATCTATTTCTTAACATAGTCTTATATTTCATTTATTATTCCAATAATAATTGTTTTCAATTATATTGTAAATTTACCAAATCATGACACCAAGGAGTATCCAAAAAGGTGTATTGTGAGGCCAATTTTCAGGAACCATTTCCTATCAAGTCTATCATAATGTAGTGTTTTGGGGTTGTACCCCTTGATATATCTATACTAGTCCACATAATCTTCTAGTATCCAGACATCTATAAATTTTCATCGAGACTAAATATTTAATAATTTATCAAAACATACATTTTTTCATAGAAATATTTTTATCACTAATGCTTTCGGTTTAGCTTTCTAATCCTAATAAAAAAATAACTAATCTTTCATTTGATACCAACTATGATAACACTTGACTTTATTAAAAACTATTTCATGTATTATTAAATAATAATTCACTTAATACAACCTAGAATATCGATAAGTATAATATCTTTTTGAATTAGTTATATAGCATAGAATCATGAGAATGGGAGATAAAAAAATAATTTTAAACAACCAATACATGCTTTTATAAATCATTAGTCCTCTATAACAGCATGGGACATCTTGGGGAAAGTCATAAGAAATGGGGGACCTATACTTCACATTATGGTAATAGAAAAGAATAATAACTTTATAAAAGTATAATAGGTCACGAAATTTTAATTTAAATTTTAAATAAAATGTGTGATAACAGAAAACATAAATAATTGGGAATATTATATTATAATAAAATAAAGGCAACATCAATATGTGGAAAAATCATTAAATATGACATAAAAAGAAAAATTCAAGTTTACACACCATTTAAACATAACATAATGTTCATAGGATAAACATCCATACATTATAAAAGGAATCTTATAATGATTAAACATTTTCCCGGTTATTGGAGCCCTAATATTACATATCCATCAAAATAATATAACATATATGCATAAGTGTACCACATAGAAAATATAAAATAAGAATATATTTGATCACATTTAATTCAAATATAATTTAATGTGGATTATCTACATGTATGTCACCTATATAATATTTATATTTTAAAAATGTGGAAAAACCTTGATAGGAAATGGGTATGGGTATTTAATACAAATCTATTGGGTATGGAAAATCATAGTGATATTTTGGTAGAATAATATGTCAACATTAATATTCATGAGAGGTTTTAATGAGAGTGTAAGGGTTATCTCATCATTGAAAAATCATAAGATAATTATGTATTATATGGAATAACAAAACCCAAAATTTTTAATTGGATATAAAATCTATAATGCAATGAAGATTCTTGAATAAATTGGAGATGGAGAGGATTTCAACAGAGTTACCTTTTAGGTAAACACTATAATGAGTAGATATAAATGATACTAAATTGTAAGAAAGTCAATTGGACAATATATTTATCTGTATAAGGTCATGAAAACATAATAGTTATATATTCAAATAGGAAATTTTAATTATGCTTATTGAATTTAAAAGAACAGAGATAATTCACACACTTTTCGAATGAAAACTCATTGCACGGTTTTAAAAGAATAACAATTATAGATATTGGTTAGTGGGAGGTATTAATGTGATTGAAAGGGGACACACATAACATAGAAATATAATAGGATGTATTATGGATGTTTAATTTTATACGAAAGAATGAAAAATAGAAATTAAGAGGTACAACATAAAATAGGTTCTTTAATAAAGAGATAACAGGGAGAACCCTTACCATGAGAGGGTGATTCCAAATTATTGGGAGGAACTTAATGAGATACTATATGAAAATTGGGATGAGTCTTTATAGGTAATTGTAGAGTAATTACATGATCTGTGGTTTTTTGGTGAAGTTGAATGGGAGTTCTGGTGGGTTTATATAAGAAAATGAAGTGGATTTGTTTATATTTTCCAAACATAGTTTATTGAATCTATATAATAATGTAATAATAACCGAAAACATTCCCATGGTTACTAAAACATATTTGTGGATTTCATTATTTTATATGTACAAGGTCCTATATCATTAAAATATTAGCATTGATGATGTGAATATGAGTCGTGTTTATAAAGAATTTATTTTAAAAAAATAGAATATAATATATGTTTTAGAATATTCATAAAGGATTTATAAAATTAATAAAATATCATCAATATAAAATTATTTTAAAGGTAAAACATATATATGGTAGTTGAAAGTATTAAAATAATTTATTACACCACTTTTGAATCTTTATGATGTCATAATACATACCCTATATTTACAGTATAAAAGTTATTAAAAACAATTTCCTCATTAATTGATGAAAATTTTACATATGGATATTTATAATAGGTTTATTCCAAAAAATAATAATTATTTAATAAAAATAATATAATAAATATTTAAATATTTACATCAAAAAAAATTAACGCACACTAATAAATTAAGGGTTTTCTTAAAAAAATTACAGTTTTGAAACCCATATAACATTCAAATTTAGCTAGATAAAAATTCTATTATAATTAATAATTAATAAAAAATTAATAAATAGTATTAATTTATTAAAACAAATTATTTTTACAATTCATGAATTCATAAAAATAATTTTTTTATTGAAATATAATATTATGAAAAACTAAAATTTGAGTTTTGGTATATTAAATTTTTTTTTTATCAAACCCATTAATCATTATGAAGGATAAACTATTTGGTATAAACATAAAATTATTTCATTTTAAAGTAAATATATATTCATATTGTCATGGTAACTCTTGTTTCCCTTGATTAATTATTTTTATAATATTTTTACCCATTATTTACCTATTTTTATTTCTATACAGTAATAAATATTTACTATAGTTACAATCCATATTTTCAAAAAGTTATATTGACCATATTACATAATATTAATTTTTATCATTCTAAATAATGAATCAACTTTTTCAAAATTATTTCATATATTTGGTAGAATTTAATCTAATATAAAACCCCCAAGCATGATGGATGGTTGTTTTAAAAAAATTACTTTTTAAAGAAAATATGATTTTAACTTAGCTCTATAAATATGAACAATAATTATATAATTTTAAATTTATAATAATATATATTTAATATATAATTATAATTTAAATATTTTCTATTTGGTTTTATTTTATGTTAGTTAATATATATATATATATATTATGAATATTAAAAAATCAGAAAAATGTGTTTTCAAGCTAAAAACATAATTATTCCAAATTATAGTATATAAATTAGATTAATTTGATTTAATATAACTCAATAATAATTATTTTATTTTTAGTTAAAATAACTCTTGGAATTTTAAATTATATAATTTATCACCATAAATGGTAGTTTCATACATATTTATATTTTTCAGTAATCATTGAAAGATCATCAATTTACCAAAATTCATAAAATTTGAAACTTATTTTATTTTTATATACTGATATAAAAAATGAATTCTTTCTTCCAATTAAATTTAAAAATTTCCTTTTAAAATAATAATATCTTTTTCACAATAATAAATAAAGTTTTTAAGAAAACATGTTGTTGAAGAATGAAATGAGATCAATAAAAATAAACTAATTATTTACTAAGAACTTATGAATATATTTTCATTGAATTATAATATATATATATATATATATATATATTTCATAACATAGTTAATTCTATTCCTGTCTTGAGATTTAATGATTAGTTTATAATGGCCGTATTTAAAGAATCCTTTTTTGGGTTAAGTATTTCATATCACATACGCTATCAAACATAATTTATTATTTTAAAATCATAGGGAATTTAGACAACCGTTTTCACATCATCCAACTTATTTTAGGTGTCTTTACCGTGAAAGATACTATATCCACCTTCATAATATTAATGAAATGAAGGATGAAATCCACTATATCTCTATAACTACCTAAAATCCTTAATGGATGGCTTCTAAGAACCATGGTTTCATCATATTCATTTATCTTGTATCATATTGGAAAAAACTATAAATTATTTAATCCAATGGTTATTAATTCTTGGAATAATTTGAGGAGGGGAAGTAGGGATATAACACAACCGACCCACATGATTTGGTCCACACCCATTCAACAAAAACAAAACTCTTGAGACTTATTGAAAAATCTTGATTGTTACCTGGGGATGATTCAAGGTCATTAAAAAAAGTATGCCTTATAAAATGATGATTAAAGAGAAATTTAGAACTCTACCTAACCTATCAAAATTTATTTAATGTTATCACTACTATATTCTAACACCATATGTTTTTTGTATGTTTATTTATTTTAATAAATATAATTTCTTTGATGGCATGTAACTCACACAACCTAGAGTTTAAATAAACCATAATATAACAAATGATTTTAACTAAGAATAATTTTTTTTGAAATGAATAAAAATGAATAAATATTAATAAATATCTATAATAGTTTTAATTAATCAAAATATGTTGATAATTATTTACTACGTTTTCAGTGATGTAATTAAATGTTTTAAAAATAGAATACAAATGAGAATTGTTTTATTTCTATTTGTGAGAAAATAATAGATTTTATTTGTACCACATTTATAATGTTTATTTGAAGAAATGAACAAAAATTATAATATAGTTATATATAAAGTACCATTGAGTGATTTTTTTAGAATGTTATAAAAAGATTGATTTTTTTATTAATAATGTGGAATAATAATTTTTAATGAAAATTTACTTTCTGTTTCAAAAATTTAAAAAGCTACATTTTTTAAAATAGTATTAGTTATATAATTAGTTAATTTATATTGTTAATAATCTAATTAATTAAAGTTGAATAAAACTTTTTGGATTTTTAGATAATGTTTGTATACTATAAAATACATTATTTGAAGAAAAATATTTTAGATCACGATTTTATAGTTTAATTTGAAATTTAATTATGATAATTCCAAATATTGAATTGGATAAAGATTATTCCACTGTATTATTCATAATTTTATTATTTTATTTATATATACCCCATTATTTTCAACCATTATGAATATTAATTTGGGTAAATATTTATCTCATTAGTAAGAGTAAAATGGTTAAAATATGTACGAAACATTTGGATAAGGATTTCAATTTATATTACAGTTTCCTTTTTCCAATTATAAAAGTGTATTATGAAAATATCCCTCTATTACTATAATATATGTCAACTTTTTGGAATTTTTTTTATTATGTCCATTATATTAATTTAGGATATTATTGAAAAAAATTTCAATCTCTTGAATTAAATATATCTAAATTTTATATGTAATGATAAAAAAGGATAAGTTTGGTTATAAATGCTTATATGAAAAAAAAAGTAATTTAATATTTGTATATTAATTTATTTGTAATTTTTATGAGATTGAATAGTTATTTTAAATTCTTCCATAATGTCTACATGATATATATTATATTAATAGGTAAAATAAAAAAATGTTGTCAAAAATATTAAAATTCAAACAAGTTGGAAGAATTATTATTTATCTAAATTTTACTGATATATATATATAAGCGATGTAGGAACTGCTTATATTAAAATTAGAGATCAATTTTCATAACATTAAACTGTAAGTAAATAAATTTTGAAAACAATGAAAATAATGATATTATATATAAATATATTTTAATGAATAAATTAAAAATAATTAAAATAATGAATGTGGTTATATAAGAGAATATGTTGTTGGAATGTTCAATGTTTTCTTTTTATGAGATATTTTTTACCTTATAATTAAAAATATATAACTTTAAAGTTAGAAAATAATTACCATGATTAATATTAAAAATTTTTAACCAAGGGTTTAAAAAACAACAAGGTTGAAAAAGATACTAAAATAATTCTAAATTTATTTTAATTATGGTTTATCAATATTATTCAATTTTTTTATTTTAATCACTCTCCATTTTTAAATATTCTGATTCAAAATGAGATAATTATATTTTAAATTTTTTATTTAATTCTAAATGTTTCCTTTCAATACCATAAAAAAGAAAACCCGTTATATTTTTTTCCATATAGTACATTGATACATCTAGCTTGAAGAAAAACCCTATAAAATTTTCTTATAACTTATATATGCAAAAATTAAATGTTCTAGACTTCTTAAAATACACATACGATGTTTATTAAGAGAGGATCTAAATGATTTCTCTCAAAGAAGAGTTATTCTTATTTTCCAACCTATTATCAATATTTATTACTATTTTTATGATCATGAAACCTACATTATCCTACCCATTTTCTATCAAACGAGACGTATATTTTTCACAAGAGCATACATTTGGAGCACCTCCTACATATAGTGATACATTTCATTTTTATCACCTTCTTTCATGGATGTGTATATTGATGGGTTTAATTTTTATACATGATATTTATTATATTATTATAATTTTATAAATGTTAATATCATATATAAATCCTTACCTTCAAATATATTGGAAATCGATATCATTTCTCATGCATATATACAGACTACCACATCTATAAAGAGATGTGGTTAGTTATTTTACTCATCACATGGATGGTAATAAGGATGAATTTAATATATAAACATGATATATATTATATAGAAACAGCTGGTAACTATTAATTAATATTTTATGATTATTTCATTCCATATATAAAAAAATGAAAAAAATATTTATGGGTACCTATGAACTACAATCTCTATGAATGATGTTATTTATTTTATACATATTAATTTTTATTATTATAGATATATATATAATGAATATTTAGGATACATAAATCATAAATATCATTATAGATATGGAATAAACATCATAAAATTACAATTACTAGAACTACCCCATAGAAATAATTATGAAAAATAAAATATTTAGCATGCATAAATGATGGTTTTGAAAAGGAAATATTAATAAATTAGCGTTGAAATGTAATATGTGGATCATATATGATATTATAAATACTTTTAAGACTATATAATGTTTTTATATTAATATAAAATTTAAAAAACAGGAGGATAGATGCCTGTTTATGCAAGATGAACATGAGGTATAGGGTTTTTGTGACAAAATCATTTTATATCAGGATTATTTATTAATACGTCTTTAATGATTACTTTTTTGGATTGACCCCTCCATAATGTTAGTAATTTTTTATTTTGTTATTTATTGAGAATAAATGTTTTCATATCATTTTACACACATTACATACATGAGACTCTAAAAAACCCTTTTAATGATAGCTGACATTATTTCTCACATTTATTGAAAATAATTTTTTATCCATGTTCTTGTTTTAAAAAATATTTTCATGACTGTTTTTACAATTATTAAATATTATTTTAAATTCATTTTTATCCATGTCTTTATATTAACAAAATTGAATAAATGTATCATTCAGGGATTTTTCCAAATGTTTTGTATTTGAATTTATACAAAAATTTTGAATCCCTATTTTTACATAGACAACATGAGCATAATTTACCAAGATCATGGAAACCATTATAATGTATTATTCTGTTACAATTTTACATGTTTATTTTTAATTGAAATGTTTTCCTTAAAATGTATGAATTTTTTACTCTTTGATTATGTGATATTAGATTTATATTATTATGTTCCTCGTGAGATAATCATGTGATTTTTAAAAGGTATTTTTATTATAAGATTAGATCCATTTATGTTTCATAGTATTTAAGAGTGGATATTATCCAATAATAATATATTTTCTGTTTCTCCAGATAGTTCATGGTAGTCCGGATGAAATATTGATCAGACCTATTTCCTTTTCCACGGGTTATGTCAAGATGAATTTTTTATGACACCTCGAAGACAAATGAATGTATTTATCAAAATGTGATTAGTGGGAATATAGTTATATATCACACTATTTAAATTTTATATAAATAATGTTTTATGGTCTAAAAGGATTCAAAATTGTCTATCGAAATCCTAAAAAATTAAAGGTACAAGTAAGGTTATCCAAAAATTAAATATGTCACTCAGGTTTTTAGCAGAATAATAACATGTAATAAATGTATTTGTGGGTATATTTAAAATTTTAATTTTATGATTATAATAATGAAACACTATATTACCCTTTTAAATGAAATTATCGTATTCCCATGGTATGTTCTAATTGAATTATGTTCTTTGATACCTTTAGGATTCACGTCATATGAACTATGATGACTTATGTTGTGGCACATTTTAACCTCCTATTAATTTATAGATTTATATTTAAAAGGTAATCCCTTGTTGATATTCCCATTATGATCATATTAGGTTTAAATTATCATTAATATCACCCTTATATAACTATACTAAGCATCTGAGATCACCTTTTATTATTATTTGTTTTCCCTATGATATTAATAAAAATTTTATGTTTTCTATGTATAAGAGAGGTTATATTGTTGAGAACTATGTTGAAGATGATATAGATATTTCATGATCCTATTTTTTCTGTATCTTTGCTTTTGAAGAAAATAAATCTTTGAGGTTATTACATGGATCATAATGTCAGGTATTTAATATTGAATTAATATGATGTCATATTAATCTAAGAAAAGTATGAGTCTATGTAGTTTATACTAGATATATTATTAATGAACATTGATAACTACAATTGTAATGGCTCGGGCCTCTCCGGTCCACTACATTCTGAAAATGTGGCGTTGGAGGTGTTCTGGGAGGTCAAGGTGACTTATCCCCCAGCCGCAGCCTACCGGTAGCTCGGTCTACCGGTAGCCGCAGCCTACCGGTAGCTCTGTCTACCGGTAGCCGCTGCCTACCGGTAGCTCGGTCTACCGGTAGCCGCTGCCTACCGGTAGCTCTGTCTAACAGTAGCCGCAGCCTACCGGTAGCTCGGTCTACCGGTAGCCGCAGTCTAGCAGTAGCTCGACTAACAGTTTTCCAAATTTCAAGTTCTGTGAACAGTATTTCTATCGGTGATCTTCTATCGGTAGACTTGAATAATGTTCTATCGTTGAGGATCTAACGGTAGACTTGTGTTTCTATCGGCAAGGTTCTATCGGTGACCTTTTCTTTCCTTTGCCAATTTTTTAGTTCTGTGAACAGTGTTTCCATAATTTTAAGAGCTACTGATTCCTTCCTTTGCCAAATTTCACGTTTGAACAGTGTTTCCAGAATCCTAAGAGCTACCGATTCCTTCCATTGCCAAATTTCATGTTTGAACAGTGTTTCCAGAATTCTAAGAGCTACCGATTCTTTCCTTTGCCAAATTTTGAGTTTGTGAACAGTGTTTCCAGATTCCTACAGTTTTGCCCCTTTTGACGTTTCCTTTGATGTAAAATACATTTAAAGCCTTATTTTAAGGGCTCTTAAGGCCGTTTAAAATTACATAAATCCTATATTAATTATTCCTAAGGCCAGGATGTATTTACTTGGTCAAACCGCGTGGGTTAATGCGATCCGTTTTTAATGGAGAATTAACTGGATCTTAAACTGTCGCCCCATTAAATCATCAAAAAGGGACGAGATATCATTCTCCCTTGTTCTTTCCTTTTTTTTCTCAACTAAGAGGCACTAGAACCTTTCAATACTTTCCGTAGGAGTTTCACAATCAATCTTTACTCCTAGGATTGGTTCTGCTCTGTTTTGGATGCAATCGAGCCGTGTCGATCAATCTTCGATATAAGGTATGTTGTATCGTCATTCTTTTGGGGTTTATTTTCTCCTATCCTCCTTTCCATAATTATACCATGTAATTTACAAGATTCTAATGGGTTTTCTTGGGGTTGGTTGGTACTGTCATACCGCAGCATCCTCCGGTGGATGCAGTTGTCGCGAGGGGAGGATCGTGACCTATTGTGTGGATAAAGAACGTGAGGACCTGTTTGAGGTAGGGGATTCATGGATTCTATAATTTTATATGTGCAATCGTAGAATTATCATGATTTATCCCTTTGGATCACAATGAAATTGACCTAATTAAATACTTGAACCTGATTAAAAGAATTGGTTGATCGCATGTTTTTGCTTTATACTGTGATAACGGTTTACCTCATGTTTTCCTAGACATAGTGATATCTATGTTTTCTTTGATTTGTTGATGGTTCATGATAGAAATTGATAATGAACGTAAAGCTGGAATTAATTGTTAATTAATTGGCTAAAGATAAAGAGGCATGTAAATTAATCTGGTTATTGCCATTGTTGTAGTTGTTCTAATTTGAGGATAATCAAATTAGGGAAGTAAGAATGGTTATTTAATTTTGATATCTTTCTGATTAGGTATCCGTGATTGGATCCTACGAATAAAAAATCTACCAATTCAATATGGATTAAAGAACAGATTATGTGGGAATTTCTAAAGGGGTTCTGAGTTACCCTCTTGTTTGTTAAAGGGTCAAGAGCCCATGGTTGTTATTGTTGTTTTTCTACTTCTTGTGCTGTGATGTGCGCTTGGATGGTTGTTGTGATATGTGGAGGCATGGAGGCCTTGTGGTTATGGCAGTGGATGATGCCTAGAGTGGCGATATGCATCAGCTATGCATGTGGGTGTCGGGGAGGACACCAGGGGTGATGGAATGGGATGGATGCGGTTACTGGATGCTTGTGGTTTTCTTTGAATTTTAATATTCTTTGCTTTTCCCCACTGCTCAACGCAGTTGGTCTCACTACCCTTCTTCCGAAGGAGGCGAAGACGCGCGGGGTATGCCACGTCCTTTCCGTGTTTAGCCTCTCACGGGAAAATGGGTATGTTCTCTTCCTATAGGCGGAAAAGACTCGACGGGTAGTATATCTACTCACCGTGTGGAGCCTCCTTTCTGTTTAGTAGCATAAGATTCTTTTCTAGAATGCCTGAGAATGTGGGAAAGTAACTCTATAATGAATGTTTGATTAAATGGTGAAAATCCATGGGGATAGAGATACTGGAATTTAAAGGTGATGTGAATCTTAAAAGGAGCAGTTGTTTTTGAATGTGATGACAATTCAGTTTAATGTGGAATTGTTCATTCTTAATTAATGTTTAACGAATTTAATTAACGTACAGTGGAACTGATAAAATGAGAATGGAGTAATCTAATAAATCTCTTCAAATGTTTGTGTGCTTATTGGATATCTAGTCTTTGAAGTAGCAGCCTGGAGTCTGAGAGAAATTAGCTGCAGTTGTATCTATGACTAGGTAATGCCCATAGTGTGCATGTGAGTTACATATATATTCTGTACTTTTTGTGTTTCTATACACTACACCACCCTGTCGGTAAGGGAAACTGACACCCCGGGGATTCTGAGCCATGGGGGGTGTTTTCCACAACATTCTGATGGGAGGTTGAATGGCTAACTACCCCCTTTGGCCCCGCTCTCTTCTCTTGGTAGATACTTATGCCATAAGGCACAGCGGTTAGTTACCCCATATATGTGTGTAGAGGGCTGTAATGGCTTGTGGTTATTCACACACATATATTCTGGATATATTATCCTATGGACTACTATAGGTGTAATGTGTATAGGCTATGATGGCTTGAGGATCCTTACTCGGAGTATGGGCTGTAATGGCTTGAGGTATTATACCTGACGTATGATACACGTTATGTGGGCTGTGGTGGCTCCCGGAAACTACCTGGTTACTTTTGTTTGTGATGAAGGTGTGGTTCTTCGCCCAGGTGTCTACGGGCAAGCCTATGTGGTGCACGAGGTGCAGATTGTGGAGCTTAGCCCAGGTGTCTGCGGGCAAGCCTTTGGAGAGAGATGCACATGACGTATGTCGTTCGGGAAAAGCCGCAAACCAGTGGGGAAGTAGTAGTAGGATACCCTTGATATTCTTTACTATATTCTATATTCTTGTATTCGTTACTTGGTGAGAGTGGCCAGGGTGAGGTTGCGAACATAGTATACCTGTTTAGGTAACGAGTTAGTTTCACTTGTTGTTCACTAGACTTTATCATGCTTTCTTTACTTTTTCACGAGAGTCGTGTGGAGGATCCTATTGAGTATAATGTTAAACTCACCCTATGTCTATATAAACTATTTTTCAGGTCACCTAGAGCAGGTTAGAGATCAAGCTGGTTACTACTAGCTTGTGGTTGGAGGAGCTGTTCGGGCTTGTGGTTGTTACCGTTTCACCTTCTTTTGGGTACATTTAGTTTCCCCTTTCAGTTGTAGTACTTTTTCATGACATTTAATATATGTACTTGGATTTCTTCTATATTTTAGTTATGAGATGGTGTTGGTTGGAGTCTATTCTAACTCTCTCTTCTAATGTGTTCTCTTAGAGCGTAATGCCTCCAATTTGTGTGTGTATTATACCCTCGGTGCTAGTCGCCAACCCGGGGTCTACTGGAGGCGGGAATCGGGGGTCATTATCTCTCTTCTCACATTGTCGGCCTAGGAGGGGTACACTTTGTGGGGAGGGGGTTGTGACAGAGTGGTATTAGAGGTCTGGTTGAGGGATAGGATGGAGTTTAGAGTTAGGCACAGGTGAGGATGCATGGGGTGGTAGGGAGACAATGTCATTCATGTTTAGCAAGTGAGGTAAACACTGGAGACCGGCAGAGACATAGGCGTTCAGGGCCGCCTATGATCTGTTGCACTAGCCTTTAAGTTTACGATGGCTACTAAACAAAGTGATACTGGTTGCAGGGTAGAGAGCTAGGAAAGGATCATGCATCATTATTCTTTGCGCCTGTGTTTGAATGGGTAGACCTTGGGATAGGTAACCTGAAATTAATAAAACAAAACAATTAATTAATTAATGTGAGTCTTCCATATTCCAGGATTAGGAGTTCTAATAGTTGTTATTTTACAGGTATGGCTCCAGGTCGACGTCCTCGTCAGGTTTGCGCAGAAGATGCCCAGCAGGCTGTTCCAGCAGATCACCCCCGAGTAGAGGTTGACGAAGATGAAACATGGAGGAAGACACTTCGAGAGTTTTAGCGCCAGAGTCTACAGAAGTACGAGGGCTCCGTTTCAGATGCAGTCACAGAAAACTGGTTGGAGGAGATCGAGATAGGCTTCAGTTCGATTTGTGCTCGGAAGGACCACTGGGTGTCCTTGGTTGTGACGATGCTGCGTAGAGAAGCAAGGCAGTGGTGGTTCTTGTTCCTCAGTGATCGTGAGGAGTCAACAATCTCATGGGAGGAGTTTCGAGATAGGTTTAGAGTCGAGTTTCTTTCGTCCAATGCGAAGGTGTCCAGTCACCAGGAGCTTCTCACCCTTCGACAGGGGAGCTCCAGTGTTCTAGATTTTGGAATCCCTTGCAGGAACCTTCTACGATATGCTTCAGACCTGTTACCAGATGATGAGGCCATGGCGAGGAATTTCGAGGAGGCTTTGCGTCTAGAGATCCAGCGCCAGGTCACCCCATTTATGCTGAATACATATCTTGAGGTGCTGGCGAGGGCAGAGGTTGTTGAGAGGACTCTGGCCAGGACTGGATCTTCACGAGAGGGTAATCGTCATGATTCCTCACGAAGGAGAGTTGTGGTCTGGGGTTCCCGGTTTTCATGACAGAAGAGTTTCCGTTCACCTGGGGGTAGGTCCCAGCCCTTCTCATCTCGTTTCTCCGGAGGCAGCAACTCTCAAGCCTATTCCAAGGGATTAGGCGCTTGTTATTATTGTAGTGGTCATGGTCATCAGCAGTGGGAGTGCCCAACTTTTCATAGCAGTCATCATGCACCGGGCACTCCACTCCAGGTTCCTCCGTTGAGGCAGTTCCAGCCGAGGCAGCAGTAGCATGTTGCACCAGCTTTAGATCACCAGAGGGTAGATGGAGCAGGTAGAGGACAGCCCCATGACGCTCCCCGTCCTCAGAGAGCAGAGCGCGGCCGTGGTGGTGGTCGTCATCGGGGTCAGAGAGGCCGTGGAGGTGGTCGTGGTCAGCTTCATGCTCTAGCGTTGCCAGCCCCAGGCGAGCCAGATGTCGTTCGAGGTACCCTTTGCTTTTTTTCTACCTTGGTGTATGCCTTGTTTGATTCAGGAGAAACACACTCCTTCATATCACCTACCCTTGTCCATGCTTTCAGACTTGAGGTAGAGAGGCTTCCAGTGCCCATGGCATTGACTACGCTAGTTGGAGGTCGAGCTGACTTGTTTGAAGTATGTAAAGACTGTGAGCTAGTGTTGCGGCAACACCGCTCTTGGGGAGATTTCATATGCTTGCGAATACAACCATATGATTTCATACTCTGCATGGATTGGTTGTATTCGGTGCAGGATATTGTGGATTGCTATAGGAAGAAGGTCATTTTCCTTGATGCAGATGGAGAGAATGTGGTGTTTGTTGGTGAGAGAGATCCTCGGATGAGTCATAGACGAGTTTCATCCTTATCATCCATGATGGCTGGGATGATGCTGAGTTCTTCAGAGGTTCAACAGCTGGCGTTTCCTAGGGTCGTAGAGGAGTACCCTGACGTCTTTCTAGGAGAGGTTTTATACTTACCCCCTCGACGAGAGATAAAGTTTGGGATCGAGCTACATCCAGGAGCGTCCCCTATATCTATGTCTCCATATAGGATGGCCCCTTCTGAGTTACGAGAGCTATATATTCAGCTTGATGGTCTGTTGCAGTGTGGTTTTATTCGGCCAAGTGTGTCACCTTGGGGTGCACCAATTTTTTTTGTGAAAAAGGTTGATGGAAGTTTGCGGTTGTGCATCGATTATCATCGATTAAACTAAGTGAAAATAAAGAACTGTTATCCTCTCCCGCGGATTGATGACTTATTCGATCAACTAAAGGGTGCATGTTGGTTCTCAAAGATCGACTTGCGGTCAGGATATCACCAAATGCGTGTAAAGGATGAGGATATCCCAAAGACTGCATTCCGTTGTCGTCATGGGAATTATGAGTTTGATGTAATGCCATTTGGCATGATGAATGCTCCAGCTGTTTTAATGGGGTTGATGAATGCTGTGTTCAGTGAATTCCTGGACAAGTTTGTTGTGGTTTTCATAGATGACATCCTTGTGTACTCCACATCTGATGAAGAGCATGCAGAGCATCTACGAGCCATTTTGGGTGTTCTTCGCCAACATCAGTTGTTTGGTAAGTTGTCCAAGTGTGAGTTTTGGGCTCGAGAAGTTCGTTTCTTAGGGCATGTTGTGTCCCAACAGGGAGTAGCTGTGGATCCATCGAAGATAGAAGCAGTAGTGTCTGGGCATCCCCTAAGACCGTGTCAGAGGTGCAAAGTTTCCTTGGTCTCGCAGGCTATTATAAGAGGTTTGTAGCCAATTTCTCCCGAGTTGCGACTCCTCTCACAGCTTTGACCATGAAGGATCAAGCGTTCATATGGACTGATCAGTGTCAGACAACTTTCGAGTATCTAAAGGAGAAGTTGGTAAGTGATCCAGTCCTTTGTCTTCCAGCAGAGGGAGTCCAGTTTGATGTTTTCTGTGATGCTTCATATCTGGGGCTAGGATGTGTTCTCATGCAGCAGAGGTCAGTTGTTTTTTATGGGTCTCGGAAGTTGCGTCCCCATGAATGCAACTATGCCACCCATGACCTTTAGTTGGAAGCCATGGTGTTTGCTCTAAAGTTGTGGAGACATTACATCATTGGTGAGCACTTTGTGGTTTTCACCGATCATAAGAGTTTGAGGTATGTTTTCTCGTAACATGACTTGAACATGAGGCAGCGTCGGTGGATGGAGTTCTTGCAGGAATTCAACTTTGAAATATCATATACACCTGGAAAAGGGAATGTTGTAGCTGACGCACTAAGGAGAAAAACATGTAATGATGTTGTGTGTGAATCTTCTGATTCCTGGAGAGTGATGGAAGAGCTATCAGCTTTGCATATTGATATGGGAGAAGTTGGGGTAGAGGTTGTCTTTTCCAGATGATGGTGCAGTCATCCCTGATGCAGAAGGTGGAAGAGTCTTAGTTGGGTGATCTAGAGGTGGAAGTCTGGGGAGACAGAGTTGTTTGTGGTGAGGCCCCTGATGGTTGGTCGGAGGATGAACAACACTGAGTGTTGTATCATGGCAGGCTTTTTGTCCCCTTGGTGATACGCGAGACAGTTCTCCAAGAGTTCCATAGTTCACCCTTTCCAGTACATCCTGTTGTGACGAAGATGTACCGATCCTTGAGGAGTCAGTTTTGGTGGCCTGGGCTGAAGCGTACAGTTGCAGAATGTGTGTCTCGATGTTTAGTCTACCAGAAGGTGTAGGCCGAACACTGTGTTCCAGGTGGTCTTCTCCAGCAATTGGATATTCCTCAGTTGAAGTGGGAGGACATCTCAATGGACTTAGTTACAGGTTTACCTCGAGCTCCGGGAGGACATGATGCTATATGGGTGGTAGTGGATCGTTTAACAAAGTCGTCCCATTTCATAGCGATCAAGAAGTCGAGCTCAGTGGAGGTTTTGTTGCGACAGTATTTGTAGGAGGTGGTGAGGCTTCATGGAGTACATAAGATGATCATTTCTGATCGAGATCCTCGTTTTACCTCCATAGTGTGGAGAGGTGTCCAGCATGCTTTTGGCTCTCAACTGTGCCTTAGCACTGCTTTTCATCCTCAAACGTATGGTCAGACAGAGCGAACCATCCAGACTCTTGAACACATGTTGCGCTCTTGTGTTCTTGATTTTGGAGGTTCATGGATGAAGCAATTACCCTTGGTAGAGTTCACTTAAAATAATAGTTTTCACTCTACCATAGGTATGACGCCGTTTGACGCCTTGTATGGACGACCATGCCGTTCTCCGTTGTGATGGACTGGGGTCGGAGAGTCACCAATTCTCGGACCAGAACTAGTGCAGAATACAACAGAGAGGGTTCAGGTGATTCGTGAGAGGATGAAGACAACACAGGATCGTCAGAAATCATATTCTGATCAAAGAAGGAGACCGTTAGAGTTTAATGTTGGGGATCATGTGTTTATAAAGGTGACTACCCATCATGGGCATCGAAGGTTTGGTCGTGGAAGTAAGCTTTCTCCTCATTTGTTGGGCCTTTCAAGGTGTTAGCTCGTGTTTGAGCTGTGGCGTATTGAGTAGAACTTCCCCCTCAGATGAGTCGGATACATGATGTTTTCCATGTATCACAGCTTCGTCGTTACCTTCATGATGAATCTCATGTTATCGATTGGGGAGAGATCGATATTGATGATGATGCAACCTTCAAGGAGTGACCTATGGAGATCCAAGACCGTAAGGAGAAGGTGTTACGTGGGCGTTCTATCACCTTAGTTCATGTCTTGTGGCGACACGGTGGCATGGAGGAGAGTACATGGGAGCGTGAGTCACAGATACGTGCTCAGTACCCAGAGTTGTTTAATGTTTAACTCTTTTCATGTAATGATGTTTCTTTTATGGTTAGACCTTTCATGTTTTATTTATGTACCTTTTGTGTGACGTTATGATTGAATTGCTTGGATTTGGATTGTTTGTTTCTATATTCTCGGATGTCGTAGTTTTGTTCCAGCTTTCGAAAACTCCTGGTGGTTTTCCCCTGAGAGGTATCTTATGGGGTGGTTGTTCAGACCCCTCTTTTCTTCTGAGTTGGTTTTTAATTCTCGAGGATGAGAATGTTTTCAGAGGTATCTAATGTAATGGCACGGACCTCTCTGGTCCACTACTTTGTGAAAATGTGGTGTTGGAGGTGTTCCGGGAGGTCAAGGAGACTTATCCCCCAGCCACACCCTACCGGTAGCTCGGTCTACCGGTAGCCGCAGCCTAACGGTAGCTCGGTCTACCAGTAGCCGCAATCTAGAAGTAGCTCGGCTAACACATTTCCAAATTTCTAGTTTTGTTAACATTATTTCTATCAGTGACCTTCTATCAGTAGACTTTAATAATGTTCTATCGGTGAGGATCTAACGGTAGACTTGTGTTTCTATTGACAAGGTTCTATCGGTGAGCTTTTCTTTCCTTTTCCAATTTTTGAGTTCTGTGAACAGTGTTTCCAGAATTTTAAGAGCTACCGATTCCTTCCTTTGCCAAATTTCACGTTTGAACAGTATTTCCAGAATCCTAAGAGCTACCGATTCCTTTGCCAAATTTCACATTTGAATAGTGTTTCCAGAATTCTAAGAGCTACCGATTCTTTCCATTGCCAAATTTTGAGTATGTGAATAGGGTTTCCAGATTCCTATAGTTTTTCCCCTTTTGACGTTTCCTTTGACGTAAAATACATTTAAAGCCTTATTTTAAGGGCTCTTAAGGCAATTTAAAATGCCATAAATCCTATATTAATTATTCCTAAGGCCAGGATGTATTTACTTGGTCAAACCGCGTGGGTTAATGTGATTCGTTTTTAATGGAGAATTAACCGGATCTTAAACTGTCGCCCCATTAAATCTTCAAAAATGGACAAGATATCATTCTCCCTTGTTCTTTCCCTTTTTTCTCGACTAAGAGGCACTAGAACCTTTCAATCCTTTCCGTAGGAGTTGCACAATCAATCTTTACTCATAGGATTGGTTCTACTCTGTTTTGGATGCAACCAAGCCGTGTCGATCAATCTTCTATATAAGGTATGTTGTATCGTCGTTCTATTGGGGTTTATTTTCTCCTATACTCCTTTCCATAATTATACCATGTAATTTCCAAGATTCTAATGGGTTTTCTAGGGGTTGGTTGGTACTGTCGTACCGCAGCATCCTCTGGTAGATGCAGTTGTCGCGAGGGGAGGATCGTGACCTGTTGTGTGGATAAAGAACGTGAGGAACTGTTTGAGGTAGGGGATTCATGGATTCTCTAATTTTATATGTGCAATTCTAGAATTAGCATGATTTATCCCTTTGGATCACATTGAAATTGACCTAATTAAATACTTGAACCTGATTAAAATAATTTGTTGATCGCATGTTGTTGCTTTATATCATGATAACGGATTGCCTCATGTTTTCCTAGATATAGTGATACCTATGTTTTCTTTGATTTGTTGTTCGTTAATGATAGAAATTGATAATGAACATAAAGCCAGAATTAATTGTTAATTAATTGGCTAAAGATAAAGAGGCATTTAAATTAATCAGGTTATTGTCGTTGTTGTAGTTGTTCTAATTTGAGGATAATCAAATTAGGGAAGGAAGAATGGTTATTTAATTGTGATAGCTTGCTAATTAGGTATCCGTGATTGGAACCTACAAATAACAAATCTTCCAATTCAATATGGATTAAAGAACAGATTATGTGGGAATTTCTAAAGGGGTTCTGAGTTACCCTCTTGTTTGCTAAAGGGTCAAGATCCTATGGTTGTGATTGTTGTTTTTCTTCTGCTTGTGCTGTAATGTGAGCCTGGATAGCTGTTGTGATATGTGGAGGCGTGGAGGCCTTATGGTTGTGGCAGTGGATGACGCCTATAGTGGCGATATGCATCAGTTATGCATGTGGGTGTCGGGGAGGACACCAGGGGTGATGGAATGGGATGGATGTGGTTGCTGGATGCTTGTTGTTTTCTTTGACTGTTAATCTGCTTTTCTTTTCCCCACTGCTCAACGCAGCTCATCTCGCTACCCTTCTTCCGAAGGAGACGAAGACGCGCGAGGTATGCCACGTGCTTTCCGTGTTTAGCCTCTCGAGGGAATATGGGTCTCTGCTCTTTCTATAGGCGGAAAAAACTTGATGGGTAGTATATCTACTCACTGTGTTGAGCCTCCTTCGTGTTTAGTAGCATAGGATGCTTTTCTAGAATGCCTGGGAATGTGGGAAAGTAACTCTATAATGCATGTTTGATTAAATGGTGAAAATCCACGGGGATGGAGATACTGGAATTTAAAGGTGATGTGAATCTTTAAAGGAGCAATTGTTTTTGAATGTGATGCCAATTCAGTTTAATGTAGAATTGTTCATTCTTAATTAATGTTTAAAGAATTAAATTAACGTACAGTGGAACTGATAAAATGATAATGGAGTAATCTAATAAAGCTCTTCAAATTTTTGTGTTCTTATTGGATATCTAGTCTTTGATGTAGCAGCCTGGAGTCTGAGAGACGTTAGCTGCAGTTGTATCTAAGACTAGGTAATTCCTATAGTGTGGATGTGAGTTACATATATATTCTGTACTTTTTTTGTTTCTATACGCTACTCCACCCTGTCGGTAAGGGAAACTAACACGCCAGGGATTCTGTGCCCTAGGGGGTGTTTTCCCAAATATTCTGATGGGAGGTTGAATGGCTGACTACCCCCTTTGGCCCTTCTCTCTTCTTTTGGTAGATACATGTGCCATAAGGCATAGCGTTTAGTTACCCCATATATGTGTGTAGAGGGCTGTAATGGCTTGTGGTTATTCACACACATATATTCTGGATATAGTATCCTATGGACTACTATAGGTGTAATGTGTATAGGCTATGATGGCTTGAGGATCCTTACTCGGAGTATGGGATGTAATGGCTTGAGGTATTATACCCGACGTATGATACACGTTATGCGGGCTGTGGTGGCTCCCGGATACTAACTGGTTACTTTTGGTTGTGAGGTCGGTGTGGTGCTTCGCCCAGGTGTCTACGGGCAAGCCTATGTGGTGCACGAGGTGCAGATTGTGGAGATTAGCCCAGGTGTCTGCGGGCAAGCCTTTGGAGAGAGATGCACAGGAGGTATGTCGTTGGGGCAAAGTGGCAAACCAGTGGGGAAGTAGTAGCAGGGTAACCTTGATATTCATTACTATATTCTATATTCTTGTATTTGTTACTTGGTGATAGTGGCCATGGTGAGGTTGGGAACTTAGTATACCTGTTTAGGTAACAAGTTAGTTTCACTTGTTGTTCAATAGACTTTAGCATGCTTTCTTTACTTTTGCACGAGAGTCTTGGGGAGGATCCTACTGAGTATAATGTTATACTCACCCTATGTCTATATAAACTGTTTTTCACGTCACCTGGAGCAGGTTGGAGGTCAAGCTGGTTACTACTAGCTTGTGGTTGGAGGAGGAGCTATTCGGGCTTATGGCTGCTGCTGTTTCACCTTCTTTTGGGTACATTAAGTTCCCCCTTTCAGTTGTAGTACTTTTGCATGACATTTCATATATGTACTTGGATTTATTTTATATTTCAGTTATGAGATGGAGTTGGTTGGAGTCTATTCTATCTCTCTATTCTAATTTGTTCTCATTGAGGGTAATGCCTCCCATTTGTGTGTGTATTATACCCTCGGTACTAGTCACCAACCCGGGGCCTACTGGAGGCGGGACTCGGGGGTCATTATGTCTCTTCTCACATTGCTGGCCCAGGAGGGGTACACTTTGTGGGGAGGGGGTCGTGACAACGATGAGATAATATATTTGAGAACACTTAGGACAATATTATATATAGAATAATTTCCTAGGTAATGGTAATGAAATGTTTCTGTTTCTCTCAAAAAAATATCCCAATAATAGTACTACTAGTGGATAATATTTTTGAATAGATTCATCTAGATAAAATAATATTGAAAAGTATTTTTTGAGTATATCTCAACAATCATTTTAGTTTACGGAGAGTGTTCCCATAGTCTACACCTTGTTTGGCATGCCGATATGACATTTCATGGATAATTCAAATTATCATTATGAACAATAATAATGGATTTGAATATATGATTTCCATTGATGAAATTTATTAAAAATAATGTTTAATAGATTTAAAATATGTTTTCATGATTTAGAAATTCAATAAATTAGTTTGAATAATTATGTGCTTTCCACTATATATATTAAATCACAAAGTATTTTATTTAGTTTTAGTTAATTGGTAGAACCTATAGAAACCATGTTAATTCTGAATCTGATGGAAAATTAAATTACATAACTCATAATGATCAAACTTTTATAGGAGATGGAATAAAAAATATCATTGTTATGCTAAAAAATAATTATCTATCAATTAGTCATTTTTATATTCAATATGAGAAATTAAGGGATAAACATTATAATGATTCCTTTATTTGGAATCATCTACCAACTTTTAGTGGGTTATCAGATCAACTAGGAACCCAAATTTTATTTTATACTACGGAAATGATATTTTCTATTCTCCAATTATTTTAGAATGAAAAATTCTTTTTGGGGTCTTTTTTCGAAGGGTGATGCAAATCAAAGGAGAACTCTTATAAGGAAAATGAGGCAAGAAGGTGAAATTGAGTGTCTGGACTTGGATAAGTGTATAAGTTTATCTTTCATCATGTGTATTCCTTATATTTTTAATATGATAAATGGATAAGTTATTCTTTAGTATTAGGTATAAGTATGATGAATCCCTTAGAATATATAAGGAAATTATTAAAAGAATTTCGTGATAAAATTTTTCTATTATCATTAAACTGTGTTGTACTATAGGAAAATCACCACATAACGACAGTTTAAATCACTACAATATTCTTCTATTGTGGTTTCAAAAAACCAATTCTAAATTTTGTGTCAGCATAAAATATTGAGTGACTTCTTCATTTCAGTTCTAGTTTATGGAAACCATTTTAGTGAACTCATTTTTCAGTGGTTTTTTGTGGTTTAATCGGCGGTTCCCGAAATTGATGATTATTTTATTTTTATGGAGGTTTAAACTACCACAAAAAAATAATTTCATTTTATCTAAGACAATTGCTGATAATAAAAGATAACTACTGTGAAATGATAAAGGAAGATGAAAAAATTTTATCAGTGGTTTTAACCTAAACTAATTTATTTTATGTATTGGTGGTTTAAACGACCGCGAAATCTAGATTTACAAAAAAACACAACTAATTATGCAGCCCCAGTTCCAGTTCCCTGAAACAAAATCCTATTTTACATTCCCATATAGAATATATACAAAAGAATAAAATGAAACGAAAAAATTTATAAGAAAAAATCACTTTTGAATGCACACACACTTGTCATAGTATTACTCATTTGATGGTGTAATATTATCTCAACTGAGCCAATCCATGTGTTCCCCCTTGGGCACCAGTGTTACTCAGATGAAGTTAATTAACCCAAACAGTGTGATCATTCATGATATAAAAATTTATCACCCCTGGAATACAAATTATCAAAAACATATGATCCCAAAATTTCTATTTTGTAAAGAGAAAACAAATTTCTTTTATGGTAAAACTAATACATTGATATTTTTTATGTTTTAAATAATAATCATACCATGTGTTAAGCCATTACATCTTGTAAATCAATTGGATTTATTGATGTTCACACCCTTAAGATATTTAAATTATCAATTCATAAGGGAAATTTAGTAATAAATCCATAAATCATACCATTTCATTTAATTAATTAGTCTGTCCATTCCATGATTAATGGATTCTGGGAATTGATTAAATGTAATAGGTCCATGTGTACTACCCATGGCAGTTAACACTATACCAACAATGGTATGTGGAAGGCCATTCTGGCATTCATTCCATATGAGAACATCTAGTTCCCTCAATAATAAATTGGCCCTAACAACCAAAAAGTGGGGTTGTTCACTAAGGCATACATAGGGGTTGTCACGTTCTCCCACAATTCATTTGAACATCAACTTGAATGTTTAGAAAACAATACACTTAAAAGGGGTTATTATTAAAAAAAATAATTACATTAAGTCATTCAATGATTACTATATTATGTGTGATTCAAATTTGTGGTTTGTGGTACATAACATGGCCAATTTTAATAAGTAATGGTTACTAATCTTAATGAATTGTGTTCAACAGATTCACAAGTTGATGAATGGAAGTCACACCAGAAATCCTAGTGACACAATTTTTAATTTATCAACACACTGAGGAAAATTCTATAGACCACCTACCAAGTACCATGGATGATGGGCATGACCAATATCAAGACATGTTTCTATACATATCAAACAAATTATAGAAATAGATGAATACCATGATAATACGGTGGTTTTTGTTGCACCAAAATAATGCATCTATAGGGGAGATAAATGTAGAAAGAAGGAAAGAAAATTCATAGACTTAGTGAGGGATAAAAAATCACTTGACAGAGGTTGAATTCAACACCATATAGTGGGGATCAATCCAACCCTTTGAGAGGAGATGATAAGAAGAGCATGGGTGAGAGCCCCCTTAAGCACACAAAGGATAAATTAAGACATGGTAAAAATAAGTAATGAAAAGGGTGATTTTTTATAAGTTCTAGCATGTTTAATAAAGCACACAGTGTTTCAACATGGTTATCCATAATTTGTGCCAACCAATCTCATGCCACTGATTATGGTGGATTTTCACATAGTTGATGACAAAAATATGGAAACCATGCCAAAGTTGTTCATTCTACCTCTTTTTAATACATGCCTCGAGTCATACTTGTAACACCCCAAGCTTCTACGGTACGCTTCTCTTTGAATAATGTGATAGCGTGTGTTGTACGCAACACCGAGTTCTAACACACCATAACCAATCAAACTAGCCGTTATGAATAGTAATACCTACTTTTTGAAATTATATATATTTTATATTTTAAAATGGACATCATTTTTGGATTTGGTATATCGAATTTAGCTGAAGGTGAAATTTTGGTACTTTTCGGATAACTTTCATATTTTGATTAATAGTGAAAGTTACTAAATTTTAATTAAAAACAACTTTTTTAATCAAAATAATTAATAGTGATAAATTACGAATTTGAGTGGTTTAAAGTATATTTAGAATATATTTTTACCATTTAATATAATGTTGGTCTTTGGACACAATTTAACAATTAAACCGAACATAAACAAGTGTCAATCTTTTGATAGTTATTATCTCTTAAAAACACGCTTTTTGTTATGACAACGGGAATTAATTTTAAATTAATTTCTGCCACTTCTGTGTTTTGAATTTAGAAAAATGGATTACATATTTGGAATCAGGATGTTCAAATTCTGTAAATATGTAACTTTTATTTTTAGACATTTTGAATAATTACTGCGGTAAATATTTTATTTACCATGGTTAAGGGTAAATCCGGTAAATAAGGGTTAAAAAATAATATTATAATTATACTAAATTACCCTAAAACGTGTCCTATCCTTATTGGTTGATATATTTGCGACCATAGGAATCTTTGGGTCGATTTTGGGACCCCATGGTGCCACGTGTAGGTGATAGGGACACATTTTTTTAATTAAGTTAAAATGAATACAAAAATGACACAAGCATATATCTTTTTGGAAAACAATTATTACATAGGGTTATATATGTTGGATTTTAAATTATAAATATTCATTAGCAAGATAAAAAGATTTCATACATAATTTTATTTTATTTATAATTTTTATACATTAAATAATTTAATTTATTTATGACACAATGATGATGTAGTAATTACTATAATAGTGGAAAATTAAAATAATTGATATTATAAATACCCAAATAAATATAATATGAAACTTTTAATGAATTAAACTAATTTTATATAATAATATGATATATTAGGATTTATGTAATTAAAATTTTTAGAAGTAATCAATCTGTTATAAGTTTCAAAAAAATCAACTATTGAATAGTGTCAAAATTGACATAAAAGAGTTCTTAAAACAAATATTATATTATTAATTGATATTAAATTCCTAAAAATCTAAGGTTCGGAAAAAAGACTTATATAATGATTGTTTCATCATTGATGGACCACTTGGGGGTCTCGTGGATGTATATAGTAAGTTTATTAACAATATTATATAAAAATACAAAGAGACATTGTAAAAGTGAAACTAATTAACTTAGAGTTAATACTTAACGATAAGGTTAATATAAGTACCCAAACCTGTCTAAATTCTATTGGTTGAGTTTATTTCTACCTATCCCCACCTTAACATTTAAATAATAAACTTTTTAGCCATTAGAAACCGAATATGAATTTATTATAAATTAATATTTCTTGCTTTTCCAAAGGTTCCCCTCACCCCTCTTATAAAAGGGAACTCCTCCTTCTCATTTATTCACACCTTCAAAGCCTTTTGGTTCGGCCAAACTCTGCCCAAATACTCTCCCAACTTCCCTCAATACGACCTAGGGGCTTTAGTTTGATCATAAATCCAACCTACGGAGCCCTTTTGATCAAATCAAAAGGAAGAAACCGAAGAAGAGGTAATGATTTCACCACCCTTTTCCAAGTTCAATTCTTCTTCCACTTCTTCTTCCTTTGTTGTTACCATTCTAAAATAATAACTCCAGTATCATATATATTCTGTTATGTTATTATAAATATGGTACAACCATATTCATTATTCTATCCACCCTTTGAATAACATGTCACCATACGTGCGTACGTACGGCTTACCGTCTCCACGTCGTGGTGTAATTGTTATTCAATATATTATTATTTGGATGGGTATAATAATGATGTGTAACTCATGTAAATAATAAATATAACATGTTAATGATTCTGTATATATGATATACCATCCATTTATATATTATTTTAATATCAAAAGAATGATATTTTCGCTCGTGCGTACGTACGGACTACCGTATCCACGAACGTGATGAGATTCATTCTCCATCATATCCATTCAAGTATAATTATCATTTGATGATTTAAAAATGATGTTTAAGGACTTGATATCATTCTGGATATGAATAATATACAACCTATCCTTTACAAACATGTCTTACGTAACAAAACATACAAAAGAAAACAAGTAAGTTCACACCCGAAACAACGATAATACTAAGATATTATTATAAAATCAATATTAAAAGATCATATATGATATCATATTAATGTATATGATTATTTTATAATTTAATAACAATTATTTCACCATTATAAATGAGGTTAACCTACCCCAACCAAGGAAAAGTACAAGGTAAGGGTTATTTGGGTTGTTTATACGTAATAATCTACTGGTATCTCGTTATCATCCACATCCATGTTTCTTCAAAATGTATTTCAAAACATTTTTATTATTTAGAATAATATGGTTTAAAGTCATTTATACCCTTGTTTGACTTTTTATAAGAGGAATCTTTCCGTCATTTTCAAAACAAGGTCATTTTTAACCTTTTCGACAGAATTAAGGTAAGAATGTTTTTTTAACTTATACGGCAAGTACGGTTATTTTCCGCCGTTATAAAATGTTGAAAGCTTTCCTTACAAGCTTATAAGAATATTTTCAAAGAAAATGTTTTATTTTATATGGCTCTTAGATGATTTCAAAAATAGAAAGAGATATTTCTCTAAAATGTGTTTTGATTTCATCTATGTCAACATCCTTTGATGGATTTTACGCTTATTTGAAGTTGATTTATTATGATACCAAACTTCTATATTGTATTGAAGGTTTTGTGATATGTTTGACTGTGGATGTGATATTTTTATACCATTCATAGTTTATGGTGAAATTATTGACATTTTGTATGCTAGTTTTAATACGAATGTTTATGTTATATTTAATCCTTTTCATATGGGAATGCATTGGACTTAATATGTGACAGGTGGAGCCCTCTATAGCTCCTTGATGCATCGGTAGGTCTCATGAGACAAACTAGTGTCTTGGAACAAGGGTTTGACAAAATCTTATTTGTAGTCTTGGCACTAGGCCTTGGCTATGTGGTTATGATAGTCTGGCATTATGCATTCCATCATTATGAAAGTGGTTATTGATTTTGCATGTGATTATTCGATTAGTAGAATATCGATGTGAATAAGTAAATGGAATTATTTCATTTTATTTATGCCATACTATTTTGAAAGTTCATGATTGAAAGGATTTTGTTCTAGTTATACATTTCCTTAAATGTTTATTCTTATTTATGAAAGTTTCTGCTATATTGTTATCCTTACTGGGCATTTGAGCTCACCCCTTTTCTATGTTTTATTTTTCCCAGGATGTGAAGAAGTAAGTTATGAATGACCATCAGGGATATTATGAGGGGATAATAGTGTGGACTGTGGAGACATTATGTTGTTGTAGTAGTTTTTCATTTTATGGTGTAATGTAAAACTTATAAATATATCTAGTGTTTCCAAGGCTACTAAACCAATCGGTCTTTCGAGATTTGATCTTTCTTGTGATCATGCCAATGTTATGTAATAATGCACCGACTCTGGGTAACTAGGGTCGGGGCGTTACAGTTGGTATTAGAGGAAGTTTATTACAAACCTTGGATGCTAGATTTAGATAAACTCTGATTAGAGCACGTAGACCTAAGATGAACATTGAGGATTAGTATAGAAAAACTTCCTAGAATTTTGGTATTGTAGAGATTTTGTGAGTTTTCCGAGCAATAAATCCCTGTCTGGATACGAGCAGGTAGAGGCGGCTCTGGCACATATGTACCTAGGGGTAAAACCTGAAAACACCTCTTTGAGCTAGACTCGAACGGGAACTGGTGCACAACAACGGGCCTTGCTGCACTCTTGGTTACGACACTCCTGGGGGATATTCTTAGGATAACTCTCATTTTAATTACACATCATTATGAAGGGTTTATGTGTATATACATTCTCAAAGAAAACATTTTTATGATTATGGATTATATCCATAAATAGTTCAATTTATGTAAAGTGTTTTATAAGTATGGGATTATGTATTTTGATTCATAAACTGATCTAGTTTATGCCATTGTTTAGAAATGGCGCCTAGTGGAAGAAATGGAAACCGTATCAATGCACGCACTCCATGTAGGGATTGCCCTCCTGATAAAGATAATTATAGTTGGGCTGGTGATGCAACTGGTGCCTATCAGCTAATCACCATACTGGGACAACTTACTCAGGATATGAATAATAACCTTACCCGTATGGAGCACCCTGATCCACAGCGTGGAGGGTCAATGTTAGATCGATTCATGAGGAAAAAACCACCAACGTTCAATGGGAGTACAAATCCCTTAGTATATGAGCAATGGATAAATTCCCTAGAGAAAATATATCAGGCTTTGGGGAGCAGTGAAAGGGAAAAAGTTATCATGGCAGTTTACCGCCTCACTGGAGATGCTGATTAATGGTGGTCATTGATTCAAAACGTGAAGGAAAATGATGAAGTATCAAATATGGAATGGAGGGAGTTCAAAGATCTGTTTTTAGAAAAATACTTTCCTCACGACCATCGAGCAGATATGGAAAGGCAATTTCTGAGTCTGAGACAAAAGGAGGATGAAAATGTCACAAAGTATGAGGCTAACTTTACAAGGTTAGCATGGTATGCTGGAGATTATATACGTAACCCAAGAAGTAAGATTGATTGTTTATTTGATGGGTTAAAACCATTTCTTCATCGAGCATTAGTCTCACAATCCTTTTCGTCGTATGAAGACATTGTCTATTGTGCTATCAAGACCGAAAAGGAATTCTCTAAGTCTTATGACATTAAAGCAAAGCAAGAGAAGAAGAGACCTGCTGATCAATCTGGGAATGGAAATAAGGTGAAGAAGGGAAAGGATGAATATCCATCCTGTGGTAAATGCGGGAAGAAACACCCTGGTACTTGTTTGAAGGGAATGGGAGTCTACTACAAGTGTGGTGAAAAAGGCCAACAAGCTCGTGATTGCAAGGGGAAGAAGGAAGTTACCAATGTTCAGTGCTACAATTGTAGGGAGATGTGGCATTATTCAAATAAATGTCCTAAGCGTCAGGAGAACGTAACTCAGAAAAGGCCAAGGGATCAAGGCCAGGCTTATGCTATCACTACTGCTGAGGTAGAAGCTCCAAAAGACATGGTGGCAGGTAATTTAATGGTTTCCTCAAGTTTATCAAATGAATTATTTGATTCTGGATCATCGCATTATTTCATATCTTCCCAGTTTTCTAAGAAAATTAGATATTTCAAATTTTATTTAATAAGGGAGTTTTCAGTTAAAACTACTAAGGGAAGTATCATTGCAACAAAGTTTTGTGAATCAGTCCCCATTAGAGCACATAAATTTTCTTTATCTGCTGATCTCATCATCATACCTATGATTGAGTTTGATATAATCCTCGGTATGGACTGGATTTCGGACTATGATGCAAAGATTTATTGTAAGAAGAAAGAGGTTATGATTCTTGGTGATAATGATAAGGAACACCTTATCTTTAGAGCAGAATCGCCACCACCTAATTCTTATTTAGATCCACCTCTAGTATCTTAACTTAATTCAATTATTGGGGAGGAAGATAATGAAAAAACTGTCGGTGGGGAAAGGAATGTTCAAATAGAAGATGTACCTGTTGTGAAAGAATTTGTAGATGTATTTCCGGAAGATTTACCTGGACATCCTCCAGAACGAGAAGTTGAGTTTTCCATTGATTTGATTCCTAGATCAAGGCCTATATCGAAGATCCATTATAGAATTTCCACTGTAGAATTAGTTGAACTAAAGAAACAACTAGAGTAATTGAGTAATAAGGGATTTATTCACCCTAGTGTTTCTCCATGGGGAGCCCCTGTTCTTTGTGTTAAAAAGAAAGATGGATCTATGAGGTTATGTATCGACTACAGGGAGATCAATGCTATAATGATAAAGAACAAGTATCCCCTACCTTGTATTGATGATTTATTTGACCAACTGCATGGAGCTCAATACTTTTCAAAGATTGACCTTCGATCTGGATACCATCAGTTGTGTGTGAAGAAGGAAGACATTCTGAAGACAACATTTCAAACCAGGTACGGGCATTATGAGTTTACTGTAATGCAATTTGGATTGACTAATGCACCCTCTGTATTCATGGATCTGATGAATAGAGTTTTCAAGGAGTATCTCGATGAATTTGTTGTGGTATTTATTGATGATATCTTGGTATACTCCAAAACCAACGAAGATCATGAAAATCACTTGCGCATTATCTTGAAGACTCTGAGGAGGCATGAATTATATGGAAAGTTTAGAAAGTGTGAATTCTGGCTTCATGAGATTTCTTTTCTTGGCCATATTGTCTCTAAAGATGGAATCTCTGTTGATCCTTCTAAGGCCAAGGCAATCCAAGAATGGCCAGCACCTACGAGTATAACTGAGGTACGTAGTTTTATTGGTTTGGCAGGTTATTATCGACGTTTCGTCCAGAATTTTTCCCGATTGGATAACCCATTAACGAAGCTCACACGTAAAGGGGTTAAATTTGTTTGGACAGAAGAGTGTGAAGAATGTTTCAAAGAACTGAAGAGAAGATTAGTCCAATCTCATATATTGACTCTACCATCGGGGAATGATGGGTTCGTTATTTATAGTGATGCATCAAAGAAAGGACTTGGTTGTGTCCTTATGCAGAATGATAGAGTTATTGCCTATGCATCACAACAGTTGAAAATTCATGAACAAAACTATCCTACTCATGATCTCTAGTTAGAAGCTGTGATCTTTGCTTTGAAGATATGTAGGCACTACCTCTATGGTGAAAAATGTGATATTTATACTGATCACAAGAGTTTGAAGTATATATTCTCACAAAAATAACTCAACATGAGGCAAAGGAGATGGCTTGAATTACTAAAGGATTATGATTGTACAATACACTACCACCCGGGGAAAGCAAACAAGGTGGAAGATGCTTTGAGTAGAAAAGACCATGGAGTTCTGAACAATATGAGAATTGAAAGGGCTCCAATTTTCATGGATCTAGTGAAGATGGACATGGGAATAACCAGGGAAGCTGAAACATCAATTCTTTTTCAAATGGTTGCCAAACCATCTTTACTAGAAAGGATTAAGAGTTCTCAGACCGATGATGAATAATTTCAAAAGAAGATTAATGCTGTGAATGATGGGAGATTGAGAGACTTTGTGTATGAATATGGAATTTCGAAATTCGGGAAGAGACTTTGTGTTCCCGATATACCCGATCTAAAAAGGGAATTGTTGGATGATGCTCATTGTTCCAATTTCTCTATACACCCTAGGAGCACCAAAATGTATAGAGATTTAAAGGAACATTTTTGGTGGGACAACATGAAGAGGGAGATTGATGATTTTGTTTCAAGATGTATGGTTTTTCAACAAGTGAAAGCTGGAAGGCAACAGCCTGGAGGAGTCATGCAACCTCTTCCCATACCGGAGTGGAAATGGGAAAATATTACGACGGACTTTGTCATGGGGCTACAAAAGAATCCTAGAAGGAACGATGCAATATGGGTTATTGTTGATCGTTTTACCAAGTCAGCACATTTTCTTGCTATAATAGAAGATCTACCCCTGGAACGTCTAGCAAGACTCTATATTAATGATGTTGTGAGACTTCATGGAGTACCCCTATCGATTGTTTCTGATCGTGATCCCCATTTTACTTCAAGATTTTGGAAAAGTATTCAGAAATCCCGGGATAATGAACTTCATTTGAGCACTACTTACCACCCTCAGATAGACGGACAATCAGAACAGACTATTCAGACCTTAGAAGACATGTTGAGATCTTGCTCACTTGACTTTCAGGGTATGTGGGATCAATATTTACCACTGGTAGAATTTTCCTATAACAACAGCTTCCATTCGAGTATTCAGATGGCACCATATGAAGCGTTATACAGAAAAAGATGTCGTACACTAACCTGTTGGGATGACATTGTTGAAAGAAAACTTGTAGGCCCAGAACTAGTGGAGGAAATGGTGGAAAAGGTGAAGGTAATCCAAAGTCACATCAAAGCAGCTCAAAGTAGGCAAAAGAGCTATGCCGATAATCGAAGGAAGGATTTGGAATTTCAAGTCGGTGATCATGTTTTCCTGAAGGTATCACCATGGAAGGGAGTAATATGTTTTGGTAAGAAAGGTAAATTGAGTCCCAGGTACATCGTACCTTTCGAAATTCTAGAACGAATTGGGGCTATGGCTTACCGATTGGCAATGTCTCCAAGTCTCTCCAAAGTTCACGATGTGTTCCACGTATCTCTGTTAAGTAAATACATGCCTGACCCAACGCATGTACTCGCCTATGAGGAATTAGAACTGGAACCCGATCTTTCCTATTGTGAAGAGCCCTTCAGGATTCTTGATACGAGAGAACAGGTTCTGAGAAACCGGACGACGCGTCTGGTAAAAGTTTTGTGGAGAAACCATAAGATGAAAGAGGCAACGTGGGAACCCGAGGAACATATGATGAAGAACCACCCGTGTCTTTTCATGCGGTATTATTCTATAAATTTAGAGGAATAAATTATTAGAAGGTGGGGAGAATGTAACACCCCAAGCTTCTACGGTACACTTCTCTTTGAATAATTAGATAGCGTGTGTTGTACGCAACACCGAGTTCTAACACACCATAACCAGTCAAACTAGCCGTTATGAATAGTAATACCCACTTTTTGAAATTATATATATTTTATATTTTAAAATGGACTTCATTTTTGGATTTGGAATATCAAATTTAGCCTAAGGTGAAATTTTGGTACTTTTCGGATAACTTTCATATTTTGATTAATAGTGAAAGTTACTAAATTTTAATTAAAAACAACTTTTTTAATCAAAATAATTAATAGTGACAAATTATGAATTTGAGTGGTTTTAAAGTATATTTAGAATATATTTTTACCATTTAATATAATGTTGGTCATTGGACACAAATTTACAATTAAACCGAACATAAACAAGTGTCAATCTTTTGATAGTTATTATCTCTTAAAAACACGCTTTTTGTTTTGACAGCGGGAATTAATTTTAAATTAATTTCTGCCACTTTTGTGTTTTGAATTTAGAAAAATGGATTCCATATTTGGAATCAGGATGTTTAAATTGTGTAAATATGTAACTTTTATTTTTAGACATTTTGAATAATTACTGCGGTAAATATTTTATTTACCATGGTTAAGGGAAAATCCGGTAAATAAGGGTTAAAAAAATAATATTATAATTATACTAAATTACCCTAAACGTGTCCTAGCCTTATTGGTTGATATATTTTCGACCATAGGCCTCTTTGGGTCGATTTTGGGACCCCATGGTTCCACTTGTAGGTGATAGGGACACTTTTTTTTAATTAAGTTAAAATGAATACAAAAATGACACAAGCATATATCTTTTAGAAAAACAATTATTACATAGGGTTATATATGTTGGATGTTATATTATAAGTATTAATTAGAAATATAATAATATTTCCTACATAATTATATTTTATTTATAATTTTTAGACATTAAATAATTTAATTTATTTATGACACAATGATGATGTAGTAATTACTATAATAGTGAAAAATTAAAATAATTGATATTATAAATACCCAAATATTTATAATATGAAAATTTTAATGAATTAAACTAATTTTCTAGGATAATATGATATATTTTTATTGATTTAATTTAATTTTCTAGATGTAATCAATCTGTTATGAGTTTCAAAAAAATCACCTATTGAATAATGTCAAAATTGACATAAAAGAGTTCTTAAAATAAATATTATATTATTAATTGATATTAAATTCCTAAAAATATAAGGTTCGGCCAAGAGACTTATATCATGATAGTTCCATCATTAATGTACCACTTGGGGGGTATCTTGGATGTATATAGTATGTTTATTAACCGTATTATATAAAAATACAAAGAGACATTGTAAAAGTGAAACTAATTAACTTAGAGTTAATACTTAATGATAAGGTTAATATAAGTACCCAAACCTGTCCAAATTCTATTGGTTGAGTTTTTTTCGACCTATACCCACCTTAATATTTAAATAATCCACTTTTGAGCCATTAGAAACTGAATATAAATTTATTATAAATTAATATTTCTAGCTTTTCCAAAGGTTCCCCTCAACCCTCTTATAAAAGGGCACTCCTCCTTCTCATTTTTTCACACCTTAAAAGCCTTTTGGTTCTGCCAAACTCTGCCCAAATACTCTCCCAACTTCCCTCACTACGACCTAGGGGCCTTAGTTTGATCAGAAAGCCAACCTATGGAGCCCTTTTGATCAAATCAAAAGGAAGAAACCGAAGAAGAGGTAATGATTTCACCACCCTTTTCCAAGTTCAATTCTTCTTCCACTTCTTCTTCCTCTGTTGTTACCATTCTAAAATAACAAATCTAGTATCATATATATACTGTGATGTTATTATAAATATGTTACAACCATATTCAGTATTCTATCCACCCTTTGAACAACATGTCACCATACATGCGTACGTACGGCTTACCATCTCCACATCGTGGTGTAATTGTTATTCAATATATTATTATTTGGATGGGTATAATAATGTTGTGTAACTCATGTAAATAATACATATAACATGTTAATGATTCTGTATATATGATATACCATCCATTTATATATTATTTTAATATCAAAAGAATGATATTGTCGCTCGTGCGTACGTATGGACTAACGTCTCCACGAACGCGATGAGATTCATTCTCCATCGTATCCATTCAAGTATAATTATCATTTGATGATTTAAAAATGATGTTTAAGGACTTGATATCATTATAGATATGAATAATATACAACCTATCCTTTGAAAACATGTCTTATTAACAAAACATACAGAAGAAAAAAGTAAGTTCACACCCGAAACAACGATAATACTAAGATATTATTATGAAATCAATATTAAAAGATCATATATGATATCATATTAATGTATATGATTCTTGTTTAATTTAATAACAATTATTTCACCATTATACAGGAGGTTAACCTACCCCAACCAAGGAAAAGTACAAGGTAAGGGTTATTTGACAATATCTTCATTATCCGAGGTTGTTTATACGTAATAATATACTGGGATCTCGTTATCATCCACATCAATGTTTCTTCAAAATGTATTTCAAAACATTTTTATTATTTAGAAGAATATGGGTTATTTTCATTTATACCCTTGTTTGACTTTTTATAAGAGTAATCTTTCCATCGTTTTCAAAACAAGGTCCTTTTTAACCTTTTCGACAGAATTAAGTTAAGAATGTTTTTTTAACTTATACGGCAAGTGCGGTTATTTTCCGCCGTTATAAAATCTTCAAAGACTTCCTTACAAGCATATAAGAATATTTTCAAAGAAAATGTTTTATTTTATATGGATCTTAAATGATTTCAAAAATAGAAAGAGATATTTCTCTAAAATGTGTTTTGATTTCATCTATGTCAACATCCTTTGATGGATTTTACGCTTATTTGAAGTTGATTTATTATGATACAAAACTTCTATATTGTATTGAAGGTTTTGTGATATGTTTGACTGTGAATGTGCTATTTTTATACCATTTATAGTTTATGGTGAAATTATTGACATTTCGTAAGCTAGTTTTAATACGAATGTTTATGTTATGTTTAAACCTTTTCATATGGGAATGCATTGGACTTAATATGTGACGGGTGGAGCCCGCTATATCCCCTCGATGCATCGGTAGGCCTCATGAGACAAACTAGTGTCTTGGAACAAGGCCTTGACCAAATCTTATTTGTAGTCTTGGCACGATGCCTAGGCTATGTGGTTATGATAGTCTGGGATTATGCATTCCATTATTATGAAAGTGGTTATTGATTTTTCATGTGATTATTCGATTAGTAGAATATCCATCTGAATAATTAAAAGGAATTATTTCATTTTATTTATGCCATACTATATTGAAATTTCAAGATTGAAAGGCTTTTGTTTTAGTTATACATTTCCTTAAATGTTTATTCTTATTTATGAATGTTTCTGCTATATTGTTATCCTTACTAAACATTTGAGCTCACCCCTTCTCTATGTTTTATTTTTCCCAGGATGTGAAGAAGTAAGTTATGAATGACCTGCAGGGATATTATTAGGGGATAATAGTGTGGACTATGGAGACATTATGTTGTTGTAGTAGTTTTTCATTTTATGGTGTAATGTAAAACTTATGAATATATCTAGTGTTTCCAAGGCTACTAAACCAATCGGTCTTTCGATATTTGATCTTTCTTGTGATCATGCCAATGTTATGTAATAATGCACCCACTCTGGGTAACTAGGGTCGGGGCGTTACAATACTAGAGAAGGGATATTTGTTTGTTTTCTCTGTAGTTATGAAACTATTATGATGATAGTATAATTATCCAGTGGGATGATGCCATGTGTGGTGTTCACCATATAAGGCTACATCTATAATGTTTTCCCTATTGTATTCATAGCATGAAACTGTTGGATCATATAATCATGGTGAAATTCTAGATTATGTCAAGGAATAGACTTTTTTTTCAAAGATGAAACTTGTAAACATTTGTGTCTCTTGTGTGTGTTTATTGTGTTTGGTAGATAGAAATAAAAAAGGAAAATTTATTGATAGAATAATAGAATCACTCACCTTAATGAGACAAAGTAAATGTTAATAGAGATAAGAAATCTTTAATCGGACTCCAAAAATGTTTCAATCCCACTCTCGGTATTGATCATATACATATATGGCTGGTATAAATTGGTGTTAGAGTATAGGTTCATATTTGATTCGGTTATCTAATGGAATTTTATTTTATTTTTAATGTTTGAAGTATCTTTCATGATTTATGATGATTTTTTGTTTTAGATAAGAATGATTTTACTTTGATCAAGATTTAGATTCTTCCATAACTTTTATAAAATGGAAAAATAATGAGAAAAATAAAATTAGATATATGACCCTATTGAGTAAAGAAGATGTTTCTACATAATAGAATGATAAATATTATTGATTGATTTTATAAATCGATGTCATGGTGGTTTTTATACTAATAATTAAGTAGACAATTCCTGTACCTTAACATGATCAAGACCCTCAAGTGTTCAACAAATATTTTTTAATTCTAATCCAAACTATTTTAAAAATGAGGAAAGCATAAGTGGGAGTGATCATAAGACGTCTATAAAACATGAGAAAAGAATAATATAAAATTTGAACAAATAAGGTCTATCCACAAAAAACAAGTTGAAGGGAGTTAGAAAACTGGATATTCCAAATAAAATCAACAAGAAGGTTGAGAATTCAATCTGTGGTAACAAACCTAATAAATTTAGGGAAAATGAATTATAAAAAAATGATTCCTGAAAATAAAGAAACATAAAAGATTCCGTGTGGGAAGTCCAAGAAGTCTATAAATATACCTAAAGACATGTTAATGATTTTATAAATAACACAAAAAAGCTTCTCCTAATCCTCTACACCATAGATATATCAATCTAGAAATATTTATGGACTATTATATGAATAATAGATATAAACATCCACTAATAAAACATAAGGATTTTAAATTCCAAGTGTCATTAAATAGAAGGGTTCATAATACATAATAATAAACATGAGAAATAAAGAAAATATTTGGACATGAAAATGTTTGGTGAAAACCTTGTTCCATATGTGATACATATACAAACCGATTGTTACCATATTTTTCCAGCATATCAACAATAGAACTAATCCATGTACGATGATGAACATGGCTCGTCACATTCTCCAGCTCCATCTCTACTTCCTGCTACCACCTATAAGAACATTATATTTAAAATTAAATATTGTTGTATATTTATATTTAAACATAAATTCAATAAATGTTTTCAAACAAAATGTTTTTTTATTTTTGTGATCTACCTACACACCATCAGTCGATGCAATACCACCAGGGGCAGATCTGACTGTATTCTAATATAAATCAATAAACACATTCTGAAAATCAGATATCTTCCTCCAATCACCATACAAAATTGGAAGGGAAACCGGATCCATGGACATCTTTCCTCTAATCAGGTCGTGTAATCCTACGAAATCATTTGTATGGACCCCATATTAATCAAATGGGACAACAATCTTCTCTCTGATCAGATTCCATACAGCATAACACTTCCTCAATGGAATTATTGTCATTTAATCATATAATATTATGTTCAGATCATATATTTCAAAAATTTATGAAGAAAAAATTTTAAAAATGATAAGAGATGCACATTACTAACAAAACAAAGATACATAAAAATTATAATGTAGGGATGAAAAATGAAATAATTTGTTTATAAATGAATGCATAAATGTACATTCAATAATTTTACCCTTAAATCATATTAGTTTCCAACTCCATTACTTCATCCACTTCATCCATAATTTCTAAACTAATATTTTCAATAACATGATGGAAAAATTATTCTGGTTCTTACTGTTGATGAGATTCAATGCCAGAGGTCAAATCATCCACTTCATCACCCATATCAAATGAATATCTTTGTTTTATGTGAGAAAGGGCACTCCACTCTTAATCCACAACATCATTCACATAATATACCATTTTTTCTTATGATGATATGACATATGGATCATATAGTTCATGATCACCAACATCCATCAAGTGGGAGAAGTTCACAGAAGTAAATTGCACAAAATCTCTTTTAAAACATCTAATAATATTGACCCAAAAGAATTAGAATAAAATGATTGAAAATTCATGTGGTAGTCTAATTCAAAAATATATGTTAGCTTTACATAGTATCCCACTTCATCAAATGTAAACATACAACAATTACATGCTTTTAAACCCTCTACTTGATTGATGTTATGAAATATAAAGACATTCAAATTATAATAGTCGATCAATCTAACTAGTTTTAGATGATATAGAGAAAGAAAAAACAGATATTCTTACAAATCTTCCTAAGAATCAGTATTTATGATCTCAAAAAATTTATATTATTAGATTTATAAAATATATTTATGAACCAAATTCTTGTATTTTTTGTAATATTTATGAACATATACGACATGGAAACCATTCTACATACTCTTTATTACTAGAATTAATTATATATTTATAATTTCACGTTAGTCTTCTCATTCATATCTTTTTTTATATACTCAACTCTTTAATAAATCGATCTGATATTTCACTATTCACGAGAACATATCTATGTAACTTTATTAATTCCATTTTTTCAGTGTAATATTTTTGGTGTTCCAAACTGATCATCCAATAGAAGGAATTTTTTTTGATTTCTCATGTATTTGAGATTGATTCGATGTAATTTCATAAAATCCAAATTTATTAAATCCTATCTCAATACCATCCAAATATCTAGGTATAAAAGTAGGAAACTCGTTTTCCAAATAGAATTTAGCAATATTGCCTTCTAGTTGAGCAATATTTGTAACGTTTTATTTCAAATACCCAAGATATCTATTAAATAAAATAAACAAAAATGATTATGAATTTAATTAATTTAAAATAAATTTTTACTTAACTAGAATACATATAAATAATGTAACTTTAAATGGTGTACAATCATTGAAAATGTACGGGGCCTCATAATTTTGCTTCATCAACAAAATGAATAATTAAATGCATCATCAAATTAAAAAACGATGGATGAAAGATCATATCCATTGAAAAAATTGTCATGAAAAACCTCTCATGATTTTTTTTCAAACTCAAATTATCGTAGATATTTCTCACATCGTTTTATAAAATTTTTTAAAATTGGAGTATAATATCAGTAACTATTTCAGGTAATAATTTACGTAATTCCAATGGTAATAAATGTTGTAACAAAACATTTGAATCATGAAATTTCAATCCATGTAACATATGATTGTTTAAGTCAATATACATTGAGATTTTACTTGAGTACCCATCATATTCCTTCACATTATTCAAAATTTGAAGGATTGTATCTTTATCTCTATTTTTCATTGAAAACTTTTCCCGAGCATACTTTTTATTGTCATCTGGCCAGGGATTAATTTTTATGGTAATTACTTATTTTTCTCTCCAAGAATGGAGATTATCATTAAAATTTCCATGATCATTAAGAAATATGAAGATAAAAGTTTCAAATAAATTGTTTTCAATATGCATCAAATCATGATTATACCACAAAAATTAAATTCCCAATATAAATGTTTGATGAATATTTTTTTTCTATTGTTGAGTTCATATTTCACTTGATGATGCAGTTCGAATTCATTTCCCTAAATCATTCAAATGATGAAACTTCAAAAATTCTATTTCAACATTTTTAAGATGTTCCAATATTTCAAAACCAATTAACAACATTTGGGGTGGTCTACGTTCAATGCAATTGTTAAATTTTTATCTTTTCCGTCAAAATCTATGAGTTGTAGTGAGAAATCCTTGATTGCACAAGAAGAAAAAAAATTTACTATGAGGTTTACATTTGGGATCCAAATCAATGTTTCAAATAGCAGAATCCAATCCCAATTATGTTTTACAACATGATAAATTCCCATGTCTATGGATGTCAGTAATGGTTCATATTAAAGCCACATACATTTTGAATATTATTTTAGAAGAAGCATCATATGTCTTAACACTATTGGTCCACAACTCCTATAATTATTCATCTATAGGGTGACCATATACATCAATATCATATAAAGAAATTTTCATTCTAGTCATAATCATCAAAATGATATAAGACATTTGTTGTAGACACATCCTTTAAGGGAAATTGTAAGGGATCAAAACAACTGGCCTAATGCTATAACTAGTATTCAAAGTTCCAAATGGGTTGAATCCCACAGGAAACCATTCCAATCAAACATTACTTGGATCAAGTAAAAAATCTTGATGTAATGAATCAAATTCCTTCTACAATTTATAATCTCATGGATGTCATATTAACCCATTATTTATTTTATCTACATAATTCCACTTCTTGTGTTTGGTGGGTATAGTTGACATGAATAATATTTTCAATCAAGGTTTTAAAGGAAAGTAACACAAAACCATTACAATTGTGTTATTTTTCTTCTTATTTATGGTAGTATGTTGATTCAAACTTCAAACATCACCCATTTCCATCCATCTTGAAGATGATTATTTTTCAATACTGTCTACTTGAATCCTCTCACAAATAAAACATTCAATCATTCAGACTCACGTGAATTTTTTTATAATTCAGAACAACATTGGTAACAACTTTTTTATATCATAAAAAGACTTTCAGATGCATGATTCAATAAATTCATCAGGAAAAAATTCTAATAACATGGATATTACCTTATTTTTAAATTCTCATATACATTTGGTATAGTAAAACTTCAGCAGAAAGTAATTTTATGAATATTTCAAACAACCACTATAAAAGTCTTGATTTCCATCATCAACTATACCATGAAATTTATATTCTATAGTTAAGTTTAATCTTACATTAGAATCCATAGAATCAATAGGATTGTCGAATGATATGTTACAATCTTGATCTAGTTGTCCTACAGTCTTGAAAATATCATTTTTCATGTTTCCATTTATAGCACCCTCACCTGGTTTTTCTGATATGTTTTGATTTTGATGGTGGGGTATTTCCATAGAGAATGAATAATTTATAGGGGTTTTAATTTAATTTTCCATTGTAGATGATGTTGGGAACTAATTTTATGGATTGACATCAGTGCTCAACATTTATGTAATGTTTCATTCTCCATGACAAATACAATAAAAATATTGAGTAGGAAATTTATTCCATATTGAATGTTTATAAACCTAATCTATCTTCCAACATCTTCTAAATTTAAATTTAGGACATGGACATCTTATTCTCCCTTCTTTGGATCGATTGGAAATTGAAAAATCTAAAAAATCATCCAAACCCTTAGTATACTAAGGCGTTTTATGGAGTAATGTGATCCGGATTTTATCCATGTATATCACAACATTCCTACACAATAATAAAAAAATTAAAACACATATATGTTACTAAATTGGGGAATAGATTCATATATACAATGTGAACCAATATATAAAGATACTAAATAAGGTTTTCCTATATAAATACATATGGTAAATAATGAACCCACCCACTAGAAAACAAAATAATGATTGTCAAAAAGATCCATAAAAGAATAGATAGAAAATAAAAGAACAGACCATGGTATAACCAATAAACTATATGCTATATTTCCAGAAATGAATACATTAGTAGTAGATGACATACATTCAAAACAAAAATTCCAAAAGGAAAATCTCAAAAAAAAACATTGAATATGGTCTCATGTCCAATCATAGTCCAAAACTCTCATTCTTTTTCCTAGTAATCCAATCATCAAGCATTGAGCCTTTCCCAAACCCAAGCCTACAATGAAGTAGCAATAACATGGGTACCATGATCCATGGTATCCTAAGAAAGGTGTGACTATACATAAATAGGCCTCCACCGATGATATTCTAAAATATAATTAGACTATACTAATGTACATGTTGAAGTTGTTCAAATAAGAAAATAAAAAAATTAATTAAAAGGTAGAAAAAACCCACTAATTCGCAGGCTTGACGATGATACCTAAGTCTTGTATCTACCACTATCGATCCTTAAGTCTATGACCCTAATCAAACATACCTAATTCACCCAATATTGGGGTTTCTATGAGTACAACACATGGATTGTTCCAACCATGGTATCACATCCACCCTTATAAGTATTTTCTTAGGTATCTCAAGACCACCTATGAGGTAATTTTCATTATGTTACGAAACACTACCTACAAGGGAATTTTATTTTAGTAAATCAACACCACATATGAGGGTTACATAATATAATAACTCAATACAAAGTATGAGATCATTTTCTTATAATAAATAGCAACTTATTAGGATGGTGTATTCATTTTTGGAACGAAGACTACCTGATAAGAGTTTTCCAAACCAATATATATAACAATATCATTTCAAATGATAAATTCCTATCTACCCCTTCAATATACTTTTACAATATTGATCCCATTTCACATTAGTAAAAACATTTACTAATTCACATTAAAAAATATTTTAAATTCGCAATCTATCCATTCATATCATAACATATATATCTTACTACTTAACCCAAGGATTACCAATTTTCTATCTCAACATAAAATCTTAATCTTGGAATTTAATTTCATAATACCATGTTAATCCTAATTCATAATTTTATAGTTTAACAGTTATCAATTTATTAGGCATGACAAAAGGGTTTCATTCCAATCATAGGGTTATACATCGATTCACCCTTCATTTTATAAAGAGTTATAATTCATTGAATTCCATTTACAACGTCGATGATTGTGAAATTATTTTTCATAACCATTTATTTATATGAAAATTTATTTTTAAATCCCATAAACATAGTGAGTAGTATAATTATACAAATCAAAAACAAGGTCAAGGGTTCAACTAGAGTTATCCATTTAATATTATCCTCTTACTTTTAATAAAACATTGCTTACCATTTTTTGTTCAATTCTAGGTTCAATTCATCATTATATCATTCCTTTGGGAATTTCCATTTTATAAGGTTCAAGGTTTATGAATTGGGGTTTTAACTAAAAAAATTGAAATTTAAAACATTAAATTTAAACTATGTAGATACATAGATAGTTCAGTATGACCACAAATGCATCACTCAAGAAAATATTAAATTATGGGTTAATTTTAAGGAAAAACTACCATATCCTCATAGACGTTCACTCATCTATTTTTGGCCTTTGGTTCAAGATTGAATAGGAAAAAAATGGTAAAAAGGCTTAGAGATATAAAATAATTTACATAAATGAAAATAACTCACTTAAAAGTGATATGAGCATATATGGGAAGGAGACGAAGATATAGATTTACCCTAGGTTCACCAACACCTCAGATGTAATAAAATTCAAACAATGGATGAGTAATATATCACCATGGAAGATAGGGAGGAGGGGAGGGATAAGAATGAGGGGATACTACCCAAAAATTGGGAGGAAATGAGGGGTATTGGAATATAAAATCATAAGGGAAAATAGTAATATTCCCATTTTTATGATCTGAATGGTTCAGATTCATATTTAACCAAATAATGAATCAACCATGTGATAATATTAGTATTAAACACCCCTCCTCACAGGGTTCATACAAATAATTTATGAGCCATGCTCATAACGAACACTAGCCTTTGTGATAAGATCTATATTTAACTAAATGTTTTAATGATTGAACTATGGACAAATCCATATAAAATACATGAACTGAAATATAACATCGATATCAATAATAATAACATGAAAATATTATTACTTATTATGGGAACCAAAATTGTATAATATTATATAATATGATTATGAAATCAAGATATATAGGTATACCATAAATTGTATCTATATCAATAATGTTGTAGATTCATAATCAACATCATTTCACACCCCATTAGAACATATTATTTTACAGAACATGTCACATGAAAAAAAACATTAAAAATAACATAAATATGTGAAATTATGTTACATAACATGTAAATGTATTTTTGAAATAATTTAGAAAATACCGGCGGTGATGGGTCGTGAGGTGCGCTGAGGGGTGGCGATGGGCAGTGCAGTGTAGTGAGGATTGGAGAGACACATCGATGGATTGGGGGTCTCTGGGGTAATGAGGATTTCTGGGGTAGTGGGATCCTTGGGATTCAGGGGCTCACAAGGGTCATGATGGGTGGCATGGTGAGGTGAGGGGTGATGAGGTGTGGTGAGGGCTTCAGGGTGTCTCCATGGTTGAGCAGGTTGCCGGGGTCCTTGGGTTCTAGGGGTCACAGGACATGGGGGATTGGGGGTGTCGAGGGAGTTCAGATAGTCTGGGGTAGATGTGTCGTGGTTGTAAAAAAACACGTTTTGAAAAGGTTTATCACAATTCGATGATAATTAATTTTTAAAAAATAGTGGCGGTTAATTTTACCACAGTTAAAAGAAAATAATGTTGTTGTGATGTAAGATTGATCAGATCTACTATGTCTTGTAACCATGTATCTATAGAGTGGTTTCCATTAGGGACTTCAATAGTTATGTTGAAATCAATCTATGTGATACTAAATTATAAATGTATATCGCATTTAACAATAAATATCTTGGTTTTGATATGAAAATAATGATGGACATCATTGAAATCAATAATAACAAAAAAAAGGATGAAGGAGGTCCCCGTATTATACATGATGTGTGGAAAGAGACATGGATGAAATTTTGTTAAGGGTTAGTAAAATATTTACACTACAAAAAAGTTACCCTTACTAATAAGAAATTTTTTATATAGAATATATCTGTCAGAAAAAATGATTAATTCCAACAGATATTAAATTTAGTTGAAATTAAATATAGGTACCAATAATTATATTTACCCAGAAATATATCTATTTATATCAGTGGTTCAATACCAAATTTTATTTTACCAGCATCTAAATATATTGTTTATCATAATAATATCAACAATTGATTTATCGGTAAATGAATTTGTTACTATTAGTTATTTTTACCAAAAAATATTTTACCATAAAAAAATCAAATACCAATTAATTATTCAATAATATTAAATATTTTACCCTACATTTAATATATAGAGATATATATTAACAATTAAAATATTATCAGTTGGATAAAAAAATATATTCAATTAAAATATTAATAATTTAGTAATATTTATTGTGAATATAAATATATAGATACATCATACTTATACAATATGTTTTTTAAAAATTCATTTTTTCATTTTACATATAGATATATTTGTGTGTGTGTGTGTTCGTTCTCAAAATCCTGAAATTTGGCCCAAAAGTACCCCCACCCATATGTCGACCCCATGACCCCCTCCCCAAACACTACTTATCTGTTCCTTCTGGTGGACAACGTTCCTCCCGGACCTCCTCACAAGTGTTCACTTTTACCGACAAGTCAAACACCCTCCCTTTTCCTAATAAGAATACTCTCTCAAACTCCCCTTGTTAGAAGCACCCTCCCGTAGGATACACTATATCACCATAGGTTGTCTTTCTCATTCACTCTAGAAAATGTTTTTTTCTCTTAGGTTTATTCTAGAGAGACCGTAACCATGTATTGATGGGTTTTAGCAAGTCTTTCACCCAATATTTTATCCCCACAAATTTTTTAGGGGAGATTTGTTGCTTCAGGTATAGATTTTTTGAGTAGAACTGATATTGATAATTTGAGATTAAGTAGAGATCAGATGCAAATACATAGGTTGAGTGGTTGTGATAATGATGGTAGATAAGTTATTTTTAAAGTGTTGTTTCTATGTTTGGATTATATAATTTATAAGACTAGATCTATGTGTATGATTCTTTATGATCTACTTCCTTGCATATGGGATTTCCAGAACCAGCCTTCTTCACTTTGGAGTCTCATAATGTATGTGTTTTTTAGCATAATTCTATGTACAAATCTCTTTATTATCGAAAATGTGATCAAGAGAATGCCACATCATTGTAATTTTTCAATCCTTTTAAAATTATTTTTATCATTTATCATCACATAATGATCTAGTTTTTTGTCATGTTCTTTGTGTTCTAGGATATATTGTATCTTGTACATATTTTGTTATGAACATAATAAAATTCATGAGTTTGTTGGGTTTTTTTCCATTCATGTAAGACCAAAGTTTTGAAGCACGTTAAATATTTATTCCCTCTTTACTTCCTTACACAGTTTTTTACCTTATATTATATTGAATGTTTTTTTATCAAAAAATCATTTAATTATTTTGAATAATGTTACAATTTGATTGTTGATGTTGAAGCTATATTGGTTTATACTTTCCTATATTTTATCATTGCATAATATTGATGAATTAATTTTTGTTTTTATCCATATTTTTCTATACATGAACATGTTGGTTTTGGAAATATTTATTTATTCTTGGAATTATGTCATTCGATACTTATTGGAATTAATATTGAATCTAGAATTAGATTATCATATAAGGTGATTTTGTTTTTGTGAATATATGTTTTACAGACTATTATTTTTAGTTTATGAGAATTATTACAAGTTTTATGAATCTTTGAATTATTTTTCTTATTAATTGGATGTGCATTCTTTTGTTTCATGGTTCTATTTATTTGAGCCAAAATGCACATATTTTATTTTCTATTTATAAGAGTTCTTATAAGATAAATTGATTTGTAATTTCAACTATTGTTAATTTTTTGTTAACAACTACCATAAATTTCATTCTTTCACTAGTGTTGCAGTAATTTGATATTTCTTAATGTAATTAGAATTTTCATTTGAACATGTTTAAAATTTATAATATAGATAAAAAATTAAGTTTTTTCAGAAGCGGTGATGGCATCGGGAGCCCTGCATCTCGAGTGGATCTAGGCAGCGATGGTCGTAGATCCTGTCCCTCCCCTCCAGAGGGGGAGGGAACCATCGGAGTCCGGCCCACCTTCTCTCTTTTCCCCAATATGAACCTCCTCCCGTCATTCCCTGAAATTTAGATCTTCCCTAAAATCGTTGATTTGCACTCGGGTTACCCTAATTTGGCTCTTTCACTATCGGAGTTCTCTAAAGCATCTGCGCTCCTCAATAAGACCTTGGTGGCCTATTTCAGGAATAGATGCCGTTCATTCGATGTTTTCGATAGATTCGTGTTTGGTGCCTGGGGATTACAGGATCACGCTACCGTAGGGATTCTCGACAAACACCATTTTATGGTCCACTTCTCGTCGTAGGAGGACCTGATTCAAGCTTGGTCCAGATCTCCTTGCACCTGTAACGGCTCTCGGTTCTACCTTTTACGATGGTCCTACAAATTTCATATGAATCTGGATACACCATAAAATGCAATTTGTGTAAGTTTTCATGGTCTTCCCCTTCCTTTTCAAAACCCCTTTATCATTTGAATTCTAGGAAATTTATTCGGGCATTTGTTGTGTTCGGATAGCCGAACCGATTCAGTGTGTAACCCTATATCCCCAAGCATATGTGTGGATGTGGATGTTTCAAAGCCTTCGGTAGACTGGGTATGGATCACAGTGGGGGAGGAGTTTCGCTGTAGGCAACCAGTGATTTTCGAATCATGGCCTGACAATTGTTCTTCCTGTCAACGATTGGAGAATTCACAATTGGTATACTGCACCATCCATTCTCATCACGGGGGGTTGTTCCTACTACTCAGAGTGATTATGGACTTCCTGCAAGGCCCGAGGGTGTTTCCTTGAATGTGTAAGAAGTGTATAATCAGCCGCTTTAGAGAGAGAATTCAACAATGGGTTTTGAACCAAGGGTTTCAGATATAGAGGTTCCCCAGAAGGCTTCAAAGGATTCTCATCTGAACCCTAAAGTCTCTGATATTTTCAACCGCCTGAAAAAGGACTTGGGTAATACCAGTTCTTCTAGATAACTTCTTGACAAAAGGGATGGGGTCAGCATGAAGGAAGGATCAGTTCAAGAAGTGGAAGGGGACAAGGAGAGGGAGGTGTTATTGGATGTTGGTATGGGTTTTCCCCTACTTCCACTCGAGGAATCTTTTATGATTGAGGCTATTGATGAAGAAATAGCCTTGGGTGAGGATCCACAAATCTTGGTATTGGATGAAACTCCAATTAATTTCTAATACATGGGTCATGGATTTGTACAGCAAAGCGGTCAAGCCATATCAGTGAAGGCCATGCAAGAAAAACCTTCCTATGCTGAGAAGGAAAAATCTGGATGGAGTTTCAAAAATTCCAAAAACCAGTTTGCTGTGTTGGGAGAAGGTGATGGTCATGCTCCTGGTGAATCTATTGCGATGGAGGACAGTACAGGTGAGGAGTATGCTAAGGGAGGTGAGGTCTCCCAATTAGAGGATTCAGCTTTGGACTCCCCTGGTGAGTTCAAAGAAGTGTGGATTGCATAGGAGTATTTTAGATCCTCTTCAAGGAATGGAAAAAACATCATTATAGATTCAGAAGGTTTTATCAAACATACCTGGAGGTCGCACACATGGATAGACTATTCCAACCTGCCCAGTCCTCCAATAACAAGTTCGGCAAGAAAAGGTAATCCTCATTCGATAACATGTAATGGTGATGGCATGCCTATGAGGGCGTCTGTTGTCACTAAACCTCCCCAGGCAAGGGTTCCACACCCTCTTGGGCTGTATAGTTAAGATGTGCAATTTACTCTGACTCCTGGGAATCAGTGAGAGACGAATACTCTTTTTGACTATCAGAGACAGATTTCATTAGTGGTGAATCACATGGACCTTCTTCTTCACTCAGATGAAGAAATGGTGGATCGAGTCCTATATATTAAGGCTCCACTGTATGTCATCAACCAAATGATGGGAAAAGTGATTAAAGTGGAAACGACAAAGGGGCAAGGTAAATAGATCGATATGAAGAACCGCATCTTTAATAGTGGTTTCAACATGGGAAGATTAACATGGAAGAATATATGAAGACTTTGGAAATATTGGCGGAACATTATGAAGACATCTTGAAGATATATCCTAGCACTCAGGTAAGCTCTATATCCTGGATAATGTTTAGGGAGTTTGATTCTAATCAGATCAAAATTATCTTCAACAAAAATGTCATATCTTTTGGGGCTTAATCTATACTACTGCAAGGGTTCTCACATCCCTTTAAAAGTGTTTTGACATAAAAATTGATATTGGATGATAAAAAAATTTACATATTCAAATATTTTGATAGATTAAACTTTTGAAATTTTTCTTCTGTCTTAAAATTATTTAATTATTTTTAATGTGGTTCCAATTTTTTTTTGATGTTGAAGATGTTTGAGTTTATATATTACGATATTTTCTCACTGAATACTATTATTGTGTTAATTATTTTACTAATATATGTTTCTTAACATGTACTTAAACAAGTTTATTTTGAAAATATTTTCTTTTTCTTGGAATAATTCCATTGCATACTTATATAAAATAATTTTTGAATATGAAAATGGACTTTCATATCTAGTGATTTTGTTTTGATGAATATATATTGTACAAATTCTTATTTCTGGTTTTTGATAACTATTATAGGTTGTAAAAATATGTCACTTTTTTTCTCAAGTATTGAAATTGAATTATCAAGTTCCTTGTCCTATTTATTTGGACCAAGATATCGATAAATTATATTTTGTTTATAAGAGTTCTTGTAAACATGAAACAATTTGTAATTATCACTGTTTTCAATGTTTTGTTCAATTCTACAACCAATGTCGTTCATTCACTAGTGTTGCAATCATTTGATATTCCTAAGGTAATTTGAATTTTAAAGAAAACATGTTTTTTATTTATTGAACTACTAAAATGAATTTTTTCACTCATTCAACCATCTTGATATAATGAACTATATTTATATATTAATCTATTTCCTAAAAAGAACACCAAATAATATAATCATAAAAATTATATGGGTAAAAAAACACATTGAAATATAATATAACTCTTGGACATCAAACAAAACCAATCCCACACTAAAATTCTTAATTTGGTAGCATGACCCACCATTTCTTGGAACAAATAATGGTAAACCAACAATCCATTAGACAATACATAGAGAGGATCTAGACACATGGTAAAGTGAAAAAAATAAAATTACCATTAAATATGGAGGAAAAGAGTGTCCATTTTTAGGTATCCCTGTGAGATAGCTGAACCCTGTGGAACAAGGGTCCCTTCTATCTAAGCCCCTTATATTCCTTCACAGCTGATGTAGGCATATGCATATCCATTTGATAATGGATGACTTGTTTATCTAGTTGAGATTTGGATTATTTCTAATCTCATTTTTGTATGGATCCACATGAATTATCTTATTATACTTATAAGTAGAATCCTCATAAACCTAGCAAGATTTGAGAACCCCAATACCTCCCATAATCAAACTAGCTCACTCCTCAGCCACTAATCTCTTGTTTTGATGAAATATCATTTGATATATACCTTGGTTCATGGGTTTTCCTTATATAAAACTATTTGAGATGGTCCTCATTAGTGATGGTAATTTTTCATACTTAATACATTCAATTATGGAGAAAATGTTAGATTTTTGATTTAATATTAGTTATGATATTTAACTTTTTTTGTTCCTCATTTCATTGAACTAAATTACCTTGAACTACCAATCTAATTGAAATTATATTTATAATTTCAAATACACTTTTAAGGAAAAAGTGAGAAACAAACAAGATTCATAATACAGAAAATCAAACCTCATAAGAAAAGGGTGATCCATTCCATAAATAACTAAAGCGGTTAGAATTCTGCACCTGAAGAAGACACCATTCAATAGAGGTAACTTCAATTGCCGAATTGTCCTTTATGAGATACTCAAAGCATAGGCCAATCTTTTCCCAAGCCTGCACATGCTCCTCCAAGCTTTTTTTCCCATCGTTGAAGCCAAGAATCAGAAATATATTCTGTTTATCAATCCAAGAAGACTTTTCATCATTCAAATCAACAAGCAGCGGTCTTTCAAACATACGGTGAGCATCTTTCCCTGAAATCTTGATCAAAAAGGACTCTTCTAACAATCTAACTAATTCACTATTTGAGTAATAATTTTTATAACTTATATCCATTTCTATAATCCCTGATATGAAACTATTAAAATAATTGTTTGTACTTATATTAATTTTTACTTCAGTTTCAAATCATGAAAAACAATTCACTAATTTTTGGATTTTGTTTTTGGTTTTTGGTTTTGTAGATATTGGTTTTAGATGGAGTGGAATAATAATGACATGAGTTTTATCATTGGTACATGAGTTGGCTAAATTTTTTGTCGCTTGTACAATAACTAGATCGCCTTTTGTATTCTCTTTGGTTGTGTGTGGTGGAGAACATGAAGTTCAATGTTGTGGTATAATTGATACATGAGTTTTCTCGCTGGTGCTGGATATGCTACATAGATAATTGATTGGTCTCTAGTACATGGGTGGGGTGGATCCTATTGTTTGGCCACTCGTACATGGGGGCATGGGGGTTGTATTGGGATTGATTTCCATTTTGGTATTGATTCAATTTGTATTAAATTTCATTATTAACATAAATAATTTTTTCCTTAGTTTGAAGAATATGCATATCATCCACTTTTTAATAATTAATAAAGCTGAACTATATATTATAAATTAATAAATATAATATGAAATTATAATAGTTATAAAAATTTATAAATATTATTCAAATTTAATTGTCAAATAGATATTATATATTAGTAATAATATTAGAAATATAAAAATTATTCATAAGAATTTTTTGCTAAAACATTAAATGGCATATATATTATCAGTTGGCATAGTTATAATTGCTACAGAACTATTTTATCTATCCCAAAAACATTTAGCAAAAATTTTGTTTAAAAATATTTTAGTGATAAGGACATATGTGTTGGGAAAACGTTTTATCTACATAAAAAATACTTTTAGCTACAAATATTTTATTTTAGAAAAATTAAATTATTTTGTAGTGTTAGTGTGGAAACAAAGGACCCTTGGAAATTTAATTCCTAATTTATGGGTATAAGTTATCCAATTGTGGGGGAAAATACCCACAAAATAAACCACTCGTAGTATAGTGTTTGAAAGGAAAAGGGAATTTCCATTAATCTTTTGACTTCCAAAATAGGAAACATAATGTTGATGATCAATTTTAACAACCTCTAATATCCATGTAGAAAAGGAAAATTTTATGAGATCACTACTGTTGATTTGGGGTATGATAACAAAGTGGGGAAATGTATACTAAACTTCTATTATTGAATAGTTATTGAATAATTTGATTCTAGGTCTATAAACTCTCTTATATTTAAAGAATTTCATTTGGGTACATAATTCCACCTCAATGATTAGATTATTAGTTAGTAGTGAAAACTCATAACGTTATGCTGAATAAATATTAGTCCATTGATTAATATAATTTTTATGTTTTTTGGGAATATTATTTTTATAAATGTTTTTATTATACATCTAAAATAATTTGATGTTATCTTATCCATGTATTTAATATATTTATATAAATATCACATTAATTTTTTTGGAATGTAAGTCAAGCATGATATTAGTAATTAATATACAATCCTTTATCAGTGTGATGATACATATGAACATCTAATAAAAATAATATACATGGAATGAATCTTGAATGTAATTAAAATGGTTTCTAATCTCAAATTGTGGGGGAGAAACTCAACATCAAATAAATTCCCAGTTTACATGAGTTTTGTATTTTTGTTACATAATAATTTACTTCAATTATTATAAATCATGATGTTTTTTTCAATATAACTCATACATAGTGTCAAAAAAAATTTAAATTCACTAAACTGAATCTCTCTACTTGATTTTTAGTACTTGTAGAATAAAATCTAGGATAATATTGACCAGAAAATCCTTTAGAGATGTTGAACACCTTGTGAAACACAATTTGTTTTGTTAAAATATTGATAGATCAAGTAAAATTTTAATTACCTATATAGATCTTAAAAATATCATAGTCAATTATAAGTATCATCTTCCTTATTTTGATGATTTTTTAAATCTAACAGGTGGAGTAAATTTATTTTCTAATAATAAAAATTGATATGGGTATAGTTAGTTGTGGGTAAAAAGTTAATAAATTCCCAATAAAAAATTCTTTTCTTGGTATGAGAAATATGAATATATAGATCTTAGATTTGGTCTTACCAACACTCTTGCTACGTTCATTATTTTATTTAATAATGTATTTATATACTACCTTGATCAGTTTTGATAGCCTTTATATAATGTATTATTTTATTATCAATCAATAGAAAAGAGAATTAATATAATTTGTGGATTTTAATGGAGTCCTTATATAAGGAAAATATGTATGAAAAATAATAGATATTTCTTTTTTTTAAATAAAATATATCTTATATGAGTCATATAATCTCAACAGAGAGTATATATCGTGCTCCATCAATTAAAATATCTAATGAACATTGGCCCATACCATTCACTGTGATTGTGATCCATATTTTTCCTAGTTTCGATATATAGTAGAAATTATTTGTCTAAAATTTAACTTATCAATATAACCTTCTAAAAATTTATCTCATATAGGATCCATATTCATTTAGACTAATATATTTGATGAAAATATAAAGGAACTATGCTGATGTTCATGTGGTTCACTTATTCCAACATTACACTATAGTTGTGAGGGGTTTGAGGTATATATTGATGTATCAAAGATGATATTGGTATGCAGGCTCATGAAAAATGATATCATGATAGACTATGCCTCATAAAAATTGATGGTTTATGATTTAAATTACCCAACTCATGACTTGGAGTAAGATTCCAAATCTTTTTCATTAAATATATGGAGTAATTATATTTATAAAGAAAGGTCTGAATTGTATTTTTTATCATAAATTAATGAAGAATACATTTACTCCAAAATATTGGAATATAATGACGATAGAAATTGATTAAATATTAGGAAATATCAACACATTATTTCCATGATAAATAAGATTTGTTGGAAAAAAATTGATTGTATCCTAATGTCTTATCTTTGATGTTGATAAAAATAATCTCTTATTTCAATGTTTTTGATGGTTGGATATAAAAATAATTGTGGAATTGGATATATATTATCTTTATCAAGTGAGTTTTCAACCATCAATGCATCTGAGGATTAAATATACTAAGAGTAAAGATATGGACCTACACAATAAGGTAAAACATTTTCCTGAGCTCCACCTTGATTGTTAAGGAATGATTAGGTTTAGGAACCATTTATAATTTCATTACATACCACATTTGAAGGAGTAATTAGATGAGGCACAATGTTCACAATTTTCTATTTATCAAAGAAGTATAGGATTTATTGTGTTATGGAAGAGTACCTATAGTGGAATAAAAATTGCATTGATATTCTATAATATTTGTCTTAGTTGTTGTAATTTCATCGAGTTGAGGATTAGTGAAATAAATCTAACAGGATTTTATGACCATTAATTTAACAATAATTGAAATTGGATAACATCAACATTGAAGGGTTTATCAGGCTCTGGGAAATACATAAATTAAATAATACTATTTAATTAGTATTTGACCACCCAATGAAGTCATAACACTTCATTACAATCAAAGAATATATATCTCTTTAATATTTCACTTGAATAAACATAAAAATTGATGGAAAGGATTAATGGAGTTCCACATCATATTATACATGATCGGGATTTGAGGTTTACCTCAATTTTTATGAGATGTCTTGAAAAGTATCTTGATACATAGTTGTGTTTCAGTACTACTTATCATCCATAGATAGATGGTCAGTCAAAGAGAAAAGATCCCACATGAATGGATATTATGAGATATTTTTCTATATAATTCAATGGTTGTTGGGATAAAAACCATCCTTATATAATTTTTTCTTAAAATATTAGCATTAAATCAATACTTTAGATGAATCTTTAATAATACAATGTGTTAGACTCCAATTTGATTGGATGAGGTTCCATAAGGACTATTATTGGGACTGTGTCTAGATGAGGTAATAGAATAGAATGATGGATCCATTCATTAGTAGATCATGGAATATCAATATAAAAAACATATGTTGAAAATAGTCATGGAAATATGGAATAAGATGTTGGTGATAAGGTATCTCAATGAATTTTGGATGGAAGAGGGTAATGAGATTTTGAATTAAAGAAATCTTGAGCATTAGTTATATTAGCGCATTTGACAATCTTCTTCCATTGAGATGATAAACTGTTTTTAGGTGCTTCCAATGAACCTCTCTAAAATTATAGATATCATCCATGTAACCTCTCCTAAGGAAGGGTATATGTGAACCATCACATCAAATAAAATTATAAGTTTTACAATTGGAGAATGATCTTGTAGTTTATGGAAAATGAAAAAATATTGTGGAACATAAAGATAAAGAGATACACAATAAGACTATGTACCTGGTTAATGTTACCTAGAGGAATAAAAACTTAAAGAGGCTATATAGTAGTTAGAAGATGTGATGAAACTAATATATCATATTTTTTGAATCAAACTGGTATAATATTTAGGGTGAAATTAATAATAAGATATAGTATGTAACACCCCCAAAATTTGTGGTATGTTTTTCTTCAATTCAATTAAATTTATTCGATGACTTGTGATACACACAACACAAATTCCAAATGAAATACAATACAATATACCATTATAAAGTATTATTCAAATAATAAGAATAAATATTAATAATTTTTTTATAAAAAAATTACAGTGGTTTTAGTTAAGAAAATATATTTACAATTATTTAATTAATTTTTAGAAATGTCATTATATGATTTAAAAATATATATTACTGCAAAAATATTGTTTATTACTATTTTTGAGAGTAAAACATAGTCAATTTCTACCATAATTTGAATATGTGTAACACCCAAAGCTTCCATGGTACACATCTTTGTGAATAATACAAAAGCGTGTGTTGAATGCAACATCGAGTTCTAACAAACCACAACCAATCAAACTAGTGGTTATGAATAGTAATACCCAGTTTTTGAAATTTTAAAAAATTTATCATTCAAAATAGACATCATTTTTGGATTTTGTATGTTGAAATTAGATTAGGGTAATATTTTGGTATTTTTTGGAAAACATTCAATTTTAGGTGAATAGTGAAAAACATTGAGTATAGTTTAAAACAAAATTTTTATTTAAATAATTATTTATTTTATTTAAATTAATTTTTGGTCAAAATAGATATATAATACCTATATAAGTTCAATGTGATTCATTGGAGTCAATTTATAATAATTTTATATATATAAAAATTTTATTGAACTTTTTATCTTCTTTTACCCACCTCTTAAGAGAGTTTGCAAATTTACAAAAAACATAATTTTACCTCTTTTGTGTGTTGAATTTAAAAATTCTGTGAGACACTGTTGATATCAGTATGTAAAATGTGGTTCAATAAGATGAAAATATTTTTTGGTGAATGGTTTCTTTTTTACTTTTATTTACCACAGTTAAATGTAAATAGGGTAATTAAGGGAAAAAATGATATTATTATTATTACCCTAACACATGTCTTAATTCTATTGGATAAGTATAATTCGACCAAAAAAACCTTATAAATAAAATATAAATCATTTTGGTCCACTTGGTTTAGATTTGGACATTTATTATTATTTAATTCATTGAAGAGTTAAAAGAGATAAAATCAATGTTCAATAAAAAAAATTATTAATATAGGGTTATACATAAGAAAAATTCTACTCTAAATATTCATTATAAATCAAAAACGATTTCCATCATAATGGCAGTTTATTTATATTTTTTAGTTGTTATATTATTTTATTTCGTTATGACACAATGATGATGTAGTAATTACCTAATTAATGAAAGATCAATATACATGACATTATAAATATACAAATAAATGTAATTTGAGAATTTTTATGAATTTCACTAATTTTCTAGGTTAATATGACATATTAGGTTTGGTTAAATGAATTTTTTTTGAAGTAATAATGCAATTATGAATTAAAAAAAACAAAATACCAAATAGTCTGAAAATTGACATAAAAGAGTTTTGGAAACATACATTATATTATTAATTGATATAATATTTATAAAAATATATGTTTCTGCCAATATACTTATATTATGATAGGTGTATCATTAATGAACCACTTGCGTTCCGGTTGTAAGTATATAACAATTTTATTAAACAGTTAATATAAAAATACAAAGGGACATGGTAAATGTCAAACAATTTAACTAAGAGTTAAATCTAATAGATAAAGATAATATAGTGTCCCAAAACTGTCTAAAATCATTAGGTTGAGTTATTTTAGACCCATACCCAACTTATCCTTTAAATAATCCTTTTTGGAGCCATTATCATCCAAAAATGATTTTATTATAAAATAATATTTCTATCTTTTGCTAAGGTTCCCCTCACCCCTCTTATAAAAGGGAACTCCCCCTTCTCTCTAATTCAAACCCTAAAATCCATTTGGCACTACCAAAACCAACCCAGATACCCTCTCAACTATCCTCCTTTCACCCTTAAGGCCTTCAAATAGTCATAAATCTATCTTATGGAGCCCGTTTTATCAAATCAAAAAGAAGCACCCGAAGAAGAGGTAAATATTTCATAACCTCCTTCAAGTTCCTTTTTTCTTCCACATCATCTTTATTTGTTGATTCCATTCTAAAATAATAACTCTAGAATATTCTATATACTATGATTTTATTATAACTATGGTACAACCATATTCATTATTCTATCCATCTTTTGAATGACATGTCACCATACATGCGTACATAGGACTTACCGTCTCCACGTTGTGGTGTAATTGTTATTCAATACATTATTATTTGGTTGGGTATAATAATGATGTGTAATTGATTTAAATAATAAATATAACATGATAATGATTCTGTATATATGATATACCATCAAATTATGTATTATTTCAATATCAAAATAATGATATTGTCGCTCGTGCGTACATATGGATTACCGTCTCCACAAACGCGACGAGGTTCATTCCCCATCGTATCCATTCAAAGATAATTTTCAGTATATGATTAAAAAAAATTAAATACTTAATATAATTCTGAATATTAATATGATATATCCTACCCATAACAAAAAAAATTATGTAGCAAAGCGTATAAACGAAAACGAATCATTTTACACCCGAAACGATGATAATACTAATATATTATTAACAAAGAAATGTTAAAAGATCATATATGATGTCATATTAATTAATATGATTCTTGTATAATTTAATAACAATTACTTCACAATAATATAGGAGGTTAACCTTCCATCGACAATGGAAATGTACAAGGTAAGGGTTAATTTCACAATCTCTTCATTATCCGAGGTTGTTTTTATGTAATTATCTACGGGGACCTCTTTATTATCCACATCCATGTTTCATAAAAATGTATTTCAAAACATTCTTAATATTTTATAGACTATGGGTTAATGTCATATATACCCTTTTTGACTTTTACAATATGTTTATAAAGAAAACTTTTCGTCGTTTTCCAAATAAGGTACATTATTACCTTTTCGACAAAATTAAGGTAAGAATGATTTATTATATTATATGGTGGGTGTGGCTATTTTCCACATTTATAACATTGTCTAAGCGTCCCTTAAAAACTTATAAAAATATTTTATAAATAAATTTTTTCATTATAATAATCTTACTCTTAAATGATTTCAAAATAGAAAGAGATATTTATTTAAAAATTGTTTTGATTTCATATATGTCAACATCCATTGAAGGATTTAAAGCTTATTCGATGTTGATTTATTGTGATACAAAACATCAATAATGTATTGAAGGTTTTTTTATATGTTTTACTGTGGATGGGATATTCTTATACCAATCATGGTTTACGGTTAAAGTATCGACATTTAGTATGCTTGTTTTAATACGAATGTCTATGTTATATTTCAACCTTTTCATATGAGGATTGTATTGGAGTTATTAAGTGACGGGTGGAGCCCGCAATAGCTCATTGATGAATCGTTAGGTATCATGAGACAACTAGATGTGGAATTGGTAGAGTCCTTTCCCAATTTGATATTTGGTTTTGGTCAAGGCCTTAATCATTTTTAGACGTTTTGGATGAGGCCATGACAAAATGTTTCAGAATGTCTGCCATTATACATTCCCTCAATATGAAAATAATATTGATGGTTCATGTTGTCATTAGACTAGTAAAAAAACCATGATTATGTTTTATTATGGAATTATTTACTTAGCTCATATTCCATCCATAAAAGAATTCATGTTTATTATTGGTAAAGGCATGTGGCTTAAATTATTCACCATGCTTGATATTTATGTTATATTCCACTGTATAGCTTACCCATATTGAGCATTTGATCTCACCCCTATCATATGTTTCATTTTCCCAAGATTTGAAGAAGTCATTTACGAGTGAAATGGAGGCATAATATAGGAGGCTTGGATATATCTAATGGAATAAATTTGTGTTGTATTTCTTTTCTAGTTTTAAATTTGAACTTATGTATGAATATTGTTTCCAATAATACTAAACTCATCTGTCTATCAAGACATCATTTCCTTTTGATCATGCCAATGTTACGTAACATTGAAACGACTCTAGGTAACTAGGGTTGTGGAGTTACATTTGGTAATAGTGTATGTTTCATAAAAACCTTGGAATCTAGATTTAGATAAACTCTGATTAGGGCACATTACACTATGATTGAATTTGAGGATTAATATAGAAGAACTTCCTGGAATTTGGGTAATGTAGACATTTTTTGAGTTTTCCAAGTAATACATCCCTATCTAGATACGATCAGGTAGAGGTGGATCTAGCATAGATGTACCTAGGGTTAAAACCTGAAAACAACTCTTTATGCTATACTCGAATGGGAACTGTTGCACGACAATGGGCCTTGCTGCACTCTTGGATAGGAAAATCTCAGAAAATATGATTAGGATAATTCTCATTTTCTTTACAAACCATTATGAAGGGTTTATGAGTATATACTTCCTCAAATAATTTTTTTAGGATTATGGATTATACACATAAACTGTTCAATTTATGTTAAGTTTTTTATATGTTTGGATTTTTGTATTGCGATTCATAAACTAATCTAATGTATGCCATTGTTTTAAAAATTTCACGTAGTAGAAGGAATGGAAACCATATCAATGGACACCTTCCATGAGGGACTTCCCTCCCACTAAAATAATTATTGTGGAGCTGGGGATACAACTGGTGTTTATTAGATTATCACTATACTTGGACAACTGACAAAGGTTATGAATAATAACCATACTCGTATGGCGCACCCTGATCCAAAACACGAAGGATCAATGTTAGACCTCTTCATTAGGAAACAACCACCAAAATTAAATGGGGGTACAAATACATTAGTAGTTGAGCAATGCATAAATTCCTTAGAGATAATATTCCACTCTAGGGGGAGTAGCAAATTGGAATGAGTTTTCATGGAATTTCTCCGAATCACTAGAGATGTTGATCAATGGTAGTCATTGATTACAAACACAAAGTAAGATGATGAAGTATCAAATATGTAATATAGGGATTTTAAGGAATTTTTTTAGAAAAATACTTTTCTCATGACCATCGAGTATAAATGGAAAGATAATTTTTTAGTCTAATGAAAAAGGAGGATGAGAATGTCGCAAAGTACGAAGATAACTTTAAAATGTTAGTGAGGCATGCTTTGTTTATATACATAACTCAAGAAATATGATTTACCATTTCTATTATGGGTTAAAACCTTTTCTCCATCAAGCATCAATATCACAATCCTTCTCATCATACGAATATATTGTCTTGTGTGCTTTCAGGACAGAAAAGGAATTCTTAATGTCTTCTGACTTTAAAGAATAGCAAGAGAAGAAGAGATATACTGAACACTCTGGGAATGGATATAAGGAAATAGGGAAGAAGGGAACAATTTAATTTTCACCAGGTGATAATTGTGGAAGTAAGCACTCTCATGCCTGTCTAAAAGGAAAAGGAGTATGCAAAAAATGTGGATAGAAAGGCTATCTTGCTAGTGATTGTAATGGAAAGAAAGTCCCTACCGATGTTCAACGATATAATTGCAAGGAGACGGGACATTATGAAAATGAATTTCCTAAGAATCAGGGAAACATATCTTAGAAAAGGACAAGGGATCAAGGCTAATCTTATGCGATCACTATTGTTGAGTTTGAAGCCCTGGAAGACGTAGTGGCATGTAATTTAATGGATTCTTCATGTTTTTTCCAATGATTTATTTGATTTTGGATCATAGAATTATTTCATATCTTCTCAGTTTTCTATGAAATTTAGATAATTCCAATTTGATTTAATAAGGGAGTTGTCTGTTAGAAACTCATAAGGGATATATCATTCCTATAATGTTTTGTGAATCATTTCCCATTAAGGAATATTGTTGTTAATCAGCTGATCTCATCGTTAGACCCATGATTGAATTTTATATAATCGTAAGTTTGGATTGGCTTTAGGACAATGATGCAAAGATTTATTTTAAGAATAAATAGGTTACTATTTTGATGACGTTGATAAAAAACACCTTATCTTTAGAGTAGAATCATCACCACCTAATTCTTATTTATATCCACCCTTAGTAGCTCAACTAAATTCTATTATTGGGGAGAAAGAGAATGAAATAACTGGGGGTGAGGATTATAATGTTCAAATAGAGGATGTACCTATTGTGCAAGAGTATGTTGATGTATTTCTAGTGGATTTACCAGGATATCTTCCATAATGATAAATTGAGTTTTACATTGATTTAATTCCTAGTTCAAGGCCCATACCAAAGACCCCATATTGAATGGACACTGTGGAATTAGTGGAACCAAAGAAACATCCAGTGGAATTGAGTAATAAGATATTTATTCACCCTAGTGTTTCTCCATCGAGATCCCTAGTCATTTTTGATAAGAAGAAAAATGGATCATTGAGGTTGTGCATTGACTATAGAGAGATAAATGCTATAAAAATAAAGAACAAGTATCCCCTACCATGAATTGATGAATTATTTGACCAACTTCATGTATCTCAATACTTTTCAAATATTGACCTTCAATATGGATATCATAAGTTGTGTGTGAAGAAGGAAGACATTCTGAAAACATCATTTCAAACCAGGTACGAGCATTACGAGTTTACAGTATTGCTATTTGGATTGACTAATGCACCCTCTTTCTTCATGGATGTAATGAATATATTTTTCAATGAATATTTTGATGACATTTTAGTGGTATTTATTGATGATATCTTTGTATACTCTAAAATCATTAATGATCATTAAAATCACTTGTGAATTATCCTAAAGACTCTGAGTAGACATGTATTATATGGGATGTTTAGGAAGTGTGAATTATGACATCAAGAGATTTATTTTCATGGCCATATTGTCTCTAAGGATGGAATCTCTGTTTATACTTCTAAGACAATATCAATCCAAGAATGGCCAGCACCAACAAGTATAACTGAGGTACACTGTTTTATTGGTTTAGAAGGTTATTATTGGAATTTTTTCCAGAATTTGGCCTGATTGGCTAACCCATTAACTATGATCACACGTAAAGGGGTGAAATTTGTTTGAAAAAAAAATAATGTGAATAATGTTTTGAATAATTGAAGATAATATTAGTCAATTCTCATATATTGAATCTACCATCAGGTAATGATGAGTTTTTTATTTATAGTGATTCTTAAATTAAAGGACTTGGTTGTGTCCTTATGTTGAATGATAGGGTTTTTGGATATGAGTCACGTCAGCTAAAAATTCATGAGAAAATCTATCCTACTCATGATCTTTAGTTGGCATCAGTAATCTTTTCTTTGATGATTTGGTGACATTATCTCTATGGTAAAAAATGCAAGATTTATACTGATCACAAGAGTTTAAAGTATATTTTCTCACAGAAGGAACTCAATATGAGGAAAATGAGATGGCTTGAACTACTCAAGGATTATGATTGCATGATACACTACCACCCGGGGAAGGCAAATAATGTGGAAGTCTCTTTGAGCAGAAAGGATCAAGGAGTTTTGAACAAAATGAGAGTTGAAAATGATCCTATATACATGGATGTAGTAAAGATGGATATGGAAATCACCATTTAAGGTGAAACATCAATACTATTTCAAATTGTTGCAAAACCATCTTTACTAAAAAAATAAAGAGATCTTAGACTGGTGATGAAGAGTGTCAAAAGAAGATTAATGCTATGAAGGAATAGAGATTGAGGGACTTTATGTATGAAGATTTAATTTTGAAATTTGGGAAGAGACTTTTTGTTCTCGATATACCTCATCTAAAAATAGAATTGTGGTATGATGCTCATAGTTCTAATTTTTTAATACACCCTGGGAGAACCCCAATGTATAGTGATTTGAAGAAACATTTTTGGAGGGAAAACGTGAAGAGGGAGATTGCTGATTCTGTGTCATGATATATGGTTTTTCAACAAGTGAAAGCTGGAAGGAAACATCCTGGAGGAGTCTTGCAACCTCTCACATACCTGAGTGGAAAATGTATAATATTACGATGGACTTTGTCATGGTACTACCAAAGACTCCAAGAAGGAACGATGAAATATGGGTCATTATAGATCATATTACCATGTCATCACATTTTCTTGCTATAAAAGAATATTTACCACTTGAACGATTAGAAGGACTATATATTAATGAAGTTGTAAGACTTCATGGAATACCACTATTGATAGTTTCTGATCATGATCCCCATTTTACATCAAGATTCTGGATTAGTATTCAGAAATCCATAGATAATAAACTTTCATTGAGCACTGCCTACCACCCCTAAAATGATGGATAATCAGAATGGGCTATTAAAACCTTCGATAACATGTTGATATCATTCTCACTTGACTTTGAAGGTATATGAGATCAATATTTTTCTCTGGTAGAATTTTCTTATAATAATAGCTTCCATTCAAGTATTCAGATGAAACCATATGAAGTGTTATATGGAAAGAGATGTCGCACATGAACCAGTTGGGATGATGTGGGCGAAAGAAAACTTGTAGGTATAGAACTATTGGAGGAAACGATGGAAATTGTGAAGGTAATCCAAACCCACATCAAAGCAGCTCAATGTAGGTAGAAGAGCTATGCCGATAACCGAAGAAAGGATTTGGAATTTCATGTTGGATATCATGTTTTCTTGACAGTATCTCTACGGAAGGTTGTTATACGTTTCAGTAAGAAGGGAAAATTATATCCTAGGTACATCGAACCTTTTGAAATTCTAGAATGAATTGGGGCAGTAGCTTACTAGTTGGCAATGCCGCCATGTCTCTCCAAAGTTAACAAAGTATTCCACGTATCACTTTTGAGAAAATACATGTCTGACCCAACGCATGTACTCACCAATGAAGAGTTAGAACTGGAACATGATCTATCTTATTGTGAGGAGCCTGTATAGGTTCTTGATACAAGAGAACATGTGTTGAGAAACCGGACGATACATCTGGTAAAAATTCAATGGAGAAACTATAAGATGGAAGAGGCAACGTTGGAACCCGAGGAACTTATGATGAAGAACCACCCGATTCCTTTTACATAGTAATACTATAGAGACTTCAAGGACAAAATTATTTTAATGAGGGGAAAATGTAACACCCCAAGCTTCACGGTACCCTTCTCTTTGAATAATACAACAGCATGTGTTGTACACAACTTCAATTTCTAACACAGCACAACCAATCAAACTAGTCGTTAAAAATAATAAAACCCACTTTTTGAAATTTTATAAATTTTATCTTTCAAAATGGACTTCATTTTTGGATTCAGAAAGTCGAAATTAGATTAGGGTAATTTTTGGTATTTTTCTGAAAACATTCAATTCTCGATGAATAGTAAAAAAAGACTGAGTTATTGTTTAAAATCAATTTTTTTTAAATAATTATTTATTTTATTTAAATTTATTATAGGTCAAAATAGATACAGAATACCTATATAAGTTCAATGTGATTCATTGGATTCAATTTATTATAATTTTAGATATATAAAAATTTTATTGAACTTTTTATCGTCTTTTACCCACCTCCTTGAAACATTTGAAAATTTATATAAAACTTAATTTTACAACTTCTATGAGTTTAATTTAAAAAATAAAAGAGGAACGGTTGATATAAGTTAGTAAAATGTAGTTCAATAAGATGAAAATATTTTTTTGTCAATAACAACCTTTTACTTTTATTTACCACGGTTAAAAGTAAATACGGTAATTAATGTTAAAAATGTTATTATTATTACCCTAACATATGTCATAATTATATTGAACAAGTATAATTCGACCAAAAACAACCTTAAGAATAAATTATGCACCCCTTTGGTCCACTTGGTTTAGATTAGTACATTTATTATTATTTAATTCAAAGAATAGTAAAATGAGTTAAAATCAATGTTTCATAACTAAAACATTTTTAATATGGGGTTACACATTAGATAAATTAGACTATAAATATTAATTATAAATATAAAATGATTCCCTAAATAATGGTGTTTTATTTATATTTTTTAGAAATTAAATAATTTAATTTATTTATGACATAATGATGAAGCTGTAATTACCTAATTAATGAAAGATTAAAATAATTGACGTTATAAATTTTCAAATAAATGTAAAATTTAGACTTTTTATGTATTCCAATAATTTTATAAGTTAATATTACATATTATGGTTGGTTAGAAATTTTTTTTTCCAAGTAATAATTCTATTATGAATTTAGAAAAGACAAAATACCAAATAGTGTTAAAATTGACATAAAAGAGTTTTTTAAAAAAAATATTATATTATTAATTGATATTTTATTCCTAAAAATCTAAGGTTCAACCAAAATACTTATATAATGATAGGTGTATCATTATTGAACCAATTTGGGTTTTCTTAGATGTATAGAGTAAGTTTATTAACTATATAATATAAAAATGCAAAGAGACATGTAAATTTAAAACTATTTAACTAAGAGTTAAATCTAAATGATAATGTAAATATAGTGAAACAAACCATTATAAAACCTATTTGTTGAGAGATTTTAGACCTATCCCCGCCTTATTCTTTAAATAATTTATTTTGGAGCAATTAGAATCCGATAATTATTTTCTTATAAAGTAATATTTCTAGCTTAAACTAAGGTGCCCCTCACCTCTCTTATAAAAGAGAACTCCCCCTTCTCTCTAATTCATACCTTCAAAGTAATTTGGATCCGCCAAAATCTGAGGAAATACCCTCTAAATTGTCCTACCTTCATACTTGAGGCCTTTCTTTAGTTATAAATGCAATCTAAGGAGCCCTTTGGATCAAATCAAAAGAAAGAACCCGAAAAAGTGGTAAGTATTTCATCACCACTATCAAGTTCCTTTCTTCTTCCACTTACTATTACTTTGTTATTTCCATTATAATATAATAACTTCAGTATCATATATATATTAATTTTATTATAAATATGGTCCAACCATATTCATTACTCTATCCATCCTTTGAATTAAATGTCACCATACGTGCGTACGTACGGCTTACCATCTCCACATCGTGGTGTAATTTTTATTCAATAAATTATTTCGTGGATATGAATAATAATGATGTGTAATTGATTTAAATAATAAATATAAAATGATAATGAATTTTTATATATGATATAACATCAAATTATGTATTATTTTAATTTCAAAAGAATGATATTTTCACCCGTGCTTACGTAGGGATTATCGTCTCCATGCACGCGATGAGATTCATTCCCCATTATATCCATTCAAGACTAATTTTCATTATATGATTAAAAATAATTGTTAAAGACTTAATATCATTCTGAATATGAAAAAGATACATCCTATCCATAACAAACATTACTTATGTAACAAATCATATAAAATAAAACGAATCAGTTAACACCCGAAATGAAGATAATACTAAGATATTATTAAAAAGCATTGTTAGAAGATCATATATGATAAAATGTCTTTATTCACCATGCTTAATATTTATGATATCTTCCACTGTATTTCATACCCTTACTAAGCATTTGAGCTCACCCCATTCTTATGAATCATCTTCCAATGATATCAAGAAGTTTTTTACGAGTGTTTCTTAGGAATAATCTAGGAGGCTTGGATGTATCTAATGGAATAAATTTGTGTTTTATTTCTTTTTAAGATGTAATGTTGAACTTATGTATTAATCTTGTTTCCAAATATAATAAACTGATCAGTCTTTCGAGATAAGATTTCCTTGTGATCATGAACATGTTATGTAATAATGCACCGCCTCTGGGTAACTAGGGTTGGGGAATTACCTAATGTATTTGAAATAATGAAATTTGTTTTCTAATTCAATAAATAAAATTAAAATTGATTGGATTTTGATAATTGTATGAAAAGTTTATTTTTCAATGAATTATTAAAAATAATGATTCTTATTGCAATACTTATTTATATAAAGAATATACATGTTTAATTTTTTTAAAATTGTAAAAAATATATAACTATTTCATTTATATTATTAATAGTCCAATTTTTGTTATATTAATTTATTTTATAGGGTATTTTATTATAAAAATATTTTATACCTAAGAGAAATTTATTTCATGAAAATTGATTTTCATCATGTTTTGTTAATTTTATGTAAATTTATTCCACTTATACGTATAAAAAAAATGGTAAAATGGAATATATATTTTGAGTTGGCATGATCAAATTTTTTAAATATGCCTCTTTTTGTTTAATCTATTTGAATAGTAATTACGATAAATAAATTTAACCTCGGTAAGGGTAAAATGGGTAAAATAAAGTTAAATTTTTTGGATAAAGATTTTTAATTTCACTAAAATTTGGCATTATCCAATTTTATGACTATATATAAAGACATTTTCATTAAATCAAAAAATGTATTTCTAGTTGGTTTGATTTCTTTATTATGACCTTTATTTCTGTTTATGAAATGAAAAAATACAAATATATTATTGTGTTATGTTTAATAAATATTAATATTTTAAATAAGGATAAAAAATTATAACATTAAATATAAATATTTTGTTGAAGGATAAATTTATTTTTTATCTTTGAATTTTATTTTAAATTTTTATTGATTAGAAAATTACCATAAATTATTTTATAACATTGACATTGTTTTTATACAATTATTAGAAAAATAAGTTAAATGATGTAAAAAATATTAAAAGTTGTAATATTTTGATATATTATTGTCTTATATGAATTTTTTTGATAAATGATAAATTATTTGGATTTTTGAAAGGATTAAATTAAAATTCAATAACTATTCTGATAACATCAAATTCCAAATGAAGAAATAATGTTAAAAATTACATTAATAATATTTTTTTGAATATTCGTAAATTATTTATTTATTTTCATGACTTAATTTTTTAACATATGTCATTTATGAAAATATATTATCTAAAATTTTATACCATATCAGTTTATATGTAAATTTTTACCTTATATGTAAAATTACAACCCTTTAATATTTATAATCTAATTAACATGGTTAAGATTAAAATTTATTAACAAAGAGGTTAAAGAAAAAAATGAATTTCAAAATGACACAGAAATATTTATAAATTTCATTTAATGATTATATATCAACCTTATAACATTTTTCTTCAAATATATGCCCATTTCACAACATTGTTCTTAAAAATTACATATTTATATTTTAATTTTTCAGAAATTCAAAATGTGTCAGTCCACTCTCATTTAAATGGACACACCATATTTCATTAATTTAAACCACATTAAGGAATTTATATTATCAAAAACCACTAAAATTATATTATAAAATACTATAGACATAATTTAAATGGTTTGGTATTCATAACATAGAATTCCATAGATCTTTAAGAATAGATCTAATGGATCTCTCGAGAACTATAGATAATATTCTTAACAAACCTCTTTCAAATTATTTGAACTTATACAACATATAAATATATGTTATTCATCATTGTATAAAAAATTAACGATCCGAAATGTATCAAAATGTTATTATGGTAATAAAAACATTGTAACCTACAATCTTTTACAAGATAAGAGAACTGAAATTTTCTTATGTTCGTATGTGTGGACTACCAAATGAATGTATAGATACAATTCATTTCACATAACCATCATTAATGGAGGGGTATTATGATGGTATAATTTGTATAATTTATATTAATTATATTATTATTATTTTAAAAATTATAATATCATTTCTACCTTCTCACCTTCCTATCAGTTTGAAAATTGATAACATCGTTCATGTCTATATTTGGACTACCACCTCAATGGAGATATTCCATTCATTTTTCATTAAATCATAACATTGTGGGGAAATTTTTTTTATTTAATGATTATATTATATATATTTTCCATAAAAAATATTTTGTAGTGTTAAATTATTATTTAATTGTTTTTTTTCAAACTTTTTAAAAGTAAATACAGCGTTCATGAAAATGTACGTCCAAGCATCTCCATTAATGGAATAATTCAATTTTTATCTATAGCTTTCATTATTGTTAAAAAATATTTATATAGTAAATATATTTGAGATTTATATCATAATTTAAATTAAATAGATAATGGGGCCATGATCCATTGACAAGGACTAGAAGTACCAAACAAAAATTCCCATTAAAAATGAAATAGTTAACACTAAGAAAAAATGATTTTAATGTGGAATTATTAATATCTTGGGTTTGGAATGTTATAAGTGGATCATATATGATATAATAATTTTTCAAATTACACTATTATATACTTTTAATGAATTAATATTCATTATAAATGAAATTATTTTTCCTTTAAATCAAGTCGAAATTGTGGTATGTTTTTTTGGTTACAATATCATCATTTAGTAGGATTATTTTTGATTAATTTATCAATGATGAAATTTAATGATATATCTCACATGAATCTCAAAAATTGTACTCATGTATAGTTATTTTCTTGGAGTACATATTTTCCTTTCATTTTTATCACATTATTTACTGATGATATAGAATGACCATTTTTAAGGGAAACCCATGCTATTTCTCTATTCGGTTGAAAATCATTTTCTTCAGAATCCATATTTTCTAAAAACAATATTGAATATTTTTATAATTATAAAATTTTGTTTTATTTTAATTTTTAAGAATTTGATAATTTTTATAATTTTTTTAAAATTTAATATTCATTCCCTTTTTCAAAAAGGTACTTTTTACTCCTCACAAAAGAAATGTGAATGAAATATTTGTTAACATTAATGAAAAGAATAGAATCTACAACATTGATGACTGATAAAATATTTTTAGTTTCCTTTACAATATTTAAATCAAATGGTTTAATAATATATTGTCCTTAATATATTATAAATTTTAGATTGTAAACAAATAATTTCAAAGTGAAATGATTATTTTTCTCAATAAATGTTCCATTGATCTTTAAAAGGAATTATTCATATTTGATATCATACTTTGACGTTTAGTAGGAATTACGGGGGATATTATCCAAAGAAAACATATTTATTATTTATCTATATAGTTCATGGTAATGATGATATCATATTGAAATAATATCATTTCTTTTACATAACCTTGATAGATATTATGTTTTAATGATCCTTCAGCCTATATATGGATAGATTTATGATTATGTGATGGGTGGGACCATTAAAGTATATTGTTCCATCTAATTAGGTAAATATTATATCCTTATGGTCTCAAAGGTTACCTAAGAATATATATGTATCCTAAAAAGTATACATAGGAAGTTCTCACAAGCCCATGAGAGTATATATAGTAGGTAATCCCAAGAACAAAGAAGGTAAATAAGTGGTTATCCGAAGCATAACAAGTAATGAATGTCTTAGTGAGTGGACATGGTATAATATTTGTATTATTATGATATTCATACACCTTATACCACCATTTTATGACATTATCTTATGCCAATGTCATGTTCTCCTGCCTCATGTTATTTAATTAATTTATCATTCAAGTATTACAAACAACATTGATTTAATAAAAAACACATGTTAATGATCAAGGAATTATATGGTATGATTTTCAATGGTAAATCTCATTTTATCATACCCATTATATTCATGTTTGTTTAAATGATCATTGTCTCCTCCCTTTTTTACCCTTAACTAGAATCTGTGATCACCCTGTATTATGTTTTACCCCTAATAAGTTATAGAAATGATAATCTAAGATGTATCTAAGATGGGTTATAGTTTCCAAAATATATGTGGGTGGAGATATATATATTTTATGTAACTATTTTTAAGTATACATTTTTAAATATACACTAAATTATTATTATCCTAAAATGGATTCTGATGTTATATATTTAATATTGATCATTTATGATTTTATATTTATCTATGAAAAGTGTGGTTGCATATATAAAAATTCCCCCCATAGTTTCATATCTTGTATTTATAGAGGTTATCCTTAGAATACTCATTATGGATGTACTCTCTATGACAACATGGATGTTTTAATGAGATGTTATACTCATGGTAACAATATATATATATATATATCCATTGGACCCCTACCAATGATTAATTTAGAAAGGTAAGCCCATATATTCCCACCGTTGACCTTATTTTGGAGGAAATATGGAAAGTAATATTAATACCAGGATGGAAGATCCTTTTTATGGTGATAATGATAGTCATCTCCCTTTGATAACACATAAATTGTAAATATAGGCTTGACATATAGTTAGAACCAAAACATTTATAGTCATGGAGGTTCTCTCCATGGGCTACCACAAACAAGTAACTATTCATGTCAAACACAAGTTCCTCATTAATGAAGTCCTCCGTAAAACAATAATAAGACTAATGGTTGAATTCAATTTATGGGAACACAAATGTTCATATATTTTCCATTATAATTTAATTATTTATTCACCATTATTTTAACAATTAATTTGATATTATCACATATTGAGTTTATATGATTAAAATGAGAATAATTTTATTAATTCACTAAAGCTATTTTTTTACTTTTTTTAAATATTGAGGATTTTATGGTCATGTGAATATTTTGTAAAAGATTTATTTTTGGAGTAGGTTCAAATTTTGTAAGGAAATTTGAGAATAATACACAATATTTAATAACTACATGATATTTAATGAAAACATTCATGGTTAGTTATGTATCATTTTACAAATTCATTTAGGATTTGGGGAAATTAATGAGGTGTTAGAATATTTTCTTTTAAATGGGTTCTGATCACTTTTTATGTTTCAATAAAGATTAAACATTAACTACTATGTAAGAATAATTAGAAACTTTAGGATCCACATAATAATAACACCCAAGACACTAGAAGATATGTTAGATTAACATATAAATTATAATTTATATGATGGATTTAATAGAAATTATAATTTATAAATTTAAATATACATTGGAAACTCATTGGCATTGATTCATCTCAATAAAGTTTATCATTTAGAGAATACATGACAATATTATCATGTTGGAATAATTTTCCAAAATGAGGAAGATATATCAGTACGCTATTCTTTTTGGGGTCTTTTATTTGAAAGGTGATGCAAATAAAATGTGACCTCTTATCATAAAAATGATGAAAGAAGATGAAATTGAATGTCTAGACTTAGATAAGTGTATAAGTTTATATTTCATCATGTGTATTCCTTATATTATTCGTATGAAAATGGAGAAGTTAGTCATTAGTATATGGTATATGTATGATGAATACATTTGTATATATAAGGAAATTATTACCAGAATTTCTTGCTAATTGTTTTGTATTATCATTAAACTGTGTTGTACTATAAGAAAATCACCACATAGCGACAGTTTAAACCGCTATAATATGATTCTGTTGCGATTTCAAAAAACCACTGCTAAATTGTGTGTCAGCATTAAATATGAAGTGACTTATTCAATTTAGCTGTAGTTTATAGTAACCATTTTAGTGAACTCATTTTTAGTGGTTTTTTGTTGTTTTAGAGGTTGTTCTCCCAACTGAAGATGATTTTATTTTCGTGGAGGTTTACACTGCTGCAAAAAAATAATTTACTTTTATCTAGTACAACTGCCGATAAAAAAGATAACTACTATGAAATGATAAAGGAGGATGAAAACATTGTACCAGTGGTTTTAACCACAACTAATTTTTTTTATGTATCAGTGGTTTAAACGACTGTAAAATCTATATTTACAAAAAAAACACAACAGATTTTGTAGCCCCAACACTAGTGCCCTGAAAAAACAATTCCAACTTCACATGATCATATAGCCTATATCCAAAAGAATACAATGAAATAAAAAAATTTATAAGAAAAAATAACTTTTGAATCCACACACACTTGTTAGAGTATTACTCATTTCATGGAGTAATATTATCTCCACCGTTCCAATCCATGTGTCCCCCTTGGGAACTAGTGTTACTCAAATGATATTAATTAACTCAAATATTGTGATCATCCATGACATAAAATGTATCACCCTTGGCATAAAAATTATCAACAACCTATGATCCCATCATTTTTATTTCATAAACGGAAAACATGTTTCTTTTAAGGTGCAACTAATACATAGATACTATTTATGTTTTAAATAATAATCATACCATGTGTTGAGACATTACATCTTGTAAATCAAAAGGATTTATTGATGTTCACACACATAAGACATTTAAATTATAAATTCATAAGAGAAATTTAGAAATCAATCCATAACTCATTCCATTTAATTTAATCAATTAGTTTGTCCATTCCATGATTAATGGTTTTTTGGAATTGATTAAAACTAATATGTCCATTTGGACTACCCATGGCAGTTAACACTATTCCTACAATGGTATGTGGAAGGACATTCTGGCATGCATTCCATATGAGAACATCTAGTTCCTGTAATAATAAATTGTCCCTAACAACCAAAAAGTGGTTCTGGTCACTAAGGCATACATAGGGGTTGTCACGTTCTCCCATAATTAATTTGAAATTCAATTTGATAGTTTAGAAAACAGTACACTTAAAAGAGGGTTTTATTAAAAAAACTAATTACATTATGTCATTCAAGGATTACTATATTATTTGTGGTTAAAACTTTTGGTTTTTGGTACTTAATATGAACAATTTAATAAATAATGGATACTATTCCTAATGAATTATGTTCAACTATTTCACAAGTTGACGAATGGAAGTCACACTAGAAATCATAGTGACACGATTTTTAATTTACCAAGACACTAAGGAAAATTCTATAGACCACATAACAAGTACCATGGATGATGGACATGACCAATATCAAAGCATGTTTCTATACATATCAAAAAAATTCTAGAAATATATGAACACTCTGCTAATATAGTGAATTGTGTTGCACCAAAATAATGCATCTATATGGGAGATAAATGTTAAAATAAGGAAGAAGTATTCATAGAATTAGTGTGGGATAAAAAATCACTTGACAGAGGTTGAATTCAACACCATATAGTGGGGATCAATCCAACCCTTTGAGAGGAGAGGATAGGAGGATAATGGGTGAGAGCCCCCTAGAGCACACGAAGGATAAATAAAGACGGGGTGAAAATAAATAATGATGAAGGTGATTTTTTGTAATTTCTAGCATGTTTAATAAAGCACATAGTTTTTCGACATGGTTGTCCATAATGTGTTCCAACCACTGTCATGCCCACTGATTATTGTGGAGGTTCACATAGTTCCTGACCAAAATATGGAAAACTTTCCCAAATTGTTCATTCTACCTCTTTTCAATACATGCCTCATGTCATACTAGTGAAGGGGTCTTTGTTTGTTTTCTCTCTAATTATGAATATATTAGGATGGTAGTATAATTATCCAGTGGGATGATGCCGAGTGTGGTATTCACCATATAATTCTACATGTATAATTTTTTCCCTATGGTATTAAAAGCATGAAACTGTTGGATTATATAATCATGGTGAAATTCTAGAACATTTCAAGGAATAGACTTTTGTTTTCAAAGAAGAACCTTGTAAACATTGGTTCCTCTTGTGTGTCATTAATGTGTTGGGAAGATATAAATAATAAAGGAAAAGTTATTTATAGAATAATATAATCACAGACATAAATGAGACAATGTAAATGTTAATTGGGATAAGAAAATCATTAATCGGACTCAAACATTGTTTCAATCCCACTCTCGGTATTGATCATATCCCTCCATGGCTCGTATAAGATGGTGTTGGAGTGTTGGTTCATATCTGATTGGGTAATCTATTGGAATTTTATTCTCATTTTAATTATTGAAGTTCCTTTCATGATTTATGATGAATTTTAGTTTTAGATAAGAATGATTTTACTTTGATCAAGATTTATATTCTTCCATAACGTTAATAAATAGGAAAAATAATGAGAAGAAGAAAATTAGAAATATGTCCCTATTGAGTAAGGAAGATGTTTCTACATAATAGAATGATAACTATCATATATCTATTTTATAAATATAAGTAATGGGGGTTTATTCTACCACTAATTAATTGTACAATTCCTGTACCTTAACCGGATCAAGACCCTCATTTGTTCAAAAAATATTTTTTATTTCTTATCCAAACAATTTTTGAAAATGAGGAATGAATAAGTGGGAGTGATCATAAGAAATCTATAAAACATGAGAATATAATAATATAATATTTTAACAGATAAGTTCTATCCACAAAAAACAATTCGAAGGGAGATAGAAAACTGGATATTCCCAATAAATCCACAAGAAGGTTGAGCATTCAATCTTTGGTAACAAACCTAATAAATATAGTAAAATGAATTATAAAAACTGATTGATGAAAATAAATAAACATAGAAGATTCCTTGTGGGAAGTCCACGAAGTCTATAAATATACCTAAAGACATGTTAATGATTTTAGAAATAACACAAAATAACTTCTCCTAATCTACCACACCCTAGATATATCAATCTAAAAATTTTTATGCACTATTATATGAAAAATAAATATAAAAATCCACTAATAAAACCTAAGGATTGTAAATTCATAGTGTCTTTAAATATATGGATTCATAATACATAAAAATAGACATGAGAAATCAAGAAAATATTTGGACACGAAAATGTTTGGTGGAAAATTTGTTCCATACATGATACATATACAAACCGATTGTTACCATATTTTTCCAGTATATGAACAATAGAACTAATCCCTATAAGATGATGGACAGGGCTCGTCACCTTCTCCACCTCCATCTCTACTTCCTGCTACCACCTATAATAACATTATTGTGGTATATTAATATTTAAACCTAAATCCAATAAATGTTTTCAAACAATTTTTTTTTCATTTTTGTGATGTACCTACACACCATCAGTCGATGAAATACCACCATGGGAGGATCTATCTATATTTTAATATAAACCATTCAAAACATTCTAAAAAGTGGATATCTGCCTCCAATAACCATAAAATTTTTGAAGGGAAACCATATCCATGGCCTTCTTACCCATAATCTGCATGTGTAATCCTATAGCATCATTTATATGGACCCCATATTAACCAAATGGGTCAAAAATCTTCTCTCCAATTAGATTCGATACAATATAACACTTCCTCCCTAGAATTCTTTTCATTTAATCAAATAAGAGTATGTTCAGATCATATATTTCAAATATTTATGAAGAAAAGTTTTAAAAAATTATAAGAGATGCACAGTACTAACAAACCAAAGATACATAAATATTATAATGTATGGATTCACAAATGAAATAAGTGGTTTTTAAATGAATACATAAATGAACATTCATTAATTTTACACTTCAATCATTTTGGTTTTTCAACTCCTTTACTTCATCCACTTCATACATATCTTCTAAACTAACATTTTCAATATCATGATGGAAAAATAAGTCTGGTTCTTACTGTTGATGAGATCCAATGCTAGAGGCCAAATCATCCACTTCATCACCCATATCAAACAAATATCCTTTATTTATGTGAGAAAGAGAACTCCACTCTTAATCCAAAATATCATTCACATAATATACAATTTTTTCTTATGATGATATGATATATGGATCTTACAGTTCATGATCACCAACATCCACAAAGTGGGAGAAGTTCACAGAAGTAAATTGCAAGAAATCTCTTTTAAAACATCAAATAATATTGAACCATAAGAGTTTTAAAAGAATGACTGAAAAATGAAATTGTAGTCTAATTAAATAATATAAGTTAGATTTACATTGTATCCCACTTTATCAAATTAAAATATACTACAATTATGTGCTGTCAAACCCTCTACTTGATTGATGGTATGAAATATAAAGCCATTCAAATTGTAACAGTCGATCATTATAACTAGTTTTAGAGGATCTGAGAAAGAAACAACAAATATTCTTACAACTCTTCCTAAGAATCCGTATTTATGATCTAAAAAATATACATTATTAGATATACAAAATATATGTGTGAACATAATATCCATATTTTTTGTAATATTTATGAACATATACGTCCTAGAAACCATTCTACATGCCCTTTATTACTAGAATTAATTATATCATTATAATTTCTTGTTAGTCTTCTCATTCATCTAATTGTTTATATCCTCAACTCTTCAATAAATCGATATGAAATTTCACTATTCAAGAGCACATATCTATGTAACTTTAATAATTCCATTTTTTAGTGTAACATTTTAGGTGATCCAAACTGATCATCCAATAGTGGGAATGTTTTTTTATTTCCCATGCATTTGAGATTGTTTCGATGTAATTTCAACACATCCAAATTTATTAAATCCTATCTCAATACCATCTATGTATCTAGGGATAAAGTTAGGACACTCGTTTTCCAAATAGAATTCAGAAATATTGCCTTCTAATTGAGCATTATTTCTCACATTTGATATCAAAAAACCCAAGATATCTAAGAAATAAAATAAACAAAAATAATTATGAATTTAACTAAATTAATATAATTTTTTACTGAACTAGAATATATATAAATAAATTACCTTTCAATTGTGTACAATCATTGAAAATTTATGGGGCCTCATAAATTAGCTTCGTCAATAAAATGAATAGTTAAATGCATCATGACATTTAAAAACGATGGAGGAAAGATCATATTCATTGAAACAATGGTCAAGACAAGCCTCTCTTGATTTTTTTTCAAACTCAAATGAGTGTAGATATTTCTCACATTGTTTTATAAAAAAGGTTCAAAATTGTATTATAATAGCAGTATCTTTTGTAGGTAATAATGTACACAATACCAATGGTAGTAAATGTTGTAACAAAATATATGAATCATGAAATTTCAATACATGTAACATATGATTATTTAAGTCAATATACATTGAGATTTTACTTGAGTAACCATCATATTCCTTCACATTCTTTAAAATTTGAAGGACTGTATCTTTATCCCTATCTTTCATTGAAAACTTTTCTAGAGTATAATTTTTTTTTTCATCGGGCCAGGGATTAATTTTTATGTTAATTACTTATTTGACTCTCCATGCATGGAGAAGATCATTCAAATTTCAATGATCATTAAGAAATATAAAGATAAAGGCTTCAAATAAATTATATTCAATATTAATAAAATCATGAATATACCACAATAATTAAATTCCTAATATAAATGTTTGAAGAATATATTTTTTTCTTCTATTATTGAGTTTAGATTTCAGATGACGATGCATTTCAAACTCATTTCCCTCAATCATTCAAATGATGAAACTTCAAAAATTATGTTTCAACATTTCTAAGATGTTCCAATATTTCAAAACCAAGTAACAACATTGGGGGTTGTCTACATTCAATGAATTTGTTAAATTTTGATCTTTTCAGTCAAAATCTATGAGTTGCATCGAGAAATCCTTGATTGCCCAAGAAGAAAAAATTTCTACTATGAGGTTTCCATTTGGGATCCAAATCAATGTTGCAAATAGCACAATCCAAACCAATGTATGTTTTACAACTGGATAAATTCCCATGTCTATGGATGTCAGTAATGGTTCATATTAAAGCCGCATACATTTTGAACATTATTTTAGAAGAAGCATCATATGTCTTAACACTGTTGCTCCATAACTCCTGTAATTATTAAATTATAGGGTGAACATATACATAAATATAATTTAATGACATTTTAATTCTAGGTATAATCATTAAAATGATAAAAGACACTTGTTGTAGACACATCCATTAAGGGAAATTGTAAGGGATCAAAACAACTGGCCAAAAGCTATAACATGTATTCAATGTTTGAAATGGGTTGAATCCCCCAGGAAACCATTCCAATCAAATATTACTTGGATCAAATATAAAATCTGGATGTAATGAATCAAATTCCTTCCAAAATTTATAATCTCATGTATGTCATATTAACCCATTATTTATTTTATCTACATAATTCCACTTCATGTGTTCGGCGGGTTTTGTTGACATGAATAATATTTTCAATCATGGTTTTAAAGGAATGTAACACAAAAACATTACAAGTGTGCTCCTTTTCTTCTTATTTATGGTATAATGTTGATTCAAACTTCCAACATCACCCATTGACTTCCATCTTGATGATGACACTTTTTCAATACTGTCTACATGAATCCTCTCGCCGATAAAGCATTCAATCATTCGGAATCACATGTATTTTTTTATAATTCAGAACAAGCTTGGTAAAAACTTTTTTATATCATAAAAAGACTTTTGGATGCGTGATTATGGAAATACATAACGCAAAAATTATAATATCATGTACATTGCCTTATTTTTAAATCCACATATACATTTATTATAGAAAAACATCAGAAGAAAAGAATTTTATTAATATTTCAAACAACCACTATAAAACCCTTTATTTCCATCATCAACTATACCATGAAATTTATATTATATAGTTAAGTTTTATCTTACATTATAATCCAAAGAATCAATAGTATTGTCTAATGATATGTTACAATCTTGATATGGTTGTCTTACAGTCTCAAAAATATGATTTGTCACGTTTCCAATTATAGCACCCTCACCTGGTTGTTCTGATATGTTTTGATTTTGATGGTGGGGTATTTCCAGACAGAATCCATAATTTATAAGGGTTTTCATTTCATTTTCCATTGTAGATGACGTTGGGAGATCATTCTATGGAGTGACATATGTGCTCAACCTTTATGTAATGTTCGATTCTCTATGCCAAATACAACAAAAATATTGAGTAGGGAATTTCTTCAATATTAAATGTTTATAAACCTCATCTATCTTCCACCATATTCTAAATATAAATTTATGATATGGACATATTATTCTACATTCTTTGGATTGATTGGAAATTGAAAAAACAAAAAACTCATCTAAAACCTTAGTATACTAATGTGTGTTCTGGATTAATGTGATCTGGATTTTGTCCATGTACATCACAATGTTCCTACAGAATAAAAAATATTTAAACACATAACTATTACTAAATAGGGGAATAGATTAATATATAAAAGGTGAAAAATATATAAATATGCTAAAAAAGGTTTTCCTATATAAATACATATGGTAAATAAAGAACCCACCCACTAGAAAACCAAAAAATGAAAGTCAAAAAGATCCATAAAAGAATAAATAAAAAATAAAAGAAAGACCATGCCATAACCAATGAACTATATGCTACATTTTCAGAAATGAATACATTAGTAGAGGATGACATCCATTAGACACAATAATTCAATAAGGAAAATCTCGAAAAAAAACATTGAAGATGGTATCATGTCCAATCATAGTCCAAAACTCTCATTATTTTTCCTAGTAATCCAATCATCAAGAATTGAGCCTTTTCCAAACCCAATCCTATAATGAAGTAGAAATAACATTGGTACAAAGTTACATGGTATTCTAATAAAGGTGTGACTATACATAAATAGGCCTCCACAAATGATATTCTCAAATATAATTAGACTATACTAATATACATGTCGAAGTAGTTCAAATAGAAAAATAAAGAATTTAATTAAAATGTAGTAAAAACCCACTAATGCTCAGGAATGAGGATTATACCTAAATCTGGTATCTACCACTATTGATCCTTAGGTCTGTGACCCTAATTGACCATACCTAATTCATCCAATATTGGGGTGTCTATGAGTACATCACATGGATTCTTCCAACCATGATATACCATCCACCCTTATAGGTATTTTCTTAGGTATCTCAAGACCACCTATGAGGTAATTGTCATGAAGTTACTAAACACATCCTCGAAGGGAATTATCATTTAGTAAATCAACACCACATACGAGGGTGCCTTCATATAGTAACTCAATTCAAACTAAGAGATCATTTTCTTATAATAACTCGACACTTATTAGGAGGGTGTATTCATTTTTGGAATGAAGACTACCTGATAGGTGTTTTCCAAACCAATAAATATAACAATATCATTACAAATGATAAATTCTTATCTACCCCTTCAATATACTATTACAATATTGATCCCATTTTACATTTTTAACATTTACTAATTCACATTAAAAAATCTTTTAAATTTTCAATCTATCCATTCACATCATAACATCTATATCAAACTACTTAACCCAAGGATTACCAATTTTCTATACACAAAATCATAATCTCGCCATTTAATTTTATAATACCATGTTAACCATAATTAATAATTTTATAGTTTAATAGTTATAAATTTATTAGGCATGACACAAGGGTTTCATCCCATTCATTGGCTTCTACATCGATTCATCATTCATTTTATAGAGTTATAATTCTTTCAATTCCTTTTACAATGTCTATGATTGTGGAATTATTTTTCATAACCATTTATTTATATCAAAATTTATTTTTAAACCCCATAAACATAGTGAGTAATATAATTATAAAAATCAAAAACAAGGTCAAGGTTTAAACTAGAGTTATCCATTTAATATTATCATCTTACTTTTTATAAAACATTTCTTACCATTTTACTGTTCAATTCTATGTTCAATTCATTATTATGGAATTCCATTTGGAATTTACATTTTCTAAGGTTCAACGTATTTGAAGGGGGGGTTTTAAATAAAAAAATGGAAATTAAAACATTAAATTTAAACTAGGTAGATACATAGATAGGTCAATATGGCCACAAATGCATCACTCAAGAAAATATTAAATTATGGGTTAATTTTAAGGACCACCTACCTTATCCTCATAGAGGTTCACTTATCTATTATCATCCTTTCTTTCAAGATTTAATAGGAACACGAAGTGGTAAAAGGCATAAAAATATTGAATAATTTACATAAATGAAAATATCTCACTTAAAAGTGAGATGAGCATATCAGGGAAGGAGATGAAGATATAGATTTACCCTAGGTTCACCAACAACTCAGATGAAATAAAAATCAAACCATGGATGATTAATATATCATAGTGGATGAGAGGGAGGAGGGGATGGATAAGCATGAGGTGATACTAGCCATTAATGGGAGGAAAATGAGGGGTATTGGAATATAAAATCATAAGGGAAAATAGTAATATTTCAATTTTTATGAGTTGAATGGTTCAAATTCATAGTTAACCAAATAATGCATCAACCATGTGATACTATTAGTATTATACACTCCTCCACACATGTTTGGTATAAATAATTTATGAGCCATGCTCAATACGAACACTAGCCATTGTGATAAGATCTATATTTAACTAAATGTTTTAATTATTAAAATATGGATAAATCCATATAAAGTACCTGAAATGAAATATAACATTGATATCAATAATAATAACATGAAAATATTATTACTTATTATGGGAACCATAATTGTATAATATTATATAATATGATTATGAAATCAAGATATATAATTATACCATAAATTGTATCTATATCAATAATGTTGTAGATTCATAATCAACGTCGTTTCATACCCCATTAGAACATATTATTTCACTGAACATGCCACTTGAAAAAACCCATTCAAAAATTATATAAATATGTGAAATTATGTTTCATAACATGTAAATGTATTTTTTAAATCATTCAGAAAATACCTTTGGTGATGGGTCGTGAGGTGCGCTGAGGGGTGGAAATGGGCAGTGCGGTGCAGTGAGGGGTGGAGAGACACATCGAGGGATTTGGGGGTCGCCAGGGTAATGGGGTTTTTTGGTGTAGTGGGATCCTAGGTATTCATAGGGTTATAAGGGTTGTGATGGGTGGAATGGTGAGGTGAGGGGTGTTGAGGTGCGGTGAGGGATTCAGGGGGTCTTCGGGGTCGAGCAGGTTGTCGGGGTCCTTGGGTTTCAAGGGTAATAGGACTCGGGGGATTGGGGGTGTCGAGGGAGTTGGGGTAGTCGGTGGGAGATGTGTCGTGGCTGTAATAAAACAAGTTTCTCAACGGTTTATCACTATTCAATACTAATTAATTTTTAAAAAATAATGGCGGTTTATTTTACCACCGTTAAAGGAAAATAATGTTGTTGTGATATAAGATTGATCAGAACTCCTAAGTCTTGTAACCATGTATCTAAAGGGTGGTTTCCATAAGGGACATCAATAGTTGTGTGTAAATCATTCTATGTGATACTAATGTATAAATGTATATCGCATTTACCAATAAATATCTTTCATTAGATAAGAAAATAATGATAGACTTCAATGAAATCTATAATAACAAAATAAATTATGATGAAGGTGATCCCCATATTATACATGATGTGTGGAAAGAGAGATGGATGAAATTATGTTAAGGGTTATTAAAATATTTACACAACCAAAAAGTTACCCTTACTAATAGGAAATTATCGATAGAGAATATCTCTATCAGAAAAAATGATTAATTCCAACAGATATTAAATTTTGTAGAAATTATATATAGGTAGCAACAATTATTTTTACCCAAAAAAATACCTATTTATATAAGTGGTTCAATACCAAATTTTATTTAACTAGCATCTAAATATATTGTTTATCATAATAATATCAATAATTTATTTATCGGTAAATGAATTTTTTACTATTAGTTATTTTTACCAACAAATATTTTACCATAAAAAATTCAATTACCAATAAATTATTCAATAATATTAAATATTTTACCATAGATTTAATATATAGAGATATATATTAACAATGAAAATAATATCATTTGGATAAAAAAAATATATTCAATTAAAATATTAATTATTTAGTAATATTTATTGGAAATATACATATATAGATACATCATAATTATATAATATATTTTTTGAAAATTCATTAATTTTTCATTATACATATATATATATATATATATTTGTGTGTGTTTGTGTGTTTGTGATCAAAATCATGATATGTGGCCCAAAATTACCCCCACCCATCTATCAAACCCACGACCCCCTCCCAAAACACTACCTATCTATTCTTCCAGGTAGACGACCTTCCTCCCAGACCTCCTCACAAGTCTTCACTATTACCGACCAGTCAAACAGCCTCCCTTTTCCTAATAAGAATGCCCTCTAAAACTCCCCTTATTAGAAGCACCCTCATGTAGGATACACAATATTACAATAGGTTGTCTTTCTCATTCATTCTAGAAAATTCTTTTTTACTCTTATGTTTTCTCTAGTGAGACCCTAACCATATAGTGATTGGTTTCAACGAGTCTTTCTCTCAATATTCATTCCCTAGAAATTTTTTAGTGGAGATTTTTTGCCTCAGTTATGGATTTTTTGTGTAGAATTGATCATGATAATTTGATATTAGGTAGAGATCATGTGCAAATACATAGGTTGAGTGGTTGTGTTATTGTTGATAAATATGTGATTATTAAAGGGTTGTTTCTATGTCTGGATTATATAATTTATAGGACTAGATCTATGTGTATTCTTCTTCATGATCTAGTTCCTTGAATATGGGATTTCAAGAACCATCCTTATGCACTTCTGAGTCTCATAATCAGTGTGTTTTTTAGCAGAATTCCATGTACAGATCTCTTTATTCTCTAAAACGTGAACAAGAGAATTCCACATCATTGTAATTGGTCTATACTTTTTAAATTTATTATCATTTATTATCACATAATGATCTAGTTTTATTGTCATGTTCTTTTTGTTCTTGGATGTATTGTATCTTGTACATATTTTTTTATGAACATAATAGAATTCCTGAGGTGGGTGGTTTTTTTTCATTCATGTAACACCAAAGTTTCAAGCACATTAAATATTTATGTCCTCTTTACTTCTTTACACAGTTTATTTACTTCCTATTATATTGAATGTTTGTTTTTATCATAAAATTATTTAGTTATTTTGAATAATGGTACAATTTTATTATTGATGTTGTAGCTATTTTGGTTTATACTTTACTATATTTTATCACTCTATATTATTGACGCATTAATTTGTGTTTTTTGCCTTATATTTCTTTACGTGAAATTGTTTGTTTTGGAAATATTTATTTATTCTTGGAATTATTCCATTTCCTACTTATAGGAATTATTTTTGACTATAGAATTAGATTCTCATATATGGTGATTTTATTTTTGTGAATATTTGTTTTACAAAATATTATTTTTAGTTTATGAGAATTATTACATGTTTTATGAATCTATAAATTATTTTTCTCATTAATTAGAATTACATTCCCCTGTTTAATGGTTCTATTTATTTGAACCAACATGCGCATATTTTTTTTCTATTTATAAGACTTCTTATAAGATTAAATTGATTTGTAATTCCAACTATTGTTAATGTTTTGTTCACAACTACCTCTAATTTCATTCTTTCACTAGTGTTGTACTAATTTGATATTTCTAATGTAATTGGAATTTTCATCTGAACATGTTTGAAATTTAGAATATAGTTAAAAAAATTTACATATTCAAATATTTAGATAGATTGAACTGTTGAATTTTTTCTTCTGTATTAACATTATTTAATTATTTTTAATGTGGTTCCAATTTTTTTGTGGATTTTGATGATGTTTGAGTTTATATATTACAATATTTTCTCACTGCATACTATTATTGCATTAATTTTTTAACTAATATTTGTTTCTTAACATGTAATTAAACATGTTTATTTCGAAAATATTTTATTTTTCCTAGAATAATTCCACTTCATACTTATATAAAAATTATTTTGTAATATGAAAATGGACTTTCATATCTAATGATTTTGTTTTGATGAATATATATTGTACAAATTCCTATTTCTGGTTTATGAGAACTATTACAGGTTGTACGAATCTGTCACTTTTTTTCTCAGGTATTGAAATTTAATTATCATGTTTCTAGTTTTATTTATTTGGACCAAGATGTCTATATATTACCATCTGTTTATAAGAGTTCTTGTAATTTTGAATTGATTTGTAATTATCACTATATTCATTGTTTTTTTCAATGCTACTTCCAATGGCGTTCATTCACTAGTGTTGCAATCATTTGATATTCCTAATGTAATTTGAATTTTCAGGAAAACATATTTCATATTTATGGAACTGATAAAATGATTTTTTCACAAATTATAATATCTTGATAGAAAGAACTATATTTATATAATAATCTATTGCCTAAAAGGAACATCAAATAAGATAATCACCAAAATTATAGGGGTTAAAAAACACATTGAAATATAATATAACTCCTGGACATCAAACAAAACAAATCCCACACTAAAATTCTTAATTTGGTAACATGACCCAGCATTTCTAGGAACAAATAGAAGTAAACCAACAAGCCGTTATACAATACATAGAGAGGATCAATACATGTGGTAAAGTGAAAAAATAAAATTACCATTAAAGATGGAGGAAAAGAGTGTTAATTTTTAGGTATCCTTATGAGATAGTTGATCCCTGTGGAACATGGGTCCCTTCCATCTAAGCCCCCTATATTCCTTCCCTGCTAATGTCAGCATATGCATATCCATGTGATAATGGATGAATTTTATATCTAGTCTAGATTTGGATCATTTACAATCTATTTTTGGTATGGATCAATAGGAATTATCTTATTATACTTATAAGTAGAATCCTCATAAACCCAGCAATATTTGAGAACACTAATACCTCCCATAATCAAATTGGATCACTCCCCAACCAATAATATCTTGTTTCGCTAAAATATCAGTTGATTGATACCTTGATTCGTAGGTTTTCCATATATAACACTCTTTGAGATAGTCCTATTTAGTGATGGTAATTTTCTATACATTATAAATTCAATTATGGGGAAAATGTTAGTTTTTTTGTTTTAATATTAGTTATGATATTTAACATGTTTTGTTCCTCATTTCATTGAAATAAATGAACTCGATCTTGCTAATTCAATATTTGAGTAATAATTTGTATAAGTTATATCCATTTATCAAATCCCTGATATTAAACTATGAAAATAATTTTTTTATTTCCTTTTATTTGTATTTAGGTTTCAAATAAGGAAAAAAATCGCTAATTTGTGGCTTTTGATTTTGGTTTTTTGTTTTGTAGATATTGGTGCTAGATGGTGTGGCATAATAATGACATGAGTTTTATCATTGGTACCAGAGTTGGATCAATTTTTTATTACTTGTACCATAACTGGATCTCCTTTTGTATTCTCTTTGGTTGTGTGTGTTAGAGAACATGAAGTTCAAGGCTATGGTATAATTGATATATGAGGTTTCACATTGGTGTGGGAGATAGTACTTGGAGAATGGATTGGTCACTCGTACATGGGTGGGGTGGATCCTGTTGTTTTGCCACTCATACATGGGGGCATGGGGGTGTATCAGGATTGATCTCTATTTTGGTATTGATTCAATTTGTATTAAATTTCATTATTAATATAATTAATTTTTTTCTATGTTTGAATATTATGTATATCATATTCTTTTTAATAATTAATAAAGATAAACTATATATTATAAATTAATAAATAAAATATGAAATCATACAAGTTAAAAAAAATTATAATTATTATTCAAATGTAATATACAAATGGATATTATTTATTAGTAATAATATTAGCAATATAAAAATTATTCATAATAATTTGTTGCTAAAAACATTAAATGACATATATATTATCAGTTGGAAGAATTATAATTGCAATAGAACTATTTTATTTATCCCAAAAACATTTAGCAACAATTTTGTTTAAAAATATTTTATTAATAAGGATATATTTGTTGGGAAAACGTTTTACCTACATAAAAAATACTTTTAGCTACAACTATTTCATTTTATAAAAATTCAAATATTTTGTAGTGTTAGTGTGGAAATAAAAGTCCCTTCGAAATTAAATTCCTAAGTTATGGGTATAATTTATCCAATTGTGGAGGGAAATACCCAAAAAATAAACCACTTGCAGTATAGTGTTTGAAAGTAAAAGGGAATTTCCATTAAGCTTATGACTTCCAAAATAGGAAACATAATGTTGATGATCAATTTTAACAACCTCTAATGTCCATATATAAAGAAAAATATTATGATATCACTACTGTTTATGTGGGGTATGATAACAAAGTGGGGAAATGTATACTAAACTTCTATTCTTGAATAGTTATTGTATAATTTGATTCTAGGTCTACACAGTCTCTTAAATTTAAAGAATTTCCTTTTGGTACACAATACCACCTCAATGATTAGATGACTAGTTAGTAGTGAAGAATCATAATGATATGATGAATGAATCTCAGTCCTTTGATTAATATCCTATTTATGATTTTGGGAATGTTCTTCTTATAAATGTTTTTATTCTACATCTAGAATAATATGATGTTATCTTATCCATTTATTTGATTTATTTATATAAATATTTCATTAATTTTTGTGGAAGGGAATTGAAGCATGATATTAGTAATTCACATATAGTCCTTTATTACTGTGATGATACCTACGAACATTTGATATAAATAATATACATCGAATAAATCTTGATTACAATTAAAATGGTTATTTATCTCAAATGGTGGGGGAGAAACTCAACATCAAAGAAATAACCAGTTTACATGAGTTTTTTATTTATGTTAAATAATAATTTACTTCAATTATTATAAATCATGATTTTATTTTTTCAATATAACTCATACATAGTGCCAAACTAATTTTAAATTCATTAAGCTTAATCTATGTACATGATTTTTAGTACTTGTAGAATAAAATCATGGATAATAGTGAAAAAAAATCCTTTAGAGATGTTGGACACCTTGTGAAACACATGTTTTTTTGTTAAAATATTGATCAATCAACTACAATTTTAATTATCTATATAGATCTTAAAAATATCATAGTCAATTATAATTATCATCTTCCTTGTTTTGAATATTTTTTTAAATCAAATAGTAGGATTAAATTTTTTATCTAATAATAAAAATTGATATGCATATAGTTAGATGTGGGTAAAAAGTAAATAAATTCTCAATAAAAAATTCTTTTCTTGGTATGAGCACTATGAATATATAGTTCTTAGATTTGGTCTTACCAACACTCCTTCTATGTTCTTTGTTTTATTTGATATTGTATTTAGATACTACCTTGATCAGTTTTACTAGCCTTTATATAATTTATTATTTTATAATTAATCAATATAAAAGTGAATTAATAGAATTTGTGGATTTTAATAAAGTCCTTATATAAGGAAAATATGTATGAAAAATAATAGATGTTTATTTTTTAAAATAAAATATATCTTATACGAGTCATATAATCTCAACAGAGAGTATATCTCGTGCTCCATCTATTAAAATATCCAATGAACATTGGCCCATACCATTCACTGTGATTGTTATCCATATTTTTCCGAGATTGGATATATACTAGAAATTATTTTTCTAAAATTTAACCTAGCAATATAATCTACAAAAAAATTAACTCATATAGGATCCATTTTCATTTAGACTGATATATTTAAAGAAAATATCAAGTAACTATGGTGAAGTTCAAGTGGTGCACATATTCCAACATTACACTATTGTTGAGAGGGGTTTGTGGTATATAGTGATGTATCAAAGAAGTTATTGCTACGCATGCTCATGAAAAATGATATCATGATAGACTATACCTGATAAAAATTGATTGATTATGATTTAAATTACCCAACCCATGACTTGGAGTAAGATTCCAATTTTTTTTCATTAAATATATGGAGTAATTATATTTATAAAGAATGGTGTGAAATGTATTTTTTATCATAAATTATTGAATAATACATTTACTCAAAATGAGTGGAATATATGTACGGTAGAAATTGATTTAATATTATTAAATCTTAACACATTATTGACATGTGAAATAAGATGTGTTGGAAAAAATTTGATTCAAATGTATCCTAATAGCTTATCTATGATGTGGATAAAAATTGTCTATTATTTGAATGTTTTTTATGGTTGTATATAAAAAAAATTAAAGAATTAGATATATATTATCTTTATCAAGTTATTTTTAAATCATCTATGCATTTCAGGATTAAATATACTAAGAATAAAGATATGGAACTACATAAGAAGGTAAAACATTTTTCGGAGCTTCACCTTGATTGTGAAGGAATGATTAGGTTTAGGAACCATGTATGTTTTCATTACTTACCACGTATGAAGAAGTAATTACATGAGGAACAATGCTAAACATTTTCTATTTATCCAAGAAGTATAAGAATTTATTGTGTTATGGAAGAGTACCTCTAGTGGAATAACAATTGAATTGATATTCTACAATATTTGTCTTAGTTATTAGAATTTCATCAAGTTGAGGATTAGAGAAATAAATATAATAAGATTTTATGACCATTAATCTAAAAATAATTGAAATTAGATAACATCAACATTGAAGGCTTTATCAGGCTCTAGAAAAAATATAAATTTAATAATACTATTTAATTAGTATTTGACCACCCAATCAAGTCAGAACACTTCATTACAATCGAAGAATATATATCTCTTTAATATTTCACTAGAATAACCATAAAAATGTGTGGAAAGGATTAATAGAGCATCACATCATATTATACACGATCAGGATTTGAGTTTTACCTCAATTTTTATTAGAATTCTTAACAAGGATCTTGATACATAGTTGTGTTTCAGTACTACTTATCATCAATAGATAGATGGTCAGTCTAAGAATAAGATCCCACATGAATGGATATTATGAAATATTTTTCTATATAATTCAATGGTTTTTGGGATCAAAACCATCTTCATATAATTTTTTCTTAAAATAATAGCATTAAAGCAATACTTTAGATGAATCTTTAATAATACAAACTGTTAGACTCCAATTTGATTGGATGAGGTTCCATAAGGACTATTATTGGGACTGTGTCTAGATGAGGTAATAGAATAGAATGATGGATCTATTCATTAGTACCTCATGGAATATCATTATAAAAATCATATGTTGACAATCATCATGGAAATATGGAATTTGATGTTAGTGATTGGGTATCTCAATGAATTTTTCATGGAAGAGGGTAATGAGATTATGAATTAAAGAAATCTTGAGCATTAATTATATTAGCACATTTGACAATCTTCTTCCATTGAGATGATAAACTGTTGTTAGGTGCTTCCAATGAACATATTTAAAATTCAAGATATCATCCATGTAACCTCTCCTAAGGAAGGGTATACATTAACCATCACATAGAATAAAATTAGAAGTTTTACAATTGTGGAATTATCTTTTAGTTGATGGAAAATGAGAAGATATTGTGGACCATAAAGATAAAGAGATACATAATAAGAGTATGTACCTGGTTAATGTTCCCTAGAGGAATAAAAAATTAATGAATCTGTATAGTAGTTAGATGATGTGATGAAACTAATATATAATATTTTTGAATCAAACTGATATAATATTGAGGGATAAATTAATCATTAGATATAGAATGTAACACCCCAAAATTTGTGGTATATTTTTCTTCAATTCAATTAAATATATTCGATGACTTGTGATACACACAACACAAATTCCAAATGAACTACAATACAATATAAAATTGTAAGGAATTATTCAAATTATAATAATAAATATGAATAAATATTTCTAAAAAATTTACAATGGTATTAGTTAAGAAAATATATTTACAATTATGTAATTGATTTTTAGAAATTTCATTATATGGTTTAGAAATATATATTGATTCAAAAATGGTGTTTATTACTATTTGTGAGAATAAAACATAGTCATGTTCTACCAAAATTTGACAATTTGTAACACCCCAAGCATCCACGGTACACATATCTTTAAATAATACAATATCTTGTGTTGTACGCGACATCGAGTTCTAACAAAACACAACCAATCAAACTAGCTGCTATGAATAGTAATACTCAATTTTTGAAATTTTATGAATTTTATCATTCAAAATGGACTTCATTTTTGGATTTGTTATGTTGAAATTATCTTAGGGTGATTTATTGGTATTTTTCTGAAAACAATAAATTCTAGATAAATAGTGAAAAAAACTGAGTTACAGTTTAAAACCAAATTTTTATTTTAAAAATTATTTATATTATTTAAATTTATTTTAGGTCAAAATACATATATAATACCTATATAAGTTCAATGAGATTCATTGGAGTTAGTTTATAATAATTTTAGATATATAAATTTTTTTTGAACATTTTATCTTCTTTTACCCACCTCTTAAAAGAGTTTTCAAATTTACATAAAACATAATTTTACTACTTATGTGTGTTGAATATCAAAAATCCAAGAGAAACAGTTGATATCAGTTAGTAAAATGTGGTTCAATAAGATGAAAATATTTTTTTTGAATAGTAACTTTTTATTTTTATTTACCACAGTTAAATGTAAATATGGTAATTAAGGTAAAAAATGATATTATTATTACACTAACACATGTCCTAATTATATTGGATAATAATAATTCGACCATAAAAACCTTAGTAGTAACATATGAACCACTTTGGTCCACTTGGATTAGATTTGGACATTTATTGTTATTTAATTCATAGAAGAGTTAAAAGAGATAAAATCAAAGTTTAATTACAAAAATATTGTTAAAATAGGGTTACACATAAGATAAATTCGACTATAAATATTCATTTGAAATATAAAACTATTTCCTACATAATGGTAGTTTATTTATAATTAATAGTCATTATATAATTTAATTTCGTTACGACACAATGATGATGCATTAATTACTGAATTAATGAAAGATTAAAATACTTGACATTATAAATATACAAATAAAAGTAATTTGAGAGTTTTTATGAATTCAAATAATTTTCACGGTTAATATGACATATTAGGGTTGGCTAAATTAAAAATTTTAAATAATAATGAAATTATTAATTTAGAAAAAACAAAATACCAAATAGTGTCAAAATTGACATAAAAGAGTTTTGGAAACATAGATTATATTATTAATTGATATCATATTTATAAAAATCTAAATTTTGAAAAATATACTTATATTATGATAGGTGTATCATTACTGAACTATTTAGGGCCCTTTTGTATGTATATAGTATGTTTATTAATCATTTAATATAAAAATAAAAAGAGACATGGTAAATGTCAAACAATTTAATTAAGAGTTAAATCTAATAGATAAAGATAATATAGTGACCCAAACCTATCTAAAATCATTTGGATGAGTTATTTTAGACCCATACCCACCTTATACTTTAAATAATCCGTTTTTGAGCCATTATAATCCAAAAATGATTTTATTATAAAATAATACTTCTATCATTTCCTAAGGTTCCCCTCACCCCTCTTATAAAAGGACACCCCCTCTTCTCTCTAATTGAAACCTTACAAGACATTTGTCTCTACCAAACCAAACATAGATACCCTCTAAACTATCCTCCTTTCACCCTTGAGGCATTCCAATAGTCATAAATCTATCCTATGGAGCCCTTTTGATCAAATCAAAATGAAGCACCCGAAGAAGAGGTAAATATTTCATCACCTCTTTCAAGTTCCTTTTTTCATCCACTTCATATTTATTTGTTGATTCCATTATAAAATAATAACTCCATTATCTTCTATATACTGTGATTTTATTATAAATATGGTACAACCATATTAATTATTCTATCCATCTTTTGAATGACATGTCACCATACGTGTGTACGTAGGACTTACCATCCCCACGTCGTGGTGTAACAATGCATTATTATTTGGTTGGGTATAATAATGATGTGTAATTTATGTAAATAATAGATATAACATCATAATGATTCTGTATATATGATATACCATCCAACTATATAATATTTCAATATCAAAAGAATGATATTGTCACTCGTGCGTACATACGGATTACCGTCTCCACAAACACAATGAGATTCATTCCTCATCATATCCATTCAAGGATAATTTTCATTAGATGATAAAAAAATTAAAGGCTTAATATAATTAAGAATATTAATACGATACATCCTATCCATAATAGAAATTATTTACGTAACAAATCATATAATGGAAAACGAATCATTTAACACTTGAAACGACGATAATACTAAGATATTATTAATAAAGCAATGTTAAAAAATCATATATGATATCATATTAATGCATATGATTCTCGTATAATTTAATAACAATTATTTCACCATTATATAGGAGGTTAACCTACCCTCAACAATGTAAATGTACATGTTAAGGGTTAATTTCATAATCTCTTCATTATCTAAGGTTGTTCTTATGTAATTATCTCCGGGGACCTCTTTATCATCCACATCCATGTTTCATAAAAATGTATTTCAAAACATTATTAATAATTTATAGTCTATGGGTTAATGTCATTTATACCATTTTTTGACTTTTACAATATGTTTATAAAAGAAAATTTATGTCGTTTTCCAAACAAGGTACTTTATGACATTTTTGGCAAAATTAAGGTAAGAATGTTTTTTTAACATATATGGTGGGTGAGGCTATTTTCCACCATTTTAACATTTTTGAAGATTCCCTTACAAACATTTAAGAATATTTTATAAATAAATGTTTTCCTTACAATAATGTGACTCTTAAATGATTTGAAAATAGAAAGAGATATTTCTCTAAAAATTGATCTGATTTCATCTATTTCCACATCCTTGGAAGGATTTCACGTTTATTTGAAATTGTTTTATTATGATACAAACCTTCCATAATGTATTGAAGGTTTTGTGATATTTTTTACTGTGTATGTGCTATTCTTGTCCCAATCAGGGTTTATGGTTAAAGAATTGACATTTTCTATGCTAGTTTTAATACAAATGTTTATATTATATTTCAACCTTTTCATATGAGGATTGTATTAGACTTAGTACATGAAGGGTGGAGCCCTCTATAGCTCCTCGATGAATCCGTAGGTATCAAGAGAAAACTAGATGTGGAATTGTTAGAGGCCTTTCCCAATTTGATATTTGGTTTTGGCCGAGGCCTCAATCATTTTTAGAAGTCTTCGCTGAGGCCTTGACAAAATGTTTCAGAATGTCCGACATTATACATTCCCTCATTATGAAAATAATATTTATGGTCCATGTGGTCATTAGACTAGTAGAATACCCATGATTATGTTTTATTATAGAATTATTTACTCAGATCATATTCCATCCATAAAAGTATTCATGTTTATTATTGGTAATGGAATGTGGCTTCATTTATTCACTATGCTTAATACTTATGTTATCTTCTGCTGTATTTCTTACCCCTACTGAGCGTTTGCGATCACCCCTATCATATGTTTCATTTTCTCAGGATATGAAGAAGTCATTTATGAGTGAATTTCAGGCATAATATAAGAGTCTTGGATATATGTAATGGAATAAATTCGTGTTGTATTTCTTTTCAAGTTTTAAAGTTGAACATATGTATAAATCTTGTTTCCAATAATACTAAACTCATCTGTCTTTAATGAAATGATTTCCATGTGATCATTCCAATGCTATATAATAATGAAACGAATCTAGGTAACTAGGGTTGGGGTGTTTCAGTTGGTAATAGTGGAAGTTTATTACAAACCTTGGAAACTAGATTTAGATAAACTCTAATTATGGAACATTACCCTAAGATTTAATTTGAGGATTAATATAGAAGAACTTATAATAATTTGGTTAATGTAGAGATTTTGTGAGTTTTCCACGTAATACATCCCTATCTAGATACGATCAGGTAGAGGCAGCTCTGGCATAGATGTACCTAGGGGTAAAACCTGAAAACAACTCTTTATGCTAGACTCGAATGGGAACTGGTGCACGAAAATGGGACATACTGCACTCTTGTATACGACACTCTCATGGAATATTCTAGGAATAATTCTCATTTTCTTTAAAACCCATTATTAATGGTTTATGAGTATATACTTCCTTAAAGAAATTTTTTTTATGATTATGGATTATATTGATAAACTATTCAATTTATGTTAAGTGTTTTATAAGTTTGGATTTATGTATTGTGATTTGTAAACTAATCTAGTGTATGACATTGTTTTGAAATGGAGCATAGTGGAAGGAATGGAAACCATATCAATTCACAAACTTCATGAAATACTTCCCTCACACTCAAGATAATTATAGTCTAGTTAGGGATAAAACTGATGCTGATCATCTTATCACCATACTGGGACAACTCACACGGGTTATGAATAATAACCATACTCGTATAGAGCACCCTGATCCACAATGAGGAGGATCAATGTTAGACATCTTCATGAGGCAACAACCACCAACATTAAATGGTGGTACAAATCCATTAGTAGTTGAGCAATGGAAAAATTCCTTTGAGAAAATATTAAACGCCGTGGGGAGTAGCTAAAGGGAAAGTGTTGTCATGAAAAATTTTCGACTCACTGGAGATGCTGATTGATGGTGGTCATTGATTGAAAACAATAAGGATGATGAAGAAGTATCAAATATATAATGGAAGGAGTTTAAAGAATTTTTCTTAGAAAAATACTTTTCTCATGAACATCGGGGAGATATGGAAAGACAATTTTTGAGTCTGATTAAAATGGAGGATGAGAATGTCACAAAGTATGAAGTTAACTTTAAAAGGATATCAAGGAATGATGTAGATTATATAAATAACTCAAGAAGTAATATTTACCATTTATTTAATGGTTTAAAACCATTTCTCCATCAAGCATTAGTATCACAATCCTTCTTAGAGTACGGATATATTGTCTCGTGTGCTATCAGGACAGAAAATGAACTCTCAAAGTCTTCAGACTTTAAAGAAAAGCAATATAAGAAGAGATCTACTAAACACTCTAGGAAAGGATATGAGGAAACATGAATGAATGGAAAATTGAATTTTCACCCTGTGATAATTGTGGAAGGAAGCACCTTTATTCCTGTCTAAAAGGAAATGGAGTTATCTAAAAATGTGGTTAGAAAGGCCATCTTGCTGTTGATTGTAATGGAAAGAAATATGCTACCAATGTTCAACAATATAATGGTAGGGAGATGGAAAAGTATGCAAATGAATGTCCTATGCATCAGGGAAACATACCTCATAAAAGAAAAAGGATTCAATTCCATGATTATGAGATCACTATTGTTGAGGTTGAATCCCCAAAAGAGGTAGTGGCATGTAATTTAATGGTTTCATAATGTTTTTTCCATTTATTTATTTGATTTTGGATCATCGCATTGTTTCATACCTTCACAGTTTGCTATGAAAATTAGATATTTCCAATTTGACTTAATAAAGGAGTTCTCTGTCAAAACTCATAAGGGGTGTATCATTGCTATAATGTTTTGTGAATCAGTTCCCATTAGGGCATATAGTTGTTTATCTGCTGATCTCATCATCCTACCCATGATTTTATTTTATATAATCGTCGGTATGGATTTTCTTTCAGATCATGATGCAATGATTTTTTGTAAGAAGTAAGAGGTTACTATTTTTTATGACGATGATAAAGAACACCTTATCTTTAGAGAAAAATCTTCACCACCTAATTCTTTTTTAGATCCACCCCTAGTAGCTCAACTAAATTCAATTATTGGGGAGTAAGAAAATGAAATAATTGTGGGTGAGGAAAATAATGTTCAAATAGAGGATCTACATATTGTGGAAGAGTATGTTGATGTATTTTTAGAGGATTTACTAGGATATCCTCCATAATGATAAATTGTGTTTTATATTGATTTAATTCCTAGTTCAAGGCCCATATCAAAGTCCTCTTACAGAATGTCCACTGTGGAATTTGTGGAACTAATGAAACAACCTGCGGAATTGAGAAATAAGATATATATTCTCCCTAGTGTTTCTCCATCGGGAACCCCTGTCATTTTTTTAAAAAGAAAAATGGATCTATGAGGTTGTGCATTAACTATAGAGAGATCAATTCTATAAAAATAAAGAACAAATATCCCATACCATGCATTGATGAATTATTTGACCAACTTCATGGAGCTCAATACTTTTCAATGATTGGCCTTTGATCTAGATATCATCAGTTGTGTGTGAATAGGGAAGACATTCTGAAAACAGCATTTCGAACCAGGCACGGGCATTACGAGTTTACAGTAATGCCATTTGGATTGACTAATGCACCCTCTTTCTTCATGGATCTAATGAATTGAGTTTTCAAGGAATATCATGATGAATTTGTTGTGGTATTTATTGATGCTATCTTTGTATACTCCAAAATCATCAAAGATCATGAAAATACCTTGTGCATTATCTTGAAGACTCCGAGAAGACATCTATTATATGGGATGTTTAGCAAGTGTGCATTCTGGCTTCAAGAGATTTCTTTTCATGGCCATATTGTCTCTTAGGATGGAATCTCTTTTGATACTTCTAAGACAATATCAATCCATGAATGGCCATCACCTACAAGTATAACTGAGGTACACTGTTTTATTAGTTTACCAGGTTATTATCGGAATTTTTTCGAGAATTTGGCTCGATTGGATAACCCATTAACAAAGATCACACTTAAAGGGGTGAAATTTTGTTGTACAAAGGAATGTGAATAATGTTTTGAATAATTGAAGAGATGATGAGTCAATTCTCATATATTGAATCTACCATTGGGTAATGATGAGTTCATTATTTATAGTGATTCTTCAAATAAAGGACTTGGTTGTGTCCATATATAGAATGATAGGGTTATTGGATATGCATCACTGCAGCTAAAAATTCATGAGAAAATCTATCCTACTCATGATCTTGAGTTAGCAGTAGTAATGTTTTCATTGATGATTTGGTGACACTATCTCTATGGTAAAATGTGGGATATTTATAATGATCACAAGAGTTTGAAGTATATTTTCTCACAGAAGGAACTCAACATGAGGAAAATGAGAAGGCTTGAAATACTCAAGGATTATGATTGCATGATACACTACCACTCAGGGAAGCCAAATAATGTAGCAGTTTCTTTGATCAGAATGGATCATGGAGTTTTGAACAAGATGAGAGTTGAAAAGGATCCTATATACATGGATCTATTAATGATGAATATGGAAATCACCATGGATGGTGAAACATCAATAATTTTTCAAATGGTTGCAAAACCATATTTACTAGAAAGGATAAAGATATCTTAGACTGGTGATGAAGAGTTTCAAAATAAGATTAATGCTGTGAATTATTGGAGATTGAGCGACATTGTGTATGAAGATGGAATTATGAAATTTGGGAGGAGACTTTGTGTTCCCAATATACCTAATCTAAAAAGGGAATTTTTGGATGATGCTCATAGTTCCAATTTTTCAATACACCCTGGGAGAACCAAAAAGTATAGTGATTTGAAGAAACATTTTTGGTTGGACAAAATGAAGAGGGAGATTGCTGATTTTGTGTCAAGATGTATATTTTTTCAACAAGTGAAAGCAGGAAGGAAACAGCCTTGAGGAGTCTTACAACCTCTCACATACCTAAGTGGAAATGGTATAATATTACGATGGACTTTTTCATGGGACTACCAATGACTCCTCAAATGAATGATGCAATATGGGTCATTGTAGATAATCTTACCAAGTCATCAAATTTTCATCCTATAAAATAATATTTACCACCTGAATGATTAGAAAGACTATATATTAATGAATTTTTAATACTTCATGGAGTACCACTCCCGATAGTTTCTGATCATGATCCCCATTTTACATCAAGATTATGGAAATGTATTCAGAAATCCCTGGATACTAAACTTTGTTTGAGCACTGCCTACCACCCCCAAACTAATGGACAATCAGAATGAGCTATTCAACCCTTCTTTGACATGTTGAGATCATTCTCACTTTACTTTCAAGGTATGTGGGATCAATATTTTCCTCTGGTAGAATTTTTTTATAATAATAGCTTCCATTCAAGTATTCAGATGGCACTATATGAAGCATTATATGCAAAGAGATGTTGCACATGAATAGGTTGGGATGATGTGGGAAAAAAGAAAACTTGTAGGCCCAGAACTAGTAGAGGAAACTATGGAAAATGTGAATGTAATCCAAACCCACATCAAAGCAGCTCAAAGTAGGTAGAAGAGCTATGCCGATAACCGAAGAAAGGATTTGGAATTTCATGTAGGATATCATGTTTTCTTGAAGGTATCTCTATGGAAGGGTGTTAAATGTTTCAGTAAGTAGGTAAAATTAAGTCCCAAGAATATCAGACCTTTTGAAATTCTAGAATGAATTGGGGCAGTAGCTTACGAGTTGGCAATGCCGCCAAATCTCTCCAAAGTTTACATTGTATTCCATGTATCACTATTTAGAAAATAAAATCCTAACCCAACGCATGTACTCACCTTTGAGGAATTAGAACAGGAACCAGATATTTCTTATCGGAGGAGCCTATATAGGTTCTTGATACAAGAGAACAAGGGTTGAGAAACTGGACGACACATCTGGTAAAAGATCAATGGAAAGACTATAAGATGGAAGAGGCAACGTGGGAACCCGAGGAACTTATTATGAAGAACCACCGAGTCCTTTTACACAGTAATACTCTAGAGATTTCAAGGAAAAAATTATTTTAATGAGGGGAATATGTAACACCCCAAGCTTCCACGGTACCCTTCTCTTTGAATAATACAATTGTGTTTGTTGTACACAACGTCGAGTTCTAACACAACACAACCAATCAAACTAGACATTATAAACAGTAAAACTCAATTTTTGAAATTTTATAAATTTTATCTTTCAAAATGGACTTCATTTTTGCATCTTGAAAGTCGAAATTATCTTAGGGTGAATTTTTAGTGTTTTTTTGAAAACATTATATTATTGAGGAATAGTGAAAAACATTGAGTTATTGTTTAAAACTGAATTTTTATTTACATAAATATTAATTTTATTTACATTTATTATAGGTCAAAATAGATACATAATATCTTTATAATTTCAATGTGATTCACTGGAGTCAGTTTATTATAATTTTAGATATATAAAAATTTTATTGATCTTTTTATCATCTTTTACCCACCTCCTAGAAGCATTTGAAAATTTATATACACTTAATTTTACCACTCCTATGAAATTAATTTAAAAAATTAAAGAGACACAGTTGATATAAGTTAGTAAAATATGGTTCAATAAGATGAAAATAATTGTTGGTGAATAGTAACTTTTTACTTTTATTTTCCACGGTAAAATGTAAATAGGGTAATTAAGGGTAAAAATAATATTATTATTACCCTAACACATGTCGTAATTTTATTGGAGAAGTATAATACAAACAAAAACAACCTTATGAATAAAATATGAACCTCTTTGGTCCACTTGGTTTAGATTAGGACATTTATTATTATTTAATTCAAAGAATAGTTAAAAGAGTTAAAATTAATGTTTAATAACTAAAAAAATTTTAATATAGGGTTACACATAAGATAAATTAGACTATAAATTTTCATTATAAATCTAAAACTATTTCCAAAATAATGGTGTTTTATTTATATTTTTTAGAAATTAAATAATTCATTTTATTGGTGACATAATGAAGATGCGGTAATTACCTAATTAATGAAATATTAAAATAATTGACGTTATAAATATCCAAATATATGGAAAATTGATACTTATTATGTATTCAATTAATTTTATAGGTTTATATTACATATAAGGGCTGGTTAGAACAAAAAATTCGAGATAATAATTCTATTATGAATTTAGAAAAAAAATACCAAATAGTATCAAAATTGACATAAAAGATTTTTTAAAACAAATATTATATTATTAATTGATATTCTATTCCTAAAAATCTAAAGATCATCCAAAATACTTATATAGTGATAGGTGTATCATTAATGAACCAATTTGGGTTTTCATGGAAGTATATAGTATGTTTATTAACCATATAATATAAAAATACAAAGAGACATGGTAAATGTAAAACTATTTAACTAAGAGTTAAATCTTAATGATATTGTTAATATATTGACACAAACCGGTCTAAAACCTAATGGTTTAGTGATTTTCAACATATCCCCACCTTAGTATTTAAATAAGGTTTTTTGGATCCATTAGAATCCGATAATTATTTTGTTATAAAATAATATTTCCAACTTTACCTAAGGTGCCCTTCACATCTCTTATAAAAGTGTACTCCCCCTTCTCTCTAATTCACACCTTCAATGAAATTTAGATCAGAAAAAACCTACCCAAATACCCTATTAATTGTGCTCCCTTAATCCAACAGACCTTCCTTTAGTCAGAAGGCCAACCTAAGGATCCATTTTGATCAAATCAAAAGGAAGAACCCGAAGACGAGATAAATATTTCATCACCTCTTTCAAGTTCGTTTCTTCTTCCACATTTCCTTTCTTTGTTGTTTCCATTATAAAATAATTACTCAATTATCTTATATATATTCTAATTTTATTATAAATATGGTCCAACCATATTAATTACTCTATCCATCCTTCGAATGACATGTCACCATACATGCGTACATACGGCTTACAATCTCCACATCGTGGTGTAATTGTTATTCAATACATTATTTCTTGGATAGGTATAATTATGATGTGTAATTGATGTAAATACTAAATATAACATGATAATTAATTTTTATATATGATATAACATTGAATTATGTATAATTCTAATATCAAAATAATTTTATTTTCACTCGTACGTACGTACGGATTATCGTCTCCACGCACGCAATGAGATTCATTCCCCATCGTATCTATTCAAGAATAATTTTCATTAGATGATTAAAAATAATTCTTAAATACTTAATATCATTTTGAATATGAAAAATATAAATCCTATCCATAACAAACATTACTTATGTAAAAAATTATATAAAGGAAAACGAATCAGTTAACACCCAATATGACGATAATACTAAGATATTATTAAAAAAGCATTGTTAAAAGATCCTATATGATAACATATTAATGTATATGATTATTGTGTAATTTAATAACAATTATTTCACCATTATACAGGAAGTTAACTTACCCTTGACAAAGTAAAAGTACAAGGTAAGGGTTAATTTAACAATCTCTTCATTATCCGAGGTTGTTTATATGTAATTATCTACTAGGACATCATTATCATCCACATACATGTTTCATAAAAATGTATTTCATAACATTATTAATATTTTATAAAATATGGGTTAAAGTAATTTATTACATTGTTTTACATCTATAAGATTTTATAAAGGAATATTTCTATCATTTTCCAAACAAGGTACATTATGACCTTTTCGACAAAATTAAGGTAAGAATGTTTTTTTACTTATACGGAGGGTGAAACTATTTTTTGACGTTATAACATCATCTAAGCCTCCCTTACAAGCTTATAAGAATATTTTCAAAATAAATGTTTTCTTTATAATTATGCGACTCTTAAATTGTTTCAAAATAGAAGGGGATATTTCTCTAAAAAGGGTTTTGATTTAATCTATGTCAACATCCTTTGATGGATTTCATGTTTATTTGATGTTGATTTATTATGATACAAAAATTAAATTATTTATTGTATGTTTTGTGATATGTTTGACTATGGATGTGATGTTATTATACCAATCATGTTTTATATTTAAAATATTGACATTTAGTATGCTAGTTTTAATTCGAATGTCTATGTTATATTTCATCTTTTTCATATGAGGAACGTATTGGACTTAGTAAGTGACGTGTGGAGCCTACTATAGCTCCATGATGAATCGGTAGGTCTCATGAGACAACTAGACGTTGAATTTGAAGAGGACTTTCCTTATTTTATATATTGTTTTGGCGGAGGCCTTAATCATTTTTAGAAGTTTTGGTTGAAGCCTTGAAAAATTTTTCTGAATGTCCGGCATTATACATTCCCTCATTATAAAAATAATATTGATGGTTCATGTGGTTATTCGACTAGTAGAATACCAATGATTATGTTTTATTATGGAATTATTTTCTCAGCTCATATTACTAATATAAAAGTATTCATGTTTATTGTTGGTAAAGGCATGTGGTTTCAATTATTCACCATGCTTAATATTAATATTATATTCCACTGTATTGCATACCCTTAGTGAGCATTTGAGCTCACCCCTTTCTTATGACTCATCTTCCCATGATATGAGGAAATTTGTTACGAGTGACTTGCAGGAATAATCTAGGAGGCTTGGATGTATCTAATGGAATAAATTAGTGTTTTATTTCTTTTCATGTTGTAAAGTTGAACATATGTATGAATCTTGTTTCCAATAATACTAAACTGATCAGTCTTTCGAGACATGACTTCCTTATAATCATGAAAATGTTATGTAATAATGCACCGACTCTGGGTAACTGGGGATGGGGCGTAACAAAATGTATTTGAAATAAAGAAATTTTTATCAATTCAAAGAATAAAATCAAAATTGATTGGATTTCGATAATTGCATGAAACATTTATTTTTTAATGAATTATTAAAAATACTGATTATTATTGCAAAACTTTTTTATATAAAGAATATACATGTATAATTTTTTTCAAATTTTAAAAATTATTTAATTATTTCATTTAAATTATTAATAGTCCATTTTTTATATTAATTTATTTTATAGGGGATTTCAGTATGAAAATATTTTAAACGTAAGAGAAATTTATTTCTTGAAAATTGATTTTCATCATGTTTTGTTAATTTTATGTAAATTTATTCCACTTATATGAATAAAAAATGGTAAATGGAATATATATTTTGAGTTGGCATGTTCAAATTTTGTAAATATGCCCCTTTTTGTTTAATCCATTTGAATAGTAATTACGGTAAATAAATTTATCCTCGGTAAGGGTAAAATGGGTAAAATGAAGTTAAATTTTTGGGATAAAGAAATTTTAATTTCACTAAAATTTGGCATTATCCAATTTTATGACTATATATAAAGACGTTTTAATTAAATCATAAAATATATTTCTAGTTGGTTACATTTCTTTATTATGACCTTTATTTCTATTTATTAAATGAACAAATACAAATATATTATTGTGTCAACATTAATAACTATTAATATTTTAAATAAGGATAAAAAATGATAACTTTAAATATAAATATTTAGTTTAAGGATAAATTAATTTTTTAACTTAGAATTTTATTTTAAATTTTTATTCATCAAATAATTACCTTAAATTATTATATAACATCGACATAGTTTTTAGTCAATTATTAGAAAAAAATTTAAATGATGTAAAAAATATTAATATTGTGATATATTATTGTGTTATATGAATTTTTTTGGATAGGTGATAAATTATTTGGATTTTTAAAAGGATTAAATTTAAATTCAATAACTATCCTGATTACATCAAATTCACAATGAATAAATCATGTTAAAAATGGAATTAATAATATTTTTTGAATATTCGTAAATTATTTATTTATTTACCTGACATAATTTTTTTTGACATATGTAATTAATGAAAATATATTATCTATAATTTTATACCATATCAGTTTATATGTAAATTTTTACTTTATATATAAAATAAAAAACATTTAATATTTATAATCTAATTACCATGGTTAAGATTAAAATTTATTAACAAAGGGTTTAAAGAAAAAAATAATTTCAAAATGACACAAAATTATTTATAAATTTCATTTAATGATTATATTTCAACATTGTAACATTTTTCTACAATTATATGCTCATTTCACAACATTGTTCTTAAAAATTTATTATTTATATTTTAATTTTATGGAAATTCTAAATGTGTATGTCCACTCTCTTATAAAAGGACACATCATATTTCATTAATTCACACCACATTGAGGAATCTATATTATCAAAAACCTCTAAAATTATCTAATAAAATACTATAGACATAATTTACCGGGTTTGATATTCATAACATAGCATTACAGATATCATTAAGAATAGATCTAAAGGATCTATCCAGAACTATATACAACATTCTTACCCAACCACTTTCAAATTATTTGAACTTATACAACATATAAATAAATGGTATTCATCATTGTATAAAAAATTAACAATAAAAAATGTATCAAAATGTTATTATGGTAATGAAAACATTGTAATCTACCATCTTTTACAAGATAAGACAACTGAAATTTTCTTATGTTTGTATGTGTGGACTACTAGATGAACGTATATATACAATTCATTTCACATAATAATCATTAATTGAGGGGTATTATGATGGTATAATTTGTATAATTTATATTTATTATATTATTATTATTCTATAAATTATAATATCACATCTACCTTCTCACCATTATATCAGTTTGAAATTGATAATATCGTTCATGTGTACATTTGGACTGCCACCTCAATGGAGAGATGCCATTCATTTTTCAATAAATCATAACATGGTGGGAAAAAATTTTGATTTAATGATTAGATTATATATATTTTCTATAAAAAAATTATTATTTAGTGATAAATTATTATTTAATTTTATTCTTTCCAACTTTTTAAAAGTAAATACATTGTTCATGAAAACGTACATCCTATCATCTCTATTAATGGAATAATTCAGTTTTTATCTATACCATTCATTATTGTTCATAAATAGTTGTATAATTAATATATATGAGCTTTATATCATAATTTAAATTTTATATATAATGGGACCATGATCCATTGACAAGGACTAGAAGTACCAATCAAAAATTCTCATAAAAAATGAAATAATTTACACAAATAAAAAATGATTTTAATTTGAAATTATTAATAACATGGGTTTAGAATGTCATAAGTGGATCATATATGATATTATAATTTTACAAATTACATTATTATATAAATTTAATGAATTGATATTTATTATAAATGAAATTATAGTTCCTTTAAATCAAGACAAAATTGTGGTATGTGTATTGGTTACAATCTCATTGTTCAGTTGGATTATTTCTGATTAAGTTCACAATGATGATATTTAATGATATATCTCACAAGAATCTCAAAAATTTTACTCACCTATAGTTATTTTCTTAGAGTACATATTTTCCTTTCATTTTTCTCACATTATTTACTGATTATATTGAATGAACATTTATAAGGGAAACCCATGCTATTTCTCCATTCGGTCGGAAATCATTTTCTTCAGAGTCCATGTTTTCTAAAAAAATATTGAATATTTTTATAATTACAAAAGTTTGTTTTATTTTAATTAAGAACAAATTAACAATTGTTATAAATTTTTTTAAAAGGAATATTCTTTCCCTATTTCAAAAAGGTACTTTTTACTCCTCACAAAAAAAATGTGAATGGAATCTTTATTATAACATAGATGACAAGAATATAATCTCCAACCTTGATGAATGATAAAAAAAATTAGTTTCCTTTACAATATTCAAATAAAATGGTTTAATAAAATATTTTACTTAATATATTATAAATTGTAGATTGTAAACAGATAATTTCAAAGTGAAATGGTTATTTTTTTCAATAAATGTTCCATTTATCATTAAAAGGAATTATTCATCTTTGATATCGTCCTTTGATGTCAAGTAGGAATTATGGGGGATATTTTCCAAAGAAAATGTCTTTATTATTAATCTATATGGTTCATGGTAATGATGATAACATAGTAAAGGAAGATCATTTCTTTTACATAACCTTGTTAGGGATTATGTTTTTATGATCCTTCATCCTATATATGGATGGATTTATGATTATGTGATGGGTGGGCCAATTAATGTATTTCATTCCATATAATTAGGTAAATATTATATCCTTATGATCTCAAAGGATACCTAAGATTATATCCTTATCCTAAAAAGTGCACATAGGAAGTTATCACAAGCCTTGAAGGGATTACATAGTGGGTAATCCCAAGAACAAAGAAGGTAAATAAGTGGTTATCACAAGCCTAACATGTAATGAACGTCTTAGTGAGTGGAAAATGTATAATATTTTAATTATTATGATATTTATACACCTTATACCACCATTTCATGACATGATCTTATGCCAATGTCATGTTCTCTTGGCTCATATTCTTTGATTAATTTCTCATTCAAGTATTACAAACAACCATGATTTAATAAAAAACACATTTTAATGATCTTGGAATTATATGGTTTGATTTTCAATGGTAAATCTTATTTTATCATACAAATTATATTCATATTTGTTTAAATGATAATTTTCACCTCCCTTTTTACCCGTCACTAGGATCTATGCTCACCCTCTGTTATGTTTACCCCTAGGATGTGATAGAAATGATTATCTAAGAAGTATAAAAGATGGGTTCTAGTTTCCAAAATCTATGTGGGGGAGATATATATATTTTATGGAACTATTTGTTATGTATCCATTTTTAAATATACACTACATTTTTATTATCCTCAAATCGGTTCCGATGTTATATACTTAATATAGATCATTTAAGATTTGATATTTATCTATGAAAAGTGTAGTTGTGTATATAAAAATTCCCCCCATAGTTTCATATCATGCATTTGTGGAGGTTATCCTTAGAATACTCATCATGGATGTACTCTCTATGACAACATGGATGTTTTACTGAGATTTTATACTCTTGCTAGAAATATATAAATATATATATATATATTGGAACCCTACCAATGATTAATTTAGAAATGTCATCCCATAAATTCTCATTGTTGACCATATTTTGGAGGAAATATGGAAAATAATATTAATACTGGGATGGAAGAACCTTTTTATGGTGATAATGATAGTCATCACCCTATGATAACACATAAATTGGCAACAGAGGACTGATAGGTAGTTAGAACAAAAAAAATCATAGTCATGGAGGTTCTCCCCATGGCCTACCACAAACATGTAACTATGGATTTCAAAAACAAGTTCCTCATTAAATAAGTCATCCATAAAACAATAATAAGACTAACGGTTGAAAGTGATTTATGGGAACACAAATGTTCTGATATTTTCCATTACAATTAAATGATTCAATCGTCGTGATTTTAACAATTAATTTGATATTATCACATATTTAGTTCATATTATGAAAATGAGCATAATTTTATAAATTCACTAAAGCTATTTTTTAATTTATTATTAATATTGAGAATTTTATGGTCATGTGAATATTTCAAACAAGTTTTATTTTTGGAGTAGGTTAAAATTTAGTAAGGCTATGTGAGAATAAGACATGGCATTGATCAACTACATGATATTTAATGAAACAATTTGTGGTTATTTATGTATTATTTTAAAAATTCTTTTATGAATTGGGGAAATTAATTACATGTTATAATATTAACATTTCAATGGGTGTTGATCACTTTTTTGTTTCAATAATGATTAAACATTAACTACTATTTAAGAATAATTAGAAACTTTATGATGCACATAATAATAACTCCCAAGACACTAAGAGATACGTTAGATTAACCTAGGAATTATAATTTATACGATGGATTTAATAGAAATTATAATTTATAAATTTAAATATACATAGGAAAATCATAGTAATTGATTCATCTCAATAAAGTTTATCATTTAGAGAAAACATGACAATATTATCATGTTGGAATAATTTTCCAAAATATGGAAGAAATGTCATCAAGCTATTCATAGAGAATTGTTTCTTAATGATCGAAAAATATTATTTCACTGAGGTAGATTAGATTATCCATAATTATCTTCATTATAATATATGTACATGTCTTGTAAATATTTATGAATATTAGATAGAATCAATTTGATCCATCATCAATACATGTGGCATATATATACCAATAATTTTTTGGAAAAATAAATTCCAACATATTTTTATCACCTAAATGATATTTTCATTTATTTTTTAACAGCATTTTCCAATTATAAGAGAGATGAATAAAAAATTTCTAAGGGATACTCAAATTATTATATCTATATAAGATAATAAGATGATTGTTTTTATGAAATTACAAATGATAAAAACCAAAACGACTACCATGATAATGAATCATCTTTCATAATACATTCATATAAGACTCCATATGCATAAATTTTGAATAAAACTACAGGTGATCCCATTATTAATCAAATTTTTAATAACCTCCCTAAAAAATAATTCATATTATTATTGATGTTGGGCCTACTATTAATCATATTCTATGTTTTAACTTTTTCATTATTTATTTAATATATTTTCAACGACTTTCTAATTTTTCATCCACCTTATCTCTATAAAACACTATGATAGTGAAGTATTTGACCAGTGGAGTGATCTCAAGGATGTTCTTAATGATTTTACCAGGGACCTGATCTATATTCCATGATAATTATTATTTCATTTATTATTAATAAATGAGTTGTTTAATAACTAGTGTTTCAATTTTATATCATTACATGGCATGTTCTACTATTATCCAAATCATATACCAATCCCTTATCTCAATATACACTTAATATGGTTGATTAGGGGTCCTTGAGGATTAAAATAGAATATGATGAAGATGGGTTTATGAAGGTCATCCACACTAGAGTGAGATGTGATTATCAGTCATTTTTATTAGATATCTTAAGACATTATGTTCCTAGTATATTTACCAAAGTACAATAAGATGTACGATTTATATAGGGGAATATGGCATATGGATAATAATGATTGAGAAATCAGATGAATAAAAAATAATTTAAAATCATAATAAAATTAACTATTTAGCAAAACCTATGACCAACTTCTATGTTTACAACATATTTGTTTATTTTTAGTATATTTCTTTTTGTATTTACACCACACCAAATACCATTATATTTTAAACAAAATTTAAAAATATTTTAAAAATAAAAAAATATAAATAAAAGGAAAATAATATCATGTTATTAATAAAAAATCCATTATAGATGACCCTAGGAACCAATATGTTTCACCGGGATTATTTTATATTCTATTATATACAATACATAAAAGTTGCGTAAAAATTATATGGATGTACTAGTAATATAATTAGACTCTCATTATCCCTATATAATTTTTAAATGTTTTCATTTATAGAAATGATAGGTATATAAAATAATAGAAACTATTTTTAATTGATATCATCTTTGAACAAAGCTATTTTATTTCTCTCTAAAAAGGTTATGGGAATCTTGAACTCATGATTCAAAGATGTGATATTCATAGATCGTATCACAGATTTTAATGAGGGTCTAGAATAACCAATTTGAGTAGCCTTGGTCAAATAATTGACTGGGTACTTATAATGTTACCTAAAATTTTATTATATTGAGGCTAAGGAACCAAAATATTCTCTTTCATTAAATCTTACATTTAAATTGTCCTTAAAGAGGATGTAGCTAGAATGAAAAATTTGTTTTTACATCATAATGAATAATACCTCTAGGTGTCTATGAAATAAAAATTCATACATGAATATGATATATTAATGTGTTTGTAAATAACTGTTGATAGTTTTTTATTATTCCTTATAAATTAAATATATTATCCTATGTATTTTCTCATTTGTAGAATTATTTTCATTTTGTTGTAGAAATTTTATGGAGAATAAAATAGAATATCCCATGATTGAGGGGAATATGTTTTTCATGGTGATGATGAAACAACTGATTTGGTGGTATGTGAAGTTGAATATATCTCAAGGCATGAAGGGAATCCTCAAATTCATTATAATTGAAAAAAATAAATATGTTAGATAAATATATAATAAGGGATCCCCTTACAACCTATACTATATAACACTACACATTAATCTTCATATTCAAAATTGGGGGTGGGAAACATTTATCTGTTTTTGGTGCCCTATGCACTTAGTTTATTGTATCCTCAAACCAGCACATTGGGATCTGGTGCTAAAAATAAAAACCTAATATTTTGGGATTTCATATCAATAAACGTGACCAATTTTCTCCAACAAAATCATACAACATCAAAAAGGAAGATTGGTTCACTTGTATACCCATTTTACATTATGGTTTATAGATTTAGGGAAGAAGGGAACATTATTACATAAACAATAGAAATAGTTTGAAGGGAGAATTTTTTACACTATCACAGTCATTTAATATTTTATATTATGTCATCAACATTTCACCCAAACATTATCATGTTAGAAAAATTTCTACTAAACAAATAATATTCATTCCTTATAAAATGTACAATGTAAAAAATTATAATGGTGATTTAAAATTCTCCATAAGGTTAAAAATAATTAGAAATAATTGATTTCCATCCATCAAAACATAAAGAGCATAAGTGTATGATTAATTAATAATAGTGCATGAGAAATAAGCTAAGAATACTAATACCCATAAATACAGTGATCGACAATCATGAAACATGTCATAAATATTTATTGAAGGTAGGAGTAACAAAACTAAATAATCATGAGTCATGTGACTTCAATCATATTCAATGGAATCATTAAAAACCATAAAAAGAATAAGGACACTGTCTTTTTTTCTTGGAATTTAGTATTTATATAACAATTGAAAAAAAGCAACACACAACCCTTAAATATAGAATAAAAATAAGGTTGACTTCCATATCAACATAATTATAGTGATATCTAGGAATAACCCACATATTTTCAATATTGGAATCACATGTTATCTCTAATGGATGTATACCCTTCATAAGAATTATATAATAATACTAACAAGAATAAAGTTAAACGAAATATCACCCCATCATAAAACTCATAAAACATCCAATATTCCTTTTGTGACATGATTAACCATTTAGAAATAATCATGATCCATGAAAATCCCATTAAAATGTGATTAACCGTGGAAAAGAAATGGGTTCCAGGAAAATATCTTGAAAAAATTATTAAATAGTGGAAACGAACATGGGTCCATGATAATCTATATTTAGTAATTATGATCCTTCAAAATGAATAATGAGTATGATATCATTATAAAATATATCTTTTTGGATATATGTAATTTCAAATATTTTTTATGTTTATGAACATAAATACCATTAAATAATCATTAAATTCCTACGAATAAAAATTTCAATTTTTATATAATTCATTTCTAAAAATTAAAAATTCATAAAATATTGAAAAAATAATTTCAAATGGAAATAACGATTGAAACTTATACATTATAAATCAAATGAAATATTGATCATACTGGGGAAAATTCGTGATGTAAATGTAAAAAATAAACATTCCTATAATAATTTAATCAATGAAAGTCAAATGTGGATTATTTTGAAAATGATAAGAAAATTCACATTTAAAACCATTTATAATAAGTTAAAAATTATATAAATTGAATTAGGAAATACAATATTTTTATAAAAGTTAATTTTTCAAAACATGGAGATTGAAGAGAAGGATTCCAAATCTAACCAAAAGTACTATATTGGTATCACAGAAAAATGAATTTTGGGACTCATATTTATTAAATAATCAAGGAAATTGAAAAAAAATGTTAACCACATACATATTTAGTAGATAATAAAGAGTTATATTTGAAAAACAATAAGAGAACATGATTTCCTACAGTATATCCTTGAAATTAAACAGTCGCAGAATAATGGAAAATATAACATAAATCCTTCAACACCATGGAAACCTTTCAATCATAATGACCATGAAATAATAAATTCAAATGAAATTATAAATATCATAAATATAATATGTTTCAAGATATAATATGTAAAAGGGGCCACAGATATAACTCATAGAATAATATCGGTGTATAACGTAACATAGGTCCCAAAGAAGTCAATTTGAGACAATCAACCATCACAATGATTATAACATTGAATTAAGAATTAAACAATGAATGAATAATTGTATCAAATGTAAATCCACAAAAAATGTGGAAATACAACATAATTTAATTAATATTAGTTACACACATAATCAAATAAAAATAATAATTAATATAACCCAATGAAAATAAATTGACTATTGAAATTCATTTCCACTGGGTAACATTCCAAAAAAATGCACCATATAAAAGAAATTATGTTCATAATAATAAAATATGTCTAAATTAATGTAAATTGAGATGAAATACCTTATTGCTATGGTAATTTGAAAATCCAAACACCATGAAAGTGGGAACATAAAATGGATTCTTAAATCAAATAAATTTTGATGAATATAATCATAAAATAATTTCATGCATAGTATATATTATATATAATAAAAATGTGGTGAATATTGAATATGTATCACCGAAAGAAAAAGTGATATGACTAACGCTTACCTTGACTAAAGGAATTACATATATTTCATTTACTCCGATATAATAAACTTATAACAATTATTTTATTTAATAAGAACATTTTAGGGTCTACTAAATTATAATTAAATACCTTTTTTTATTTTAATGACATACTTTATAACATAATTAGTTAAATCTACATTGGGTGTTTCGAGGATATTCAATTCATTATCTTAAAATGACTTTGGTGTATCGCCAATTATCAAAGTAGCCATTGTTAAATAATATACATCATAATAATAATGAAAAAATTATCATTTTTATAAATAAATTTTAATTTTAAATTCATACATGAATAATTGTTTTGAAAAATCAACCATGTTGTGATCATGGAGATGGTAGGTCAAATGTATGAAAGAGTAAAATATACATTTTCAATGATCATAATTGAAAAAAGATAATAAATTTTTTCACTTTGAAAAATGATAAAAATATCATAAATACAATATTACATTATGAGATATTCATATATATATATATATCATCCATTTGATTTGGTGATGAAAAAATAATCGCATCACTTCTTGGAGGTGGCAGTTCAAACATATGCACGATTGACATTATAATATACTAAGGAATGGAATGGTACGAAACCAAATGATATATTATCTATCAAAAATGATAATTAATTCTTGTATATCATATATTATTTTTATAGATAACTTATATTCCTTATCATATTCGTTATTACCATCTATTTAAAGTGGTAGTGAAAATAAATCATATCTCTTTGTGTGGAAATAGTACAAGGTAGACATGAGAGATTAAATTATATCCCCTATGGATTGGAAAGTTAGAAGGTAAATGTGATCCCATAATTACATATATTTGAAGAGTGGAGGATAGGGGGTGGTCTTCTATAAGTGAGGATATTGGGACACTCTTAAATTTTTAAAATAAAAAAGTTCACCCATGTTTTCCTTAAGCGACATGCCTCTAAAAATGACCTCCCTCATTTACCAAACATTAAAAGGGAACAATATTAAAGGATAATAGATTTGAAAAATTACGTTATTTTAATCCTTATATTGGTAGTTTAAGAACTGTATATAATGTTTTCCCCACAATTGGAGTATAACATTTTCTCTATTTTTACTATTCATTATAACAAAAAATAACTTGAACATATTATGTATTATAAATTATTGTGATTCCAAATAATTAAGAAATCTATTTAAAATTAAATTATACTAATTGGTATAATTTCCATTAATATAAAACTCATAGACATGAGTAGAAAATATTTTCTAAGTTGTGTATTTTTTGAAGAAAATATGATTTTATATTAATAATAGGACTTATAAATATAATTATATTAATAAAAATTAATAATTAATTATATATAATCTCTCAATATAATTTCTATTAATATCTATCAGTTTATATTTTAATTAATTAAAATCGTTTAACATTATTTTCTATAAAATTGTTTTTAAGAAACCCCATTTTTAAGGCGAAAAATAGTCAAACACAAAAATGAATTATAACAGTGAATATAATTTAATTAGTTGGCCAAGATATAAATTAATAAAAATTATATTACATGAAAAAAAATCATAATAGTAATTTTTAATTACTAAGTTTATTGGAATAAAATGATAGTTTTACAGAAAACTATATTTTTTACTATTTATTGAAAAATCAATATCTTCTATGAAATCCAAACATTTCATCCTAAGTTAATTATGATATTATTGATTCAACATTTATGTTCATTTTCTCAAATAAATATTATAAAAATAATAAAAATTAATATTTATATGTTCTCATAAAAATCACAGAATTCAATTTTGATGAAAACATATTTTTTGACCAACATAAATAATTTATTTAAAATTGATCAAATATTTACTAAAAATTTAAAATTAATTTATATTGAGTAAGAAATTAATATAAATATTAATGAATGTATTAAAAACTATTTATTACCAATCAATTAAATGATTAGGTTAAAATAGACATATTTTAAAATATTTCATGGTTCATTTAAGAAAGATATTTAATTTCTTGTGTGGTATACACTATATCATATTTTTTAAGAAGATTATGTGCTAAATTCTCCACCATTTTTATAAATCAACTACACTAAATATAAATGCAATATTATAAATAAAATTACATGTGATTATACTTTTTTAGGAAAAAACATTGTAAAAAGGGTTAATTAAACTATATCTTAAAAAGATGTAAAGAGAAATATGAATGTCATAACATAACTACGATTCCAAATTTATGAAAATTGGTGTAAATTTAAGATAATTACATGGAATAAATATTTATAATTATAGAGAACATTGATCATACAAATTTGAATGATCAATAGAATGTATATTACCTCCAAACATAAATTTTATAGAGTGTTAAATGAATATTTATTCATCAGATATGAATGTTATAGGATAATTATTTTCCTTCAAGAAATGTTGACAAAATTTGACGAATTAAATTATCATATAGACTGAAAACATAATGAAACAGAATTACTTTTAATGTATAATTTCTCCCTTTAAAAAATTTATATTATAATAAAAAACATTTTCCAAAAAATTAGTATTCGTGCTGAATTATTACTTTCACAACAATTAAAAATCAACAATTAATGGACCAAATAATAATAAAATAGATAAATACATATAAAAGGTAAATTTATACATTAACCAAAACCCATAATGGTTAGAACATGGTAATGTAATTCCTAAAAAATAATCCTTCATATTACATAATGATATAAGAATATAAAAAATTCAATAAAAATTGCCAATGTTTAACTAAATAATTCCATTAATAAATGAAAATATATCCAAAATAACCTCAATAAATGTAATATTAATATATACTTTATCATAATATTTTATCGCATAGCTTTCATCTAATATACCAAAAAATATAGAGATCTTGTTTTGAAATATAATTAATCACTTTTTCACACCCTAACCAACATTTTTTTTAATTATTTTGGGTAATAATTTTGAGTTGTGGTTTGAACTGGTTACTTTTTAAAAGAAATTTGGGATCTTATACAGGTGCATAATTGTGTGCACGACTATTTGTGTTTCTCAACATTAATGAGAAAACTGTAAATGATAAATCTATTATTTCACTGCCTCATGACTATGGCATGACCATGGGCACATCAGTGCGCGATGTCTAGACTCAATAATTAACACAATTATTTTGTAACAAGTTTTATTAATTTGTATTATTATTAATATGATGATTATTTATGTTAATGTTTCAATTACAATATTATTATTATTATTATTATTTCATTTGATATTTTAAATTGGTCATGGATGATAAATTATATATGTAATTATAGAATTATTAACTTATTATTTATATTAATATTATTATTAATATTATTATTATTTAGAATATATTATGTTTCTATTTTTCTTTTGGGTTTTTATTTTTTTTCAATTTTTTTGTTCTATTTCAATTTTCTTTATTTTCTTTTTATTTTATTTCTTCATTTTTTGTATTTATTTCACTTTCACTCTTTTTTTTCATCCCTCCCTTGCACTCCCCTCTCCCCGCACGGGTCCTCTTCCCCTAAAATCCCTAGCGCTGCTGGCTCTTTTCCCCCTGCTCCCCCATCTTCCTTGTCGGAGCACATCTCCTCTTTCGGACCGGCATCGCCATGTACTGCCTTTTTCTGGCTCACCTCGTACCACCTTCGCCAGCCACAATGACACTCCACTCGCTGAACAAACCGAGTTGCGCCGAACCCTCACCCGGCAACCTCCATCTCAGCCAATCCTTTTGGAAGACCACCTTCCCCTACTTTCCCCTCTGGCGCGGCCTCCTTCGGTGCACTGGACCACCGCCACACAACCCTCTCCCCCTCGACTTGAAATCAATACACTACTAACCGAACATGCCTCATGCAGGTGCAAAATTCGGTTTCCTCAGTTCCCATCTCCCACATGGAATCCCTATAGGTTAAACCTCCTCCTTCAAAATGTGGTTTCGATTTTTATTAATTGGGGTTTCAGTTTTAATTTGGTTCATTTATGGTATATTGATACGATTCCTTGTTTTTAGAATTTATATTTTTTTGGTATAATTGTTGATTCAATTATACATTGTTTCGTTTTGGGGATCTATATTGATTATTCTGGTAAAAAAAATTATTATAGTCAATTGAGGTTGCTCGTAGTGCAATTGTTGTGCTGTGGAAGTTTCTCTCCAAACTGCGAAGTCAATCTACACCGAGGTAGGTGGTTCCACGTATGATTATTAATTACTATGTTCATTTTCATTATTAATTAATTTAGTATATTAACTAATTAGTTTATTTTTTGTGCATTGAATTTTTATTTAAGGTTCAACATGTTTTAATGTGTTTATTAGCGTGTTAATATGAAATGAGTATGTTGTGGTGAAAATCTCTGTCGAATTTCTTGCTAGTGTTTCATAACTTTTGCAGTTTATTTTGTTAGTATGTGAAAAGGGTGTGAGTGGTGTTTCAAGCATTTCATCTATATGCGTTTTTTCATAAATGAACATTTAATGAGTTTGTGGTGTTTAATGTAGTGCAACATATTTTGAAATGGTCTGACAAATATTTTTGGTAGTTCGTTTAATTATAGCAATGTTCTTTTATTTTTGCGGATGGTATTCTATAATTGAATGCGTAATGCGGGTTGTGTTCCTGAGGTGATGTCGTGTGCGTTTGGTCGTGTAAGGGGGGTTTGGGTCTAGTTGGTGTGTAAATTAGTGGTTTTTCTCTTTAAAATTTTTTTTATGAAAATTTAGATTGTTTTATTAAATAATGATTAAAGATGAAAAATTTGTTTTGACTGCATGGTATAAAGTTTTTCAGTGTTTAAAGTAGTGAGACATAGGTTGAAATTTTTTAATAAATTCTTTTAATGGTATGTTTGACTTTGAAAGTGTTTTCTTTGACAACACATTATTATTTTTAATTAGTTGTGTAAGTAGTGAAAATTTATTTTTGAAATATTTTTAGTGTATGTATTCTTCCAAAATTGTATTTCTGAGTGAGATATTGGTTTTTGGCATGTATGGTGTCTTTTTTTATTTGGGTGCATAAATATGACATCTGATATGAACTTGAAATTTGTTTGAGCACAAACTAGGAAGCCCGGGTAGCTAGAAGGGAAGACTCAACTAGTGGGCTAGTGTTCTAGAGGTGACTCAACCAGGATTCACTAGCAGGACTAACAATTGCAACACTAACTAAACCTATGCTATTATGAGGGTCGTGGTCTTCTAAGACATGTTTTCTGAGAGTCGTGGCTTCTATGCCACGTTTTCTGAGGTTCGTGGCCTTCTATGCAACGTTTCACCCAGACACGAAGGTCTAGTGACCCAGTCTAACTAACACCCATGCGGCCTCTCCCATATTAGTGCTCATTGGTTAACATACGCTAATCAGTGTGACACTTTGGATATTTTAAAAGTGTGTGTGTGTGTGTGCGTGTGTGCACGCGCGTGTGTTTTATTATAAATTTTTTATTTTTAAAATTATTTTCTCTAAACATGTTTTCTCTAATGTTGTTCAAGATTTTAGTTCTTTTCTCTAATTAAAGTTGAAAACGTATTTGTCATTTAATAATTCGGCGTGGAACCTTTTCTCGGTGGAATATTACTGGCACTTTAGCTCACACCCTACAAACACATTGGGGTGTATGTAGATTTTGTTTCTTTTTCTTTCTTGGTTGAGGAATTGGGCTTATCAATGGTGGTTCGAGTTGTCAGTGGCATCCTCACGTTGGTTTGGTGGAGGTGGCTTGGGGATGTGACTCCTCATGTCGCACAGAGGTTTGTGTTGGAGTTTTGGTTTCTTTTGATGTAGTCTCTTTTGGGTTTTTAGTTTAGGTTGTAAACATTAAATCTGAACATGGTATAAGGGTCTGTTTAGTTGTCAGTTTTAAGTTTATTTTTTTATCAACTTTTTGTCTGTTTTATATTTATTTATCCGAGTAAATCATTCCCAAGATTATTTTTGATACCCGGGAACTTGTGCCAGCCCGTGGGGATCGTGAACGCCCTTCTGGTTTTGCCTCGGACCGGGTCGGGTGCCGGGTCGGATGACCCAGCCAGGTTCGTGACAAAATGGTATCAGAGGGAGGTTTTTTTCTCTTGTTATTTGGGATGTTAGGTAGATTGAAGATATGATTTCCAGTACTCAAGAGATAAGTGCGAGAAGATCATCGCGAACTCTTACTCGTTCTGATCCTCGAGTAACCAGGGGTAGTTCAGGATTTATGATTTGACTTTGGTCTATTTGGATGGAGGATTATAGTAGGAGTAAACCAGTAATGTGCGTTGTTCCCCATGGAGTTACCACCCATGTGATGCCCGAGGGTATGGTTCAACACTCCTGGTGGTTGGTGCTTGCCTAGGGCATGGTCTGCTAAACCATGTATCCGGGTTATACACGACCAATATTCCTCTGTCTAGGTGCTTTAATGTTTGCAATTTATTGCATCCGTTTTGGGATTGGCGTGAAATTGTTTTCCTTTAGAAAGGGAAGCAGATTTTGGTGTTGTGCTTATTTTATTTTGGCATGTGGTTGACATGATTTTTTTGGTGCATTTCACATGGACCATGTTTTTTGAATTTGGCGTTTATTTTTGAAGTTTAATTTATAAAACAATGTCTTGGGTTTTTTGAAATTTAAGTGAGTTACATTTGAAATTGGAAGCATTTTAAAAAAAATGTTTTTAATTTTTGAAATGGTACCTCTAGAAGGAAAAAAAGGTGTATTTTCAAATATTGTGAATGTTTTTTTTTTGAAAGCATACTAGCCTTGTTTCATTCTAGTGGTATACCTATGGTTTCTCGCATGTTCATGTGGATGTGATTAATGGATAGTTGGTGGATTGTGTGGATGACGGCATGGGTGGCACAAAAATGAAAATCGGCATCCACAAATAGCAGTGGTGGGTGACTGATTTTAAAAGCTGTATATTGTTTCTGGAAAAGTGGGTTTTTCTCCAAAAGTGGTTTTTGTGCTTAAATTGTTTTGGAATTGGAAATGGTTTTGAGTCCGAAGTGAAAGCGATGGGTTCAAAAAAGTTCTTGTGTTTTATTGTACTATGATTTGTTTTTCAAAAAGGTATTTTTATTTAAGGATTAATTGATGTTTTAAATTGAAATTGATTGATATGTGTCCGATATGGGGTTGTTTGTTTTGTGATGTGTTTGGTTTTGTGTAATGGTGTTTTTTTGTTTCTTTTTTCAGATATTCCCCGTAGAAAGGTCCCATGGGTTCCAGCAGGTCTCTAGCAGTTCTTGGCCCGACCCAGACTCTCAGTGGAGTGGCAGAACTGGGTTCTGCTCGAATGTGTCCGGTTTTTTTAGATGTTGAGTTCGAATGAGTACTGTTTAATGCTTTGTGGCTTTGGAAGTGTTTTCCGTTTTTAAGGAACTATAAATTTTGTGTGGGTGTATGTCGTCCCGAGTGTGTTTGGAGGAGCGGGATGAGATCAGAAAATGAAGATCGTCTTGTTTTCTTTGAATAAGGATTTCATGAGCGATCCTCAAGACTACCATCATCTTGATGTTCCACCTAAAGAATAGAATGCGAGGGGAAGTGGTTGATCTCATAGGTTCTCGACCAGTCTACAGGCAACGAAGGGGTGCATTGACCTTTCTGTGGGGCTGGTTTCATGTTCCCCAGAGGTTGTGTGGAACAATCAGCTTAAAGAACGTAATATTTGTTAGTCTCTCCCATATTGGGGTAAGTGCAGGTTCTCATCCGATAAAGAGTGTGAACCAAAGGGACTTGTTCATGTAGTGCCCCTCTTGTCATTTTGTGTTGTGATTTTGACAGAACACTCAATCTCCTACCTCTAGTGTGGTCAGTCGGACACCCTATGTCATTCGCTTAAATTATTAGTTTGTATGTTGACGTAGTATTCGCTTAGGGTATGAGGAGTAGTATGAATGTTACTTTTACAGCAGAGAAAGTTCCAGTCAGAGGTGGTAATTTTATGATTGTGAGGTTGTAGATGCTTCAGACATTTGGGCCCCACCCATAGGTCTTAGGGTGAATCTTGCGCGCATTCAAAACACGTCGAAAGTGGGATGGACTTGATCCGACTTAAGTTCACAGTGACGGGGAAGGGAAATATTTATTTCCCTTATTATGGTCCCTCTCTGAAGGTGTAATTCTTGTTGTGAGGGAGATGAATCCCTTTTCTACATGTCATGGTGTTATTTTATGGGAGTTCCTCTTGGGGCGTAAAAAGGTTCGGAAAATCTGTATCCTTGCAATGCTAGTGGGTGTGCTCTGTGAACCATCTTGTGGTCGGAGATGCTCATGTCTTGTGGAATTGTCGTGTGTATGTTTGGTTCTCCTCCTGGTTAGAGGTTTCTGCTATCAAAGTTAACCCATGTGGCAGAGTGTTGTCCACTATAGGAATTATCAATAGAGGTCGGCCCATGTGGTGGGTTCGCGATGAAGGGTTCAGCCTGTATTTCTTATAGTAAACTGGGAATGCCCGTATGATATTTGTGGTGTTAGGAAATTTTAAAATGGTGTGGAGACCCTGTGCGGGTCTCTCCGATGTCCCCTCTTATGTTGGTCAAATATTAGGAGCTTGGATAGTAATGAAAGTGTTAGATGTCTATCTGGGTTAGTGAGTTGTTTTGGTTCGAAGAACCAATGTGTGACGAGAACCCTAATATGGTGAGGATACCACCATAGGATGTGCTTGTGGAAGACTCTGTTTTGAATGTGAAATTTGCGGGGAAACATCATACATCCGCTTCACCAGACCTCGACCATGATAATTGGTTAGCATGAGTAGTGGGTCACTCGACGAGCGTTCTTGAAGATATCTAGTGGCTCCAGTGATCCCTAAGTTAGGGGTCGGGGTGTTCCATGTTGTAGTTGTGTTTGGAGTGTCAGGTCATGGAAATTTTGAATACCGGATCCTCGGGCGATTGAAGTTTTCTTTTAGGTGTTTCCGTGGCCTCGCATGGAACCGTTGGATGACCTAGTTTTGTGGGAATTCTTGGGGGAAGAAAGTGTCATGGTGGGGATAATTGTCACACCACGACCAACACTTTTTTTTATTTTAATTATTTTGTGTCTTAATTTTGAGTTCTGGCTTAAACCAGTTCTTTTTTAAAATAAATTAGGGATCTTATACGGGTGTGCGGACATGCGCGCAACTATGTGTGGTGCTCAACATTAATGAGAAAACGTTTAATGATTAAATCTATTTTTTAACTAGCACACGAATATGGCACGACCATGTGCACATCAGTGCGTGGTGTCTGGACTCAACAATTAACGCAATTATTTTGTAACTGGTTTTATTATTTTAGTATTATTATTAATATTATGATTATTTAATTTAATGTTTCAATTAGGTTATTATTAATATTATTATTATTATTATTATTAATATTATTTCAATTGATATTTTAAATTTTTCAGAGATGTTAGATTAAAGTTTTAATTATAGAATTATTAACTTATTTTTTATAATAATAATATTATTATTATTATTATTATTATTTTGAATGGATTAAGTTTTTATTTTTCTTTTGGGATTTGATTTGTTTTCAATTTTTTTTGTTCTATTTCTATTTTATTTAATTTCTTTTTATTTTATTTATTCTTTTTTTATTTAATTCACTTTCACACTTTTTTTCTCCCTCCCTTGCACTCCGCTCTCCCTACGCAGGACCTCTTCCCCTAGAAACACTAGCACCGTTGGCTCTTTTCTCTGCCCTTCTCCCTCATCTTCCTCGCTAGAGCATATATCCTCTCCCAAACTGGCATCGCCCTGCCCTGCCTCGTTCCGGCTCGCCTCGCGTCGCCTTCTCCAGCTGCAATGACACCCCCTGCTAGCAAAACTGAGCGGTGCTGCACCCTAACCCGACATCCCCCCTCTCAGTCGAACCTTCTGGCAGACCCCCTCCCCTTGATTTCCCCTCCAGCGCGGCCTCCTCTGGAACTCTATCCCACCGCTGCACAACTCTCTCCCCATCTACTTGCCTTCTATACACTATGAACCAAACATGCCACATGCTGGTGCAAAATTCTATTTCTTCGATTCCCATCTCAGACATGTCCTCCCTCCAGTTAAAACCTCCTCCTACAAATAGTGTTTTGGATTCGTATTAATTGGGGTTTTAGTTTTCATTTAGTTCGTTTATGGTGTATTGATACGATTCCATGTTTTTAGGGATTATATTCTTTTGGTATAATTATTGATTAAATTATAAAGTGCTTCATTTTAGAGATCTATAATGATGATTCTGGTTAAAATGGTTTTATTAGAGTCAATTGAGGTTTCTTGTAGAGAAATTGTTGTTTTGTGGAAGTTTCACGCCAAACAGCGAAGTCAGTCTACACCGAGGTAGGTGGTTCCGCGTATGATTATTAATTTCTTAGTTAATTTTCTTAATTAATCAATTTATCATTTTTACTAATCAGTTTATTTGGTGGGAATTTAATTTTTATTTGAGGTTCAACATGTTTTAATGTGTTTATTATCCTCTTAATATGAAATGAGTATGTTGCGGTGAAAATCCATGTCGAATTTCTTACTAGTGTTTCATAAGTTGTTCTGTTTATTTTGTTAGTATGCGAAAAGGGTGTGAATGTTGTATCAGGAATAGAGTCTATATGAATTTTTTCATAAATGAAAATTTAATGAGTTTCTGGTGTTTAATGTCGTGTGGCGTATTTTGAAACGGTTTGACAAATTTTTCTGGTAGTTCGTTTAATTATAGCAATGCACTTTTAACTGTGCGGACAGTTTTTTTTAATTTCATGCATAATGTGGGCTGTGTTCCTGAGGTGACGTATTGTGTGTATGGTCATGTAAGGGGGGTTTGGGTATGCTAGGTGTGTAAAGTAGTGGGTTTTCTCTTTAAAAATTTATTTATGAAAATTTGGATTGTTTTATTAAATAATTATTAAAGATGAAAAATTTATTTTGACTGCATGGTGTAAAGGTTTCCGGTGTTTAATGTAGTGTCACATAGGTTGAAATTGTTTAATATATTCATTCAATGGTTTGTTTGACATTGAAAGTGTTTTCTTTGACCATACTGTATTTTTTCAATTAGTCGTGTAAGTAGTGAAAATTTAGTTTTGAAATATTTTTAGTGTCCGTATTCTTCGAATATGGTATTTTTGAGTGAGAGTAGTGATTTTTGGCATGTGTGGTGTCTTGTTTAATGGGTGTGCATAAATATGACATGTGACATGAACTTAAAATTTGTTTGAGCACAAACTGGGAAGCCCTAGTAGCTAGGAGGGTAGACAAGACTAGTGGGCTAGTGTTCTAGAGGTGACTCGACCCGGTTTCACTAGCAGGACTGACGACTGCAACACTAACTAAATATATGCTATTCTAATGTTCGTGGTATTCTCAGCCACGTTTCCTAAGGTTCGTGGCCTTCTAAGCCACGTTTTTGGAGGTTTGTGGCCTTCTAAGCCAAGTTTTACTGAGACACAAAGATCTAGGGACCCAAGCTAGCTAACACCCATGCGGCCTCTCCAATATTAGTGCTCATTGGTAAACTTACACCAATCAGTGTGACAATTTTGTTATTTTAAAAGTGTGTGTGTCTGTGTTCATGCGTGAGTGTGTTTTAGTTTAAATTGTTTCTTTTTAAAAATGTTTTTTATAAACCTGTTTTCTCTAAAGTTATTCACGATTTCAGTTCTTTTCTCTTATTAATGTTTCAAATTTATTTGTCATTTAATAATTGTGCGTGAAACCTTTTCTTTGTGGAATCATACTAGGCTTTTAGCTCACACCCTACAAAAACCTTTGGGTGTATGTATATTTTGTTTCTTTTTCTCTCCAGGTTGAGTAATCGGGCTTATCATTGGTGGTTCGAGTTGTCAAGGGCATCCTCATGTTGGTTTGGTGGTGGTGTCTTGGGGATGTGACTCCTCATGTCACAAAGAGGTTTGTGTTGGATTTTTGGTTTCTTTTAATGTAGTTTCTTTTGGGTTTCTAGTTCAAGTTGTAAACATTAAATATGAACGTGGTATAAGGGATTGTTTGGTTGTCAGTTTTTAGTTTAATTTTTTTCATCTTGTTGTCTGTTTTGTATTTATTCATCCGGGTAATCCGTTACCAAGTTTATTTTTGATACCCGAGAACTTGTGCCAGCCCGTGGGGATTGGGAACGCCATTCGGGTTTTACCACGGACCGGGTCGGGTGCCGGGTCGGATGAACCGGCCTGGTTTGTGATAGACATAGTCGCCAAATCAATTTGCAGTCTCATTGTTATATAAATGAAAAAACAAGTTTTCCATAAATTTTTCAATATCCAAGATCATATAAACATTTAAGGTTATTTATAAAATAAATATTTTATCTAAAAAATGTAATATCATAATTTATGTTAAACCAAATATTTATATCGAAATGAACACAATAAAACACTCCTAAAATGTTATTAATGGAATAAGATATCTATTCTTAAACCCTCAAAAGAGTTGAATACGAATTTAAAATTATAATAGAAATTAATCTCATAAATCCCTAATTGTATCCAAATAGATCATGACTACCCCTTCTGAATATATCTTAATCTCAAATGTTATCTAAACACTACATTTGATACTAACTATAGTAGCCCCAAACATGCACTCGAGGATGTGGTGTTAAAAAAATAAACTTGCATTATTGGATTTGATACTGATTAACATGACCAAATTTTCACCATAAAAATATTACAACATCAAAAGGAAAAATTAGATAACTTACATAACGAAGTTCAATTTAGTTTTTGTGCTTTATAGAATTTAGAAAAAGTATTACATAAAAAATCCATGTATTGAAGTGAGTTTGGTTCCCACAATACATATCTTTTTCTATTCCATATCAATTATTTAAAATTTCTCTCAATAATCAAAATGTTATAAAAAAGTACAGTCACAAAACAATTAATCAAAATTATTCAAGACATGTAGAATACAAAACAAAATAAAAATAAATTAAAATGCTCATAAAGGGTAAACATAATAAGTATCAAGTGAATGTCATGAGTGAAAATAAGATGACTATAAGGGTATGATGACATAATAAATGTTTAGGATAATAATATAATAATATTATTACACTTCAATAACTTGAACACCAATCATTAAACATGGAATAAATATTTTTCAAAGAAAATGGTTATAAAAATAAATAATCATGAGAAATGAAAGTTTAATGTTAATTAATGTAATTAATAAACCCCATAGAAGGCATAAATAAAAGATGATGTTATATCAGAACATAATATTATCATAACGCTTAGAGAATCCTTACAAGTTAACTTATTATATGCTAGACTTACAAACCCAATTCATTAGAGCAATATATCTGCCCACCCATTGTATAAACTATATGGGACTCACTTGTGTGCTAAAATGTGGCTCAACCCTTCCTAAAAATATATATTAACATTAACACGAATGATAAACATATTACTAAAATCTCTTCAGAATACTCATTAAAATCCAATACTACATTAAAATATTTATGATCTAATGGAAGTGAAAGGAGTTCCATGAAAATATGAATGAAACCATATTAACCCAAGGATAACAAAAAGCATTCATGCCAATATCATTGATACATTATTAACCCATGGGATAAAAACTGGTTCAATTAGAATATATTTTTTATCAATCATAACCCATCTAGAGAAACAATCTAGATGATATCATTATAAAATTTTCCATGTGGAAAGTATGTACTATCATGGGTTTTTCATTTTTATGAATGGAAATAGAATAATAATATCACTAGTACTATATTGATGAAAATTAAATTTTCACTTGAAAATCACTTCTATGGAATAAAAATTCAAGAAATATAATTAAAATCTATTTCATTGAAAATTAAATTGGAATCTTATAATGAAGTCTTGAAATAAAAAATTGATCATGATAGTGGGAAAACAGATTCAAGATGTAAATGTTAACAATAAATACTCTTTTTAGATTATATTGAAAAGTGATTAAAAAGTCAACCATATTAAAATGTAAACAAATTTACATTTAAAGAATTGGAATTGAAATTCAATGATCATGAAAAAGATAATTATAAAACAATTTTTTTAGATAAAAAATTTTTAAAACCATTTTTCAAGAAATGGATATTGATGAGAAAGTTTCTCATTATAAAAGAACAAAAAAGATAAATATCACTTAAAATGACTTTCTTGAAGTTTTTTATTCCACAATAGAGGAAATTAAAATAAAAAAATTATATCTAACAGAGAAAAAAGATATGTGTTTCTCGAAAATTGGAGCCTAATATTTATAATAAAGAAACCTTAAAAATAAACAACCCCAAAATAAAGGATATTTTAACATAATTACTTTTTCACTTGGGTAACACTTCAATCATAAGCTTCAAGATATAATAAATTAAAATTATAATTTAAATACAAAGAAAATAGTATGTTTCAGGACACTCCATGTCAACAGGGATGTATATACACTCTATAATTGAATATAGGTGTATAAATAACATATGTCCCAAAGAAAACTATTTTAGATTAAAAAAACATACTATTATCATTGCATTGGAGTGATAATTAATTTATGGAAAAATTATGTGTATGAAATTAAAATCAAGATAAAAATGAGGATATAAGTCACAATACAATTGAATGTTATTACAGACATTATCAATGACAAAAAAGACCTAATATTGCCCAATGAAATGAAATTAAGTTTTGAAATTCTATACCACTTGGTAACATTCAAGTAAATACTCGTTATATTAAATAATTAAAATTTTAAAACATTTTATGGAATGATTCATGAAATTGGAATTATATACACCATATAATATAAACTATGAAAAATATAATTAAATATTCCTCAATTAATGTAAATAGAGCTGAAATTATTTTTTGATTTGTTAATATCCAGATCACAAACCCATGAAGGAATAAACATAAAATGGATTCATAAAACCTATTAATTAATATGAATATAAAAAATGAAGTTAATTAATGGGTTTTATACACACTAAAATATAAAAACTTGTGGAGAATATGAAATATAACTCATAGAAATAAAAATGAAAGATGAAAAATCCTTATATCGAGTCTAAGAATTCCATGTGTGTAATTTAAGTGTTGTATTATAATCATATATCAATAATAAAATTTATTAAAAACCATGTATACGTTTAATAAATTATACAAAGATCGTTATTTTATGTTTATTTTAATGATGTATTAAAATATTAAACCCTTTTTATCCATGTCGGTTGTGTCGAGGACATACAAATCATTGGTTGAAAATAGCTTAGATGTGTTGAACATGGTCCAAATTTCCATTATTCAAAAATAAATTCAATACAAATAATGAAAATTTATACTTTTTATAGAACTACAACACATTTTAAATTATCCATGGGTAATGTTTATGAAAAATGAACAAAATTAAGTGCATAAAGATGATTTTTTGTACGTACACATGACTAATGATTACCATTTCAATAATCATTTGGGAAATATTTTAAATAATATTTCATATTTACATAATGATCATAATATAATAAATAAAATACCAATTAATTTAAATAAAATTATATATAAATCCATGTTACATGGTGATTTAAAAATTATCTCATCGCTTCGTAAAGGTGGTAGTCCACACATATGCTTGAACACCTTTATCATTTTTCAATGAATGAAATTGTAATAAATAAAAAGATATATTTTATTTTAATTGTGATACATATATAATTAATATCATTTTTATGTCTTATATATAACATATATTGACTAAATGCATCCTTATTAACCTCATATAAATTGTTATTGAAAAATGATTCACATTGCTTCGTGAGGCGAAAGTTTACCGTACGTAAGAGTGATATTATTGTATCCCTTATTAAATGGAATATAAGAAGGTAAATGTGATAAAATAATTCCATAAGTATAAATATTTTAATAATATATAATAATGTCATTTAATCCATTATTATAAAAATCATAGTGAAGCAATGAAGGAAAATGAAGATCATTGGTCTGAGAGGTTGTAGTTCACCATATATATGAATTGTGATTTTAATACACATTTAATAGAAGTAGAGAAAAATTTGGGTTATAAAATTTAAAAAATAAAATCTAATTATATTGTAGATACTTATGTTATTATATAAAAATAAATGATAAATTTTTATGGAAGTGGAATAACATATAAAATAAAGACACCAAATAAAGCGTAATCATTATTATTCGGAGAAAATACTTATAAAACCATAAAAACCCATTAGTGTACAGTTTTATGATCAAACCATCAGATCAAATACATGGGTAGGTAAGTAGGGATGGATTTTTGGAAGGTTATATTTGGGAGAATTGAATTTTAGGATAGAAGTTTCGTAGAGAGATGGTGGCATTGTATCAATTATGTGAGTGACACAAATGTAATTTTTAAATGAAAAATATATAACCATATTTTGGCATGAAAAAAGGATATAAATGAAAAATTATCAATAATTAAACATTATATGGTCAAATTATGTCCAGAAAATTGATTTTATTCCTGAGTTTAGTCATTTTAACCAATATCTTTTTAGTTTAACCATTTGTAATCCCATTTCACCTTAACAATGGAAAAATATTTTTAGTATTTTCACTCTTCATTATGAAAAAAATTAGTTTGACCCGATTAAATAATTTAAATAGTTCCCATTCAAAAAATATAATATATTTGAACAATTTCAACTAAAAAATGTTGCTGAATTTATTTTAAAATAAATCCAAAAATCACGATTCAAAATAGATTTTTGAAGAAGTGTACTTTTTGAGAAAAATAAAATGATTTTATATTAAATATAAAACCAGAAATAATTATTATATTAATTAAATAAATATATTTTTATATATATTGTAGTGTTTTTAAATTAATTAATATTTATAAACATATTGTATTTAAAATAGTTTTAGAGAATACCTTTTTATGCCCAAAATTAAGAATACAAAAATCTAGAATAAATAATATTCAAATGTAATTTTCTAGAATAAAATAACTAAAAAATAATATTTTTATATGAAATAAATTTCAAATCATAATGATAATATTAAATTATATTATATAGTGGAAATAAATGAATCTTTTTGAAAAATCTGTATTTATCAGTATACACTAAAAAATCAATATTTTTATAAACCCCCCAAAATTTAACCCTTTTCTGATTTTGATATTCTTGTTTAAAAATAGATTTAAAATTCCCATATATTTTGTTATTTTTTTCTAAATTAATGATAATATGTATAAAAAAACATGAAAATCCATTATGAAGAAAACATATTTTTGATGAATAAAATTACATTACTACAAACTGATTAATTATTAGCTAATATTTCATACATAAATTTTTATTTGTTATGAGTATTTTCTATATTTTTTAATGAAAATAATACTCTTCATCCACACCAATTTGATTTATAGGTTATTAAGATTATATTTTATATTATTTCATGGTTCTGTCATGCTCAATACAATGTGTTTTTACACTATAGACCAATGATTATTGACAAAAAAAAATGGAGTGTTACATGGTTTTTTCTTAGGTATATAAATAATAATGATATACGGTAGTTACCATCATATAAATTTCATCTAGTTTCCAATTTTTTAATGATCTATAATGGTCTAGCTGGAGACACTGAACTCCTAGTACCCATATAAGGGTTAAAAAATGACATATATACTTTCTTTATATCTTCCCAATTTTCATCTTCATATTTAATAAATTATAACATTATTTATTTTATTTTTTATGTTGTAAATGATTTAATTTAGTGTCGTAGTTGTAGAAAATTGATACTAATAATATGGGTTACATTTCACTAAATTATTATGTATAATACATTAGTTATTAGCATTCTAATCTCATGGATTGGTATTTACCACTATGTGTAGTTAAATATTAACATATTCTTTGGTTTATTTTTTATTTTACTTTATTTTATTTAGAAAAATAATTTAAATTAATATCCATTATAATTCTCACTCCTATATTGACTTTGAAAATTTTTAATTTATGTTTGGAAAAAATAATTTTAAATTGATTGTTGATATGGATTAATTTTTCATAAAAATTTATTTCTAAATCATTTTTATGTGTTTTAATAATTTTTAAAATATATTCCCATTAACACTGATCAATATTTTTTATTATCATGATAGATATTCCAAAAAATATCTAAATAATTTTTCAAATATCATTGATTTCTTAAGAGAAACATAAATAATCTATGAGAAATAAAAACTCTGATTATTTTATTTTAATATATTTTGATTTTTGGAAATATTTTTAATGTGAATGTGTTATGCATTTGGAAAGAAAATTTTCCCTTTGCGTACTACCTTTTCCACTAACACATTTTTGGATTTTGAATACAATGACATCTATTATATATGTATGTCAAAGTTTAAAATGGTTTTTCCTTAACTATCTATAGTATTACTATATTTTCTGGATAATTTAATTATTAAGTATGTTTGGGAGATATATAATGTCTGTTCCTTGGGAAACAGTTTAATTTTTGGTGATTATGAAGGTGAATTCATCATTTTGTGTATTTATAAATTATGAAAATGAGAGACACTAATTTTTAATAGATCTAATCACATTCTACTTTGAAATATATATATATTTTTATACAGATAAATATATGAAAATTTTCCAAAAAATAGAGAAATTTAAGAAATTGTAAATCAAAATATGTTAAAATAAATGAAAGGTGATAATAAAGATTGAAATAATTTATTAAGAATAATTATTTGACACACAGACAATAAAATTGAATTTTCAGTGATGTACATTTTGTAAGGGAAATTTAGTGACTAGTTTTCAATAATTTTACATGATTACTTATGTGTTGAATTTACGAGTAAAACCTCTAATTATCATCCATTGTATTTTGAAAGTATACAAAAATATAATCCACTAAATTCGACTTGATAATGACCACATTATCTGGTATTTATTTAGGTATCTTAGTATAGAGAATGGTATATTTTTTTATATGATAGTGATACATGAAATTTTTGTGTAAGGGCATATGACCATATTGAATTTATCACAAGTAAATAGTGACATGTATTCAATATTGTGTAGGTTTGGAATGTTTAATGGATAGATTTTTGAGGCATAATGGATTAAAAATATAGAATTGAAAAATAATGGAAAGTGATTTAATAATTGGTAAATGATAATTATATTAAAAAAAATAATGAAAAATACTATAATAATATATTACAGTGTGAGTTTTTTATTGGTGATTATTTTCCCAATGGTGAAAAAATATATTCATGGGGATCTAGAAAACCAATATTTTCTTATTTTTTCCCTTGTATTTAAATTTATTAATCCTTATATGTTTAGGAATTTAATTTAAATTATCTCATGTCCCACTTCATGTTTTATTACATAAGTGGAATTAAATAGTGATAACAATTGATTTTACAAATATTAAACATTTAATTTTATGGGAAAAATTTAATAAGTTATTTTTGAGTAATTATTGAAGACGAGATGTGTTAAGTGACAATGAAATAGATTTTTAAATGTCAAGATATATTAAATAAAAAAATTTCTTTCATATCACCAAATGATTTTATGATATATTTATTTCTATATAAATATAATTAATTTCATTTCATTATTTACCCAAAACAAAGTGTTGAAATAAAAATTGAAATATTATTGAAATATTATTATTTAATGTTTCATTTATGAAATAGCAATTGGATTGGTGAGTATGAATATGACTATCTAAATAATTAAAAAGGATTGTTTTTATAGGTGTAAAAATATTTCATTGGTTTTCAAATGGTCAAAAATTAATATAACATAACTTCAATGTATAATGATAAATTTTTCAAAAAACTTCTTTTATGACAAATGTTTTTTAAGACACAATGAATAGTAAAAATAATTAAAATGCTATAGCATAGTTAGGGTTGAAATATGATTTCCATGGGTTGTTAAATTAAAAAAGGTTCAAAATACCACTTAACCAATATAAATCTTATTTTTTTTAATATATTTAGACATTAAAATATAAGAAAAAAGTATTATTGGCTTTTAGGTGGCACTTTCAAAGAAAAATTAATTTATATTATTTAAATACATTAAGTAAGTCTATGTAGGTCAATTCAATAACATATAAAAGGGAACATATTCTCCTTCCTTATTCACCCAATATTTTTCAACTAGGTTATATAATACCTTTCCCAAAACCACTCTATCTTCAACCACTTAATATTTTATCTTTTATTTCTACCACAATATAATTATGGGAAGTATAACTGCGTAATCTAAAGGATTTTGTTCAAAGAGGAGTTAATATTTATACCATAATATTTCAAATTTATTTAATCTTCTACAATATCCAAATATTTTCTATCTATCTTAATATAATGAATTGATTATCAATAATATGCATATGTTTTCTAATTTTTTGGTGACAACCATTTTCCACCTCGTTTCTATCAAACTATAACAAATATTCTCTCTTTTGTGTAAGTGTGGACTACCACCTCCACCCAGGGATATAGATCATTTTCATCATAAACATTAATGGTTGGTTATTATGATTAATTTAATATATATATTAGTTATTATATAATTATTAATATTTTTAGTTAATTATTATTGAACATTCATTCATTCTATATATTAAAAAATTAAATGAGCACAATCCATTCATGGGGGGAGATGTGGAGGCAGTCTTAGAGGGTTTCGGGCCTATTTAAAAATGTGAAATTGAAATCTCCACCTGTGTGGTTTTGAAATCCATTTTTGCTACATATATGTTGGATGATACACAAATATATGGTGTTAGGGGAATCCTAACCAACAAAAATATTTTCTCCAAGAAACTATGAGATGATACAGAATGTATAGATGGAGATAGTGACTTAATGAAGAAAAACATTGATGATAATTCAGAAGAATATGACATTAAATCTAAAGTAAATGTGGTGTGATTTTTTATTGAAGTGGATAATGAAAAAGTGGTCCCTTTTATCTACGTCTAAATATATTCGGTACTTATATGGAGATGTTTGATTAATTTTTCATGTTGAATCATCACTAGGATCCTGAAAAACAACAACCAAGTATAGGCATGTCGTCCTGCTTGAGCTCTAAGGTAAGGTCTATCTAAAACCATAGAGAATGATTTGAAGTGGGATCTAGGAATTCTGATTCCAGAACCACCCTGTTTTTAATAGAATATATTTCTTCCTCATAATTAATGATGATTCAGTTGATGATTTCATCTTCAAGATGTGTGTGGATTAGTTGCTTCCCCTTCTAGAGGGTATAAAGAAAAACCATGCTGTTAAAAAGTTTCATGTTGATGATGTTGGGAAACATAGTGGACCGAAATTATGTGGATGGGGAAAATGAGGATAAGGCCATAAAAGAGGTTGTAATGTCTATTGGGGAAATTGAATGTGTGTCTGAATGTGATTTTTTCGCTAATGTTAAATTTAAATCCTTCCATCCTCTAAGTTTTGTTTCATATTTAAAGGTTGGTTTTTTATTTGTGAGATCAATTTTTTACCTTTTGAATTGAGGTTGTGTGGGGATTATGCCTATCAAATTTGAATGTCACTTTTTACAAAGAACAATAAAAAAAGACAAAACATCTCCCATTAATATTTATAGGCTATTATCTCCACAGAGTGATGGATTTCATTTTTCATCAATGATTTATATGTGTGTTTATAAAATGAAAAATGTTTAATAAATTTATGGGTTTTTTATAAATTATAATATTAATTATTATTATTATATAAACAAAACAATTTTTTATAATTTTTTATGAAGGATAATATAAAACCTTAATGACATATACAAATATATAATGCATCATATTTTATTGAAAAAATATAGATCCATTAATACTTTTCATCTTTGATTGATGAGTTCAATGAATATATTTAAATAGAAAACATTACATCAACACAATGGTGTGTCAATGGGTTAATAAAAATCAATTTATATAAGTAGGGCACACCAAAATTGACAATATTTTATCAACTTATAAAAAAAAGGAGGAAATTCAATAATTATTTTAATATATGAGTATTTTAGGGTAAGACTACATGTAATAACACACATTAGCACCATACCATGTTAGTAGCTTATATAGGCTACCAAAGGTTCACTCACTCATTCATAACGTGAAATGCATAAATAAATTCCGTGGCTGATCCATCAGAAGAAAAATGAATCCTATTCATTTTCCCCCAACCAATTCATCTTATGTAATAGATTATGGAATGATATTTATGGGGTTGATCAAATTTCAAAATAGTAACTATTATCACATGAAAAATAAATGATACACCCATTATACATGAAAATATAAATTTTCTTGAAAAAGGTACACCTCATATATATATATATCATATATATCATATATATCATATATACCATATGTATATTTATGATATCCTCTTATGATTTTTGAATAGAAAACTATGTTTGATAGCGTACAGGATACACAACACCAAGAAGAAGAGAACAACAAAAGATTGGAATAATGTGACCGTTATAACCCATCCATTATCTTTTTGGGAATGAATTTTATTAACTAAATTATGAAATATACTATTATACAGCATAATAATAATTTATCAATTAATGATTTTAAAGTTAATCCCTTAATTCATAAAATATAGTCACTTCATTATTGATTTATTTTAATTAAGTAAGGGAATAATATAAATAATTATTGAATCATTTATAAATTTTATTTATTTAATGAAATAACATTTTTGAAAAGAAAATATAGTATGGTAAAATATTGACAGTTTTCTAAAAAATTTGACTTTTAATTGAATAATTAAAAATACCTAAATTAATTGAAAATTATATATTCATTTAATTTATTTAAAAATTATGAATATATTTTGGATTAGTTTTAAAAAATTTATACATTTTGTTTTAAAATAATCTTATTAATGTTTTTAAATGGACATTATTTATAAATTAAACATAAAACATTTTATAATTAAAATCAGAGTTTTTCTGATAATCATTTTATCATTGCATTTATGTTGATTTAATTTTACTTTTAATTATGAAATGTACATGTTTCTAATTTCATAAAATGTTTTTATTTTTAGTAGTCATGAGTTCATTATTTTATATATATGTATGTTTTCTTTATAGAATTAATAGTAACTGTAGTAATATTTGTTACCATGGAAAAGGTTATATCTAGTAATAATAAAATAATATGTTCTCTAAAATTACCCTAAGAACTTACAAATTTTTATTAAATAATTAATATTCATCTATAAGAAATTAAAATTAGGTTATATAACCATTTATATCCCATTGGGTTAGATTATGTCCTTCATAATATTTCATTTAAATACAAACAAAACAAGTCACACCATTGTTTTTAATAAGTATCATATTTTTAATATATTTTATATCAACGATATATTCAAATATAAATTTATTTTTAAAATATAATATAATTATCTTAATCAATTAAATTGATTTTTAATTTTTAGTAACGAAAGTTTTAACTAAAATTCTTGCACATCACTGATGTAGTAATTAATTAATTAACATAATAATAAAATAAATGATATTTAAAATATTAAAATAAATATATTGTGACATAATTACTGAAGTACATCTATTTTATAGACGCATTTCACATTTTATGGATTTATTAAAATATTTTAATTGAATTTATCTTATTTTATTGATATTGATAAATTTAAAATTAATGAATAGTGATAAAATTGGCATTAATTCTATTTTAAAATAAATAAAATTCTTTTAATGATGTAAAATTAATTAAAATATAAAATTTGGAAAAATAATTCGATAATATTTAAAATATAAACCTTGATCCAATAATGTGTCTTTTGGAATTGTATACTTATAACATTGACCATCAATGAGTAAATATCAATGTTGTCACTAAAAGAATTAAAAGGAATAAATAATCGTTAAAAATAAATAATAAGGGTAATGTGGTCGTCTAAACATGTAAAAAAGATATTATAATGGAAAATTATCATCCATATTTATCATAATGTCAAAAATATTACTTTAGAGCTATTATAAATTGAGAATTTATTTATATTAATTTAATATTATGAGGAATACAAAAAGAGTGCATATCCCTTATATTATATGATGGAATCTCTTCTTATCATTTATACTCACTTAAAAGCCAATTGTTTCTATCAATATCTACCCAAAAACATCAAAATAATATCTAACCTCACTTCATATGACATATTTTATTTAATAGTAAAACCATAGTGTTTTTAATGTGTTTTGAAAAATAGGGTCTCCAAAGAAGATATATAGTTTTCATCTACTGGTGTTTGTTTTTTTGTTAATTAACCTCCATAAAATCTTATAAAATAATGGTAAAATAATAATAAAATATTATGAATATACTATGATTTTATTATGTTTATTTAATAACATATATCTATCTCCACTTTCATCTAATTGAAAATGAATAAGTCATTCGTGTGTTGGTTGGATAACTCACGTGAACTAATGTAATTATTTGTCCATACCTACCTTTAAAAAATGGTTATAATGATTTAATATACTATTTTATATTATATTCATGACATATTTATCATTTAGAAAAGATAATATAAAATTTATATTCTCACAATTCCATAAACATACAATGATAACGTTGTTCGTGTGTATATTTTGAATACCACATCCACGTAGTAATAGGATTCATTTTTCCTCAACGCACCACATGAATTATATATATATGTATATTTGAATAATTAAAATTATATTTAATATATAATTATCCTTATAGATTACCAAAAAGATCTTAACATCTTTCAATAATGGTTATTGAAAAATAAAAATGTTACTCATGCATTCGTGTGACCTAACGTGTCCACGATTGTATCATACTACATTTTTAATAACCAAGTTTTATGGATGGGGTTTAAAGTATAATATTTTTTTTGATTTAGAATTATTTCATGATTATTATTCTAGATATTATGTAATTATGACCTTTTTTACCAGAGTATACTTACCAATTCCATTTTGGACATAGGTCCGAATAACGTGAAAACATCAGACATGAACATAAATGATTATGTAATTGTATAATACATATAAATAAATGATATAAAAGGAATAATAAACTGTAAGAATTTTCTCATGAAAGTATGACATAATGTATTTTTATTATTAATAAATATAATTATTTAATGTGAAGATTCAGACTAAAAGTAAGTTACTCTTTAAATAAATAACCTCGTTAAAAATGGTTTGGTGATTTTTCCCAAAATATTTATATATCATGTACATTTTTTGAAAACTACTTTTATAAAATAAATTAAATGGAAATGAATTTATTAATAGAGGAAATTAATAATTTCTCTCAAATTATTTCTAAAATGAATATTCTATTGAGGTTTAATGAAAGGTAATTTTTAAAAAGAAAACAAATTTTAATTGTTCTTATTTTTTCAACATAAAAATGAATTTGTTTATATTATATGAGACAAGATTATTCTCTCACCATCATTACACATTAATTTCATGAATCTTCTTCCAAAAAAATTACAAGTTTATTTTTGAATAATATTTTTTAAATTATGAATGTGTATTTTTTAATAAAATATAATGTGATTTCAATATTGAATTTTAATGTAACCCAATAATCATTTGTATAAAATATATATGTGTTATGATTATGTAATATTTATTGGGAATTGTTTATAATTAATGGTGGACATATTATAAATTGAGGGAAGGAGAACATATTGTAATGACCCAATCATTTATGGATAAAATTACATTTCTTTTATGGTTTTATGGATATTGAAAACATAGGAACAATTTTTTTATTACATGGTTTAAATGACCATTAGGTATCATTATAATGGATAATATATTTTTTTAATAGTGATCACTTGATGGATATAAATATATGGTTTAAAAAAACTATTTTAAAAAAAACAAAGGAGAGGATGGCCTCATCCAGTAGACTTGGGCCATACAATGTTCATTTATCAGATCTCAAAATGGTGGTAGCATAATTGGTCTTAGTTCATGGTCAACCCAAAGCAAAGCTTCAACACATTAAGCATGAATAGAATCACCAACGGAATAATTTCATGTTAATATAAAATACCACATGAGCTTTGTTATCCAAGACGCCCTAATAGTCTTTCACTATCTCATAACTTACCCTTAGGTATTATGTGGGTGTTATAGGGGGTTATGTTATTAGGTATTAGTTACTTATTGTGTCATCCATTTTTATAAAAAAAAATTCATGTTCCATAAATTCCTTTATATTAAATAGTCTTTCTTTAAAAAATGATGAATTTGTAAAATTTAATTTATGCTAAAAATGGTACTTTTGAGAAATATGTACATTATAATATTAAAATAATGTTTTTGTTAATAACATTAAAAGAAATTCATAAAAATTATGATTATATCAATTACTTATCTATAAATGATTATGTATTTTGTTTGATAAGGGCTATAATTTTATACGATAAAACAAATTGTATATATTTTAAGGAATTAATGATTTTTTTAAATAATTAATATTTTAGTAAAATATTACTATCAAATTAATTTTATGAATAATAAATGAGTATGTAATATTTATGAAGTCAAATTTAATTTTTATTATGGTATGAAAACTATTGTTTTCAAAACAAGTGAATTTTCAGTAAATATCAGTTTTCATTTTAAATGCGCAAATTAATATATATAGAAATTTCTTAGATAAAATATGTCTTATTTTTGGAATCATGAGGTAAAAATAATCCAGTGGTGAATTTTTAATAATTTTACGAGACAGTCGATTTTTTGGATAAAAATTAAATATCAAATAATGAAAATATGTGTTCTATGACATCATAATGACCCCAAAATGATGTAACAATAAATATAATTGGTATTATCCCCCCAATATATGTTTTGACATTAAAATATTGCGATTTAGTTTTATTTACTTATTTTATAAATCCTTAGTGAATCTTCCAAAATGTAAAATATATTTTATGACTTTAAATTCATTTCTTTGATACTCTAACTCACCTTCATATAATAATAATCATTATTTTAATATGTTTTGTTATTTTATTTTTAAAATATTGTATTCTACTCTTGTAGGGAAAACCCTCTGGCATAAACCATGGGATTGTTTGTACTTTTGAGAATTTAATTATATAGATTCAAAACCCCAAGCTTGTGAAATATTAAATATTTCCCCTCAATTACCTTAAAAACCCACCCAAGATCCCACTTATCATCACTAAAATTCATTTTAAAACATATTCAATTTTTCCTAACTTCTCTATAATCATCCCATGGTTCCCCAATCTTTCAAGAATCCCCTCTTCAAGCTTTTGAAGTCATACACTCATGTAATAGATTACATCATTTCTCATTTTTATCCTTATTTCATTATATTGTTATACCCTTTTATTTTCAATTACAAATTATGTGGTATGATGTCTCAACTCCCCCATACTTCCAAAATTAAATTTTAGTGATTATATACCCCTTTCTCTCACATAGTTTCTTCCGTGTACACCTTTTACTATGTTGAAATTACGTAAGAGATTTCTCTCTTCTTATTCCATTCAAGAATTTATTATATATTATACATTTATATTACATTTTATATGTGGGGAAATTATGTTACATGATCCCCTTACTTTATACATCATGTATTAATTATTAAAGACCACATTACCTATCATCAATAAAATATGTGTATTTCAATATGACAAAGTTATGGTACAGAAAATGCACCGGGATTTTTCAAGGCAAAATTTGCATGTAGTGAATACCAAACGTAATTCTCTATCAAGGGTATTCACAATTATGAACCTATAATTGTTTATTTTAATTTACATGTATGTATTGGACATTATTTTTTCAGGTAATAAACGATGATGTTGAATGAATCCATTTTATAAGATCTATGTGGGACACTTAAGCATGAGATTTAAATGATCATCAAGGGTGTTCCCTAAAAGCCCTCGAATGCATTGGGTAATGTTTAGTATCATGATACACCATGGGAAATGAAAATTTACCCATGATAATTAATGTTCAATGAATTTTAACTCGTGATAATCAATTTTAAGTGATTTCTGGCTCATGCTAATATCATCTTTTATGTTGTTTCAACAATTCTGTGTAATGATAATCATGAAATTTCTTGCCTTAATATTCCTTTTTCTCCAATGATCAATAGAAATTGTTATTGCCTAACATGTATTATATTATTAAATTTATTCATTGAATACTCCATTAATTTGATTTATATATAACCCTTTTCTTATGTATGTCCTCAGGTTTTCCCATGAAATTATAAGTACGATGGAAGGTAGTGGTTAGGTAAAAGATGTTTTCAATAATGTTATTGTATTTCCTGTTTTAAGTTTTTGTGTAATGTTCCTAATTTACCTATACACTATACCTATTTATCCTTAGAGTTTTCTTATGTGAAATTTTATGAAATAAATTATGGTAAAGTGTGTAATAATGAGAAGGGTTGTTAAAGTTGGTATCAAAGATTATGTTTAGTTATTTTTGGGATTAGGGTTATAAAACTCCAGTTAATTCCGTAGGAATAATAGTATGTATAAGAAAATAAGCCGTTAATTTTTGTGAGTATTGAGAATGTGGTTTATCAAGAAAGTGCATCCCTATCTAGATATGAATAATTAGAGGATTCTCTGGCATTGATGTGTTTAGTGGTAAAATCGGAAAACAACGATTCAAGCTAGACATTAATATAAACTGGTGCATGAAAATTGGCATTGTTTCACTCTTGGTTCGACACTCCTGGGAGATATGATTTCATAAATTCAAAATATGTGTGTGAACCATTAATAATGGAATAAAAAAATGCAACAAAAATTACATGTTGGGATGTATATCAGGGATAACATAGTTTGAAGCCTACAAATTCATATATTAATGAAATCAATTTAATTTATAAGTTGTACATTAATCCATTGGATTCCCCATTATGTTTTTAATAGTTTAAAATGTGTACCCCTAACATTAATTTTATTCTAACCAATGTCCTATAATTGGAGGACTCAGTCTAACAACCGATGTGAAGATCAATTTTATGATAGTTCTAATGAGATGTCCCATCCAATGGGAGTGAGAATCAAAAAATAATTTATGATATTCATTCATTTAACTCATGTTTTGAATAGAAACATGGTTTAAGGGGAAATTCAAATAACCCCTTTGAATGAACAATCTGAAATCAAGATATTCATGAGACAAAGGGATCTTACTTTTAAAGGATCATCTGATCACTCAATCACTGAACAATTGATCCACTCCATTGATAAGATCTTATCCATCATTCATTGTTCTAAAAAAGTAAATGTTCTTTAGGATTCTTATCTTTTGCAGAGTGATGTTGTTCAATGATTGACATTGTTCAATAATTTAGTTCCTGAGGAAGATATTGAGTCATTATAATGGAAGTATTGATATAAAATGTATTTGAATAAATATTTTCTTCACACCCTATGACTTAAGATGTAACGGTACTTCCTTGGCCTAAAAAAGGCAATGAATCCATCCATGTGTTTGATGAAAACATCACAAGGATTTTCAGATATGCCTCTAGATTGGTCGTTACCGCAAATAAAATGTTGTCAAATTCTTTGGTGGGATAAAACCTAACCTATAAAAATCCCTACTGATTCGTGGGTTTGATATCAATGAAAAAATTATCCGATGTTCAATCAAAGTAAAAAATGGATATGGGAGAATCTCAAGGGTATCATGAAGATAAGAGGCGGAAAGTGGAATTTAATTTTGGTGGTCTGATGGATAAATCAAACACTGATATGAAATTATATCATCCTACTTACCGAAAGTGTGGAAAGAAGACCACAAAAATTCCATTTAAGGGATGAAGAAATTCTTTAGGTGTGGATGATAAGGTCTCTTGGATAGTAGTTTCCGACAAGAAAAATATGTTTCTACGATAGAGGAGAGGAGTGCTCCGTTTTACCCTCACCACTTTGTTCCTTTCTAGAACTACAAATAACCAAGGAACTTTGTGAACTACTGACCTAACCCAAGGGTTTGTTTTGGAGGAAACCAAGAACATCCAAGCCACCACAGGTGATCTTTTTCAATCACAACTGCTAAAGTGAATCTCGTTAATGAAGTAAGGATAGGTACACTAGTTATTCCTTCCCAAATAGAGAATGTAATTTTTGATTCTAGTTTTACTCATTCATTTATATCTATAATTTTTAGTATAAAAGTAAAAAAACTACAAATGATCATGGAAGTCGTGATGTCGATGAGAATGAAAAATGGGGCAATTATTGCATCCCATGAATATAAGTCCTCCAAGTCAAAATTTGTGGATTGAACATCCTAAAAAACATCTTCATACTCCCTATAGTTTAATTTGATTCAATTCTTGGAATGTATTTTCCATACCAATATAGAGCTAACATAAATTCACGTTACATGGAAGTCACTCTATATATGGTGGATCAAAACCTGTCTCTGTACAAGTTCAAAGAGGTTGATGAATCTTATTTTGAAAAATTATCTGAAGAACCGATATTACTGCCATATTAGCATGTGTATCTTTTTCATATGATTGATTCTATTTAAGGAACCATTCTCAAATACATGCTTATTGTGAAGGAATTCACTGATGTATTTTCTGATGAATTGTCTTGCCTTCCTCCAAGAAGAGATATTGATTTCTTAATTGATGTTATACACGGGCCATGTCCAATATCCTAGACCTCTTATAGAATAACTATTGTGGATATTAAAGATCTATAGAAATAACTACAAGATAATCTATAAAAATGGTTTGTATGCCCAACTGCTTCACCATGGGGTGCATAATGTTGTACCCCACACTCTTTGATTTTCATGATCACAATCACTTTCATATGTGTTTAACTTTGTTTTTAAGTGTTGTGGATGATAGGCAAAAGATTGCCAAAGGATTGGCCCAAGAATGGACAAGAAATGGACTGAAATTCAGTCCACCGGCCAACCGGTGTGATAGCACCGGCCAGCCGGTGGAACTGGCAGAGGGATTGCCCACTGCCAGGTTCCACCGGTCGACCGGTGGCTCTGTCACCGGTCGACCTGTGGCACCCAGCCCAAATAGTATTTGCTACTGTCTTGCCACCGGCCAGCCGGTGGCTCCTCCACCGGTCGACCGGTAGAGCCTGGATCAAGACTCTTCTTCTCTACCAAGGCACCGGCCAGCCGGTGGCCTTGTACCGGCCAGCCGGTAGCCCAGTCAAACTAGCCGTTGGGTTTGACCAGTCAACCATCTTTTGGCCTCCAACGGCTCCGAATACTTCTCCAACGGCTCCGAAGGCCCCCAATGGGTTCTATGCCTATAAATAAAGGCCAAGGAAGCCCCGGAACTAAACCGGATCATAAACCAAGCGCCCGGACACATTGTTGCACCTTTGGCGAACCTCCGGCGCTCCACCTTCAAGGATCCTCAAGTGCTCCAATCCAATTCTCAATCCAAAGAGAACCTCAAGAAGCTTGGAAGCGGCCTTCAACATCTCCAATCAATCAAAGGCGCCCAAGACTTCCTCCAATTACGGGTTTTATTGTTTTTATCTTTTTGAGCTTTCAATTTTGGGTTTGTGCCTACAAACCCCAAACCCTTTTCTCATCCCCCTTTCTTTTGGGTTTCACACCACCAATAAGGTGTGAAGAGGTTTCTTCAAGCCTTTCCTTTTAAAAGGCTTGTGTTTCGGTGAGCTAGCCTTCACCCGTTAAAAAGGCTAGTGGGTTCTTACTTAACCATTAAAAGTAAGTGGGTTCTTGCTAAACCATTTCAAAAGCAAGCTGTAATAGGTCCTAGTGCTACCTCAAAGCCTAGTGGGTTTCTTGCTAAAACCATTGAAAAGAAAGCGGTAGGAATCTCTCAACGGTTGAGTTGGGAGCGGAGACGTAGGCCGGGTTTTGGCCGAACTCCGTTATCAATTTTGTGTGTCTTGCCTCTTTTATTTTCCGCTGCATCTTCAACTCTGATTTTTTTATTTGTTAATCATTCTTTAAAAGGCAATTCACCCCCCCTCTTGCCATCATTTCCTCGTTTTTCCGACCCAACAATTGGTATCAGAGGGATAATTTGAGTAATACCTTACCCGGTTTCAAATTCAAAGATCCATTAAGATGGCATCAACCTCTTTCGCCCCCGAGGGCCTCTCATTGGATCGTGCTCCATTCTTTGATGGAGCCGATTATAGTTTTTGGAAAACCCGCATGTCAACTTTTCTTAAAAGCATTGGTTATCCAATTTATAGAATTGTTATGCATGGTTTTACGCTTTCCTCTCCCGATGAGTCTAAATGGACCCCCAATGACATTGCTTATTTTGAGCTTGATGGCAAAGCCATGAATGCTCTTCATTGCGGGTTAGATAGAAATGTTTTTAATTGCATTTCTTTTTGCTCTACTTCGCATGATATTTGGAAATTTTTAGAACTAACCTATGAAGGTACTAGCGAGGCTCCAAAGCAAGAATCCGATCAAAAGCAAGAACCCGATGAAAAGATCAAGCCCGATTGCCCACCTCACAAGAAAAGGGCCAAGAAAAAGAAGGGAAAGAAGAAGGCTTCAAAGGCAACATGGAGTGATAGCTCCACCTCTTCATTTTCCTCATTCTCCTCGAGCGACCAAGGTAAAAAATCCCTAATGGCAAATCATGAGGTATCATCTTCCGAATCTTCTTCCTCGTCTTCTAGTTCTTCAAATTCTTTCAATCATTTGTCATATGAAGAACTCCAACACGTTAGAGATCAATTAGAAAATGGTTTTCATGAGCTTTCATCAAAATTTGTCGCTTTGAAAAAGAATTTCAAAAAACTCTCCTCCGAAAAAGAACAACTTCTTAAAGAGAAGGAGGAACTCTCCCTAAAAATCCAAAATTTTCCCAATGTTGGTTCTTTGGAATCAACCATCAAGGACCTTAGAGAAACTCTAGCCAAGTTCACCCAAGGTGAACAAAATTTGTCCAAACTCCTTGGTTCTCAACGTGTTTCTAGAACCACTAATGGACTTGGCTACACCAATATAGCTTCCTCCTCCCATGCTCACACTGTTTTTGTAAGGGGGAGCTCGAGTTTTAAATTTTGCAACTATTGTAAGAAACCTGGGCACCTAATTTATGAATGTAATTGTAAAAACGCCCGGTATGGTCAACCCAAAAGTATTTTCTTTTCGGACGAATTTTATAGGAGAAGACCCGCCATGAGACAAGTATGGATTGAGAAATCCCTTTTGGAGAGTCTCTCCGGGCCTAAGATAGTTTCCTCTCCCCAGTGATTTATTGTTTTTATTTAGGGGGAGTTAGATTCTTTTAAGCCTCTTTGTGAATTAAAAATTTTCATTCAAAATTCTCATTTCAAATTTTCAATTCAAAATTTTCGATTCCAACTTTCAATTTCAACTCTTGGTATCAAAATTTTCATTTCAAAATATTCAATTCGAATTTTTCATTCAAATCTCTCAATTCTTTTTTGATTCAAAACTCTCAATTTCAAAAATTTCATTTGGTTTCAAATTTCAAATTTCAATTGGTTTTTGATTCAAAACTTTCAATTCAAACAGTTATTCAATTTTCATTTCAAAATTTTCAACAATTGATATCATTTTCAATTGATTTAAAATCTCGTTTTTCATCGCCTCCCTCAATCAAGTTTTATGCCCCACGCTATTTTGATAATCACAAAGGGGGAGAAATTTCTTGATTGATTGGGGGAGAATCTTTTCTCTAATGCTTAGTATTTATTTTCATTTATCTTTTAGGCATGCCTTTCATTTAAGTTTTTACATTGCTTTGATAAGTGATTGTGATCATCAAAATAGGGGGAGATTGTTGTACCCCACACTCTTTGATTTTCATGATCACAATCACTTTCATATGTGTTTAACTTTGTTTTTAAGTGTTGTGGATGATAGGCAAAAGATTGCCAAAGGATTGGCCCAAGAATGGACAAGAAATGGACTGAAATTCAGTCCACCGGCCAACCGGTGTGATAGCACCGGCCAGCCGGTGGAACTGGCAGAGGGATTGCCCACTGCCAGGTTCCACCGGTCGACCGGTGGCTCTGTCACCGGTCGACCTGTGGCACCCAGCCCAAATAGTATTTGCTACTGTCTTGCCACCGGCCAGCCGGTGGCTCCTCCACCGGTCGACCGGTAGAGCCTGGATCAAGACTCTTCTTCTCTACCAAGGCATCGGCCAGCCGGTGGCCTTGTACCGGCCAGCCGGTAGCCCAGTCAAACTAGCCGTTGGGTTTGACCAGTCAACCATCTTTTGGCCTCCAACGGCTCCGAGTACTTCTCCAACGGCTCCGAAGGCCCCCAATGGGTTCTATGCCTATAAATAAAGGCCAAGGAAGCCCCGGAACTAAACCGGATCATAAACCAAGCGCCCGGACACATTGTTGCACCTTTGGAGAACCTCCGGCGCTCCACCTTCAAGGATCCTCAAGTGCTCTAATCCAATTCTCAATCCAAAGAGAACCTCAAGAAGCTTGGAAGCGGCCTTCAACATCTCCAATCAATCAAAGGCGCCCAAGACTTCCTCCAATTACGGGTTTTATTGTTTTTATCTTTTTGAGCTTTCAATTTTGGGTTTGTGCCTACAAACCCCAAACCCTTTTCTCATCCCCCTTTTTTTGGGTTTCACACCACCAATAAGGTGTGAAGAGGTTTCTTCAAGCCTTTCCTTTTAAAAGGCTTGTGTTTCGGTGAGCTAGCCTTCACCCGTTAAAAAGGCTAGTGGGTTCTTACTTAACCATTAAAAGTAAGTGGGTTCTTGCTAAACCATTTCAAAAGCAAGCTGTAATAGGTCCTAGTGCTACCTCAAAGCCTAGTGGGTTTCTTGCTAAAACCATTGAAAAGCAAGCGGTACGAATCTCTCAACGGTTGAGTTGGGAGCGGAGACGTAGGCCGGGTTTTGGCCGAACTCCGTTATCAATTTTGTGTGTCTTGCCTCTTTTATTTTCCGCTGCATCTTCAACTCTGATTTTTTATTTGTTAATCATTCTTTAAAAGGCAACTCACCCCCCCTCTTGCCATCATTTCCCCGTTTTTCCGACCCAACACATAACTCATCTTCTTCATAAAGGAGGATGGCTGAGTACACCTTCACATTGATTACCATGATCTCAACATAATCATGATAAAGAATGGATATCCTATTCCTTGAATTGTGGAATTTTTTTATCAGCAATGTAGAGAATAATACTTCTCCATGATGGATCTGCGGTGGGGATATTACCATATAAGGGTGAAGAAGAAGGATATCTCCAAAGCTGCTTTCCGTACAATGTACAGGCACTATGAATTCATAGTAATGGCTTTTGGAATAACTAATTCTCCCGTTATCTCCATGGACATGATTAATAGAGTCATTATAGATTACCAAAAAAACATTTGGTAGTATTTAGAGATGATATTCTAATATACTCCAAAACCATGGAGGATCAGGAGTAGAATCTATAAACTATACTAGAGGAATTGTGAGAGGAGAACCTCTATGAAACATTCAACATGTGTGAGTTCTAGTTGAAGGAAGTATCATTCTTGGGTCATGTCATCACAAGAAATGGGATATCCGTGGATCCCTCCATGAAAAATAAAATTTATGGATAGAGGGGGCCAATATCTATGACATATATTCATTGCTTCATTCGGTTAGCTGGATATTATCACCGATTTGTGAGAAATTTCTCATGATTTTAAAAATAAAATTCCAAGATAACTCAGAAGGGAGTCAAGTTTGTTTATAATGATGAATGAAAAGACAACATCATGGAGTTAGAAATGAGGCTTATCAATATTCCCATGCTCACACTACCCACAAGCGGATAAAATTTCATGTTATTTAGTGATACTTCATAGAATGGTTTGTGTTAAGAGTTGATGAAAAATGAAAAATTCATTGCCAATGATTCTAGGAAAATGAATGATCATGAGAACAACAATCCCACACATGATTTGGAGTTAGCTGCTGTTATCTACACTTTGAAAATTTGGTGATGTTACCTCTATGGGGAGAAGTGTGAACTATATATAGATAAAAAAAGCCACAAGTATATTTTCACATAGAATTATTTGAATATTAACCAATGAAGATGTTTATATATGATCAAAGGCAATGGTTTCTAAATCCATTAACAGCCTCATAAGGAGAATAGTGTGGCAGTTTCTCTACGTATAAATGACTAAATGGTTCTATAATTTTTTATAATATAAAAGGATCCAATCACCCCAGAATTTATGAACATGTACATGGGAATCATAAAGAAGGTTTCATCATAAATCCTTTCACATATGATTGTTCAACCCTCTCTTTTGGAAAGCATAAATGATGCTTAAAAGTATGGTGTGAAAATTTAGAAGAAAGTGGAATCTATCAGAAAAGGGAAATTCTTGTAGATCAATTTTTTGAAGAAGGAATTGTGAGAATGGGTTCAAGACTATATGTTCTATGAAATCTGGAGTTAAAGAAATAAATTTATGATGATGAACATAGTTTGAATTTATCCATTCACCTAAGAAACACATATCTGTATCAATATCTTTAATAGAATTATTAGTGGGATAACCTGATGTAGATTGCTGAGTATACATAATAGTGCCTTGTATGTTGGCACATAAATACATATAGGAATAAGTGTAATGGGATGATGAAATCGTTACACATTCCAAAATAGAAATGAAAGTACATCACCATTGACATTGTCACCAGACTTCCGAACACATCCAAAGGAAGCAATACTATCTGGGTTGTTATGGAACATCTTAAAAAGACTGCACAATTTGTTACAATTCAAGAGGATTTATCATTGGATCATCTGGAATAGATATACATTAGAGGATTGGAAAGGCAACATGAAGTTCCACTATCAATACTATCTGATTGAAATACATGATTTAACTCTATGTTGTGGAAGAGTATTCAGGGTTCTCTAAATAATGTGCTGAACTTCAATGTGACTTATCATCCTCAAATGGATGTAAAATCTGAGTAGACTATCCAAACAATGGAAGAAATGTGGAGAGCATTCTTGATTGACTACAAAGAGGGGTGGTATTAATATCTTACCCTATTTGAGTTCACTTTCATCAACATTTTCCACTCAAGAATGAAAATGGCTTCATATAAATCCATATATGGGAATATCTGAAGAAAACATGCATGTTGGGATGATGTTGGGGAGTGACCACTTTTAGGTCTAGAAATGGTTGATGAAATGGTGGAGAAGGTTAAAAAATACCGCTACACATTAAAGATACTCAGAGTCAACAAAATAGGTAAGATAACAGTCAATGAAGATACATAGAGTTTGATGTTGGAGACATGGTATTCCTCTGCATATCACCATTAATGTGAGTTATGAGATTTTGGAATAACGGAATGATTAATCCAAGGTACATCATCTCTTTTAAGATTCTTGATTTCATCGAAGTAGTGGCATATAAACTTTCACTCCCACCAAACATATCCCAAGTATATGATGTATTCCATGTATCACTCTTGTGGATGTACATACCTAACCATTGGAAGTACTCAATCCAAAGGTGGTACCATTGGAGAACGACCTCTCCTATGAAAAGAAGACGACCAAAGTATTATATCGTAGAGAAAAAGTTGTATAAAATAAGATGATTCCCCTAATCAACGTGTTTAGGAAAAACGACATGTTTGAAGAAGAAACATTGGTACATGATGAAGTGATGACGCTAAGTTAACCACATTTATTGTAGTGTTGGAAATGGAAATTTTTAGGGAAAAAATTATTAATGGGGGAATATTGTAATGACCCGATCATTTATAAACAAAATCTCCTTTTTTAAATATATTATGGATATATAAAACATGTGCACAATTTTTTATATTATTAGGATTAAATGAATATTATGTATCATTAACATCGATAATGTATCCTTTGAATAGTGATCACATGAATCAGATTAGCATAACGTTTTTATAAAAACTAATCCTTTCGGCATAGACAAAGGATAATATGCCCTCTTTCTGTAGACCTGGGTTCTACGAAGTTCATTTTTTGGAACTCAGAATAGAGGTAGCATTACTGGGATTATCTCTTGACAATCACGAAGCCAAACATCAACACGTTAAGCTTGAATGTAATCCCATATGAGATAACATCGCGTTAATGGAGATTACCAGCCGATTGATGTTATCTAAGCCGACCGAAGAGGTTGTCACCATCACACAAATTACCCTTTGGTCTTATGCGGGTGTTATAACAGATTATATAATAAGGTATGATTTACTTATTATGTAGTACATTTTAATATATAAAATTATTATTCCATCAATTCATTTATAGGAATATTCATTCTTAAAAAACAATTGATGAATTTGATAAATTTATGTTTTGAGTAAAAATAGAAATTTTATGAAATATATACATTATTATATTAAACTAAGGTTTTTAATAATAATATTATAAAAACAATTCTTATAAATTATTATTATATCATTTCGTTGTCTGTAAATGATAATGTAATCATTTTGATAAGAGTTATATTTTTATACAATAAAATTGACACTATATATTGTAAGGAATTAGCAAATTTTTTAAATGATAAATATTTTATTAAAATATTATTATTAAATTATATTTATTAAAAATAATTATTATATATTTTTTTGAAGTCATATGGAATTTCTATTAGTTTCTATAAACTGGTTTCTTCCAAAGCCTTGAATTTTCAATAAATGTCAGTTTTCATTTAAAAAGTAAAAATTCACTTATTTAGAAAATTATTTAGATAAAATTATTATTATTTTTTGAATTTGAACATAGAAATTATACAATGGTTATGTTTTCATAATTTTTTGAGAATGTTGAATTTTTGGGTAAAAATTAAATTCTATATAGATAAAATATGTGTTTTATGACATCATAGTGACCAAAAAATGATGTGATAAATACTATAATGGGTATTAGCATCCTAATATATGGTTTCCCAATAAAATAATGTAATTTTATATATGTTCTAATTATTTTATAAAGCCTTAGTGAATCCTTCAAAATGTGTAATATATTCTTAAAGATATTAAATTCATTTCATTGAGAGTGTGACACACCTCCACATAAGGAAGGAAAATATTTTAATATTTTCTTCCATTTTCCTTATAAAATATTATTTCCCACTATTAATTTACATAATACATTGTAAAAAACCATGGTATGGTTTTTGGTTATGAATATTTATTATATAAATTGCAAAACCTATTTCTGTGAAATATTAACGAATTTCCCTTTCATTTCTTATATAAACCCACCCAATCCTCAACTAATCTTAAAAAAACCGTGTATCACATCCCTACTCTTCTCTAACCTACCTATAATCCTGAATCCCTTATGATCATGGAATAAAGGATGATATTGAAAGATTCCATTTTATATGATCTTTGTGGCACACTTAAGCATGAAATTGTAATGATTCTGAAGGGTTCACCCTGATAGCATGCCAATGAATCTGGTAACATTTTGTATCATGATACATTATATAAATTGAGGGTTTAATCATTTTAATTCATGTAAAATGAGGGTTTAATCATTTTAATCCCTGTGCAATGACCCTTGGCTCATGTTCATATCAAGTTATATGTTCATTCCACATTTCCATGTTATGATAATCATGGAATATCATGCCATTATGTTTAGGTTTTTTTATGCTCCATTGATATGACTATTTTTTAGCATTTATTGTAATATTCATGTTATGCCATGCTTACTCATTTACAACCTTTATTTCTTATTTTTTTCTTATGTCTGTCCTCAGGTTATACCATGCAATGCCACATACGAAGGGATGTTGTGGTCATGTAAAAGATGTTATCAATAAAGATGTTGTATTTCTTATTTTTACAAGTTATTTAATGTTCCAAATTTCCCAAGAAACTAGATCTCAAGATCTTTAGATTTTTATTAAGTCCATGTTTATATAATAAATCATGTTTATGTCTGTAATAAATTACATGGTTTTTATACCCGTTATAGGTCTCCAATGCATTGGTTAAAGGGACATAGATAAAAAATTAGGTTTCTCCTAAGATATAATGGTAATATACTATGTTTTGAATTCAAAATGTTACCTTGATTACTAATACCTATATAGCCATGAGATATACAATATTTTAAGAGTGATATGAAAATTATTCCAAAAGATACATTTTTCTTTAATGGTTTCTATATATTTTTATTAATATTATAGTCTCATAATGTAAGATAAATATATTATGATTTGTGGATTAATGTTATAAATTTTTGAAAATTTTTAATGAAACCCTTATGGGTTTTTATTGTTTCCATTAGTATATATTTTGATGTTTATCATGAACATATTTGGGTAGAGAAGGTTAATTCTTGGGTAGGAAAATTTTTTTGAGACCAAAGGTAAAACAATATGAGTTATTTTTATAATTATATATATACTAATGTTTTCTTTCACTATTTATGTACGTTACATTGATTTTTCTACTCATACAACATTTTAAATTTTTTTCAGTGGTTTTAAAAAATCTTATGGAAAATTCTGATGTCATGGTCAATATTTTGAATATTAGAGAAATAAAATTAAACATGATTTATTTTAAAATGATTTATTGTGGGAAAATTTAATTCTATGAAAAAATATCCTCTTGTAATGTATGGGTTTCTTTTGTATGAGATATGATATAATTATATAACATCAAAAACAAAATTTTATTTGGGATATGTTAGTTATTTAAAATCATAAAATTTATCTAATATATATATTTTATGGTGGGGTCCATATTGTAGGAATAATATCAGGGTTTATGAATCATTAGAGATCAAAAATTTGGGTTATACAAAGGCTGAGATTTTATATATTTTATTAAATAAAATACTTTTTTACATTTTAAATCTATGAAAAATAAATTTCAAATGGAAGGAGGATGATCTTATACTATATTTGTATTTATTGTTGATGAATTTCATGAAATAATTATTGAAAAATCATCTATATTTGATTTTTTAACAATTAATAACAATAAATTATCCTAAAAAAAGATATATGAAATTTCAAAAACATCATATATAAATCAGAAATATAGTGGTTTATGGGATGGTTTTAATAAAATTCTAATTTCACAATTTTAACATTTTTCAATATATATATATATCACCAAGGATTTCAAAAATATCTTACAATATCATTGTACTTTGAATCATATTATGATTTTAATATAGATTTAAAAGTAAGAGACCATTGTGTATCCTACTTATAGTTGGTTTTAACTTATAGTATTTTAAGACACGCTTATGGTATTTTGAATGGACCCTTTATGGAATGATCCAAAACAAACATGGTGCACATGTTTTATAAAAATAATGTTTTATTAAATGTTTTGAAATTATACATCATACGAAAATATTTTCCAAAAAAGTTTCCTTAAAAATATCCATACAACCCACATTATAAAAGGTGATTTTGTAAAATGAAAACAAGGGATATTGAAGACCCTCTATAATATTTTTTTAATGTATGAGCCTTCTATCAATATGAAAAAAAATTGATAATATAACTATATGGAAACATGATCATGGTTAATACTTCTGTTTTATTAGAATATTTTTACTTATAACATAGTTATATAAAATATCAAATGTCAAGATATAAAAGACATCATTAATACATTGATATAATTATCTGTTATTATCTTATAAGATAGAAAATGGAATTTATGAGATTAAATTTGAGGTTCAATCATTATCCCTAATGATTATTATAATTTAAAATTTTAAATAATATTTTTGGGAATTATATAAGAATTAAATAATTTTAGAATAAAATAAAACTTAAAGGCCATGTCATAACCAATCCTATTTTCAAATTCCATGAGGTTCGATCCCACAACTGATGGGTGAAAAGGGTGTAATACCTACCACTGGCCTACATTACATCCCGATTAGTATAACATTCTCATTTTAGTTAAAAATATTTATAGATGAAGAATAAGTATTTTTTGGGTAAATATTAATTACCATATAGAATACCATTTGATTGAAAATTTATTTGGCGATTAGGTGATTATTTCTATTTTGGAAAAGGATTGCAATTATTTTGGTAAACATTAAAAAAATAATGTAAACCCAATTATATGTTATTTTTTTGAATAAATGTGGAATTTTAATTTATTGGAATTATGATCTATAGAAATGATTACAATATATAGTAGATTACATGATTTGGGTATATACAATTTTGTATGAGAGTTCAATTGAAATTTTTGTTAATTGAAGAAAAATAGAAAAATTATCTTAAAAGTTGATTCATTCAAATCCTAATAATTTTAGGGATTGAATCATATTATTGGATTTCTTAATGCATTTTAAGGATATTTATTCAATGTCATATTTTAAATATAGGGTATTACTTTTCAAATATGGAGATTGAAAATAGTTTTTTTTAATTATATGGTTTACTCATTTTGTGGAAATATCATATCATGTTTAAAAAATTTCAGTTTTTATTAATTGTTAAATACATGTAGAATATATTTTGTCATTTATTAAATATATGGATCCATTGAAGGTTCTTATAATGATTTATGAATTAAAAATTTAACTTGATTAATAATAGTTGTGAGAAAAAAGAAGAAATTGTGATGGAAATTGAATAATGGATGAAATTATACAAGAAAACTAAGTATATTTCTTTTTCTTATTATTAATGATAGAAAAATTGTTAATCATTTATATTACTAGTATATTGGAATAAAAACATTATCTTTTGTTCTTTTCTGACTAGGAAATCAATGACATTTTTACCTATCAATGATTTATGGTTTTTTTAAGGTTCTACTTCTGATGACCATGTTCCTTATCACTCTCTATCTATAAATGGGTTTTCTATTTACTCTTCCATACCCATGTTTTCCAAAATGTAATTCTATTATGTGTTTTCTCACGTGAACTTCATACATATCCTTTATATCTTATTAAGTGAATGCTTTATTACTCTATTTTCTAATGTGATTTTTCAATAAATGTATTTTGAAAATTCAAATCATCATTACTGGGTTTGATTTGAAAAATTAAATGGTTGAAATTTCTATAGGGGCAATGTAATATACCATTATTATTTTAAAGGTAATAATTTGTTTGATTTCATAGATGATACACAACACAAAGCTTAAAAGAAAATGTAAACATTTTTATTATCTAAAAATATTAAAATATAATTAAAATTGGTGGGAATGTGTAGTATCATCTAAATTATGAAATATAAAATGTTTTTATTAAATGATAATGTATTTATTAATTTATATAATATTATGCACTTAATTATAAAAATATTATTTCTTCAAGAATGTTTTTTCTTTATTTTTTGAGATTATAATATAATTAATTTATCAAATTTTTTTGAATTTTATTTAATGAAATATATAAAATTTTATAGATTATAATATTGAAATAAATATATATTTTAATTTTGATAATTTTCTCAAATGTTTGTTGATTCAATGAATAGTGAAAATAATGATTTATAATGAAATTTAGATTTTATTTTGAATTTTTAAAAAATTTAAATGAGATTTTAGATGAGATTAAAAATATTAATAATTTCTTTATGATTATAAATAATCCAATTATGATTCTCTTACTTGAATTTGTCCTTGAATTTAGTATAAAATCATTTTTTTTATTAAAAGTGTTTTTTATAAAAATAAAATTTCATTAAGTATTCCTGATAGAATTATTAATTAAATTAAGATTTGTTTTTGATTTTTGAAAAATTTATTCTATATTTGAAATCCTGATGTCCAAATGTAGTTAATAGTTAATATTTTTTTGAAAATAAAAATACTATCACTATAATCATTGTTACGAGGAAAAAGTATAAAACATGTATTTAAGGATAAAAATAAGATGACAAGGACCAGAAAACGACCATAAAATATTATCATAATTTAATTTATAATATATATTCATCCATAATAATTTAAATTTTTGGTTAATGGCCACTTATCACCACTTTTATTATATTATGTCTTTTGTAATCTTTCTTTTAACAAAAATTCAAACTTGTCTCGATATTTTTTTAATAATTATAATAGTATTATTATAGTTTTATGTAGTAGATATTATCACATAAAAATTATATTTTAAATATAATATATTCATATTCAACATGAAAATTTATTTTTTATTTTATTACTGATAAAATTACCCCAAAATTCATTCACAACACTAATTCTATAATTATTTAATTAATGTTAGAATCAATTAAATGTAATTAAAAATACTGAACTAAGTATAACATGTGATAATTAATATAATAAAATTAATTAAAGGATTAATTTTACATATTAGTGAGGTGTTAATTTTTTTTATATTTTTTTATTTATATTTGTAAAATTCAACGTATTGAATAGTTTCAAAGATGATATTTATGCTATTTTAAAATAAATAAAAATTTATTAAATGATATAAAATTACAAATAAATATAAATTTGTCCATATGATTAAGATAAATTTTGAAATATAATCCATGATCCAATTAGTGGTCTTTTCAAATTTTATTGAACCATTACTGAAAATCAAAAAGTAAAAATCAATGTTTTCACGGTTAGAGTTAAAGGGCCTAAATAATGGATAAAACATAATGCTAAGGGTACAAATGTGGGAAAAATATCATCAAATTATTATATGATAGGATTTAAATATATCGTCATAGTATATTTTAAATAAATCAATTCATGGCTATTTGAAATTGAAAAATAAATTTTATTAATTTAAAAAATTGAAGAATTATAAAAAAGAACCTCCCCTCCCTTACATAACAAACTATCTTAACCTCATTTATTATAAAATAAAACCCAATTTGGATCATCCATTTTATCCACAAATATATTCATATAATCACTATATTTTTTATTGTATTCTATGTTTTGGAACTACTACATCTTTAGTGGTCTTAAGGTGTTACGAAAATGTGGTTTTCTTAAGAAGATGTATAGTTTTGATCCCCTTGTTTTAGTTTTGTTCCTTATTAAACCTCCTTTAAATAATATTAGATAATGGTAAAAAAAATATATATTCAAGATATAATTATATTATATTTTGGGTATAAAATAACCAATATCAATCTTTAAATCCATAAAAAATGAAGATGTCGTTCGTGTGTATGGAGGACTACCTTCTCACAAACTGATGTAATATGTTTTCCATACACATATCTGAATAATGGTTATAATTATTGGATTAATGTTTCTATATTATATTCAGGAAATATTTATAATTATTAAATTATAATATAATATTTAAATTTCTTCCATTCAATGCACAAAAAAAATATAACATTGTTTGGGTGTACCTATGGACTACTCTCTCTAGGATGTGATGTGGTTAGTTCTTCATCACCACACAATAATCATTATACAAATAAGTATATTCGAAATTTTAATATCATATTTAAGATTATATTATTATTTTATAAGTAAAAAATTATACTTACCATCTTTCTATAATGATCATTGAGAAATCTAAATGTTACTATTGCGTACATACGACCAATCGTCTCCATTATTGTAATAAAGTTCATTTTTCAGATCATTATTAGATGGTTGAAGTAAAAAGTATAATTTAATTATAAAAATGGGAATTATTCCATTATTATTATTAAAGTTTGATGGAATAATGACTATTTTTACCATAGTTGATTTAAAAAGTTATTTATGACATAGGTATATAATATCCTCAAAACGCCCGACTTGAAAATTAATGATTATGTAATTATATGTAGATTAAAAATTAGTGACACAATAGAAAAAAAACATGAAATTTATTTCTATCATGTATAAATTAAACATAGTTTTTAATTCAAAAATATAGATATTGTACGCGAGGAGTCATACTCAAGGTAAGGGACAATTTAACTGATGAATCTGGTTTTATCTATTTAAATATTTATTTTTAAATCATTCTATTTCATTTCCATATTTTCAAATTATTATAATTAAATTTTTAGATGAACATGATTTTCATAAAGTTGCTTTTATAATTTTCCTCAAATGTTCCCCAAATTTAATTTCCATTTAGGATTTACATAGGTAAATTTTATTTAAAAATTCAATTTTTAATTCATCTTTTTATAAATACAAAAGTATTGTTTTCCAAAATATATGTAATGAGAGTATTTTTTTCACAATCATTACGATATTATTTTATACAGCTTCAGCGAAAACGTTTCATGATTATTTTCAAATATTGTTTTTAAATTATATGTGTGAATATTTGCATGAAAAGAAAAGTAATTGAAAAAATGAAAAATTATTTCCCTTCTTAATGTTTTTAATGAAAAAATTGTGTGTAATAATTATATTATAGTTCGTCTGATTTTTTTTGTGTATTGGTGGTTCCATTATAAATCAAGTGAAGTTTATCTTGTTATATCTCTCCAACACATTCGTAAATGGATTAGAGTTATCCAATTTTGTTCCTCTTAAGATATAAAGGGTATATACTATGTTTGTTATTTGACATGAACTATAATGGATAGTCCATCTGTATACATGAGAGATGTACCAACTGTAAGAGTGATATGAAAATTATTCAATGAGTTGCCTTTATAATTTATTACTTCTATAGACTTTATAAGTAACTTATGGTTTGATAAGGTATGTGAAAGAGCGTATGATTTATGTATAAATGTTAAAACATTATGGAAAGTATTCATAAACCATTATAGGTTTTTAAATTTTAAATTATAATTTATTATGAAATGATTAATGGAACGGGTTTGGAAGAGAATGAAATATCATGAGTAATTAAATCCTTAATTTGGAGCCAAAGATAGATTTTAAAAAATTATATGTATATATGGACTAATGTTTTGTCTCTTTATTTATGTCTATTATTGAGATTTTGTGCTCATCCCATAAATTAATAAATTTTTCACAAGATTTTATGGATTATTAGGGACAAGGATGATGTCAATGCCAAAATTTTGAATTTGGTTTAATGAAAATAAAACATGTTTTATTAAAAAAATCATTTTAGTGTTAAAATGGATACAGAGAGAAACTACTCCCCTATAATGTATGAGTTATTTTTATACAATATATGAACTAATTCAATAAAACACTAAACCTAAATGATATGTATTAAAATAACGTGGTTTTAGTTTTAAAATAACTATAATATGTATTGTTTATAGAAATGTCTTTATATACATACCCATATTCATGGATTCATGGAATATATCTTTAAATAATCAATTTTAACTAATTACTCATAGAATTTTTACCATTTCACCTTTATTATTTGATAACAATTTACATTGAAGTTATATATGAATCTAATTTATCTATTTTCCAAAAATAATTTTTTAAGGATATCATTAACTACAACTTGTATTTCATCATATGAATTACCTTTTCAAAAACCATCCAAAAACATTTCTGATTAAATCTAAAATTGTTTTAGAGAAGATATATGAGTTAAAGTAAGTCTTAATTTTGTAAAAGGAAAAGTGTGACAACATGGTCAATTATAGGATTAAATAATAATATAAATAATAGAATCCATTAACGTAATAAAATAGAATCATCAATAAATGTGTCAATGTCACTCAATCTATAAAGGGATCTCATGTGATCTCCATAAAACACACATTCCTCTATACATATATACACTTGTATACATCATAATAAAATGTGTATTATCATATTTTATATTTTTCAAAGACATAAAGTGATAATAGACTATATAGGATATCAATCCCGTATATATAACTAGCATGGTCCTGACTTTGTGACAGTGGACTGATCAGATCAATGACTACATAAAATGTGATTCACCATTATGTATAAGAAAATATGGTTTCCCTTATTCATCTCAATATAAAATATATATGTTTGGCCACAGACTAACATAGTATATTTCAATAAAGGACCAATATTTTATACTCATAATATAATTTGATAATCCCAACTTTTTTAAGCTCAATCCAATTATATAATCATCAATATACCCAACAACCCTGGTGTTACCTTAGTCAATATATAAACTTCCCTAATTAGGGTATAGAAGTATTAAGGATATCATGTTAGGTATCTCACCAACTCAGGTTGTGGATAATTATATAAAACCAATACACCACTGGAATGACAATGAAATCAATATGAAACTTCATGTGGTGTACTTAGTATAACATCTTGAACACGGAAAGAATCAAATTATTTTTTGTGCCTCATGAGATTAATTTTTGCCACATTACAATAATACAACACATGTTATACATAAATTTTATTTACAACCTAAAATAATCCATGATAAACAAAATTAGGGATTAATAAATTCCATAAATTGGGAGTTCAATTATCATTTTCCATCATGATATATATATGTATATAATGTTATGAACCTAGTATGAAGGATTGAGAAAATTGAGGTTTCCTTTAATGTAATGGATCCCAAAAAACTTATAATATTATTTAATATTCAACAAGAAAAATATAAGATGTAGTATATAATATCATATATGAATTATTTTCCAATCATCCATATGTTTCCTATACATTATGGGTTGTGTTAACACATTACTCCTTATGTAATCCACATCACATATATATGTAACCATATAATAAAACCATCCCACTAAACTCCTTATTGATAAAAATAATCGATTTAAATGAGTTTTAAAGATGATGTTACATTGGAACTATATTCCTAACTATTCAAATTGATGAACATTTTCTATTTTCTCAACTTCTTAATGTAAAATGATATGTTGTCTACATTATTTGCTTAAAATGAATTATTTCTAATTTTATCATCAACACCCATAAAACCCATTTCCATCAAATTGTTTCCCTGAGAAAATATAAATAATTATACTGTTGATTACAAATAATATCTAGGATATTTTTTAAAATTCACAATAAAGATAGATTGGTGTATTCCAATATTGTTTATCATCAAACTTATATCACTCCAAACAAAATCCAAATAGCATCATAGACATTATAGTCTATTATAATATATTTCAAAGATACAAGAATCCTTTTATGTTTGGATATAACATTTATTTTATTTTAGTATTAGTATTTAACTCATAATATATTTTTTCCATAATATATATATTTTTATGTGTTAGTTTCATTTTCCTTTCAAAAGACAGCTCCATTAAAAAATAACATTGATTGTTGGTGGGAACACATCACCATATTTTTTAAAAATATGTGGATATATATTTTATCATAGATAAAATGTTTTTATCTATATCTTATTCTCAATACATGTTATAGAAATTAAAAAAGTAAACAATATGTGTATCATGATGAATCTCATTCAAATTTAAACCACTATTGTATACAACATCTAATTATTTGAAAAATATAAAAATAAAAATCTTATGAAATATTCAAATGATCCTGATGTATACAAGTCTCTAGTATAGAAACACCATTGCTTTATCAATTTGATATAAACTTCATGTTTGTCCACTCATTTCATTGATTTTCCTATATATTTTTTTCATGTGAATTTACAATATATATAACATGTATTTGTTGGTATTAAACAAAATGAATAAAATTAATTATCTATTATTTATAATAGAAGGAGTTTCTCTAACAAAGATTCTTGTAATCCATTAAGGAATTTAGACAATTTCTTATCTAGTGGATAATGTTCCCAAAATGAAATTTTTTTCTTTCCATTCAATAACTTCTATTATTACACTGTGTAGTTTTTTTCACCTTTATTTTTTTTACCAGATACATAGTTTTAGAATCCAAAACATCCATATCCTATTCAATAATTTGTACCATACTGAGGATATTAGGAAGAGATATATATAGTTAAATCATATTTTAATTCACAGCAAACTATTTGAAGCTTTCTAAATAGGAATATAGAAATAAATTTATGGATGAATGAAGAATTATAGGTGAAGTAAGTGTCTTCAAGTGATGGATGTATCAAATCATATTTACTATATGTGTTGCAATTGAGGTTACATCATCCATATTGAAATGTTATAAGGACTTATACACTTCATACTTTTTATGCATTGGTTTATCTTGATATTTCTATTTTATAATATCTATAATTTTAATTTTATTAAGAGGCATTAGTTTATTTTTTAATTGTAAATCCACTATAACCAGAATGAGCCTTTAGACATCCTATGAAAATGTTTGATGTTTATTATAGTTTTCAATATCCTTTTTTTAACTTCAATAGAACTTGGCTTATGAGGGATATTCTATTACAAAATATTGTATTTTACTTCATGTTTGTGATCAATTCCAAAATTTCTTTACAAATAAAGGATGTTGGTAACATTATTATTTTTTTCTTTAAGGGTTGAAATTAACGTCATGATCAATAATTTAATTTTTAATCTAAAATAGAATCTTTTATCAAACATGTATCTTGTACATAAAAAATGAAATTTACTTCTATTAAATGGTCTCCCTATAAAAAATAAACCCTTTTAATGTTCATAATATCAACTATTAAGACAAGATCTTTATTTCTATATGAAATGAGCCCTCTTGGGGGTTACTATCATAACAGAATTATTTAGGAAGGGAATAATCTATATAATATTTTATATGAATCATACGTAGCAAGAAAGACAAACCATTATCCAATACATTATATAGATAAAATCAAATATATTCCTCTAATTTACTTCCTAATGAATTCCATGCTATGGGTGATCCTATACCAAAATAAAAAATAGATTAACCAAAGATAACCTTGGGGAACCATGATATGGAAAAACCCTCCTTATTATGATCTAGTGTAACCCATTTCATTCTTGTCTTACACAATATAGTTCAGTGGAACCCTACCATAGAAGATCCTACCAGGTCAAACGATCATGGTCTTCACATGTGACACTTTTGAATGAACCAAAAAAATATTATTTAAAGTATATTTTAATCTCATCATATCATATATTGAATATCTAATTTATGTATTCATGATTCTATTAATTTAGTTTTTTATGATATTCCCTCTACAAAACCAATATGGTCTTACAATATTTTTTAAAAACTCTTTAGACAACCAACACATATGTGTTAATCGCCCAAAATTATAGGACCATTATATTCCTATATTTTGAATAGACCATATAAATAATTTTTATAAACACTTCATGTATTGTATTATAATTATGATAGATTAAAAATCCCTACATTATTAAGCACACAAAGATAAATACATTAACCCATCAACTATCATAGACCAAGCATATTCGTCCTGGTAAGTAAGTAATGTGACTTGATGTCTATCTACCTTGGGAGAATTTACTCAAATGGAAATTCAATTCATCATAAATCTCACTCAGAATGTTAACAATATATATTCAAAAACTAATATCTTCAATTACACACCATAGATACATTAGATGAAAAAATCAATTCATTATGGAGTTATTCTAAGATTTAAAATTATAACCTCTACCATAGAAAAAATGTATGCTATAAATTTTGGAATATATTAATTTATAATATAAACAATTTATAAAATTTAATATATTCCGAAACAAATTTTAAATAAATTAATAATTCAAATATTTAAACAAGATATAATATTTTAGAAAAAAATCAAAAATAAAAGATAGTTATAAAAACTTATATATTATTTTTTTTAAAACTATATACATTAAATAATTTATATAATATTCATTTTATACTCATTTTAATATAATATGCTAAAAATTTATCTATATACAAAATTTTCATTTAAAATAAATGATACTATTTTAATTATACACTAATTATAATTAAATTTTTATTATTAATACATTTTACATAATCTAAATATCATATACACAATAATTATTAAATCACTGAGCATATCAATCATAAAATCCCCTTGTTTTGAAATAAATAATATACAAATAAATCCCCTTAATTTTGATGGATTCTAATTAATTTATTATGAAAAAATCATTATTAAAAGATAAATATTATATATATATATATATATTTGCCTTGTTTCGTAATTTCTAACCATTTAGACATTAGTATATATGATTTATAAATAAAAAATTTGTTTATATATCAAAATATTCCATATAATATGTTAAATAGTATTTCAACAATTGATATTTGATATTTTTGAAAAATAAAAAATTAAAAGAATCTATTAAATAATTATAAAACATTTTTTGTTAATTAATTTATTTATAAACCCTTTATAAAGTCAATATTTATGAAATAACAATTATAATTACTTATAATCATGTTATAAACTATTAAATCTATTTAGTATTTTAGAAACATTTTTTAAAAAAAATTATGTTTACCCATATGTAGAACCCATATTTAAGATAAGCATACCTTCTATTTACCCTTAGGATAACACTTATCATGAGGGTGATTTTGTTTGGACATTCTAGGTAAAGGTAAAATAATGTTTACTATTATATTGATTAAATATAATGTGTCGTACAAGGGTGTTACATTTACATAGTTGACGCAGAATGAGGGTACATCAAGTTTTACCTTTACATAGCCATCATTTCTATAAGGGTATGTGGCGATATACCATTACATGGATTTGAATAAAGCTTGACTACTTTTAAATGAAATGTTTTTATAAACTCCCACATATATAAAACATAATAGATACGTTTTATCATCTGCAATTTAACTTTATGTGAGATTTAAAACCTTGCATTACCATTACGTGTATGAGTAATCACCTATTCAAAAATCATTTACATGTTTGTGTGCCTTAGGTATCAATTTTGTGTAAGGGTATTTCCTGGTTATATATATATATATATATATATCTTTTTATTTTGGGTATGGCCTTATTTACCCTTAAATTCACTATATATATAATGGTAAATACTATTTTTACCAATATATTACATAATATGTCATGGTAAACTCATTCTTCATGATTATAAAAAAACATATTCAATGTGGCCATGTTTTTAGATTTATTCTTCATATAAATATAGGATTTCATCAATACAAATAATAACATACTCTCAAATAACCATATGGCTTTCTTTATTCTAATAATTATTATTACAACAAGAGAATGTATATGACATAATTTTATGAGAATCTTTTAGGCATGACAAAATGAAACATATCTAATTTGAAAATAAAAAATATTGTAATTTGTTTCCTTATATTGTAGTTCCACCAAATAATTTCATATTCATCTGATGTGTTTGATAAAGACAATCAATTTAGAAAAATAATCCCACCTTAGTGGTGAGTCCATGGGCCAATCAGAATCACTCGTCGTTCGAGCAAGATATACCAACCTTCATGATGTGCTATTGTCAAGGCTTGTAAATGATGGAGATAAAGAAATAATTTTGGGGGTGAAGAGGATTTTTCATGTATTCAAAGTTTCACAATAACAACTTCCATCAGAGTAATGTGTTTTATATATTATATCATGGAATCTCTCAATGAATCAAGTGTTGAAACACCTGAATAAATGTCATGGCCAGTTCATGAATACCAGAATGCATCGTATTCATTTAGCCACATGGACATTCCATCTTATGTGTTATATTGATGAATTATATTAATGTATATGATTCAATTCCTATCTAGTAATTTTTATTAATGGTTTTATAAACAATATTCCCATTATACATGAAAATATAAATTTTCATGAAAAAATACACCTCACACCCACACAAAAATATATATTATATAAAAACATCTTAATGAAATTAGGGAATACTTCCACCATAAATAAGACACATATTAAATTATCAAAATTCAAAAGATAAAAATGCATGGTAAATATGAAATTACCAGAACCATCAAACCAAACATGTAAAAAACAATCAAGTTATCACCCGAATGATCAATTCAATGATACAATTGTCAATAAAAGGATAAATAGAAATAAAATGTAATGATAAATAATAATTTATGAATTCATTTGGTTTTATAAAGAATTTATATATATTATATGGGAGTTTTTATTTGGTATAATTCAAGATGAGACTTGAGGAAAGAGTATATGTTACACTCACTTTTCATTTTTGCTTTGTCTATGCTAAATTTAACTCGACGAAAATTTTGTGTATTTGCTTATTTAAATCTCATGTATTTTGATCCATTATATTGAATAATATTAAAATATAGTAATTAAATTATTTGACAATATTTTATATTTAATCTTTTTGAGGAAAACATTTTTAATAAATACAAACCTTATTTCCTATTTAAGAAAATGAATTTTCCCCCATTTATAATGAATTTTTAAAATGACTTAAATAATATTATTTACTAGTATCAAATAATTATTTAATTTCAAATTCAACCACATTTTATTTTATTTTAAATAAAATTAAATGAATATTGTTTTGAAAAAACTAATTTAAAATTGATCTAAATTTATAGGTTATTTTTGTTTTCTTACAAATGTCATAATGAAATATTTGTTTAAAAACACAGCAAAGGAATAGATTTTATGACCATAAAAAACATTTATTAACTAAATAAACTAAAACAATTTTAAAAAAAATTTATGGATGCAAATTTCTGAATATTCTTGGAATTATTATTAATTTTTTTAGATGAAAATAATATTTTTATCAGGTTTTTAAATGATGTTTACAAAGCTATATTAATATTTATTTTTCATCTATGAACACATGCTATAATAATTTTAATGTTTCACTATAGATTTTATGTGATGATTTCATCAACTTATCTTGATAATTATTGATGACTATGATCCTCTTATGATTACATGAAAATCATTTTAATCACAGAAGATTATTAAGTTATGATGAAATAATGAATGACATTATAGTTACATATTGTTCTTTTCTTGGGTGGCTCACAATTATAGGGTATTTTTGGAACCTCTTTATTTTATAAAGGTTATTCAATGTTAATATGTTTAATTTTTTTATGATCCTGATTTAAAAAATATGTATGGTTTTCATTTTGTGAGTAATGGACCAAAAATATATAGACCTCTTATGCATTGGGTGAATATTAGTATCTTCTGCAATAATAATATATATAATTGGGATTGAAACTAGTTTACGGTGGGACTCTATCCACTATGACAGGCATGAGAGGGAATCTTGACTATATAAATTATGGAATGAGGAATGGACCCAATCCACAATAATATATTTAACTATGAGACTTGAATATTGAAATAAATTTCTACGGTTATATTAATGGAATAGTCATATGTATTATTCATATTATATGATCTATGATGAGTTCTGTGATAGAAGACCATTGTTGGAGATATTGAAGAATTTTTATGAAATATGATGATTATGTATCTAGTCTCAAAATACATTAAACAATTATGGCTCTCACATGTTTATTATTGTCCAATGTATTTAATATTATTATAAAATGATTTAATATTTTTGTATTTCATGATCTTGTATCCAAAATTGGAATTGGTGGTTGATTGAGTTATTTTTCAAGAATATTATAAGAAAAAACATGTGAGAAGCCTTAGGATAAGACTGTTTATAAGAGGATATCATATAATATTTTAAAGAAAGTTTTGAGATTTTCATAGAGAATACAACACTATATTGATACTAGAAAGTGGATAAAACTATTTCATAGAAGCACCTATGGGTATCCACTCTAAATGGAGTAAAATTGGTATTAAATCTATCATCCCAATCCACAATGATTGAGACTAAAACTTCCCAACTATATAAGAAATCCTCAGGGATATGATTTGGTTAATTCATATTTTATTTATACACTCTTATGATGTATGGGGGGATAGAACCTATAAAAACATTTGGAAATCTATAGTGATATCAGATGAATTTTGAGTTGCATGGGTTAAAATATGGTTTCATAATTTCGGATACTAAAATAATTATGTTTAGGTTCTTAATAATATTTACTCTAAATATTTTGTCTGATGCTCACACACAAAATTTCATTGGTATGTGATTTAATATAGAATGATGAAGTTGAATTTGGGAATGGTATACTCAAATATATAAATATTTTACTTGACACAATGCATTTAAATTCCATTTGATCAAAAACTATCTCTCGTAAATATAATTCATATCCTCAACTATTAGATGTTGAGTAAGATGTAAAATAACATAATGGTGTAATGATCTCCCATCAAGCCTATATATTATCTCTGATATAAGTTTTTTGTGAATTTTCTTCCTGAAAATATTTTGATTATTTATATAGTTGAATTTGATGAGATTTTTGGAAAGGATTTCCTCTTTGTATATAGACCTCGTTTTAATTAGCATTGATGGGATGCTATGTTTAATATTTAAAACAGAACAATTATTTCATTTTATCATGGGGACTAATATGTACATTCAATGGAAGTTACATCCACTGAATGGGTATTACTACCAAATTATGAGGGATATTTAATATAAATGGTTATAGAGAAACTCAACAATGATTGTATGTCTATTGTTTGTGACTGTGATGATGTATTCTCTAATGAATTTCTTTTTCTTCCCCCGAATAGTGACATTTAGTTTTCAATTAAACTCATACATATTGGTACACTGATATGAAGGACTACATGTAGAATGGAAATAATATTGTTGTTGGAAATGAAAATGATACTCCATGGCAATCTACAGAATTGATTCATACACCTGATTGCATCACTATGGGGACCTATTCATATTATTAAAATGAAATATTCGTCAATCCATAATTACATCGATTATCATGAACATAACATGATATCTATCAATAAAATTTATTCTTTCTCATAAACAAATATTTTTTTTGGTCATCTATTCTATGATCAATACATTTTCTAGATTTATTTTTAATTCTAGTTAACCTTGATTAGGGGGAAAATGGGTTATACTAATGATAGCATTCCATATAGGATATGGTTATTATGAATTTATAGTGATTCAACATGGAATTAAAAATTCCTCCATAATATTCATGTTTTAATGAATTTAATCTATTGTCATCAGATCCATTAATTTTTTTTAAAATTTATACGTTATAGTCTTATATATTCCATTTTAAAGGAATATAATTATATTAATTTTTTATTTTAATTTAGAAATTGAGGAAATATAATTTTTATGAAAAATTAAGAGACTGTGAAATATGTATTCATAATGTTTCATTCTTGGGTCACTAAATCTCAATTGAACGATATCATTAGAACCTTCAATGATGGATGTTATTGGGAAATTTCCAAGAATAACACCGGTGACTATGTTACGTAGTTTTCTTAGGTTGGGTATATACTACACAATCATTTTGGGAAATTTTCCACGGATGTGTAATAAACAAAAAAAGTGAAAATGTATTAGAGTATTATACCTTTAAAAAAAAGAACGTTAGAGAAATTAAAAGGAACTCAATAGAATGTTGACGAGTACACATATTCTCAATCTAACATATAGATGGGAAGGTTCTGTGATCCATAGTGATGCATTGATGATGAGAATGGGTTGTTTCATCATATATAATTAGAAAGTGATAAATCATTCCTCCTGCTAATTAAAAATTCATGGGAAAAAGTTAATGGGTCATGATTTGGAGTTTCTTACAATATTTTTTACATTGATAATATATAGGAATCATCATTATTGTGAACGATGTCATATATATTTTTCTCAAAAAATGGAATTGTATATACCCACATTATTGTTTTTGAATATTTACAAAAGTCGATGGTTTTATTTATTTATTTATTTTGACATCTTAATACATTACAAGTGAGGGATGGAAATGAAAATTAATGTTCCCCTCAATTAGAAAGTATATGCTAGATTTACTATAACATGAATTAAAAGTTAAGAAATAATCTTGGTTTTTCATAAAATTGTTTTTGAAATCATGAGGAAAGGGGTCATATCTTATCCTTTTCAGATTAGTTTTTGACAATACATCTATCCAAGGATTAAAAAGATGAAAATTAAATATGTTGCAATTAAATATATTGTGGGTAATGTTTCTAAATTAAATAGTTATTTTAATTGAAAAACAATGTTTGGAAACCGAATATGTGTCCCGTCTTACTAGATGTGATGAAGTACTGGATGGAGGTTATAGTTTAACATTTTCAATTATTCTAAGGACATTGATGATGTATATAGATATGATAGATTGTTTTTAGTGTGATAATTTTAAAATAAAAATTGTGGTGTATATACTTTGATGTTTGGTATATCAGCAAGATCTATTTGAGATATAATGGTCTAATTATATTTTTTGAAAATTACCCATACTAGAGTATAAATAGGAAAACATTAACATGAAATTCATCACCAGACTTCCCAAAACATCAAATACACAAAATTACATTTGGCATATATTTGATCACCAACTGGAATTATTATATATCATTATTATCATAGAAAATTTCTCTTTATATCAACCTAAAAGTAAATATATTAATAAAAGTTATGGTTTCATGGTGTATCGAAGAGCGATTTCAATATAAATTATTCTTATATAAATCATTTTTAATAGAATGTTTCAAATGATAAACCATACTGAATTCCTTAATAAATTTTGAATATTATATATAACTATTAATTGTTATCTATTAAAATAACTAAAAGATTACAACATACCATATTACAAAACTAATAAATAATGTAATAATAATAGAATTCAGAAGAAAATTTATACCTTATAACTCCCATTTATTTGAAATTAGATAAGTGGAATCTTAATCAGTGCTTTCCCATAACAAAGAAAAATCCAAACTGAAGAAATTACACAATATGAAAAATTGTTAACTAGAGAAGTTTAGGATTACAGACACTTCTAAAAGGTCCATTTTAGTAGAAGCACCACCCAGAACTGATAAAAGTGATTACTAGAGGCTATTGTCTTACATGCTAATAATAAGGAGTTATATTTGTATAAAATATTTATCTATCAAAATAAAATAAAATATCAACATTGATATATCATGAATTCATATATCATTTGGATATTCATTTTTTCTAAATTAAGATTGTTTTTAAAAATAATTTTCTTAAGAAATTTGAATTTCATTTCAAGTATCTATAATTATTTTAATTGAATAATTATATGATATATTAGAACAAGATTAATTTGAAATTTATAATTTTGTTTTATAATAAAGGATATTTTTATATTAAAATATATTTTGGTTGTTTTTTATGTTTTGAATAAAATTTACAACATTTAGGATGTGAATGTGAAAAAATTTATATATTTTGGATTTATCATGGTAATTTTATTTTAATAGTAATTCTTGGAATTTAGTGGAATTTATTTATATTCAATTGAATAGTGAAATATTGATTTTAATAATTATGTCACTTTTATAAAATTATTTTATCATATAAACACATTGAATTTTTTTAAACTTTATCCTAATAAAATTATATATTATAACTTATAATAAATTGTTATAAAATATTATTTTGAATTTGTAACCCCATGGTAAATATTTTGATAATTAATGTAGCATCTTAAATGAAAATAGATTTCCCATTATTTTCTGTAATTAATAATATCATGATTAATTATATTATTTTTTCATTTATTTTTAAAGGAATTATATTTTAATTATTATAGTTATGTTTATTTCATTTTAATCAAATTAAAATGATTAATAAATCCAAATCATATAATGTTTTTCATAAAAACAATCTTTTCCAAAAAGTGGGATTTTTTTGTTACATTTTCATGAGTTAAAAACAACTCCCCTTAAATAAAAAAAAATTTATTTAATAAAAATTATATTATAGTCAATAAAATAATATTATTATCATATATTGTACATTATTAAAATTTTAGGCTTGAAATTTGATAGCTTGGATTAATGAAAATTACCATGATAGTGGTGAAATAATTAACTACATATTTTTTATTAATATCAATGAATTTTTATCAAATAACATATATTTAACTACATTAAAAATGAATATAATAATATATTAAAACAGAAAAATAAATATATTAACTCTGGTTTAGTTGGTAATCAATACTATATAATATTAATAAGCATAATGATCAAAATGTCATTCTTCAAGTAAAAATGTTTTGCTACACATGATCTATTATAATTAAAAATATAATTTTTTAATCTATTTAAATTGAATTAGATTTAAAATATTTCCATTTTAGTCTAATGACATAAAAAATTGGGTGTACATGTTATTATTTATGTTTAATTGTAAATAAAATAAATTTGTTAAAAACCAGATACCACGTTTAAAAGAAAAAGAGTAAAATATAAAAAAAATTATAAAAACCATACAACATATAAAAACTATAAAAAAATGGATAATAATTTATATAGTTAATAGTATCCCACAATCAATTATTTCGAATCTTTGGATCCATTGAACTAGAAATAGTGTCACAGAATTATAAAAATATAAAGTGTGTTTCAAAGAGTTCCCTTTTCCACTCTTATAAAAGTGTATCACTGAAATTATTTCAAACATACACCTATAATTAAAATTACTCAATAAAAATAATCAATTTTACTCTACCTAGAGTCCAATACTATGAAAATAATCCCCTTATACCTCATAGATAGCCTAGTCCATTCAATTTTAAGGGAACTTCAATGGAAAAGTCTTTTCTCCAACATATGTATTATCTCAATCCTACTATTTTTCTCTTCAATATAAATCATCCAAAATTAATAACACTATAATAGTATGTATACATAAATACATTTATTATAAATATATATTGTTAAATTAATGTATCAATCCTCATTTATTCATTTTCATCGACCTAGAAAAACAAAGTAATTTCAAATTTTCATGTTCATGGACTACCAAATACATAAATTATTTTTTCTGAATGATTCATATATTTTTACATTTTTAGTTAAAAATTAATAAAATATGGGTCAAAATAATAATAAAATTAAAATAATATCATTAAAATAATTTTATAATAATATTAGGTCAATCGAAACCCCTCCATAACCATACCCATATATTGGGATAAACAATATTTACGTTTTGGTGATTTTAATTACCTACTTGAATGCTGGTTTGAAATCCTATTAAAGAAGACTATGGGAGCATGAATAATGATTGTTTATACTATTATAAGAAAATAATCAAATGTATTTGACTCTGGAAAAGTTATACCAATTAATTATCTAATTTTAAAAGTATCATTTTCATTCTCTAAACTAAAAAAACTAAAAAATTTATCTAATTTCTTAACACATAAAATAAAAAAGACACATATAGAATGAAATAAAAGAATTCTAGACAAATATTGTTTATATATTACCTATATATTAATGACATATCAAAAATGAACATTGTAAAAATATTGGAAATGAATTCACACATATTAAAGTTGTATAAAAAATTTAATATTATTAACTCTATGTAATCTTAATATGATAAAAATAATTAATATATTCCTTATAAAAAATAAATATAGAGATTTGAGAAAGTACTATCTATGATCAAGGATATGAAATATTATATTTAGGGAGTTATTTTTCATATGAATTTATATTTTCATCAACAATTTAAGGAGACAATGAACATGTTTCTATGTTTGAAATCTCAAAACCTTGAGATATGAAAAAAGTTAAAAAAATATTTCATTGTTATTTGTAAATTTATGGTTCATGAAATATTGGATGTACTAAGAAGTTTGTTATGTACAAAATATTTGATCAAAATAATTGACCATTGATAGTATATTTAGTGATGTGAACTCTAGGAATAATGAAAAATATACATTAGATATTGATAAAAGGAATCCCTAAACCTATAGAGATGATCATTCATGTAAAATATATATTTAATTTATATAGATCTGGAAGAAAAGTTTTCCTTGGTATATAATCTTTATTGGATATAGATATTGATCATCTGAAAACCCATTTACGAATTACCTTTGTTGTTCCCTAAGGATAATATTATGGAAGACCTATAATAGTTTTCTACTCATACTTCTTTGACTTCTGGCCACATCCAATTGATTTATGATTTGTAGACCAATAGATAAATTTTCTTCCATAATTTTTGTTAATTTTTCATCTTTAGATCTTGAAGGAATCTATCATGACCCAAACAACCAATGATACTATAATAAGGAGATAGACAGATGATGACACCTCAAGTACTACCTCCAAAATGAAACATGTTGGTGAATAGTCCCAATGTAAAAGAATATACCACTATGAGAGGAATTACCCTTATAAATGTAATATGATATGGGGATAAGATTAAAAGTAACCAAAAAAATCCAATATACAATATAATGGTAATCAAAAAAACATCCCCTAATGCAGGAATAATATAAAACTAATACATGTAAATGGATCCACAGTAAATACTACAATATAAATGTATTATAGTTACTCAAAAAACCTTTAACCTAGCTAGAAATGTTCATAACAGTCCCCAAATCATTCCTTAAACCTGAAAAGAGTTCTTATACATACAGTGAGATTAACATGTAAATCCAATATAGAGATAACAAATACCTTAATTGCACATGTAGAAGAGAATGATAATATTCATATGAAATAAACATAACCAACATGAACATATACAATTCATCTAACCAAACCCTACCTCAGCATAGATATCCCCCCAAATCATGCATCAAATTTGATAATATTGTGTCCTAATAATAACAAATAAATTCAACCCCACCTCCCCTTCTCCATTGATTTAATGACCCCATTCCACAAAATCATATTTTATATTCAACAACCCTTTCTATACATATCCAATCACATTACATCACTTCACATTACATCTTTTCCTTAAACACATTGTCCAAACATCACATCAAATCACATCTCATCCTACCCATATAGAACTATTCCACACATCACATTTCAACCAGAACCTTTTTAGTAGGGTATCATGAAAGTGAATTACATCAATCTTACGATCTCATCCAACACACATGACCCATAACACATACTACATCACACTACATAACTTATCACCCATAAAAACATGATTCAACCCATCACAACCCACATGGATAAATGTAGGATAGAGAAAACATCACATCACATCTATCATGTAAATATTTTGGATGAAAAATAACATATCTCTTATGCACACCCAGGAAAAAACATCGCTGTTGAAGGATGATCTGGGGAGAGGGAAAAACCCTCCATTTTTATAACTTTCATTTTTTGTTATTATGGAAAACACCTATAATGGGTGTAAAACATCGGTGGGGCATATATAAAATGACCTAAACACACATTTTATATAGATTGAACACAATACCAACCAATGGGTTGAAGTTAATAACACAATCACACACCAAATAACTACCACATAGCACACATCCATCATCTCAACCACTGCCGCCATAATATAATATACCAAACAACCCCCACTAAATCAACAGAACAATTTCACACTTTGAATTACTAGTTACAACATTTATGTGGTAGCCAATACATTTGGAATAACCCAAATCATTATTTCATTCAATTCTATTTGGTCTGATTATCATAAATCTCGTTCTATTACACCTACTATATGTACCAACATATTATTTTTTGTATATCCTCATAGTTTATCCCAAGGAAAACTTCAAAATAACATAACCATTCCGCAAAACAACAAAATAACACAAAAAATATTCAAAATAACTCTACATATACATTATTATCCTAAAATCAAATCACCCACTCCACTTAACCACAACAAACACTCATCTCCACCATCACACAACCTCAACATCTATGCACCGTAATCACTATGCCAGAACTACTATGACACAACCACTATGACATAACCACTACACCACAACCACCATGCCATAACCACTATTCTGTAACCATTGCGCACCGCATCACCCAATTTCCCACATTGCATCACCGCTAGACACCCTCACATTTACATCCCCACATGGGACACAACAAATTCTCCATCATCATATCACATCAAAAAACATTTAAGATAACCATAACTAGAAAAATAATTGAAAAAAAACTAACATCCACAATTATATAAGGGTATAATGGTATATATTTTTTATTTAGCATATGTTTTATCACAAAACAAAGTTGTCATAGGGAAAACAATTATTAAAAATATAGATATTACTTGTCTATTTATTTAGGTTTCCATCACACAACACTACAATGGGAATCACAACCCAAAAACTATGTTGAATATAAGGATCCCAATGACAATTATTTTCATAATTATAAATATACCTGGATAATAATATCAATAACATATATCAAAATATTAATCAACGTGATAAATTCTCAAACCAATCAATTTTATATTTTAAAATTTATTATCTAAATATATTAAACACTACTTCCCAAAAAAAACAAAAAAACATACATATATCATAGATAAAACATAAACTTGTGATAAATAGGATTATTGAAAAAAGGAATGTCAATGATAGCACTATGCACGACAGGGAGAGGAAGAAACCACAGAGAACCCACTACCTCACAAGAAACATGCAGACCAACCTATACCCCAAGAAATGGTATTCAAAAATAGATTTGATACACACTACAAAACAATTCACTACCATAGTGGATCACTAATAAATTATATAAGAAACCCCATTGGAATGATATGAGAACTCGCCATTAATCACCAATTTCATCCATCAAAACCAATACATTGAGGTAGGAGAAACAAAGTTAAATGATCTCCTCAGGGTGCCTAGGGTTTCTATGGAATGTGAAATAGAGTGGTGTGGATGAATAAAAATAAATAAAATATAAGGGTTATAAAATAACCTACAACTCCATATAGTCGCATCATGTATCCCATTCAGGACATGAAATCCATGGGTTTCCAAACAATTCTACCTTCCATCAAAATTAATTTCTCATCAGACATTATTTAATTAGACGTTGTATTCTACATTCACAACATGATTCCATTTTGTAGTGTCCCATATCATGTATAAATTCCATGAATCCTGACAGATACAGAATTAATGAATCACCAATTCATAGAATTTAAACAAGTTATGAAATAAATATCCTACTACAGATCTGTTGAACCTACAAGAACAAAAGTAACCTCAAACATCTTGTTGATAACAATGAACACTCCAAAACAGAAAAGTTACAGACTATGGAGGCTTATATTATTAAAATAGATACCACTCAAAGGATTCATATCCACGATAATAAATCAACATTCCGAGATAGAAATGGTTCCTAGAAAAAAAAACTCACGATTTACCTCATTAAAAACCATTACTCCTCAAAAAAACCACTAGAAAAAATTATTACTAAAACCCCGACAAGAATAAATGAATACCACATCAGAACCCCTCATTAGGAACCACTAGGTCATCATGTACTAGCTGTAATGATACAATTTACACGGAACTAACCCAACATCAGCAGCACAAAACCACCCACTTCCACAACTAATACAAAACATTTAACAAAGTAGAAAAATTATGGAATTACTTCCACAATGTAATGATACTATCTGCTAGATATAAAAATAACATTACTAGTTAGTTTTAATTTCATTGTAGTGTAATAAATATTTATTTTCATTCATACCCCCCATTTCAAATGTTATAAATTTTATCACACATCCCACCTAAAATGAAACAACAAATTTCATGACATTTCAGGATAAAAAAAACAACATAATCAAAATATAGTAAAGAGAAAATAAAAATTGCACTATGTACTGGGAACATATATGTGTCTTCCACCCCAATAAAATTTCATCTTGGAAAACAAAACTCCATAACTTCTGTCTTGGGGAATTATTTCCCTATGCAACTCTTTCTCTTCATGATCTTGGATATCTTTTGAAAATGACTTAATGGTCACATCATCATTGATATATTGTTTTCCTTAGTCAATAATGTGGGATTAATATGAAATATAATTAAAAAAATAATACATGTTTAATATTTCATCAATACACTCTACCCATGGTGGAAAAACCAACTGATAATAAACATACCATACTCACCCCAACACTACGAGGATCTTAACAAACCTAGAAGAAATATTACTCTTTAAGGCTATAAAATATAGAACTATTCACCTTGGGCCACCAGCTTGGGCTTAGATTACTTATGGATTTTGGGACACCTAGGCCTTTGGGTCAGTTGGGCTTTCAGACCACCTTTATGGCCCTCGGGCCACCTCAAGGACTTTGGGCCACATGCAGTTGCCCCATACACACTACAAAAAAGGAGCATCCCCAGAAGAGGATTCAGTGCTAGTGTAAACACTAGAGCAGAGCCAAATGGATTTTCAGAATGAGAGGGTATGGTTATTCCATTGGTACCAGCCTTTTCTTGCATAGGAAGCCAATCTAGATGTCCATGCAAAGTTGGAGAGCTACTATCATGATGTAGATATTGGGGAGGGGCAGTTCCTTGTAGAAAGTCTGGTTGAATTCCCTAAGACCTTCGGGTCATGTACTCTCCTAAGCCTAAAGGCCTTTTATCACTGAGTCTATGATCCTTATAAGGGTTCCACCTCATCCCTTGAAATATGGGTTATCAAAAAATCAATAAAAATTATAGCCTCCGGGCCATTTGGGCATACTCTTCTAGCCAAAAATAGAGTTCACACGCTGAGGAGAAACAATAAAAAAATCATGGTATCCAAGCAATTTCTTTCTGGTCCTACATAACTAATTAGTATATGACTTTTAACGGTCATATTCCCCCCTTAGTCAATAATAAAATGACTAGATATTCTTGGTAGAGCTCTACCCCACATCAGGACCAAGAACTACTGACTCTCTAACATCTATCATGAAAAATTGACAATGAGATGAACTCTTATAAAATCCACAATATAGATATATAAAAATGGATATATAATTGATATTTATGATCAAAAATATAAAAATGGATGGTTTCATATACATTATTAACTAATTCCCATGACACATCCATGCAATACATCCTATAGTGTCTGGATGGTCTGGTTTATCTTCCTCTCTATCTAGGGTTGGAATGATGTGATAAGACAAAATTTGGAGCCAAAATAATTTTGTGATTCCCTCTAAAATACAAAATTAAAATTTGGGTCCTAAAAATATATTATTAAATTTGTTACCCCATGATACCGAAACACATAAGCAATATACCACCTTTCCAAAAACATCCACGACACTCTACTCATAGACATCTAAGAAGTGAGTTTATTTCTCTAGTTGGAATAATATTACCAAAACTAAATAATACCCTCCCTATTCTAAGGGGATCCTTGGGACCAATTACCTAAATATTTCAATCCATTTATATTATTGGAAATCCAATGACTACATAAATAATAATGGGATAATGTGTCCCACTTTTACCCACTGTCAAACCATAATTTTTTCCTCAAACTATGTCATCCACCATTCCATTCATGGTGAAAAAATATGTCTTCCTATCCTAGGATACATATTTTTTAAATATAGATATACCATTAAAGGTATTCTATAATATTGATAGATAACTCCCTCATGCATCTCCTATTGGAATAAAACCTCTCATAGAACAACACTCGTTTCTAGTATTCTTATGACCAACAATCCTGAGCATCAGCATGTAAAATATGATAATATGTCATCTTTTTACCAATTATAAACCATTGAGACTCCTCCAACAACTTCATAAATGTGGAATATTTTCTAATAATATGAATAAAACCATGTATACTTTTATCCCCAACATGAAGAAGCACCATTGTATGCTCCTCTATAACTTTTTGAGGACCCACAGACTCTCAAGACACATCCCCTCAAGACTTCTGATTCAACACATAAAAAACCATATTACGATTTCATGGGGACTAAGATATATCAAAATCATAAACATAAAGAACATATATCCATTTATACAGCTTAAAAAGTTATATCACACTAAAATGTTATACCTGAATCTCTTGTGATCCATGAAGACAAAAAATTCTCACTAATTAGGTTATCCCACCAAACCATTAGCATGGGAAAATTAATGTCAACTCTAACTCATGGGAGGCATACTTTTTTCTTGGGGAAATGACATCCTTGACCTATAACATAACACATTTATTTATTACCTCAAATCAAATACCAATCCCATACTGGGCACATGATAAAAATATTCAAACAACACACCCTCCCTAGGAAACTAAAACATTAGATCACTAACTGGATTCTCTATCAGGTAAACGAATGATTCATGGTATTGATGTTTATAATAACACGGTACATCAGGGTAAATTATATTAGTTGGGATCAAAATAAAATGAAAATATAGTATAGTACTATAATAATATCCCATGAGGACAAGAATGTTGTGGACTTATACCATATCCCTAGGTTGTTTCTCTTAAATATGTGCACCTATATTTGACAATTATAAATTCATACCCCACTGAGATACAAAAATTTATTGAAACCGCACCTACAGTATCCAAAAAACACTCTAAAAAACATACCTTAAATAATGTGGTGTCATGGAACCATAAAAAAACATTGAGATGCTTGGTATAGTAATCGTTTGACATCTTGAAAACCTAGATACAAATGATTAATATAAAGAAGAATCTGTAAAGGAAGTCAACAAACTCATAGTTAATAATCCCGATGAACAATGATGGAATGTTTGTAACATCAAATTGAATTAAAAAAACTTGTAGTTCTCATACCTTCATATAGAGGAAGTGTTATAAACATCCTAACACTTCACTATCAACTAGTGATATAAACACAATAAAAACAACTTAGGGAACTAGGTGAATCCACTCAACCAGTCGAACAAGTAACGAATCCATAAAAGTGGGTAATGATTCTTAATTGGTAGATGTTTCATTCTATGGTGTCTATAAAAATCTTGAAACTACTTCTCTCATTCATAGTGAACAACATTAGAGAACCCCACGGTGACTAACACGGTCCGATGAAACCCCTATATGTAAGAACGTCCAATTGTAGCCTCAACTCATCAAAATCCATTGGTTTCATTTGATAAGGATCCATCGGGATCGAGGATTCACCCAAATGTACCTATTTCCCTATAATTGATATCATATTGAATGGGTAGTGTCATAACCTCCTTTAGTAAAATATCTAGGAACTCCCCCACAACCCTAGGAAAGTACCAACACTAGTATTCTACTAACTTCTCCATGAACTACTACAAAAGAGGTTCTAAATTCCTATCACGGAACCATAATCCTCAAACACCAAATAATACTACTATTTATTGTCTGGCATGATAAAATTAAATTATTCTCTAAAAGAATTTGATTATTGTATACATAGAATACAACCATTACAATACAAGGATAGTGTATAACACTAAGGATTTAAAAATAAATCTAATATTTAATTCATGAAACATTGAGTCTCTGATAAACAAGAACATTGTTATTATAGGAGATGGTTATAACCTACTGGTTAGACATAATTTTTCCACTTATGTGTTTTGAATTTCGATAAAAATATATAGAATATTTTCATCCATAATATATTTAAATTTTGATAGGATCAACTTACATTATTTGGGAATAGTTACTAGACCCCTATGAATACTAATATACCCTTATGAATAATATTATATCCCTTATGATAAGTAACCCCACCCATGTATGTAGAAATAAAATGTAGGCATAGTATAAATGAGAACAATGATTTTATAAATTATTAATTAAGTGATAATATTAATAAAAATTTAATAAAAATTTTAAATTTATAAAAAAATTTAAAATAAAATTAATATTCATTACATTTAATCAGATATAATATTTTTCCTATGATTTTAGGATTATTTTATGAGACCACCATAAATTTTTGAATGTCTTATAAAACCAGTTCTAAATTTAAAATGTGTATTTATGAAGTAAATAATGATTTTATTTAAAAATTAAATTTCACTTATTTAGAAACTTATTTTGATAAATAGGAGTAAAAATTTTAATTACTCATCTCAGAAAATTTTTATCTTTTATTTTTGGGATTTTTCTAAAATTATTCAATTTTTAGTGACTAATACATATACGACAATTAACGATAAACGTGAAATACCTGATTTATTGAGTAATAGGTGGTGAATTGATGATGTAAGAATAGTTGGTTCAAATCCAAATGAACATATTACTATTTGTGGTCCTAATAATCAACATTATTTCTTGTCATGTGGAAAAAAATATAATGAATAAGATATTCATAAATCACACCTCTCCTCCTTTTTAAAACCACATATCACTCCCTCTTGTATTTACTCTCTAAGTCTTTATGCTTTTTAATGTTCTTCCTAACTCATCTTACTTAGTCTCTCCCCACTCCCTGTATCACTTGTTTTTAACAAAAGTCCCAAACCCCTTCCCATAATTGGGTTCTAAAGGAGGTTTATTCAATAGGTAAATCTTCTTCATTTTCATTTAATTTTTGTTCAATTTAGTTTCTTTTATTAGCTTATCCTCACCTCCTCAATAAAAATTATAATGATGACTCTAGGGACATTTAAATGCTATAATTAAAAATTTTAATGGAATATTCATCATTAATCTATGTACTCTTTCTCTCTCTCATTATAATAAAAATGAAATCATCATCTGAGAAGTACTGATTTCAACCTTCGTGGATGATGAAGTTTCATTCTTCAATTTCTCATTCAAGTCTATTCATCGAATAATTTTAATAGTTAAAAATTGTTTTAAAATAAATATTACAACTTTTTTTATGTTCCGTATAAAACATATTTACATAATACCAATTGATAATACAAAACGAGTTCATTATAATGACTATCTGTCATAATAATATAAAATATTATCATTAAATGCATTATCTAACGATTCATCCTCATAATATATTAGAAAATTTTATATATAACCATTTACACTAATATATTCTCATTAAAAACAATAAATTCCAAATATTTATAATTATTCCAATTTTAAATTAATTCCATTACTTATAATAAATCTAACCGATTAGTAAATCTAGGAAACAAACACACAAGAAAGATATAATTCAATCATATAACTTATCAATAATTCTATAAATGAACATAATAAAACTATAATGAATTAAATTAATGAATATAAATATCTAAATAAATTAATTAACGGATTAATTTTATTATCTAATATGTTATGGTCAACTGTAGAACACATTCCAACCTAAGGTAATTGTTTTCTACTCGAACCTCCATTTTCATTCAGATTTCTATTTTTCTCTATTTAACACAATAAAATTCTTAATTATTTTAATTTATTCCCCACAAATTATTTTTTCATATTATATATATTTATTCAAATCATAATACTTCTTTATTTTGTGGGTAGTTAATTTTTTAATAGAATATTTCAAATATTCTTCCTCATAAAGAATATCATTTCAAGAGAACTTCTTGAATTCTTACATATTTTCAAATGCACTCTAAAATCATTTTTTAGCCCCAATTATTTTTCTGAAATCACACATTTTACTAATAAAAAACTATATTAATTCACATCTAGTTGTATGAAAATATTTTTCCATAATAACTCTTGATTTCATAGTAAAACAGTATTTATCTTATGAATTACTCGATGATTTTATACATGTATAGTAATCAATTTCAACACAGTTATTTATTATTAGGTTTCATTGGGATTAATATTTTATGATATCATCACAATATTTTATGCAGTCTTTAATGATTTGTTTGATTGTGGATGTGCTATTTTGACATCGTTCACTATATTACTCTGAATGGTTAGTGTTTGTATATAATGATTAGGGAAAGTTATTTACATTTGAAATGTTAGTTTCAATATGAATGTATATATTGTTAATTTTTTTCCCATTCATAAGATGATTTAATTGGACTTATTATATGATGGGTTGGTCGCAATACAACCCTCTATGCATCGGTAGGTCTCATGAGACAAGCTAGTTTGGGTTTTAACTTGTTTATGTATATTCTTCGCATGAGACCTTGATCGAATGATTTTGATGTATGAGATTATGAATATCCACATCATTAAACTATTTATTGATAGTAAATGTGATTATTTAACATGTATAATAGTCATGGTTATGTTTTATGTAATTATTTATTCAATTTTTATTCCATCCATATTATTCTCATGTTTATTTTTAAAGGCATGTGTTTTTAGTTATTCATCAAGATTTGTGTTTATGTTTATAAATATTTCAGTTGTATTATTTACCATTATTGAGAAATTGATATCCCATCTTCCTTATGTTTTATATTTCCCTTGGATACAAATATGTGTATATTGAATGACTTGCAGGGATAATCTTGGTGTTATGGGTGTTACTAATTGATATCTTATAATGTATTTCATTTCAAGATGTAATGTAAAACAAATGTTTGTATCGTGTATTCCAAAACTAAAAAACTATTCATTCCTTCGGGATATGAAATTCGTGTAATTATTTCAAAGTATTAATATAAGGTATTCGATCAAGGAAACTAGGGTCTGGTTCCTTGCAGTTGGTTTCAGAGGTTGTTTAGTAAAAAACATGGAAACTAGATATAAAAATTATAGACTACAAAACGAATGCCTAAGGTATATTTTTAGGATAATCATACAAGAACATAATAGAATTTTACTAATGAATAGATTATGCAGATCTTCCTAGAAATACATCCATGTTAGGACACTAGAAGTGGACACTGTTCTTGTACAGATATACCTACGAGTAACAAATATGATAAGGTTTTCAGGGCGTGACTCAGGGTAACCTGGTACACGATAATGTACCTTAATTCACACCTGGTTTTCCACTCATAGGGAATTTGATTATGATAATTCAAATTTTATATACAATTCATTATAGAGGATATAATTGTAAATATTTCCCCAAGAAAACCACTCTTATTATTATGAAATTATATATTCATAAAATTTCATTTTGTGTTAAGTATTTTTCTAGATCGAAATTATAAATTATTATTCATAACCTAATTTAATGTATGAATTTATTTTTGAAATGGATCCTTGTGTATGGAAGGGAAACCACATGAACAGATGGATCCCATGTAAGGATTTACATACTATCAAAAATAATTTTTTTGGTTCTGAAGCTGCAACTGGTGATGAGAAACTTATAACAATACTAATTCACTTGAATCATGTTTTGTACAATAACTAACCCATTTCAAGCATCCTAATCCAAAATTTATAGAATTGATGTTAAACTACTTAATGCAACAATATCCTCAATCATTTACTAGGACTACAAACCCATTTATAGGAGAGTAGTGAATATGTTTCTTTGAAAATATATTTGTTACATTGGGAAGTAACTAAAATGATATGGTTTTAATGGAATTTTATCATCTATCTGGAGATGATGCTCAATGGTGTTCGTTGACTCAAAAAACAAAGGATGAGGAAGAGAGTAGAAAAAAGGAATGGATGTATTTTAATGAACTATTCTTAGAAAACTAGTTTCGTCATGAACTTCATGCAGATATAGAAAGGTTGTTTCTGAATCTAAGGAATGAAGTATGAGAATGTTGTAATGTATTAATCTAAACTCAAAAGGATTTAAAGTAATGTTACAGACTTCATACATAATCCATGGATAAATATTGATTTGTTTATTGATGTTTTAAGACCATTTACTTGAAGGGAACTAGTCTCCCAATGTTTATCATCATATAATGATATAGTATCATGATCTAAAAACATTGAAAAGGAATACCATATGTCTTATAACAATAATGTAATGCAAGATAAGAAGATTTCTAATGAGAAATCTATAAAAGAAAATAAGGAAAAGGGTAATAAGGGAATAATTTATCTTCAATCATGTGATAATTTTGGGAATAAATACTCATGTACTTTCATGAAGTGTATGGGTGTTTGTTACAAGTATATATGAAAAGGACACCAATCTTGAAATTTTAAGGGAATTAATGATTCCATCATTTTTCAAATTTAAAATATAAAATAGATGAGGCATTAGGAAAATAATTGTACTAAGTGTCAAGAAAGAATTCCCTAGAGAATGACAAGGGAAAAATGCTAAGCTTATGTGATCAAAAATAATAACATTGATGTTCCAAATGATGTGGTGGTATGTCCTTTAATCATCTCCTCAAACACATAAAATTATTCACTTGATTTGGGATCACATAAATCATTTTTATCTTCCATGTTTTTGAACAAAATTATACATTTCCTATTTTATTTAATAAAGGATTAGTTGCTAAAAACTCGTACGGGACGTATCATTGAAATGAAAATGTGTCATGAAGTTCCCATTATAACCCACATCAATACTTTTGTTCCTCACCTTATCATCATAAACCTTATTTACATTGATATAATTCTTGGTATGAATTGGATTTCAAACTACAATGAAAGAATCTATTTCTAGGATAAGGAGGATACAATATTTGAGAATGTTGTAGAAACCCGTATAATTTGGGAAGAAACATCTTCATTTTATTCTTAACTAGATCCACCCCCAGTAGCTCTACTGATCGTAATTATTGTGGAGGATTTACGGGTGACGAAATTAATCTTCAAATTGAGGGTATACCAATTGTGTCAGAATACATTGATGTAATTCCAAAGTATTTACTTGAACACCCTCCAACGTGGGAAGTTGAGTTCAGTAGTGATTTAATTTCTAGGTCAATACCCATATTAATGACTCCTTATAGAATGACCAATATTGAGTTACATGAGATGAAGAAAAATAAGAGGAATTTAGTGATAAAGGATTTCTCCTCCTTATTTTTTATACATGGAGAGCCCATGTTCTTTTCATCGAGATGATAGACGGATCTATGATTCTATCCATTGACTATAGTGATATCAATGATAATATGATAATTTATAGTTATCATATTCTACAAATGGTAATTTATTTGATCATCCTTATAGAGGATAGTATTTTTTAATGATTGAACTTAAATTTGGATATTATCTGTTGCGTGTGGGGAAGGAAGATATTCCTAAAATAGCATTTCAAAATGGGTATGGGCATTATGAGTTTATAGTAATTCCATTTGTACTGACTAATGATCCATTTGTGTTCATCGATCCACTAAATATAGTTTTCCGGGAATATATTGATGAATTTTTGGTATTTATTAATGATATAATAGTATACTTCAAAATTTTTGTGGATCATGAGAATCACTTGTGAATTATTCTAAAAACTCTTAGAAGAAAAACATTAAATTGTAATTTTAGCATGTGTGAATTCTAGCATCATGAGTTTTATTTTTTGGTTCATATTTTCATTATGAATGGAATTTTAGTGGATCATGTGATGACAAATGTAGTTCTTGAATAGCCTATACCAATGAACATAACTTACGTATGTAGTTTTATTTGTTCACCAGACTATTATCAGAGTTTCATTAAAAATATCTCCCGATTAGCCGACCCATTAATCAAACCCACTCATAATGGAGTTAATTTTGAATGAAAAAAATGAATGTGAAGAATTCTTTGAAAATTTAAGAGGAATTTAGGAATTATCTAATCATGACACTGCTATCAGGGAATGGTGGATTTGTGATCTATATTGATGTGTTAGACAAAAGACTCAGGTGTTTCATTATGCACAATGAATGAGTTATTTCATATGCATTAATGAAGTTAAAAATTAATGAATATAACTATCCAACTCATGATATTGAGTTAGAAACTATGATATTTTCTCTGAAAACATGGAGACACTATCAATATGCAATAATCTCTGAGATATATATGGATCATAAAAGCTTAAAATATATCATCTCCTAAAAAGAACTCAACACAAGGAAAAAGAAATGGCTTGAGATACTCAAGGAATATGATTTTTCCATACACTACCACCAAGGAATTGAAAATATGGTATATGGTGCATTGAGTGAGAAGGACCATGGAGTTTTAAACAAAATGAGAATTTACAAGGATCCTGTATATTCGGATCGAGCGAGGATAGATATGGGAATTATTAAAGAAGGTGAAACAGTTCTTCTTTTTCATTTGGTTGCATAACTATATTTATTAGAAATAAATAATAGTTCTAATTTTGATGATGTGAATATTCGAAAGATAATTAAAGCTGTGAATTATGTGAAGTTGGATGACATCAGGGGTGATGATGGAATTTTGAAATTTTTTAGGAGGTTATGTGTTCCCTCTATCCCTATTCTCAAAGGGACTAATTGTATGATTCCCATAGTTCAAATTTCTCTACACACCATGGAAGAACTAGTATATATATATATATATATTTGAAAAAAAATTACTGGTGGGACAACATAAAGGATGAAAATTATTGATTATGTATCGAGAAATTTAGTTTTTCAACAATTAAAGCCACAAAGACAATATCCAATAGGAGTCATGCAACCTTATAATTATACTATATGGAAATAAGATGATATAAATGTAGATTATTTCACTAAATTACCAAAAATACCATGGAATAATGATTCCATAGTTGTGATTGTTGATCAAATGACCAAATTTTCACATTTCCTCGCTATAAGGGAGACTTTTCTACTAGAGAAACATGAATGACTCTATATTAATAAAGTTGTAAAACATCAAGGGAAAAATCTCACAATTTTTTCTAATCATGATCATAGACATTGAAATTATGAACAAGTTTTCTGAATTCTTTGGATACTGATCTTTGATTGAGTACTACTTGTCACCCTAAAACTGATGGAATGTAAGAAAGAACTATCCCAACATTAGAAGACATGTTGAGTTCATGCTCACATGATTTACAAGGTATGTGGGATTGATATTTAGCATTTCTAGAGTTTTAATATAATAATATTTTCTATTAAAGTATTCAAATACAACCGTATGAGGAATTGTATGGAATGGGATGTCGTACCCCAACATGTCGGGATGAAGATAGTGAAAGAAATCTTGTGGGTCTAGAGCTTATAGTGGAAGAAATAGAAAAGATAATGACTATCCCAAACCATAACAATGTAGCTATATGTAGGAAAAATATCTATGAAGATTATCAAAGGAATGAATTGGAATTTAATGTGGGAGATCTTGTTTTCTTGAAATTATCACTTTGTAATGGTGTTATAAAATTATGGATGAATGCAAAATTGATCCCCATCTATATTGGACCTTTTTAAATTTTAGACAGCATGGGAGTCATGGCTTGTTATTTGGAAATGTCCCCTAGCCTCTCTAAGGGACAGAATGTGTTCCATGTCTCCTTCTTATGGAAGTACATTCCAGACCCAATACATGTAATTACATCTAAAGGTATAGAATTGGAACCTATATTATCTTAGTGTGAAGAGAATATATAGATTCTGAACACAAAAGAATTGTTGTTAGGGAATCAGACGACTCAAATGGAAAATGTATTTTTGAAAAATCATAAAATTGAAAAGGAAATGTGGGAACCTAATGAGATTACGATGAAGAAATACCCAAATCTTTTTATGATGTAACGTTCTAGTAATTAGGAGGAAGAATTTTTTAAGGGGAAGTATATAGAATCCAAAGGAATTATAAATAAAACAAATATAGAATGCATAAAATGTTGTGTATCTATAAAAAACACATTATTATTATATAATAGAGTTATAACTGATCCATTTGGAATAATTTATCTCTTCTATGTTTTGAATTTCCAATAACAGATATACATGGTTGTGATGAGTAGCATATGTATTGGCTGATAGGATAAACTAAATTTTTTGATGAGTATTTAATTTAACCTTATGAATAGTAATATACCATTATAATTAGTAATATGAACCTTATGATGAGTTACCTCATATATGTAAGTAGAAATACAATTTAGGCACCTTATAAATGAGAGTGAATATATTAAAAATTTATAATTATGTGTTGATGTTAATAAATATTTTATTACGGTTTTAAATAAATAAATGTATCTAAAATAAACCTAATTATCCACAAAATTATTACTAAATTAATATTTTCTTGTCCTATGATATTAGTATAATTTTATGAGACCTTAGTTAATTTTTGAAAGTGTTATAATATCAGTTTTAAATTGTAAATCTGTATTTTCAAGTAAATAATAATTTTTAAGAAATTAAAATTTCCATATTCATAATGTTATTTATATTAAATAGAGTCCATTTTTGATTCCTACACATTGAAAAATGGTTATTTTGAATTTTTGGTATTTTTATAAAATAAATGAATTTTTAGTGCATAGTAAAATATTATAATTAACGATAAATACTAAATACATGATTAATTGATTCATTAGTTATGTAAGGGTGATGTAAAAACAATTAGTTCTATCTAACATTAATTTATTACTATTATTGGTCCCGATTATCTATGCTATTATTTTGTCATTATTAAATAAAGAAAAACGAATAATATATTCAAAACTCTCCCCTCTTCTGTACTATAAAAACCGCTGTTAACTTCCTTTTCACTTCACTCATATAAGCCTTTAAGCCTATCAGGATTCTTCCCAAATCCACTTCCCTTGTCTATCCCCACATACATGAGCTAATGGTCTTACCAAAACACCAAAACCCATTCCCTTAAGGAGTTTCTCGTGGAGGTTGATTCAGGAGGTAAATCATCTTCCTTGTATTTTATTTTCATCTCATTTTTTTCTTTTATTAGTCTATCCTCACATGCTCTATCCAAATGATCATGATAACCACCTTATAATTTATATACATTAATTATACCATGTTAATGGAATAACCATCATAAATCTAATTTCTTTTTCTCTTTTTATTATAAAAATAAAATTTTCATCTTGAAAGTGACGATTTACAACCTTTCAGGACAATGAAGTTAAATTCTTCAATTTCTCTTCCATAGATGTCAATTAAACACTTTAAGTGGTTGTATAATTTTTTTAAATTAATATTAAAACCATTATAGGTTTTATATGTAACACATTTAGATAATACCAAGAGATAATGAAAAATGAGTTCATTATGATCAATAACCTTTGTAATAAACTAAACAATTATCAATAAATTTATTATCTAATGATTCATCCTTATAATATTTAAATGAATGATATATAAAAACATTTAAACTTTTATATTCTTATTAAAAACATGTAATTACAATTATATACAATTATACCAATTTTATGTTATCTCCATTACTTATAATAATGAAAACCAACCAGGAAATCAAGGAAATGAACACTCGAGAAAAATAAAATTCAATCATTTAACTTATCAATATAGCCATTAATAAACATAAAAAAACTATAATGAATAATTAAAATGTATATAAGGTTCTGAAGTTATTAATTAAAGGACTTAATTTTAATATCCATTTATTTAAGTTTAAGTGCATAACACATTCAAAGAGAAGGTAAGTGTCTTCTACACTAACATCCATTTTCTTTTGGGTTACTCATTTTTCTCTCATTACCACATTGAAATTTTTAATTATTCTTATGTACACAACATATATTCTATTTAAATGATATATATATATATATTTATATATATCAATCATAACCCTTCATTCATTTGGGTAGAGTAACATGTTTTAGCAGTATCTTTCCAAAATTATTCCAGATAAATAATCCCATTTCAAAGGAACTTCTTGAATTATTAACTATCTTCAAATTCACTATAGAATCTGTTTTAGACAAAATTATTTTTCTAAAATCACAAATTTTATTAACAAAAAACAACATTAATTCACTACTTGTTTTATGAAAGTATGATTCTGATGAAACACTTCCTTTCAATGTAAATGGGTATTTATCCTAAAAAATAATTGATGATTTTATATGATTATTTTCATAAATTTTAACAATATTTGTTGATTGTTATATTTAATTGAGATTAATAATTTATGATATAATTTACCATATTTTATTTAATTGTTAATGATTAGTTTGACTATGGATGTGCTATCTTGATTTCACTCACCATATTTCTCGGAATGGATAGTGTTCATATTTGATTATTTGGGAATGTTATTTACATTTCATATGCTAGTTTCAATATGAATATATATTATGTTTAGGTTTATCCCTATTCATATAAGGAATTAATTTTACTTATTACATGACAATTTGTTTCATCTATAGCCCTTTTATGTTTCAGTATGTCTAATGAGACAAATAGGTTTTGTTTTTACCCATTTATGTATGGTATTGGAATTTGGCCTTTACAGAATGATTAAGATGTCTATAATTATACATTATCTCATTATGAAACTAGAAATTGACTTTCTATTTGATTATTAAACAAGTATAATATCCATGTTTATGTTTTATGTAATTATTTAATCATTTTTTTATTCCTCTCATATTCTTCTCTAATTTATTTTTAAAGGTTCATGTTTTTAGTTATTCATCATTCCTAGTGTTTACGTTTATGATTACATCCTCTATATTATTTACCCTTACTGAGCATCTGATCTCCCCACATTATTGTAATGTATATTTCCCCTGAATGATAATAAGTGTATTATGAATGACATTCAGTGATAATCTAGGAGTAATTGGAGTTATTAATGGATCTGCAATATTGTATTTCATTTCATTTTGGAATGTAAAACGTATGTCTGTTTATTTTTTCACAAAACATCTAAACTATACATTCCTTAGGGATAAGATTTTCTTATAATCATGATAATGTATTAATATAAGGCACCATATCCTAGAAAATAGGGTCTAGTTCCATACAGATAATATCATATGGTGGTATCTGCTAGAAAATCGGTCCATCACTGAGTTTAGTATCCTCATTAGTTGTATTAACCCCCAATAAACATTAAACAAGGTGGCTCAAAATCCAATCGTTGTAGATTCCACCTTGTTTAGTGGAAGATTCTCTACTAATTTTCCCAAAAAATGGACCAATTCATGATAAGTAAATGATAGTGAGGATCTTGAATAAAAAAATCAGAGAAATGCATTGATGATAAACTAATTGTACTCAAACAACTATTGAGTATATTGGCACTGATACCACTAACACATGCATCATACCATGCCCAAATACACTACCTCTTTGCATCTGGACTCCATGGCCACATTATAGATTGGGTCCCTATGGAAAGGTACCATCATGAGGCTTCCCTAGGTCAAATCCTCCATCTCTTGGATTATGAACAACACCCTGTGGTCCCTTCCACTAGAAATGCCTTAGAGGAAACATCTATTGTTAAAAAGGGGCCAGAACACACATTTGAAATTTTCCTCCTTGAGTAGACAAAAACTAATCCTGATGGTGCACATATCTCCCATAAATATTTAATGAATACATAAAAACACTGAAAGACTATCATAAACTACCTTTCTATTATGGTCGGTAAAGAATTTACCATGGTTGGTGATTGCACTGCGATTCAATATTACATTTTAACCATTATACCATTATATTAAACAAAATGTTTATTTTAAATTCCAAATATAATACAAAATTTCACTTAATATATGATTTAATTATTTTGGGTTTATCACTTATAAAAAAATTATATTTTAGTTGTTTTTTTTAATTTATTTGATGGTTGAGTTGATTTGAAGGGCCCATGATGATGTTCAAGAAAAATTGGACAAACTATGCAGGATCCTAGCACACCAATGGACAGAACTGAAAAATTCTACCCAACTGTGGATCCAAATGAGTTTAGAATTTGTTGAATCTTCCAAAATTAAATGGTCTAAATTTAATTGGGAGACACCTAATTCACATTTTTCAATTAAGGGGTAATATAAACAAATATATCTAGATAATGAAATCTACAAAATGTCAAAAGTGGTATTTTGTATTCTGTCTATATCTCGAGTTACAGTTGGCCAAAGGGTGGAGCATTTCCATTAGAGATATTAAAAAGGCAAGGATGATATTTTTTTTATTTCTCCAATGTGATATGAGACTATCTGGGGGTCAAAATCCAAGGGCCAAGTTTTTTTTAAATATGGGGGCACAAAACTACTTTCCAAATTACATATAAAATAGAACATTGGGCTCACCATTTTCAAGCTAGAAATAGAAGAAGTGATGCACAATTTTAGGGATATTTAGGCATCTACTTATCATATTAGATGTTTTGAAGGCACATATCCACATAGAATATCTAGAATGAAGAAGGAGTTCCAACTAACCCTCTTGATGTCAGGTGAAATTGTAGGCATTCTTTGTGAGGGAGCTACACACATGTCAAGGGTGATCTGATAGTAATTTTACCTTCTAGTTTGGATTAATTTGGGCGCTCAAACATTTCATTAAATTTATATTACATTATTTCATATTTTAATGATTTTTTTAATGCATGTGTTTGGTTTTCTCTTAATATCTAACCGAACAATGTGAGGTTCTGAGTGTGTGAATTTTGATTCTCGAGTTGAACAAAAAAATAATCCTTTTATTACCCCTTTAATGAAATTTATATCTTCTTTGGATGCTCTTCTTCCATAAATTAGTTCTCAAACATGTCAATAATATTGTTATGTCGATGTTTGGTTCTTCAAGAAATAAATTAAAATCCTATGAATAAATCTGGATTCCATTTTTTTCAACCAATAAAATACTCAAAACCTAAATTAATCACTAAGATAAATGAACTTGAAATATGTGAAATGATATCACAATGACCCCTTTATCTCATTGTTTAAAAAATACACATTTTTTTCAAATTTTAAACACTTTAAATTAAGTTATTTTCCTAAAATGTTTATCTAATCACCACTATTTTAGTACTTTTTATTTAAAACACATATTATAAACCTATCAAAGAATAATCATTTTCTATTTTTCAATTGATGTATAGTATTTTCACATCCCACCCCTCTCATTTACCAACTCACTTTTGGGTTAGAATATTAATTTATGATGCCCACATTATCATAGAAAATAATTCTCGCCTAATCATGGAAATTATTGATCATGCACGAGTAAGTTTCTTTTTCAAATTTTTTAAAGTTAAAGAAATTTACATGATTTCATGCTTGTATTAGCACGAATTTAAAACTAAGGTGTAACTTTTTCATGAAAATTGTTTCTTTCAATGATATAAATATTTATATCCGATTGAAAACTTTGAGAAGAGTGGTACCATTTGTGTGAGTTGTTTATTGGAAATTTGTGCCACTTAATTTATGAATAATTTGTTTTTAAACCAACCAAGAAGTGTTAATATTTATAACCTAATATTTTGTTAAAAATATGTTAGGTTATCATTTATAAGCATACAAAGATGATTTTTTCGTATGATTGTTCTTTATCTAATCATTTTCATTAAATTACTGGATTAAGCTATGGGTGCGTACATGTTATCCAAATTTTGCACACCCTTAATAAAGAAAAAGAGAGTTTTATATTTGGTTGGTAGAAAAACCCTTCCTCGACTTTTGATCTTATTATACCTATTATAATTAGTGTCGTGAGGAGATCAAACAAGGGTTGAGAGAATAATGTGAGATTTTTTTCTAAGTGAACCTTTTAAGAACAATAACAAAGAATGGGTGTGATTAAATTTACAACATATGGGGACATCTAGGTTGGGATCATATGTTTTGAATTCCGATAATGGTTTAGGGAGTGGGACTTGAAATTTGAATACAATGGTTGTAGGGAAAGTAGAGTGGAAAAATCATTTAACCTAATAAATATTAAAATAACCTATATTTAATAGATATAAAGTAGGAATAATAGCATGAAATGGTTATCACACACAAACATGGAGTTAGTTGAATTATTTAATATTTAATTTCATTTCTCATTTTAGAATCATGATTCTCTTTGAATTTCATTCTGATAAAATTTATTAGTCATCTTTTCCCAGGATCAGTGAGAAATACTCCTTGGTGAGATTTTTTCTTTGATCACATTGATATTATAATTTAAATTATCTTTGAATGCTAAATCGTCATGAATTTGGTAATATCTACATGCATAATATTTTTAAATGTGACTTTTCCCTGAATTGAAAATGTTTTGGTGTGATGTTATGATCGCACCGTGATTCACTATTTTATTTTATCCATTACACATTTATATTCAATTGATCTTTTATTGTAAATTCAATATATAATAAAAAATTTCACTTCATATGTTATTCAATTATATTTCTATCTCTTTTAAAATGTTCAATTTTACTTGTTTTGTTAATTTCAGTGTAGGTGGAGGTGATTTGGAGGGCTCGTGACGATGATCAAGTAAAATGGGAAAAATTCACATGATTGAAGATCAATAGTGGTTTAAACCACACATTGCTACAAAATAGGGAATCCAAATCATCTAATAATTTTTGGACTATTACAAAATTATTTTTTTTACATTTCATATAATGTCACTGAGTCCCCATTCATCAACTAAAGCGACCAATTGAACCAATCTGTCCAGGTGATCGAATCTGCCAAAAAATTCAAAAGTGGTGTTCTGTATTCGGTCGATATCTAAAGATTTAATTGACTAATGTGTGATAGAATTTCATAGGACATAGTCAATAGAAGGGGATAAATTTGTTTATTTCTTCCAAATATATATAAGTCTTTCTAAGGCTAAAAAAATATCATCCAATTGGTTTTTCATAATCCTTGGGCTCAAAACCACATTAAAATTCGCCTAATAAACGGAACCTTGGGATCCCCAATTTCATGTTCAATCCAGAAGAAAAGCTATGAAATTTTGGAGTATTGGAGGGGTATACTCCTCATCTTAGATGTTCTGGGGTCCCCTACCTCCTAGGGGGTTGATTAATGAAGGAGTTCCACCCTATCTTCCTCCTTTGCTCAATGTCAGGCTAAACAGTGGGCATTTTTTTGTGATGGATCTAAAAACATGTTATTGGAGTTATGAGGAATATATTAGCAACTGGTTGGGAGTAATTTGGTTGTTAAAACATTTCATTCCATTAATAGTACAATATTTTATATTTTAACGATTTTTTTATGCATGTGTTTAATTTTAATATAATTTCTAGCTGATCGGTGTGACGTCCAGTGTGTGTGACCTATGTTGATCTGATTAGACAACATTTGAATATTTTTATTACTCACGTTCTTAAGAATTAATTATTCTTTTGAGGATATTATTGAATTTATATGTGATGGAACTTGGAAATACTATTGTTATGTTAGGGTTTTGTTCTTTAATCAATGAAATAATGTCTTATGAATTAATCAAGATTAATATTAATTTCCAAAAAATAATTACTCAATAATTGAATTAATATCTCAGAAAAATGTACCAGAAATAAATGTAGTGAAATAAAAATGACCCCTCTATCTCATATTTTGGAAACTGGCCTTGTTTTTTCAATTATTAATCTCTTTAGAATGTGTTTCTTTCATAAAAGTGTTTTCTAATCACCCCCAATTTTTGTAATTTTAATTAAAAATTTATACTCTAAACTTATCAACACTCATTGATAGATGACCTAGTGTATATCCTATACAATAAATCATCCATAAAATCATAATAAATTTGAGGATTCATGAACACACAGTCAAACTGTTTCCCATTTATTTTATCCCAAACATTTGGAATATAGGCAACCCACTATCAGAATATTTTCTCCTCGAAACGCCATGGTGGGAACCGGGATGAGGCTCAAATAAAATTGAATAATATAGTAGAAAATAATTGAATATATCTACCCCAATAGATAAATTAAGAGCATAAATTGAGTGAACACATACCTTATCAATTTTGTAATATCGTCAACTAGATGTCACTATCTGGAATCCTCAACTTGAAAAAAAAATTAATGTAGTGTGTAGGAGCTCCATGAACATTATCTCAAACTTCAACATGCTGAGACTCCCATACAGAAGGGAGAGAATTTATTTCCACTTGGAAACCCTTATCATCAATGATAGAAACTATTCCTGAAACTCCGTCTAAATTTCTTTTCGCAACTCATCTATATCCTTCCGATCACCATGAAAAAGAAACCACTAATAACATGCATCTCCCCAAATATGACTAACTTATAGTGGACTCCAAACTATAATCACACTTTTATTTTAAAAAAATTAATCTTACAATCCACCATACAACACTCTATCTCAAAAATTATAGATCCGCTCTCATACATACCCAAACTATTCAAGTAAAATGAATACACATTCCACTGAAATGACCACAATTCTTAATTCCATACCTCATCTTCTACTTATAAGTAAACTCTATGATGATCAACCTAATAAACCTAGTGTACTAAAAATGCATGAGAATCTCATGGAAGATGAACATTATCCATTCATGAATACAAGGAGAACATCTTATGTAAGAAACCACAGAATTCTAACAAATATTATTTATTTATTCATTAGATTTTTTCAAAACACCCAATATAAATAGGAAAACATGTAATCATGATTGACGTACCTCCCATAGGTATATACCAAGAAATAATGTCCCCCTAACATTGTCATTCATTATGAATAGAGTCAATTCATTGGATCATGGTGGGACCTTAAATCCTATATCCTTCATTGTATCCATTTACTCTATCACGAACGAAGGTTAAGAAGAATTTTTTCTATACCTATCAATGAAATCCTCACTATCAATAACTCAAAAATCCATCATATCTCTCTAACACTGGCCATCTCCACCAATATATATTGAACTCCTACAAATAAGATACCAAATTTAGGAGAGAGAGTGATAATGACCCCCTAAGTCTCACCTTCAATTGGCCCTGAGTTGGAGACTTGCACCGATGGTATAAAAATATCATCATGTGAGAACAATTAATCTCTATAAAAGAGATACGTTATAGAGATCTGAAAAAAATAACCAATAAACCACACAAGAAAATATAATTTTAAACCAAAAACCATCCAAAAATGTATTAATAATGATAAAATAATACATATAATAGACTCTGGTGTAAATAAAAAATAGAATTTATATCACAAGGTGTAAAGAACTGGAAAGACCATGTAATTTTTTTAATTAAATGGGAATTTTATGAGTCTGAGAAAACTTACAGAGTGTGATTCTGATGCCCGAAATTCCCGTAATGAATTTATGAACAATTTTTATGTAACTTTAGTAAACGTGCACGCATTTTTTTGTTACCTTTGAATCAGTGCATAGAATTGGAATTTGAGGGCACCGATGAACTTGCAGTGCCAATATTCTCTTAATGAGACCATCACCTCGACCGTAGTAGGTTGAGGGTGAAAGTTGGATTTTGGGATTATTGTGGAAGAATAAAACAAAATAAAAATGTTTAACATTTTTATTTTTGTTGAAACCACCCATGTGGATGTTTCAATGGTGGGGACCACCTAAAATAAAGCCTCACACATAGGTTTTTGTGGTGGGGACCACCCGAGTATAAACCCCCCAAATCTGAATTCAAAGGAGGGGACCACCCAACCCTTGAACATCCCACTTAAATGTGGGAAAGCCAATTGATATTACCCCACTTTAATTGTTCCACACCCTCTAATTAATTATGCCAATTAAATTATGCCAACTTAATGGTGCCAAATATTAAAATGTTAAATGATATTTTATGTTGGAACCTAATCCTTTGAGAGTGGATTTTTGGTTTGGGAAGAACTTGTGAAGAGATTCTCCAATGAAGAATGACAATGATGAACTCTTCTCTTTCGACTAATCATTCTCCAAACTCCATTGAGGGATATCCAATGACAAACGAACTGGCAATCGAGGAAACACCATCATCAAGGACATCATCTTTTTCCTCTCATCACTGTCGTCATTGGAGGAGACTTGTTTTGGGATCGGTAAAGGCCAATCTGTCTCAACCGCAGATAATCATCAAATGAACCATCGAGGTAGGGGTGTATTTTAAATTGGTCAGGGTTAATTTTCCTCTAACATTGAATCATTCCCCTTGTGCTGCTTGCTACCACCCTAATGCGGAGGGTACGGGCCAATCACACGTGGCATGTCACCTCCGAAAACGTTATGGTTCTTCTTTGTGTTATTTATGATGGTTACTACGACCGGTGCCAGTGTTTGGGACTAGTAGAACTCAAGAACCGTGGCCGGCACCGAGGCAGGCCGCGACGAAGGAGACAAACGGAGGGTGGCCGGTTAAGCCGGACACCAACGAAGACACGGTGCATGACCACCCCGCACTGCCAGACAAGGCAGACTTCCACTCCATGGCCTCCGCCACCCCGTTGACCCACCAACATGTGGCCCTTCATAACCCTCCACGCCGCCCCACTGCCCCCCCCCCCATAGCCTCACGCCACCCTCATGGCTTCCACGCCACCCAGCGCGGCCTGGCCAGACCCAGCGGGCCGAGCCGGACCCATCGGGCTAGGCTGGACTAGACCCAGCAGGCTGGGTCAACCCAAACCGGGTATTGTCGGACTAGGCCGGGTCAGACCCGACCCAAGCCAACTTCAATCATTTTTCTCTATCGGTTATAACATTGCAACAAAGCTTCTGTCTATTGAATCATTAGTATCTCTAGAAAACACGGAGCGAGATGGTCCCTTTGGTAAACCCCCACTAATGTTTTGGGTAATATTGGGTTACAGTTGGGTTGGATCGAGCATGAATCCCACCGGGCCCTTAGGACTCAGAGTCTAATAACATAATTTTCGGGTGTCCAATTGACGCACCGTCAATTGTGTTGAGACACTTATGTTGTGGCAGTCCTTTGATATACTTCTTCATTAGACTTCATGATAGTTAAAGTATCGACTAGTTCTTGAGGCATGCCCACCCCCTAGACGAGAGAGCCTAGTGCGGGAACCCAGTTGCTGGTAGGGATGTTATGAATGAATTGTGATCCTATGTTGGTCAGCACTGAGCGATCCTGCGTGGGTCAGCACCTAGCATTCCTATGTGGGTCATCACCTAGATATTCTATATGGGTCTAACGGCATACTGGCAATGTACTAGGATCTTGTCTAGGTATGAAAATGTACTGACGAGGTACTAGGGTCATGTTTGTGTCTGACGATGTACTACGATCGTTTGTGGATCTAATGATGATAAGGGATCCTTCATGAGTCTGCCTCACAACAGAGCAAGATGATTCAGTAGATAAATCTAATCATATCTTCTATTCTACCTAATAAATACCTAGTGTGACCTGAGTCAGTTCTTTTGCAGTATTCTTCATTGCGGTTTACCTATGTGGTATGTACCTTTGTGGTGTTTCTTTCATTGTGGAATAGTTGAGCTTTGGGATTTTGAGTTGGACTCTATGTTACCTCATGATTCAGAATGGTATAAATGATAATTTAGGTATATGAATTTGCATATACATAAATAGGGTTTTCACTGGTTAATATGATTTGTGGTTTATCCATGTCAGATTTTGAGAGACCTGGTGGGTCCTGTGGTCCATAATTTATATCGTTATACTCACCCATGCATGGGCTTTTCCCGCACCTCGTTGTGTTTGGTGCAGACGATGGACTACGTTGACTGAGGACGAGAGTTCCAGGAGTAGAGTTATCTCGTATGTGGATCTTAGACGTGGTGTACCGTAGAGACGACTATTCAAGAGTTGTACCTATCCTTCAGTTATGATTCTTGGTGAGTGATTACAGGAGTTGTTCCAGTTATTTTATACTTTTAGTTTCTTATACTTTCTAGTTGGGATTGTATTTTGGCCCCTTTTTCTTACTGTACTCAATCTAATTTATTGTACTATTTTTGGTCTTTGTATCTTGTTGTGTGCATGGCTGCATGAGTTTATAGGTTATAAAGGCAATCCATTCCCAGTTTTAGGTAATACACCTTCGGTGCTAGTCACTGGCTCCTAGCCTATGGAAGTCGGGATTGGGTTAGTCACAGCAGAGACCTTGGGGGATGGGTCGTGACACAAGGACTCAAAATAAAATCTAACCCAACTACTAAATTCAATGACATTCCACAATGTCATCCTAGAAACCAAAAAAACTATATATATATATATATAAGATGAGAATAATAGGTATACCAAATAAGGACATAACCAAGGCCTCAGGTGCCCATGAGAAAAGGGAATGGTAATTCCCCAATAATGAAATAACAGAAACCAAATGAATATATACATTCCATCACCAAACCAAGCCTCGCCATAGATTTCTCACCTAATCACAGATCAAATATAACAATATATGATCAACATCATTACAAATAAAGGCATCTTGATATCACTTCTACACTGATCTTCCACTTTCATGCCACAAAATCAAATTTCTGATTCTCCTTTACCTTCTAAAAAATGGAATCACATCGCATCACATAGAATAAAATAATTCCATAGTCACCATGTCCATAGATCACTTCACATCCCACATGTAAACACAAGGACAAAACTTCCCATCACCACCAAAACCTGAGCAGTTGTGTATCATCAAAGTGAAATAAATCAAACTCTTTCTCTCCTTCTACAACCAATTAACCAAATACTAATCACATCGATCCACATCACGTCTCTCCCATAGACACCTAGTCTAACACATTGCTTCCCCCCACAATGAAATCTCTGCCAAAATATAACATCACTACACATATCGACTGTTGACTCCTCTTATAACACATCAGATCTCACCAGTAGGGACATATTCTAACATATCATTATTGAAGGATAAGTGGGGGAGATGGGGTACCCTATATCTATATCAATTCCAATATTTATGTTAGGAAAATCACATTGAACACATCACCTTTGAGCATTGGTATAGTTATCCATATCAGGTGGGGAACATTCAAAATAACATAAACATACATGTTATATAAATAGAACACAATACCCAAACTATGGGTTTACATCAAAAACATTAGCACACACCACCTCACCACCACATACTAGTCATAAATCAAATCAAATGCTACCCCCACAATATAAAACACTACACAACTACCTCACGATACACATAAATATTATCCCACATTAAATTAATAGTTCCTATATTAATGGGTCATACATTTCATTTCAAATTACACAACTAATTCATTCATTCAATTAGGTTTAAGAAAATTATCAGACTTCTGTTTCCAGTTATCCTTGTCTCTCTACTTGCCTATTTTTTCTTATTCTATAATAGTTCATCCCTTGTATAACTAAAAAAAATAAAGTAACCAAGACATAAAAAAACTGAACCAACTCACAAAACTACCTCAACTAATCCACCATCATCATCTAATTACAACACCCAAGAAATATAACAAAAAAAGCACAAATCTCATCTATTAGTAACCTATAGTCTCCACACACCACAACCAAATTACCACCACCACCATGCCACAACCACTATTCCAAAACCCCAACACGACAACCAATATTCCATAACCACATGCATCGCATCGCCAGACATATCCCATTGCTTCCATACAGACCAACCTCTGATTGATATCCCCAGACACCAAAAAACCTATCCAATCACCTTGAGCACTATAAAAAATCCCAAACTACAAAATATAAACAAAACATGCACAAGCATATTCAATATCAAACAAGTATTCTTCAATAACTATTCCAAATAATTATTTGATGTCTTTTTTATTTTTTATAGGTTTTATCACACAAACTAGATGTCTCTGGGAGACCAAATATTACCCAAATATATTTTCATTATACTTTTATCTAGGTCATGATCACACAAAAACACATTAGGGGTGATCATAGTAAACAAACTACAACATAAAAATTGTTCCTATGATCTATTATTTTTGTAATCAGCAATAAAGATTCAAAATAACATCAATAATATATATCAGAATAGTAAATAATGTAATTACTCTAAATTCATAGTAATTTTAGAAATTAGAAATAATAATCTCATTGTAAAGACCCTTATTATCCACCCCAATGAAATAAAAAACTTATATATCCTACAATTACTACATAGATCGTTGAGGAAGAGGATTCCATTCCTTAAGGATAATTTCTAATGTTGTTATGCACTATAAGGGAATGTAGTAACATCCATGGAAACACGGCCACACAGTGAACATGTGAATAAACTTATACCAAACCAGTTTTTAATTAGAAAATAAATCCCAAACAACCAATAGAATAAGTTCACCATGAAAGTGGATCTCCGAAGAAGATTGGAAAGAAACCCGTAAGAAATAGATGAGAAATTAGCACAGGTCACCAATGAGCATCCACTGAAACCAACGAATATACATAGGAGGAAGTGGGCTAGTGGGTCTCCTTAGGGAACCAAATGTTAATTTCAAACAAGATAGTGATATGTTCAAATGAAAGAATTTTTTTCCCAATGGTTATTAAATAACATAGAAGTCTGTTGTTTCACATGGTGTAACCAATTCATGATGTGGAGTCCCAAAGATTCCCAAACGTTCATGCATTCACTAAAAGTAAAATCGCCTCAACAATTATTTAATCAAATATCATGTAACAATTGCATAAAGATAATCTTTTTTATATCCTCTATCACCATTAATAAAATCCCTGAAATTATCCTACTACACAATTAGTGAATCACTGGTTCACATTGTGTAAACCATTCATGAATTGAATCTCATGTAGCATCATTTCTGCACCTCCAACCACTATGAAACTTTTCCAAGCCTCCTTTGAAAAAACCCCAACACTGAAAAAAAATGAAACATACCATTAAGGAACAATATATTAACAAATCTCTATTATGTTTTGTTTTTTTATTGGAAAATGGAGAAGGAATTAGTGAGTAAAATCCATTGTGTAGAATCATTATCTATAATCTAATTAACTATACATAATATAAATCCCATATTTTTGATAGATCTAAATAATATGTTAAAAATAATATTAAATTTCATATTGTCACTTACTTAATATAATAACCATCATTAAATAATATTCCCAAATGATAAAAATTTTATTTTTATTTTATTTTTCATGATAACTTTTGTAAAAAAACATCCACTAGATTTTAAATTAATATGTTTCATGATATGTGGTATTCATCCATTTTAACAAATTGAAATTTATTGAATATTTAAATATTTATTTAATTAAATATTTGATTCATTAATAAAAAATATTTTTGATCCATAAATGTTAATAAAACTATTCCTTAGTCATAAGAATAATATTTAGACAAATAATTAAATCTAAATACTTTTTAATCAAGATCAATTGAATTACATATTGTGGGACCATATAGTATAATTTATCATTGGATTTAGTTTGTATTTCAAAATGTCTTTGATTATAATCTAGAAACATTTCAGGAAACACATGAGAATGAGCATAATGTCACAACACTGATAACCATATATGAATTCTCAATATGTAATATAATCCCATTATAAAAATAACACATCAATAAGGATTCATAGTTATGTCACCAAACTATATAATATATACCACATCCTTTCAGTATCTGAAAAAAACAAGTCATTACATCATTTCCAAATAATTTAACGCAATTGTTCAATTCCATTCATTGGGATATGATATTAGTTTCCATAATGATTAATAGGAAAAATCCTTCCTCAAATTAGTCATTAATAAAAAATCATTCATACACACCCAACATATCAAAATTCACATAGAACGATTATTTTCACCATTTGAAAAATACATCTATCTTCTTGAGTGGCCAAATGTATTAATTATAATCATAATTTCTTCGAATCAGAACACACATTCATAGATAAAAATATCTGATGACATAAAAACAAAACCATTCCATACTATAGTCACTATTCTCATAATAACTAATCCTAAAGATTACCAAGTGAATAATTCTTGAGATGAATCATCATCCTCATAATATTATGTTAACTAGATAGTATCATTATTTTTTCCCATGAAAAAACAGTATCAAACCACAAAACTATATTAAAGAATATCATAGTTTGACTTCAAGGACCTCATCATAGTGGGGAACATATATGACCTTATCAATGAGACATATATTGTGGGAAATTATAAGGTTTTATTCATGAATAAAAATGAACAATATGTAATAATATGTTTTATTAATATTAAATACATTGAATATACAAGTGATAAAAGTAAAAACAGTTAGTCCTAGGGAACCAAGTCTTACCAAATCAGCCTTTGACTAGAGCCGAATAGCAACGACATTCATCCTTGTAGACTTCTCATGATAATCACGCTTCTAATGATTTAAGCTTTTATTCAATGGTACAATATGTTTTATTTGTTGGAATTCTTCACAATGAAACCTCACATATCTCAGGAAAATCCCTCAATATGAAAAAACATATGATGTTGGTTATTTTTCAATCGATGTGATATCCACTCCATTATGAGGGATATGAAAAAAGTAGTATCAAAATAAAGTGTGACATGATCATTACTACTTGGTTCCACATCATGAACTCGAATGAATCATTACATCCATATCAATGTAGCCTTTTTATATCTATTTAATATCACCAAACCTCTATTCAAAATGAATATATATATAGTTTATGACCTCATTTGATATTAATCAATTTGGAATATAAAATATTCATATACTTTAATGACAAGTTCATCATTTACCTAAAACAGATGGAATATATCATTTGTATGATTCAGATAATTAAAGATAGTCTTAACTTCCATCCAATGTTATTCACATCAAATGGTTATAAATATTCTTACCACACTTAATTAATAAGAGACATATAACCTCATGCATATCATAACATACACAACTGACATAACCCATCATTCATATAGAATACATTCCAGTCTATTTCATTAATCATGTGTCTGAGGATCGTTTTCCAAGAAAGATGAAATCCGTGTGACAATTAAAAAAACATTCTAGGATTTTTACATGCTAAACCTCTTTAATATCTTATCAACGCATATAAAGTATCTTATTATATGTGTTCTCTTGGATTTATCAGGATAGATCTTGATACCATGAAAATATACAATATCCTGGAATTCCTTCAGGGAAAATTCTTTATTAAATTAGTCCATAACATATTTTAAGACCAGTATTTATTTCAAATAAGTAATATGAAATCAATATATACAATTGTGAAAATGAATGCACTCACACTAAAACATTTATAGATAACAGTATCACATTCATTCATTATGATATAAAATTCTATTATGGATTATTCAAAATGAATATTCCAAGACATGGAAAAAATTTAAATCTATAATGGGGGTTTTTCATTTTTCAAAACATTTTTTATTCCTTTTGAGTCGCAGACCCTTTGGTTTGTGTCCAAGATACATCCTCTTGAATGTTCCCATTAAGGGAGGGTTTTTTAAATCAATTTTTTTTAAATTTAATAGTCATGATAATATGCAAGAGGAAGTAAATGTTTTATCGATTTCAACATTTTAATTAGTAAATTGGTTTAATCATAGTGAATTCCATGATTCTGTTTAAACGATTTTTCATCATATTTAAATTTATAGGTACTAAATTTTCCTACCATATCATGTTTCTTATTCGATGCACATTTTCAACCATTGTGATTTACATTCATTAAATGATCTACTATACTCAAAACATAGTTTTGGTAAATGGAATATGTTTTAGAATTCATGGATTCTTTCCACTAGTTTGTGTCTATTATATTTAATAATTCCTTGTAGTTTATAGGGTCATAATAGTAAAATAATTGTGAGTCACCATACTAGATGATTAGAAAATCACAAAATAGTTCTTCTATACCATCCATTTTTCTCATATATAGTATTTATTTTATGGGAACATTTTATTCCATGGGGAATTGATGAATTTTTTCATGTTCCAAATGATGTTTATATTTATCCCTTCATTAATGTGTATCTTTATTCCAATTTCTCTTTTAGAGATGTGATCATTCTTATAGAATGTGGAACACATGTACAAGATAACATTTTTTATAAGAACTATCCTATAATTTTTATGGTAGATACTATAAAGTTACACTTCGTTGATTAGGAAAATAATTTCTACAAGAATATTCCTTAAAAACTTCTTCTAATACATTCACATGTATGTATCAAAATATAGGTTCCATTCTATTCCATAATTTGTGGGTAATACCATTTTACACATTAGTTTTATCTTAGTATAGTATTTATTCATCTTTTCATAACATGTATCCCCAATAGATAATTGAAGACACACATAACCCTTTATTGATCACACCATGTCCAACAAGGTGTGGTACTCCCATTCACTTAAACCATTCCATTATAGTGTATAACGTAGAGTGAGTTGGGGTAGAATCCAAAAAACCTATATGTAATCAATGTAGTCATTATTAATGTATTCCCAACTATGGTATAAATTGAGTTTCTTAATAATATTACCAATATTGTTTTTAACATTATTATTTTAATCATTGAATTTTATCAGAATAATCTTATTTATACATTATCAAATATATATAGTGATATATAATAAAATAAGCTGTAAACAATATGAATTATGATAACCCACCCAGTGATTTAATAGTAAATGGTCACAACACATAGTTATGAACTAATTTATGAACCCCTTTAGCCATTTCACCCTTTACACTAAATAGTTTTTTGACATTTTTCAAATAATCATGGATGAAATGCTAAAATTTCTATTATTTTAGAAGAATATAATATCCATTTTATGCAATTTATTCAAATTATATTCATTTACATGACCTAAAAAGTAATTAAAATGTTTTGGTGGTGTGAGTCATGTGAATTAATTTCGTTATATATTTCCATTATGGGGTTTGGGTAATCCAACACATAAATACCTTTAATTAAATGACCCATACCATAACAAATGATATATTCATAAAATAAGAACATTTTATTTCTAAATATAAATATAAATTCATTGATTTCTATTTTTTATATATCACAAATGTTTTTGTTAATTTTTGAATCCCAAAAAAGCATTTAAAACTAATATAATCTGAGTTTGAAATGGGACATGGTAGTCACCACCAATTACAACAACAATCTTAGCTTTGTTGGTTTCCCGTAGATCTACCACCCATCATCAAAATTTTCTAAATATAATAGGTTGATATATTTTAATAAATATGTGATTTCCATAAGATATATATAATAAAAAGTATTATATAAATATAAATTGTAAACAATAACAAAAATATATAATGAATCCCTCAGCTTCTTTGGATGGGTGCATATTTTCATCTAGTGTTCCTTTTTGGAACCTGGAAAATAGAAAGAACCCCATTACCTTTCATTCCCCATGATATTCATCTTTTTTGGAAGGGTGTAGTGATGAATCCTTAGCCTTGGGGGGTCCTTTCAGGGACTTTTAATTTTTTCAAGATATTTATAAAATGATTTTTAATCTTTCTCTTTTTGTGATGTTGGAAAACCCAAGTAATTAGATCTCAGAGAGATATTTAATTGTTTTTAAAATTAAAATTTACTAAAAGGTTAGATAATATTTGAGGGTATAATGTAGCAATATGTTATGTGACCATTTATTTAAGTAGTTGAATCCATTAAACCTTTTGGAAAATAATTTCGAGAATGAGATTGACAACTTAAGACCAACCTGGCACACATTCTCCATTGATTATTTGAAAATTATCCTTATAGATCTTGAAACATTCATTCTTAGTTCTCTTATGATTTAGATTGTAGATGTTCTCATGAAATATATATGATTCATGTTTTATTTATAATTCATTAGTTTACAAGATATATTAAATATAATCCAATATTTAATATCATCTGACACCATCTTATTATTTTCAGAGATAAGGAACACTTTATCACATACCTCATTAGTAGGTTTACAAGGAATTTAAAATTTTATAACATTATATTTCTTCACATGGTTTAACACAACATGAAGGTGTCTGGACCATTATAGGGTATAACTACTTGTGGTGATATTACTCGTCATTAATATGGGTTTCCATTAGAGTATAGATAATGAATCTCCTAATTTTTCAACAATTACATAGGAGTAAAATATTCATTATATGGTTTCATACAAATTATGTGAGTAATAAAAATATTATGTATATTAAATATCATTTTATTCTATCATTCCCTAATAGACCTCATGATTCAACTTGAAATATACAACTTTTTTTGACATTCTAGAATAATGGATCTATATTTATTTTGTTATATTCAAGATAGAGTCCCAGTAAATTACTAGAAATTATTTGGGTAGGTGGTCTTTCTAAATGTGGTCTTTCTTCTCATTGATCCATTGATTGGACTCACCAATCCTGAAAAAATCACCTTGATTTCATCAACACTCCCCAAATTATTTTAATTGAATAATGAAGTATATTAAATATAATATTGATTCGTTTATGCCAACAAACTATCTTAGTAATGGCTTCCTAATAATTACATGTACCCCCAGAAGTGGTCAAACTAAAACCAAATTTATGACTTCATCACAATTCGTATGATGGAAGGATACTAACATATTATTAACATGAGGAGTTTTATTATTACAAAAAAAATTACCCTTTTATTGTTTATATGATTATTTAATCTTATGTCCACTAAATTTTATTAATAAAAGATCATTGCTAAAGTTTTTTATGTATAATCCATTTATTAAAATTCCATATTTACTAATTAATTTATCATTTTATGTGATTTCAAGAATGCATCTATAAAATTAATAATTCATAGACAAAATTATATAAATAAATAAATTACCTAATCATGAGTTTATCTAAAGGTTGACTTATTTAGAGGACAATAAATTGACCTAATTCCTATTGGGATAAATCATATTTCGATCATGGAATGAGTAATAAAATTCAACTTTCAACTAGTGTATCACCATGGTTGGTATCATTATTTTTTCTTCTAGAACCACCTCGATGATCTATGGTAATGTCCTTTAATTAAAAGTATTTATAACTCTCTTATAAGGGTGATGAACCAATTAATTAGTAAAAAGTGAATTACATAAATAATCATGGACATGTAGGTCCTATGTAATAATAGAGGGATAGATGACACAAACAAAATCATTTTAAACAAATAATAAATTTTTGGAAACCCATGAAAAAAATTAAATTAAATAAATATAACTCATACATACGTATGATCATGGTCTTGATAATTTTTACACATGAAATTATAAAGAATATAAAACAAATACATAACATGTGGTTAATATATTTGTTTAATAAGATAATAAAATCATGACTTAATATTGTTAATTATATTATTAATAAATTATTAAATTTTATCTTTTTTCCAACAATCATCATCAAATTCCCACCAACTATTATTTTAAATAAAATAAAAAGTTTTATTTTATTTAAAACTCAAAAAATAATAGAGTGAATTATACTTGGATGTAACCCAGTGATTAACTTTCTAAAGTACCCAAAATTACATAATTATATAAACTACACTAATAAGACATATTGTGTATATGTCTTGTATCATAATGCCAAGGCTTGTACATTCAACCTAATGGCCCATTTAACACATGAAAAAATGTAGAGTGTTAAACTAAATGTGTTGAATCATTGATATATAATACCAATACATGATTAATAGTCATGAATATTATGTTGAATAAATTAAAAATTTATTATATTATAAAAAATAACAAACTAAAATATTTTTTTATTTATAGACACACAAAACAAGAGTCGATATGGATTAAGGAGTATAAATGAATTTTAAAAATTCTTTTTGAATAGAGAAACTATAGAACGTGTAAAATATTTGTACAGAGTGTGAAATTTATCTATTCCAAATATCTGAAGTACATTTTAATGGACATATTATGTACACCTCATAAAAATTTATGATTTACATGACATGTATAGAGGATACATGAAGTGTCCTTCTAGTTACAAGGATTTTCATCTATATGTGTCATGTATTAAATACATGCAGTGAATTGATTACATGAAACTATTTGAATATATGTTTTCTATATTGAAAATGTATTTACTAAATTATTTGTAGTCAAACTATATATAATGTACTCCAAAAAATTAATGTTCCATGTTGGACGGTCTACAAGAACAGTAATTATTGTACGCGGTGTATTGAAAATACCTGATGACACAAAATTCATGTTGGAATCTTTGTTTAAATAATGAGGACACAGTATGTGTAACATGGTATTATATATAGTGTAGTGTTCTGTTATCCCACTATGATCTATGGATACTCCAAATGAGATAAAATTATATAAAATTCATTAATCATTAATCAATCTTGGTAATATTTGTGAGAAATGGAGAAGAGTGTGATGAGATTAAGATGATAGAATATAAATTAAATAAATCCTAAAATAAACTAAGTCTTAATTTGAAAATAATAAAAAATAAAATAAATATTTTTAAATATGAAATATGACCCATCTAATAAAACTAGAATTAAAAAGACATAATGGTAGCAGTGAGAAAGATGACAAATGAAAATAATTTATCAATCTAATAGATCATTGACATTATTTGTAGTGATGTGAATGCCATGAAGAAAAAAATATTTCCATTAAATATTTAGTCATGGAAACGTGGTACCCAATGTGAGGATAATTCTTGTCATATATATAATTAATTTAGTTTTATCTAAAAAATAGGTTACCTTTGATTCGACCCTTTCATCAATGTAGATATTTATCATCCAAAAACCCTTTTACAGATTTCCATCATTATGATCTAAGGATACATAAGTAGAATTCCTCTTTTGGATATCCACACATGTCCTATTAAACATCGAGGAACACCAATTGATATTTGATGGATAGTGTGATAAATAATGATTCCAGCATCTTTCATATTGATCAATCATCCTATGATCTTGATGGAATCTTTTTATGTTTCTTATCCATTAGAGAGAGATAGAAAAATGAAATTTATAGAGAAACCCATTATTCATAATGATTATATATTTCTTTTTTATACCTAAACATATATCATATCCGTCTATTTATACGAACGAGATTAGAATAAAAAATTTATTTAATTTTGTGATGGCCCTTATATAATATAGAAGCCTTATAGAAACCCCATAACCAAATAATAATATAAAAAATAATGTTATTATATTATTTTTTATTCTAAGTCGAAAAAATATATTTTTTCTAGATTTAAAATATATATATCATTAAACATGGTATTGTTATTTTTAACTTATTAACATTAATTTATTACTCAAATAAATATTTAAATTAATATTTTATTAACCAATAATAAATATTTGAGATCGATAAACTTGAAAAAAATTATTCCTCAATCTTGATAATAATATTTATTCAGTTAATTAAACTAGAATAGTATTTAATTGAGAATAAAGGAAATAATTAGTGTGTGGCCTTTTTGAATTATTTTTCACATTGAGATTAGGTGTGATTGTCTAAATTCCAATATTACTGTCTACCAACTAACCAATTATCCAAATATAAAGAACATAATATAACATTGTTGACATTTAAATATGAATGATCACTTTATATTATAACCCATTTTTCAAAATAACTCTTTATGATAGTTAAAGATATATATCACCGACCTATAGGCTGGATATGTCCTTCTTTTAATATCTAATGTGAATTCATAATTACACCACCACGATGGAATTTATGAAAAAATTTATATTCTAATTAAAATTTTGAGATATCATATTCTATAAATATGGAAGGAACAAATCCATTCTCAATAATATTAGTAATAACACGTCAATTGTGACATGACCAATGTAATCAACTTCATTATTAACATTTATCCTCATGGTTTATGAAATACATATATGTGAGAAAATGATACACATATTAATAATAATCATTATTAATTTGGATAGTCATACACATTTAATGACACCAATATTCTATTAACACAGACATATGAAATTCATACTAGTGGGTATTTTTTCATAATCTCATATCTTAGTGAATAATAAGGGTCAAATTCACCTCTAAAGCGTTATCCTCTTATGTTTACTCCCACCTGATAGCTACATTCTATGTGTCCCATCCATGATTATTATCTGACTATAGATTAATATTTAATAATTTCATCATTTCACATAACAGGACACATCATAGAGGGGAACAACTATGAAATTTTCAATGAGAAAAATATTCTAAAATATTAGTACATCAGGGTAATAAAAAACTAACAAAAATATCTATTAATAATTTTTATTAATATTCAATACATCCAATATAAATGTAATCATTGTAAAAAATAGTTGTTCCATAGACAATAACTATAATATAAATGCAACCCTATTTTCATTTTTTATAATGATCATCTTATATTTCCTGATATGAAGTATTATATTTAATGTTATACCACTCATAGGGGTATGTTTCAAATGGTACAATGGTTTTTATGGGTTTTGGGATTCAATTAATTACATTGATTCATAATGACTTTTCATAAACTACAATCTTTTACAGTTGTTCTATTCTACCCAATTATATTATTATGTGGTATTTAATTATATATTTTTATGTAAATGACGTTTTTAAAAAACTAAATATTCCTTGGTGATTGTATTGGTTCGTTAAAATGAATTTTTATTAATATAAGTCCGATTTATTTTAATGTATATTGTTTGAAGCCCATGATTTTACTGCTCAGTAATGTTATCTTTTTTGTAGTGAGTAATAAATCTATTTTTACCTCCTATGATCCATTTATTACACTTATTTAATATTTTGAAAAAATATGTCAACATATTTTGGATTAAATGGGGTTTCAAAAAGGTAATTTTAATATGTTCAAATGGGTTTTCCATCTTTTTAATATGTTATGTTTTATAATACACTCGATGTTATATTTACATAACCTTTATGTCTTCTTGAATTTTTCTATTATTAATGATCCTAATTAAATGTAAATGATTTGAAATTATTTTCAACTGTATTTTGTTACAATATATTCCTTTTCTATATCTTCGTGATAAAATATTCTTATTAAAATATGATGATACCAATGTATTATCACTTCAATTTTTTTTTTGGAAAATAGTATGTCTTAATTTAGTGTCTATTATTAAATACTAAACTAAAATTATATAATTTCAAAATATTTTATCATTATTTTTTCAGAACATTATGAATTTCTTAAGTCTCTATTAATAATGATTAATTGAATATATTTTTATTTCAATGTTTTTTCACATCTTTTCTTTGAAAACTATGTATCTTTTTCAAGTCTCAATTATTAAATATCATTTCAAAATTTAAAATTTTACTTATATGTATACATGTTGTTTTTGAAATAATGTTTATTTATCAAGATCATTGGTTTTTAAATGAGGTTTTAATAATTCTTATCTTCTCTATATTTTGTTTAATGGTAATTATTACAGTACTGTTGAAAATGATTTTATCAAAAAAAATTATTTCAAATTATATTTACCCTATAATTATTATAATTCATGATCTTATATTTTGATCCCAAATTATATATTATTTTTCTTTGATTTATATTATAAAATCAGAGTTCTAATATTATCATACTTCTTACGTTCATGTTATGTGATGTTTTTAAAAGGACTGTAAAACCCATTATCCTTCCCTGAGTTCATTAAAAAAAGATTTTGGTTGATTTTTTTAAATGAAAAAAATAGTTTGGATGGTGTGGGGTGGGCTCTATATCAACCTTGAATAAATTAGTTATGGATTTATAAAACATATAAAAAGGATATTATGCATGATAATTTTTATTGTTCACAACATGATTCATGTGGATATTATTAGTTCACAATATGAAGTGTGGGAATTTTGATTGGTTATTACAGGAAGTGTGAGCATTGTTTTTTTTTCACAACATGAAGTGTGGTCATTTTTTCTGTTCTAAATATCTAGAATCAAAATTTTTTTTATTTATTTAACATCATGTGTGGGAATATTGTAATTCAACACATGATGTGTGGAAATTTTATTTATTCATAATGTAATAATTTTACTATGGTTACATTTTTTCGTGACTCAATGTCTATACGAGATTCTATATTTCTATATGAATATTATTATTTTTATTGAAACATTTTCAATTTCTATCTATACCTCATAGATGTTCCATTATATAGGTTTTATCATTTTTAAACAAATGTTCTTTTATAATGGATACTGAACAATTTTTATTATATATTCTTTTAAAATTAAATTTCATCCCTAGACATGTTTTTTAATAATATTAAGATATTAATTTTGCTGACATGTTCAAATATATTCTCTTATAGGGAATTTAAGGTCTTCTCTTTCTTATGATTCCTTTTTCTATTTTATGAAGATAATTATAACAAATGATATTTCAATAAGAGGGTTTATTTGAGAAAAATATTTGAGTATTGATTATAGATAAAGATTATATTGTAGATAATAATGAAGACACCAAAACTATTAAAATTTTGGTAGTTAAACTATTTTTGTGATGTATTATTTTAATCTAGATATTTTTTTTACATCGGGATTATATTGTGTTTATAGCATTGGTTTCTGAGGAGGGTTTAATTAATTGGGAGAAAAAGTTTTAAATTTTCAAATTTTAGTTTTGTTATCTTTGTTGTTTGGGTGAGAGAACATTAGTGTTAACACAATAGATGACTCAAAATATATGACCATATCTTAAAATATAATTATTTTTTAGTTAAATGGTTATCTCATGACATACATCGGAATTTGGATTCCACTAGTGGCTATAGGCAGAAAACATATGCACCTAAGGGTAATCACCATGAATTGGGTTGGCTAAAGAATTTATCAGATCATCACAATGATTCAAAACGAGTCAACCTATAAATTTATAACATGTTTTAAGATACTCTTGGATATACATTAGTTGATCATATAAAAATTAAACATTACATTGAAATATTGATTTTCTAATTTTAGGAATTTAGATGAGAAGAATGTGGTGTTCCAACATAATGTAACCTAGGTAGAATGAAGAGAGATAAAGGATTAACATTGTATGAAATAGTTAAAATGAATGTATCATAAGTCGAAATGAGGTTTTTATTAAAGAATACATCGTTGGAGCTCCATTTATTATTCACACATATTATTTCTTTGGGATATTAAAATAATCATTCAATATTTACTATTTGGTTGAATCAAGATCGTGGAAATTAAGATGTGGATGGTGTGTCCCAAATAACTCATAATATTCATATTAGGGATAAGTAATTTCCTAGTATTATCATGTACAATGAGGAGGATTTCTAAATATATGATATATATTGAGTTTCCTATGAATCTTTTATCTTATTCATTTAGTAAACATTAATTAAAATTTTGAGAATTCTATTTATTTTTGGTGGTAGAATGTAAAGGCCCTTGATTTCACAATTTATTATCACTATATAATAATTTTTTTTATATATAGTTTCACAAGGAAAAAATTTGAGACATTGATATTTTTTAAATTTTCATATTGCTGATAAAAAATAGTCATTAAATATACCGGTATAAATGGAATTAACTATATAATAGAAACCATTAGGAATGAATGAACATAATACATAGGATGGAGTCTTTATTATGGATCCCGATTATCTGAACATGGAAATGAGTTTGATTCACTATAATTTTCCCTCGAACAATATGAGGAAAAACTGAACTAATTATTGTTTTTGAAAACCCATATAATGGATATGTTCATGCTTTTAAAGATTTCAAAAAGGTCTATACTAACTAAAACCGAAACTAGAGTTTATCTAATGTGTTTTCTTATGTAGAGAACATAGGGGTGTGTGTAAATATGAAATGATATTATAAAAAATGTACCAAAAATAATAATATCGACATATTAGTGATTTATATATTATTGTAAAAGTAATTTTTTAAAATTCACATTATGATTAATAAGTTATTTTCCCTAAATTGAAATTTTATTTAAATGAACTAGGTTTATTATTATATATAAAAAATTACATATTAACACTAAATAAACTAGAAATTTAAAAAATAGGCATTATAAAAAGGTTTTTTTTTCATTAAATACTATTTTTTCACCATGTTTTTTTTTAAATTTTGTTTTCATATTTTAGTATTTGAATTTGATAATATCATTTTTTGAATTTATTATTATCATAATATCATAAGATGATTTTTGGGACATTTTTAACATAATTTTTCCTTCATGTGAAAAGTGATATCTCTACAGGAAAAGTGGATATTGGCGACAAGCCATTTGAGATGAGACACTAACCCATCGCCAATAGTCCGTTAGAAGGTATTTTTTGTGATAGGAGAAGAGACCCAATAAAAAAATCTAGTTTTTGCAAAGGGGATATGGTTCCCGTAAAAAAAAGAATTGGTGCAACTTTAATTCCAAAACATGGGAAATGGTATGTGTGACGTGCTACTATAGCTCGTTGCAAAGACCCAGTGTCATTTTTTGTTTTTAAGATGGGATATATATCACGTTGAAAATACTGTGTCGGTATGTTGCCTTTTGTGATGCATCCTATCTCAAATGGTACAATTTGCGACATAGATAACATCCCAAATAATCATTTCGCAAATAATCTAACCTGTATAAACTGTTATCCATTTTTTCCCATTCCACTAAATTATCTACTCCTCTCTCTCTATAGTGGAAAATTGAATCTCAAAATTTTTCATAGAATAAAAATTTTGAATGGGAGCATTATTCATTCCATATATCCTTCCAATTACTCAGTTTTAATGTATTTATCTATTTCATTTTTTTAATTAATTTGTTTTGTTTTGTTTTACTTATAATTATTTTTAATTAGATTCAGTTAAATTAAATTAGTATTTGAGAGTTTTATTTATCATTGTTTATTTTAATTTTTACAAATAATTACATGCAATTGGTATGTATTAGTATTAATTAACAACTATTATATTAACTATTATTAATAAGTAATAATTAATATTGAGTTCTAATAATTTGTATTAAATTTTTATAATTATTAATAAATTTTAATAATGTATAATAAATTGTAATAAATTGTAGTAAATTGTAATAATTAGTAATAATTTTCAATAATTAATAATAAATTTTAATAATTAGAAAATAATTGAAATAATTAGTAATAAATTGAAATAATTAGTAAAAATTTGAAACAATTTTTAATCAATTGCAATAATTAGTTATGAATTGACATGAATAGTTTTAAATTGCAATAATTAGTAATAGTATTCATTAATTAGTACTAAATGACCATAACTAGTAATAAATTTCAATTATAAGTAATAAATTGTAACAATTAGTAATAATTAGTAATAAATTCTAATAATTAGTCATAATTAGTAATAAATTATAATAATTACTAAAAAATTAAAAAATAGTATTAATTTCTAACAATTAAAAATATGTTCTCATAATTAGTAATGAATTTTAATAATTAGTAATAAATTGATATAATTAGTAATAAATTGTGAGAATAAGTTATGAATTGCAACAATTTGTAATAATTATCATGTAATTCTACAAATTAGTACAAAATCATAATAATTAGAAATAAATTCTTATAATTAGAAATAAATTCTAGTAATAAGTAATAAAAAATAATAAATTATAATAATTAGTTATAATTATTGATAAATTATAATAGTTAGTAATAAATTCTAATTAGTAGTCATAAATTCTAATAATTAGTTATTATTAGTAGTATATTATAATAATTATCAATAAATTCTATTAATTCATAATAAATTTAAATAATTAGTAATAAATTCTAATAATTATTTACAATTAGTCACAAATTCTAAAAATTATAAATAAATTTTGGTAATTAGTTATAAATTATAATAATTAGTTATAAATTCTAATAATTATTTTTTCTCACCACCGCTAGATTTTGGTTAATATATTTTCTTTTTTAGTTTAAAATTTAACTATAAATAATTTTTTAATTATTTTGATTTTAAATTTTAATTGGTAGAGTCTTATAATGTCATGATCTCTCAAACACAATCTGAGAGTCCGGTCGAGACCGATACTCTGACTAGTGCCCACTGATTTAATGAGACAAGATGGATGCAGGTAACCCAATATGCCTTTGAGAAATGGAAAGTTTTTATCATCAACTCTCAATTGATGCTTGGGGATTATTATGGCTCCACTTATATGTTTGCATCTAGCTCACGAGGAGCTCGTGGGGAGTCATCATCATCTGCTACAAAGTATTTGGAAAACACAAGGTTAGAGTGAGAATATAGAGAGTATATATAAAGAGAAGGAGCAGATGTGTCCATGACAGCAGCTACAGTATGAAGAGCTCCTATTATAGGAGTAACAACAAGAGATGCTGGAGGAGATGCATCAATGCTGATATCATCAAGAGCATGAGTAGTTGGAATACATGTGATTTATGACTTGTGGTTTAGGGATGGAGTTCCCTCCACAATCTCCTCCAGCTCATCTTCATGACCTCCTGGTCAGTGATATATTTATTTTTTATGATTATACAGTTGAATATAAATTCTATTTGTAATATTAACTATCTATATTTTTATATAATACATTTTTTATATAGTTTTTAATATTACTTTGATTATTAATTTATAACCATATATATATATATATATATTTTAGTATTTTGTTAAAATTTAGTTTTAAATATTTTATTTTTATTATATTTCAATATTTTCAACGAATGATGTGGTTTTCATTATTTTAAAATTGTTTCTTATATTATTTAAAATTTTAATATTGATATATTAATATTAATAATATTATTATCATTTCATTAACATTACAATAATTATCGTTATTATTTGAATATTATTTTATTATTTCATAATTTAATTTATATTATTAATATTAATACTCTTATTTCATTAATATTAATATTATTTTATTGTTATTTTATTATTTATTATTATTTTTATTTTTTATACTATTTTTGACTTGTCTAGTTACAAACATGGCTTCAAAAAACACAAAATTACTATTTGTGACAGGTCATCACAATATAGTATTTAAAAAAACACGAGTAAGCTATTTAGAATGGATGTGAATTCCATCTAAAATAGTTTCTTTTTGCGATGAGCCATCAATAAAAACCTTTATGTGTGTTGGTCTTTTCTTCAATAAGTCATTTGTGACAGGAACCTAGCACAAATATATTATTTTCTAGTATTGATTTATTTTATTAATTCCATCACTTTAATGAAATGTTTCATACAAATACATTGAGAATTATTTAAAAAAATTATTAAAAAATTATATATTCTAAACTATGATAATATATTTGAAAATTATATGTTTAATTTATAAATCCTTGTTCAATATTTTGAAAATTTTTACAAGATTTAAAATAGAATCTATTTTTTGACTATTTTGTTTAATTACTTAAATCTTAAAGAAATGATGTTTTTATTTATTTTTTTAAATAAATTAATTATCAATGATAATAATTATCTTTAATACAATGGATTCCATGAAATTTTTCACACTTCACTATTCATTAATGTTTTTCATAAAAATTAATCATTTTCAAAATGCGGGGTACTGTTTTTTATAGTCACATGTGTTAAAATTTGTTTTCCATGCACATAGAATTTTATATTGAATAAATTCATCTTATAATAAATAAAATTAGGTTTTTAGTTTATTAATATTTCCAATTTCAATTTTCTGGGTGAAGTTATATTATTAGGAATCACTAAATTTAGTTTGATAATGGTAAAAAAATTATTTTAAAATTATAAATTTATTAATATCAAGGAATTGAAATCCAATAAATGTAATTGATATAATTTAAAAAATGAATCTAATATGAATAATAATAAAGAAAATATACATATAATTACTTATTTAGTTGTTAATAATTAATGTATATGGTTAGGAATCCATAATGGCTAAAATTCCATTTTTATAATATTATATGTTTTCTACCTATTATATATTTTAATTTAAAATGTAAATTTATAATATTGATAAAATTAAATAAATTATATTGATGATAAGTTTTCTTTCAAAATAGAAAATTATTTTATATCCGTTGTGTTATATATTTAAAAAAACATAAATCACCTGGTCAAAAACTAGTTACCTTGTTTAAAAGTTATTATAAAATATAAAACATTAATATAAAAACCTATAAAAAGTAAATCAAATATGAGAAAACACTTTTTGATCAATGATAGATCTATGAATACCCTAAAATCCATTAGTTAAAATATTCAGATCTATATTCCTAGAATAGTTTTATTCAATTAATAATATATAATGTGTGTTTTCAAGAGTTCTTTATTCCTCACCTATAAAAGGGGACCAATAACACACTTTCAAATACACAAATATCCTTAAAATTCATGCTTGAAACTATTAATTTCCCCTACACCTATAATATTATCTTTCAAACCTATATCCATGGTCACTCGTTGTTCTCATATGCCATTAAATTGCAAGTAGTCATACATGAAAATATCAAGTCCATGACATTAGTATTATCGCTTTCGCATGTTTTTCTCCACATTTCTACTCTCCAAACTATCATATCACCATAATAATATTATTAATTCAATATAATTATTATAAATAATTTATAAAAATTTAATTGTAAAAATATATTTATTCATCACTATGTTCTTATAAAAACAATGGCACATCAATCACACATGGGGGTAGACAAATACCTCCATGCATAATCATTGTTTACATTTTTCTACTTGTTTTCCATTATATATCCAAAAAACATTAAATCAGGTAAAAACTAATTAAAAATATAATATTCTTAAATTTTTATTATAGTGAATTTATGTCAAAAGATATGCCTCCATAGCCATACTCACTGATTGAGTTAATGCAAGGTCATGTTTTGGTTAGCTAAAACACCTACATGATTGATGATTTAAAAACTAAATATGGATAAATAAAGGAACATGAAAATTATTATTATTGTAATATAATTGTTAAATAATTATCATTATTTTATTATACAAATAATATATTTATTATTCAACTTATTAACAAATTATCTTTTTTGTTATCTAAAATTAATAAAATATACCGTTGTAAACATTGTTTACACATAACATGAAGAAAATATATAAATAATGAAATAAGTATAAATTAAATCAATATAAGTGAAATGATAATGTACCAAATGAGTTATACCAATGTTTTACTTATTTTCAAATTGTGCGTAAATATTTAAAAATTATGATACATGTTCAAAATAGTTAATGTTATAAACACTCTATGGCCATCATACAGTATAATTAATTAAGGTACTAATGGAAAAAACATATAAAAAGTATTATTAAATAGAATTATCTTAGAGAATGTTTATGTAATATAATATTTATTTAGATAATTGTTTTATGAATTTAGGGTATAATCAACAGTGAGATGAAACAACGTAAGGGTTTATTTATCTCAAATTTGAATCCATTGAGACAAGATAATGTGGTACACTATGTTCCTTTTCCATGGATTAAATAATTACATGTCATAATTATGAGTCCTAGTACTATTATATTTCATAATATTTTTTATGTGATGTAATACTAAGGTTGTTTTATTATTCAAAAGTTACAAAAATTTTATAGTGTTATTAGGATATAAATATTTTCATTATGATGGTATATTTTTTCCTTCACTGAAATCCTTAAATATTCATATATTCTTATAAATGAAAATATTATGATATAATTATACATTAGATACTATGAAAATCGTGTTTCACATAAGAATATTGGCCATTTTCTATTCTATCATTTCATTAATTTTTTTTAAAAAAATTCCCATTGGTTTCAATAGATTTTTCTACCTTGTTCAGGTTCTTATCCACCACAAGTGTCCTCCTTTCATTGTGTAACTTCATTTTTATTTATCTCCAATGATCCATTTATTCATATATATATATATATTCATTATTAAATAATGTTTTATAGATTTTTTAAATATGTATATTTTCAAAAATGTTATTTCAAAATGATCAAAAGGTATTCCCATATTTTCAAGATAAAAATCTTTCTCATCTATAACACATTTTTTTGATACCCTTTTTTCATGTATCGATTATTAGTGGTTTTTTAAAATAATTTTTTAATGTATTTGTTAATAAATTTTGAAAAAAATTATTTCCTTTTCATTTTATAATAACTATTTTTTAAAAGTCAAAGTCTCTAATGTATTTTCACTTCCCCCTTTTGAAAACATTATGTCTTCATAATGTATTTATTATTAAAAATTCTTTTTTGTTTCAAGGTTTTAAAATAATTTTAAATTTAAATTTTTTAAAAGATAATTTAAATACGACGTTGTTAAAAATTATTTAAAGAGTAATATTTTTAACGTAAATTGACATTCTTTTTATTGAAAACTGTAAATCCTTTTCATATCTCTATTATTAGAAATTATTTTAATGTAAAATATTTTTAATAATTATAAATTATATCTTTTGAAAAATTATTTATATTTAAGGAAAATTTATTTTGAATTAAATTTTTAAAAAATCTTCCCTTTCACTTCATAAAATATATTTAATGTAATTTGTACTTCAATATTTTAAATGGTTTTCTAAAAAAAAATTTATTATTACCTACATTTAACCTTAATTGTTTCTATTTTATGAACTGATGTTTCGATGAACCATTTATATTTTATTTTAATAATTTATATTTTTTAAAATGAGTGTTTTGATATTATATGGTTTCTTATGTTCATTTTATGTTATATTTTATAAAGTGTTATGAAACCCAGTATAATTTCTTGGGATCATTTAGATATATTTATTATTGATTTATTAAATAGATAAAATATTTATTGATGATGATAGAGGGTATAGCCCTCCAAAGTATTGTTTAAGGATTCATTTCCCAAGATTTGATGATATTAACCATGATAGTTTCTTTGTCCAAAATTTGAATGTGGGTATTTTTATTTTTCACAATATGATGTGTCAATTATTTTTTTATTCAAAATATAAAGAATGATAATTGTGTTTTTTTAGTATCAGATGTGTAGAAATTATTTTTTCACAATATGATGCATGGGATTTTTTTGACAACATGAATCAAGGGAAATTTTTCCATTCACCACATGACGTGTGGATATATTCCTTTTTAACAATGATAAATCTTCTCTATGATTTTTCCATGATTCTTCATATATATTAAATCCCATATTTTAAAATGAATATGATTATAGTTATTGAATCATGTTTATTTTCTCATAAGTACCAACACTTGATACATGGTTTACGCATGTTGATTTGACATGATATGTCCTTCGATCATTGATTTTTAATATTTCATATTGTTTTGTATAACATTTTTTAAAAAAATTCAGCCAATTCCAAGTTTTCTCATATATTTATGATATAATCATTTATGAAAAGATTGAAATTGTTTCCCTTACTATGCATTTGAGGTCACCCCTTTTTTATAATATCAATATCAGTGATATTACTGTGATTATATCATATGATATGTCAATAATAGAGTAAAGTGGTTAATATTGACAGAGTAATTATTAGAGATTAAGATTATTATGTACACAATCTCCAAGATAATGAACCATTTATTCATTTGGTTCTGTGAATGTTTATGATATTTTTTATTTATATCATGAATTTTATTTTATAATTAAATTCATTGTTATCATATGATTATATATTTGGTATTCGATAAGGGTGTAGATAATTTGGGGGATAGATTAGTTATTTCTTGACACTAGTTAAGTGATCATTGTTATATAGTTATAGAACCTTAATGAAAACATAATTGTTTTGTCCATGTATCGGCTAATATACTAAAATATTGGTAAACAATTTCCTAGATTGTTTTTCCTAGAAATGCATCCCTTCAGTGAAACAATAAGTACTTTTATATGTGTAACCCTAAAATAGGATGGTAGATCATTGAACCAATCATCACCATGATATACAATGAGTGTGACAAAGATTGTGATTATCATTTTAAAACCTCATGGGATATGATTTAGTAGATAAAATACTCTTTATGAACCACAATGGTGGATTTATATCCAAGTTAAATTTTGGAATTATGATTAGAAGTTATAGATATTCCAACAAAATTTATCCTATGTAGAATTAAGAGAGATATATGATTAACAGATTTTGAAAAATAAGAAATTAATGTATTATAAGTGGAAATGACAATTTCACTGGTTTAGAGATCATATAAATGAAATTTCACATTTTCATGATTTATTTTCATTGGATATTATAATTAAATTTTTAATTCTAGTATTTAATTGAATCATGATCTTGTAAATAATGTTGTGAAAGGTATTTACTTATGTGCTATAATAAATAATATCATGGAAATGTAATTTCCTAGTATTAGACATTATAATGATGTGAATATCTCAGTATATGATATATAATGATTTTAAATGGATCACTTAGAATATTCCATTAATAAATGATTATTAATTTGTTAGGTGGAAGTTTATTTCAGGTGTGGGGGAGAATGTTACAACCAAATACTACACGATAAATTATAATTTTATAAATATTTTGTTAATATCATGTTTCAACCCCAAAATCAAACTAATGACCTAGATATAATATGAATATTAGATTGATTGTTAAATTATTTGGTATATATTAAAGTAATTGCATCACAAAATCAATTAATAAAATATGAATAATTGAAATTATAAGTAGAGTACATCTTTTGGAAATCCTTTTATACAAACACTGAAGGGAGGTATAATTGCTTGGGTTATACCTCAACCAGTCCTACAATGATATTGAGTAAACACATGTTAAGGAAAACCATATATTAGATAATTTCATGATCATAGAGATATCTACAAGTTCTAGGCTAGATCAATAGCCACCCAAAATAGAAAACAAGTCATATCTGATGTTTATGTCTTACATGGAGATAAAAATGGGTTATTAAAATAGAAAATAAGATTATATAAAACAATAATAAAATATTTATATTAATGTATCATGAATTTATATGCCTTTAAAAAATAATTTTTCCTCAAATAACATTACACTTAAAAATATATATTTCAGAAATAGAAATTTTATTCCAGGTAAAAAATTTAATTTTTATAGAATAATAACATATATATATATATTTGTATTATATTAATAATTATTTTATAAAAATAATATTATTATACCAAAGGTAATTTTTTTATAAAAACATGTTTTCAGTAGATTGATTTCATTATTTAAATATATAAATTTTAGTATTTGAAATTGAAAAAATTTGTATATATATTTCATTTAACGTAGTCATATTAGCTTAAGATAAATAATTTGGAATTTTCTACCATAATTATTGTCATGTGAATATTGAAATAACAATTTTAGGAATGTTGTCCCAAAAATAAAATTACATTATAAATACATAGAGTGTTTTTGAACCATTTTCCCCATAAAAGTATATATTATAATGTATTATAAATTATTTTAAAATAATATGATTTTTTTTATAAACTAATTGTCAATATTTTGAATGTTTATATGGCGTTTCAAATGAAATCTAATTTTTTATAGTTTTTTTTAAATAATTATTCCATAATTAAATAAATGTATTTACTAAATTTATTGTCAAATAATACTATTTTAATGATACTAATTTATATAAATATTTTGATTCAATGTAATTTATAACACTACCTAAATCATCTATCACTTTTGCATAAAAATAAACAATTTAAAAAATAGGTCTTCTATTGGTAAATGTGCTTGTGTTAACATTAGTTTTCCATAAAAACATAAGGTTAATTTGATAAAACGATTCTTATATGTGAGAAAATAATATTCATATCATTGAAATGTTATAATATTATTTTTTGGAATTCAATTATATTGATAGGAGTATGGATAACAACCAAGATAATGGTAAAATAATTATTCTAAAATTAGTTTTTATTAAAATAAAAAATATTCTATATCAAATAAAAAAAATATTTTTAATAATGAATTTAATATTATTTTTTATTATATAAATATATATATTAACAATCATTTAATTGGTAATCAAGAAAAAATAAAATTATGAATCCATAATGGACAAAATGTAATTTTTCAATTACTTTTTTATAATGATTATATGTTTTAATTTAAAATATAATATTACAATATTAAAAATTGTAATTAGATTAAATATATGTTAATTTTACGTTCTTGTGAAACATTTCGGGTTATATGGATTATGTTATATGATTAGTAAAATATAAAATCACATTGTTAAAAATAGGTTTACTAGTTTAAAAGTAAGAGTAAAATATTATAACAAATAGTTCAAAACCCTATAAATGGTTTTCAAATAGGAGGAAACCGACTTTATTGTTGTCAAAATACCCAAAAATCCATTATTTTGAATCTTTTTAGCTACTAAACAAGGAATAGTGTCATGGAATTATTAAATTAAAAATTTTGTTTCCAGGTGTGGGCTCTTCCACTCTAACTAAAGGGGATCCCTTATACCCTCTAAAAAACAAGTATCGTTATAATTAATCCCTGATAATTTTCCATTTTACTCTATATAGAACTTTCCCACCCAAAAATGAGACCATGTTCACTCACCTTTCACCTAATAAAATCAAATTGAGGGAAACATTCATAGAGAACACAATGGCCAAATGTGTTTATTATATCCTTCAACTATATTTATTCTTAATTATATGATTTTAGATATATTATCCCCCTAAGAATATATTGAATTTTTGTATAATTTTTATATTCATATGTTTTTATATTAATTTCACAAACCATTTTTATTTATTTCCATACACAAAGAAAAAATAGGATTGTCTATCATATGTGACCATTGAATACCCCCTCTATAAAGAATCTATTTTTTTCATTTTTCATCTAGTTTTACATTATTTATCCATGAATCATATAATATAATTAAATATCATGGAAAAATAAAAAATAATTATTATACTTCTATTGTAATGATATTATGTTAAAAGAAACATCTACTTAACCATACTCAATAATTATGTTAAAGTGAGTTCATGATGTGTTCAGTTATTCATCTTCATGGACCATGCCTTAAAAATTATTATGGATTACCATAAGAACATGAATCCTTATACTGTTATAATATAATAAGAAAAATACTATAATATTGTTCTCGATATTTCCTTGTAATGATTAATGTAACCTTGAGAGGGGTTGAATTAGTGACATACTTTTCTATAAAATTTCTTTTCTATTCAAATAACCTTATCCTCTTCTTAAATAATGAACAATTTACAGGAAAAAAATTCAAACATCTATAAGAGCACAATTATTTAAGTTGTTCGCTGCAGAAAAAGAGTATCTTCATAATTTTCATGATTTCGGAATAATTCAATAAAACGTAGTCCACTAGAAAACTATCCTTTGGTGTTCATAAAACAAGTGGCATATTCCCTTTCACTTGTGTGGCTCTATAATAAAAACAACATTGAATGTTCTTATTCTATAAAAAAATTGTAACACATGTTGGATCGAATATATGTATATGTATGTCTATTAGATGGAACAATACAAGAGGGGGGGTGAATTGTCGGTTTAAAAAAAACTTTGAGTTTTAGCAACAAAGAGAATAGTTTAAATGATCTTAAACAAATACAAATACAAACACCCACAATTGTATTGAATATAAAAGGTATGATGTATTGTAATACTAATGTAATGTAAAACGATTGTATTCAAGGTGAACACAATAATCAGAGTAATACAAAGATGAATGATTCTACCTTAAAGCGTATAGAATCAATCAATAGAAAATGTAATAGAATGATTGTAATTGAAACAATTACAATTGAATATGTAAAGAAGAAAGGAAACAATACAAATCCCTTTCTAATACACGTTAACAACGGAAATGTAAAAGTAATACAATTCTTTTAACCCAAAGAGAAGGGTTATCCTTTCACCTAGGATAAAAGGTCTGTCTCACCAACACCTTGGTAAGCCCTCGATACGATGATCGACACGTCTGTCTGCCTATCCCCGGCAGCCCTCGATACGATGATCGGCACGTCTGTCTGCCTATCCCTGGCAGCCCTCGATACGATGATCGGCACGTCTGTCTGCCTATCCCCGGCATCCCTCGATTTTGCAGGTAATCGGCACCTCTGTCTTTCATTTACTTGAAAGCCCTCGATACGATGATCGGACGCACAAGGCTGATGAGAGAAGTCACAGTGTCTCTCTCTAGAATCTTGGTAGTTCGCAGAGTCTCTTCATTCGTTCTCTTTGTTCATCGTTGTTCTCTCAGCTTCAAATGACCTCCTATTTATAGGCCTCGGGTTCCAATGGTCATATTTCCTCCAACGGTCATATTGAAACAGAAAGAACGACATCGTTTTGATTATTTTGTAACTAACTCAATGACATCGTTCTGTTAGGACAAGAGATATATAGAAATGAAAAACATGAGTACGATTCATATGCAGAGAGAGTTTTTGACAAAGTACAAAAACAAATAATGATCATCTGAATAGCAGAGTCAGTACGATACGATTGACAGAGTCAGTAGGATACGATTGACAGAGTCAATACGATACGATTGATAGAGTCAGTACGATACGATTGACAGAGTCAGTACGATACGATTTGATCGGTACGATCAACATCGTACGATACGATAAACATGATAAAAGACAATTGTAATTTAAAAAATATGATAGAATGCATTTGTGATTTCCAAAACATGATATAGAAGTCAAAAGAGGACTTTTGACTTAACAATCTCCCCCTTTTTGGAAAGCACAACCCAAAAAGTAAATGTAACAAGAAATACTTATCTCCCCCTGAGTTATTGAAAACTCTTTTGAATAAGAAATTGAATACAACTAATCTCCCCCTTAAGTATGGACTTTCCTAAGGATTGTATTCGTAGATTTTCCTTAAGAGCATTGTAAAGAATTCTCCCCCTTTGTAAAACAATCTTTCCTTTGTAAATATTCTCCCCCTTTGTGATTTACAAAAAGAAAGGAGTAATCTTGAATTGTCTGAAAGAGTTAGTAAAGCAATACAAGACATTGGATAAAAGAAAAAGGATCATAAGAGTTATTACAAAACAAAGACAAGTTCCAAAAGAAACAAATACAACAATCATTTGTTTTCTCTTTCCTACTCATTCTTTATAAACTCATGAAGAATAGCTTTCATCTTTTTGATCTCCTTCTTGTCTTCAGAAATTGATTCTCCCTGAGTTTTGAGAAGCTCTTGTTGATCTGCAAAAATATGATCTTGATTTCTGATGGTCTCCTCCTGGACTCTGATTACTTCTTCAAGGGTATCAATTCTGTTTTGCAAATTCTTGTTATCTTTGGATAACACAGAATTTTGATTCTTCAGCAAAACCATTTCATCTTTGAAGGATGAAACCTTCGAGAACTCTGATTGAAAAACATTCATTCTCTCTTGTAAATCTTTCACTGAAAGAACATCGGCTCTTTGAGAAGACAAAAGGTTCAACCTTTCAACCGTTTCTCTATCAAGCTTGTTGAAAGAAATTGCAATCTCATTTGATAACCTTCTTATATCTTCATTTGCTATCTCATGATCATTGATTGAACTCTCTGTTTTGTACGACCACTTGGTCATCTTATTGCAAGCCTTCTTATGAGCAACTGACCTTTCTGAAAGAACTTTCAAATCGGCTTCTACTGACAAAACTTTCTTCCTCAATTCTTTCACAGATCCAAACTTCTTCTTTTGATTGTCAGTGATAAAATCAATCTTCCCTTCCAGCCTCGGGAAATAAGGAATGGTCTTCTCAACCCTTCTCAAAACATGAACAATGTAATCACTTTTCTTGAGAGAGATTGTATGCTCTGAATCAGTATCTTCATCGTACGATGCTAGTTCATACGATATGCTTGAATCAACAACTGGCTGTTTCCCTTTTGATTTTTCTTTGTGCTTTCTTTCTTCTTCCAGTTTGTCACTAATAACAACAACTTTATGAGAATGAGAGGATTGAGTACCTTGATTTTCATGAGATGACATTCTGTCCGGATATCGTTCCTGATCAGTATGAGGAGTTTGTTGAACACCTTCACTCAGCTTTTGAACCGATTCCTCTCTACTCTTATTTGAACTTTGAAGAAATTCTAAAAGAAAGTCTCTTTCTTCTTCTTCCACTTCTTCTATATCTTCCATCACTTGTTTTTGTTTTCCTTCCTCAGGGAGAATCTGTACGATGGGCTCTTGATGCACTTCTTCTGTTAGTTGGGAACTATCATCTTCAACCGCTTTCAAGACTTTAGAGACATCAAAGTCCTGAGCCTTTCTTTTCAAAAGAACCTTCTTCTTCTTTTCAGCCTGTAGGGTTTCTTCTACCCTTATTCTTTCTTCAAAGGCCTCAGCAGGGTCAAGACCGAACTTCGGATCACCTTCTTTTCTTTGTTCCTTATCCTTTCTCCATTTGCCTACAACCTCCTTACTGTACCTTGGCTTCTTCTTCGGCTTTGAACTAGTCTGCGGATCAGACTTTTGAGTAACACCGGTAGATTGAATGTCTTTGGCTGGCATATGTGCCGATTGATTCTGAGCCAATTCAGCTTCTACATCTCTTAAAAAAGTTTTGAATTCGGATCAAAACAAACATTCAGCCTTTTCATCGTACTCTTACTAATCCATGATGGCCTCAAATCCATGGGTTTTCCTTTCAAAGGAATGTTACAAAACTTCATACTCTCAAGAATGGATTTCGTAAGGATAGCTGGATACATAATCATCTGGGACTTAATCCCTCCTGTCTTGACATTCTTAATGGTTTCAAAAACATATCCCATGATATTTACTTTCCTCATATTTACAAGATAGTCAAGCATAAAGATATCAGAAACTTTCATAGTTTCTCTATCCCCTTTCCTTGGGATAAGAAAACCTTGCATCCATAAAGTGACAAAACGATTGTCCGAAGAAAGATGAGATACTTTTCTCTTTTCTTCATTAATAACAAACAAAGTCTTTTCAGCACTTTCTCTATTAAACGTACCAACTTCCTCTGGTAGTTTGTGCGATGGACAGAAAGAATCCCCTTCTATAGAAACATTCAGAAAATGTGCCGCTTGTTTCACAGACATAGACAATTTTCTATCGTACACAACAAAGTTTATAGTCGTGTCTTTGTCGAAAGAAATGGTTTTGTAAAACTGACAAACTTCATAAAAAAGAACCGGATCTTGAATATCAGGCTTTTCAACACACAGATGTTCCCATCCTTGAAACAAAATGATCCTCCTGATTGTAGAGTTGTACCTATCAAAAAAATCTCAAGATAATAACCTTTCTCTGTTAAAGTCTTTCTCTGTAAAAGTATTTGAAGACATTTTGGCAGGAGTATTAGCAGAGGATTGAGACATAAAGGTTCTGCCGATGAGAAGATCGTACGATGGATTATGGCTGGTGGAGCAGAGATTCGCCTGAAATCTTGAAAAACCAATGTGGGTTTGGGGAGGGGAGAGGGGTATTTATAGGCGATTAAGAGGTGACCGTTGATCTTCTACGGTCGAAAAAGGGTGACAGTTGATCTTCTACGGTCAAGATTAGAGAAAACCAGATCAATGGTTAGGATTAAAACAAAGAATTTTTTTAAAAAAAATAATGAAAAAGAATACCTGTCGGAGAATGTACGGCAATTTTTGGTTTTGATATCAATCAAACGAAAATATAATCGTAAGGAAACAAAAAAGATATCATCATGCCGATGGAAAACAAAGTCATTACTATGAACTGACCGTACGATACAAACCAATCTCGTTACCATGAACTGACAGTACGATGGAAAACAATCTCAATACCATGAACTGACAGTACGATGGAAAACAATCTCAATACCATGAAATGACAGTACGATGGAAAACAATCTCAATACTATCATCGGTCGATACAAAACTATTGATACGATGAAAAAGAATTTCAATACCATCATCGGATGATTCAATAATATTGATTGATTGGTACGATGGAAAATAATTTAAATACCATCATCGGTCGATTCAATAATATTGATTGATTGGTACGATGGAAAAGAATTTCAATACCATCATCGGTCGATTCAATGATATTGATTGATTGGTACGATGGAAAAGAATTTCAATACCATCATTGGTCGATTCAATAATATTGATTGATTGGTATGATGGAAAAGAATTTCAATACCATCATCGGTCTATTCAATAATATTGATTGATTGGTACGATGGAAAAGAATTTCAATACCATCATCGGTCGATTCAATAATATTGATTGATTGGTACAATGGAAAAGAATTTGATTACCATCATCGGTCGATACAATGGAAAAGACTTTGATTACCATCATCAGTCGATACGATGGAAAAGAATTTTATTACCATCATCAGTCGATAGTAAATGATACTATAAAACTGTCAATACGATAAACAGGAAAAATGAACGAAACGATAAAACTGTTAATACGATAAACAGAAAAAAAATGAACGAAACGATAAAACTGTCAATACGATAAACCGGGAAAAATGAACGAAACGATAAAACTGTCAATACGATAAACAGGGAAAAAATAAACAATCCAAAGAGTAAATAGTTAAAGAACATAAGATAAAATAAACATAAATACAGAAAGAAATGTCCTCCCCCTTTCTACGAGGAGTTTCTTACTATTAGGAGAGATGTAAAACAGGAAGTAGATATGAATGATTATTTTAATGTAATCATTCCTAGCTTCTGTTTTATAAATTCAAATCTATCAGAAGGTAAAGGTTTTGTAAAAATGTCAGCAAGTTGATCTTGCGTTCCGATGAATTGTAAAATAATATCTCCTTTTTTGTGTGTGATCCCTAAGAAAGTGATGCCTAACATATATGTGTTTTGCATGAGAGTGATGTGCAGGGTTTTTACTAAGAGATATGGCACTCGTATTATCACAAAGAACTTGAGTTTTGGAGAAACTCAAACCATAGTCAGTGAGTGTGTGATGCATCCACAATACTTGAGCACAACAACTTCCAGCAGCTACATATTCTGCTTCAGCAGTGGAGAGTGCTACTGAGTGTTGTTTCTTGCAGGACCAAGAATCCAAAGAGTCTCCTAGGAAATGACATGTCCCAGATGTACTTTTTCTATCCATTCTACAACCACCAAAGTCAGCATCTGAAAAAAAATTTAAAACAAAATCATTTCCAGAAGAGTAGAAAAGACCTAAATCCATAGTGTCTTTTAAATACCGAAAGATTCTCTTTACGGCTTTTAAGTGAGACTCTTTTGGATTAGATTGATATCTTTCACATAAGCATACAGAAAACATCAAGTCGGGTCGACTAGCTGTTAAGTATAGCAAACTCCCTATCATACCTCTAATTTTTTTTTGATCTACTGGTTTCCCAGTTTCATCAAGATCAAGAGTATTTGAGGTACCAATTGGGGTGCTAATACTTTTAGTTTTGTCAAATCCATACTTTTTGAGTAAGTCTTTAATATACTTATGTTGAGATATATAAGTTCCTTTTGGTTTTTGAGAAATTTGAAAACCTAGAAAGAATGTTAACTCACCCATCATACTCATTTCAAACTCAGATTTCATTAAATTTGCAAAAGAATCAGTTAAAGATTTCTGAGTTGATCCAAATATGATGTCATCAACATAGATTTGGATAATCAAGACATTTTTGTTTTCCATTTTGATAAAAAGGGTTGGATCTGCAGTACCTTTTGAATAATTGTTTTGTAAAAGAAATCATGTAAGTCTATCATACCATGCACTAGGGGCTTGTTTAAGACCATATAGAGCCTTGGTAAGTTTAAAAACATGATCAGGATGTTTTGGGTCTTGAAAACTAGGAGGTTGTTCTACAAAAACTTCTTCTTGAACAAAACCATTTAGAAAAGCACATTTCGCATCCATTTGAAATAGTTTGAAATTGAAATATGCTGCGAAGGCTAATAGAATACGAATAGATTCAAGTATAGCTACATGGGCATATGTTTCTTCATATTCTATTCCCTCTTGTTGATTATAGCCTTTAGCAACAATTCTTTCATTATTTCTTACAATGATTCCATTTTCATCACACTTGTTTCTGAAAACACATTTTACACCAATCACAGTTGTTTCTTTAGGTCTTTCAACTAAAGTCCAGACTTGATTCCTTTCAAATTCATTTAGTTCATCTTGCATTGCTTTGATCCAATCATTATCACCTAAGGCCTCACTTGGACATTTAGGTTCAAATTGGGAAAGAAAAGCAAGATGTTCTATTTCATTTCTTAAGGAATTTCTAGTCCTTACAGGTTGATTTACATCACCAATGATGTTATCACTGGGATGATTCCTAAGAAACAATTGATTTGGGTTTTGTAAAACCTGTTCATCAACATATGGTAGAAAATATTCTGTGGTAAATGTTTCAGGAATACTTTCTTGAACATTTTCCTTATTAGAATGTTCTTCTAATAAAGGTTGATAAAAAATTTTAGAAAACACATCTGAGGATGTAGGATTGGGTTGGTTGAAAACAAAAGGATCAGTTTCATCAAATTTTACATGTACCGTTTCCTCAACAGTACAAGTGTTTTTATGGAAAACTCTATAAGCCTTAGAGGTTGTAGAATAGCCTAGAAAGATTCCTTCATCATATTTTGGTGCAAATTTGTGGAGATAATCTTTTGTATTTAGAATGAATACTTTTCATCCAAAAACTTTGAAGTATGAAACTTTAGGTTTTCGTCCAGTCCATAACTCATAAGAGGTTTTATTAAGAAATGGTCTAGTTAAAACACGATTTATAGTATAACAGGCAGTACTAACAGCTTCAGCCCAAAAATGCTTAGCAATTGAGTATTCACTCAACATGGTTCGAGTCATTTCCTGAAGAATACGATTTCTTCTTTCAACAACACCATTTTGCTGAGGAGTTCTTGGAGCTGAGAAATTGTGAGTAATACCTTTCTTACTACAAAAAGTTTAAAAATCTGAGTATTGAAATTCACCACCATGATCACTATGAATAGTTATCAATGGTAGGTTTTTCTCATTTTTAACTTGGGCTCTAAAAGTTTTGAAATAGAAAAAGGCTTCATATTTCTTTGTGAGAATGTAGACCCATGTAAATCTAGTAAAGTCATCAACTAAAACAAATACATAGTATTTTCCTCCAATGCTTCCAGATTGTGAAGGACCAAACAGATCCATATGCACAAGCTGTAATGCATTAGAAGTTGAAACTTCATTAATTGGTTTAAAGCTAGTTTTATGTTGCTTGCCAAATTGACAAGGATCACAGACTTTTGAAGAATCATATCTAAGGTCCGGTAGCCCTTTTACAAGTCCTTTCTTTGAGAGTTTTCTTAGGTTTCTAAACTTACAGTGTCCTAGTCTCATATTCCATAGCCATTATTGGTCTTCTATTACACTTAAACAAGGTAAGTTTTGGTTCATAAGGTCTTCTAAGTTAATAGTGTAAACATTCTATTGCCTATGGGAAGATAGAATGAATTCATCCTTGGAATTGTGAACTAGACACTTATCATTTCTAAAATTCACAAGGTAACCTTCATCACATAATTGACTTATGCTGATAAGATTGTGCTTAAGACCTTTAACAAACAAAACATTTAAAATAAGAACTTTTCCAAGAAAAACGATATTACCTATACCTACAATCTTTCCTTGAGCATTATCTCCGAATGTAACTTTTCCACCTTTTGTTTTGATACACTTTTCAAAAAGATCTTTGTTTCCAGTCATATGTCGAGAACAACCACTATCCATGTACCAAATGTTCTTATTGATACACTTCTCGTTTTCCTGAAAAAGAAACAATTAGATTTTCGAAATCCAAACTTGTTTGGATCCAGAGGGGTTAGATAAAATGATTTTAGGAATCCACATTTGTTTTGCAAAATGAGCTTTATGAAATCCTAAAGATTGAGTTTTGTCCAGAGAACAATCTCTTCTCCAATGTCCACCACATTGACACTTGGAACAGAAAATGGTTTTTCGACGAACAAAATAGTTATTGCTAAAAACAGGTTTGGAATAAGTATAACCAAGACCAGAACGACTTCTCAAAGGTCTAATTTGAGAATACATTCTATCAAAGTTTTCTTTTCCATGAGTAATGTTTGACAAACACTTTTTCAAGGATAAAATCTCTGACTTTAGTTTTAAAACCAAATTCTTGATTTCTAAAACATTTGAATTTGAACTAGAGTTAGGCTCTAAAATGTTTTTCTTTGAAATTTCAGTTTCAAGATCCTTAGAAAGTTTATCCTTATCAGATTTAACTTTCTCAAGAGTTTTTAAAATACTTTCAAAATCCGAAGTTTTTACATCAAGATCTTTAGAAAGATCAGATACTTCTTTAGTCAAAATTGAAATTCTATAATTTTCTTTTTCAAATCTCTTTTTAAGTTTAGAATTTTCATTTTCAAGTAACATGGAAAATCTAGAGACCTATTCAAAAGAATGTAATGTATCATTCTCTGATGATGAGGATTCATCATTTGAAGATTCATAATATCTATTATCAATATAATTTGCATTTAAAGAGTCATTTGTAACAGCTTCAGCATTATGTACCTTAGCCATGAGACAATGATCTTCAATTGGTAGTCTGGCTAGAAGTCCAATATTTCTTTGTCCTGATGTCTCAGATTCTGAAGAATCATCTGAGGAATCACTACCACTTGCACTCCACATATCATTTGCTTTCAAGACTTTCTTTGTCTTATAAAACCTTTTCTTGTTTCTTTCAGAGTGTTTCTCTTTTCTATCTTTCCTCTTCAGTAAAGGACAGTCAGGCCTTATATGTCCTGCTTTCTTGCATTCATAACAAGTTACCTCTGAATCTTTCATATCTTTCCTGTCTTTATTTTTGAATCTATATTGAAAATCATTCTTTCCCACAATCTTGTTCATCCTCCAAGAAAGATTGGCTAACTCATTATCCGAAAGATTACAATCACTTGAATTAGAAATAACAACTTTCTTGGATTTAGACCTTGTAATTCCTTCAGGTGTTTTAGCTTTAGATGAAAAAGCTACACTTCCATTCCCATTCTTCTTCTTATTGAAATCAGCATCTCTCTTCATTCTTGTCTCATGCTATAGAAGAGTTCCAAAGAGTTCATCAAGAGTAATCTGGGAAACTTTTCTATTTTCATCAATAGCTATCCTTTTTGACTCCCATTTATTTGGCATAATATCTATAATCTTGTCAACAAGAGCTTCATAATTAAGACCTTTTTCACCCATAGATTGTAAGCTGTTTACAATCATCATAAATCTTTGTTGCACTTTACATACTGGCTCTCCATAAGGAAAAACAAATCCATGATACTCTGCTCGAAGCATTGCTCTCCTTGTTTCTATAACCTTGGATGTACCAAAATGAGTAACTTCTAATTTCTTCCAAATACAGTTGGCTGCTTGACATGAAGATATCTGACTATATATATTCCTGTTCATAGAGAATAATAATGTATTGCGTACCTTGTAATTTAGTTGATATTCTTGCGTCTCTTGGTTGGTGAAAGTACTAACTTCTTTGTCAAGAATTTTTTAACCCCTAGTAAGCATAATAAAATTGTCTACACCAGTATTGATAACGAAAGTCTTCATACGATCTCTCCAATACTCATAATCATTCCCATCAAAGATTGGTGGTCTAGAAGGATTCAGATTGTCTATTGATCCGATATTCATTCCTGCCATCTAATACAATAAAAACAACTTTTCCACTCCACACGTTAGTGTAGTAAATATAATAATAAGAAAGAATTAAAGCTAGTAATACAAATCAGTGGAAGACCTCCTTTGATACCAATTGTTGGATCGAATATATGTATATGTATGTCTATTAGATGGAACAATACAAGAGGGGGGGTGAATTGTAGGTTTAAAAAAACATTGAGTTTTAGCAACAAAGAGATTAGTTTAAATGATCTTAAACTAATACAAATACAAACACCCACAATTGTATTGAATATAAAAGGTATGATGTATTGTAATACTAATTTAATGTAAAACGATTGTATTCAAGGTGAACACAATAATCAAAGTAATACAAAGATGAATGATTCTACCTTAAAGCGTATAGAATCAATAAATACAAAATGTAATAGAATGATTGTAATTGAAAAAATTACAATTGAATATGTAATGAAGAAAGGAAACAATACAAATCCCTTTCTAATACAAGTTAACAGCGGAAATGTAAAAGTAATACAATTCTTTTAACCCAAAGAGAAGGGTTATCCTTTCACCTAGGATAAAAGGTCTGTCTCACCAACACCTTGGTAAGCCCTCGATACAATGATCGACACGTCTGTCTGCCTATCCCCGGCATCCCTTGATATGATGATCGGCACGTCTGTCTGCCTATCCCTGGAAGCCATCGATACGATGATCGGCACGTCTGTCTGCCTATCCCCGGCAGCCCTCGATTTTGTAGGTAATCGGCACCTCTGTCTTTCAATTACTTGAAAGCCCTTGATACGATGATCGGACGCACAAGGCTGATGAGAGAAGTCACATTGTCTCTCTCTGGAATCATGGTAGTTAACAGAGTCTCTTCATTCGTTCTCTTTGTTCATCGTTGTTCTCTCAGCTTCAAATGACCTCCTATTTATAGGCCTCGGGTTCCAACGGTCATATTGCCTCCAACGGTCATATTGAAACAGAAAGAATGACATCGTTTTGATTAGTTTGTAACTAACTCAACGACATCGTTTTGTTAGGACAAGAGATATATAGAAATGAAAAACATGAGTACGATTCATATGCAGAGAGAGTTTTTGACAAAGTACCAAAACAAATAATGATCATCTGAATAGAAGAGTCAGTACGATACGATTGAAAGAGTCAGTACGATACGATTGACAGAGTCAATACGATACGATTGACAGAGTCAGTACGATACGATTGAAAGAGTCAGTATGATACGATTTGATCGGTACGATCAACATCGTACGATACGATAAACATGATAAAAGACAATTGTAATTTACAAAATATGATAGAATGCATTTGTGATTTCCAAAACATGATATAGAAGTCAAAAGAGGACTTTTGACTTAACAACACATTTATGTGAAATTAGTAATTAATCTTTCAATAGTTGTCTCAAAACATGTTATTGTTCTACCTTAAAAAATTCATTTTTGATACCTATTAAAACAATTCTTCACATTACTACCCAACAAAAGGTATTAACTTCTTCATATAAACAATGATTTTGATTTCTAATTCCTATTATTTATTATGATTAATTAGGATAGAAAAATAATACTACTTGAATACTACTGAAACAATTATAAAATAATTTTGTCTCATTCTGGATATATCAGTATGGTTTCACAGTCTGATCTGAGAAACTCTAAACAAAATCTTTGTTCTTCCCAAAAAACATTGTTTGGTAAACTCAGTATAAAAAAATAATCTCACAGAAAACAAGAGAAATTATCTCCTTTTATCTTCAAGGTAATAGTGTTTTCATAAATCATAAATTACTATTACTCTATTCCATTTATAGGTTATCTAAAATTGTTTTATGATACATTGTGAAATGTTTACCTGCTTCTCAAATATTCTCACAACTTTAACCTGCTTCATTACTATCAAACCATTCTTTATTCCAATGTCAATTTTCATTGTGATTTTTATCATTATGATAAAAACATATGTAAGACTAAAAAAATCCATTCCAATACTCTATAACATGTGAAAAGTTTTAAAACATTCTTCTATAAACATAGTTAAAACATTTGAAGCCATAAAACCCCTTTTAAAATAATTTGGAAGCATGTGTTACATTAGAAACACATTAGAAACATTCTCAATGTAAATTTTATTTAATATAATTGATCAAATAATTCAATAGACAATTTCTCATGTAATATCCATGTTATAATCTATCTTATGGATTGGTCATTGGTTACATATGATAGATTGGTATAAAAACCCGCCTTATCTATCTTTTCCTACTTCAGAAACAAAAAAATATCTTTTATCTTTTCTAAATTGTAGTTCAATTCAGCTTTATTAAAATGATCGAATACATTGTTGATATTCACCATTATGATTCTTCTTCTAAACATATTACAAATATAGTCTCAAAAAACACTACATTTTTATCTATATTCACAAACATTCCTTCCCCTAATTCATTTGCGGTATATCAATGTTAATGGACTAGTGTCCCCATCTACGTATTTCATTTCTTGAATATAGTACAAAAAAACTTCCATAATTTACCACGTTTTTCTTTAATTATTTGAAACTTTTGGATTATTTTCCATATTGGAAACCATCATCTTGGTATTCTATCATTCAAAAAAAAACATCCCATATTTCAAACAGTTTTTTGCCCGGTGATATCAAACTAACATACTGATACTGGAAAACTATAACTTTCTTCCTTCAAAAACACATTCTTATAATAATTTATTACTTATTAATTTGTTAAAAATTACTCTCATCATATAATATTCTAATATAAATTGGACTATTGTATAAAATTACATCCTTCTAACATATATTTTTTTCCATCCAAACCTCAAAATTATTGTAATAACATATTCCCCAGCTTTCATTCATAAGTCTCACATCATATTTTTCTCATAAAACATATGATTTATGAGAACTTTTATACCATCAAAGCCTTATTATATTTAGTGTTGTTGATTTCACGAATCTAATATTTTATCATAATGGAAAAAATCATACATTGTAGACATAATATTTTCCTAAAAACAACTTCTTAAAAAAACCTCTCTAGAATAATGAACTAAAAAATGGATTTCGTTAAAAAAGTGTTTCTAATTTTATTATTTCTATTCACTCTTATGCACATACCAAATGAGAGCCACATCATACCAGGTGATTTTATTTCGTTTTCATTACATAAAAAAAAGAAAACAAAATTAACTTCAATCAAAATAAACTCATATCACCTTTTAAAGTCAAATTCCATCCAACATGGTACAAAAAATCTCCCCTTTTGGATTTTCTTTCAACCAAGGTTTTTAAATCAATGAATGTTTTTACTTTATGATATAGATTAATTTCCATCAATTCTATGTCTATGTATGATAACTCGTTGTGAAAAATAATAATCATTGATATAAAGACCATTATGTACTTGTAACTCATGAAACATCTAAAATTTCAAAAATTATCAAACATTAAAATATCAATACTTCTTGTATTTCTCGAAAATTATTTTTTCCTAAAACATCCAAAAAATTTCAGAAAAGTTTACATGCTTATAAACTGAGTTTACAACTTACCCAAAACATTCTCTATATACATTCATAATTTAAATTATTAGATGATATCAATTGATAGATTTATGAAAAAAAATTATCACACTTGAAAAAAAATATCAAAGACTCGATTATAGGGGAATAAAACACCTCAAATTTTAATATAAAGAGTTTGGATCCCCATTTTATAACTCAATTTTAATTTGGCTTACTTCGGTAAAGGTTTGGTGAATATGTCATCAAATTTTTCTAATTTAGGAATATACAATTTATGGAATTCATTGTTAAAGACATGCTCTTTGAAGAAATGATATTTGATTTCATCATATTTTGAATTATATTTTTGTACTTGGTTTCTCAAAAGATTGATGTTACTATAATTCTCACAATTCAATAGAAATGGTAAATTTACATCAATAATTGAGTATTCCAAATAAGTGTTCATTTACATAAGTTGGGTATCATCTTAATTTATAGAAACATAATCAACTTCTTCCATGATAAGATTTAATGAATTCTGTTTCTTATTATTCCAAATAACACAACTTTTACCAAGAAAAAAACTCCAATTGATGTGAGTATTATACCATCAACTCTTCTGGCCTAATAAAATTCTCTAAAACCAATGAAAAAAATCATTTTTTAGTTATAATATCTGATTTATAATTTGTTTGTCTTTTTTATATATCATAGAAATATTTTTAATTAAAATATATGTGATTTTTTTAGTTCACTTTAGAATCATTTACATGTGGAAATAGAATAAAAATATATTTTATTGAGGTATTAAGATACAAAAAACATCCAATAAAATTTCAGAACACTTTAGAGACAACATCCTTACCCTATCGATAAATATTATAAACAATTAACACTGAAAAGGGTGTGGAAATGTGTTTTGAATATTTTCTTCCAATCATATTATGATGTTCCGCAAAATAATTTTATTCAGAGTAATATATGTTTTTCTTCATTTGTGAGATATCGTGGCAAAGAATGTATTTCATTTCACCTAGAAATGACATTTCAAATAACTATTTCATTTCATTAGAAAACCATTGACTATATCCATCATCATTCCTATCAAATATTATATTATAAACATATACAATTATAATAGTGGAAATATACTATCTTCATATGATGTAAAAATTTCTATCAACTCTCCATGTTTTAAAATTAAACTTTATTAAAAAATACCCAATTTTAAATATCATTATATAGGATCATACTTTATCCGATACAAGGATTTCTTGAACTTAAAAAAAGAAAATTAAGCCTCCCAAAAAATCCACATTGTTATTTAATACATACTTGATTATCATGTTCTCTATTCATGTATTATGACTTAACATCCACTTAAAATATTTTAATCTCTAGTGTGCTGCAATATAAATAATGATTATAATTGTTTATAACCTTTCCACTAAAGAAATATTCTCACTAAAATCAGTGCCTTGAATCTGTGAGTAACCTTTTCACACAAATATTTACTTTTTTTCTTATCACATAACCATCTTAATTGTGCTTTTTTGAGAAATTAATGTTGAATAATTACATTTTTTTATTTTATGTAGGTATAATTTCCCAAGTATCATTATTTTAAATCAAATCCTACTATTCATTCATATCCTAAATCCCTAATGGATTCTAAAAAGATTCATTCAATTATTTAGGCTTAGCATTCAAATAAAGTGAAGTATGTGTAATAATTTTTTATATTATTCTTGTTTGAACCTTTAGAATTTAATCACAAATTTTGTTTTGATATTCCAATTTCCTCTTTTTCTTAGGATGATATATATTGGTTTCTTCCCTATAAATAGAATAGTTGAGTCTGATTCTTCATATTATGATAGAGTAAAATTTGTTATTAGCCTTATTAGAACTCTTAAAAAATTCATTCATCCTGCACATCTTCCTTATTCAATGAGTTTGTTAAGAGTCTCCTTTATATTTCTCAGTCACGTTCACATAAAAAGATTCAATTAGTCTTCCAGTACCTTTGTTGAATATTTTATATCTTCTTCCATATGAATCATATCAATTAAGTATTCTATTGTAACCTCTCTGATGAAACATTCCATGGTTTTCACAATTTCTCATTATGAAGCAAGGACTCTAAAAAACATTAAATTGTTTCAAACATTGTGTTTTTTCATAAAACAAATGATAATGAGTCATATAAAACCATTCCATACAGAAGAAAATGTTTTGGATATAGATATCTATACTCATGGATTGCCTATAAACATAATGGTAGATACCTTGTTATTGTAAAATATTTCTCCGCATTTCAACTAAACTTCTATTCATCATCTTAAAAACACCATTTTTGTGTTTGTAGTACATTAATCGTACCAAATTTTATGTTTTTTAAAATAACTATTAAACTCTTTATTCTTATATTCAACATCATTTTTCATTTTTAACTTCATCACATAATACACACATTCCTTCCTATATTCCCTCCTAAAACATTTTTACATCTTCATAACATCATACATATGTTTCTAATACATAACACAAGTAATGAAATTAAAATAATCATTAAAATAATGAAGTACAAAACTCTAGTAATTTATTATTTTATCATTGGACCAAAAATATCATAGTGAATAACTTCTACGGGTCTTGTTTAGTTAATATATAAATTCTTATGAATTGAGTTTGAAATCACCCCTTTTTGGAAAATTAGTCAACACCAATATCTTCTTCATGACCTAACATGAATTTCAAAGACACTATCTTGATTTGATAACATTCCCATGTATCTTCGACACATATATCGTTGTATTTTATGCCATAAATAATTTTCTTTCATCATTATTAAATAAAAAGTGATATGAACTTCACCAACTTGAATAAATCCCCTTTTGTGTATTGGAATGTAGTAACAACTTTTATATCATCCTCTCTTTTCAAAAAAACCATCCATTCTAAAATCAACATTATTTATTTCATCAAATATTTTTAAAACACTCAACAATATTGTTTTCAACCAATTAATTTTTTTTTGATTTTAATAATTCTTCCTAATAATAACATATCCAACAACGTAAATTTTTATGTATTCATCATTAATAAATTTCATAGATCCTTCCTTTAAATAATTCAGATTATTAAATAACAATAAATCATATGATATACGATAAAGAACATGATATAGATGATCTAGGGTCTTTCTCCTCCTGTAGCCTTAACAACTATTTATACAACACATTATTTCTATTTCCCTTTATCATTGTTCACATCTAGCTTCTGAAAATTTTAATAAAACATTTTTTTCTAATAAAAAACATATATTTCCTTTTGAAATATGTCTTTATTGTTCAAATCATTCATAGATCGGTTTCAAATTAATGAAATCTACTTTAAACATTCAAAACAACCTTCTCAGATTTTTTGAAAACATTATTCTAATATAGCTTCCTTTGGGAGAATTGAATCAACTGAAAGAGATGAATTTGGTAATTTATTGAATAATTATATTTTAGATGACTACACTAACTCTTATTTTTCATATCCCCAAATCCACTACAATAATGTGAGTAACCCTACAAGGAATATATTACTCTATAACTTCAATGTTTTCTAGAGTTGTGAACATGTTTTTCAAAAACCATTTTTACTTTTTCATCAGAATTTTTTTACCACAAACCTTTTAGTTAACACCTAAAGTCTTCTTTTTCAGCTCATATATATTTCCATCCATATCAAAATCAGAACTGGTATAAAAGTTTTCAAATTTAGAATTGTTAGAATCATCTATATTTTTCAAATTTTTTCATTGGGAGAAATCATGAATTTCAAATATTTATTCTTCATAGAAAAAACATTGAATTCTATTTAAAAAAATAAAGTTAACTTTTGATCCTTCTCTGGTTCAACCTTTCAAGAAAATTCTCCCACGTTAGATATATAGATCATCAAACTCATAACAATATTTACTTATTTTGGATGCTTTATTGAAAAAGCTCCACTTCATCTTACTCTTCATTCAAATTAGCATCATGAAGTTCATTATAATTTTTTAATTTCCCAATATACTAATTTAGATAATGAACTTCTTCAAGTAATGAAAATTTATCTTCATGATGAAATTCTTGAATGATTTTTGTAGGAATTTACTTCTTTAAATATTGATTTATTTTTCATGAATTATAGTATTTCTATGAAATTATTTAAATTTCCTTTTTAAATGAGATTCAAGCTTAGTATTTTCTTCTTTTGAACTACCACTTATAACCACTTCATCATTAATTATGAATATTAATGAATTTTATCTATCAAATTCAGTAAAAATTTTAGATTCTACTTCACTATCTTCATCTTCATCATATTTAGGCAAAAAGTATATCCTTTCGGAAATTGGACAGAATTCATTCCTTTCCTATTGGAAAGGATGTAGACATATCAACCTGTATCTTCCAAAACCATGTCTTCTTTAAATCGCCTTTATCACTATTGTTTTTATTCATTTTGGGGAAAGTCACTGTAAATTTTCCAGTAACTCCACATTCGAGACATTTCAATGGATGTTTCCCACTATACATTCATGTATATTTTTCCACATTTATATAAAACAAGGATACTAATACATCATGATTGTTATGGACCCCATTTTAATATTTAGAGTCAGCAACATCATCCCCTCCAAGAACCTTCCTTGAAATTCCATTCATGGTAGCCGAGAAGGACATTTCTCATTCAAATATTTTTTTCATTTCATTACATTCTCCATTCTCTCATCATACATAACGAGAGTAATATAATGATCATCCAAAGAAAGTGTTTCAAGTACACTATCATCTAGTTATAAGACTATTGTATACAAATTATCATGATCAATTATCAATTTGTTTTCAACAGTATTTGTGTCTTATCGCATTTCACTTTGAAATATTATGGTGCTTAAAATATCAATCACCCTTATAAACAAATCGCTAACTAGTTTGTACTCACCCATTTTTAGATCATCAAATATGACACTCTATATTGGTAACTTTTCTTTCTTTACCTTTTTGTTTAAATCGAAAGTTTTCATCAAATTTTCCCAGATACCATTGGTAGTTGAAACTCTCTTTACTCATAGAAACTAACTTTCAAAAAGTGATTATAATAAATAATTCTTATCTCTTTTTAAATTCACAAGATTCTTCATATCAACAAATATGAGTTGAAAATTTTCATCAATAGGAGGAAATCTAATTGTAGTTTCTTCCATAATATCATACCCAAAAGGCAAAAGATATAAAAACATTATATCATTCCATATTCGATTGTTCTTAACATCTATGATTAGAATCAACATACTATTCATAAATTTTAGATTCTCTATAAAAATTCTATTCAAAATCCATTGAAAATATAAAATTAATTGAACCTTCATTATTATTACAATTAATATTACATTACCAGGATTAATTTATCACTAAGAGGTTGATGGGAAAAATTAAGGATATATTTTTCTTTTATCATTCATTTATTTTGAAAACCATTCACTATATATTAGATATATACGCCTTTATAAAAATTAAAAATAAAAAAATCCAAAGAAACACAGTTATTTATAAGATTCAATAGATAATAAGAATATCTATATCCATGGGATGGTTTAGAAACAATATAATATCACATAATAAACTAGAAAAAAATAATTTTGTGAGGATACAACACATATGATATTTCCTTACACTTGTGTGGCAATATGACCAATACAACAGTCCAGGTTATTCTTCTAGAACAAAATATGAAAACCAAATTGTTTAAAATGTAATGAAACATTCACTTGTTAGTTCTAAACATGTTAATATGTTGTCTTATTAGCATTAAATTTTGATAACTACCAAAAAACGTAGTCACTTTTCAACATATCAAAAGATATAAAATTATTCATATAAACAATGGTTATGATGGATCAATTCCATTTCTCATTATAGAAATATAACTCTCCCAAAATACTACTGAATCAATTCTAAATTGGTTTAGTCTCAGCATGTAATTCTCAATCTAAAATCTAGTTCTAATCTGAGAAACACAAAGGAATAACTTTCTTCTATCTGGAAAATATCATTAGGTAAACTCTTTTTGGAATCATAATTTCAATCAATCTATAAAAATTATCTCTCCTCACCTCAACGTGAATAAGTTTTTGATTCATAATAAAATAAAATGTTGCATTCCATATATATGGGTATAGAATGTGGATTAAGTGAAAATTTGAAAAAAATTCAGGAAGAAACAAAATTTTCAAAACATGAATTTCCCTCTTATTTCAGCACCATAATTGAATTATTTAGTGATTATCAACTATCCTTTAATTTTATAGAAACTTATTGAATCCTCTAACAAAATATTACTAGCTTCATTACTTCAAAACCATTCTTCAGTGTGATTTCAATTGTAATTCATATTAATTTCCTTATGTTTCAAACATATTTATGACTAATAACGTTAATTCTGATGATATTTACCACACGAATATTTTGATAAAAGTCTTCCCTAAACATTATTACAAATTTTTTAGAATTCAAAAATCCACTTTAAAAATACTTTTATAGCATGTATTAAATTAGAAGCACATAGAAAATATACTCAATGTAATTATTATTTCCTTTCGTTGATCCAGAACTCCATTAGAGTGTGTTCGATGTAGTATCAGAGTCATCGAGAATTTTATGGATCAGTCTCTAGTTCTTCTTATGGATCAGTATCAACTCTAGTCCGATTAATCTTTACCCACTTGAGAAAAACCAAAACATTATTTTAGCTTCTTCCAATAGTACTAAAATTAAAACAGATGAAAATAGTAAACTATATTGTCGATGTTCATTGGTTTGATCGGTCTTTAAATTTATTTCATGAATTAGTACCAACATACTCCATATTCTTATCTTCACCTATATGTTTTCATTCCTCTAATTGATTAATGGAATACTATAACTAATGGACCACTATATTCAGTAAAAATTTATCATTTTCCAACATATTTCTATGAGGATTTTAATATGTACACTTATTGGTCTAATTGAAATCCCTCATCTTAATTTTTCCATATTTTAAAATTCATTCCCACCTTCAAACAAATATACATTTGGTGATCTCCCACCAATAAACTAATACCATAAACCATTGAATTTATTATTCTAAAAATACATTTTTTTAACCATTAATTACTCAAGACATTCTAAAAAATGAAGATTCATATTGAATATACTTATAAATTAAAGAATTATGTCTTTATATCCTTCCAATATCTTCTTTCCTTTTAACTATTACTCAGACTAATTGAATAAACATTTTATTCCTCTTTAATTTATAATCCCTTCAGTATAGGTTTATTAAAAAAACTTATGATTTACGATATGTTCATGATATGAAATGAACTTCAAAGCTTAGTATAGAGACTTCAAGGACTCTGATAAATTCTCATACCGATATAAACATTATTTCCAATAAACATAGTGAGTTCAAAAAAAATTCGTTCAAAAAACAACTTCATAAAATAAAACCAAAAAAAAAATAATGTTCTTATGAAAATCATTTCTGATTCTCTGATTATTATTCAACATTATGTACTTATTTTCTAATCCCTAAATCGTACAAAGTGAGGTGATTTCCTTTTGTTTCCAAAAATGACAACATATTTCAAAATGAAAAACAAAATTTTTTTCAGCTTCGAAAAACAACTCGCAACAAAAAAATTGAATAATTTTTCTTAAAAAATATACATTATTTATTTAAATTATTTTTAAACTATAATTTTTGTATTCTAAAATTTCTAAAAATATTCGTTCTCAATTTCTTCACATAACATAAGAGAAACATGGAACAAAATTTGAAAATTATAAATAATTTTTTTATATGTTCTAGAACAACAAAAGATATATTAATAAAGAAAATGATATCAAATTATCATTATTATTATCAACATTATTAGACATTAAACAAATTGATAAATTTATGGTCATAATAACCTAATACTAGATAATCAGCGCATGATAAAAAAATTATACTTAGGATTTTAATATAGAATTGTTTTTTATGTTTCTTTATGTAGTAGGATATTTAATTATTCACATTTTTAAAGGATATTAGTGTGTAATCAAATAATTAGGGAACAAGGTAAGGGTTTATTTATCTCAAGTTTTAATCATATAATACATGATTAATTTGTACACCACCATTCCTTTTAAATGGAAAACATGCTACACTATATTCATTTTATATCATGCACCTATTATATTTAATGAAATTTAATGTTATATTTAATGTGATATCTCTCTTCTGACATTTTTTGAAACGTTAAAACGTTATTATGTGGTTTTTGTGACTCAAATATTTTACTTGGGTTATAGTGAAATTTCACATAACATTACATTTCATGACTATTCTATTTTATCCTATGATGATTTTATATTATATTTCTCCCTTTGATTCAGGGTAAATGATGTTTCACACAAACCTTTTCTTTTATAATGATTCAATTATTTCATTTAAATAAATTTTCTTAAAATTAATTTCCATTTATTTTAATGGAATTTTCATCAAGGCTAATGTTTTCATCCATGGAAATGTCCTTATTTCCACAATATAAACTCAAAAAGTTATTTTATTTGATAGTCCTCCCATTACATTTTATTCATTTTAAAGAAAGTATGTCTTTTTAAGGATTTTAATTTTCAACATTGTCATTTGGAAATATTCAAAATTATTTCCCATCATTTAAAAATAAATATATTTATCACACACATTTAACATATTTTTTTAAAACCATTATGTATTTTTCATGTTTCCATTATTAAATATTATTTCTAAAATATGTGTTTTCCATTTTATTTTCACTATCCATATGAAAAACTATTCATTTTTTATGATTCTATTATTAAATATTCTATGAATAATTAGGAATTTCCAATTTATTTTCTAATACCTATTTTGAAAACATTATGTCTTCCCCAAGTATTATTTGTTAAATATTCTTATATCTATAATATTTTAAAATTAGTTTTACTAAATTCACCTTGAAAACATTATTTATTTTCAAGTCTCTACAATTAATGAATATTTTAATTGTAAAATATTTCAAACTACTTTCACTTCTTTTTAAAAAGATTTTGTTTTTTCCCAAAAATAATTTATTAACTATTCTTTTAAAATTAGAATGTTCAATGTATTTTCCATTATCCTTTTTCAAGCCTTCTGTATTTTTGGATACATTATATTTAGAAATAAAATTTTCAAATGTATTTTGTTTCATCTCACAAAAATGAATTTTGAATGTAATTTATACTTAAATATTTTATAATGTTTTGTGACTAAATTTTAATTTCGACAAATATTTATCATCTATGGTTTAAATTTATAGAATTGATGTAATTTTCAATCATTATAATAAATTTTTATTTGATTTAATTTGTAAAATGTTATTTTTTGACACTTAATTATTTCTTTAGTTCTTTATTAGTGATTTTTTAATGGCTTAAAAAACAAATTATTTTTCTATTGGTTAATTAATATATGTTTAAGATTAATTATTTGAAATGGATCACACATGTGTGGATGATCCTAGATTGGGTTCTATATCATCCTCATATTAATTTGATTAATTATTCATATCACATGAATAAAAGATATGAATTTTGGTTATTTTTATAATCACAATACGATGTTTGGAACATTTTTTTGTTCAAAATTAGATGAGTGGGATTTTTTATTTTTAATAATATACACAAAGGGATTTTTCATTTGTAGTGTTAATGGTGGAATTTGTTTATTCTCAATAGAATTTAAGGACAATTTGTTTTATCATAATGCTAAAATTTTACTAGTATAAGATTTATTCCATGATTCCTTTTATATATAACATTCTATAATTATATATTCCTATGATTATGCTCCCTGAGTAATTCTAATTATTTCAATATTATTCACAGTAATTTGATTGTTATTTTCATTTGAGAATACATATATTTAAACCATGTAATTTTAACAAACCTTTCCATAAATGTTGTTTTTAAAAATAATTTTTCCCTACACATTTTTTCTCAAATGATTATGATATAACCATTGATGAAATATTATAATGTTTTACCTTATTGAGTATATGATAACATCCCTTTATTATGTTTCTATTACCCATGCTATGATGATTATATTATACGAGATTTGTAGAAGGGGAGCATAGTTGGAGAGAAATTATTTTGGATTAATGTTCTTATGTAATTGATGTCTTTGACAATAATCATTTTATTATTTGGATCTGTGAATTCTTGGTTGATATAATATTTATATCATGATTTTTTTTAATTTTTTTATATTTAGTCTCTATACATGGATTACAACATTATATTATATCTGATACAGATCAGATATTTACCTCAATGTTATGGATATCTATTCAGTAATATTTGAATACAAAGTCGACCAATGACACTAAATGTCCTCTATAGAAATATATATATTTAAAGAGGGAAATTTAAACCCTAAAATAAACATTTAGAAATAATTTTCTTTATAAATCAATTGTGGTTAGGATCAAACACCATTATTTGTTACTATTTTGTAGAATCTAATCTTCCATAATTGTTTGAGAAGTGTAAGAGATGTTACTGGACATAAGTGAGATTCCCAAAATACCAAAGGATGAAAATAATTTCCAAGGGCTTCAAATAACATTAGGGGATGGGTTTCCATTTAGAATAAAAACAAATAGAATTACTAATGATAATATATGAATCCTTTTCATGATGCATGATTAAATGATAACACTAGAGTTATATCACAATATAATGAACAATATAAGAGTACCAATAGAAACAAATGAAATAAACTAGAAGAGTCCAAATAAAACTGAAAGCAATGAAAAAATAGTGGCCACATGAAAATCAACTCCAATCTAGATTGATTCTCCCACTAAATGTTCCAGAAACATGGTATCAAGAATTTAAACAAAATAAATGATATACCTATCCATTAACTGCATCCAGACACATGATATCAGAAAATGAACTAAGGTTCCCCAGAGGGGGTGAGTATAAACTCAATAGACATTCCAAAAAATCATCCAAAATCATTGTATGGTAACAATAAATGGTTATAAAATTTTATATATAACAGTTTTAAACCATTTAAACCATTATAATAGAATCCATATTCAATTTACATGGACAAAATCAATCAAGTCCTTTTAATCATTTCAATCATTTGATATATACAATCATGTTTTTCTAAACATAGACACCCATCCATGCTAATTGATAGAACCATATTCTTGATTTTTTATTTTTTATTTATCATTTCATCATAAGGTGAACTATATCTTGATATCCCAATTAAATATAACCCTTATTTATGGTTAAATCCACAAATATAACAATATGAACCTTGAATGAAAAAATACATGGCAAACCATTTCATATAAAAATAAAAAATTTCATCAAATCATTTCATAAAACAAAATGAACGCATCAAAAACATATAGTAATTTTAAAACCAACATTTAAATATTGTAATCAATGGGTTCTTATAAAACCTATATATTATTTATAAATTCAAAATTCAGAACCAAAATGTAATTCCAATAAGAATTATTTAAGGTTTAAAAACAAATTTTAAGAATTATTTTTACCAAAACAAAGCCTTAATATTATATAATGGTGGATATGTGTGATATGAAACTTATTTGTCAACAGATATGGAAAACAATGAATAACACTAAGATAATCAAGATATGGCCTTAGATCTACTTCCCTTTTACTGACTAGATATAAATTATTAAGATCATCAATATGGAATATCGATATATACAAAGAATACTATATATCATAATGAATTTAAGAGAAAATTGTAGTGTCTAAGGAGATAGAGGAAAACCATGACTTACCAATTTATCTAGATCACCAACACACTCGAATTTAACAAAATATCACTCTAGATTAATGGAAATCTCTAGAGGATCCTTTGGAGGGAGGGGTATTCAAGATACTAGATGAATAAGGGAAGAATGAGTTCTTCATGTTGCCTAATATATGTTAGACTATAATTTAAATATTAATTAATTATCATCACATGGTAAGTCTAAAAATTTTATTAAAATTTGCACCAACCATGACATGATACTTCCTTAAAGAAACCCCTCACATATATGGATAACATGGTTAGAAAAACCATATTCCAACCATGATTTCCCAATTATTTCAATCTTTATGGTTTCCCATGGACACTCACACAATCTAGCTAAACCATATTCCAACTATTCGACTCCCTAGTGACTCCCTGAAAGTGATTACTAGTTTCTTATTGATGGATAATGGTATTTATAAACCCTAATGAAAATAGGAACCTCCAAAAAGACTCCCAAAAGTATCCCAAACCTACTAGATGTTTCAAAAACTAACATCCTATATTATAAAAGATAGAAATTTTTACAAGAATATTAAGTTACGTAAAATAAAATGTTTCAAATTCATCCCACCATAGGCCTTTCCATTCATAGAATGTCAAAAACTAGTGTTTCCCAGGAAGAAATTACATGAATGTTCTAACATTTCCCTTTCACAGTCCCATATTTTTTCCTACTATAACCATTATGCCATAAAACCTATACCAGATTGATACTTTTCCAATGAAATATACAATGGTACCTATCTATAAAAATTTTCGCTACATAAATCGATGTATCATCTAGTTCTAGATGAAAATGGTCTCCTTGAATCGCATGGTAAGGACTAGGCTAGTACATCATCAACTAAGATACATGAAACACATCATGCACAGATGTGATCCACAGCTGTTGGTCCAACTGATAAAAAATATCACTTAAACATTAAATTATATCCAAAATCCAATATTACCTTTGAAAAAATTTCCATTTCATCCAAAATCAATGATGTTTAAACTTATAGAGATTTAAAATAAAATATGATCAGTCACAACAAATGACAGCGGTCCCCGATCGTGGTCCGTATATGATTTTTATGGAATTTAATCAATATATATTCTATTAATTATAATATTAATTTTCTCTATTGTATATTTAGAAATTATAGAACAAATAAGTGGAGTCTCACCTATTTTCACCCAACATAATTGAGAATGAAAAGGATGGCCATAAAAGTCTCCAAAATTTTCCTTGTGTTTTAGGAATTGATAATTTTTTATACATGGGAACTCTAATAATGGTACTTTTCATCCAATTATCCACCAACATAAATTAAAAAATCACTGAGTATGTCCTCCAAAATTTAGATCATCCTTTTGGACTACTAAACCCTTTGAAGAAGATGAGAAGTTCTCAATTTAACAGGATTAAAATGATTAAATTCATAGAATTAAGAAAATGGGACATAAAGAGGGGGTATCAATCTGTTATTCTGAAGACTATAAATTTGGAATTTATTACCATTTCCGAAATGATGACTTGTCAAAAACCTTAAACTATATTGGTTTTTGGAATTAATGAAATGTTAGAAGACTTTCTGAACTAATTCAGAATAAACCATGTGGAATCATGTTTCTAACATTTTTTTGTAGACATTTCCCAAAATCAGTGGATACATTATCCCATATAATCATGGTTATAAGTAAAATATTTAAGCCTCTTTGTATTCCTTTGATTATCTACCATGCCCTACTAATTAGTGATTCATCCCGAGATAAACTCAGACACAAATATTTTTATTCCAACATGGAAATTTTTTTTCATTCATTACATTATCATTTTTTTGAATTACATAAATCAAAAAAACCATTTAGAATGAGGGGTATGAATAAATAATTCTTTCCAGATAAGTTGAGGGGACCACAGTAGAATCTATAAACAATATAAATATATCCCATCCATCTTACACCCATCAATGTTCTCCCTACCATTGAGATATAAACACATGAATATACATTCAACATCATATTTTTTATCACATAATCACATGCTTAAACAAATTAGAGAAAACGAAACTCAAAATAAAAATACAGTGTCACCATACATAGAACACTCAAGATGAATTCCTTCAATAACTGATATATGCTAGAATTGATCTAAATATTCTTTATCAAAATGAATATTTAACATCCTACTCAAGGATTCTACAATAAAATTCTCTTTTTAATGGATACAAGAAATTGAGGTCAAGAAATAGTATATATTCCATCCATCTATATTGTCTCAAATCAATGTCCCTTTGTGAGAAAGTGTGCATCAATATTTTATGATCCTTAAAACTAAATTTTTTTACAAAATAAATAATGACACTATGTATTTAAAGAATGAACTACAAAATCCCACCCCAAATCATGTGTTGGGTTGTTTTTTAATAAACACATAACGTTCATGATTGATAAGAAATGAAATGATATCCTAGAAATATTACACATCTCATCCTTGATCTCGATTTATCACAACACTCCACATATCCCTATTTAGACTCTAGAAACATGAAGTTTTTTCTGATATAAGTTAAAAATCATTGTATTGTTTTGATTTCTAGGACACATCCTTCAATTAGAAAATAATAAAATTATTTTCAAAACTTTTATATGCCATGCCAGATGTGAAAAATGAAAATAGATGAACTTGTTTTATTCTTATATGTCATGGAAAATACATATCTTGAAGATATTAATTTGTTGTTAATGAGAGGTAAATACATCATACTATTTTTGATCAATCGAAACTTCTATTTTAGATATTACATGACCAAGAAAGAATAAAATTTTTATTTAATAATTATTGTATTAATTTTTACCATAAAATGGATACTATTGTGAGACAAACAACAATATAGAAAAGTGTTTCTCTTGTTCATATTTTTTCCAAGAATATAACAATATATCATCCATGAAAATTTCAATGAAGGGATCAAGATATTAGTAAAAGATCAGAATCATCAATTCAATAATCATTGCTTGTGTATTTGTAAGAGAAATGGGTATGACCAAATACTCATAATTTAAATATCTAACCTTAAAGTATATATTAAAAATATACTCCTCCGTAACATGAATTTTATGATACACTGTAAAAATTATATTTTGAAATAATACTAGGATCCCATCAATTGATCATATAAAAAATTAATATAGGGATTAACATAACATATCTTTATCATAACTTTGTTAATCTTATGAAAGTATACATAGATTATAATAATTACATCATCCATCATTACAATAATAAATGGTGAAACCTATGGTGATGTACTTGGTTTAATAAACACTCTAATTTCATTATCTTCCAATAAGGAATTCAATTCACTTTATTCAGATTGATCAATATTATAGAAAAAAGTGAATTAATACTGGTTGATTATATGAGGTTATTAATTAACACTACTTCCAATTTAAATGGAAATCATGATAATTTTTTTTGGAAAAACATGTGACCATTTTTTAATAATCGTTGAAAATTATCTGTTTCAGATCTCATCTAAAAACATCAACATAAGGGATTCCAACTGATATGATATGGTTCCAAACAACAATTTTAATGGTCCTTCTCTTCAAAAGTTCATATTTCAATATCATTAAAATATATTATCAACGCCATAAATATATTTAAAACTATTGTTTCTGGGATAATAGTCGATGTGGTTCTTATAGGATATAATCAAATCCATACCCATAATAATATAGTAGATGCCTATAACATGGATAGAGAAATATTAAATAAACAAATCCCCATTAATAGTTATATATCAAATACTGCACATAATTTCTTAATAATCTATTTGGATAAGATTAGTTTGATGTTTCAAAACTGAAGATATCATCTCAACTTGAATACCCATTTAATCAAGAGTACACAAATAAATTTTATAGTGAGACACACATATATAAAAAAATTCTTTCATAATTGTAGAATTCAAAAATAATATTAACTTTTAATTTGAATGGACTAGATTGTTCATCCAGTATAAAATTCTATCCAATATACAATTACATACAGACATTTAATTATTCATTATTACCCTTTTGAGATTTCATTGGTCAAGGATGCATTGTATTCTTATAATCACCAATGCTCTCCCTATTTTTAGAATATGATTTATTCTTGTGAGATTTTTCAAAATAAGTATAGGATTTTCTAGAAACATGTGTTGTCTCTCTAGAACCCGACTGTAGAGAATTATGATAATAATATTGAAGATGTCCCATCTATTTAAAAATATGACAAGCACTACGTAGTGCAGTATAATAATAAATGATATGATAAAAAAGAACCACATTAAGAAAATTTGAGCGTACATTTAGGTTGAAGAGGAATGTTTACTAATAATAATGTCTGATTTTTTGGTCTTCAACCACTCTAAAAATAGGTTTTCCTCTCACAATTATTATCATCATTATAGTTCCCACCTATAACCATGGGGATAAGTATTCTTCACTCATCCATATTTCTTGAGATATCTCTATCTTAAATAGTATCTTTATTGACCCTCACATTGTTGTATGTATTACAACGAAAAACAACCATTGAGGTAAATATGGATTGAAATCCATATATAAAAACATTTTCATTCAAGGATGAACTTAAAAGAAAATTTGGAAAAAAGTTGTTAAATTTAATAATTCTTCCTCATATAGTATTTCAAATATATTAACTTGCATCTGGATAATAAATCTATTATCATTTCAATTCATAATAATTTAGGATATAATTGATTGTAATAATATTCTCCAAAATCATTCGAATTAATTCCTTATTTTACATTATCTTGAATTGCAAAATCCCACCATGGGTGTATAAGATTTTACAGTATACAAGCTAAAATAAAAAATTTCATCTCAACTGGTGTTTCCATGAATTCATAAATTAAGGTAATCCTCATCAAATAGAATTTTATTTTTTATCTCATAATTCCCCTGAAAATGGGTATATTTTTATTAGGTAATAGAATTGAGTGGCCCAATTGTTGAGTTCCTTCATTCCAATTACCTCTATCTATGAATTAAAAGTCATGAATGATGTTATGAACCTACTATTGGTTCACTTATAGCTCATGTGAAGTCACATTTTCAAAAACCTCATCTGGTAGGTTATTATGTTGTCTACATGGTGGCATTATCTATAATATGATCAATCTCCATTCTTTCATCACTATATATGAACTTAAGGCTTAAAATTTCCAATTTACTATATTATGAAATACCCAAACCATTATTCCTAAATTCTTGTAATTGAAATAATTTTTTCTCTTTTTTTACATATACAATTAATCAAATAATACACAAGTAAGTGCTAGTGGGATGTACTACAATCAATGAATGATAATGAAAACTCATTAGTTTATCCCTATATGATTAAATGAAAACCCAACTTTCTAACCAAACAGCCTTGGTAACTTGATGGTCATTAAAAAAGAGTTAGATACATATTTTTCATCTATACATTTGATTTTTTGAAAAGTTTATATCATTCATATTATACTAAAATAAAATAATAAATACTATGTTGGGTACCATATACGTAATACCACCCATTCTCATTGGATTTATAAGTGGTTAAGGTGTTACAAGCCATAGGATAAATCCCTTGAACTACAAATGGTGGAAATAAATTTCATGTTTTATAGAGTAAAATGGGGAATGATTTCCCATTTAAATACGGAACCACTAACATTACCAATTATAAAATCCGAATAAAAACGTGGTGTAGGAGTAAAAAATACCACCAAATATACCTTACAATGTGTGAAAATATATTATAGTATTAATTGAAAAAAAATACATCAATTAGATGATAAAAAATAACTTAACCAGATGACACAAAAGTGGTATGAAGAAAATCCTCTCAAAACCAGATCTAATATCCATATCCAAATTTAAGGCATGTGGAATTAGGAATAATCACTAAATAAATTACATTCCTTTAATATTTCTCATTCTTAATACATTTTAACTAAATATTAACTAGGTTTTACATGCAAGCGTTCAACATAAACATAGTAGTAGTTCCCAAATGTCATTCCAACTCATGAAACTAGAATAACAACCGATTATACCATATTTTATAAAATATTATAATTAAAATTAAATATTTTATATTAAAAGCATATTAAATTACTAGGGGAAATGATATAGGCCTTTAAATGATTTCTTATTATTTCCATTCCCATTCTTATTCTTCCACAATCACACACACCCATTCATTCCATGTGACAACTCCATATTTTTGAGTGGTCTTTTCTCATTCCACTAGGTCATCATAAGGTGACAAAAATTCTAGATCCCCAATGACACACACCCAACAAATTGTGTAACATTAATTAATTCATTCATTCTAATTTAGTATTCCAAAATCCATGCCAAACTATATCACAAAATCAATAACTATTTATTGAAATTAAATCTTTAAATAGATTCTGTGAATCAAAAAAAATAAAATATTTAAGACCATTATTTTAAAATTATTAGAGATGGTGATTTCCAAAAAACCATCAATTGTTCATTATTTCAATTCTATAAAAATAGAATTCCAATAATATTTTAAAATGGTTTTCAGAAAAAAAAATTAGGGAAAAATATGCCAAAAATAAGATTAAATGTTCTAGAATATTGTATATGGGAGAGAAGACACCTACCTCTCAATGAATGTATATAATTATGATTTATAATAAAATATTCTAGATCTTATATTAGTTCTTATTTCTGTAAAAATGTCATATATATTCTCCTCAATATCTTCAACAAGTAATACAGCTGATAGAGGAATGGATCTCATAATCTACGTAATAGAAAATGAAACAATTTAAAGAGGGAGGGAGGAAGCATGAATTGCTGATGCATATCTGTGTATAATTCACTATAATTCCATAAATGGGCATTTTAGGTAATCTTTAATCACTAAAGATCCTGATGAGGGATGGTAGTTCAATACTAGTGATGAATAGGTGAATAATGTGGAGTTTGGGTTCTTAATTTGAGATAAAATATAATTTTTTTATTACTAACTTCCCATTTCATTATTTTGGTAAATTGTTAGGATAACCATACACCAACCTGGAAATGTTATGACCTTAATATGAACCATTTTATGATTTGATCACACAGTTAGTTAAACCATGTAGAAACTATGACTCTCCCTCTATTTCATGTATCATGATTTAACATTGAAAATCATATGGTTTGGAAAAACTATTTCCTTTCTTAGTGATTCCAAAAAAAATTATCATGGTTTCATAGAGAAATTAAATAGTTTTTAAAAAAATATCAAACAAATAACCTCAAAAATATATAAAATATCCTAGAAGCTCTCAAAATATAACCCATGTTTTTTATAAATTGAAATTACATAAATTAATGTAAATGTTTTTGAAATTGAGGGTCCTTCATGATGTCTTAAAAAAAATAACTGTAACATAAGCTTTAATATAGCTCCTTATAAATCCATCTATGTTAGTAATTTTTCAAATCCAGAATTATGGGATGAATATGTGGAATAAAATTTTTTCGGACATTATATATGTGATAAAATAATAGAGAATGATTGATCTATTCAACAACACTATATTGTTATATGCATTCTTAACCCATTTCATATTAAGTATGAGTTAGAGGAGGTTTTAAAATTTCTTTTCATAAGGTTTAGTGGAGGTTAGAATTTTATAAAAACTGAAGTAGGGTTTTTAGGCCACAAAAGCAAATTTATTTTTGCATTAGTGTGTGGATTACATATTCTTTGTCCAGATGATCATGTCTCATTTTTTGCACGAGAGTAATGAATGAAATGAGATTAAATCATAAAATAGTGGTTTAAAACATAAAATATTTTAATACCATTGTATCTTGTTTTTTTACGAAAATTAATTAATAGAATAATGGTAGAATTTATTTCATTTAATATATAATCCAATTAAATTTATAGTTTAAAATATTAATTTATCTTTTAAATTAGTTGAGTTAAAACCTATTTTAATCTCTTTGATGGAAGAATCTATACTCATTAATCTATTATCTCCCACTATTTGTGATTAAACATAGGATATTTAGGCATTCCATGTAGCCCATCATACCTCTCCTTGATCATAGGGTTCATATTGATGGGAATTTGAAATCCAGAACTTATTAATCAATTTTTCTGTATTATTTTCCTCTTATTGTTCGTTAGGTAATTTCATCAATGGTTTTTTTTGTATAGGCTGTGTATAGATAAGTTCCCAAATTTTTTTTGTTTTATGTTGATTTACTATTTTGGTGGAATGTTTTGGTTTTTTGGTTGTTTCTTCATGGTTTTGTAGTGTGATGTGAGATTCAAAATATTCTTTAATGAATGTGATACTCATTTGATCCACTATTTATTCTATATGTAAATATTTCAGGAGTTTTCTTCCTTTTAAGATGATATTCAGGGTTTATATAATATGATAATAATTTTAATACCTAATATTGATGGGTATTATCGATATATCACATGCATTCAGGTTTTTATATTTTTTGTCGATATGATTAAGCATTCCAGTTTCCCATACAAAAAATAATGGCTCTTTGGTGACTTGTTTGAGTCTTAGATGAAATGAATTCAAAACCTTACATTGTGGATGTGTAATCAAGCCTTATATAAAATGTATAAAGAAAATATTTATGTATAATTAATTGGGAACCAATGAAAATGTGAATTATTTTATTACAACAATTATTAATAAATAATTATTTTTGTACATCTTCTGAATAAATAGTTGTATCCAGGATGAATTGATTTTCTGTGTGATAATGTCCATTTTGTATCCTTGGGTGGTATGGGCTATTTTGTGGTGATGGAGCTGACTGGTTAGTTTTTTAAAATGTGAGGCAGTGAGGTGGTGGTTGAGTAACATTGATGTGATATGAGTAGGTGTACGATGTGGTGAAGGTGTGTTGTGGTTATGGCGTGCAATGATAATGGTATTTCTTGTGGAAACATGTGTGATAGTGATGATGTATAGTGGTTTTATTCCATACGTTGACTCTGTGTGATGTAGTTTTGGTGCATCGTGGTTTTGGTGCATAGTGGATGTGTTACATAGTGGTTGTGGTGCCTAGTTGTTGTGGTGCCAGGTAGATGAGACATGTCATTTATATGGTGTGATGGTTTGGCCAGTATGGCACACAGAAGATGATAGATAAGTTTTGAGATAGTTACTGTGTGGCGTAGATGTGTTGTTTTATTGGTTTGTGATAGAATAAATATGAATACATTCTAGGATAGAATTTTTGTATGGTAATTGGTATAAATTAATTGAATATATTAATATGTTGTATGAATGTGAAATAAGTGGCTTAGTAATGGGAATTATTGGAAACTCATTAAATAAGTGAAGTGTTGAAGACTATAATTGGATGTGGTTATGAATAGTGTAGTTTGGTTTTCATGGTATTCATGTTGTGTGTTTCTTATATTTGTGTAATTAGTTGTGATGATTGATGTGTGGAATAGTGAGGGTGATGTGGTACGCTCTAGTGCAATTCATGTGAACCCATAGTTTGGGTTTTTTGTTATATATCTAAATCATGTATGTTTGTATAATATATATATGATCCCCACCTGAGTTAGAAAACCTTTAAAATTATTAGAGGTTTTGGGTTTCATGTGTTTTCCCCACATCTAAGAGGGTGATGATACATGAGGATGGATTACACCCCTTCCCCACTATACATTCATTATTTATGGACTAGGCATATTTATGTGAGATGTGGTGTGATATACCATCATTCTTCAAGAATGGTGTGATGTGATGATGCAATGACATACTATGATAGCTGGTGGGGATCATGAGTTTTTGTAGGAGGGAATGGGGTTGATGTATTTTAAATTCCTGACATCCTACTTCAACTATTTTTTGATGTGGTGTCATGTGTTGTGATAGCCCAGCTATCTTTAGTTGAGAGATACTTTTGGGATTACTGATGATAGAACTATATATTAGACCTTACAATGATGTTGTAAGTTGGGAGGAGTCCCAATAATCATTACAGATGGAATATGTATCTTCAAGTGAGATGTGTTGTGTTGTATTATGCAAGGAAGGGGTGGAAAAATAGGACATTCGATATTGGGCTGTTAGAGTGCTAAATCTGTGGGTGAATTGGACGGAGTGATATGTTAATTTTTATGATCTCAATTAAATATTACTATATTGGATGAATGTTTTGGTGAGTGTTTCATGGTTTATATGGTTTTGGATAGTTGGCCCACGTAAGTACTAATTGGTTCTTCTGTTTGATCCCTAGTGCAATGTGATTTTCTTTTCATATATACACATGATCATAGGGAGTAATCCTACTAAGTATACTTCTATTCTCATGTCATTTATATAAACTCTTTGTTTGGTTTCCAAGATGATTTTGGGGATTGAGTAAGATATATCTATCATGGGGTTGGAGTTGTTTTTGAGTCACTGCTTTATGAATTCTATTTTGGTACATAACATTGAAGAGTTTTATTTGTATCTATTTACATCCTTCATGAATTATTGGATGGTCTTGAGTTTGTTTATATTATTTATTAGAGTTTCATTTTATTTGTTCAACATATCTCCCATTATTTGTTTTCCAATAGAAGGAAATTTATCTCATATGTGGGATTTTTGTATCCCCTATGCTAGTATCGTTCTAGAGGCTAACTAGAGGTGGTAATCAAGTTGACATTATCCCTATCATCTTCAATATGGTATATCCAATGGGATAGGGTTATGTGAAGAATATTAGGGAATCATTCAATGAATAGAACATTTTATCCTGATAATTTTCATTATGTTATAATATTTGATGTTTGTGCCAATGTATTCCAATAAATATTCCCTTAAAATTATTGTACAAGGTTTTGAAGTACGATAAATTATAGACCTAGGTATATCAATACCTATAATATTCATTATTATATCAGGATGGATTGATATATATTTATCACTTCCAAAAAATCTCTCAGAAATTAACAATGTGTTTCAACTTTATATCCTAAATAAGAACATACATTAACAATCTGAGAATTTAGGATATGATTATTTTTAATTTCTTTTATGTCTTGAGTTGTATCTTACACCAATATTATCATGTGTTATACGCATCATGGTATTCGTTTGTAGTATTCACAAGACTATTCATGGATTTTGTTGCACATAATTTCAATTTTTTTGGTAGAAAAAAATAATGACTAAATGTTTTGTTCAATATAAAAATAAACTATGTATAGATAATGTTATATGAAAAACCAAATGATACATTCACTATACGCAACACTGACTTGGCTTATGTTACACGTTAGAGAGACCTTCCTTGATAGCTTGTGTTGTACGTGATACCGAGTTTCACTAAAAAATGATATATTATTAAAATATTATAAAAATATTATTATTGGATATAAACTATAATTTATGAATATTATTAACAATATATAAAAATATCATAAATATGAGCCATTTTCTAGAACATTTTCTGAGAAAAAACAATTTTTTCGGATAAAAAACATATTTTTCAAAAAATATAATTTTACAACCTTTTGATGGTGTACCCATTTTAAATATAGTTTTTTTCACTTTTATATGTTCTTTTGGAAAAATAAATTTATTATTTAGAATAAGAATTTCAAATTTTACATTGGATGAAATTTTGGTTTCTGTTCAAAAAATTTATATTTTTATGATTAGTGAATAATATTGTATTTTAATTCAATACTGTTTTTTAATATTATTTATTTATATAGTTATATTAGACTTTTAATTTGTTTTAAAGTATAATTGTATTATATTTTTATCATTTTATTCAATATTTGTCATTGGAAGTAATTTCACTTTAAAATTGGACATAAACAAATGTCAATCTTTTGATCGTTATTACTTCTTAAAACCCCAATTTTGGGTTTTCACAATGGGAATTCGTATTAAATTTGTTACTGAATCTTATTTGTTTTGAATTTGGGAAAATGGATTAAATATTTGGAATCTATAGGTCCAAATTTTAAAATATTTACCTTTTATTTTTTGTCATTAGGAATAGTTACTTTAGTGTTAATTTACATACATTGGTTAAAGGGTTATTCTTGTGAATAAGGATAAAAAATAATAATTTAATAATATAAAAAACCCTAGAATATGTCCTAATCCTATGGGATGAGATATTTTGGACTATGGTCATATATGTGATGATTTGGGACCCTATTTATTCACATGTATGTGAAAATGACATTTTATAAGAGATAATTTTATGTAAAGATAATTATTCCTTAAACATATATATTTTACTAAAATGATTTTAATATAGGGTTATGTAACTGATATCTATGTCTATAAATACTCATTATAAATCTAAAATAAATTTATACATTATGGTATTTTATTAATTATTTTTATAAATTAGATAAATATATTTACTAACAACACAATTATGTTACAATGATTACATCATTAAGGAAAGACTCCACGAAATTAAATTATAAACATTAAAACAAAGGTAATTTTGTTATCTTGATGTCCTAAACATATTTTAAAGATTATATATCCATATTAGGGATGTTTTAGTGCCTTTTGATAGAAGGAATATTATTGTTATGAATTTTTAAAAAAGTCAAGTATGAATACTATCCAAAATTGACATAATTCACAATTTAAAACATGAAATAGTGTATTAAATGATATTAAATTCCTAAAAATTTAATATTCTTCCAAATAGTTTATATAAGTTCTTTTATGTCATAAATAAATTTTTTCAGTGATTTTATATGATATGGTAATTAAATTAACCCACAATGTGTAAATAACATGATATAACGGTAAGATTAAAAATGGTTAAATAAGGGATAAAGAAAAAAATATAAGTATACAAAAATACTCCAAACATGTATAAAATTTATTGGATAATGGGTTTTAGATAAAAAATATTCTTATATTCGAAATAAATATTTTTTTTGAACATTTCAAATCAATATTTCATTTATAATAAATTAATATTTTAGGACTTTCCTATAGTTCCCCTCTCCCCTCTTATAAAAGGGAACCTCCTCCCTCACCTCTTCACCCCATTTTGACCATTCAAACTCATCCACCCCCTGCCCATTTCTTGAATCAGTTTTCATAGTTACATTCTATAGGTTTTTTTCTTCTCAAAAGACCAACTCTGGTGCCCTAGGAGGAAATTTATTGGAGGCCCATCAAGAAAGAGGTAATCTCTTCTAACGAATCATTCAAATTTATTTCTTCTTCTACATAATCTTAATTAGTTTTCTCCAAATATAGTAACAAAATAATTGCAACTAATATACCTGTCTGTTATTATAGATATAAAACAATACTATTTAACCTTTTATGCATCCTAAAAAAATGAAATCGTCGCGTGTGCATACGTACGGATTACCCTCTCCACGCCGTGGTGTAATCTGTTTTTCACCAGCACCTTATATTGATAGGTATAATGGTGGAAATAATAACATTATATTATTATTATAACCTGATACTAATTCTAAGTTATTATAAACCATCTAATTCAAAACAGTTCAAAACTATTGGAATAATATCATCACTCATGCATATGTATGGATTACCGTCTCAACAATGCGATAAGATTCATTCTCCAGGTTAAACATTCATGAAAGAAAACCAAGTATATATAATAAGTAATCATAGAATATATTAAATACTAATGCTGCTAGAATTATATATATATATATATATATCATTTATTAACTTCCATTCAATTTAATAAGGAAATGAAAACAGCGTTCATGCGTATGTCCCGCCTACCTTATCCATGAACGGTGTATTCCATTCCATTTATCGATCTATTATATATATTTTTATACTAAATATATGGGATATATAAATAATTTTTAAAATTATTCAAGTCATTAAATCACAATCTATGTAATAATGTCATGAATAACATGTCCAAACACATACGATAAATAAAATAATTATTACCCAAAATGTTGCTTTAATATGGAATTGACAAATGAACAGGTAATATAAAGTTTTAAATTAATAATATTTGATACAATAAATATTATGGTTCTGTTACAAGTTAATATTATGTTTAAACCCACTATACAAGAGTCTCAGACAGTTACGTATGAAATTGGACTTAAAGTAAAGGATAATATTTCCAATCACATTTTATCCAAGATTGTTTATTCATAAGTATCTACTTGGTATATAGTTATCATCAATGTCATTGTTTTATAAAAATATTATCATAAAATGTGTAATATTTTTCTATGTATGTTTAAATTCATTTTTACCAATTTTTATTTTTACATCATAGTTTAGAAAGAATATATCTTTTGTATACTATTTGAGTTACTTTGGTACTTTTCCTGCAAAAGTACGAGGAGAATGTTTTTTTAAAATATATGGAAGGAATGGATTTATACATCTTATTCATGCCTCGTTTCCATAAATAATCATCTACAATATTCCAACTTTATTTTCAACTAAATTATTCCCTTTTAAAATTACACGATATTTTGAGAAAAGTAAACATTTTTTAAGAAGAAAATATATTTTCCTCTAGAATTAAGTTCAATTGTTTTTTCAAAATTTTTTTCTATATAAAATGAGATAGGTTCATGTTTATATACCTATTATTACTTTTATTTTATTATTTTTATGATGGAATTATTTTAATGAAGTCCATTTAGATTATATAGATAATGTTATGAAGGTATGGTGTTTAAGAATCCCATTTTATTACATGGGTTATGCTATGATGAATGATTTATTTTCTTATGGCACACATAATAATGGTTTCATTATGAGATGGGTGGGACCAATATCTCCCTCCAATGAATTTGGTAGATATTTTTATCAAATGAGATAGGCATGAAAAAAATGATAGGTAAATCCTATTCAGTAATACATGGCTGGAATGACAAGTATACCTTATTCAGTAATGGACTTTGTCCACTATTATGGGCTGGAAAATAATTCCTTGGCTACTATGGAAATAATAATATAGGATTATTTGTTTTCCACAATTAAATTATTTTATCCAATTATAATCTATCATAATTAATGTTCCTTTATAATTCATGCTTTATATTCTTCCAAGATTTATTTCATGACTCAATATTTTTAAGTTTAAACATTATGTTCAAGTTTTTATGTGAAAATGTTTATGGTTTATTTTATGTTCTCCAGGTTTACCCTTATTGAGAATTTGAGCCCACCCTTTTTTGTTTTCTTTTCCCTATGATATAATGAATGTTTTTAGGTAGGAAATCAACTGAGAAAGATATTTATCAGAGATGTTGATGATATTTCAAAAATTTGGAAGATTATGTTCTAAGTTTCCAAAGACACTAAACTAATACAGTCTTTGGGTTTCTATTTGTTTCATGTATTAAGTATTCTGCAAAAAATTGAATTTTCTATGTATGTCACACTTGGTTCTATACATTTGGTATCAGAGTGAAGGTTTAGTCAACCTATATAAACTAAGATTCTAAAACTTTATAGAGATCCCTATAGATATTTTTAAAGTATGTATAGGGATGTATCTAATGCTAAGTATACCTATATGTAAAATTCCTAAAATTACGATAACGATAATTAATAACCTAGGATTAAATCTATAATGTTATATATTGAAATCACTCCCCCTTTATTATGTTGTTTTCCTAATATGATTTTAGCCTCTCATGCTATTTTCTTTGGGATTAGACCAAGGTCGGAACCCAAAGGAACCAGTTTAATGATCAATGCACTAGGCAATGAAATGATTTTCCTTCTAATAATCCAAATGTTTTGGGAGATGGAATGAAAAATCATATTTATATACTTATACAATATATAAATCATTATGGACTTCAAAATGATTAGAGAAGGGAACAACATTATATTGGGTCCTTCTTGAGGCCACACCCACCTTATTTCTGTGGGTTTTCTTATCAACTTGTTGATGAACAATGGATCAGTTCCATTGAAAATATATTTTTCATCCTTTGTTGTTTGGATCCTGAAAATTTAATTTTCTCTTTTTATAGTTTATAAGGTAAAGTAGGCCATTGTTGGAATCTAATTAAGAATACAAGGCACCAAGATGAAATTGAATCAATGGAATGGGATGAGATTAAGAACATATATTTCAATAATTACATCACTTTTATTGATCGATAAAAGATGGAAATAAAGATCATATATCTTATGAAAAAGGATGATGAATCTGTTGGTACATACGATGCAAATTTTACAAGCCTTGCAATGTATGCTTCTGGATTTATCAGTGAACCTTATTTTAAAGTTTATCTATTCTTCAATGGATTAAAAATAAGACATATAAGTTAAATATATAAATGAAATTTTAGTAGTAATGAATAGATTGTGTATTGTGCTATCAAGGTAGAACTATAATTTGTCATTATATATCAATCTCATTGTTTTGACAAGAAATGAAAGATGGATTTGAAGAAAAAATCTCAAAATAGTTTTGAAAAAAGATGAATTCATCATTATTCTCAATTTGTGGAAAAAAGCAACGTAGATATTGTATAATAGGGACTATAAAATGTTTTAAGTGTCTAAAAGAAGGTCATCAAGTAGTTCAGTGTTGATGTAATGGAAAAAAAGGATTATAATGATGTGAATAGAGAAAATACTACCGGAAATGCATCACCAACACTAAAAATCTACAAGTGCAAGGATGTGGGGAATTATGTTAACCAATTCCATAATACAGGGGTTAATTATGATCGACATTAGCAACCTCTTAAGGAGAAATACATAGGGATGTCACATGTGATCACTATTGGTGATGTTGAGTATGACAACAATATGGTGGAATGATTAAGTGTTTATGTAATGGCATTCCCAAATAGTGTTATGGAATCTCATTTATAGTATTATGGTATATTGGAATATCAATGTATTGATTTATTATGGTTTTCAATAATTATAAGGTACCGGTAACCATAAAAAATTATTGAAATATTTTTCTAAAGCACATGATATGCACATAATGATAGGATAAAGAGATAATGAAATGTTTAATAGTATTAATGAGCACATGGATAATAAAAGGACAAAGTGATATCATGGTCTGAGTATGTTGAATTTGTGTTATTTTGGTGTGGGAAAAGGGTTAATTTTGATAGAATGAATGTTTTCACTGAGGTTATACGATAATTCATGTTGTCATGTTTAAAAATAATACATAATTATGTTATTAAAATGTTTGGAATGGAATAACCATGAACCGCCAAATGAGATATCTGATAAAAATGTTAAGTAAATTTAGTTCACCTCATTATAATGTTTTATATTTTTTTAGAAGCCTTATAATGTTATCATTTTGTGGATAGTATATGTATTTTTCAATTTCAGACTAGTTAGATTAAGGTATTATCTCACTATAGATGGAATTATAAATATATGATTTCATGTGATAAAATTTTTTTTGTGACATATGGAATGAAATATCAATCTATCGCATGATCTTATAACACATCAAGATTGAAAAATTTGACTTCATTTCTTTAAAAAAGAGATGATGTGGAAAAAGTTCAAGGCACGAACAATGATGAGATTTTATGAAAATAAAGTAAGTATTTATCCTCATTGAAAAAACATCAAAAATAGGAAAAGTATATTGAAAACCAAAAATCTTATCCTTGTACATTCATATCTAAGAATTATGAGGTCCCATAAATCATCACAGATTTGTGTCTTTATGCTAGTTAACATTCTTCAACCTTATTCTCTATCATTATACATCAGAACATGATCGTCAGATTTCTCTTATATATCCATGTTTTCACTTCCCAATTATGTTATTCAATGTGGTAACCCAGTGATGCGTTTATTTGGGAAATTTTTAGGTTTCTAACCTTCATTTTTAAAATTATGCTTCCATGTTTCTTTTCACGATGTGGGATTCTCTAAAAGAAACTTTCATGGGGTATACCATTTATAACCCCATAAAATATTGAGGGAGAAATTCATTTTAAGGGGGTTGAATTTAACACCCAGAGAATTTATGAGATTGATAATTTTTAATTTCACTGATGTCTTGTGTTATACACAATTCCAAGATTACCATTCTTTATTTGCAACATTGTATTAGCTTGCATTATACACAACACAATTCTTGGATTGTGTTGCACAGAATTTCAAGTTCTTTTGTTAGTACTCAAAATTGAGTATAGATTTTGTTCAATATAAAAATGAACTACGTTTGGATTATGTTATACACAAAACCAATATAAACGTTCACCATATGAAAAACTGACTTGGATTCTCTATCATCCAAGAGCAACCTTCCCCGATATCTTGCATTGAACGCAATACCGAGGCTTAATGAAAATGATATATTATTATAATATTATTATAAGATATAAAATAGATATTATGAATATTATTAACCACATATAACATTATAATTCATCTTAATCCTTTTCTATAACATGATATGAGAAAAAAAATTCAGTTTTTTTTTGAAAAAGGAAATATTTTTTAAAAAATGTTGATTTACCGCCTTTTGATGGTGCGCCCTTTTTAAATAATTATTGTTTAAAATTTCTATGTTAAATCTGAAAAAATAAATTTCTTCTTTATATGTTTAATATATAAATTTAATTTGGATAAAATATGTTTATTTTTCTGATAAAATTCATATTTTTATGAATAGTAAAAATTACTCTATTTTAATTCAAAATTACATTTTAATCTAATTTAGTTATAAAGATATATTGTACATTTTATTGGTTTTAAAGTATAATATTTTTATATTCTTATCCTTTAATCCAATTTTTGTTATTGTATGTAATTTCACTTTTTAATTGGGCATAAAAAGATGTTAATCTTTTTATAGTTATTACTTCTTAAAATCCTGCATTTTGGTTTTGACAACGAATTTACATTTTAAATTAATTACTACAACATCTATGTCAGGAATTAGAAAAATGGATGATTTATTTTGAATCAGGATTTCTAAATTGTGTAAATTAGATCCTTTTTTTTAGATATTTTGAATAGTAACTTTTGTAATTATTTTATTTACCATGGTTAAGGGGTAAATATGGTTAATAAGGGTAAAACAATTATAATTTAATAATATAAAATTATACTAAAACGTTTTCTAATCATATTGGATGAGGTATTTTCAAAAAATTTCATCATTGGGTTGATTTGGGGATCTCATGGATACACTTGGATGTGAAAATGACATTTTATAAGAATTGATCTAAAGTAAAGATAATTATAACCTAAACATATATCTTTTACTAAATTGATTTTAATATTGGGATATATATTAGATATCTAGGTCTATAAATGGTAATAATAATGATAATAATATTTCCCACATCATAGTAATTTATTAATAATTTTTATACATTAGATAAAAATATTTTTTTTGACACAATTTTGATGTAGTGATTATCTTGTTAATGAAATATTCAAATAAATGAATTTATAAATATTAGAACAATTATAATAGGGATATTTATATTTCATCCTATATTTTTTGGATGATATTTCCTTATTTAGGATGAATTAAAGACTATTGTTATTAGGAATAAGGATGTTATGAATTTTTAAAAAATTCAAGTATGAATAGTATCCAAAATTGACATAATTCATAACTTAAAACATAAAATAGTTTATTAAATGATATTAAATTCCTAAAAATCTATGTTTCAGACAAATGGTTAATATAAGTCCAAATATTTCATAATTATTTACATTGGGTATTTTACATTATGTGGAAATTAAATTAACCCCAAATGTAGTAATAACATGATTTCATAGTATGATTAAAAAGGAGAAAATAAGGGTTAAACAAAAAATATGTGAATAAAAAGATATTCCAAACATGTATAAAATTTTTTGGATTCTTTGTATTAGAATAATATTCAAGTCATACTAGAATTAAATTTTTTTTTATGATATTAAATTGAAAGTTCATTTATAATAAATTAATATTTTAGGACATTCTTAGAGTGCACATCTCCCCTATTATAAAAGGTAACACCTCCCTCTTCTTTTCACTCCATTTTGATCCTTCATTCATGGAATAACCCTAATAATTTCTTTTAACAACATCCCTAGAAACATTATAGAGGTTATGTTCTTCTCAAAAGACCAACTATAGTGCCCTAAGAGGAAATTTAAAGGAGGCACATTGAGGAAGAGGTAATCTCTTCTACCGATTCTTTCAAATTAATTTCCTATTCTACTTCATCTTATTTAGTTTCTTCATTATAAATTAATAAACTCAGTATCACTAATATAGAGATATGTTATTATAAATTTTAAAAAACCCAATTTCACCTTCAATCCATCCTATATATAACAAAATCACCACGCATGCGTATGTACAAATTACAGTCTCTACACCATGGTGTAATCTGTTTTTCACCACCACCTTACATTGATCATTATAATAGTGGAAATAATAATTATATATAATTATTATAAAATTATACCAATTCTTATATATTATACACCATCCACCTTAATACCGTTCAACAAATATGGGAACGATATTGTTGCCCGTGCGTACGTATAGCTAACTGTCTCCACGACGCAATGAGATTCATTCTCCATATTATCCATTCACGAATGATTACAATGTATATATAATTAATAGTAATGAAATATAAGACATAATAATTCAAATATATATATATATATCATTCATTTAATTCCATTCAATTTAATATGGAAACAAAAACATAGTTTATGCCTTCATACGACCATCCATCTCCATGAATGGTGTATTCAATTCCATTTATCGATCAATAATATATATTCATATACTGAATATATTTGATATATAAATTATGTTTTAAATTATTGATTTAATTAAATAATGATCTATGTAATAATATCTAATATAACAAGTCCATACATGTATGATAAATAAAATGATTCTTACTGAAAACTTTTTTTAACATAGAATTGACAAATGAATGGGTAATATAAAGTCGTAAGTGAATCATATGTCTTATCATAAATTTTATGGTTCTTTTACAAGTTAATAATATGATTAATCCCACTATATTGGAATTTCGGACACGTACGGAAGAAATTGGACCGAAGGTAAGGGATTCTTTTTTCAATCTCATTTTATCTGAGATTTTTTCTTTGTAAGTATCTATTGTGAATATATTTATCATCCATTTTTATGTTTTCTAAAAATATTTTCATAAAATGTTTTATATTCATATATGTATGTTTATAGACATTTATAACCACTTTGAATTTTACTAATTGGTTTGGGGGGATTATTTCTTTTGTTTACCATATGAGGAACTTTTTGAATTTTTCATAAAAAGTATAAGGCTAATGTTTTTTATCTTATAAGAAATGAACATATTTTTACGTCGTCTTACCGCCATATTTCCAGGATGTTTCCTCTAAAATATTTCAATTTTATCTTTAACTAAATTTTTATCCTTAATATTTTAATTACATTTTGAGAAAATAAAATATTTTTAAAGAAGGATGGATATTTTCCTCATGAAATAATTTCAAGTGTTTAATCAAAACTTTTTTCCATATAAGATGAGATAGGTTAATATTTATATGCCTATTATTACTTTTTTTGATTATGTTTATGAATGTGTTATTTTTATGCTGTCAATTTATCTTATATGGATTACCTTGTGATGTAATTATGTTTAATTATCTCATTTTACTAAATGTGTTATGCTATGATTAATGATTTATGTTATTTTGGAACATATAAGAATGGTTTCAATATGAGATGTGTGGGAACTATATTTCCCTCTAATACAATGGGTAAATATTTATATCTCATGAGATAGACATGAGTCGAACGGATGGTAAATCTGTTTAAGTAATACATGGATGGAATGATAAGTAAAATGAGTTCAGTAATAGACATTGTCTATGATGATGGTTTGGAAAATAATTCTTTGGATATTATGGAAATAATATTATGTGCATATTATTTTTTCAAAATTACATGATTTATTCCAATTATATTCTACCATTTTTAATTTTCTTGTATGATCTTTTCCTTACATACTGCCAAGATTTATTTCATGACTCAAGATTTTGATGTTTAAACTCTATGTTCATGTTTTCATTTGAAAATGTTTATGGTTTGTTTTATGTTAATTATGTTTAACCTTACTGGGAAATTGAGCTCATGCTTTTTATGATTTCTTTTCCGTTTTATATAAATCAAGGTTTTAGGATGAAGAAAAAGGGGAAGATATTTATTGGATATATCTATGATCTTTCTCAATGTTAGAATATTACGTTTTGAGTTTCCAAAGACACTAAACAAATACCGTATTTGGGAATGTTTTTTTTCATGTATTAAGTATGCTACAAAATATTTAATTTCAATGTACGTCAATATTGGGTCTCTAGAGTTGGTATGAGAGTGAAGGTCTATTTAACTATTAGAAAAAAGGATGTGAAAACTTTAGTTAGATCCCTAAAGATATATCTAAGATATGTGTAGGGATGTCCCTATGGTTTAGTATATAGATTGTTTAATGTCTAATAATTATTATAATGATCTCCGAAAACCTTTTATTAACACTAAGATGTTATATAATGAATTTGATCCCCCTATATTATGTTGTTTTCCATACATAATGTTTTCCTATCACAATATTATTTTTGGTTTTAGACAAAGGCTGGAACCTGAAGGAACTATGTTAATGATCAATGCACATATAAATGAAATGATTTTCCTCTTGAGAAATAAAATTTAATGGTATATGAAATGGAAAATATTATTTCTATTCATACACAAGCTATACATCATTCTAGACTTCTAAATGAATAGAGAAGGGAACAACACTCTATTGATTCCTTCATGAGGCCATGTACACCTTCCTCCAATGGGTCTTCTGATCCACTTTTTAGTGAAAAATGGATTAGCACCATTGAAAAGATATTATTCATCCTTCATTGTTAGAAACATTAAAATGTGTTTTTGGCTGTTTAATATTTTTGAGGTGAAGCAGACCAGTTGTGGAATCTATTTAAGAATACAAGGCACCAAGATTAAATTGAATCAATGGAATGGGATGAGTTTAAGAAATTATTTTTCAATACTTTCTTCCATTGTATTCATCAAACAATGATGGAAAAGGAATTCCATAGCTTTATCCAAATGATGATGAATATATTAGAACATATGAGGAAAATTTTACTAGCCTTTCAATGAATGATTTAGGATTTATCATCCAACCTAAAAGTAAAGTTGATTGATTCTTCAGTGTCTTAAGACCAAGTCTTTGAAAGGAAGTATCTATCTGGGACATCAGAAGCTATGAAGAGATTGTGTGTTGTGATATAAATGTAGAACTGGAAGATGGTGTTATATATCCATCTCTTGGTATTGGAAAGAAACAAAAGATGGAGTTCATGAAAAAATCTCAAAATAATTATGAAAAGAATAAGAATGTTTCCTTATGCTCAAAGTGTGGAAAGAAGTCTGGTGGAGATTGTATTAAAGAGACAAGCAAATATTTCATGTGTAGAAAAGAATTCATTGAGCAGATGAGTTCTAACATAATGTGAAAAAGGTTTCTAATAATGTTAATAATGAAAATACCACCGAAAATGCACCATCGACACATGTATATTACAAGTGCAAGGAAATGGGAAATTTTTCTAACAAATGACCTAATCCAAGGGTAAATGATGATCGACATAAACATCCTCTTAAAGAAAAAGTCAAAGGGAAGTCACTTGTGATCTCTATTTATGATATTTAGTATAAAAAATAAGTGTTGAAATGATTAAGTGTTTATTTAATGGGATTCAAAAAGAGTGTTATGGGATATCATTTATAGTATTATGGAGTATTGGTATATCAATGTATTGGTTAATTGTGGTTTTCAATAAATATATGTCACTGGTAACCCTAAAAAGTGATTGAAATGTTTTTTTAAATGACATGATATGCACATAATGAGTGGAAAAGGAGCTAATGAGATATTTAACAGTATTAATTAGCTCATAATTGATAAAAGGAAAATGTGATATCATGGTTTGAGTATATATATATTTTTGGTATTTTTTGTATGCAGAAAGAGTTAATTTTGATAGAATGCATGTTTTCACCGAGCTTCTACTGTAATTGGAATGGTTATTTCTCTAAAGTATATATAATTAAGGTATTCACATGTTTGGAATGTGACAACCAAGAGCTTCAAAATGTGATATGTGAGAAAAATGTAATTATGATTTAGTTCACCTCTTCTAAATGTTTTATATTTTTAGTTTTTGGAAGGCTTATAATGTTATCCATTTGTAGATAGTATATGTTATTTTCCATTCTATGGTCGATAGATTAATTTATTATCTCACTATATGCAGAATTATGCATATATGATTTCATTTGATAAATTTTTTGTTGATAAAGATGGAATGACATATAATTCTATTGCATGATCTTCTAACCCTTCAAAAATGTCAAATTCAACTTTATTCCATTAAATAACAGATGATGTTGAAATTTTTCATGGCACAAACATTGTTGAGAATGTACTGAAATCAAGTAATAATTTATCCACATGAAAAACCATCAACTTTACGAAAATGATCATGAAAACAAAAAACGTTATCCAATAGCTTTATTATCTGATGAATTATATGGTCCATTAAATAATCTCTTATTTCAGGCTTTCCGGTAGTTAACATTATCCAAAATTGTTCTCTATCACTATCCACTAGAACTTGATTATCATATTTTTCTTCTATATCCATGTTTTCACTTCCCACCTATGTTATCCTATGGGGAACCTAGTGATGAGTTAATTTGGGTAACCTTTAGGTTTTTAACTCTTTTTTAAAAAATAATTTTTTAGTATTCCTAAATATAATATGGGATTATTTGTACGAAACATTCACGTAGAAAAACATTTATAATCCATATGAATTTCGAGGGAGAAATTAATTTTATGTGGATATAGAAGGTAACACACCAATAATTTATGAGGTTGGTGATTTTCATTTTCTTCTTTTCTTTATGTTTTTCCCTACACTAAGATTATCTTGTTCTATACTCAACACGGTATTAGCTTGCAATATACGTAACACTATTCTTGGCTTGTGTTTCACATAATTTAAAATTCTTTTGATAGAACTCAACATTGAGTATGGATTTTTTTTCAATGTAAAAATGATATATGGTTAGAACCTATTATATGAAAAACCACAGGAAACTTTCACTTTATACAACACTGACATGGCTTGTGGTACACGCAAGAGCGGCCTTTCTCGATTTCTTGTGTCGAAAACGATACTAAATTTCACTAAACAACGATATATTATTAAAATATTCTTATGGGATATAAACTAGTAGTTAGTAATAGTATTAACCACACATAACATTCGTATTTATATTACACATTTTATATAACATTATATGAGGAAAAAACATCAGATAAAAGTTTTTTTTTAAAAAAAATTAGTTCTTCCACCTTTTAAAGGCCCCCCGATATTAAAACTAGATTTTTCACTTTTATATGTTCGATTTTAATAAAAAAAAATTCTTCTTTAAAATAAGAACATCAAAATTTACCTAAGATGAAATTATGGAATTTTTTTGATAAAAATAATATTTTTATGAATAGTAAAAAAATATTTTATTCAAAACTCGTTTTTTATCTAATTTAATTATATAGTTATATTTTACGTTTAATTAGTTTTAATTTATGATTGGATTATATTTTTATCATTTAATCCAACTTTTATCTGGGAATGTTATTTTACATTCAAATTGGACTTAAATCGATGTCATTATTTTGATAGTTATCACTTTTTAAAAATCCTCTTTTTGGTTTTGAAAACATGACATAATTTAAAATTAATTACTGTAAATTCTATGTCTTGATTTTAAAAAAAATAGATTAAATATTTGGAATTATGTGGTAAAAATTGTGTAAATAGGTACCTTTTATTTTTTGGCTTTGTGAATAGTACCATTATTAATTTGTTTACCATAGTTAAAGGGTAAATATGGTAATAAGGGTAAAAAATAATTATATAATAATATATAACTACCCTAAAATGTGTCCTAATCCTATTTAATGAGATATATTTTTACCATGGCCGTCCTTGGGTCGATTTGGGGACCTCATGGATTCACAAGGATGTGAAAATGACATATTATAAGAATTAATTTAATGTTAAGATAATTACAACCTAAATATATATCTTTTAATAAATCAATTTTAATATAGTGTTATATAACTGAAATTGTAAAATCTAGGGTAAATAAAGAATATCACATTCTCATATTTATCAATATTTGTGAACAAAATGTTCATACTACTTTAAAGGGAATTCTATAGTCGATGGTGTACCCAATACAAAACAACGAGTTTCTTTGAAATCTTACGTTACACAATAATAATAAAATATTATTATTTTAAATGTTAGTTAATGCCTAGCCATTTTAATGGCGGGAATGAACAGAACTAATAAAAAAATTATTATATATTTTTTTAAAGTATTTTTACCTTTATCCAATAAATGTTGGAGGCTTAAAATGTGAATGAATCCAATTTTAAGCGTAAAAATTCTTATATTCTTTAATATGTCATTTTACCGCCTTTTGATGGAGAACCTTTTTTAAATCCATTTTTTGACAATTTTATGTGTTATATTTGAAAAAATAAAATCGTTCTTTATAATCAGGACATCAAAATTACTTTCTTTATGTTTTTGGTATTCTTCCGATAAAGTTCATTTTTTAATGAATAATGAATGATGTTGTATTTTTATTCAAACCCTCCTTTTAATATAATTTATTTATATTGTTAGATTATATTTTTAATTGGTTTTAATATGCAATTATAATATATTTTTACCATTTAATCCAATGGTGGTCAGTGGAATTAATTTCACTTTGAAATTGGACATAAACAAGTGTCAATCTTTTGATGGATATTGTTTCTTAAAAACACGCTATTTGTTTTGACCATGGGAATTTATTGTAAAATTAATTAATGCAACTTATATGTTATGAATTTGGAAAAATGGACATCATTTTTGAATTTGGAATATGAAATATAGCATAGGGTGAATTATTGATATTTTTCTGAAAAACTTCAATTTTTGATGAATAGTGAAACCACTAAGTGGTAGTTAAAAAACTGATTTTTCGTTTAAATAAAGTTTTACCACATCTATGAATTGAATTTTTAAAATCCAACATACATGGTTTTCATTATTAATTAATATTGTTTTCAATGGGATGAAAATAATTTGTGTTGAATAGTAACTTTGGAGGTTTATTTATCGCGATTAGAGGTAATTAGTGTACTTTGAGGTAAATATATTTGTTTTAATAATATGAAATTACCTTGACACATGTCATACCCTTATTGGATGAGTCATGGAAGACCCAAAAAATCAATGGGTCAACTTGGGGACCCCATGTAGCCACTTGGGTTAAAAAATGACTTTAATAACTTTTTATTTTATGTTAAAATAAAAATGTCACAAACATGGTTTGTTTTACTAAAACAATATTTACATGGGGTTATATAAGTTATCTTTTTGAATATAAATATTAATTATAAATAAAAAATGATTTCATAAATCATGGAATTTTTTTATAATATTTATAAATTAAATAAATAAATTTATTTATGACACCATAATGACACAGTGATTAACTCATTAATGAACTGTTTAAATAAAATGAAATGATAAGATAATATCTAAGACATAAACTTGTATAAAACCTATTTTATGGGATTCTTCTGAACCCTTATCACCTTATCCTCGATATATATCATTGTGGGACCCTTAAAATCTGAAAATCACTTAATAATAAAGTAACATTTATTGACCTTCTAAGAGTGCCCCTCCTCCCTCTTATAAAAGGCCCCCACCTCTACTCCCTTACTAACACCTATCAAGCCCTTTGATCGTCCAAAACATACCTCTATTGTCTCTCCACATCACTCTCTTCATCCTAGAAGCCTTACCATAGACATAAAGCTATTCAAGAAACCTTTTTGGTTCAAACAAAGGGAAGTTACCCAATTTAAAGGTAATGTCTTCTCTTATGTTCTTTTGTTATATTTTGCTTCTACAACCCCTAAAATCTTTTTATTAATTTATTTTGTAACAAAAATAGTATCTTCAATATAATATGATGTTTTTATGAGAAATATTCAAACTACACTTACACACACCTACATCTAATGGTTAAAGAACATCATGTTTCTGTGGATAGCGAATTATTGCCTCACGAAACGATGATTGTTCAATCATATTTTAACACCTCTCATGGTGGCCATTAAGATTTCACTATATTTATATATGATATATATTATGTTTATGTCTTCTATAAGTTATTTATTTTTCATTTATGACATACCTTTATGGTTTCCATAATGGGTAAACACGATTATTTCATTTTAGGAAGTGCGGACAACCGCCCCCTCAAAGTGATTTGAAACGTTAATTCCATAGGTGGTATTAATAAATGATTTAGTTAATGATTTTATATCTGATATTATACTGTAATTATAATATACCTATGTATCATTATGTTTTCATTTCATTATATAATGAAATAGAAATGAAAGTAGCGTTCATGCGTACGTACAGATTACCGTCTCCCTGAATGGTGCATATCATTTCTTATCTCCAAATGTTATGTACTATTATAAGTACAAATATATAGTGGATATATATGTTATATATTACATCTATATGATTAATATAATTATGGAATTATAATATATATATATCTATCATTTAGTTTTAATTCCATTGATATGATAAAGAAATGAAAGTAGCGTTCTTGCGTATGTATGACCTAACATCTCCATGAATAGTTCATTTCATTTTCTATCTCAAAATTTCATGGAATAGTATAAAATGAATTAAAACTAGATATATAGGAAATTTAAATCATTAATACTATTTTTGAGATGATGTACTTATAACTACATGGAAAATTCTTTTCAAACAGGTTCATTTTTGACTCATGTACTGAACATCAACAAAAACATCTGATATGAACTGTCATGATTAACTAATTATTATAAAATTATAATATGTGATATGAATTTAATAATAAACATTAAATTATTTCATTATGCAATTATAAATTTACCAATGTTTATTATTCAGGAATATAAAGAAATGAACAAGGAAACTCGGACATAAGGTAAGGGATCCGACCTCTCTCTTTCTTTTCAAGTACTCTCTTTTATGTCATTTATTTTATGCTCGATGTTCTTATGTTGGAGGATGTTCTTTTATATTCACCATAATTTAATTTTTATTTTCATATGATGAGAGACCCCCTCTTACTCTCATCAATTCATTTTACTAATTATAAGTGTCGTCGTTAGGCTGCCGAATTTTCGAAAGGGATTTCTTATCTCACAATTAATTCCATGAGATTTCCATTGGTCACCACTTATTTGTTGAAGGTGGTTTATGTTGTACTGAAAATTGATATATAATATCATTATTCTATTTATATTCTTGTTGTTCTGAAATTAATTTTGTGGTTATTATCTTATGGTCATACGACTCGATTGATTACAATGAGGTAAGGGGTTTTTATCTCACTTTTTATTCCCATGAGATTAATGCTTAATTTGGCACTATTTCATTTTGTATGGTGTATGTACATCTAATTATTATACTATTTGTGTAATATAATCTCGTTTATGGGTATTTATATCTTTATTGTATGACACTTTTTTCATGGGGTGTACGTTTCGAAAGTTACTGAAATCGATAAGGGAACCTTTCACCCTCCTCTTTTTAAAAGACTTCTTCTTGTTAGGTCATTAAATTTAAATCTTATTATATTGTGATATATTATTATATATCATTATTGTTGTAAATGATATTTCTTGGACTTTTATTGTTTTACACTTAATATCCTCTTATATTGGGCGTATTTATATTTTTCACACATAATTATGTAATTGATTTATCCTTAATCTAAGGATTCCGACTTTGTAAGGGTCTTCATCTCAATATCCTTTCATTGAGGCATATTTTTTTCCTAATATAGGAATTTCTTTTATACATGGTATAAACACCTTTGAATTTTAATTTAATTCAAATGGAATATTTTTCTACGAAGCATTTTACAAAATGACAAAAATGAATGTTTCTTTTAACGTTTGTGGTGACAAAGACCTTTTCTGCTGACGTGAGTCCTATTTGAACTTTGGCTTCTTTAACAAGCTGTAATGTTTTTAAAATAAAATAAATACCATATACTATTTTATGTATTTTGGTATTGAAAAATTTTTGTATAATGGATTTTTTATGTCAATATATTTAAGTGATATATTATGATTTAAATGTGGAAATGTTTTCTTTCCATTATATATGTTTTATTTGTAATTATTTTGTAATGGTACTTGAACATTTGACGAGTGGTTACGTGATAAACCATATGACGGGTGGTTCTATGAATACCAGGATGGGTGGTTACGTTATAACCTCCAATTCATTGGGTATGAAAGTCAGTCGTATGGCTATTCCAAAAAGTGATATGTATGGAATTTGATCGTATGGTTATACCATTTAAGTATGTTTATGTCCCAAGTTACCTTTATATGTTATGTGTTCGTTATATGGGTTTTATAATAAACTTTTGGTTATAAAAATGTTAAGTAATGATCTTTTATTCGGTGAAGTGTATTTACTACTTCATAAAGGTGAAAGGTATTACTTATGATAAAGTATTCATGATTTACATTTTGTTTTGAAAAAAAACTAAGAGTTTTCATTCTTTGTGTATCTTTTACTATGATTTTTATGCTCATCCCAAGTTTTTGAAATGCTTTCCACAAGATATAAAGATGAATAGGATCAAGGATGGGTTGAAGAAAAGGCATTCTATCTAATACATGGAACTAGAAATGATTCTTTTTAAGAGTTTTTATTTTATGGAAACATAGTGGAAGTGTATACTTTGTAATATTTTGAGATGTAATAGTAATGTCTTTATTCTCTAAAATACTAATCCAGAAAAGATCATCGATGTGAATTATTAATTTAATTCATGATTATGTAATGTTTTATGGTCGGGTCCTTATAGTTGGTATCAAAGGGCAGTTTAGATAACTTTAGAGGTTAGGGTATTCATTAAGAACAAGTGACATTATAATAATGGTTAGCATTTCAGAAAGAGTCACAATTTTAGATAAAGTGAATGAGTTTAAGATAACATGAATAATTATAACATAGTATTTACCCTCCTCATAAGATATTATATGATGATTCTAATGATATACTCACACTGATCTTTTTGGTTTTAGTATATTTCAGGATCTATCAGGCACTAATGTAATAGTGTATGTGAAGAAACCTATGAAGGGTTTCTGAAAAAACAACTGAATGATATGGGAGCTCTAATGAGAACTCTTGTGGTTATTCTCAACAACCTATCAGGAGTCATGATTAACCACTTGAACCTTGGTGAGTTCTCTAATGCATCATGTACAAGAGAACCAACTCGATCTGGATTTTCATGTAATAATTATAAAGGTTACCATTAGTGTTTATATGATCCGTTAATTTTGAGGTAATTATGGGTAAATATATGTTTTGATGGAAAATGAAAGGCAAGAGATAAATGCGAGGTTAATTATGTTATTGTTATTTTTGAATATTTTATCTCTTTTTTTTGAATTATTTAATAATTATATAGTTTTTGGAAATAGGAAAACACACAGACTATTTGATAACATGTCATATCGGACGAAGCTGTTGGAATAAAACCCACAACCAGAGTGCGACTGGCATTTATCACCTACCACTAGACTATGTGATGTCCTTGGTTAGTATGACTAATTCTTTTTAGTTAGATGATATTATGAATTGGGAATAAGATTATTTTGTGTTATCTAGGGAAATTATAAACCCATCATGGAAGATATTTGATTAGGTTAATTACTTTTCAGTATGAGACTTTAAGAGTAACTGATGTCATTTGGTGATAAATGTTATGATTTACCTAGTAAGACTATGTGATTAAATCGTTAAGATATTTGGGTTTCAGTAATAGTTTGGTTTTTTTTATGAATTTTAAGGGAAATTTTGTATTGAATGGTTTCTATTGAACTTTGGGTTGTTGGACAAATTTTGAAGACTATGAGTAGTTTTTATTTTTGTAAAAGATTATCTTTTTTAGGGATTATCTAATCTTATACTAACAATTTTTGTTCTGATTAAGGTATAATGATATGGGAAATATATTGTTCCCTTTTTTGGATTAGGTGATTCTCTAGAAGTTGATTATATCACTCTTAATATGAGAAAGTCATCCAAAATACTCACCTTTTGGAGAAAATATGGGTATGTGTAAGAAATATAGTAAGAGATGAATGTCTACACGACAAGTAAGTATGATTCATTATGTTTTAGTTAAGCTCATAAATAAATTCCCCAATGAAATGTAACTTAAAACAGAAACATTATCTTTTAAATTTTCATACTGGAAAATCAAATACCGTATAACCCATCACAAGTTTTTGATTTCTGGTGGTTAACTTTCTCCTAGACATATTTTCCCATCACACTCCATCAGAACATGATCGTTTGTTTCCTCCTCCATATCCATGTTTTCATGGAATCCTAGTATCTGTTGTCTTGGGTGACCTTTATACTTTTCATTCTTTCTTTTAAAGTGATTGTTGAATTTACTCACTTCCGATTTGGGGCTTTTAATGAAGTTTTTGAGCCCAATTTTAAAATTGTTAGGATGTAATTCCCAAAAGGGGGGAAGGATGTAACATCCCAGGTAAATATAGAAAATGACATTCTAATATTTATCAATATTTCTGTATAAAATTTTAATTTTACTTTAGATGGAATGCTATGCTCGATGGCGTACCCAATACACAACAACGAGTTTCTTTAAAATCGTACATTGCACACTAATAATAAAATAATATTATTTTAAATTGTAGTTAATGCCTAGCCGTTTTAATGGCGGTAATGAACAGAAATAAATAAAAAATTATTATATATGTTTTTCATATATTTTTACACTTATCCAATAAATTTTTGAGGCTTAAAATGCGAATTAATCCACTTTTAAGCATAAATATTCTAATATTGTTTAAAAGGTCGATTAACCGCCTTTTTATGGCCAACCCTTTTTAAATAATCTTTATGAAAATTTTCTATGTTATATTTGACAAAATAAAATCCTTCATTAGAATCGGGACATCAAAATTTACTTTCTATATGTTTTTTTTATTTTTCCGATAAAGTTAATTTTTTAATGAATAGTGAATGATGTTGTATTTTTATTCAAAACATCCTATTAATCTAATTTATTTATATGGTTTTATTATCATTTTAATTGGTTTTAATGTTCAATTATAATATATTTTTACCATCTGATCCAGTGGTGGTCAATGTAATTAATTTCAATTTGAAACTATACATAAACATGTGTCAATCTTTTGATAGATATTGTTTCTTAAAAACACGCTATTTGTTTTGACAGCTGGAACTAATTATAAAATTAATTAATGCAGCTTCTATGTTATGAATATGGTAAAATGGACATCATTTTTGAGTTTGGAATATCAAATATATCTTAGGGTGAGTTTTTGGTATTTTTCTGAAAAATATCTATTTTTGATGAATAGTGACACCACTAAGTGGTAGTTAAAAATCTAATTTTTTGTTTAAATAAAATTTTACCACATCAATGAATTGAATTTTAAAAATTTGATATACATGGTTTTCATTATTATGTAAAATGTGGTTCAATGGGACAAAAATAATTTTTGGTGAATAGTAACTTTTGAGTTTTATTAATCGCAATTAGAGGTAATTAGTGTAATTCAGGGTAAAAATAATGTTTTAATAATATGAAATTGTGTTTACACTTGTCCTACCCATATTGTATGAGTCATGGCCGACCAATACAATCCATGGGTGATCTTGGGGACCCCATGGATGTAACAGCCCAAGATTTTATGAGAAATATTATTAACTACATTGATGTCTTATGTTGTACGCTACACTAATATTAGATTGCGCTACATGCAACACCGTGTTAGCTTACAGTATACGCAAACACTATTCTAGGCCTGTGTTGCACGCCAAAGCATCATTCCTCGATAGCGTGTGTTGTACGGAATACCGAGTTTCACTAAACGAGATATAATTATAATATTATTATGAACTAGTCGTTATGAATAGTAATACCCACTTTTTGAAATTTTATTTTTCAAAATTGACATCATTTTTGGATTCGGAAAATCGAAATTATCCTAGAGTGAATTTTTTGTATTCTCCTGAAAACATTCAATTTTTGATGAATAGTGAAAACATTGGGTTACTATTAAAAACAAACTTTTTATTTAAATAATTACTTATTTTATTTAAATTCATTTTAGGTCAAAATTGATACATAATACCTATATAAGTTCAATGTAATTCATTGGAGTAATTTTATAATAATTTTCGTTATATAAAAATTTTATTGAACCTTTAACCGTCTTTTACCCACCTCCTAGGAGAATTTCCAAATTTACATAAAACTTAATTTTACCACTTCTATGAGTGGAATTTCAAAAATCCGAAAGACACGGTTGATATAAGTAAGTAAAATGTGGTCCAATAAGATAAAAATAATTTTTTGTGAATAGTAACTTTTTATCTTTTATTTACCACGGTTAAAAGTAAATAGGGTAATTAAGGTTAAAATGATATTATTATTATCCTAACACAAGTCCTAATTCAATTATATATGTGAAATTCGACAAAAAAACCTTAGGGATAAAATATTACCCTTTAGGACCACTTGGATAAGATTAAGACATTTATTATTTTATTTAAAGATGAATTAAAATGGTTAAAATCAATGTTTAATAACTAAAACATTTCTTATATAGGGTTATACATAAGATAAATTCGACTATAAATATTCAATATAAAGAACAAAATATTTCCTACATAATGGTATTTTATTTATAATTTTTAGACATTAAATATTCTAATTTATTTATGACACAATGATGATGCAGTAATTACATTATTAATGAAATATTAACATAATTGTTGTTATAAATACCAAAATAAAAGTAATTTTTGACTTATTATGAATTCAACTAATTTTATCGTTTAATATGACAAGTTAGTATTGATTTAATTAACTTTTTTAGAACTAATCATTCTGCTAGGATTTTCACAAAAATCATGTACCAAATAGTGTCAAAATTGACATAAAACAGTTTTTAAAACAAATAATATATTATCAATTTTTATTTTATTCCTAAAAATCTAAGGTTCTTCCAAATGGCTTATATAATATTATATATATTAATAATTAACCACTTGGGGTTCTTTTGGATTGTTATAGTATGTTTATTAACAATATATTGTAAGAAAACAAAAAGACACGGTGAAGGTTAGATTATTTAACTTAGAGTTAAATCTAAATGATAAGGTTAAAATAGTAACCTAAACTTGTATGAAACCTATTTGTTAGATTATTTATACCCATACCTACTATATATTCTAAATAAATCAATTTGTAGAAATTGTAAACTGAATATGACTTTATTATAAAATAATATTTTATGTTTTTCCTAAGGTTCCCCTCTCATCCCTTATAAAAAGGGCACCCCTTCTCTCTCCAATTCACACCATTTTGAGCCTTAAAGCATAGCCAAACCCTGAAAATTATTTTTCTCAACCTATATAGTTATATCATAGAGGTTCTTGTATTCTCAAAAGACCAACTCTAGTGCCCTAAGAAGAATGTTAAAGGAGGTGTGTCGAGGAAGAGGTAATCTCTTCTTCCGATTCCTTCAAGTTTCTGTCTTCTTCAAATTCTTCTTAATTATTTGTTTCATAATAAATTAATTACATAAGTATCAATAATATACTGATATGTTATTATAAATATGAAGCAACACTATTTCACCTTCTATCCATCCTACAAAAAATGAAATCACTGCGCGTGTGTACGTACAGAATTCTGTCTCCACACCGTGGTGTAATCTGTTTTTGCACCACCACCATACTTGGATTGGTATAATGGTGAAATAATAACAATATATGATAATTATAACATCATAATAATTCTGAGATATTATATCATCTACTCCAATTATAATAATTATTATGGGAATGATATCATCGCTCGTGCGTACGTACGGACTACGTCTCGACGAACGCGATGAGATTCATTTTCCCTGATTAACCATTAAAGTATAATTATAAAGTTTATATAATAAATAATCATGAATGATATTACATAATAATGACACTGGATTTATCTACATATATGTTTCATTTATTTAATTCCATTCAATTCAATAAGGAAACAAAAACAGCGTTCATGCTTACGTACGGCCTACCATCTCCACGAATGGTGTATTTCATTCCATTTATCAATATATCATATATATTTATATCCTGAATATATATTATATATAAATAATGTTTTACATTCTGGAATTAAGTAAATAAGTATATAATTAATAATATCAAGAACAACAAGTCAAAACATGTATGATAAATGTAACAATTTTTACCCAAAACACTGTTATAACATGGAATTTACAAAAGAATGGGTAATAAAAAGTCATAAGTGAACCATATATGATATCATAACAATTAATATGATTCATTAATAAGTAAATGATATTATTTAAATAATTATACAAGAGAGTTAGATAGGTACGAAGCATATCAGACCTAAGCTATGGGATAATTTTTCAAATCTCATTTTTAGACGATATTTCTTATATGTAAATATTTACAGGGGTTATATTTATTATACATGTCCATGGTTTCTAAAAATGGTTTCATGTATGTTTAAAGTCCATTTTACCCATTTTTTTGACTTTAATCACATGGTATGTAAGGAATCTCTCTTTTTTACCATACGAGGTACTCTTTTACTTTTCCGGCAAATGTATGAGGGGAATGGTTTTCAACTTATACGACCTAAACTGATTTTTACGATTTTATAATGCCTTATTTTCATGAAGCTTACTCTACCGGATTTCAAGACTATTTTCAAAAAAATCCTTTTATTTTAAAATTTCAAGGCATTTTTTGAAAAGAAAATGATTTTGAAGAAGAAAGGATATTTTCCTCATGAATTCATTTCAAGTGTTTTATCAAAACCATTTTCTATATAAGATGAAATTTTTTAATATGTATATGTTTCAACTATAATGTCTCTATGATTTAAATGGTTTCACTTTTATTATTATGAAATGATATCCATTTATTTTATATGGATTATGTTATGATGAGATGATGTTTATGAAACCCATTTTATTCTTTGGGTTATGATGAATGATTTATGATTATGTTGTGGCACACATAAGAATGATTTCATTATGAGATGGTTGTGACCTATATCTCCCTCCAATTCATTGGGAAAAGACTTATATCTCTTGGGATAGACATGGCTAGAATAGAAAGTTAATCTAGTTCAGTAATACAGGATTGGAATGAGGAGTGAACTCGGTTAAGTAATGGACTTTGTCCACTAAGATGGTCTTGGCAGCAGTGTCTTGGCTACTATGGAAATAATATCAAGTTCATAATGGTTTTCCATAATTACATGTTTTCTTCCCAGGATATTTTATCAGGATTTATTTTCCATTATGATATTGGCCTTACGTACTTCCCAGATTTACGTCTTTGCTCATGATTTTGATGTTTAGATTTTATGTTCAAGTTTTTACATTCAAATGTTTATGGATTGTTTTATCTTCTCTTTGTTTACCCTTACTGAGCATTTGAGCTCACCCTTTTTATGTTTTCCTTTCCACGGGATATAAATAATAGTTTTAGGTAAAGAAAACAAAATGGGAAGATCTTTATGGGACATATTTAAGATCATTCACCATGATTAGAAGATTATGTTCCATGTTTCCAAAGATACTAAACTGTTACGGTCCTTTGATGTATTTTTTTGTTATGTATTATATATTGTGCCAAAGTAATGTAATGTCTATGTATGTTAATTTTGGGTCTCTACAGTTGGTATGAGAGGTCGGTTTAGTTAACCTTTGGAAACTAGGATGCGAAAACATTAGTGAGATCCGTAGAGATATTTCTAAGGTATATCTAAGTAAGTCCCTAATGTTAAGTATACATATAGGTTAGAGTCCTAGAATTATGTTGACGATCATGAATAACCTACAGTGAACTTAATTTGTCATGGATTAAAGAATTTTTGGTATGTTAGACATCCCATAAGTGACATTTTATGATTATGTGGTCCCTCGTTATTTTAACTGTTTCTTACACTATGGTTTATTGTCTTAGTCAATGAAGGGAACAAGAAGGAATTAATTTAAAATTCATTACAATGGACAAATTGGTGACTATGATCAATGAAATTTTGTAATTACTTATGAGAAAGATATCATGATTATGCTACATAAGCCATCTCGATATATGATTAACAAGGTGAACTTTAGTTGTATTCCTATGTCATAAAATAAGAGGAAGATGGAATTTTATGAATGTTTGCATGGTGAGGAGGATAGATAAAGGAATATTGATATTTCTAAATAGGTTTAGAAGAACCTTGATGAATACCTCAAATGGAGGGGAAGATGTTTTCTATGAGAGAAAAGTGTCGTAGAGTGAAAGACTGTTATGGAGTCCAATGTCTAATATGTGGAGATCATGGGCATTACCCAACTCAATTCCCTGGCCTAAGAGGTTACTTATAAATCAAGGAAGGACTTCTTCATGGAAATAATTGAAGATGATGGATTAAAGTTTTTATGTATTGGTATTCAAAAATAATGTTGTTGAGGTACTTTTATGGTATATTGGAATATCTATGTATTGGTCCATTGTAGTTTTCCATAATAATATGGCATATGTAACAATGAAAAGTGATTGAAATATTTTTGGAAAGAAGATGATATGAGAATAATTAAGGGATAAAGAAAACAATTAATTTAGCTCATGACTGATATAAGGATAAAGTTATATCACGGTTTGAGTATATAGAAATTTTCAGATTTTGGTATGTGTAAAGTGTTAAATTTTGACAGCATTCATGTTTTCACTAAGGGTCAATGGGTATTCATTTTTCAAAAGAATACATGTTTAAGGTATTCACATGCTTGGAATGTGACCAACAAGATATATAGTTTGATATATGGGGGATAAATGATGGTATTCACATGCTCGATAGATGAAATTTATAGTAATTGTTTTCTTTTTTACTATGATCTTGGATAGAAGTATTTTGGATAAGCCTAAAGATTAGAATGGATTATATTGTTAATAAGTTAGTATTGTTTAAGGATAGAAATTTTTAGATATTATTGATGGATTTTTATAATAATGTAGTTTTAGATAAAGGATAACCTACTGGACGGGCGACAACCCGTCGCATCAGAGAAGGATGTGGGAATCGAACCCCCAACATAAGTGCGACGGGCCTTTATCGCCTACCACTGGCCTACATGAAGTACTTGGTTTGTAGGAACTAGTTTTATTATATTAATCCATATGATATATGAATTATAAGTCCATTAGTGGAGACATATATGTTTAATATCACCATATATGGGCTTTTGTATATTGAATAAATTTTTCTAACATTTTTTTTGAGAAAGATGGAATGACCCGTCATTCTATCACATGATCTGCTAACACTTCACGAAAGAAAAATTCAACTTCATTTCTTTAATAGATGAAGTGAAAATTTTTCAAGAAACAAAAAACAGTATGATTGTACCAAAAATCAAGTAAATATTTATTTTAATTCAACAACTCTTCAACTTTAGGGAAATGATCCTAAAAATCAAAAATGTTGTCCTAGTGTCCTCATATCCAATGAATTAGATGATACCTTAGATCATCAGAAATTTATGGCTTTGTGGTTGTTGGATTTTTCATAGCCATGTTCTCTAACACTCAACATCAGAACATGATGGTTAGATTTTTCTTCCATATCCATATTTTCAAATATGTTCTCCTATGTAGAAACCCAGTGATGAGTTAATCTGGGTAACCGTTACATTTCTAACTTTCCTTTTTAAAATTATTTTTTAGTATTAATTTTTAAAATGAGGGTTTCTATGAAAGAAAATTTCAAGTTGTAAACCCTTTATAACCCTGATGAATTTAGAGGATGAAATTCATTTTTTAGAGGGGGTAGAATGTAACAGCCCAAGATTTTATGAGGAATATTATTAATTACTTTGATGTCTTGTGTTTTACACTACACCAAGATTATCTTGCGCTACACACAACATCGTGTTAGCTTACAGTATATGAAAACACTATTATTGTCTTGTGTTTCATGCCAGAGCAACCTTCCTCGATAGAGTGTGTTGTACGCAATACCGAGTTTCATTAAACGAGATATTATTATATTATTATTATGAGCTAGCCATTATGAATAGTAATACCCACTTTTTGAAATTTTATTTTTCAAAATGGACTTCATTTTTTGATTCAGAATATCAAAATTAGCCTAGGGTGAGTTTTTGGTATTTCTCCAAAAACTTTCAATTTTTGATGAATAGTGAATACACTATGTTACTATTTAAAAACCGACTTATTATTTAAATAATTATTTATTTAATTAAAAATTTTTTAGGTAAAAATTAATAAAAAATACCTATATATGTTCAATGTAATTCATTGGAGACTTTTTATAATAATTTTAGATATATAGACATTTTATTGAACTTTTGACTGTCTTTTACCCACCTCCTAGAAGAATTTTAAAATTTACATAAAACATACTTTTACCACTTATGTCAGTGGAATTTCAAAAATCTGAGAGACACGGTTGATATCAGTAAGTAAAATGTGGTTCAATAAGATAAAAATAATTTTTGGTGAATAGTAACTTTTTACTTTTATTTACCACAGTTAAAAGTAAATAGGGTAATTAAGGGTAAAAATGATATTATTATTACCCTAACACATGTCTTAATTCTATTGGATAAGTTTAATTAGACCAAAAACATCCTTAGGGATAAAATATTACCATTTAGGACGACATGGATTATATTAGGAAATTTATTATTTTATTTAATGAAGAATTGAAATGGTTAAAATCAAAATTCAATAACTAAAACATTTTTAATATAGGGTAATACATAAGATAAATTATACTATAAATATACATTATGAGGATAAAAATATTTATACATAATGGTATTTTATTTATAATTTTTAGACATTAACTAATTTAATTTATTTACTACACAATGATGATGCAGTAATTACATTATTTATGAAATATTAACATAATTGATGTTATAAATACCCAAATAAATGTAATTTTATATTTTTTACGAATTCCAATAATATTATAGGTTAATATGACATGTTATTATTGATTTAATTAACTTTTTCTGAACTAATCATGCTATTATAATTTTCACAAAACTCAAGTACCATATAGTGTTAAAATTGATATAAAATAGTTTTTAAAATAAAGATTACATTATGAATTGATATTTTATTCCTAAAAATATATTTTTCATCTAAATGACTTAGATAAGGTTATATATATTAGTAATTAACCACTTGGGGTTCTTTTGGCTGGTTATAATAGGTTTATTAACCATATAGTGTAAGAAAACAAAAAGATACGATAAAAGTTAAATTATTTATCTTAGAGTTAAATCTAATTGATAAAGTTAATATAGTGAACTACACTTGTCTAAAACCTATTTGTTGACAGCATTTCGACCCATACCCACTTTATCTTCGAATAAAATCAATTTGGAGTTATTATAAACTGAATATGACTTGATTATAAAATAATCTTTTATGTTTTTCTGAAGGTTCCCCTCTCCTCCATTATAAAAAGGGAACCCCTTCCCTCTTCTCTTCACACCCTTTTAAGCCTTTAGGCTCGGCCAACCCCTTCCAATTAATCGTATCAGCCTCTCTAGTTATATAATAGAGGTTCGGGTCTTTTCAATAGACCAACTCTAGTGCCCTAAGAAGAAGTATAAAGGAGGTGCGTCGAGGAAGATGTAATCTCTTCTATCGAGTCTTTCAAGTTTTTTCTTCTTCAACTTATTCTTCTCTATTTGTTTCAACAGAAATTAATAACTTCAGTATCACTCATATAATGATATTTTATTATAAATATTAAACAACTATATTTCACCTTTTATCCATCCTACGAAAAACAAAATCATCGCGTGTGCGTACGTACGAAATATCGTCTCCACGTCGTGGTGTAATCGGTATTTCCACCACCACTTTACTTGAATGGGTATAATGGTGTAAATAATAACAATATATTATTATTATAACATCATACTGATTCTAAGATATTATATCATTCACTCCAATTCTAATAATGATTATTGGAATGATATCATCGCTCGTGCGTACGTACGGACTACCGTCTCCACAAACGTGATGAGATTCATTTTCCATGATTAACCATTAAAGTATGATTATAAAGTAAATATAATAAAGAAACATTAAATATATTAAATAATAATTATAATTTATTTATGTACATATATGTTTCATTTAATTAATTCCATTCAATTCAATAAGGAAACGAAAACAGAGTTCATTCGTACGTACGTCCCACCGTCTCCATGAAGGGGGTATTTTATTCCATTTATCGATATATCATATATATTTATTTCCTGAGTATATATTATATATAAATCATGTTTTACATTTTGGAATTATTTAAATTAGGATATAAGTAATAATATCAAGAACAACAAGTCAAAACACGTACGATAAATGAAACAATTTTTACCCAAAACGCTGCTTTAACATGAAATTCACAAAATAACGGGTAATATAAATTCATAAGTGAACAATAAATGATATCATAAAAATTAACATGATTATTTAATAATTAAATTACATTATTTAAATCATTATACATGAGGTTCGGATACGTATGAAACATATCAGACCTCTGATAAGGGAGAATTTTACTAATCTCATTTTTATTCGAGATTACTTATACGTAAGTATTTACTGGTTTATATTTGTTATCAATGTTCATGTTGTCAAAAAATGGTTTCATGTATGTTTAAAGTCCATTTTACCCATTTTTTACTTTTACTACATGGTATGTAAGGAATCTTTATTTTGTTTTCCATACGAGGTACTTTTTGAATTATCCGGCAATAGTATGAGGATAATGTTTTTTAACTTATACGGCGTGAACTGATTTTTACAGTTTTATAACGCCTTATTTTCATGAATATTAATTTACATTATTTCATGAATATTTTTGAAAAAAATCCTTTTCTTTTAAAATTACATGGCATTTTCTGAAAGGAAAATGATTTTGAAGAAGAAAGAATATTTTCCTCAAAAATTCATTTCAAGTGTTTTATCAAAACCATTTTCCATCTAAGATGACATTATTTCATATGTATATGTTTCAAGTATAATTTCTCTATGATTTACATGGTTTCACTTTTCTTATGATTAAATTATATCCATGTGTTTTATATGGTTTTTTTTATGATGGGATGTTGTTTATGAAACCCATTATATTCTTTGGGCTATGATGAATGATTTATGTTTATGTTGTGGCACATGTAAGAATTATTTCATTATGAGATGGGTGGGATATATATATCCCTCTAATTAATTGGGTAAAGATTTATATCTCATGAGGTAGTCATGGCTGGAACAACAAGTTAATCCGGTTCAGTAATAAAAGACTGGAACAAGGAGTGAACTCGGTTCAGTAATGGACTTTGTCCACTAAGATAGTCTTGGCAGCAATACCTTGGCTAATATGGAAATCATATCAAGTTCATAATGGTATGCCACAATTACATGTTTTTATCCCAGGATATTTTATCAATATTTATGTTCCATAGTGATATATGCTTTAGGTACTTCCAAGATTTATGTCTTTGCCCAAGATTTTGATGTTTAGATTTTATGTTCATGTTTTTGCATTCAAATGTTTATGGATTGTTTTATCTTCTCTATGTTTACCCTTATTGAGCATTTTAGCTCACCCTTTTTATGTTTTCTTTTCCCCAGGATATAAATAAATGTTTTAGGTAAGAAAACAAAAGAGGAAGATCTTTATGGGAGATGTTGAAGATCTTTCACCATGATTAGAAGATTATGTTCCATGTTTCCAAAGACACTAAACTATTACAGTCCTTTGGTGTCTATTTTTGATATGTACTAGATATTCCGAAAAAGTAATGTAATGTCTATGTACGTCAATTTTGGGTCTCTACAATGTAGCAACTTGGGTAATAAAATGACATTAATAACTTTTTATTTAAAGTTAAAATAAAAATTTCACAAAAATGTATTGTTTTACTGAAAACATTTTTTACTTGGGGTTATATAAGTTATATTTTTTACTATAAATTTTAATTAGAAATCCAAAACGATTTCATACATCATGGTAAATGTTTTATAATATTTATAAATTAAATAAAAAAATTTGTTTATGACACCATGATGATGCAGCGATTACCTCATTAATGAATGATTTAAATAAAATGAAAAGATAAGGAAACATCTAAGACTTACACTTGTCTAAAACCTATTGTATGGGTATATCTAGAACCCTTATCACCTTATCCTCTAAATATATCATTGTGGGACCATTAAAATCTGAAAATCTATTAATAATAAAATAACATTTCATGACCTTCCAAGAGTGCCCCTCTTCCCTCTTATAAAAGGCCCCCACCTCTACTCCATTACCCAAACATCTCAATCCCTTGGCTAGTCCAACCCCTGCTCTTATTTTCTCTCAACATCCCTATCTTTATCCTAGAATCCTTACATTAGACAGAAAGCTCTTCAAGAAACCCTTTTGGTTCAAACCAATGGGAGTTACCCAATTTAAAGGTAATGTCTTCTCTTATGTTCTTTTGTATTAATTTTCTTCTCCAACCCCCTAAATCTTTTTATACATTTATTTTGTAACAAAAATATTATCTTAAATATAATAGTATGTTTTCATGAGAATTACTCGATCTACACTTACACACACCTACGTCTAATGGTTAGACAACATACTATTTCTGTGGAAGGTGAATTGATATCTCATGAAATGATGATTGTTCAATCATCTGTTAACACCTCTCATGGTGGTCATTAATATGTCACTATATTTCTATATGATATATATTATGTTAATTTTTTCCATATGCTTATTTATTTTTCATTTATTCCATACCATTATGGTTTCTATAATGGGTAAATGTGATTATTTTATTTTAGGAAGTGCGGACTACCGCCCTATCAAAGTGATTTGAAACTTTAATGCCATATATGGGATTAATAAAGGATGGAGTTAATGATGTTATATAGGATATTATACTGTAATTATAATATACCTATGTATAATTACTGATTCATTACATTAATGTATGAAATAGAAATGAAAGTAGCGTCCATGAATACGTACGGATTACCGTCTCCCTGAACGGTGCATTTCATTTCTTATCTTTAAATGTTATATACTTTTATAAGTACATATATATAATGGATATATATGATATATATGAAATATAAATGATGATTATAATTCTGTAATTATAATATATATAGATATCTATCATTTGTTTTAATTCAATTGATATGACAAAGAAATGAAAGTAGCGTTCATTCGTACGTACGGCCTACTGTCTCCATGAACGGTGCATTTCATTTTCTATCTCCAAATGCTATGGAATATTATAAAATGAACTTATACCGGATATATATCTTATTTAAATAATTAATACTATTCTGTATATGATGTACTTATATCTCCATGGACAATTCTTTTCAAACAAGTTCATTTTTGACTCATGTACCAAACATCGACAAAAGCATCTGATATAAACTCTCATAATTAACTAATTATTATAAAATTATAAAATGTGATATTAATTGAATAATAAAAATTAAATGTGGTCCTTAAGAAATTATATATTGACCAAAGTATATTATTCAGTAATATAAAGAAACGAACAACACAAGTCAGACTTAAGGTGAGGGATCCAACATCTCTTTTTCTTTTCACGTACTCTCTTTTATGTCATTCCTTTTATGATCCATGGTATTATGTTGTAGGATGTAATTTTATATTAACCATACTATAATTTTTATTTTAATATGATGATATTCCCCCACTTACTCTCAGTAATTAATTTTAAGAATTTTTAAGTGGTGTTGTTAGGCTGCCGAATTTTCATAAGGGATTTCTTATCTCACTTTTAATTTCGTGAGATTTCCATTGGTCGCCACTTATTTATGGAATTTGGTGTATTATGTAATGGAAATTTATATATATTATCATGATTCTATTTATATTCATGTTGTTCAGAAATTCATTTGGTGGTTATTATCTTTGGGTAATACGACTCGATTAATTACAATGAGGTATGGGGATTTTATCTCATTTTTTATTCCCGTGAGATTAATGCTACATTTGCCACTATTTCCTTTTGTATGGTGTATCTAATACCCCGTATTCTACTATTTATGTAATATAATCTTGTTTATGGGTATTTAAAACTTCATTGTATGACCCTTATTTCTTGGGGTGTACGTTTCAAAAGATACCCAAATCGGTAAGGGAGCCTTTCACCCTCATCTTTTTAAAAGACTTTTTTTATAGGTCTTTTAATTTACATCTTATTATGTTGTGATATGTTATTATATATCTTTATTGTTGTAAATGATATGTCCAAGTGATGAGATACCCTTTTTATATTTCATAATCTAATTTTCAGAATTTTAAAGTGATGCCGTTAGGCTATCGAATTTCGGTAAGGGAACTTCGTAACCCAATTTCAATTATTTGGGTTAAACCTATACATCTTGATTATGTTTTACAATTAATATGTGTTGATGACCTCTGATAATTTTACACTTAATATCCTCTAATATTGGGTGTATTTATATTTGTCACACATAATTATTTAATTGATTTATCCTTAATCTAAGGATACCATCTTTGTAAGGGTCTTCATCTCAATATTCTTTCATTGAGTAATATTTTTGTTCTAATATAAGAATTTATTTTATATGCTGTATAAACACCTTTGAATATTAATTTCATTCAAAGGGAATATTCTTCTATAAAGCGTTTTACTAAACGACAAAAATGAATTTTTCTTTTAACGTACGTGGTGACAATAACCTTTTTCTCCGCCGCGAGTACTATTTGACCTTTGTCTTCCTTTATAAGACGTAATGTTTTTAAAAGAAAATAAATACCATATACTCTTTTATGTATTTTGGTATTGAAAATGGTTTTGATAATGGATTTGTTATGTCAATATATTTACGTGATATATTTTAGTTAAAATGTAGAAATATTTTCTTTCCATTATATTTTTTTTATGTATTATGATTTTCTAATGGTACTTGGAAATTTGACGGGTGGTTAGGTGATAAACCATATGACGGGTGGGGTCGTGAATACCCGGACATGTGGTTACGAAATAACCTCAAATGCATTGTGGAAGTAAGTTTGCCATATGACTATTCAATTTAGTGATATGTGTGGAATTTGACTGTATGGTTATTACATTTAAGTATGTTTATGTCCCAAGTTACAATTATAAGATATTTGTTTTTATATGGGTTTTATGCTAATATTTTGTTTACAAAAAGGGTAAGTAATGATCTTTTATTCAGTGAAGAGTAATTACTACTTCATAGTGGTGAAAATTATTACTTATGATAAAGTATTCATGATTTACTTTTTGTATTGAAAAAAAACTAACAGTTTTTCTTCTTTGTGTATCCTTTACTGGGCTTTTTATATTCATCAAAGTTTTTGAAATGTTTTCCACGGTACATAAAGATGAATAGGGTCAAGGATGGGATCAAGGAAAGACATGCTATCTAAAACATGGAACAAGACATGTTTCTTTTTAAGGGTTTTTATTTTATAGAAACATAGTAGAAGTATCTACTTTTTAATCTTCTGAGATGTAATAGTATGTCCTAATTCTCTAAATCAATAAACGTGAAAAGATCCTCTATGTGAATTATTCATTTAATTCATGATTATATAATGTTTTATGGCTGGGTCCTTATAGAAATATATGTCTATAAATATTCATTAGAAATATGAAAATATTTAATACATCATGGTATTTTATTTATAATTCTTATTCATTAGATAAATGTATTTATTTATGAAACAATTATGATGTATTGATTACCTCATTAATGAAAGAATCAACTAAAAGAATTTATAAATATTTAAAAAATGAAATTTGATTTTTTTGATGTCATCCAAGAATTTTCTAGATGATATTTCCAAATTATGGATTTGTTAATGACTTTGGTTATAAGGAATAATGTTGTTATATATTTTTAAAAATTTCATGTATGAATGGTGTCAAAAATTGACATAATTCTTAACATAAATCATAAAATAGTTTATTAAATGATATTAAATTCCTAAAAATCTTATATTCATCCAAATGGATAATATAAGTCTAAATATGTCATAAATAATATTTTCTGGATCAATTGACATGATATAGAAATTACGTAAACCCATAATGTACAAATAACATCATATCACGGTAAGAGAAAAAAAAAGGAAAAATATGGTTTAAACAAAAATATAAGGATAAGAAGTATTATTCAAAAAATTTCTAAAAATTATTTTAGGATGGTAATTCAAACCAAAATAATATTATCTTGTAATTAAATATGTTTTTGACCATTATAAATATAAATAAATTTTATAATAAATTAATATTTTAGGACTTTACAAGAGTTCCCCTCTCCCCTCTTATAAATGGGAACCTCCTCCCTCTCTACATAACGATATTTTGATCCTTAATTCTAAAAAACCCCTTCCCATTTCTCTTCTCAACTTCCCTAGTCACATTCTATAGGTTCTTTATCTTATTAGAAGACCAAATCTAGTGCCCTATAATGAAATTTAAAGGAGGCATGTCGAGGAAGAGGTAATCTCTTCTACCGAATATTTCAAATTTATTTCTTCTTTTACATCACCGTATTTGGTTTCTTCACTTTAAAGTAATAAAATCAGTAACACTCATATACTAATATTTTATTATAAATACGAAACAACCCAATTTCACCTTCTATACATCCTAAGAAAAACAATATCATCGCTTGTGTGTACGTACGAATTACCATCTCTATGTCATGGTGTAATTTTTTTTTCACGACCACCTTACATAGATGGGTATAATGGTTGAAAAAATAATTATATATGACAAATATAAAAATATACTAATTTGGAAATATTATAAACCATCCACTATGATAACATTCAAGAACTATGGGAATGATATCGTCGCTCATGCGTACATTCGGCTTATCGTCTCCATGATGTGATGAGATTCATTATCCATGTTAATAATTCAAGAATGATTATAAATTATATATAATAAATAATAATGAAATATAAGACATAAAAATTCTATAGGATTTATGTATATATATTTCATTTACATCCATTCAATTTCATAAGGAAACAAAACATGTGTTCATGTGTACGTAGGACCTACAGTCTTCATGAACGGTGTATTCCCTTCCATTTATCAATATAATATATGTATTTTATACTGAATATATATGATATATAAATCTTGTTTTACATTCTTCATGTCTGTAAATCATGATCTATTTAATAATATCAGGAATAGCATGTGCAAACATGTACGATAAATAGAACGATTATTACACAAAACATTAATTTTACATTGTATTGACAAATTCACAGGTAATATAAAGTCATAAGTGAATCATATATGATATTGTAAATATTATTGTTCTGTTATATGTTAATAATATTTTTGAACCCACTATATATGAGTTTTGTAAACATACAAGAGAAACTGGACCTTAGGTAAGGTATAACTTTTCCAAACTAATTTGATCCAAGATTGATTATTATAAGTATCTACCAGGAATATAGTTTTCATCAATGTCTATGATTTTGAAAAAAAATCACATAAAATGTGTATTATTATTCTATATATTTTTAAAGTCACATTTATCCATTTCTACATTTACTACATGCTCCGGAAGGAATCTTTCTTATGTTTACCATATGAGGTACTTTTATACTTTTCCAGCAAAAGTATGAGGAGAAAGTTTTATAAAATATAAGGCATGAATGGATTTTTTTGTCTTCATAATGCGTTATTTCCATGAATCTTCTTCTATAATATTTGAAGTTTATTTTTTAAAATAAATTCTTCATTTATAATATTGGAAAACAAATTTAGAAAAGAAAATGTTTTGAAAAAAGTAAGGATAATTTTCATAGTAATTAAGTTCTATTGTTTTATCAGTATTATTTTTCATATATGATGACATAGGGAAACATTTATTTCCCTATTATTACTTATATTGTAATATTTTTATAATGTAATTATTTTTATGAAGTCCATTTATCTTATATAGATTATGTTATGATGGAATGATGTTTGAGAATCCAGTTTATTATATGGGTTATGCTATAATTAATGATTTATGTTATTCTAGAACACATTATAATGGTTTCATTATGAGAATGGTGGGACCTATATCTCCCTCCAATACATTGGGTAAAGATTTATATCTCATGAGATATACGTGAGTGAAACAGAAGGTAAATCTGGGTTAGTAATACATGGTAGGAATGGAATGTAAACCAGGTTTTGTAATGAAAATTTTCCACTATGAAAGTCTTGACAAAAATGCCTTGTCTACTATCGAAATAATAATATCTACTTATTACTTTTCAATAATTACATGATTTATGCCAAGGATATTCTATCATGGTTAGTTTTCCTTTATGGTCTATTCAGAACATACTGCCAAAATTTATTTCATGACTCATGATGTTGATGTTTAAAATTCATGTTAATGTCTTTATGTGAAAATGTTTATAGTTTGTTTTATGTTCTCAATGTTTACCCTTACTAATAATTTGAGATCGTCATTTTTATGTTTTCTTTTCCCTTGGATATAAAGAAGGGTTTATGTAGTAAAACAAAATGGTAAAATCATTATAGGATATATTGACGATCTTTCAAAAAGATTGAATATTAGGTTTTGAGTTTCTCTAAACACTAAAACAATAAAATCTTTGGGTGCCCGGTTGTGTCATGTATTAAGTATTCCAGAAAATAAATGTAACTTCCAAGTACGTCAAACTTGGGTATCTATGCATATCAAATATTTCATATGTACTGAACTAATGGATTATACCATTATAGAATGATCACTCTTATGGGGAATGAAAATGAGTGATTATATATCAAATATATAATTTTCCCGAAATAATACCTCTAACCTTGTTAATGTATTTTTAGGAAAAAATAAATATTTGTAATATTTGAGAGAATTTTAGCATTTTGATGAGGAAAAAGATTGATCATTTTTTTTATTTTATATTTATAGACATTTAGGTGAGAAATTATTATATGAGGTATAAAATATAACCCCGTATGATTTTATAATATATGTTTTTTTAAAATTAATTTCATCTATATATTTCTTAACGTGAAATACCATGTTAAAATAAACTATGATATATTATTGAAATATTACTATATAATGTGATAGTTATCACTTAGTCATTATATTGTGGAGTATGAATAAGACTTATAAAATTATGAAATTTAATTGTCTATATTGTTGAAAAAGTAAATAATTTGGTTTTTAATTGGTTATAAATTAAAATAAAAGCATTTGAAGGCAAAAAATAGTTGTTTTTGTAAAACCATCATGAAAAATACATTTTATCACCTTAATAAAGTAAATTATGATATATTTATGAATAGTTTTAATTTAATATTTAATTTATATAATGAATATAATATTTTACCTTCATTTAATGGGTTTTAACTATGCATCACATAATAATAAATTAACTTTTACAAATAAAATTTAGGTTTCTAAAACTATATGTGTTTTGTTTTGAAATATATATATTAAAATTAATCTATAAAACTTATATAAAATTTATCTAGTAAAATGGGTTCTAAAATTTGAATCACCATAATTAATATAATTAAATAGGTTCAACCTAATTTTTTTCACGATGAATACTAAAATAATAACAATTTTTCCAGAGTCATGGTTAAAGTTGGTTTACAGGGGATTTAAACAAATAGATAAGGGTAACAATTATACATAAAAATGATTAAATTATAAATTTTAAGAGATATAGAAATTATAATACTATAAATTTTATGTACTATGAATTTGAATCCACATGATAATGAATGCAAATTTATATTATTTAAATCATTTATGTAATTCAATGGGTGTTCCCCACTCATTAACAAATCCAACATATTATCATTCAATATTCATTGAATTTCATCCCAATACAATTACACTGATATACAAAAACCAATTCCTAGATTCCATCCATTTTATATCAATAGTTTTTTCTTCAAATAAGTGTATCTTATCAAAGATTAATGTGTAATACAATGGTGGACTCTCAAAGAAGATGTAGTTGTCTTACATGAATCATTCAATATTTTTTCTTATAATAATTCATATTAATATATTGTATACATCATAAAATAATACCAATATTATCATCAATATAATAATATTTTCTTAGGGTAATAGGAAAACTAGTTTGAACCTCATTTCCAGACAATCTAAAATGAAAGCATTACTCATTTGTACATATAGACTATTGTCACCACATAGTGTTAGGATTCATTTTACATTACAAAAATTATTGATTTTTCATTATGATGGATTTATGATAAATAGATAAAAATAATATATTTTTATATGAATATGATTCATAATGGTTTATTATTATTTATAGTTCTTTCATTCTATTTGTCAAAAAGACAAAATATCACTCGTGTGTATGTATGGACTACCATCTCTATGATTTCGTGAAATAAATATTTAAACATAAATTTATATAAAGGGTTAAGCAGTTTCATATGATGAAAAAAAATGATATTTAAGGTAATATTAATATTATATAGATGGTTGAATAATGACCATAGTGCAAGTACCGATACCATTTAACTGATAAATTCATCGAAAACATAATCATTTTCAACTACATATTCATTTTAATGAAGAAATTATTAAAAATTGTGTAATTAAATATTATAAATTATGGGCAAAAAGCAATTTATTTATTAATATTTTTTATTAAATAGATGTATAATAAATATAAATTTTTTATATAGGGTTTTTTAACTCATAAAAATAATGATGAGACTTGAGGTAAGTGTTTATGTTACAATTTCATTTCTTTTCATGATTTTTTATTCCAAAATTATATTTATGGAAATTATATGAATAATAACCTTCAGTCCCCATTGATTTTATTATCCTATAATTATTATTATAATTTTAACATAATATTACCATTTTTATCTCTTTGTTATGTAAATAATGTGGAAAATGCAATTATGAAAAGTTGACCTTATTTCCTCTATAATTGGAGAATTTTTCCACAACGAAGACGTTCCTTAAAAGAAATTCAATTGTCTAATTTAATATGAGAAAATGAGTATTTAAATTAAAATTAAACTATATTTTACATTAGATTTAATTTCATGAGTCTAATATTCTTTTTCATTTTCCAAAATATGTAATTTAGACAATTTTTTACCAAAAGTGTTAAAGTTGTATTTATTTTATCATTTAAAAAATGAATGTATTTTCCCTCCATCATAAAAATTTGTTAAAATGAATATTTATTTAGAATTTACCTTGGGTATCTTCAAAGAGATTAATTTTATAAATATTATTTAATTTTGAGGTAATATTTTATTCTTTTATTTTAAACATGTTTTCAACAAATTTGTCTGATGAAATTTGACCATTATTTTTTCATATAAGTACATATACTTTTTGTATTATTGTGATTCCCATGGTATTTGATCTTATATTACATTCCCAATTCTTCATTAATAATGATGATTTTTAAAATCATTTATTACATGATACTCATTTCTTTCCCCAAGGTTAATTACACTACCATGATATAATTAATTCATTTATGATACAATACACTTACATTATCTTCTTGGATTGTGATTTCGTGATGTTTTGAAAAAAGTGGTTTATTTTCTATGGGTTATGATATGATGATATAATTCATGTTTTATGATCATATGGAACACATAGGTGTGTCTTATATTAGGAAATTAATGGTCATGAAATCATCCATCCCTCCACTACAATAATTAATGAATTATAACTGATTAGATATTAAGGGATTGAATGGGTAGTGACAATAGTTTCGTAAGGGACACAATCCACTATAATAGTCATGTTAGTGAACATTGACTAAGGAAATATAGGAATTAAGAGTGAATCCAATCCACTATGACATCCTTGTATATGATATTAGAAAAGAAATATTATTTCCTATTATTATGTGTATTCAAAAAACTAATGTATTATGCCTATGATATATTTTCTAGGATTATAATTGATTATATCTGATTCATCACAATTTTTACTTATTTATTTTATGAAAAATTTATTCTATGACTCATGAATAATGATAGTTGATTTATTAGGCATGAATTTCTTATGTTCTGATCTTATTCACATACCCTTTTCTTACACTCACATATGATAAATAATTGATATCTACAATGACTAATTGTAGGTAGAATCTTAGATCACCATTTTTTTAATACATTTTCCATAGGCCTTGAATAATGATATTAAGTATTAACTTTCTTAGAAGTTAAATTCAAGACAAGAAATCTTTTGGATACATTGAAGATCATTTGTAAAACAGTTGATTATTTATCTAGTATCCAAGTTCAGTAAATCTTTACACTATTTTGTCATTTATTATATTAAAATTTATTCAAAAATGATCTAAAATGATTAAATATCTATATATTTTATAGTCATGGAACCTCATCTTGGATTCATCCAAATAACATCAGACATTACTATGAAACTATTCAGAAGATATGATTTGTAATAATAATTACCTTCCTATATGAGTTAAACTCAAGGGATATAAGAAATAGAATTTTTTTGTATTACATACCTTGGTTGAATAATTTAATATATAATGAGACAAAATAGAATACATCTTGAGGATACATAGTTAGTGTTAAACTAAACTGAAAATTATATAGATTAAATGTTCGATTAAATGTTTGTAATATGTGATTATGTAAAACATATGTAAGAATATCATGTATCATGGGAGATTTGAAAATGGATTTTCAATTGGAAAATTTTTACCATGATTTCCTCACACGATTACTCTTCCATGATTATTAATAACACACCTAAGGTAGTAGAAGAAAACAAGTTATAAACTATTGAATGATATTATTAAACCCATACACTTGAAATCCAACCACAATGAAAAATATGTAAGTTAGTACGAAAGGGATAAGAATGTCTGGGAAGATTATTTATATGTCATAAAATACATCATCTACACATCTATAATACATTAACAGTTATTCTAATGAAAAAAAATTCCCTTATATTTTTCACAACCATATAGATGATTTTATATCATTTATTTAACCTTGTGATAAAAATACAAGTGAGAGATAAAAAATTTATCAAAGGTGATATTTAGATGGAAAAATTAATTGTTGATAACACAAAGATAATGAGTAATTGATAAATAAAAAAATAGAATACTTGTTTATAAAATAATCCTATTTCTTAATACATTCCAATGTAATTAAAATATCATTGCATTAAATCCTTTACCAATTTCAGTTTCTGAACCCCTATTTTTTAAGGGATTATTTATCCCAATACTAGTTTTGGGTTTAGTATTAAATAACATATTTATTAATAACATAATTTGATCATATTTAAGTCATAAAAATTTTGGTTTTCTCTTTTTCTATAACCATCATATTGGTCTATCATGACACAAGAATACTCTAATACAGTGGAGTATCTTACTCGAGGAGTAATTTGAGGATGATATTGTTATTTTTCCTAAATCCCTAGAATTTTATTACTAGGGTTTAATTTTTTTATGAATAGTAAATGTATGTTTCAAGGTATTTTAAGTCTAATTTCAAACATTCAAAGGAATATTCCACAGTTTTGTTCCATTCCCTACTCAATTATATATCACATCCCTATATCATAAAAATATTTACATGAGTGGGTTGGATTTCTATGCGGATGAATTGAAATATGATCCATTCAATATTGGAAGTGATTTAGATAATTAATTTTGTTGTGATTATCATTATATATATATATATTGTGAGATTTTGTGTACATATGATATTAACTATATTTTAAGAGTCATAAAAATATTATATAGTGGGAGATGATTGATGAATTATATTGATTGTATTGTCAAATGAATTTTAAATAATATATATATATATATATAATTAATTAATGGAATATTTAGTCCAATGCTTGGATCCACTTCATTTTTACTAATAGTGATATTACATTTTTTGTATTATTATTTTTGGTCACACAACACTAGACCTTTATGTTCCCATATTTTTAAATATATTAAAAATGATAGAATATTTAAAATAGATTTATTAGAATATTTAGTTATTTTTAAAATAGGTAAGTGAGAGATGACTCTTATCAGCAACTACACTATAGTAGGAGTAATAAAAATTATATTTTCTATGTATCAAAATATTTATATCACCTCTTATTTATTAATCCCAAACCATCATTAATTAAGGTATACACACTAGTTATGGTTATAAAATTCATCCTCTATGAAAAAAAATAAAAATTGGACATTTATACCCCTATAAACAAGTAAATAGTCATCAGGTGAAGAGGTCCTCTATATCATGTCTAAAGTGGTATTACTCTCTTTAGTGAATCAACTGGACATAGTAAAGATCCTTTATAAGATCACATCAACAATTTTTTTAACTACGATGGAACTCTCTATAGTGATCATGTAGAAAACTGAAATATTGGTTCTCTTTATTCTTGAAGCTACTAAATAAGTATCTATATAGCTACCCATTGTTGTGGTCAGGTAGAAAATGAACAAAAAGTTCCTCCCTGGGTAGAAATTATCTATAAATATCCCTCCTATTGAGGGAATGTTAAAAACAAATACTAGCTATACTAGAAACTCATAATATAAATGGTTGAATCACACCAAAATATATTAGGGTGTAAAATAAATGATTATTATCTATTCCTATATTGGATTAAGAAATCCAAGAAATGGTTGAACACATGAATAATGGGTCCTCATCACATAACTCATAGGTAAAAAAAAGTTTTTTGGGAACAATATTTAATAGAAATATTTTCCAAATTTGTATACTTTTAAAATATTTTGTGGAAGGTGTTGGATGAAGGATAAATACTAATAATTTACGCATTTTGAATGCATAAAAGAATATAAATGTTGATTTATTATAAGTGGAATTTTATCCATAGGTTCTCAGGAAAATGTGGAATATATTCTATTATTTAAAATCATGATGAAATACATTTAGAGGATATGAGATCCAATATAAGACATAATATGCGTAGTGACACCATGTCCAATTAGCTTCCCATCCTATGTAATAAAACCTTAAGTCAACCAAAAAATATGGGTTCATTTTTAAAAACATTAAATGGTGTTAATATATTTAACAAAATCTTCCAAGAGTCTTCTCTCCCAACAACATAATTGCAGATTAGGTCGATTTGAGGCACTACATTTGTCCCTACTCAACCAGAAACATGGTCACTCCATTAAGAGTATATATGATTTTATCTCCTAAAATATTAATATTTAACTAGGTGTTAGGTATTCTAGTTGGTTGATAAAAAAAATTACTCTACTAAGAGGGTTTATACATGTAATAATTGATGGTATAATGTGATCGTTATGATCATATATCAATCCACTAAAAATTCATATATGTTGAAAACATTATATAATAAAACTCTTTAAAACATGATCCAAACCCTAAAATAAATGATTCTAATATAGAATTTAAAAAGTAATCATATAACATCATCATTTAATAATAATATTGTAAAATTCAATTATAACTATTTTAATTTTAGTGATTACCAAATAGGGGAAACACTTTCCCATAAGGATCGGTGAATTTTTAGCTTCACATTTAGATTCATAATTTATATAGAGGGGTTACTATAATAATTCAATAAAGATAGAGAAACCTTATCCCATAAATTCAGGATAGCGTTATCCATGTATAATGAGTAGTTTGTTGTTTTCTATATTTTGAGAAGCCCGCAAGGATGATCCCTCATAGTATGTCCCATTGGAAGCCCACATATCACCACCTCCATTCAGATCAAGTTTTTTTTATAAATTTTACAAGAATCATTTAATATCACTATTAATGAATAACCTTTCACATATACTTACTAGGATTACATATAATGTAAGTCAAATCATATCAGATATTTTAAATCAATGTGACCCCCTCAAAAAATTATAATAGGATTATGATATATCATTCGATGTAAATTTAAAATATGATGAATCCCCATATTTGTTTGATGAAAATTAGAATATGGAACCCACCTTCAAATTCATGATAATAGATTTTGATTTTATAAACCTCGCAAATATCATTGATCATGAAAATTTTCTATGGATTATTGATAATGATGATACATAAACATAAGACATCACCCATTACAAAAAATCATGCTGCTATTATGCTTTCTAGGAGGAGATAACCTGGTTTTATGACTCCAATATCCTATACAATAGGCAAAGGATACTGATTAAAAAAGAATATTAATAACACATATGATTGAAGGAAGTACCATATTTCACCAGTAAATAACTCAGAAAACCAAAAAAACACATAACTATAAAGAATCAATGAAGAAACCAAGATCTAATATACAATTCATATGGTAATTTCTAAGTTATAAAAATGATAAAAAAATCAAATAATACATCAAGAAAAAGTGGAAAGATATATTATTCATAAAACAAGTATAAAAACAATCATAACTAGTTTAGAAGAATATGTATACAAAATTGGACAAATATAAAATGCAATGTCTCCCATTACAATCACCTCTTGCTACCACTATTCCTTATCAACAACACATCCACTAAAGTCACCAACAAACTATTAAATAAACTATATAACACATGATATGTTAATATTAGTATTATAACATCAGTTTGACTATAAAAACCCCAAAAAATATGACTCAAGATACCAAAATAATTAATATGAATTACATGCATGCCAAACCCATTAGACATGATGGAAATAATAACATATAAAAACCCATATCTTTATTAAAGGAGAGAAATTGAGAAAAAGGAAAGACTCCTAATCTATGAAACCATGCAATATGTGAAATAAAAATGTCTCCCAATGAATATGTACAACTGAACTAGAATCCCTCAACAACTCTTTTGAAATGACATTGAGGAACCACACCTCATCAAGTGGAATATAACAAATGAGAGAATACACAAATTCTTTTATAGAGGCCTTGATCCCTGAGAAGCACATAGTATATGAGGGTGAGGGGGACCTAAATAAATTTATTGAGGACATAAAACCTAAGAAGTCACAGAATTATAAAAAAATTCATCTAAAATATGTTGTAGTTTTATAACATGATATGTTTATAAATTAAGAGGGGGTGTCTGACATAATGGATTGTCCAATCCCATTTCCTGATCCACTTTATCAACCCCATAATGAAAACATGACTAATACAAGTGTATCACCATGAATCCCAACTCATATTCATACCATCATCACATTATCACATCCCATATGGAAAATAGAATGATAACACATCAATCTTATGATAATACACCATTGTAGAGTGATTGTCTTTATCCTTCCATGATGGCCTAACCAAAATGGCATTAATCTAGGGAACACCATCCCTTGCCACTTTTAAGCCTCTATGTTTTAAGAATTTAATATTGAAAAACTCTCCCTCATACCCTTTCATACTAGACTTCACCCCATCATTGTTTCCATGGAATCCATAACCACATCACGAATATATATGAGGATAAATCCTTTCCCATTATGAAACTATTTTTTATATGGGACTTAGACATTTTCTTCACGTAATAGCATTATGTTGTTATGAATTTCAGAAATTATATGACCTCAATACCATATTGAAAAATCACATTAATTAATTCACATCAATAGAGAGATTCATAACCAACCATGTAATTATTTGTGTGTCCACTATGGACAATAACAAGGTGCCTACCCAGAGTAAGAAGACATCAATCACCCCACCATCATTATCATTCACTCCAATTCAAACCAAACAACTATTGAATGTAATATACAATGCTTCCACACCTCTAGTAGTGGAATGTTTTTTCACCATGCTCATATAATAGTTTCTAATAGTTTTTTTATGAAACCAACACTCAAAATGTCATTGAACACCACATAACCATACCCCCACTCTTAGTGATCTTCCATCAGCCTTTCATGATCAAACACAAACAAATCAATAATTTATATTCAAAATCCATTATATAATGTAAATAAGTATTAATTTAATATCAATAGGCTTCCAATTCATCAAACTACTATCCATTTTAATGGATAATGAATGAAACCCATAAAACATAGGAAAAAATAACGAACTGCCCCAACAGGATCACTGGTTTTCAATGCTAGAATTTGGAAAACGTTTTTTGGGAATGAAAATATATGACTTCAAAAATATAAAATAATGAATCAGAGGGGAATTTTATTCATGAAATTACTAAAAAATAGATAAATTATTTTTAAATACAATATAGGCACTCTAAAAAATGAAATTCCATTAAATATGCCATGAAAAATAGCACATTGTAAAAATATACATATATCCTGATTGGATCTATTACTAATGTTGAACATGAAATTATCAAATGTTGAATTATAATACTTAATAATATTTATAATTGTTGTCTCCCAGATGTAATAGACATCAATTATCTTCTTTTTTATATATAGGGTTCTCATAGAACCCGAATAAGTGGACATAAAAAGCCTAAATTCTTATAAAATAGTATTAGGTTCTATAGGATTAATTAACTAAATTATTTATTTTATCCAACTAATTAATCCATAAATGGGTAAGACTATAAAATAACATCTAACAATGGTGTCACATGGTAAAATATGTGCCAATTTTTTTTATAGAAACACTCATTATATTAACAGCACAATTTAATCTAGGACATCAATGACCACACCCTAAATTTTCCATTATTTAAATTCAAAATATGTACTATAAATAAATTATTTTAATAGCCCCACAACGCCTAAAATTAAAAAATCAGTATCTTATACGATCCTTGATAACAATATTAAATATATTGAAAAAGTTAAAATAAAAACAAACTACATCAGTATATCATCCACATTGTTAATGTTTTTTACTAAAAAGTATATCATATTCAAAGGGTGAGAGTAATTATCCCACAACTATCTTTCACATAGTTATAACATCTATGGAAGTTCCACATGTCGTAATAGTCATGTAAAAACAGAATAACCCACATATAAATTGCCATTTGTTTGTAGTCCTCGATCATTACTTGGAACCTTTAATATTTTCCTCTTTCCCACATTTGCATCACACCAATATTAATGAATTGGGATGGACCATGCATATATCACCTTATTTGAGAAATATGGAAGAAATTATTCACCTAGTCTTCCAATGCAGTTAATTCCAAACTATAATTAGTTGTACCAACCTTGCATAAGATGTTGAATAGATTGGTGAATGTCATGGAATTCACCCCCCTCCCCCCCTCTCGAACAACTTTTTACTAATAACATCATAGAGTGACCCCAATGATGACATCATTTTACCTTAAACTCGAGAAGAATATATCATCCATCGATATATGAATTATGATGGTCCTAATGAGTCCTCATATTTGGCATTATCACCTACACCTTCATTATCACCAACTATAAAAAATATGACACCATTTTTGATTATTATCTTATATTCTTCCAACATTATGGTAATCTACGATGTATCCAATAAAATACCATGAAAGGATCTATAAAAATGGTTGAGTGATATATATTTTTGTAAAATACCTCCACTATAGAAAAGTGATTCTCTACAACCTAGTTGAGATACCACAAACAGGACATCAACATAACCTCATAAATCATTATGGTATTAATTATTTGGCCTTAATTTTATGTTGTAATTTAATAATGACAAGGAACTAATTATTATATGCCTCATGGAATTTTATCTTCTAGTGGGATATACATTGAGAATCATGACATTAAATGATCATCATGAGTATCCCTTGTATATATATGATCTACGCCATATATATGTATCGCAATATCTCCACTGAACTCTTCTCTTGAATATCCATGAATTTTGGTAACTTGGTCATTCCATCGATGAACACCTAGATAGATTCATGAACTCATGTTGATAGATGTATTCTTATAAAAAATATTCAAATATAATATCAAATATTTACACTATCACCTCATGTGTCATAACCCATCCCCCGAGGCTCCTTCTGTGAATACCCCAACCCTGCCTTCCATAAACCAGGGGTTGGTGACTAGCACCAAAAGACATATCCCAACAAGGGAAGGCATTTCCTTTAAACCTGTACAAACTCCCAACCAAATCCCAACACAAAAAATGTGGAAACATGTATATGACTGAAACAAAGCTGAGTTCTAGTACAAGTGAAAGTTAGTGGGCCATAATACAAACCCAACATAAAATTAAAATTGAAAAGTACAAAAGGAAACTCTAATGTCTATCCATGGAAGAATGAACAAGCTTGTGAGATTCTTGAAGCTACTAGTATCCAAAGAATAATATCCTACCTTCTGGTCCTACTAGGGCCCAATTAGTCCTCATCCAACATGTCCACCATCATAGCATCTTTCAGTCCTATCCCCCCTGAGAACTACTATCAAAATGTTGATCACATGCAACAAACACAACACGTGTGGGTGAATCCAATGTAGGTGTGATTATAAAATAATCAGTGGGGACCACGAGACACCCTAATGTCTCTCAGTAATCCATGAAGGAAAAAACCACAATGAAAATACCCCTATGGTAATACCACTATACAAGACCTCAAACACATAGCATAAAGTAAATAACGCAGTTCATACTAGGTATAGTTAATTAAAGAAGTAAAGTTGATTAGTCATAAAGATAGATCAACTTATTCTGTCTAGAAGCTCTGATGTTGACCCGCACAGGGTGTCTAAATTTTGACCCATAGAGGATTTCTAGGTACTGACCAATAGAGGATCACTAGATACCGACCCAAAAAGGATCACTAGGTGCTGACACAAAGTGGATCGCTAGGTTCTGACCCATAGAGGATCTATAGATGTTGACCCAAAGAGGATCTCTAGGTGTTGGCCCATAAAAAATCAATAGGTGTTGACCCACCCAGTATTGTTATTCATTTTTCATGTCGCATCTTGCCACTAGATTCCTGTACATAGCATGCATTATTTCTGGATGATATGATCCTCAACCCATTGGATGAACCTCAACCACCACTAAGTCCCATATAGAGTAACCCTAAATTTACATCCCATTATAAGGGTCCCAACGCAATATACAATTCCTCGAATGGATGCCTGACCTATATGATATAGGAATTTTTTGTAAAAATGGTCTGGAAGGATCACAATCTGATCCAACCTATCCATATTACAACATCAACCAAATCATATTTAGAGTATCTAGGAAGGAACACCTCATCGTAAGGGTCCCACCTCCACTAATGATGCATTAACTGGACACACGATCTGAGAGATACATGTGTTTTAGTAAACCAGGGCCCGTTGCATCTAGACTCGATCCGACACGGTCAGACCAACCCAACCAACAAATCTCGGGGGTCCCATATACCCCTGTTTAATTAGACGTACTCCACCCTATGCAGTTCAAGTTGATTTCGGTCTAGTCCGGTCCGGCTAGTGGGCCTGGCCCAATGGGCCTTGCAGGACTAGACCCAGGTTGGCTGACGCCCTAACCCATCAGGTTTCCCTATGACTCGAGCTAGTCTGGTCCAACGTAAAGGGAATGGTTTTGATCTTCTGGAGTTGGTCCGACATTATGAGGGAGGGGATAGCCTGCTGGGCGGTTCATACCCCCCTCCCCCCTCATATGCTAGAGGTTGATCGGTCCGCCTCACTAGGATGCGCTCGGATGCCGCATCTCGTCTGCCTCCATCAACCAATGGGGTGCCTCATCTTCCATAGTCAAGATACAGTTTTCCACCATGTGGGTAATGGTATGGTGTCGTATTGGGGTCCCTCCTACACGATCGAGCAACAGAATCTTCCACCTCCTACCACTGGCCTAGCCAGCAGCTCTTCTCGATGGGTTGTGGCCTGAGAAAGATGCAAACCTTCCTCCGGTGAGCAATCATGGTGTGCTGCCACCCACCCATGGATGTAGACGCAGGCATGCCGGTGGACTCCTCCACTGACCACCAGGTCCACACCGGTGGTATGTTCTTCAGGCCTATTTCACCTCTGCTCTCCAAGGAACATTCTCTCCAAATTGAAGGTCTCTAATTTGTCTTCTCATTGATTCGATAGATTGGCCACACAAAAAAACATGGGGGATTGGCTCAGGCCTTATTCGTGCTGGCCCATTCCCTCAATGTTAGATGTTTATAATCAAGTGAGGTATGAGGAATTCTATTCGAATAATAATTATGACTCAACCCAAGATAATAAAACCCCCAAAGAAAATTCACCCTCCCACAAAAAATAATGTATCATTGATCAACCCATTTGTGGGTTCATCCATGTTCATCATTTAAAAAAATTAATGGGAAATAAATTTTAAAAAATTAAACAACCTCCTACCTCATTGAAAATTAATACCAAGGCATTCGTGCTTGAGGTTGCAAGATGTCGATGTCACTTCCAGCTCCATCCTTGGTGGCACATCAAAGACGGTGAATTATCTCATTCATTCATCACTTTTTATTGGAGAGTAAAACTGTTGTTAGTTCATCAGAGTTTTCCCACGGTTTAATTTTTCATTCTCCCAAATTTTGGTTTTATAAAAAGAATCACATTGCAGTGTTTCTGTTACAGTACGATGTTGTGTTGTTTTGCTACATCATTTACAAACTAGAATCTTTGTTACCCTTATTTTATGGCATCTTTATGCAGTGTGATACGTGAAATTAATTAGACACATTAATGATCATTGTCATCGCATGTTCAGTACACTGCAGCGTCGCCCTCCACCACCCAATGGTGAGTAAAGAAATAAAATAATTCTATTAAATTATATTATTATTGTTTTCCAAATTTTAAAAAAATACAATTTCCGCTCATCCTGTGTTGGCCAAAGTTAAGTCATTATGAGGAAAATCCCAGTTCTCTTTATTCAATGGTTCCCTTTGATTTTTTATCCAAGCACCAGTTCAAATGAAAGAAAAATCAGCTCGCATTTTTACTAAACACACCTTAATAAAAGTTCAAAAAATTACTATCACCCTCAACCTACAAAGATAGATGTTAGGCTCCACCTAAGGGGAAAACACCCCTTTGAGCTCAAAGGTACACTTCAATTTTTCATCCATGTTACCATTTATTAGTTATAAGTATTTTATAATAAAATAATAGTTACTTAATTACTTTATTCACGACATGAACTAACCTACAATGTTGGACCATGCCAACCAATGTTAGGATTTTCCTAAGGAAAGCATACCCTCACGAGTTCAGTGGTGGTCTCGGATTTTTAATTTGTGTCACCATTCATGAGTTATATTAATTTGAAAAATAATATAATTTTATTTAATAATTTTATTTACATTTATTCCATTTTTGGGTTTTCTCACCAGAGGCCTGCACCGACTAAACTTAAGTCACACCTGGGGTAAAATAGCCATCTGAAATGGAATGGTGACCTCAGATTTCTAATTCGGAAATCCATTTAATAGTTCTTCAACTTTTTCAAAAAAATCACTCACACATGAAATTTAAAGTATAACATTTTTTGACGGATCATTCTGGGCACTCTGGGCTTCATAATCGCATGATGTCTCAGTCTATGGTCTAAAAATAATTCCTTGTAAATGAAAAAAAAAATTACATGAAAATTTTGGGCCATTAAATTCTTCCCACCATAGGGATTTATGTCTGAAAAATACAAAAACAATGGAAAAAACAAATAGGGGTATTGAGCATGAATCTAAGCCTCCTACACCCATGTACTCTCTTGAAGATTCACATGATTCCACCGAACGCACACTAGATGAATCTTCCATCCATGATGGACCAACTCCTTTTGATACTCTATCTCCACCAATAACTGTAAAAACATCACCCCATTATAAATTTTCATCTCACCCCAATTGGTGATGTGCGATGGATCATGCATGTACCTCCTCAACTGCGACACATAAAAAACATAATGCACCCTATACATATGTGGGGGATGAGATAGGTGGTATGCCACCTTTCTATCTATACTGAGAATCTGGAAAAGTCTGACCCATCCTGTCCAAATCCCTCTAATACTCGTCATGGTGATACCCAAAGGAAAACATGGTCTCCATCCTCAAACTACAATGGTCTCTATCTCTTATCGGCAAATAAAATTTTTTTCTACTCCATTCAGTCCTCATCTGGTCCAAGATGATCCATACCTTCTCAGTGGTAGCTCATACCAACTCTAGACCCCTGAGGGTTGACCCCCCAATATCTATGCAACATATAGGTGATATACATGGAAGCTCATACAAGGAATCGAATAGTTCCATTCTAATGCTGAAGTGATACATATTGTTGTATGAAAACTCCACAAATGTTAGGTAGTCCATTCATTTGCAACCAAAATCAAGGATGCAAGAATGAAGCATGTCCTCCACGGTTTGTATGGTCCATTCCTTCTGAACATCAGTTTGGGGGTGAAATGATTTTCTCATGAATAACTGATTCCCAAATTCCTCCTGCAATCCCTTCTACAACCATGATGTAAATCATGAACCACGGTTTAAGATGATCATTGAAGGCGCCCCGTGGATCTGTACTATCTTCTGGATGTAGAAGTGTCCCAAGACCTTTATATGCCCCTTCTCTTAGATGGGGAGGTAGTGAGATGACTTGATGAGTCTGTCAATGATCACTCAGATAGAGTCATGCCCCATGAATGTGCTAGGTTACCCCATCAAGAATTCCATCAGGATACCATCCCATTTTCACTCCAGTACCTCGAGTGGCTGGGGAAATCCTACTAAAACATGACAGTTGACCTTCACTTGATAACAAGTGTGGTATCGTGAAACAAACTTGACAACCACTTTCGTTATCCCCAAAAACTAGTACTGATTTCCGAGGACCTAGTACATATTCTCCACTTCAAAATGTACCGCCAATGAGGGTGAATGGTACTCCATCAAAACCTCCTCCTGTAACATCGCAGGAACTATGTGTTTCCCTCTATAAATGATTATATTATCCACACCTATTAAAAATATATCAGGAGTTTGTTTTGGGGATAACTGATCACATCTGGCCTCACAATAAAAATCCACAAATTGTGCCTCCCTGAATCTCTGTTTTAGTTTGGGAGTGATACTCATTGAATGAAGGAAAAATAATCCATCCTATTACATGAATGATATTATCATTGGGTGTAGATTCTTTGTTTCCTCAGTTAGAAGTTGTAAACCAGAACTCATGCTGAGTGTGTCTGCCACCATGCCCCCCATCTCAAGAGTATAGACTATCTCTAAGTCATAGTCTGGGTAAAACTCTAACAATAACTGCTATCTCAACAGTTGAAAATCGTACAAGCACTATTCAATCCATGTGAAGGATACCACTTTTTAAAAATTGATGTGCTCATCAACCCTTTGGTATCAGGTAGTCATTCTCAATGGTCACTTGGGTAAATAGTTGGTAATCTACACATTACCACTATAACTCGGTCTTAATAAGAAATACCTCTGCAGATCCCCCACCTAAGCCCCCTACTTGTGAAGAACTATGAAATCCCTCTGATATGCTGATGCTAATACCAATGCCATATCAGGGTGTAGAATTATAAAAAAATCCTCTCCACCTATGGGGAGGTAATCCTGTAAACATATTCTGTAAGAAAGTTCCCACATTCCCCTTTACTTTTGGGAACTGAAAACTCCAAACATCTACTACCATGAGGTTGAGGTTGGTCGACTCAAGAGTCATCAACTACACCCTCCTATGTTTGATTTTATTCTGTACTGCCTGTGTTTTTATTTTCTCCGACAAATTTAAACACCATTCCAACACTGTGGATATACCGCATCCTTTTTGCCTAAAATAGTCAATATGAACATAAATTTTGGATGACCAGTCCAAACCAAACTGACAACATATGGATTCAACGCTACCACCAAGATGTTCCAACCGAAGCTCTGAGAAAGGATCTCAAGCTCTGTCCATAGAAAATTTACCTCATCACTGGATCATGGTAATCTAAATGATGTCACTGCCTAGCTAAGACACATATAAGGATCACTGTCAGGACATTAATCTCATCTAATGATTCCCTAGAAATATGGAAACTCAATCAAAAAATCAATACAGTCCTTAGCCACCAATTATTTGAGATCTCCTTAGACCCTTATGAAAATTTGTCGATGAAAATCGTGTAAGGTACTAAACCTACATGTGTAATCTACCGGTAGTGCCAGGTGTAACTGCTAACCATCAGGCAGTGGTTTTTCTAGGACACCAACTGAAGGTGACATCTAGGGAAATGTTCCATGTGTGAAGCCTCGTCACTCTGTCGACCATCCTCTTGGTCACGCAATGGAATCATGGCTGGCTGTCTATTTAGAGGCATCTTGAATGATAAAACAGATGAAATAGGGTTAAAAAATTATACCTAGTGAGATTAATCTTATTCAAATTAACATATGTATACACTTACACAACCAATGTTTTAATTTATTGAGTAGAAAAACAGAATTCATGGTCCTGGTGATGGGATATACTAGTTTTCGCACTAACACTGGACACCTCAATATGAAATTCGAACTCGAAACACTTAACATTGTTTCCAAAAAACAAAACACAGACTCCCTATCTTTGTGGTAGGACGTACCACCCTCTAATACCACTTTCTCAATATCCACCTTCTAGGGATCATGCCTTGACCACCCCAAACCCACCTTACACATGCTAGGGGATGGTGACTCACACCAGAAAGGCATATCTCAAAAAAGGGAAATCATTTCCTTTAAAACTATAAACCAACACACACACACACACTCCCAACCACATCCCAAAACACATAAAGGGGGGAACAACCATACCACTAAAACAAATTTTATTATAAGAACATTTGAATGTTCGTGGTCCATAATACAAACCCATCAAGGAATTTAAAATAGAAAAGTACAAAAGGAAACATTGATGGTCATCCATAGAAAACCCCACCTGCCAGTGAGAGTAGTGAAGCTACTGGAAGCCAATGTAGTATGTCATGCCTTGTCGGTACAACTGGGACCTACCTGGTCCTAGACTACCATGTCCATGATCGTAGCATCCGTCCATCCTTTCCCCCTAATCAAACCTATCAAACTATCGATGATCTGTACCAGACACAACATGTGTGGGTGAAGCCCGTGCAAGGGTCAGTATAACAATACTCAGTAGGACCATGAGTTCCCATATGGTCTCTATATAATTCACGAATGAATACAAAAAAAAGAAAATAACTCAGAGGTAATACCACCAAGAAAGTCCTAAAACACATAGAATAATGTAAAAGACACAGCTCATATCAGGTATACCTAATTACAATAGTAATGATGATTAGTCGTAAAGAAATATCATCATATTCTATCGAGGAGCTCTACTGAAAAACTGCACAGGGTCACTGGGTGCAGACCCACAACGGATCGCTAGGTGATGACCTATTGAGGATATCCTAGTGCACACCGATAGAGGTTCATTAGGTGATTACCCATAGAGTATTTCTAGTTGATAACCCACAGATGATCGCTGGGTGCTGACCTACTCAAGATCTCTATTCATTCTTCACATAGTAACCAGCCACTGGATTCCCACACTTAGCATGATTTATTTCTAGAGGATTTGATCTTCAATACATCAGTTGTACCTAAAATTAACATAGTTTGACATTAATGTAGTGTCTCATCATTAGGGTCACAATGCAACATACAACGCTTCAAATGGACACCCAACCTGTAAGATATGGGAATATTTGTAAAAGTGGACCAGTTGGATTCGAGTTCGATTCAACATGGCCATACGTAAACTTCTGCCAAATCTCATGTAATTTATCTCAAGAATGCCTGTATCATCTCAAGGGTCCCACATCCACTGACGATGTGTCAATAGGATGCCTGGTCTGAGAGATAGAGACGTTTTAGTAAATAGGGGTCAGTTGCGTCTAGGCCCTGTCCGACCCGATCAGACTGACCTGACTAACTCAACAAAGGGGTTCCATGTACCCCCTTTTAATTAGATAGACTCAAACTATCCCGGTTTGGGTCGTAGTCGGTCTTGACCATTCTGGAAAGTGCATCGGGCCCAATGGGCCTTGCTAAACCCGGCCTGGATTGGCCGAGGGTCCAGCCCGCCGGGTCACTCGGCAACCTGGTGTAGTCTGGCCCTCCCAGAATGGAACAGGTCTGACCTACCGGTGTGTGTTTGGCATGTAGGGTCGTGGGTCCAACCTGCTATTCTATTCACACACCACCTGGTCTTCCATAGGTAGACCTGTCCACCTCCTGTGGACGCGGCTGAATGCGACATCTGGTCTGCCACCATCACCCCACGGGTCGCCGTATGGAGCCTCCTTTATCGAGGTCTAGCGACCAAGACTCTTCATACGAGACATGGAATGGTTCCACATCTGCACTCCTCTAACGCAGTCGAGCTACCACATCTACCGCATCTACCGCATCCAGTCGGTGGCTTCATCTACTGCGCCGTAGCCCGAGCTGGCTACAACCCTACCTCTAGCATGCCATCATGGCAAGTCGTCTCCCACCAGTGGCTGCCACCGAGGACCCCCACGAATATCGGCGTGATATCATACTCTTCCATGGTCCACCATTTTAGCATAAGTGGTCCGTTATTCTTGCCTCTTGTGCTTGCACACAATGTGGAATGTCCTCTCCACCATGAAGTTCTGAAATATGTCTTCCCATCGATTCAATAGTTGGTCCATGAAGAATGGCCACAACGGAGGGGCTATTTCATTTTTCATGATAGTGAATGCTCTCCACATTAGAAGTTTAGAATTAGGGTATTTTTTGGGATTTTAATTAAAACACCAATGATGATTCAACCCCAGAGAAAGAAATATGAAATGAAAGGTCACCCACCCATATAAATGCATGTATCACAGATCAACCAGTTCGCAGGTTGACCTATGTTCATCATTTTAGGAAAAAGAATGGAGAATAACTTTTAAAAAATTAAACAATAACCTACCTCATTGATGTTTGATGATAAAGAATTCATTCTTGAGGTTTCAATATGTCGACGTCGCTTCCATCACTATTCTTTGAGGCACATCGAAGAAGATGAAGTCTCTCCGGTGTTCTTCAGTCTTCTTTGGAGAGGAAAAATGTTGGTGGATCTTCAGGGAATTCCTGCAGTTTAATTCTTAATTCTCCCACATGTTGGTTTAATTAAAAGAATCAAGTCATCGTGTTTCAGTTATTATGTGACACTACATCATTACATTGTTTCATTTATAAAACAGTGTCACTGTTATGCTTTCTTTATTGCGTCATTACACTAAATCAAGTGGGCTATTAATGATCCTCATTAATATACCTTTTTGTCACCTAGTTGCTACACCATAGTGTCGTCGTCTAAAAACCAATTACAAGTAATGAAATAAAACCATTCTTTTACCTTATTTTACTATTTTTCTCAAAAAAATGAAAAAAATAACTTTTCCTCTTGCCGCTTGCTAGCCAATTTTAAGAAATTTCTTGGAGAATCCTGACATTCAGAAATCAATGGTACCCTCAAATTTTTTATCCAATCCCTAGTTTAAAAGATATAAAAACCCTCTCAATGTTTTTCTAAACGTACTATAAAACCGTTCAAGAAAAATTAACATTCACCCTCAACCCACAACAGTAGAGGATAGTCTCTCCCTGAGGTGAAAACACATCTACAAGATCAATGGTACACTATGATTTTAAATCTGAGTGACTGTTTAAGAGTTATAAGTATTTGACATTAAAATATTTTTTTCCAAATTATTTTATTCATGTCAAAAAACTAACTTTCAATTTGGGCCCACCCCTGCCCATGTTATCATATGCCTAGGGAAATAATATATTCAAGAGTTTGGTGGAAGTCTCATATTTTTAATCTGATTCATTGTTCATGAGTTATAATAATTTTAAAATTAAAAAAAATATTTGATTATTTTATTTATGGTTAATAGATTATTCAGTTTTCTCACTAGAGGCCTACACCGACTAAAAATAAGTCGTACTTAGGGTAAACCGGCCATCTTGAATGCAACGGTTCCCTTGTATTTCTGATTCGAGCACTCAATTAAGGTTTATTCCACGTTTTCAAGAAAACGGATCACACCCACTATTTAAAGCCCAACATTTGTCAATGGACCATTATGGGAACTTTGGGCCTGAGAATTTCATGTCGTCTCAGCTCCTAGTCTCAAGATTATTCCATGTAAATAAATAAAATTACATGAATATTCCGTGACATTAAATCAAGGGGTTGGGTTAAACCATATCATTATAGGTGCTCACACTTCCCTAGTCATCTTGTGAGGCACTATGAGAAAAACATGGAAAACCGTTTTTTAAATGATTCCCCAGTAATTGTGTATGATGTTTTGATACATCTTTATCAATCTATTATGTATAAAAATGTGTTATTTATGGATCCCTCTTATTACCTCCTAATAAAATGTTATTGGTACCATGTTCCATCCATATAACAAGATGATGTGTTACCAATGTTAAGAATATCAAATTGTGTAATGACCCTGGTTAAACCATTGTAAAATGCCTCAAATTAAATGTAACAATTTTGATTCATTATCATGTTTTGATGACTCAATGTTTTATCCACTATCGATCAATGAAAAATTACATTTCCCTCTTCCATGAAGGATCTAAAATCTCTAATAAAATTGATAATGATAATTCCTAATAAGAGAATCAATAAACAGGTATCCCATTTCCAATGTATATACAATCATTATGCTATTGTTTTTGAAGAATTCAAATTGAAATATCTTCCTCAGGTTATTATATCACTGGGAGAAGATATACTCAATACACTATGTTTTCATATTGACTATAAAATTCACAACAACAAGTTAGTTCCTCTATGACATTAAGCGAAAAAATAAGTCTTCCAAATCTTGGTCATGGGTTATCTATTTTGACTCAAAATGTCACAATTTTCTATACCAACATACAATTAATTCATACCATATAATTAGGGGAAAATATATTCCTCCTCTAAATTAATTACATAACAACATTTTCTCATCAATCTCTTCAATATGAACAGAAAAATGGATTCCCAATTCATGGAAGGTTATTCAAGGCCACCAGTATTTTAGACAATTCCCCTATGATTATCATGAAATACCCCTATAATCCATGGAATATCTATAACAAGAAAAATAATGTTACTTGGATCCCATTCTATCAATACCTCACCATTTACTAGCTCGGAAAATACTCCACCATCTTATATAACATTGACCAGAAATTGAATCTCTCAAATATAGAATTGACGGGTTTTATACTTCTATATACTTGGTTCCCCTAGTGTAAGTGGAATAAAATACTCAAATTCCTAAAATATGCATCATACAATGTTGGATAGATGAGTATGAAATTAGCGAAAAAAATCATGAATTTTCACATGAATGGGTTAGTGATTTTCTTTATATAAAAATGAATATGTCATTGGAATTTTTCTTACTTGAGTTAATCTTGAAAAATTTCTATTTGTTATAGAGACATAAAAAATAAATATTCATAATTATTTCATCGTGATCCAAATATTGTTGTAATTAAATTAATGATTTATTTTTATGAACCACTTGAATCTATAATATGAAGAAAAGAGGTCACTAAACCATTATAGAGGGTACATGGTCATTATTGGTTCATAATTTTGTTTTATAATGTTGTTACAAATCCTCAATATCCCATTAAACTTCCTAGAGAAATAACCCGTGATAATCAAGAAGCAAAATTAGGTCTAATGATACCTTTCTCTATAAATTACTCTAATTGTAACCCCCTGATATTTTATGAGAAATATATTTTTTATGTAATATGTTATACGGAAAGAAATCTTCCACTACACACAACGATAGCTTGGATTACGTTATATGCAATCACGACCTTCCTCGATAGCGTGTGTAGTATGCAATATCGAGTTTCACTAAACAATGATATATTATAATATTATAAACAAGCCTTAATAAATAGTATTAACTGAATTTTTAATTTTATAACATTTTAATTCATATTATACACTTTATATAATGAGGTAAGAAAACAAAATCAGTTTTTTGGATAAGTGATTTTTTTTTTAAAAAAATGCAGTTTTACCGCCTTTTGATGGTGCACCCACTTTAAATCTAGTTTTTGACAAGTTTATAAGTTCAATTTGAAAAAAATAAAATTCTTCATTAGAATCAGGATATAAAAATTTACTTTGGATAAATTTTTCATATTATTCTGATAACTGTCATATTTTAATGAATAGTAAAAACACGCTATATTTTAATTAAAAACAACATTTTTCATCGCAATACTATATCTGGTTAAATAATAATATTGAATGTTTTTAAAGTATAAATAGAATATATTTTTAGCATTTAATATAATTTATGTCATTAGAATTAATTTTACATTGAATTCATAGGTAAAAACATTTCAATCTTTGCCAATGTTTTTACTTTTAAAACCTGTTTGCTTATCAAATGGATTAATTTTAAATTAATTACCCCAACATCTGTGTTTTGAATTTTGAAAAATGGATTCCATATTTGGAATCAGTGGGTCCAAATTATGTTAATAGGTTACTTTTTTTTGATATTACGAATAGTAACTACGGTAATTTTTATTTACTATGGTTAAAGGTAAATAGGATAATTCAATGTTACAAGAATATTATAATAATTCAAAATTAACATGAAACTTGTCCTAACCTTATTGGATGAGTATTGGCTGAACATGGAAATCCTTGGGTCAATTTTTGGACCCCATTGAGCCACTTGGTAGTGACAATGACAATTTGGATTAATTAATTTAATGTAAAGAAAAAATTGACATTAACAAAAATATTTTAGTAATTAATTCTTATAATGGGTTATATAAATTTTATTTTCGACTAAAAATATTCATTAGAAATATAAAAATATTTAATAAATAATGGTATTTTATTTGTAATTTTTAGACAATAAATAATTTAATTTACGTATGACACAATGATGATGCCGTAATTATCTTATTAATCAAATATTGACATAGTTGATGTTATAAATACCCAAATAAATGTAATTTGAGATTTTTATGAATTACAATAATTTTCAATGTTACTATGACATGTTAGTATTGATTTAATTAACTTTTTTTAAACAAATCATTCTGTTATGATTTTCTCAAAAATGAATTACCAAATAGTGTCAAAATTGACATAAAATAGTTTTTAAAACAAATATTATATTATTAATTGTTATTATATTCCTTAAAATATAAGGTTCGTCCAAGATACATATATAATGATAGGTGTATCATTAATGGACCACTTGGGGGTCTCTTGGATGTATATGGTATGTTTATTAACTATATAATATAAAAATACAAAGTGACATGGTAAATGTCAATCTAATTAACTATGAGTTAAAACTAAAAGATAAGGTTAATATAATGACCTAAACTTATCTAAATTCTATTGGATGAGATTATTTCGACCCATATCCACCTTATCTTCGAAATAAATTAATTTGGAGCTATTAAAAACCGAATATGACAATATAATAAAATAATATATTTTAGTTTTTCCAATGGTGCCCCCTCTCCTCCCTTATAAAAGGGCACCTCCTCCCTCTCTTCCTCACACCAACATGAGCATTAAATCTCGGCCAAACCCTGCCCATTTCACTTCCCACTTACTTATAAACCTACTAGAGGTAATGGTCTTCTCAAATGACCAACTCTAGTACCTTAAGAGAATGTTTAAAAAAGGCACTTCGAGAAAGAGGTAATACCTTCTACCATTTTCTTCAAGTTCCATTCTTCTTCTACTCCCTATTCATTAGTTGTTTCATTGTGAGGTAATAAAATCTGTATCCCTCATATACTGATATGTTATTATAAATATGAAACAACCCTATTTCACCTTTTATCCATCCTACTGAAAACGAAATCATTGCGCGTGCGTACGTACGGAATACCGTCTCCACGTCGTGGTGTAATCTATTTTCAACCACCACCTTACATGGATGGGTATAATGGCGTAAATAATAACTATATATGATTATTGTAAAGTGATACTGATTCTGAAATAGTATATGTCACGACCCACCATCGGGGACTGTTCCGTGACTACCCCAAGCCCGCCTTCCATAGGCCAGGGGCTGGCGACTAGCATCAAGGCGTAAATCCCGGTAAAAAGGGAAGCCATTGCCTTTGTAAAGTAAACAAACACCACAGAGTAAGCAAGCGGAAAGTAAACACTAAGTAAAAGCAGAGTACAACTGAAAGTGCAGAAAAGTAAATGGGCCAGTATACAAACCCAAACTGAAAGTAATGTACAACTCGAAAGGGAAAACAACAACTGTAAAGTAAAGGCTGCAACACCGAGCTGTCCACTGGAAATCCCACCTGAGGGTGGGTACAGTTAGCTCCACTGCTCCTCAGGTCCCGCCGTCCGCTCCGAACACGTCCCGACCAGTGGTCCACCTCCAGGTACCATCCTGCTCTGTAAGCCTCAGCCAAGATCAACGCTGTCCGTCATCTGCAACCAACACAACGCAGTGCGGGCATAGCCCGTGCAGGGGTGAGTATAAGCTACTCAGTAGGGACCCCGAGACCCCGAAGTTCTCCCAAAATCCACAAGGGATAAACCACAAAGGAAGATACAATCACGATGTAACAACTGACACTGCTTAGGTATATGCCCATACATATACCTAAGTCATCAATTCCAAATACGCTCCAACCTCCGAGCCCAAGTACAACTCAGTCCACACAGGAAAGTAAACGTATTCCACACAGGAAAGCAAAACGTAATCCACACAGGATAACACAACACAATCCACACAGGAAGGAAACAGGATTCAGCTCACACAGGTATACTTCTTCGAAAGACGATAAAGATGATCTCTGATCCATCTAAGTCGTCGGACCCATGAACGATCGATAGGTAACTAACCCCCCACAAAAGACCCACAAAGGATCGGGCCCACATAGGACATGTAGGCGCTGGTTCACACAGGACCGCTGAGCACAAAGACCCACACAGGATCGGACCCACACAGGATCGGGCCCACACAGGACCTGTAGCACTGATCCATGTAGGATCACTGAGTGCTGTAGTCGTCTTCGTCGAATCCACACAGGATCTCTGTACTGTCGTCGTCGCAGTCACAGTAGCAATAGCAGTAGTAGTCACAGTCGCAGCCAGCACTAGGGTTCCCGCACACAACAAGTTCGTATAGGAGGATCCGCTCCACGAGCCGAGAGGCTGATACATCAACTGTCACAATGTCCAGAGTTGATGTATCCAAAAGCTCTGTATTGTCAACAGGAACTCAACGCAACAGACGGCGCGTCAATCGGACGTCAGGTCTGAGAGTTATTGGCTTTTTCGTCCCAGGGGCCCGGATGGTTTTTAAGGAAAAACCAACCCGACCGTACACCACCTGCGTCCAAACCTCAGGCGGAGTATTCCAAAATATCCTTCTCACTATGAGGAACACAACAAAGCTGACGGCACGTGAATCGGACGTCCGTAGCTCAAGATACGAGCGTTTCCGCTCCGAAGGCCCGGTTGGTTTCGTGAACGAACCAACCCGGCCGAAATCAAAGTATTCCAAAACTTTGAGTACGATATAACGAATCGCCCGTCTCGATCCAAGGATCGCGTAGCCGCTGACGGTTCGTCAATCGGAGGTATGTGGCTCAAGTTATGGCCAAAAGACCGAAGACGACACGAAAACGGGGGGTCCGGGTCCGGGCCGACCCGGCCCGACCCCCCTGGGTCCGCCCGAACCGGGTCGACCTGACCCGGGTCCGACCCGGCCCGGCCAGCGGTGGTCCGGCATGGCGGCGCGAACCGGCGCGACGGCGCGGTCCGGCGCGGCGGAGCGGCCTGGCGCCGCTGGGTGCCACGCGCGGGGGGCATGGCCCCCGCTTCCAGCAGGGGGCACGTCTTAAGCCGCGCCTCTTAAATGAACCGGCCCCCATCGTGGGGGCCTGCTTGAGGGAAACCGGGGGGCCACCTGCCCCCCTTAACGAAACCCCCCCCCCCCCCAAATAATGGGGGGGCTTTTGAGATGACCGGGGGAATTAAATTCCCCCGGTCTTTGACCTTCCGGCCGGCCCACCTGGCCGGCCGATTTTTCATCAACGGGACCAGAATAGCCGGTCCCCTTCCGGTTTCCGACGTCGGCGGCCCGGCGAGCCACCGGTCCTCTCGTCCCGCCGCGGCCCGGAACCGGCCGCGGTGTTCGTCGTCCGGCGCGGTGCGACGGCACCACGCCCCTCCGCCGCGGCCCTGATCCGGCCGCGGCGCCTTCGGTTCCCTTCGACGCGGCGCGACGGCGTCGCGTTCTTGATAATCCATCCACGGCGCAATGCGACGGCGTCGCATAAATAAGCTGGGCGATTCCCGCATGGTGCGACGGCACCACGCCTTCTCGTTCATCACAAGATTATAAAAATAACCAATAACAAAGGAGGGGGGAATTCGGCCGTGTTAGTGCGGTCCGACCCCCCCTCTCGTTAGATGATAACTCTTAAATATTTAATCACAAATTATCATTCTAGAACCAAGAACGAGAGTAAGGAAAATAAACCACAAAAAACCCCTACCTTGGGTTCAAGTTTGAAGATTGTCAACGACCCGCGGAAGACAACGTCGCGGAGGTCGGGCATCGCGGTAATCGTTCGTCAAATCCGATGACGAATAGTTATGTCTGAAGAGGTACGTCGTTGGCGAATCTTCGTAAGCCGACGAAGGAAGTCTGAGGAGGAAGTGACGTTCCCTTTCGTTGACACAGACGGCGTCGTCGATCTTCGGATACAATCAGCTACGAAGAAGAGAGGAGCGGCGTTCTTCGTCGGAGCTCGAAGGTTCTTCGCGTTCTTCGTCAAGGTTTGAAGAAGAAGGAGGAGCTCTCAAATCCTCTCTAGATGGCTAAACAATTCTAACCAAATAAAATAAGCTAAGGGCTTATTTTATTTACTCAACCAAACCATTTGAATTTCAAAGGTTTGAAAAAGTTTAAACAACTCAACCTAATTAATAAGTTAAGTTGTCAATTACATTTAAAAGGGGAGTTAAGGGAGTTTTGAGAGGAGATGTAAAGTTGGGTTTCGTGTGGGCCCCACCACTTAATCCTCCCAAGGGAGGTTAAGTGGATGTGGGTCCCACTTTTAACTTCCTTTGAGAGGAGTTAACCAACATGTAGGAAAAAAATAAAAAGTGTTCCACATTTTTATTTAACTTGTATAATTCTCCCAAAAACTAGCTTTCGTCCCGCAATAAACGCAACTTCGGAAAAGGTCTCCTTAAGAGAATATCGGCGCTGCGAGTTTATCGGTGTCCTCAGATTTCAATTCTGAGCATCGGATCAAAAGTTAGAAATTCCTGCTCGTTCGTTCACTGAACGTACCCGAGCCAAACTTCGGAAAATGATTACGGGCACTCCAGGCCGGGAATCAGGTGCCGTCAGAAACCGAGCTCTTGTAAAATTCCAAAGAAAATTAAGAAAAAAATTTCCTTGAATTTTATGGTTCTTTACATTACTCCCACCTTATGGATTTACGTCCCCGTAAAGTTACATAAAAAACTAGGGAAACAAATGAGGGTACTGAGCACGCATCTGAGCCTCCCGCTCCCATGTGCTCTCTTGGAGGTACCCGTGCTGCCATCTGATGCGCACAAGAGGAATCGATCACCCAAGTAGGACCCGCTCCTGTCGATCCTCTATCTCCATCGGGACCTCCGTAAAAGCCGCCCCATCATCAACGTCAAGCTCCCCATGGTCAATGATGTGCGTCGGGTCATGCACGTTTCTCCTCAGTTGAGACACGTGGAAGACGTCGTGCATCCGGTGCAGCTGAGGTGGTAGAGCCAGACGATAAGACACCTCACCAATCCTACTGAGGACCTGGAAGGGTCCGATGAAGCACGGAGATAACTTGCCGCCTCGGCCAAATCTCTGAATACCACGTCGAGATGAGACCCGCAAGAAGACGTGGTCGCCATCCTCGAACTCTAGTGGCCTCCACCTCCTGTCAGCGTATGACTTCTGAGCTGTCCTCATCCGCTCTAGGATGACCTGGACCTTCTCTATCGTGGCCTGGACCATCTCCGGTCCCACAAGTGCTGACTCCCCAGGGCCTGTCCAGCACAAAGGAGATCTACAAGGTCGGCCGTACAACGCCTCATACGGTGCCATCCCGATGGTGGAGTGGTAGCTGTTGTTGTACGCAAACTCCACCAAGGGTAGGTGGTCCTCCCAGCTACGACCAAAGTCGAGGACACATGCATGGAGCATGTCCTCGAGAGTCTGAATGGTCCTCTCTGTCTGACCATCAGTCTGAGGGTGAAAGGCTGTGCCCAGACGTAGCTGCATCCCGAACGCCTCCTGTAACCCCTTCCAAAGACGGGAAGTACATCGAACATCTCGATCGGAGATGGTAGGTGATGGAACACCGTGTAGCTTCACAATCTCTTGAACGTAGAGACGTCCCAAGCTCTCCACTGAGCCCTGCTCTCTGATGGGTAAGAAGTGTTCCGACTTGTGAGTCGGTCAAAAATCACCCAGATGGAGTCGTGACCTCTGGAAGTGCGTGGAAGTCCAGTCACGAAGTCCATAGATATGTCGTCCCACTTCCACTCCGGGACCTCCAAGGGCTGTACCAAGCCTGCTGGTACCTGATGCTCTGCCTTCACCTGTTGGCAGGTGAGGCATCGAGAAACAAACTCTGCCACTGCATTCTTCATGGCCGGCCACCAGTGCTGTCGTCTGAGGTCCTGGTACATCTTCGCCACTCCAAGATGTACCGCCAAAGGAGAAGTGTGAAACTCTCTCAGCACATCCTCTCGCAAAGCGACTGGTACCATGGTACGTCCTATGAAAAGGATGTCGTGCTCTGCTCCAAGGGAGAAACCATCAGGTACCTGTCCCGAGGATATCTGTGCACGCCGTGTCTCACAGTCAGCGTCCTCACACTGTGCCTCTCTGACCCGCTGTAGTATTGGAGGGGTGAATGTGAGAGACTAGAGGAAGGCTGATCCATCTCTATCCACGAAGGATATCTGTAATGAGGCTAGCTGCTCCGTCGCCTCCTCAAGTAGTTGAATGCCCGTCCTCCTGCTGAGGGCATCGGCTACTACGTTCCCCTTCCTAGGAGTATAGACTATCTCAAAGTCATAGTCCTGGAGGATCTCGAGCCATCGCCGCTGTCTCAGCTTCAGGTCCTTCTGCGAGAAGATATACCTAAGACTCTGATGATCGGAAAAGACTATAAAGCGCTCACCCATCAGATAGTGTCGCCATGTCTTTAGAGCGAAGACCACTGCTGCTAACTCCAGGTCATGGGTAGCGTAGTTCTGCTCATGCGGCCTCAACTGACGTGATCCGTAGGCGATCACTGCCCGCTCCTGCATCAGAACACATCCGAGTCCGGTCCCTGATGCATTGCAGTAGACTACGTACCCTACTCCCTCCTCAGGCAACCTCAATATAGGTGCGCTGGTCAACCTCTGTCTCAGCTCCTGGAAGCTATGCTGACATCTGTCGGACCACACGAAGGGTTTCCCCTTCTTCGTCAAAGCTGTGAGTGGTGCCGCATCTTTAGAGAAGTCTGGAACGAATCTATGATAGTAACCAGCTAGTCCCAAGAAACTCCGAACCTCAGTCACGCTCCTGGGTGGCTCCCATTCTAACACAGCCTCGATCTTCGCAGGATCCACTGCAACTCCCGCCTCAGAGATAACGTGTCCCATGAAGTGGAACTCACGTATCCAGAACTGGCACTTCGAGAGATTACCATAAAGCTGGTGCTCTCAGAGTGTGTCTAGTACAACTCGCAACTGATAGGTGTGCTCCTCCTCTGTCGTAGAGTAAATCAGAATGTCATCGATGAAGACTACGACAAACCGATCACGGTATGGCTGAATGATCATGTTCATGAGGTCTATGAACACTGCTAGAGCATTGGTTATGCCGAAAGGCATAACCAAGAACTCATAGTGGCCTTACCGACATCTGAAGGCCGTCTTCTGCACATCCTCATCTCTGACTCTAAGCTGATGATAGCCTGACCTGAGGTCTATCTTCGAGAACCACCGTGCTCCCATGAGCTGATCAAAGAGGTCATCAATCCTCGATAGTGGATACTTGTTCCTCACTGTCAACTGGTTCAGGCGACGATAGTCAACACAAAGTCACAGGCTCCCGTCCGCGTTCTTGGCAAACAATATCGGGGAAGCCCAGGGTGAAACACTGGGTCGGATGAACCCTTTGCCCTGCAAGTCCTCCAACTGTACCCGTAGCTCTCGATGCTCGGAAGGGGCCATCTGATATGCTGGAGTGGATATTGGGGTTGTCCCGGGGTACAAGTCAATATAAAAGTCTACCTCTCTGCGAGGAGGTAGCCCTGGAACATCGTTGGGAAAAACGTCCGCAAACTGATCCACCACTGCAGGAAAACCAGGACTCCGCACGTCAACTACTCCAAGGATGAGGCTAGCCAAATGATGTGTCATGGGCTGTTCTCTCCTCCGCGGAAGTCCATCCTGTGCTGCAAAGGCTCCCTTCTCGCCGGTGAAGGTGAACCTGCTCCCGTCGGTGCGTACACATCGCACCTTGCGCCTAAAACAGTCAATCTGTGCATGGACCGTAGATAGCCAATCCATGCCCAAGATGACGTCCTAAGGCCTCGACGCTGCTTCAAGAAGATCCCAGCCGAAGCTCTCGCCTCCATGAGTGAGCTCACACTACCGGCACCAGTGGATAATCGTCGAGTCTTCTCCCGTAAGAGTCTCTAGCCGTAAGGATCGAGCCAACGGCTCTGTCGGAATCTCCGAGCTCCGAACAAGGGCAGCGGCTATGAAAGAGTGACTCGCTCCTGTGTCTATAAGAACAGCAGCATGGGTGGAATAGACACAGATAGTACCTCATATCATCTCGGGTGCGCCGTGGTCGTAGGCCTCTACTGCTTGGAGCTGTGCCTGTCTCTGCCCGCCAGCTCTCTGTGGTCGGGGTGGACCTCCTGGTGGTGGTGGTGGCAGAGCCTCAAAGCGTCGCTCACCACCGGCTGCTCATCCAGCTCCTCTGCCTCGTCCACCTCCTCCCTGCGGACCGCCACGGTCGACCCTCTGCCTCTGCCTCGGTGGTCCCTCAACTGTCTGCTGCTCCTCGGCACGGCGGGTCGGGTAGTCACGAGCCATGTGGCCCTGCCCGCCGCACGTGTAGCACTGTCTGCCTCTCGAAAGACTGGCTCCGCGCTGTGTGCTCCGCACTACTGAGCCAGTGTCCTGAGGTCGTCTGCCCGAAGTTCTGGTCTACCTGGACCCCTGAGTCATCCGTCGACAGCCTGCTGCAGATGACTCTACCACGTGCCGCCCTGCGGTGGGTCGTTGCGCTGGTGTAGACTCAGCAAGGAAGCTCTCGATCAGAAGGGCCTACTCCAGTACTCATGTCTGAGTCGGTATGCTAAGGGAGATCAGTGATGCCATGATCTCGTGTCTCAAAACCTGCTCGAAGGTCCGGTCCCGGAAGAATGGGTCCCGTACCATGTCGGTCGAGTAGCTCGAGAGATCGGTAAATCTCACCGAGTACTGAGCGACCGTCATGCTGCCCTGCCGCAGCTGAAGAAGCTCCTGGATACGCACCGCACGAAGGGTGGTTGGGACGAACTCCGAGCGGAAGAGGCTCTCAAAGTCCATCCAAAGAAGAGATGCCTCATCGTGCACCTGGAGCATCAAGCTCCACCATCGTCCTGCTGCTGCGTGTAGTAGGCTCGCAGCGAGGCTCACCATGAGGTCTGCTGGTGTCCTCACTAGCCTAAACACACGTACCACTACCTCCAGCCAGTCCTCGGCTGGCTGGGTGTCCGTCTCCCCACGAAACCTGGGTGGTCGCTGGCGCTGAAACTCATGCAGTGCGCTGAGGCGACGTGCATCGTCAGCGGCTGGTGCTGGAATCATCGGGGGCTCGGAGGGTAGAGCTACCGCTGGTTCCACTGCTGACAAAGGGCCATGCACCGAGGCCTCGTCGCTCGGTGGGCTGTCTTCACACTCGACTCTCGGAACCCTAGCTGGCTGCCGTCGTGGGGCAATCCTGAAAAGGAAATAGGTGTGCCACGATCAGAACAGTATACCTGATGAGCTGATATAAATTAATCACAAAGAAAACATTGAAACACAGACGCAATCAATGTTTTCGTGCCTTAAGACGGAAATCAGAAGTCAGGGTCCTGGTGTACGGATACGTCGGCCGCCGCACCAACACTGGACTCCCTGGACTGATAACCACACTCAATACGCTAAACATTATTTCTTCACATAGAAAAGATCAGAGTTGGCGGTAGAACCGAACTCCTTTGATACCAATTTGTCACGACCCACCATCGGGGTCTGTGCCGTGACTACCCCAAGCCCGCCTTCCATAGGCCAGGGGCTGGCGACTAGAACCAAGGCATAAATCCCGGTAAAAAGGGAAGGCATTGCCTTTGTAAAGTAAACAAACACCATAGAGTAAGCAAGCAGAATGTAAACACTAAGTAAAAGCAGAGTACAACTGAAAGTGCGGAAAAGTAAATGGGCCAGTATACAAACCCAAACTGAAAGTAAAGTACAACTCGAACGGGAAAACAACAACTGTAAAGTTAAAGATGCAACACCGAGCTGTCCACTGGAAACCCCACCTGAGGGTGGGTACAGATAGCTCCACTGCTCCTCGGGTCCCGTCGTCCGCTCCGAACACGTCCTGCCCAGTGGTCCACCTCCAGGTACCGTCCTGCTCTGCAAGCCTCAGCCAAGATCAACGTTGTCCGTCGTCTGCAACCAACACAACGTAATGCGGGCATAGCCCGTGCAGGGGTGAGTATAAGCTACTCAGTAGGGACCCCGAGACCCCCGAAGGTCTCCCAAAATCCACAAGGGATAAACCACAAAGGAAGATACAATCACGAAGTAACAACCGACACTGCTTAGGTATATGCCCATACATATACCTAAGTCATCAATTCCAAATACGCTCCAACCTCCGAGCCCAAGTACAACTCAGTCCACATAGGAAAGTAAACGTATTCCAACCAGGAAAGCAAAACGTAATCCACACAGGATAGCACAACACAATCCACACAGGAAGGCAACAGGATTCAGCTCACAAAGGTATTCTTCTTCGAAAGACGATAAAGATGATCTCTGATCCATCTAAGTTGTCGGACCCATGAAGGACCGATAGGTAACTAACCCCCGAAAAAGACCCACACAGGATCGGGCCCACATAGGACCTGTAGGCGCTGGTTCACACAGGACCGCTGAGCGCAAAGACCCACACTGGATCGGACCCACACAGGATCGTGCCCACACAAGACCTGTAGCACTGATCCACGTAGGATCGCTGAGTGTTGTAGTCGTCGTCGTCGAATCCACACAGGATCTTTGTACTGTCGTCATCGCAGTCACAGTAGCAGTAGCAGTAGCTGTAGTAGTCATAGTCGCAGCAAGCACTAGGGTTCCCGCACACAGTAAGCTCGTACAGGAGGATCCGCTCTACGAGCCGAGAGGCTGATACATCAACTGTCACAAAGTCCAGATTTGATGTATCCAAATGTTCCGTATCGTCAACAGGAACTCAACGCAACAGACGGCGCGTCGATCGGACGCCCGGTCTGAGAGTTATTGGCGTTTTCGTCACAGGGGCCCGGTTGGTTTTTAAGGCAAAACTAACCCGACCGTACTCCACCTGCGTCCAAACCTCGGGCTGAGTATGCCAAAAGATCCGTCTCACTAAGAGGAACACAACAAAGCTGACGGCACGTCAATCGGACGTCCATAGCCCAAGATACGAGCGTTTCCGCTCTGAAGGCCCGGTTGGTTTCATGAACGAACCAACCCGGCCGAACTCAAAGTATTCCGAAACATTGAGTGCGATATACCGAATCGGCCGTCTCGATCCAAGGATCGCGTAGCCGCTGACGGTTCGTCAATCGGAGGTCCTTGGCTCGTGTTATGGCCAAAAGACCGAAGACGACACGAAAACGGGGGGTCCGGGTCCGGGCCGACCCGGCCCAACCCCCCCTGGGTCGGCCCGAATAGGGTCGACCCGACCCTGGTCCGACCCGGCCCGGAAGGTGGCGGTCCAGCACGGCGGCGCGGACCGGCGCGGCGGCGCGGTCCGGCGCGGCGGCGCGGTCCGGCGCGGCGGCGCGGTCCGGCGCGGCGGCGCGGTCCGGCGCGGCGGCGCGGTCCGGCGCGGCGGCGCGGTCCGGCGCGGCGGCGCGGTCCGGCGCGGCGGCGCGGTCCGGCGCGGCGGCGCGGTCCGGCGCGGCGGCGCGGCTTAAGCCGCGCCTCTTAAATGAACTGGGCCCCTTCGTGGGGGCCTGCTTGAGGGAAACCGAGGGGCCACCTGCCCCCCTTAACGAACCCCCCCCCCAAATAATGGGGGGCTTTTGAGATGACCGGGGGAATTAAATTCCCCCGGTCTTTGACATTTCGGCCGACCCACCTGGCCGGCCGGTTTTTCATCAACGGGACCGGCAAAGCCGGTCCCCTTCTGGTTTCCGACGTCGGCGGCCCGGCGAGCCGCCGGTCCTATCGTCCCGCCGCGGCCCGGAACCGGCCGCGGTGTTCGTCGTCTGGCGCGGTGCAACGGCACCACGCCCCTCCGCTGCGGCCCCGCTCCGGCCGCGGCGCCTTCGGTTCCCTTCGACGCAGCGCGACGGCGTCGCGTTCTTGATAATCCATCCACGGCGCGACGCGACGACGTCGCGTAAATAAGCTGGGCGATTCCTGCGTGGTGCGACGGCACCACGCCTTCTTGTTCATCACAAGATTATAAAAATAACCAAGAACAAAGGAGGGGGAATTCGGCCATGTTAGTGCGGTCCGACCCCCCTCTCGTTAGATGATAACTCTTAAATATTTAATCACAAATTATCATTCTAGAACCAAGAACGAGAGTAAGGAAAATAAACCACAACAAACCCCTACCTTGGGTTCAAGTTCTAAGATTGTCAACGACCTGCGGAAGACAACGTCGCGGAGGTCGGGCGTCGCGGTAATCGTTCGTCAAATCTGATGACGAAGAGGTACGTCTGAAGAGGTACATCGTTGGCGAATCTTCATAATCCGACGAAGGAAGTACGAGGAGGAAGCGGCGTTCCCTTTCGTTGACACGGAGGGCGTCGTCGATCATCAGATACAATCGGCTACAAAGAAGAGAGGAGTGGCGTTCTTCGTCGGAGCTCGAAGGTTCTTCGTGTTCTTCGTCAAGGTTTGAAGAAGAAGGAGGAGCTCTCAAATCCTCTCAAGATGGCTAAAAAATTCTAACCAAATAAAATAAGCTAAGGGCTTATTTTATTTACTCAACCAAACCATTTGAATTTCAAAGGTTTGAAAAAGTTTAAACAACTCAACCTAATTTATAAGTTAAGTTGTAAATTACATTTAAAAGGGGAGTTAAGGGAGTTTTGAGAGGAGATGGAAAGTTGGGTTTCGTGTGGGCCCCACCACACTTAATCCTCCCAAGGGAGGTTAAGTGGATGTGGGTCCCACCTTTAACTTCCTTTGAGAGGAGTTAACCAACAAGTAAGAAAAAAATAAAAAGTGTTCCACATTTTTATTTAACTTTTATAATTCTCCCAAAAACTAACTTTCATCCCGCAATAAACACAACTTCGGAAAAGGTCTCCTTAAGAGAATATCGGCGCTGCGAGTTCATCGATGTCCTCGGAATTCAATTCCTAGCACCGGATCAAAAGTTATAAATTCCCGCTCGTTCGTTCACTGAACGTACCCGAGCCAAACTTCGGAAAATGATTCCGGGCACTCCGGGCCGGGAATGAGGTGCCGTCAGAAACCGCGCTCTTGTAAAATTCAAAGAAAATTAAGAAAACAATTTCCTTGAATTTTATGGGTCTTTACAGTATACATATACTCCAATACAATTCCATGATCATGGAAATGATATCATCGCTCGTGCGTACGTACGGAATACCATCTCCACGATGTGATGCGACTCGTTCTACATGATCTTCATTGCATAATGATTATATAAATGAATTGAATGAATGAATATGATATATATTACACTAATACCATTCTGGAAATGAGTTATCTATAACCTAATGATAAGAATAAGAATTTATTCTACAAAACATGCATAAGAACATAAAGTAATAAACACACGAATAATAAGTAGAAATGAAATATTACTAATAAGAAGCTATGAATATGGCCATATATGATATCATAACAATGAGTATGATTATGGAATAAGTCAATGACATTATTTAAATCATTATACAGGAGGTTCAGACACTTACGAAGAAAATCGGACCTAAGCTATGGGAAAATATCACAATCTCATTTTATCCATGATTGTTTATACTTTGGTATTTACTGGGGTGTATTTTATCATCCACATCCATGTTACCTCAACATGTAATATTATTTCCATCCACCTACAATTTTTAAAATCCAATTCTACCTTTCGGTGAGTTTTTAGTAAAAGATATGAAAGGAAACTGTTGTCGATTTTCGTACGAGGTACTTTTTGACTTTTCCGACAAATGTACGAGAAGAATGTTTTTTAACATATATGGCATGAATGGATTTTTAAAACATTATTTCCAAGAATTTTCCTTTACAAGTTTTCAAGTTTATTTTTAATCAACTTCTTTTAGTTTAAAATTGTATGACAAGTTAAGAAAGGAAAATGTTTTTGAAGTAGAAAGGATTTTTTCCTCAAGAATGGAGTTCAAGTGTTTTATCAAAATTATTTTCCATATAAGATAATATATGGTTCTGTTTCTATCCCTATTATTACATTGATTTGATTATGTTGTGATGGAATTATTTTTATTAATTCTTTTATCTTATATGAATTTTTTTATGATGTCATGATGTTTAAGAATCCCATTTTTATTACATGGGTTATGCAATGATGTATGATTTATGATTTTGTGGCACACATAAGAATGGTATCATTATGAGATGGGTGGAAACTATATATCCCTCCAATAAATTGGGTAAAGATTTATATCTCATGAGATAGACATGGCTGGAATGACAGGTTAATCCGGTTCAGTGAAACAGGACTGAAACGAGGAGTGAACTCGGTTCAGAAATGGACTTTTTCCGCTAAGATAGTCTTGGCTATGAGTCTTGACTAGTAATAAATGATTCACTATGATTATATGTGTATTCCACAATGTTTCATGTTTTATGTTATGATTATTGGTATTACATTTAACTTCTATGATTTATCCCATGATATGAAATTATGATTTCATTTGCAGGTTAAGATTTCCAAAATGTTATGTTCTTATGAATATGATGTGATTGATTTTTCTTTTGTTTACCCTTACTGAGAATTTGAGCTCACCCTTTTGTATTTTTTCTTTCCCCCAGGTCAGGAAGAAGGTTATTAAGTAGGATATGCCATAAGGGACTCTAGATTTGATGAAATGAATGGGAGAAAATGTAGATGCTTTATGAACCAGTTGTTTATGTTTCCCAGTTTCTAAAGACACTATACTTATACGGTCCTTTTATGGTTTTGTTATATGTTGTAATAAGTGTGCTTCAATTTTGATGTATTAATAATGTATGTAAAGTATGGGTCGTTGTAGTTGGTATCAGAGGCAAAGGAGTTAGGAATGTATCCGATCCTTGAGAACTCTCACATGTGAGTGTTGGACGAAGCACAGATCTCTGCCCATGGGCTTCATGAAAAAATGGCTGCCACTGGGGATGGTGGTGTGTCCCGCCCAGAGGGTGTATCCGCCCATGGAGTGCCCTGATAGATATCAATTATAGTCCACTGGAAGTAATTCCATACCATTATAGTTGGTATAAGAGGAAATGTATAGTCAACCTTTGAAACTTGGATGTGAATGTTTTAGTAAGAACTCTAAGGATAAGTCTAAGCATAGAACAAAATCTTAGTGTTTTAAAAATGTCCATGAACAACCTAAGATAAGACATTAAGTGTGAAATTTTATTCTTGATTATGTGGTTTTCCTATTATAATTAGTGTTGCTCACACTATTCTTCTTGGTTTTAGTCAATGGATGGAACCCGAAGGAACCGTGTTAATGCAGAATGTGATGTGCAATAAAATGATTGTCCCCCGGAGCAACCAAACCTTATTGGAGATGGAATGAAAAATCATGTATCCATGCTCACACAACTTTCTAAAGCTATGAATCATGCAGGACTCCCAAACGATCAAATGAAGGAGCAACATTCTGTTGAATCCTTCATGAGGTAGCGTCCACCTTCATTCAGCGGGTCTTCTGATCCATTAGTGGCTGAACAATGGATTAGTACCACTAAAAATATATTTTCAGTTCTTCAATGTTCTGAACATGGTAAATACATCTTATCAGTTTATCGTTTGGAAGGTGAAGCTGATGAATGTTGGAATCTTATTAATAATATGTGACAAAGGGATGAATTTGAGTCCATGTAATGGGACGAGTACAAGAACTTATTTTTCAATAAGTACTTCCCTTGTATTCTTCAAACAAATATGGAGACAGAGTTTCTTGAACTAAAGAAAAAGGATGATGAATCTGTTGGTACCTATGAAGAAAATTTTACAAGACTTTCAAGGCACGCTTTTGGTATTATTATCCAACCTGAGAGTGAGATCGATCGATTCCTTAGTGGCTTAATACCAAGTCTTCGAAGGGCATTATCCATAAGGGACTTCAATAGCTATGAGGAATTCGTTCGATGTGCTCTCAAGGTTGAGATGGATATTGGAGTAACCCATCAGTCATATGGGTTTGATAAGAAGAGGAAAATGGAATTCAAAGGAAAATCTAAAGAGAACACTAAAAATAAGATGAGGTTCCCCTTATGCTCAATGTGTGGAAAGAAACATGGAGGAAATTGTCTTAAGGGGACAAGAAAATGTTATAAGTGTGGAAAAGAAGGTCATCAGGAAATTGAATTTCGAAATAATGGGAATAAAATGTCTAATGATGCAAACAAAGGAAGGGATACACATAATGAACCTAATACACTTTAATGTTTCAAGTGAAAGGAAATGGGGCATTATTCTAATCAATGCCCTAATCCAATGGTTGATGATGATGATCGACGTCAACAAACTAATAAGGTTAAGGAAAAAAGGAAAGTCACATGCAATTTCTATCAGCGATGTGGAGTACGATAACGAAGTGGTGAAAGGTACACTTACCATCCACTCTAAAGTAGTAAATGATTTATTTGATTCTGGATCCACCCACTCTTTTATTTCTGAATAATTTTCTAAGGGTATCACTGTATTACCTCAACAATTAGATGTTTAGTTTGATGTGACAACTCCTAATGGCACAATAGTCATATCAAAAGTTTATAATTCTTCTCTGATTGAAGTTTGTGGGAATTTGCTTCCTGCAAATCTTGTTTTCCTTCATATAGTGGAATTTTATGTGATTCTTGGCATGAATTGGCTTTCTTTATATGGATCTCATATCAATTTCCAAATAAGGGAAGTCACATTTCTATTTCTAGATCAATCTATGATCGTCTATTGATGCAAGGATGAACATAACCTTCCAGTGGAAATTTCTTCCATATTATGGGTCTTGATTCCCCTAAATGAAGGTTATTTATCTCAAATGGTTGGTGAGAAACTCACGATTAAGAAAATTCCCATTGTACAGGAGTTTGACGATGTTTTTGCAGAGGAATTTTTGGTTCTTCCACCAAATCGTGAAGTAGAGTTTTCAATAGAACTCATACTGGGTGATTTGCCTATTTCAAAGACACTTTATAGAATGGACCCAATTTAGTTGCAGGAATTGAAGAAGAAACTCCAAGAGAATCTTGATAAGGGATTCATACGCCCTAGTGCGTCACCTTGGGGAGCACCTGCTCTGTTTGTTAAGAAGAAAGATGGATCAATGAGACTCTGCATTTATTATCAAGAACTTAACAAGATCACTATCAAGAAAAAATATCCTCTCCCATGCATTGATGACTTATTTGACCAACTATGCGGAGCTCAATACCTTTCCATGATTGATCTCCGTTTAGGGTATCATCAATTAAGGGTCAAAATAGAGGATATACCAAATACGCCTTTCCATACCTGGTATGGACTCTATGAATTTATAGTGATGCCATTTGGTCTTACTAATTCCCCTTCTATCTTCATGGATCTGATGAATAGAGTCTTTAGAGACTATCTTTATCTGTTTTTGGTCGTCTTTATAGATGATATTCTTATCTATTCAAAGAGAAAGGAAGAACATGAAGATCACTTGAGAATTATATTGAAGACCCTGAGAAAGGAGAATATTTATGCCAAATTTACCAAGTGTGAATTTTGGCTTCAAAAAGTTTTATTTTTGGGTCACGTAATCTCAAAATAGGGGATATATGTTGATCTAGGAAAAACAGAGGTTATCGAAAGATGGTTCAAACCAACAACAGTAACTAAGATCCAATGTTTTCTTGGTTTGGATGGATATTATAGATGTTTTGTGAAGGATTTTTCACGATTATCTAATCCACTCACAAAGTTGACTCTAAAAGGAGTTAAGTTTGTTTGTACAGAGGAATGTGAAGAGAATTTCAAGGAGTTGAAAAGAAGGTTATCCAGTGCACCTATGCTCACACTTCCTTGTAGTGGAGAGAGGTTTGTGATCTACAGTGATGCATCCAAGAAGGGATTGGGGTGTGTTCTTATGAAAAATGATATGGTGATAGCTTATGCCTCACGACAGTTGAAAATCCATGAGCAAAATTACCCAACTCATGTTTTGGAGTTAGCTGCGGTAATCTTTTCATTAAAAATTTAGAGGCATTATCTTTATAGAGATTAGGGTGATATTTATACTGATCATAAAAGTTTAAAGTATATTTTCACACAAAATGAGTTGAATATACGCCAAAGAAGATGGTTGGAGCTGATTAAGGATTATGACTGCTCAATTCATTACCACCTTGGGAAAGCAAACAAGGTGGCAGACACATTAAGTCGACAAGACCATGAAAGTTTATCCATGATTAGGATCACAAAAGATCCAATATTTATGGATTTAAAAAGGATGGATCTTGGAATTATAATGGAAGGGGGAAATCATATCTTTCTCAAATGAATGTTCAAACATATATACATGTGAAGATTAAAGAGGCCCAGAAAGAAGTTGTCGAGTTACAAAAGAAGGTGAGAAATGATCCTAAATTCAACCTTGATTGTGATGGGATAATAAAGTTCAGGAATCGGGTTTGTGTTCCCCCCATCCCAGAATTAAAGAAGGAGATGTTGGGCGAGGCTCATATTTCTTCATTATCTATTCATCCTGGAAGCACGAAGATGTATAGGGACATGAAAGAGTACTTCTGGTGGGATGGAATGAAAAGAGATGTTGCTAAATTTGTCTCTCGATGGTTGGTTTGTCAGCAAGTTAAAGCTGAGAGACAGAAGTCCAAGGGGATGTTACAACCATTACCCATACAAGAATGGAAATGGGAAAACATCACTATGGACTTTGTCATTGGACTTCCTAAAACATCCAAGACAATAATGCTATCTGGGTCATAGTTGATCGTCTTACAAAGTCGGCACACTTCATTGCTGTTAGAGAGGATTTATCTCTGGAGAAGCTTGTCAGGATATATGTAAAGGAAGTGGTAATATTGCATGGAGTACCACTTCCCATTATATCTGATCAGGGTCCAAGGATTACCTCAATGTTATGGATATGTCTTCAAAATACTCTGGATACAGAGTTGAGTTTCAGCACTGCTTATCATCCTCAAATAGATGGTCAGTCTGAGAGGACGATTCAAACTCTAGAAGATATGTTGAGAGCATACTCTATGGATTTCAAAGGTGGTTGGTATCAACACCTACATTTGGTGGAATTTTCTTATAATAATAGCTTTCACTCTAGTATTAAGATGGATCCTTATGAAGCTCTCTATGGAATGAAATGTAGGACTCAAACATGCTTGCATGAAGTTGGGGAAAGAAAGCTATTAGGACCTGATCTTGTTGATGAGATGGTAGAAATGGCCAGATCTATTCAACAACACATAAGAGTAGCTCAGAGTCGAAAAAAATTGTGGTGACAACCGAAAAAAAGACCTAGAGTTCGAAGTGGGTGATAAAGTGTTCTTATGAATATCTCCTTGGAAGAGAGTAATGAGATTTGGAAAGAAGGGAAAGTTGAGCCCTAGATATTTCGGTCCTTTTGAAATTCTGGATCGTGTTGGGAAGGTAGTTTACCGATTGGCGCTTCCACTAAATCTCTCTCAAGTTCACGATGTGTTCCATGTATCTCTCCTGAAAAAGTACATACCCGATCCTTCACATGTACTATGCTCAGAATTTGTACCGCTGGAACAATATCTTTCTTATGAATAATAGCTGATAGATATTCTGGATCATAGAAAATGTCCTATGGAACAAGACCACTCTCTTGGTGAATGTTTTATGGGGGTACCACCAATTAGAAGAAGCTACATGGGAACTTGAGGATATGATGAGAGAAAGGTATCCTCATCTGTTTGTTACGAAGTGACGAATTTCGAGGGAGAAATTAATTTTAAGGGGGGTAGAATGTGACACCATGATATTTTATGAGAAGTATATTTTTTATCTAATATGTTATATGGAAATAAATCTTCTACTACACACAACACTATCTTGGCTTGCGTTACACGCAATCGCGACCTTCTTCGATAGCGTGTGTAGTACGCAATACTAAGTTTCACTAAACAACGATATATTATAATATTATAAACTAGCCGTTATAAATAGTATTAACTGAATTTTGAATTTTATAACATTATAATTCATCTTATACATTTTCTAGAATGAGGTATGAAAACAAAATCATTTTTTTGGATAAAAGAAGTATTTTTCAAAAAATGCAGTTTTTCCGCCTTTTGATGGCGCACCCACTTTAAATCTAGTTTTTGACAAGTTTATAAGTTAAATTTGAAAAAATAAAATTCTTCCTTAGAATCAGAATATAAAAATTTACTTTGGAGAAATTTTTCATATTATTCTGATAATTTTCATATTTTAATGAATAGTAAAAACATGCTAGATTTAAATTAAAAACAACTTTTTTCATCGCAATACTTTATATGGTTAAATTATAATATTGAATGTTTTTAAAGTATAAATAGAATATATTTTTACCATTTAATATAATTGATGTTATTATCATTAATTTTACATTGAATTCATAGGTAAAAAACATTTCAATCTTTGGAAATGTTTTAACTTTTAAAGCTTATTTGCTTAACAATGGGATTAATTTTAAATTAATTACTGAAACTTCTGTGTTTTGAATTTTGAAAAATTGATTCCATATTTGGAATCAGTGGTTCCAAATTATGTTTGTCACAACCCATCCTCGGGGCCCATGCCGTGACTACCCCAAGCCCTCCTTCCATAGGCCAGGGGCTGGCGACTAGCACCAAGGCGTAAATCCCAGAAAAAGGGAAGGCATTGCCTTTGTAAAGTAAACAATCACCATGGAGTAAGCAAGCGGAAATGTAAACACTAAAAAAAACTGTAACAGGATGTGTTGAAAGTAAAAGGGGCCGGAAATACAAGTCCAACTGTAAAGTACAACTGAAAGGGGAAAACAGCAACTGAAAAGAAAAGTCGCAGCGTCGAGCAGTCGTCTAGAAGTCCCACCTGAAGGGTGAGCACATATAGCCTCTACAGCTCCCTGGTCCAGCCGTCCGCTCCGAGTACGTCCCGCCCAGTGGTCTACCTCCAGGTACCGTCCTACTCCGCAAGCCTCCACCACGATCAGCGCTGTCCATCATCTGCAACCAACACAACCAAGTGCGGGAAAAGCCCATGCAGGGGTGAGTATAAGCTATGCAGTAGGGACCCCGATACCCTAGATGGTCACCCAAAATCCACAAAGGATAAACCACAAAGGAACGATGCAATCACGAAGTAACAACCGACACTTCTTAGGTATATGCCCATACATATAACTAAGTCATCAGTTCTCGTTCGGCTCCCACACCCGAGCCCAAGCACAGCCCAATCCACACAGGAAAGAAAAATGTAAATTCACACAGGATAGCACAATGCAATCCACAAAGGAGAGTAAACAGTAAATCCACACAGGATAGTTCCACACAATCCACAAAGGAGAGTAAACATTAAATCCACACAGGAGAGTTCAACACAATCCACAAAGGAGAGTAAACAGTAAATCCACACAGGATAGTTCAACACAATCCAAAAAGGAGAGTGACACAAGATTCAGCTCACACAGGTATACTTCTTCGTATAACGATAAAGATGATCAATTATCCATCTAAGTCGTCAGACCCACAAAGGATCGAAAGGTACTAACCCCCGCAATGACCCACACAGGATCAGACCCACACAGGATCAATAGGTAACTAACCCCCACAAAGACCCACACAGGATCGAGCCCACACAGGACCTATAGGCGCTAGCTCACACAGAACCGCTGAGCGCTGACCCACACAGGATCAGATCCACACAGGATCTGTAGCACTGATCCACGTAGGATCGCTGAGTGCAGTAGTCATCGCATTCCACTGAGGGTCTCTGCACAGTTGTCGTCGCAGTCCACTGAGGATCTCTCCACAGTCGTCGTCGCAGTCCACTGAGGATCACTGCACAGTCGTTGTCGCAGTCACAGTAGCAGTCACAGCCAGCACTAGGGTTCCCGCACACAGCAAGATCATTCGAGAGGGTCTGCTTCATGAGCTGAGAGGTTGATACATCAAATGACACAAAGTCTGAGGTTGATGTATCCAAAAGTTCTGTATCGTCAATAGGAACTCAACGTCGCAGACGGCGCGTCAATCGGACACCCGGTCTGAGAGTTATTGGCTTTTTTGTCCCAGGGGTCCGGTTGTTTTCTAAGGAAAAACAAACCCGACCGTACTCCACCTGCGTCCAAACCTCAGGAGGAGTGAGCCAAAAGTTCCGTCTCACTTAGAGGAAACCACCAAAGTCGACGGCACGTCAATCGGACGTCCGAAGCTCAAGATATGAGCGTTTCCGCTCCGAAGGCCCGGTTGGTTTCGTGTACGAACCAACCCAGCCGAACCCAAAGTATTCCGAAAACTTGAGTGTAATATACCGAAATGACCATCTCGATCAAGGATCGCGTTGCCGCTGACGGCGTGTCGATCGGAGGCTCGTAGCTCAAGTTACGGGCAAAAGACCGAAAACGATCCGATGACGGGGGTCTGGGCCCAGGCCGACCCGACCCGACCCCCTAGGTCGGCCGAACCGGGTCGTCCTGACCCGGTCCACCCCGGCTGGACCCGGTCCGGCTAGGCCAGGGTGCGGCCCGGCTTGGCCGTCCGGTCCGGCTCGGCTCGGCCGAGCAGGGCGGGGAGCTCACTGCTTCCGTGTGACAGCACCGCGGCCCCCACGGGGGGCCGCCCTGGTCAACGGACGGAGCAATGGCTGCGTCCCGTGTGTGCGCCGGACCCGCGCAACCGTGGGTCTACTGGCACCGCCGCCGCTGGTGGCTTCCGCGGGCCCCGGAGTTGCTCTGGTGGTCCGTTTTCCTTCCCGTCTGCGCCGCTGTTCCTCCCAAGTTCCGTTCATCACTGTGGGATCATCAAATCACCTATGCGGCACATTTTTTCGTTGCCTGCCAAATCCGCACAACAACGAAGAATGGAGGAGAGTTGTCGGGCCGTGTTCATTTGGCCCGCACCCTCCGCGTTAGATAATAACAGTCGGGAGAATTATTCAACACATGAAACAACAATTTTAATAGTTTAAAATTGGTCTTATGAAACCGGGTTCTTTATTTTAAAAGAAACGATCACGGGAATATAAAACACTCAAATAAAATCCCTACCTCGTCAAGTCGTCGCACACGTGTTCTTCATGGAAATTGATCGTCGCAGAAGGAGGGGACTGTCGCGTCGTCGCGGTATCCGGCGTTGCATCGACAAACTCAACGGATGATAGAAGATTTTTGTCGTGGAGGAAGGAACGTCGCAGAAGAATGTCATGGAAGAGGAAACGTCGGCATCGCGGAACACGGCGTCGCATCGTCGATTTCCGCGGTTTCAGCGTTCTTTGTCGGAGGCTGGCGTTCTTCACATTCTTCGCTTTCTTCGCGTTCTTCGCGTTCTTCACGAAGAAGGGTGAAGGCACAAAAATTTCTTTCAAATGCCTCTCAATGTGTAATCCTCAAGATGTCGGCGTTGGAATTATTTTTTTATTACGCCAAACGATTTCAAACAGGTTAAGAAACGAATAAATTAATTCATAGAATTAATTCAACGAATAAAACCGCCCAATTAATTGGTGTGTTAAGAAATTAAGAAAACTCATCAGTTGTCTTTCATAATGATGGGTTTTCGCGGGTGTGTTACTTAGCAGAAAAGAAACGGTGGGGCTCGTGCGGGCCCCACCTCCCAAATATCCTACCAAGAGGGTAGGATATTTTTGGATAGCACCCTATCCGTAACAACTCTGCTTAAGTAGCTTTAAGTGGCTTCCAAGTGGCTTATGTGAAATAAAATAAAGTTTGTCGCACAAATTATTTTATTTCTTAACTTTAAAACCCAAAATTAAAAAACCACACCCGAGCAAACACAACTCTTGAAGAGGCGTTTCTAAGAAAAAACCAGTGTTGCGATTCCATCGGTGCCCTCGAAATACGATTCCACGCACCGGTTCAAATGTTAGAAAAACCCGCTCGTCCGTTCACTGAACGTACTCGAGCCAATCTTTGGAAAATGATTCCGGGCACACCGGGCCTCGGAATCAGGTGCCGTCAGAAACTGCGTTCTTGTAAAATTCCAAAGAAAATTAAGAAAAACAATTTACTTGAAATTTCCTGGTCTTTACATTACTCCCACCTCAGGGCTTTACATCCTCATAAAGATACATCATAAACTAGGGAAACAAATGTGGGTACTGAGCACGCATCTGAGCATCCCGCTCCCAAGTGCTCTCCTAGAGGTTCCCGTGCTGCCATCTAATGCGCACAAGAGGAATCGATTGTCCACGTAGGACCCTCTCCTGTCGATCCTCGATCTCCACTGGGACCTCTGTAAAAGTCTCCCCATCATCAACGTCCAACACCCCATAGTCAATGATATGTGTCGGGTCGTGCACATATCTCCTTAGCTGAGATACATGGAAGACGTCGTGCAACCTATGTAGCTGAGGTGGTAGAGCCAGGCGATAAACCACCTCGCCAATCCTGTTGTGGACCTGGAAAGGTCCGATGAAGCGTGGAGACAACTTGCCGCCTCGGCCAAATCTCTGTAATCCACGTCGAGGTGAGACACGCAAGGAGACGTGGTCGCCATCCTCGAACTCTAGTGGCCTCCGCCTCCTGTCAGCATATGACTTCTTCCGGCTCTGAGCTGTCCTCATCTGCTCCTGGATGACCTGGACCTTCTCTGTCGTGGCCCGGACCATCTCTGGTCCCACAAGTGCTGACTCCCCAGGGTCTGTCCAGCACAAAGGAGATTTTCAAGGTTTGTCGTACAACGCCTCTTATGATGACATCCCGATGGTGGAGTGGTATCTGTTGTTGTACGCGAACTTTACCAAGGGTAGATGATCCTCCCAGCTGCGACCAAAGTCGCGGACACATGCGCGGAGCATGTCCTCGAGTGTAAAGACCCGTAAATTTCAAGGAAATTTTTTTCTTAATTTTCTTTGGAGTTTTACAAGAATGCAGTTTATGACGGCACCTGATTCCGAGGCCCGGTGTGCCCGAAATCATTTTCCGAAGTTTTGGCTCGGGTACGTTCAGTGAACGGACGAGCGGGTTTTTCTAACTTTTGAACCGGTGCCCGGAATTGAAATCCGAGGGCACCGATGAACTCGCAGCGCCGATATTCGCTTAGAAACGCCTCTTCCGGAGTTGCGTTTGCTCGGGTGTGGTTTTTAATTTTCGGGCTTAAAGTTAAGAAATAAAATAATTTTGCGACAACTTTATTTTATTTCGCTTAAGCCACTTGGAAGCCACTTGAAGCCACTTAAAGGCGGCTTGAACTGAGTTGAACTGGATAGAATGCTATCCAGAAATATCCTACCCCTTGGTAGGATATTTGTGAAGTGGGGCCCGCACGAGCCCCGCCGTTTCTTTCGCTAAGTAACGCACCCGCGAAAACCCGTCAAAGTAACTGAAAAGTCAACCGACGCGTTTTCTTTAATTCTTAACAGACCATTTAATTGGGCAGTTTATTTCGTGAATTAAATGGACTGTTTCTTTCGTGAATTTAATGGGTCGTTTCTTTCGAGTTGATGGATCGTTTCTTAACCGGTTTCGTGTGTTGCCATGTTTATAAAATAAGACCAACCTAAAAATCCTTTGAAAGGATTTGAGAGGATCTTGTTTCTTCATCTCCCCGCGAAGAACGCGAAGAACGCGAAGAACGCGAAGAACGCCGGCGACCGGATTTTGACGACGCACACCGTGATCTGCGACGTCAACGAGCCTTACCCGCGACGTTCTTCGGCGACGCCTCTTCTTCCGCGGCCGATCCTCGTTCGGCAACTAAGGTGAGAATCGGATCTTTTCTTCTCCCTTTTTTTTAATTTCAATATCAACGGATTTAAACTAATTAAATCTGTTTGATCTTGATCCAGAGATTGGCGACGCGACGCCGGATACCGCGTCGACGCGACGATCCCCCTTCTTCCGCGACAAGCAATCCCGCGACGACCTCTCGTCCGACGACGACGACAAGGTAGGGGTTGTCGATTTCTTTTGGTTTCCTTATTTTATTCTTGATCGTGATTTTATCAAGACTATCGTGTGACTTGATTTAATTTTGAGTTGCGTTATTATTTTAACGTGAGGGGGGCTGGACCGCACGAACACGGCCGAACCCCCCCCCCCCTCCATTATTGTTGTTTAATTCTTGCGGTGGAAGCAAGTGGCGTGGTGCCGTCGCACCACGCGGATGATCGTGCTTATAATTTACGCAACGCCGTCGCGCTACGCCGAGGAGAATCTTCAAGAACGCGACGCCGTCGCGCCGCGTTGGAAGGGATCATGGCACGGCGAAAGGGGGCGCGGTGCCGTCGCACCGCGCCGGATGACGAACGCCGCGGCCGGTTCCGGGCCGCGGCGGGACGAGAAGACCGCGGCCGGTTCCGGGCCGCAGCGGGACGAGAAGACCGCGGCCGGTTCCGGGCCGCGGTGGAAGAGGAGACCGGCGGCCGGGCCGCCGGCGTCGGAAATCGAGGGCGAGACCGGATTTTCCGGTCCCGTAGGTAAAAACCGGCCGGCCAGCTGGCCGGCCGGATGTCACAAAACCGGGGAATTAAATTCCCCGGCCGGTCCATTAAAACCCCCCTCTTAATGAGGGGGGCGGTTCTTGAGGGAAGGGGGCAACCGCCCCCTTGGTTCGGCGCCAGCAGGCCCCCCCCACGTGAGGGGGGGGGGGGGGGCGGATTTAATTAAACTGGCGCGGCACTTAGGCCGCGCCACTTGAAGAACCGGGGGCTGAGCCCCCCGCGTGCGTCGCGGCACCCCGCCGCCAGCGCGGCCCGCCGCCGCCGCCAGCGCGGCCCGCCGCCGCCGTCCGCGCGGCCCGCCGCCGCCGCCACCGCGGCCCGCCGCGCCGCCGCCGCCACCGCGGCCCGCCGCGCCGCCGTCCGCCGCCGCCGGCCACCGCGCCGCCCAGGGGGGGGGGGGGGGGGGGGGGGGGGGGGGGGGGGGGGGGGGGGGGGGGGGGGGGGTGGGTCGGGCCGGGTCGGCCCGGACCCGGACCCCCCGTTTCGAACCTGTTTTGGTTTTTGGCTCATAACTTGAGCATCGGACCTCCGAATGACGAACCGTCTGCGGCAACGCGATCCTTGGATCGAGACGGTCGTTTCGATATATCGCACTCAAGGTTTCGGGTTACTTTGAGTTCGGTCGGGTTGGTTCGTTCACGAAACCAACCGCGCCTTCGGAGCGGAAACGCTCATATCTTGAGCCACGAACGTCCGATTGACGCACCGTCAGTCGCGTTGCGTTCCTCTTAATGAGACGGATCTTTTGGCATACTCCGCCGAGGTTTGGACGCAGGTGGAGTACGGTCGGGTTGGTTTTGCTTTAAACTCACAGACCGGGCGTCCAATTGACGCGCCGTCTGTTTCGTTGACTTCCTCTTGACGAGACGGAACTTTTGACATACTCCGCCCGAGTTTTGGATGCAGTCGGAGTATGGCCGGGTTGGATTGTTCCCGAAATCCAACCAGGCCCCTGGAACGGGAAAGCTGATATCTTTCAGACAGGACGTCCGCTTGACGAGCCGTCAGCGGCGTTGGTGGTTACGTTGAGTAACAGTCCCTTTGAGTTTACCCTATGAGAGTTCGGGGTACAGTTGAGATACGGCTGGGTTTGGTTTCGCTCACGAAACCAACCGGTCCCCTGGGACGAAAAGGCTAATAACTAACAGACCGGGCGTCCGATCGACGCGCCGTCTGTTGCGTTGAGACCCCTGTGACGAGACGGTTCTTTGAGACACTTCTTCGCGGGACATTGTGATACTTGGAGTATCGACCAGTAGCTCGTGGAGCGGACCCGTGGTACTTGACAGTGGTGGTGCGCTTGGATGCAGCAGCAGACCCTTGGCGGTGGAGAGCTTAGTTGTAGCGGCGGACCCGCGATACTCTACGGAGTGTGTGCGCTTGGTTGTAGCGGCAGACCTGCGACGGTGGAGACGAGCGTGCAAAGTACGGAGACCGTGTAGCCGGCTGAGACCTCACGACTGCTTGACCGACTCGAATTGGAGTGAGTCGACTAGCCCAGTGGACGGAGCGCCCGATATTTGGCGGCAGACCCACGGCGGACGGAGCGCCTGGTAGTTGGCAGCAGACCCGCGGTACTCGACGGGAGGAGTACCTCAGCAGGCTATCTGGGTAGCGCCCGGTATTTGGCGACAGACCCTCAGCGGACGGAGCGCCCGGTAGTTGGCCGCAAACCCGCAGTACTCGACAGGAGGTGTACCTCAGCAATCATAGGTTAGTGAGAAGTACCTCGGAGTCGTGATAGGACTACTACACACTTCAGAGACGGGGCTCTTCAGCAGTTACGGTTTCGATAATGAAAATCCTGGTTTGAGATGAGACTTTTGACCTTTGTGTTTCCTCATGATTGAGATGGGTCGCTTGATAACTTAGGTATATGTATGGGCATATACCTGGGTGATGGTTATCCGTTGATTTCATGATTTTTGTGTATCCTTGAGATTGGATGGGTTACTTGATGACTTAGGTATATGTATGGGCGTATACCTAAGTAGAGTCTGATGTTACTTCGTGATTGCTGCCTTTACTTTGTGGATATCCATGTTGGATTTAGTGAGACCTTAAGGGTCTCGGGGTCCCTACTGAGTAGCTTATACTCACCCCTGCACGGGCTATGCCCGCACTTCGTTGTGTTGGTTGCAGACGACGGACAGCGCAGATCGCAGTTGAGCCTTGCGGAGCAGGTCGGTACCCGGAGGTGGACCACTGGGCGGACGTACCCGGAGTAGACGACAGGACCTGTGGAGTAGAGGAGCTATCTGTACCTACCCTTCAGGTAGGATCCGTGGCGGACGATCCAGGAGCTGAGCCATCTGTACCTACCCTTCAGGTAGGAATCGAGGCGGACGACCCAGGAGCCGCTTCGTTCTTCCAGCTGCTGTTTTTCCCTTTCGAGTTGTACTTTACAGTTGGGCTTGTATTTCCGGCCCCCTTTACTTTTCTGCACTTGTAGTTACTTTCCGCTTGCTGACTCTGTGGTGGTTGTTACTTATAAAGGCAATGCCTTCCCTGTTATCGGGATTTACGCCTTTGGTGCTAGTCGCCAGCCCCTGGCCTATGGAAGGCGGGCTTGGGGTAGTCACGGCACGGGCCCCGAGGACGGGTCGTGACAAATTGGTATCAGAGGTGGTCGGTTCTACCGCCGATTCTGATCTTTCTTTCTGTGAAGCAATAGTGTTAAGGGTACCGAGTGTGGTTTTCAGTTCAGGGAGTCCAGTGTTGGTGCGGGCGGCCGACGTATCCATACACCAGGACCCTGACAACTGATTTCCGACTTGTGCACGAAAACACTGATTGCGTGTGTGTTTTCAAAGGTTTCCCCCCTTAAAACAGCTCAAACCAGGTCAGCTCACCAGGTATAATCGTTTGATCGTGTTACGTTGTTTCTTTCAGGATGTCTTTTCTCGGACGACCAGCTAGAGCCCGGAGGGATGTGCGTGCTGACAGTCTGTCGAGCGACGAGGCTTCGGTACAGGGCCCTCTTGCAGTTGAGGCACCAGCGGTACTACCATACGTTGGGCCACCGATGCCACCAGCCCCAGCAGTAGGCGATGCCCGCTACTTGCGCGCACTGCATGAGTTCCAGCGCCAGAGGCCACCCAGGTTCCGGGGAGAGACGGACCCGCAGGCGGCTGAGTTTTGGCTGGAGGCTGTGGTGAGAGTCTTCAGGCTAGTGGGGACGCCGGCAGACTTCATGGTGATCTTTGCTACCAGCCTCCTTCAGGCAGCAGCAGGTAGGTGGTGGAGCCACTTGTTCCAGTTTTGCGATGGAATGGATTTCACATGGGAAGACTTTGAGACCTTCTTCAGGGTGGAGTTTGTGCCAGTAGCTCTACACCCCGAGCGTGATCAGGAGCTGCTGCCTTTGCCATGTGTTTCTCGATCAGAAGCCGAGTCATCTGTGGGCAGTAGACAGATGATGCAGAGGCCCAGAAAGACCAGACCAGCAGTTAGACGGTCTCGGGTTTTACGACCGGTGGTGCAGGGCACCCGGAGTGGGAACAGAGCTAGCCGTGCAAGGAGCAGGTTGTGTTACTCATGTCGCGGAAAGGGTCATCTGGCACGTGACTGTCCGACTCCCGATCCGCAGGCTTTGGGGGAGCCACCGAGATAGAGGCAGCGACAAATGCTTGAGCAACAGTAGAACTCTTGGAGCAGGTGGACAGGAGTGGAGCTAGTGGATACGTCTCTTGTACTTCTAGTTCCATGTTGATGTTGTTTTTGTGTCTTTGTACCATGAGCTGCAATAAAATAAAGACACTTATCTTGTGATGTTTTCCTTCCTGTCCTCTTTTGTGATGTTACTGAGTGGTCCCAGTTAAACTGTTGACTTGACCCTCACTTTCGAGATTTCAACTGGAGGAGACCCAGTGACCTCACACTGATGCCGACAGTGTGACTCGACCTTTGGAGGCGAGAGTGACAGTTGGATCTCTTAGTTGTTACGTCGAGGCCTTACGACGTCATCCATGGCATGAATGCATCCTTCATGCCAGGATTGACTGTTTTAGGCAAAGAATGTGGTTCATCCAGGGGATGAGACCAGGTTTCTCTTATCGGCAAAGATGAAATCTCGCAGCTCATGTGGGACCAGAGATGGTCCGGGCCACGTCAGAAGAGGTCCATGTCATCCAGGAGCGGATGAGGAAAACACAGAGCCGGCAGAAGTCATATGCTGACAGGAGGCGGAGGCCACTAGAGTTCGAGGATGGCGACCACGTCTTCTTGCGTGTCTCACCTCGACGTGGTTTGCGGAGATTTGGCCGAGGCGGCAAGTTGTCTCCCCGCTTCATCGGGCCTTTCCAGGTCCTCAGCAGAGTTGGCGAGGTGGCTTATCGCCTGGCTCTGCCACCTCAGTTGCACCGGGTGCACGACGTCTTCCACGTATCCCAGCTGAGGAGATACGTGCTCGACCCCCTTCGCATATCATCGACCATGAGGAGCTAGACAGTGGCGATGAGTGTCTTATACGGAGGTCCCGGTGGAGATAGAGGATCGACAGGAGCGGGTCCTACATGGGCGATCGATTCCTCTTGTGCGCAACAGATGGCGGCACGGGAATCTCCAGGTGAGCACATGGGATCAGAAGGCTCTGATGCGTGCTCAGTACCGCTTTGTTTCCCTAAGTCTGTGGTGAAGCTTTACGGGGACGTAAAGCCCTGTGGTGGGAGTAATGTAAAGACCCGTAAATTTCAAGGAAATTTTTTTCTTAATTTTCTTTGGAATTTTACAAGAATGCAGTTTCTGACGGCACCTGATTCCGAGGCCCGGTGTGCCCGAAATCATTTTCCGAAGTTTTGGCTCGGGTACGTTCAGTGAACGGACGAGCGGGTTTTTCTAACTTTTGAACCGGTGCCCGGAATTGAAATCTGAGGGCACCGATGAACTCGCAGCGCCGATATTCGCTTAGAAACGCCTCTTCCGGAGTTGCGTTTGCTCGGGTGTGGTTTTTAATTTTCGGGCTTAAAGTTAAGAAATAAAATAATTTTGCGACAAATTTATTTTATTTCGCTTAAGCCACTTGGAAGCCACTTGAAGCCACTTAAAGGCGGCTTTAACTGAGTTGAACTGGATAGGATGCTATCCAGAAATATCCTACCCCTTGGTAGGATATTTGTGAAGTGGGGCCCGCACGAGCCCCGCCGTTTCTTTCGCTAAGTAACGCACCCGCGAAAACCCGTCAAAGTAACTGAAAAGTCAACCGACGCGTTTTCTTTAATTCTTAACAGACCATTTAATTGGGCGGTTTATTTCGTGAATTAAATGGACTGTTTCTTTCGTGAATTTAATGGGTCGTTTCTTTCGAATTGATGGATCGTTTCTTAACCGGTTTCGTGTGTTGGCATGTTTATAAAATAAGACCAACCTAAAAATCCTTTGAAAGGATTTGAGAGGATCTTGTTTCTTCATCTCCCCGCGAAGAACGCGAAGAACGCGAAGAACGCGAAGAACGCCGGCGACCGGATTTTGACGACGCACACCGTGATCTGCGACGTCAACGAGCCTTACCCGCGACGTTCTTCGGCGACGCCTCTTCTTCCGCGGCCGATCCTCGTTCGGCAACTAAGGTGAGAATCGGATCTTTTCTTCTCCCTTTTTTTTAATTTCAATATCAACGGATTTAAACTAATTAAATCCGTTTGATCTTGATCCGGAGATTGGCGACGCGACGCCGGATACCGCGTCGACGCGACGATCCCCCTTCTTCCGCGACAAGCAATCCCGCGACGACCTCTCGTCCGACGACGATGACAAGGTAGGGGTTGTCGATTTCTTTTGGTTTCCTTATTTTATTCTTGATCGTGATTTTATCAAGACTATCATGTGACTTGATTTAATTTTGAGTTGCGTTATTATTTTAACGTGAGGGGGGCAGGACCGCACGAACACGGCCGAACCCCCCCCCCCCCTCCATTATTGTTGTTTAATTCTTGCGGTGGAAGCAAGTGGCGTGGTGCCGTCGCACCACGCGGATGATCGTGCTTATAATTTACGCAACGCCGTCGCGCTACGCCGAGGAGAATCTTCAAGAACGCGACGCCGTCGCGCCGCGTTGGAAGGGATCATGGCACGGCGAAAGGGGGCGCGGTGCCGTCGCACCGCGCCGGATGACGAACGCCGCGGCCGGTTCCGGGCCGCGGCGGGACGAGAAGACCGCGGCCGGTTCCGGGCCGCGGCGGGACGAGAAGACCGCGGCCGGTTCCGGGCCGCGGCGGAAGAGGAGACCGGCGGCCGGGCCGCCGGCGTCGGAAATCGAGGGCGGGACAGGATTTTCCGGTCCCGTAGGTAAAAACCGGCCGGCCAGCTGGCCGGCCGGATGTCACAAAACCGGGGAATTAAATTCCCCGGCCGGTCCATTAAAACCCCCCTCTTAATGAGGGGGGCGGTTCTTGAGGGAAGGGGGCAACCGCCCCCGTGGTTCGGCGCCAGCAGGCCCCCCCCCACGTGAGGGGGGGGGGGGGGGTTTAATTAAACCGGCGCGGCACTTAGGCCGCGCCACTTGAAGAACCGGGGGCTGAGCCCCCCGCGTGCGTCGCGGCACCCCGCCGCCAGCGCGGCCCGCCGCCGCCGGCCACCGCGCCGCCCAGGGGGGGGGGGGGGGTCGGGCCGGGTCGGCCCGGACCCGGACCCCCCGTTTCGAACCTGTTTTGGTTTTTGGCTCATAACTTGAGCCTCGGACCTCCGAATGACGAACCGTCTGCGGCAACGCGATCCTTGGATCGAGACGGTCGTTTCGATATATCGCACTCAAGGTTTCGGGTTACTTTGAGTTCGGTCGGGTTGGTTCGTTCACGAAACCAACCGGGCCTTCGGAGCGGAAACGCTCATATCTTGAGCCACGAACGTCCGATTGACGCACCGTCAGTCGCGTTGCGTTCCTCTTAATGAGACGGATCTTTTGGCATACTCCGCCCGAGGTTTGGACGCAGGTGGAGTACGGTCGGGTTGGTTTTGCTTTAAAAACCAACCGGGCCCCGGAGACGAAAATGCCAATAACTCACAGACCGGGCGTCCGATTGACGCGCCGTCTGTTTCGTTGACTTCCTCTTGACGAGACGGAACTTTTGACATACTCCGCCCGAGTTTTGGATGCAGTCGGAGTATGGCCGGGTTGGATTGTTCCCGAAATCCAACCGGGCCCCTGGAACGGGAAAGCTGATATCTTTCAGACAGGACGTCCGCTTGACGAGCCGTCAGCGGCGTTGGTGGTTACGTTGAGTAACAGTCCCTTTGAGTTTACCCTATGGGAGTTCGGGGTACAGTTGAGATACGGCTGGGTTTGGTTTCGCTCACGAAACCAACCGGTCCCCTGGGACGAAAAGGCTAATAACTCACAGACCGGGCGTCCGATCGACGCGCCGTCTGTTGCGTTGAGACCCCTGTGACGAGACGGTTCTTTGAGACACTTCTTCGCGGGACCTTGTGATACTTGGAGTATCGACCAGTAGCTCGTGGAGCGGACCCGTGGTACTTGACAGTGGTGGTGCGCTTGGATGCAGCAGCAGACCCTTGGCGGTGGAGAGCTTAGTTGTAGCGGCGGACCCGCGATACTCTACGGAGTGTGTGCGCTTGGTTGTAGCGGCAGACCTGCGACGGTGGAGACGAGCGTGCAAAGTACGGAGACCGTGTAGCCGGCTGAGACCTGACGACTGCTTGACCGACTCGACTTGGAGTGAGTCGACTAGCCCAGTGGACGGAGCGCCCGGTATTTGGCGGCAGACCCACGGCGGACGGAGCGCCTGGTAGTTGGCAGCAGACCCGCGGTACTCGACGGGAGGAGTACCTCAGCAGGCTATCTGGGTAGCGCCCGGTATTTGGCGACAGACCCTCAGCGGACGGAGCGCCCGGTAGTTGGCCGCAAACCCGCAGTACTCGACAGGAGGAGTACCTCAGCAGTCATAGGTTAGTGAGCAGTACCTCGGAGTCGTGATAGGACTACTACACACTTCAGAGACGGGGCTCTTCAGTAGTTACGGTTTCGATAATGAAAATCCTGGTTTGAGCTGATACTTTTGACCTTTGTGTTTCCTCATGATTGAGATGGGTCGCTTGATAACTTAGGTATATGTATGGCCATATACCTGGGTGATGGTTATCCGTTGATTTCATGATTTTTGTGTATCCTTGAGATTGGATGGGTTACTTGATGACTTAGGTATATGTATGGGCGTATACCTAAGTAGAGTCTGATGTTACTTCGTGATTGCTGCCTTTACTTTGTGGATATCCATGTTGGATTTAGTGAGACCTTAAGGGTCTCGGGGTCCCTACTGAGTAGCTTATACTCACCCCTGCACGGGCTATGGCCGCACTTCGTTGTGTTGGTTGCAGACGACGGACAGCGCAGATCGCAGTTGAGCCTTGCGGAGCAGGTCGGTACCCGGAGGTGGACCACTGGGCGGACGTACCCGGAGTAGACGACAGGATCTGTGGAGTAGAGGAGCTATCTGTACCTACCCTTCAGGTAGGATCCGTGGTGGACGATCCAGGAGCTGAGCCATCTGTACCTACCCTTCAGGTAGGAATCGAGGCGGACGACCCAGGAGCCGCTTCGTTCTTCCAGCTGCTGTTTTTCCCTTTCGAGTTGTACTTTACAGTTGGGCCTGTATTTCCGGCCCCCTTTACTTTTCTGCACTTGTAGTTACTTTCCGCTTGCTGACTCTGTGGTGGTTGTTACTTATAAAGGCAATGCCTTCCCTGTTATCGGGATTTACGCCTTTGGTGCTAGTCGCCAGCCCCTGGCCTATGGAAGGCGGGCTTGGGGTAGTCACGGCACGGGCCCCGAGGACGGGTCGTGACATCGAGTGTCTGAATCGTCCTCTCCATCTGACCATTCATCTGAGGGTGAAAGGCGGTGCTCAGACGTAGTCGCGTCCCGAACACCTCCTAAAACCCCTTCCAAAGATGGGAAGTAAAGCGAGCGTCTCGATCGGAGACAATAGACGATGACACACTGTGAATCCGTACAATCTCATGAATGTAGAGACGCCCCAAGCTCTCCACTAAGCCCTGCTCTCGGATGGGTAAAAAGTGTGCCGACTTGGTGAGTCGGTCAACAATCACCCAAATATAGTCGTGACCTCTGGAAGTGCGTGGAAGTCCAGTCACGAAGTCCATAGATATCCCGTCCCACTTCCACTCCGGGACCTCCAAGGGTTGTACCAAGCCTGCTAGTACCTGGTGCTCTGCCTTCACCTACTTGCAGGTGAGGCATCGAGAAACGAACTCTGCCACATCCTTCTTCATGTCCAGCCACCAGTGCTGTCGTCTGAGATCCTGGTATATCTTCGCCACTCCAGGATGTACCGCTAAAGGAGAAGTGTGAAACTCTCTCAGCACATCCTCTCATAGTGCGACTGGTACCAAGGTACGTCCTCTGAAAAGGACATCATGCTCTTCTCCAAGGGAGAAACCATCAGGTGCCTGTCCGTAGGATATCTATGCACGCCATGTCTCATAGTCAGCGTCCCCATGCTCTGCCTCTCTAACCCACTGTAGAAGTGGAGGAGAGACTGTGTGAGACTGAAGAAAGACTGCTCCATCTGTATCCACGAAGGATATCTGCAAAGCGGCTAGCTGTTCTGTCGCCTCCTCAAGTAGCTGAATGCTCGTCCTCCTGCTGAGAGCATCAGCTACCACGTTCCCCTTCCCAAGAGTATAGACTATCTCAAAGTCATAGTCCTAGAAGAACTCGAGCCATCGCCACTGTCTCAGGTTCAGGTCCTTCTGAGAGAAGATGTTCCTGAGACTCTGGTGGTCAGAAAAGACTATAAAGCACTCGGCTATCAGATAGTGCCACCATGTCTTCAGTTCGAAGATCACTACTGCTAACTTCAGGTCATGGGTAGCGTAGTTCTTCAAATGCGGCCTAAACTGATGTGATCCATAGGCAATCACGGCCCGATACTGCATTAGGAAACATCCGAGTTCTATCCCTGATGCATCGCAGTAGACTACGTATCAAACTCCCTCCTCAGGAAACCTCAAGATAGGTGTGCTGGTCAATCTCTGTCTCAGCCTTTAGAAGCTCTGCTGACATCTGTCTGAACACACAAAGGGTTTCCCCTTCTTTTTCAAAGATGAGAGTGGCGCCGCAACTCTGGAGAAGTCCGTCACAAATCTCCGATAGTATCCAGCTAGACCCAAGAAACTCCGCACCTCCGTCACGCTCTTGGGTGGCTCCCAAGCTAGCACTACTTCGACCTTCGCGGGATCCACCACAACTCCCACCTCAGAAATTATGTTCCCCAAGAAGTGGACCTCACGTAACCAGAACTGGCACTTCGAGATCTTGCCATAAATCTGGTGCTCTCGGAGTGTGTCTATTACAACCCGCAAGTGGTAGGCGTGCTCCTCCTCCATGGTCGAGTACACCAAAATGTCGTCGATGAAGACCACAACAAATAGATCGAGGTATGGAAGGAAGATCCTATTCATGAGGCTCATGGACACTGCTAGAGCATTGGTTATGCCGAAAGGCATAACCAAGAACTCATAGTGGCCATACCGACACCTAAAGGCCGTCTTCTGCACGTCCTCGTCTCGAACTCTGAGCTGATGATAGCCTGACCTGAGGTCTATCTTCGAGATCCACCGTGCTCCCTTGAGCTGAGCGAAGAGGTCATAAATTCTCGGTAGTGGATACTTGTTCCTCACTATCACCTGGTTCAGGCGACGATAGTCGACACACAGTCGCATGCTACCGTCCGCCTTCTTGGCGAACAATATTGGGGAAGCCCAGGGTGAAACATTGGGTCGGATGAACCCCTTTCCCTGCAAGTCCTCCAACTTTACCCGCAGCTCTCGAAGCTCAGCGGGGGCCATCCTATACGCTGGAGTGGATATCGGGGATGTCCCGGGGTATAGATCAGTATAAAAGTCTACCTCTCTGCAATGAGGTAGCCCTGGAACGTCATCGGGAAAGACGTCCGCATACTGATCCACCACTACAGGAAAACTAGGACTCCACACGTCAACTGCTCCAAGGATGAGGCTAGCCAACTGATGAGTGATGGGCTGTCCTCTCCTCTGCGTGAGTCCATCCTGTGCTGCAAAGTCTCCTTTCTCGCCGGTGAAGGTGAACCTGCTCCCGTCGGTGCGTAGACATCGCACCTTGCGCCTAATACAGTCAATCTGAGCATGGACTCTGGATAACCAATCCATGCCCAAGATGACGTCGTATGTCATCGACGCCGCTACCAGAAGATTCCAGCCGAAGCTCTCGCCTCCTAGAGTAAGCTCAAACTACCGGCACCAGTGTGTAATCGTCGAGTCCCTCCCGTAGGGGTCTCAAGTCGTAAGGATCGAGCCAACCGCTCTGTCGGAATCTCCGAGCTCCGAACATGGGCAGTGGCTATGAAAGAGTGACTCGTTCCTGTGTCTATAAGAACTACATCAAGGGTAGAATAGACACAGATTATACATAGAATCATCTCTGGTGCGCCGTGGTCGTAGGACTCCGCTTCCTGGAGTTGTGCCTATCTCTGCCAGCCAGCTCCCCGTGGTCGGGGCGGACCTCCTGGTGGTGGTGGGGGTAGAGGCTCAAAGCGTCGCCCACCACCCGCTGCTCGGCCAACTCCTCTACCTCATCCGCCTCCTCCCTGCGGACTGACACAGTTAACCCTCTTCCTCTGCCTAGGTGGCCCCTCCACCGTCTTCTGCTCCTCGGTACGACGGGTCGGGTAGTCACGAGCCATGTGGCCCTGCCCCCCCGCATGCGTAGCACTGCCTACCTCTCGAAAGACTGGCTCCACGTTGTGTGCCCCGCACTGCTGAGCCAACGTCCTGAGGTCGTCTACGAGAGGGTCTGGTCTGCCTGGAACCCTGAGTCATCCGTCTGGTACCTGCTGCCGAAGACTCTGCTACCTGCCGCCCTGCGATAGGTCTCGCTGCTGAAGTAGACTCAGCAAGAAAGCTCTCGATCAGAAGGGCTCACTCCAGTACTCCTGCCTGGGTCGGGATGCTGAGGGAGATCAGCGATGCCCTGATCTCGTGTCTCAAACCCTGCTCAAAGGTCCAGGCCCGGAAGAAGGGGTCCCGTACCATGTCGGTTGAGTAGCGAGAAAGATCGGGAAACCTCGCCACGTACTGGGCGACCGTCAAGATGCCCTGCCGCAGCTGAAGAAGCTCATGAATGTGCACCGCACGGATGGTGGCCAGCACGAACTCTGAGCGGAAGAGGCTCTCGAAGTCCGTCCAGAGAAGTGATGCCTCGTCGTGCACCTGGAGCATCAAGCTCCACCATCGGCCCACTGCTGTGTGCACTAGGATCGCCGCGAGGATTACCATGAGGTCTGCTGGTGTCCTCACTAGCATAAAAACTCGAACGACCGCCTCCAGCCAGTCCTCGGCTGCCTAGGGGTCCGTCTCCCCATGAAACCTGGGTGGTCGCTGGCGCTGGAACCCATGCAAAGCTTCGAGGCGACGTGCATCGTCAGCGGTTTGTGTTGGAAGCATCAGGGGCTCGGTGGGTAAAGGTACCGTCGGTGCCTCTGCCATCAACGGGTCCTGTACTGAGGCCTCGTCACTCGGCGGGCTGTCGTCGCGCTCTACTATCGGAACCCTAGCTGGCTTCGGTCGTGGGGCCATCCTGAAAAGGAAACAAGTGCACCACGGTCAGAACAGTATACCTGGTGAGCTGACACAAGTAATCACATAGAAATCTTGAAACACACATTCAATCAATGTTTTCGTGCATTAAGTCGGAAATCAGAAGTCAAGGTCCTGGTGTACGGATAGGTCGGCCGCCGCACCAACACTGGACTCCCTGGACTGATAACCGCACTCAATACGCTAAACACTATTGCTTCACATAGAAGAAAGATCAGAGTCTGCGGTAGAACATACCAGCTCTGATACCAATTTCTCACGACCCATCCTCGGGGCCCGTGCCGTGACTACCCCAAGCCCGCCTTCCATAGGCCAGGGGCTGGCGACTAGCACCAAGGCGTAAATCCCGGAAATAGGGAAGGCATTGGCTTTGTAAAGTAAACACGCACCACATAGTAAGAAAACGAAAAAGTAAACACTAAGAAAAAACTGTAACAAGCTGTGCTGAAAGTAAAAGGGGCCGGAAATACAATCCCAACTGTAAAGTAAAACTGAAAGGGGAAAACAAAAACTGAAAAGAAAAGCCGCAGCGTCGAGCCGTCGTCTAGAAGTCCCACCTGAAGGGTGAGCACAGATAGCCTCCACAGCTCCCTGGTCCAGTCGTCCGCTCCGAGTACGTCCTGCCCAATGGTCCACCTCCAAGTACCGTCCTGCTCCACAAGCCTCGACCACGATCAGCGCTGTTCGTCGTCTGCAACCAAAACAACGAAGTGCGGGCAAAGCCCGTGCAGGGGTGAGTATAAGCTACTCAGTAGGGACCCCAAGACCCCCAAAGGTCTCCCGAAATCCACAAAGATAAACCACAAAGGAAAGATGCAATCACGAAGTAACAACTGACACTGCTTAGGAATATGACCATACATATACCTAAGTCATCAGTTCTCGTTTGGCTCCAACACCCGAGCCCAAGCACAGCCCAATCCACACAGGAAAGCAAAACGTAAATCCACACAGGATACCACAACACAATCCCCAAAGGCGAGTAAACAGTAAATCCACACAGGATAGTTCAACACAATCCACAAAGGAGAGTAAACAGTAAATCCACACAGGATAGTTCAACACAATCCACAAAGGAGAGTAAACAGTAAATCCACACAGGATAGTTCAACACAATCCACAAAGGAGAGTAACACAAGATTTAGCTCACACCGGTATACATCTTCGTATGACGATAAAGATGATCACTGATCCATCTAAGTCGTCGGACCCACAAAGGATCGAAAGGTACTAACCCCCGCAATGACCCAAACAGGATCAGACCCACACTGGATCAATAGGTAACTAACCCCCGCAAAGACCCACACAAGATCGGGCCCACACAGGACCTGTAGGCGCTGGCTCACACAGAACCGCTGAGCGCTGACCCACACAGGATCAGATTCACACAGGATCTGTAGCACTGATCCACATAGGATCGCTGAGTGCAGTATTCGTCGCAGTCCACTGAAGATCTCTGCACAATCGTCGTCGCAGTCCACTGAGGATCTCTGCACAGTCGTCGTCGCAGTCATAGTAGCAGTCGCAGCCATCACTAGGGTTCCCGCACATAGCAAGCTCGTTCGGGAGGGTCCGCTCCACGAGCCGAGAGGATGATACATCAACTGACACAAAGTCCGAGGTTGATGTATCCTTAAATTCCGTATCGTCAACAGGAACTCAACGTCGCAGACGGCGCGTCAATCGGACGCACGGTCTGAGAGTTATTGGCTTTTTCGTCCCAGGGGTCCGGTTGGTTTTTAAGGAAAAACCAACCTGACTGTACTCCACCTGTGTCCAAAACTCGGGCGGAGTGAGCCAAAATATCCGTCTCACTTAGAGGAAACCACCAAAGTCGATGGCACGTCAATCGGACGTCCGAAGCTCAAGATATGAGAATTTCCGCTCCGAAGGCCCGGTTGGTTTCGTGTACGAACCAACCTGGCCGAACCCAAAGTATTCCAAAACCTTGCGTGTAATATACCGAAATGACTGTCTCAATCCAAGGATCGTGTTTCCGCTGACGGCGTGTCGATCAGAAGCATGTAGCTCACATTACGGGAAAAAGACCGAAAACGGTCTGAAGATGGGGGTCTGGGCCCGGGCCGACCCCCCCTGGGTCGGCCGAACCGGGTCCACCCGACCCGGTCCAACCCGGCGGGACCCGGTCGGGCCAGGCCAGGGCGCGGCCCGGCTCGGCTCGGCCGAGCCTCAAAGCAGCGCGGGGAGCTCGCTGCCCCCACATGACAGCACTGCGGCCCCTGTGGGGGGACGCCCTGGTCAACGAACGCGGCAATGGACGCTTCCCGCATGTGCGCCGGACCCGCGCGGTCGTGGGTCCGCTGGCGCCGCCGCCGCCTTTGGCTTCCGCGGGCCACCAGAGTTGCTCCAGTGGTCCGTTTTCCTTCCCGTCTGCGCCGCTATTCCTCCTGGGTTCCGTTCTTCACTACGGGATCATCAAATCGCCTCCGCGGCACGTTTTGTCATCACCTGCCAAATCCGCACAACAACGAAGAATGACAGAGAGTTGTCGGGACGTGTTCGTTTGGCCTGCACCCTCCGCGATAGATAATAACAGTCAATAGAATTATTCAACACATGAAACAACAATTTTAATAGATTAAAATTGTTCTTATGAAACCGGGTTCTTTATTTTAAAAGAAACGATAACGGGAATATAAAACACTCAAATAAAATCCCTACCTCGTCAAGTCGTCACACACGCGTTCTTCGCGGAAATTGATCATCGCGAAAGGAGGGGAACGTCGCGTCGTCGCGGTATCCAGCGTTGCGTCGACGAACTCAACGGATGATCGAAGATTTTTGTCGCAGAGGAAGGAACATCGCAGATGAATATCGCGGAAGAGGAAACGTCGGCGTCGCAGCACACAACGTCGCGTCGTCGATTTCCGCGGTTTCGGCGTTCTTCGGCGGAGGCCGGCATTCTTCGCGTTCTTCGCGTTCTTCGCGTAGAAGGGTGAAGGCACAATAATTTCGGTCAAAAGCCTCTCAACGTGTAATCCACAAGATGTCGGCGTTGAACTTATTTTTTTATTACGCCAACGGATTTGAAACAAGTTAAGAAACGAATAAATTAATTCATAGAATTAATTCAACGAATAAAACCGCCCAATTAATTGGTGCATTAAGAAATTAAGAAAACGCGTCAGTTGACTTTCATAATGACGGGTTTTCGCGGGTGTGTTACTTAGCGGAAAAGAAACGGTGGGGCTCGTGTGGGCCCCACCTCAAAAATATCCTACCAAGAGGGTAGGAAATTTTTGGATAGCACCCTATCCGTAACAACTCCGCTTAAGTGTCTTTAAGTGGATTTCAAGTGGCTTAAGTGAAATAAAATAAAGTTTGTCGCACAAATTATTTTATTTCTTAACTTTAATCCCAAAAATTAAAAAACCACACCCAAGAAAACGCAACTCTGGAAGAGGCATTTCTAAGAAAAAACTGGCGCTGCAATTCCATCGGTGCCCTCGGAATTCGATTCCGGGCACCGGTTCAAAAGTTAGAAAAACCCGCTCATCCGTTCACTGAACGTATCCGAGCCAATCTTCGGAAAATGATTCCGGGCACACCGGGCCTCAGAATCAGGTGCCGTCAGAAACTGCGTTCTTGTAAAATTCCAAAGAAAATTAAGATAAATAAAATTTCCTTGAAATTTACTGGTCTTTACAATGTTAATAGGTTACTTTTATTTTTTTGATATTATGAATAGTAACTACGGTAATTTTTATTTACTACGGTTAAAGGTAAATATAGTAATTCAATGATAAAATAATATTATAATAATTCAAAATTACCTTGACACAGGTCCTAACCTTATTCGATGAGTAGTGGATGACCATGGGAATCCTTGGGTCGATTTCAGGACCCCATTGAGCCACTTGGAATTGACAATGACAATTTGGATTAGTTAATTCAATGTAATGACAAAATTGACATTAACAAAAATCTTTTAGTAATTAATTCTTATAAGGAATTATATAAATTATATCTTCGACTATAAATATTCATTAGAAATATAGAAAGCTTTCCTACATAATGGTATTTTATTTTTATTTTTTGACAATAAATAATTTAATTTATTTATGACACAATGATAATGCAGTAATTATCTCATTAATGAAATATTGACATAATTGATGTTATAAATACCCAAATAAATGTAATATGATAATTTTTATGAATTAAAATAATATTATATGTTAATATGACATGTTATTATTTATTTAATTAACTTTGTTCGAACTAAGCATTCTGTTATGATTTTCAAAAAAAATCAATTACCAAATACTATCAAAATTGACATAAAATTGTTTTTAAAACAAATATTATATTATTAATTGTAATTAGATTCTAAAAAATCCAAGGTTCGGCCAAGTTACTTATATCATGATAGGTGTATCATTAATGGACCACTTGAGGGTCTCTTGGATGTATATGGTATGTTTATTAACTATATAATATAAAAATAAAAAGTTACATGGTAAATGTCAATCTAATTAACTAAGAGTTAAAACTAAACGATAAGGTTAATATAATGACCTAAACTTGTCTAAATTATATTGGATGAGAGGATTTTGACCCATAACCACATTATATTTGAAATAAATCAATTTGGAGCTATTAAAAACCGAATATGACTTTATAATAAAATAATATTTTTTAGTTTTTCCAAAGGTGACCCTCTCCTCCCTTATAAAAGGGCACCTCCTCCCTCTCTTACTCACACCAATTTGAGCCTTCATGCTCGGCAAAAACCTACCCATTTCACTTACACACTTCCTCGGAAACCTACTAGAGGTACTGGACTTCTCAAAAGACCAACTCAAGTGCCTTAAGAGAATGTTTAAAAGAGGCACTTTGAGAAAGAGGTAATACCTTCTACCGTTTTATTCAAGTTCCATTCTTCTTCTACTCCATATTATTTAGATGTTTCATTATGAGGTAATAACATCAGTATCCCTAATATACTTATATGTTATTATAAATATGAAACAACCCTATTTCACCTCTTATCCAACCTATGGAAAATGAAATCACCGCACGTGCGTACGTATGGAATACCGTCTCCACGCAGTGGTGTAATCTATTTTCCACCACCACCTTACTTGGATGGGTATAATGGTGTAAATAATAACTGTATATTATTATTGTAATGTGATATTGATTCTTAAATAGTATACATACACTCCAATAAAATTCCACGATCATGGGAACGATATTATCGCTCGTGCGTACGTACGGAATACCGTCTCCATGATGTGATTCGACTCGTTCTTCATGATCTTCATTGCATAATGATTATATAAATGAATTGAATGAATTAATATGATATATATTACACTAATACCATTATGAAAATGATGTATCTAAAACCTAAAGATAAGAATACGAATTTATTCGACAAAAGATGCATAAGAACAAAAAGTAATAAACACCCGAATTACAAGTAGTAGTAAAATATTAATAATAAGAAGCTCAGAATATGGCCATATATGATATCATAACAATTAGTATGATTCTGTAATAAGTTAATGACATTATTTAAATCATTATACAGGAGGTTCAGACACATACGAAGCAAATCATACCTAAGGTAAGGGAAAATATCACAATCTCATTTTATCCGAGATTGTTTATACTTTGGTATTTACTGGGGTGTATTTTATCATCCACATCCATGTTTCCTAAATATGTAATATTATTTTCATCCACTTGAAATTTTTGAAATCCAATTTTACCCTTCGGTGAGTTTTTAGTAAAAGATATCAAATGAACTTTCTGTCATTTTTCGTACGAGGTACTTTTTGTCTTTTCCGATAAAAGTATGAGAAGAATGTTTTTTAACTTATATGATATGAATGGATTTTTAAAACATTATTTCCAAGAATCCTTTTTTACAAGTTTTCATGTTTATTTTTAATCAACTTATTTTAGTTTTAAATTGTATGAAAAGTTAATAAAGGAAAATGTTTTTTTAAGTAGAAAGGCTATTTTCCTCAAGAATGGAGTTCAAGTGTTTTATCAAAATTTTTTACATCTAAGATAATATAGGGTTCTGTTTCTATCCCTGTTGTTAAATTGATTTGATTATGTTGTGATGGAATTATTTTTATGAATTCCTTTATCTTATATGAATTGTATTATGATGTCATGATGTTTAATAATCCCATTTTTATTACATGGGTTATGCAATGATGTATGATTTATGATTTTGTGGCACACATACGAATGGTATCATTATGAGATGGGTGGGACATATTTCTCCCTCCAATGCATTGGGTAAAGATTTATATCTCATGAGATAGACATTTCTGGAATGACAGGTTAATCCAGTTCAGTTAAACAGGACTGAAACGAGGAGTGAACTCGGTTCAGAAATGGACTTTGTCCGCTAAGATAGTCTTGGCTATGAGTCTTGAGTACTACGAAATGATTCTCTATGATTATTTGTTTATTACAAAAAGTTTCATGTTTTATGTTATGATTATTCGGATTACATTTCACTTCTATGATTTATCCCATGATATGAAATTGTGATTTCTTTTGCAGGTTAAGATTTCCAAAATGTTGTGTTCTTATGAATATGATGTGATTGAATTTTCTTTTGTTTACACTTACTGAGCATTTGAGCACACCCTTTTGTATGTTTTCTTTCCCCCAGGCTAGGAATATAGTTATTAAGTAGTATTTGTCAAAAGAGACTCTAGATATGATTAAATAAATGGGAGATAATGTTGATGCTTTATGAACTAGTTGTTTATGTTTCCCAATTTCTAAAGACACTATACCTATACTGTCCTTTCATGGTTTTGTTATATGTTATAATAAGTGTGCTTAAATTTTTAAGTATTAACAATGTATTTAATGTATGGGTCATTATACTAACTATATATTTGACACCATGTATGATAACCCTGCTTTTATTACAAACTTAAACATGTTTTATTACATAAAACGTCACTTGATACAACAAAGAAGATCAGGAGGTTTAGTGTCTTTGGGGATTAGGATCATTACATAAAAACTTAAAACATGAAATATAACATATTTATTGAAAAAATAGTTTACATTACCACTACATTCTCTCGTACTTAGCATTGCATGGGATAACCTGAGGACATGCACAAGAAAAGGGTGAGCTATAAAGCCCAATAAGGGAGTACACATGGAATAACATGAGGAGTACAATACATGTTAGAAAATAGGTATATCAATAGATAATATAAGAAACATGAACATAAAGGAATGATAAATCAAGATAATCATAACATGGAAATGTGGCAACAACACTTAACATGGAATTAGCATGAGCGAAGGCTCATTGCACAAAGAGCATGAGTAAATCCTCATTTCACATGAAGCATGAGTAAACCCTCATTTCACTTCAATTAGAATGAGTCAACACTCATTTACCATAACGTATCATGATGCTATACTTTACCCAATGCATTGGAGCGCTATAAGGGTGAACCCTTATTAAACATTTCATTTCATACATAAGTGTGCCACATGGATCATAAAACATTGATTCATAAAACATAATTATTTATTCCATGATAAAGTAATTTGGAATTAATACATGAAACTTTATAATCAATAAGTAATCATGCATAAAGGTGAATACCCTTAATGGAGAAATGGGCATAGTATTCACTACACAATGGCATTGACTTAGAAAATCAGTGCGATTTCGGCAGCGTAACGGCGTGACATATGAAATCATAAAAACGGTTGATGAGAGAGAAAGGGGTTCCGAATCATATTAAAATGTAATGGAATGTAAGGAGTTCATATAGATACATGTCCCAGAAAATGTAATGGAATTTAGATTAATGATACAAATTTATTGCTTGAATGTAAATGAGGAGAGAGAAGTTCCTTTCGGAATTTCGGCATAATAACTCGTGTACTTGGGAGGCATTTAATGAGAGAGAAAGGGGTATACCATCATTCAAAAATAAATATGGATGTATGAGGGAGGTTATAAACCATACCCCAACATTCATAATTGAAATTATATGTGAAAAACAACTTAATGAAAATTGGATAAAAATGAGAAAGGAAGAAAAAACCCTTACTTGGGAGTGTGCTTCCAAAGGATAGAGAGAGGCTTGTGAGAGGCTTCTTGGGAGATTGGGGAATGTTGGAATGATTATAGAGAGAGTAGGGCAGAGGTTGGACGAACTAAAAGGGATTTGTGTGAAGAAGAAGTGGGAGCTTCAGTGGGTTTATATAGGAAAGGAGAGGGAATTCTTTATTATTTACGTTTGAGACCCCTTATATTAAATTAATCCAAACCACAATCCAACCCATGGTTTTTGCCCTTGTTTTTTTGCAAAGGGAAGAGGAAAAAAATATTTTATAAGGCCAAATTCCTAAATTCTTGAAATAATAAGGTTGCTTATGTGGAGGTGAGTCACACTCCCATGGAAATTAATTTAAAAAGGCAAAGTGTTGAATATGTCTTGAGGGGTACATTAATGCTTTGAAAAGTAAGTCAAACAAACCCAAAATCACATTATTTTAATGGTAAAACATATATTGTTCGAACATAAAGATTATAGTATTTTTTACATCACTATTGGGTCATTATGATGTCATAAAACACATTATATATTTAAACGATATTTAATTTTTACCCAAAAATTTGACTATCTCAGAAAATTATGAAAAATTAACCATTGGATAATTTCGACATCCTGATTGCAGAAATTACATTTATTTTATCTAAATAATTTTCTAAATATGTTAATTTTAACTTATAATATAAAAACCTACATTTATCAAAAATTTGCAGGTTTTGACAGGAATGGATTTCAAACCATAATAAAAATTTTAATTGCATTCATAAAATTATAAGATAATTTATATTTAATAAAATTTAATTTAATAATATTATTATTATTTTATTAAAATTTTAGTTAATTAAAAAATCCCTTAATTTAATAAAATTGATTTCTTAATAAAATAATAACTAAAAACGCCATTTGTACTTTAAAAACTATTTACAATGTATCAAAAATGACTAGAAATTATATTCATTATTATATACAAATATAATGTACATGAACATAGTACTACCTATTTGTTACATAACCCCTTAAAACAGCCGCATAAGACCTAAGGGTAAGGTGTGCGATAGTGATAGACTCTTGGGGTGGCTCAGATTACGTCGCTCGAGTGGTAATTTCAATCAACTTATAATTTTCCCGTAGATGGTCACATTCGAGCTTAACATGATGAAGCTCAGATTTGGCTTCGTCAAGGGTGATGCCCAAAGACACCACCACTTTTCCGAGCTCCGACAAATTGGCTTCGTATGTGGCAATTCTAATGGATGAGGCCATCACTTCCTTTGTCTGAGTTAATTGTATTTGTTAAAGTCCTATATTTATACTAATCATGTTATCACTGTTCAACAGCTATATTAGAAATGGTCATAATTTGTATCATAAAACCAAAGAAGATGACATTTTATATAAAAATAAAGACACATTTAATTAGATCAAGAGGGATTTCAATTAATGAATCTTTGGGTCGTTACAATATTCCCCCCTTAAGAAATTTTGCCCTAGAAATTTTCCTTTTCCCACACTCAAATAGATGTGGGTAACTCAGCTTCATCACATCCTCCAATTCCCAAGTTTCTTCTTCAAACTTGTGGTTTCTCTATAACACCTTGACGAGGGGTATTGTCTTATTTCGTAGAACTTTTTCTCTATGATCTAATATCTTCACTGGTTTATCCTCATAGAAAAGGTCGCCTTCCAATTGTACCACCTCAGAAGAGAGTACACGTGAAGGGTCGGGTATGTACTTCCTTAAGAGGGATACATGAATGAAATCATGTACCTTGGCCATGGTAGGTGGAAGCGCTAGTCGATAGGCCACCGCCCCGACATGATCAAGAATCACGAAGGGGCTGATGTACCTTGGACTTAACCTTCCTTTCTTTCCAAACCTCATGACATTCTTCCATGGAGATATGCGTAAAAACACCATGTCTCCAACTTTAATCTCAAGGTCTCATCGATGATTATCTGCATAACTCTTCTATCAACTCTGGGATGCCTTGATATGCTGTTGAATGGTTTTCACCTTCTCCACCATTTCTTCTACCATTTCTTGTCCAAGTAGCTTACGTTCACCGACCTCATCCGAACATCCCAGTGTTCTGCACCTTTTCCCATACAAGGCTTCATATGGTGTCATTTGGATGCTCAAGTAGAAACTGTTATTATAATAGAACTCAAACAGAGGAAGATGTTGATCCCATCCTCCTTTAATGTCCATTGAGCACGCTCTGAACATATCCTCATGTGTTTGGATATTCCACTCGGATTGGACATCAGTTTGAGAATGATAGGCCGTAATGAAGTTCAGTTCAGTATTCAGAGCATGTTGAAGACTCTTCCAAAACATAGAGGTGAATCGTGGATCTCGGTCAGACACAATAGATAGTGGTACTCCATGAAACCTTACCACTTCTGTGATATATATCAGTGCCAGTTGATCCAAAAAGAAATCCTCCTGAATAGCAATGAAGTGTGAAGTCTTTGTAATACGATCCACAACAACCCATATTGCATTGTTGCCTTTGGATTTCCTTGGAAGTCCAGTGACAATGTCCATGGTGATGTTCTCAAATTTCTATTATGGCATGGGAAATGGTTGCATAATCCCCTTAGACTTCGGCCTCTCCGCCTTCAATTGCTGACACACCAGGCACTTTGATGTATATTCAACGATCTCCTTCTTCATATTACCCCACCAAAAGTATTCTCAGAGATCACAATACATCTTTGTGCTCCCTGGGTGAATAGAGAAATTTGAACTATGTGCATCATCCAAAAGATCCTTCTTCAGCTCCGGACTTGATAGAACACATAGTCTTTTCCCAAACCGCACAATTCCTTCTTCATTAACATTAAACTCCAATGATTTCCCCTTTTTCGATAGCCCCCACTTTTTCTTTAATTCCTACATCATCCGTTTGATCATCCTTTAACCTTTCCAAAAGAGATGGTTGGAAAATCATTTGTGAATGGATTGATGATGTTCCCTTCTCTATGATTCCCATGTCCATCTTCATCAAGTCTAAGAAGATTGGATCGTTCTCAATTCTCATCATTGATAGAATCACTGGATCCTTTCTACTTAGGGTATATGCCACCTTGTTCGCATTCTTAGGGTGGTAATGGATTGAACAGTCATAATCCTTGATGAGCTCTATCCATCTTATCTGGTGAATATTAAGCTCTCTCTGTGGGAATATATATTTAATACTCTTGTGGTAAGTATATATCTCACATTTCTCTCCATAGAGATAATCCCGCCAGATTTTCAAGGAAAAGATCACCGCCGACAACTCCAGATCATGCGTTGGATAGTTTCGCTCATGGATTTTCAACTGCCTTGAGGCATAGGATAAAACTTTATCATTCTGCATCAGCACACAACCTTATCCCTTCTTCGAAGCATCACTGAATACCACAAAAAGTTCCCCACTTGTGGGTAATGTGAGAACGAGCATAGTGATATGCCTCCTTTTCAACTCCTTGATTATTTCTTCACATTCATCACTCCAAGAAAACACTAATCCCATTCGAGGTTGCTTGGTAAGAGGGTTGGACAATCGTGATATATTTCACACAAATCGTCGATAATATCCAGCTAACCCCAAGAAGCTACGGATATCTGTTACTGATGTTGGCCTCAGCCATCCCTCAATTGCATCTGTTTTGGAGGGGTCCACAGATATCCCATTACTTGTGATGATATGGCCCAATAATGAGACCTCCTTCAATCAGATCTCACACCTATTGTACTTTGCATAGAGCTTCTCCTTGCACAAAGTCTCTAGTACAGTTCTTAAATGCTCCTCATGATCCTCCTTGGTTTTGGATTATATTAGTATATCATCTATAAAGACTACCACAAATTTGTCTAGGTAATCTCTAAAGACTATATTTCTCAATTCCATGATGTTTTTTGGAGGATTGGTGAGTCCTAAAGTCATTACAATGAATTCATAATGCCCGTATATTGTACGAAAAGCAGTCTTGGGGACATCTTCCTTCTTCACCCTTACTTGATAATATCCCGAACACAAATCTACCATGGAGAAGAATTGTGATCCATGCAGCTGATCGAACAAGTCATCAATTCTTGGGAGAGGATACTTGTTCTTTATCGTGATTTTTTTAAGTTCACGATAATCTATGAAAATCCGCATTGACCCATCTTTATTTTTGATGAAGAGGACTGGTGCACCCCATGGTGAAGCACTTGTGCGTATAAACCCTTTATCTAGATTCTCCTGTAGTTGTTTCTTCAGCTCTTCAAGCTCTACAATAGCCATTCTATATGGAGTCAGGGATATTGGTAGCGCCCCAAGTATAAGTTCAATTATGAACTCAACATCTCTTCTTGGAGGCAGACGAGGCAGTTCCTCGGGAAACACTACAGCGAATTCCCTCACAATAGGGATTTCTTCAACGATGGTTTCTTCCTTGGACTCAATCATCTGAGCTAGATACGCGTGCTCATAAGGAAGTAATATCCATTCTTGAGATGATGGAGCTAATGGAGATTCATCTTATTCATGAAACTTGTAATGAATCGGGGGTCAATTCTCCATATGGAGTGTAATTTCCCTCTCCCTAAAATTTATGTTGGCTCCATATAAGAAAATCCTATCCACGCCAAGAATTGCATCAAATTCCACCATAGTTAGTATGATGAGGTTTGTCGGGAAATTCAATCCACAGACTATAACAAGGGAGGACTTATATTCATTGGATGTAATGATTTACCCATTTTCCGTAATCACCGATATCTTTACTTCAATGATTTGTGGTGGTGCTGGGATTGTTCTACTAAACTTTCGAGATATAAAAGAATGTGTAAACCCTGAATCAAAAATTACATTCGCTATTCTTGAATGAATAAATAGCGAACCTATCACCACTTCGTTTTTGGGGTTCACTTTGGCAGAAGTGATGGAAAAAAACATCTTCCTTGCTGCCTTGGATGTTGTCGGTTGTCTCTGAAAACCCATGGATTAGGGCACTGATTTTCAAAATGGCCCTTTTATTTGAATTTCTAGCATTGAACAATGCGTTGAGGTTCGAATGGAGGGTTCCTCTCCTCTGTCGCAGCCGTGGGTCTTTCTTGCCAACAATTAATAGCTAGGTACCCTTCTCTTCCACACCTGAAGCATTTTTTCATCCCGTTAAGGCAATTTCCAGGGTACTTCTTTCATCACTTATGGAAAGTGGGGTGCTGGATCTTCTTAGTACTGTTGGATTTATCCATCAGACCACCAGCATTGAAGTCCACCTTACTCTTCTTGTCCCTATGATACCCTTGTGATTCCCCGATCTCCATTTCGACCTTGTGGGCACATCGGACAATTTCTTCATAGCTGTCGAAGTCATGGATCACTAATGCTTTCCTCAAGCTAGGCTTCAGCCCACCAATGGCGCGGACAACCTTGCATTCGGGGTTAACGACAAAGACAAAAGCGTATCATGTAGGCCTTGTGAGGTTTGCCTCGTACGCTCAAACAAATTCTTCATCTTTTTTCTTGAAGGAAAGGAATTCCCTTTCCATATTAAGCTGGAGGGTGTGCGGAAAATATTTTTCGAAAAACATCTTCCAATAATCCTTCCATTCTAATGCCTCGATCTCCTCCACAGGCTTTTTATTTTTGATCAACGTCCACCATTGATCAGCTTCACCCCCATATGATAAGCCGCCAAGAGAACCTTCTCTTGTTCAGAACATTGGAGGATGAAGAATATATTTTCAATGGAGTTGATCCATTGTTCAGTGATCGTGGTATTGGATGATCCACTAAAAGTAGGAGGCCTTTGACTGATGAAGCTTTAGATAGTGACTTGTTCTTTTTTAGGGTGGGTTGAATGTTCCCCTTGACCCGTGTTTCTATTCAAAACTTGAGTTATCTGAGATAGAAGCATGAAAAAGTTCGCAATTGCTGCTCCCATTGGATTGGGCATCTCATTATTACATTCATTACACTGATCTTAACAACGGTTTTAGCCTGAGTCCTCCTATTACCGGCCATTAGATGGAATAAAAGGAAAGTTAGGGGTAACACATAAAGGGTAATCCAAAGATAAATGTTTATGACTTATAAATAAACATTTATTTCCTTACTCAAGAGTCTATAGGCTTCAATCTAGGATTTTCATGATCTACTTTCTATCATATTTTCGTAGGGGATTTTTTTTAAATTCCATTCATAAGGGTTTATACTATGCTTGTGAATTTACCAAAGAATATCCTCCAAGAGTGTCATAACCAAGAGTGAAGCAATGCCCGTTTTTGTGCACCAGTTCCCATTTGATTCTAGCTCAATGTAGTGTTTTCGGGTTTTACCCCTAGGATGCATCTGTGCCAGAGCCGCCTCTACCTGCTCGTTCCCACACAAGGATGTATTTTCTTGATAAACCACTTACTCAATACTTACAAAAACATAGGGATTTTTATATTGTACTTTGTCTTGTATCTAAGGCTTTACTAGGGTTTTGTATTCCTAATCCCAAAAATAACCAAACCTATCCTCTGATACCAACTATAACAATCCTTCTTTTATTACAAACTTAAACATGATTTATAACAGAAAACTTCACTTGATACAACAAAGATGATCAATAGGTTTAGTGTATTTGGGGTTTAGTATAATTATATAAAAACATAAAACATGAAATACAACATCTTAATTGAAAACGTCCTTTACATGACCACTACATTCCCTCGTACATAGAATTGCATGGGATAACCTGAGGACATGCATAAGAAAAGGGTGATTTATAATGCCCAGTAAGGGAGTACACACGGAATAACATGAGGAGTAAAATACATGTTAGACAATAGGTATATCAATAGAGCATATAAGAAACATGAACATAAAGTCATGATAAATCATGATAATCATAACATGTAAATGTGGCAACAACACTTAACATGGAATTAGCATGAGCCAAGGCTCATTTCACATAGAGCATGAGTAAATCCTCATTGCACATGAAGAACGAGAAAACCCTCATTTCACATGAATTATAATGATTAAACACTCATTTCACATGACGTATCATGATACTATACATTACCAAATTCATTGAAGCGCTATAAGGGCACACCCTTCTTAAAAATTTTATTTCATGCATAAGTGTGCCACACGAATCATAAAACATGGATTCATAAAACACAATCATTTATTCCATGATAAAATAATGTGGAATTCATACATGAAAAATTATAATCAATAAGTAAATGTGCTTAATTGTGAATACCCTTGATGGAGAAATGGGCATAGTATTCACTACACAATGGCATTGACTAAGAAAATTGGTGCGATTTTGGCAGCGTAACGGCGTGACATAAGAATTCATAAAAACAGTTGATGAGAGAGAAATGGGTTCCTCATCATATTTTCATGTAATGTACTATAAGGAGGTCATATAGATACATGTCCCAAAAATTGTAATGCAATTTAGATTCATGATACGAAAGTATTGCTTGAATGTAAATGAGGAAAGAGAAGTTCCTTTCGGAATTTCGGAATATTAAGGGGTGTACATGGGAGGCATATAATGACAGAGAAAGGGGTCTCACATCATTCAAAAATAAAGAGGGAAGTATGAGGGAGGTTAAAAACCATACCCCAACATTCATAATTGAAATTAAATGGGCAAAACAACTTAATGAAAATTAGACAAAAATGAGAAAGGAAGAAAAAACCCTTACTTGGAAGTGTGCTTCCAAAGGCTAGAGAGAGGCTTGTGAGAGGATTATTGGGAGCTTGGGGCACCTTGGGAGGATTTTAGAGAAATTAGGGCAGTGTTTGGACTAACTCCATGGGCTTTTAGTGAGGAGGAAGTGGGAGATTGGGTGGGTTTATATAGGAAAGGTGAGGGAATTCTTTATTATTTAGGTTTGGGACCCCTTATATTAAATTAATCCAAACCACAAACCATCCCATGGTTTTTGCCCATGGTTTTTGGAAAAGGGAAGAGGAAACAAATATTTTATAAGTCCAAAGTCCGAAAATAAAATCATATGGTTTCTCATGTGGAGGTGAGTCACACTCCCGTGGAAATTAATTTAAAAAGGCAAAGTGTTGAATATGTCTTGAGGGGTCCATTAATTCTTTTAAAAGTAATTCAAACAAACAAAAAATCACATTATTTTAATGGTAAAACATATATTGGCCGAAAATAAAAATAATAGTATTTTATTACATCACTATTGGATCATTATGATGTCATAAAACACATTATATATTTAAACGGTATTTAATTTTTGCCCAAAAATTTGACTATCTCAGAAAATTATGAAAAATTAACCATTGGATAATTTCGATGTCCTGATTCCAGAAATAAAATTTATTTTATCTAAATAATTTTCTAAATATTTTAATTTTCACATTTAAAATAAAAACTGACATTTATCGAAAATTCGCGGGTTTTGACAGAAATGGCTTTCAAACCTTAATAAAATTTTAATTTCATTCATAAAATTATAAGATAATGTATATTTAATAAAAATTAATTTAATAATAATATTATTAGTTTATTAAAATATTATTTAATTAAAAATTACCTTAATTTAATATAATTGATTTCTTAATTAAATAATAACTAAAAACACCATGTGTACTTTAAAAACTATTTATAATGTATCAAAAATGACAAGAAATTATATTCATTATTATATAAAAAATAATGTACATGAACATAGTACTACTTATTTGTTACATTACCACTTAAAATATCCGCATAAGACCTAAGGGTAAGGTGTGCGATGGTGAAAGACTCTTGGGGGGGGGGGGGCTCGGATAACATCGCTTGAGTGGTAATTTCAATCAACTTCCTCGTTTCACGTAGACGGTCACATTCGAGCTTGACATGATGAATATCATCTTGGGCTTTGTCAAGGGAAAAGCCCAAAGATGCCACCTCTTTTCTGAGCTCCGAAAAATTGGCTTCGTTTGTGGCAATTCTACTGGATGAGGACGTCGCTTCCTTTGTCTGAGTAAATTGGATATGTTAATGTCCTATATTTATATAAATCATGTGATCACTATTCAATGGCGATATTAGAAATGATCAAAATTTTTAACATAAAACCAAAGAAGTTGAAATTTTATATAAACATAAAGAGACATTTAATTAGATCAAGAGGGATTTCCATTAATTAAACTTTGGGTCGTTACACCCTGAGATCATATAGAGCTATCTAATTTTCCACTAAAGATATTAGAGTTACTATAGGGAATAAATAAATGAATAAGACAACAACATGATTACATAAAATCACTAAAACATTATTAGAACACATTTCAATATACTCTATAAACGATTCCATGAATTTGACCATTTTGGGATTATTTTTCTTATAGATCAAAACACTAATTGGTTATTGGATAAAAATTTATACTCATACGATATGCTTATCTAGATAGAAGTTCCCAATCACCCACAAAGAATAATTTTTTTTCATTATCTCATAAGCATATCACTATATTATATTAAATATCTATCTAATAATTAGATGTGTATTTACAATGCATAGTATGGATCAAATCATTGTGATTTTCAACATCCACTATAAGGTCACTAGAAATATATCTCTCCACTTGTGTATGATCACATGATTTGTATATGTCATTGAGGGTGTGATAGCTTCTTATATAACTCTCTTGTAATATTATTCATGAAAATGTATCTTTTAGAACTTTTAACAATTTAACTATAGAACATGGAATAGTGGAATGAATCATGTTTGTGTTTTTGACTATATGTAACAATGTAGACTATAAATATATCATTTTATAATTTTAGTCAAGCATCGTCATGTTGTAAATATCCATGGATTTCATCTAACCCCATCATCAAAAATAATCCCTATAATATTTGTGTCGAGCACATTGGGTTGGTGGTAGTGGGAGCATATCATAATGAAAAACCATATATCTCACCCAACTATTGAACCAAAAAACTATTGGTTGAAACTATATTCTTGGGGACCACACTTCAAACATCCCAATGGTCCATAATCATGATGATAATTCCAACAAAGTTATCTAATTATTATTTGAATGATCTGTCAAACTTGTTAGGATTAGAATCTAAGAACTATATAACCAAATACATTATAGGAATAATAGATCCTATCAATTCCCTTACTAAACCTTCTATGAGACTCTTGATCTTAAAATCGGCTTGTTTGAAACTAACCATGCACATCAATAGTGCATTGTGACCATAATAATAGTAATCTACAATCTGTATCAAGTGAATCATATCTTGAATGAATTCCACCAATAGCTACTACCTATGATCCCACATTCGATAAGTTCATAATCATTAATACAATCATTAGAAACCCAACATAGATTTATATATAAAAAGGAATCATAATGAATATGATATCTCTACATAGGATGTGATCAAACTTCCAAAGCTGAAATAATCCATATTAAATCATATCAAATGATATCTACCAACCACAACCATCCCATATTAGAAGAAATTAATGAAAATATTACATTAAATATATTCGGATTAATTTTTTTCTCTTTGGACATAGAGAATTTTTAAAACACATTAACTAACAATTACAAAGTATTCCTCATCCCATGGTAGTTGTTACCAATATTGTAATAAAGTAACTAATTCATAAAAAGTATTCAATAACTCCCAAAAAATCACCACACATTCTATTCCCCATGAAATAAATTGATTCATTATTTTCTTTATAACCCAGTGAAATTGAAATATTAAAAAGCATACTCAAGTTATCTAGAAAGCAAAACGAATATCGAATGATATTTCTTAATGAAAATAAGAATAGAATAAATAATTAAAAAATAATGTTATATAACTAACCATATGATCTGAAAAAACCCATGTATGAAATTACAATTAAAAATATACCATACATAAAAATAACTGAATTAATAATGACGTAATGCATATGAAATGATAATTTTAACACCAAGGCCTCAAATAAGAAACTATTCTTTATATCATGTCTATAACTAAGACATAATTCTTACTATGAAGCTCACTAATATGAAATCATCTTTCAATTGTGTATTAATATAAAAAATATATAAACATTATTTATTATAAGATTTTGCGCTACATGAATGGTTGATATAACACTAGGACCCACCAATATCTTCTTTAAGTGAAAATCATTAACCATTAAAATGATATGAATATAATTTTAATTAATAATCAACTATACATAGTATTCAATAATAATGTGGGTTGAGATAAACAAATTTTTAACTTCAATACATTTATAGATAATAAAAAATGTGGATTGGTAATGAATAAAAAATTAAGATAAATATGTAATAAAATAAAATATGTATCAAAATAATAAGTAAATAAATTGATAATAATTATCCACTAAATAATTAGAATAAAATTTAATATAAGATTCCATAAAATACCCCTATAGAGTAATGGTTAAATATTAGGTCAATAACATTCTAATGTAAAACATTGAAATGGTATATTTCTTAATTACAATTAAATGATTTAATTAAAGAAAATTGTTCTAAGAGAATATATATTGGAAGAAAAAATGTGTCTATAATAGCGGATTATTTTCAATGTCAAAGGTATTGGCATGTAATTTTTGTTTTAGTTTTTTTATTAATATATTTTTTAGGAAATAAAATGTATTATGAAATTTCCATAACAAAATATTTAAGTAATATATAAGGATATCTATAAAATCATCCAAGGAATATAGACACATAATGGAAGGATTCCTGTCTAAAAGAGTAGGGAGAGATAATTTTCTTAAAATGGTTAATAATGATTCAAGGGAGAAATTGGAATAGTGATAAGACTAGTAAAGTCCTATAAATATAATTAATAGAAGAAAACTAGGGGTTTTAAAAATAATGATAATATAAATTCCATCTATGTATTTTCAATCAATATAAATGCATATTTTTTAAATTACAATAGAGAAGAAACCATAACGTCTAGGGTTACATTTTTATAAAAACCAATATCAAAGAGTGAGAGGATCAAATTTGACACTAGATATCACGAATGAAATATAATTCATGATATAATATAAATTATAGGTATTTTAAACACCATTTAAATGAAATTATGTGAATAAGACATAACATGCATTAAAAATGGGATTTGTGATGAAAAGTACTTATGAGAATGGTAACAAAAGAATCAAGTGAACATAAGAGGGTCCACATGAAATATAAATTAAAATATCATCAAATGAAAGAGATTCATTATAATTGAATGAAATTAGTTTATAAAAAACACTATATGAGTGAATGATTTTTAATTAAATCAAATATGCCTCATTAAATTGAAAATAGAGATAAATTACCCTTATAAAATATGTTTTATTTGAATAAAAATAAATTTAAATGAAGAAAGACCTATAAATAATGAATCACCATTAATTACATTAATATGGGAAACATAATTCATTATAATATAATAAAAAATATCAAATATATCATGGAACACAATATCAAATATTTCTCAATAAGTTAAATTTAACACATGTACCCGTTACCGTGTATTCATGCTTAGTCAAAAAAATTTCAAAAACATATATAATGAATATATATTTAAAAATAACATATTAATAGTGTTTTTTATATATATTTTTTATGCTCTTCCTTTATAACCATTTCTTATAGATGTGTTAATCGATTATGGTTTTTTTATCATCGGCCACTAAATACTCATATATATTCATCTATAAATGTTTTAATGGAAGAATTTATTCCCATTCATTAGAAAAAGTATCATAAACAATTAATACATTATAATATAATCAAGGTGTTCAACTGATTTATCATACCCCATTTTCATTTATCCAATGATAATGTTATGATTATTAAAAATGGGAATTGTAAAAAACTAGTTTTGGTGCTTTTATTGAATGAAAGGTGATATATTAATAAATATATTTAGTATAAACAATACAACTATTTGATCCTTGATAAATCTGAAACAAATTACTATTAAATGATAATATAATTATATATAAAATCTTAATCATTCATGCTATAGAAAATATAACATAATTCACTTATTTGGTAAAAGTGGCCTAAATGAGAACATGTTATAATGATTTTATGTGTATGGAAATGGGATTATATAATGAAAATATAGCATTTAAAATCTCTTAAAATTTTCATAAAGATACATTTATCTTAATTAAATTCAATCAAACAACCATCCGTGTAGGGTTGGTGATTAAAAATAATTTATTTTGGTCGTGGAGGTTGTACTCCAAACACACACACATGATAAATGGTACAATTTCACAACAAATGGGGTGGAATAAAGATATATGATGATTATAATTTAAGAGTAATACTTGATATATTGTTAATATAAACATCCAAAAAACTCATCCTTTTCCCTATCCATGAGAGGTTGTGATGAAGAATGAAAAACATATTTTCATGGAGGTGATATTTAGTAGGTACAAATGATAACAGTTGTTTTATATGTCATATTGGATGGGAATGATTTAATAATGGTTGATAAATTAATATAAAATCAATAAAATATATTAATAATTATTATGTTTTAATAGTATAGTGGGTAGAAGAATTTTGGATAATAAACATTTAGTTGGAATGGAAAATGAGTATGAAATACTGATAATGAGAAAATAAGATTTCTCTTCTAAATATCATTAGAACTAGAGGCCATATTTGTTATAATTAACACTTGGGGCTTCTCAAAATGAGAGTGTGATCTTGGATGAGATGCATTGAAAACTATTGGTTTATCATGAAAGGGTGTATGCGATCCCATTTTAATAATTTAAGGAAGGGTAATTTGGAAAGTACACATTACATTTCAATAATGGTATGAAAATATTCATGTTTCATTGGATAGAAAAGGAAAAATAATGGATTTTATGGATACATATTATCAAGAAATCCTATAACACAAATTTTAAAACATATTTAAATATATATTCCACCTTATTTATGTATATAAGTATCACAACATTTTATATGAATATTAATTACATTTAAGTATCACACCCTTGAACGCCAAAATTGTTTAGTGTCATCAGATACTAGAGATACAATCTTATTATTACCAAAAAATCATTAACATATCGCAAAAATATCTTCAAACATAGAACATCTTTTGGGAATACCCAACATAAAAAATTCTTCATAACATCAGGAAGGGAACATAAGAATTGGCGAGCTCAGATGCTCGGTAAGGGTTTACAAGGTAGATAGGTAAGAATAACATGAGAATAACGGTATGTTAACATTATCAGAACATTTTAAAACCATTACCTATAAATTAATGATCATAATATTTTTTCATGGAATAACTATTGGATAATCATAAGAATATAGTATTAAGTAAATAGAAGTACATGATCCATGAAATCATAACATTGGCATAACACATATTATTGTGGAATACACATAAGCATATAAATTCATTTCCATAATAGTCATGTCCCACTATAATGGGTATAATAGTGGAATGAATTCAATCCTCAAACCATCATAGTGGTCAAGGTTCACTCTCAGGACCATCATAGAGACCAAATTATATTAATTTATTTGGTTCACTCCTCATTTTCGTCATATATGTCTTATGAGATATAAATCATTTACCAATGAATTGCATGGAGATATATGTCCAAAATGACACATAATGAAAAATATTCATATTTCTACCATAATATAATTAAACATTCATCATATCATATTCCATGAAATGAAATTGCGTTCAAAAACATTTCATGAAGTTATAACCTATGGAAAAGGGATAATTTTCATAATCATTTCATCATTTTGTCGTCGAATAACTCCTGAAAATGACAAGTTTTTGAAATAATTTAATTATGGTATAACCCATGAAATAGAATTATATTTCATAAAAATCATCATATCATTAAATAAAACAATTAAGATAATGAATAAAAATGGTATCATTAGATCATATCTCAAATAAATAAAAAGTGATAGAAAAGGATGAAATCATATATAGAAAATGATTTTTAATTAAAAAATAATTTTATTCTATCTTTAGTAAAATTAAATTTCATTGAAAATCAATTTTTAAAAATTAAAAATGATAAAATATTTTAAAGAAACAATTAATTGAATGTTAACTTAAAAAATGTTAAAGGATTCTTTAAAAATCATTGAAAACATTTATTGAGAAAAATACAGTTTCTCAGTAGGTAAATTTTTCAAACTAAATATTCTTGAATAATTGTGAAATTATTTAATTTGAAAATAACCTTGACAACTAATAAAGGAAGAATTATGAATAATTTAAATCATTTCGTGATGAAAATATCCTTTATAATTTGAATAAATATTTTTAAGTCACAATATATTTTTAGAAGAATTATCATTGAAAAAACCATGAATTATTGTGGAGGGAGAATCAAAGTAAATATTGGTCATGACAGTGGATAATTTCATCCAGGCTAGAAAAATTAAAACAGTGATTCATTTTACAATTAAAATTACATTCAAATAGTCCATATATTAAAAAATACAAGAAGATTGCTTTCAGTTTTTTATAGTAAATCATAGGTAAAAAATTATTTAATAATTAAAATTAGAGAATGTCTAAAACATTTTTAGAAAATACCACCCGACAACCCCGTTTTGATGAAATATGTGTTTTTGACTATAGAGATAAATAAACTTGACTTTTCATAAAAATATTTTGTTGAATACTTTTTTAGATAAATTGATGAAAATTAAAGGAAAAAATATAATATCATGAAATACATAGAGTATATGAAATTACCTATGTTTTTTGAGATATGGATCATAATATTACATTAATGGGAACATAACTATACATGATAATGATAAGATTTTAAGCTAAAATATTTACCACTTTGTTAAAAATTAATTGTAACACCCAATAAATTGAGATCCTAAAATTAATATGTAAATCCAAATAATTTTTTGGTGAAACATCAGAAAAAAAATTATGGTCAGTGTATACACTGCATAAATTAAATTGAGTGAATGATCTGTTAAATTTTAATGATGGTATTATTGGTGAGTTCACATGAAGCCTATTTTTTAGTGATATTTTCAATGATTTTTTATTAAAAGGATCAAAGAAAAAACATTTAAATGGTTATGGTTATTACCTTTTATCCTATGTGTGGCCATCAATTAAACATTCATTCAATGAAATAATCACTGATACCAAATTTATTGTCAGCATAGATTCCCAATTAAATTGTTGGAACACTACCTAGCATGATAATAATCCAAAAAACATGATCAATATACCCCCTGATGCTTCTCATCCTTTGATTTGGAATTTTTTATCTCAATTGTCCATCATTTTTGCAATCCTTCATACCCAAATCGACATTTAAATTCAACGCTACTAATTAATTCACTATTATACCATTATATGGAAGACTAATTGGCATGGTCACTTTAATAACAAGGACTTTTTCAAGAAATAATGTGGCGTTGTAAACACAAAACCTGCTTAGACTATGCACATCAACACTTCTTTTATCTAGCCCTAAAGATTTATCCTATTGTGGAGGATTTGTATGAACTTCTTGCCCATTCAGGATAAATTTAAGAGGTCTAGATAACACATGGTGTTTGCCTATCTAGTTTGGGTCCATATAGAAGAACATATTAATCACTTATTTATAATTTTCTATTTTTCTCAGGATCTATGAGGGTATATTAGTGTTCTTTTTTTATGAATTTAGGCACCCATATGAAATTCTATTCCCTCATTTTGGTTATTTACGCGACTACTATTTGTGTCTAGGTTTATAACCATCTTTTGGTAGTTTTTGGATATGTTATGCCTTATATATATAAATCCAACAATAGTATATTTTTTTGATGGTCATAATACTTTTGTTCACCTGGGAATGAAGTCTTTATATAGGGATGCATATACAAAATAAAAAATTAAAATAGGATATATGACTGCCTTTATACATTATCTGAATACTCTCCAATTACAGGGTGTTGTAGGGCATCCATAGACGCCAAAAGTGCTGAAATTTATTTATTGGATTCCCTCGATCACTTCATGGATTAATGTTATTTATGATGGGGATGATTTAGGTATGGTCGGGCCTGTAGTGTGTGGAGGTGTCTTCCATAAAAATTGTTTGTTAAATAAATGTTTTTTTAATCAGTTAATTTGAATTTTAATGACCTATGAAGTAAAACAACATTACATGGTGTATATAATAGCATGTTATATCCAACATAACATGACATATCTGTTTACTGATTCTGATTCAAAAAGTATTGTCAAGGCTTTGGAAAAACAAACACGGTATATCCCTCAGTGAATTTTACCTTCTTAAATTGAGTTATTCAGTAGGGATGATCACCTCAATTTAGAAATATCATTTGAATACAGGGATGGAAAACAAGTGATGGATGTTGTTTTCCAAGAGTTCAGTCAATAATTTGGATATGATGTAGTCTTTAAGGGCCCCTGACAACTGTATGTCAATGGTGGATACAAAAAATATGAGGTGTAATATATTATCTCTTATGTAATAATAACTTGTAACCTAAGATCTACATATATTTTTTTAGTTTATTTTCTGTTGGGACTGGTTTCACCTAGATCCTGATCATTGTTGGTATGACATAAAATAAATACATGGTGAATATGGAAACTATCTCACACAAGTAATAAGTGAGGTAGTAGTCCCTTATATTAGGCCTAAAATTCCATCATACATTTTATAAACTCTTGTACAAAAATTATAAGACTATTATATATTTATTATAAAACCATAATTTTAGATATCATACCATATATGATTTTCATATGATCTTTTATTACCAATTTATTAACTATTCAATGTTAGCTCCTCGTTTCGGGAAATAACTCCATTTTTTCCAGGTATGATTTTATTTTTTATATTTGGTCCTCTAAATTTGTTCATGGTTATATAATCTCTTGAATTTTAAAATTTATTCAAATATCATATATATTGAATTATTGTTTTTTAATAATCCATATAATTTAGAGATATAAAATGAAATAGCACATTCATGGAAAAGGAATAATGTATGTACACCTGAACATTGTTTCAATTTTGTTGAATTAATAAGATAATTGTAAGTAAATAATTTCTTTACCACTATAAAATAATTTTATTTTCATATTTATCAAATATGTTTATAAAATTCATCCATGATACGTTCCATGAACATCATGAACAAATGACATTGTCTCATGAGGCAGTAGATTTTTGTACAAACGAGAAATGTTATTGTATTCTAAAATTATGGAATGTTTGATATTATTTATGATAAAGTAGTGTAACCAATATAATAATATCATAAATATGATATATTGAATTTATATCCATCATTATATCTATTTATGATAGGTGGTGATGGAAAAATAATAACGCCAGTTTTGTGAGGAAGATGTCCATCGTACACATGAATAAAGATTTTGTATCCAATTTTACGAAAGAGGATATAGATTTAGCTCATTCCATTAATAAAACAAAAATATAATTTTACGGAATATAATGTCATTATTTTATTATAATTTATTAACAATAAATGATGGATATATAGAAATAAATAAAATAAGACCCTTAGTTTGGTATGTTACGTCTTCTTCAGAGAACTTCTGTCAGTTTGCACCAAAGGATTATTAGGATAGACTTTTGGAAAAACTAATATTTCTAGGACTATATTAGGAATATAAGGATGTGATTTGAGATTTTTTTGTGTTTTTTTCAATTATTATCATATATTCATTTTGATAATTACTTTAACCCATAATTCATTGTTTAAAAAAAAATTTATGTGTTTTAGAATTAGAATGTCATGTTATTTGTTTACATCTGAACAAATAATGATCAGATTCTAAAGACTATTATTTATTTGGAAATATAACAAGATTATATTAATTTAATATATTAATTTTGACATCCAATTTTATAGTTTCAATGGGGAAAAATCCTTGAAGCTGTTATAATTTGTTCATCAGACATTGTTTTTTTCAGAAACAAATTCACCTCTAGAATTTAATAATATCACATGATTTATTGAACTGATTTTCATGTTACATATGTTTTTATTTATATAAAATATTTATCTAAAATTTATTATTTTATTAGAATATATTAAAATGTATTTTTGGTATTCCAAAAAATCATAAAATTTTCTATAGATGTTTTATAACTCTATAACGAACATATTTTTAAATATAATGTATTTGATTTACCGGATGTTCTATAGAAATCATAATCACCAGAAACATATTTCTATTAAAATTAATGAATTTTATATTTATTTAATCAATTAACATGTTATGTTAAAAATATAGTTCGGATGGTCAATAAATTATCCAATGTTATGTAACCATATTATCCCAACTGTAGTCTTTATAAGTCATTTGGATTATTTTTGTAATGTTATCGAGGGATTTGAATGTCAAATTGACTAGATTATTGATAATTTTGAAATCTCTAATGATTTTCTAATTATAAGTATTTTGGACTAAGGATTAATCTGATGTCAAAGATATCTAAAAAATTATTGAATAATATTTAAGTTATAATTTTTGTTTCAATGATGGTTTACATAAACCAAATACTGGGATAAAAAATCATCTCTACATTCAGAACAATGAAAACATTATTTTATTCACGACCTGTCCCCAGGGGCCCTTTCTGTGACATCCCCAAGCATGCATCTCAAAGAGAAGGGGTTGGAAACTAGTACCAAAAGCATCAACCTATAAGTGGGAGGATTTTTCTGAAGTACCTAGACACAAACACACACATACAAACCTGTCCCAAATCATTAAATATAATAATGATTTCCACTAAACAACCACTGAGTAAAGGTAAAAATTGTACGTCAAATGGGCCAGAATCAAAACTAAACAAAGATGCATTGAAAATAAGAAAGTACATGAAATCTATTAAAGTAATCCACTGAAAACCCCACGTGTGGGATAAGTGAAGAGTAGCTTCTAGAATTCATAAAAGTATGACTTTCCTATCTAGTCTCACTAGGTACGCCTGGGTCCTCAGCCACCATGTCCTATATCAAGGTGGCGGTTGTCTACAACTGACACAAAACATGAGAGAAAAACCCATGTAGGGGTGAGTAACAATATACTCTTTAGGGACCCCATAACATAAAGGAAATACCACAAATCAGTCCATATAGAAAACCATGAATCATGGTCATGAAGTAATATATCTTACAATAGGTATAATATTTAGTATCTAGGTAGGACCATTAGTAATATCACCAAAAATATTGTGATGCTGGAGAACTCCTCCTCAATTAGAATAGTGGGCATGCTGAGTCACACAAGAGAAACTTCTAACTATCGTTGGACTGATGTGGCACTAATCCATGATGTGTATTTTGGGTATCATGGGTCATACAGAAGTTTCTCGCCACCATAGGCATTCCAGGTCCCACAAAAGTCACTGTCAAACACGGCCATAATGAGGTACTCCTCCTATCGAGTATTGTGGGTCTGTCATGTCACATAGAGCCACTCCCCAATATGGGTATATCAGGTTATAAAGATGGTTCTTCCCACAAGGCCATCATTGATGATCCACATAGTGTCTCTTACTAGTAGTCTTTATGTCTCAGTGAGCCATAATGTTTCCACACATAGGGAACATGATACAAAGATTACTGCTCCCCAAGACATTATTGGAATTTCAACTTCCAGGAATGCCACCATAGAGTATTCTAAATGATATATACCATTGTGAGGGTTCCAACTCTTCAAACAGCTTGTCAATCAGATTCCTGGTTTGCATGAGATTGGAATTTTTGAAAAAGTGGTCAGTTGGGTCTGCCAACCCGACTTGGTCTTGGGTCCCCTGACCTGACTCGAGTCCACCGACCAGATCTATTCCGGGGTCCCACGACCCAACCCTGGTCCACCGACTCAATCCCTATCTGGCCCAGCCAGGGTCCGGCCCATTTCCCGTGGGTCCGACCTACTGGGATAGCTAGTTCCCTGCCCGAGCTCCCATTGGTGGGTCAAACTTCTCCTAGCTAGGATGTAGTAGGAATCCATGTCTGCTGACCCTCACACCACGAGTTATCCACTAGGATAGTTCCTATGCTTTGTTCAGTTGACTGCATCCTACCCCATGGGGCGCGGAATGGTGTCGCATCCGTCTTGCACCAACGCTGCCGGGTGCCACGTCCACCCGCCGCCAACCACCATCATTGAGGACAGAAGCTCCTTCAGTACCACAGTGGCTCGATCCGGCCACAACATTTCCCTCGATGCACCGTCATGGCACACCACCACCCGCTTGCAGATTCCAATAGGTTCTTCCATGGACCACCGGGTCCACTACAGTGGTCGGTTCTTCACGCCGCTTAAGCCTACGACCTTCGAGGGATGATATCATACCAATGACGACCTCAAATCTCTCTTCCCCTCTACTTTGAATATGCGATCGTGATGAACTCACAAAATTCACAAGGTAGAGGAGATTGAGCGTTGTTCTTGTTAGGCCACAACTTCCATGTTAGAGGTTTAGAAAACATGGGATAGTGATTTGATGTCCTATCACAAAATAATTAATCCCAATATAGAAAACCCAAGAAAAACCCACTATCATGAACAAGTGATCTGTCGATAAACTTGTTCATGTGTTGATCAATGTTTGATATTTTATGACAAATAAGGGGAAAACATAAAACAAAAAAACCCCTACCTCACTACAGTTCATAATTTAAGCGATCCATTCATGAGGATTCATGTTATGTTCGAAGCTGCTGTCCTTTTACACCCTCTGGACCCATTCCTCGAGGAGCATTAACGTTGCTGGAAATTGACATATTTTCATCAATCATTGTTTGGGATGATATTTTTTGTAGTTTTTTCAGTGGAAATCCTTTTTGATTCAGCAATGTGTTATCTCATTAGTAGAGAAACGTGTCATAACATTCCTGTTATGCTGTGTCACCACGTTGTAATGCTGGTTCATTAATGAAACATTTTTTCTATTTTGATTACGTTAAGGAGCCTCATTAAAGGGGATCATTGTTGCCTCGTTGCTGCACCGTAGTGCTGGCGTGAAACTGGTCAACTATGAGAAAATAAAATAAAATAATTTTTTAGGTTATTTTATTATTTTCATAAAATTCTAAATACTATATTTTCTAGTCGACCGCCACCAGTAGATGTAAATTAATTTTTAGGTGAATCCCACCATTATGAGTTCAATGGTGCCCTCATATTTTTTGATCTGATAAATAGTTTAAAAGTTAGAAAACCCTGCTGGAACATTTGTATAAATAAACTTAAGAAAAGTTCAAAATTCTTTTACGGGCTCATGCAGGATCCAAATCATGTGCTGTCAGAGCATCTAGTCTGGAAATAATTCAAAATAATTTAAATAAATACACCAAAATTCCAGGATATTACATTACTCCCCCATTTTGGGATTCACATCCTCATAATCCAAAATAATGAAAAAACAAATATATCGGGGTACTAATTACAAATCTGAGCCCCCCTCTCCCAGGTGCTCTCATAGAGATTCCAATACTTCCACTAAACGCACACTAAAATAATTGAACATATATGAAGTACTCACATCTATTGATCATCTATCTTCACCGTGAAATCTGTAAAAATCACCCCATTATTAATGTCTAGCTAGACCCAGTCATTGATGTGTCATGGATTATGCACGTCCCAACTCAGTTGAGGAATGTGAAAAAAAATCATGCAGTTGGTGCATCTGTCGGGGAAGAGCTATGTGGTATGCACCTCTCAATCTCTTCTAAGAATCTATAAAGGTCCGATGAACCTTAGAGATAACATGTTTCCTTGGCCAAATCCTTTTAATTCTCATCGGGGTGAGACCTGAAGCAAAATATGGTATCCTTACTCAAACTCCAAGGGTCCTTTTATCCTATTAGAATATGATTTCTACCTACTCTATGCAGTCCTCATCCACTCCTGGATGATCTGCACTTTCTTAGTGGTTGCTTGTACCAAATCTGGACCCGTGGGTGATGACTACCATAGGTATGTCCAACATATAGGTGATCTGCATGGCCTCCCAAATAGGTCATCATCTATTCTACAGTAATATGTTAGTAAAATGCTTTACCAAAAGTTATTTTTATAAACATTCATTATTGGTTATTCCTTAAATAAAACATAAACACTTTGATATATTACTTAAATCAGAAAATGATTTAAACTCCATAAATGATTTTATTAACCACTTCATCAACATATTATTATTCAATTATAATGTTATCAGTGCTATCCATTTTACATTATCTTTATCAATCATCACATTATCTAATGAACATTATATCAACATCAAGAACATATTAAGGGTTATACTTCCCTTAATCATTTGTTTTACATGAAATATTACCCTGTAATTCTATCAAAATTTTAAATCATCAATACCATTCAACTTATTATTTGTAATACATTAAGAAAAACATGTTTAGAATAATAATTATATATTTCATGATTCTGGTAACAGAATTATTGAATTACCATACACAACCATTTAAATCATTCCACTTTATTTATATACCATTAACTCGTCTTCATAAAATTATTCTATAATATAGATGTCATAAAATATAAATGTCAATATAATATTAATATTAATAAACCACAAATTTATCACGAATCTCATGTTTAAGTTAAACAATACTATTAAAATGTACCAAAGATTTTATAATTTTTTTTAGTCTCCACATAATCAATATTATAACCATTACTCGTATCACTTTACTCATTATCTTCATGATATTTCCTCTAAGGACATAGATTTTAATAATATACATATATTCCACTTTCATAACATTCATTCATCGATGATATGTTAGGGATACAATTATTTTCATCCATTACATTAACTGAAAATTTTAATTTTCAAATACAATTATTTTCATTGTTTCATCTTTTACATACACGTAAAATCATCATATTTATTTTAGATAGCCACTTGGCTAATTATTCCCACATTCCCAAAAATATAGGAAACTGAATTTTTATTCCACTATGGTCTCCACTAACCAAATTCTTAATGTAATTTATCTTTCACTTCCTTGGATATTTTTAGGGTTGGTTGCGGTGAATTATGTTAATCATAAATCATGATTACTAATTGGGTATAATCAAAATATACTTTACTCCTTCCATCAACCATTTGGGTTATCATCCAATTATTTTCAATAAAATTATACATTAATTCATTTCCTTCTAGTATCCTCCACTGACTAAGACCAAAAATCATAGTGTGAGTTACAATAATCATTGTGGTGACCAATATAATCATAATAATTTTCATATATGATATCTATATTTTTAAAAAATCACTTTAAACAATAATAACATAAGTTTATCCTAGTTAAATAATATTCATTATATATTTAAATACTTCATGATGGTATAATTTTTGTTAAAATATACAATGAATATCCTCCTATAGTTTCGAATTAGTTGTGAGTAGGGCTTGTTTTCATGAAACTGGTGATGATTGAGTCCAATATAATGGGCCCCTTTCAGAGTTATTACCCTTAGGTGACTCTATTCGAGATAAACATCCACTTATAGTATCCAGATAAGGATGTAATGTATTAGAAACAACATTCTCTGTCCTTTATCAATATTCCAGAACATTTTCCTGCAGTTTGATTCATCCATAGACTTATACATAGAGACATCCCTAGATATATCTATAGAAATATCCAGAGGGATCTTGCTAATTATTTCTAATCCTTCCTTCCAAAGGATAAATAAAACATCCCTCTCATTCCAAATATGGTGACCCTTACTTTTATACATAAATATCAAATATTTTTAGACGAATAAATCATTTGATATCATAAACCAATTCCCAAGAAAAATTGTATTTTAATATCATTGTATATAAGAAAAAAAATCTTTTTCCACGAAATATATTCAACATCTCCGACAATGATCTTATCACATAGTGCTACTCTTAAGCATATGATACCAGAAGATTTCAATAAAACCTGGGGATAGAAAAATAAGAATTGGTAAGGTCAGATGCTCAAAAATGGTAAAAAATAATGATACGTAAGAATAACATTATAATAAGGGTATGAGAACAAATTTTTAATATTTTGAAACTATAATATATATAAAAAAGGTTATATTAATGAGTCCTGGAATATTTATTGTAAGTTCATATTACAAGGATCATAATGAAGTCAAATAACATGACACATGAGATCATTAAATTTTGTTAATTCATATAATTGTGTCATACATATAATAATATAAAATAATTTCCTTCAAATTCAATGATCACTAACATGACTATCATATGAATGGATTCACTCCCAAAACAATCATTGTAGCTAAGGTTCACTCTGATGCACATAATAGGAGAGAATGTCCCTTACAGATTAATTTTCACTCACTATTTTGGTTATATCAATATCATGAGATATGTAACGCCCCGACCCTAGTTACCCAGAGTCGGTGCATTATTACATAACATTGGCATGATCACAAGAAAGATCAAATCTCGAAAGACCGATTGGTTTAGTAGCCTTGGAAACACTAGATATATTCATAAGTCTTACATTACATCATAAAATGAAAAAATACTACAACAACATATTGTCTCCATAATCCACACCCATATCCCCACATAATATCCATGCAGGTCATTCATAGTTTACTTCTTCACGTCCTGGGAAAAATAAAACATAGAAAAGGGGTGAGCTCAAATGCCTAGTAAGGATAAAAATATAGCGGAAACGTTCATAAATAAGAATAAACATTTAAGGCAATGTATAATTAAAACAAAATCCTTTCAAACTTGAAATTTCAACATGGTATGACATAAATAAAATGAAATAATGCCATTTTCTTATTCACATGGATATTCTACAAATGGAATAATCACATGCAATATCAATAACCACTTTCATAATGTTGGAATGCATAATGGTGAACATTAATTTCTTTGTCAAGGCCTCGTCCCAAGACCTTGGGGCTAACTGTAACCGGAACCCAACCCAGAGTGCCTCTAATAACCGGACACCAACCCGGAGTGCCTCTAATAACCGGACACCAACCCGAAGTTTCTCTAATAACCGGAGACCAAACCGGAGTTCCTCTAATAACCGGAGACCAAACCGGAGGGCTTCCTTTTACCGGTCCCCAACCCGGAACATACTTGTCTAACACATTCATCTGAATGAAAGGTTGAAATATAACATAAACCTTTGGATTACAAATAACTTATGAAATGTCAATACTTTAAACAAAAACCATGAGTGACATAAGAATAACTTATCTACAGTCAAAAATATCACAAAACATTCAATAAAATATGGATGTTTTTTATCATAATAAATCAACTTCAAATAAGCTTAAAATCCATCAAAGGATGTTGACATAGATGAAATCAGGACTATTTTAGAAAAATATCTCTTTCTATTTTGAAATCATTTAAGAGTCTTATATTTATGAAATAAAACATTTTTTGAAAATATTCTTATTATCTTGTAAGGGAAGCTTCGAAGATTTTTATAATGGCGGAAAATAGACACACCCGCCGTATAAGATAAAAAATCATTCTTACCTTAATTTTGTCGAAAAGGTTAAAAAGCACCTTGTTTGGAAAAAGACGGAAAGATTCCTTTATAAAACTCTTATAAAAAGTCAAACAAGGGTATAAATGACTTTAAAACATATTCAATAAATAGTAAAAATGTTTTGAAATACATTTTTAAGAAACATGGATGTGAATGATAAAGAGATCCCAGTAGATTATTACGTATAAACAACTTCGGATAATGAAGAGATCGTAAAATAACCCTTACCAATTTGGTAACTTATGAAACATACAACCCATGAAAGAGGGTTCATACAATTAATATGTAAATAAACATAAATTAAAGTGTATTACACAAAGAATATAATTATGGGAGTACATACACCACACAAAAGGTAATGGTGGCAATATGGCATGAATCTCATGGGAATAAGGAGTGAGATGAAAACCCCTTACCTTGTACTTTTCCTTGGTTGGGGTAGGTTAACCTCCTGTATAATGGTGAAATAATTGTTATTAAATTATACAAGAATCATATACATTAATATGATATCATATATGATCTTTTAATATTGATTTGATAATAATATCTTAGTATTATCGTTGTTTCGGGTGTTAACTTACTTGTTTTCTTTTATATGTTTTGTTACGTAAGACATGTTTATAATGGATAGGATGTATATTATTCATATCCAGAATGATATCAAGTCCTTAAACATCATTTTTAAATCATCAAATGATAATTATACTTGAATAGATACGATGAAGAATGAATCTTATCGCGTTCATGGAGACGGTAGTCCGTACGTACGCACGAGCGACAATATCATACTTTTAAAATAATATATAAATGGATGGTATATCATATATACAGAATCATTAACATGTTATATTTATTATTTAAATGAGTTACATATCATTATTATACCCATACAAATAATAATATATTGAATAACAATTACACCACGACGTGGAGACGGTAAGCCGTACGTACGCAAGTATGGTGACATGTTATTCAAAGCGTGGATAGAATACTGAAAATGGTATTACCAAATTTATAATAACATCACAGTATATATATGATACTGGAGTTATTATTTTAGAATGGTAACAACAAAGTAAGAAGAAGTGGAAGAAGAAATGAACTTGGAAAAGGGTGGTGAAATCATTACCTCTTCTTCGGGTTCTTCCTTTTGATTTGATCAAAAGGGCTCCTTAGGTTGGCTTTTTGATCAAACTAAGGCCTCTAGGTTGTAGTGAGGGAAGTTGGGAGAGTATTTGGGCAGAGTTTGGCCGAACCAAAAGGCTTTGATGGTGTGATGAAATGAGAAGGAGGAGTGACCTTTTATAATAGAGGTGAGGGGCACCTTTGGAAAAGCTAGAAATATTAATTTATAATAAATTAATATTCGGTTTCTAATGGATACAAAGTTTATTATTTAAATGTTAAGGTGGGGATAGGTCTAAAACAACTCAACCAATAGAATTTAGACAGGTTTGGGTACTTATATTTACATTATCTTTAAGTATTAACTCTAAGTTAATTAGTTTCAGTTTTACAATATCTCTTTGTATTTTTATATAATATGGTTAATAAACATACTATATACATCCAAGAGACCCCCCAGTGGTCCATTAATGATGAACCTATCATGATATAAGTCTCTTGGACGAACCTTAGATTTTTAGTAATTTAATATCAATTAATAATATAATATTTGTTTTAAGAACTCTTTTATGTCAATTTTGACACTATTCAATAGTTGATTTTTGTGGAACTCATAACAGATTGATTACTTCGAAAAAAGTCAAATAACTCAATCCTAATATATCATATTATCCTATAAAATTATTTTAATTCATTAAAAGATTCATATTATATTTATTTGGGTATTTATAATATCAATTATTTTAATTTTTCACTATTATGATAATTACTACATCTTCATTGTGTCATAAATAAATTAAATTATTTAATCTCTAAAAATTTAAAATAAACAATCATCATGTAGGAAATGTTTTTATCTTTATAATGGATATTTATAGTTGAAAATCCAACATATATATCCCAATGTAAAATTTTCTTTCTAAAAGATATATGCTTGTGTCATTTTTGTATTCATTTTAACTTAATTAAAAAAAGTGTCTCTATCACCTACAAGTGGCACCATGGGGTCCCAAAATCGACCCAAATATGCCTATGGTCAAACTTGTATGATCCAATAAGGCTAGGACACGTTTTATGGTAATTTAGTATTATTATAATACTATTTGTTAACCCTTATTTACCGGATTTACCCTTAACCATGGTAAATAAAATATTTACCGCAGTAATTATTCAAAATGTCTAAAAATAAAAGTTACCTATTTACACAATTTGAACATCCTGATTACAAATATGGAATCCATTTTTCTAAATTCAAAACACATAAGAGGCAGAAATTAATTTAAAATTAATTCCCGCTGTCAAAACAAAAAGCAGGTTTTTAAGAAATAATAACTATCAAAAGATTGACACTTGTTTATGTTTGGTTTAATTGTAAAATTATGTACAATGACCAAACTTATATTAAATGGTAAAAATATATTCTAAATATACTTTAAAACCACTCAAATTCATAATTTATCAATATTAATTATTATGATTAAACAAGTTTTTTTAATTAAAATTTAGTAATTTTTACTATTCATCAAAATATGAAAGTTATCCGAAAAGTACCAAAATTTCACCTTAGGATAAAATAGATATTCCGAATCCAAAAATGAAGTCCATTTTGAAATATAAAATATATATAATTTCAAAAATTATGTATTACTATTCATAACGACTAGTTTGATTGGTTGTGGTGTGTGTTAGAACTCGAAGTTGCGTACAACACACGCTACTGTATTATTCAAAGGAAAGCGTACCGTGGAAGCTTGGGATGTTTCATTTTAAATTTTTTTGATGTCCTAATTTAGTCAATAAGTTTAAAATATTGTATTTAAAAATGTTTCACTATTAAAAGATGATAAAAGTGCAATACTGGAAATGAATCTGTTTTTTCATTATGTCTAAGAAACTCATAATATGGATTCTAAAATTATAAGGATTATATAAAGATTAAAATTTAGTTAATACTATTCATAACCTATTTTCAATGGATAGTTTGGTAAGTCATGGTGCGCTTGAACTCGGTTTTGCGTGTAGTGCATGTTATTGAATTATTTTGAAGAAATAACACACTATGAAATCTTGGGGTGTTACATTCTCCCCTCCTTCAATAAATTGCGTCCTCGCAATTTGAAATTGTTATTAGAAAATAAAAGGTTGAATATAGAAAATATATTTGTGGGAAAACCCACATTGGAAATTGGGTTACTAAAATTTAGTCTTAATATGAGGAAAAGAGAAATGAAAGGGTCACCACCAAATTATGATCTCGATTAGGAGAAAATTGGTGGAAATTAGAGACATATAATTAGAGGAAAACGTAAATATTTATAGGTAGTGATTTAGGTCATCAATCACAAACAAGTGTAATATTGAGGTCCTTAAATTCATCAATCTATGATGATTTTAAATACCATCGATTCAACAAAACATAAGGTATTAGGATAACACATTTTTGACGTTTCAAAATATCTTAGTTGAAATCCCACATCAAAAAATGAATTAATGAGGCCTCTATTTAAAATAAAGAGTGGAAAGTTTGAAGATTACCAAAAATAACACATACTAGGGTTCCATGTAGGAAAATATGGGTATGGAAGAGAAATCTAACCATCAATTATCTGATGGAGAGTGGTAGAGAACATGGCTATGAAAAGGCCAACAATCCCAAAGGCATAAATTAGTGATGATTTAAGGTACCATATAGGACAACATTTTTGTTCTATGTTCCTTTTCTTAATGTTGAGGAATTTATTTATGAGATTGGCTAAGATCATAAGGAGATATACTTACTTTATAATTAGAGTTGTATCCATTAATAAATTTCTACCACAAACTCATATTTCACTCGTAAAAAAATTCTATTTATACTATTCGTACAGGGTTCAAAAATAAACAAATTTATAATTAATCTACCAGATCTTTTTAAAAAAACTATATTATTTAATCCACGACATCTCGTGGGCTAGTGGTAGGTGATACACCCTTGTCGCCCTTCAGTTGCAGTTTCAAGTCTCACAGCCTTTCCGGTCGCGACCGGTTGCCGCCCGACCTCTGGGTTGTCCTTTTATGGCAATCAAAAATTAATCTCAAACTAGAATTTATCCAAAATACTTTTTTCCAAACTCACAGTACAATATTTATAAGTAAGGTAAACATAATGTAGATACTTTTTACCTCGTAATATCATATGAATACCTTCATCATGTATTCTTTTAATACACTGAAACATCCTGAATTGCCATATTCCTTATTGATTACATTCATGCTCCCTTATTCCATATAGAATGCTGGATATACTTCATCAGTCCAAAAAAGTTTTAAACCCCAATAATGATGGAATATACAAATCATTAATCAGCTTCAAGGTAGACAAGAATATCCAATAAATCAATCATGTATTATTCTAAAATTACAACCTCGGTATCAGAACCATATTATGGTTTATCTTTCTCTCAACCATATATTTTCCAAAAATTTAACCTACTACTGAGTCACTTTTCTTTGTTCGACACAATCTCAAGTACTTAATGAAATAGTACTGCAATACAATCCTTATATACTCCATAATTATTATAACAAGTACATTGTTGATACAAAACTCAAATGACATAATCAACATAAGAACTCTAATAATTCCTCTTCATCTGTGGTAGTATCATAACATGATTATTATCCAATAGCATCATTTGCGGCATAGTCTGATGTCTGGGAAATAGGTTCGTGTAGTGTCCAAAATCCTTGCAAATGAAGAATTGTACATTTGAAACCATTTTCTTACCCTTGAAATCCCGTACTTTGTGCCCTTTTCCTCCATACTTATAACAAACTCCCATTCCTTTCAGACAAGTTCCAGGGTGTTTCTTCCCACAGTTATCACATATGGGAAAATTCTTATTTTCCCTCTTCCCTTTATCCATCGTTCTCTCTTCCATCCTTTTCTTCTCTTGATTCCCTTCAAAGCCATAGCACTCAGTAAAATATTTACTTATCTTATCAACACATGATATTATTTATTCATATGATTATAATACATGGGAGACTATTTCTCTAATAAATTCTGGCTTAAGACCATGAAAGATATGATCCTTCTTTCTCTTTGGATCATGTGCATTTCTGGAGTTCTCATTCCTTCTACTGGGCGCCATTTCTAAACAATGGCAAACACTAGATTAGTTTATGAATAACAATACCTAATCCCAAACTTGTAAGACACATAACATAGATTAAATAGTATATGGATATAATCCATAGTCATAAAAATTTCTCCTTTGAGGAAGTAAATCCACATAAACCCTTCATAATGGTTTGTAAAGAAAATGAGGATTATCCTAAGCATATCCCTAGGTAGTGTCGTAACCAAGAGTGCAGCAAGGCCCATTGTTGTGCACTAGTTCCCGTTTGAGTCTAGCTCAAAGTGGTGTTTTTGGGTATTACCCCTAGGTACATCTGTGCCAGAGCCGCCTCTACCTGCTCGTATCTAGACAGCGATGTATTGCTCAGAAAACTCACAAAATCTCTACAATACCAAAATTATAGAAATTTATTATATACTAATCCTCAATGTTCATCTTAGGTCTACGTTCTCTAATCAGAGTTTATCTAAATCTAGCTTCCAAGGTTTGTACTAAACTTCCTCTGATACCAACTGTAACGCCCCGACCCTAGTTACCCAGAGTCGGTGAATTATTACATAACATTTTCATGATCACAAGAAAGATCAAATCTTGAATGACCGATTGGTTTAGTAGCCTTGGAAACACTAGATATATTCATAAGTCTTACATTACATCATAAAATGAAAAACTATTACGACAACATATTGTCTCCATAATCCACACTCATATCCCCACATAATATCCCTGCAGGTCATTCATAATTTACTTCTTCACTTCCTGGGAAAAATAAAACATAGAAAAGGGGTGAGCTCAAATGCCCAGTAAGGATAACAATATAGCAGAAACTTTCATAAATAAGAATAAAAATTTAAGGCAATGTATAACTAAAACAAAATCCTTTCAAACTTGAACTTTCAACATGGTATGGCATAAATTAAATGAAATAATGACATTTACTTATTCACATGGAAATTTTTCTAATCGAATAATCACATGCAATATCAATAACCAATTTCATAATGTTGGAATGCATAATGCTGAACTTTAATTACTTTGTCAAGGCCTCGTCCCAAGCCCTTGGAGCTAATTGTAACCGTAACCCAACCCGGAGTGCCTCTAATAACCAGACACCAACCCGGAGTGCCTCTAATAACTGGACACCAACCCGGAGTTCCTCTAATAACCGGAGACCAAACCGGAGTTCATCTAATAACCGGAGACCAAACCGGAGGGCTTCCTTTCACCGGTCCCCAACCCGGAACATACTTCTCTAACACATTCATCTGAATGAAAGGTTGAAATATAACATAAACATTTGGATTACAAATAACTTATGAAATGTCAATACATTAAACAAAAACCATGAGTGACATAAGAATAACTTATCTACAGTAAAAAATATCACAAAACATTCAATAAAATATGGATGTTTTGTATCATAATAAATCAACTTCAAATAAGCTTAAAATCCATCAAAGGATGTTGACATAGATGAAATCAAGACTATTTTAGAAAAATATCTCTTTCTATTTTGAAATCATTTAAGAGTCTTATATTTATGAAAGAAAACATTTTTTGAAAATATTCTTATTATCTTGTAAGGGATGCTTCGATGATTTTTATAACGGCGGAAAATAGCCACACCCGCCGTATAAGTTAAAAAAACATTCTTACCTTAATTTTGTCGAAAAGGTTAAAAAGAACCTTGTTTGGAAAATGACGGAATGATTCCTTTATAATCCTCTTATAAAAAGTCAAACAAGGGTATAAATGACTTTAACCCATATTCAGTAAATAGTAAAAATGTTTTGAAATACATTTTTAAGAAACATGGATGTGAATGATAAAGAGATCCCAGTAGATTATTACGTATAAACAACCTCAGATAATGAATAGATTGTGAAATAACCCTTACCAATTTGGTAACTTATGAAACATACAACCCATGAAAGATGTATCATACAATGAATATGTAAATACACATAAATTAAAGTGTATTACACAAAGAATATAATTATGGGCAGTACATACACCACATAAAAGGTAATGGTGGCAATATGGCATGAATCTCACGGGAATAAGGAGTGAGATGAAAACCCCTTACCTTGTACTTTTCCTTGGTTGGGGTAGGTTAACCTCTTGTATAATGGGGAAATAATTGTTATTAAATTATACAATAATCATATAAATTAATATGATATCATATATGATCCATTAATATTGATTTGATAATAATATCTTAGTATTATCATTGTTTCGGGTGTTAACTTACTTGTTTTCTTTTATATGTTTTGTTACGTAAGACATGTTTATAATTGATAGGATGTATATTATTAATATCTAGAATTATATCAAGTCCTTAAAAATCATTTTTAAATCATCATATGATAATTATAGTTGAATGGATACGATGGAGAATGAATCTTATCGCGTTCGTGGAGACGGTAGTCCGTACGTACGCACGAGAGACAATATCATTCTTTTAAAATAATATATAAATGGATGGTATATCATATATACAGAATCTTTAACATGTTATATTTATTATTTACATGAGTTACATATCATTATTATACCCATCCAAATAATAATATATTTAATAACAATTACACCACGACGTGGAGACGGTAAGCCGTACGTATGCACGTATGGTGACATGTTATTCAAAGGGTGGATAGAATACTGAAAATGGTTGTAAAAAATTTATAATAACATCACAGTATAAATATGATACTGGAGTTATTATTTTAGAATGTTAACAACAAAGTAAGAAGAAGTGGAAGAAGAAATGAACTTGGAAAATGGTGGTGAAATCATTACCTCTTCTTCGTGTTCTTCCTTTTGATTTGATAAAAAGGGCTCCTTAGGTTGGCTTTATGATCAAAATAAGGCGTCTAGGTTGTAGTGAGGGAAGTTGGGAGAGTATTGGGGAAGATTTGGGCCGAACCAAAATGCTTTGAAGGTGTGAAGAAATGAGAAGTAGGAGTGACCTTTTAGAAGAGGGGTGAGGGGCACCTTTGGAAAAGCTAGAAATATTAATTTATAATAAATTCATATTCGGTTTCTAATGGCTCCAAAGTTGATTATTTAAATGTTAAGGTGGGTATAGGTCGAAAAAAACTCAACCAATAGAAGTTATACAGGTTTGGGTACTTATATTTAACTTATCTTTAAGTATTAACTCTATTTAATTAGTTTCACTTTTACAATGTCTCTTTGTATTTTTATATAATATGGTTAATAAACTTACTATATACATCCAAGAGACCCCCCAGTGGTCCATTAATGATGAACCTATCACGATATAAGTCTCTTGGCCGATCCTTAGATTTTTAGGAATTTAATATCAATTAATAATGTAATATTTGTTTTAAGAACTCTTTTATGTCAATTTTGACACTATTCAATAGTTGATTTTTGTGGAACTCATAACAGATTGATTACTTCGAAAAAAGTAAATTAAATCAATCCTAATATATCTTATTATCCTATTAAATTATTTTAATTCATTAAAAGTTTCATATTATATTTATTTGGGTATTTATAATATCAATTATTTTACTTTTTCACTATTATGATAATTACTGCATCATCATTGTGTCATAAATAAATTAAATTATTTAATGTCTAAAAATTTAAAATAAACTATCATCATGTATGAAAATTTTTTATCTTTCTAATGAATATTTATAGTCTAAAATCAAACATATATAACCCTATGTAAAAATTGTTTTTCTAAAAGATATATGCTTGTGTCATTTTTGTATTCATTTTAACTTAATTAAAAAAAGTGTCCCTATCACCTACATGTGGCCCCATGGGGTCCCCAAATCGACCCAAAGATGCCTATGGTCGAACTTGTATCAACCAATAAGGCTAGTACACGTTTTAGGGTAATTTTTTGTTATTATAATATTATTGTTTAACCCTTATTTACCGGATTTACCCTTAACAATGGTAAATAAAATATTTACCGCAGTAATTATTCAAAATGTCTAAAAATAAAAGTTACCTATTTACACAATTTGAACATCCGGATTCCAAATATGGAATCCATTTTTATAAATTCAAAACACAGAAGTGGCAGAAATTAATTTAAAATTAATTCCCGCTGTCAAAACAAAAAGAGTGTTTTTAAGAGATAATAACTATCAAAAGATTGACATTTGTTTATGTTCAGTTTAATTGTAAAATTATGTCCAATGACCAAAATTATATTAAATGGTAAAAATATATTATAAATATACTTTAAAACCACTCAAATTCATAATTTATCAATATTAATTATTTTGATTTAAAAAGTTGTTTTTAATTAAAATTTAGTAATTTTCACTATTCATCAAAATAGGAAAGTTATCCGAAAAGTACCAAAATTTCACCTTAAGCTAAATTCGATATTCCGAATCCAAAAATGAATTCCATTTTGAAATATCAAATATATATAATTTCAAAAATTAGGAATTACTATTCATAACGACTAGTTTGATTGGTTGTGGTGTGTGTTAGAACTCGAAGTTGCGTACAACACACGCTACTGTATTATTCAAAGGAAAGCGTATCGTGGAAGCTTGGGATGTTTCATTTTAATTTTTTTTGATGTCCTAATTTAGTAAAAAAGTTTAAAATATTGTATTTAAAAATGTTTCACTATTAAAAGTTGATAAAAGTGCAATACTGGAAATGAATATGTTCTTGCATTATGTCTAAGAAACTAATAATATGGATTTTAAAATTATAAGGATTATATAAAGTTTAAAATTTTGTTAATAATATTCATAACCTCTTTTGAATGGAATTTTTGGCAAGTCATGGTGCGCTTGAAATCGGTGTTGTGTGTAGTGCATGTTATTGAATTAATTTGAAGAAATAACACACTATGAAATCTTGGGGTGTTACAAGATACATATCATTTCCCAATTAACTAGAGAGAGATATAGGTCACACTCAACAAAAAAATAATTTCATACATATATTTGGAATATGATCAAAAAACATTCACCATATCATATCCCAAAAATGAAATGTGTTTAATAAAAATTTGATCATTTCATAACCTATGGAAAAGGCTCGTTCTACAATCATTTCATCATTTAATCATATCATAACCCATGGAAATGAGTATGTTTGATAATTATTTCCACATTTTATAACCCATTGAATAAAATATGGGTTGACAAACATTATTCAATCTTAAAAATAATCCTTTTTGAGAAAGAATATGAATTTTTTTCTTTGGTCATATTTGAAGTAAAACATAATTAGTTTCAATAGATGTTATCTTTTATGAAAAAAAATTTCAAATAAAATTCACTTTAATTGTTTCTTGAGGAAAATAAAATATCCTTTAAAATTATGTTTTAAAACTAAAAATTAATATAATATTTTGGAAATAGTTTTTTGTGAAAAAATTTGAAAACTTATAAAGGAAGTTGTGTAAATATTTCCACTCATTTCATGACTAAAATAAATTTTTATTTGAAATAATATTTAAAAAATGTTCATAAATTATTATAAAAATACTTTTGTTTGATGATAACCATGAAAACATATAATGGAATATTTAAAAATCATTTAAATAAATTTATGACAAAAATATTCATTCCACTATAAAAAAAAGTATTAAAAAATAAATAATTTTCAAAATAATTTATATTAGAAATTTGATCGAAATATTATTGAGTAATTTTCAGAGAATTGTTTTTCATGATGATAGATAATTCTATTACAAATATACACGTTAAAATTAATATTTATTTCCCATTTTTAATAAAATTACAATAGAACTTGTTTGGAAATAAACAATAGATTCCAATTATTTTTTTGAATAATTTAAACAAGGGTATTTTTTTCATAAATAAATTTGATATCAATAATTTTTTTTGAGAATATTGTACGAAAAAATAGGAATAAGAATAGTATTTCAATTGAATATATAAATAAAGACGATTCCCTTCAAAAAACCTATTGAATCCATGAGTACATAAATTAATAAATGTGAAGAGAAAAAAGTATTCTAATGAAATAACAATAGGATGAGGATATTCATAAATTTTGTGAGTGATAGATCATAATATTTGATCAATGAAAACATAGTCATAAATAATCATGATAAATGATGAGATTGTAACATAAAATCATTAATCAAATTTGTAAATATTAATTATAAGTCCCTTGAAAGGGAGCTCATAAAATGGATACGTAAATCCCAATATTTATTAGGTGAATCATCATAAAATATATTTATGGTAAATAAATACATCACAATAATGAAATAGGTTTTGAATATGGAATGTGTTTTACAGAAGTAAAAAAGTGAGAGGAGAATCATTAAACTTAAGTTCTAAATTCTATCATACACATTTAAACATCTTGTGTTATAAATATATATATTTAATACACCGACTAATATTAATAATAATATATATCTAAAAAAATTAAATTCTTATGAAATTTAATTACCCATCCATAAAATATTTCCATGTTAATGTCATGTTTCGGGAAATAAATGCTTTTTTCAGTATGGTTTGAGTTGTTAATTTTTCATCTCATATTTTGATCTTTATTCAATAATATAAATTCTTTTCAACATGATTTAAATATAATATATATAAATTATTTATAAATTTTTAGTAACATATAATATTTAAATATATATAATGAAATAAATTATTCCTGAAGAAGGTAGGTCATACATACTCAAGAAATTAATTTCCATTTTCTTGGTGGATTTAATGATAAAATGTTAAATAATATATAACTACTAAAGGGTAATATTTATGAAACATATATTAGTTTTTTTAATTAAACTACTCCTTATTACCATCCATGTAAATTGTGTACGAATCACATCACTTCTCAAGGAGGTAGTCCACCGTACACAGGAGCGGTGTTATCATGTTCTCAAAAAATAGAATGTATGAAAATATAAATGATATAATATTTATATAAGTATAATAATATAATAAATATCATATATAAACATATAATACATAATTATATCAATCCTTGATGAGTTTTTATTGAAAATGAATAACATAGGTGTGTGATGCAGTAAACCTCCATACACATGAATGTTGATTTCATACCACATTTTACTGAAATAGAGACAATTGTAGTGAATTATCTTAAAATGAAAACATATCAGTATAATAAATAAAATGAGGTTATTATATCATCATATTTAATTAATAATTTAATAATATGGAGGAATAAATAAAATAATTTTCTATATTAGGGTTGTTAATCTTTTTTGGAAAAATTCATTTTAGTTTTCAAACAAATGATTATTAGATTATATTTATAACCAAATTAAAGAATCTAGTAGTGTGGGAGGGAAATAATTATGTCATTTTTTTAGGTTTTTCTGATACGAATGTTTTTTAATGTCCTAATTGGATAGGGGAAAGTGTATCCTTTTATAAGTGAGGTGAGTGTAAGACATGTAATTTTTAGAAGACAAAAACACATACCCATGTTTTTATAATAAAAAAAGATTTATAATTAGGTAAATAATGATAATAGATGACTTAATTTGGGAATAATTCTATGAATTGGGTTTTGTAAATGTTTTGGTTCATTTTTATCCCTTATCGTTTTAGTTTACCCCAGAAAACCCCATTTTTTACCTTTACAGCGTTAAATAAATTTTTTATATTTTTACTATTAATTAGGATTAATAATAAAAATAAAATTATTAAATAATATAAATTATTATAACTAAATATATTTAATTTTAATTTAATAATTCAATGAAATTTTTTTACATATATTAATTTAAAAATAATCACACAAACGCAATGAGAATCCAATTTTTCCAAGAAAAATATTCAAAATATAAAAATTCTTTCATATCAAAATAATAGATCAAAATGATTATAAGAAACATAATTTTATTAATATTTATATATATATAATGTAACATTATTTTCTGTAAAAAAAATATTTACAAAACATTATGCTATTAATTGCGTTTAAAAATGATAAAATATTATAAAAGTAGTATTTTTAATTAATTATAAAAAAATATATCTTTATGGAAATTAAAAAGAATTCAGTATTAAATAATTTTGACAATTCCTTCAATAACTAACATTATTTTTATAGATAATTTTTCTTAAATATTTCAAAAATTATTTTCTAAAGAAGTTTGTAAAAGAGGAAAAAATGATTTTTTAAGATATAGTTTGTCTGTGTATAATTAGATTTTTTCTTATCTCATTCCTAGAAAACACAAAAATTTAATATAATAAATTTAATTGAATATATAATATATAAATATTTTTAAAATAATTAAAAAATTATTTTCTTATATATTGAGGAAAAATGTGATCATTTCAATAAATTAATTTTTTAAAATCAATTATTTTCTAATATTTTTATTTAATTTCCAATAAATTGGATTCCAAATAATTCATTTTATATAAATTTTTATACAATATATTTTTATAATTTACATAATATTTTTCATACCTACCATTCAAAAAGTAAGGTGATAATTATTATATTAAATAATAATATTTGAAATGTATTCCAACTATCATTTTAACTGTGTGTTTCATTTAACAAAAAATATCAGTAAGATTAAATTTAATTTGAAAAGATATTTCCAAAAAAAATTGGGGTTTTAAAAATCATTTTTGATACCTTTTCCATTTAATTTTCACATGATACCATTTTGGTTTTTACATTGGTAACTAGTTTTCAATAATGTTACTTATTTTTTAAGAAAAATATATGATAATTATTGATACCAAATTAGTGTGTTTTGAATATAACATTATGATCAATAAAATATAATTCAATATATAAAAAACTGAAACCTAAATATTAAATTAACATGATATATATATAGATTTGTTTGAGGAAAACATGATGTTTTACTCATTATGTGTTCTTAATAATTAATTACATTAATTAAAAATTAAAAAAATGATAATATATTTCTATATTTTATATACATAATATTAGATACCTTATATTAAATATAACAACATAATTTAGCAGAAATAATTTCACCATATCTATAGAACAATTCATTAAAAATAACTCCTTCACAATTCTCATGTTTAATAACATTAATACAATTAATCATACATGTATACGAAAAATTGAAATTAACCTTCTTAAAATATATCAATATTTTGATTTAAAATATAAAATCAATTTATAAAGATTTATATTCTAAAAATGGTCAAAATATTTATTAAATATAAATAATTCTTATAATAAAATAAAACTTATACTAAAAAACACAAAACCTATGTTTTATGATTTTGTTTTAGAAAATTTAAATGGTTTATTTTCCTTTATAATTTTTTTATAAAAATGATTTTACATAATATTTAATTCTTCCTTTTATTATGATAATTGTATAAATCTAATGGTATGAGGACAATCAATTTTTCCCTACTCGCATAAATTATATAAAAAAAAATCCAAACTTCGCTCTAGGATAATATTGTTCTTATAAATAAAAAATTGATGTTAATGTTGTCAAATTAAAAATCAAAGAAGAAACATTTATATAGAATTATAATTATAAATATTTTCACAAAAATATAATATATATTAACTATTATTTATTTTATTTTTTATGAATCTATAACAAGATTGTAGTTATTATATTAAATATATCAACCATACTTTTTACATAATATATTCTGTATCTTAAAATAATTTTTATATAATTTAATTTTTATAATTGTTTTGTTTTATTACATAAACTAGTGTTATGAGTTATTTTTCTATACTAAAGGTTTTTTATTAAATATTTATTATTTGTAATGACATGTATTTTAATTTCTATTACTATTTCATAATTCTATTACCTATATATTTACCCACAATTGATGTTGATAAATTTTTATGGTTATAAACCTTTTCATGTTTTATTTTGGTATTTTTTTTCAAATTTCAAACTCTATCAAACATATTTGTCCATAAAGTAAAATATAATTTATAATCTCGAGCTGTTACATTCTTCCTTTTAAAAAATATTCATTATCACAATACTAATTATTAATAAATAATTGTATTAATCAAGGGTATCTGAATGATAGAAAAAACTAAAGATATATTTTCAAATGAGGTTTCATCCTTAATATCCTAGTTATGACTTTAGAATACAAATTTTACCCTTATTGTATACACCAATGGCTTCATCATCCCATTGAAACTTATTTATCAATGCCCATTTCTTCCACAAACGAAGAATCTTATCAATCTATAGAGAAATTAAACTTAGTATTTAGTCCCATATTATTAAACATTTAATCATAAAAATATCATTTCATTATTTTCATAATCAACCAAAATTCATTAAAAAATTTCGCTATCTTCATTGGAGTGTTTAGTAATTCAAATATGTTCACATTTTTAATCATAATTGATGATAAATAGTTTATCATAATTATATTATTTTGCACTTAAATTATGATAACACTGGGTCTAATTTTTTTTAAATCAATCTATTATACATGGATCCAATTTTAAACTTGATTTCTACTAAATTTGGAAAATATTATAACCAAATAGTATTAACATGAGAGATGAACAATTAACATAATAAGGGAACTATTGGACCAAAATTACCTGATAGTTTCATCCTCCAAAATTATTTCTTTTTAAACAATTATAAATTTTTTTAATTCAACTGGAATCAATCTCATTTTAACATATATAGTAATAATTACATCCATAGTTACATTGATTTTGTTTTTCTCATAAATCATTTCCTAACCTATAAAACAGATTTTCCAAATTTCTACTAAATAACTCAAAATGTTTTAACTAAAAAATTATTGAAATATATGACATCTAAATATAACATAAAAGGTATATAAGAAAGAAAAAATAAATTAATTTGAACATTACCTTTTAAATATCTATATTTCAAACTAATATATCTATGGTAATCTTCCAATTAGTTTGTATGACCTAAATATATTCATATCCCACATAATGGTTTGTGAAGAGTAAAAAGTCAACAAAATCATATCCCCTAAGATTGTCTAGCTGGGTTTTAAATCACTATCCCAGTAAAATTTCACTAGAGTGAGGATTGAGTAAATATTAAAATGTACTTTTCAAGGTTGATTATCACTAGGTTCATCTCTGCCATAACCATAACCAGTTTACAATATACATAAATTGATGCAATAACATGTCAAAAACAAAATAACCACATTATAAAAACATTTCGTATCATTCTACATATAGAAATAATACATGGAATTATCCATAGGTTTTTTAATAATGTTTTAATATCCTAATCCTTTAACAATTAAAAATATACAATATTACCCCAACATCATATTTTATACCAACACAATGTTTTCCATAAAGCATAAAATTATCATCATCATTAACTTATCAACCCTTATGTTATCCTCAACTAAATTTATTCCCTCTAAAATGAAAAGTTTGCTAATTTGATACTAGTTATAACCACCAGGCTATAACAATGTCACAATTTGTTGACATTGAATAAAATATTGAATTATATATATCCCCATTACCATTTTGGATTAACTACTTATATAATTAATAAAACTAATTAATTAGAAAATTTAATGTTTTTATCTTCTAATAGACATTATTTTAATGAAAATAAGAATGTAATTAATCCAGAGTTGGTCTTCAATATATTATAAAAATTATAATAACATGAAATTATTCTTTATATTTCAAATGATATTAATTTTCATCAAAATTATTGGAAATGTTAAAATAAAAAGGGTTATATCAAACAATCAATAAGATAAAACATATTTATGAAGCTATAATGGAATGCAGTATATTATAGGGATAAATAAGAGTCCAACAATTTTATATAACTAAACATATGACACTGAAATTAATCCATGGATGGAATTAAAATATAAAATATCAAACTGATAAGAATGAATAAAATTCAAAGTGATGGAATACAACTTAAAAGACACGATATAACGTCAATGCCTCTTCCATGATATTATTCATACCTATAATGGAACAACTATGATATCATTCATTCCATCACAATTTGGCCCAAGATATCAGGCTTTCATTTGTTGTGCATAAATTAAATATCCAAAAAAAGTTCTCAGGAGACCAACCAATGTATTGGTTTACTATATAATAATGGGATATTCCTCTTAAATATTAAAGTCCAATTCATTCACAATATTAATGATATGAATATAAATTTAATTCTCAATCACCTTTCTTTTGTAATAAATAATCACACAATTAGAGACACAACTGGTTGTAATTTCAAAACTTATCTAGTCAATTTATGAATACATATGAATACATGAATCTTGAATACACCTTAATTAAATATTTATTATATAATGACATACTTTAAAAATCACAAAATATTAGGTGGTATATGTTTTTGGTAAATTAGAAATATATCATAATAAATGGAAATACTGGTATGAAAATGTAACACCCTAGGTAAATAAAGAATATGACATTTTCATATTTATCCATATTTGTGAATAAAATATTAATATGACTTTAAAGGGAATGCTATGCTCGATGGCGTACCCAACACGCAACAACGAGTTTCTTGGGAATCTTACGTTGCACTCTAATAATAAAATAATATTATTTTAAATGGTAGTTAACATGTAGCCATTGTATTGGAGGGAATGGATATAAATAACTAAAATATGATTATATATGTTTTTAAATGTTTTTACATTTATCCAATAAAAGATAAACGCTTAAAATATGGAAAGAAATAAATTTTAGGCGTATATGCCCTAGTTTTCACTAAAAGATCACTTATCTCCTTTTGATGGCGAGCCATCATTAAATATAGTTTTGTTCACTCTTATACATTCTATTGGACCAAATAAAACTCTTCTTAAGAATCGGGAAATCAAAATTTACTTTGTGTAAATTTTTGGTATCTTTCCGATAAAGTTCATTTTTTATTGAATAGTGTAAAATGTTGTATTTTAATTCAAAACCTATTTTTAATCTAATTTATTTATATGATTAGATTATCTTTTGAATTGGTTTTATATTGAAATTATAATATATTTTCACCATTAAATCCAATAGTGGTCGTTGGAATTAATTTCACTTTGAAATCACCCCTAAACTAATGTAAATCTTTTGATACTTATTGTTTCATAAAAATACACTATTTGCTCTGACAACGGGAATTAATTATTAAATTAATTAATGTGACTTATATGTTTTGAATTTTTTAAAATAGGCTTCATTTTTGAATTCGGAATATCAAATATAGCTTAGGGTGGGTTTTTGGGATTTTTCTGAAAAACATCAATTTTTGATCAATAGTGAAACCACTAAGTGGTACTTATAAAAACTGATTTTTCCGTTTAAATGAAATTTTTCCATCTTTGTGTTTTGAATTTCAAAAATCCGACATACATGATTGTCATTAATATGTAAAATGTGGTTCAATGAGACAAAAATAATTTTTTGGTGAATAGTAACTTATTAAGTTTTTAATCGCGATTAGAGGTAGTTACTGTAGTTTATGGTAAGAATAATGTTTTAATAAAATGAAATGACCTAGACACATGTACTACCCTCATTGGATGTTTCATGGCCGACCAAGACAATACATGGGTCAACATGGGGACCCCATGGAGCCACTTTGGTTGGAAAATGATATAAATATTTTTTATTTAATGTTAAAGTAAAAATGACACAAACATGAGATGTTTTACTAAAACAATTTTTACATGGGGTTATACAAGTCATAGTTTTGACTATAAATAGTCATTTAAAATATAAAAATATTTCCTACATCATAGTATTTTATTTATAATTTTTAGAGATTAAATAAATTAAATTATTTATGACATCATAATGATGCAGCGATGACCTTATTATTTAACGATTTAAATAAAATGGAATGATAATGTAATATATAAGACCTACACATGTCAAAAACCTATTGGATGAGTGTATTTCGAACACTTATCACCTTATCCTCTAAATACATCAATGTGGGGCATTTAAAATCTGAAACACTTTTGAAAATAAAGTAACATTTTGTAACTTTACAATAGTGCCCCTCCTCTCCTCTTATAAAAGTCCCCCACCTCTATCTCCTTACCAACACACCCAAAGCCTTTGTCTCGGCCAAACCCTGCCCATTTTGTCTCTCCAATTCCCTCTCTTACTCCTTGAAGCCTCACTTTGGGCAGAAGTCCTCCCAAGGAAGCCTTTGAACTCAAACCAACGGGAGTTACCTGATTTTAGGTTAATGTCTTCACTTGTGTCCTTTTGTTTTATTTTGCTTCTCCAACCCCCTAAACTCTTCTTATTCAGTAATTTTGTAACAAATCCAGTATCATCAATATTATAGGATGTTTTTATATGAAGTATTCTAGCTACACTTACACACACCTACATCTAATGGTGAAAGAACATACTGTTTCTGTGGATGGCGAATTTCTGCCTCCCGAAACGATGATTGTTCAACATTCTTCTAACACCTTCAAAGGTGGACATTAAGATGACAATATATTTATATATGACATATAATAAGTTTATGTTTTACTTAATCTTCTGTATTCTTCATTTATGGTGTACCTTTATGGTTTCCATTATGGGTAAACGCGATATCTTCATTTAAGGAAGTGCGGACTACCGCCCCCTCAAAGTGATTTGATTCGTTAATACCATATGTGGTACATATAAAGGATATATTTAATGATATTATATATGATACCATACTGGAATTAAAATACTATTATGTATCATTATGTTTTAATTTCATTAAATATGAAATAGAAATGGAAGTAGCGTTCATGCATACGTACGGCTTACCGTCTCCATGAACGGTACATTTCATTTCTTATCTCAAAATGTTATGTAATATTATATGTACATATATATAATGGATAAATATGTACTATATTACATATAAATTATGGATATCATTCTGTAATTATAACATATATATATCTCATTCATTTTGTTTTAATTCCATTAATATGACAAAAAAATGAAAGTAGCATTCATGCGTACGTACGAACTACCGTCTCCATGAACGATGCTTTTCCTTTTTTATCTCCAAATGATATGGAATAGTATAAAATAAATATTTAATGGATATATATGATATTTTAATCATTAAAACTATTCTGGAAATTATTAACATATAACTACATGGGAAATCTTTTTTCAAACAAGTTCATTTTTGACTCATGTACCAAACATCAACAGAAACGTCTGATATGAACTAACATTATTAAACATTTATTATAACATTATAATATGTGATATGAACTGAATAATAATCTCTAAATTAGGTAATTAGGCAATTATTAATTGATCAATGTTTATTATTCAGGAATATAAAGAAACGAACAAGACAAGTTGGACTTCAGGTAAGGGATCATACTCCACTATTTCTTTTTAAGTACACTCTTTTATGTCATTCCTTTTAAAGATCATCTTTCTTGTTATTGGAATGTTCTGTTATATTAATCTTACTGTAATTTTTATGTTAATATGATGAGAGACCCTATTCTCTCTCATCAATCCATTTTGGAAGTTTTGAGTGGCGCCGTTAGGCTGCCGAATTTTCGTAAGAGATCTATCTTCTCTCTTTCTTTTTAAGTACTCTCTTTTATGTCACTTCTTTTAAGATATTCTTTGTTATGTTGGGGGATTTTCTTTTATATTCCTTTTTCTTTAAACTTTATGTTAATATTATGATAGACCCTATTTGATCTCATCAATCCAATTTTGGAAGTTTTAAGTGGCGTCGTTAGGCTGCCGAGTTTTCGTAAGGGTTTTTTCATCTCACTTTTATTCCCATGAGATTTATGCTACATTTGCCACAATTTACTTTGAATGGTGTATGTACTGACCATTATTTTACTCATTGTGTAATATTCTTTCAGTTATGATAATTTACATCAATGTTGTATTTTCCTTCTTTCACGGGGCGTATGTTTCGAAAGATACCCATGTCGGTAAGGGAACCTTTCACCCTCCTATTTTTAAAAGACTTATTTTGTTAAGTCTTTTAATTCACATAATATTATTTCGGGATATGTTATTATATATCATTATTGATGTAAATTATATGTCCAAGTGATGAGATACCCTTTTTACCTCTCATCAACTCTTTTTCTGAATTTTGAAGTGACATCGTTAGGCTGTCGAATTTTGTCAAGGGAACTTCTTAACCCAATTTCGATTCTTTGGGATAAACTTGTACACCTTGAATATGTCATTCTATGATTATGTGTGAATGTCCTCTGATTGTTTTACACTTAATACCCACTTATATTCCGTGTATTCATTTTTCACACATAGTTATGTAACTGGTTTATCCTTAAACCAAGGATACCGTCTTTGTAAGGGACTTCATCTCAATCTCCTTTCATTGAGGCATATTCTGTTTTATACAAAACCTTCTTTTATACGGTGTATAAACCCCTTTGACTTTTAAGTTTATTCAAAAGGAATCTTTTTTATATGAAGTGTTTATTAAACGACAGAAGGGAATGTTTTTGTCGTACGTATGCGGCGACAACGACTTCTCCGCCGTTGTGACCATTATTTGAATTTCGGCCTCCTCTACAAGCCATACCTTCATTTTAAAAGAAAAATAAATACCATTTTTTACTTTTCTTTTATTTTGGTATTGAAAATGGTTTTCATAATGTTTTTATATCAATGTTTTGTATTGATATATTGTGATTGAAAGGTGGAAATGTTATGTTTCCTTTATGCATGTTTTATGTGATACGATTATGTTGAGGTTTTTGGGAATTATTATGAAGACGGGTGGTTCTGTGATACACTAAAGGCGGGTGAGCCTGATATAACTCTCCAATGCATTGGGTAACGTGAAGGAGTGAAACGTTAAGGTTTGTCCGAAGAGATTTAGGTAATATACTGTGGTGGGTATTCCAAACATAACCAAGAGGGTTACTCCCTACGTAAGAATGTTATGAATGCCTCATGTTACCTTTTATGTCTTATGATTTCATTCTTATGTATATATGAACTCATGTTTCCTTTGAATATTTTTATAACCCTTACTGAGATTTTTATGCTCATCCCATGTTTTTGAAATGTTTTTCACAGGTCAAAGGAAAGGTACATGATGTGATGATAGTTTTAAGGATGTGTCATGAAAGAATCCATGTTTTATTTTAAATATGTTTCCATTTATGGGAAGAATGAATACTGTCTTTTATGTAACCTCTTTGTTTAAATGTGGAATGTAATGAAAGTTTTATGATCTAATTCTCTAAAACTCTAAACCTGAAAAGCTCCTCAATGTGTAATCTTGTAATAACTCAAGATTAAGTAAGGTTTAAGGGTGGGGCCTTATAGTTGGTATCAAAGGTCGGTTTAGATAACTTTAGAGGTTAGGGTATTCTCCAAGCATAAGTGATAGTACCATAATGGATAGGATTTCAGAAAGATTCCTAGTTTTAGATAAAGTGAATGAGTAAGTGTATCTTAGTGTTTACCTTCCTCATTAGTACATGATGGTTTTGTTGATATACTCACACTGACATTTCTGTTTTTAGTGAATGGATGGATCTAGAAGGCACCAAAAAGACAACAGGTTTGAAGGAAACTGTGGTGGTTCTATGATTAAGATACTAGATAAAATGGGGGATTCAATGAGGAAACTCGTGGTTGTTCTAAGCCAACAATCAAGGAGTCATGGTCAACCACTTGAACCTTGGTATGATCTTTAATGCATCATGTACGAGATGACCAATCGATGTGGAAGTTCAGGTAATATTTATAAAGGTAAGCATTAGAGTTTATATGATCCTTACTTTTGAGGTAATTATGGGTTACTATATGTTATGATGGAAGTGAAAGGCATGAGATAAAATTGAGGTTAAATTATGTTATGGTTATTTTGGATGATTTTATCTCTTTTTGGGGAATAATTTGAGAATTATATAGTTTTGGAAAATGGACAACACGCAGACCGTGTGACTACTAGTTGTGTCGGACAAAGCTGCGGGAATCGAACCCACAACCAAAGTGCAACTGGTATTTATCGCCTACCACTGGACTACGTGAAGTACCTGGTTAGTTTGACTGATTATTTTTAGTTAGATGATTTTATGAATTAAGAGTAAGTTGATTTTGGGTTATCTATGGATATTTATTAACCTATCATGGAGGATATGTGATTAGGTTAATTACTTTTCAATACGAGACATTAAGAGCAACAAATGTTGTTTGGAGTTAAATGTTACGATTTAACTTGGACGACTATGTGACTAAATCCTTCAAATGTTTGGGTTTCAATATTAGTTTGGTTTAATTTGAAGAAATTTATGGAAAAATTGATTATAGAATGGTCCTCGTTGAACTTTGGGTTTTGTTGGACAAATTTTGGAGATTAAGAATAGATTTTATTTTTAAAGGGTTATACTTTTCTGGATTATATGACCTTGTACTAACATTTTTGGTTTTGGTTTTGGTTAAGGTCTAAAGATATGGGAAGTATATAGTTCTCTTTGGTGGATTAGGTGATTCTCTAGATGTTGATTATAGTACTCTTAATGCGAACAAGTCTCCCTAAATACTCATCTTTTGGAAAAAAATATGAGTTTGATTAAGGAATCTAGTAAAAGTTGAAAGTCAACATGCGAAGTGATTATGTTTACTTATTAATAAATTCCTAAATAAAAAGTAACTTAAAACAAAAATTTTTTCTATTAACTTTTCTTACTGGGGAATCGAATACCGTTTAACCCATCACAATTTTGTGATTTTCTTATGGTTAACTTTCTCATAGACATGTTTACTATCACTCTCTCTCAAGAACATGACCCTTTTCTTTTTCTTCCATGTCCATGTTTTTATACATTGAATCCTAGTATGGGTTAACTCAGGTGACCTCTGTACTTATCTTCCTTTATTTTAAAGTGATTGTTTTACCGACTATTGTTCTGATGTGGTACTTTCAAGGATGTTCCAAGCTCAATTTTAAAAATTACGAGGACATAATTCCCAAAAGGGGGGAAGGATGTGACACCCTAGGTAAATAAAGAATATGACATTTTCATATTTATCCATATTTTTGAATAAAATATTAATATGACTTTAAAGGGGACGCTATGCTCGATGGCGTACCCAACACGCAATAACGAGTTTCTTGGGAATCTTGCGTTCCACTCTAATAATAAAATAATATTATTTTAAATGGTAGTTAACATGTAGCCGTTGTATTGGCGGTAATTGATAGAAATAACTAAAATATGATTATATATGTTTTTAAATGTTTTTACATTTATCAAATAAAAGATAAAGGCTTAAAATATGGAAATAATTCAATTTTAGGCATATATGCCCTAGTTTTCACTAAAGGTTCACTTATCGCCTTTTGATGGAGAACCGTCATTAATTATATTTTTGTTCACTCTTATACATTATATTAGACCAAATAAAACTCTTCTTAAGAATCGGGACATTAAAATTTACTTTGTGTAAATTTTTGGTATCTTTCCGATAAAGTTCTTTTTTTAATGAATAGTGTAAAATGTTGTATTTTAATTCAAAACCGCTTTTTAATCTAATTTATATATATTATTAGAATATCTTTTGAATTCGTTTTAAAGTGAAATTAGAATATATTTTTCCCATAAAATCCAATAGTGGTCATTGGAATTAATTTCACTTTGAAATCAGACTTAGACTATTGTCAATCTTTTGATACTTTTTATTTCATAAAATCACGCTATTTTCTCTGACAACGGGAATTAATTATTAAATTAATTAATGTGACTTATATGTTTTGAATTTTTTAAAATAGACTTCATTTTTGAATTCGGAATATCAAATATATCTTAGGGTGAATTTTTGGGATTTTTCTGAAAAACTTCAATTTTTTGATGAATAGTGAAACCACTAAGTGGTACTTATAAAAATTGATTTTTCCGTTTAAATGAAATTTTGCCATATTTGTGTTTTTAATTTCAAAAATCCGACATACATGGTTGTCATTAAGAAGTAAAATGTGGTTCAATGGGATAAAAATAATTTTTTGGTGAATAGTAACTTATTAAGTTTTTAATCGCGATTAGAGGTAATTTGTGTAGTTTATGGTAAGAATAATGTTTTAATAAAATGAAATGACCTAGACACATGTCCTAGCCTCATTGGATGTGTCATGGCCGACCAAGACAATCAATGGGTCAACTTGGGGACCCCATGGAGCCACTTTAGATGGAAAATGACATAAATATCTTTTTATTTAATGTTAAAGTAAAAATGACACAAACATGAGATGTTTTACTAAAAAAAAATTTACATGGGGTTATACAAGTCATATATTTTACTATAAATAGTCATTGGACAGATAAAAAGATTTCCTACATCATATTAGTTTTTTTATAATTTTTAGACATTAAATATATTAAATTATTTACGACATCATGATGATGCAGCGATGACCTCATTATTTAACGATTTAAATAAAATGGAATGATAATGTAATATATAAGACCTACACATGTACAAAATCTATTGGATGAGTGTATTTAGAACCCTTATCACATTATCCTTAAAATAATTCAATTTTGGACCTTTAATATCCGAAACCCTTTTGAAAATAAAGTAACATTTTGTAACTTTACAAGAGTGCCCCTCCTCTCCTCTTATAAAAGGCCCCCACATCTACCTCCTTACCCACACTCCCAAAGCCTTTGGCTCGGCCAACCCCTGCCCATTTTGTCTCTAAAATTCCCTCTCTTACTCTTTGAAGCCTCACTTTGGGCAGAATTCTTCCCAAGGAAGCCTTTGAGCTCAATCCAAAGGGAGTTACCCGATTTTATGGTAATGTCTTCACTTGTGTCCTTTTGTTTTATTTTGATTATCCAACCCCCTAAACTCTTTTTATTCATTTATTTTGTAACAAATAAAGTATCTTAAATATACTAGGATATTTTTATAATAAGTATTCGATCTACAATTACACACACATTCATCTAATGGTTAAAGAACATACTGTTTCCGTGGATGGAGAATTTCTGCCTCCCGAAACGATGATTGTTCAACATTCTTCTAACACCTTAAAAGGATGCCATTAAGATGAAACTATATATATATATGATATATAATATGTTTATGTTTTACTTATGCTTCTGTATTTTTCATTTATGGCATACCTTTATGGTTTCCATTATGGGTAAACGTGATATCTTCATTTAAGGAAGTGCGGACTACCGCCCCCCAAAGTAATATGATTCGTTAACACCATATGTGGTATGTAAAAAGGATATATTTAATGATATTATATATGATACCATACTGGTATTAAAATACTATTATGTATCATTATGTTTTAATTCCATGAAATGTGAAATAGAAATGGAAGTAGCGTTCAGGCGTACGTACGGCTTACCGTCTCCATGAACGGTAGATTTCATTTATTATCTCAAAATGTTATGTAATATTATAAGTACCTATATATAATGGATATATATGTAATATATTACATCTAAATTATGGATATTATTCTGGAATTATATCATATATATATCTCTCTCAATTTTTTTTAATTCCATTAATATGACAAAAAAATGAAAGTACTGTTCATGCGTACGTACGGCCTACCGTCTCCATGAACGATGCTTTTCCTTTTTTATCTCCAAATGATATGGAATAGTAAAAAATGAATATTTTCTGGATATATATGATATTTTAATCATTAATACTATTCTGGAAATTATTTACATATAACTACATGGGCAATTTGTTTTCAAACAAGTTCATTTTTGACTCATGTACCAAACATTGGCAAAAACGTCTGATATTAACTAACATTATTAAACAATTATTATAACATTAAAATATGTGATATGAACTGAATAATAATCTATAAAGGAGGTACTTAGGCAATTAATAATTGATCAATGATTATTATTCAGGAATATAAAGAAATGAACAAGACAAGTTGGACTTGAGGTAAGGGATTCTACTCCACTCATTCTTTTTAAGTACACTCTTTTATGTCATTCCTTTTAAAGATCATCTTTCTTTTTATTGGGATGTTCTTTTATATTAATATTACTGTAATTTTTATTTTCATATGATTAGAGACCATATTATCTCTCATCAATCCATTTTGCAATTTTTTAGTAGCGCCGTTAGGCTGCTGAATTTTCGTAAGAGATCTATCTTCTCTCTTTCTTTTTAAGTACTCCCTTTTATGTCACCTTTTTTAAGATCTTCTTTGTTATGTTGGGGGATGTTATTTTATATTACTCTTTTTTTAAACTTTATGTTAATATGATGAGAGACCCTATTTGATCTCATAAATCCATTTTTGGACGTCTTAAGTGGCGTCGTTAGGATGCCGAGTTTTCGTAAGGGATTTTTCATCTCACTTTTATTCCCGTGAGATTTATGCTACATTTTCCACAATTTAATTTGAGTGGTGTATGTACTGACCTTTATTTTACTCATTCTGTAATATTATTTCATTTATGAGTATTTACATCAATGTTGTATTGTCCTTCTTTCACAAGATGTATGTTTCGAAAGATACTCATGTCGGCAAGGGAACCTTTCACCCTCCTCTTTTTAAAAGACTTATTTTGTTATGTATTTTAATTCACATAATATTATTTTTGGATATGTTCTTCTCTATCCTTATTGATGTAAATTTTATTTCCAAGTTATGAGATACCCTTTTTATCTCTCATCAACTCTTTTTCTGAATTTTGAAGTGACGTCGTTAGGCTGTCGAATTTTTGCAGGGGAACTTCTTAACCCAATTTCGATTCTTTGGGATAAACGTGTACACCTTGAATATATCGTTTTATGATTATGTGTGAATGTCCTCTGATTGTTTTACACTTAATACCCACCTATATTTCGTGTATCCGTTTGTCACACATAGTTATGTACCTGATTTATCCTTAAACCAAGGATATCGTCTTTGTAAGGGACTTCATCTCAATCTCCTTTCATTGAGGCATATTCTGTTTTATACACAACCTTCTTTTATACGGTGTATAAACCCCTTTGTCTTTTACGTTTATTCAAAATGAATCTTTTTTATACGAAGTGTTTATTAAATGAAAAAAGGGAATGTTTTTGTCGTACGTATGCGGCAACAATGACTTCTCCGCCGTCGTGACCATTATTTGAATTTTGACCTCCTCTACAAGCCATACCTTCTTTTTAAAAGAAAAATAAATACCATGTTTTACTTTTCTTTTATTTTTGTATTGAAAATGGTTTTCATAATGTTTTTATATCAATGTGTTGTATTGATATCTTGTGATTGAAAGGTGGAAATGTTAGGTTTCCTTTATGCATGTTTTACGTGATACAATTATGTTGAGGTTCTTGGGAATTATTATGAAGATGGGTGGTTCCGTGATAAAATAAGGGCAGGTGAGCCCGATATAGCTCTCAAATGCATTGGGTAACACGAAGGAGTGAACCGTTAAGGTTTATCCAAAAAGATTTAGGGAATATACTGTGGTGGGTATTCCAAATGTAACCAAGATGGTTACTCCCTACGTAAGAATGTTATGAATCCCTCAAGTTACCTTTTATGTCTTATGATTTCATTCTTATGTATATATGAACTCATCTTTCCTTTCCATATTTTTATAACCCTTACTGAGCTTTTTATGCTCATCCCAAGTTTTTGAAATGTTTTTCACAGGTCAAGGGAAAGGTACATGATGTGAGGATAATGTCAAGGGTGTGTCAAGAAATAATCCATGGTTTATTTTAAATATGTTTCCGTTGATGGGAAGAATGAATACTGTCTTTTATGTAACCACTTTGTTTAAATGTGGAATGTAATGCAAGTTTTATGATCTAATTATCTAAAACTCTAAACCTGAAAAGATCCTCAATGTGTAATCTTGTAATAACTCAAGATTAAGTAAGGTTTAAGGTTGGGGCCTTATAGAAAACATTTCAAAAAAATCCAAAATATACCCTTGTATTCCATCTATCATAAATAATGGATACGATAAAGTATGTATTTTTTTATATGAAAAGGATGATATATAAAACCATGTTAAGGAATATTGAAATAATAAAAGTATAAGATTAATAAATGTGTGTTAAGAAAAGTATCATAGTGATAACACAGGGGTAAGAATCATAATATTTAACATTAAAGATGAAATAAGATGACCACAACAAGGAAACAAAAGAATATGAAAACAACATAAAACATGACATTATAAGCATATGTCACAGATAAATATTGTTAAATCATAAAATAAAATAGTAATGATAAAATAATGTGAAATATAAAATTTATCTTTATATGTAAAAATATTACCCAATGAATTGGACGACGTTATAATTTCTGGCCCACCCATCACATTCATATCATGTGCTTGCATTTGCGTGCCATAGATATGATACACTATAAGGATTTATTGAATAACGTTTAATAAAAGTATCATGGAATGTTGTTTATTCACATTTTAGTACCCTTTAAATGATGAATATGTATATCTCGGTAAATACCCTCATGTGGAAATGGGGATGAATATACACAACACAAATGTTTTTCATAAGAAATCACGAGATTATTTATGTATCATAATGTGTGTACATATAGTTTTATATAAGGTTTTACTGATAATAAAATTTTTATTAAAATTAATTTTGGAAAATAAGTACAATAAATCGATCTATGAAAACATTTTCCACATTGTAAAATTCAAAATCAAATGTCAAAACCTAAAAATATTCTTGATGAAAGGGGGAAATGAGTGAATCCTCTAACATTGAGAAAGAACTCGTAAATTCATAGGAGAAGCTTATTTATAGAATGGGAAGATATTTTTAGGTATTTGGAGTGGTATGAGTAGGATTTAAATCATGATCAATGGTTTTCAAGTGAAGTGCACTGTGGTGGGGTATTTATAGAAAAGGGGAGGGGGATTCATTATTAATTTATAAAAATATGTTATGGATTAAATATAAAAATTAATCAAAACCAAAACCCCTTCATTATTTTTTCAATTATTTCATCAAAATAGGAGTTTCATTTAGTTGTTTACGTATCAACAGAAACAAAAATTTTAAATAATGCTACTCGATATGTAGATGTGAATTATATTCCGAAATATTTTATTTTAAAACCAAAGAATTTAATATTGTATTGGGTGGATTTTGTAATTGTTTTTAAAATAAATAAAATATAATAAAAGATATGTTAATTTACATAGTAAATATTTATTTCTTCCTAGATTTATTTGATAACTTTTATTCCCTCAATTTTGTGCATTAATAATGTCTTAATATGGACTGCATATTTTGGTCATATTTAATTTTTACCAAAAAAATTGACTCTCTCAGAAAAAAAGTAAAATTAATCATTGGTTAATTTTTACTTGAAAATTTTATAAATAATATTTATTTAATCAAAATAATTCAAAAAACATTAAAAAAATTATATTAGATAAATATACTCATTTAATGGAAACAACCTATTTCTAGGAAAATAATATTTTTATAAACCATATAAAAAATACATTTACCATCAATTTGTTATTTTATCATTTTATATAATTAAATTTTATATAAAAATTATATTATTTGAATGTAATATTTTTTAAAAATTATTTAATTTTCCAAAAAAGATTTTTGAGAAATATGTTTTCCAACAAAATAAAATTTTGGTTTCTTCATATCAAAAAATAATTTTCATCAATTGCTATTTAATTTTATATATAATTTAATACTAATAATGGATAAGTATAATAAATATTATATAAAAAATTTAAAATAAAAATTTATACTACCAGGGTGTAGATACATAAAAACTTATTACACCAACATCGACCATTTGGTTAATATTTGCACTGGTGGGACTTTCATAGGGTGGTTCAGTCATCATGGTTTGGGTTTTGATCTCAATAAACTCAAACTTATATTTTAAATAGTTAAATATATGTTTCATTTGTTGATTATATTACATGGAATGATCATTAGAAAAGTATAAGGACACAGTCTCCCTCATAGGGTCTAGCAATTAAACTTCATAGGGTACAATCATATTGGTTTAGTTAATATTGTATTCCGTATGTGTCGATTGCACTTTATCATAACCTATGATATATAAAAATTTTCACATTCACTATTAAATTACTATATTATAAATTGTTGAAATTACTATTTTTCTTTTCAATATTACAAACTATATATTATAATGGTAAAAATTAAACAAATTAGTGTATGCGTTTTATCTAACAAAATTTATTGTGAATGAATTCCATAAATCTCGAAAAGAATTTAAATTAATATCATTTTTTATTTACATTCTTACACCATTCATAAATTTCACCGATTAAATTTCATCTCCATCATGAATATATATAGGGGTTGTTAAGTTTCATCCCTTCTTCTAGTTCCCATGATTCTTTCAAAATCATGTGATTTCTTGGAAACAATTTTACTAGGTGTCATGTCGTGTTTCATAGAAATGTGGCTCAAGGATCTATGATATTCATTAACTACTCCTCTTATGAAATACCATTATCTAGTGGTACCACCATTAGATTCTATACTGTGTGAGTTTTGTTATATATATTATCAAGAGGGTTAAATGGATCACATTATGTACTTGGGATTAGGTAGGTGAGAGTGATAATTAATAGGGCACAACTCAAATGATATCAAGGATATCAAAGTGGGAGATGTCTCTTAGACAAAGATTTCCCTTCTTCCCAAAATGAATGAATTTATTCTATAGTGATATATGGAGGAACAACATATCTCCATCACCAAACTACTGGTCAAATCAATGATTATATGTGGTGATTTAACGATTAATTTTTATAGAATTCATATTCTATTGAATGCTTTTTACCTTTTCTATATTTTCTTAGATAATATCATATCCAATAATCCTCCACTCTCCATTATTATCCAAACATATTGGAGTATTAAAACACTTCCCATTTATATCCTCATAATGATCCATTTTAATTAAATTATTAATACTATTATTATATGACAACTCTTCTGGTTTCTAGTATTAATCCTAACATCATTGTAAATCTATTTAACCAGATCTCACCATATCCTCTATATTTTGAGTGATTTTCTTAGAATGAACTTCTATTTGTGGGTGAAAAGAAGTACTAAAACTCAATTATTTATTTAAAACATACAGAAGGATCCTATTGAACCTTGAGGTAAACCTCAAATCTTTATTTGATACATTTTATTGTGGAACTATTCTCATTAAATTAACTTAATTTGTGTATATAATGTTGAGTTGGTCTAGAGAGGTGTTTTTCTTTACAAAAAAAATGAAATGTATTATTAATGTTATCGACTATCAATTAGAAAGAATTATTACCATTAGATGACTTGGGGAGTACTGAGACAGAATCCAGGGTTTGGGTTTCCCTTTTCTTTAATAATATGGTTAATGGTTTCTTCATACCCTTAATCTTCTAAGATTCTAACATAACTTTTTGGCATTCTAATGCTTGAGATAAATAACTGACAATCAAATTTTCTTGTAAACCAACTAGATACCTTACTTATGATCTTGGTAAATCATAGTTAATCCTAGAAGAATAGAGAGTTATGTTTAATGCGGCTCTAATAGAAGTTCCATATTCAGTTATTGTTTCAATGGGACACTTATTTGGGTTAATACCATATAAATCCTTTTTGATCAAAGTATAACCAATAATTATTCTGAACCTGTGTTTACATATCTTTATCTTCATTTTAATTCAGTTTTATCTAATAAACATTTAATGGTGGAGAAGATTTGCATATAAGGTAGTTTGATGTTATTTTTAGGATTCTTATATCAATCCATTCCATAACTAAGAAGATTTTATCCTTTTTAGTTCTAATCATTGATACATTTTTTGGATCGTTTTAACTCATATTATATACTTATATGATCAAAATTCTAGGATGGTAATATATTGATAAATACTAATCCATTACCTACTCTTACCACATTCATTGGTACATATTGATATCCTTTGGTGTGAATGTATATTTTTATGATTTATGCAATTTACACATATCACAATTCTCCCCATAGAGATAATATTGAAAATTAATTAATGTGAAAATCACTATATTATATTATATATCATTCACTGGGCATTTAAACGCATGGATTATTAATTTGAAGGAGGTATATGATATCTATTTATAACCATGGATATATAAAAACCCAATAAACTATTTTGACATATCACTATAGATATCAAGTCCCTCCCAACTGGTGGATATTAGGTGCATAACTATAGTTGATAGCCTCTTTTATAAATATTTTTCACCAACATCACATTCATTAGTCCCGAAAAACATCACTCCCATAATATTTAGGATGGTTAGTTGGATTGAAAATTATGACATGATTATCAAAAATATATGATAGGACCTTTATGATACAAGGTAAATATGGATCTCGATCACAAATTTTGGTCTAGTCTATCATTCAATTTCAACTATTTTCTATGGATCCAGCGATATCCCTTATGTCATGATAAAATTCCATAGTAATGTTATTTTCTTAATAAAAACTATCATTTACAATAATTCAATTAATATATTTTCATTTTCAATGTTTTAGTATTTCATTAAAATTATCCTCACGTCTCACCTTGATTTTGGAGAAGAAAAGAATATCATTTATAAAGACTATAACTAATCAATCCAAGAAATAGAAAAATACTATATTCATTATGAATTTGAGAATAGATAGATTATGAATTAGTCCAAATGGAATAAATATGAACTCATAATTATGGTAACCTTTTCAAAATGTTTTATGAGGGATATCCTCCATCTTAACCTTAACATGATAATAACATAGTCTATGATCCATCATATAAATGCACTAGGCTCTACATTGTAGATTGAACCAGTCATCAATCTGTGGAAGAGAATAATTATTCAATTTCATGATATTTTGTGATCAAAATAATATATTAAATGACACATGGAATCATGTTTCTTCCTAGAAATAAAGACCTCATTGCCTATGATTAACATGGGTGTATAACCATTTTTACAGATTCACCTCTAGGTGATTCTTCTATTCATAAAGTTCAAAAGTGTCCATTCAATATGGTGTCTAGATTATTTTATGATCTCTTATAATAATTTTGATTGATATTTCAACATCATATTTAGTAGGAGGATATAAGATATTTTGTAACACAAAGACTTATTCTCTTATAATGGGAAAGTCATCAATAATGTTCACTTCATTAGTTTTAATAATTTCACGTGGAAATGATTTCTCAGAGGGTAGTAATATCCATGATTAATAATATTATTCCAATGAAGTTCAAACATAATCCTTATAATTATATAAAATCATATGGTGATTATTGATATAGTGTGTAATTTGATTTTCCTAGTAATAAATGTTTACGATAAGCAAGGAAATCAATTTTATCCCCATAAATTAATTTAATTCTTCTATTTCATGTATTATATGTTCTTTTATGAAATTAATTATAAAATATGGAATAATGGATAAGTTATATAATTCTGATGCAATAATTAACCGATTTTTTATTTTCACTAATACCTTTATTTCAATATTTATCGGTGTTATTTGAATGGTTATATAGAACATGAATGATATGAGTGAATGTGTAGAACTATAATAACATTGGATATTTGAATATCATGAATGGATAAAAAGATAATTTTCACTATTTGACTCAATTTCTAATCATTTATTTCATAAAAAATTTACTTAGATATGTTAGCTTTCAAACTATTATGAAAATAATAGTGAATCTATTAACATTTGAGTGATGTAAAAAAAGACTACATGTATTGTTTAAGTAATAAATTTATAGAATTGAATTGAAGTTATGAATGTTCAATTTACTAACATTATATTTTGTTTTAATTATATTTTCATTCATAACGTATTTTATGGTTCTTTTTAATTTACTAAATCATATATCAGGGGAGTGTTAAATCATTGATACCTCATGACCTCTTTATCGAGCACTTTGTGATGATCATATTAATAATCAATGCACCATTATGGGGTTATTAACACTCAGTACAACCATGCTAGAGCCACATTTACTTTTACTCTCCAAATATATATATTTTTTTCTTATAAAACAAACAATCAATAATCTAACATTATTTAGGGATTTTTTAAAATGCTTATTCTAATCTATAAGGCCTTAAATAATGTTTTATATTCTTAATCCCCAATATTAAAAAGAAAATTATCTAATACTAAATATGAAAAACCATATTTTTAATATACCTTAATACATGTTTTATTACAATTAGATACAAATAAGGCAATAATAAAATATAATTATTCATATTTGTATGTGTAATTTGACACATAGCCTTGTAATTTCAGTCATGGTATACCAACCTTATTTAAAAAATACAATAATGCTCTTATAATACATAAATATTCTAATACTACACAAGATAACCATTCAAAATACATGTGAAATGGGTGATCTATAATTCCATGTGAGGGAATAATCAATCTATATCCATTTGAATGTAATACTTGTGAGTCAAGAGGCATATCAAGGTGAAAAATTGGGTAAAAATAATAAATTTGGATGTCAAATATTCATACTAAATTATGAAATCAAGGAAAAAATTAATATAAAAATAAAATAAACCCTGAGATCATATGAAAAAGTCATGAATAAACACAACGAAATTCAAACATAGTGTTCTTTTTAAAAACTCTCATTCCACATACATGGAATATGAAGAGATAACAATTTTACCCAATTGTGTGACATATATTTCATACAATATAAGGATGTCTATCACCAATTTTACTCCCATTAATATGGACAATGGGTTTCATACATGTGAGTACCCAATCAATGAATTATAGTTACAATTAGGTTAATTCCCTAGAGTGGAAATGAAGAGGGGTATACACAACATAAAATTTTATGGAAAATCATGGGATAATATCATAAGAATAATTAGTGAAGATAATTATTTATATAAATGACTAATGATAGCTATAGGTGGCCTCTAATTACTTGGTAATCTTAAAGAAGTTAAAAATATGTTCAAAGACATATGTATGAAGGAAAACATTAAAAAAATATTAAAATAAAGACATATCTAGATTATGGATTATGATAGAATCACTTTACCTTGAGATGGATATTTTAAAAACATGTGGGAGGCCAAATATAATCATGGTGACACCATATAAGGGATTTAGATAAGGATATGGATAATAGAGTCTTGATAAACGGGTTTTTAATGAAGTGGAGTTGGAGGTTCGGTGTAATGTTTTACCAAAGAGAGGATAATTATTTATTAATTAATAAACATGGGTTTTGGATGATAAATGATAAAATATTAAAAAAAATCTTTTTAAATGCTTTATCCCATGGTTTACTCGAAATAGTTGTGATTTAAAATACATTATAGGGACATGAACTAAAAATATTTAAATACAACCATAGCTGATAAGGAATTGAGTCATACTCATAAATCTATAGTTATAAAACCTTAAAATAAAATACATGTTTATAAAATTAATAAAATAAATTCATGAAAATATTATCATAAAGAAGAAAAATATATTTTTTTTTAATTCATATTAAATATTTTATTATATCACTTTTAGGCCATTATGACATTATAATATAGACTCTATATTGACATCATATTTAATTATTACTGAAAAATTTGATTGCAACAGAAACTATAGAAAAATTAACCATTTGATAATATTGACTAGATAATTTGAAAAATAATATTTATTTCATAAAAATTAATTATTTACATAATAATATTTATAATTTCACATAAAAATAAATATTTTCTATAAAGAACTTCTTTGTACGACAATAAAATTTTCTTTCCCACGATTAGTGTAGTGTTAGTGGCTTTTATAATGGTGGTATGTCTAGGGGATTTGTGTTCATGGCCCATTTCATCCATATTGGTGTGGTGGTTCTTCTAGATCTTCTGAAGATGATCTTATTTTTGGTATCTGGTTGTTTTATTTCCCTGACAGTGTAGTTCACTATTATCTTATGGTGCATTAGTATCCAATTTTTCTGCTATTAGGTTGGGGTGATGTGTCTCAGAGCGAGTCGCATGATGTGGTACATCGAAAATAGTGTTTTTTATGAACATATATTGATGTGGAATTGTGTGATATCACTATGTGGGTTCATTAAGGGTGCATAGATCGATGTCTGTTATTTGGTTTCTCATAGCCCAATGATTATTTCAGTATATTTCTTATTCAATACACTTATGGTTTTGGTTCTCGATTTATGTGTTGTTTCTCTATGTTCAATCAAAACAGATAGGGTTTGTTCAATTCAAATATATTCATAAATTGATTAATTTGAAAAAAAAATGTTTTCTACAAAAAAAATTAAGACCCATATAAATATTACATTTGACTTCATTCAATAATAATATCATTTGTATAAAAATAAAAAATATACAACAATAATTTAATTTTGGTTGCTTCATATAAAAATTGAATATTAATTAGCTCAAATATAATCCTATACATAAATTAATAAATAAAATGGAAAAACATAATAATTTTTATGAAAAACTAAAGAAAGAACTTCTAGTTTCTTGTTATGTTACTCTATATTGGAGTATTTTAAAATCTGTTGTGTAAGCTATGTTTTGGTTGAATTTATTATAGCGGTTCATCAAACATGGTTTTGAATTTGATCTTGAAATGATTGAACATTTCCGATAAAATGTTCATTTCGTGATTTAATTGTTCAATTTTAGCATGGATTTAGTCAAGGGAAAATCCCAGTGATACCATCTCCCTCAGAAGTTGTGATAATTCAGATTCATATTGTATGATCCTATTTTTTGAGTCTTTCTATTTTTCTATAACTGTAAATTTAAGTTTATCAAAACCCTTAATATATACTAATCCTAATGGCCACTATAATATTCATATATTATAAATAGTTAACACGATTAATGGACAATAAAAAAGAAAAAAATTATTTTATAGTATTATAAAATAAGAAATATACTTCATGAATTTTCTATAACTAAATTAATTAATAATGAATTTATTAATTCCAAAAATGAATTACATCTATTACTAATTTTTTTTATTTTAATAAATACTGAGAGATAATGTGCATGGTAAAACATTAAATAATCGAAATTTTTATGTAATAAATTAGCATATGTGAAGGAATAATGAATATAAAAATTTTCTTTTTTTTCTGATCAAAAATTGAAATTGATTTCATTGTATGAATCCCCAAATATAGACCATAATGAGTAACGTTGTAGTGTTAATTAAATATTCCTCCAAAAAAATCAAGGCATAGGTTAGTAGGTGAATTAAAACATAAAAAGTAATGAAAATAAGGTATATATGGAGGAAATACATTTGAAGAAAATGAATTTCAATAATATAGGTTGATTTGGAGAAGGCAAAACAATTGTTAAATCATTTCCCTTATAGTGATATTATTCAAGTATTTTTAATAATGAAAAAATAATTATGAAATGATAATAATCAATTATTTAAGGGAGAAATAAATGAATTTATAAAATATTCCACAGAATATGATCATAGATGAGAAGTATTCCAGACCGAAAAGATGATATTGGGTCAATTTACATACAATATAAATATCATATGTTAATAGGGGAGATCAATTATTGAAAAGACATGTAAAACCCCCCAAAATTACCATATTAGAAGAAAATGGTGTTGGTTTCTGATATGATGATCATTCATATAAATTAAATCAATTATCTTTTGAAGTAAATGTCATTTAAGGTATTGATAGGGGAAAAACTATAACATTTTTTGAAATTTTAAATAAAAAAATCATCAAGGAGAGTGATATAGAAATTTTACATCCAATATCATGAAATAAATATAATTAGTGATTTAATATAAAAATAGGTATGATAAACAATAACAAGTTAAATTATGTGAATATGATAAATAATGTATCAGTGAAATAAATTTTATTTGAAAAAATTATATGCAAATGGTAATATATGAATAAAGGGATCAAAATAGGGTTAAGTGGAAATGGAGATTAAAATATAGTGAAATGGAAGATATTAATTATAATTTAATGTAATTATTCCATTGAATACCCTATATAATTTAACTTATGGTTCGCAATTTCAAACAAGTCTCATATCATTTAATGTACATAGAAATAACCCTTACAATCTTGTATCCTTTGAATCAAGATACATTTAAAGAATGATATAAACAAAGTTATTAAAAAGAAATGAATTACATGAATCTCGTAAAATAAATTCATTAGTTATTATTCAATCCATATCAAATATATCTTAATGAACAATATGAAATACATCTCAAAACGTTAATTTTTATTAAAGATCCCCTTATATTGTATTCGTGCATACAACACACTAACCTTTAGTATAGTGTACAAAAAAATCAAAGTCACTCATTTAAAAAATATATTCATATATATTTCATTATATACACAACATTTATAACCATTTATTACAAATTTGTTCATCTATAATGGTTTTTTTTATCCTATTATTATAAAAGTCTGATTACATGTTTTTCACAAGAATTACAATAAATTATAGATTTATGTTTCTTAAAAAAAATTATAATTAAAAAAATTATACCCGATAATAGAACCATGGTATTTTAGTGATAAATTATATCCCAATTTCAATTTGGTAATTTTAAAGGTATGGTTTGTGAAAATGGAAATTATTATGTACTGTCTTCATCATGTATAACGATCAAATATTAACATTTTGTTAATTATATTAAATATATAATATAGAATTAAAAAATAATTAAAGCATCATAATTAATTTAATACTATGGTAGACAACTACTATAAAAAATTTCTTAATCATTCATGATAAAAAATTCCCAAAATAGATAACTTGGGGGGGAAATCTGATCCAAAGAGAAGTGTGTTATAATGATTTTATAGGTAATAAAATGTTTTTATATAATATTAATACAATTTTTATAGAATAATAAATATATAATAAATATATTTTTCATTCATTAAATTTATTTTAAAAACTATCCTTGAATGATAGTGATAAAAAATAAAATTAATTGTTTCTATAGGTGGTAATTCCAATGTACATAGGATTAATATCTTTATTTCCAAATAAATGTGTCAGAATGAAGGTATATGATTAATTATCATATTATAATAATTATTGTGTCATAAGAACATTATTAATTAATCAAATCCATCAATTTAACCAACCATGATATGTGGTGATGAAAATCAATCCACATCATTTCAGACCAATCCAAGCTTGAAACACAACACCACAAAATCTGTTGTGATAACCGATCTTTTATCAGCCTTGAGACACACCCTAAAACTAGTCAACGTCACCAACATGCGGATGAAAATCCACCAGAATATAACCTTGTAAAACACTGAAAAAACCTATAACACACTCCCCTAAATCCATTAGAAAGGGAAAAACTACATCGGTCAGACCTTCGAGAACACTAATAACATCTCAAAAACAAACATCCAAGAACTTATGAGAAACTCACTAAACCAGACTGACCTAGCATGGGAGAGATGATCATGAAACATGACCAGGGTTAGAAGTAGCTTGGTATTCAACAATGATTCTTGATTTTCTATGAATTATATGTGCCTACAACACTTCAAAAAAATGGAATACACCAAAATAAGCAACCAGACTCTATATCCATTATAAATGAAAAGATGAATCCCTACATTTCCAGTGTAGTCAGTGACATTTCATTCTCACTAACGAAACTATGATCCAACCAGAATGAAACAAACCAAACACTATCTTTAGAGGGGGACCAAAATGAAACATCTAAATCTATCATTTCCTGAAATAAGGTGATGAAATCCAAAACTAGAGATGAACTGTCATCATATACCTCCCCATCAAAATCCCAATCCACCATAAGACACCATCACACCAAACCAAAATGGGGTCTCGCACGATGGGTTGAGAAGAAATGGAAGAGGATGAGTGATCTGAAAAGGATCCCTAATAAATACCATAAGATATCTAACATATACATAGAAACCTAGATACCTATAATGAAAATAGAATGAGAAAATCCGGATGGGTCAATGGATCCAAACTCTACAGACACCATCCCAAGCCATCGAAGATCTTATGAGTCTAACTAGAGATGGGGTCTTCCATGAAAGACATGACAATAAGGGTAGGCATATAGACCAGAAGAGGATATTCTATCAAATATCCACACATCAAGAATGAAGATAAAAGTATGAGGAAAAGAACACCTGGAGAAAATTGATAAACAACCCGCCATTACTAGAATGAACCTTCGACAACGCACCCAGACTGAGAGCGCCCCCAGGGGAGAATGGCATCATCTTCTAGGATAATTATTTTTTCTAGAGGACATACTTTATCTAATTGAGATTTGAGAAATATTTTATTCAGATAAATATGTATAAAGAGAAAAATAAAATAAAAAATTATATTCAAATTCTATGTTATTTTTATTTCATGAATTTGTGAATTTTTCCCCACTCTATATGTAAAGAGTGATGTAATTTTAGAAGTACTCATTATATTTATATCATTTTATGCTAGTACTAATGAGTTAAAAAATTATATATTATTATATAATCTATTATATGGAATTTTAAGGATGATAATATTGCTACCACTCCTTTCCACAAAATTTTTAAACATATTTCAATCCATTTACCTCTTTATCATTACATTTTTTTCATTTTTTCCATTACCTTGGAAACCCTTTTTACCAAAGTAATATCTTTTTTTAAATATATACGATAAAACATATTTCCATATTTGGGTGTGATAAAGTGGAAATTAATATTTTTATAATGTAATTCATTTTCTTATGTTGTGAAAAATAGCTTTTAAAATATAAAATTTATCATATAAAATGTGCTCCACTTTAGGGAGAATGATATTTTAACCACCAAGTGTTCTTAACCACATATATATCATTAATTAACAATTAAAAGAGTGATAATAAATTTTTAGTGACTAGTAAAAATCATATTATATAAATAATATAAAATTGTTTAATTTTATTTTTTTAGTTTACAAACAACACAACATTAGTAAAACAATTATTTGAAAATAAAAATTTCAATACTATTATGGGTGTTATATTTAATGAATGTAATTATAATTTCATTATGAAAATGATACTAAAATTATTACATAAAATGAATGTGATGAAATAAAATATGAAATAAAATTGTCAGATTTACTTTGAATGACTGCTAAAAACTTATTATCGAATAAAAATATTTTTTTTAAGAAAAATATTTCATATTATTCAAAAAATTTAAATATTTGTTTTATAAAATCAAAAAATTATTTTTAAAATATTTATTTTATTGAATAAATGTATATTTCTATTCAATAAATTATCTATAAATGTTATAATCTTTTATATATTTTATTATGCTATAAAAGTGATAATAACTAGAAAATCATTATTTTTACAATAATCAATTAAAACAATTTATTTTAGAAAACTTAATATATTAACCCAGAGAAAATATTTTTATTTTAAATTTAAAAATTCAGTTATTTTTAAATGAATAAAATTCCAAAATGATATCTTTTAAATAAATATATAACGAAAAATATATTCTTACAAAAATAAAACAAATATAACTATTTTTACCTTTACTCATTATCAATTAATAAATAAATTGGTATTAACATATTATTAACATGAATAATATATATTATCAATAATAAAATGAATATCATAAAATAAATTACACAATATCCGATTTCATATAAATTTTTATTTTAATATAAAACACATTTTAATTAGTTATTCGTCTAAAATAATTGAATTCTATAAATGCCTTAGTATTAATAAGGGCAATTGTTTTTATTTTTAAATATAATACATAATACTTATGATATAATTTTTTTACCCTCAATTTTTACATTTAAATATTAATATTTGTAAACAGTTTCATATTTCTCTATGCTTCAATGCTGTGTATATTATATCATATTGATCATATTAAGTATTAAAGGAAAATATTATTTGAAAAATCATGGTGTTCCATTAATAAAGTACCTCATGAGATCCACAATCCTTGATGTGTACTCTATAGTAGGAATGCTACCATATTAAAAATCCAATATCTATAGGAAGTGAGTGGGCCTCAACTCAAACTGTTAATACTCCTTCTGAAGAGGGAACTAAATATATATATATATAAGATCTATGTCTTTGGTAAGGAGGTCATGGTCTATTGGTGGATTTCTAATCCTAGGATATGGAAATAAAGAAATACAATAATCAAATTGGTGTGAATCCATGTAAAGATGAACTCATAAAAAATTATCAAAATATGGCACACTTTAACTTGATGGACATTCTCATGTCAAACAATGAGAGGTCTCTTGTGTTGGAACTCATGTAACATACATAAAATATGTGCATCTTTTTCCTCTCCCTAGAATAATCAATTTCTCAGTAGGTGTAGGGATGTAAACTAAAAATACAATAAGAAAGTTTTTAGATTAAAAAAACATGGTTCTAACACACATATTCTAAATAGAAAGAAAAAAATATAACGTAAATGGATTTATACTTTATTACTCAACTCAAAGAATATAATAGGCTTAAACTCTTTCAAAATAACAGCATTCCCAACATGAGGATCCTACCAGAATTTTCAAATGCTAACATATTGCAATTTAATAATATGGACTAAATTTATGAATAAATACCATGGTATTGTCTCAAGAAAAGAATTTAAATTAGTTTCCCATTTCAATATGAAACTTGTATCATTTTTTAGATCCATGAAACCATTTCCTTAGAGGATATATTCCTCAATAAATGTATAAGATAACTAGTTAATGGTATATTGAACAACCACACCAATTCTAGGTTCCCTATATGAAAATAAAAAATATATACCCCATAATCCCCTTATAATAAAATCAAAAACCAATCATCATTATTAACACGATCTAAAAATCCTTACCTATGAGAAAACTGCTCTGATACAAATTTAAATGAAATCAACCTACGAGGATCTTTAATGGTCAACTACAAGTGAGGTGTTCCATCCCAATCCAACCTCCAATTGGCCAGGGGCAAGTGAATATAATTTTTTTAACATATATAAAATGATGGAAGGCCATAGCCTCATGGAAATTTATATAATTTATACATTGAAAATGATATACCAATACCAAATAGGTGAATAAGATTAGAAAAAATATATAATGCCTTCATAAAACACTATTATTCATAAAGGATGAAAAATTAGACAATCTATATTGAAAAATGTATAAGATAAATCCCTAAAAACCCAATATGAATATGTAGCCTAATGTTTTGAGATAATGAGGTATCTATAAAGCTCCATGTCTATAAATGAATGTATACCACCAAAAACACATATCAATACTATTAAGATCCAGGAAAACTATATCCACTAAGGTCATTGAACTATCAACTATTGAAATAAGACAGGTAATATTTCTATTTACAAAGAATATTATCTACTGAATTTCCCCTCTTCTTATCATGTCATGTAGTATAACGAACATACATCACATAGAGAATACAAAAAAACATTATTCTCATAAATATATAGGATACATTAGTTCAATAATAAGACACTAAGAAAAGAGATAATTACAATAAGAAAATAAATAGAAAATAATAGGATAATAATATGTAAATTTGGATCTACTCGATATACTAGAATTATCGTACACATGAACAACGATGTAGAAAAAAATCGTAATGTTAATAATCAAATATTTATTTTAAACATGAATGTATACTTAATACTAAAATAAAATATAAGTTTATGTATAATTTGTTGAATTATAGTAATATATATAACCCTGAGAACCTATATGACTCTTATAAATCAGAATGTTGGAATAGTAATCTGACTGTTGGTATAATTAAATAACTATGGGAATAGTATTATGACCATTAGAAATAGTAATTTGACTTTTAAAATAGTAAAATCACCATTGGAAAAGTAAAATAATAGTTAGGTATCTTATAGAATTAAAATATGGTATATTTATATCATGGTAAAAGTAAATAAATGATTTAAAAATGATAAATCAATTATTGTTTTTTTGTAAAATATAATTGTTTATAGAATTTTATATTGATTATAATGATTAAACAAGAAAATTATTTTCATAATATAAATTCATAAAAATATTTAATTTTAATTTTAATTATATAAAAATCTTATGATACCAAGTGTAATTATTTAGTAGCTCAATAAATCAATTATAATATTAAATGTGGAATTACATGAATTAATACAGATTTTATTTAAAAATAAATTTATATTATTTTGAAACATATTCCATTGAAATTGATTCTCTTTTTTAAATACACACATCACAATATGGTTAGTGTATATTTTGGTAGTTTTCAAAAATATTAGCATTTTGGGATAATAGTGAAATAGAGTAATTTACAGTATTAATCTTTATAAGTTAAATACATGAATTTTTTAGTAATACATGATTTAAGAGCCCATTAGTATCAACTCACATGGACCATATATTTTATATAGTCATAATAATCAATATTAATGATAATCTTGTGACAAAATAATAAACTAATAAATCTAATAATAAAATACAAAAATCAAATCAATTGAAAAATAACACTCTAACCACACCTTATCCAAACACCACCTAGCACATGAATCATTCCAAATATATACCAAACCCTCTATTACCTACTCTTCAAATGATCATGTTCTTATGGTCCAACCAAAATAACGAATCTAACTTCTTTATAGGGTACTTCATGGAGGGGTTATTAAAGTGGTACTTTCTCAAACAACATCTTTTAATTTCAAATTTTATTCAATCTTATCTACACCCATTTCATCCATAATATATCAATAATTAAATTAATAACATAGTTAAATAATTTTATATTTCTAATGGTAAATATTAAATCCACCTCTTCTCATATATCCTCTTTCAATATTAAAATGTATCCATTGACAATATTATGTTAATTAAAATCTTATAAGGTCAATGTGTTTATATTTTCTAGTAATTCTTTCAAGGAAGGTTTATATTCATTTATTATTATTTAAAATGATCTAATTATATATATATAATATGTAATTTAGATTTATTTAAATATATTATATCCCAAAAAATAATAAAAATTAAACTTCATTGAGATGATCTGAAAAACCGCCAAATGAAACAAACCATTTATCATTAACATTTTTTTAAATGAATCATTAAAATATCATGAAAAAATTAAATATGAGACCATTTAATATTCTGAAATTTGATGTAGAAAAATTCATTTTAATTTATTAGTTTTACTTCCCTTATATAAGAACATCCATTAATATATATAAGTGAACCTACCACGAAACAATGAAACAAATGTTCCCGAATCAACAGAATTGATTTTTTGACTCGTTGAAATGTTTTTAAATTAACATAGTAAATTTTTAATAAATAATTAAAAAGATGCAACTGGTTTTGGAAATTAATAATTAATAAATAAAATTTTAGTTTCTAGGATATTAATTGAAATTGTAGATCGCATTCGGAAATAAGGAATAAGGTCTCTCAAAACCCCCATATTTGTTCTGGGTTACGTTGTCTATCTATTTACCTCAATTTAAAAATTAATTTTTTCTATATACTTCATTATTATTATTTATAAATGTTCCATATATATATATTAATCATTATTTCATGGGTTATTACAGGATTCAAAGTTTTCCCTTCTTTATTCAGCTTGATAGGAGAACATGATTAAAGGGAAGTTCTCTGTTTCATAACCCTTTGGATGTACAATCTGAAAAATTTTTACACAAAAAAATAATTTTTAAAATCACAAATTTTTTCATAAAAAAGTATTTAGTTCAGTTATGGGTTTATGTAAATAATTTTTCATTTACACTCTTCAATGACTCTTGATTATGTTCCCTAAACCCATTCTTGTGATGTATAATTAAATGGGATCATAACGACAATTTATAATGTATTCAATTTAGTTAGAAATTTATTTCATTATATATATATATATTTCCATTTTTAATAAACAAGAATAATTTAAATCCACTATATGATGGATATCATTATTATAGACCATTCTATTATGCCCGATTTCATGTTAACAAACCCCATTTATTTCCATGGGTTACCCATATGTTTATTCAAATTATATTAGTTTTTAATGTTGAAGAAATATACTAGTAAAAGTTATGAATGGTAATCCCAGAGATCACCCCAATTCATGGGGAAATGTTTTAGTCCTATGAGAAATAATTTATGGAACAAGGGAGAAATCCTTATACATTACTGACAATTTTTACCATGTGATATTCTATTGATAGGTATCCTTGAATCATATTATTTCATGATAATCATTTCTCCCATATTTTTATATTTATATTCTCATAATATTCAATATTAATTATATTATACCTCCATATGTTTATCCATGAATAATACCTTTTATGCAATTATTTCAGTCCTTCAAACTCATTTCCAACACTTGTTTTCAATGTTTATTCCTTTAATGCAATGTTTTATCACATCCATTTTTGTCTATATATTCACAAGGTTTCAATATGAAGTTGTAGGATCTTTAAGGGTTATATGAACACATTATGGAGATTAATGAAAATATGTTATATTAATATTTCATGTTTTCTAATTATGTACCTAGTCTTCCAATGACACTTGGATATTCAATCCAAGCTAATTATTTTCAGAATAATTATTCCTAAAATCATTTAACAATATTTGAAAAGGTCTTGGGTAAATATAGTTGGTATCATAGTATTGTCTAATTGTATTGGGGGACTAGTACTATAAAACATTAGTAAGAACCCTTATGAAAATTTTATCACCATAGAAAACATAGATTGAAACATAAGGATTAATAGGTTAGGATTCACTATTCATTTATAATTTTCTCCTTTCATGTTTATAGATTCATTTGTATAAACTCACTAGCTATGTATTAAATCCCCCACAAGTTTATTATTCTTTTTAGAATTAAATGTAAATAAATAAGAGAAATCTTGGTAAAAACAAATGTGATTTTCAATGTGATTAATTTTATAACGAGATTCCAAACCTAAGTTGAATTGGTTCATTGAAATTTATTATAGTACCATTTCTACTTAATCATGTTACTAATAAGAACATGGATCAATTATAACTCCATAATTAATTAGTGATTCATTATAATATTTTCTCATAAAAATAATATTGGTAAACAATCCAAATGAATGATGAGAATGAATCATGAACCCCTTACAACTATTGTAACATTGAATCGTAAGACCCATGAAAGAGAATCCTAAAATTGACATGTAGATCCCAATAATTTATAGATGAATCATCATAAAACAAATTTATGGGAACTATATACATCATAAAAAACAGATGATGAATGTGGAATGTGTCTCATAGAAGTAAAAATTGAGATGGGAATCCTTTACCTTATGTCTTGGATTCCTTCGCTTTCATTTGAGCCTACTGTATAAATAAATATATGTTTAATATAAAAATATTATAGAACCATGACTATAAATATCATATGATATTTTGTTTACTTATTACGGTATTTTAAATTATTATTTAAAGTTCAATGTTAAAATCACTTTTGGGTCTATAATTGCTTTATTTTTTGGGAATATATTTATTTGTTATTTTTCATATTCATAAATTGATCAAGGTTACATAATATCAAGACTTTTAACCATTATATGAAACTCATATATATTCATTATATAAGTAATTATCATAATCAACAACTGTTAGTGATAGAAAATGAAATACACAAATAATGGAGATGTCAGACTGTACGGGCGCATGAACGATATTTCCATTTTCTCAATAGTAATAAATAAATATTGGTAAATAATATATTTACATTAAAGAATAATTTTTAGGTTATATATATCCAATTTTTTAATTAAACCTTTTCTTGTAACCATAAATTTAAGGCGCATGTGTGGAATGAATTTAAGTGCTTCTTGAATCCATAGTCCACAGTACAGACAAATGTCGTTATTGTGTTCTAATTGAATGGAAAGTAAGAAAGAATATGTAATATAGTTTTTTAATATGTATACTAATGCAATTAATATAATCTATACAAAATAAATACATCATTATATTAATCAATGATATGTGGTTATTGAGATTGAATAACATCAGTCCACGAGGCCACAGTCTGTCATACACACGAACGATTATTTCGTAAACTATTAGATGAAAGAGGAGAAGTATTTATGTTATTAAATTAACATAATTGCATAATATTATATATAAAATATATTTTTTATTATATAAGAATGGTTTAGAATTAATTTAAGGAGATATTGGATAAAATTCAATAAAGCATTGGGTTAGGGACATTACATGCTTATCATTGAACTTATTTAAGTGTTCCCAAAAGACTTATTAGGTTTTTTGAATGAGAAAATTAATTGAAACTAAAATGATATTAGTGATTTTATTAAATCATTTTAGTAGGTATTTTTGAAAATAAATGTTTTTGATGTTGTATAGAAGATAAAAGAGGTGGTAGACTTTTATAATCAATGTGTGTTGAATAATTGAAAATTATTAATAGAAAAAGGATTACCTTTTTTTTACCTTTCCAAAATGATACAAAATTGGTAATTATGAAGCATTTCATTCTATAATGAATAAATATGTCCATAAAGAGTGTTTTTATTAGTTTCTAGATCATTTTACCCCTTAATTATTATGTTTAACAACCAGTAAACCCATTTTCACCGTAACCATAGTAATTAGTTGTTATTGTTTTTACTATTAATTAAGGTAAAAAATAATTTTTAACTAATTTAATAATATAAAATATTTTTATCAAAAATCTGGAATCCATTTTTATGAATTCCATCCATATAAATTGATAAAATGTAGCTTAAAAAAATCTAACGAATGAGATGAGAATGTATTTTTCCAAAGGAAAAATCATAAAAACATAATATGTTTTAATATCAAAATTCATCATGGGATTGATTAGAAATAACTAAACTAGATAAGTAGATATATAAAAAGAACTAATATAACATTTAATACCATATAAATATATTTTTGAAGTTTTTAAATGCTTTAAAATAAATGACAATTCAAAATAAATAAAAGTATTATTCACTCTTAATAAAAATAATATTTTCAATGAAATTATCATAAATTATCCCTAAAATTTAATTTCCTGGTAATTTACAAAAATTTAATTTTTAAAATAATATCTCTAAAATTGAAAAAAATAAATTTAAAATATTTAGAAAAGGACTACAGAAAAATGTTTTAGAAAAATATAGTTTCCAAGAATATATTTGTGTTTACTCTCATATCATTTCAAGAAAACACGTATGATAAATGTAAAATTTTTATTGAATATATAATTTATAAATATAATAAGTATAATTCAAATAAATTAATTTCATTTTAAAAATGTTGTAAAACTCTTTTTTGCGTATAAAATATGTTTTTGAGAAAATTAATTTTCTTTGTTTTGAGGTGATTTTTATTTTAATTTCTAACTAGCTAGTGACCTAAAAATATATTAGATATAAATTTATGAACAATATATTATTAAAATTAAATTAATTATATTTATAAATTCAATTAAAAACACTATAGGGTAACTATATTATTTAATTATAATACTTTAATATAATTTCATGTTTTGAATAACCTCTTTGTTTCATGTAAAGCAAGCTATACTTAGTGTTTCCTCTAATGCAAAATATTGAGATGATTAATATTTTTTAACACATTACATCCCAAAATCATAGGGTGTTACATTATAACCCTCTATAAATTAATTTCACCATAAAATTTCCTCACATTTGTTCCACTAAATAGTTATAATTATACCTCATTACTTCCACATTTCCCACATAGCTTCTTTAAGCTGATGTTTCTGCTGCAAAACATGACCATTTGAGTTGTATTGATTCATATAAAATTATTTATATGATCTAAAGTCTACACCTTTTTATAATAAGAATGATCCAAATGTAGTGGTATTTCCTTTACGTTTATTTCATCCGATATGTTATGTTTACACTACCTCTATAGAGACACACTAAACACATCCTTTTCTAAAGAGAGGATTACTGGATTCTCTAATCGATAGGCTACATCCCCAATAAGATCAATAATTTAAAAAAGTATATTCTTCAATGGGATTATATTACCTTTATATTGTAATCACAAATAATTCCTTTTCTTTTACTTCGATCAATTTTCACTTCATCTCTTACACCAGGAACCGATGATGGATTTTTTATGATTGAAGAACAAAAAGATCCCAAGATCCATAATATATTGAAAAATCATTCGTCATATCCCTAGTAATCATGATGAAATTTTTTAGAACTATTTATCCAATTTTTATAAATCATTATATGGTGAAGTAATACATTATTCAAAAAAAACTTCATCCAAAGGTTATCATAAACCATTACATATATGGTTAACTTTATGAACCTTCCAAAAGTAGATATTTATAATGAAGGTGACTAAATTTCAAAATATCAACATAACATTAATCCCAAAAATATTATAAGGTATATCATAACTATAGAATACCAAATAATATGAATATATTGTCCATATATTTTCTTGAAACACGGTAATAACTAAAATAACCCTTTGACTATAAGGAAAAAATAACAACAAAATTATTCCTAGATTAAAACCATAGATTATTTAATATATTATATAAATCCAACAATTATGTAAACCCCATCAATGTTAACCAAATCCTCCATTTCCATAAATAATTATTTAGATCCATTCTAATCAATATTATTCAATTTTCATTATAAATATTAGTATTATCAATATCCCAACATCATTATCATAGGATCAACATAATATTCAATATTTTATTTCTTCTAATCAAGTGTTTTCCATATAAATATCAGCTTTTAATTTTTTTTCTATTTCAAAAATTTCATTCATCATATTCTTTGAAATCCATATTGAAAAAATTCTATATAACTATAAATATATATATCATAAATCATATAATATAATTCATGAAATCCAATACATAAATACATTTTTAATAAATCTTCATTGTTAAACCATTAAAGAGGCTTCATCAACAAATTCCTCAATATATCATTCATAAAGTATGAAAAATGTATCATTTCATGACATTTATCAACCTCATGTTATTCATGATTACCACATTTATCATAAATAATATTGTTAGAACAACCCATACCTTTTATATTTCATTCATTATCTCATCATCATCATGAGTATAACCATTACTTATACCACCACGATGATTCATTTCACAAGATTTCCCTTAGTGCATAAATATCTACAGCTCCCAAAACTTCTACATTTATAACATTCAAACATGGGTGATTCCTTAGGATAACCATTATAATAATCCATTACATTAACTAAACATTTCCTTTTTCCTCTATAATTACTAACTTTGTGTCCCATTTTTGTACTACCAATGAAATATTATTATCCCTTTGAGTCATTTTCTTGGTTGCTTCATTCCATGTCCTCATGATTTTGGAAACTGACACTATAAGGAAATGAACCTTTTGTGATGTTTTTTTGGGTATATGGCGGTTGTTTAAACCATTGTTATATTCTTCTGCGACAATTTCAAAAAACCGCCACTAAACTGTGTGTCGGCATACAAACATGGTGGTTTACTCGATTTAGTGGTGGATTATGGTAACCTCAGTAGTGAGTTCATTTAGTGGTGGTTTTTACGATTTTAGCGGCGGTTTTAACCCCCACTAAAAAATCATTTTAATGAGAAAATAGCCCCAAAAACCAAGATAATAGCCATAAAATAATAAAGGAATATGAAAAATTTATAGCACTGGTTCACACCGCCACTAAATAATTTTCTGTTGTGGTGGTTTTAATTTTCATAGAAAGAAAAATACAAAAAATTTAGTGGTGATTAATACCAAAGAGAAATATAATACCTTTATTTTGCAGGATTTAAAACCACAGCTAAAACAAGATTTACAAAAAAACAGATGATTCTGCAGCCACAGTACTAGTGCCCTGAGAAAAAAATCATTCCAATTTCACATGCACATACACCCCACATCAAAAAGAATACCAGAAGACCATACATTTCATAATAATCACATTATATATAATTGAATAATAGATTTAGTTTTATTTGGGTACATAAAAGTTATTCTATGTACATGAAGAGTCTCTTTGGGATATAGTGGTTTCACAATCAGGGATAGCAGTTGAACTCAACTATGTTGATGTCTTTGTTTATCTGTCATAACTAAGGAATGTAATCGATAGTTGATGTTTTATTTGAATGTATGCCAATTAAAGGAGAATCATTTTGCAGATCCCTCGCTTGGAATTGCCAATTACCACAGTTACTAAGAAAGGATTCACATTGGACAGCACATACTAGTGCAAGGATGTTTCCATAGTGTTGAAGAAGTGGTTTTTGTATGCTCTAATCCTAATTATTCTTGAGGCAGACGTTGGACATGTAGTGAAAAGTGATGAATCTCGTTTTGGATTAGGAATTATTATGATGTAAAGTGACAAATTAGTCACTTTGGGTTTCATCTACTTTTAACCCACAAGATGAAATACTCTAATCCTATATTTTAGTTTGAGTTGTGGTCTATGCATTGAAATGATCCTAACAGAACCTCTTAAGAGATTTATTAGTTAGGTACTTTGTCATGAAGAGTGCAAATAATATTTTATCACTGTATGGACATAACATATATCGAATGAATTTCATAGAGTACTTGGATTTGTTTGACATCAATAAATAGTATTCAACTAGAAATAGAAATGTAGTGGTAAAGTTATAGAGCTAGAAAACTTAGGAGATTGGAGAATAGAATACATTAGCAGAATAAAATATCTTATTTCACTATAAGACTTGTTAGTGGGTGTATTTTAGGGTTTAAGGGGTGAAAAATATGTATCCTTGGAGATAATGTCTTCATTGGTTAAACAACAAAAGACAAGTTAGAATATTTTGCTAGAATATATCATGATGTGTGATATGTTGGAAGAATGTGAATCTATTTCGGGATTGAATTTTGATATAAATGTAGTTTTTATTGTTTGTGGCATGGTAATGGTCACATATTCCATGAGAGATAAGCTTATGAGATCCTATAATCCTTTGAAGTGGTATGTTCACCCATGGCCGACCATGATTTATAATAATGAAATGTGGATATTCTGGTAGCCCTCCAAATTAAGATAAATTGAAGGGATTGTTTCCCTTTGATAGACATGTCCAAAAATTATCACCGTGTGTCATAGTTGATAGTTAAAGTGGGTTGTTCACCCAGGGCCGACCTATTTTACCTCATAGTTTTTGTAATTATAATAGAAGATTATGAGTTGATAGTATATGTTTCGTATAAACTATCATCCTCAGACTGATGAGCAGTTTGGAAGGATAATAAAAACCATAAAATTCATGATTCCATATTTTATTATATATTTTAAACACTAGATAAATAATTTGGGGAGATAGAAATTATGGTAGTATAAGTCACTCAAGCATTCAACAGATATATGTAAATTATAATTTTAATGAAGTGGGCAGTCCTTATTCCTTAATAAGATCAAGACACTCACGTTTTCAACATATATTTGTAAAATCTTATCAAAAATATTTTTAATAAGAGGAAATCATAAGTGGTAGAGATCACATGCCAACAATAAAACATGATAAGAGACTACTATTAAATTTGAAGACAGAAGGGCTTCCCACTAAAAACATGTTGAAGGGAGTTACAAAACATGAAATTCCTAATAAATTAAATGAAAAGGTTGATCATTCAACCTTAGTTAACAAACCAAATAATTTTAGGAAAAATGAATCATAAAAAATGAATCATGACAACAATGAATTAACATATATGGTGTATAAAAAACTTGAGAAAACAAGACATAAGAGGGAAAATCTTAAATAAATAAAATGCAATAATTGAAACATGAGAAATCAAGAAAATTTTAGGTTAGGAAAATGTTAGCTAGAATCTATGTTCAACACAAGATATAAATATAATATGACTATTAGCATGTTTTTTCCACATATCAACAATACAACATATCATGGTCTGATGATGGACATAGATCGTCACCCTCTCCTCCTCTATCTCTAATTCTTGTTACCACATATATGAACATTATATTCAAAAGTAAATATTGTTGTATATTTATATTTAATCATAAAATCAATAAATTTTTTAAAAATAAATGATTTTGAATTTTTGGGATTTACCTTCACACCACCAGTCGATGCAACACCATTGGGGGAAGATGTGGTCATCTTATGATATAAATCAATCAAGACTTCTTGCAAAGCGGATATCTGAGCCCCCTAGTATTGAACTGTGATTTGTAGAGAAAAAATCTCTTTATAAGTATCTCAGGTATAGACTAACTATAACCAAGTGTATATGAAACTAAAATACCTGGTGGCCTGTCAATGACCTCAGATGGTAAGGGTCCAAAGTCCATCTCGGGCACTCTACTAGGATGCTCCTTCCCAAGGACATTAACAACTTGGTTATCTTGGGAGATAGAGTAGCTCTATGTAGGATTAGAATCCTACAGTTCATTAAATTTTACCCATAAATAAAATATCATTCATTTTAGAAGAAATATATATTAACATATTAAAAACTGATAATAATTTATTATAATGAAAATTGAGTTCATACCCCAAAATCATTGGCATGACCATTATCAAAACATCCATCAGATTTTTTGTGATCATCCAACCACACTTCTTTTCGGGGTGTTTCGTGACCTCATCATTGTGAATGAATTAAAAAAACATAATTAAACAATTTAATATAATGATTAAATATTATTGTCTTAAAAATATTTAACTAATGAAAAGGATTCCAGAGTAGATCGAATTCTTGAAAAACTATTTGACCCCGTAGTTTGTGGGATGGCCTACTTATCCCATCATGATGGATTATTTCTTGAATGATCCTAGAATAAATAAAGTTTAATTTAATTTTAATGTATTCAATGTCATATCCTCTTCGTATACATTAATAAATATAAAATGTGATTAATATAGTAATATATATTTAAATACCATCTTCTTCTCATCACAACGTATGTCAAGAAAAACGTTCCAATACAATTTGGGTCCCCCATCAGGTAGCTTGTCGTACATCTATTGGGTGGTCAATGAAGTATCATTGACATCTATCCAGAATCTCCAATTATTTTCTTTCAATTATTTGCCATGATTTTTCAATGTCCACTTTCATGCTAGCACATCAGTAGCAACAAATTGGAAAAACATTTGTACACAGAAATTCATTTTGAAAATATTAATAACATGACATTCAATTACAACATTATGTATTAAAATTACTTTTTATTTGGAATCCAAAACATCATTTTTACAACATTCTAGAATATGCCTCCAATCATTATATGAAATAGGATGGGAAACAGGATCCGTGGCTAGCTGGACTAAATTCTAGCTATGTAATCCAATAGTATCATCCCTAGGGACCCCACTAAGACAGTTGATATGGTACAACTTCAGAAGAAAATAATGATTTGAATATTTCAAATATAAAATATACAACTCTTTATTTACATCATCAACTATATCATCAAAAATATTTTCCTCCGTGAAGTTTTCTGTTACATTAGTCTCCCCATAATAAAGTGGAGGATCCACAAATATGGTACAATCTTGATCTGGTTGTCCTACATTTTCAAAAAAATCACTTTTCATGTTTCAATTGGTATCACCCTCATCTAGTTGTTATGATATGTTTTGAAGTTTACGGCGATGTCTTTGACTTCCGAATACATAAATTATATGTTTTTTCATTTCATTTTCCATTTTCGATGATGTTGGGAGCTCATTCTATTGATTGATAGCACTGATCAACCTTTCTGTAACATTAGATTCTTCATGCCAAATCAAACAAAAATAATGACTGGGGAATTCCTTCAATATTAAATGTTCATAAACTTTATATCTCTTCAACCATTTTATAAATTTACATTCAAGGCATGGAAATTTTATTCTCCTTTCAATAGATTGACTAGAAATTGAAAAATCAAAAAAACTCTTCCAAACCCTTAAAAGACTAAGGTGTGTTCCCTGGTAATGTTATCTAGATTTTATCCATGTATATCCCAATTTCCGTACACAATATTTACAAAAAATAAAACAAATAATTGTTGATAAATAGGGAAAGATATTCATATATACTATTTTAAAAAATATATAAATATGTTAAATAAGGTTTTCCTATATAAATAAATATGAAAAATAATGAACCCACTCACTAGAAAACTAATGCATGAAAATTAAAAAGACCCATAAAAGAATATAAAGAAATCCTATGTTATTGGACCAATTTTTAAATTGGAATTAACCATATCAGGGATTTCCCCTTTCTCCAATGATATTTTCTATGTGATCCATAGATCTAATCTCTATCCATTTGTAGCATGAATTCACGCCTATTTTAGAGGACCCAAAAGACTGTTTGGTGGAATCAATGAATATCATACATATAAATCACAACACACCTAATTATAAACAAAACTCCAAATATCATATGTGGATCTAATTTTATCTTCCAATACAGATATCATACATAAGTTCTAAAAAATACAACTAATTGTAAACACACCTCCAAATATCATATGGGGATTAGATTATATCTTCCACTCTAAATATCATACATAAATTAAGAGAAAATAATTGTAAACACACCTCCAAATTTTGAGCAAGGTATGTGGATTATTGATGCCTTGAGAGGCTAGTTGAGAGCTGGTTCCAGGTTGGGATACAATGTGTAAATATATTTTTTATGAACTGAAAAATTTATTTAATAGAAAAAATAAATGAGGATTACATGAGTCTGAAATATGGGATCTTATTAGAATCATTTTCATAAAAAGGGGGAAATTCCATAAGAAAATCATCCCATCACGTAAAACCCCGGTTGATTACCTTATTAGAAATACCACCAGCTACCATATTTTCTTCACAAAAAACATGTGTGATAATGTAGTTGGTTTCAAAAAGCATTGCAATGATACTCATCCAACGAGAGGTCAGTGTCCAAGAAAGATGCTCCACACCCTTCCAGATATCTTGGAAAATAGTGGTTGAGTCACTTTCAATTCAAATATTGTTCCGACCTTTTTCCTTAGCTAATCCAATAGCGTAGATAACCCCCGTCATTTCAGCTTCTAGAGATGAAGTCATACCACACCTGTTAAGGAAATATCCATGACAATGTCCAAGATGATCTCTGAAGATAGTACCACATCATATAGGTCCCAAGTTACCTTGGAGGCACCTTCAATAGTCAAATTGATTTATCCTAGAAATGGGGCATTCCAGAATACTTCAAGGGTGCATTTAGGAAGCTTATAAAGACCATCAATCTAGAGTTGATGCAGAATTTCACTTATTTTTGTCATTGTTATCATAGTGGTATTTCTAAATGGAGGTAGCATCATGGATGGAAATGAGAATCTGTGCCACACTTGCATTAAGCTTTAATGAGTAATTATTATGGTGAATGTCATTTCTATCATACCAGATCACATGTAGTAGCTCATAAATAACAGTTAAAAAGAGGTTTTTAATTTTCTCCGAAGATTTAGAAACAAAGCAACGTTGTATCTAGGAGTTGATGGAATTTAAGAGTAACCATCTGCATCCAAATATATCTGAGATAAAATTCCAGAGATCTAAAGTTGTAACATAGGACAAAAAGAAATAGTTATATCTTCTCTATGTTGGTTGAAAATGTTACATTTAGAGCAATGTTGGATCCTAGAATCTTACAGGTAAAAATCGGCGGGGACATTTTTATGTGCAATGTGCCAAAAAAGAGTAAGCCTCCAGGGCTTAATCAAACTTTTATAAATCATTTCAACCAACATAATCTAGAGTCGGAATCAATGAAATTGTGATTATAAAAAACATTGGAGTCAAGAATACCATTTCAAGTGGGTTCCTAGATGAGGAAATATTCAGTGTCAGAATATGGATAGTTATCAACGACACATCTGATGGTGTTTGGAAGAGGTATGTTATTTTTAGTTAGAACATCCCTTATAGTGGAATTATTGTTTTCAAGAATATAATTTGGAGGAATCATGGAAACTAAAGGAGCGTTCTTCCAGTTGTCAATCAAAAAATTCAGAGATAAATTAGAGCTTACCATCAATCTCGAATTTCTAATAATGTTGGCATAGGATTTCCTAATGGATGACCAAATGGAAGAATTGATGTAATTAGAATTGCCACTCATTATCTTATCACTGATTAATTTTTTTTGAGGAAATTGATACAATTATAATTGTTATTTTGGAGCCTCCAAGTCAGTCTCGTTTGAAGAGTATCATTGAAGAGATTCATATTTATGATACTAATACCACCTTTTTCTAAAGGTTTACAACACGAGGCACTAGGTATAGTCACAATCTTACCTTCAAGTGTGCTTCCTATCTAGAAAAAGTTATTAATGGAAAAATGGATTTTTTTTAAACGATTAAAAGGCCACTTATAAACTATCATCGTGTAGACCATTTTGGAGACAATAATATATTGGACAAGGAAAATTCTTCCAGCCATAGAGAGGGATTTACCCTTCCACAAAGATTGTAGATTAATAATTTGGTCTACAATGGTGGAGAAGTAGCTGGACATAGGCCTTCCACAAATGATTGGAACTCCCATATAGGTGAAAGGGAGACAGCCTTCCATGATGCCTAAATTATTGATGATATTACCTATTCTGGTAAGAGAAAAAATTTTCCCAATGAACACAAAGGATTTGTCACACCTTGTAGTTTGACAAGATATTTCTTCATAATGAGACAATGAATTATTGAGTCATTGAATGTTTGTTTTATCCCCTTGCAAGAAAATAATCATTTCATCAGTATATAAAATATGTGTGGGAACATTTATGTTTCTAGAATCCTGAATAGGTTTAATCTTGTTTTGAACCACAAGGCATATGGGGATTATACTTAAATAATCATCCTCAATCGCTAAAACAATTGAAGAAAGAGGGTCCCCATGTCTTAACCCTTTGTGAATTTAATGAAACCATTTGGTGCACCATTGACCAGGATAGAGATGAAGGTCGAGATGAATAAAGACTTTATGATACTAATGAAAGAGTCATTATAGCTGAAACTTTTGAGGAGATTTAAGACAAAACTCCAATCAATGGTATCAAAATATTTCTTGATATTATGTTTAATAGAAACATTACCACCTCTTGCAGTTTTTTTAAGGATATTGGAACATTTAGAAGCATGACAGATACAGTCCTGAATAGACATACCTTTACCAATTTGATTCCATGATACAATTCTATTTCATATTTTATTATGTATATTAGAAAAAAGTTTTGAAATAATTTTATAAAGGGTATTAATCAAAGAAACAGGATGGAAAAGTTGAATCTCAGAGGCATAGTCCACATTAGGAATTAACGTGAGAAATTGAGAATGTAAGCCATAATGGAGAAATTCGTTAGAAAAGAAATCTTTTATAAGATTTAAAACATCTTTAGGAATAATATCCCAATAGAGTTGGAAAAATCCATTATTGAATCCATCAAGACCTACATAACTATCTGATTTAAGAATAGAAATTGTATATTTAAATTGTTTGTGTGTCAAATAGGATCCTATGTATGTTGTTTAGGCATATAAGCCATGTTTTGATGGTACACTACACATGGGATTAGGAGAATTGAAATATCATTAGGTGATATGTATTTGTATGAATGTCAAATATGTATGAGATCAATATGGATTGTGGATAAGAACCTAAGTGAGATATATTTGACGAGATCACTTCTTCTTAGAATTGTAAGAGTGAGTGTTGGTATGGAACATCATGAAAAGTCTAAAGGTGTGAAAATTTTATTCATTGGTATATATGGGATTCGTATTTTTTGTAGATTATTGGAGTGGATAGCCCCCCCCCCCACATTAGGACATCTCACCCAACACCCTAACCTGGACAACCCCCCCTGGACATCCTGCACCCCTCCCCCACCTGGAAATCCCACCACCACCACCCATGGACGTCCCACCACCATGAAATCATGCACCCCTACCCCACCTGTAAAACCACCCCACCCCCTAGATTGCCCACCCCCTCCCTGGACACCCACCCCCCACACCCTGTACCCCACCTACCACCCCGTGCATATTCCTTAAGACCCCCCCCCCAACATAGAGAGCCCCCACACCACTTGGAAAAACCACCCCACCCTCACCAGGACACCCCTCTTCCCTAGACATCCCACACCACCTCCCCCACTTAGACATGCCACCCCACCACCCATCGAAATCCCACCACCTGGAAAGGCCACAACCCTCCCCCACCTGGATAGGCCACCCCTACCCCCTGGAAAGCCCACACCACTCCCTGGACAGGCCACAACCCATCCCTGGATAGCCCTGCCCCCCCTCCCCCACACCACTGGGGCCCCCTACCCCCTGCACCCCCTAGACAAGACCCCCCCCCCTCCCACACCTGGAGAGCCACACACACCACTAGGACAACCCACCTCACCCCCACCTTGACATCCCACTTCTCCATAGACATACCACACTGCCCCCCCCCCCCTCCACCACACCCATGCAGCCCCTACCACCCTGGACCCCCCCTTCCCCCACCTGGACAACCCCCACCCCATACCTGGACCACCCCCCACATGGACAGCCCCCCCCACTTAGAGACCCCCCCACCCAACCTAGACATCCCACAACCACCTAGAGACCCCCTTTTACTTGTACATCTTACACCCCTATCTCAGTTGGACAACCCACCCCACCCCCCATGTACATCCCACCTCCCCTGGATAGATGAAACCCCTTCCCCCACCTGGATAGCCCACCCACACCCCTTGGATAGCCCACCCCCTCCATGGAAATCCCCCCCACGCCCACCTCCCCCACTCCCCTTCACCCCCTACCCCTGGATGTCCCAACCCCCACCTAAACATCACCCAAACCAACTGGACACCCCCACACCTGGACAGCCCCCACCCCACCACGATAGCCCCATCCCCGCCTAGACAGCCCCACCCCAACCTAGACAACCCACCCCCTATCTAGAAAACCTAAAAAAGGATAGTGAACCTAAACAAGAAAACCATAATATTTTTATATATCGAATGATGTTTATAGGGTGTGATAAAAAATAATCCCAGCATGATCTCAAGAAGGATATTGAGAATGTTTTTTCAAAACACATATCATTTTGGATTGTTTAAAATATAGTTTTAAAATATATTTTTATTAATAATCACATGAATAACCAAATATCACCATAACATCCATTTTTAAACTTTTTTTTTCTTCGTCTTTAAATGAAAATAATAATTTTAAAAATTTTACTTTTATACCATTAAATTATTTAAAACCACCCATTACAGTTTCAATTTTAAAAATACTTTTGAAACACCCTTTTGAAAAAACATAAATCAAAAATTAATGAAACAAACCCATTCTAATAAACTATAAAAATAATACACCAAGTTACCACATAACAAACAAGAAATGAGTAGTGAAGGGGAAAAATTTGTGGTTTCCACCATATTAATCAAACTAGGGGACACATGGAATGAGAGTCCTGAATTGGAATCCATATAGTATCATGGGAAACAAAAAAGGTAATAATGTAATATTTCCTTATACCTAACTAATTTTTGATAACTACCACTGACATATGTTTCATCCAAACAAAACAAGTCACTTAAGTATCCTACACCTAGATTCATATGGGGAACTCCCCACAAGCTATGGTATACAACACAACTACGTGCCACTAATATTGTCTGACTATCTAGTGTAACTAAATATAGTCCTCTCTCTCAGTTCTGAGTGTACCAATGATTAAAATAATATGAGACGAGTAATCAATATGTTTATATGATTAATGCAACAACATAATATAAATCTAACCTCACCTCAAACATCCTTGAAATAAACAACCCCAAAACATCATCCATGCCATAAAAAATAAATCTAAAGATAAGGGGGAATCATTGAGGATATTTAATACATTATAAGTAGTTCATTATGCATTTTACAAATGATACATATTAAAATAATTAGAATTCAAAGTCACTTTAACCGTCTTGGATATAACATTTCAAATAATTCATTACAACTAAACATTAATATACATTACTGAAATATGAAACAGTTGAATGTATCTTAATTATACTCATACTATAGAATATCTGGTGATAAAAACATTTTGGGGTTTAGAAATAAATAGGGGACATAAATATATAATTATCTACATGGAAAATGAAATAAAAACATGACATTTGAGGATCAATATGGATACATGATGGAATAAGAAGAAGAATGATGATACAGAGGGGTGACGAGAAGTGTTGAGTGGTGCCGCAGTTTAGGACCTATAGTGGGGATGTGAGTTAGGGCTTAGGGGGGTCTATTGTGATGGGATATGATTTACGCTGAAGGTCTATGATGCGGCTAGCTGAGCCGAGCTGAGGCATATGTCATTGAGGGTCATTAGGGGGAGAAGGGAGATCTCATGGGGGTAATCAGTGGGAGAAGGAGGTTCGATGGGGGGGGGGGGTTCTCGAAGGGGTCAGGGGGAGAAGTATCGGGGATGAAAAAAAATCAGTTTAGTGGTGGTTTATAAAAACCCACCACTAAATCCCTTAGAAGAAACTAACGATGGATTAGTAAACCGCAACAAAAAAACTGCTGCAAAAGGATAATTATATTGTAGTTTGAATATTCCTTCTTTCATTGTCTCTACTACCTGAGCTCACAACAAACTCTACCCTACTCTACTTTGGTATGTTGGAGAGTTATTTGAGTTACTAGTTATTAATTATATTAGGTGATATCTAATTAGGAATAATTAAAATATATTTCACTCAAGTGATTATATAATTTTGTTACAAATAATAAATATATTATACATCACATATAGTATTTACATGATTCCTCTGCGTACCATCCATTAATAAAAACCAAAAAAATAATATGACCCACAATAATCATTGGGGGAAACCACATAATCATAAAAAATCACATATAAGATGTCTAGATGACAACATATTTTAGATTAATGAAATAGTTGTCTTAATATATGCAATTGAAGGTAATTATCAACTAAATTACTTCTTGATGGTTTATAAGGAGTTTGTGAATTTCTAAATGACATCCCCTAGAATTTCCAAAATCAGTGTATAGCATGGCCTACTTTTCTGTACTCATTAAATCTCAGGTAATGCCTAACACATCTTTTACAGAGTTATTAACCATAGGTACCTCTATTTCATATCCATATCCACTTGTGTCACCCATACATATAAGTAATTGATTGGATATATATTTCCCCATCCTATAAAAAATCCATGATATTTTGGTATAAATAGAACTATCCTAAATGGTTTCACAAAAGATATATTATCCTTGTTTCCAAAGGATAACTAAAACATTCACTGAAACAAACTATAGTGACCCATTCTTATCATACTTAAATATTATATCTTAATAAGTCATTATTAATTAATTAACAAAAAAATACAATCCATAATTTCAAAAGTATAGAGCCTTTGTAAACATGGAAATTAAAATAATTGGTCCATATGTGAGGTGAAACATCTTTTACTAAGATTATCATAACAAGAACCCTTCATTGACACATAATATATAATACCGATCATCATAACCAAGTGAAAGGAAACATGAGAATGTATTATCTAATAATCTATGTAAGGGTAAAAAATAGATATATAAATATACAATGAACACAAGGGTACAATACAATGATAATAACATTTGAAAACCATACCCTTTATGCAATAGATCATAAAATCATTTCATAACATAATTCATGGATGTTTATAAGACATGATTCATAATAAAATCATATAATATGGTCAATGAAAAAAAATATTAGCATAACATAATGATTTTTGAAATATACATAACCATAGAAATTATAAATTCAAGGCCACCCACCAAGATATTCATAACATGTTATACTTATTCTAACCACGCTTAAAAAATATTCACGCATGGGGTATCATCTCTTGTACTCTCATTTGGAATTGGAAAAACCACCCACATATACGCTTTTCTTCTTTGGATAACATCCCATTTACACTTTGATATCATAAAACATTAATCGTTACACAATTAATTAGAGAGATATATATGTCTTAACCATTTTGATTATGATATAACTATAAGACTTGGTTAAAACATAACCCCCAACATTGCCTATAACATATCCACCATAGTTGGTTATAAAGTAACCGTTATCATTGGTTATAATGTAAAATAAATCAAATATTGAAAATCATACATGTTTGTGCGACCCGATCTTAAATTATCATTTGTATCAGAAATTATGAAATTAAGTGATTTTCATATACATTTCATCACTTCTTCATATAATAATTCATGAAAGAATAAGTGGGTTTCATTATCATTTTATCAATTTATAACAGATGGAAATAAAAGGGTTTCAAAAATATCTTTTTTCATAAAAACCCATTAAAATTGAGAATGAAAATGGTATCATTGGATCATTTCCCCAGTAATCAATACTTATCATCAATGTATTTCTTCATATAGGGGAATTGATTATGAAAAGACTCTAGAAACATATGTGGACCAAATTATATTTTAAAAAAAAATTAAAACTAAAAAACTCACAACTCATTTTGTAAATCCTTTTATTTTAAAATAAAATTATAAAATTATAAAATTATATTATAAAACAATGAGTTGCTCTTAACAAGATAAAATAACATTCGTTCTATAAATATAAAAATATGAGTTCCTTTCAAATATATGGTTAAATTAAAACCTGAATTGTTAGGATAAAAACATGAATTTTTAAATAAAATATGTTTTTTAAAAAAAGATATAAATGTGTAAAAATTAATTTAAAAGATAATTTTTGAGAAATTTTAAAACATTGTATAATTTTTATTGGAAAACATTGTTTTGGATGGAAAATGGGTTTTTAATGGAATTGAGAAATAAAGATGATTTTTCATTAAAAAATTCTTATAAAATATTGAGTATATAAATAGAATAAAATGAAAGGAGAAAATTATCATTTTGAAATAAATTGAGTATAGTAAAACTCATGGGTTTAATAAGATATGGGTCAAATATTTAATCCCTAGAAGTATAGAAATATTCAATCCTCAAAAACAATGAGATTATATCATAAAATCTATACCACATTAGTAACATAGAATCATAAACCCAATGAGTGAGATATCATCATATATATTTTAAAAAACCAATAATTGTATTATTAATAATCATAAAATAAAATATTATGAAATATAAACACCATATAAATGGAAATGATGTTGAATATAGAAAGTGTCTCATTGAAGTGAAATGTTAGGTTGAAACCCCTTACCTTAAGTCTCGAATTCATTTGAACACATTTAAAAATGGGGTATAATAAATATAAATTTAATATAAGTATATTAATGAAAAATAATTAAAAAAATATTTATATAAAATATTTATATATGTCCTTGTTTTCATGTTTATTAACAATTCTTTGTAAAAATTACATTTTAGACAACAACTACTATGTTTTTCTTGAATGTTCATATTTTACATTTTTTAAAAATCATACAATGATAATGGTTCCATAATATAAAATTTTTCAAATATGATATAGCTATCATATATATTCAGTATTAATGTATTTATCATAATCAATAAAATTTGTAGATAACAAATTAAATACAATGTTTGTGGAGACAGTAGAATGTATGTATGCACGGAGGTTGTTTCCATTGTCAATATGTAATTAAAGAAAGGATGGAAAAAATCTATTACCTTGTAACGAGCATTGTAGAATAATATATTTCATATTTTTTATTTATAAATGTATTTATTACATACCAAGTGCATAATATGTGAACTATGAGACAACATTCTTGGAAAAGTGGTAGTTCGTCAAACACCCGAATGATGTTATAATATTCCCAGAGAATGGAAATTATGTATCATTAAGTGATATAATTATTATATCAAAATAATAATATCATAAATATTTTTTTATATAATTTTCCACCATTATTTCAATCCATGATTGGATGTGATGGAAAATGAATAACAGCAGTTCACGAGGTGGAAGTCCATTGTAAAAAAAATAATGGTTTTATTCTCTATTTGATGGGAGAGAAGAAGGATTTATGTTATTATGTTATCAAAATATAATATTAATATATGGAAGAAGAAAATGATATTGAATAAACATTTTTTAATATAAATTTATTTTGTAGAGGTAGAAATAATGGGCTTGATTATGAATCTTATAACTTTTTTCAAGACTACATCAATTTTTTTTAAAAAAAAAGATAATTAGGTTGTATTTATAACCATAAAAAGGATTTTGTGATGAGATTATTTAATTAAAAACAAGATTTAGGTGTGTACTGGAAAAAATATTTTTTTTTGATGCCTGAAGAGGAGAGTAATAGGGGTAGCCTTTTATATGTGATGTGTGTGGAACACTTGTTATTTTGGAAACTAAAGTGTTTTACCCACTTTTTTTACATTTTAAAAGGGCATAAAATGGTCCATTATAAAAAATTATTATGGAAACTGTTTAAAATTACCATTAAAATATTGTTTGAGAACTATATATAGAATTTTAGAGCTAATTTTTTTAGTTTAACTTCCATGTAGACCCATTTTCACCTTAAGTATTGTAATTAATGTTTTCCATTTTTATTATCAAATATAGTAAAATATTTAGTTGACCTTATTAGAGATTATTAATTACTATTATTAAGGAAAATGAATCTATTTTTCATATTCCATTCACAAAATTGGAAAAATGTAATTTAAAATTAACCCAACAAACCCGATGATAAATCGATTTTCCAAATAGAAAATATTCAAATGATTAAAATGTGTTTATATGAATATTAAAAATTAAATTGATTTAAATGGCTTAAATTAGGATTAAATATAAATAATTAAGGATGAGATATTTTTAAACCCATATTGAAACAATCTGGAAGTTATTAAATTCCTTAAAATAAATGAGAATTCTAAATAAAAACATGTATTTATCACTATTCATCAATTTTTTTCTCATATAAATATAAAAAAATAACTGTATTATAATTTTCACATGACTATTTCTTAAAATAATTTTGTTTTTTCAAATAAATTTTCTGAATGTGGGGGATAATTAAATTTATAATAAGTAAAAAATGGGGACAAAACTTAAGTTTAGAAAAATACCTTTTTATGCATTAAATTTAATTTATTATAATCACTTGTATAGAAGACACAAAATGTGCTTGTTAAAAATTATATTCAATTTATATAATATAAATTTCTTTAAAATAATTTAAAAATATATTTTTAAATTTATTAAGGTGTAACCTGTTTATGAGTATAAAAATACTTTTCTCAGAAAAAGAGTTTCTATTTTTTCAAATGGATTATATTTTTATATATAAATATTTTTTCACCAAGAAATGAATTTTATATACATGTGAAAAATAAATATTTACATAAATTTTATATTCCAATCAACACCTCATATTTCAATAGCTTAGTTATAATTGTCATATTTGAAAAATATTAATATAATATTCTTTCATGCTTCTCTTCAACTCAACGTTTCATGTAACCCCTAATTCACACAATGTTTTGTGTAATGAAATATATAAAATATAATTTTTTTGAAAAAACAATTTTACCAAATATAAAGGTGACAAATAGACAATATCAGACTCCTTCCAATGAAATTTCCTCAATAAATACTTTTCAAGAAGTTACATTCAATTCAATTTTTAATTATCACTATAACCCAAAATAAAATACAATTATGTGAAATTGTAAATACACTAAATTGTGTGATATAAGGTAATTAAATTATATTCAAAAAATAATAATGTTTATGGAATAACCAGTATAAACATTAATCATATTATAATGGTTTTTTCAGTATGGCCTCACTTCGTTACAGGGGAATACATCAATGTATTTTTTCATGGTTTCTTTCATTATCTCCTATGTTTCTCCTTCATTATTAGTTTAGTATATGATAAATATAACCACATTTTTCTAATATATTCATTTTTCCTGATTACTTTTTACATTTGAAATATAGTGGTGTTTATATGGGCTATCATGTGTCTAGAAACAAACCATCACCTCCCATTTCTCATCTTACCCTTTTTGTTGAGGCCTTTTTAATTTCACATAGGAATTATCCCCATCATTATTATACTTGAAAAAAATATTAATCATTCATAATAATGAATGTTAGATTATAATAGTTCCACCTTTTATAAACTCTCCGTGGAATGATTTACTTTATTATATAATAAATTTTAAATTCGATATCATTTATCCAAGTCAAAACTATTAGTTCATCTTCCATTTTTTCATCCATCCCTATGTAATGTCTCTTCATTCATAAAAGGTTTTTTTAAATCAACCATATTCAAGTATAATAAACATTATTACAAGAGAATAAAATGGATTAAATCCATTTTATTATACTATATTCAAACATATAGACCACTTATCGTTGACCCATACCCATGTACTCAAACATATTAATTCAAATATAATAATATTTGATAACCCATTTTTAGTTTCAAGTTAGATTATTTTGAACACCTTTGAAAAAATTCTGTTTTCCATATATTATAATTTTTACCTTAAGTATCAAACAGACCACAATCCATTCATGGGTAACAGTAATATGTACACCTAACAATAAAGTACTAAATTAAATAATGAAGATTTATATTCTACCTATATAACCACCATATTATCAATATGAGGTTTGAAATTATCTAATAGATGATATCCTTTAACACTAAAATCCTTCAAAAAAAATATCATGGAGGCTATCATTTTTATTTAGTCAATTTTAATCCCTTACATATCCATTTAAAAGAAAAATATGAGACCAGAAATTTTATTGTGATCAATGATTTTCCATGACAATCCATCACCATCTCATCATTTACTAATTAAAAAACATAAGATTAAATTTTCAACACCTGAAATTCCCTTTTTATAGGTGTTCAAAAGGTTCAAATAATTAATCCATAGTTTCATTATAAGAGTTATAATTCATTTAGTCAACCATAAAGATGTTAACCATAGAAATGAGCAGTTATTTATTTTCACTTAGACAGAATACCATACATTCCCATTATCAGGGTTCATGTCAGTTTTGTATAATCTATGTGGCATTTTGATCCATGTATTACCAAATAGATCAATGTTGAATTAATATTGAGGATTATATTTTTGAACTATTGTAATATGTTATTATGACAACAGATTTATTTTTAATGTAGGACTAATTTCAAAAGAAGGTGTTCATTGGGAAATTCCAATAGATATATAGCAATCATGTTGTACAAGATTATTGGAGTCCAACTTATCCATTTTTTTGTATTATGTCATAAACAAAAAAATATTATATATTAATAAAAAATTAAAAAAATTACATCTAAAAATATTATTTTCCCCCATTACGACATGGATCCATCTTTACCACACATCTTTGTGAACATCACTATATATTAGTGTATCTCACTAGATTTTCTTGTTAATTGTATAAAATAAAATTTAACATCACAAATCCTATCACAATTAAATTTATCACCATCCAGGGAAGTTGTTGGTGTTGTTTATTTGTGATCTGACACATTATAAGACCTACTATATATCATAGTAAAGGGAATATGATCCCATGTAGTTTGGTTCGTTTTAATTGGACTACTTGTACATTTTAATATCATATGATAATGATTATTATGGTTCATTTTCTAGAAATAAAACCTAGAAAATGATGTCACTTTTATGTTCATATGACTAGGAATAATTATTTTCATTTTTAGTCCATGCTTCCTAGACCTATGATTCACCTTTTATGATCACCTTAAGGGGAATATTAATGAATCTTTTCAGTTTATACAACTAGTAGCATGTTGCCTTTCATTAATGGAAATGAAACTATATCATATTCTGATATTTTTTACATAATGATTAATGATAAAATTGGTTAATGATATATTGAATTGTTATTTTGGGATAAACACTTGTATTCCCTTCCTAGTTAAACCTAGAGGATGACTCAAGTTATGTTAGGTCTAGGAAATAAATTGATTCGGATGCCCAATATTTTTATTTGTAATTCAGGGGTAAAATATGAGGAATTCATCATTATTGAAAATCGCTAGGAATTTGACCAAGAATTAATCATTAATATTCATGTATCATGGGATAGAAACAATATAAATATTAAAATATTAAATAAGAACTATATTTTTGAATCACCTATGTAAAAATAATAGAGTAAGACAATTATAATTGGATGAAAATGATAATCCTTTGACAGAACCCTATGAGATAGAGTCTTAATTTCTAGGGTAATATAAGAATTAATCTATCATAATTTTTATAATAGTAATGGATTGAAAATGTGAAATGTCTCACATACGATTTTTTGTTCCTTTTAATAATGTAATATATGATCAGGGGGGTTATGGAATGAATAACCTAGTCATGTATTTTGGGATTATAGAGTTATTAAAACTTAATAGATGGATGATTTTAGATATTCGGTATTTTATAGGCCTTTAGGGAAATTATTTTATCACAATTAAGGGACCTAAGAGAATATGTTACCAATATAGAGGATACAATTAATAGGAATTCAGGTATGTGACTTTGAGGAATGGGGTTCCCATATAGCTGTGATGGGAAAAATAGGGACCATTGTTTTTTGAAGACATGTAAATATATCAAGTAGTGAAGACCTAGGTCAGGATGTACATGCAAAGAATTTTGTACTATGTGAAGGTAATAGGGGAGTTTGAAAACTATAATTAACAAGAGAGCCGATTTAATTTCACTTTATTAGTTATCCTATGACAACTGGAATGATTATAAAAAACATAGAGATCACCACCATTTTTATATAGTGTGAAAAACAATTGTGCTCCCCTACCACCTGATTATACATCATGAACATGTACATTATTCATGGTCTTTGTGATGACCATGTTTAATTGTTATATTAGTGATCACAATAATTTAAAGGTAAAAATAATCTTAACAACCATCCTCTTTCATATAGTTCAGATTTGAAAATCATTGAATATAGATATTTGAAAGGATGGGTATTTATTTATCATTATTATATTTTTTTGTGTATCTTCTTCAAACTTATTCCTCATTTGGGTCATCAAATTGAAGTTATATATTTCTTTAATAATTCCAAGAGAACATGGTTCCCATGTAACAATTATAAATCAGTCGGGTCTATCAGATACTTTGAGTAGGGAGGATGATGAAAAAATCAGAAAGACAATATTCATGGAATGAAATTGTGATTTACATGGTATGGATGATGAGAAAATAATATTTGAGTGTGCAATCTACTTAAAGAACTGAATATATGATGACTTATCGCTATGTTTTCATCCCCCTCCACCCTTAAAAATTAATCTTTCTTCATTATTTAATTGTGGAATTTTTAATTTGATGAATATTGTGTGGGAAAAACAACCCTCTAATAAATTCATTCAATCAACCTGAACATTATGAATATATGGGGTAACGTTTACTTGGGATTGAATGAGGATTAGTGTATGGTACATTTATTAGTGAAATATAGATGACCAATTTGATAAAGTTTGTAGGACTCTTTCTTTTTGATATGAAAAGAAAGAGACTATGTTCATTGCACCATGACCTTCCATAATGAGTTGTGAGACATATTATTCATAATGATTTTTTCCTTAATTATTGTTTTTTCACTATCTCATGTTTTAAACATTTAATGTATTTTTTATATTATTAATTATAATAATTGAGTGTATATTACAGCCTTTCTTCCTAAAAATTTAATAGATCTTCAATAAATTTTTCTAATAATGAAGTTATATCCTGTATTGAGGAGGTAATAGATAATAATGAACCCATTCATGTCATCATTTAAATCCCTGTCATCATTTCAATCCATGTCATCTAACACTTTCATGTATCATTAGACCAACTATACACAATTAAACATTATAGAAAAGACATTTTGTATATGGATTTATCCTCCCCACTAGCTAATTTACTATAATAAGTGGATTCCAAACGTCCTTCCATTCATATTTCATCTTCATGATATATCCCTTGGATAATCATATCCTTCACTGGGTCAATAATTTATGAGTGTAGGGATGCATAATTTCAATTTATTTCTTATTTTGTAAAAAATTGTATACTGGTTATAAATTACATGAGTGGGTCACTAAAGAGCAGTTGACCATCAAGAGATCCTATATATAACGATTTCGTATCTTGTGATTTCGTTGATGATATCTTTACTAGGGGAATGATTTCATAGGGGAATTGTCATGAACATTCTAGTTGAACTAATCCTATGTTTATTATGGAGAGAATATAGAATCCATTGGGAATTATGAGCTCAATTATTATTTGATAAATAAATTATAATTATCGAAATCTAAACATTTTTTTTTATTTGTGGTCTTCCTAAACTGATGAATTTAACGAATAACATGGGAAAGTTTTAATAAGTCCTTTTAACATTAAAAAAATTAGTTTGTCAATATTCTCTAATAAATCTACTATTATCTTCTCTCTACACACAATTTCTTAATTATGTTGAGAAGACTAAAACTGTAGTGAGTGATCTAATAAATTTGGAATAATTAAAGATGAATTATTAAATTTTTATATTTGTAATATCCCCCTTAGATCATTGATAAATAAATTTTTATGGTTTCATGTGCTAAAAACTATACTGATGAGACAAAGGGCCTCTATAGCCTAACATGCCAGTTGGACTTAAAATACATATTAGTCCATCATTGATTACTACTAGTACATAATGTCGTATTATCCAATTATATAATATTTAGCCCCAAATCTTCATCGAGATGGACTTTAGGATAAGATTCTTAGTGGGTGGTTATTACCATACCGAGATTCTGACATTAGGTTATGAATTATTATCTTTATGAGGGATGAAGAGTTCTTATCATGGATGTGCTTGAACCTCATTCAACTAACCATGAGAATACATGACCAAGTGTTTATTAAGTTCAATGATGAAAAAAACCCATAAGACTTATAGTCTGATCATGTTCTTAAATGGATATATTTTCTATCACCCTCATAGATATGTCCCTAAGAATGATATTTTATCCCCTGGATTTTATTTTAGGACAACATTTCCAGATATATTTGAGAACATGATCAAGATATAGGGATACATTAATAATTTATATTCCTGACTTAATAAGATGTAGTCAACATAGTAGGGAATTTTCTTATAGGTGAAATAGAAAATAACTCTTATAAAACCCCATTATCCATTTGGGATCTCATAGTTAGAGTTCCTGGTATCACTATTTGAGAAGAAAATAATAATAACATTTTAGTGTCTAATTTTATTTCATATATAATTTGATTAAATCTCTATATTATAGAGTCTGTGATTATTAGAACCCTAATATTGTCACAATTCTGATTGATGTTGTTTCATAGTGATATTAATGGTCTGATTCACATTCTTCTAAATGATTTATCAATTTAACTATCGTTGTTGGGTACATGATTTTTGATTGAAATTTATCATTTTTTAGTGTTTATGGGGGGTGAGCCCAATCTTTTGGAATATGATTTATATAGTTTAAAATGTCTTATTTTATTAATTTAATGTGTTTTGGAAGTAAAAAAATATGTTTCTAAGATATAATTATTTAATAATTCTTGATTTGGATGAAACTGATATTTCACTAAAATTCTCACAAAATCATTGTTCTGGATAACTAATTTGTTATTTTTCAATGGTTTTTATTTGAATCATTTTCGAATAAAATGTTATTTTAATTATGAATTGTGATTTTATTTTAATATTTTATTTTTAAATCATTATTTAAATTGGTTATTTTAATTATTCTTTAGAGTATATTTATTTTAGGAATCTGTTATAAAGTGACATAGTGTTCTAAGTAATGCGTTCAATTGGTTGACTATAAGAAGAAACTAATTTTTTTGCAGGATACAACCCAGGATCAATTGACGTACCATGCAAGAAAATTTTTATACTGTAGTGAACTAACTACAATACAAAATACTAGTCATCTAAAAGAGAGAAGTGGATGTGGTCATGAAAACAAAAACTGGGAAACTATTGAACCTGCTATGAAATTTTATACCCATTATGTGATAAAAATTTATGGGAAACAAGACAAAAAAGAGTAAACCAAAAAGATATCGTTCACCAGTGATTTCAACTATAAGACAAATATAAGAGTTAACTGGAATGTGAAATAAAGTTTCCAAATTAATAATCATATAAATCCATTGAAAGAATTATCCTAACTAACCTTGTAATTTTTAAAATTTTCTTAGGAGGAAACACCATTTTACAACTTTGTTTACATGATACCATTACCCTATTCATGGTCTATATTGAATGAACTATCCAAACTAACCATGTAATTTCTAACGTTTCGTAAGGAGGAAACACTATTTGACCACATGGTTGACATTTTATCATTCTATTATTCATGGTCAATCGAACGAACTAAAATATTATAGACAATGAAGTGGGATCCAATATACCCCTATGTGAACTTTGATTAATACCGATGAATATGATTTTAAAAAAACGTTCTTAGATGAAGACATATTAGTCTCAGTGGAAGATGACTTTTCCAACAATGAAGCTCATTGATCACAAATTAATGGGTCAAATATGTTATAAAGTTTCACATAAACCATATAGGTAGATCATTCTTACAAAAAACCAAAATTCGAATTTAATCAAGTGAATATATAGACAAATCTTAGATTTTTTTCCATATTGACTAATTTCAATCATAGTTGTTGTGATGACAAAATCTAAATAAGATAGATAGAGATTTACGAGTTCATATCATATGAGATACAGACACTAATGATAAACTTCAATATGTCGTTTAATTTTTAGAAGTATTGAAGAAGAATCCAATGATACAATATTTTTGTGGATAAATAGTTTTTTAGGTTTCAAATTCATTTATATGTTAAATATTTGAAGATGAATATGGAACTCATATCTACCAAATAAATTGACCACATGGTTGATGATTTTTAACCCTATGATCTTGAGGGAAAGCCTCAAATAAATTCCAAACATATTGGTTAAAGATTATTTGATTTTCTTCTTGTCCATACCTCTCTATGGTTGTTCCTGAGAGTAGAATTCAATATGAATATAGTGAAGTATAAGGGGGGTCTTCATTACAAATATATATAGATTTTTTGTTGAATATTGGAGGAAGTAAGGCACCTCAATGAAATTAAACAGTTAATTATATATTTGATCATAATTAAAGTTAATAAAAATGAGTCCACATATAGTAACACTAATCAAATCGAAGAGATATAATAAATCAAGGTGCAGATCTCACATCACAAGTTTGGAAACTAAAAATGATGATGTTTCAATTTTCTATGGATGTTTTTACCAATTTCATAACAGATTGTTTTTTTAATGAAGGGAGGGATGATTTATATTGATTGTCTAGACCACACTAGACTATGCAAGATGATAATATCTTAAAATAATAGTTAGATGAAGTGTATTTTTAGTTTTCCTAAGATAATAAATGGTCCATTAAATAAATTTAAATATACGGGTTCCATGTGTAAATTATAAATGAGTAATTTATAGGATTTAAATGTAGGAAAATGAAATATCCTCTTGATATATTTATCATTGAGTTTTACATCATAATATTGGATATTTATAAAGTATTAGAAACATTCCCATGTGTAATGGTGTACATTTGGTTAGCAGAGATTTTCCTGTGTTACCTATGTAAAAGATGTACAGTGAATGGGTTGACTTAAGGATGTATTCAAAAAATTCAAAGAGTTGTGAATATAATATTAAAGTGAGGATTTGACCATAAATTATTTTTAATAGAAGAAAATGAGTCTAGATAAGGGAAGAATCATAAGGGGGTTATAGAAAAAAGAACTATGTGAGATATTTAATTAAGAAATTTAGATCTCAAAAAAGATGTCAGAGGACATTATGGGGGAAAAGAATGGGATATCTTGATTCATTAAGAGTATCAACTGAAGCGAGTCAATAAGAAAGATCTTCATACTATCTCAATTCATATTATTTTATTATTTAATAGATTCATATGTAATTAAATTTTTTAATATTGATTTAAATACATGATCAACTAATCCTTCTCTACGGAGTAATATTTTTTTGGTAATTAATAATTCATTATTGATCCTTTTTAGCTGGATGATGATATATTGATCATTTTTTAGTGAAATAATTTTCCCAATCATTGATAGTGAATTCATCTTACTATCAATAAAATATAAATAAATCCATTATCTCAATATGGTTATCAATCTTAATAGTTGTACATTATTTTTAGTAAATAATTAGACAAACTGAAAACTTATTTGTCATTTTTTTATTGAGTGGGATTTACATTTAACGAAATATTGCAATGATTTAATTAGTTTTTTTAATAATTAACATGATATTTTACAAATTCAATTAGTCATATTTTGATTTTATGAAAATATAAATTAAGGATATTTTATTTGACATCATCCTATGAAATTCCACTACATTATTGATACATATTTGTTCTAGATTATTGTCCTAATTTATCTACTTCTATTGATAATTTTTTAATATTTTATATTAAATCCTATCACATACACTCTATCAACAATATCACAATAATCACTTTCTTCCACCACTACTACTTGGTAACTATTTAATTTTTTTTATTTTTCTTCGTGGTCACCATTATACCTACAAGGATCATTTCATGTGAATCGACTCCTCCCAACCCTTAGACTAGTAATATATTATGTTTTAAAATATCTATATGACCCAATCTTTGTCAACAACCTATGTTCACGTCTACAGTTTTTTTGAAACACTATTGGGGATTAAATATTGATTGATTTGGAAAACAAATTCCAAAAACATTATATAATAAAAAAACACAATGAAATCATTAAAATTGAAATAAAAATATTTCAATATTAATGTTTTATTTACAATAGGTCTACTTAATGTATATTTATCAACCATGGTCCCCTAAATCAAACATAAATTAATACTCAAAATTTGGAAAAGAAAACCTATGATAATGGACAAATAAGAGTCTAAAAATCAAAACAATGTCCTAGTTGGAAAGTTTAGTCTACCATAACATGGAAATAAAATGATTGATAAAATAAATATTTGGGGTTTAAAATTACCAATATTATAAATCAAGCAATAATTCATTTTGAATAACCCTTTGTTTCACAAATACATGTTTACAAAATCAGACCATTATATTTTTCAATCACATATTGTACTCTATAATGAATAATCTGTGGGATTTCATAGGTACTTCTACTATGTGGTGAAAAAGATTCCACTATGAGGTTTTAATGAAGATGACTTAATCTTATGTGTGATACCATCTTTCTTGAAATTTAATTATAAATTTTATTCTAATTTTTTAAGAAATATTTGATTCAATAGACTAATTATACAGTGTATGTTTCTTGAATTGTTTCCCAGGATAGTGAGACCGGAAATAAGACAAAAAAACTAAATTCTTATAAGATTAGGGCGATTTCTTCCATGAATAATGTGGAAGATTCTATGGATTTCTTAGGAATTTCACAGACGACCAGTGTACACTACAATTTTTATGGATGTGAATTACTATATTATTACTATATAAAACAATATATCTACTAATTAATGTAATACATAATATTTTAGTGACCTAAAATTTGCATATCTGGTATAGAAAATTAACACAGTTGCAAAAAATCACAACATAAATTCATCAGAAAGTGAATTGTTTTTATGATGTAAAATAATATTAATCAACTATATTGTCTCAATTCAATGAAATATACTATGGGAGTAAGAAAAAACATATGGAGTTATGTCACCATTATGCAATGGATTGTGATTCTCTACCATGCATTACAAAACAAGTTTTTCCTATTTAGGCTCCAAAAATTGAAAATGTGGTTGTATATAGTCTAAAAAATGAAACCTAAGGATTGCATAATAACAAAAAAAACAATTAGGGCAATGAGAAGCATAAAAAATTCTATCGGATAGATAAAAATGGTCCCTGTTCTACTACTCACTCTTGATTTCAACTATATTGGTGGAAATTTGAAAACCAAAAAAGGGATGATACGTTAAATTCACAATGAAATGTATCAAAAACATTTATAAAATAATATATATTAAGTATTATCATGATGAAAAATTCAAATACCAATTTTGAAAAACATGATTAGGATAAGTCTGATTCTGAAGCTATGTAACATAATTTTGACCATCAAGAATGGAAATTGGATAAGTTAATGAATGTGAATGGAAAAGGGATGCTTCCATGCATAACTCAATCAAATCCTATGGAGAATATGATAGACATTCGAAATATATCTGTTCATTAAACACATCATGAAATAATATGGAACATAAACATTATGAAAATAAATATTTGGATGAAAATAAAAAAGAAATATAGAAATCATGTATTTTGATATCTGGAAAACCCCACTGAAGGCCCGTTGAATCTTCAAGCTCCAACTGAAAGAGAATAAGAAAAGATAACGAAATATAATGATAATATAGGGAGCAAGAATATTTAGGATATTGATGGAATAAGAAAAATAATATTAATTATCACCCAACTAATAACATTCCATAAAATATTAAATAATACGAATCAATATATTTTACTACGTGGTTTTTATAATCATTTTGGGAAAGGTATAATTACTATACCATTTCTCGAGGTTATTTATCAGTGTCCTTATTATCATAAATCACTAAAAGAAATATTATTGAACTAAAAACAACGGAATAATTTTTCATATATAATATCATAGGGTAGTGTACCATTGTCTTAAATAATATGATACCTCTAAACCATTAAGATCTTGAAAATTATGTCTGCCTATTCACATTTTGAGATAATGATGGACTATTCAAGTGTTTGTGTAATCTCAGTGATAGTATCAATCTAATTATATTTTTATTATTTCATTATTATATGTTTTGATTATCATAAACCACTATAGTTTTCTAGGAGTTAGATGGCCAATCTATTACCAACCAATTGAAAGAATTAATGAATTGTTAGTTAGAGTAGGGAAGTAGTTCTGCATACTAATTTCCATATTCAGGTCAGGGATTGTGACATGTAATACCTATCATTAAAAGGTATGATTTTCATGGAAATGTAGGGATATTTTATTTATGTACCAAAAGGAAAACAGATTTTTAAACATGAGTAACAAACATAAAATTTAAATGTAAATAAAAATTTCAAAGCAAGTACACATATATAACATTGTTCTATAGTTTATATTCATGAAATTGGGGATTAAATTGATTATCATGAGGTGGAATTGGGTAAAAACCGGATTTAAGAAACCCCTTAGGAATATAAAAATAAATATTAGAATTTAAACACAAATTTTTTACTTGTTGTGTGGAGTTTTTAAAGGATGAATAATATGTTTCTGAGCGTATGGAGTTTATGGGATAATTTAGGGACCACTTTTCTACTCCAAATGAGTAATAATAATTAAGAGTGGACATGAAAAACATAACATGATAATTTTTATGGGGATTTTTATCATCATGCTGGAAGAACATTTGAATAGAGTGTACTGAAGACATTGGAATATTTTATGGAATGTTTCAATTATGTTTTTTATTATCTAGGAAATTTTAGTATTGACAATTAATTTTTTAAACTCATTGAATACCTTGTGATATATCAGACCATGAGTCTACCATTAAGTGACATACCAATGAAATGGATATTTAGCAACATCCATGTCAAATGAGATATTAATTTGTTGGAGATAAATATATACTTCATGTTATCATCTCAAACATTTTTGTGGGTAGTCAAAAATAATGAAAACTAATTTTTTTGTTGAATTTAATATTTTCCAATAATTTTTCTATAACTTATTTAAGGAGAATACTTTTTTCAAATTGTATACATAATATACTAGTGGAGATTAGCTGTAACCCAATAGTTAAGGGGAATAAAATAATAAATCTCAATATGAAGGATGTATTTACATATAGAGTGATTATTTCAATAGATACCGGGATTATCTATCCAATTTTATAAATATCATGGATCAGTCTTATTCAAGTGGTCCATAAGTATCATTAAATAACAATTCTTAAAAAAAATTATGAATGAATAAATTCAAATTGAGAACAAATCACAGTGACAGTCTTCATTAATTATAGGAAATCAAATTCTTCCACAATGAAAGAAAATATCATAGTTCCATTTGTATATTAGATACATGAGGGTTAGATGGTAATTATTACATTTTTTTATCGACACATTGTTTTCAACCACATCACCATGAATCTTTAGTATTTGGAGTGAACCACATTCAAATGTCTATTTGAGTCAATTTTTGGATAGAGAATTCCATATATCTTGTGTGGTCATCCAATAGCTTTTATAAATGTACATGATGTCCATTTTCAATGTTAGGAATAAATGGTTTATTGTGGTTTTTATGTATTATTTATCAATTAAAGAAATTCTGTATAAATATTTTTTTGAAAACTTGAAACGATTTTAAATTTCTTTCTGAAAACAAATATCATTTTAAATTGTGAATAATTATAATTCATGGTTTCTAAAGGAATTTTTTTAGGTCAAAAAACATATAAGAGAATTATTAAATATGATAATTCAAAACTTAAACTGATCCTAAATCTACTGAGACCTGGTAATGTCTATGGAATTCGAAGATTCTTAGGCGAAGATGGTTTTTATAGGAGGTTATTTGAGTAATTGTTTAAAATAAAAAGGCCATTATACTGATTTAATTTAAGGATACAACCTTTGTGATCAATGAGAAGTGATAAGTTTCATCTAATTGTACTAATAATAATTAGAAAAGATCATACTTTATCATTGATCCTGAATGTAAACAACCTTTTCTGGTTATAGGGTATAATATTGATATTTAGTTGGTTCTATTTTGGGGAAAAGGATATGGGGATGTATTTAATTTGTCATATTATTAGGCTATTGGATGATTAATGAAATAAATAATCGACTATAGAGAATGATTTGGATGTTTTTATGGATAAGTTTATGGATAATTTCATTGGGTTTAAGGTAAATATTTTCATTTACCATCATAATCTCATGTATTTTATAAGAAATAGAGAATCCAAACCTAAGTGTATGTAATATAAATTTCAGTTATATTAATTTCATCATGAAATTAGAGATATTAATGGATTTTAAAATGTAGTTTTACACCAATTGTTTTGGTTACCCAAACCAAAACCGAGGGAGCAGAAAGAGGTAAATACTTAATTACTAGATGAGGAATAGTTTTCTACATATATAAGGAAATACTTATATTTTTTTGAGGTAGATAATTTTATTATAATAAAAACATTTTGATGGATCATTTATATAACCATATGAACAATCTCATTTTATAGTTTAAATGTTATATATGAGATGGCCCCTTACTATTTTGTATAAGTGTTGATATCATTCTATGAAGATGTGTGACATAAGATTATATTATTCTTGTTTTTTAGTGTATTCATTGTTCACTTTGGAGTAAAAAACATAAGGCTGATATGATGACCTTGATGTTCTTACATGTTGATTTATATTAGAATGCATTATTCAATGACTCAATTTCTTGTATAATTGGATGTGGAATGTTCTAAATGGTGGTAAATTTTTATAGGAGGAAATAGCATCCACAAATGGGGATTTTAGAGGTTGAAATTATTTATGTGTAGGATTTGTACTTTATGAGTCAATTTCCAAATTCTTGTGTTAATTTATACATAATTCTGGATATGTGTTATGTATTCATCTGGGTTGAGGTAGTTGAATATCCAACACCCATTGTTGTTAGTGTTGTGTAATTTTAAAAGTAAATATCCTTTCTATATTTATGGTAACTAAATAATTCATCATATATAATGTTACTCATTTAATAAATTACATGTTTAAATCAATAATGGATAAATATGGTAGTGGTCAAATTATTGGAACCACTGATCACCAATAGTCTACTAGTAAAGCTAATATTTCTAGAAGTTAAATAAAAAAACCTTAGAAAATATATTTTCAAACTCTAAGAAAGTTTAAACAATCGAGTTGGGTGGTGCTTTGTGGGCATACAGTACATCCCAAAATAATATTATAGGGAATTATCCTTATATTCTCTAATATAGAAAGACATTAAATCTTCATATGGAATGACAAAACATGTATTATTTGGAATTTAAGGCCCTGAATAATGATATCAATTATCATCCTTAGAGGGGATTTCTGAATATAATTGAGTTGAATGAAATTAGTAGGGAATCCAATATGAATTATAATATTTATATAGTCATAAGAAATAATTTCATAAATAAGTGAATCATAAATTGAATTTTAAGGTTTTTCATTGAGTCTTATTGTTCAATTATATGCAGAATATGTTTCCTTGTAATCTTAAGGACATGTGGTATGGACCCTTCTACATTATAAGAGTTCATGTCAATGGATCTGTTGAGATTTTTGGAGAGGATAGTTTACCATTTATACACAGTATTCAAATAATCATAGTCTACTTTTTAGTGATGTTGAATGATTTTTTTGGTATCTATTGTTTTTATGTCACGATTATAGTGAGTCAAATTAATAACAATAAATTCAATGATTCTGGGGACTTATCTACTGATTTCTAATTTTTTTCATTTAATTTATCTTTTGAAATAAAAAATACTCATTATACAATTATGTTTATTTTGGAACTCATTGGAAATATTACTACTTGTGATCACTAGGGAGTTACACATCTCAACGTTTCTTAAGATCACAAGTGACCATAAATTTGAAACATATTTCTAGTAGTCAAGTTCATTAACTAAGAATTCATCATTTCCTAGGACGACCACATGGAATGAAAGAACAGAATGTAGAGGGAGGTATATTAGCCACAATCATTCAATTAACCACATGAATAGATACTAGTGAGGGTCGTAGTATATATGTTGAGAAGTTTCACATCTGCGTGAATAAAAATGAATATACATCCTATATAATATGAGATAATCTTCATAATCTCAATGTTATATATCAACCATTTTTTATACTACATATTAAGGATGATATATTTTATTATTAGAGGATAGGATATACTAACTAAATGAACGTTGAAAATATTGAATACATGTAACATTCTGTTGAATTCCAAAAAATGATGATTCAACTTCCAGGGTATTTCTTTTAAATGTTTTACACATTTAATTGATGAATATATGAAATACATGTTGTGGAATCCAGATATTCCATTAAAGGCGAAATAAAGTAATTTTTTTTTCTTTTAATGGGAGTCCTTCATTCATATTTATCAGGAGTTGATAAAAAAGTTTCATACCACATAGGACACATTAAAATCCCATTAAATAAATTACTATCGTCCATAATTTCTATACTGCTATATTTGGATTCCAATTTTTAATTATGGTTTCTATTATTCAATTAAAATTAAAATAAACATGAAACTTAATTAATATGATAGGGGTGTCTATATAGATGAGGAAGATTTTTTAAAAATTTCGTAAACACATCTGAATATTCTATTGGCTAATGAGTTGAATTTTTTTTTGAAACAAGTATTTGTAGAATTCTTTTCAATCATTGTGATTATACATTGGAAATTATAATGGGTTTTGATGTTTGGGGGATACAAGTATTCTGATGTATTTATCTCCCTTTATTGGTTAATTTATATAAAAAATATATCAAAATCATTTATATTTTTTCAAAATTAGAAATGTTTTCAGATTGAATTTTCTTTGAAATATTTTCCCTACTAGTGGATAATTGCTTGATAGTGTTTAGGGATTTCATTATTCTCAAATTTTTGGATGTTCATAATTATTGGGGGATTTTATTCAATATTTTTAAATAAATTTTTTAAGAACATGGAATTATAGTGTGATATTATATATCATTTTGTTATTGAAATTAGAATTTGAGGAAAGACGATCTTAGAAATTGAACCTAGGGGACTCAAATTTTTTGAAACACATGACTTCTGGAGACAAATCAAAATATGACCATATATCTCATTTGGAACTAGAGTAAAATAGGCCATTGGGATTAATTAATGAATCTCTGAGATAGTAGAAACTGAAAATATTCCAATTATATATAAAATAATTTTCTTTCACATGATGGGGTTTAAAAAAATAGTAATGTGCATAATTTTAGAAATGAGTATATTATGTGCAGGAGAATATTGAACCCAAATTAAGTTGGAGACATTGACTTATAATATAATCATTTGAGTTGTATTAATGTCGTGAGAGATGGATCATTAATTTTTGGAACCATGGAGGGTGATAAAATGGAATGAATGTCTTTAAAAGGTTTTAAAAATATATAAATAAATGTACCCAAAAATCTATTGCATGAATTAGAATTTTTGTAGTTTATTTATTTAAATCATATATAATTAATTACATATCTAATGATAAATGAGTCTATTATTTCCACATTTCTTGTACATATTTTTGAATCTATGTTCAAACCTATAGTGTTAATTCTTTATTATTTTTTCCTATCTAAAAAAAATATACTTTATTTATCAATGATTCAACATGATTTATTATGAGTTATTCTGAAAATTCTATTTTTCTATATACAATGTGAATGTATTTATTTTTTGACGGTATGAACATTCACATTGAATTTTTTTCCCAAGAGTGACATTAGTGAATAGTGGGGGATATTGATAAATACTATGTTTTTACATGTTTTTTACATAATATTTGGTGATTTTGATGAATTATATATCTGATGAATTATATTTTAACGTAATCTTATTTAATATTGGGTGATAATAAAGAAAACCAATTTTCAATGAACATTATGGAAAAAATCGGTTTTTTATCAATGTATATTTCAATAACCCTTTATATTTACTACCTATATATTAAAGAACAATCATTATATTTATCTTTATTAAATATAAATTTATAAATTATTTTTAATTTGGTTTTTATTTTAAAAATAATTATGTCTTATTTCAATGTCTTTTATTATATATATATTTTTGGTAATCAATTGTAATTCTGAAAATGAAATTTCATTGAATTTTTTATGTTGAATATTTTTGGGGATTGATTATTTTTTTATGTATTGGAATTTATTTTTTTAGGAATCTATAGTGATGTGACCTTCAGTTTTAGTTATTGTAGTTGATTGATCGACTATTAGAAGGAAATCAATTGTCCATAAAAAAGATCTCATAGTCAGTTGACCTTCCATTCATGAAAATAATTGAAATATCTTTATGTGTCTATAAAAAGAAATTTCAATAGACTATATAAGATAATACCAAGGGACCAATACTAAAAAATGAAAAAAATTATAGACCTTTCTGGAATGTTTGCACCTATAATATTAGAAAATAGATAAATGATATTATTTGCATAAAAATTAAAATTGAATTCTACAATGACCAAATGGAAGAAGCTGTATGAAATTTAAATTAATTTTCTACAAAGAGAAATTAATATTCCAGGCCTATTATCATCTTAATGTGCTTAATAAACAATCTTAACTATTTGTGTCATTATTTACACACCACTGGATGGAAACCACAATTGACCACATGAAGTCTAACGTAAAATAGCTCTCTACATAGTTAACCACAATTACCAATATCTAAACATCCATAAAATGTAAAATGGACTAATTACAAGTTTGAACTATTCTTAGGAATCTAGTTTAAAATCAAATCTGATCTCCAAGAAGTATCAATTTTAGGTTTGAGTAAAGATGAATTTGGCTAGGATGAAGCTCATCAAGAATCAATAGATGTGTAAAAGATTACATGAATCTCTGTAAAAAGATTTTGTAATGATCCTATATTGAAACAAAAACCAAGAATGACCATAACTCAATTGTATATAATAACCAATATGGGAATTCATGTGTTGGATTGAGTTAAATAAATCCAAAATGAATGGTTGTAAAAATAACAGGATGGTGGGAAAATATATTTTGATGCAATTCATTGATGATACATTTTATGAGGAAGAAATTTAATCATTGTGTTTTGAAAATAGTGGATGCAAGAATCCCTTATAAATGAATTAACACTTATGAATACATTTTACTATTAATTAATTTATTTATTCAATAGAAATTTAAAGATATTAATGGAAAAATTTCCCCACTACGATATGTAAGTAAGGATGAAGAGTAATGGACATTATGTTCATGAAGACTGGTCTCAATTAAATCCCAAATCGAGTAGTTCATGTTATATTATTTGATTTCTTATTCTCACCAAATTGTGAATTTTTCAATGGGGGAGTTAAAAAGTAAAACATTGAAGTTGAATATGTGCTTTTCATTCTTAATTTCTATGGATATTTGGGTTAAAGAGGGGTTCATGTATGGTAGCTTGCTGAAATATTATTTGATGTAAGTAGTAGGTCCAAAACATGTGAAACTGAAAGAATATAGCTAGAGTAGCTCATATTGAATATTATGGACCCAATTATTCAATTTATCAATCTCACATATAATTTTTAGAAATTTATTTCTGGAAAGATTCTAGTTATTATAAAATATTAAATAATTTTTTAAATTGAATATTTAATGATGGTGGGGGAAGATGGTGTATATTAATAGTCTATGTCGCACTATTCAATGGAATATGAGTACTCCTAGATAACTGGTCCAATGAAAGGTATATTTTGATGGAAAAATAACTCAAAGTACTTTTATATAAATTCAAATTACAAAGTCCACATAGAAATTATAAACTAATTAATTTGAAGGTACTAATTATAAAAAAAGAACAATCCCTTGTTTAGATATAACATGGTTATTTACATGAATATTCAAAATATTTTTGAAGGATCTAGAACACTATCATGAAAAATTGTGCACATTTTTTTAGTAGATGATTTATTATATCACCAATGAGTAATATGTATAGTGAAATGCTGGAGAAATGTAACTTATGAAAACATTATAAAAGATGTGAGGGTGAGATTATGGCATGGATTGGAACTTGGACTACAATTTATAGAATAATTTTAATCTAGATAATGGGTGAATCAACATAGGTTGTAATGAATATATAATTATGGAAGATATATAATAATAAAATTTAAAGAATGGTTAAGAGAGAGGATGAAATTATAGAGGAGTTTGGGGTTAATTTTTTTATCATTGGAAGGATCAGTAAATACATGTACATTGAGAAGATCATTATTCTGTCCAAAATTGTTCTTATACATGGTTTAGTGGATTATTCAATAATTATATTTGGGAATATTTATTATCCCAATATTACAAGATAAATATTATATGTTGAGTGATATTTTACTTTTAATTTTTATTACTCCATTTATAATTAACGATATTTATGATTAACTCTTGATTATTTTATATCAGACAAATTTTCCAATGAATCATTAAACAATGAAAGTTGGACATGAAAAATTCACTTAAAACATTGATTTAAATCTAGAGATGAATCATGAGAGTGGAACACTATGTTGAATGATAGATTTTACATAGTGAAAAATGATATTTAATTTTTAGTGGTGTGTGATATTTATTTGAAGAACATTAAATTTCATTTTCATATTGTTTTAACTAGTTAGGTGATTTATTAAAACATTTAATACTTTCTGATATTCAAAATTAAAGTCATGCATCAAATAAAATTTACTTAAAATCATCAAATATTATTACATGAACTCATTATCTATTTTTTTGTGCATGTTCATTGATCTCATCTATTTTCTAAAATTTCTCATCTCTCTCAACATTTACATTAACTCTTTGAACATGAACTCTGAATAATATTACACCACTATCACATTATTATATCACTACTACTTGATACTATTTATTTTTATTTCTCTTCGAAACATATACACTATTTGGATTAATCTCTTTTTTATAGAACCCTTGTCACCACTAATGAAGATCAATGAAAGGATATAAATGTTTAATCAAAACATATCATAATAAATGACCGTGGTTTAGGTTTCTCACCAACAAATGCATGAGATTCTATTCACAGTTAAGGGGGATGTTCAAGATTAAATATATTGGGATATGATTTATTGAGTTAGATTCAAGGACTACTGAAGGAGAGGGCATCATAGTTGATTTGGGTATTATGGCTTATCAAGTGAAAAGAACGACACCTGATGAACTCAAATAGATGTTTCTATATCCGAATTTATTTATAAATTCCATGCTATAAATAATTATCATAATCATTCCCCTCATGAAATGGAAGATATATATTCAATTCAAATCACATATTTATCAGATAAAAATGAATTAAATTAAAAAAATATCCCATCATACATTATTATTCAAGATGATGAAGCAAATTCTAGTGTTTATGTTTTTACCATTAACTGAACAAAATCTGAGAATAAATGATAAAATTTCCATGCTTTAATCACTCCATGATTGGGTGTAACAAATATAATCATTTTTAGTTCATTTCTGGTTTTTGAATAGTAATATTACACTAAATTGCATTATTCTCTAATATTTGTAGAATAATTTATGTTCGATAGTGATGGGGACTCAACAAATAAATAATTATATCTTTCAATGATTCAACCACTTAGTGGAGTCTATATAGTGGTTTATATATCAGATGAATCGATAAATATTTGAAGAAACATTACATTATGAATGGGTTATTGTATGGAACATTGAAATATTTGAATATGAAAATCACATGGATGTTATCTGAGATAAATTTTTTGATGTTATCGCCCGAAATAAAAATTTTATGTGCATGAATCAATAAATTGTTGTACAAAATGTGTATAAACCACTATTAGCTGACATTTAATAGTCTAGTTGAATAGATATATAGAAACATGTTTATTAATTCTATTAAATATTAGCAAATTTGAACTATAAAACCAACCAAATATCATTATTGACCATTTTATAATTTCTATTAATTTCATGGGAATGCACTATATTATGGATGTTATTCTATTATTTCCAAAGTGAATAAAAATAATATTACCATCTCAAATCTCTATAATTTTCATAAATTTTATATTATTTTAACTATCAATTCATCATAATATAAGACACTCACAAAAAATAATGTCATAATAATTTAATCTATCAGTGCATTATATGATAATGGATCAAAGTAAATAATAATTCAAATAAACTAGAGTCAATCCAGAAATGTATTAATCAATACATTATCTTATTAACATGTTTTTTCGTACAATTATTGATGAGTTATAATTACATAATATGTGATATCAATTTAAGATGTGTTAATATAATTATAAAATGTATTACTAAATTTTGATCTATCCTAACATATACTCATATACGAATACATGTAGTATAGATATGTGTTTTTTAACATCGATGTAATAAAAGGTCAGTGAATATTTATATGATCCTTGACTTCATATTGAACATATACTCTTAGAAATATATATTTGGTTGAAATATGAATTACATTTACTAAAATCACAATCCAATCTTAGTCAATTCAGAAATGGGTGAGTGAGTTACTTATCATACACAAAATCATAATGGGAGAATTATTATAAAAATTTCAATTCTCCAAAGGGATCTAGTACCCTGAAAATAAACCTTCATGTATTCAATAGAATTTATATGAACATATATATACATGGAATATAAGGGTACATTATGGATCCTGGAAATTCATTCCCCATACATTATAGTAGAATCTAAAACATGGAAATCACTAATAAAAAACATGTTGTGTTTGAGTTGATATGTATCTATATGTTAATTGAATGTAATAACAAATTAACCATGTGATATAAAACAATAAGGTGCAAGGATGGACTTTGAATCTTCGAAGAACATGCCTTCTGTGCCAGAATCTTATCTTCTCTTCTGATCATTGTGCCGACTTATGTGTCCACCCTAGTTCCATCATTCTCTCTAATTATATACATGGCATATACTTTAGGACTCCTCCTACCTCATCATTCATAGATTATATCTATCAAAATCCATTAAACTAAAATGGTTTTGGGGATATTTTGGTGGATTATGAGGGTTTTGTTTCTCCCTTGGACGGTGGCCTCTCTGCTCTTGATTTTTCTACTACTAATTTTCATGGAGATTATGATCAACTAAATTTGACTCTAGTTACAATATTTGGGATCAAAAAATCCAATACTTTATATATTCTAATGCTTTGTCAGTTCATGTAGGTTTATGAAATTAGATATATTTTTGGAGATAAATAATAAATAATTTTTTTATCAAGTTGTCTTTTCATGATGATTTCATCTCAATATGGTGTTACATTCCTTGTTTTTTTGTACATTTTATGTTCTCCTTTTTCATTGTTCAATGGATGTCCACCTCTGTAATAAATTGTCCTCATATGTGGTGTGAGTATCTTTTCCTCATATATATTTTCCATTCTTGAACGATGGAATATTAATTGTCATTGGGAATTCATTGGGTGCTTTTCATTGAACTGATGAGGGGTCCCTCCATCTGGATGATTCTATGACAACTCAGATTTTTGTGGTTATGGATTTATCATTCCCAATTTGTTCTACATTTTTTATCAGAGTCAATGATATGTCACACTTGTCTTAGTCTTTGGTATATCCTTCCCCACAATTTATCTTCTCAAACCACCACTTCCAATGCAATCCTTCCCCAGAATTCTGTAAATACCACCAACTGTAGAGTGTCTATGATTAGTTGATGATTCATATAAACTTCATTGCTTCTTCTATGAAACATGATTCCTTACCTTGATAGTATTTTTGGGGTTATCATGGTCGAGGTATGGGAGATATTCTCTCAACATCCCCCACAAATCTATAATCTTCTTCTTATACTGCAAATTCATGGCTAGTGGTGTCAGCCCATCTAAGTCTGTACTTGGTTCAACTCACCTGTCAAAGAGATTTTTAGTGTGAGGAATCTATTTTTCGAAGGACCATACAACTTATATCATTATTTCTAATAGAGAATAATATTTTATTGTATGCATCCCCCACCTTATCGTATATCATTATTAGTGATCTAGTTACTAATGATAATTTAGGCTCTCTATTGAGGTTTTTTTCACCAGTTATACAATCACCTTCCAGAAAAATGGTTGCGAGAATCACTGAACCCCTCTTATGGACAACCTCTCCTCTATAATGAAGGATTTGGTGGATAAATCTCATTCTCCAGATTTTCTAGCACATTTCCTCCTATGTGGATTTCATACCCAATCATAGTCTAAGTATCATTCCAAAAATAGATCTTCAATACATTTCTAGATTCGTTAGTCTGGGGACCATGATAGAATTATCTTCCATTTATGATTAATATCTTCATTTGGAATGCTTTCGGATTGGGATCTTAGGTAACAGTGGGTTTAATCTCCAATTAGTATTGTATTAACTCTCTCTCAATGGATGTAATGCTAGAACCCAATCCAAATCCTTTAAATTTCATGTACATCGCTCGACACCTGATATTTTAGGGATTCTTTAATGGGTTCCACACAAATTTTTGAAGGATTTCATATCAGTTGTCTTTATCTCTTATTTATATCAATTTAAAAGTAAACAATTATCAATGGTTCTAGTGTTATCGTTATATTGGTCATTTATGACATATGAGAATCTCATGATATATATTCTCTCTAGGATGACTTCATATCTCTCAATGAAATGGAATCTATTTAGATAGTTAGAGGAGAGTTCAACATTATGGCCTGTCAAGTGAAGAAAAAAGATAGTTTTCCCCTTCCTATAAGATAAATTACAGACATTATGATGTTCATCACTCACAAAAGACTCAAGGATGTTGGCTTCTCATGAGATTCATTCACATGGTTAAATAACTTGGTTAGAAATCGACATGCTTGGTGTCGTCTCGATTGATATATTAAGAACATGGTTACTCTTTCTTCTTCCCATTACATAAATGTCTCTCACCTAAATCATGTTCACTGAAATCATTCTACTATTTTCATCGTTTTGAATCCATGGAGTGACTTCATCCCTTTCTCCTCCGCATGGGATGATAACTCAGAGTTCCTTGATGCATTGAAGAAATACTGGGACCACCCCTTTAGAGTTAATCCTTGGATTTCTATTTATAATAATTTAGGGAACAACAATGGTAATATTCTATCAAAGTTCATGAGTCTTCACTTGGGTGATCAAGAATGGGAGACAATTTATAGAAACATCCAACAGTTGGAGTCGATCATGGAGAATGTTTGGGATGACGATGTCTCTGCTGATTTGAGATGCATGAAACACTCCTTAGAAAATTTATTTTTGATGCAGGAAGATATTACTTTTGAAATGTCAAGAGTGAAATGGATCTATGAAGGGGATAGTAACATAGGGTTTTCCATTCTTATTTTAAATAAAAATGCAGACATATAAATACCAGCATACTGTTGGAAAATGGATCTTATACTAATGATAATGATGTTGTTGTAAATTTGGGGCATAGAAACTTTATGTCTTTAAGGGAAACTCTTAAATTAAGAATATCGAGTGGTTATAAAAATGGATCATCTGATATTTTTTTATGTGATTCCATGTTATGTATGAGGGAGTGAATGTAAGGATGAATAAAATTACAAATGAGGATGAAATTCATGAGGTATCTTGGCCTATAAATAATTATAGCATAACCAGGATGAAATCATGTCTACGATCCTTCTATAGTAACTCATGAGTTATTGTGAAGAGGATTCAGATCAATGTAGTGTAGTATTTTTTCCATGGTGGTGATCTCCCTCAAGTTTTCTATGAAACAAAAACTATTTTAGTTACCATGGTCAAAGATCCCATGTCATCGAATCATTGTCATCATACTAGATTATGAAATATACACTATAAAGTCCATGTTGAAATTCTTAACATAAGTATTTCTACCTTCCATCAATGTTGGGTAGCTGAGGAGAAACATGGGTTAGTGAAAGGCATGCCAATCCATGGATATATTTCCTTGGCCCATGAAGTGATTAGTGACATCAACATAAAGTCCTTTAGTAGCAATGTGGAAATCAAAAATGGATATGAATAGATCCTATGATAGATTTGAATGTAGTTTTATCAATTGGGTCCTTGTCCATGTGGTGTTCTCTATGTGGGTCAATGACATCCTCATTTATTGTTTTTTCTCTCCATGATTTTCAACATCATTTATGGGAAAATTGTTTCAGTTTTTCAAAAATAGTTATAGGATTAAGGAAGAGAGATACCCTCCCCTGTCATTATTCCAGAAGTCCTCAGCTAGTTCATTAATCATTGCATTGTTGTGGGTAAGTTTATCCCCTTACATAAAAAAAATTCGTTTTGGAGGTCTCCCATATCATGTGGTGGATGACACTATTCTATTTGGTAATTGATGTACATGGTCTATTTAGGAGGTTAATGAACCATTAGAGTATTTTTGTTCTAGGAATGATCAGTTTGTCCACCATGAAAAGTGTAACTTCTTTGTCGCCAATAAATGATTGTAAATGAGGATAAGAGAATTATAAATCATCCCTAACATGATTAATGACTCCATACTTTTGAACTATCTAAGTGCCCAAGTGTCCCCTAATATCCTTCTAATCAAACACTTTGAATTGGTAACTGACAATGTCATGGTTTGTATTATCTATTAAGAAATAGTTTCTTATCTTTTGGAGGGAGAATAACATTGAACAATTATGCTATCTCTTATATGCCCATGCATATCTTGTCCACTCTAATGTTCCCACAGAAGGTGATTTCTAATATTTAGAATACCCTGATAGATTTATTATGGGACGACAACTTAGATGGAAAGTACCAATATGCCTCCTAGGAAATGATTGCTAAACCCATTATAGGATATGGTAACAACATAAAATAAATTTTTTTAACCATTAAAATTATTCATAAAAATATTTCCTGAGATATAGTTGATGGGAATTCCATGTAGGGTAGCCATATGAAAATTACTTATAGAAACATAGGTATATTTCCCAGAGTTTTACAATACAAAATTCAAAAGATGATCTAGGCTTATATTACAATCCTTCAGTGACATACCTTTTTGTTAAATGCTACGAGTTATTAGATTTTGGCACCATCACTGGTCTGAATATAATCTTGGGTTCCTGAGCAATCCCATGCCATTAATCAGCTTCAAAGAGGCTAGTGAAAATCCCTACTTCCTTAGATCCACGTTGGATGATAATCATAGAAGTATCATTGACAACATTGTGATGGTTAATGATCCAAAAAAGTATGTTTTCACTTGTTCTATGGATGGTACCTTCAATATCAATGCTTTTAATCAAAATCAACTGGGGATATTTTCTTAGGATCGTTGGGGATAAATATTTTGGTGCAATGAGATTATATCAATGTTTTAATTCCTATTATGGCGTGTATGGAATAATATTATTCCAACAGATATGAATATCTAGTGGAGAGGGATCAGACTTTCCCCTAAATGAATTTATTGTAGGGATCCATAATCTAAGTCCACATACCATTTTTCATCAACTAATGGGTGAAGTCGATTTGGGGGCATTTAGACAGCTCACAAGGTGGTCTGATAAATATTTTTCATTAGAGTCCTTCCTCCAGAAATGGTTTCACAGTGGTGAGAGAACTAGTAGTGTGAAGAAGGATAGGTCCCTGATCTTCATTGTATGGTGTTAGCTTCTCTGGTCATCCATAAATGAAAAAACTACATTACTCTTCATTGGTAATTATCACAGGTAACATTTTCAAGATTAGAATCTTATTTATGGACATGTAATGTTTATGAAAAAAAATCTAGGGAATGCCCCTTCCATCATGCCCCTTGTTCCCCTTAACTCTACCCCCTACAATGACACTATCCAAGAGAAATGAATCAAATGGACACCTCCATTCGTGGGGAACAAGTTAAAAACTTACAGTTATTACTATATAGGATCTATTCATGGGGGGTGGAGTGGTTAGAGACACCGAAGGTTTAGTGTTTGTAGATTTCTGAGATTTCATTGGGATTGGTGATTCTATTTAAGTGAAAGATCATGCTAACCACACAGGCCTAGTAATATATAATAAGAGAGACATTTTTATGAGGGATATAGGGACTAGTTTGTTCAAAGTATATAATTAAATATCATGTAAGGGTTATTTTCCTTCACCCATCGAATACACCATCAAAAAATGAAAGCGGCTAATGGATAACCATAAGGACATTCTTCATAATTGGAACAAGGTTAATGTTGTGGCTCATGACCTTGATTCTAAATCATTATACAATGATAAGATCTTGTATTTTTATATACTTGGATCGTACCACCCAGAGGGTACCATCTTTTTCATGGGTGATTCTATTTTTCTCCATTAATATAGACCCCCATAATTGTATATTATAATCTCTTTAGTCCTTTATCACATTTAAAAAATTCTTTTGGAGGTGGGGGGCGTCTCCATGTGCCAAATTATTTGTCAGACATCTAGTGATGGATAATACTAAAAAATCATAGTCTATTTTTTTGGTGTGTGATCCTCCTTCGAGGTAAATCAATAATTCTTATAATCTTCTAAAAAATCTATTTCAAATCCCTAAATATATTTTTTAGAGGGATTCTATGTACATTATTCCATAAAAAATTTCTTTAATGGGATAAAATTGTTTCCAAGATAATAGATACTTCCATATGATTCTATTCAATGGGTCTCTGAACTAAAAAAGGCATATGATTTGAAGGGTAATGATATTTCTAGTTTTTACCCATTTCATTACAAATGAATATGAAATTTTACCATATACTCACATTAAAGACAAAAAACTAAATTTGTGGACCATGAGAGCATGTTATGGAATGTGAACACACATCATAATCCATATTATCCATTTATGTACTTGGATTTACATTCACATAGACATTTTCATTAGCGGTGTTAGAATGATGATTTTGAACCCACCACAATATTCATTTTCAAGGCGACCAACCCTGAAATCCATTTATAGATCCTTGCTCATGACCTCCAATCAGAATGCTCTTTGCAAGAGACAACATTATTGATCCACATTCAGGAGATCTTTTTATGAGGCCCCATTAATGGACACTCTTAGTGGACACTCTTTATAAAACATTTCCACCCCCACATAGCTCTCAATTTTACAGAGTCATTCACCGGACACTACCTATAAACACTAAAATCCGACATAAATAGGAATGATAACTATTTTTAAATATTGAATTATAAATGAACTAATTATGTTATATTGAATATTTTGATTGAAATTTTTGCATCTATTCAAGACCTGAGGGGTAGTCATTAAGGCCCCATTGTGAGGGTCAGTCCATAAGATCCATTTGTAAGGATAGTCCATGAAGGCACATTATGAGGATAGTATGTGATGTTCCTTCATGAGGATAGTATAAAAGGCAATTGATATAGATTGTATGTGAAGTCCTTCCATGTGTACAATATTAATATTCCCATCACACATATAATAGACAATGTCTTTTACGAAGGCTTCCCACAATGCACTCAAATAATGAGACCTCTATCCATGAACTCACTATGGGGACTCTCATACACATATAAGCTATGAGGAATACCAAAAAGTAATGACCCTACCAATGTTTTATCCTGAATAAAATATCACAAATAATAAATATTGACATCTATATGAATAATCTCTTATGATGATATAATCATCTTCCAATGTGCTAACCCTAACCATACATTATTATCATACATTATTACTAACGAATAGTATAAACCACCATGAATATATTACTTTTTTAATCCCCAAATCATCCTCAAAGAGAAATGAAAATGTGTAATACCATATCAGTCTCTTATTATAACATGTTTTACAACAAAGTAATTTGACTAAGACTTCTCATTCATGAGACATCCTCAATCTCTAGGCGTTCACACTCATAAAATATGGTTAATCATAAATTACCTCATATTTTTCAAATGGATAATGACTATTTTGATATTCTAGTTTTTATTTTATTATTTTATCAACTTGATCAAGAAAAATTATAATTAAATGTATGGAGCATACATAATTTTAATATTCCTACCCCTAAACTTCCAAAAACATGTCCTTACTATGTGATACTAAATTTCATGCACTGATATTATTACATGATCATAAATTATTAGCCTTGAATGATATTTGATTTCAATTAGATAGTTTATTTCGGATTCACTCTTTGGTTTTAACCTACATCCCAAAATATTATGATTTTATAATGTCTTGAGAATTAGATGACCCATTATTATTATAAGTGTAGAAACTAATCTTTATTCCCTCAAATAATAATTGGGATGATATTCTACCTTTTTATTCAAAAATACCTTCTTTTGAGATACTCATTTTGGTTTCCATATGATTTAACATCCTATATGGTGTAATCCCCAACTCCCTCTATATTAATCTTATGTGATGAGGTTATATTACCCATGTGATATGAATAGGATTACCCAAACCATCCCAATGTGAGGATCATAAGGTGGTCACAATCAAAACCCCATTGGCAATGTACCTAGTGTAACATATGTTATGATCACAAGACACCATTATGTTTATGACAATAAGAAGAATCCTAATCCTCTGGGGTTGAGACAAAGATTACACTATTGATTAGTTGGAGATGACACATCATATATAATTTGATGAGAATGTGGTTCCTCTATAACTTAACTTTAGGAATCTCCTTTTGGTCTCCTATGATTTTTTAGATTGATCCATACCATTTTACATTAAATAAAAAATAAACATAATGATATAGATAGGGAATCTATTAAGATTAATTTACATGGATCATTAATATAAACATAGGAAGAAATAATTTTATGGTTGAAATTTAATATTTGAGAGGACCCATTACTATTTTGTATATGTTTTGATGTCATTAAATTAAGATGTGTGATAGAAGAGTAGATTATTCTAGTTCATGAGTGATTTCATTGTTGACATTGGGTTGGAAACCATTGGGCATAGTGGTATTCCTAGGTGTTCTAACATTTTTATTTATATTGGAAAATATTATCCAATTATTACACATGTCTTATAATTGGATATAAAATTTTATAAATGTTGGCAATTCTTTTAGGAGACAAGATCTTCTTCAAATGGAAATTCTTGAGGTTCAAATTATTGATGTATGAGATTTGGCATTCAGGATAAAATTTCCATATTCTTATGGTAATTGATATATAATTTTGGCTATGTATTATGTATCAAAGTTTGATGAGGTACTAGAACATCCAAATAACGTGGTAGTTAGTGTTTTGTAATTAGTGAAGAAAATATCCCTTTCATATTCGGAGTACATGAATAATTCAACCTATACATTGATACTCATTTATGGAATTGCATGTTTAAATCATTAATAGTTAAATATGGGTGTGTTCATAGAACTCAAACCATATATTACCAATATTAAATAGGGAAATCTATGATTTCTAGAAGATGAATCAAAAAAATTGTTAGGGAAAACACTATCCATCTCTAGGAAATTTTGAAAAATAAAATTGGATAAATATTTTTGGGATTATTGGATTTACTAAATGAATATTTTGGGGCTGAATCCTTCTATGATCCTCTATGTAATGACATTCCTTGTATATATGTAATTTGAAAAAAAATCTTTCTTTAAACTCAAGGCCCTGAACTATGATTTCAATTTCATTTTTGATTGGATATAATTAGACCAAAGTGAGTTGTATGAAATTAGAATGGAATAGTATATGAAATATAATATTGATAGAGACCTAAAAATATAATTTCATGAATTAATCAATTGGAAATTTAATTTTAATGTTTATAAAAGTGTATTTATATTCAATTATTGGAGGAAACTGTTTCAATTGAATCTCAAGACCTTGCTTTCTGGACTATTCTCCATCAAAAAAGTTCTTTTTAATGGATGTATTGAGATAGTTGGACAGTATATTTTCAATTTATACTCAGGAGTTATATAATCAAACATTATTTTGAGGTGAATATGAAGGAATTCCCTACCATCTTTTTTTAAATTGATCTTATATTGAGTGTAACTAAAAACTATAAATTCATTATCTCTTCAGAGTTAGACCATGGTTTCTTATATTATTATTTTCATTTATCTTAATTTATAAAAATAACTCATGGTAAAATAATATTTATTTTGAAAATAATTCGAAATAATACTCCTAGTGATCACTAGGTAACTTCACATCTTTCCGTTTTTTCGTCCCTATATGACCATGAATACAAATCACAGGTCCAGTGAACATGTTCGTCAATGTGAAAATAAAAAAGTCCTAGAACCATCAAATGGAAAAAAAAAATTTAATGTACGAAGATGCATACTAGACACAATCTTTCAATTAAGCACATGATAAAAGAAACATGATGGTGTTAGAAGAACATCCTATATGATTCACATATAAAGGAAGAATAAATGAATATACATTCTAGAGAATCTGGTATAATCATCATAAAACCAAACATTTGTTTCAACCAATTATTATTTATTCTACTACCTATTCATATTGGTATTTTTTTAAGAGATTCAACACACTAACTAATGGAACTTGTCAATGAAATAATACATGGATATTCTTATTAAATTTATATGAATGAAGATTATAATTCCATGGTAATTTTTTATATTTTTTTCATTTATTTGTTGCATCTGTTTGATATGTTTTGTTGAGTCCCCCAAGTAATTTAAATGTAAATGAAGGGCATCTTGTTTCTTGATATGGGTGTTTTATATTCATATTTCTGGGGAGATGAAAATAATTTTCCTGACCTTTATCAATCCATTGAAGTCCTATTATTTCAATTACTATAATACATACAACAATTATACAATATTTAGATCCCAATAGTAAATTATTGTTTCTTTTCATAATGTAAAATCAAAACATTCAGGAAATGTTATTAATCATTTATGGTTCTTTTTGTAGATGAGGAAATTTTTTTTAAAAATATTTGAACACCTTGGATAATATTGTGGTCTTATGAGATGAAAATTAGTTTTGAACCAATTTTTTTTGGAATCTTTCTCTAATCATTATTATTCAACATCAGGTAATATGATGGGTTATTAAGGGTGGAGGTATTTTTATGTGTTAATTGTTCATTAATGAGTAATTAATATAAAAAATGACACAAAATAATTTAATTGTTTTTAAATATAGGTGAATATTACAATTCATTTTTCTTAAAATTAGTTTCCTTCCTAGTGGATAATTACATTATACTAACTAGGGATTTCAATGAGTGTGAAATTCATGGATGTTCTGGACTGATGAGGGATGTTGTTTATTATTTTTATCTAAATCTGTTTAGGAACTACGAATCCTAATTTGATATTATAGATCATTGTGGAATTGAATTTAGAACATAAGGAGAACAGATATTTGAAATTAAACCCTAGGGGAATAAAACTTTGGGAATCACTTTACATTGGGAGACAAACCGAATGATAACCATATATTTCCTTTGAAACTAGATTAGAATGCACCATTGGGATCATAAAATGAATCCCTAAGATATTAATAACTAAAAAATTCCATGTATACCTTTTATAAGGGCATTTCAAATACATAGGTTTAAAAATCAGTAATGTCCCTAATAATAGAAATGAGTTCATAAATTAGGGGAATATTGAACCCAACTAAATATGGGGATATTGAATTATAATATAATCATTTGAGTTGTATCATTTCCATGAGAAAGAAATCATTTATTTTTTGAACCTTGAATAGTGTGATAATGAATTGAAAGTGATGTTTTTGTTTTAACAACACATAAATCAATTTACCCACAAAACTATTACCTTAATTGGAATTGATGATGGGTTGTGTGTGATATCATCTAGGAGGTAGATAATTTACAATGATTAATTAGTCGATTATTTCCTCATTTATTCTATACAATTTTTAATCAAGGTAGAAATATAAATTATGTTAAATCATTATAATTTTTGGCCTATATCAAAAAATAATTTTAAATTAATGTTTAAACATGATTTATTTGGATTTAATCTAGTTTTTCTATATGGAAATTTAATATTTTGATTTTCATGGGTAGGATATGTATCTTTGATAGGTGTCTTAAAAATTTTCATTCTATCTTTTCCTTTCTTGAGGAAATGGTTATGCATCTTTTCCTAAGTTTCTATAATCATTCTCGACATCAGATTGTCCTTTCCCCTAGACAGGAAGGGGGATAACACCTTTTTTTCTCATAACATTGGATCAATACCATGGGATACGATCAAATTGGGGATGAATCTTCATAAAAATTACATATGGGTTTTTTGGGGTCTAGGAATCACAACAAGCTACATACATTGAAAGGTGATTTCAATGTTTGGGTCTCATGCACTCTCTCTATACACATGAAATTGACATTACTATGGATGACATTGAATTCATATAATCTGAACTTGAGAATTCCATGGACGAATCTATGTTCTATGAGATCACTAAAAGGAATGATATTCTAGTAGACATTATCCTGAGGTAGGAGCTTGTACTGCATCGGCGAGCTAGAATAAAAAGGCTCTGTGTAGGTGATTCAAACATGGAATTCTTTCATGCATGCATAAAAGAGATATGGTGGATCAATAGATACAATATCATGATAGAGGATGGATCATTCCCTGATGATAGAGATGTCATTTTAGGTATAGCCGAAACATATTTTAAAACACTTCTTTCTAACTGCAACCCCCATATGCTTTATGGATACATGAGGGGCTGAGAAGAACTTTTAGAAGATGTTCTAGATGTGGTCTCTAGTTCCGGAAATTAATTTTTTTGATTCATATCATAAGAGAAAGGTGTCTATGGGGCATTTTCATTCCTGAATCCGGAGAGTGTGCATTGCCCTGATGTTTTTCATAGCTCATTCTACAGAGCTTCATTGGACCTCATAAGAAGTCATCTGATAAATGTTGTGCCAGATTATTTCTAGGGTGATGGTCTCCCTTGTGTAGAATGTACCACTATATTGGTGCATATTCCCATGATTAATAATCCCTCATCTCGCAAATACATTATCATGATAAAAAATTTCAACTATCCATATAATGTGTTGGAAAGTGTACCAAATAAAATGCTCTCCATGATCATTCCCTGATGGATATCCAAATAATAACATGATTTTGAGAATGGGAGGACAATTCAAGGAGTTGTTGCATTAGCTCCACATGACATCATTGTTATCATACAGAAGGTTACGGGTACTTATTTTGAAATAAATCTTGATTTGAATAACTATTATGATCATGATGGGTGGAATATCATCATCATAGTGCTTTATAGTATGGGGTTTTCTTCCTAGGTTTCTAACCTCCAATTTATATTTTATAGCTCCCCTCTGATTTTAATATCCATCTATGGAAAAAATTGTGGCTTCTTTAAGATGGTTAAGGGGATGAGATAAGGTGACCCATTATCTCTTACATTATTCATTATAATGAAATATGTATTGACCTTCCTCATTAATAGGAGTATCACACAATGCATTGTGCTCCCTTATAATTACAAACCTCATTCATGGACCATTTTCCACCTATTGTTAGACGAGGCCACTATTATCAATGAAAATTACAAAAAGTGATCTATTTTAGGTATTAAATGCATTATTGATGATAATGGTAAGTGGAGTGGTTAGGTTATCAATAAAAAAAGAAAAAAATTTATATTCCATAAAAGTACTCAGAAAACCATGTAAGCTTTTTGAAAAAACTGTCATCACATATATAAAAGATCTCTCCCTATAGACTATCTCGAGGCCCCAGTCCCTGCCAATATCCCCCATATCCATCATTTAAATGATATTTTGGGATGGATCCTAGGTAGTATAGAGAAATTTAAAAACCATTACTTATATTTTGGAAGAAAAATAACCTTGGTGAAGAGTGTCCTAATATCCATTCTGATACACGCCCTAACAGAAACTAAGGAAACAAATAATTTCATCTCTCACACTTATAATATTTTGGCCTCATTTATTTGGGATTCTCATTAGTAGGGAAGTAACCATTGGAATTATTGGGAGAGGATGGTTAGGCATGTGAAGGAGGGATGTATCATTATTATTAATTTTTTAGATACACTTCAGAGCATATATGCGATTTTGGCATGGGAGATCCACTAAAACCATACTCATTTTGGATGGTTTGTGGATAATGATTGTGGCAGTATTAGAAATTGGTTATATAAAGACACTCCTCTTTATGTCAAGTCATCAAGACGCATGCCTGTTCCCCTCAAATCCACATTCTATGGATAGTGGGAATGGGTGACATCTCATTATAGCATCACAATTGGTCTGGTTCGAAATTTGAATTCCCTTGCTATCCTGCGCAATATTTATCTTTTAACAATGTGTACAGGTACCCTAAATTCATCAACTATAACATCAAAAAAAATCAGTGGGATATTTTTGACCTCATTGATATTAATTCTGAGTCGGACTAGTTTGTGTCCACTAGATCTTATTTAGAAATGTTCTCCATAGCACATTATTGAAGGACACTACTACAACAAGAACATATTGACAGATGGGGTGAGTACTATAGTGCTAAGAATGTGCGGTGACATATAACTTCATCAAATGGAGGATATGGAACAGGGTTTTATTCATGGATCAAAATGTTAAATGGATGGGAATTATAAATATTTCATGTTTCCCTTTCAGTATAGATATCCCAGAAGAAGAGTTCATCTCATATATTCTTCAATGGTGATTTGTACAAATTGGAAATCATGGAATGATTCTTGGGTTGACGACAAGCTACGATGAATTAGAGAACATATCATCCAAACCCATATCCTCTTGGATGAATTGACTCACATATACAAGAACAATTAATATACTCCGACTCTGAGACCTATTTTAGTGAGGCAAGCTCCCATTTTCACTAGCGCCAATTCCAATCCAGGGAACATGGTAAACTGAAGTCCGTAACCATTTGGTCGTAAGCTAAATACCTAAGGATCATTTGTTTTTGGTTACATGTGGGGAGGTGGTGTGGTCCTAGACTTATGGGAAGGTTAATATTTTCTTTCACTGGTCACATTGTTTTTGGCGTCTTCTTACAGGTTGAGGCATGTGCGATTCTCACATGACATTGGTTATGCAGGCTAGAAAAAGTCATATTTGCATCCTCTAAAACACATATTGTTACTCTATTAATGTACATAATTGGTTCAATGATCACTTCCCAGTTGATCTCCTATATCAATAGATGGTTCTGAGTCCTCATTAATAGATTTATAACTATTTTTCACACATAGAGAGAGGGAAAAAATTTGTGGACTTTCTCACATCCACTACAGTCCAATAGGAGAAACCTACCTACATATATAACCCGTCTTCCATTCCATTAGAGGGAGTGAAAAGGGTTAGATGTGATTCTTTCAGTCTCTATTATTTTATTCCTCCCTAATCTTTGTCTTATTTTGGTTTTCCTACTGGTTCATGCTTTCTGTTATCTTTGCAACTCATTGAAATAATAAAAAAATGGAAGACCAATTCAATATTTTACAAAATTTTAAGAATCTTATCATGTGAATTTAATTTTTTTTATAAATGTAGAGAATTTTATTTTAATAAAAAATTGTTTAATATTTTATGTTGTAGGTTGAAATTAAATTTCTTTGAAAATCATGAAAAAATCAGTGTTTCATTACTCTAAATTTAAATATTAATTTTGTTTTTATATATATAATTTAAAGAAGAAAAATTGTGGTTAGGATTATAAAATAAACATTTATCAAGTTTATTTTTTTATTCATATTATATTTGAGAAATAATTATATTTTTTCAATATAATTTGTTTCGTCAAATTTTTTTCGAGGTTAATTATAATTCTAACATTAAAAATTCATTGAATACTTTATGTTGAAGTAATTTTTATTTTGTTTTCAATTTATTTTTTTATCTATCTCAGAATCATTGTTTTGGGAAGCTAAAATGTAGATACCTTGAGTTTCAACTAATGAACTCTCTTGATCAACAAGAATAATGGAATCATCCGTCAATAAGAAGGCCCAAATGGTGAGCTAACCTACCATGCATGAAAATAATAGAAAGGTATTGAGTTAATCATTATAAAATATGCAATAGACTATATAAGAGAATCCAAGGATACCAATAATAAAATTTAAAAAACATATAAACCTTTTAGGAATGGTTGTACCTATAATATGAGAAAATAGATAACGACCAAAATTTGCCGAAAGAGTAAATTAAAAATATGGTGTGACCTTCTACAATAAACCATAAGAAAATGAATGGAATGTTCCAAAAAGTGAAATGAATCAACCATGCCAATCAGCCTCCAAATGTACTTCATACACAATCCTAACTAATTGTCCATTTTTTAACATAGGATAATAATGAAACCCTATCACGCCGCATGTTGTCCAACCTACCATGCATCTCCACACATCTACCAAACTAGAAACAAGTTAAAAAATTATTAGTTTCAGCTATTCTTATAAAGCTAACATGAAATCAAATATAACATCCAAGAATAATCAATCTGAGTTATGACTAAGGATGATTCTTTTAAGGATGGAGCTCATAATTAATCAATATATGAGAAATAGATTCCATAAAACTATGTTAGAATCTTTTATAATTTTCATATCTACAAAAAAAGAATAGTAACGACAAATCAATGGAAGATAAAGACCAATATATGAATTCATGTTAAGTACTGAATGAAATAAATCAATAGTGAATTGATGTTGAAATCCAAGGATGATGGACATAGATTCATTGATGGAAATCGTAATATGTACATTCATTGAGGAATAACATTGAACATTGTATTTTCAATATAGTAAAAGCAAAAATCCCCAATACATCATTTATGTTGGATAAATGGGGTTTATTGTTCATCTATTATTTTACCCAATAGATATTCAATGAAGCTAATTTACTATATTTCTCTAAAATATCCAGATCTAATGTTGAATATTATAGAACACTTGGTTCTTCAAGAAAGGTCTCAATGAAATCCCAAATAGATTATTCTATGTTGTATTCATGTCTCACTTATTCTTACCACGCTATCGATGTTCCCAAGGGAAATTTTATATAGGAACACATTAAATTTTAAGAGAACATATTAATTATTAATTTCTACAGCTATGTGGGTTAAATATGGGTCCATGTGAGGTACCTTAATGAAATAATTCTTTGATGTACGGAGTAGGTAAAAAAGGAGTGATTCGTAATAAAAATAGTTATAATAGCTTATATAAAACATTATGGGGACAATTATTCAATGTAGAAAGTTCACTTAACAATAGAATAAATGGATAATGATGAAGTTTCTCATTATTGTGAAAGAGAAATTCATTTTTTTTAATGATTATTTAATTATAGATGGAGAAGACAATTTATATTGATCATATATGCCACACTATTCAATGTAATATGATAGCTCATATTAACTAGTCAACTGAAGGGTATTTTTATTTGTAACAATGATTCCAAGGCATAGTAAGTATATTAAAATTCATTTGTGAACATATAAATTATAAAATTATTAATTTTAAGGTAATTATTATAATTGAAGGAAACATCACATGTTTAGAGTTAACTTGGTGATTTACATGATGATTCTAAATATTTTCAAACGATTGAGAACATTCCCATAAAAAATGGTACACATGTAGTTAATAAATATTTTCTTTTGTCACATATGAGTAAGACATATAGTGATATTTGTGCTATAAGAAACATATTTTCACATTTCCAAATATGTGAGGGTGATCTTGCAGAATGGGTTGGAACTTGAACAATATCCAATAAGAATCTAGAGAATGGGATAATCTCCATATGCAGTAATGAAAATATAATTGTCAATGATTTAGAATCGAAAAAATAGATAATGATCAAGAGGGAGGAGGAAATTATATAGGAGTTGGGTTGAGATCTTCTATTATATAGATCATCAATCAATGATTCTAAACGGTTAAGATCATTATTCTTCACCCATTTTTATTATTCATTGTTTGGTGGAATATTTTGGAAACATGTTTCGCAATATTAATTTTCTAAATATGATAATATATCATTATATTAGGTGTGATATTGTGCTTGTAATTTTTATTTCTAAATTTATAGTTTTTTAGATGAATTATTCACTCTTGATTGTTTTCAATCCAACATGTTTTCCGAAGAATTAATAATCAATTAATGATGGCCCAGAAAAATTTCAATTAAAACTACTATTTAAATCTAGAGATAAATCATGAGAGTGCGACACTATGATCAATGGAAAATTGGACATAGTTAAAACTGATATTTAATTTTTTTTGTTGAGTGGGTTATGAATTTGAATAAATACACTATTCATTTGATTATAGTTTGAACTAAAGAAGATCTTTTAAAAAAAAATTAATATGTTATAGTATTCTTAATTGAAAGCATTAATGAATGAAAATTAATTAAAAACCATCCAAAAAAATTATAATTTCTCATTAATAGAAATTTCATTCATTTTCCATGATATGGTTTCCATCAATAAGTTCTATATATCTCTCAAGATGATATATTAATTAATATCACATGAACTCTAAAAAATACATCACCACTATCACATTCTTTTACCAGTAATCATTGGTTACTATTTATGTTTGTTTTAATATACTTCTTGGTCACATATATATTCTCAAGATTCATCTCCATTGGATGGAACCCTACTCACCACTAAAAAAGATCCAAGTAGGGATATAGATAATTATTTTGAACCTATTATAGTGAATTACCTAGGTTAATGTTTTTAACCCATGATTATGTGTGATTACATTCATAGTTAAGGGGGTTTCTCTAGATTAACATGATTGGGGATATGATTTATTCAGTTGGAATTTTGGCCTGCTGAAGGAGAGGACATCATTGTTGATTTTGATGTTCTTACATATGGGGAAAAAATACACCCTATGAACTCATCTAGATGTTTCTTTCATTCAATTGTTTTAATGAAATCCATGTTTTCCATACTTATCTAGAGAAATTACCTCATATAATTTTTTTCTTAAATTCAATTCTGATCACATATTTTTCAACTAAAAAAATATTTTACTAAAAAACAATATCCCATTATATATTATAGTTATATATGGTGATTCAATTTTAGGTTTTCAGGGGGTTACCATGAATCAAAAAACATGTGTAGATAAATGAGAAAATATACTTGTTTTAATCACTCATAATCCCATGCAAGTGATTTAGTGTAACAAAAATCTCCTTTTGTAGTTCTTTGATGGTTTGGGATTCATAATTTTCAAAAACAAAGAATTATTCTCTAATATCTATATAATAATTTATGTTAAACAGTGATGGTGACTCAATAAAGAAGTAATTTTATATTTGGATGGTTCAAATTTTTGGTGGAGTCTACAGAGTGGTTTACATAAGATCTGAATCGATAAATATTTGAGGAAACATAACTTTTTGATTGGGTTCCAACATACACCTCAGAAATATAGAAATATAAAACTCACACAAATGTAATTTTGGAATAACCATATTATGTTATAGTCTGATTTCAAACTTTAATGTGAATAAATCAATCAATGGATGTCTAAATTGAGTATGAGCATCCATTAACAGAAAATTAAAATTATATTTTAATGGATCTCTAGAAATTAGTTGATTATTTCTATTAATTATTAGAAAAAAAATCTGTTAAACCAACCATATCTCATTATAAATAATTTTCTAATTTCTATTCATTAAATTGGAATTCTCCATCTTATAGATTTTCATATTTTCATTTATAAATGTATAAAAATAATAATATCATCTCAAATTGCTATCATTTTTTTATATTTTATATTATCTAGACTATCAATTCAAAATAATATAAGACCCTCACAAAATATAACGTCATAATAACTTAATCTATTTGAGAATTATAAGAGAATGAATCTTGTTAAATCATAAGTTAAATAAATTGGATTCAATCATGAAATGTACTAATCAATCCCTAATCATATTAATATTTTTTCATATAGTTATTGATAAGTAATATATTATTAATATGTATTATCATTTTTATAAGAGGTCAGATGATTAGAAAAATAAATAGATAATCTATATTCAATATAAACATGTACTTGTAGTTGAATACAAGTATTCTAATATATGTGGTGTTTTGACCATCACTGTAATATAAGGTGATCATATTTTTATATGAATCTTTACCTTCTATTGAACATATATTCAAGGAAACATATATATGAGTTAAATATGAATCAAATTTAACATCATCAATATCATATATTAGTCTATTCAAATTGGGTTATTTAATGACTCAACATACATAAAATAATATAGGGGGAATTATTATAATAATTTCAATCATCAAAAGGGCTCTAGTACCCAAAAATTAAAACTTAATGAATTCAATACATATTATCTAAACTGAAATATACATGGAATATAAGGGTACTTGATGACCCTATGAAATAAATTCCAAAAATATTTTAAAAGAATATAATTATTGGCCCTCACTAATAAAGAACTTACTGTGTTTGAGTAGATAAGTATCTATATAATCATAAAATATGACAACAAAATTTCCATGTTAAACATTATATATCACCCATCTAGAGATATAGATCCCTAAATTACATTTCCCCATCTATTTATGGGGTGGGCTGAACCTACTTCTTGGAGGAATCCATAGTTTTTATAATATCCTGGAAAACTGATATCAAATATCCACAACTAATTTTTCTGCTCGAATTTAAGGTTCATTTGGCCTCAAAAAATAGCTTCAATGGAAAAAACATGTATCCATCTTCATAGATATTTTCATATTATTATATTATATGGGTTTCTTAACCAAAACTGACTTATGATTCGATGGGTAATGATATTTTTTGTTTGAATCAATTTGATGAAAATGGAATATTTAATTTCACCACATAATCACTTCACGGATGAAAAACTAACATTGTGGACCTTGATATCACATCATGGAATGTGGACACACTTAATAAACCAAGGTATCCATTCATGTAATGGGGGCTCCCATAATAGTAACATTTTCATTATTAGTGTTCAAATGTTCATTTTTTACTCATGAGAACCTTCATTTGCAAGGTGGACAAACATGAAATCCCTCCACAAAACCTTGTTCACATGCCCTATTTTCGATTCTCTTTTCGGGAGATATAATTATTTATCTGCATTTATGATCTCCCTTATTCATTCCAAATCCAGGAACTCTTTTTTGGAAACTCTTTATGGACACCTACCACCCTCACAAAGCAATCGGTTTTAGGGAGTAATTCACACAACATTGCCTATAAATATCACACTCCCACCACAATAAAAAACTATCATGGGTTGGAGAAAAAATAATAAAAAATCAATGAAATCCTTATGTAATATAAATTTTATTGATTTAATTTATCTCATATAAGTTATCCATGAGGGGTACCCATTATAGACTCTTTGTTTGTAATAGCCCATAAGGTCCATTTTTAAGGCATTTTCCATGATGGTCCATTATGAGGCTAGCGTGTGAAGGTCTTTAATGAGGCTAGTAGAAAAAGGAAATTAATGAGGCTAGTTTGTGTAGGACTTCCATGACACCATAGTACTAATTAACTTCACATTTTTAGTACAAAAACTCATTTATGCGGGATCCCACTATGAACCCACATCTTAATAACACTATACATGAACTCTCTATGAAGACTACCTTAAACATATATGTTATGAGGAATACCAAACTGTAATTTCCCTGCCTAATTTTTCTCTTAAAAACAATTCAAATAATCACCTATGTTGACATCTATGTGAATATTCTCATACTCAGTAATGATTCTTGAATAACATATGAGAGACACTTTTTTTCGAACTCCAAATGAAAGACTAATGTTCACAAAATCTATTGGTGATCTCCATTCATGGGGTCCCTTCATTGATCTCATTCTTTGTTGCCACTAATACCAAGAGCCCTTTATGTATACCTATCCATGACACATCTACCAGTCCATACCATTTGGATATACCCAACATATAACAACCCTACTTTTTTAATTACACATTTAAACCTGATTTATTATATAAAATACACACCTGATACAACATTGAATATCGATGGGTCTAGTGTCTTTGGGGATTAGGATCATTACATTAAAACTTAGAACATGAAATACAACATCATTATTTAAATCATCCTTTACATGAACACTATATTTCGTTGTACATTACATTTCATGGGAAAACCTGAGGATATACTTAAGAAATAAATGATCTATAATTCCCAGTAAGGGAATAAACATGTAATAACATGAGAAATACAATAAATGTTATAAAATAGGATATCAATGGAGAAAAAGAGAAATATGAACATAAATTCATGATAATGCATGATAATCATAACATGGAGATTTGTGAAACAACATTTTACATGATATTAGCATGATCCAAGGCACATTGCACATGGAGCATGAGTAAACACTCAATGCAAATAAAGCATAAGTAAACCCTGATTTCTCTAGAATTAGCATGAGTCAACACTCATTTCACATGCTGTATTAGTATACTATACTTCACCCAATGCTTTGGAGCTTTATAAGGGAGACCCTTCATAATCATTTCATTTAATTCATACGTGAGCCACATAGATCATACTATATGCATTCATTAACATCATAATTCATTCGATGAATATGAGATATAGAATACATAAATTTAATTCCTCCATTAACAAGCATGTGTGGAAAATGGTGAATACCCTTGATAGATGAGTGTGTATGGTATTTAATACAAGATCATTTAGGCATGGATGTTTTGGTGTAATTTCAGCAGCATAACAACCTCAAGTATAAATTTGTAAAATGGTATGATGAGAGTGAAAGGGGTATCTCATAATTCCTACATTAAATGGAATGTAATGAGATAATTGGAAATCATATACCAACATATGGAATAAAATTTAGATACATAATATAAAAGTAGTGCTTGAATGTAAATGAGGAGAGAGAAATATCTTACGGAATTTTGGCATGGTAACGGGTGTACAAGGGAGGAATTAATGAGTGATAAAGATGTCTCTCAACATTAAAAAATAAAGAGGGAAGTATAGGGGCGGTTAGAAATCATACCCCAATATTTTTAACTGTATATAAAAGGGAATAACAACTTAATGAATATTAGACAAAATGAGAAAGGAAGAAATCCCTTACTTGGAAGTGTGCTTCCAAAGGATTTGGAGAGTCCTGACAGAGAATTATTGGGAGCTTAGGGTGCCTTTGCATGATTCTAAAAAGAGGAGGCTAGAGGTTGGTAGAGCTATACAAGCTTTTAGTGAAGAGGAAGTGGGATATTGGGTGGGTTTATATAGGGAAGGAGAGGTAATAATTTATTATTTAGGTTTGGGATAACACACATTAAACTAATCAAAACCACAAACCATACCTTGATTTTGCCAACTTTTTTTCCAAAAACGAGTGCATAAAAATATTTTATAAGGAAAATGGCAGAAATTCTTAAAATATTAGGGTTTCTTCTACGGAGGTGAGTCACACATCTCAAGGAAATTGATTTAAAACAATAAAATTTTTTATAAGTATATCAGGCTCTACTAAGGCTTTGTAAAATAAATTAAACAAACCTAAAATCCCATTATTTTAATTTAAATACATATATTGGAAGAACATAATGTTTATAGTATTTTATTACATCACTATTGGTGCATTGTGATGTCATAAAACACACTATATATTTAAACATTATTTAATTTTTACCCAAAAATTAGACAGTATCACAAAATTATGTAAAATTAACCATTGGATAATTTCAATGTCCTGAATCCAAAATTAATATTTATTTTATCCTGATAATTGTCTAAATATGTGAATTTTCACTTTTAAAATAAAAACCAGCAATTATCGAAAATTCTTGGGTTTTTAAAAAAACACCTTTCCAACCCCAATAAAAATTACAATAATTTTCATATAAATTATAAGATAATATATAAATAATAAAATTTCTTTTAATAATAATTATAATTTATTAAAATATTTTTAATTGAGAAATTCATTAATTTATCAAAATAGCTTTTTTGTTGAATATTAATTAAAAATAATCTTTGTGCTTCAAAAACTATTTAAAATGTAACAATAATAATATGAATGTATATTCTTTACTATATACAAAAAATATTTCACATAATTAGAGTGTTATGTTCTTGTTACCTAACCCCTTATAACATCCACATATGACTGAAGGGTACGTTGTTCGATGGGGACAGACTCTTGAGGTGGCTCGTATAACATTACTCGGGTGGTAATCTATATCAACTTCCAGTTCCCCTATCGGTGGTTCCACTCAAGCTTAACATATTCATGGTAGGATTGGGCTTGGTCAATAGCAAAGCCCAATGATGCCACCTCCATTTAGGGCTCTGACAAATGGGCTTGTTAAGGGGAAAGTCTACTAGATGAGGCCATCATTTAATTTTTCTGATTAAAATGGATTTGTTAATTTCATATATTTATACTAATAATGTGATCACTATTCAATGGATATATTAGGAACAATAACAATTCATAATGTTATTTTGAAATCCGAAAATATAAAACCACCGAAGTGCGTATTTTATATAACAATTTTCAAAATAAATAAATGTAATTAGATCATGAGAATTTTTCATTACTGAAATTTTGGGTCGTTACAATCTTCCACCTTAAAAAAAAATCTCTTGAAATTTCCTTTTCCCACACTAAAAAAGATGCTGTTAACTCTGCTTCATCACTTCCTCTAATTCCCATGTCCCTTCTTTAATCATTTGGTTTTTTTACAATACCTTGACAAGGGTAATTATATTATATCATAGAAATTTTTCTCTAAAATCTAAGATCTTCACTTGTTTCTCATCGTAAGAAAGATCATAATCTAACTATACTACCCCTGAAGAGATTATATGTGAAGGGTCTTGTATGCACTACATTATGAGGGATACATGAAATTAATCATGTACTTTGTCCATGGTAGGTTAAAGTACTACTCGATAGGCCACATCCCCGAAAAGATCAAGAATATCGAAAGGGTCGTTGTACCTAGGACATAACATAAATGTCATTCCAATCCTCATGACCTTATTCCAGGGAGATAAGTGTAGAAATAACATGTCTCTAACTTGGAATTAATGGTCTCATTGACAGTTGCCTGCATAACTCTTATATCAACTTTGGGCTACCTTGATATGCTGGTAAATGGTTTACACCTTCTCCATCATTTCATTGACCATTTCATGTCCTAGAATCTTATTCTCAAATACTTCATCCAAACACACTGGTGTTCATCACCTTTTCCCACAATTTTCAAAATAAGGTACCATTCGTATTATCGAGTGTTAACTATTATTGTAGGAGAATTCAAGCAGTGGAAGATGTTGGTCTCATCCTCCTTTGAAGTCCATAAAACATGATCTTAAAATATCTCCATCTGTTTGACTAGTTTTCTCGGATTGGCCATCAGTTTGAGTATTATAGGTTGTACTGAGTTCAGTTCAGTTCATAGATCATGTTAATGTATTTTCTAGATCATCGAGGTGAATCTAGGACCACGATCAGATACAATAGATAATGGTAATCCCTATATCCTTACCACTTCATTGAATTAGATACATGAAATTTGATCCAATGATAATTCCTCTTGAATCATAATAAAGTGATCTATATTCATTGGAAGATCCACCACGACCCATATAGAATTTTTTCCTTTATATTTCCCAGGATGTCAATTGAAAACATCTGTGGTAATGTTGTCCCACTTCCATGTTGGTATGGGAAGTGGTTCCATTATCCACAAAGACTTTTTCCTCTCATCCTTCACTTACTGATATACCTGGAACATCGATGTATATTCAGCAATATCTATTTTCATATTGTCCAACCCAAAGTGTTGTCTGAGATCTCGATACATGTATGTTCTCCCTGGGTGAATTGAAAATTTTTAGCTATGTGCGTCAATCAAAAGATCCTTATTTATCTTCGGATCATATGGGACACATAATCGTGACCCAAATCTCACAATTCCATCCCTTTCAACCACAAACTCTGAGGATTTCTCATTTCTGATGGCTTCAACCATTTTCATTATTTCCACATCCTTTCATTGAATATCGTTTATTTTCTCCAGGAAGTACGGTTGAGTAATCATTTGAGAAAGGATTGATGATATTCTTCTCCTAATAATTCTAATGTCTATCTTTCACAAATCTAATAATATTGGATTCTTTTCAATTCTCATCATTGATAAAAATGATGGATCTGTTCTACTTAGATCATCTACCACATTGTTTTCCTTACCAAGATGGTAATGGATTGAGCAGTCATAATCCTTGATGAGTTTTATCCATCTTTGTTGGTCCATATTAAGCTCTTTTTGTGTGAATATACATTTTAGGCTCTTGTAAAAGGTATATATCTCAAACTTCTTCCAATAGAGATAATGCCTCTAGATTTTTAAATTTTAGATCGTCACAGTGAACTCCAGATCATGGGTTGGACAATTTTTCTAATGAACATTTAATTTCCTTTGAACCAAATGCAATGAATTTGTCATTCTGCATCGACACACAGCCCATGACCTTCCTCGAAGAATCAATGAATACAAAAAAAAGTAATCCACTTGTTGGTAATATTAGCATAAGCGAAGTGATATGCCTGCTTTTTTATACATGAATAATTCATTACATTAATAACTCCAAGAAAACTTTACTCCCTTCTGAGTTATCTTCATACGAGGGTTGTAAAATCATAAGAAATTTCTCACAAATCGTTGATAATATTTAGCAATCCCTAGGAAGCTATGGATATCCATTACCGATGTTGGCCTCATCCATCCATCTATAGTAGTTATTTTCTAGGGATCCACAGATATCCCATTGCTTATGATTATATGACCCATGAATGAGACCATCTTCAAACAGAACTTACACTTTTTGTACTTTTCATAAAGATTCTCCTTTTTCATGATCTCTAGTATGGTTCATAGATGCTCCTCATGATCCTCCATGGTTTTGGAGTATATTAGATTATCATCTATAAAGACAATCACAAATTTTTCGAGGTAATCTATAAAGAATCTATTTATGAAGTCCATGAAGATTCCTAGAGCATTAGTGTGTATTAAAGGAATTAATATGAAATCCTAGTGCCCGTACCTTTTATAAACACCACTCATGGGGGTATCTTCCTTTTTCACGCTTATATGATAATATCCCGACTGCAAATACACCTCAGATAAATATTGTGCCCCATGCATCTAATCGAACAAATCATCAATTCATGGTAGAGGAAAATTGTTCTTTATCATGATTTTTTTGATATTACAATAATCAATGAAAAGACACATTGACCCATACATATTAAAGATGAATAGCACAGGTGCACCCAATGGTAAAGCACTTTGGTGTATAAACCCTTTATCCATATTATCCTATAGTTTTTTCATCATCTCCTCATGATCCGGAAAATTCATTCTATACAGAGTCTTGCATATTGGAAATGCCCCATGTATAAGGTCAATTGATAATTCAACATATCTTATACGAGGAAGACCATGAAATTTATCGGGAAACACGTTAGAAAATTCCCTCACAATTGGAATGTCTTCATATATATTTTCTTCCTTTGACTCAAGAATCTGAGCTAGATACACATGCTCCTAGGGTACTAATATCCATGCTTGAGATGATAGTTCTATAAAAGATTTATATTCCTCCTTGAACTTGTATAAAACCAGGGGTCTATTTTCTATATGGAGGGTGATTTCCATCTCACATAAATTTATGTGGGCTCTATATAGGGAAATACAATCCATGCTAATAATTGCAACAAATTCCACTAGAGGGAGTATGAAAAGGTTCTCCAGAAATTTAAATACACAAATTAAGATAGGTGAGTTGTTTTATTCATGGGATGAAATGATTTTCACAATTGTCGTACTCACATACATCTTTACTTACATGATTTGTGGTGGTGTTGGGACTATTTTACTAACCATTCGGGATATAAAAGAATTCATAGAACTAGAATCAAATATTTTATTCTCTATTCTTGACTTAATTACTAGTTTACCTTTCACCACTTCGTTTTTGGGGATCATTTCAGTGGTAGTCATGGAAAAATCTCACCATTACTGCCTTGGAGGTTGTTGGTTTCCTCTGCAAACCCTTAACTTAGGGAGCTGATTTGTAAGGTGCCCTGGATCTTTGTAGTTGATGCAATGAACAACGTTTTGAGAGTTGACTAGAGAATTCCTCTCCTTTGTCACAGCCAAAGGTTTTTCTTATCATCAGTTAAGGGCATGGTGCCCCTCTCTTCCACAGCTAAAGCATTTCCTCATCCCCTTCATGAAATTTATGTGTTGCTTTTTTCCACACATTTGGCTAGTGGAGTGCTGGATTTTCATTTCACCATTGGATTTATCCATTGGACCACCAAAATTGAATTCTACATTATGATTTTTATCCCTATGATACCCTTCATATTATCTGATCATTATTTAGACCTCGAGAGCACATCAGACAATTTCTACATAGTTGTCGAAGTCACTGATCACCATGGCTTTCCACAGGTTAGGTTTCAGCCCACCAAAGAAGTGGTCAACCTTGCATTAAGGGATAACGACAAAGAATTTGGTATATCATGCAATCCTTGTGATGTTTTCCTCTTACTCTCCAATGGATTCGTTATCTTTTTTCTTGAGGGGAAAAGTCCCTTTCTATCTTAAACTGGAGGGCGTTAGGAAAATATTTATTATTTTTTTTCTAGAAATCATTAAATTCCAATGAATCGACCTCCTCCATAGGCTTTGTATTTTTTTTTATCATTGTCCACCATTTTTTGGACTCAAACTCCATATGATATGCAGCTAGAACAACCATCTCTTGTTTGGAACATTAATGCATGATATGATCTTTTCAATGGAGTTGATCCATTGTTCGGCGATTGAGTGATCTAATAACCTAATAAAAGTAGGAGGCATTTGTCTCATGAAGCTCTATATAGATAATTTTTCATTCTTATTTGGGGGTTTAATGTTTTCCATAACCCGTATTTCTATTCATAGCATCAATAAACTGATAGAGAATCATGAAAAAGTTCATGATTCCCACTCCAATGGGATTGGGCATCTCATTAGAACAGTCCTCACATTGATCATCTCATCAGTTTTTAGCCTAATTCCTCTTATTATTAGCCACTGTCTGGAATAAAAGGATAGTTATGGGTAACGAATAAAGGGAAATCTAAATACAAAAAGGGATGACTTATAAATTAATTTTATTTCCTTAACTTATGAATCTATTGGCTTCAATTATTCCATGATTTACATTCAATAATATATTCTTAAGTTAATTTTTTTAATTCCCTTAATAATATTTCATAATAAGTTTGTGAATTTTGAAAAGAATATCCTTCAAGAGTGTCGTTACCAAGAGTGAAACATGTCCCATTTTCGTGTACTAGGATACCCCGAGTTATTTCTAGAACTCCATGTTGGAGTTTTCACTCTTATGTACATCGGTGCCAGAGCCGCCTCTACCTACTCATATCCTAACATGGATGTATTTCCATGAGAAACCACTTACTCAATACTAACCAAAACTTTGGCATGTATTTATTATACTTATTCTTATCCCTAAGTCTTCAATAAGGTTTTCTAATCCTAATCCCTAAAATTACTAAACATATACTTTGATACAAACTTTAAAAACAATAATTTTTATTACACATTTAAACAAGATTTATTACATAAAATCATCCCTTGATACAAAATAGATGATCAATAGGTATAGTGTATTCAACGATTAGGGTCATTAACTAACAACCTGAAACATGAAATAGAACATTTTTGTTGAAAACATCCTTTACCTGACCACAACATTCCTTCATACTTAACATTATATGGCATAACCTGAGGACATACATAAGAAAGGGATCCGATATAAATCCTAGCAAGGGAACACACATATAATAGGATAAAGAATAAAATACATGTTAGACAGTAGGAATATCAATGGAGAAAAAGATAAACATGATCATAAATGCATGATAAATCCTGATAAACATAAAATTGATATGTGGCAACAACATTTAACATGATATTAGCATGAGCCAAGGCTCATTGAACATGATGCATGAGTAAAACCTCGTTTCACATGAATCATGAGTAAACCCTCATCGTACATGAATTAGTTTCAGTCAGCACTCATATCACATGGTGTATCTTGATACTATACATTACACATTTCATTGGAGCGCTATCAGGGCTCACCCTTCATAATCATTTCATTTAATGTATAATTGTGCCACATAGATCTGACAACAAGGATTCATTAATATCTAAATTAATTCCAAGAATAAGAGATATGTAATACATAAATGTAATTCCTCAATAAATAAGTACAAGTTCATAAAGGTGAATACCCTTTATATAATAGTGGGTATGGTATTCACTAGACAAGGATTTTGGCCTGAAACTTTTGGTGTAATTTCGGCAGCATAACGACAACAAATAAAAATTCATAAATTAGGTTGATAAGTGTGAAAGGGGTATCCCAACATTTATACATTAAAAGGATAATAATAGGATCATGGAAAATAATATACATACATATTTAATTGAATATATATTTGTAATATAAAAGGTTTTCATGAATGTAAATGAGGAGAGAAAAATCTTTTACGGAATTTTGGCATGGTAACAGGTGTACATCAGAGTCATTAATGAGAGATAAAGGGGTATCTCATCATTAAAAAATAATTAGGGAAGTATGGAGGAGATTTTAAATCATACCCGAACATTTTTAATTGATAAAAAGGGCATAACAACATAATGAAAATTAGACAAAAATGAGAAAGGAAGAAATCCCTTACTTGGAAGTGTGCTTCCAAAGGCTTGAGAGAGGCTTGATAGAGGCTTCTTGGCAGCTTGGGGTGACTAGGGAGGATTATAGAGAGATGAGGTCAGGGGTTTGTCAAGCAACAAAGTAATTGAGTGAAGAGGAAGTGGGACCATGAGTGGGTTTATACAGTAAAGGAGATGGAATTCTTTATATTTCAGGTTTGAGAAACCACCCAATAAACTAATGAAAACCACAAACCACCCAATTTTTTTTCCCATGGTTTTTTAAAAATGGTATTGGAATAAAAAAATGGAGTCCAATTCCATAAATTTTTAAAATAACAGGTTTTCGTATGTGGAGGTGAGTCGCACTCTCATGGAAATCAATTTAAAAAGCTAAAATGTTTTATTATTCTTTAATGGATCAATAAGGCTTTTTAAAATAAATAAAACAAACCTACAATAACATTATTGTAATGAAGAAACATATATTGGCTAAAAATAATGTTTATAGTATTTTATTAAATCACTATTGGGTCATTATGATACCATAAAAGACATTATATATTTAAATGGTATTTAATTTTTAACGAAACATTTGACAGTCTCGGAAGATTATTAAAAAAGAACCGTTGGATAATTTTGAAGTCCTTATTACAAAAATAATATTAATTTTATCCAAATAATTTTTGAAATATGTGAATTTTCTCTTTTAAAATAAAAACGAACATCTGTCAGAAATTCTATGGTTTTGACAAAAGTAGCTTTCAATCCTTAATAAAAATTAAAATTGTATTCATAAAAATTATACAACAATTTATGCCTATTAAAAAGTACATTAATAATAAAAATATTTTATTAAAATATTATTTTATTCAAAAAATATACAAATTTATCAAAATAGATTTCTTATTGAAGATTAAATAAATATACTATTTGTTCTTTAAAAAACAATTTACAAAGTATTAATAATAAAATGAATTTATATTCATTATGAAAAAAATGCACATAATCATAGTACTAATGTATTGTTACATAACCCCTTATAACACCTGCATATGACTAAAGGTTAGGGTTTGCGATGGTGAAAGACTCACGGGGTGGCTCGGATAACATTGCTTGGATGGTAATATCTATCAACTCCAACTTCTCCCATAGGCAGTTCCTATCAAGCTTAACATATTCATGCTCGGCATGGGATTGGTAAAGAGGGAATCTCAATGATGTCTCCTCCTTTCCATGCTCTGAAAAATGGGCTTTGTAAGGGGAAATTATACTAGATGAGGCCATAACTTCTTCTGTCTGAGTAGATTCAATTTGTTAAAGCACTATATTTATACTAATCAAGTGATCACTATTTAATAGCTATATTATCAACGGTAATAAATTTTAATGGTATTTTGAAATCCAAAAACATAATACCAAGGATGTGAATATTTAATATTACCATTATCATAATAAGTAATTTAAATAGATCAATATGAATCTTCATTAATGAACATTTGGGTTGTTACATCACACCCCCAGTCTGGACCAGTAATGGTATTAAGTCTCATCCCATCAGCCATTGACCCCTTGAAGAGTCATGAATTAACAAATGATCTTTTTCAACTAGGGTGGATCATAATTTAATTCTAATATATAAAAATAAAAACATTAAACCATAAAACTACTTGATTAGAGATATTCTTCATTAATTTTTATAATATCTTGATTTTAGATATTCTTCGTGACATCTGAAATACCTTGAGTTAAGATACTTTACATGGTTTAGATTTCCAACATAAGTTCAGAAAATTCCCCTTGATTTTGTATTGATGTTACCAATCCTATATTTACACTATTGAGTCATACATTCCTTATATAGGAATCCTAAAAGGTGTCAAAAAATCATACCTTATTATTATACATTAATTAATAATGAATAGAATGAACCCCCTGAACCTATTTCATGGTTTAAGAACCAAATAATCCAAAATGTGAAACCACAATGTCTAATCACCACCCAGTCTTATGTTTCCACCACCTTTATGACATAGTAATTCATCTATGACCGCTCATTCAATAGTCATATTCAATATCTACATGTGCACTCTCAAAAAATAGGGTTAATCCTAAATTATATACTATTTATCTACTGAATAATGAGTCCCATGATCTTTTTGTTTTTCGTTTCTTATTTCATCAGGCTGAACAGGATGCATCGTAATTTAAAGTAGGGAGCAAGCAAAAATATTGGCTACCTAACAACCAAGAAATTTTCCTTATTGTATGATAATAAATTGTACGGATCATTATTATTACATGATCTTAATCTATGAAACTTCAATGTAAATTGTTTCATATTAAATATATTATTTTGTATTCTACTATGTAGCTCTACCCCACACCCCAAAAAAATTGTTTTATTATGTACTGAGAATAACATGACTCAATATTACCTTAATGAGAGACAAAACTCATTCTTCCCTCGGATAATCATTAGGATGAGATAAATCTCTTAGATTCAAAAATGCATTCAGTTTAGATACTTTTTTGGTTTCCTTTTTATTTATCTTCATGCTTGGTGTAATCCAAAACATGTTCTAGATACCTCTAGTGTTATGAGGATAAGAAACCCATGTGATAAGACTAGTATTTATAAAACCATCCACATGTCATGAGTCTATAAAGATCAAAATAAAACTCTCATTAGTGATGATCCTATTTTTCCCTATTTGATGATCGTAAGATACTATTATGTTTATGATCATTAGTTGATTCTTCATCCTCCATTGAAGATCCAGTGGTTTTTCTCGTGATCAGTAGGGAATAAACCATTATATCTTATTTGATTATAATGAGATTCCTATGAATCATAATAACAGGAAACCATTATCGGACTATTAATAGTTTTCATCCACATCTATAACTTCTTCTGTAAAGACCCAGAAATTCTGTGGATTTTTTTTAAAATATCTTGAATTTTTAATGAGTTCGTAGTTTTTGATGGAGCATGATTCCTGGACCTGATGTGCCCGACATCAATTTCTGATGTTTTTTTCGGGTACATTCATTAAAGGTAGGTACGGGATTTTATATCTTTTGAACTGGTTCACAAAATTGAAATCCGAGGGCACCGTTGAACTCACAGCGCCCATATTCTCTTAAAGAGACCTTTACCGAAGTTTCGTTTTATTAAGGATGGAAGTTAATTGTTTAAGGATTCTTAATAAATTAAATAAAAATTATGTGTGACATAATTTTATTTTATTGGTGGTTAAAACGACCAAGTGGAGGTTAGATGTGGGGCCCACTACACCCTAACCTCGCTTGGGAGGATATAACTAGGTGGGGTCCACTCTAGTTTGAACCCCCTTTAACCCCCATGTAACTCTCATTTAATTGATGAGAGTCTCTTAAACATCCATCTCTCTAAATTTAGTGTTGAAACTCTCCACCTCCCTTGTTTGAATTTTGAATCCATTCCTTCGAATTTAATCAAATGTGTTGTCAAAATTAATGAAGGACAAATCTTGAGTTGTTGTTCCATAAAAATAATAAAGAGATAACTATATTATTTTTTGGGATTAACTTTCGTTGGAGAACTCTAGGAAGAACACCATTTTATTCCAACGAAGAAGGACTCTCATCTCTGAAGAATAACAAGCATCAAGTTCTTCCTTCTTCGCTTGGAGCAAGGAAGGGAAGCACCACCGCCCACGAAGTACACATAGGAAGTCGACTCGAATCTTCTACGCCAAGCTCTACTTCCTCCGATGTTGATGGAACGACGTCTATTTTCCACGACGTTCGTCTTCCGCGTCTCGACAATATTCAACAAAAAATTACGAGGTAAGGGGATTTGGTTATTTTAATGTATGAAATATAAACTCATACTTTGACGTTTAATTTTTTGGTTGATGGTGGCCAAATTGTTATCACCTAATGGGGAGGGCATGAGGCGAACAAACACGACTCGACGTCCCTCTCTTGATTCTTGTTTGAGTTGATGACGAAGGCGAAGCTGGTAGGGCGCGGTGCTGTCGCACCGCATTAGAAGAAGTGGGACGCGGCCATGCAGGCCGCGGAAGATAGAAGAGGCGGCAATGCCTTCTTCTGGAGGTGATGGTGGTAGCGGCGGTCGTGCACCGATAGCGTCGAGGGACCAGAGGCTGCTCGGGCCGCCTGGTCTATGGGATGACCGGTCGGCCCGCTAGAGAACCGCGACACCCGCTATTGCCACGTGGAGGAGGACACGACCCACATCACTGGGCTGTTCGGCTGGGAAAATAGGCCAGCCGCGTGCTGTCCAGGCTAGAGAACTGCAGCGCCCACAGGCTATGTGTGGGGAGAATCGTGGCCCGTAGAGCGGGACCTGTGTGATGGGCTGAACCGACAAGCAACGGATGACTGAGCAGAGGAGGAGGCGGCACCGCCGGGAAAAAAAGATATGCCTATAGCACAGGCTGTGTTCACGGTTGGGCCATGCCCCACCAGGATGGGCCGACCCCCAGCCGGGTCAGACTCTTCGGGTCGGGTCGGGCTGACCCGCCAGCCCACAGGGCTTGACAGGTTGAGCACAACTTCGCTTAAATGAAAATATCTCCTAGACCGTGCAACCAAAATGACATCCCGTCTACGGAACTGGGACCCTCATGAAAAGGCAGTCATTTTGTGAAAATCTATGTGAGTTTTGGAAAAATATAGAAAATGGCTGGGTTTGGATCGAACATAAATCCAACCAGGCCCCTAGAACGGAAATGACAATAACCCTCAGACCGGGTGTCGGATTGACTCTTCGTCTATTGAATTGGGTTACTTATGATGAGACAGAACTACATGATACATCAACTCATGAATTTGTGATAGTTGATGTATCAACACCTGGATCAAGGAGCGGACCCTCCCAGAATCGAGCGTGCTATTGGTAGGAACCGTTGGGCTGGCTGCGACGATACTCTACCGGAATCTGCCATGGGTTCGACAGTGATGACTACTATACCAGAATTCTCCATGGGTTTGAAAGCGATTAATACTGTACCAGAATCCTATTTGGGTTTGACAATGATGAATACAATACTGGGATCCTCCGTGGGTCCGATAGTTCTAACATCGGTTCCTGTATCCTGTGTGGGTCTGACAGAAGCACTGGTCATGTATCATGTGTGGGTCTGACAGTTTAGCTGGTCCAGTATCATGTGTCAGTACGACAACTTAGTTGAATCAGTGACTACATCTGATCATCTCTAACACTCTGAATAGCTGGTGTTGTATCCTGTGTGGGTCTGACAGCTCAGCTGGTCCTTTATCATGTGTGGGTCTGATAACTTAGATGAATCAGTGAGTACATCTGATCATCTCTAACACTTTAAATAGCTGGCCATGTATCCGGTGTGGGTCTAACAGCTTAGTTGGTCTTGTATCCTGTGTGGAGTCGGACTGTGATTGGTAACATATGTATATGTATAGTCATATACCTATGTAAGGTTGGTTGATACTTCGTGATTGTATATTTATTCTATGGTTTATCCATAGTTGATTCTGGGAGACCTTCTGAGGTCTCGGGGTCCCCTACTGATTATCGTTATACTCACCCCTGCATGGTCTATGCCCTTACATCATTGGGTTGGTTACAGACGAAGGACTACCCTGATCAGGGTAGAGAGTAGCAGATCATGACGGTACCCGGAGGTGGACCACTCGGCGAGACGCACACAGAGCAGACGGACGAACATGGGGTGATGAGGAGGCCATATGTACGCAACCTTTAGGTGGGAATTCCAGAGGAAGACCGAGTAGCTTCTTTACTTATTTTCTTTAGTTGTGCCTACTTTCAGTTTTACTTTACTATGGGGCTTCTATTTTTGGCCACTTTACATTTCATCACTTCTTCTGTATATAGTTTTCACATAGTGTTTTACTTCCAGTTCTGTACTCTGATTGTGCGTGTTTCATTTTATAAAGGCAATGCCTTCCCAGTTTAGTTATTTAAACCTTTGGTGATAGTCACCAGCCCCTGTCTTATGGAAGGTGGGCTTGGGGTAGTCGCAATAAGGTCCCCGGAAGAAGGTTCGTGACAAATTGGTATTAGAGGAGTCTGTTCTACCACAGAACTTATACTCTGATTTTTTTAATGAAAATAATTTTAAGTGTTTTGGGTGTGGTTATCAATTTACAGAAACTGGTGTTGGTACGGTGGATAATGTATCCATACACTAGGACTCTGAATTTTGATCTCCGTCTCAGTGCACGAAAACACTGATTGCGTGTGTGTTTTCTTTGAAAAAGTTTTCTACCTGATTACATTATGTCAGCTCACCAGGTATACTGTTTTAACCATGGCGCACCTGTTTCTCTTTTGGATGGCCCCACTAAGGCATCCAGCTAGGGTTTCGAGTTACGTATGATATGGTGACCCAAGGAGCGACGAGGCCTCGGTGCAGGGCCCCATCACAGCGGTGGCACCAGCGGTACCACTACCCACTAGGCGACAGATATAAACCAGCTCTAGTAGCAGAGAGTGAATGCCACCTGAGTGTGTTGCAAGAGTTCCATCACCAGAGGCCTCCTAGGTTCCAGGGAGACATGGACCCACAAGCAGCTGAGGATTGGCTGGAGTCGATCGTGAGAGTTTTCAGATTGGTAGGGACACCAGCTGACCTCATGGTGATCATTGTTGCGAGTCTCCTGCATGTGGTAGTAGTAAGATGGTGGAGCCTGATTATACAGGTGCATGACAAGGCATAATTACTCCGGATAGACTTTGAGAGTCTCTTTCGACCATATTTTTTTCCATCCACCCTTCATGCAGTGCAGATTGTCGAGTTACTTCATCTGTAGCAGGGCAGCATGACCGTAGATCAGTACTCCGCGAGGTTTGCCGACCTCTCACGCTACTCCACAAATATGGTATGAGACCCATTATTAATGGCCCGGACCTTCGTGCAAGGACTCAGGAATGAGATCATGTCTCAATGATTCCCCTCAGCATCTCGACGCAGGCGGGGGTACTGTACGAAGCCCTTCTAGTTGAGTGTTTTCTAGCAGATCAGTCACCAGCAGCAAGACCGACCATAGGGCGACACATAGGGGAGTCTTCTACAGCCGGCAGTAGACAGATGTCTCAGAGGTCCAACCGGACTAGGACATCAGGTGGTCGTCCCTAGGATACATGTCCATCTATATGGGGCACACCAGACTGATTCGTCTATATGATAATCATCCAATGCTATACATGCAACGGGTAGGGCCACATGGCTCGAGACTTCCCAACTCACCATGCAGATGAGTAGCAGACAATAGAGGGACCTCCCATGTAGATGAAGAGGATCGACCGTGACGGTCTGCTGGGAGAGTGCAGATGTGGCAGAGGAGCTGGCCGAGTAGCGGGTGGTGGATGACGTTTCGAGGCTCTACCACCACCACCACCAAGAGGTCCACCCCGACCACAGGGAGCTGGCGGATAGAGGTAAGATCAGCTCCTGGCAGTCGAGGTCTACAACCATGGTGCACCTGATATTATTCGAGGTACTATTTTTGTCTAATCCACCATTTTTGTAGTACTGATAAACACATGTGGGAGACATTCTTTTATTGCCATTTCCTTCGTTTTGAGCTCGGAGGTTCTGATGGAGCCATTGGCTTGAAACTTACAATTAGAGACTCCTATGGGAGAAGACTCGATGATTACGCACTGGTGCCAGTAGTGTGAGCTTACTCTAGGAGGAGAGAGCTTCGGATGGGATCTCCTCATAGCAGTGTCGAGGCCTTACAATGTCATCATGGGTATGGACTGGTTATCCATAGTTCATGCTCAAATTGACGTTATTCTGCGCACAATGTTGTGTATCCACACTGATGGGACCAGGTTCACCTTCACTGACAAGACGTGAGCCTTTGTAGTGTAGGAAAGACTTAGGCAGAGGTGGGGGCAGCTAATCACACCTCTGTTGGCTAGTCTCATCCTCAGAGATGTTGATGTGCGGAGTCCCAGTTTTCATGTTGTGGTGGATCAGTGAGCGGATGTTTTCCCTGACAATGTTCCAGGACAACCTCCTCACAGGAAGGATGAATTCTACATTGGCATGTACCCCGAGATGGCACTGATATCTACTCCAGCATATCGGATGGCTCCCATCGAGCATCGTGAGCTGCGGGTACAACTGGAGGACTTCTAGGGGAATGGATTTATCCGACCCAGTGTTTCACCTTGGGCATCTCTGATTTTGTTCACCAAGAAGGCCAATGGGAGGTTGCGACAGTGTGTCGACTACCTTCGCCGGAATTAGGTTACTGGGAAGAACATGTACCCACTCCCAAGGATAAACGACCTCTTTGATCAGCTCAAGGGAGCACGATGGTTCTCAAAGATAGAACCTAGGTCAGGCTATCACCATCTCATATTTTGGGATGAGGATGTGTAGAAGATGACCTTCAGATGTCAGTATGTCCATTACGAGTTCTTGGTTATTCCCTTCGGCATAAAAAATTCTCTAACAGTGTTCATGTGTCTCATGAACATGATCATCCAGCCTTACCTTGATCGATTTGTTGTAGTCTTCATAGATGACATATTGATCTACTCGACTTCTGAAGAGGATCTTGCCTACGATTTGCGGGTAGTACTAGACACACTCTGAGAGCACCGGCATTATATTAATCTCTCGAAGTGCCATTTATGGATTCGAGAGGTTCAATTATTGGGACACGTCATCTCGAAGGCTGGAATTGTAGTGGATCCAGTGAATATTGGGGAAATACTTGCTTGGGATCCACCCAGGAGTGTGACAGAGGTGTGGAGTTTTCTGAGACTGGCTGGGTACTATTGGAGATTTTTTCCGGACTTCTCCAGAGTTGTAGCACCACTTTCATAATGGACGAAGAAGGGGAAACCCTTCGTGTGTTCAAAGAGATTCCAGTAGATCTTTCAGGAGATGAGGCAGAGGTTGACCAATGCGCCTATCTTGAGGCGACTAGAGGAGGGAGTTGGGTACGTAGTTTACTACGACGCATTAGGGACCGGACTTTGGTGTGTCCTGATGAAGGAGATAGAAGTGATCACTTACGGTTCACGGAAGGTGAGACAGAATGAGCAGAAAAACGCTACCCATGACCTGGAGTTAACAGAAGTGGTCTTCACCTTGAAGAAGTGCCGACACTATCTAATTGGAGAGCGTTTTACAGTTTATTGTTACCACCACAATATCAGTTACATCTTCTCACCGATGGACCTAAACCTAAGACAACGATGATGGCTCAAGTTCTTCCAGGACTATGACTTCGAGGTAGTATATACTCTTCTGAAGTGGAATGTTGTAGCAGATTCTCTCAGTAGGAGATTAGGCATTCATCTGCTAGAAGAGGTGACAAAGTAGTTGGCCGCGTTGGAGATATCCTTTATGTATAGATATGGAGTAGAATTTCTATATTATCTCATAGTCACTCCCCCACTACTTCAGTGAGTCAGAAAGGAACAGTGTCGGGACATTGACTATGAGAAGGGACATGCTCAGATATCCACAGGGTAGACACCTAATGGATTTTCTGAAGGTGGGGAGCACGTCATCCTCTTTAGAGGAAGTACCATGGTACTAGTTACACTACAGGAGGTGGTGTTGAGGGAGTTTCAAACTTCCCCTCTAGCGGTACATCTCTAAGTGGCGAAGATGTATCAAAACCTGAGATGACAGCACTGGTGGTCTGGTATAAAGAAGGTGGCAGTATATTTTTTCTCATAGTGCCACACTTGTCAGCAGGTGAATGTGGAGCACCAGGTACCAGTAGGCTTGGTACATATTTTAGAGGACCAAGAGTGGATGTGGGATGGGATATCCATGGATTTCGTGATAGAACTTCCATGTACATCTAGAGGACACGACTATATTTTTGTTATCGTTGACCAACTCACCAAGTAGGTCCACTTCTAACCGATCAGGGAGCAGGGCTTGGTAGAGATCATGGGACTCCACTATGTGCAGGTGATTGTGCATTTAAATTGAGCACCTTCTTCTATTGTCTTCAACCGTGACACAAGATTTACTTCCCCGCTTTAGAAGGGGTTGCATGAGGAATTTGGGATGCAGCTACATCAGATCACCACCTTCCATCCTCAAACGGATGGCTAGACCGAGCGGACCATCAAGACACTCTAGGACATGCTCCATGCTTGTTTCCTCGACTTCGGTCGTATCTAGGAGGACCAATTACACTTGGTAGAGTTTTCATATATCAACAACTAACACTACCATCGGAATGGCACCTTACGAGGCATTATACAGCCAACCTAGCAGATCATCTCTGTCATGGACTGACCCAGGGTAGTCAGCACTTATAGGACCAGAGATAATGCAGGCTATGACAGATAAGGTGCAGATCATCATGGAGCGGATGAAGAATGCACAGAGAATGCAGAAGTCCAATGCTGATAAGAGACAGAGACCACTTGATTTTGAGGATGGTGCCCACGTCATTCTACGGGTCTCACCCCAACAGGGTCTATGGATATTTGGTTGACGTGGAAAGTTATCTCCATCATTTATCAGAACATTCAAGGTCCTTAGTAAATTTGGTGAGGTGGATTACTGCCTGGCCCTTCCACCTCAGTTTCATGTGGTGCATGATGTCTTCCATGTATCTCAGCTAAGAAGATGCATGCATGACCTGTCCCACATCATCGACAATGGTGACCTAGGCATCGATGATGGGGAGACATTCACGGTGGTCCCAGTGGAGATCGAGGATCGACATGAGTGTTTCCTATGTGGATGGTCAATTCCTATGGTTCCCATTCACTAGAAGCACGAGAACCTCTAGGAGAGCACATGGGAGTGGGAGGCTCAGATTCATGCTCAGTACCACCATTTGTTTCCTTAGTGTGAGTTTTAGCTTAGATGATGTACAACCCTGAGGTGGGGGGAATTTAAAGACCCAGAAATTTAGTGGAATTTTTTTAAACACATGGAATTTTTATGACTATGTAGTTTCTAACGGTTCCTGATTTCGATTCCCGGTGTTCCCGGAATCAATTTCTAAAGTTTTGTTCAGGTACGTTGAGAAAACATAAGTATGTGATTTTATATCTTTTGAACTGGTGATTGGAATTGAAATCTGAGGGCACCGTTGAACTCATAGTGCCTATATTCCCTTAAGGATACCTTTACCGTAGTTGCATTTTATCGAGGATGGATGTTAATTTTTTTGGGATTCTTAATAAATCAAATGAAAATTATGTGTCACATTGATTTATTTGATTGTTAGTTAAAACCATTAAGTGGAGGTTAGATGTGGGTCCCACCACACCCTGACCTACCTTGGGGGGATATAACTAAGTGGGGCCCACTCTAGTTTGAACCCCCTTTAACCCCCATGTAACTCTCATTTAATTGAGGAGGGTCTCTTAAACTTCAAACTCTCTAAATTTAATATTGAAACTCTCCAACATCCTTGATTGAATATTGAATACATTCATCTGCATTTAATAAAATGTGTTTTCACAATTAATGAAGGACAACTCTTTATTTTTTGTGCCATAAAAATAATAGAGAGATAACTCTATTATTTTTAGGCATAACTTTCATTAGAGAACTCCTGGAAGAACAAAATTCTATTCCAACAAAGAACGCCTCTCATCACTGAAAAAAACGAGCATAAAGTTCTTTCTAATTCACCTAGAGAAAGGATGGGAAGCACCACCACCCACGAAGTACACCGAGGGAGTCAACTTGACTCATCTTCACTGAGATCTACTTCATATGACGATGAAAAAATGATGTCTGTTTTCCACAATGTTCTTCTTCCGCAACTCGACAAAATTCAATGAAAAATTAGGAGGTATGGGGATTTGGTTATTTTAATGTATGAAATATACCCTCTTACTTCAACATTTTATTTTATTTTTGACGGTGGTGAAATATTTATCACCTAACGTGGAGGGTGTGGGATGACCAAACACGGCCTGACGACCCTCCGTGGATTTTTTTTTGTGTTGACGATGGAGGCAGAGCCTGTAGGGAGAGGTGATCTCGCACCACGCCGGAGTAAGGGCGGCACAGCCAGGCGGGCCACGATCGATGGAAGAGTCGGTGCCGCCAGTGATCGAAGGATGTGGCAGCAGCGGCGGACGCACACTGGCCGAATGGAGGGACCAGTAGCCGCTTAGGCTGCCTGTTCCGTGGGGCGACCGGCCGGACAATCCAGCCGGTCCGCTAGAGGGTCATGGCACCCGCAGGTGCCGTAGGAGGAAGACACGACCCGTGACCGTGGCCCGCTCGGCAGGGAAAACTGGGCGGCAGCATGTCGGCTGGGATGGAGAACAACGGCGCTCGCAAGCACCACGTGGGGAGAACCGCAGCCCACAACGTGGGCCGCGTGCGCTGGGTCGAACCGGTTGGCTGGGTATAGGAGGAGGCGGTGCTGCTTGGCATCCCCGGGCGAACCAGACCGGACGGAAGTGTGGGCCAAGTCTGCGTGTGGCCCGCGCCCCACCGGGCTGGGCTGGCCCCCAGCAGGGTCGGATCCGCGGAGCCGGGTCGTGCTAACCCGCCAGCCCACTGGGCTTGCCGGGTCGGGCCTGTCTTCGCTTAAATGTGAATATCTCCTAGACCTCATGTCTGAATGACACGCAGTCTATAGAACTAGGACCCTCACGATGAAGTGGTCCTTTTGAGATACTATAAGTAAATTTTGGTCAAATTTAGAAAATGGCCAGTTTTGGATCGAACGTAAATCCAACCGGGCCCCTGGAATGGAAATGCCAATAACTCTTAGACCTGGCATCCGATTGATGCACTGTTAGTCGCTTTGGGTTCTTTACGATGAGAAGAACCTAAGAGATTCATCAAATTATGACTTTGTGATAGTAGATGTATCAAAACTTGGCTCGAGGAGTGGACCCTCCCTGAATCGAGCATGCTATGTGTGGGAACCCTAGGGCTGGTTGCGATGATACGGTATCAGAATCCTCTATGGGATCGAAAGTGATGACTACTGTACCATAATCATACGTGGGTTTGAAATCGATGACTACTGTACCAGAATCCTCCGTGGCTACGATAGCGGTGACTAATGTACCCGGATCATCCATGGGTCCGACATTTCTATCTTTTGTTCCTGTATCCTATGTGGGTGCTACAAAATAGCTGGCGTTGTATCCTGTGTGGGTCTGACAGCATAGCAGGTCTTGTATCCTGTGTGGGTCTGACATATTAGAGGAATCAGTGACTACATATAATCATCTCTAACACTATGAATTGTTAGTCATGTATCCTATGTGGGTTCAACTGCTTATCTTGTCCTATATCATGTGTGGGTCTGACAACTTAGATGAATCAGTACTGCATCTGATCATCTCTAACACTCTGAATAGAGGGTCCTGTATCTTGTGTGGGTCCAAGAGCTTAGTTGGTCCAATATCTTGTCTGGGTCTGATAGCTTAGATGAATCTGTGACTACATCTAATCATCTCTATCTCTTTGAAATAGATGTATACCTATGTGAGCTGAGTCTTGTCATTCAACCATTATCATCATGGTGATTGACATTAAATCCTTCATGGAATGGGTTGTGAGTGGTATAGAGAGTTGGAGTCGGACTATGATTGGTAACATAGGTATATGTATGGGCATATACCTATGTAAGGCCGGTTGACAGTTCGTGATTGTATCTTTCTTCTGTGGTTTCTCATTAGTGGATTCTAGGATACCATTGGGGGTCTCAGGGTCCCCTACTGAGAATCGTTAGACTCACCCATGCACGGGCTATGCCCACACCTCGTTGTGTTTGTTGCAGATGACATACAATGCTGATCAAGTTTGAGAGTAGCAGAATTGGATGGTACCTAAAGTTGGACCACTCATCGAGACGCACACTGAGCAGACAGATGGACTTGGGGTGTTGAGGGGGCCATCTGTACCCACCCTTCAGGTGGGAATTCCGAAGGACGATCCAGTAGCTACTTTAATTCTTTTCTTCAGTTGTACCTAATTTTAGTTTTACATTGCTGTTGTTATTGTATTTCTAGCCCCTTTAATTTTCATCACTTCTTCTGTACACAGTTTTTACTAAGTGCTTTACTTGAAGTTGTGTACTCTGATTGTTTGTGTTTCAGTTTGTAAAGGCAATGTATTGCCAAATTAGGGATTTATTCCTTTGGTTCTAGTCTCCAGCCCTTGGCCTATAGAAGGTGGGGTTGGGGTTGTCATGATACGGGCCCCGAAAGACAGGTCGTGACATCTCCATTCCAATAAAAAACCAACAATATGATCCATATCAGGCATCCCTTGTGAAAATATCATACCAAACATTTATAAGAACCATTAAACTTGAAGTCAACTTTTCATGACAATAAACTACATGGAAGTGATCATGAATGCATTCAATTAAAAGAAAACAATTTTTACTTGGTCCAATGATCTTAAAAGGAATGACATGTCCTGTTAATATTTAGTAAACTATGTGGGTTCTGATTCCATTCAAAGGTTTATGAAAAAAAACTTCTTCACGGATGGATTACAATAACACAACACCAAACATATTATACAATGAATATAATGTCTTGAGATCCTAGTTCAATTTCTACAAACCATAGATTCACTATCTAGAATTAAAATAATGGAGAAAAAATCATATATAGAATTCCTTATTGACACATGGTTTACATACAAATGTTTTCATTTGGGTAATTATTAACCCATTGGGATTTGGGAATGATTCCAGAAAACGAATTTATCTGTTATAGTGTTTTAGTGTATGAAACAATCCCTACTAAAAATGGTGAGATGATTACTACATACCGTCTTCAAAACCAAATCAAATTCCAAATCATTACTAGTAAGATCACCCATTTTCCACATTCTTTTAAATGAATTTACACAATATCATTCATACTAAACTATCACAGATGTGGGATCTATTATTTTTTACATCAAGTGAAATATAGTGACAACTATGTGAGTCTATGAAAAATTCCAAAGAAAAAAATATTACATACAGATAAGGATTGATTTTCCCTTGGATTTTGGGTTAACCTTATATTAGGGTTTCCATCAAAAATATAATTTTGAACCAAACAATAATGATTTAACTGTGAAAATGATTGAAATACCACAAACTCTTATCTGCCATGATGTAGTTATATATTTATTGTTTTGTTCTTGACCATTTGGTACTCCATAAATTCCAAATTTTATTTTCAAATACAGCAATAAAATCAATGATTATTGGATATGAGAATATTATATGCAAGAAACCTCAAACCATTTCACACTACCAGCTAAAAAAATCATATGTCTCAACCGCCTTGGAGACCATGTCCATGAGGTCATTAAATATATTTCTAGTGACCTAAAATCTCCAATTAAATTTAGTTAATTATACTTTCAAATAATATATTCTCAAAAGATCTATTATGTCTTATGGATTCCTGTTATATTATTATCATGATGAAGCCACAATTATAATCCAATCAATGGTGGAATGTGAAGGAGAAAGTGTCACATGTTACATCATTAGACTACATAAAGATCATATCTTTGTATCACAATAATAAATTTATTTATTATCATAAGAAGGTGGATGAGGAATCCCACCGTGCTAAGGAAACTCCACATAAGATTCTTATGATGGATCCTATTTCCTATAGTTGACATCATTAATATTTGACCCCAGGTTTGTAACAATCTACACAAGATTATTTTCTTATCATACCCATCCCCAATCACACATTAAAAAATAGAGACCTCCAAAGGAATCTATGCATAGATCATGTAGATAATATCAATGTCCCTACAACTACCATCATCCCAAAGGCTCATCTATATATATCTACATTGTTTTGGGGAAGATTCCAAATGATCAATAGCCCGATGTTTTGGAAATAATTATATCTATTTATAGTTACAATAAAATACCAAGGAGAATCCCATCACATAGGTCATGTGGAAATTTTATCATTTTTTACCCTATGGTAATTCCAATATCATTAGATGAGTAGTAATTCACCATGAATATGGATACTTCTCCTCCAAAGGAATCTGTACTTATGGCTGTAGGTTTTCCTTCAGTAAACTTTATCACTATTTTTCAAAATGATGCATCAAATTCTTATAATATCAAATATTAAATAGGTCTTTCCATATTCACTTACCACCCACCACTAGAAAATATAGAATTATTCTTTATTTAGCCAGAAAACGTCTCAATTTATACAAAAAATTATGGAACATGAGCTGATCAATGGTGATTTTATCAAGTAAATTATATGAACTCTATATTGCCTCCTTGTTGATGTTTCCATGCCTATTTTAGTTAAATATCTAATATTAAGGAATATTTCATGACACACATGGGTAAAATAATGGGTCTATATCACTATGGGGACTATAATCCTTCTCAATTGATTACAACACTAAATCATTAGGAAGAGTTCCAACCACCAGGAAAATTTAATACATTTTTAGGGAAAATATTTATGGTAAAATGTTTTCTAGAGAGTGGTATCCGTAGAATTACTAAATTATCTCAAAAATAAGATATATTCAATAGATTTTTTATTCGAATTGTTGTAAATTTAATTGAATTTGTATCATGTGAATGTGTATTTGACTCATCCACCATTTAAAATTAGAAGCCCAAACATATCTACATTCTATGGAAAGAGAGATCTCAATCTTCATCTCGAAAAGTTCTCTTATGGACGTGGCCTAATTTTGAAATACATAGAAAAATATTAGACTAAAATAGTTATATGATTTGAAATATTTTAGAAGGACCCACAAATTATTTTTAAAATAATCTTACAAATAGATCTGTTTATAACTGTGAATATCTTCCTCATCAATTTCACATCAAATTTAGCACCACACTGAAGAAATGACTATCTAAACCTCTCTAATTGTATGATATTGGATATTTAAGAATTCATGTATTTCTTTTAATGTTAGAAGGTCATGAAATATTCTATATACAATCGACATCCCTTTCAATAATTATTGGTCATATGTGTAGATAACCGACTAGATGAGTTGTCGAATATAATCATCCGTATAATGTACTATTGTAGGTTCCATGAGTATGTGACTATTGTACATTGTTTAGATGATTCAATTTATAGAACTATAAAATGATATCATCTATCATGAAAATAATGAATAAGGGTGTGAGGGAAAACTAAAATAGATACTATTTACCTCAAGAGGAAAATGAGGATACAACAGAAACATAAAAGTATAAATAATAAACTATTTTTATAATGTAGTGATTTGGTTATAGATTACATAATCTCTAATTTATGGATTTATTTGATCACTCTAACTAAAATAAAAAATATAGATGAATCAGGGTACGATAATTAACCAAACTACTACCCTTGACATAATATACTAGGACATATAATCTTTGAACACGTCATCAGATAATATTTACTACAAATAGTAATTTATGAAGGTCATGTTCCATTGGATATTCCCATGGTAGTTGAGAAATATGTGTAAGGCATTCAAATGTGAGAAGAAGTGGTAGAGTGAGACAATTCACCATATTCAAATTAAAATTAGGTTGATGAATGGATAATATGAAAATTAAGGGATTAGGCATAATCTATCATCAGGGAATGACTAAATTAGATTGTCATCACCCTATTTAACTCTATATAAAATCATATAGAACCTCTTAAATTCATGCCGTCAGAGATCAAACATAACTAGCATAGGAAAGACAATGATATAGTGGAAACACAATAAGCTGTTATAAATGTATAAAGATTACTAGAATTAATGCCTTTTTGGTTTTCATATCTAATAACCTACAAACAAACATTTCACTATGCATCATACCAAAATAAAGTCCAATGAGAACTGATCCACCTAATATTCTAATGGGCTTCAACCCACCAAACTGTCCAATGAGTTCTGTGTCACCAAACAAGAACCTCTTTTGATAATGAGAAAATGTTTTTTTCTATGATATTAAGCATTTAGTTATATATAATTAATTTTCACCTCATTATAATGGGTGAACTCATAAAAAGTAATGTCAAAAATTGATACAAAAATTAAAGGCTCGATAAGTGTTCCCATCATCTAATCATATAACTATCGAAGAAGATAATAGATTTTTGCCACCAACGTCTATATACATTGTGAAAAACATTTTTGACTGATCATAAGGAGATGTTGATATAGAAAGACCTCAATCGTAACTATACATCTAGTAACATGGGTCCACCTCAAGAATCCATTCGTCATCAACGTACACTTCCATAAAAAAGGAAAGGATGCCAACAAATTTCCTACATGCTAGACCCCGATGAAAGATTCAACAATCTTAACAATATGTAATATATCTTAGTAGCAGTGAGAACATAAAATAAATCGTAAAATGATTACAATTATTATTCTAGGATATTTCCCAATCATAAAATCCTGACATCATACAATAATCGTCTTACATGTAGTGAATTTCTATAACCTATAGTAATGGGGGAATATTTATATTTTCAACTAACACATTCCTTAGGTGTATGAGGGACTTTTCATATTTTTATCCTATAATAGAGTATATTTTTAACACTATGAAACCTTGGTGATCTCTGTAAATCCTCGGTGATAGTCACATTAGGAATGTGTCGATACAAAATTTTCATTAATTTATTTTGAATTTTTATGATAATAGATACACAAATATATATAGTCAATTATATTAATTTAACTTATTTATATGAGAATAATTATGAGAATAATTATTTTATTTAGTTAATATATTAAAATATTAAACCAGTGAGAGTTTATTTTATTTCCAAAAGTATAATTATTCTAGAACTGTTTATATGAATTTTAGAAAAACTATTCATACCATATATTTTATTGGTAACATATGGTTTTTGAACCCTAATTTATATATGGAACCATACTTTCAACCCATATGTTTGGAATTAATTTCTAGATTAGGAACCCTATATTTGGAATTAACCCTATGTTTCATGAAAAAAATATGCATTTTATTGTCCCAAAAATTTCAATAATATTTATGTTTTTATTCATACCATAAAATAGATTCATTATAAAGTGAAAACCTATATTGGACTTGGTAAATTACATGTTTTTGAAATATAGATTGTTTCCACATTTAATAGAATGGTTTCATTGAAATTAAATAACTCTTTAACTCTATTTAAGTAATGATTCAAAGTATTGTATTTAATATGTTAAATCATTCGTTGAATTTTTTGAATTAAAAAAAATTGTAATTTATAATGATGTAATTCAAGATAATTCTTCGATGTTGAAATTATAATATCATGTTAAATACTATAAAAGTTTCTCCTAAATATGTAGATGAACATTAAGAAATAAAAAAATGTCATCCTCTTTAGAGTTTCACTTTGGAGAGATTTAATTTTTTATTCTTATTTGATTGGTAGAATCCAGGTTATTGCTACTATTTATCTTTGTTAATATTTTTCTATAGTCCCCCAAATCACTCATCCGGGCTACACTTTTTATAAATACATTTTTTTTCATCATCCAAGTTTTTTATCTATTATTTTTGAAATGAGGAATGTCTGAAATTGGAAAATATTTTTCTAAAACTTTTATTTATTGAAGATAAATTTTATCTCTCAATTACTTCTAAAACTATGGATATGAACTAGTATTTAGATTCTTCATATTATTATATTATATATTGATTTAATTATTTCTCGTACTCCCTCAAGGAAGAGTGTCAGCTTCTATATATTAGTTATGTAGTTCCTTGTTATCAATAAATGATCCAAATGTCCCTGTATTATCATTTTTTTGAGGTTTTTAACGACTCGTACTCAGTTGTATAGGTCCCCAGAAAAAGGACATGCTAGTGAAAATCACAAATCTTATAGACAGAGAATTATTTGAGTTGAATAGAGGATCTATTTTACTTGAAGAACTATACATTGTATCGTACAATTATTTTCTTTTTCAATATTACAATGCACAATAACCTTTAAGAAAGAATTAAATAATACCTTTACACTCTATAGGGACGTATCATTCCTATCTTTTTTTTAACGGAACCCAAATCACTCTCCCCCACATGTGTCTTTATCTTTTCCATTTTGACCCAACATTTGAAATCCAAGGAAGGGGCCTACTTTTTTAAATAAATTTCATAAAATAAATTATGATCATTCCATTCCTGCTTAATACCATCATTTTTTATTCAAATGACAGACTCAAGAGGTTATATTTTTTTGACTATAAAATTTCAAATTTTAAGATCTCAAAAAATTGAAATCATAAATTGCTGATAAAATAAATTTTTTGATAATGATCTATGAACTATATTTTAAAAGTAATAATTATAATGGATATAAAATATATTTATTATTTATGTACAAAAATATTGAATAAGTGTTTAGTTTAATGTAGGGAATCCTTATGAAATTCCAAAAGTAAATATCTCAAAAGTGAGAATGATGATCATATGAATTAATATGATAAAAAATCAGGATATATGAATATTATTTCATGTTTATTAGGAATTAATTATTTTTATATAGATTATCAGTGTTATAACACATATAAGATATGCAAGAAAATCATTGTTTCATATTTGGTAATTTATAATGTCATAAAACTATGTTACAAGAGTATAAATTAAAATTTGATATATTTTGGATGATTGAATATGAAATCCTCACTCAGATTAATATAATATTTTTAGATGAATTCTATGATGTTTCTCCCTAGGGATAACAAATTAACCACAATGTTTTATAATTAAAAGTTCTCATAATTTTTCTAGCACAGTGGAATGAAATATATATTTATATTCATTAGTCCACAACACTTATAGAACTGAATACGGAAGAACTGATTGGAACCATTGTGATGTATAAAGAGGACATGAAATATTTTGTTAAAAATCATATCACAATAAAAATTAATATGTCACAATTAAAACTACTATCATAAAATATTATAATTCATGATATTTAGATTCAGTTAATGATCTAATACAACATTCTAAATATTTTTTAAAAATGAACAAAAAGAGTTAGAATAAATTAAAATAGAATAAAGATGACATATTCCATGAATTCATGGTGAAAATAAAACATTTACATAATATCATATGATTAAATCTTAATGTAATGACAATTAGTTAAAAAATTTACAAAACTTATAAACTATAATTGTAGTTATTATTTTGATTCAATAGATGAATCTGCTAGAAAATTTCAAGTTGAGAATGAAAATAAAATGGTGAATATTGTCTTATTGATCATGAAAATAAGGTAAATATTCTTATTTTAAACGTTCTAATTCATAAAAACATTCTTACAATGAATTCAATAAATATTGTTTTATTTCTCCAGAAAAATTAGAATATTTAGATAATGAGTGTAATAACCCCAATGCTAGTTACCCGAAATCAGTAGTTCTTTTATTAGAATTCCAAAGTCACAAGAGGTTAAATCACAGTGTATTGATTAGTTTAGTAGTTTTTAAGAAACAAGATACATACATGGTTCCCTAAATACATTGTTAATTTAACATTGAACATAAAATAATGAAAACAAACCACTTCCTCAACACTTATTCAATGATTTCATCTTAGAACCTAGGGATGGAAAACAAATGAATGTTGTAATATCAAATTCTTAGTAATGTTCACATATATCAAAAACAGAAATAAATATTATACGAATAATAATACATTATACATAATGAGTATGGAATGGTGAATAATTAAAAAACACATTTGATCAATAAACAAATAATGTAAAAGAATCCATAGTTTTTCACATTTTAAAAATTTTCTTGATAGGGATAACTGAATACAAAATGGTGAAAATTCTAAATTATTGGACATCATTTATCTATAACCTAATAAATAACAACAACAATATGGTTTTTTTTATGCATATATAATCATCTAATTATCTTTATAAACAACCAAAAATGGATTTTCGCTAACTGGTTTGTCCTATGAGACCTTTCGATGCATCGAGGGGCTATAAAGACAGGCCCCACCAATCATTGCATGTACAAATATTTTGTTTATACATATATTTAGTTCAATAAAAATATTATATAAAAAATATCCACATTTATTAGTAAATACTTTTTTCTAAATATTTCAACATTAAAAATAATCTACCAATGTAAAAATAGTATAAGAAATAGACAGTAATCATATCTATGATATAAGAAAATATAGATATTAATGATGAATATAATTCCAATTGAAAACTAATATCAAAGTATAATTATAAAAAACACTTATGAAATTATTAGGTGCACAATACCATGCGAGTATGAATGAAATTGAAATTGAGATGAAATCTCAAAAATTAATTTTGGATTAATTACATTCCTTTTTACTCCTCATAAATAACCTACATATATTTATTAAAAAATAGAAACATGAGTTAATTATAATAAATTGTAAAAAATTTAATAAATTTTAATTATTTAAATATATTTAGTAATTTATTTGGTGAAATTGAAGCATTTTGATATCATGTTTTTTTAATTACATGTTTTCTTTAACATCTATATATTTTTTAAATGTAAATAAAACAATTTTATTTTCAATTTAAAAATAGAATAATACATGTAATTAAATATTTATATATTATATATAATTAATTAGGTATATCCATGAATTTTGTTATAAGAATGTTTTTTGGTAATGTCTACATAGGTGGTTAATGGAACTTTAATGAGGTGTTGTCGTAAGAGAGGGAAGATGTAGTAAAAAATTAATATAAGTCATTTATATATAATATTTTACGTAGTTTAATATCATTAATATCAAGTTATGTTACAAAATTAAAAAAATTATATTATGTGGATTTGAATGAAAAATGGAAAAGATGAAGTAGAATAAGAAAAGAGGGAGGAGTTAATGGAGACTTACTGTTTCCGTGACCTGACTTCTCTTGAACTACACAATAACTTCCTTCCAAATTAGTGTTAGATGGATCAAGAAAGATCATTATACATAATAAGATTGATAAGGTAGATTTCTGAAGATATTTGTCATTGGAATGTGTGTGATGAGTGGTTTTCCATGTAAATAGAGTGGGGTTATTTTTACTTGAAGAGAGGGGGATATATTGAAAAAAAGAGTAAATAAAATAATTTATCTAACATGGTACTTTTAATAGTTTATTTTTTAAAATATAAAACATATATTGATATAATATAATTTTTCTAAGACATTAAAACACCTCTATTACTCGAATTAATTAATTTGTTGATAAGTAATTTGGAATGAAATAAAAATTAATATTTTATGAAATCACTTTTGACTTTAGGTTTTGGAAAATACATTTTAGGTTTTGATATTGTGTTTAGTGTATTTTAATGAATCAATTTTAAAATTAAATATATAATTTTGGCACATTATGAACTATAATTGATTATTTAACAAATACATCCTGAATGATGTAACTTAAGTTACACTGGTAATGTGAAAACTATATATGTTTACAATTCATTAAAAAATTGAAGTATTTCAGAAATGCAACAAAGAAATCACCCTTGGATAACTTATATAAGAATAATTAAAAAATAAAATAAAATATTTAATTTTTTTTATAAATATGTGAAAATAAATTTTTAATTAAAATCATTATTTATTCGATGAATAATAATTTTAAATTATAACTTATTTGTTCCGATTTGAAAAAATAATTAATTTCTCATAAAATATATATTTTAATTATAATACAACACGGTATTAAATTATGAATAATTTTTTTTAAATAAATATTCTTTTAAATAATTATATTAGTTATGAAATTATAAATTAGAAAATCTCTCCCACAAAAATAACAATACTTAATTTATCAATTTAAAAAAATAATTTACTTATTCAATGATATAAATATATTATATTCTAATCTGTCAGATAAAAAAATTATTTATAATTTCATTTTTGAGATATAATTTAAATAATCAGTTGATTTGTAATATGATGACATTAAGAGTTTATTAAAAATCATTATTTTTTTAAAAATCATTAGAAAATAATAAATTTTTAAAAAATATTAAAATTTCATCCTAAGATAATTTTGACAATAAAATTTTAAATATGAAGGCTATTTTTATCAATATAGTTAATTAAATTGTATAAATCTAGTTCTTGAACACGTGCGCCATTAAATATTGGTAAAACTGCCTGTAGAAAAACGTTACCTTTTATGCATATAATGGGATTCATTCTTATATTTTTACTATAAAATCATTTTTATGAATGTAAAAACATTTGATATAAATATTTCATAATTTGGTTAATACTATTAATTATCTCCAATTTAACAACTACATTTTAATGATCATGATAAAATAATTCTATTTAATTGTATATCATTGTTTGTTTAAGTTTGTAGTTACTTGACATGTTTTTTCAATGAAATTAAATTTAAAAAAATAGAAATTATATAAAATCTTGTTGTGATAATTTATCCCATCCATCAATAAATTTCACCCTTTAAATTTGAATTTTTTACCTTGAAAAAACAATTATTTGTGGAAATCCCACATCATGATTAGGATTTATAAAAACTCTTCTAAAAAAGACGCCAAGATAAGTGTCGAGGTTACAAAAAAACTAGGATTATGAAATAGATATCATTGGTAATAATATTGTCATGGGAGAGAAATCCAACATCATAATATGATGGATAGTGACATTGAACATAGTAATCATAAATTGAACCTTCACAAAGCCATAAATTTGTGTTAGGTTAAAATATAATTGATTTATCATAAATGAAATTAAATAAATAATAATTTTTTTTCAAAAAATATTTATCCATGTTTTTATGGATGTTTTTAATATGTAGATAATAAACTGTTAAAATTAACTTACATGGTTATATTGGATTTCATAAGAATTATCTCATCCTTTGGTTGAGCTTCAATCTATTTTCACATCATCCCTTATATGCAAAAATAAATGATCAAGACGAATTGTTTATTCGAGAAAAATTTTGATCAAATAATCCACAATAAATTCCTTCTGCATATAAATTTATATTAAAACAAAAATAATTAGAACAACTAATCCAATATTATAAATTATTATTTAATCATAATCAATAATATATTTAATCCATTCCTTATTTTTCTAACCGTGATACTTGTCCAAAATATGTCTTTCCAAATTCAATGACATAGAATTCTAAAGGAATGTCACCAAATTTCAAAAAAGAAAAACAGTATAGGATTTACCCCAATAATGTATATCTTATTTTCACATACAAAATATTGGATTACCAAAATATCCTTAAACATTCATTCTTCCACATGTAAAATAATTGGATTATTTGATACATTCCTTAATCCCAATCATATTATAATCTCATCATAACATAAATCATCGTATCAATAACCACCTTTATGGTCACCAATATTATCCCATAAATACATATTTATTTATATATTAACATCAAAAACATATTAGGGTTTACCTTTCCCAAGTCATGTCTTTTCACGAATATCAAAGTACAACTAAATCACTTATCTTGATTATTGGATCTATTAATCATATACAGAGAATTCGTTAATGAATAAGTATTTCAGTACAATCCTTATACATCACATGATTCTTATAAGAGATCATTATTGATAAAATGGATCAATATTGAATAAAAACTAGGCATATTTATCATTCGTCTTTATTTTTATAAGTGGCACAATCTTAACCATGATATATTATCCTCTTCTGAGGTGTATTCCTTTGACCTATGAGACATTGATTTACATAGTCTCCAATATCCTTACAATTGAATCATTGTACATTGGAAACAATTTCTCTACCCTGGAAATTACTAGCTAGGTTGACTCATTATAAATACTTGTAGGAAAACCCCTAATCCTTTTAAGTAGGTACCAAGTTTTTTCTTCCAAGAATTATCATATGTGGGAAAATAAATCATTATCGTATTTACATTATACAAAAATAAATTTCTAGAGGTATGCTTGTTCATCTAATGCTCTATAAATACATAATACTAAGATAATTAAATATTTTTTCTAATTGGAATATGATAATATATCCTCATATGTTAAGAATTTTTGGGAGACTTGTTCCCTTTGAATGATTAGAAAAATATCATAAAATATTTGATCAACTGTACTATTTGGATAATGTGCATTGGTGCTGTTCCTATTAATTCTGCGAGGTGTCATTTAAAAATGAGGATCTACACTAGATTAGATCATATAATTATGAAAAATAATATATAATACCAAAAATCAGGAAATAAATTTATTATATTGAAAATTTTATGCGTAGATAATCTCATAACCCTGAACATAGTTTCCTTGGGGACATATTTACTTTTAAATACATCATAATGGGTTGTCATAAAAATGTAAATTATCCGAAGAATATCCCCAAGGAGTTTCAATCATGGTGTGTAGTATGGTTCATTGTATTGTACTGGGTTACTCTAAGTCAGCCCCTAGACATCATGTCAGAGTTATTTCCCCTAGGTACATCAAGGCCAGAACCACGTCCTCTTATATAATATGGAAATGGAATATTTGGTAAGAAGACCCACATAATATCTAACTTATTGAAATTATAGAAAATTAGTCTATTATTATCCTCAATGTCTATATTAGGATTATGAACCCTAATCATTTTTTTCTAAATATAGTTCCCAAGGTTTCAAAAAAACATTCTATGATACCAACTGTAACAACCCTGACCCAAAAAGCATGGAGTGGGTGGCCATTTTATTACAATTCCATAGATATGAGAGATCAAACAACCAAGGATTGATTTATATATTAATCTTGAAGAAATTGGATACATACAAAGTTCCCTTAATACATTGGTAATTTAACATAAAACAAAACAAAAGAATATAACCTACATCCACGATACATATTCAATGGTTTCTTATTTAGAATATGGGTAAGGAAAACAATCGAAAGGGGTGAGCTCAACATCTTATTCAGGATCACATATCGAGGATACGTGAACCATTATTATATGAATTTTAATCAATTAGACATAATCAATTTATCATGCTGAAAAACTAAAAAATGCATGCCTTCAATAAAATTTGAATTTAATTGAATCCATAGATTATGTCATAGTGAAAATACTCTCGATAATGATAAAAAAATATTGAATACAGAAATTTCATAATTTTGAGACATCATGTATCTGAAATATAAACCATCGTACCACTAAGGTGATTTATGTATGTGGTAGATACACATTTAATTATGATTTTGAAAGAAACATGAAGGGTTTGAGTCTAAGTATTTTGTCTCATGAAATATGTTGATGCATCATGGGGATAATAAAATGGGAATAACCTATCACTGTTATACAAAATAATTCTTCCAACATACATTTTTTAGAGAAAAATATGCCTCAACTAAATAACCATATTGAATAGGAAATACAGATTAACCTATATTTCAACTTTCGATGTAATCACCGTATGAAAAAAAAGGTATACGATAGAGACAATAATCTTATCCATGATGAAATAATATATAGTTATTTAAGAGGAATGAAATTTAAAATGAAAAATTATATCAAATGGTTAGTTGATCAAACACATATAATATTTTTCGGTTCACAATACCATACGATTCTCATTGAAATTGAAATTGACACGAATCCCCTTACATTAATTCAAGCTTAATTTTGTGGATTTTTACACCTATTGAAATAAAAAACTATATTTATCAAATCACTGATCTAGAAGTGAATAATAGTAATTATTAAAACTATGTATTAGTTATTTTTATTGAAATATATTTTTTAATTTCAGTTGTTGATATTTAAATTATTTGATATCATGTTTTTTTAAATTTTCTTTTCTCCCTATGTTTCACAATCTTGTAAAATTAAACTATAAATTAGTATAATTTATTCTAGAGGAATAGAATTCATATAATAAAATATTTATATATTTTATATAACTCATATTATTCATCCATGAATGTAGTTATAAGATTCTTTTTTGGAAATATCTCCTTAGGTGGTTAACAGACTTTTACAAGGATGTTATCATAAGATCATGAAAAGGTAGTACAAAGTTTATATAAGTAGTATATATATTAAATGAAGTGGGTTAATATCATTAATATAATTCTCAAATAATTCATAATAAAGTTTATACAAATTTATTTGAAAGAAAAAGGGAATAGAGGAAGGATAAAAAGAAAAGTTGGAGGAGTAAATAGAGATATACTCCTTCCTCGATGTCACCTCTCATGCATGACTCTATAACTCCATTAGTGATTAGAGTAATATAGATCCATAATTTCCCTCATATTTATAAGAGGCTTATAAGGGAGGATTTTGGAAGATACATGGCTTTGTAAAGGGTTGGATGTGTGGCCTTCTCTGAGAAGGGAGATAGGTTATTTATACCTGAGGAGAGGGGGATTTTTAGAATAAAATATTATAATACTAGTGAGACTTGTAAGAGTGACTTTAAAAAAAATATAATTCATATTTTAATTTAATATAATGGTTTTAATAATTTCATTCAACTTCAAAATTCCAATTCATTAATTTATTGAAAGGGAAAGTAAAATGAAATAAAAATTTATATATTAAGGAATCACTTTTGACTATTGGTTTTGAAAGAAAATCATTAGAATTGGAAATAGATTTTATTGTGTTTTAATGAATAATGTTTAAAAATAAATATATAATATCAGAAAATTATGTTATATAATTTATTATTTTTCTAGTATAACATTAATGATGTAATTTAAGTTACACTAGTAATGTGAAAATTATATATTAATTATTCATTAGAAAAATGATTTATTTTAGAAAATTACCAAAAAATAAAAATTCAATAATTAAAAAATTCTGAAATTTAAAATGAAATCCAATTTTTGAAAATAATTTCTAAATTTGAGAAATGTAATTTTTATTTAAAATCAAAATTTAATCAGGGTATACCGATTTTAAATTATAAATGATTTTGTGGGATGTTGAAAATTTTAAAAAGGTATCGGAAAATCATATTATAATCGTAAGATAAAATAATATTAATTTATGAATCTATTTTATTAAAGTAATTTTTTTAAATAATTAAATTAATTTTAAAATTTTTAATAAAAATTTACATCTCACATAAATATAAAGATATGATTTATTACTTATATTTTATTTATTTACATATTCCATAAAATAAATAAATTATATTTTCATTTAATATATAACATAGTTATATTTAATCATTAATATGTGTTATATAATTATAATCATATATAGACTTTTAATATAACAAAATTAATAGTTTTATAAAAATCGCTATTTTTCACAATTTTTTGGGAAATAAATATTTTCAGAAAAATACAAAGATTTCACCCTATGTTAATTATGAAATTCCAATTTTAAAATTTATGTTTATTTTTATCAATATAATTTATTAATGTGTCAAAATCTATATTGAAAACAACTGATTCATTTAAAAGCAGTAAAATTGATTTTAGAAAATTATATGCTTTTAAGGAATATAATTGGATTCATTAGTATCATTTTCCTATAAAATCATTTGAATGAATTTAAAAGGATTTCAAATATAAATTTAATAATTATATTAATAGTATTAATTCTTTCCAATTTAATATCTATGACATAATGGACATGATAAAATAATTTAATTTAATTTTCTATCATTGTTGAATTAAGCTTGGTGTTGTGTTAAACTATTTTTGTCTAAGAAATTAAATTTTAAAATTTTCATACTGGAAAATATTGGGGGTGTTACAATTCATATATAAATATTCTAAAATATTATGTTTTTATTTTTATTGATAAAAAATTTCACAATAAATTAAAATTTTATGATCTAATTATATAGAAAGGTCTTAAATTTGTCATATAAAATTGAGGAAATATTTAATGAAGTTAATGCTTTAGAAGGATATCATAGTAATCTTATTAAAGGAGATAACTATTTGAATCAAATTATTGTTAAAATTAATCTAATACTATCCATAATCATGGTATTGGAAGTCATGGAGAAACCCCCAAATTATATAGAAATTATTTTGTTACTAGTCAAAATATAAATATTTTATATGAAATTAAATATTTTCAATGTGGAATAACAAAACATCATGATAATAACTTCTATTTTAGAAAATAAGTTTATATCTATTAAGAACATCCATTATTCAAAAGCATTATATATCAGTAATTATGGGGTCTCTTTCCAAAGATAAAATATTTTTCTAACCAAATATTTAGTTTCTAACAGTAGAAGACGTATAAGAATATGAATACCCAAAAATATTATGAACATAGGGAAACCAATTATCTTTTAAATTTATCTTTTCTAATGATTTAAAGGATGTTTCAATTTTTTCATGAAATAGGAATTTCTAATGAAATTTTGGATTTGTTTAAAGTGATGATGGTATGTTTAATGTAAAAAATTAGAAGTGAATCTTTTTCTAACATAGATAGTAACTAGTAAAAAAACTTTAAGTTAAATATTTTTCATCTTTATCATTGTATAAAATAAATGTTAGTAATCATAAGAAAATATAACTTCCTTCAAGAGTTCTAGATGTTATATGTAAAATACTGCAATTTTGGGAAAGTGATGGTGAACCATTTAACAATTCTAAAAGATACAATTATTTTCAAACATTGTATCTTATCTAATATCTAAGATAAAATGTATTTGTAATATATAAATGTTTTAAAGTGAGGAATTTTTCAATGTACTATTATTCATTGTTTAAGTATCATTTTTCTATATATTACAATGTCAAATGTGCATTAATATGTTTTTAACATCATTTTAATTTCAAAAAAGGGGGAGAAATGCATGAGGAGAGATATAAAAAGGTGAGTTTGTTTGAGTAATAAATAAGAGAAATATATTGAAATTAATAAGTAAATAATTTTTAAAAATATATGGTATAAATTTAATTATAATGTTGTTTTTCTTTAATGAGGAAATATTTACTTAAAATTTGTATATATATAATTATATTCCTTATACATGTTTGGGTAATACTGTTTTTATGGGTTTTTTATCATAAAAATAAATGATATTGTTGGGGATGTGTTGACCCAATAATTCTGTTTATTTATTTCTTATGTTGATGCTCACAAACACCAACATATATGATTATAATGATGATAGTATGAAAAAATTTCAAGATAATAATTAAGGGAAAATTATTTTTTATGTAATACTTTTCATAATTGAAAGCTATGTGACTTTATTTGATTTCTCAATATATAATTATTTTTGATGTGTTTATAAGATGATTTGAAACATTTTGTATACCCAACGTATTATGGGTATTGTAATGTTTTTGAACCCCATCTTCAATAAAGTTCTATACTTTTATACATTACCTCTAAAATGAACATATGTATTAGTAACCCTATATGTGGAAGAAACCCTATATTTTAGGAAAAAAATTAATTTTCAAGATCCCAACATTTGTAATGAACCATACATTTTGAACCATACTTTTGAATATAATTTCTACATGGTGGAACCCTATGTTTGACTTTGTAAATTACATAGTCTTGAATTACAGACTATTTTTTTTATTTCTACAATGGATTTATGGGAATCAAATAACTCATAAAAGTAATTTATAGACCAATTTAATTGAATTATTTTCAATATATAATTTTCCCTACTTATAGAGAGAAGTTGTAATTTTTTGGGACATTTTGAATTTTAATAAAAACGATTTATCATGAAATATATTTGGTGTTGTTTGACCTATAACAATTTGATAGTCATATTAAATTCCAAGAGTTACTACTTCCTATGTGATAAATGACTTTTTGAATATAATAATGTGTCATGTACTCTGGAGATAATATTTGATGTAATTTATTATTTGATTAATAAATATTAAGTCGAACCATTATCATTGATACTTTATTTCATTGTTAATATACTGATACAGTTCAACTATTAGAGCTATACATTGGAGACATACATGTTTGATCATATTATCCATGTTTTCTCTACTACGATTTAAATTATGCATGTTTTTCATTATTGAATATTTTGTTGTTACTTGATATATTGATGATAATTTGAATAGGTTAGTTGCTACTAAAACTATGAGCTGAACTAGAATAGAACCTCTTCATCTGAATTGATTTTATATTGATGTGTCAACTTCATGTACTTATTCATGATTGAATTTAATATTATCAAACTAATATGTTTATATCTATATTCCCTATAAAAGAATTTGTGGGCCATGTAAATGTCCTTCTATGAATGAATCAACTTCTCACTATTAGTTAATGAGGTCCTTAATAAAAGGACCTACAATTGAAAATAACTTAGCTCGTGGAGAGAGAATTAGTGGAGTGTAATAGGAAATTTTTTCTACCCAAACTTCTATATTTTCCATTGTGATATTATTTTCATTATTTATTTTATGCTATACAGTAATCTTAATGATTTGAGGAAAAATCACTTGAAACTCATTGGTAAAGTATTGTTTCTACCAAAATTTAAATGAAAAAATTCATTCCCCTCCTATATATAATTTTTGATCCAACCCAACTATTAAGAGTTCTCGTATTTATAGGTGGAATCATCGGTGTAACAATCATCAATAACATCAATATTTGACCCCGAATTATCTAAGATTGAGGTTTCACCTAAAAAACAAATTTTATATATTTTCCCACGTTCATAGGAAAATATGTGGAATATATTTTAGAATGAATAGGTATCCATATAAAAATAAATTGTAACATTATAATTATTCCATAAAAAAGGAACTATTATTAATGTGTTTATTTGCATTGTACAATGATTTGATCAACCTACCGAGGCTTTGGATACCAAAATAGGTTTATTTGATTGACTTTGGAAATTAATAACCCACCAATTGATTGTTATTTAATAAAATTAAGAGAAACATCTTTGTTTTATACTATTATTGAACAAATATATATGACGGGATGTTGGATCTACTAACTCCCAAGTATCTATATAGGCATATTGACACCATTTTCAGAATACACAATGTTTATGAAGTCCTCACAGTCATACATCTCTCTCTGAATGATATAGGAAGGCCAATTACTTTAGGCATGACGATGTGGCCATATATTCAACAGATTCATTGATGAATAATATCTTTTTCTAAAGAAGTTTAGAAGACCTAAGGATCCATCCACGAAAGAACATCTGAATATTATACCTATCCGTAACTATTCGGATGGATGATTAAATTATTTTTCACCCCCAAATATTGGATCAATATACCTATTGATAAAGTCCATATAGATTTTGTGAAACTAAAGTTTCATCCTATATATATTTATTCCATTATCACCCACCCAATGATTCTCCAAGCCTATAAAATCATGTTAGACATCTATTACCTCATACTAAGAAAAAAATATACTTAATCGTGGTCCTTTTGAGAATACCCAGACAAGTATGACACATATCCTCAAGAAAATATTTAATAATTTCAAATTGGTTCACAATGTATTTAATAGAAGTTTTTTAACCATGCAGCTCTATTACAGGATGCTAGACGATATAATACATAAAAAATGTACATGTGTCATGTTGTAGAACAAAAATAGGTCACATGTGTTTCATGATGTAAAACTATATTACAATGTCATTAAAATAATATATTAAACTAAAAAGTCATTGAACTTATAGTATTATGTTAACCTATAAGATATTAATTCTATTAACTGAGAGAATAATATTCTTATTATATGTGATTTTCATATGACAACAAACTATATTATGATTCCACCCTAGTAGCAAATTGATTAACTAAAAGATGTATTAGTCCATCGTAGATGTTCTTAAATTACATAGAGTCATTTTTTGACATTTCTTTTACAGATACTCCATATGTTGGTATAAGTTTTATAGTTTGTAGATTTAAAATACTATGTTTAGTTTATTTCAAAAATTATTTAAAACCATGGTGATCCATGTTAGGGTTTGTGTATTTTTTTCACTTTTTCAATCATTTATCAAGATTAAACATAAATTTTAAACATTTATTTATATGTTTGGGTTTTAATTTTATACAATTAGTGTAATTTATATTGAGTTTATTTCATGTTTTTTATAAATTTATCGGTATGAAATTTTATAGTTTTCATAATTTTCTGTAGATGAAGAGAGGGAAAAGGTGGCTTTTTTATGTGGGAAAAAAGGCAGTGTGCATGAACTTTATAGTTATTATGGTATCTCATATTTGATATATGTTTCTATATATAGTACATGAAACCTAAGAGTGGTTTATGATTATTGTATTGATGAACAATTGTTATCTCATAATTTTCTGTCTCTTATGAAGGAGACGTAGTGATTTTAAGATGACTATAATGTTAAAAGTGACAATTTACATGGTACACAGACTTAGACTGTAAAAAATGTTGTTTGTAGTAGTATGTTTTCTTTCTTGGAGGAACTATTTGGATAGATTCATTGCGCATTAGTAGGTTCGTGGTTTGAAAATTGTTGTAAATGTTATTTAGGATAATGTTAATATTTCTTAGGGTTTTTGAATATATTTATTCTACTATTAAATTTTCTATGAACTACGGACAATTTTAGAATGATCATAATACTTACCTAAAATTTAATCAACTAAGGAAGTTTAAATAGTGTTTATTATCTATATTTATTGCAAAAACCACATATCATGTTCAAATAATGAATGAATTCATGAAATGTAGGATTTTACAATGTAAGTACACAATGTTGGGTCTCATGATGCATCTCACAATGAAGTAGTACATAAAATAGTTCCAAGATACAAAAACATAGGGAATAATAACATTATACCTTAATCCATTTGCGATGATAAAAATTTATCTCCTAATGAATAGTATGTTGTGAACAATATACCGTGTAGATATAATTGGAGATGAAGATCAAAATTGGGGATTATACATAGGTATTTATATAGATTATTATAATGAATGAGAAAAACAATGGAGGATAATATTCCAGATTTCATTATGTAATAAAATAAATACATTTTTAATGATGATTGGATGCCCATCCACACATTAAACTATGGAATATTTCATCAAGAGAACTGTGTATAGAGGTGTCGTTTGAAAATATATGAATGAGGTAGTTCATTATCCACAATATTTTTGTATGGTTTATGATCCTAGAATAAACTATCCTCGGAACCAAAATTATTACACAAAATCTAGAAATGATTAGATCATTATTTTATGAACTAATCATCAAAGGTGTATGCTCGTTAGATTATATATTCACAGTGAAGTATATGAAATTTTTTTGTTCTGTTTTATATATGATTTTTTATATTTTTTGAATGTTCATTATAATCATGAAGGCATAAAAAATTCCCATTAATGTCCATATAAGATCAATTTTATTTAAAATAAATGGTTTTCCCCCAGATTCAGACATCCCATCCTAAGGTTCCTCAATGTATATAATGTTTTATAAGATGTATGTTTCATGTGTTAAATCTTCAATGAAGAAATTTTTTCAGATAGATATTTTTGTATGTTAAGGAAATATAAGAAAAATGATGGGTTTTAAGGGGCTTTTATTGCATTTATAAGGGGTTATCAACCCTTCTAAATAGATTAATGGAAATAATGAGTTACTACTACTAATTTGTCAACCAACTATTATTAGGGTCAGTTTTGAGTAACCAATAGTAAAATCAGTGCGACTTTAGCAGCGGTAACATGAGAGGGGTTTTAAACCCTCTAAAATTTTGACATAAATTTCACACAAATTTCACTATTTGTGGTGGTTGCAACCAAGACCGCCTATAATGGAAGGCCTTAGAGGTGGTTGTAACCTCTCGTAATTGTGATTACATTAGGGGATTTTTTGAAATCGACCCCAAGGATTCATTTTTTTAAACCAGTCAAACAGGTCTTCCACACCCAGCCCTACCTCTCTCTCCCATGTCACCCCATGCCTTTGCACATCCCACCTTATTCTGGGTGCACTATATCTCATTACCTTAATGTCCTCCCCCTTGGTGCACCGCCCCACCTTCCTCTAGTTCCCCCTATCCCATGAGATACCTCGCATATCCCCCATTCAACCCTCTCTCTCATTCCCCACGCTGCCATGCCTTTCCCCCAGCCAGCCCTCTCTACCACTCCCCACACCGTATGTCCTCCAAGGCCATACTATTTAAAAAAATTACTCAAGAGTTTCGAAAATAGAACATTTGGTCCCTTGATCATTCATGCCACCCTTTGGTACCACTATAAAAATTCTGATTATTGATTTTATATAGGCATCAATATATATAAGTCTATGTGTATATATATTATTTTATATTCTAATAAATATTATTTTTATAATATATTTACATTCATTTAAATATATAACATATATATTTACATAAACTATATATGTATATGTATAAACTCATATTATTATATATTTTTAAATATATACATATAAATTATTTATATAAATAAAAACATTTTTATATATTATATACATATTTAATCTTATAATATATATAAATAATTATATTTACATATATAAAAATATATTCGTAAATAAATTTATATATTTCTATGTTTGATTTTGTATTTTTATAATATTTATAGATATAATATAATTATAATATATATATATATATATTTAATAATTATTATTGTTATTGTACCTGGTTTTTAAACAGTAAAAATTATATGTTGGTTTTGTAAATACTATAAAATTATTTTATGATTTAAATAAAACATATATTATATTAAAAACATTTATAAATATAGTTATTATTATTTATATCAATATATATATATATTTATTTGTATAAATAGAAAAATATTATATATAATAATTACTATATAAAATAAAATATATACACATATTTATAATATATAAAATTGATATTGTATGAAATAATATCTATACGAGTATTTATATAATGTTATTTGAAATATAATTTTATATTATATATAATTAATATGTATAATATATATAATCAATATAACATGGAATACAATTTAAACAAATATATAATTAATAATATATGAAATAAAATATTGAAAAATATTTATATAATGTATTTCAATACATATATTTATTATCATGTACAATAATATTTATGTATTTCAATAAATATAATTGTATAATTTTTTGTAAATTAGTATATACTATTTTATATAAATACTATTTCATATAATAATAATTAAATATAATATAAAACCTAAAACATATTATTTAAATATATATTTGTTGTTATTATAATATAAATTATAAAAACTATAAGATTGGGTTTTTATATGATATATTTTTTAAATAAATTATATTTATGTATATATTTATATAATATGTTTGTGAATTTATATTATAATTAATTAATATTATATGAAATACAATTTATACAAATAACTATATATTAATGTACATAATATTATACAATTATATTTATGTATATATAAATCACAATTAAATAAAATCATATAAATATTTTATATATTATTATAAAATAATGTATTTAAATACATTTATATATTTTGTTTTAAGTATATATATATATATATATATTATGTATTTTTCATTTTCATTAAAAATAGTTAGAGTTCACAAGCACTATAATATCTTAAATTAGGGGGCATTTTGAACAACCATCAATAATAATCCATTAGAGGGTGTTATGAACCCCCTATAATTTAATGAAATTTGAGGGGGTTTTCAACAACTTATAATATAAGAAATTAGAGTGGGTTTTGAGCCCCTCTAATTTGTGACATTATAGGGGGTTTTGAACCCCCTCTAATTTAAGAAATTATAGAGGGTTTTTTACCCCCTTTAAAATCCAACAGGATATTGAAAAAATATAGTCAAAACATTTAGATGTTGTTCAAAACCCCCACTAATTTTTGAAATTAGAGAGGTTCCATAACACCCTCTATATTCATCGATTAGCGAGGGTTGTACATAAACCCCATATAATTTTTATAGAAATTAAATTTAGAGGGTATTATGAAGAACCCCCTATAATTATATAGAAAATGATTTTAGAGGGGGTTATTCATAACCCCCTCTAAGTAAGCCCATCTAATGTACTATTTTTTGTAGTGTGAAAAATTTATTCTATTTAATTGAATAAAATAATGAATTTGGAAAACAAAGTGATATCACATATTTGATACCTCTTGCTACAAGTTATTATTCCTAGATTTCATTTTATTGAATTAAATGATGAAAAAGGGAAATCGATGACTAAATTTGATAAGAAATTTCTAGATGCTAATGACCTATCATATAATGGATTATTTTCATATCTAGATGCTAATGATGCTAATGACCTATCATATAATGGGTGCTAAATTTGATAAGAAATTTCTAGATGCTAATGACCTATCATATAATGGATTATTTGCATATCTAGATGCTAATGATGAGATATATATGAATGTTATGATATATACCCACAAAAAGTAATTTTAAGATAAATTTTATGATATATAAATGTGACGGTATAGTGAAAGAGACCATGATACCTGTTCTTTATAATAGATTTGTAGATATAAAAAATCCCCTCTATAGGAATGATGAGAAATTATTGAACAAAATCATTAATTTCTTTTGAAATATTCAATTACCTGAGTATGGTATTAATGATACGAATATTGTTAAGAAGGTATTACTTTGTTTTTCACCTCTTTATAGTTCAATGTTATCTTCTCTAGAATGGAAGGACTATCTAAAATGTCTATTGAACTATTATATGAATTTTGGAGGAATATAGAATGTTTATTAGGATTTAAGGGATTCCATGTCATGAAAATAGGGATATAGAATTCAATTATAAGGAAAATGTTTACATCCCTACGTGTATAAATGACTAAGAGGATGTGGGTGATGAACTTCTCTATCTTGTTTCTATAACAGTCAAGGGAGTAAATGGTTTATTTAAAGAGAATGACCCTTTTGTATGTTTTTTATGTATTATAGTTTAGAAAATTATAGCAAGTTGATAAGGAATATTTGATAAATGAGAATTTATAACAGAATTTATATTAAAACATTGAAAATAAGCCCCTTAAAAATAGAATATAACACCATGAATTTATTTGGAATGTAGTTTTATAGGAAGTGATATTTGAGAAATGAAGAAAATGAAAATTATAACTATATGGATATAGATTAAATTGATGTTATTTTATATTTTTAATATTAAATGATGGATTTTATTGAAAATCAACAAAAAAAATTAGTGAGGAAAATATAATAGAAGGTTTAGTAAATGTCTTATGTGGTAATTAAGGGATCTCTTGAAGTTTTCAATATATAATTAAGTAAGAGATTAATGGTCAATGTACTACTAAAAAACACCAAATATGTAGATCAATTAAAATCTAGAATAAAAACACAATAAGAATATTTAGATAATAATTGTTTTGATTAAGTTAATTAAAATGAATTTTTTAATTTTATGTTGATGATTTTAAATAGTATGAAGTTATCAAAGAACATAATTATTGTGTCAATGAGAGAGAAAAAAATGTAAAATACCAAGAAGATGGTGTTTATACAATTCTATATGACCCCATGAATAAAGCAATCACATATGGGGAATGGTATTGAATTATTTTTGTAGACGATGACAGTTTAATGGATTGTGTCATTTTTATTCCATGAAAGAGGGTTTTAGTAGAATAACTGAATATATACATGCTAATATTGGATAATAAAACCAACCAAATCATTGTGATACTTTAATTTGATAATTTAATATTTATATTTCTATTTTTTAATTACTATAATAAACATAACATTTATCACGAAATATCTTCAATTAGTACTCGTAAAACAAAGATTGTTTTAGAATGAAATAATTATTATATAATAATAGGTTGAAAATAATTATTATTAAATGTAGTGTGTTCTGATATTAAAATAATGAGGCTATTAATGTAATGGTATATACACAAAACTTGAATGGGGTGAGTCCTAGGTAAGAATGAACATCTTATGAAATGTCTCAAAAAAATTCCCAAACAATTTTTTTGGATATTTAGATGCATATTATAAAATTAATACATATATACATATATGGAAATTATTGATTTTATCATTATTCTACAGAAAATAGAGAACTTCTAGGATAATCAACAAAGTGTTTGTCTTATAAAATCTTATGTAAAGGATTAACAAAATACTATAGAGAAGACGACTATTAAGGATTGTTATCCTAACACCGTATATAATAAATATGTTAATATATGATTATACATAAGAGATAATATGTTATATAACCCATCTTATATAGATAATTAGAATGAAAAATGTTGAGAATTATTCCCTATTTTCATAGGTTGATCCATCATCATTTAAAAAATAATAAAATAATAAATATTTTATTACTGAAATGAATGAGTATTTATATCAAAAGCAGTATGAATATATTTTTTCACTTGGAATAATGACTGAATATAACAATGTTATTTTGATGAAATATATCTTAAAGAATATTTATGAGGAATATGGATATGATTTTAGAAATAAGGACCATCTAGAGTGCATAGGCTATTACCATATTAAATGTGTCAATATTGAATTAACTATATTTCTTAAAGAATATATGGATTCACTAAATCCCTTATTGGAAATGTGAATTCAAAAAGGATTCATGATATATAAATTGGATGAAAAAAATATTTACTGAATATTCAACTTTAAGAGGATGTTTATATTAAACAAATACTTAGTTTCCTGATTGGTAACAATGATAAAAATGTGATACAAGTATATATGTCCTTATAAAATTAAAAACATGCATTTAAATCAAGGTATGATTGGTGAGGATCCAACTTTTGAGGGATTGAATTTCAATTGAGTGTACTTTACCAATATATTTATATAAAGAAATATAGATATAAATAAATCATGGTTCCTATGTAATTGGATCTTATTATCTTTAATGGAGGAATAATAAACCTATATTGGAGTTAGTTAATCTCATGAGACCAAAATTTAAACTACCGATTATTTATTTGAATAACTTTTCTCTTGGATTATGTGTAATTCAAAGAGATGGAGATGACATTTTCTATAAGGAAAATATGCGAGATAACTGTTAATGAGGTTTTATTTTCACAATTCCAAGCCATTGATTACTTCAATTCAAATTGAAACCATGATTCGAAACCATGGTGAAGAGAAAATAAGGGATCCTCAATATATTGGTTGATAATTAGAAAACAATCTGGATAATTTTTTACAATATGTTATGAAACTCGTTTTTGTAGTAATATGATGGAATAGAATTTATAGTGGGTAGAAATATTATGAAATACATCCATTGGGTTATAAATTTTTTCATGTTATTAATTTTATGAAAAGATATAAAGTTAACTACATTATATGATGTAGACTGGATTAGGGATGTAGCAGACCAAATGTATACATGTAGGGGGATATTATTAATTAGGAATAAATGTATTGTTTTGATGATTAATAAATATGAACCCATATTAATGAGTCCAATCGAGGAATAATATATTTATATGAATATGGATTATAAATAACTTCCATAGATGAAAGGAACACTTGTGGATATTTTTGAAGGATTTAAGCATCCTATGGTGATATATTATGACAACATGAGTGTGATTGATCTAAAAACGAATAATGTACAACATTATCAATGATGGATATTTTTGAAGGATTTATGCATCCTTGGGGTTTACCTTGCTAAAATATCATCATATTTTATTTTACTCTATATTTGTTTTTGTTAATGTGGTAGATGAACCTATGATAATAAATGATGGATAAATTAATAGGGAATCTCGATTAACAAGTTATTTTAGGGATTTTATTCTCTCAAAAAATTGGGTTTAGTTTTAAAAATATATTTGATGTTTTTTGGAATGTGTAATGATATTATGCATAAATTTTTCTATAGAATTTTTTTCCTATAATATCAAATTCTCCCATATATTTATATTGATATAATGGTTTTTATTATTATTTAGATTTCGTGTATATAGTGTAAAAAAATAAATTTCACATTGGATTTCTAGCAAACCTAAATGGGGAGAATGTTAGTGCTAAGGTTATCTTATCATTTTTTTCGGTTTTGAGGTGTTTTTTGAAATCTAATTTTCATGTTGATTAAGATGTATGATGTTTTAGGGAGTTGTTTTAAAGGTAAAATAATCCTAAAAGAGGAATTGTTATGGTGTCTTTTTTTTAATCTAAATTATGGGTATAGAGATTTTGAGGATTGTGTGATGTAGTATGAAGGATTAGAAGAATATGAATGATTCTTACATATTAAATAAGGTATCTACCATGACCAATATTATTATTAAATAAAATTTTAGTGATATTATGTCACTGAAATAAGAGTAAGTGAATCATGAAAGAGGCATACAAAACATGACAAATATTTTATTAATGATTCTCACAATTTAGTGTCACTTGTGTTAGAGGGGGGATGATTTATTGAACTCTAAAAATTCAAAAATATAAAATAGTATTTATTATTTGTGAAGACCAAAAATAATTTCATTTAATGTTTGGATGTTATGTTTTAAGGATGATTGTGTATAATGGATCCATATTTCATTACTGTGGTGATGATTAATAAAGTGGTTTAAAATGAATTTTAGATATTAGATAGATTTTTAGGGGGGATATTTCCATATATACCTTGATAAACCATTCCTTGATAATAAAGGTTATGATTAAGATATTATGGATATTTATCTGAAAACAATGAATTACAGTTATACCATATAATGAAACATTAATGTAGTATTTCTCAACTATGTAACATATTCATCTAGATAATGATATTATATGAAGTGGTCCTCTATTTAGAGATCCACAAAGATAATCCGTAAAGGTGGATTACATGAATTAAAACAATAATAAATAGAATATTAATAATTAATATGAACATATTTAACATGTAATAGTACCATGAAGCACGAGGTAGATATAAAATAACACAATGTAACTCACAAATAACAGCACCTAGTGAAAAGTATACCAAGTATGTTTCATGGTATAAAATGTTTGATATAATGATTCATACTCATCCATTTATATGAATATTAATCTTATTGAGGAGCACATTGGGGAATCATAAAGATTATTTCAGTCATCAATACATGCAACACATTTTCGGTGATATAAGTGAAATTGTTGGGTCATTAAACCGAGGATGTCATCATTCAAACAAGTGGGAAATAAGGAGTTGATAATAGATGTCTAATGGAGAAACATCTTGAAGATGAGGTGAGGTCACATTCCATGTTGACCACCCATACAAGATGTGTAATACCATGTTAAACTTGTAAAATTTATATATCTATAATTTTGACTCAGATTATTGCCTAAGAGAATCTAATACTGTGTGTTTTCCATGCTGAACGCAGTGGTGGTCATCATAGTGTCATTTGAGTAATGATGTCCGATATTACAAGTGTGATGCTTCTTTATATGAAACTGGAAAATGGTAGTGATTTAGAATTGCCATTAATTAGAAAAATGTGTTGACATCCCTTACATCAACCATGGATACAGGTTCCCCGTTATCTCACAATACATTGTAAGGACCCCCTGCACAAACAGACATGGGGTGGGTCCTATACCTAATGATTTCTACCCCCTGATGTACTATGGTGTGGGTCCTTTTCCAATTTAGTGACACCCCCTAATATAATAGTGAATGGGTCCTATTCCTATTGAATTTAACCCACAGATAGACTAAGATTTCATTCCTATACCTATTGAGTGGATCCCCTCAAAGTGACTAGGGTGTGGTGCCTCTTATTATTGAGTGGAACCACCCTAATGGAGTAGGGTGTGGAACCTATACACATTGATTGGAAACCCCATTACATACTACTAAATCGTCCAAATAATATTGATCAACAACCCTTAATGAACTTGGTCTTGAATCATTTACCTTCTAAGTGTCACCATACAAATAGAATGGGGAATGTGTTCTTTATTTACAGAGTGACATACCCCTGATTCACTAGGGAGTGATCGCTCTACAAAGAATTCATGCCCATGGACTTGGATTCATATTGTTGAGTTGTTGGTCTACCCATTTTTAGTTTTTTATAAACGTTTGTTGTTAGTCATCAAAGACAGACTTGTTTGGAGCTATAGGTAGGCTTATCGATCTGTTCGGGGTTGTGAGATAGAGAACCCATTTCAATATTTTTTGGCTTTCTTATATGAGAATAAATATACTTACATACATACATACACACACATATATATATATATCAATTTCATTGGGTTTTTTTCCCTCTTTATTTTGGTTTAGTTGACTACTTCTATCATGTATTCTATTTCTCCCTGTTTTTTTGGAGCTGTCCAACTAGGAATGTGCATTCTCAACAATAATTGACATTTTCCCACACACGTCATGACTTCTTCATACTACAATTATATAGAAACTGATTTCAATGTAACACAGTGATACATCAGTTCATATACCATGTCAAGTGGTATGGGATTAGAGATTAGGATTTGGGATATCTTAGCTATTATACATTCCAATGGTTTTAAGGATGGGAAAAATTTTATGGTCTTGTGTGTATTCATTCATTTCCTTTCTGAATTTAATAGCAGTCACCTTTTTTACTTCCAAGAGTTTACTAGATTATTTTTTTAACCTAGATGTTACTTTAAAATATTATTATTCCACTTCTATTCTTCATGGAGACGGTTGGTTACATTCATATGGTAACTTTTGGTGATGGAATCTCATTTTATTAATACGTTCTCAGCACTTTTTTCCATCCCTTGGCTTATAGTGGTGGGAATGGTGTTTTGGTGGACCAGTATTCTTAAATCTAGAAAGGACATGTTGGGATGGGTTGTTACAGATTAGTGTCAATAGTGGTTTACCTTTAGAATAGAGATTAATGTTTTTCCACTTATGGGATTTGATAAGGAATTTAAGGAAATGTGTTCAATGTGTTTCAAGTGTTGATTTCAGGCTAGAGAACCCTGCTCTGGTTCAGAAGCTAATATATCAATTCACAGGGACTCTAATTACTTATTTTTTGACTTGTAATAAAGAAAAAAAAATCTAGAGAATGCTGGTACATACATCATATAGGGTTGAGTTCTTTGTCAATACTTATTTATTCATATACTCATATATATATATATATTCATATGACCATGGATCTTCATGATAACTTTATGGATTCTAATATGATGATTTCCATTCGGATTATTGAATCAATATCATGATGATGATCCATTGAGTGATGAGACCTCAATTTAGGTGCCATGATGGGAGAGCCTTCCGCCAGGTGAGAAGTTAGTATCACAGAATCCTATAAAGTAGTAGGTTATACCAATAGGGCAGGTATAGGATGCATGATGACTTATCACACTGTATGATTCCCATCACCCGAGGCCACTAAGGATACATGGTGAGCTACATCTATATGATGTAGATGAGAGCATTTAGTCAGTAATATGAGTTTTTAGGATTTTGTAAAGCCCAACTGATCATATTATTTTAATGTAATCTATTAATTTATATGGATAAACGTAGTTTTTTTAGATTATAGTCATGCTGATGCATGATTAGTTTGGACTCACATGCTTTAACTTCCAAAATTTTTTTCCTGAAGATTACTACCCCTCATTCTTGTGCTCTGTTTGGATTTAGGATAATTTAGATCTTTATAAGGATGGGATAACTATTGATTAGTATGCCATGAGTTGTAATAACTTTACTTGATACTCCCTAAAAATGATTTAGGATGGTTTCATTCAGTTTTAGAAGTTAATGTAGGGTCTCCATAGAGACATCCTTGCCAGTGTGGTACCCCTTTGAATTTCAACATATGCTAGAGTGTTAATGTAGGTACAAGTGATAGAGATCTTAAAATATAAGGGAAACCATATAGTTAAATCTAGATATAGATGTCTGGTAGAAAATTAATCTACAATGGTTATCAGGATCCGATTGTCAGGGTCTTGGAAAATGATACATTATCTTTCCAAAACATATGAACACGATCATATCAAATAGAGACCAAGAAACACAATGATCATGGTTCTCCCAGGCATGTCCTTTTAGGCCCCAGGGGTGGAAGAACTGGGAGAGGGGAAGGTTGTTATACTAGGGGAGGAGGTGTAGGTGGTGTAAAATGTTAAGATATCTATCCACCTCCACCACCACTATGAGGATCATTCCAATCTTAGGGAGTTGGAGTTCAGGTCTAAGGGAAGTTATAGTCTACAAAGTATTATGACTTGTAAGCTTGTGAAATGATTATATGTAAAATATGTGATTTTTGAACACATTAGATGGTAATAGTAGACACATGGGTGAGTCACTTTTTTTGTATCCTTTCTCTTGTGTTAATACCTAGAGCTCTCAGTTGTGATTATAGCCTAACAACTTTGGAAGGAGATTACTATGGGGAACTGTTCTTGGATATCTATTATCATCAAAAATTGTGACTTTTCTCTTTGTGGATATAGATTCACATGGGACCTCTTAGTCATAACAATGATAAATTATAACATCATATTTGCTATGTATTGGGTGAAAATGATCCTAACCTTTGTTAACATTCAAAACATATGAATTAGATATCTTCATATTGATGGGATGAGACTTACCTTTGCGAGATATAGATATCTCATCACTGAGGGAGTAGGTTTTGTTAGTTGGTATCTTCATCCACAATCCATTAGTTAGATATTTATCCCATTCTATTTTGTGCTCATCATGAATATGGGGTCCTTTCATCATGGATTATTATATGGATGTCTTCCTCGAGGAAATTCTCGGAATACCTTTATGGTGGGAGATGGAGTTTTACATTTACATTAATCCCGGTACCGCTTCAATATCTTCTAATGAAAATCAAAAGTATCCTACCAATATATGATTAATGTGGACGTATTTGGAGGACCTTTAAGAGAAGTATTTTATTAGACTTAGTGTCAACCCCTGGGTAGCTGCACTATTGTTTGTGAAAAAAGGTGTATGAGATATTGCATATTCTTTATTATCTTCTCCTGAACCTAGACATTATAATGAAAAAGTACACAGTAATGATGATTGGTGACTTATTTTATAAGTTTTGGGGTGTGATATAGTTCTGAGAAATTCATCTAGGGTTCGGCTACCCCTAGTTGAGGGTCCATGAGGATAATATTCCAAACCCCAAATTATGATTGTTTTTACACTATGAGTTCCTAGTGATTATTTTCAATGTCATGAGTTCCCCATTAATGTTTTAGGTTCTGATGGACCAAATATTCCTTCAAAACATAATCTAATTATCTTTATTAACTTCATTATTGTCATTTTAATCTACTCTGCATCAGAATTTTTGGATGAATTACACATGAGGATGGTATTATGATTTCATGAAATGTACTAGATTTGTAAAAAGCTATCAATGTTCCTGTAATGGATTTAGATGGTTTATTTTTGGGGGAATGTCATTTCTTAGTAGGGATTAGGGGTATAGACAATGATTTTTGGATCATTTCTTACTTGGGAACCACCTAACAACATTCTAGAAGTTCATAGTTTTATTAGATAAGTGGGTACTACAGAATGTTAAGGGTGGAATTATCTAGTATTGTCGACCCTTTGACTATCATCACATGGAAAAAGATGAATATTACCAGGATTATGCTTTGTAAAAATACCTTTATGATGTTGAGATTAAGGATGAATGGTGATACTATTTTGAAGCTACTCATGGAGGGTGTGGTGTAAATAGTGTATTACGATACCTCTAAATCCCGGCATGGTTGCATGTTGATGAAGAGGTAGTATGTGATCACATATGGCTTGAGGTTATAGGGAACCCAGGATAAGAAAAATGTAACTCATGAATTATATTTGGTAACAATAATATTTACTATGATAATGTGGATGAAGTATATTCTAGGAGAACTGTAAAATCATATTATTGGTTTTCAAGTACTCTTAAACCCTTTTTATCGTTCTTGGGTTGGATTTTTTATGGTTTATTCAGGTTGAATTTTGAAAAAATTTAGGCTCTTTCGATAGAGCACGGTCGAGACATGGTTTTCTCATACCATCCACCCTCCCAATGAATTCTGTGAAATCCTATATAGTGGGGGTTTTCATGGTTGGAAAAATATATTAGAAATTATGAGATGAAATATTATAAACATTGCACCACATTATTAGGGAATATAGTTACGGACTAAAATTTTTCTAACCATATAACCCTACCCACCTAATCTATATTATGAGAATTTTTTAAATTGAAAATTTATTTAAAAATACCAAACCCCCATTTATGTTTCTCTAGAACCTAAAACAACCTATCTAAAATTACACTATTTTGGATTTCCTCCAGAACAAATTTTGGCTTCTCTAAACCCCTTTTTTCATAAACCAAAGCACCAATGGAAGATCAGATCCATCATGGTAAGTGGATCTCTTATTGTTATTTCTCTCCCACTCTCTTTCTTTATCCTCCATATATAGTTTTATATCATCACATATATGAGTTATATATATTAAGTTTTAATTGATTTAGATTCTTGGTATTGGTTATTGATCACTGTAACTATCATTTTTCATTGGAGGAACTCATTATGGGTATTTATTAGTGATATCTATGACTAAAGGTAGGTGGTTCTATTTGATATTTCATATGTAATTATCCATATATTCAATTATTTTTATTTTTATTTATTTTAATTAATTATAATAAAACCAAATTCAATATGAGCTGGAATTTTAATTTAAATTGGATGGGAATTTTTGGACAACACCAAATTCGAAGGAAATTTGAATTTGTAGAATATATTGAAATTTACGAAAATGATGAATTGATTTGAGAATTATTCCCATAAAAATTAATCACATTAAATTATTTAATCAAATATAATGTTTTTCATTTGAATGTATGAAATTATGAAGAGAATCATGTTTTGGTTTTGAATGTGAGTTGGAAGTTTGAAAAGGAAATGTGGGAAATTTAATTGAGAATGATGAATGATTTGAAATTAAATGATTTACCCTTTTCAATGGTTTTTTAAATCACATGTTATCTTTGGTATTTATTTTTTTATTTGGGACAAGATCATTAGGATTATAATAACATGGAAAAGGATTTAAAATTAAAACTCAAAAAAATCCAGTTTGGAATGTTGTATCCCAAATGAGATGTTGATGAGTCATACTCATCCTAAGCCCAAAGGACGTGTGTACACTTATTTCCCTGATCACTAATATATAATGTGTGAGGACCATGTAACTAGAACCAATCATACAAGAGGGAAGATTATGATGATGAATTTTTTTGATTGTATTGATTAAAAAATCCATTGAAATATGATTACATTTTTCATGCCCATTGATTTATGAAAACTATTTTTTGGAAGGTATTTATTAAGACATGATTGAATTTATTTCAATCATTTTTAAATGAAATATTTTTTAATGATGTAAATTTACTTCAATTCCTTATTTTATAATAATTTAATGAGTTATTTTGTTTTCTTGGAATCTTTTAATGGAAAACACAATGAGTAACTCCTAGGATTTATATCTCACTCCCTATTTTCTGCTTAGGGTGTTTCTAAATTTCCAAATACTTGGTCTAAGAAACAAAAAACCACCACTTATAGGTGGTGAATTTTCTCATTCTATTAGGATTTAAGTGATGTTTCCTTTAGTATGTTTGTATTTCGTTTGAGTATAATTATGATACACGTTTTTTTGATTTTTTATAATCATTTCTGATTTCTGGAACTTTCTCCTTGCAAGGATTTCAACTTAATACTATGTATCATTATAATTAGTTGTGATTTATAAAAATAATTCCCTATTTTAACATGTATGATGGTAGGTAATAGTCAACAACCTGTTCGGATCAGTAATTCCCTTATGTCTATGTCAGTTTAGGCTCAAGGAACCTGTATATCCAGGTTGGTTCATGATAAAGTGGTATCATTTGTTTGGGTTGAGAATATTTTCGTGATGTTAGTATTTTTATTGTAATATCATGTTAGAAATTAGAAGGTTGTTGTAAGTGAGTTCCAAGACATCTTCTTCCATAACAAGCCTTAGGTTACCATGGGTAGTTTGGGAAAGGAGTCATGAGGAAAAAATTTATATAATTCTTCTATTATACCAACTTTTCAGTTGGATAGGTTAAAATATAAATCATGATATCTAATATGATGGGATTATTTTTCTTATTTATTTTATTAGAGTTTTTGATCTGTGTAACCTTTTTATGTTTTCGATGTTGTTTTCTATTGTTTTGTAGAATCATTCCTATTATAAGTTCTGTGAATATGACCCTAGAGGAAGCTTCTTGTGAACTACTATAAGGAAATCTGTCCATGGGACATGATCTCCTTGAGATTATCATGCATTACATCCATGATCATGTATATACATCTACAACGATTCTTATTCGGGCTCTAGTATTGGAATCAAACCTAAAAAACAGAATTTTTCATTGGTGTCCCTTCACCAGATGCCACTAGAATTCCAAGGATCAACTGATCCTCAAGAGGCTGATGATTAGATGAGAATGATAGATATTTTTTTTTGAGTTATTGTAAATTAATGGTTCGATCAATGTGAAGTAGGCTACCTTCAAGGCGGAAGGACATACAAAGAGATAGTGGTATTCAATGATGACAAAAAAGAATCATGACAGTTTTTACTAGTAGGAAATTAATGTTACATTCAAAAAATATTTCTATCTAGAGTTTGTGGTTCTATATAAGGATATGTGGTATTTCAAACCGGATTCTAATTATAGGACTGTAATGGAGTATGCTAACTAATTCACTGATCTTAGTCATTTCTCAGTTGATATTAAATTGAATTATAATATTAACACTCAATATTTTTATATTGGACATTGATATGTTATAAATTATTTTGATTCAGTTTTGATGATTTATTATTATTTGGAAAAGATGGATGGGGCTTTGATGGTTGATATTGACTAGGATTGTAATTCAGGTTTTATTGGAGTTATATTTTTTCACAGTGGAAGTTATGTGAGTCCCCATAAAGGATTTATAAAGTGTGATGAGTCTTGTGATGGACCATGAATGTAGACATCTCTATGACCATTGGTAATTCTTGGAAGAGGTACTTTGAAATTGTTCTAGTGTGTTGATCATTTGAATTAAGAATGGGTTTTCACTGAATAACTAATTATATGTTGTTCAAATACATTCAGGAAACCTTAAAATATTCTCTTATAAATTTTCTGCTCTATGTAGTGTCATGGGATCATCAACACCATAATGTACAAAAGGGTAATATGATGCTTCTAAATCTAAGGGGTTCTAACCACAATTATCCATAATGAGTCATATTCATTAACTGTATCAGTCTCTATAGGATAAATATAAGGGTTCTGAAACTTTGAGATGTATCATCACTATAATTTCATCTTTAGTTAATGGTTTATTTTATACGCGCGCATCTCACTTGTTTATATCGACACATATTTTCAACATGATAAATCATCATATGAATATTTTTATTACATTATAGATAATAACACACCCTTCAAATAAAGATATAGAAGGATATTTATTATAATTCTTGGTTTTTAAATTTAATAGAGGTTCAGTGTATTTAGGATTTTTTATTTTTCAATTTGAAAACTCTTGATGTCATTTTTAGATGGATTATATTATTGCTAATAAGGACTAAAGTGACTGCTATATTTTTGATGTCTCCATTACAACACTCGATGGAGAGTTTTGTATATTTTTGGGAGAATGAGACCATATATAGATTAGACACTTACCATCTTTCATAGATTTGGGGAACATAATATTAGTTTTTTATATGGAGTATGAATATTTGAGCTATTATTTCCATATATATTACATCAAGGTTCTTGATGTTTTTTCATTTTGAATATCTGGTTTTCAACCTGTAATAGAGGTATTGATTAATATTGATCTACTTCATGGTAATCACCTGGTATCTATACCCACATACCTTATTTAAATAAATAAAATGAATGATTTTAAATCGTAGTATGATAATTTGGTAGATAATGGATTTATATTCCATAATGTGTCACCTTAGGGAGTGCCTATTGTTTTTTATATAAAAGCTAATGGAGCACTTCAAATATGGGTTGATTAATAGAAAATCAACCAGGTTATGGTAAGTCAAAATTATCTACAACAAAAAATTGATGACATGTTTGAATAGTTGAAAGGGGAGAAGTGTTTTTCAAATACCGTTCTTTTATCTAGTTTCAACAAATTAAGAATAAAACAATCCTACCTTCCAAAAACCACCATCCAATGAAGGTATGGCCATTATGAGTATCTTTTATTTCCATCTGGTATAACCAATGCTCCTGCTTTATATGAGGACATGATTAATAATTTTCTCCAATAGTATCTTGATACTTTCATGGCGGTCTTTAGGGATGAATTCCTAGTTTATTCTATGTCATGTGAGGATTATGCGCATCATTTGAGAGAATTTTGGGGACTTTTTAAAAATGAAATACAATATAGAAAGCTATCGAAATTTTATTTCTAGATTTTAGTAAATATTTTCTTTTGACAAGTTTTATTGGATTAGTGTATATTATTATATCTTTATAAGGTGAAATATTTTATAAAAAGGGAGAAAAGGAGAAATTTTATTGATATTCATAGTTTCTTCGGTTTATAAGGGTATAACATGATATTTTAAAATTAATTCTCTAATTTGGATACTCTAATGTCCTTTCTCACTATAAATGGGTTAATGTTCATTTGGGATGATAAATTTAAGTGTTCTTTTGTTGATCTGAAACATGTTTTGACTAATACACAAATCTTGCCTCTTCTAGTGGTCTGTTAGTGCAATGTGATTTTCAGTGAAGCATCAAGAATGGGTTTGAGATGTGTTATAATATATGGTGATCACTTGGTAGCCTATATATATTTGATGATTAGGAAAAAATTGAATAATTGTCTAATCCTTGACCAAGAACATGAATCTATGATCCATAAAATTAAAAGTTGGTGGAATTTCCATTTCAAATAATGGTTTAATGTTTTTTATGACGAAAATATGCGTCGTTGTACATTTTATTTAAAAAAATATACCAATCTCTTCTAGAAGAATTTTGTAGAGTACATACAGTCATTTTATTTTGATATTCATGTACCATGGTGAAATGTAAATTCAATTTTGGATTCTTTTAGTAGGAAACTTCTAACCTTGACTATGAATGAACCCTTATAAGCGTTGAACTTTATGTCTCACTGATCACAGTTGCATATAAGAGTTTCATAAATAGGGTTCAAGGATTAATTTTATAGTGTTTAGATAAACTCTTAAAATATTAATATTATTTTTCAATATTATTTTTTTAATGATTAATTTTGTGGGATTAGGATATCTCATTGTAGTGGGGAGACAATTTTTTAGTGTCCAATATCTATGAATTGTATCATATGGTTTCAAAATCCAATTTTTGTTTCTTCATCAATGAGAAAATTTGTTAAGAAGGATTTATATAATTCACATTGGTTGGGCACATAGGAAAGGAAAATATGTTTTATGACATGAAACTATGATTATAGTTTCCATGTGTGAGATGAGGCATCACTGACTTGGTTCTTCACTGCTATACATTCCAATATGTCAATGCCAAGATTTTGAAGCCTTCAAGTTTTCATTATCCATTTTTGGTGCTGACATGGAATCGAGGTGAAACAAATGTGGAATTTCTACATCAGATGTCATCTATCTCGATAAAGAAGAATGTGATAAGGTTTTTGGTCAACATACTGACCAAATCAGATGACATTATTCCCCTTTGTGATATAACTAACTTTGAGGAGATTGGGAGTCTCTATGTGATAACGATTGTTTATTTTCCTGGAGTTCCAACAACTATAGTGTCTAAGACTGATTCATGTTTTACTTATCACATATGGGAAGACCTCTAGGAGTCACTGGTATCTACTCTTCATTTTTTCATGGAAACCCATCCACATTTTGATGTCTAGATGGATAAGGCTATGTAGAGTCTAGAGGATATTCTTTTTTCCTATGTCCTTGATCTTGATGGAGCATGTGATGACCATTTTGACTAGTTGAGTCTATATATAATAGTATTTACCAAACCATGATTAAAATGGTTCATTTTGAGGGCTTTCATGAATAGCCTCGTAAACATCCATTTTTTTCTCTATGATAGGTTAAAGTTAAATATTTGGATAGAAAATTGTCCATGATAAATTTGTAAGGATTTTATTGATTCTTCAGATAATGTATATGGTATATTGTTTTTATAAATATTATGTATATCATCATCATATACCATTTGAGTTTTCTGTTTGCAACCAAGGGTTTTTGAATGTCTACACCCATATAGTTTATCTATGTGCTATGAGGCCAGGGAATATTTATCCTCATTTTTTGTGGCCCTTTGATGTTATTGAGTCAATTGAAAATGTGGATTAACATTTATCACATCCACCACAGATTATGTCAATACATAATGTGTTTCATGTATCATTACTTAAAATTATTTTTTGGATCCATGTCTTGTTTTTGAGAAGGGGTTACCATGAGGTTGAGCATGATTTATCTTTAACTAAACATCCTGACTAGATAGTCGATTCTGAGACAATGTAACTACAATTTAAGAGGATAACTTTGGTTTTTATTCTATATAATTATGGTTCTAACTCATATATGAAATCATAAAGGGAATTACTGATGGGGGAGTAGTGACCTAAACTCATTGATATGAAAAAATCTTTGCTGGTATAATGGGGATAGAAATATTCTATCGTATCATTATTTTAAAATCATTTTATTTCTGTTTAGGTACACCTTAACCCTACTTTTTACCCATATTTGGTTGGGTCTTGTTTAGGTGTTCTTCATGAGGATTTGTAAAAAAAATTATGGTATTTTAGCAATGCATAGTTGCTTCAGGGTTTTCTGAAATTTTTCACCCTCCAAGTATAATCCATGAATCCTTGAACAGTAGGGGTTTTCATGGTTGTAAAGAACTTTGAAAAATAGTGTCACCACTTAGTTTAATGTGTGCACCCTAGTAGTGGGCACATTATTTTTCTAACCATGTGTTCTAGCCCAGATAAACATGCACATTAGATAATTAAATTATGATAAAATACATAAAATTTTTTAAACACCCATTTAAGTACTGAATCATCCCATATTGTAATTTAGTTATATAGAAGATATTATGAGATGATTTTTCACCCATATGAACCCCTTCATTAAATAATCGAAGAACTAGTGGAATATTTGATCATTATCCACAAGTAGATCTCCTATCCTTCATTCTCCCCTATCTATTTTTCTCTCATTATTATAATGTGCCTGATTTTTAATTTTTGGTTGGATTTAAGTCCCATTTGAATAGATATTGAATCTATGATTGGTTTTACAATCTCAGTCACATTCATTCTTCATTGGTGGAACATGTTGCGAGTATCTAGTTGGGATTTTTGAGATTAAATATTGATAGATTCATTTGAGTTAAAAAACCTAATTAAACATTCATTTGTTTGATCGTATTTAAATTTTAATCTATTTAGTATAAAAAAATTCATAATGAATTTAAATTGGGGTAATAATTGGCTGGGAATTTTGAAGAGAACACCAAATTCTAATTGAATTGGACTTTGGAGAGTATTTATAAATTAATAAATTTATTTTGAAAATTGTTTCAGAGAAATGGATTAAATTAAATAATTAAAACCCATATTTACTTTTTCATTGAAAATATTGAAATTATTAATAAGAACATGTTTTGGTTTTGAATGTGAATTTGAATATTGAAAATGAAATGTGGGAAATTGAATTGGAAATGATGATTTATTTGAAATGAAATTATTTTTCCTCATTTAATAAATTGATTGATCACATGAGATAATTTTTAGTTAGTGGATTATTTGAGATAATCATTCTTGGGATGATAAGTCCATAGCACTGTGTTTATGAATATTAATCTAGTAAAAATTTATTTAGGAAGATCTTATCATTTATTGGATGTTAATGATTCATATTTGACTTGATCTTTAAGTTTGTGTGTACACATATTTTCATGAACACTATAATAAGACATTTGAGAATACTATTAGTATAAAATATTGTACCATAGGGAAGAGGACCATGGTTCCAATTATGATTGTTTTGATTATAAATTACATTAATATTGAACTATTTTATTCAACTATATTGATTTATATAAAGTATTTTATATTAACAGTAGATTAAGAAATGTCTTAAATGTTTTCTATCATTCTGAAATGAAATAATGTCTTGTTCTAATTAAGAAAAGGTACTTCCAATAAATGTTTTATTAAAATTTAAATAATTTTTTTTATTATTGAATATGATTATAGAACACTATGTGAGGACCTAATGGGATTTATTGATCGCACCCTTTATTCCATTTAGTGTTTATAAATTTCATTCTTCCATGCCAAAGAAAAGGGAAAGATCCACATGAAGGTGGTTTCTGTTCATGACCCATTGGGAATATAGTAATGCTTCCTTAGGGATGTTTGTTTTTCTATTGATTAATTTGATGATATACTTTTTTTGGTTTTTTGATATTCTTATTTGGGTTCTGGTACATTATCTCTACTGAGTTTTGAGAATACTCACTTTTTTCTTTATTTTTTACTATTTTTTCTAGAATTATCATTCCAAATCATAAAATATATGATGTTAGGATATAGTTTCCTACCTATTTGGATTGGTATCTCCCTTTTTCCAATGTCATGTTCATCTTGGGTTTCATGATACTATGATGTCAAGTCTTGTTCGTGACATGAGTGCTTTTTTTACCCAAACCATCAATATCTCAGGTTTGTATTCACATAAGTATATATGAATATTAGATAGAGGTGTTGGTTAGTGTTCCTACTGTAATATGATTTTGAGATAATATATAGTCCTAGTATGTGTAAGGTGTATTTTAATTCTCTATGTAGGAATTCTTGTTCTCATATTTTAGAGGACGTGTCTGAGAAGTTTACTTTTTTGTAGTGGACTATATTAAAAGAGAGGGGTGGGACTTATCTTCAATCAAAGGTGTTGACTCGTATACATATCTATCATGTGGGAGAGGCTCAGTTAAGATATGTTGATTGTGTGGTCCTATGTGATAAAATTTACTCAAGATATTCACTAGATGGATTCTATGAATGTAGGAATCACCCAAACCTATTTTACGGATGAATGTTGGATCCAATATTTTTGTAATAAGATGTGATGGGGGAGATTCACAATTCATTTTTTGATATATACATATATCGGTGTTGGGAATATTTATAGTGAACAAAAAAGGAATTTTTATTAGGTTAGAATGAGTTTTAGTGTGGCTTAGTTCATCTCTCATTATCTTACTTGTCATCAGGTGAAGGTCGAGCACAAGGTTTCGACAGGTTTATTGTAGACTTCCCAAAGTGGGAATGAGATGACTAATACATTGAATCTTTGACACATATTCCATAGATAGTGATATTAAATTTTTCATCTAGGTGATATTTGATAGACTTACTATGTTTACTCACTTCCTTGCTATGAGGGATAAAATCTTGGTAGAGAGTTTAGAGAATTTTTACCCAACGGAGATTATACCCCATCATGGTGTGCCCTCGATTATTGTTTCTAATACTAATGAATGATTAATAACATTGTTTCAGAGATGATTAAATGATTTAATAAAGATCCATTTGAATAATAGTATATCCTTTCAACCATAGAAGGTTTGGAAGATTGGGAAAAATATATAGGTGTTAGAGGATATGTTGAGAAATTTCATGTTAGACTTCATCCGAAGTTGGAATGATCACTCAACATTCGTATGTTTTTTTATAGTGAAATATTTCACTCTATAGTTATAATCTCACCATTAAAGGCCCTGTAAAGGAGACCTTGTTGGTGACCCTTATTTAGGATTGAGATTGGTGAGGATTCTCCATTTGGGATGGAGATGGTGTAGGAGATGACAGAGAAGGTGTAGGTTGTCCATGAGTGGATTAGGAATACCATGAGTATAAATAAATCTTACGCATATCGATGTACTATGACATTAGTTTATTATCATGGAGACCATTTTTTCCTTAGAGTCCTCACAATGATGTGGATTACAGATGTTTAGTACGAAAGGAATGTTATAAAAATCACTTATCAGGCCTCTAAGATCATGGAGATGGTCGGTGAGGTTTTTTATCACCTCACCTTACCCCCATAGCTGGACAAAATTCATGATGCCTTCCATGTGATATAGATGAGATGATTCATGAATTATTGGACAAACATTATTGATTGGTGCGGGCTATACATTAATGAATCATCCATCTTCATGGAGGACCAAGTGTAAATTAAGGATCATAAAGAGAGGATCTTATAAGGATGGACTAATCCGTTGGATTGTGTTCTTTTACATCATGGTAGAATCTAGGAGAGCCCATAGGACTAAAATAGTTCTATGAGGGACCAATATCTCACCTTTTTTATTTTTCTATTTTTTTGAGGATGAAAATATTTGAAGTGGGAAAACAGTGGGCCTCATGAATCCCTTCCTCTAATAAAACTCTATCATGACACATACCCTAGGGAATGTGTTTTGGACTACCGCAAGCCTGTCTCTCAAAATACAGTGGCTAGCGACTAGCACCAAGTGGGAATATCCCACAAGTTCAAGGAATTTTCTAAAGTACTTATACACATGCACCAGTCTCCAACCAAAAGTGCTTAACCAAAAAAGCAGAGAAGACAAGAATTTATACGTCTATGAAAACCCACATAGATTAAATAGTAAACATTGAAAGTAAGGGTAGCTAATATATAATCCCTAACAAAAGAAAAGTACAACCTCCAAGAATCCATCTGCTATGAACCCTACTTGAAGGGTAGGTACAAGAGCTGTCAAATGTCGTTGAAGTGGACCTCATATATCGGGACTCCCTCTAAGTACCACCTGTATCTGGCCCACCAAGGATATCATAAATGCATTATTTCATCTTGAAAATAAAGGAGGTGTGCAGGTGAACCCCGTTTAGGGGTAGTAAAACAATACTCATTAGAGACCCCAAACTAAAATTGTATACAAAAAATCATTACACATAGAAAGACTACCAAATAGGTATAACAAGTGTATCCTCTAAGAAGTATTGTCTAGAGAGTCATTAGTTACATATCACACCAGGTACATTCAAATAAGATGAGGCATACAATCCCTAGAGGTGACTCACGCCGTATCTTCGTTGGAGACTTACTCCGAGTCCTCATAAGAGACATACTCCACATATTTTCAAAGGACATACTCTACATCTTCATAAGATACCTACTTCTCTTAATTGTTGGATACTTACTCTTTTACTTTACAGTATACCTACATCGCATCATTACAGGAGATGTACCTCGCATCCCTATAGGAGACCAACTCCGTGTAGGTCTCAGAAACAGGATTATGCTCCTAGCGTGATCATTCTTGGAGCACATATTCCGTCAGCCGAAATTTCATACGCCAACTTCCATGAAAACGTACGTATTGTATCTCAAAATGCCTGATACATCACAAGGGTCCCAATTCAACAATCCTCTTGACAAACAGATGCACCATTTGAGATTTGTGGGAATTTTAGTAAAAATGAGTCTATTGGGTTCAGGTCTCGCCTGACCTGACTATGTTCGGCTGACCTGACCCAACCTGGTCGGGTCATGTCTAGCCCGAACTGGCTTGTCCCATTATGCTTCTAAGCCACAACCAACTAGATTGTGCTGTCTATCCTGTATGTCCCCCCCATCATCCTAGTTTTTCTCTGGCCACTTTTGTTTGTCTTCTATGAGTTTAAAATAATTGATGAAATATTCTTCGAGCCAGGCACTGAGAAAATGTGAGATTTTGAAACTCCATGATCATGAAATTAATTTTATAAAAATATTAAATAAATCCATATAACGCGTGATCATTTTTCAATAAATAATAATATATATCATGAATAGAGTATTGGATTAGTAATATAAGACAAAAGTGGAATCTATATTATGGGTTTTATCATTAGCCCGACTAAATATCAGTCAGCATTTTCCATTCGGATAAAGTGGTTTTTGGTGGTTATATTAGGTGGATTAATTAACTAATTCATTCATTCATTCATTTGAAAACCATCAGATAAATTACCATTTAAATTGAATGTTTTGAAAATTCTCCAATGTTACCAACAATTACCTTGGAAATTTATGGGGAGATTTATAGTATTATTCATTGTAAAATAATAATTGAATGATGAACGATGACCATATTGTGGTAGATCGATAGAAAATGTATATAGTGGTTCAACCCTGCCACTTTTGAACACGTTAATCACCAATGATCGATCCATAATTGAGTTAGGACTCATCAAATTTGGTTTTAATCCCCTTTATTAAGTTGTTAATGTCTGAATTTGATCTCCTTAACTCTTTTTGGGGATTTCATTCCCTTTGAATGAGATCATTGTTGAAATAAATTGTTTTTACCAATTTACTATTTTCTTATACCATGAAATCACCTTGGATTCTATGATTTGATATCATTGATGGATAATGCTTGGATAATGATGTTTATAACCCATTTTATAGTGATATTCCACTTTCGTTCTTCATGTTCCTCAACATATAACTATTGGGGTGGAGTTATAAATTTCTAGTGTGGGTTTGAGAATGATCAAACTCCCATATTAGTTGTAGTTGTGAGACCAATGATCAAGATGGAGTTTTTTAGATGGAATAGGTTTCATTTAGATATGTGGGTGATCATTTCCATAGATATGAGATCTAAGATTGAGTTGTAGAAATTGGAGAAGGGTAGGAAACATGAAGGCTTCTTGTGAATAGAGGAAATCTATTTTTTGGACAGTAAATGAAAGGAAATAATGGCTAGTGGTGAACCCATCAATTTGGGATGTTAAATGGTAGACATCAACATGGAAATTGTGGATCTAGGATATGTAGAGAATATTTTTTTTGTGAAAATACTAAAAAAATAGATTGTATTGGGATGAAAAACATTCATGTGTAATCTTTTTATGGAGGATATGGTTTCTAGGTGAAGATATGTATAAAAAGCCTTATGGGACATCCTACATGCCATGTTACCTGATTATGGTGGGCCAACATGCACTATAGTAGTACACAGGCACCAACTGTGGAATTCTACCTTTTTATGACATAAACTTTCATTACATTACACAAAACTGAGGATCATTAAGGATTATTGTCTTGGAAACCAGGAACATAATACATGAAAACGAAATAAAACATTCTTATTAAACACTTGAAAGGATTATCCTTAAGTTCATACTAGATTCATTACTGCATCTCATAATGTGGGGACATACATCAAAAGAAAGGGTGAGCAGAAGGCCTAGTAAGGGAAACAATAGAAACATTTTACATGTGATCTTGAGATTCTTCAATAAGGTCATGAAAAGAACATTAAGGAATGAAAAAGAAATCATGAGGCATATCATAATAAAAATAACATTTTTCATAACTTGAAGATGTGGATACAACATTTAATATTGAAAGTCATTTCTATTTCACGAAGGTCCTTCCCCAAGGTGTCAGTAAAAACTAACAAGGTTATTCACCGAGGCGTTGTTAAAAATAGTCATCTATAGAGATTAAGTCTTTACCCTATGCATTGGAGTGCTATCAGGTTGCACCCTTGACATGTCTTTATTATCATGTGAGCCACATATATCATCATCAATAATTTAATAAACAACCCATATTGCATAAACGAAATGGGTTTCATTTCATAATCATAACGTTTTAAAATTGCTTTAAAGACATGATCTTTATGTCACTTTAATCCCACGGAAAGGGAATGCGGGTCTCATGTATGTAAATAATAGAATTTAAAATAGAACAACCTGGTATATATGTGAATACCCCTATATAAGAGAGAGCTTCAAGTATTCACTTATTAAAATATAATAACTTTAGAAAAAGAGAGAGACATTTTTGAGACGGAAATTCTGCAGCATAACGGCTATGTTTCGGGGTTTTAGAAAACATTTAAATGAGAGGGGACATTGGTAAAACATTCATAAAAGACCCATAAAACAGTATAGGGACGGAATATTATGGATATATGAAAATGGTAATGAAATTTTAAGGACATACCATTTGAAATGAAAAACAAGGAAGGAAAGAAAAAATTGGATTTCTCTTATGAAAATTCGACAGCCTAACGATGTCACTTAAACTTCATCAAAAACGAATTGACAAGATCAAATAGCTTCAATAATCATATGAACATAAAATTTAATTATGATATATATAGTGTTCATACCCCAAAATAAAAAAAAGTAACTTGAAAGACTTGATATGAAAGTAGAACTTTGAAAAATGAGAAGGGTGAAAGAATCCCTTAAAAATTCGACAGCCTAACGGCGCCACTTAAACATTATTAAAACGAATTGATGAGAGAAAGAGGGGGTATGTCATCATATGAGTATAAAAAGGTACGTAGTATGAATATAAAATAACATCCTCCAACATAAGAACATGCAGCATAAAATAAATTACATAAAAGAGATTACTTGAAAAGAAAGAGAAGTCAGATCCCTTAACTTAAATGTAACTCTTAAAACTCAAAGGTTGCGACCTTGAGAGGCTTGAGGGCACCTTGTTAGGACATATTTGGAGGTAAGGAGACCAGAACATCATTTAGGATGATTTTGGAGTTTAATGGATGAGATGATGGCTTGGTATTTATAGGGAAAGTTAGGGGACATGCATTAATGGCCAAGGGACACCTCATTGGTGGTTTTGGAAAAACCATGGGATTGACCATGGTATTTGTACATATTATTAGCCACTTGGGACACCTAATACCTTATAATACTATTCATAAGTCTACCATATTGATTACATACTTAATACATCATTTAATGATGTCATTAAACACCCGTAACTTAAAAACTGTATTTTCACTATTCATCGAAAATTCAACTTTCTCAGAAAAATCCCAAAAAATTACCATAACATAATATCGATGCTCCAAGTTCAAAAATAAAGTCCATTTTATAAAAAAAAATTCTAAATATTTTAAATTTATGTTTTAATTACAAAACACTATTCACCCAAAAAAACTAATACTTGACTAATAATTTATGAAACCGTTATTTACCCATTTTATTGAATCACATTACTTAATCTACATGTCTAAATTTTATTAAAACTTTCTTTAAGTGATATTACTAATCCATTTGATCACATTAATAATCCTAATCATAAAATGACTATTCATAATTTACTATTCATAAAAAATTAAGTTGATCTTATAAGACTCCAAATTCCGTACTGAACACTTTTATAGAAGACCATTTTTTGTAAATAATTACACATCATTAATTATCTAAGGATTACATAAATATTTTTAAATATACTTTTTTCAAAATTCATCAATAAAATACATCCTAAAATTATCTGAACATTTGAAATTTCCCAAACTTCACTAAAGGAGGAAATCTCAATTTATTCATCCCAAAGGATTACACAAAGAAGCTACGGTCTCGTCACATAACCCCTTATAACACCATCATATGACCTAAGTGTAAGGTGTGCTATGGTGAGAGAATCTGGGGGAGGCTCAGATAACATTGCCCTAGTAGTAATATCTACTAACTTGATCTTCTCCCGCATGCATCTCTGTTCAAGCTTGACATGCTGGAGTTCGGATTTGGCATGGTCCAAAGCGAAGCCCAAAGATGCCACCTCCTTCCCAAGCTCTGATAATCGGGCTTCATAAGGTTCGAGTCAACTTGATGAAGCCATCGACTCCTATTTCTGCATTAACCATTTACATCTCTATTAAATCGTTACGAGTAAGTTAATATACAATTCAAAAAGTTTGGGTCGTTACATTCTTTCCCCCTTAAGAATTTTTGTCCCCGAAATTTTATACTTGTGGCCTAGTTGAAAAGGTGAGGGTAATTTTGAATCATTGTTTCCTCAGGATCCCAAGTCTTTTCTTCATACTTATGATTCCTCCACAACACTTTCACAAGGTGAGTAGTCTTGTTCCGTAGAACCTTGTCTCTACAGTCTAAGATCTCCACTGGCTGCTCCTCATAAGAGAGTTCATGTTCTAGTTGTACCACCTATGGGTTTAGTACATGAGAAGTGTCGGGTATGTACTTCCACAAGAGAGAAACATGGAAGACATCATGAACTTGAGCTAGGTTCGGTGGAAGTTCTATTTGATAGGCCACTACTCCTATGCGATCAAGGATTTCTTAGGGGCCAATGTACCTAGGGATAAGCTTTCCATTCTTCCCAAACCGCATGACTCTCTTCCATGGAGAAATTCGAAGGAAGACTTTATCGCCAACACAAAACTTCCAGTCCCTTCGACGGTTGTCATCATAGCTCTTCTGCTAACTCTGAGCAGCCATTATGTGTTGTTGCGTGGAATGAACCTGTTCTATCATCACTTGCACAAGATCAGGCCCAAGAAGCTTTCTCTCTCTAGTTTCATCCCAACAAGTACGAGTTCTACATCGCTTTCCATACAATGCTTCATAGGGTGCCATCTGAATACTTGAATGGAAGTTGTTGTTATAAGAGAACATAACAAATGGGAGGTGTTGATCCAATACACCTTTAAATTATATTGAGCATAATATCAACATGTCATTGAGTGTATGAATAGTCCTTTCAGATTGGCCATCAGTTTGAGGATGATAGGCCGTACTAAAATACAATTCAGTATTCAGATCATGTTGAAGACTTATCCAAAATTTTGATGTGAATCTTGGATCATGATCAGACACGATGGATAGTGGCACCCCATGCATCCTTACCACTTCCTTTACATATATATTGGCAAGTTGATTCCAAGAGAAATCTTCCCGAATATAGATAAAATGGGTGGTCTTGGTGACATGGTCCACAATAACCCATATCACATTGTTTCTATTGGATGTTTTCGGGAGACCAGTTACAAAGTCCATAGTGATATTATCCCACTTCCATACTGGTATGGGTAGTGGTTGTAATACCCGCTTAGGAAGTTTTCGTTATTCTGTTACTTATTGACACACCAGACACCTTGTAGTGTAATCAGCAATCTCCCTCTTCATGTTATCCCACCAATAATGATCACAAAGGTCTCTATACAATTGAGTGCTTCCCAGATGTATAGAGAAAGTAGAGTTATGAGCTTCATCCATCAGTTCATTTTTTATCTCCAGAATAGATGGAACACATAGTCTTGTACGAAATTTCAATACACCTTCTTGATCAATATTGAAATCAGGGAACTTCCCATCCTTTACATCCTCAAACTTCTCCTATAGCAAATGATCTTATTTTTGAGCCTTCATGATCTTCTCTAGTAATGAAGGTTGATAAATCATTTGGGATAGGGCTGATGATGTCCCTTCCCTTACAATTCCATGTCCAGTTTTACTAGATCTTTAATCAAGGGATCTCCTAGGATCCTCATTGTTTCCAGAACAACATGGTCTTTCCTGGTTAACTCATCCGTGACATTGTTTGCTCTGCCAGGGTGATAATGAATTGAACAATCATAGTCATTAATAACCTCTAACCATCTCTTTTGTCTCATGTTCAACTCTTTCTGTGTGAAAATATACTTTAAACATTGGTGGTCAGTGTATATATCACATTTCTCCCCATAAAGATAGTGCCTCCATATCTTTAGAGAAAAATCAACTTCCGATATCTCTAGGTCATGCGTAGGATAATTCTACTCATGAATCTTCAACTGTCGAAATGCATAAGTCATTACAATGTCAATTTTCATGAGGAAGCACCCACGCCCTTTCAGAGATGCATCGATAAAAATAATGAATCCTTCTCCAATTGAGGGTAGTGTTAATATAGGTGCAGTAACTAATCTATTCTTTAGCTCTTGGACACATTCCTCGCATTCCATTGTCCAAATGAACTTAACCCCTTTTCGAGTCAAATTGGTTAGTGGATTATAAAGCCATGAAATTTTTTTCACAAACCTCCTATAATATCCCGCTAAACAAAGAAAACTACGAATCTCGGTTAATATTGTGGGTTGAGGCCACTCCTCCACAACCATTGTCTTTTCAAGGTCAACTGAGATTCCTTCATTGGTTACGATGTGCCCCATGAAAGCCAATTATTGTAACCAAAACTCACACTTGCTGAACTTTCCAAAGAGCCTCTCCTTCCACAATTTTTTCAAAATAACCCTCAGATGATCTTCATGCTCCTCACGAATTTTTGAATATATCAAAATATCATCAATAAAAACTATCAAAACGTTATCAAGGTGGTCCTTAAAGACTCTATTCATGAAATCCATGAAAATAGCATGAGCATTAGTCAAGTCGAAGGGAATACCAGTAAGCTCAAAATGCCCATATCTGGATCGGAAGGCAGTCTTTGGAATATCTTCCTTCTTCACCCTCAGTTGATGATAACCAGATCGAAGATCAATCTTAGAGAAGAATTGAGCCCCACAAAGTTGGTAAAATAGATCATCAATTCTTGGAATAGGGCATCTGTTATTCACTGTGATCCCGTTCAATTCTCTAAAATCAATGCATAGCAACATTGATCCATCCTTCTTCTTCACAAAGAGAACTCATGATCCCCAAGGAGACACACTCAGTCGGATAAACCCCTTCTCCAACACGTCTTGGATTTGTTTCTTTAACTCTTCTAGATACACATTTTCCATTCTATACGGGGTCTTTGATATCGGTTGAGATCCAGGTATTAGTTCAATGAAGAACTCTACCTCTCTTTCTGTGGGAGGTCCAGGTAACTCCTTGGGAAATACATCCATGTATTCCTGAACAATCGGAACATCTTCTATTTGTATAATCTATTTTCCTTCTTCAGAATCACTAATTAACTCCTTAAAGAAAGCTATAGGAGGTTCTTCTAGATAGGGATCAGTTCAGGATATCCCTCCTTGGAAGATAATTTTAGGTCATTCATTCAGGACTACTGAGATTTCCTTACTTCTTCATTTGATCTTAGCATTATACTTTGAGAGCCAGTCCATCCCTAGTATAACGTCGAATTCCAACATGGGAATGACTAATAGATTTGTGATAAGATTGTGCTCACTAAAGTAAACACTAGAGTCTCTAAACACTGTTGATGCATGGATAATCCCACTTGGAGTCTTGAATGCCAACTCTACCTTAAGATGTTCAGGGATTGATTCTATATTCTTTGCAGACTTGGAGGAAATAAAGGAATGCATATAATCAGAATCAAATAAAGTAGTTGCTAGTTTTGAGTGGACAAAAAGAGTACCTACTACCACATCATTCGGAGCTTCAACTTCTGTTGTTGTGATAGAAAAAGAACGACCTTGATCCCCTGACCTTTGCTGAGTTTGATGGTGATTCCCCTCCACTGCCCTTGGATTTGGACAATGATTAGCAAAGTGCCAAAGTTGTCCACACTTGAAGCAATGGACTTCGGGTAGGGCTAGAACCATATTTCCTCTGTCGTGAGTGTTGGGGAGTTGAGGCTTCAGCTCACTATGACAATTCCGAGCAATATGGCCTCCCCTTTCACACTTGTAGCACTTTCCACTTCTGATCAAGTAGTTCACCGGATGCTTCTTCCAACATTTATTTCATGTGGTAAGTTTCATTTTCTTTCTACCTCATCCCTGATCAAAATCTTTCCCTAAACTGGGCTCCAACGATCTCTTCTTGTCATTTTATTTATGAGACCATGATGTCTCACCAAACTCTAGCTCGACTTTCATTTCACTCCGCACAATATCCTCATAGCTATCATAGTCCCGGTTGGCTATATTCTTCCATATATGAGGTCTCAGTCCACCGAAAAATCTATCAAATTTCCCACTTGGATCCATGGAAAACCTAGAGGTATATTGTGAATGTCGGGTGAAGTTCATCTCATAACTTCTGACAGATTCGTTCTGCTTCTGCTTCAGCTCGTGAAACTCTTTATCCATCCTCATTCTCATGGAACGAGGGAAATACTTATTAAAGAATATTCCCCATAACTCTTCCCACTCCATAGCCTCCATCTCTCCTCTAGGAATTGTGTTTTTGAAAAGTGACCACCACTGATCAGCTTGTCCCTCTAGGTGGTAAACAGCAAGGGTGACTTTTTCTTGTTCCGAACAAAGGAGTACAGAAAAGATCTTTTCAGTAGAGCTTATCCATTGTTCCACAACCAATGGGTCAGTAGATCCACAGAATGTTGGTGGTCATTGACACATGAAGGACTCAACAGAGTGTTATTCCCTTCGTGGTGAGATCAGCATTTTAGCTTGATTTAAGTTATTACTCATAGCTTCAGTCATTTATTTCATCATTCAAATGAATGTTTCCATTCCAGCTTCCATCGAAGGGTCATTAGCACATGGTTCATTGCGGTCACTGTCTACACGGTTCCTCTTATCTCCCTCCATTTTCTAAAAGGATAAGACCTTGGTGAGAAACTTATTTAATTTATGAATGTTTTAACTACGACTTCATGCTTAGACAATTACATTTCTCTATAATTTCTTTATAGTGATTCATAAAAATCTTGTGATTAACCAAACATATGTCATGGGTGTGTTGTAACCAAGAGTGCAGCAAGGCCCATTATCGTCCACCAGTTCCCATTCGAGTCTAGCTCAAAGTGGTGTTTTCGGGTTTTACCCCTATGTACATCTGTGCGAGAGCCATCTCTACCTGGTCGTATCCAGACAGGGATATATTTATTTGATAATCCACTTACTCAATACTTACCAAAATACCAGGATCTTTTCCTATATTTAATCTTTTCTATAGGGTTCTTCCTAAATTTTTTATATCCTAATTTCCTCAAATAAATAAACCATCCTTTGATACCAACTATGGTATTCCACCTTTTTATAAAATAATCTTTCATTACATTTCAAAAAACTGTGGATCTTTAAGGTTTAGTGTCTTGGAAACTAGGAACATAATACATGAAAACAACATAAAAATTCTTCATAAACACTTGAAAGGATTCTATTTAATTTCTTCCTAGGTTCATTACTCCATCTCATAACCTGGGGACATACATCAAAAGAAAGGGTGAGAAGATGGCCCAGTAAGGGAAACAAGAGAAACATTTTACATGTGATCTTGAGATACTTCAATAAGGTCATGAAAAGAACTTTATGGCATGAGAAAGAAATCATGAGGCATATCATAATAAAAATAATTTTTTCATAACTTGAATATGTGTCTACAACAATTAATATTGAAAATCATTTCTGTTTCACCATGGTCCATCCCCAAGGTGTCATTAAAAATTACAATTGTTATTCACCAAGGCGTCGTTAAAAATAGTCATCTCTAGAGATTAAGTCATTACCGAATGAATTGGAGCGCTATCACAGTGCTCCATTGAAATGTCTTTATTATCATGTCATCCACATATATCATCATCAATAATTTCATAAACAACCCATATTGTATAAAAGAAATGGGTTTCATTTCATAATCATAGCGTTTTAAAACTGCTTTAAAGACATAATCTTTATGTCACTTTAAACCCACGGAAAGGGAAAGCGGGTCTCATGTATGTATATCCCATAATTTAAAATAGAACAACTTGGTATATATGTGAATACCACAATAGTAGAGAGATATTTGAGTATTAAATAAATAAAATAAATGAACTTTAGAAAAATATAGAGACATTTTTTGGACGAAAATTCTGTAGCATAACGGCTATGTTTCAGGGTTTTAGAAAACATTGAAAAGAGAGGCGACATGAGTCAAACATTCATAAATGACCCATAAAACCGTAGAGGGACTGAATATGAAGGATATATGAACATGGTAATGAAATTTTAAGGACATTCCATTTTAAATGAAAAACATGGAAGGAAGAAAAAAAATAGATTTCTCTTATGAAAATTCGGCAGCCTAACAGCGTCACTTAAACATCAAAAAAAAGATTTGACGAGATAAAATAGAGTCTCTCATCATATGAACATAAAATTACATTATTATAGATATAGATATAATAATCCAACATAATAAAAAGGAACTTGAAAGACTTGATATGAAAGGATAACATTGAAAAATGAGATGGGTGAGAGAATCCCTTAAAAATTCGGCAGCCTAACGGTGACACTTAAAAAAAATTAAAATGAATTGATGAGCGCAATAGGTGGTATCCCATCATATGAAAATGAAAAGTTAAGTAATATTAATATAAAATAACATCCTCTAACATAATAACATGGAGCATAAAAGAAATTACATTAAAGAGATTACTTGAAAAGAAAGAGAGAGGTCATATCCCTTACCTTAAACGTAACTCATAAAACTGAAAGGTTCGGACCTTGAGAGTCTTGATGGAACCATGGGAGGACTAATTTGGAGGTAAGAAGACCATAACACAGTTTAAGATGATTTTGGAGTCGAATTGATGAGATGATGGATTGGTATAAATAGGAAAAGTTAGGGGACAAGGCATTAATGGCCAAAGGACACCTCATTGGTGGTTTTGGAAAAACCATGTGCTTGCCCATGGTTTTTTACAATGGTATTGGCCACTTGGAACACCTCATAAATTATCTTAATATTTATAATTCGACCATATTGATTACATACTTAATACATCATTTAATGATGCCATTAAACACCCGTAACTTAAAAACTGTATTTTCACTATTCATCAAAAATTCATGTTTTCAGAAAAATCCAAAAAAATTACAATAACATTATTTTGATGATCTGAGTTCAAAAATAAAGTCAATTTTATAAAAATAATTTTCTAAATATTTTTAATTAAATTTTTAATTAAAAACACTATTCACCTGAAAAAACTAATACTTGACTAATAATTTATGAAACCGTTATTTACACATTTTATTGAATCACATTACTTAATATAGGTGTCCAAATTATAATAAAACTTTCTTTAAGTGAGATTACTAATCCATATGGTCACATTACTAATCCTAAGCGTAAAATCACTATTCATAATTTACTATTCATTAAAAATTAAGTTGATCTTATTAGACTCCAAATTCCTTACTGAACACTTTTGCAGAAGACCATTTTTTGAAAATTATTACACATCATTAATTATTTAAGGTTTACATAAATATTTTAAAATGTCCTTTTTTCAAAATTCATTAATAAAATACATCCCAAAATTATCCGGACATTTGAAATTTCACAAACTTCACTAAAGGAAAAAATCTCAATTTATTCATCCCAAAGGATTACACAAAGAAGCTACGGTCTCGTCACATAGCCCCTTATAACACCAGCATATGACGTAAGTGTAAGGTGTCCTATGGTGAGAGAATCTGAGCGAGGCTCAGATAACATTGCCCTAGTAGTAATCTCTATTAACTTGAACTTCTCTCGTAGGTGTCTCTATTTAGGCTTGACACGATGGAGTTTGTCTTGGGCTAGGTCCAAAGAGAAGCCCAATGATTCCACCTCTTTCCCAAGCTCTGATAAGTGGGCTTCATAAGGTTTGAGTCCACTAGATGAAGCCATCAACTCCTCTTTCTGCATTAACCATTAACATCTCTATTAAATCGTTTTGAGTAAGTTAATACACTATTCCAAATGTTTGGGTCGTTACACCAACAATACAAGACACACAAACATGTCCATTTATTTTGTAATTGACATGTCTAGGTACCTAGGGTTGGAAATAGTTAGTTGCACTACGAGGTACATTGACATGAGCCAATGTACATGGGCACAGAAAAGAGAACACAATTAGGCCCTAGGTAGTACATAAAATCCCTATCGGCCCACTACATTCAATGTAATTGAAGGCATGGGATATCCCTATACAACTTTAACCACTCATATATCCATCATTTTGACTCTGATTTTGGCCCGTGAGTTTCCCATCCTAAGTGTTTTTTCATAAAGGACACAGTAATACCCTTCATAGTGGAATTATTAGTACAATGCATGATGTTTTTAGTGGGATAATTGTTTTTGAAGATGTCGGATGATCATAGTGGCATGGAAAGATCTTCAGAGAGAGGTCAAGGTTAGAAACCCCTTGTCAAATAAGGTTTTGGGTCCCCTATACCCCTCACACTAGATTGAGCGACACCCATGAAAAACTAGGGTTTGGGTCCTCTTAATATTGAGTGGCTCCCACTTGATACTCTAGGTTGTGGATCCTACACCAAATGATTGTGACCCACTACAATAACTCATATTTTACCAGTCATAATTTTATGAAATTCTTTAAAAAATTATGAGACTAGTTTCTGAGACAACATGTGATTTTGAGGGCCAGAGTCATTGGAATGATCTGTTGAAAAAATGGTAGGTTTTTAAATTGAAGAAGTGATTTGTTTCCCATAATTAGTAATATTAATATTAAATAGGTTCTTATATTAGAAATATTCAGGAACAATTGTTTTCGGAATGGTGGGTTTACCCTAGGAATGGCAATACATTTGTCAACACATGTATCCAGTTAGAAAAGATGAAAGTCGCATAACTAAAAATAAAATTATTAAATAAAATTATTATTTTTTCAAATCCTTGTAACTCATAAATGGTTACTCAGATTGGAAATCAGAGAGTATCATTGGACTCATGAAAATTTTATTTTCTTATGAGGGGTCTAACCTCGACCGTCGCTCGCCGATGATAAAAGTTAATTTTTGGACTTTTTAAAAGAGAATAAAATAAATTGAAAGAATTTTATTTTAATTCCATTTATCATTTCTCAAGGTGGAAAAATTCTGTGATAGCGATAGAGTAACCCATTCTCCATTCATAAATAATTCAGTGTGGTGATGTTGTTTTAGAGGGAAATAATAACACTGAAAGGTGTTAACACGTTAACATGTTTACTCCATTAATATGGGGTAGGTTCCAAAGTTAGAATACAAAACTCTAGATAATTTCACTAGAACCATGGAGTTTCCAAACGACAAGGATGAGGAGGATCTCTCACCGGTGATGATGGTTAGGAGGTCAAGATTTGATAAATAGATGATGAATTGATTAACCTCAGTGGAACAAGGATCATTGTGAAGATGCAATATCAATCTTCAACTGCATGCGATCCAACTCGAGGTAGGGGTTTATATTTAATTTTCTTCTTACCTCATTCTTATATTTAAGTGATGAATGTAGATCATCCCACGACCAGGTTGACCCATGTATAAATTTTTATTATCAGAGGGTTTGATTTGTGTGGTTTTAACTGGAAGCTATCTTTGTTATTTTTGGTTAACCATTCTAATTGAAATGATCCTCGATCGTCCAAAAACTCGATCAAGGTTTTTTCATCTTTGTTGATTCGTGCATTTCATCCTTCCGTTCTTCGTTCATTGTGGCCATTCATTGTCTGGCCTGTGAATTGACATTTGATGATCATTCTATTATTTTCCAACTGATCCCTAACACAACAATATGACATTGCTGATTCAAGATGGACTAGGACCACTAGATGTGTGACGATGATAGCGGTGAACGGATTGAGGAGGTGTATAAGATATCATTGATCGAATGAATTTTCACAGGATAGAATTGTCGCATGGATCAGAGCCCACGATAGTGAAGATGGTGACCTAAGGATTGAAAAACCTTTTTCAGATCAGAGAATGGACCCCCGATGCACATCTGGTGGCCAACAGAATAGGCCACCAGCGGTGGCGGGATCCCTCGGTGATCAGCGGGGAGGTTGAAAGATGTGATTCCCACCATTTCCCAGGTGGATCTGACGGGCCTGCTTCAGCTGGCCATGTTAGGTAGGTATCCCATCACAAGGCTTCACAAGGCCAAGCATTGTAGGTTAACCTGATTGGTCAGGTCTATGGACCACGGGATAGGTTAGGACGGGTATGTCCAACCAGGTCAGACCTACCCCAGACCCAACCTACATCTTTTAACAAATTTCCATCTAAATTTCCAGACATAGGTCCATTTGAAGAGCTTCATGAAGTGTAGGGACCCTCTTGATTTCATGGTCCTTTTGAGATTTATTTGGGGTTTTTTTTGTTTGACTAGAAGGGGATGGTGGCATTCTCTTTGTCTTTCTCATGGGTGATCGATTGAAGATCTAGATTCTGTAAGGGAGGGTGACAGTAAAGATAAAAAAAATACCCTTGAATTTTTCTATGAATGTTCAATGAATTATCTCATTCATGTCATAGATAATGACCCATGTTCTGAAATTACTTAGCTCATCCATCTTTCCCAGTGACTCCACGAGTTGGAGCATGGATCACACAAAGAGGACGGGTCAGTCTTCAATTCACATTTTTTTCCTTAGATATGGGTTGTGGCATGGGTTTGACCAATATATACATTGAACAATTTCCCCTATCAAGTATAATAATTCACGTTGGGCCAGGATATCCCTCAGCGAGACCTGGCTGCAAGACCACCAATCTGTGTATCGTTATCTGATTCCTTCATTCGTCACATGACAAGAACATCGTACTTTATGTAGTCATTAGATTGTTCACTTTTTAGGGGCACAATTTATCAGGACCTATTACAAGGCCCTATAATGACTTCATATCCCAAGGAGCATGTTCTCCCAGAACGAGGATGCCTTGAGTAGAATCCTATGACCTAGGATTGCCTTCAATGCCGAATCTCCTAATCTCAGTGAGACCGGATGTTTCAGGGAAACTTCGTGACTTATCAAAACAACATATTATCTCTGATAATTTTGGCTGGGTTTTTATACGTTCATTCATTTAGATAGCTTGAGGAGTGGGATCTCCAAAATCAATCATGCTACGAGTGTAACAATTAGTCTAGATGTGGATGAGACATTGCATCTTGTAATCCTTTACTAGTATACCTAGATGTTCTTTTTATATATGTTTTTACTTATAATTGTGTTGGCCATCCTTCACCGACTTTGTGGTGTTTTATTTATGGTATTTTACTTTGTGTTTTAGGGACCACTACTGAATATTGTTTTACTCGCCCCGGCACAGGCTTTTTCCACATGTGTCATGTCTTGTGCAGATGACTGATGCTTTGGTGGATCTATGGGAGGAGTAGGACCAAGAACAATACTAGATGGTGCCTTGTGAGATAAGACGAGCTGAGGTTTTTTTGGTATCATTCTACAACATCTTCAGTACCTATGTCTATAGGTCATAACTTACAGTTTTCATTCTTTTAATGGGATTATATTCTGGACAGGTTTTACTTTACTAATTTACATTATTTGGTATTATGTTGTAGGATTGTAGTGATATGCATGCATCTTCTATATTTAGTGTTTTCACTCTCCAAACTTTGAGTCTTAGAGTATTTGTGTGTGTACCTGTTCGTAGGAAAAATCCTCCCATCTGTGGGATATGACTACTCCGTGCTAGTCTCTAGCCCCTAGCCTGTGGAAGGTAGGATTAGGGTAGTCACAACACGGGCCCCATGGGGAAGGATGTGACAGAGTGGTATCAGAGGTTCCTCAGTAGCCCATTGGGACTATGATTCTATAACTTTTGGTTTGGGAAAACATTGTTAAGTGTTTTGAGTTCGTATTTTAGGCCAAGGACTCTAGTCATGGAGCGGTGACTGACGTATCCATACACCAGGACTCTGGGAACTTTCTTTCCAACTCAGTACATGATAACACTAGTTTAAAAAGAAAATAAAGGTACGTGCATCATATAGCACTGGGTTGTGTTTTCCGTGAACTTCTTGAGTCAGATCACTAGGTATAATCTTTTAACCACGATACATATTTTTTCCCCTTTGGATGTGTCCACGATGTAAAATACTGAGGTTTCTATAGTAGGATTGGATGTTTTTCTAGATAGTTGATATGGCATACCTTATATGAGCTATTCACAAATTATTTATTTCCTCAGGATAGTATGTAAGTGATGGTTTCTTCTGATTATTAGTTTGGATACCCTCTTCTAGTGTTTCAAGTTGATTCATTTTGCAAGACTTAATTGTGGATGGATTTTTGGAAATAGATGAGGAGGTGTTGGGTTCGTACATGTGTCACAAGATTATGAGGTAGTGATTACCCCTAATGCAGGGTCATTAGGTACTACTGGTATCATGTACACAATGTATTCCACATCACTCCAGGATTCCTCAGAATTTCAAGGGACATTCCATTTCCCATATGTACAAGATTTCCGATGCATTTCATAAAAGGGGGAATATCACGTGAGATTGTCCTACTATTAATATTGTAGCCAGAGATGTGTTTTAAGAACCACCAAGGAAGAGGTAGTGGCAATAGAATAAAGATATCTTAGGAGACAGATGTGGAGGGAGAGAAAGGGAAGCATTTGGAGGTGGTTGACATTTTGACGTGTTACCACCACAACCTCTAGATTATATATAACAGTCACTAGGAGCTAGAGGACAAGGGAGGAGACAATTATAGGCTATAGAGAATTATGACCCCAACACATTAAGAATGATTCAAGGTATGATCGGTGTCTTTCTACCTTAGTTATTGTATTGATAGAAACTTGTACAAGTGATTTAATTTTCTTCCACTTCTCTTGAATGACACCTAGAGGTTTTAGTTATAACTGTTTACTTTATCCTCACATTTAGAGACTCGTATGGGAGGAGACCCAAGGACCACTCACTGGTGATAACATTGTGACCTGACTCTTAGAGTCACGAGTTTTAGTTGGGATATATTGGTGGTTTCATTGAGGCCTAAATATATCATTATTGGTATGGACTAATTCATAGTTCATGCATTGATTTATGGTTTTTCGCAATGGGTGTGGATCATCCATGGTGATAGAACCAGATTTCCCACTATTGACAAGGCGGAAAATCCATACCTCTCTTGATTGGCACATGAAGAGGAGGATGTAGCCGATTTCTATTTAGTTGGCTAGCCAGAACCATAGTGAAGTGGATGTTAAGAGTCCCATGTTTCTTAGTGGCGGTAGACTATAAGTATTTCATCTTGGAAGATGTTCTTGGTTTCCCTCTTTATCAAGTAACCGACTTCTATGTTTTTCTACACCTCGGGGAGGCACTGATATTTAGGTTAGTATATCAGATGGCTCCTGATGATATTCATAAGCTAGGGTTAATGATAGGGGACTTGCAAAGGAAGTACGTAGAAAGAAATAGTGTTTCACCCCGATCAAACCTAGCTGGTCTTTTTTTATGAAAAAATTGTGTACTCGGCATTTGAGTAGTATCACACGAGACACCTAGGAATGGTATGGGACACACTCTGAGAGAACCATCTTTAATAGAATATCATTATGTGTCAGTTTTTGTTTTGGAATGTTCATTTTCCCAAGACAGGTCCTCTCATAGACATTAGTTTTATTTAATCTTGTGAAGGATGAAATAGAGTTTAATGAGTAGAACTATTAAACCCATAATATCGAGTTAGCAATGGTGGTATTCGCATTGAAAATGTTGTGATACTACCTTATGGGTGGGAGAGACATCATCCACTTCAACCTTGAGATTCTCAAGTATGTATTCATTTAGAAGGACAGGGGATTGAGATAGTGGTGATGCATAAATTTCCTACAAGACTATGACTTAGAGTTTTTCTATACTCCTAGGAAGAGGAACATGCAAGAAGAATCTGTTGTTTGGAATCCATTTAGGTGTTATTGAATGAGGCATTTTAGTGGTTGGCCTTGTTGTGGATATACTTCATGTATGGAGATGGGGACTCTTATCCTCTATTGTTGATTGTTACCCTTAAACTCGTAAATGAGTATGAGACTCATAGTTCGGTGATACATGCTCTGAGGCTTTACGTGCTCAGTTTTCCATAGGGAATACCCCTGATGGGAATTCGGAAGGTGGGGAGAACGTTGTTATTTTCAGAATTCATTTCGTTATATAATTAGATGACTAGAGTGGCGATATGTGTCAGGATATGCATGTTGGTGTCAAGGCGGACACTGAGGGTGATCGAATAGGTTTAAGGTAGGGTTAACTATTGAGATAGAAAAGTTGAACTCTTTTTTCAATGATTTTAGTGGGATGTCAACTAATTTTGTCATGCCACTTTTTTCTTAGTAGGGGTTTCTCATTCTCATTCATTGGGTCTCATTGAGATAGTGGGAAGGGAATTGGATAGACATCAAGATATATTTACCATGAAAATCTTTGAGACATGATACCATCTTGGAGATCATTGAATGACTTATCAAGTTGGCCCATTTTATAAATACCTAGGAGAAGAGTTTAGTAGAGATCTTGGGATTCCACTACATATAGGAGATAGTTCGACTCTGACGAGTTTCATCAATGATTATTTCAGATTGTGATTCTCACATTAAATCCCATTTGTGGAGGGGATTGCATGATATGTTTTAAGAGAATGTGAAGGTCACCTTGGAGTGGAAGAAGAATTCATAGGACCATCAGTTGTTTTGTGCTTCCAGATAGTGGAGTCCTTTGGTGTTTTATCTAGAAGACTGTGTCCTCATTTGGAACTCTCCTCGATGTGGATTACATAGATTTTTTCTTGGAGGAATGCTGTATTTGAGGTTAATAGTCTATATTTCAGGTTCTGTGTCGAGTTGGCGAGGTATAATATTTCATGGATATATCCCATAATGGGACAAAGTACACAACATCTTCCACGTGTCATGTCTTTTTAGAATACCGCATAACCGCTTTTCATGTTATAATTTATGGTGAGCTGAACAAGAAGGATAGAGTGTCTAGGGTTGAGTACCCAAAGAAGATCGAGGACCCTTCATGGATGACAATTTCAACAGTTCGTGTTTGGAGGCAGCATAAGGATCTTAAGAGAAGCACATGGGAGCGGGAGGCTCAGATTCGTGCTCAGTAATCTCACCTTTTGTTTTAGTAGACCTTGTTTCGATTTTTGAGGATACAAAGCCTTAAGGTGGGGAGAATATAAAGACTAAAATTTTACTAATTGTATTTTTATAAAATTATTGTGTAAATTAAGAGACTATGAACTGAGATGGAGCGTGATTCCAAGTTCCGGAGTTCCTGGAATTATCTGTTGAAAAATGTTATGTTTTTAAATTGCCTATATGGGAGGTTTTCCAGAAAAGTTGAAATAACTATTTAACAAGTTCCCGAATTAGAAATCTAAGCTCTCCATTATGTTTGGGAAGGTAATTTTACCCTAGGACCAACTAAAATTTAGTCAGCATGTGAGTCTAGTGAGAAAAATCGAAAGTGGAATATCTATAATTAAAATATTTAATTAAAATAATTTTATTTTTTAAATCCTCACAACTCATATATGGAAACTTGGATTGGAAATCCGAGTGTACTTTTGATCTCATGAGGATGTTATTTCATTAGTAGGAGCCTACCCTCGTCCAGCGTGGGTCAAGGGAAAATATTATTTTTTGTATTTTTTAAACGAGAATAAAATAAACATAATGAGGTTTATTTTGTTTCATTTTAATGTTTCGTAGTGTGGTGAAGTTGTGACACATTGATAGAGAAAACCGTTCTAAATTCATAAATGAAGAATCATAGTGATGCTGTTTAAAAGGGATATAATAATGTTGAAACATGTTAACACATTTCCTACATTAATCAGGGGTAGTGTACAGTATTTGAATTCATAACACTGGAGAATTTATCTGGAACCCTGGAGTTTCCCTAAGGCGTAGAGGATGATGCTCTCTCATCCGGGGTGACATATCGGTGGTTGGCCTTCGATTAAGTGATGAACAATCGATGAACTCTGGTAGAACAAGGATCGACGTGACGACACGACTTCCAACTACGCCTCCAAGATATCCAATTGAAGGTATGTATGACATTTAAATTTTCTATTTCCCTATTATTGGATTTAAATGAAGAATGTGGATCAACACATGAACAAGATGATCTATGGTTTGATAAACATGAAGGAGGGTATGATTTTCATGGATTTAATATGAGATTATCTTAGTGATTTTTATTTAACTGTTCAAATGGCAATGAACCCCAATCGACAAGAACATCGATCGAGGTCCATTCATATTTTTTGATTCATGCATTTCATCCCACTATCCTTCATTAATAATGGGCATTAATTGTTTGACACATGACAAGACATTTAGAGATTGATTGATCGTTTTGCAACCAATACATGGTGATGTGATCTAACATCATGAATCCAGGATGGACTCGACATAATGGAGGTGCGATAAAGATGATGGCGAACATATCTATGGTGTGGATGAGATATCTCCACTTGAATATATTTTCATCAAAAATGACAGGGGTGTGGATCGGAGCCCACAGTATTGAAGATGGATATCCGGGGATTCCAGAAACTCTTCTGGGTCAGAGAACAGACCATAGGCGCTTGTCATGTGGCCTACGAAGAAGCCACGAGCATGTCGATGTGGTTGAGGATCCTGTGGTAACCATTGGACGGGGCAGAGTGGGCCCACCTAATGGAATTCAAAGATAGTCATTGGCAGACGCTACAGCGAGCCACGTAACATGGCCAGAGATCCATGGTCAAGATGGATAGTGGAAGTAGGACCCTATATCAATCCATGGGGTTTTTTGGAGAAGCGACAGTTTCTACGTCCATGGTGGAGAAAACAGGCATACTGCAGCAGTTCGGGTTCAGCATGCAGGACGAGTTGGATTGCTCCGACTAGGTCAGCCCAAACCCGACAGACAAATTTTCACTAAAATAATTTTAACTTTCAAACAATAAGTCTTTTTTGATAAACCATCTATGGATTTGGGACCCTCTTAATGATGCAGTTTTTTTCAGATGGATTTGGGTTTTTTTTTAACTAGTTGGAGATCGTGGCATTATCATTGAATTTCATATGAGGAATAAATGTTGGATCTTGATGCAGTCATATAAGGTGACAGTAGAGATAGAGGTCATACCCCTGAAATTCTCTGTGATGGTATGATGCAGGATCCCATTCCATTCATAGAGAATGACCTATGTTCTGAAGTGACATGGCTCAACACGACTATCTCACTGATTCTGCAGGCTGGAGACTGGATCACATAGAGAGGCCCAATCATTCCTCATTTCTCTTTATGGTACCATATATAGGGTTTGTGGAATGGGTGTGACCAAAATTTATAGGGGAACCAATCCCATATCTAGGATTATAATTCTAGTAGTTCCACGATGTCCCCTAGTGAACCCTTGGATTAGGACCCACTAACTAAGTATCGTGATCTAATTATTTCTTTAATGACATGACCTAACCAGTGTGCTTTGTGTAGTTATATATGTGCTCTCTTGGGGTGGGGAATATTTTATTGGCACCTCTTAAGAGGGTATCTGAGGACTTTATAGCTGAAGGAGTGAGTTATCCCAGAATGAGAGTGCCTTGAGTAGAATCTTGTGACCAATGATTGGTTGTGATGTGGAGACTCCTTTTCATAGTGAGAACATACATCTTAGGGAAAATTAAAGATGTATAGAGACCAGATATTATATTAGATACATTTGATAGACTTTTACAACATGATTTATTTTAGATAGCTCGAGGAGTGGGATCTTCTAGAACCGAGCGTTTTACAAGAGGAACCATATGGCTAGTAGTGGATGAGACTTTGCATCTTGTAATCCTTTAAAATTATATCTTGATGTTCTTGTTTTATGTTGACATATAACAATATTGAGATAATTGTACCTTCTTAGTTGTGTTTACTTGGTTTCTTTTACATTATCTTTTGTGGTCCCCTTATGAGTGTTGTCTTACTCTCCCCTATCCATGATTTTCCTACACATGTTGTGTCTTGTTCAGATGACTGATGCTTTGGTTGAGTCATTGGTGGAGCATTATCAGGACTGGATGGTGTGTTATGAGATAAGATAATCTGTCATGTTTCTGGTAGCTTCTTATAGTATATTTAGTACTCGTATTTATTGGTTGGATCATGCAGTTGACTTTCTTTTAGTGGTCGTATCATATTTCACAATTGTACTTGACTAGTTTCCTTTCTATCATACCATGTAGTTGTGTTTTAGTGGTATGCAATCATTTTCATTATTTAGTGCTTTTAATTTCTACCCTCTATGGCTAGTAATCATGTTCATGTGTATTGGTTCTTAGTAAAATTCCACCCTTTTGTGGGATATTCCCACTCGGTGCTAGTTGCCAGCCCCTAACCGATTGGAGGCGGGCCTCATGTAGTCACATCATGATCCCTAGGGAACAAGTTGTGACACACTCATACATAATATGGAATAGTTCATTTAACTATTAAGTGGTTCCCAACAAACAGATGATGTTCTGGTTCCTCAACTAGTTTAGTGGAACACCCCCCGACAGACTAGATGTCAAACCTCTTACTGTATAGTGGAACCCCCTAATGAAATAGGGTGTGGGTCCTCCACATATTGAGTTCCACCCCTAATAGAATAAGACATGACACCTCTACCTATTTAGTGGAAACCTCACAAGGAACTACGATGTGGGTCCAATACATTCTGAGTGGCACTCCCATGGTGGAATACATTATGGGTCCTCTATTACCAAATTGTCTCCTCTCTCCCCTATGAACTAGGGCATGGGTCCTCTACATGAAGATCATTGCCCCTTGACATTGAAACACAATGGTGATATTTGGGTCCCCCTCATGTTTACTTCTTCATAAACATGAGATGTTGGGAATCAGAGACATTATTGGAGCTGTAGGAACTATCACAGACCGAGGATGGACTTTGACGAAGAGATATCATTCATCCCTCTTCTCATATTATTATATATATATATATATATATATCTATGTGTGTGTGTGTGTGTGTTTTGGGATTCATTTAACTCTTTATTTTGGTTGATTTCTCTATTTTATCAAGTATTTTATTTATGATACTCAAAATTTTAGATTTTTCTAATGGGTATATATATACTCACCCCTATATGGTATTTTACCACATGTGTCGTGGCTTGTAAATAAGAAGTACATATAGAAATTTATTTCTATGGAGCATAGGGATACTCATATACATATACTATATATTATGGTTGGGGATAAGAAATAAGGATTTGTGCTCTGTCAGCTATTTTATTTTCTAGTTGATTTCTATTTTGTATACATTTTTGGATTAAATATGTATTTTTCTATTTTCATGTTAGAATATCCATCACACCCATTTAAAATTTTGAGAGGTTATTACATGCATGGTCATTAATCGAGATTCTACAATATTTTAATATCAATTTTCATATCACATTATTTATCGAGATGGTTTGTTTCGTGTGTATTTTCACTTTTGGAAAAAGATTCATATTATGGTTATGCCTTGTCAGTGCTTGTCTCCAATGACTGGCACATGGAGGCTATCTTAGGGATACAATAGCCCTGTATTCTCCAATTCATGTGGGTTCTATTGGTTTGGATCATTACACAATAAGAAATTAAATAATTATATTATAATATTACATAGAATGATTCACATTTTTTATTAATATATTATTTAGTGCCTTTATGTAATTTATTAAATATTTAACATGAACTGTATGTATATAAATATATTATGATGTCATTTAAGAAGATGATAATAATTTTACACAACATTCAGTTTAATTTCAATGACATGATAACAACCAATTTTGACTGAGAAGGACAATATAAATTCTTTAATGCCCTACGTAATGTGAATATATCAGAAAAAACAATGAAAAATGTTCAATTTGTTGCAAAATCACCTACTATTTCAAATTAATTATCAAGAGATCAAAGGAGAACATGTGGATCACCAATAGAGGGCATTTTTAGTCCCTTATAATGCCATGAGGATACAAAAAAAACATCAAATGATCAACACATTCAATGAAGAACATACTCACAACTAATGTTATCTTTATTCATGTGTTACACATTAATTATTAATTAATGAGAAAATATCATCTATTGGTCCATGAAAAAAAGTCAATGTTCTATATGAAAAATTTCAGTATATATAGAATTCATCATCATGTACATTCTAGATAATTAATTGGATATTATAAAATTTAATTTGGACATAGGCCCAATAGGGGATTCTCCTGCACTAAAAACATTCAATTCGTATCAAAGTTGTAATTGTTAATTTATAATTATATTTTAGTTTTTGACTGTATAAGTGTATAAGATTTATTATTCATTAAATTAAAGTAATTATTTTAATTTTTTTAGAGATATTTCATTCTTATATAACAATATGGGCTTTGAATATATGTTTTCCATTAATTATTTCAACGTTTTCTATTGTAGTCTCCTCACACACCACCAATCATAAATGAAATCATGATATATTTCAAAAAAATATAAATATTTAAGTATGTATCTTATAAACAAGCCATTCAATTAGAATTAATGAATATTTTTATTTTCATTATGAAATGTTTATAGGGAGAAAATAATTGATTCTTTTAATACGAATGAAATTCTATTAGTTTACCAAAAAATGACTAATAAACCAATTTATGTTTCATATAGTATTTTTTCTAAAAAATATTTTTATAAAACATGAATATATATATTAAAGAACGTAATCCCAATGATGATAAATTTTATTTTAAATTAATATGCAGTAAAAACTTATTTAGTTAGTAAATGGGAGGAAATAATAATGTCAAAAGTTAATATTTGAAAATCTATTTTTCAAATAAAAAATTCCTTAGATTTTTTATTTTATTCAAAAAAAGAATTTTGATATTTTATATTTTGAATATTTTTGACTCATCATCATATTTTTATGGGGAATAATTATATTATATTAAGGAAAATTATTGGGATTTTTCCTAAAATGATTTATTTTTAAGTGAAAAGTAAACATTCCAATTTTACTATAAACTAATTATTTTATAAGTTGATAATAATATAAATGGTTTATAAAAAAATTTATATACTAATTATAAATTTAAATTTTTATATGAAAAATATAAATAATATACTATGTTGAATTTATAAGACACATGTTCCACATTTTTGAAGCTTAAGAAATAATTCACAGATTATTTTTACCTGCTTATAATAAAAATTTAAAATTATCAATTTTATAAAATAAATATAATATATTTAATTCCCTTTTGAGTTCAACATGTAAACATTAGAAAATATTTTTAATTCCATTTTCTTCATAAATATTGAATTAGACGTATTAGTGTTAATTACCATAATAATGTTAAAACATTTTTTAAATCAATTATTTTAATTGTATTAGGTAATATTAATTTAATCAATAAAAATAAACTAATTTAAATTTTTAATATTATATAATGTATAAACCAATATATATAAATATTTACTATCATTAAATTGGTAATCAATTAAAAATTATTGTTTTGGGCACTTAATAGTCAAATAACATTTTGTACAAAATTGTTTTTTTTATAATTTATATTTTAATATTAAATGCTCTTTTATATTATTTATTTATTGAACTAGTTTAAATTAATATTAATATTAATTTAAATACATAATTTTTTTTTGGTGGGAACTTATATTTTTAAATAAAATATATATCAAATTGTTAAAAAAATTGTAACCAAGGTGAAAATAAAAATGTAAAAATGTAGAAACCCATGGAAAATACATGAAGCATGATTAAATCAGTTGTTGAAAGTTGTTTTTCCAGATTTATGTATCCAATAACCCCTTAATATCATGTAGTTGTAATTTATGGTGGCATTGACATTGGATTAGTGTAGTGACATCATGGATGGGTAAATAATATTCCTAAAAGTTCATGGGTCTTTACTTATAAAAGGGGATAACACAAACCCATCTATTGTTACACTTTCTATTCTAATCATCCTTGAAAATATCCCAAAATAACTTTTATATTAGTATTTATTTCATACTTATACACATAGACTCTATATTTAATATTGAGGCCTCCACTTCCATGGAAGTATCTAAGAGAAGATCGTGTCTCCATCGAAAGTATTATATTCATCATATATTTTTCTCCTTAAAATATATCTTAAAAATATATATTTACAAAAAAAATATAACACCATACATATAATTAATATTATAAAAACATTAATCATTTGTATATGTGATCTAAATCCTCTATGATAAATGAGATTCATTTATCATCACCACCCCTCTCGAGTGGCCCTAATATTATATTTAATAAAAAAATTAATTCAAATAAAAGAATTAATATTCCAGATATTATGAATCAATTATTATGTTACCGACCAAGGTGATCGTACATAAGTAGTTACATGAATATTGACCAAACAACCACAAATAATTATCAAAATAATTAAAACCATAAAATAAATAAATATTACCTGTTATTATATGTTATATATTATTTAATTAATAATATTTGTATAACTACCTTACTTTCAAGATACCAATAATTTTTTATTCATAAATTACCAATAAAGTAAGGGTTTCATCTAAATGCCACATTATTGGTGAATTATTTGGTATTTTTTCCAATATTAAATGTTATGTTTCATCTACAAGAACAATTATTTATAATTTCATAAATTATGTTTTAAAATATATACCTAGCTTCCATTCATGATCTTTCTTGTTGTCGGAAAAAATTGACGTCTTCCCTATGATATGAGCATTTTTTATATCTCAATATATTTTTTAGTTATAATATTTCTCCATGAGTTTCATTATTTATATAATATAGATGAATCTATTTATATTATATGATATCAGTTTTATTTAAATCTTATATACTAGTGAGTTCTAATAATAATTGATTATTCAACTCTATTAAGAAAAATTCCCATCCATTTAAATGTTGGTTTATTATTTGATATACACCCCTTAAATATATACTTATTGAAATATAATTATAATTTATGGGATTAAACATGTTATTAGTTCCCTTTAGTAACCCTAATTTTATGTTAACCCAATTTAATTTAATTTTCATATTTCATGTATTTTATCAAGAATCACCCCTATAATATATTTTTAAACTGTAAATTTTTTCCAAAACCATAAAATTTTTAAGGATGAATATCTTGGTTCAATAATGTTTTTATATAAAATAAGAGCATCATTCTTTCTTTTATAAGACAACTTACTTATTTCAAAAGGTACCACTGAAGTTGTTTGTTTTTTGTTTATTCTCCAATATCCTTTGAATGAATTATCTATATTATATCTCCATGTTAAATACCTATGTATATTTTCCAATTATGATGTTTTAAATGAAATATTTCAATATTTTATTGGGTATCCTTATGATATATCATTTTTTAAACATTAAATTAGAATTATAAAACTCCCATCCTTCTCATGGGTTTTATCATGCTGAAGTTTTATATGAGGTTTATTTTCTTCTTTTGGAACACATATATATGATTTTCATTATGTTATATATGGGACCATAATTATTTATCACTCTAATTTATTGGGTAACACTATATCTCATGATATTTTATGTAATGGATTACGGGGGACCTAATTCTACTATTGTACTCTTCCCAATTAATAATGACAGTCTTTGGAGTGACCGTTGACTTATGTTTATGATATAATTTTTTATTTTGTTCCCACGTGTGTATGATTCCATGATTTTATGATAAAAATTCAATATTTAATGTTAATAAATTTATAATAATAATTTTTATAACATCATGTTATGGATTTTTTACTCTCATTTTATTATTAATTTCAATTTTTATTCCTATTATATGATTTTTATCTCACTTGTTTATTTATATATTATAACACCCCAAGATTCAAAAATAAAACATATTATTTGATTTTGTGCATGTCATTCATCACCTAGAGTATCAGGGAATATAATATTACTAGACTATAGTAGATATTTACTACTTTAAATATATTCAATAAATTACATAGATTTTAATGAATGAAAAATAGATTTTTCTAACAATGAACACAAGAGCGACATTCCTCGATAGATTACGTTACATGCAAGACAAAGTTCCACAAATAAAAATGTATTATAAACCCATCATTATTATGTAAAATAAGATATATACTATCAATCATGTTACTGTCTATTAATATTATTATGTAACATATTATTGTTATTTTTTATATTAATATATTATGATTTAATGGTATTCCCATTAATGAGTAACTAAATTAATTACCAATTGGATATAAAAAAATATATTATTATATTTATGATTCCAAAAAAGTTTTATCATAAAAAACACAATAAATTTCAATTATTTAATTATTATAATTAAATATATATGTTTAATATGATATAAAATATGTTTTATATTCATCCCCTTAATTTGATATACATATGTTAAGTACAAACAATATTTTAAACATAAAAACCCATAATTGATAAAGGATATTATATTGCCTTCTAATGAATAACAAATATTAAATTGTGATTTTCAAACATTAATTTACTAAATAGGTCAAAATAAACTTCATATTTGAAATATAATAATAATAATTATGATATGGTGTATTTATGGTATTTTTCAAAAACATATCAATTTTTTAATGAGTAGTTAAATTTACCCCATTTTAGTTCAAAATTTCTTTTTCATCTTATTTATTTTTAAAATTATTTTGTGTTTAATACAGGTTTTAAAATTAAATTAGTTAATATTTTTATTAATGAATCCAATTTAGATTATCATAATCAATTTCACTTTTAAATTGAAAACAAAAATATTGCAAACGTTTGTGCATTGTTTCATTAAAAACTTGTGTTGTCATCCAGAAGACGTGATGAATTTTAAATTAATGTATGACCATTATATGATTATAATATGGAAAAGGGATCCTATATTTTTAATAAGAATAATTTATAATGTTAACTAATTTTTAAAAAGTATTTATAACAAATATATTAGTTAATGTAATTAAACATAATTACAATTATTAAAGAAAAATTAATCTTAATAAAGGGATAAACCATTAACTTAAGGGCCAAAATGACATATCGAATTGTAGAAAAACACTTATATGGACCTATTTCGTACATAAACCTACCTATTTGTGTTTTTTTGTTTTATGGCCTATTATAGGTAAGAAAATTCATTCTTCTAACTTGTTTCCAAAAATTCCAAGTGAGTCCCTTTCTTCCTCATTAAATTCCAACAACTCTCCCCATTCCTCACACATCTAAAAAATAGATCATGAAAATATCAACCCAAATATGTTCCAAATATACCTAACATATACCAAGAATCTTCCCTTAGGTATTAAAATCAACAAAGGAATCCTTTTCGTACAAGCTAAATGAATTTATCTGGTTAAGAGGTGACGTCTTATCTCAAGATCTCTAGTTTCATTTCCAATATCCATCCCCTAAAATATATTTATTCCATTGTTATGTAACAAAAACAAGTATCCCCATTATAATATGATGTTTTTATATAAATTAATATTCCTAGAGTTACACAGACCTCCATTTAATGGGTATCGAACATACTGTTTCTATATACGGTGAACTAATACCTCACAAATCGTTGATTGTTCGATTTTTCTTTAAAAACCATCATGATGGACATTATGATTGATAATATATTTATTTATGATATATATGATATTAATAATCTGTTTATTATTTTCTATTTTTTATTTATAACATTCCATTATGACTTCCATCTTATGTAAATATGATAATTTTGTTTGAGGAAGTAAGGACTTCTTCCCCCTAAGAGCGGTATGACTCATTCATGAGATTCATATAACATCTAAAGGAAATTTTTAATAAACCAATGAATGATATATAACATATATATGATACTGGAATTATAATATATACATTTTTAATTTATTTCTCATTTTTTAATACAATAATAAAATGAAAGTTGCATTAATGCTTAGGTACAACCTAGCATCTCCAGGAACTGTACACTTCATTTCCAATCACTAAATATCATGGACTATCTTGAATAAATATGCAATGAATTTATAAGATAATTAATTCAGGGTTTAAATTATGGATATTATGAAATAATGATCTATAAAATAGGAACAAGATGTAACATGTCAAAACATACATGGGAAAACATAGAATTTACACTTGGAAAATCTAAAATAATGAAAGAATGTTTAAAATGGTAATAAAATATTGTAAAAAGATAATATATGATATTATAAACCTATGAATTATTTTTATATTAGGTGGTAACAAAAATTAAACCATTATAACAGATCATAGAGACCACAAAACATAATGTAAGGATAAGGTAATAGAATTTCATCTCAAATTTTATTCTATTGAGTCTTATTTGTTATTATGGGAAAATTCAAATTTATTTGAAATATATACTATTTTTTACATGTTATATCTTGAATAAAATAATTATCCTGAAACTATAAATATTATTTAATTTCATACAGTCTAGATATTATGATTCAAATGTTTCAATGTTTTGTGGGACACATTGGAATGTTTAATGATTATTCTCCTAAATAATGTTCGTAATTAGAATCTTGAATATCTCACATCCTTTTGTAATAATTTTTCATTGAAATTTTCCTTAAGTATCCATATTTCTATAGTATTGATATTTTTATTTTTTAACCCATATATAATTTCAGATACGGTGTTTATTACGACAATTTCTGGATGAACTGAGGAATTATTGATAATTCTGTATCTTCTATTAAATACACAAATTTGATAATCCATATTGTCTATTGATTAAATTTATTATTAAACATGTGAAATTATTTGGAAATTAAATTATGGGTGTAGCCTAAAAATTATATATCACATTGATGCATCAATAGATTATCATGAGACGATGAAGTTGGACAAATTAAATAAGTTTCTACCTGATGATTTAAACTATTTTAAGGATAAATATTGACACTATAGGTCCTCATGTTCCTCAGACATGAAATTTAATAACTAAGCATTTCCTTCATTTATATTTTTTTTATTAATCATCCAGGATATTATACATCGACATATCTATGGAAACATTTTATTTATTTTCATTGATTAAATGGAATGTGTATCAATTACATACCATTCAATAATGGATTTTACATATCAATTTATTTTACTGGTATGTGTTATCATTTTTTTCCATTACATATTAATTTATTCATATTGATTCATAATTTATTCTGAATTCGTTGCCCTTACTGAGCATTTGAGCTCACACTTATTTTGTTTTATTCATTGAGTTATGAAAAATATATCTTTGAATAAGATTTAAAAGATGATGTTTATTTGAGTTTGTTGTGTAGATAGATTTATTTTGTTTTCCCAATGTATTATGGGTGTCCTGTATGTAATTTTGACTTCAATGTCTTCTAAAAAGATACATAATTTAAGATTGTTTCCTTGTATGCAATCCAATGTAATAAAATAATGCGTCAACTCGAAGATCTAGGGTCTGGGCATTACAGTTGGCTTCAAAAGATGTTTAGTATGAACATTGGAAACATGATTTATAAAAACATATATTACATAGAAATACCATAATATATACATTGCGGATAAGTATACATAACATCCTATAATTTTGGTAAGTTAGTGATTAAGTTGGTATTCATCGAAATACAGCCCTCCATCAACATTACAACTGGATGTGGTCCTAGAAAAGGTGTACCTAAGACTAATTACTTTGAAAATGTTTTTTCGAAAAAACATAGGGAAATTTGGTTCTCGACAAGAGGTCGTACTGCACATATGGTTTGAAACTCCCCAGGATAAACTTATGATAGTACACGTTTTCATTACATTCCATTATAAAGTGTTTGAATGTAAAGGTTACACTAATGTAACCAAATTTTTTGATTATAGGATTCCTGATGCATAACTTTATGGTATGTTCAATAACGTATTTAGAGTTATACAATGTTAAAAAATTTATGAGATAATACATTGTATTCCATTGTTTATAAAGGGTATATGGAAGGAAGAATGGTATCAATACATGTGGAAAATGTAGATATTACCCTACATAGGTAAAAAATATATATAGTATTGGATCTGAGAAAGGTATGGATATATTAGGGCATCTTAGTCAGGTTATTAAAAATAACTATGCATGAATAGGGTAACCTATTCTATAGAGAGAATCTCCTATGCTATATCTCTTTATGCATAAGAATCCCCCATCGTGTATTGGTACTACTAATCTAATTGTAGTTGATAAATGGATTAAGTCTCGAAAGAATGTGTTTACAACCCAGGAATTTAGTGAAAATGAAAAGTTTACATTAATGGTATATTGTCTCTAAGGTGATGCTTACCAGTGGTGGTCTCTAATCATGAAAACAATGGAGGAAGAATAAATTTAACACATATAATGGAGAAAATTTAAGGAAACATTTTTCGATAAATACATTCTTCATGATCTAAAAATTTATATGAATAGTAAATTACTTGGATTTAAGAAATATGATGATGAATGTGTTATAAACTATGAAGATACATTGGCATGGTTATCCAGCTATGCTACTGACTATATACATAACAATGATAGAATGGTTAAACACTTCATTGATGGACATAATCTAATTATCTGAAGGGATCCAGTGTCTTAAATCATTTCTTCATATGTTGAAATAGATGTATGTGAAATCAAGATAGAGAAATAATTCTCCTAGTCTTATGGATTCAAGGGAATCCCAGAGAAGTAGAGTTATTTTGAACAACATGAAAAAGGAAATGAATCAAGGAAGATGAAGGGAAATATGGCTTTTCCAACTTGTCATAAATATTGAAATAATCACCTCTGTAAATTAGTGAATGGTTTGGGAGTTTGTTATATGTGTGGGGAAAAATGTCACCATGAAAAAGAATACAAATAAAACAAGGAATAAATTGTTATTCAATGGTAGAACTACAAGGATTGATGTACATTAATTTATTTATTTTTAGAAAGATTTTATATTAACTCTGTTTGACATTTGGGTCTTTAAAAAATATTTAATTTTAAATTTGATTATTAGTAATGTTATGTTTAAATTGCAAGGATGTAATTTAATTATGGTGGGGAGAATATAACACCCCAAAATTATAATGTAAAATATCGTATTTGATATCATGAATGATATGCATCACCTAGTGATGAGGGAATATAATTTAATTAGACTATAATATATATTTACCATTTTAAATATATTCAATACTTGAAATATCTTGTAATGAATGCAACACTGATTTATCTTGTTTTGTATGAAAGAGTGACCTTCCTCTATAGATTTCATTACAAACAAGGCAAAATTTCAAAAAATTAAAATGTTTTATTAAGACATTATTATTTGGTATAATATGATATATCTTAGCGTTTTTGTTAGAGTCTATGAATATTATTAGCATACTTATTTTAATTTATGGTTTACATAAATATGAAAAAATAAATGGGTTACCAATTAATAAGAAATGAAAATAAGAACCAATTAGATATTAAAAGAAATATTATTATCTTCATAATTCCAAAATAGTTTTATCATAAAAACATTATTAATTATAATTAAATAATTATTTAAATGAAATATATATGGTATATACTCAACAAAATATTTTTTATTTTCATCCATTATTTTTTATATGGATATGATTAGAAGAAACCATATTTTACACATAAAACCACATATTTTTATAAAGGCAATTTTACCACCTTTTAACACCGAAACCTTTTTAAATATGAATTTGGACTATTTAATAGATTTAATATGTACAAATAAACCAAAAATTTCAAATATAAATAGTTGAATTATTTTATGTTGATTTTTTTTGAAAAATATCAATTCTTAACGAATGGTAAAATATATAAAGCAATTTAGTTAAAATGTAATTTTTCATATGATTTATTTAAAAGATTAAATAAAGTTTTATATTGGTTTTAATGTTTAAATATATAATATTATTATGAATTAATTAAATTTATGTTCTTATAATCAATTTCACTTTGCAATTGACTATAAAAGCATAGTATCTTTTGAATGTTTTTACTATATAAAACCTACATTATTGTCCAGCTTACAGGATAAATTTTAAATTAATTTCTACCACATATATGATATGAATTTTTGAAAAAGGAATATATATTTGTAATAATAATAATTTATAATTTTAAAAAAATATTAAAATTAATTTCTGATGAAAAATATTATTGAAAGTAATTTAAATTAATTACAATTATTATGGAAAAAATATTCTTTATAAAGTACCAATCCTTTATCTTAAGGTCCCAAATGTAATAGAAAAATTTCCAACACTCATTTTAGGGACATATATTATACATAAACCATAACATATTGATTTTGGTTTGTTTTTTGGGATTTTTTGGTAATAAATTGTGTACACCAAACTTGTTTCAATAAATTCCATGTCAGTCATTTTCCTTCCCTATTAAATAGAACCAAATATCCTCATTTCTATCACCTCTAAAAGTATATATGATTTACCAATATCTATCCAAATAGATTCAAAAAATCTTTAACCTCCACCTTGAATCCTCCCTTTAGATAATAATACTTCCACGTAAGCCTTTTAGTATAAACAAAAAGTAATTACCCAATTAAGCGGAAACATCTTCTCTAAAGCTCTCTAGTTTCATTTACATTCTCTACCGCCTAAATTTTAATTATTAAATTATTATATAAAAAGGTTATCCTAATTATAATATGATATTTTGATTTAATTTTTTATACCTACACTAACACATACCTCAATTTAATGGGTAATGAACATTCTATTTCTATGTACGATGAACTACAGTATCACAAAATGATGATTGTTTAATTTTTTGGTACCACCTTTAATGTTTTCCATTATTATAAATAATATTTTTAAATATTGTTTATATTTTATTTATAAATATTTTATTATTTGGTAATTTTTAATTATAACATTCCATTATTCTTTCCATCTTTTGTAAATATAATAATTTCGTTTGAGGAGGTGTGCACTACCACCCCCTCAAAGCTATATGACTCATACATTCCATACGTGGAACATATAAAGGATTTTTTTTAATAATCCTACATATAATATATAGAATAGATATATTAATTTTATTATATTACAAATATGAATCATCTTTTATAATAAATTAATGAAATGAAAAGAAAGTTCATGCATTTGTATGGCCTAGCATCTCAAAGAATTATACACTTCATTTATAAAATACAAATATTATGGACTATTTTGGATACATATTTAATGAATATATATTATAATTAATTCATGGTTTAAATTCTATGTATTATTAAATTAGGATCTATGAAATTGTACCAACATCTAGCAGGTCAAAACGTACTTTAGAAAACTAGGCAATTAACACCCGAAATAGTTAAAATAATGAAAGAATGTTAACAAAACGGAAGTAAAATTCTATAATAAGTGAATATATAATATAATAAACATGATTATGTATTTATTTAGTTATTAACATATTTTAAACCACAATTATATAGGATAAATATGACATATAAAAAAATAATGATATGGTAATGGAATTTCATCTCAAAATTTTATCCATTAAAGAACGTTTGTTTTTATGTGCCAATACACTTTTATTTTGTGTATATTCTGAATTTTTTATAATATATCATGAATCCAATTATTCTAATGAAATTATATGTTTCATTCAATTTCATAAATTTTGGATATTACGAATCATATTTCTCAAAGTGGTATGGGACACCTTTGAATGTTTAAAGATTATTCTTCTCAAGAATATTCTTAATGATGATCATTAAAATATAACATTATTTTGTTATTATTTTTGAGTGTATATTTCCTTGAGAATCCATATTTTTATAAGATATATATTATTATCTCCTAAACCACATATAATTTAATATACGTTTTTTACTATGATAACTATTTGATGAAGTGGTGGATTATTAATAAACCTGCACCTTTTTTTTCAAAACTGATATTTGATAATGTATATTGCATATTTCTTAATTTAATAATTCAGTATTATGAATTAATTGAAAATGAAATTATCGGCGGATACCAGAATTTATTTATCTCTTTTATACATCGACATGTTCTCATGAGATGACTATGATTTCCAAATAAAATGTGTTTCTATGTGTAGTTTTGAACTATCTGAAGGTTGGATATTGGTAGTATAGGTCCTCCTGTTCCTAAGACATGATTTATAGTAATTATGAAATTTAATCCTCGATATTTCATTTATAAATAATTCTTTAGATTTTGTGTCACATTTCGATGGATACATTTCATTTGTGTTCAATGATTAAAAGGCATGTGTATCAGTTTCCTACCCTACCAAATTGAATTTTTTTTATATATTTATTTTAATTTCATGTGTTATCTTTTATTTTCCTATCCATGTTAATTTATTCATGTTTATTCATTATTAATTATATTTTACTGAAACTTACTGATCATTTGAGCTCACCCTTATTATGTATCCTTTCCTAGATAATAAAGAATATATCTTTCAATAACCTTTCATGGATGAATTTTATTTCAGTTCATTTTGTAGAATGTTTTAATTTTTACCCAATATATAAAGGGTATCATGTATGTAATATGGCTATCAAAAACAACTAAACTAATTCATCCTTTGAAATTTGGTTCCATGTAATAAAACAATGCACTGAAACCTGACATTTTGGGGTCGGGGTGTTACATGTATTCTATTTAGGATATCCTATGAATATTTTAGAGGATATTTGGGAGTAAGGGGAAATATTTTAAGTATTAAATAATGATATTGTTTTAATGTTTTATATATGTTATTTTTATTTCTAATATTTCATATACACTAGAGTCTTAGATAATTTTAATATATTCTATGAAAATATTATTAAAAATAATCACAAAAATTATGTTTATGGATTGAAATTCCGTAGTTTGTATTGGATAAAGGTCTAGTTATTTTTGAAAATTATAGTTAAATAATACTAGTGAAAATTATATGGATTTATCTAAGAGATATGCCTAATTATAGGATAATATAATGGAATTTTTTGGAAGTATAGAGTGTGTGGTTTTACATGATATAAATCCCTATCTAGATACAATAAGTTTATGAAGGGTTCGGTACAAACGTACATAGGGGTTATAAACCTAAAATGGGAATGATGTTTATTAACTCAATAATCCCCTAGATCACAAAAATGATTCCTAATTAAACACCTAGTACGATACTTCCATGAGAAATTAATTTTTTTATCATATACTCTTTATGGACCACTATGAAAGTATGATATTCGAGTTATTTGAGGAAAAAGTATAAGAATTATAATAAAACCCAACTTAAAGTACTGTATAAAAAAATAATGATATAGGTTGGTATAAATGAATTAAGGTCTAATGTAATGATAATAAGGGATAAAAAAATTTAGTGTTGATACCCAATTATGTTGTTGATTATGATAACTACATTATAATTTTTAACATTCACCACAAATGTTACCCTTTTCTATTTTAGTGATTATTGTAACTTGAAGGAACTACGTTAACACTGTATTTTTAGGGAAAATGGGAGGATTAACTAAATAATCAACCAATTAGAATGGGTTATGGACCGATAAATATGATTATTATGCCCCATATACTGTCACATAACATGATAAAATATATAAACATATTTTAAAACTAAGTTACCTAATGAAGAGATGAATGGAGGGTCATAAAAATTCAATAAATTAATATAACTAAGGAAAGAGGAATCATTTTCCTTCTTTTAAAAATATTTCAGAAGAATAACCACATAATTATTTCAAGGGGACTATAAAATGCATTACTTTTGGAACAATGGTCTATCAAGAATAAAACTATCATATGAATATGTGGAAGATTGTTAGCTTTATTTGATAGACAATAATTATTCTCAAATAACAACCAATGGTCTAATTACTTATGTTTTCAAAACATGTGAATTATCTATGTCAATGAAAAAATTTAAATAATAACAACGATGATAAAGAACAGTAAATTCCACAAAGAAGGTAACAAGAGAATGTATATGAAATCAGTACTATGGAAGTGAGATTTAAAAAAAATATGGAGTATGGTACATCAATCATACACTAATGAACTCTCGTATTATATTTATATCTTTTTTAATAAACTAGTTTGTACGAAGAATTTTATTATAGAACATAAACCCATCACTTTTGATTCCACATATTGAACTATTTATAAACATCTCCAGTAGTAGGATTATTTTACACCATGTTTAATCTTATGTAAATATTTCATATTAATCGTATTACTCTTCCATGAATAATTTAATGTGATTTTGGAAATGGATAGTTGCTTTCAACATAGAGGAAATAATAATTTCCAAAAAGGAGATAAATTTTTATATCACCCTATGGGAGACTATGAATGAAAAATTATGAACCCCCATTATAAGAAAATTATACAATTCCAATATGGATTAAAAATAATGATATATATTTGGGTCAAATAGTTTTGGAAAACTATATATGAAGGATAATCCTATAATATGTAAAGAATATATATTTCCTATGTTTGTAAGGTTGATATCAATCTATAAATAAAAAATTTATTCACCTTAAAAATACCCATAACATAATTTGTTTCTGAGTAATAACTTAAATGGAGAAGATGTAACTTTTTTAAAGGGTGAGAATATAATGAGAAATAAAATATATATTTTTTTTCTAATTAAGTCAATTTTTTCAATATCTGGATCCTCACACAACTCAAAACATAAAATAATTTATATAATTTTTTGAAAAATTTATAATTTTTTTTAATATGATCATTAAAACATATGTGTTGAAATTGGTGGAATAAATAGCACTATCTCCCCAATGAAATATTTATAAAAATATATATTTTTATATGACTTAATAGTGAATTAGTTTACCTGAAATGACCAATAAGTTCATTTTTTTGTTTTAAAAAGTATTTTGATTCTAAAAACCCAATTTCTTTTTTATATTTGGAATATATATACTATCTCATGGATTTTTTTTAGTATTTCATAAAATAATTGACATTTTACTGAATAGTAACCATATTGATTTATATAATGAATATAAATGTTATAGTAAAACAACAGATTAAATTTTTTGGAATCCCATTTTATAAACCCAAATATATATATAATAAATAAAATATTTTAAAAAAAAAACTATGTTGAATTTATAAAAAAAATGTTTTACACCATTGAATCCCAAGTAATATTTAAATGTAATAGTCATTTTTTCAAACATGTAATAAACATTTGATTGTTTCACTTTTAGAAATTAAAAAAAAAATACAAAAAAAATATATAAAATTTTAAATATTATATAAAAATATTAAATTCAATTTATTAATAATGGTAATACTTGTACTATTATAGTTAATTACTTGATGATGGTAATCCTTTTTTTAGAACACTTTTATTATTGTGTTATTTTAATTTAATCAACAAACTTGATATTATATAAATTAATAAATTAATACTATTTTTAAATATATGTATAAAAATACTCACCCTACTTCAATTTATAATAAATAATAAATAATAATAAAGATAACATAATGATTAAAAGTCCTTTTTTTGAAAAAATTGTTTTTATATATAATATATTTTAAACAGAAGTTTATTTTATCTTATATAAAAATTGAATTATATAAAATAGTGATTTAATTTAGTTCAAAAAATCAAAATATTTTTAATGAGGTTTAAATTATATTTTTAATTTAAATTAGAATTAAATTGTTAAAAAACTAGTAACCAATGTATAATTAAAAATTTTAAAATTAAAAAACATATTGTAATAGAATTGAAACATGTTTAAAACATGTGAATAAATGTTTTTATAAATATTTGAACAAATAAAACCCTATAATCAATTATTATTATTTTTAAGACGTTTATCATGCTATAGTGTAGTTATATCATAGAAGGATTAAGGGTATTCTCAAAACACCCCATTAAATCAATTATATAAGGGGATATGTTCCACCCTTTGTGGATAAGCATAAAATTATAATATACATATAGAATATAAATTAATCACCAATACTATAACTAATATATCAATAATTAATCCCCAATTCTCTATATGTAATGTTCAAGCCACAAATTTCAATGAAATCAATAAGAGATGATCATGTCTCCAACAAAAGTATTAATTTTTTCACAACTTTCTCACATTAATATTTATTTTCCAATGGACATATATACAAATAAATATATTTAGATATCTATAATTAATGTAATGATATGTTATTTAATTAACATAATAACCATTATTTATCCCTATACATCCCATAAGAATCACAAAAGTGTCTTTAGTGTGTTGTGCAAAAAAAACCTCCACAAAATTACAACTTACATTTTTCATCACTGCTATTCATGGATTATCAAATGGATTTCATGGATTAATATATTTAATATCTATAATTTAAATATTATTATAAAATTCCAAATTACAATTTTCCATTATTTCGTCTCTTTTTTATAGAGATAGAAACATTAATCATACGTTTGTTCGATATATCGCATCCATGTGAAATGCATTACATTTTTCATCAATACCCATCATGGTTGGCCTTAAAAAAATATAACATATAAAAATTCTATAAAAAAATATTATATATATTTTGAAACTATTTTTATACACTTTTTACAATGTCAATATACAATAGGAGTTATAGTAACATTGACTGTACAACCTCAAGAAAATGACATAACTATAGAATTTGTAAAATAAAACAAATAGCGCATTTTTTAAAATAGAACTTAGTAAATTAAATAAATGATTCTAATTACCCATGAAGGTATCTATAAAATAGAAACTGCTTCTTATATTTGGTAGAAACATGAGTATAATGAATTCAGAACAAGATAAGGGTTTTCATCTCAGTTCCTATTCATTAATACATGTTTTAATGTTATGTAGTAGTTTATTATTTCTATGCAGATTACACTAAAAAATAATCAATTTTGAAAAATTACAAGATTTAATTCATGGTATTTATTAAACTATATAATTTTTAATCTTCAAATAATGTTTTATTCAAAAATTACGTAAGTTATAAGGGTTCCATCTCAATCACTCTTCATTGTGGAGTGATTTCATATTGTTCATCAATATTCATTAGTATGGTGTATCTAATGACGCCATGATTTATTATATCATAAATTATGTTTGAACTTATAAAATAATCTTCTATTATATATATTAATTTTTGAAGGTTATGATTATTGTCTTTTGTGAAATAAAAGTTTAATTTTTTAAATCAATATTATTTCATTAGTTATAATGATTCACATTGATTTTTATCTTTAATTTAAAATTATGTATCCTATTTATATTTAGGGAGATCACATTGACTGCAATATTATTTAATATTGATTTTCAATCCTTTCTAAAAATGAATCAATTTCAAGAATAGTTATTTAATATTGATATTGTTCATCAATATTCATTAGTATGGTGTACATAAAATGGGATCTTTTATATTTATCTTGTTAATACTTATGGTTTAGTCTTTTGTTATTCCTTGAATCAAAATAAAGGAACTCAATTCCATCTGATGGGTCTATTAATTCTTATGATTTATATATTGTTTATTATCCTATTTTGGCATAAATATGATTGAATTTCATAATGTGATGTGTGGGAATATAATTATATTTCCCTATAATTTATTCTATAAAGATTTATATAACATTCTATTTTCTGTAAAGGATTAGGGAGTGAACCTAAATCCACCTTAAGATGTTGTCTACTTTATGATGATGATCATTGAAGTGGTTGTTGATTATATTTATCTTATCTTGTTTTATGTTGTTCTCACATAAGAATGATTATGTGATGTAATGATAAAATTTCCTTATTCAAATTTCTAAAATTTTCAACAACCTTTTTATGATATCTTTTTATTATTTCTGACTCTCATGTTATGATTTACTTCAATTTTTAATCATTTTTTGGGCTTCAAAGCTCACCCTTTTCCATATATACTTCCCTCGGAAATGAAATTATGTCTTAAAAGAGCTATGAGAGTTTGGTGAACTATGTGGAGTTATAATGAATTATTATTTTTTATGTTTAATATCATGTATTTTTATGCTTAATCATCCAAATACACAGGACCATTAAATCTTCAAAATCTACAGTTGGAAATATATGTTAAGAATCATGAAATAAACTATGTTTTAGTCTTGAGTCACTATATTAACTCTTTATTAATCAATAATATAACCTAGATGTAATCAATAATTAAAAAACAACATTTTATGAACACTATCAGATGTACTGTTGATTCATGGTGAATAATACAGTCCTGCTTCCATGCTCCATGGTCCATGGGTCGTTGGTGGTTCAGTCTTTCAAGGTGGTCGATGGAGGCTCATAAGGGGAAGGAAAGCTCCAGTGCAGCGGTTTGGGTGTGTCAACCTGGCCTCCCTCTCCCTTTTCAGAATAGTGCTTTTCTGAAGGTTATAGGGGATGCTTTGGGTGGCTTTCCTTGCTCTGACGAGCATAATCTTCGTGGCCAAGAGTCCCAAGTGGCACGGATCTGTGTGGAACTTGATCCCACCTTGCTGGTTCCGGAGAAGATTTATATTCAAGTGCCGGGGTCAGTGGTCTGGGACCAGGAGGTAGTGTACCCGGTGTTCCCCAGGTACTGTTCGCCATGTCTGTTGCGGGGTCACTTGTTACAGATGTGCCGGAGTGGATATCTCGGGGGTTGCCTCCGTGTTGGTTCCAAGTTACGCGCTGGTCCTTCTCCATCGTGTCACGGTGTTCTCTCTCTTTTATGCTCGGTCATGAACTCTGGTCTGTCTAGAAGTTCTTCGGTGGATCAGACCTGCTCGATGCCAGGTTCTTCAGAGGGGGGCAGTTTAGGCCCTGTTTTCCTGGCCGCTGTCCCTTGCCCCTGCCAAGATCACCTCATAAACCTATTGAGGTCCATGTTGAGATACACTTTCTGGGGAAGCAGAATACAGGCGGCCTCTTTGACTTCCATCTGAGGGTGCCCAGGAGCATCATCACTGATTGGCGGATGCCGGCCTTGTCGTTGGCCTCCAGGGTGGGTGCTATCCTGCACGCCAAAAAAGCCGGAGCTCGAGGTGTTTTCCCCGTTTTGGTGGAGTGGAAGGAAGACCAAAAGGTATGGCCTCCTTATGCTCCAGGCATGCGTGTTTTTTTTCCCGTGTACGTCCCGACCCGGGGGCAGGCCCGTCGGTTGGCATCGAAGGTCTTAGGGTCGGGTACTCTTTCGAGAAGCAAGGTTTTGAGGGGGAGGCGCCCCCGGAAAAGGGGGATAGTATTGTGGTGAGTGAGTCTCTTCATGTGGACTATCCTTCGACTCTTGTTCCATTACCTGTTAGTCCGGCCTAATGCCGTGGACTCTGCACCCGGCAGATGTTGAAGAAACTACATGGAAGGGAGGTTCCCCTATTCCCATCTGTACTGACCAATATAACTGGGGTCAAATCTAGTAAAGGCATGATATAATGTTTCCCATTATGATCCGGAATGCCCGCGTTTTAGGGGCTAGGGTGAAGACCGACTTTGTCTCTACGGAAGTCAGTATCCACAAAATCAAAGTGGTGGTGATCATTGAGCGTAAGAAGAAGGTTGAAAAAATCCAAGATTTTACACGCAAATTAGGAATGCATGTGTCCCTGCATGCAGCCCCGGTTAACAACCAAATATGTCTATTCATGAAGAGGGAAGTTTCAGTGGAGATGATGCAGTCCGGGGAGAAGCATATCACAGCGACGGTGGTAGGTGATGGAGAAGAGATGTATTTCTACTTTACCTATGGTAGTTGTGACGCTCAAAGGAGGGAGCTGCTGTGGGAGGAACTGAACGAGTTTAACCTAGGGGATCAACCCTGTGTGGTGGGAGGTGAATTCAACATCATCATGCATCCGGACGAGAGGATGGGGTGGGGGGATTTTACGAGGAGAGCTAGCTTATCCTTTGTGCAGTGTATGGCAGGGAAAGGGTTATCCTATTTGGGGTACTCAGGTGTTCCTTTCACCTGGTGAAACAATAGAAGGGGCGGAAGATGAAGCTGGAGTAGGCTGGACCGTTGCTTTGCCAACATCCATGCCATTTCCAAGTATCCAAACACGAGGGTAAGTCACCTAACTCGTAGTATTTCGGATCATTCACCGCTCATGCTTTCTCTATGTAAGACAGATGAAGTGACGAGGAGTTTCATGTTCACCAGCCAGTGGGCGTTGTATCTAGAATATCATCATGTGGTTGGGAGGGTCTGGAACGAGCCGCCTCGGGGTCATGCATGTGTGGTTATCCACTCAAAGATGAGGAGTTTGAAGCAGGAACTTCTGATGTGGAGAAGGTCTCGTCCTTCCCGAGTCCAGGAGCAGGCGAATTGGAAACTGGCCATCCAAAGCCTGGAGGCCAAAATTGAGGCTTGTTGGGATGACGAGCTATATGGTGAACTTTCAGAGTTAAAGGGATCCATGCAGGAGTTGGTGCTCGCCCAGGAGAGACAGGCGAGGGAACAGTCCAGGGTAAAATGGCTAAAGGAAGGGGATAAGAACACTGCTTTTTTTCATGCATGCTTACAGGAGAAGAAGCGGGTCATGAAACCCAATCTTGCGATGCGGGATGGATCCACTTCAGATGACGTGGAGGTGGTTGGGGGCAGGGCGTGCGAGTTATTTAAAGATATCCTAGCAGGTTCTAGTGCGAACATGCATGGAGGTTACCCGTCGGGGACGACTGGAATTTGGGAGGACATCCCGATTATGGTCTCTGAAAAGGATAATGCCTTCTTGGAAAGCATTCCAAATGAAGAGGAGGTGCATGCGGCGATGTGGAACCTGAACCCAAATAGCGCCGCAGGGCCAGATGGTTTTCCAGGCTCTTTCTACAGGGGCTCCTGGGAGGTGGTGAAAGGTGATCTGGTAACTGCCATACATGACTTCTTTCGGGGGTAGCCTCCCTCACATTGCTTACGTGACTACTATGGTCCTTCGGCCGAAGAGAAGATATCCTTCCTCCCTATACCACTACCATCCCGTGAGTATGTGCAGCTTCCCCTATAAGGTCCTGGCAAGTATCATAAACAGGAGGTTGTCCAGTTTCCTTCCTCGGTGGGTTGCTCCGGAGCAGCATGTCTTTGTCAAGAACCGATCGATCCAGGGTGCTATGGCTATGTCACAGGAGATGATGAGAGATTTAAACACATCTGCTCATGGTTATAACGTGGTAATAAAGCTTGACATGAACAAATCTTATGACCAAATGGAATGGGGATTCATGAATAGAGTACTTGCGAAGATGGGAGTCTCTTGTTGGGCATGCGACATCATCTTTAGGTGCGTGAGTTCGCCGTGGATGTCTGTGTCATTTATGGGGAGATACTATGGTTTTTTCAAAACTGTTTGTGGCCTTCGCCAGGGCGATCCTCTCTCCCAGAGTTTATTTATCATAATGCAAGATACACTGAGTCGGATGATTAAGAAGGGGGTCCACCAAGGGGCCATTTTGCCTTATCGTAGGAAGCATCGCTTGGCCCCTGTCTCGCATTTGATGTTCGCTGACGACACGATTGTCTTCATGAATAGTGGGTGGAAGTCCCTTCGGGAGTTGAACAGAATCCTCGAGGAATACTGCTTCTGGAGAGGACAAATCATTAACAAAGAGAAGAGTAGCTTGTTTATTCCGTCTTCGTGCAACTCGATCAGGGTGTCCAGGATGGGCAGCGTGCTGGGAATGGGGAGAGGATCCTTTCCTATGGAGTATCTCGGTACCCCTATCTCGGTGGGTCGAACAAGGATTAGTGACTTTGATAGGGTGGTGAACAGGATCTCGGATCGTATTTTGAATTGGAAAAACCACTTTCTGTCCTTCGGAGGTCAGATCACCCTGGTGAATAGCGTGCTATCTGCGATCCCGGTGCATGCATTGGCCTCCTCGAGCATGTCGAAGGGGGTTATCTGACGTATTGATAGGATGTTTTCACCCTTAATATGGGATTCTTTAGGTGAGGGTAAGAGATAGTTGGTGTCATAGGATAAAATGGCCTGACCCATGAGTGAAGGGGGGATCAATGTTAAGAGCATGGTAGACACGATCCACTCCATGCATACGAGACTTGCATGGGAGACCAATGTGGATCGAACCTTGTGGGGGACACAGACGTATTAGAAGTATAAGGACGATAAAGCCCATGGCGCGGCATGGGGCTCAACTTTATGGTCTTTAGTGTTTAATATCATTCCGACTCTTTTATCGCACTCGCAATGGATTATCGGGGATGGCAACATATCCTTTTGGCTCCACAGCTGGGTGGGCGAAGTGTTGGGCTATCCGGGATGCCCGACCCCAACCATCTCATTTAGGGAGGCGCGAATGTACCCCCTATTTTTTAGTTTGGTTCTTGATGGCCCACAGCAAGAAGTCATTGACTCCGTGGTTATTAATACAGAGCAGGATAGATGCGTCTACACTCTGTCTACCTCGGGGAAGTTTAATGCTAAGGATTTTTGCAGCAGGGGTGCCCCGCATGGTCAACGTGAACGGGGGAAAATCATGGCTTGGTGTAATAAGATACCTGCAAAACTCAAATTACTTACTTAGAGGATCTTAAAGAAAGAAATTCCCTCTGATGATCAAATTAAACAGATCAGTATCAGTCTAGCATCATGTTTCCAGTGCTGCGGGGAGCGAAGCGAGGATAATATGAACCATATCTTTTTCGACGGAGAATGGGCTCGTCACATTTGGAGTTTCTTTGGATCCCTTACAGGCTTCCTTCCATGTGAGGGAACGACGGGGATGTATATTGAACATTGGTTTCAGGAGGATAGCGGGACAGAGGAGGAGAAGAAGGTGTGAGCCATTATTTTCAACATGGCCTCTTGGTGCCTTTGGCATGCGAGGAACCAGGCCAAGTACGAGGGGAGTAGTTTCACAGGTCCTTCCATGGTGGAAAATGTCTTCTGCTTTCTGGTTGACTTGCTTGGCACTGCGACCTTCGAGAGGGGGGCGTTCTCTCTTGGGGTGGTGCAGAATACCCAAAGGAGGGGTAGTCGGTGTGGTGAAGAGGTGCAGGGAAGGTGGGTTCAGTGGTCCCCCCCCCCCCGAGCTGGCATTAAACTCAACTCGGATGGACCTGTGTGTTGTGTGACATGCATGGAGGAGGAGTCATTTGGGACTCTAAAGGAAACATGGAACTTGCCTTTGCGGCGCATTATGGAAGCGGTTCTTCGATAGGAACAGAAGGTATGGGGGTCTTATCCGGACTATCCTTAAGCAATATCAAGGGTATTTCTATTGACCACATTGAAACCGACTCAATGGTGATCCATGACACTCTCCAGGATAAAGGCATTACCCCATGGTCCATCACCTACATAATTAGACAATGAAAGTATCTCATCAAGGAAAACATCATAATATCACATATGTGGCGTGAGTGGAACAAAGTTGAGGATTATATGGCCACAACTGCGGTACCAGGCTCTCAGATGGTGTGGTTTAATAATGTGTCCCAGTTGAAGCCAGAGGGGGTGAATCTTATTCAGGGAGATGTTCTTGGATTGCATTATTTCAGGCCCCCATAATGTTGGGGTGCCACGTCGTTGTTTGGTCCTTTTGGGCCCCCACCCTTTTTTTGAATAAAAATGCTAATGTTGGATGGATGAAGAATATTTTTTATATATCATCATGTAATATATATCCATTCATGTATTAATTAAACTCCACTTTTTGACCTAAACATTCTGGTTCATGTCATTTCAGACATCAAATTGTGAAATAGGGATATATATTGTGTAGTATATTAGTTTTTTCAATATAAATTTTGTGGTTAAATACAATTCATATATTAAATATTGGATGCATAAAGAAAGCAATTAAAGTGAAAAAGAGGTTAAATAGTGTGTACTTTTTGTATAAATTGTCCACATTAGTAATTTCATTATAAAAATACATTTTTAATCCCTATAGGTGTATCAAAAATTTACAGTGATTAAGATACAAGGAGTTTATCTTGATGTACATCCCATATTATTATACTACATACATGGAAAATTTAGAATATATGTATTATTATATAAACCTTATCATTATTTATTTAGTGTATTATTTATTGAATTTTAGATGGAATTTCTTAAGATTTATTTTATATTTAAGGCCTAATAATGTTCAAAATAAAATTATGAAATATATACCATGTATATTAATTAAATGTTGACTAGATAACATGAGTTAAAATTAGTGCATGCTATGTAGATTAACATATGTTCAATGTTTATTTTATTGACATGTATATGAAATGTAACTATATGTAGTTTTTTATTTTTTTAATCCACATGAGTATATTGTAAAATATATAAATACATGTTGAGTAGTTTAAAATTTTACTCTTTGTGTTTCTCTCAAGTAAAATCTGAGTAATTATTATAATAAATTTTAAATAATATTTATTTTTTATTTTAAAAAAATAACAATGAATGTGTATATTTTTGATATACTAGATAAAGATTAAGATAAATGAAATCAAGTGATAATTAGACAATGAATAAAAATAATTCATAGGGTTTTTATGTTAATAAGGTAATGAATTAAAATAAATGTGATTAGTTTATTTTAAATTATTGGCCATTAAACTAGTTGATGATCGATTTTTGAGGCTGATCCATGTATATATGGGTATCATTTAATTTAATTTCAAAATGTGTTTTTTTTTCAATTTATAATTATTTTAAATTAAAATTATGGATCATGAGTAAACCCCTTATTATTACATAAGATCATCCATGCCTATTGTTTCTTTTACCTAAAACACCCTTATGGTTCCTATCACCGGAAAGTGAAAAAATAAAATGAAATGATAGATCTCTTAGGATCAAGGGTTTGGTTTAATATTGAGTCGTAGAGAAGATAAATGTAAAATATAGACATGATAGTGGTGGAATGCCGCAAAATGAGCCTAGACCCGCACAATGAGTCTTTCCTGAGGGTCAATGTTTTGTTTAATGTCTACTAAATAAAAACAATTTAATAAATTATCATGGTAAAAACACATTTTATTAATTCTAGTTCTATATGATTAATGGTTTATTTTAGGGATTCATGATAGTGATTAAAAAAATAAATATATTAATATGATATAATTTAATGAAGATAAATGTATTATATGTAAAAAATTTATCGTTACATGGTTAATCACATATGTAAAACAACATTATATTAATAATAAATCATAAATAGAAAATAGAAAAATCATATTAAATTAAATTCCTTAGGATAATATTAATTTACTATAACTTATATTTTATGAGATAAGATGGACCCATAGTTAACATGTTGGTTAAATCATTTTTTACCTATATAATTAATTATTATAAAATCAAAACAATGTTGGTGGTATGGATTAAGAAATATTTTTTATATTTAATCTACTTTTTTTATTTAGTGTTCATTTAGAAAAAAATTTATAGAAATTCTATTATTGGATTTAAGTATTAGGGAGTCCACTTAATTGAACATGGATATACAAGACCCTAAGTGGGAAGACCGTTGAACATAAAAACATTCTTATAATTTTTATTTGTTTTCCATGATTGTATGAAGAAACATATAGATAGTTTACACTAGAATATCCATATTACCTGAAATTCCAAAATTAATGGTGTGGTTCATTGAAACATTATTCAATAAGGGTTGTTTAACAATTTTTCAATTATTACATATCACATAATATTTAAATCCCAAATGTATTAATAATATGATTTTAAATTTTTGAATATTAATGTATATTTTCTCAACCAAATTATCCATATGGTTAATAGTATAAAAATATAATATAATTAGTTAGTGAAACATTCAACAATGTTTTATAGTATTCTGGGTTATGCAACACTATGAATGGGAGTCTTTTGTGCTAGAATTCTCAATCCACAATCCACCTTCAAAGGAAGTGAGTGATGTGGAGTTTTAATGTAAACTAAAAACATCTAAATGATGACATAAATATTTAGTTATCTATTTTTAAATACATTTATTGATAAATATGGTATTCATAATACAATATGGATTAATATAAGATAATTAATCATCTTTGTGTTCATTATTATGAAAGCTCTAGAAAAAACTATAAGAGATCCCAAAGGATCTCTCCATGAGAAATCTTTGATAAGGAATTCCATATAGGCTATATATAGTCAATAGTTTTGGGAATATAGAGTGCCTAGTTTTTCTATGGATTCAAATACCAAATGAATTTCATAATAATGGGAATATATCAAAACACCTTTAGAGACTATGATGTTTTATTTTAAATAATAATATGATAATTAATGAGATTTCTCTCTTAGATCACATCATTCACTTAAAATTTTTGACAATGATACGAATAAAAAAAACATTTGATACTTATTGTTTGAAAGGGGAAAGGTCCATATAATATCTCTAATAATAAATCCAATTATAAAGTGTCGTTGAATCAACCTTCAAAGAATATGATGATATAGGTGAAAGAATGGGAATATAGTGATACATATGTCACCAAAGGAATGAAATTGTAACAGAAGAAAATCCACACCCGTGAAAAAAAGTAATGTGAAAATATTGTTTCAATTTTTATCAAGTGAAATTTATCTATTTTAAGAAACCTTAAATTAGATAAAATGCATGGTTATAACATATATATTTATATATCATAACAATGTATATTTCCAAACACAGCACTTGTCGAGGTGAATATATGATCATAAAAAAGATCCATAATTACGGTTGTGGCTATTGGAGAATTCTAGCTAACAGAGCCAGCTAAAATGATATTTTCTCTAAAATATTATTATTATATTTCATTAGTAAAAAACGTTATTTTTTACCTCTAAACATTATAAAAAATAAATTAATTTCAAATATGGGAAGTAGTTGTGATTCATAATAAGGAATGATTTGTAAGGTATGGAATATTTAATTAATGTGCATTATTTGTTTGATTAGAGAAACCATGTTATAAGGACCTATCATTAAACCATACAAAAATCATATATTTAAATAAGTATTCATTTTCAATTATTTTCAAAATAATTTATTTTTAATGTTTTGTAGAATAAATTCCTTACACATACCTAAATAATATTTAAATAAAAAATTGGAAACATGAAATAAGTATCCATTTTTTAAAAAATATAAAAATATAATGATATAATAAACATATTTATTCGTGACATATCTTTACAATTATCATTATAGTCCCGTCATTTTTGTAACACCCCAAGATTATGTGTTTTTTTCAAATAAATATAAAAATTTATATATTTGTAGTGCAAACAATATCAAATTTTTATTACATTAAATACAGAAATTTTTTTCCTAGCATTATAAGAAATACCATGTCATGCTAGAACTAACTGCAACATTGGGTTAACTTACATTACACCTAACATAGTGGTATAACAGAACCACGATATATTATAGTTATTTTAAAATGAATGTTATAACCTAGCTGTTAAACAAAGATATATGAAAAATAGTAAAAATTATATATTAGTTATAACAATTTAATATTACTAAATCATATTTATTAAATTTAATATATTTTTGGTAAAGTCTTTAAATGTTCTGAAAATACTATTTTATTGGAAAAATGATTGGTATGTATTTTTTAAATCAGTAATAATATTAATTATTAACACTTCTAAAAAATTAGTTTTAAAAAATAAATTTCAGATTTTAAATCATCATGTTAAAAATATCATATAGTGTAATTTTTGGTTTTTTTTTTGAAAAGTTTCATTTTTTGAAAAATAGTGATAAACATTGAATTGAAAATGAAAAAATGTTTTTTCATTTAACTTATTTCTAGATTAATTTATAATTTAAAAATGGTAAAAAAATTAATTATCTAATTACACATTACATAAACCAATTTAGGTTATATTAATCAATTTCATAATGAATTTTTATATAAAAACATTGTAAAATTTTGATCATTTTCTCTTTAAAAGACCCCTTTTATGTTGCGAATGTGGTATTAATTTCATAATAAAATTCAAACTTTTGTGAGTTCAATTTGGAAAAATATATTCCATAATTTGAATTAAAATAATTAATATTATCTAATATTGAAAAATATATTTCACTCAAAATGAATAATACAAATAGTAATAATTATTTACTATAGCAAAGGTAAAAAATTGTTTACCAAGGGGTGTAAACAAAATAGATCTGGGTTAAAAATAACCCAAAACATTTATTACCCTTATTCTATCAAAAAATATATAAATTATGTATTGTATTACGTATAATGGTACATTTTGGGATCCTTTTTACAAGAATAAAGACTGGGCTGAATTATATATTAAAAAAATGAAAAGTGTGCAACTCACCTCACTTATAAAAGGACACAACTTTTATTCTCCCCTTTTAAATTTAATATTTTTTGGTTACTCCTATACATGTTGAAATAACTTCCATGATTACCTCCTCTCATCCAAAATTTTTTATTTTAGATATAAACCCATCCTAGAAAGTATTATGGTGCTAAATTACGGAGGATTCCCAAAGAATAGGTAACATTCACCACTGAAGATTTTTGTTATATTTTTTCTTCCCCCTCGGGAACATAAAATTATACCCTGATGATATAAAACATAAGTATATAAAATATAAAAGTAGGACATCATATTATGTTAATGACCAATAATCTTCTCCAGTCCCCTCAAATGGTTTATGATATCATTAGTCATGTCTACGGAGGACTATCGCCTCATGAAATGATCTCATTCATTTTTCCAATACCACCTCTCATGGATAGAAGTAATGATCGATTAATTATTTATATATTATACTTTTGACATTATTATTATAATTGAATTATTATTTCTCATATACCTTCTTACATTCCATTTTGTAGGAATGCGATGACATTGCTCATGTGTACGAACGACCACCACCTCGTAGAGGGATGACATTCATTAAAACATTATATGGAAGGTAATAAAGATAGTTCTATTGAAAAAATGTGATATACATTACAAAAAATTATCCTGTAATTAAAATATATCAATTAACTTTTTTTTCAATCTGAAAATAAAATGGAAACAATGTTCGTGTGTGTGTGTATGACCGACTGTCTTCTTAAACAATGTATTTTATTTTCTATCAATAAAATATATAGATTAATATAAATAAATATATATTAAATATATATGATATATATATCATGGTTAAATAAAATTATACGATTAAACCACAATCAAATTAGTAAGGAAAAATAGTTCAAAATAGATATGAGAAGAAAAGAAATTATTACTCGAGACATCACTTTACCATGAAATTTTTATTAATTATGTAATAAAAGGTCTTAAGATAAAAATATATGGTATGATAAATATATATTCATGGTTTTTTAAAATAAATATCAGAAAATTATAAATTTAATATAGGAGGTTTGAATATGTACGAAAGAGTTTGAGACTTAAGGTTGGGGATTCTCATCTCACATTTTTACTTATATGAGAAATATAAAATACACACCGCCTATTTATTTTATATGATGTATATAATTCCGTGAATGTATTTTATAATTATTATTTAGAAAATTAGTTGGATTGGAAGGTCCATTTTATGATCTCTCTTTTAAGGGTTTATGGTTCAAAAAGTTGCCCAAGCAGTAAGAGACTGTTTTCTCAATTTTCCTTTATTGAGATAGATGTAATGTTATTCACATATATTAATTTTTTAGATGTATATTGTAAACTTAATATAATTATATCTTAATAAAAATTTTATGATATTCCTATATGGGGCTTATGTTGTTATGTTACCAATGTGGTAATGATTACATATTACAATCTCATAGTTTGTCAGGATTGTTTTTGATTATGATGCTAATGAAAAAGTAAAATGATATATCTATAAAGAAACCAATGAATTTTATTCATCAAGTATTATTTCATGAGAATAAATGTTTTCCAGTAATTTTCCTCACTTTAAGTACTCAATAGATAAATATAGTTCTTAATAAAAATCTTCTTTTCTATCGAAAACACTTTCTCTTTTGAATCCACGTTTTATCAGAATATTTTCACAAATGATTAAAACCTATTTTTAATTATTTATTAAATAAATTTTTACCCATGTTCTACTTTTTAGTTTTTTTGAATGAATTATACAGGCCTTTTGAAAAAATAAACCATTTTTTGATTTTATTGAAAATTTGAATGAAATATTTATGTTTGATATGTAAGGAAATTCACACCATCATGGCCATTTTTTCATTGAAGATTCACTTATAATGTTTTATTGGTTATTTTAATATAAAATGATTTTTAGAATATTTTATGTTTTATGATTAGTTTTCATAGTTGATTTTATATTCTCCATAAATAAAAACCTAAATTATTTTTAAATAATCCATTATTTTCAATGAAATTAATTTAATAAATTTTTTATAAATTTATACATTAAATAAATTATTTTCATAGAAATTTGATATTACAAAAAAATGTTTTAAATAATCATTCAAATGAATTTTCCATATATTATTACATTTTTTGCTGCCACCAATTCTTTAATAGGGATATGAATCAAGGATAACATTATTATTAATTCTTTGAAGGGTTTATTATAGAAATGTATTTATGAAACCTGTTTTTATTATATAGGATATAAATTGGTTGAAATATTCTAAAACCACCTTCTTTTTCATGGTTTATGAAATGATGAAATGAATATAAAACCTATCTATGTTCTATAGGTTATAATATAATGAAATGTTTATGAATCCGATATAATTTCATGTTTTTTGATATGATGAATTTTTATGTTCATTTAGAATGATTATTTCTTTTTTTCGTTTGATGGGTGGGAGTATATATTTCTATAGTGAATTGGTTAATGATATATTTTTCAAGATCTTAGTGGGTGAACATGTATCTAGCCTAATCTTGAAATTTATGGTGGGTAATTAGAGCATGCCTGAAAAATAGTGTACATGGGAAATTAACCAAATCCCAAAAAATGTAAAAGGGTTGTTATCTAAAACCAAACATGTTATTAATGATTCAGTGTGTATCTTTCAAATAATACTTTATGTTATTGTATATATGATACAATTTTATGTCTTATTCTAGTGTTATTCTCTCATAGATCATGTTATTTGACTCCCTTCAAATTCATGCCCTATTTAACACCAATATTTATTACACGACTCCTGACTATGACCTTTGATATGCATGAAAGGATTTTAAAATTTTATTCTCATGTTATCAAACACTTTTTATATTGTTATTGTTATGTATATCACTAATTTACCCATAGTATGAATTTTATTGAAAAAATTCTTATATTTACTTTCCCCGGATTATGAAGAATTATTTTTATATAGGAGTTCTAAATGGTAAGATCTTTATTGGAGGCATTTTAGATGTTTCATCAATTAATAAAATTGAGTTTAAAGTTTCCAAATTCACTAAATGTTTATAGAAACTGTGAATTTTTTTATGTAATATAATGAATATTCATCATTAAATATGTAATATCTATATTTGATCATCTAGTGTTAATGTTTTAGGTCTTTTAGGAATCATTTAGTTAATATTTAGAAACTAGGATAGGAAATAGTTTATTGAGATCCATAGGGATATTTATATAGAAATGTCAAGGGATTTATTTAAGGAAACATATAAGGATGACTGAAGGTGTATGAAATATTTCTTTGAATTTTTTGTAATGTACCACACAGACTAACTCTGAAACCAGTAGCTAGATCAGTTTTCACATGGCTTCAATTGTCCCTCACTGTACACTATATTACCTACTTGTAACAAGGGTTGAATGGTTTTATAGTGGGGGAGAATGTACTCTAATTATCACAGTATAACATTGATATAAGATTAAAGAATCAATAAAAATATTAGAGGTATTAATATTAAATTAGAAGTATCATAAAATAAATTTAACAACTAGTAATGAGATAAAGTGTCCAAAACAAATATCCATCAATGCATGAATGTATAGATGATTTTGTATAAGGTATACAATAAATACATAGTAGGCAATACACAACATCATAACAGAAGAAAAAAATCGAAAAAAACACCAAGGGCTAACTTTAGGAGTATCTTGGTCTTAAGATCAGTTCTATTTTCTTAAATCCAACATACAATTTACCACACAATCCATGATCCATGGGATTATGAACAGGATGTATACTTGGGTACTAGAGGCGGCCTGAGTAGGAAATGAAATATAATAAGTATTCCACTAAGAGTGTTTTATAAATAATAATCAATTCTCTATGTAAAAAATAAAATTGTAAAATTATACAAAATATATAAAATTATAGATAATAAAAATATGCAGGCTCTACTTCCAATAGGACACCTAGTTGGCTCAACCTGCTTTGACACAAGAGGGATTGAGTCTGATCAGTAACCATATATATATAGTAGTCATTTTTATATATACACACACATATATATAACATATTTATAACTATATATTAATACTATAATGGATGATGTTTAGAGCCACATACATGGATACAAGGTGTTAGTAGGACTCATGGCATAACTCAAGAATCCATGGAATGTCAAACAAGACCAAGGATACAAAAATGGTATAAGCCTGGATATCATATGAATGTAAATAATATTCCCCATCACTTGAGATGGTTTTGTGATTCATCATGACAAACCCTATATCAAAAATACTGTGGTGTTTTATTCCATCACACAAATAAAATAAGAAGTATGTGGGATGTCATGCCCAACACCCTATGTAAGGGAGAGTGGCTCACATTGATCAATATGTCCATTAATCATTGTTCAACAACCAATAATCATGGAATACTAATATTAATATAATATAGGGATTACATATATAAAATATATAACCACTTAACCCAACTTAATTATTTTTTTCACCATACATATATTCCATATCATAATTATGGAAGATGTTGGAAAACCTTCTTATCCAAATTAAATCAATAGATTCGAACCATTTAATTTAATAATCATGGAAAATTAATTCACAATCAATTATATTTGATATGATTATAAAAATTCAACAATATGATTCAAGTAAAAATATAGAGGTTCTTTCCCCTAACCAATTCAATATAGACAATTATTTTCAATATTTATTTTGTTCCATCATTTGAAAAAAGAGGGTTGGGTGAAATATCATTAATTGTTTTCAGTATACAAGAAAGAGTTATAAAACAAGTTATACTAATAGATATTCCATACCAATCCATCATGCATGTTACTTATGAATTAGTCCATAACCATATAGAATATGGGTTGTGCACCTAGTTATATTATATTTGTATACCACATCCTTCAAAAGTTTAGATAACCTGCCTTACATTATAGAATACAACACACCTCAATGAGTGGTTTTGTTATAAGGAAACTATATAATAAATTATACTCATGGAAAACATCCATAAGATTGGATATAAACATAAGGTACAAGACAATAAAAAATGAAAAAATAAATATATCTGGGATATATGGATTAGGATATTAGTTTCTACACAACTAATTTTAAATAAAGGAGGCATCGCTTAAAAATACCAACATGTGACACAATAAAAAGTTTTATAAATCCATTAAACATTGAATAAAAATATATAGAAAACCAACTATATTTCAACAAATATTTAGTCATCCAATATCGATGATTGATTTAGAACGGTTCCACATAAATCAATTAAATATATGAATACCCTAAAATATTGAAATTCATACCACATCCTAATAAAATTTATGATTAAAAAATTAAACAATTTTATAGGTAGGAGGATTTTTATTATCACCAAGGGATAATCGATGTACTTGATGTCTTGGGAAAATAGAGGTTGTATGAAGGATATATCTTCATTACTATAGGAGTATGAGAAGTAGATCTTAGTAGAGTATTGTTCATGGGAGTTTTGAAGTAAATAGTGGGAGAGGAAATAGTGAGGCGAGATAATTTTGGCAATTTCCATCAACTTTTATGAGGTGAATTATTTGGCCTTATGGTTATCCAACCTATGAACCCACTCTGTTAGATCCACTTCCCAAGGAACCCCCTTTCATGGGATGGCCACAATATTCAGATAACTATGAAAATCCCATGAAAAAAAGACCATTTTCAAGAATGTTGCAACACACACATGGCCATGAAGACCATGTCTCATGGATTGATCAAACATTGAGAGACCTATATCTCAAATGGATGAGCTAAATGGTTTTTCCATGTGGACCACAGGATTTCTAGAAACCTGTGCACCCCTATTAGATATCCTTGATTTTGTGGTTTTGGGGTCTAGAACTCCTTAAAATATACGAAACAACTAAGACACCTATTTGTATTTTAGAAAAATCTTAAAATAACACATAAAATTATTATAATTCATGGAATGTCATTCTAATTTGTTTTCAATTCCGACCATCAAAAAAACTGAAACTAAAATACTTTATGAAGAAACTCATCAGGTCTAAATCCCATGTTGTTAAAACATCCCTACATTAATAAATATTTTCCTTAAGAAGAATTGGGGTATATATAGAATGAAAACCCAATCTACACAAGTCATGATGTTTCATTCAAAATCCATGTTTCATTTACAAATTCCAAAAGGACTTCCCAGAATCAATTTTTGTACAACACATAATAAATTAAAACATGATTCAATATGGAAATTCAAGACACAAAAAATTAGAAAAATTTTACATGATCACATATTTCCTGATACATGATCATCACATTTTATATTTACAATGTCATCCTATTTTTATCCCAACTATTGGTTCTTACATCCAATTCTGAGCCACAATATTCTGACCATTAGAATAGTCTATTTAAGTATACTTGTTATACTCTTAAAATCTCATTAAATTCTTACCAATAGATCAAAAGTTTGATTCCAAATTGACCTCATATAACCCTTTTCGAAATGATATATCCATGGAAGGACTTGGATGAATTTTACATTTCACACATATTATCTTCGTGGAATCCTTAAAACTATTCATCATTGACCGTATTCACCTGAACAGGAAGGGAACAAGTCGACTTAGTTTTAGCTAGCATATAAAAACCAAAAAATTAATTACTTATCTTTGGAATATCAAATTTTCCACAACTAGTTCTTCTGAATACCATAACATAATTCTGGTGATGTCTCATGCAAAACATTCATTTATGTTTTCAATCCATATCATGAATATAGGTGTATTCCATCTCCATCATCTTTGGATTTTTATAGTTACAAAAAAACAAAAGATCATGAGATCATGTCTGAGGAAACCTCAATATCATGTCTTAGGGTACTAGGATTCCACTCACGGAAGTCTATACTCTAGCATTAATGAGGGAGATATCGGTAAAAATCCAAATTTCCACTTATCAAGAACACTTACCTTGTCTATTGTGGAATCCCCTAGCTATCATGTTAAAGGGGAAGTTGGTTCCCATGAGTACCTCTAAGGAATTACTACTTAGGAAATCAAATATCAAATAAGGAAATGAAGACTTTATACATTCCATATAAATACCCAAACTTAAACAATATACAATCTTGAATTATGTTAATAATTCACATTAAAGATCTTTTATAGTTTAGTGATTTAGATAATTAGGTCAAAACATGAACAAAAAAACTTTAATATTACATGTAGAAACTTTTATTCAGTATCCATTTTTTATAAAGTAAAAAATCATTGAAAAAAGAGCCATTTCTAGTTTCATGTTATAGAAACAATATCTTTTCATTAATCCCAACCTTGACCCTATTAAACTTTATGTCCAGTGAAAAACATTTATAAAACATAGGATGAGCATATAAAACTCAGTAAGGGATTCAAAAGGAAGGAAAACTCTTAGTTTCTCAAAACAACAAGTAAACCATTAATACCTTATCATAAGTAAACCATTTCACATTTATTAAGTAGTTAATACTCTTTACTAGATAAAATATCATTTCATACCATTTATTTACCAAAATATTATCATATATCCTGTAGAAAGAACACAAACAATATAAAGGTAACATGGAACATAAACATACTTAAATAGAATAACCATATAGTCCACTTCCAAACATATCACTAAATGAAATAGCCATACGGCCGAAATACATACCCAATGCAATGGAGTTTATAAGGTAAGCACCCATCCTAGTTTATCAAGACACCACCCGACATATGGTTTATCACGCAACCACCCATCAAATGTCTAAGTACCAATATAAAATCAAAACACATAAAATATTGTAAATAAAAACATTTTACCAATTACATTGAATTTTTAATCAAAAAAAATTATTTAAAAATATTAAAATAATCAATCCATTTCAAAAACCATTTTCAATACCAAAACACCTTGAAATAGAATAAGGGATTTAATTTATTTTAAAACATTAAGGCTTATAGGGGATGCCAACTAATGATTACAGCAGCGGAGAGGTCATTGACACCACAAACATTAAAAACATTAATTTAGTCATTTAATAAAATGATTCGTAGAAAAAATATTCCATTTGAATGAAATGAAAATTCCAATTTGTTTATACACCATATACAAGAATGTGGTGTATAAATCAAAATATGCCTCAACGAAAGGAGATTGAGATGAAGTCCCTTACCTCATGTCTGACTTGAATCATTTGTTCTTTAATATTCCAAATAATAAAATTTAGTTAAATTATACATTATTAAGAACCTTTTTCATTTTTATTATTTCATTTATATAACATATCACCTTACAATAATAATTAGTTAATTATTTGAGTTCATATCAGACATTTTGTCGATATTCGGAACAAGAGTTAAAATGATCATCTTATAATTATAAATTGTCCATGATAGAGAAATTACATTATCTCCAAAATGATATTCCTGATTTAGATATCACATATATCATATATATCCAGTATATATATGTATTTTTACCAGTACATTACATTTAGAGGTATGAAATGAAATGCACCATTCATTGGGACAGTAAGCCGTACGTACGCTTGAACACTACTTTCATTTCTATTTCATATTAAATGGAAGGAAAAATTAATGAGACATAGGTATATTATAATTCAAATATATTATCATATATATAATTTCAGTAATATTATCCATTATATGTTCCACATATGGCATGAATGAGTCATATCACTTTGATGGGTCGGTAGTCGGCACTTCTTCAAATGAATTTATCATATTTACCCACTGTGGAAACCTTTAAGGTATTTCATAAATAAATAATATTGAATCATAAAACAATATAAATATAATATATATCACACATAAATATAGTTCCATCATAATGGACACCATGAGAGGTGGTTGAGGATAGTTGAACAATCATTGTTTCGTGAGGCAATAGTCCTATGTCAAACAAAGAAGTATATATTCTTTACCCATTTGATGGAGGTGTGTGTAAGTTTAGTTTGAATACATATCATAACAACAACCTATTATATTGAGGATAATTTTTTTTCAATAATATAAATAAATAAAGATTTTAGTGGCTTGGAGAAGGAAAATAAAACAAAAGATCTTAAGGGAAGATGTTACCTTTAAATCATGTAACTCCCTTTGGTTTAAACAAAAAAGATTTCTTTAAGTGCATTCTACCTAAGGTAAGTAATCAAGGAGCGAGGTATGGATATAAGGAGATTAATAGGATATATTTTGGATGATCCAAGGGGCTTGAGAGGTGTGAGTATTGAGTTTGAGGTGAGAAAATTTTATAAGGGGGAGGAGGGTATCATTAGGAATGTTTGGTAATATTCTGTTATTATATAATGATAGTTATTTTATAAAGGAATAGAACTCATTAAATTAAAAGATAAGATGAATCATGTTCGAAATAAAATAATCCAATAATAATTGTACAAGTATTGGATATATTTTTAATCATTATAATCTAATTTATTTAAACAATTCGTTAATGAGGTAAACATTGCATCATTATCGTTTCATAAAAACTATTATTAATTTGATGTCTAAAATTTATAAAAAAAAACACAATGATGTATTAAATTTTTTTATATTTCTAATTAATATTTATAGTTGATGAGATAACTTATATAACCCCATGAAAAATTTGATTTACTAAAAGATATTTGTTTATGTCATTTTTTTCTTTACTTTAAATCAATTAATAAAAAGTGTCATTATAACAATTAAATGGCTTTATGGGGTCCAAAAATATTCCCAAGGATTACAATGGTCATAAATGTATCAACCAATTGTATTTGGACACATGTTAAGGTAAATTAATATTATGAAAATATTATTTTATCCTTGAAATATCTTACTTACCATTAAGTGTGGAAAACAAAAGTCAAAAGTTATTATTCCAAAAAAAAACATCATCTTATTGAACCAAATTTTACTTAATATTAACAACCATTTATTTCGGATTTTTGAAATTTAATTCAAAGAAGCAGTAAAATTTCATTTAAATGAAAAAGTCAGCTTTTTTAACTACTACTCTGTGTATTCACTATTCATAAAAAAAATGATTTTTTTCAGAAAAATAAAAAAAATAAGCCTAATATATATTTTATATTATGGATTCAAAAATGATTTTTATTTTATAAAATTTGATACATAGAAGTTGTATTAATTAATTTAAAAGTAATTCTTGTTGACAAAACAAAAGCATGTTTTAAGAAACAATAACTATCAAAAGATTGACACTTGTTTATGTCCAATGTCATAGTAAAATTACATCCATTGACCAAAATTGGATTAAATGGTAAAAATATAATATAATTACTCTTTAAAACAAATTAAAATGTTAATATAACCATATAAATAAATTATATTAAAAGATAATTTTGAATTAAAATACAGTATTTTTCACAATTCATTAACAAAATGAATTTTTTCATAAAAATACCAAAAATTTACTCAAATTATATTTTGATGTATTGATTATATATTAGATTTTTATTGTGTCAAATAGAACATTGAAAAGTTACCAAAAATAGATTTATAGAGGGTTCCCCATCAAAAGGCGGTAAATTGTCTTCTTAATGAATATTAATGTATTTAGGCTTAAAATTAGATTCATTAACATTTTAATCCTCTAAAATTTATTGGATAACTGTAAAAATAGTTTAAAAATATAATCATATTGTAGTTATTTCTGTTCATTCCCTCTAATAAAATGGATAGTTATTAACTACCATTTAAAATAATATTACATTATTTTTTTAGTATGACTGAGCATTGTGTGCAACATAAGATTACAAAGAAACCTGTTGTTGTGTATCAGGTACACCATCGAACATAGAATCCCATTTTAATGGAAAATTAATATTTAATTCACAAATATTTATCAATATGAAAATGTATTATTCGTTATTTACATGGGATGTTACATCCTTCCCCCTTTTGGAAATTGCATCCTTGTAATTTTATTCACTTATCAAATAAATGGGGGGTATTTATCACTCATATAATTTTTAGATTCCCATGTTGCCTCTTTGACTCTAGGGTTTTTTCATAAATCCTTTACCTGATGAATTACATTATTCTGCAACACATTCTCTTTGTCCTCGAAAATCTGGTTAGGTTATTTCTCATAAGAATGATTCTCTTCCAACTGAACTACCTTTGGGCTCAAAACATAAGATGGATCCGACGTATACTTTTTCAACATTGAAACATGAAAAACATTGTGCACCTGTGATAAACATGGAGGTAAAACAAATCTGTATGAAACTGATCCAACTGTATCTATAATTTTTAATGTCCCACAAACCTCTAACTCATCTTTTTATTCATACCAAAACACATCACACTTTTCCTTGGAGAAACTTTGAGAAATATATGATCACCAACCTCAAAAGAACGATCCTTCCACCGATTATCCGCATAAATTTGCTGTCGGATCTGTGTTGTTCTCATTTTATTCTCAATAAACTAAAATTTTTTCCATCTCTTTTTCCAATTATGGTCTCATATTATTCCTTTAACCGAATACATCCCAAAAATCAGTAGTTCGACTCCTCTTCCCATATAATTCCCTAATTGGTTCCATCTATATAATAGAATGAAAACTGTTATTATAAGAAAACTCAACCAAATAAATATTTTGGTCCCAAATTCCCTGGTAATCCAGTGAAAAAGCACGTAGAATATCATCCATGGTCCAAATTTTTAGTTTTGACTACCCATCTGATTGAGGATAAAAAGTTGTACTAGAATTTAATTCAGTACCCAATGACTTATGAAGGAATTTCCAATAGTTATAAGTGAACATGAGATCATGATCAGATACAATGGAGAGGGTAACTCCATGGAACCTAACTATCTCATTAATATACAACTGAGAAAGTTGATATAGAAACAAAGTATCTCAAATATGAAGAAAATGAGAAGATTTAGTCCACTGATCAACTGTAACCTATATATCATTATTACCTCGTGATTTATTTTTTAATACCACAAAAAAATCCATGGATATATTTTATCATTTCCACTCTAGAACTAGTAATGACTGAAGCATCCCTTTAGGAAATTACTTCCCTACTTTAACCTGTTGGCAAGTCAAACACTTCACAATAAAGTCAGCAATATCTCATATCATTCTATCCCACCAATAAAACTGTCAAAAATATCTAGAAATCTTAGTACTTCTGGGATGAATTGAAAAAGTTGAACTATAAGCTTCACATAACAACTCATTATTCAACTGCTAATCACAAGGCACACATAATATCTTTCAAAACCTAAAAACACAATCTTTATCAATGTTAAATTTAGGAAACATACCCTTTGAAACCAACTCTACCTTCTTCTATAACTCAATGTCTTCATTCTATACTTTCTTCATTCTGTCTGATAGAGATTATTTCACTGACACTTGAAACAACATAGGAATTTCTTATACCAACAAATTATATTCCAAATTTCATCAAGTCTTTAATTAAAGGATCGTGTTCCAAATATAACATGATTAATGAAGCAATAATTTATCGACTCAAAGCATAATCCACTTTATTTTCTTTTCCCGGATGGTAATGGATTGTGCAATCATAATCCCTGATTAATTCCAGCCATCTCCTCTATTTTAATGTTCAATTATTTCTTAGTAATTATACACTTCAATCTTTTGTGATCAGAATATATTTTGCATTTTACTCCATACAGATGATGCCACCAAATTTTATAAGAAGGAATAAAAGTATCTAATTCCAAATCATGTGTAGGATAATTTAACTCATGTTGTTTTGAATGATGTGAAGCATAAGCAGTTACCTGATCAATCTATATAAAGAACAAACTATTTCCTTTCAATGAATCATTACTGTAGATAAAAAACTGTCTATTTCAGTAATGTAATTCCAATACAAGGGAATTCACCAATCTTTTTTAAATTCATGAAAACAATAGTCACATTCTTCTTTCCAATTGAACGTAATCCCTTTTCGAGTTAACTTAGTCCCTGTGCTAGATAACCAAGAAAAATTATAAACAAACATCTAGTAATAACCTACAAAACCAAGAAAACAATGGTTCTCGTTTGTATCCTTGGGACGTGGCCATTCTTCAACAACTTTTGTTTTAGAAGGATTAATAGTTATTCCATTTTTTAAAATAGTGTTACCAAGAAATGAAATTTTTTTTTAACCAACACTCACACTTGCAGAATTTCTTAAACAGTTTCTTTTCTTTTAAGGTTAGTAAGACAACCCTTAAATGACATTAATGTACCACTTTAATATTATAATAAACAAAAATATCCTCTATAAACATAAAAACTATTTATAACTTGACTCAACTGAGACATCACTGCAACAGACTGTTCATTTTTTATTCTGACAATCCCAAGATGCTAATTTGGAAGTTCATTTCCCATCTGTATGCCTTCCTAGCAGAACTGCTTTGTTTCCTCTATGAAAAACCATTCTTATCATAGAAATATCTTATCAAAATAAACATGGTAATTTATAAATTCTATATAATTTCAATTTGACCATAATTAATTTAGGGACTTTAATTTATCAATAACATCACACTTAAAGTTATCTAAACAACCTCTAATACTAACTATAAGGACCCAGCCTAAATCATTACAAAATCTGGAATTAAGTTAATAATCCACATTAAATATCTTTTTAGGTATAGAGCTTTATAGAATTATGTCATAAAATAAACAAAACAAATTTAATATTACATGTCAATTATTATACTCAATATCCATTTTATTATAGAATAAAAACATATGAAAAAAGGATTCATGTCTGGTTCCATGTTTTTGACAGCATGACTTTTCCATGATCCCATCCTTGACACTATTCCACTTTATTTCCTATGAAAAACATTTCCAAAACTTGGGATGAGCTTAGTAATATTGGTATGAGATGCACAAAGGATGAAACTATTATATTTTTAAAGCAACAAGTAAACCATGAATACCTTATCATAAGTAATACTCTTCTCCTTTATGAAGTAGTAAATACTATTAACTAAATAAAAGATTATTGGATAACATTTTGTAACCAAAATATTTCCATTAAACCAATATAAAGAACACATAACATATAAAGGTAACTTGGGACATAAACATAATTAAATGGAATAAACATACGGTTGAATTCCAAACATATCACTAAATAGAATAGCCAAATGGCCAACTTCCATACCCAAAGAATTCGAGGTTATAATGTATCCACACATCCTATTTTATAATGACACCACCCATCATTTGGTTTACCACATAACCACATGTGAAATTTCCAAGTACCATTATAAAGTCAAAACACATAAAATATTGAAAATATAAACATTTTACTAATAACATTTAATTTAAAATCACAAGAAATAATTTCAATGTATTGAAATACTAAATCCATATCAAAAACCATTTTCGATTCCAAAACACCTAAAAACAGAATTATGGATTTCTTTTATTTTAAAAACATAATGGCTAATTCAGAATCCAACCGACGATTACGGCATTAAAGAGCTCTTTGTCACTGAAAAATTTAGAAACAATCATTTTTTTTGTTTATTAAAACACTTCATAGATAAAATATTCCCTTTGAATGAAATTAAAAGTCAAATTTGTTTATACACTATATAAATGAATGTCATGTGTAATGAAAAATATACCTCAATGAAAGAATACTGAAATGATGTCGCTTACCTAGTTTTAGACTTGACACATTTATTCTTTAATCTCTAGAATAATAAACATAAGTTAATTTATACTGGCTTAAGAAACATTTTCAAGTTTATTATTTATTTTATATCACTTATTACCTTTGAATAATAATTAGTTAATTTTTTGAGTTCTTATCAGACATTTTTCCGATGTTTGGAACTTAAGATAAAAATGAACTTTTTATAATTAAAAATTGCCCATGTGGTCAAAATTTCATTTTCTCTAGAATGATTTTAAAGATTTAGAAATCATATAGATCATATATATTCAGTATATATGTATTTATATTAGTACATAGCATTTGGAGGTAAGAAATGAAATACACCATTCATGGGGACGGTAAGTTGTACGTACGCATGAACACAAATTTAATTTCAATTTCAAAATTAATGGAATGAATAATTAATGATAAATATGTATATTATAATTCTGTTTAATATAATATATATAATTTCATTAACTCAATCCTTTATACATTTCATTTATGGAATGAATGAGTCATATCACTTTGTGGGGGCGGTAGTTGGCACTTCCTCAAATGAAATTATTGTATTTACCCACTATGAAAACCATATAGGTATTCTATAAAGGAAATATAAAGTAGCATAGAAACAAAATTAATATAATATATATCACATATAAATACATTTCCATCGTAATGGCCACCATGAGAGGTGGTTGGAGATAATTTTACAATCATCATTTCATGAGGCAGTAGTTCGCCGTCCACAGAAACATTATGTTCCTTACCCATTAAATGAAGGTGTGTGTAAGTGTAGTTGGATTCCATCTCATAACAAAGACATAGTATATTGAAGATACTTGGGTTTCTATAAAATAAAGGAATAAAAATATTTTAGGGGGTTAGAGAAGGAAAATAAAACAATGAACATTAGATATGATGTTACCTTTAAATCGGGTAACTCCCTTTGGTTTGAACCAAAACAATTTGTTGAAGTTCCATATGCCTAAAATAAGGATTATATGTGGAAGAGATGGATGTATGGAAATTAATGTGATGACTTTGGATGAGCCAAGGGGCTATAGTGGTGTGAGTATTGAGTTAGAGGTGAGGGATTTTTATAAGGTGGAGGAGGGGCTCCTTAGGAAAGTTTGAAAATATAATATTATTATACAATGATATTCGGCTTCTAAAGGTCCAAAACACATTAAAGTCCAATATAATATGACCCTTTTTTAATATAAAATAATCCAATAATAATTTGACAGGTTTTGGATATTTGTTTAATCTTTATAATATTATTTATTTAAATCATTCATTAATGAGGTAAACACTGCATCGTTATTGTGTAATAAATAATTTTATTTTTTTGATGTCTAAAAATTTTAAACAAATACCATGATGCAGGTAATATATTTAGCTTCCTAATGAATATTTACATTTTAGGATATAACTTATATAACCACATGTAAAAATTGATTTACTAAAATATATATGTTTTTGTCATTTTTGTCTTTACTTTAAATTAATTAATATAAAGTGTCATTTTCACTCTTAAGAGGCTCCAAGGAGTCTAAAAATAAACCCATGGATTCCCAAGACCATAAATGTATCAACCAATAGGACTAGGACACATGTTAGTATAAATTAATATTATTGTAATATTATTTTTACATTGAAGTACCCTATTTACCTTTAACCATGGTAAATAAAAGTCAAAAGTTACTATTCACCAACAATTATTTTCCTCTTATTAAAACAAATTTTACTTAAAAATAACAACCATGTTTGTTGGATTTTAAAAATTCAATACATAGAAGTGTTAAAATAATATTTAAATGAAAAAGTCAGATTTATTGAAAACTACTTAGTGTTTTAACTATTCATAAAAAATGAGGTTTTTTTGAAAAATACCAAAAATTTAGCCTAATATATATTTGATATTTATAATTAAAAAAATATTTCTGTTTTACCAAATTCAAATCATATAAGTCAGATTAGTTAATTTAAAATTAATTCTCGTTGTCAAAACAAAAGCATGTTTTAAGAAACAATAATTATCAAAAGACTAACACTTGTTTATATCAAATTTCAAAGTGAAATTATTTCAAATGGTGAAAATTGGATTAAATAGTAATAATATAATCTAATTACACTTTATAACTAATGAAAAAGATAATCTATCCATACAAATAAATTGGTTCAAAAGGATGTTTTGAATAAAAGACAATATTATTCATTATTCATTAAAATGAGTTTTATCAGAAAAATACCAAAAAATTACCAAAAATATATTTTGATGTCCCAATTCTAAAGAAGAATTATTTTTTTGAAATAGAAAATATAAAAATGGCCAAAACTATATTTAAGAAGGGTTCACCATCAAAAGGCGGTAAATCGACCTTTGAAAGAATATTAAAGTATTTATGCTAAAAATTAAATTCATTCACATTTTATGCCTTAATAATTTATTCAATAAATGTATAAACATTTAACAAACTTGTATAATAATATTGTAGATAGTTCTATTCATTCCCACTAATACAACAACTTTTCATTAACTACCTTTTAAAATAATATTATATTATTATTTTTTAGTATGACTCGGCATTGTGTGCAATATAAGATTTCAACGAAACCCGTTGTTGTGTATCAGGTACGCCATCGATCATAGAATAACTTTTTAAAGAAAAATTAATAATTAATTTAATAATATTAATAAATAAATAAAATGTATTTTTCATTATTTATCTGGGTTTTTACATTCTACACTACAAAACATGAGTCCAATAGAGTTCTGTATCAAGCTAAATGATGTTCAAAATTTAGCATGATATTTAATAGGTAATCTCAAAGTTTATCCATATGATATCAATATAGTGAACATGATCATAATTTAGATGAAATAAAACTAATAAGAACAAATTTTTTCAAAAAAGGATCCAAGACACTTTGATCACAATATAAAGAATGTGATTGGTATGATTTCAAACCCACCATGTCAAATAGCATATAGAAAATTCACTCAAACCTCTCAAGAAAAATTCATTCTTATGACTTGATCATCACCAAATAACATTTCATCATTTAGTGACCATGATTCCTTTACCATATGATGAATCACATGATCACTCAAGAACAAACACCAGAGTCAAAAATAACTATTAAAATTTCAGTGGGTTCATACTTTCCTAATCATTTCATCTTCATGAAGCCTTGTATGAATTAGAACATTTGGAAGCTCACTAGCCAAAGGGGAATTTGAAACCATCACTAAATATTTCCAAATAGTCATTTCTAGTTCCGTTCCTTCTACTCAGAAGGAAATAAAGTTCCTGGATTGATGTGATTGTTCCCACCTTAGGTGCATCCTTGTAGTTGTATTTATAAGTTAGGGAACTCATCCCATGGAACGTGTCCTCATCGACCAATAACCTTGACCGTTATTGTTTCCAACTCACCTTCAATAAGTGATAAAATAGAAGGAGAGATACACTTGATACCAAAAAAAAAATCTCACCCAAATTTAGTTTAGATGGATCTGTGATTCTCTTCTGAATCACTCTCACTTAGTACTTGGAATTTGGCCTAAAATCCAAAACCAACTGACCAGTGTATAAAAAAACAGATCATCTTCATGAATTTTTACTGAGCATTGGGATGTGTCTAATCATTGAAAACCCTAACCACTCTACATTTGACATGATCTATTATTAAAGCTGAATAGCTGATTTCTATTATGATTCCCATTGAACTCTTACAGTTTACTAAATTACTTTAGTAACATGATATTTAATGCATATAACAAATCATATAACCCCGCAATTTCACCATAGAAAATAAACATCCGTGAAATTATAAATAGGATTATTATCCTTATGAATCTCAATATCTAATGACATGTATGAATGATTTATCTTAACGTATCATTATCCCATATAATTATTAAATCAGATGATGACATGGAATGTCCTCAAACATAATATAAGTTGGAGAGGACGGGTCACACATCCCACTAAATAGGTGACCATTCCATAGGAATGGCTAACAAAATTAAAATGATCCTTAAAATATGGTTCCACATTTTACAAGGATTAACTTATCTAGAGTCCAGCTGACCATGAAAAATATGGCATTTTAAATATTTGATTCATACATGGGGAAAATGAAACCCTAATAATACCACACGTTATAAATCTCATAAAAGGGAAGAGAAATGATTTAATATTTTAAAGTAACTTTCTATCACACCTTAACCATTACCAAAACATAAATCATAAATCATTCCAAGAGGTAATTCTTATATAAGCAACATGTCTTAAGGGTCTATCATTTTTGTTTGAGATATATAATAAGGTGGCCTATGTGTAATGATCTTGTTCCCATTTCAAGGAACCAATTAAACTACCCTTACAAGAGGGTTAAGAAAGTAAAAAGTCCAATAGAATCATTTTATTGAATTAAAAAAACATATATTTATCTCTTTAACATTTAAAGGATAAAATTATCATCAAGGACCAAGTATTTGGAAAAAACCTGGTACGTTAGTTCGATAAATCCATGATGTAACACATGAATGTCATGTAAAAAATACTTTTAAAAATTAATTATTTAGATGGAATCCTATTATATTTAGGTAATTTTTCACATAAATTACATTTATTCACTATTTTTACCCCTAAGGACTTTCAAATTTTTTTATTTAAATAAAATATCAATTCCAATTTATAGTGCACAATAACCCGTAGGATGAAATTTTCATTTAAATTACATAACACCTCATATGATTATTTCTCAATGTAGATAAGGGCCATTTATAAATTAAGGAGGGGAAATTTCAAGTAATATTTCACCAAATAATAATATATAAAATCATATAAATGGGTTTTTTAATGTATCGACCTGGGTACAACACACCGGTTCTCGAGCTGATTAGTTTTGTGTCTTCAGGAATGCATCCCCATTTTCTAGAGGCTGATGACTTGCATGAAGGGTCTAATATATAACACGGTGAAAATATAAACACTTTAATAAAGTATCAAAAAAATGGAAATTAGTAAAAAATTACCAACTGCATAACCAAACATAATATCATAACCAAATATAAAAATATTATATGTTAAACCAAACTAGGAAACAATATCAAAAACAGAAATAGTAGACATATCATTCCTAAAATTTATGTCGAGTACCAAAATGAAACACAAAGATAATTACATAATAACATATCCTCATGATGTACCTTACATTAAACGTTTTTTAATCATCCATGCACCTTCCCATATCATCCATCTAATATAGGGATCGAGCACATATCCTACCATGTATACATAAATTATATTTGGGTACCGATCATGAAGCATGAGTGGGGTGTGAGTTAAACATAGTAGGTCACCACCAATGGAGTCCAAATAGGTATCATGTTAGTAACTATGTATTAATTTGAATGAACCATAACATATAATCAATAATGTAAATTTTATTATATTTTTTATTCATTAATTAATGATTCAAATTTCCCTGGTCCACGATGACACCCAAACCTCCAACACCTTCCCTAGACCATGCTAGATTCAAAACCATATCACATAGATTATCAAAATTCATTATCATATGGTCTTTAATTATAAATTTATTTTAAATCTATATCATGAATAATTTCTTCCATAGTCTAATATAAACATTTTGGGCCTAGATTTCCATTTCTGGGACACCGTGGGTATCTAAAGCATCATTAATTATCCCACAACCCATTTATTAATCAATCAGACTTGGGATTTGGAAGAATTAATCTATGTATAACACCCATTTATCAAATAAATGAATTTGTTCATAGAACCCCATGTCTAACAACCTTTGGGTATTTGAAGCATCAATCTGTTTCCTACAACCCATTAATCATAGAGTCACACATTTCACATATATCACAATTTTCAAGGTGAATCATCATTAAACATCTTATAAATATTTTATATCAAGGTATATTAATTATATTATAAAAAAATGGTTCAACACCTTAATCACATGGAATATTATGAAAAATTATCCATTAAACCATTAACCAATATTTCACCATAAAAACCATTAACCATTTAAGGTTAATTCAACCCTTCCAAAATTTCCATTATTATATTAATATAACATTTTACTAATCATCAAATTTTCCAATTCCATCAATTGACCCAATTCAATTTTCCCATGTTCAAGACATTTCATCATGACAAGAAAAATTAATTAATCAATTACATGGTTCTATTAATTAAATACCTAATTACTCAATATAATTGAAGATTAAATTTGAGATCATTTTAATTGATATTAAATATAACATACATGCAATTATAATTCAAGAAATAAGGATATGAATTTCAGAAAACCTACCTCATGATCATTGATGACCATTCAAAAATTGAATTCCGTAACTAAAGTAGAACAATAAAGAACACAATGAATAAATATATGTAGAACCAAATCCAAAAATCTAGAGGAAAAAAGAAAATAAATCTATCATAACCTATATCTAATACATTTACAATAGTTATGAAACAATCCTCCTTACCTGGTAATAAAGATATAAGTGAAGGAAATCAAAACTGAGGGAAATCACTAAGAGGGAGTGATATAGATTCTTTAATAGGGTCTTTATTCATCATGAATTGTGTTCATATGGACTTGAAATCATTTAGGGAAGATCCAAAATCAATGAATAATTATTATGGTTGAGTGGGACAGAATGAGGTTTTAAACCATTCGGTCCAATTGTTTTTAATAAATATTCATGGGATCTAACTTCCATGTGCCTTGTTTCCTACAATGGAGTGCAATGTTTTCCCTAATATAGTGGATAACTATGAAACTTCACTTTGGGGTCACAAAGATTCTAATCACTAGGAACATAGTTTGAAAAATCATGCACCAATGACATAATCCTTCTCTTTCGAGGGTTTCATGGTTTTCTGGTCCAAGGTGCATGGTTTTGGAATACCATGTACTAATCATTCACTTAACATAACCCCTAAAAATGATCCAATTTAAAAAAAAACATCCCTATTAAAAAAACAACATATACTAAAAATAAGGGAAATGAGTATCCAAATATGAGATCGAGACATCTCAAAAAATGGTCAAGATCTTATAGTCTCCCCACATTATAACATATCATCCTTTCCCATTACACCCTTGGATATCTATTATTATGATGTAAAAATTTTGGGTCCTTGATCCCATATATATACTTTCCTATCCCATGTTTCCTCTTGAACATGTCCATGTTTCCAAAATACATGAAATATAGGAACATCTTTCACCTAACAACATTCTCAATATGATCTGAAACAATAATTAGATGCTTCTTAATGGATGCACCTATCTCAAGATTACCATCATCCACAACGATCACTTGAGAATGGTTAGGGTGTAACAACTGAAGTTTATAACACATGAAAAACATCATGTATCACATGTCAATCTATGAAAGAGCCTATAGGTACATCAATATCCTGATTCACCCCACATACTCAACTGTTCCAACAAACCTTGGGTCCAATTTATGATACATTGAATCATATGGTGACCTAATCAAGGTGATACCCAAAGAAACAAATAATCACCATATGTAATCTCTTGGGGTCATCAAAGTATACAAGTATAATAATTCTCTCTACTCTGATCTATAACTATAATTTTCTGCATCAGCTGATCCTGATCGAGTGTATGCTACACGGGACTCAGTACCCATTGTTCTAACTCAAAAGTCTCCATTTATCATTTAGGAGTTCAATATGGAATACAATTAAAATATTGTTATGTTCCATTTGAATAGATTCATGATAACTATTTTTACTAGAAAAATTAGTGAGCGCTAAGTGATTCTACCCAGAACCACCAAAGATATGAACATATATATGTAGAATATCATAAAAAACCGGTATTGTATGCTTTGAAAACCCATATGTTCATTGGTGTAAATATATACTCATTAAAAATGGTATACCAATTTCCTTCTGTAACGCCTACCAGATGATTGAAGTAAAATGTTATTCATGATCTGAAAGATTACTCTACGACACCCTCTATAGATGGACTATCTCCCAAACATAAAAATATCGCAATGGGTCTATAGGGAAATTCTCTTATGTATGAAATAAATTTGAAAATTTCATTAGTCGATCCAAATTCAACCAAATAGATTCACTCCACTAAGGAGTCCACTAGATTTTGAAGAAAAATCTTTATATTATCATCTGATACCTATTTTAGAGTGGTAAATAGTTGTACTAAACCACCAGGTATTTGTTTCTAAATATTCATTTATTGATAGGTGAATCATTATGTCATGTACTATGGAATCTCATTTTCATTCTCATCCAAAATTACTTTCAACGTAGGTCAAGGTATATTTTGGTCAATCCTAGATATACTACCCATTTTGAGGCATGAATATCATGCATCATCGCCTCACAAATACTCAAAGGAAAAAATAAAAAATTCTTGATATAGATTACTAAATCCTCATATTTGGTCCAATCAGATGGTGTCTTCCCACTATCAAGGGTTTTATCAAAGTAAAAACACTTCAGATTCTCAAAATACCTATCATTGATCTAGAAAAAAACTGTTTATATTGCAATGATAATTATATTAGTTTCATCTTCTCATATCCCTGCTGAACCACAAGTTGAATCTCAGCTATTAATTTCATCATCTTCCACTATATACTAGACTCCTAAAGTACATGAGTATGATTTTTCCTACTCAATGGGTTAACACCACTTTTCTATCACTATAGCATATATTCTAGATCAAATTAGAATGATTTAATATACTAAACACACCTCCACATATGATTATTAATGTATTAATATGAAAATATATTGTATTAACTATTGTGAAATATATATATAGTAATATTCTTCCCCAATTGATAATGTAGTAAACACTTTAAAGCATAAACAAATGTAGAAAACTATAGGTCATAAATAAGGTAATTCTATTCCTTTTTCATCAACTATAGTGAAATAGACACAAAAACACAGTCACCCTACATCAACACTGCTCCCAAACCCAATCTTTAAGTAGCATAAAAATATGTATTATCTTCCCCTAGAATAGCTATGATCCTAAACAGTGAAATATTCATACGTTTTTTGAACTCTTGGAATGAATTATCACACATTAAATACAATTTAAAATTTACTACCTTCTTATTTAATCCTGGTAGAGGTTCTTCCAAGTGGGAAATGACATGGATGAACCTCTGATAATATCATTCTTCCACACAAAAAAATTATATCGATAAAAATATTTTGCTTCACCCATGAAAAACTCTCTGGTTTTTCCCTAGATGTATTAAAACAACTTCCTCCGAGAAGATGAGACCCATGAAATATACCTGATCAATCCAAAATTGGCACTTATCTATCTTAGTGTATAGAAGATTCTCTCACTATGTATATATGACTATTTCAATTTGTTTGGCTAGATTTTCCCGAGTCTTGGTGTACACCAAGATGGAATCACCAAAAACTGTCAGAAATTGATCTTAGAATGGATGGAAAATTCAGTTCATAAACTCTATAAACACTTCTACTATGTTAATCAGCCCGAAATACATCATGATGATCTCATATATTCCACAACTACTTATGTAATTAATTCATACTATATAATAAGGTTGATCTCTCAACTGAGGATAACCTGATCTCAAGTCAACATTGGAGAACACAAAATCTCCGACAAACTATTGATAAAGATCATTGATACATGGACGATGATACTTATTCTTCATTATCATATCTCTCATCTCTCAGAAATCAAAAGATAAAGGTATGGTCATATCAACCTTCTTAGCAAACAAAATGGGATAACACCATAGAGATGTACCCAGACAGATAAATCCCTCATTCATCAATCCTTCTAGTTATGACTTAATCTCTTAAAGATTTATTGGATCCATTCTATAAGAGGTAAAATAAAATTCTTTATCCCACAAACATGAGTCCAATTCTAAATTCCACATATCTTTTTAGTGGTATCCATGATAATTATTCAGGAAACACATCTGGGAACTTGTCCACTATTAGTGGAAATACCTACTTTTTTACACTCCCATAATCTAGAATATGACTTTAAACATGAGTGATGATCTAACCTAGTTGAAGATGAACTATCCCTACTTTAATAACCTTGGAATCCAATTATCTAAAATGAACATAATTGTGATCCTTGTGAGACATAAATGATATTCTCTTGTGGTAAAAAAAATGTGGCCTTAGTATGATAATAAAGAGTCCATACCCCAAATGTTGTCAAATCCTTATATTTCATGGTTATAATGAAAATAAATTGATTCTCCCCATCCATTAAATAACACCACTTCCATGAAAAAATATCTTCCAACTGTACTCCCAATGATGTATCGATCGTCATAACTCCACTAAAAAACTCCACCGTCAAATGCAACCCATTCAAATATTTTCTACATTTAAAATAATTAGAGGCACCAATATCAAACAAGGAACTAAAAAATGTATAAGATGATCTAATAATACCTCATTCTATTCATGGTTCAGCCTCACTATCTATAAGTGTAGGGTGAAATTCATTCAACTTTAATTCCCCTCTTCCCCGTGATGTTATCTAATTTCAATACGCTACACTACTTTGCTGATATGTCTTCACTTTCTTGAAACCCATCATCCACTTCCTTGACATCCATAGTTTGTAAAACCCCAATAGCTAGACTGATATGGGGTTTAAAACCCCTTTCCATCACTCTAATTCTACATAGTTTCTCCCTCACTATCAATATATCATGGTTTATGGCAATACCATTGTAGATGTACATAATTCTAAAAGCTAGCACTCTATAGGTGGTCAAGGACAATTTCTACAATTGTTACTTATCCTACCACTCTAGTGGATATTCACTAATGTAATTCCCTAAATAACTTACCCATCCAATGGATACTATGCATTCTATTTCCATGTTCCACATTCTCACAGCCATGCTTTCTACTCTCTAATGATGTTCCTCCTGTCTATCTAGAAGAAACCATGCGTCCTCTACTGGAAACCTCTCAGGTTTCCCATAGATAGGATATCTAGATTTAACTCTTTGGAAAACTTCTTCATCTTGACGATGTTAATGTAGGACTGAATTTCACAATTAATCCAATCCTAAAAACGTTTTTCTATAGAACCTCATATCATGAAAACACTATATAAAGAACAGAAAATCAATAATTAGGCCATTGTAGTTTATCACACACATACTACAATGAGTCAACATCAAGAAATTAAATTCTATATGTATCCAAGTTCTCAAGATAAAACGGTTCCAACTAATTATTCAGACAACCCTTCCACACCAGACTATCCACTTATCCATCTATGTATGGATTTCCAAATAACACTTTTCCTAGAAACATAACATAGAAGAATCCTATTTGAATATCTTCTCTATAGGATTGTCTAATGATTATGGTTCATCTTGATATAATCAATCCAAAACTCTGCTACCTCAGGTCCACCCTTTCTTGTAAATATTTGAGGGTGCTGGAACTGAAACACTTGTTCCAAATCAAACATAATGTTCACAACCATCCCTGATTCGCATTCCATAAACAGTATAAATGTGTAAAATTTATCACATAAATTATCTTCATCTCCCTCACTCTCCACTATGGTTACCACATGTTCTACTGTTGGAGGCACATTTTCAATTCTCTCCTCTCATCACCCTATCAAAAAATGTCATCATGGTGGAATATAACTAAAATAAAAAAGCAAACATTTTTGGAAACATAACACAACCTTATCAAGTTTAAATTAGATGGTTTCAAATAGGTCTATAGCAAGAAATCACTTAAATCCCATAACATGGTCAAAATAGAATCACTATCACCACCCACAACCATCTTACTTATTTGTCATGGTTTATAATGACAAAAATATTTTAACAATTTTATAATTATCATTAGAAAACAAATTATTTATTTCAAAAAAATATTATTTTCATCCTTCTCAAATACCTATTCCATATCAATAGCTTTTTCATTTAAATTACATAATGAAAACAAATATTCATTTTAATAAATTTAACCCCAAAATGACTTTTATATGTGTGCCTAAAATTATGACTATTATAATAATTCAGATGTAACTCAAACGGTTCATGTATAGACGTCTCCCATTCCATAATGGAAAAAAAGTAAAATACCAAAACTCCTCAGAAACAATAATCAAAACACACACAAAATGCACCAATAAAGGTGGAATAACATACAACTACAACAACATACATCAATAGCAACAATCCCTCATTGGGTACTTGATTTCAACCCTGAACATGGGTCAGATACTCCAATTAATGAGAGATTAACCAAAGTTAATCTCATCCAAATCTCTTTTATACATTCCCAAATAGTAATATAAAATAAAATAAATAAAATTGTCCCATTTATACCACTTTGTAAAATCCAGACCTAGGTGACACACATCAGATCATTCAATCGGTTGGTTATGCGACCTCAGGAACACATCCCTGTATACTTGAGGCAGATTACTATTAGTGAGGGTAAATTTTGTAACATGGAGAAAATACAACATCTTTACCAAAGGAGAAAAACTGTATAAATAAATAAATAATAAATAATTAAATAAACCACCTGAATCTCATAAACAATATAGAATAATATAACATGATGAACCAAAACATGAAACAATATAAAAAATTGAAATAGAAGATATATTATACAAAAATATATTTAAACTATATAAAAAACTAAAAAATAAGGACGGACTAATAACTCCCCAATCAAGTCCCAACATCACATCTGGTTCCAACATCTATGATCTATCCCAAATCATCAATATAACATAGTTCTCATTCCCTTATCTTTTCCTACAAACATGAAGTATATTTAGGTACTGATAAGGAAAAACAATTAATGTGTGTGTACAACATAGTTTTCCACCACCAATGGTGTCAAAAAAATATACATTCCACAAGTGTGTACAAAGTTGTATAAAGAATATTGTACAATAAATGAAATAATATTTATCACGTTTAATTCTCGTTAATTAATGGCATCAATTACATTGGTTCATGATTACACCTAAACCATCAATACCTTCTTCCACCCATACCAGATTTTGAACCATAAAACATAAGGATTCACAATTTATTATCACAATGTCTCTCATTATCATTTTAATTTCAATTTATATTGAGGCTAATTGGAACCATAGTCCAATTCTATCAATTTTTCTATATAACATCATAAATAGGACCGCATGGGTATTTGCAGAATAATTTCATGTCTCACAACCCATTTATCAATGGGATTTTGATGAATCAGTTTGTGTCCCACAATAATTTATCACATGCATGCATTTGGGTCTAGAATTCCATGTATAGCATCTAGTGGTTAATTGAAGCATAAGTTGATATCCCACAAACCATTTTTCAAAAAATCACACATTTCACTTATATAACATTTATCAAGGTTAATCGTCATTAATACTCTAATAAACATTTCATATAATGGTATATCAATTAAATTATCAAATACGTTATGGGTTTGAACTTTAACCCCATTGAATAATATAAAAGATTCACCGTAAAACATTTAATGAACATTTAATAATATAAACCATTAAACCATAATGGTTATTTCAAACATTCCATAATTCTAATTATTAAATCAATTTCACATTTGATTTATCAACCAATTTCATAATTCCATCAATTGACCAAATTTAATTTCCATGTTCAACATAATTCATTAACACATAGAAAATTAATCTATCAATTCCACTATTCCATCAATTAATTAAATAATTAATTAATCCAATTCATGATTCAATTTACTAGTTTGGAAATAGAAATTCGACAATACATATATGAAATTATAATTTTAGACTTTGGGATTTTCAACATAGACCACGTACCTCAAGATCGGTGATGGGAGCTCACTAACAAAATTCCTCAATTGAAGCGGAACAACAAAGAACACAAAGAAGAATGAGATCAGGAACCAAATACTAGAATCAAGATAAAATAGGAATATATCTATCATATCATAGATTTAATCTGTTTCCCAATAAAAAACAATATTTTTAAACTAGTAATAGAGGTGAAAGAGAAAACAATCCAAATACGGTGAAATCACATACTTATAGAGTTGAACAATCTTCAATCCCATCATCTATTTAACAATAAAAGTGTTCAAGAGGCCTTGAAATCTATTAGGGAAGCTATAAAACTGAATAATAAACATTCGGGTCTTGTGGGGATGAGTCAAGGTTAAAATAGTTGGGGGGGGTTAGGATATTTAAAATCACGTTTTATGGGATTAATTTCCACTTGAATGTTTTCCTGGGATGGGGGACATGGTGTTCCCTAACCATGTGCCAAACAGTTCCCCACCTCTGAGGGGACAAATAGTTACTACTAATATTGAGCATGTTATGAAAATACATGAACAATATATGAAATCCCCCTCTGTTTGGGGTTTTTCTAGTTGTTGGGAAGGGGTCACGGTTTGGGGAAACCATGTACCATTCGTGCACTGCAAAAAAAACCCCATAAGAAATTTCAAATTCCAACCAAAGACTACCCAATCTAAAACACAAAAAACATATACAAAAAATAAGGAAACAGAGTACCGAAAAATCATATCAAGATGTATACAAAAAAAGTAGTGGATATTATAGTTGTGGAAACATTAATCTACAATCCATTTATAGTATAAAAATTCTCCCACTTGGGGATAAATACAATGGAATGCAAAAAAAGGTAACCTTCTTGGGCCCCCTTTCCGATCTAGGGACTATAACATGATTTATATAACTAGAACTATATCAGGGTAAATAAAGTTCATAAATATCATTTGATTATATGGTTCACCATTTTTAAAATTTATAATGTTCCCACACACTTTATAGATTTTAATTTCATTCCCATTTAATCACAACCAATATGTGTGATCCCATGTAAATAATGGTACATGAATCAACCATTACATGACTATTTAATTATGGTGTAGCACTGAATCTATGCAAGAAAAACACAATTTAGGATTATTATCTCACTTTAATAAAATGTATATATCATATTAGTAAATAGAAATTCTATCATAAGTAATAATATAATGAATTATTGAAATAATAAAAATAAAAATAATGGAAAAAAACTATGAATACTAGTACCTAATAAGGAAACACCAAAGCATGTTATATTGGAAAGGAATGTTGGAGAAATACCTAATAAGTTATAAAACTATGAATGTTACTAAAACCAAATATGGAATAAAAATTCTAATAAACACAAAAAGTGACATCAATAAATATCAGAATATTAGAAATTAAATCCACATAACATGTTATATGTATGGAATTTGAATCCTTATTTTCTTATAATAATGATATAAATGATAATTCATTGACAAACCAATCTGAATGTAAAATTATATAATTCCCATTAGTTAGTATGCAATGGGTTCTATACTAATTTGTCAAGTTGAAATTGGATTCACCTATAATACCGAAAAATAGAACAAAATTTCCATCCCTAGTCAATTGGACTTTTCCACCTGTATGGGAAAATAAATTCTAAAAATTAGTATTTACTAAGGGATGAATGATTCATAATATCTTATTTCCAGCCCAAAATAGAAATAAAAAGGAAAAGACACTTCTATGATACTACTTTTTAACATCACAACAAAACTTACTATGAAACCAATTGCTGGACTAGTCTTCACATGGCATCAAGGATGCCTCCATATATTCTTGAGGCTACTGAAAATGAGTGTTGGTATAATGGTGGTATGGTGGGGAAACTATACCCCCAATATCTTAGTATAAAAATTGAATAATAATAATGATTAATTTTAAAAACATGTATGAAGTAATAACAAATTACAAGAATAGGAGGTTAAATATAATAAATGGTAAATATAAGATGTGGACAACAAACAATATCCCTCTTTTCATGCATGTCTATGTGATTCCATGTATGGTAAGAAATAAATAAAAATCATGTGATTTTTAAGAGTGTAAAATAAGGGAGCAAAATGAATAAATCCCCATGGGATAACTCCATGAGAATCCAAAGCTTCAGCTCTATCTCGTGCTCCTAACTCCCATGTACATTGCACAATATAATGAATTATCAATGGGCCAATGATCATGAATTCAACATTGGAAGAAAAGGAATCCCAAGTAGGGTGTGAGATAGATTTAGTAAGCCACCACAAGCAGTTTACAAATAATAATATATTCTATGTGTATAAAATAGATTAGTGTAAAAGTATAGAAAATATATGAAATTATTAAGAATAAATACCCATTGGATCATGTTCCTATATGACTCCTAGTTGTCTCTACCTGCTATGGAATAGGCCTCCATGATTCTTAATTGTAACGGAATACATATATTAGTCAGATATATATATATATATACATATATAATTTTTATATATGTATAAGCACACTATATACAAGGTTGTCTACATACACATACAAGGATAATAGGTTCTAGGTAGACTCGGGTGTAACTCAGGTGTCCATAAATAGTCTAATGAGTCAAAGACTCTATCATGTGTACAAAAAATGATCTCATATTAATGAAAGACATCATTACCATCACTCTATATGTTGTTGTAGGTTTACATGACCATCACACTAATAAACGGAACAAGGCATGCCATCTCTATTGATCTTACAAATGTATAATGGTTTGATATGTCTTTACCAAAACCCAAATTAGGGGAGAGTAATATGCCATGAACAATAGGTCCCTTAACAATTATTCAATATCAAGTCATCATGGTATACTAATAGTAATTGAAAAAAGGGACTACCAATATTCCTTTTATAATCATTTAACCTAATATAAACACGGGTTTTACCATTCATGAAATAAATATCATAATTATACAACATGTGGAAGGGCATTCCCACCATCGTTAATCCAAATGAAATGAATTATTTAATTTAATAATAATTGAAAATCAATTTGAAAGTAATTATATGGAATATGTTTACAAACGTTCCTCAACATGATTCATTAACAAATAAATAGTCATTCCCATTTACTATTTCAATATATACCATTAGATTCAACAATCATTTCATTCTATTATCAATGTTAACTAGTCAAAGTGAATTATCCCTACTAGTTTATGTCATTCATAAAAGTATTATAATCTTGATTTACTAAAAAAAATCCATATACCAATTCATTTTAATTATTACATATGAATTAATAAATAATCACAAATAATATGATTTGGACACCAAGAAATAACATGGGGTTATATCTTAATTAACCAAAATTCAAATTGTAAAATAAAACAAACCAGAAATTGGGGTTTCTTAAGAAGGAAACAATTTAATAAATGAGATTGATTTAAAATCCCATTACGGGTGGATCCAAACATATGTTCTATGATCATAAACCAATAAAAAAAATCAATAAAATGGATAATATTTTTAAGACAATTGGGTCTACAAAATTAATCAAAAAAACGAGGTGTCACATGAAGATACTGACACATGATATGATGACATATTATATAAATCAACGATAATTTGATGTAAATTATGTTAACCAATTACCATATTCTATGTAAAATTTTCTCAACTAATATTGAGGCATCATTCGGTCAAGTTCAAGATAAATCAAATAAATCGATGAAAACCTAGAAAAAGGGGTGAATTAGATATCACAATGACATAATTTATAATTTTAAAAAATAAAATAGTAATATTAAGATGTGAAGTCATAGAGTAATCTATTGATTACCGATTATCTTTAAAACACTCAAAATTGTTTTTGAATGAGGGAGATGTTCTCATAGAGAGATTATGAGAAGGATTTATCATTGTGCTATTGTACGTGGGAGGTAGGAAGAAAAGAGGGGAGACATAAATAATGAGGTAGAATAATTTTTTTAATTTCTTTTCCCTTTAATGAGTTATGTGAAATGGCTACATTGTTTAGAAAATCATATTACAACTGTGCTGGAGACACTACCCAAAGAACACTCTTTCATGGGTTGGCCAAGTGGGTTTTATATCCGTGTATGTCCCATAGATAATCCCATTACCAACATTACTATAGAATCAACATGGTTTTTTGGGTCCACTCATGTGATTTTATCAAAGAATCTGAGACCTCAATCTCCACTAGATGAGCTTTAATTATTCCCTTGGTGGGATGCTCAGTTAAGGAAAAATGGTGTGCCACTATCAATATTCATAGATTTTGTTTTTTTTTCAAGACATTATGCTCCTAAAACTTGATAAAATACTGAATACATATATCAGGCCTTAAAACAAATTTAAAAACACATATTTAATCCTTAAAAAACATTCAATTTCATTCCAAAACATTATTTACATTTCATCCAATCAACCAAAATAAAAATTAAAATTCTCTTAGAAAAAATTCTTTCAGTCCAAAAATATGCGTCGTTACATTATCATTAAGGATAGCACAAGTGATTCCTAGGAAATTACATCCCTTTTAGAATACTAAAATAGGGCGTTTCTCTATAAAAAATTTATGTTGGGGTAACCACTCAGTAAAGGTAATAATTAGATGAACACATCATCACTTACTGCAGGACAATGAGCCTTGTTACACACCCCGTTTGAAACAACCATGTCATATACATTGGAAATAAAAAAATTATATGAACCATAATGAATTAAATAAATATATTATGTTAATTTATATCCTAGGTTATGACTAAGGTTTATTATATTTAAATTAAGGCATTATGAATCATACATCATATAAGTGACATTTCATGATTATGTGGTTTTCCAATATGATTACAGTTTTCCACACTATGATTTATTGTTACAGTCAATATCTAGAACCTGAAGGATCTATGTTAATGTTGAGTGAGATGGAAAATGAAATTATTTTCCTTTTGATCATTGAAATGTTATGGAATTTTTAATGAGAAATCTCATTTCAGTGGTCATTCAACTTCCTCATGTTATAAGTAATTCTAGAATTCCAAAAAAACAAAAAAAAAGAATAAAATTATGTCGAGTGAAGTATGAGGCCACATCCACCTTCTTTAACTTGGTATTTAGGTCAACTAGTTTCTAAATAATATATCATAACCATCTATAAGATATTATCTGTTATCCATATTCCAAACATGAAAAATCCATTTCGGTTGTCCACTATATGGAAGTTGTAGAGGATGAATGATATAATCTTAAAACAATTGCAATAAAACATGTTGAATTAACTACACTGATAGAAAAGACATTAAGAACATGTTTTCAATAATTAAATTCATATAATTTGTCATATTATTATGAAATATGAGTTTCTTTAGTGAAAGAAACATTATGACGAATCTATAGGTGCATCTGAGGAAAATATTACTAGACATGCGAGTTACACTTATGGTACTATTAAACAACATAAATATATGTTTAATTGTTTCTTTAGTGGAATAAAAACAAGTCTTATAAGGTAAGTATCAATAAGAGCCATTAGTATTTATGGAATTGTTTTTATGTTGTATAAAATTGGAGATGGTGGTTTGGGTAATTTATCAATCTCATGGGTTGAATAATAATAGGCAAACATAATTCAATGGAAAGTAAATGATGTAAGAAGTGGAGATGATGGTAATTCATTTATTATCCATATATTTGAACAAGAATGGTTGAATTTTTTTAAAGTAACTACTAAATGTTTTTTTTTGTGGAATGGATGTTCATAAAGAGAATAAATTCCAATGTAATGGTAAATTATTTTCTAATGACAAGAATGCTCCACAGAATTCACCTCCCACACTTTAGTGTTTCAATTTCATTGATTATGGGAATTATACATTCTTGTTCCCAAATACGAGGGTCAATAATGATGATCAACATAAAAACCCTCTTAATAAAAATTATAAAGGGAATCATTTTGGGATCATGAAGGATGAAGTGAATCCTACAAATTAGGCACACTAATCCTCCCCCCCATAAAATTTAATTTGATGTTTTATTTTTTTATGAATGATCATTATGAAAATTTTATTATTTATCATTTAATGAAATTTACTGTGACTTTCCCCACCAACATGAATTATAGACTAATGAAATCACATTTTAAATTATATCGGTACAATGTGGATCCCATGATTCCGATGGAATTTTTTTATAAAAGGTAAGATATTATTTAAATAATGAAGGTTGAATTATATTTTGGGAGAATATATGTCTCCATGTAAGATTAATTTATGGTTTTTTGATACAATCAATGGTTTTATATTTTAATCGTAATCATATGTTCAATTTAATTGATAATGCATTAAAGGTTTCATGTGATGTGGTTTTATCGAGATTAAGGATAATTTAACATGAATTTATAGAAATGAAACCCTTTGGTTTACTATGTAGTGAATACTCATTTTAATTTTAATGCATTTATATAATGTCGATATATGATTTAAATTAATGTAAACATATACTGTTTAAACAAATTGATGTTGTGATAATTATGATTCGCACATTACCACCATAAAAATTCATCACTAATCATTTATATCATAGAATATTTCAAATTAGATCATATTTCAATAATATAAATTAATGAAGTGGTGAGGATTTAGGGAGAGCCACATTCTATTTTATTTTATTGATATCTGTGGTTTACCGTGATGTTATTGTGAGGCTTTCGAAAAGAAATTGATATGGGGTCGAGTGTCATTATTATATATCATCCTCAAATAGATGGTCAAAATGAATAAATAATTCTAACCCTATATACTACTATAAGATCTTCTCCAATGGATTTCATATGAGGTTTTTATAAAAATATTACTCAAATTGTGTTTTCTAACAGTGATGGACTTCACATGAGCATTAGGATGGATCCTTATGATTCTCTTTATGGAAGGAAGTGTAAGACACCAACATACGTGAATGATATTGTAGAATGTATGCTATTTGGATCTGATGAATTTGATGAGATAGCTGATAAGGTTAGATCCATTCGAAAAAAAATGTATAAACCACTCCAATTTGATAGAAATTTTAGGATGATAATCACCAACATGGTCTACATATTATTTTTTAATAGAATAAATTTCTACTAATTTCTTCATAAAAGAAAGAATGAAAAATTAATCCCTATGTATATTCGCCCCATTAAAATGATTAATAATATCTGGACAACTTATTATTGTTGGTTGCATCAAATGAACCTCTCTTAGGATCTAAATGTGTCAAATGTATTACCCCGGAAGAATTACATACCTAATCCATGACATGTACTGAACTCATATTTCATACCATCGGATCATGAAATACCATATTTGGGACAACCAGTATAAATTATGGATCAAATATCACACTTTCTATGAAAAAATACCACTTGTCTCGATAGTTTTTTGTGGTGAAACAAGAATATTTATAATGTTACATGGGATCCTAAGGAATAAATGAGTTATATACATCTCAATTTATTCATACCAAGGTGAAAATTTTCAATGCTGAAATTCATTTTATGTGTTGTAGAATGTAAGACCTCTATGTGTTGTTTTTTTCAAAAAAAATATTATTTTTTCATTATACATAATATCAATTTTATCTTTCATGAAGCCCGATATTAATATGAACATTCATTACATGTATACCCAAGTAACTCTTACACTACCCATAACACTGGTTTAGCATTCGTTACACACAATAAAAAGTTTAAAAAAAAACTATGAGAAATTATTATTATTTAAACATGACCATTGTAAAAATTACATTAATCATAAAGAGATTAATTATAATAAAAAATTTAAATATTAATTTTAATGGTTTTATATAAAAAATTATAATTACCAAAATTACAAAATTTTCAGAAGAGTCTTTATGTGTTTCATTAATGCTCTTTTCTATGAAAATTGGTTCTTATGTATATTTACAGACATTAATAAAATTAATTTTTCACACTTTTATAAAATTAAATTGATAATATATATATATATATATTTATTTATTTAAATTTGGATGTTTTTTGGGATTTTCCTGAAAAGTTTCATTTTTTGTTCATTTTTATAAAATCTCAAATATAATTTAAAATTAACGTTTTGTTTAATTGATTTAAAAAATTATGTTGTAATTTTAATTATAATTATAATAAATTTATTTCAATTATAAATAATAAAATCCGATTTTTTTCTATTATAATCAGTTTTATTTTTTTTACATAAAATCGTCGTAATCCATGGAACATTTTCTCTTTAAACACCCTTAATTACAATATTTTCGAGATCAATAGTAATTTTCAATTTTCCACATATGTGAATGGAATTTGTAAATATAGATTCATATTTGGAATCAAAATTATTTATTTTATATAATATGTTAGAAACTTTTTCTAACCAAAATGAATAGTAATAATAGTAACTATTATTTACTAAAGATTAGGTAAAAATGGGTTTACATGGGGGGAGATAAACTAAAAATATAAGGGATAAAAATAATAAAAAGATTGTAAAAACCAATTTTATTTCTATATTAAGACATTATAACTTTTATTATTGACAATGGACTTTTATTTTAGCTATGTGTTATAGAAAAATGTTTATGGAATTCTTTCTTTCAAAAAATGGGAAGTGTGCTGCTCACCTCACAGGTAAATGGAACCCCTTAAACTATACTACACACATCATAATCCCATTTGGATCAGATAATTTTTTTTAAAATCACTTCCAAACATCCCTTCTCTCATCCTAGAAGGCTTATTTTGGACATAAATCCCTCATAGGAATGCATTTATTACAAGCCTATGGAAGATGCCTAAAGAAGAGGTAATGTTAATGAATGATATTTTTGTATTATATGATTTTAAACATGACAAAATTATTATTATAAAATTATTATATAATATTATCAACATATTCCATAAAATAATAAGTTTTCATGTTCTGCTATTTACCTACAACCATCTCCACTTTCATTGAATGGGTTATAAAAACATTGTTCATGTCCACATTAGATTGTCACGTTTCGAAATGATGTCATTAATTGTCTTATGAACACCTCTAAATGATAGACATAATTATGTATTTATTTTTATATATGATATATATTATATTATTTTTTCATAAATTATTATATAACACATATATTCTTAATTTTAGTTTTTTGAATACGATTACATCGCTCACGTGTATGGAAGAAAACTCCCCTATGAAGTGATGTGATTTGTTCATGATATACATGAGAGTTAATAAGGGTGGTTTTACTAAAAAAACACATTTATATGACATAGAAATTATTATTTATTTATAATATATGAATTAAATTTCATTATTTTAAACCGAAAATAAAATGGAACCAACATTCATGCATATGTTTGTTCTACCTTGTCCATGAATGGTGTATTTAAATTTCAAGAACTAATTTATATGTATTAATATAAATAAATATATTCAGAATTTATGTGATATTTATATCTTCTATAAAATTATGGATATTTTTAAATCATTATCATGTAATAGGATAAAATATTGAGAATCAAAACATATATGAAAAACAATGCATTAATTACTTGAAACAAAAGCTTAAAATGGAATTGTAGGAAAATGGGTAATATAAGGTCATAAGTAGATAATATATGGTATGATATATATATATATATATATATTGTAATATAATATATGTATAATAATTATATATTTATGATATATGACTTTGGAATGTTCTCCACGGAAGTCAGGACATATCGTAAGGGTGTTTCGGCTCAAATTTTAATTATGTGAGACACATTCCATGCACACCTCACATATATTTTAGGTGGGTATATAAATGTAATTTTTGTATTTTACAATTCATATCATGAATTTTTTTGGGCTTATATAACCATTTTTTCCATCTTTTATGGGAATTATGGTTCAAAATGTTACCAAAGCGGTAAAGGAATTATGTCTCACTTTTCCTTTATTGAGACTTATGTTATATTTTCATCGCTAATTGAGATTGTTTATGATTATATTTCTGATGATAAAATATTATGATCTATATATCAAGAAACTCATTGAATTGAATCCCTTATATTTATTTTATGATGATACAGTCCCCCTTTATTTTCATTTATTTAGGATATCAAGAGGTCAACATGTATCATTTTAAAAAATCATTTTTTAGGTTGAAAACCCATTATCTACCAAAAAATGTTTACTAAAAAAAATTTCTAAAATATTTATAACATTTTTTTAATTATTTATTAAATATATTTATACATATGTTTTAATTTTTAATATAATTAAAAGAAATATTGATGACATTATAAAATAATTATCTTCTGGATTTTATTGAAAATGTGATCAGAAACATTGTGTATAGAATGAAATGAATTTCCCACCATCATGAACATTATTGTTTCGTAGCCTTTTTTATATATTTTTCATAGTCATTTTCAAAAAAAAATTATTTTAATGTTTTTTACATTTAAATATGTTTTGTAGGGGAAAAGTATATTTTTATCAATATATGTTTTAAATGAATTTTAAATCTTCATTTATAATATTTTAAGGTATTTTAAGATAATATAATTTAACAATATCTTATGTGTTTATAGTTTTAAAGAAAAAAAATATTATAAGTAATGTTATTTTATGTAATAAATTTTTATATTATATTTTAAATTAATTTTTCTATTATGATTACTTCCATGGACAACACCTATTCATTACTAGGGATTCAAACCTAGGATATATTTTTTATTCTTTATCTGAATGTTTGCTTATTAAAATATGTTTACAAAACTCATTTCACTTCCACTGGTTATACCATGATATAATTTTACTGAAATCACTTATTTTTCATGAGTTATAAAATTATTATATGATGCAATGATCATGAAACATATCTCTATTTCACAATTTATTGAATGATTCAATGTTTATGAAGAACATTTTCTTTATGTGTTCAGATATCATTAATCTTATTTGTTCATATAGTACACATATCTATAATTTTAATCCTATGATTTAGGGACCAATATCTCCATCCAATACACAGGGTAATGTTATTTTTCAATGATCTCAGAGATTACATGAGTGGATTTCTCAAAAAAATTCTACGGTACACATAAGGTTAGGCAAAATATGAAATATTGGTTACACAGGTGATTCCCCCAAGCCCGAAGAAGGTACACGGGTGGTTATCTCAAGAATAACATTTTATGAATATCAGGATGGGTATCCTCAACATACGATGTTCTATGATTATGTATATTCCACAATTATATCTCTTATGATATACCAATCCTCTCATATACCATGTAATTGTATTCCAATTTCATTCATGTCCTTTGAACTACATATTTTTCATCTATGACTCAATATTATGGACTTTAATATGCAACGTATTGTTTTAAATTTTTTTCCATATGTTCTCATACACTTATTCTCAATTGATTCCTATGTATCTTCCTTTTTTAACCTCAATTATATTTTTATTTCACCTTTTTTAATGAATATTTTACCTAGCTTATGAAGAATGCTTTTTTATGTAGGTGTACTAAAGGGGAAGATCATTATGGGTGAAATTGAATATCTTTCATGAATTAAGAATATTTTTCATCCAGGTTTATAAAGACACTAAAATATTATGGTCCCCATTTGCGTGTTTTTATTATTTAATTAATATTCCAAAAAAGGTAATATCCATGTTGGAGGAGCCATGGTCCCTATAATTATCCCTATTCATCTTCAAAAACAAGTGAAATAGATTTGAAATTTTTTTATGAGTATAAAAATCATAGTAGGTGAAATATAAGAATAAAAATTAAATAATTAGTCCATGAATACTAATTCTTAAATATACCTTTATAATAATTAGTTTTGAGATTGAAATAAATAATTTCAAACCTACAAATTCAATTTATCATAAAAAACAATTTCATAGTATATTTCATAATATATATCAATGGAAAAATAAAATAATTAAAGTTATCAATAAAATCATGAAAATATAATGAAATTTTTTGAAAAAAGTTATATATTTTACCCTCAGGATCTATCATAAAATTTCATTTATACATAAGCACATACGTTTACCTTGTAAAATCATAATATTTCCATAAAACCCATATAATGTGTAGATAAATCATGTCAGTAAATTTGCAAGTCAATTTAAAATAACAATTGAAATCAATATTTAAAATTGAATAAAAAACTATTTAAATTCCAAAAGATTATTTGGAGAAACCTAAAACATTTTTACTTCATCCAATAACCTAATTCATTAGAGAGATATATCTGTCCCCCCATTATTAGAAGCTATATCAAGGCCACCCATCATCATAAGATATATCAGTCTCTCCCTTTATCATAATTTTGTTTTTTTAAACTATTTCATAATTATAATACATGAAATCAAGCACTTTAATAATCATAATAAATTAAATATACAACATTCCTATAAGGAAAACACTTCTAAAAGTCAAAATATTTATTACACATAAAATCCATTCTAAATATACATATAAAAAAGGTAAAGGGTTTTATATTTGAAGAAATTTTAAATTTGTGAAAAGAAACCATAAAATAAAAAGAATTATTGATGTAGGGAAACACATTAGACATTTTACATTAAAAAAATAGAACATTCCCTTTGACTTTGATTTTCAAAATCATCCACATAAAATATTTAAAAATATTCATTTTGAAAACCATGGAAATAAAGAAAAAAGTGACATATATTAACCATTTATAATTCATTTTTTCCAAATAAAACCATCTATAAAATAATTTTAATAAAATGTGCATTTACGTTAATGATTTAGAAAATAAATATTTAAAACATTTTAAATGATTGGATTAATGTAAACTGTTACTAATGATGGGTTTGACCCGTCAGTTACTTTATATATATTTCCCATATAATAAATAGTTATCAATTATTTTCTTTATATTGAATTTTTTAATGATTAATCAATTATAATTAAACAATTAATTTTATTTATTCCATTTAAATATTTAATTACATAATTTTTTAAGAGCGAGTTTGGTATTTTGAAAATGTTTGGGTCATGATATAAAAATGACATCATTATGTTAAACATGGAAAACAGTTCATCATTAAATTTTATATAGAATAATAATAATTTCATGATTATAATATTTATATTCTAATTGTATAATTATAATAAATAATTTTGGATGGTTTAGATAAATGAATTATGATACTATCATGTAGACGATAGGCCGTACACACACATTTGTAATGTTTCAACTTTTTCACGAACATTTGGGAAATTAGATAAATGTCATTTTATATTTAATTAATTATTATTATAATATATATATATAATATAAAATCTTTAAATATAGTTATATATACCATCTATGTGAAGTGGTGACGAAACACGTCTCACATCCCTTTGTGGATGTGGAATAACACACGTTTCCATGAATGATGTTACCATTTTTCAAGGGATGGAATTATATAAAAATAATTAATTTTTAATCATTAAATAATTATATTTGATTAGTTAATATGATATATATGCATTAAATATATCATTATTACAAATTATTATATTTTAGGATTGAATTTTTTTGCATCGGTTCACTAGGTGGTGGTAAGCTACACACACAAATGATTGTTTTGATACCCATTAGATGAATAAGGAGGGGAGTTAATGTAAAAAAATATACATACTAACATGTAATTATATGAGTTATATATATTTTATAATATAACAATGGTTATTAGTGTTTTAATGGAGGAAGGAAAAATAAAAAAACATTCGGTTAAATGTTAAACATCTTCTTCAAAAAACCTCCTTTACTTTACACATTAAGACCAATAAGGTTGGTATTATTCAGAAAACATGACATGTAGGAAATGAGGAGGGTAGTTTAGAATATATCCGGCTATGTATTTGTTAAACTAAATGGAAGTTGAAGTGTTTATAGGAGATGATATGGGGTATCTTTTTTATAAATATGGGAGAGGACACACAAGGAATTTTTCAAAATTTAGATATATATTAATGTTATAATCAAATAAAATAGAACTAAAATAAGAAATTAATGAATATTTTCTAATATTGGGTACAAATATTTCTATATTACTTGATTTAGACATTTTTTAGTAAGTTAAACCATTATAAATTTATTTTAACCTCCCCTACACTTGTTTATTTCCTTAACAGAAGTAACCAATATGTATTTTTATTAATATTAATTATGACCAAAACATTAATATGACCCTATCAAATAATAAATATTTTATGATTAAAAATATGGAAACTGTTTAACAAAATTCAATTTATATAAGTGGTGGAATTTAATTTAACATTAAAACACTAACATTGGATAAAAATTGATTTTGTATAAAAATATAATTTTATGTGTAAAATTTTATTTATAAAAAATTGAAGAATTATTTTTATTAAAATACCATTTTTTATTATTTTTTAAAAAATTTAAATAATAAAATTTTAAAATAAATCCAACATATAATGTGACTTTATATTTTTATGAAAATAAAGACGCATTAAAGTAAAACTTAGTTTTTTTACTATTCAATAAAAAATCAAACTATAAAAAAAATTATAAAAATTTCAACCTATGATAATTTTTATCTAAAAATTTACTAAAGGAATTTATAATATTCTAATTAATTTTATATAATTTGGGAATATTTATTTTAAATATAACAACATTATGCATGAAAACTCAATTTGGTTAGAAATAATGATTTTTTTCCATTTGTCTGGAAAATTACCTTATATATTTAATATTATAAAAATAAATAAACATTTAATTAATAACTATTAATATATTAAAAAATATAATTAATATTATAATAATTAGTTTTTTTAAATTTTTCTCTCTTTTAAAAAATTCTTCCTCACATGTTCATTCACTACATAAACAAGTGGATATATTTTTACTTCATTACATTTTCGGATTCCAAGATTTCTTCTTCAATCATGTAGTTTCCCCAAAAATCCATACCCTTATAAATACATTTATCCAGTTAATATTTCTATCAATGGTCATGAACCTATTTTGGTTGTTCCTCAAAAGAAGTTTTTTTCAAACTAAAATACTTGAAGGCTCAGACCATGATATGCATATGACAGATATAACCTCGACATTGAAACATGAAATATGAAATTTACCTAATATAAAATTATAATAAAAGATAATTCACAAGAAATGATAATATATTCTCTAAAATTTCATATAACACAATAATCATTAGACGTAAATTTATGTTAAAAAACACTTATGCCTTTTCCATTGAGATACATTACGAAAAATATGGTTTCCAGCCTATAATAAATGATCCTTCCTTCAAATATATAAATTCATTTTTAACCTACTATAATCCATTCTAAAATTCAATATAATTATGTTCACATTATCAGCTAATTTTTATAACAATTTTTATATAAACTACATTTGTTACCTAACTACTTCCAAAAAAGCTCGCGTTCGACCCAATTTTCCATGTAATGCATTAAAAGGTATCATTTTTATACTAGAATAAGAGTATAAAAATAGGTAATATAAACCAATGTGATTTATTGATCACAATGACTACAGTAATCAATAAAACAAGATCTAATAATATATTCAAAATATAGAATATTTTACTCTTTCTATCCATGGGATTAAAGATGAAAGGCTCTATTGAAATTTAACTCAGTACCCAAGTACTTCTGAAGTCCTCAATAAAATTGAATTGATCATGGGATAATGATCAAATACAATTTAAATAGTGAAACTGTGTAATATAATATCTACATTAACATAATATTGAGATATTTTATCTAAAGGCATATTTTCTTGAATGTGAATAAAATGATATGATTTAGTTAGTCGATCAACAATTACGCAAATGGCACTATGACCTCGAATTTTATTTGGTTAGCCCACCCATAAATCCAATAATATAATCTCAAATTTCAATTATAGAAATATAAAATACAAAAATATCAAATTTTATAATTACCTTTTATGTTTATCCTATTCCTATGTCAAACATTTAATAGAAAAACTTGGAAAACCATTCATCATTCCTTCCAACTAGAAATTTTATTGAAGGAATAAATTAAATTAAGGAATGAAAAGATGAATTTAATATAGAGATCTATAAGAATCACACTTTAGTTTTTTTATACTATGGGGGTTATACAAAACGTATTTTATTTTTATGAATCATATAATACCTTCATCATTAATATAAAATTTTGTAATCTTAAAAATTTTATCTGATTCAACCATTTATTTTCAAGCATTGCATTCCTTCATAAAATTCATAAACCTTTCAAAAAAAGGTGATTGTATTGACCGATGAAGAAAAATAGATGGAGTTCCTATATACAAAATGTGTAAGATAATATTAATTAAATCATCATCTAATGGATCATATTTCTGACATAACATTGATAATGATAGATTATCATTCCGACACAAAGCCTCAAATAACATTCTTTCCATTATTTAACGGTTAATAGTTTTGTATTAATAATATTTTATCAATTCTAGATATCTCATATATATCATTTTTAATTATTTATGATAAAATAAACACTTCATGATCATAGGATCAATGTATATTTTACATTTTACTAAATATTAATGATGTTTACTTATTTTTAAACAAATAATTATGGCCTCTTGTTGATGTCCATATGTTCAATAGTTTTTCTTAATTGAGTTTAATTACCATAAATCATAAGAAATTACTCAATTTTTTTTTTAAAAAACCCATTCCCTTAAATGAAGAATCACTAAATATAACAAAGTCACGATATTTGGATGGGTGTGAGAAATATGGGAAATTCACTAATATTTTTATTAAATCCATAGAAATAATTAACATATTCCCAAATAAAGCTAAATCATTTTCATATCAGCATGGTTATCATGATATAAAACCTGGAAATTTTTTCAAAAACCACCCCTAATATCCTGATAAACTTATTATACTATTAATCTCAATATCACGTGCATTTATTGTCCATTCATCAACCAATTTTGTTTAAAAGGATCAACTGTTATTCAATTTTTGTTTACGATATATCCAAGGAATAGAATATATTAAAACCCAAAGTAACATTTTATAAATTTTCATTATTAATTATTTTCTATGATATTGTTTATAATAAGCTTCTATTGTTTTTCATATTCATAATACGTTTTACAATATACTAAAATATCACCTATAAATACGACAACAATCTTATCCAAATATTCATTGAAATCCCTAATCATAAGTTGCATGAATATAGATGGAGTAACTTTCAACCCGAAGAGAATAAAAACAATCTCATAATTACCATAATAAGGAGAAAATGTTTTCATTTTGTTGTTAATGTACTTCACCTTTAGATTATGGTACCTAAACCTTAGATCAATCATAAAAAATTAACTCCCTCGTTTTGATAAAACAAGTCATCGATATGAGTGAACATATAATTATTCCCATGAATAATGTTATTTAAGTATTTATAATAATTGAAAAGTCACAAAAAACAATATTTATTATTAACAAATAATATAGGACCACCCCATGGATAAGATCTAGTTTCAATGAAAACATTATCAATAAAATCTTGTAAATGCTTTTTATGATGACCCTTCATTTTATTAAAACTTAAACATGACTTATTACATAAAACTTCACTTGATACAACAAAGAATATTGAGAGGTTTAGTGTATTTTGGTCTTAGGATCATAACATAAAAACTTAAAACATTAAATAAAACATCTTTATTGAAAACTTCTTTTACATGTCCACTACATTTCTTTGTACTTAGCATTGCATGGGATAACCTAAGGACATGCAGAAGAAAAGGGTGAGCTACAAAGCCCAGTAAGGGAGTACAAATTGAATAACATGAGAGTAAAATACATGTTAGACAATAGGAATATCAATATAGAATAAGAAAAACATGAACATAAAGTCATGACAAAGCATGATAATCATAACATGGAAATGTGGCAACAACACTTAACATGGAATTAGCATGAGCCAAGCCCCATTGCACATGAAGCAAGAGTAAATCCTCATTGCACATAAGGCACGAGTAAACCCTCATTGAAATTGAATTATCATGAGTAAAAACTCATTCCAAATGACGTATCATGATACTCTACTTTACCCAATGCATTGGAGGGATATAAGGGTGAACCCTTCTTAAACATTTCATTTCATACAAAAGTGTGCCACATGGATCATAAAACATGGATTCATAAAACATAATTATTTATTCCATGATAATGAAATTTTGAATTCATACATAAATATTTATAATAAATAAGTAAATGTGCATAAAGGTGAATACCCTTGGTGGAGAAATGGGCATGGTATTCACTACACGATGGCATTGGGTTAGAAAATCGGTGTGATTTCGGCAGCGTAACGGCGTGACATAAGAATTAATAAAAATGGTTGATGATAGAGAAAGGGTTTCCTCATCATATTTACATGTAATTTAATGTAAGTAGGTCATATAGATACATGTCTCAACAATTGTATTGGAATTTAGATTCATGATACAAAATTATTGCTTGAATGTAAAAGAGGAGAGAGAAGTTCCTTTTGGAATTTTGGCATAGTAACGGGTGTACATGGGAGGTATTTAATGAGAGATAAAGGGTTATCCCATCATTCAAACATAAAAATTTCAGTATGAGGGAGGTGTAAAACCATACCAAAACATTCAAAATTGAAATTAAAAGGTCAAAACAACTTAATGAAAATTTGACAAAAATGAGAAAGGAAGAAAAAACCTTACATGGAAGTGTGCTTCCAAAGGCTAGAGAGAGGCTTTTGAGAGGCTTATTGGGAGCTTGGGGAACCTTGGGAGGATTATAGAGAGATTAGGTCAGAGTTTGGACGAACTAAAAAGGCTTCTAGTGAGGAGGAAGTGGGAGCTTGGCTGGGTTTATATAGGAAAGGTGACGTAATTCTTTATTATTTATGTTTGGGACCCCTTATAATAAATTAATCCAAACCACAAACCATCACATGGTTTTTGCCAATGATTTTTGGAAAAGGTAAGAGGAAAAAAATATTTTATCAGGCCAAGGTCCGAACTTTCTAAAATATTAGGGTTGCTTATGTGGAGGTGAGTCACACTCCCATTGAACTTAATTTAAAAACACAAGGTGTTTAATAAGTCTTGAGGGGTCCATTAATTCTTTTAAAAGTAATCCAAAAAAACCCAAAATCACATTATTTTAATGGTAAAACATATATTGGCCGAACATAAAGATTATATAATTTTATTACATCACTATTGGGTCATTATCATGTCATAAAACACATTATATATTTAAATGGTATTTAATTTTTACTCAAAAATTTGACTGTCCCATAAAATTATGAAAAATTCACCATTGGATAATTTCGACGTCCTGATTAGAAAAATAACATTTATTTTATCAAAATTATTTATTAAATATGTTAATTTTCACTTTCAAAATAAAAACAGACATTTATCAAAAATTCACGGGTTTTGACAAAAATGGCTTTCAAACCTTAATAAAAATTATAATTGCATTCATCAAATTACATGATAATTTATATATAATAAAATTAATATAATAATAATAATATTATTTTATTAAAATATTATTTAATTCAAAAATCCCTTAATTTAATAAAATATATTTCTTAATTAAATAATAACTAAAAACACCTTTTGTACTTTAAAAACTATTTACAATGTATAAATAATGACAAGAAATTATATTCATTATTATATAAAAAATAATGTACATGAATAGAGTACTATCGATTAGTTACATAACCCCTTAAAATAGCTGCATAAGACCTAAGGGTAAGGTGTGCGATGGTGATAGACTCTTGGGGTGGCTCGGATAATATCGCTCGAGTGGTAATTTCTATCAACTTACACTTCTCCGGTAGACGGTCCTGTTTGAGCTTGACATGGTGAATCTCAGCTTGGGATTGGTGAAGAGAAAAGGCCAAGGACACCACCTCTTTTCTGAGCTCCAATAAATGGGCTTTGTATGGGGAAATTCTACTGGAAGAGGCCATCGCTTCCTTTGTCTATATAAAATTGGATGTGTTAAAGCCCTATATTTATACTAATCATGTGATCACTGTTCAACGGCTATAAAAGTAACGGTCACAATTCTTATCATAAAACCCGAGAAGCTGACATTTTATAAAAACTATTTATATAAAGAGACATTTAATAATATCCAGAGGGATTTTACATTAATGAAACATTGTGTTTTTACAATATTCCCCCCTTAAGAAATTTCACCCTAGAAAGTTTCCTTTTCCTACACTAAAATAGATGTGGGTAACTCAGCTTCATCACTTCCTCTGATTCCCAAGTTGCTTCTTCAAACTTGTTGTTTCTCCACAACACCTTAATGAGGGGAATTGTCTTATTTCATAGAGCTTTTTCTCTACAATATATGATCTTCACTGGTTCCTCCTCATAAGAAAGATTGTCTTCCAATTGTACCACCTCAGAAGAGTGTACATACGAAGGGTCTGTTATATACTTCCTTAAGAGGGATAAATGAATGAAATCATTTACATTGGCCGTAGTAGGCAGAAGTGCTAGTCGATATGACATAGCCCTGACACGATCATGAATCTAGAAGGGGCCGATGTACCTTGGACTTAACTTCCCTTTCCTTCCAATCCTCATGGAAATCTTCCATGGATTTATGCGTAGAAAAACCATGTCTCCAACTTTAAATTCAAGGTCTCATTAACGATTATCTGTATAACTCTACTCTCAACTCTGGGCTGCCTTGATATGCTGCTAAATGGATTTCACCTTCTCCACCATTTCCTCGACCATTTCTTGTCCAAGCAGTCTACGTTCACCGACCTCATCCCAACATGCCGGTGTTCTGCACCTTTTCCCATATAGGGATTCATATGGTGCCATTTGGATGCTCGAGTGGAAACTGTTATTATAAGAGAACTCAACTAGAGGGAGATTTTGATCCCATCCTCCTTTAAAGTCCATTGAGCATGCTCTCAACATATACTCAAGTGTTTGGATAGTCCGCTCGGATTGTCCATCAGTTTGAGGATGATAGGTCGTACTAATGTTCAGTTCAGTATTCAGAGCATGTTGAAGACTCTTCCAAAACTTAGAGGAGAATCTTGGATCTCGGTCAGACACAATAGATAGTGGTACTCCATGAAACCTTACCACTTCCCTGATATATATCTGTGTCAGTTGATCCAATGATAATTCCTCCTGAATAGCAATGACGTGTGCAGTCTTTGTAAGACGATCCACAACAACCCATATTGCATTGTTGCCTTTGGATGTCCTCGGAAGTCCGCTGACAAATTCTATGGTGATGTTTTCCCATTTCCATTCTGGAATGGGCAATGGTTGCATCATCCCCTTAGACTTCTTCCCCTCTTCCTTCACTTGCTGACACACCAGGCAATTTGATGTATATTCAGCAATCTCTTTCTTCATATTATCCCACCAAAAGTTTTCTTGGAGATCTCGATACATCTTTCAGCTCCCTGGGTGAATAGAGAAATTTGAACTATGTGCATCTTCCAAAATTTCCTTCTTCATATCTGGACTTGATGGAACACATAGGCTTTTCCAAAACTGCACAATTCCTTCTTCATTAACACTAAACTCTGAGGATTTACCTTTTTCGATAGCTCCCAGTTTTTCTTGAATTCCCACATCATCCTTTTAAGCATCCTTTAACCTTTCCAAAAGAGAAGGTTGATCAATCATTTGTGAATGTATTGATGATGTTCCCTTATCTATGATTCCCATGTCCATCTTCATCATGTCTAAGAAGATAGGATCCTTATAAATTCTAATCATTGATAGAATGGCTGGATCCTTTCTACTTAGGGCATCTGCCACCTTGTTCACTTTCCCAGGGTGGTAATGGATTGACCTTTCATAATCCTTGATGAGCTCTATCCATCTTCTCTGGTGCATATTAATATATTTCTACGTGAATATATATTTAAGACTCTTGTGGTCAGTATATATCTCACATTTCTATCCCTAGAGATAATGCCACCAGATTTTCAAGGAAAGGATCACCGCCGCCAACTCCAGATCATGCGTTGGATAGTTTCTCACATGGATTTTCAGCTTCCTTGAGGCATATGATAGCACTTTATCATTCTGCATCAGCACACATCCTAATCCATTCTTCGAAGCATCCCTGAATACCACAAGAAGCTCCCCACTTGTGGGTAAAGTGAGCACAGGTGCAGTGATAAGCCTCCTTTTCAACTCCTTGAAGATTTATTCATATTCATCGCTCTATGCAATATTTATTCCATTTATAGTTATCTTGGTAAGAGGGTTGTAAAATCATGAGAAATTTCTCACAAATCGTCAATAATATTCAGCTAACCCCAAGAAGCATCGGATATTTGTTACCAATGTTGGCCTTGGCCATCCCTCAATTGAATCTATTTTGGAGGAATCCATATATATCCCATTGCTTGTGATGATATGGCCCAAGAATGAGACCTCATTCAAACAGAACTCACACTTTCTGTACTTTGCATAGAGCTTCTCCTTGCGCAATGTCTCTAATACAGTTCTTAAATTCTCCTCATGATCCTTCTTGGTTTTGGAGTATATTAGAGTATCATCTATAATGACTACCAAAATTTGTCTAGGTAATCTCTAAATACTCTATTCATCATATCCGTGAAGATTTCTGGAGCATTGGTGAGTCTGAAAGGAATTACTATGAATTCATAGTGCCTGTATCTTGTACGAAAAGCAGTCTTGGGGACATCTTCCTTCATCACCCTTACTTGAAAATATCCTGACCGCAAATCTAATTTGGATAAGAATTGTGCTCCACGCAGCTGATCGAACAAGTCATCAATTCTTGGGAGAGGATACATGTTCTTTATCATGATTTTGTTATGTTCATGATAATCGATGCAAAACTGCATTGACCCATCCTTTTTCTTGACGAAGAGGACTAGTGCACCCCATGGTGAAGCACTTGGGAATATAAACCTTTTATCCAGATTCTTCTATAGTTGTTTCTTCAGCTCTTTAATCTCTACAACAACCATTCTATATGGAGTCTTGGATATTGGTAAATCCCCAGGTATATGTTCAATTGAGAATTCAACATCCCTTCTTGGAGGAAGACCATGCAGTTCCTTGGGAAACACTTCAGTGAATTCCCTCACAAAAGGCATTTCTTCAAGGACGGTTTATTCCTTGGAATCAATCATTTGAGCCAGATACACGTGCTCATAAGGTAGTAATATCCACGCATGAGATGATGGAGCTAAAGGAGATTCATCTTCCTCCATACACTTTTAGAGAATCGGGTGTCGATTCTTCATACGAAGTGTGATTTCCCTCTCCCGACAATTTATGTTGGATCTATAAAAGGAAAGCCAATCCATTCCAAGAATTGCATCAAATTCCACCAGAGGGAGTATGAAGAGGTTCTCAAGGAAATTAAATCCACATATTATAACAGGGGAGGACTTATATTCATGGGATGCAATGATTTCCCCATTTGTCGTTCTCATCGACATCTTCACATCCATGATTTGTGGTGGTACTGGGATTTTTCTACTAATATTTTGAGATATAAAAGAATGCGTAGAACCTAAATCAAAATGTATGTTCTCTATTCTTGAATGAATAACTTGTGTACCTATCACCACTTCATTTTTGGGGTTCACTTCGGCAGAAGTGATGGAAGAAGATCTTCCTTGCTACCTAGGAGGTTGTTGGTTGTCTCCGAAAACCCTTGGATTAGGGCACTGATTTGCAAAATGACCTGGTTCTTTGCATTTGTAGCATTGAACAACACGTTGAGGTTCAAACGGAGCGTTCCTCTCCTCTGTCACAGTCGCGGGTCTTTCTTGCTGATAGTGAATAGCTAGGTCCCCTTCTCTTCCACACCTAAAGCATTTCCTCGTCCCCTTAAGGCAATTTCCAGGGTGCTTCATTCTGCACTTTTGGCAAGTGGGGTTCTGGATCTTCTTAGCACCGTTGGATTTATCCATCGGCCCAACAACATTAAATTCCACCTTACACATGTTCTCCCCATGATACCCCGGTTATTATCCAATCTCCATTTCGACCTTGAGGGCATATCAGACAATTTTCTCATAGCTGTCAAAGTCACAAATCACTAATACTTTCCATAGGCTAGGCTTCATCCCACCAAAGAAGTGGTCAACCATGCATTCGGGGGTAACTACATAGACGGTTCCATATCGTGAAAGCCTTGTGAATTTTTCCTCATACACTCAATCAAATTCTTCATCTTTTTTCTTGAGGGAATGGAAGTCCCTTTCCATCTTAAGATGGAGGGTGCGCAGAAAATATTTATAAAAAAAAATCTTCCGGAAATCCTTCTATTCCAACGCCTCGATCTCTTCCTCAGGCTTCATATTTTTGATCAACTTCCACCTTTGATCAGCTTCAACAACCATACGATAAGCTTCCAGGATAACCTTCTCTTATTCAAAACATTGAACGATGGAGAATATCTTTTTAATGGATTTGATCCAGTTTTCAGCGATCGTGGGATCAGATGATCCACTAAAAGTAGGAGGCCTTTGTCTCATGAAGCTCTCGATAGAGACTCGTTCTTTTGTAGGGGGGTTTGGACGTTCCTCTTGACCCATGTTTATATTAAATTCTTCAGTTAGGTGAGAGAGAAGCGTGAAAAATTTCGCGATTCCCGCTCCCATTGGATTGGGCATCTCATTAGTACAGTCATCACACTGATCTTCACATCAGTTGTTAGCTCGAGTCCTCATATTACCGGCCATTGGTTGGAATAAAATGAATTTTAGGGGTAACACATAAAGGGTAATCCAAAGACAAAAGTTGATGACTTATAAATAATCTATTATTTCCTTAACTCATGAGTCTATAGGCTTCAATATAGGCTTTTCATGATCTACTTTATAACGTATATTCTTTGGGGAATTTTTTTAATTCCCATAATAAGGGTTCATACTTATCTTGTGAATTTACCAAATCATATCCCCTAGGAGTGTCCAAACCAAGTGTTTAGCAAGTCCTGTTGTATTTCAAATGTTCCTGTTCTAGTCTAGCTCATAGTGGTGTTTTCGGGTTTTACCCCTAGGATACATCTATTCCATAGCCACCTCTACCTGCTCGTATCTAGACAGGGATGCATTTTCTTGATAACCAAATTACTCAATACTCACCAAAACATAGGGACATTTTTATTATACTTAGTATTGTATATAAGGCTTTACTAGGGTTTTCTAATCCTAATCCCAAAAATAACCAAACCTATCCTCTGATACCAACTATGAAAACCCTTATTTTTATTACAACTTAAACCTGATTTATTACATAAAACTTCACTTGATTCAACAAATAAGATCGAGAGGTTTAGTGTTGTTGTCTATTAGGATAATTACATGAAAACTTAAAACATTAAATACAACATCTTTATTGAAAAATTTCTTTACATGACCACTATGTTCCTTCGTACTTAGCATTGCATGGGATAAATTGAGGACATGCATAAGAAAATGGTGATCTATAAATCCCATTAAGTGAGTACACATGGAATAACATGAGGACTACAATACATGTTAGACAATAGTCATATAATAGAGCATATGAATAACATGAACATAAAGGCAATATAAAGCATGATAATCATAACATGGAAATGTGGCAACAACACTTAACATGGAATTAGCATGAGCCAAGTCCCATAGCACATGGAGCATGAGTAAATCCTCATTGCACAAAAAGCACAAGTAAAAACTCATTGCAATTTAATTAGCATGAGTAAAAACTCAGTCCAATTGAAGTATCATGATACTATACTTTACCCAATGAATTGGAGCGCTATAAGGGCGCACCCTTCTTAAACATTTCATTTCATGCATAAGTGTGCCACATGGATTATAAAACATTGATTCATAAAACATAATCAGTTATTCCACGATAAAGGAATGAGTAATTCTTACATGAAACTTTATAATCAATAAGTAAATGTTCATAAAGTTTAATACCCTTGATGGAGAAATGGGCATGTATTCACTACACAATGGCATTGGCTTAGAAAATCGGTGCGATTTCGGCAGCATAACGGTGTGACATAAGAATTCATAAAAATGGTTGATGAGAGAGAAAGTGGTTCCTCATCATATTTAAATGTAATGGACAGTAAGGAGGTCATATAGATACATTCCCCAACAATTGTAGTGGAATTTAGATTCATGATACAAAAGTATTGCTTGAATGTAAAAGATGAGAGAGAAGTTCCTTTCGGAATTTCAGCATAGTAACGGGTGTACATGGGAGGTATTCAATGATAGATAAAGGGGTCTCCCATAATTAAAACATAAATAGGGAAGTATTATGGAGGTTCATACCCATACCCCAACATTCATAATTGAAATTAAAAGGGCAAACCAACTTAATGAAAATTGGACAAAATGAGAAAGGAAGAAAAAACCCTTACTTGGAAGTGTACTTCCAAAGGCTATAGAGAGGCTAGTGAGAGGATTCTTGGGAGCTTGGGGAACCTTGGGATGATTCTAGAGAGAGTAGGGCAGAGGTTGGATGTACTAAAAAGGATTTGAGTGAGGAGGAAGTTGTAGATTGGGTGGGTTTATATAGGAAAGGTGAGGGAATTCTTTATTATTTAGGTTTGGGTCCCCTTCTATTAAATTAATCCAAAACAACAAACCATCACATGGTTTTTGCCCATGGTTTTGGAAAAGGGAAGAGGAAAATAATATTTTATCAGGCCAAGGTCCGAACTTCTTAAAATATTAGGGTTGCTTATTTGGAGGTGAATCACACTCCCATTGAAATTAATTTAAAAAGACAAGGTCTTTAATAAGTCTTGAGGGGTCCATTAATGCTTTTAAAAGTAAGAAAAACAAACCCAAAATCACATTATTTTAATGGTAAAACATATATTTGCCGAACATAAATATTATATTATTTTATTACATAAATATTGGGTCGTTATGAAGTCATAAAACACATTATATATTTAAACGATATTTTATTTTTACTAAAAAATTTCAATGTCTCGGAAAATTATGAAAAATTCACCGTTGGATAATTTCAATGTCCTGATTCCAAAAATAACATTTATTTTATCTAAATAATTTTCTAAATATGTTAATTTTCACTTTTGAAATAAAAACCTACATTTATAAAAAATTATCGAATTTTGACAAAAATGGCTTTCAAACCTTAATAAAAATTATAATTGCATTCATACAGTTACAGGATCATTTATATATAATAAAATTAATTTAATAATAATAATAATATTAATTTATTATAATATTTGTTAATTAAAAACTACATTAATTTATTAAATATATTTTTTAATTAAATAATAACTAAAAACACCATTTGTACTTTAAAAGCTATTTACAATGTATAAATAATGACATGAAATTATATTCATTATTATATACAAAAATAATGTACATGAACATAGTACTATTGATTACTTACATAACCCCTTAAAACAACCGCATAATGCCTAAGGGTAGGGTGTGCGATTGTGATAGACTCTTGGGGTGGCTCGGATAACATCGCTCGAGTGGTAATTTCTATCAACTTCCACTTCTCCCGTAGACAGTCCCGTTAGAGCTTGACATGGTGAAGCTCACATTGGGCTTGGTCGAGAGCGAAGCCCATGAACGCCACCTCTTTTCTGAGCTCTGGTAAATGGGCTTCATATGGGGAAATTCTACTCGATGAGGCCATTGCTTCCTTTGTCCAAGTAAAATTGTATGTGCTAAAGCCCTATATTTATACAAATCATGTGATCAGTGTTCAACGACTATAAAAGTAACGATCACAATTCTTATCATAAAAACAAATAAGTTGACATTTTATAAAAAAAAATTATATAAAGAGGCATTTAATAAGATCAAGAGGGATTTTCCATTAATGAAACTTTGGGTCATTACACTTTTAGAGTTCATTATGTTCATCTTGAGACATTCAATAGGAGAGTTTTAAATTTTTTTTGGTTTTGGAACTATGTCAATTGTAAATTCATTATATTTAGAAGTTATACTACCATTAAACTAATAAAAAAAATACAAATATTATTTAACTACTAATAAATCTTTAATATGAATAGTTCACATATCATCCACAATATGAGAAAGATAAATTTAATTTCAAAATTTTAGAATTTTTCCACCTAATTTATATGTTATCGAAGTTATAAAATTTATTATTACATAATTATGAAATCTAATTTGAGAAAATAACATCTTTGGAAATGTAACATAAAAAAAAGATAAACTCAAATCCAACCATACACTATAATAACATAAAATTTTACAATGCTAAATAAAAATAGGTTTACATAGAAAAAAATCCATATGTGATAACGTAATGATCTATTTAAATTCATATTAAATTAATGTTACCCCAAATAATTCTTACCAAATGTCCTAATATTATTTGTAAAGGTAAAATTTAGATTTCAATAGAAAATTTAATTTAAATAATGAATGTGTATACAACCAAATCAAACATAAAATCAGAATAATATGAATAAGTAATAAATAAAAAAATTTACACCTTTTTTTGATATACCAACATATACAAAATTAGTTTCAAAGGATTTCACAACAACGTTATTCTTATAATATTTCAATTTTCCTCTGTTCATTCTATTATTCAGACATAAATAATCATAAAGTCCCATCTCATTACATCAAAAACACGTTACATGATTCTTATTGAAATTGGTCTTTCCACTACTAAGATTATTTTCATTTAAATCATGTGCTGTATTCTAAAATATACCACAAAATAATCACTACCCATATTTCATAATACGTTCCCTATATTGAATTTTACTACACCAGTCATAATATAAAAACATTATTTTCTTACATTTAAATTTCTTTAATGGATTATTCCTATTTTTCTTCCATATAGACCTATATTTGTACTTATTTTCATAATGCACATTATTATATAGAAAATACATTTACACCTTCTTATAATTCTGGAAAAGTTTATCATAAATGTTAAATTCATGAGAGGACATGAAATGTTGTACCTTGGCATTAATCCTTAGTATACCTAATTAAAATTTACATTATGATCTTATATACAATTTGGTGTATACCTTTATAATTAGGTGATATTTTATTCATATTTGGACAACGAATATTCCTCATATTTCTAAAATTTAGAGAATTTATAGTACATCCTTCTCTAAAAAACATAATAAAATATTTCTCAATAAATGTATTATTATATGTATCTCATTATATGGAATAAATTAATAATATTTCCCTAGTATTCTAAACAATTTACCACAATTTATAGGATTTTACTTCAAAATAGTAAATATAAATATTTAAATTTGGATTAAAAAACAACCATTGAATTTAATTTACATTTAATAGCATTATTCCATCCCACAACTATCACTGATTCAGAATATCAGTTGAATACTGAAGGGTGTTGTCTCAAAAAATGATAGAGTATTTCCATGTTCCTATATTTTAGATATCATTTCTCTATAGAATAGATGAAACAAATATTTATATTCCAATTAAACAATTACATAATATAAAAACAACTCAGTTTTAATTACAACAATTATAGGATGAAAATTTGGGAATATAATATGTATTGGTGTGTTATATCTTCAAGTTAAATATATCAATTATGGAAAACCATTTGTAAGACACGTAGTTTATAAAAACAAACAATTGAATCATTAAATTTAATATCATTATAACTATAAATTATAATACATATAGTTACTTACTTCTATCAACCTACCATGTAAAATTTTCTAAATCTTTTATCTATTACCAATAATATATACTCCACTATTAATAATCTAAATTTTAAATGGTTTGAAAATAATTCAATTTTTTATATTCATGATGAACTTTTAGGTCTATATTTTTATAGAATTAATATATAAACAAATCATAAATAAATATCACATCACAAATTTGATACGTCCACTATGTATCTATTCTTTGAAAAAATTAAGAAAGTATGATATGTTTTCTTTTCATCACATGTCTTCACAATTTTTATCTCGACCTCAAACGTTTCCCAAGTCATCCATAAAACCCTGTGAAAAACTTTTTAAAATATTATATAAAGAAACAAAATCAGTAAATAACATATTAAATTAATTAAATAAACTCTGTATTCCATGAATACTAATTATCGAAAATTATCTTTTTGTTAACAAAAGATTAACCTCAAAATTATTATTTTCAAAATCATGAAATTAAATTATCTAAAGAAATTATTTCCTAAAAAAATTATAAGAAATCATTAATGAATAATTTTACCCATAATTTTTTATTAAAAATAATGAAAAAAATAAGTAAATTTTGTTTAAAATGTTATACATTTCACACATAAGAATTAGAACTAAATTTTCTTTTAACTAATGTGTATTGACTTACATTGTGAAAATATAATATTTCAATGAAAACATTCATGAATCATTGATAAATATTGTAGGTAACATGAGACATAATTTTAATATCACTATAAAAATATCTCTAAAAATGGATTGTCCTACTTGGTAAATAAAAATAATCTCTTACGAGAAACAAAAATTTGGGTAACTTTTCCCCTTAACCCAATGCATTGGAGTGCTGTATCATGCTCACCTGGCATCATGAGCTATAATGGGACCACCCATCATCATGATAAATATATAGATCACCCATCATAAAAAATAATACCTATGAACCCTAACAATGTCAAAACATCAAAATTTTATAATTTCCACCATCATAATCATAAAAATATTCCATGTACCTATTAGAAAACATTTCTGGATATCAAAATATCAATTCTGGTTAAAACCATCTTTGAAACTAATTCGAACCAATTGTACAAGGGTTTTTATTTTTAGAAAAAATAGAATCTTTTAAAGGATTTAATATATAAATAAATTGTTATAGATGTTTCAAAAACCATGGATTTTTTATAGGTTGAAAAATACATTCCATTTTTCAATTTTTATAAGAATGTCTTATATAAAATACATAAAGAGATTCTTTTTTAAAAACCATTAATGAATGTAATAAGGGGTACAAAATATCATTTAAAAATTATTTGTATCCATATAAATACAGTCAGAAAAATTTATGAAAATATTTATGGATCAAATGGATAAAAAATTAAATCATTAAGATATTCCAAATGTGGTTTTCAATGTGTTGTTTCACTTACCATGAGTCTGAATTTTCCCATATCTTTTTTATCTCTAGTATAGTAAAATTTTTTGAATTATAAAATTTATTAATTTTTTTATATGTTTGATACATTATCATTAAACCATTTTTTTCATTTATTTTAATGATATATTTAATTACATTATTGGATAGATTGATATCAAGTGTTTTGAAGATGTTTGGTTTAAACATTCAAAATGACAAAGTTATATTGAATGTGATAAAATATTATCTTATTAAATCATATAATTATTAATAGTAAGGATATATTTATCATTTTTATAAATTTATTAAACTTTTATAACTAACTATGTAAAAAAACAAAAAATATATTGTGTTGTAATCGTGGAGACAGTTGGACATATGTACATATGATTAACACTTCCATTATTCAATGAACTTCAGGGAAGTGTGGTAAGTATGATTTAATATTTAAATAATAATAATTATTTACTACGTATAATATAATCACCTTAAATACACTTATATATACCATCCATGATAGTATGTGGTTATAATAAGAAATTAAACTAAAATATTCTGTAAAATGTCAAATATCTTCATTTGGGAACCTCTTTTTCGAAACACCTTACACCTTATAGGGTTACAATTATGTCGGAAATAACATATCTATGGATAGAAGAGAGATTTTATAAAATAAATTGGAATGTAATTTTTTGAAAAAATATATTTTTATGGTTTTATAGGAGATGATATGAGGTGTCCTTTTACATTTGGTGGAAAGGACAGAGTTGTAATTTTTCATAACACTAAAATATATTTAAACTGTACTCACATAAAATCCAAAGAAGATAATTTAGGAATATGGGATGATATATGTTTAAAATATATTCATAAATTAATATTTAGAGAATTGTTTAGGTTTTTTTACCCTTATGACCTTAGTTTAACCCTATATAAACATGTTTTAACCATAATCAAATTAACAGATTTTTTCTATTTTACAATTCATTATCAAAAAAAAATTAGTTGAAATTATCTCTTAATATTTTTAATTATGTTTCAAAATATGAAAGTAATGTTACAAAGTTCATGTGTCATAAGTGGATGAGTTTAATTTATAATTATGGCTCTAAAACATGAGGAGAAACTATATTTTAGAAAAACAAATTCTGTTTTATACTGTTATTATACTAATTGACAGAATAACATTGGTTCCAATAACATTAATCAGGTTATTGTGAATGAAAATTAACAACTGATATTTTAAAACAAATCCAAACAACAATGTCACCTTTTAATTACATGAAATGAAAAGGAAATTTTCAACCAAAACCATCATTTTACACTTTTTATTGAAAAATCAAACTACTCATATAATTTTCAAAAACACCTACCAAGATAACATAAACATGATGAATTAAAAAATTAATTTCATTTTTTAAAATTAAAATGTAAAAAATTATAAATATATATTTTAAATAGAACTATATAATGCACAAAAATATAATGTGGCTACAAATAATTCTTTTCTCGTTTTGACTTAGAAATGATCAAATATTATTATAATAAATATGACACTATTAAATTTTATTAATTAATATTAATACGGAATGAAATGGATTTAATGTTATAATTTCCAGTATTTTTACAAAATTAATTGTAAATTATATAATAAATTTTTCACATAACTCATACAAAACCCATCTATGGAATCACTAGCCAACACTTATAAACGAAAAGTTTTTGAATAATTTAAAACAACAATGATATTTGGATTCAGTTAAATGAAAACCACATTGTGTATCCCAAAAAACTACAAATGTTAAAATGGCTAATTTCCATATTTAGTAGAAAAGTATGAAGGTACATAGTTCATCATTGGTTGGTTCATACCAACGTTTTAGGACCATTACTAATTAAAGGACATGGTGGGTACTCATAATTCTTAAAATTTACTAATTAATTATATATATATATATATTCATAATTAATGAGCTATAATTTATATTCCACTTAGAGATTCATGAAATATAGAAATTATGTTGATAATTATCTTGTTATGAATATTGTGAAACTAGTTTCATACCATGGAATGAGATATCATAATTAGGATTTCAATGATTATTTATAGGATTTTCAGATTTTAGCTAAACTCACCCTTATTTATACACAAAAACTGAATTGTGTTAGTGAATCGAGGAAAAAATCTATTGAAAATGGAGATATTGACGATGAGACATGCATGTATTATATAATATATTTGATGATATTTACTATAAACATAAGCATTCATAATAAACCATGTTCCAAATAATGATAAAAATGATATTTTATTTAAAATTTTCTGTGGAATGATACCCACATTTTAAAATTTATATTTTTTGTGTTGAAAACTGTTATCTAAAGATATTTTAGGAAATTAAATTACACCATTTGTGAATAATAATTTCATTATAGGTTAATCTAATGAAACTATATGATATTACATACAAGGAACTTAAAATAAAAAATATTTGTGTATCATACATCTTATTTTTCCAGAAAAACTTAACATCACTCAAGATGATAGTTGTCCATTGATATAAATCAATAATGCAAAGTCTTAATATACAAAAGAGTTTAAGAAAATTGAAAAAGACCCTAGAATAATTGTTTTCATGGACATATGTTACTATTAGAGTATAAGAGAGGTTTGGTAAATAGAATAATATGATTTTCTAGTCATCGAGCATAGTGAACCATTATTAGATGATAATAATGATCAGATAAACATCATCTATAAAGTAGTACATGTGATACTAAATGGAAAAAATATTTAAATTTTGAGACATTTTCTATATACCCAAACCACATACAGGGTTCTGTAGATCTTCTAGTGTATTTAAAGACTATTTTTTGGAAAAGGTAATCAGGATGAAATAATAAAATGGTGGAAAATTTAATAAATCTTTGTTATGATAGATGATGGGTGTAAAAAGGGTTTTAAAATGGTCATGGATTAAAATATGGTGAAATATTTTCCCTATTTTACACACTGAACTCAACCATATTATAATTAATAGAGTATTCATTCATGAATATGTGATTTGGATGAAGTATATGAAAATAGATTCCCATACTAGAACCATCAGGGGGATTTTAAAATGACAAGATCACAATATTTTATTACCCTAACAAATTATATTACCAGGTATTTAATTTTTTGAGATCCATTTATGTAATAATGAAAACATGTAGGTCATGGACCCTTTAAATAGACGATGCCAAAATTTAGTCTCGTTTCATAATAAATGAATTTGATCCTTACGTCTATAATATTGTTAGTAGGAGTGTGGAAAATTTTATAATTATTTACGTAGAAGATAACTACTTAATGGAATTGAAACAATAATTTCATAGTCTATATTGGTCTATTTGGACACTCTCTTATATATGAAGTACATAAGGGAATAATAATTTATTTTTTTCATTAATATTCATCATGATAGATCCATGAAACATCTTGAAATGTGTAAAAGTACATATATTGACATGATACATAAGCAATTCAATGTAAAAAAAATCCAATAGGGGATTGTTGCCACTATAAAATTGATTTTAAATATCCACGAATATGTATCCTTAGACACATGATAGGAGATATAAGATGACTATATTCCATACATATAGATGATTAGATTAGTCATGTTTTATTATTTATGTATTAGGATATCTCTCTCTAACACATTACATGTAATAAAAAGATGAATATAAAACCCAGTGACCACTATTTGATGGATTTTAAGTCTATACTTATGTATGGGGGAACAAAAATGATATATTCTCGTTATATTTCAGATATTTCAATAAATGAATTAAGGGATATTGACAGACACCTATCTCAATGTGTGGTCAAACAAATTAATTTATTTTTCTATTAAATTATAGTGATTGAATAATTTATTCAAACATGACATGATTTTTTATCTAATTACCTACAATTACTAACTTAACTAATATTATAACTATAAAATTATTGAAAATATTGTGGTTGATAAAGTGGATTGAAGAATATAAAAGTAAATATATAGATACAAATAGAAATATTAGAAACAAAATGGGGATATAAAGAAAAAACATGGTCTTAATTATGGATATTTGGGATTTTTCTTTATTAATTATTAATAACTAAAATAAATTTTATCTTCCATCCCATCATTTATGGACTAATAATACTTATGTTGTTTGAATTTTTTTTCATTACATAGAGATCTTATTTGCAAGCAAAATTACACTACCCCAAAAAATTAAGAACAATGAACAAACCTCATTCACGAATTTGAAAAATTACAAGAAATAACCCCATAATATATCATTCTATCCCTAAAAACAATAAAAAATATACAATGTGTTGACCATTATAAGGGGGTTTATTATTAGAATATATGATATTTTAATAGTGGATAATGTCTTGAAATGATGGAAAATCATTGTGTCTCCATTTGGTGAACCCCATACACTCGTAATAATCAACTATATACAATTATAATTGATTAAAAATAAATGAAAATAACTATTAAATTATCACTCAATTCCGAGACTAGTGTTTGGTACACACCATCATGATTGATAGAGAGGTATTGTTTAAGAACATTAAATTGAAATGAATGAAAGAGAGAATAATAAGAAGAATATATATTAATTGTGAATTATACTAATTTAGAATAAAAATTCCCACAAAGATAATAAAAATGGGAAACTCAAAAGACAAATGATTTAATATAATGATGAGGAACCAATTTATAGGAATATAGGATATATTTTATATCTAAACATGTCCACTATTTTTTAGGTATCTGCATTAATTGGATGGATATGGAAATTTGACCATTTTTAAAACCATTCAACAACCTCTCTTGTGTCAAACCTAAATATTTACTTCACTTTTTATAAGTTTATTAAAAATTATGATCATGTTATATGAAAAAATAATTATATACTAGAGGTTGTTTGTATTCAAATGTTCCTATTTCCCATGAAATAATGATCTGGAATGAACTAGAGTCTCAAATGGCTATAGTTATTAAATAACATCATATGAATGCTATATATATATATATATCAATGTTAAACTCAATTAGTTTTTGGAAGTATGAGATATTTAACCATATTTTAAGGCCTCCAACAACATGGACAAATTAATTATCTTGACTTATGTGTTCAATTTGTTCCTTGTGTATTGGGATTATACATCTAGTCCAATTGAAATAAATGTGTCCCATTGATCATAGAAGATTGAAAATTTTAATCTTAATATTTTAATCAATTTATAAAATGTTAGGGATGAAATATGAAATTGATTTGTAGAACACAAATATCTAAAAGAAAACATTTCAAGAGTTGAGTCGAAAATATTCCAAAAAACTAAAAATGTTATAATTACCATAAAAACAACTTATTTTTGTGAATTATAACACTAAAAGTAAAATTAATATTATAGAAAATATTTTATCTGTCACTTACACAACATATAAATATTTCACTCCGAAAAAAATCAATTAATTTATCATAAAAAATAATTTTTAACTATGATCTAATACACATGATAGAAATGAATAATTTTAAAAATTCATCAATTTCTGAAAATGGAATTCATCTATTTATAATTTAACATTATAAATCACATAATGGTATGTTATTTTTCAGGGTACATAAGATTTTTGGGATTAAATTTTCAAAAAATATCAATATCATAAATTTATTTTTCCTAAGGTCCTTAAATGAAATCATAATTTCCCACACCCGTGATACAACACAAATTATTTTTTTAAATGAAAAATTTCCCATTCCTCATTTTGTGTTAAATATTAACCACACCTAAATCCATCCAATTAAAAAATTAGGGCTTATATATATAGTGTTTTAAAATGGTTCATAATTTTATATCGGATCAGAATATGCATTTTTTACACTAGTTACAATGGAATTATATAAAATTTTATTCAATTGGATACCTGATGTGTCACTTTTCATAATGGAAATTTTTCTGAAGGAAATTCTCAACCTTCTAGTTTCCTCATTTTATAATTCCAATTCTACTATCTTTTATCAACATTCAATCTATTTCCCTGAGAGAAAATAGAAACTTTTATGGAAAAAGTGAAATGACATTCTAAAAATCATATAAATTAGAAAAATCAAAAACACTAAAACCCTTAAATTATTATTGGTAATTTTATATAGGATATATAAAATATAATTTCCAAATTCATTACAAATAAACACACCAAGTAATCATGAACTAGAAAGAAGACATAAAATATTATTAGATGACATAGAAAAATTAATAAATAAAAAATTCTTAATAATTTTGTTACCCCCCACCTAAAAATTGACCACCATTCCATTTAATCACAAATATAAATTATAAATATTAATATAGAATTAATGGGAAGGACTGTAATTTTAATACACTGACAAGGATCACAAAGAATTATAACAAGATTGATTGTGCCAGATGACCTCAGATAGGTCGGAATATATTCTAGAGGCTTTTGACTAGTAGTGAAAACCTAAGGAGGCACTGTAAGAGATTATACCAACTATTTCATAATGTGAGGTTACAATATAAAATAATTTTTTCTGACGATTTCATCGGGGTGCACGCGTCCATCTCATTCGGGGACGAGACGCGCGAATTTTGTTGTCCTCCATTCCCACTTTCCAAAGGCAGGCAATATCTGCCTCTTATTTAGGGATGTCTGCTCCTTGATCGAAATAGGATGATGTGATGTTGGTTCTTCCTTTCATGGATTTATCCTCAGAACTCATCACCTAGTCCCGGTATACCTCAAATACAGAATCCATTGTTCGTGAAACTCTTCCAGGTGTCGTATCATCATGGACACCAGTTAATTACACTACTTCTATTAGGACATTCCAAGGGGTCTGATCAGGGAATCAAATTTCAGTTAGGGTAGTAGTCACGTTGGCCATCACTAGCATGTCTAGATGCTGGGGGATTGGCGTGTCTGTCTTAGGTACCTTATTATAGGGCTTCTCGAGGGCACAGAATCCTGAGGAATCCCACATCGATCACGGGGAATCATATTCCATGGTCATATATCTATGGTTTTCCTCAGCTTCCCATGTTTAACACAGGGTATGCTTCAAGTTTAACGTCTAGAAGAGATGGATCGGACTGATCAGAACACTGACTAGAGTGGATTAAATGGAGGATCCCCCGTAGTGAACAATAATATTGGGTCCAACATGTGGGTGGCTTCCCGAATGTTGTTAGTGAGAATGGGGAATGTGGTGGCATGATCCCACCAGGATGTGGAAGCCCGGGTAAGAATCAAGATTGATGATGTAAGGTTCTGGGAATTTAATGGTGAATGTGATGAAACCATCATGAGGATGACGATGGTTTTGGGCTTGATCCTCGAAGATACATCCTATGTATCCCCTTGGAAGGGATACAAAGTCCATGTAGTTCATATGCTGACGGCTTATCACCGATTGGGTTTTTCAATGGATTTCCTCTGGATGAGATCACAATGGCATACTGTTGGATAAGATGTTAATGGCATACCACTGGATTGGGTTTCAATAGCTTACCACTGGTTGAGGTCACAATGGCTTATCGTTGAATAGGGCTATCAGTGGCTTACCACAGGTGAGGTCACAATAGCTTACTACTGCATAGGGTCCCAACAGCTTACCCCTGATATAGGTCCACAGTTTAACATCATACGGGACGGGACAAACCGACGTGAAGGGTGTCAGAACTGATGGGTGTTGGGATTGAATCTCGTGGAAGCATCCTGTGTACCTCGCCATGGGAGGGATCAAATACTTAGTTGTTCAGGAGAAAAAGGGGCCATTGAATCAACACGATGGGGTTTTGGGACAACTTGGTGTTGGGCTTGAACCTCAGGGTGGCTTTCTACATACCTTTCCTTAACAATAATCAAAGTCCTTGTAGTTCAGGTGGTGTCGGCGAACCGATGTGGAAGTGGACATGGTGACCAATGGGTGGTGGGCTTGGTGAATCGATGTGAATATGGTCAGGGCCAATGGATGGTGGTGGGCATGATCCTCAGGGAGGGTTCCAACATACCCTGACATGGGAAGGATCAAAGGACACATATTTCAAAATGGTGGATAGAGTTTAACGTCATACGGGACGGGGGCGAACCGACGTGAAGGAGGTAGCACCGACTAGAGTGGTGGGCTTGAACCTCGTGGAGGATTCCAATGTACCATGCCTTGGTAAGGATGAAATACCACGTAGTTCAAAATATAGGGGCATTTGGGTCTTACGCTCTTAGGCGGACCATGGTGTTGGTGAACCGACATGAAGAAGGTCGGAATGACCGGGTGGTGGGATTGATCCTCGTAGAGGCTTCCTACATACCCTGCCTCTGCATGGATAAAAGTCCACGAAGTTTAGGATATGGGGTGTGGGGCTTACACACCAGGAAACCCAAGATATTGGTGAACCGACGTTAATGAGGTATGAACGACCTGGTGGTGGGATTGAACCTCATGGAGGATTCCTACGAACCCTACCTTGGTAAGGATCAAAGTCCACGTAGATTAGGATATGGGGTATGGGGCTTACACTCTAGGCAACCGGGGGAATATTTCATGGTCGGTGCTCACTCTAAGCTCATGTGATTCATGCTCGGTGTGAGAAATAAGATATATAAGAGACCCAACGATCACTTTTTGAATGTTGCATCCGTGAGAAGTGGATTGGGGCTTACATGTGGTTAGTGGCCCAAAGAGGAAACACGGTCTTATGTGTGGTTAGAATCCCGAAATGTTTAGGAATCTCTCCAGTTGTGAGGCCCTATGGTGACTAAGCACAGTGGGAGAGGGACTTGGGACTGAGGAAAAGAAAAGCATCATTCCCCATCACCCCCTTCACTGGCCCTGGGGATCGAAGAATAAAGGAGGAGCGGGGTTGCTGCCTCCTATAAGAAAGCTAGATTCTTACACCGAGATGGTCCCCCTTCCCCTTTGGACAAAAACCACTCCCATAAGGAGGATATCATCCCTTGTGGTGACCCGTGTGCATGGTGAATGTCCAAGGTAGGGGTACCCCGCAAGCGAGGCATGAGGCGAGGTCACAATTTATCATCATGTGCTGAGGAAGAATGTGCTAGGCTGTTTAACATCCTACAACTCAGACATGGTTGGTTAGCTCCATACCCTAGGACTTACATAACAAGTACCCTCTTCTCCTTGGTGCATATAGTGGAAAGGAAAAGTTAAGGTGAGGGTGTGTGATGGAGCGAACCATGGGGGCGTCCAAGTTAACGAGGGTATGGGAAGAAGAAATCGCCATTAGCGTGCCTGTGTGAAGAAGCATGAGGCAAAGAAATGTAAAGGGCAGTATCATCCAAGTGACTTTGAAATCACATCATGAAAACCCGGAGGGTCACACACCAAAAGGAATTGCAATGTAGAGGCATTTATAGGAAGGGGCCTTGTGAAGCTCTACTGCTATGTGTGGCATAGGTCACTTGAGAAGGGGTGTGCTTCGCAAATTGGGGTTCCTCAACCTGAACATAGGACATGGGTGTACATTGGAGTTTCATCACAAACTGGAAATGCAATCAATGAGCACTACCTCGTAGAGAAAATCTTCCTCACAAAGCAAGGTGTCGTGAAGCAATGAGCTTCACAAAGTACAGAGACTTTGCCTGAGAATGTGGATCAAATGTACATGGAGGGTGTTTCGTGTAGCATAATCGCTCTACGATGACCCAGGTCCCCTTGGGGATCCCCTTCCTTCGTGGAGGCCCTTAGGCTCTGTGAAATTCATCCCTCCTTGAAGAGGGGGTCAAAACGAGACAAATGAGAGGCACTTCGTAGAGCATAAGTACCTATCATAGCTCAAGGTTTATAGACCAGAAGGGTGATTTTCAATTCGGGAGCTAGGAATTTGAATGATCGTATTTTGTGTCCTCTAAACTTGGGGGTAGGCTGGTATTTATCGGGAAGAGGCATCGTGAAGCAGCGCTCGATCAGTGTGAAGAGGAATTAGTTCACTCTGTGGCACGTTGCGAATTTCAAGTGTGGTTATGGAGCGTTACTGCCTCCTTGCTTGTCAGCGGGTCGCGATGGTCAAGGTTGGTCGTGGTGGATTTTTTCCTACTTTCTTCACGGTGGGTCATGAATGTCAAGGGTATTCGCGGTGCGTTACTACCTCCTTGCTTCGCGGTAGCGCGGTGCAGCCAGTTTCTTATGAATGGTATTCGCGAGGCAGCCATTAGTTCAATGTCTTCTTCTCCTCCCCACATTTTCGCATCAACAAATTCCCCCCTTAGACTTGGAGTCGCGGAAAGTCAAAGTTTGATTTCTGAGGGTCAATCGCCAAAATCCTCAGTCATTTGAGAAGCTACCTCACAAAGAGGGATCACCAAGAGAGAAAGAAAAGATCTGGCCAGACACGCAGCACAGTAGGCTTCATCCAGGACGTGGCTCATAGCTCTGAGAGTCCCTCATTTATAAACAGGGTACCTGAAAACACTTTTTTCTTTCATCATCTCTGTGATTTGGGACTTTAGTGCTCTCGATTCACGAAGCTCTGTGTACTCTGACACTACTCTCCATGAATCAGGACTTCGCTTCTCGGTGCACAATGTGTTTTTTACTCCACTACAGCACTTCATGATCTCATGCTTGAAGACGTGGGTAGGGCTCGGCAAACGGTTTTTGTGAAGTCTCTCCACTAATTGGTTTCGTGAACGGTCTCCGTGAATGAGCTTCATGAACCAACCTGAAAATTGTTCATGTTCTAAATCCGAATGGCTCAATGAGAAGCTTCCGAGGGGGTTCTTGCAGACACCACCTGAAGGGATGAGATGTTGAATTTTCTAGAACTCGGGGAGTTAGCCCTTAGCCACTCAGATCATAGTTCATTGGTGTAGATGCTATCAGAGAGCCAGAATAACAACCCACTATGTAAGTGGTTTCCCTTGTATGGATTCGGGATGAGGGATGACGTCTTCATCCCTGAAGAAAGTAGGGATGAACAAGATTACTGGTTTAGGAGCATGTCATGCTAGCGCTTCTAGATCTGGGTGGCTGATGGCCATGCCCGAGAGGATTTCACTCATCATTGATGACTGCTTATAAAACCACCTAAATAACATCGATGGGAAGGCGTTGCAGCCGGAGACATCTCCTCATCTATACCACACGATGCTGATGGAGTCCTTGAGGAACCCGAGGAAGGGGGGGTCCAAGAAATGGGACCTACTCTAGGGCGACAACATCACAGACGATTGGGCCTGGACCTACTGGATAGGTGCCTTGTGTGAGGAGTTTGGGGATGAGATGAGGAGAGTGGGTTTGTATGAGGCGGCATGGGCCTCTCAATTCCACATATATCAACCGAAACAGCTGATTCCAGGGAGGTTGAGCAGATGGTCATTGAGGACCAATACCTTCCACTTACACCATGGGGAGGTTGGTATCAGCATGTGGGATGTCCACCAGATCTCAGGTGTCGCGATACTGGGGGCGATGTACGGCGAATTCCTCCCTGTCCAGTGTGCTTCGGAGGATCAAGATAAAATTCCACGGCTTGTGATGGAACTGATGGATTTTGTTGCTGGGGAGGACAAGGAGGTAGTAAGGGATGTCCACTTAAGGAGGTTGCTCAAAAAATTCATTATCATACTTGAAAATAGGTAATTTTTGGTGAGGCCCCACACCTGTACTAAGGGGGCTCAACGGGGAAAGGAATACTCGTACTGTTGTCTTTTGGAGGACATCTAGTGAAAGACATGGAGATTCAGTGTTAGCACCGAGAAACATCCAATAGTCAGGCTGGCTACATTTATCATCGCTCTGATCTATGGTTGGATCCTACCAATGAGGGATACCAACATGGGAGTAAGCCCCAGTGCATTCATCATGCCATCCAAGTTGGAGACAGGAGGGAGAGTCAATATAGTAATCTTTATGCTCACCAAGCTGTATAAGGTGATGTGGCATATCAGTGAGGGAAAATTCCGTAGAGGGTATGTGGGCCATTCCACCTCCTGTATGGGTGGATTGCAGCACATATCAGGGGGGTTTAAGAATACCTGAACCCTATCTCTCCTCCGGGCTCGAACTTCTGTCCATCAATCCTAAACGCTGTCGGGAGATTTCCAACCAAGATGACAGCATGATTTGTTCTAGACCGTGTATGGAGGGTGGAGGAATTCAATTTCCACCTTTTTCCATTGTGGACGGGGGTATTTACTAATGAAAATGGAGGAACGGTAGAGAACCAGGACTCTCTCTTGGCAATTCTAGGTGAAGTCTTGGTGGCGAGGGTGGACCGTGAGCCCCTCTGCGAGCCGTATACCCCACACCATTTTTCAAGGAAATTCCAGTGTATGCGGAGACTGACCCCACAGGTCTATCTGGAGGTTCACTATGAAGAACACCTGTGTGTGATGGGGTAGATTTGGCTCATGTTCACACAGGAATATGGGAAAATGTAGAACGATTTTCCTCTACCGACCGCCATCCGCGGGCTGGTAAAGGAATATGCCTAGAGCTAGGAGGCGGCTTTTCCAGGGGAGATACTAAGTCAACCAACTATTCGGGGCAGTGATGGTGAGCATTCCTGACCTCGGGGCCTAGGCCAGAAGGCCGTAATGGCTTCTCACGGTGGCAAGGCTATCCTGGCGGTGAGGTCTACATCAGTTGAGGGTGAAGCAGCATGCATAGATACTATAGTGGTAGCTGACCCGGGGGTTCTAGTAGAACATAGCCATCCAGAGGGGAGGTCTCAAATATGATTTCATAGGATACCTACCTAGGATCTGGGGAAGCGGTTGCGCCATATTGACATGCCGAAGGATGCTGTCTTCCCAGAGGCTGGTGACATCAGGGATGCCAATAGGAAATTCCTCAGCCTCGCTGAGTTGTGGAAGCATCTAAATCATACCGGGATGGATTTATTGGGGATATGCCCTATCGTGGATAGATTTGCAGTGCCCCAGGAAGAGGAAGAGTTGTACCTGTAAGAGCTGGTGGACTTTGTGCATTCCCGGGGTACCCCTCATCAAATGAAAAATTGAGTCAAAGTGTTTCTTGATCGCACTACTCCCTCACAGTTGTCAGCCACTGATTTGAGGGAACGCTTCCCTCTAGCAGAAGAATCAGAAGAGTCCTCCTGGGGAGACAAGGCTGGGAGAGGGAGCCCATTGGAGGAGGGATAATTTGGAGGTCAAGACTCAGATCTCAAAGAGTTTACAGAGGACCTTGAAGAAAAAATATGAATCCCCCTTCTCTTAGACTTTCTTTTACGTTATTCCGGACTTCTTGTTAACATCTGAACCTTGTTGTAGGTTCTTATACACAGAACTCACTCTCGTCCATTAGTGGATGTGGATATAGGACCTTAGGGATCCATTCCTACTGCTGCATCTGTTGTTGAATCCAGAAGGGATAGGACACCTGAGGCTAACCCTTCAGAGTTTTTAGACATTATGACCATATACGAGGGGCCACGCTTCGAGGTCTCGAGCATATGAACTCGAGAGAGAGACCAGGGATTCGATCTCTGTGAGTCCCCTCTACCAATTTCATGACTGGCATCCCCTATACATGTTTACTAAAATTCATGACACATGTTTTGGCTCATACAGTTCTTCAAATGCTGTGGGTCTCCTTGGAGAAGTTGGTCTGGGATTCTAGCAACATCCTCCACAAGAGAATGCCGGTGGTCATGGAAGCAGTGGTCCAAACCAACCTAGCGGTGGTGCTCCAGATCACTGGTGGGACTTTCAGCGGGGTTGAACCTGAGATCATCAAGGTAGGTCCGATGATGAGGATCGATAACATAATCCAGATCCTACCATGCCTGATCAAACACTAGATGTGTACCCAGATGAAGAGTTCCTGGGGGCGTTCCCCACATATGAGCCTACCAATCGTGCTGATTGAGACGAGACAGCCTTTGAGGAAGTGGATAACAAGATATTCCATCACTGATCGTGGATTCTAATCACGTGCATCATCAACGACACCCCCATGAACTATGGTTGGATGGGATGGAAAGACTTCGCTCGTGACTGCACAAACTGTGTACTGGGGGAGTGGATGCATCACATCCCCACAAGCTCATCCGAGATCTTATGGTGGAAAAGATCTTGGAGTTTGACAGTGGCCTTAGTGTGGGATGGCAGAGAAGGAAGGCGGTAAACATCAAGACGCTCAAGGATGTGGAAGATGAGGTTCATCTGATAAATAATCACGTGGATGAGCTTTTAACCTCCCTCAACACGCAATCTGAGCAAATATTGCGATTAAAGGCACAAATGGAAGAATCTGAAGAGGTCCTGAAGTGAGCCACTGAGGAGATGACTGCCATCCGGACTGATGTGGAGTGGGCCCAGATTGCGGCCAACGAATTGCACCCTCTCACTTCCGAGTAAGAGCGGGAGATGGACAGGCGGCAGCAACTCCTTGATGCCACCAACCAGAGGGTGCTGGAGCTACTAAGCTCTTTTTACGCGGTCAACCCATCTATGGGGGGAGTCGACCCCCAGGTACTATAATGATTACAAACCCTGAAACGTACTTTCATGATTTTATTGATTGAGTCCATAACATGAATGAGTTCAATTGTTTGTATTTGTTTATTGCATTCTTGTGACATTTTTGGAGCATCCAGCGATCATTCCCTAAGCTCATGTGGGACGGACCCGATGTAAGAAACAAGGGATGACCACCATATCACCCCATCCAAAAGTAGGACTACAAACCATGATTCATTCATCTGGGGTTCGAACAACCAGTCCATATTTCCGGGAGGAAATGTGAGAGACCTGACTGGATAATGAGGCTCTCAGAATAGCCGAATTACTGTTATCCCAGTGTGATATTGTGCACGAACAGGGTAACGCCAGGGGTGTTGTAATCAATCTGAATAGGGGAACATAAGTTGTGAATCACAACACCCAGGATTCAGAACATTGTGGGGGTTTAATGACAATAAAAAATAAATTTTTACCCCATTCGAAACACAATATCATTATTGTGTTAGCCTGGAATGGGGAAAGAAAATGAGGGCTGACCACTGACCATGTTCGAAACAGAGGCCCTGACTCAAAATGTCATCCGTTAGTCTTTTAGAATATTTCCATAGGAAAATAGGCTGGCCATAGGCCGAGCATCGATACTATTAGGGGGTTCCCTTAGACATGATAGTGGACCAGGGTCCCAATAAGGGGCACACAAATCATTGAATGTTGAGTGATGGTTTTTTTAACAGAATCTAACACTCTTGAAATTACGCCACCGTGGAGGAATTATATTATAGAGGTGCATTAGTATGATCATGGATTATCCCTTCTTTCGGACAAGACCTATCTAATGAGGGAGCTGTTGCTTCTGAATATCATCGTGGGGCTTCCTGAACTTGTTCAGAGAAAAGCATCAGTTACATGGTTCCCGATAATGGGTTAGGCTAGGGGACCAGAAATGAGGAGGAATCATATTTATGATTCTTGGGCCTGGACCCAAGGTGAAATTCATAAGTGTGTTTACGTATCCCATGAGTATGGGAATCAAGACATACATAGCTCTGGAAGATTTCACGCAGCTTAACGTCCTGCGGAAAGGATGCAATGTGGTCTTATTTTATGGTCATAGAGCTCGAACCCTGGGTGGGATGAAATGCAGGAGACACATCGTGGGGTAATTATAAAACTTGGTGAGAATGAGAACCCAGGGTTATGAACACCACGTGTTCCCTAAGAAGGTTTTAGGTCAAATGACCGAAGAGAAAGTTAATCTCGGCCCATGGCAAGTTGAATGAACATTCCTACGTACCCCATAAGGATGGGGATCAAGCTACATGTAGTTATTAAGAGATCATAGTTCATGGTCTTGGAGCTCAGACCAAGGAGAATGTAAGTCAGTGTGGAGCTTCGAATGACACCTTTTCCTCAACATTTCCCTCCAAATGTGCCAATGCGCACTGAGGGGAAGTGTTAGGACTATTAAATTTTCACTTAGACATGATGGGGTGGACAATGATGTGAATCATGTAACCAACATCAACGGTTTAATGGTCTAGCGTGACGATGGAGGATGGGTGCTGACCATGTTCAAAACACATCATCCACATCTCATTAGCCTGTAATGAGAAAAAAATGAGCATCGGCCACTGACAACATGCGCAACGCGGGACATGTATCAATTTTTTGTCTGAAACCCTCAAGGACATTGTCCTGTGATGGTAGGAGATCCCTTAGGCCTAGAATCCATGCCATTCGGGGGTCCCTTACTATGTGGATTATTATGGAAGCCCAAATGAAGGGGAACATGAAGCCTGAAAAATGGGCATAATCATGTCCACGCAAAATTCAACACCCCAAATGCTAAACTAGAGTACTCAAAAGCAGATTGGTCCATCACATACAAGGGTCTATGAGGGTACTCAACATGAGAGTGACCAATTTGATGGGATGAGTATAGAATATAGGGATAGAGAACTCCCAGGAGTGAGAGGTACGAGGCGCTGTAGTGACACGCCCGACCTGAATAAGAACATAGTCCCCTGCCACACCCTATACTACCCTCCCCATGAAAGGGTATGACAAGGGGCCAAGGTGAAAGTGAGATCTCTGATAGATGGAGTTAGACTCGAAGTCTAGATGTTCAGGTGGTCCTGTGTATCCCATGAGGACCGAAATCAATATATATTTAGTTCTACGAATGTGAATTATGAAAAGATCTTAGTTTATGGTGTTAGAATCAGACTGTGGAGAAGCAGGACTATCCCAAGTAAAGGCGGACCGTAACCCAATCCCTAAGCCTACATGAGTTAAACATGGTGTAGGAAACAAGGGAGGATAATGTATATGAAATATGTGAAATACATTCAAAGGGGGAACTGGTGAAGCCCTGTGTGATAGCCTTATTGCGGCACTTTTTCCTTCTAACATGCGGATGCACACTGAGAAATAGTACCAAGAGTTTCGAAGTAACACATGGACATGATGAGGTGGAGAAGGATGTGAATCATTTAACTGACATTTTTGGATTAATGGGGTTGGTGTGACGATAGAGGATGACAATTTACCATGTTTCAATCATAGAATCCATATCATGTTAGCCTGAAATAGGGATAATCAAATGAGAGTTAACCGATTACCATATTCAAAACGCAGAAATTGTATCGATTTGTTTTCTGAAACCCTCGAGGACGTTGGATTGTATTGGAAGGAGATCCCTTAGGCCTAGAATCCATGCCAATTTGGGGTCCCTTTGGGTGTGAAAGGTAATGGAATCCATAACGAGGGAGAACATGAAGCCTGAAAAACTGATCAAAGAATGTCCGAGTAGAGTCCAAAATTCCAGGTATTAAACCATAGTACCCTTAGGCCCATTGGTGAATCGCCGAAGAGGACCAAGTGGCTCATCTTGAGAGCAGAAGATTTGAAAAGTAGAGGATATAGCAAGCAGATAGAGAACCCTAAAAAGAAATAGGTACATGGCATGGTTGTTACAAAGCCAATGTGAGTGAGGATATAATCTCATACCACACTATACGAACCTAAATAGGAACATGGGCCAGGGACCCGAAAAGGCCAAGGGGCCTGAGGCTGGGCCTCGGTCAGAAAGGGTAGACCATTCTACAGTTTAACGTCTTACAGTGAGGGATAATAGAGGAGTAAGATACCCCAAACTAGGGGGTGTAGTACATTGTGAATAACCTGACATGAATGAGGACATAATCCCATACGTCACCATACAATCATGTAAGAGAGAACCTGGGCCGGGGGCCCGAAGAGGCCAAGGGGCCTGAGGCTGGGCCTCGGTCAGGAAGGCCCAACTAGTTTTCAATTTAACATCTTGCAGTGAGGACAAAGAGAGGATAAGGTATCTCATCATGGGATGTGTACGACACGATGAGTAACCCAACATGAATGAGGGCATAATCCCATACCACACCATACAATCCCATAATAGAGAACCTAGGTGGGGAGCCCGAAATGGCCATAGGGCCTGAGGTTGGGCGTTGCATGTGAAGGCCATACATCCTCTCATATGGTTATCGCCTCATCACAGCTCGTAATCCCATGTGAGTAGTGAACAATGTGGGAAACAAGGAGTCGGTACCGGCTCTCCCCATCATATGGGGGTTAAAAAGAGGTCTTTTCCTGAAGGGGGTTCATCGCTTGAAGATACAATAGGGTAGAATGAACAACTACACTCAATGTTTGGGACGTCTTTCAGTGGTTCCAATGATATAGGATAGCTGTTGACCATGTTTGAAACACAAAACCCCTATAGTGACCTGAAATGGGAACAAAAAATGAGCATTGACTGCTGACCATATTCATAACACGACACATGTATCGTCTTGTTGCTCAACATCTGCAAGGACATAGGCCCGAAGTGGTAAGAGAGACCTATGTCCTAGAATCCCAAAAATTCGGGGGGCCTTCTAGACAGGAAAGATGATGGAGTCCCAATCAAAGGATTGGGTGAAGCATAGTTGTACTAATCTATGAAAGAGTCAAACGTCTCTAGGAAGTGGGACCTATAGCCGGATCAAGATTATCTTGATATTAATTGGTGAAACAATATGCACCCCATAATATATCTTGACCCGAGGGGAAGATCTGGCATTTGGGCTGGCCCAACAAAAGAAATGACTGGGCATTCCTACGTATCCCATGAGGATGGGAATCAAGCCGTACGTAGTTCTAGAAGGTCATGCAGTTTAACTTCATGTGGTGAGAACGTGGGAAGATAGAAGAATTTGGAGTGGCAACATGGTGCAACCATTATAATCCTAGAATAAGTTGGGCTAATGAATCCAACAACAGATCATTCAAAAATCCCCCCTATAAAACTATACCCTGGGGGAAATATTCAAAGAGAAGAATTTAGGGGTTGGGCTCAAGAAGAAACACCTCAGCGTTCCTACGTATCCCATGCGGATGGGAATCAAGCCATACGTATTTCTAAGGGCGTAGTTTAACATCTGGCGGGATGATTCATAGTTTAAATTCATGTAGGACATGATAGTTTAAGGTCATACAGGACCATTCTGCAGTTTAAGGTCATGTAGGACCATCATGCAGTTTGAGGTCATGTGGGACCATCATTCAGTTTACGGTCATGCAGGCCCATCTAGTTTAAGGTCATGCGGGACCATCCAGTTTAAGGTCATGCAGAACCATTTAGTTTAAGGTTGTCCAGGACCAGTAGGCTCAAGAAAAGTATTTCTTGGGGAACTTTACATTGGGGTTAGGAGTTATACGCTCAGCATCCTTGGTCACCAGGGAGTATGCTCCATTGGAATAAGAATTGTGAACTATGTAAGGTCCTTTCCATTTGGTATCCATCTTGGGTTGTTTCCTAGCAGGGATAATAATCACCCAGAGGGCCAATACAAGGTCTCCTTGCAGAATAGAGTGGAGGAAAACATTCTTGTTGAAGGCTCTAGCTATCTTATTTGGATGCCTTTCTAGATTGTTCAGGGTAATAAGAATGTTCTCATCGATTTCTTCATGGTCGGCCAGATGAATTTCAAATACTATATATGGCGCATGTTGTTCGTAGACTGTTGTACGTTACGAAGGTAGCTAGATCATGATGGGATGGATGACCTCAGATCTGTACACTAGGGAATATGGGGTCACCTGGGTGGAATTATGAGTCGTCATCTGATAGGCCCAGAGGGGGTTGGGGAGCTTGTTTGGCCAACTCTTCTTATTCTAACAAACCATTTTCTGAAAAAATTTAGAGAGGGTTTTTCTGAATTCCTTGATCTGTCCATTCGCACGTGCGTGATAGTGGGAGGTATGGTTCGAATGGATGTTGTACTTGGCGTACAATTTCATCAACTCGGCTAGAAGTTAGTGCCTTTATCGGTGAGGATAGCATGAGGGACCCCAAATTGGTAGATGATATTGGAGCTCATGAAGTCAATTATAGAATGGGCCTTGACCTCGTTGAGCGGAACTTCTAATGCCCACAGAGAAAAGAAATCTATGGCAGTCAGGATGAACCTACATTGGCGATCTGTCGCCGGTGGATATAGGGCCAAGACATCGAGTTCCTACACCGCAAATGACCAATAGTACTTGGTATAGTGGACGGATTCTAGTGGCCGATGCCAGAATTTTGCATGAATTTGGCACGCGTGACATCTTTTCACGAACTCGATACAATCGTGGATCATGGAGGGAAAGAATTACCCCAGTCTCCAAATCTGATGGGATAGCTTTGTCCCAGCATGGTGAGCCCCACAGGAACCGACATGAACCTCATGCATGACCTAATAAATATCTACTCATTGGATGAGAAGGAGGAGAACACAATTGAACCCGATCATGTAGAGGATGTGATCATGATCGGGATCACTCTGGAGGGTAAACTGTAATGTGCGACGTTGTATTCGCTCGCGCCCAGCCTGATCATCTAGGAGGTTACCATTTTGTAGATACTCAAAAAAGTGGTCCTCTAGTTGGGAGTTCCTTCAACTGATGCATCTGAAGAACCTAGGGGTCCGGACGTGGAGGATCCGGTGGTACGATGTCTTACCCACAGGTCGTCATCATCATCTAGGATGACGAAAGAAATGAATCTCTAATGTGTTGTGTGTATGATCAGATCACCTATCTTGGGTTCTACAAGTGATGAACCCAGGCCAGCCAGGGCATCGACTCGACAGTTCTAATATCAAGGGACATGATTAACCTCCGACAGATATGGAAACTGGTCCATGTGATGGAGGGTGTGCTCCAACAATTGTAGAAGCATGGGCTTTCTGATGACATAGCCACTGTTTACTTTCTTGATGTCTCATTCGGATTCACCTTTCACATTCAAATGGGGTACATCGATCTCGAGGGCCAGCTTGATGCCAGTGATAATAGCATGATAATATACCTCATTGTTGGTGCAACCTTCTAACAACATGAATGAGTACGATAAAATTGCTTGCACTGGGATAATAATGAAAATACCTAGGCCCACTCTTTTGAGCCTAGGATCATCGATCCTCCTACCAGTGGGGCTTCGGGAGGCACCATCGAAGTGAATCTGCCGACATGGGATGATATGATCTACTGAGAGGAATTCCTCATCAGAAATATCCATGTCCATGGACTGGTCCATAAGGGCTGGATGGGCAGTAAGAAAATCTACCAATGCTTGTCCTTTGATAGCTTTCTAGGGGGAAAACCTGATGTCGGAATGTCGGGGGATTACTTCCCACCGTGCTAGTCGGTCAATCAGCATGGGGCGGTTCATAATGTACTTTAGTGGGTCTACCCGAGAGACCTGTTGTACCTCATGGTGCTGCAGGTAATGTTGCAACTTCTTTAAAGAAAATATGAGCACAAGGCATCTCTTTTCTATGAGGGTGTATCTGGTCTCCTTATCAAGAAGCATGTTGTTGAGGTAGTAGAGGTTGTTTTTCATCCCCTCATTGTTCTTCTGGGCTAGAAGGGCACTGCGAGATCATACCAGGGCAGTGACATACTGGATTAGTGGTTTTTCAGAGATGGGTGGCATCATGACCGGAGGTTGGATCATATACTGATTCATTTCCTAGAGCGCAGTCTAGAACTCTTCATCCCATTAATAGGTAGGGCCTTTCTTCATTATCTGAGAAATGGGATTACACTTTTCGACCAGATTCATAATGAATCGGCATATGTTGTCTATGTGGCCTTGGAAACCTCGAAGCTCCCAAATATTTATCAGGGGAGGAATCTAGAGGATTGACTTGATCATCTCTAGGTCGATCTCAATGACCCAGAACCTAACATAAAATCCAAGAAACATTCCAGAGGTGACCCTGAAGGCTCACTTTAGTGGGTTCATCTTCAGGTGGCGGGAATGGAGGAAATAAAACACTTTCTGAAGGTCCCTGAGATGGTCCTAGCGCTGGAAATATTTACCACCACACCATCCACATATCATTCCACCAATTTCCTGAGGATCAGCTTGAATATACGGTGCATGGCTCGTTAATAGGTGTCACATGCATTCTTCAAGACGAAAGGCATAAACTGGTAACATAAAGTACCTTGGGTCACCCTAAAAGTGGTGGAATCTTCATCCTTGGGGGCCATCCGAATATAATTATATCTATAGTAACCATTTAAGTAGGAGAGGTCATGGAACTCAGCCGTAGTGTCGATCAACAATTCTATCACTAGAAGGGTAAAGTCATCCTTTAGAATGTGACGATTGAAGTCTCGGAAGTCGATGCTGATTCTGATCTGTATGTTCTTCTTCCTGACTGGCATAATGTTGTCTAGCCACTTGGAGTAATGTACCTACTTGATGAAGTTGGCTATGATTATCTTTCCAACTTATTCCTCGACCATTGCACTATGAGAAGGGTGTATATTCCTGGGAGGCTGCTTGAACCTGCAATGATTTTTCAGGAGACCGAGGCGGTGGACTACTACATGATGATCTAGTCCTGGAATCTTGTCGTAACTCTAGGAGAATATATCACGATGCTGCTTTAGGTAATCCACGTACCGTTTTTTCTCCTCGATGGACATGGCAGCACTGATCAATGTGAGTCTCGGATCTGCCTCGTCACCAAGGTTTACCTGTACAATTTCATCGACCATAGTGGATACACCCTATTCAAAGGTGGGGGAGAATCCCCAAGATCCTCTTCTTTTCTTGTGGAGGTGGGACTACCAGTGAGAGAAGCTTCCTCTAGGTCAGCATACCCAGACGGGAGGCTCGTACCAGACTGGATAGTAGTGGACAACATATCAGGTGATTCACTCGTCGTTGAGACCATAGCGATGAAGGTAGTTGATCTGATACCAACTGGTCTTCAGTCAAAGGGTCCATGCTTGATGATATCATAGAAATAATGTCTCATCGTCTTGAGCCGGTTAATCCCAGCCCAACAAAACAGACCCATATGATGTACATCCGTTACCATGGGGCAGACATCCCGATATCGTATGGGGGTAAGAGGCTCCAGGATCACCTGATCCTAGTTTTTGTAGGAGTACAAGGTGATTTTTCATCATCGCTTGGACTTGGGAATATGATTTCCTCTTGTACCAGAGACAACAAAGCATTGCCCCATATTGTGGGTTGTGTCCTACAATTAATTGACAGGGAAGTCGTATGCATTATCCTGATCTACCCAGGGGTCAGTTGCGACTGTGATAAGCTCGACATCACTTGACTAGATCTGATTATCCTTGATCTTGTAATAGTATTCATCCATATAGAGGGCTTTACAAGAGGTGAAAGTCGATGAATCACCTTGGAGAACACCTACTTGACCATTAAGGGATTACTTGAGGCACTGATGATACGATGAGGGGACCACTGCATACAGGTAGAGACATTGTCTGCCCATCAATGCATTGTGTGCGGTGTCCCGAGAGACAACCACAAACTGAGTACTGGAAACTAGGCCACTGAACTGGGTCTTCAAATAGATCATGTAGACTAGGGTTTGATTTTTTCCTGTCATATCCATGGATCCTTAAATCAGAGGGAGTCAGGTCATCTTCAGATAACCGTAGTTTCCGTAATTCCCGCGTCTGGATAAGGTTGATCCTGGAGCCGGTGTCAACAAGACAGCGGCTAACCTCCACACTGTTAAATTGTCCTTTGATGTATAGTGGGTGGATGTTCCCCTATATAAGAGAGGATTCATCTTCTCTAGATAATGAAATTATGGACTGACATTCGGTATTCACAAATGTTTCAGCATGAAAGGATTCTTCAGCTGCTACCTTCGTCTCCAACTGTAGGGTACTTCATAAAGCCTCAGCGAGGGCCTTACAAATATCTGACAACAAGAAAAGGGATTCAAGGATGGAAAGCCCCACTGTGATTCTGGAATGGTGCTTGAGGACATCATACATCTACACCAGGTGTGAATTTCATCTTACAGGAGGTTGTTATAGGTCAAGAGGAAAATCAGGCCGTGCCGGCTGGACCGGTGGCTGACTGGTGTTGGGCATGTCTCGTTGTTCACTAGTTGAAGCCCATAGAGTAACTATCAGATGAGGAATGGATGAATAAGATTGGATTGTATATAGGTGAAGCTGGTCACGGCATGGTCGAGGTAGCTCTCCCTGATCCAGTAGCACAAACAGTGGAGGAGGTGGTCCTGACAACAATAGATGAAGATCCTGCTCATACTGAGCTCTACGATGGTCCTGATGTCTAATCTCAGTGTCATGAACGACCTGGATAGAGGTGTGAGATTATGTGCCTCAATGAACCATAGGTCCATGACTCCACCGACATTGGCATCAGTTGGAAACATTGGGGATGTTCGCCTGGAACTCCCTATTGTCAGAAGTCATATAGGGGTTTACCAACTCCACGGTATTTACCGAAGCATACCCTTGTATATCACTTGAAGAGTCATCCACTACTAGGCATGTTCTGGAAATAATTCCCATCTCGGGGGGGGGGGGGGTATAAAGTCACTCAGAGTGCAGGACGATGATGGAACTGCCAGGGCGTGTAGCTTTCCCTTGCACCACCAATGCTTTCTCTACTGGGAAGAGGATGGATGAGATGATGATGCCGAAGTGGTTTTTGTAGATTCTGAAGGCTCCAGCTGATTCAGGCATGCAAGAATAATGCCATGGGAATGAGAAACCATCTAGTCATCACACTTCTTGGAGATTCAGTTAGAAACCTGCTTCCACTCGCTTTCACTGTCGCTACTGAAATCTGGTCTTACAAAGACATCAGCCACATATGTCGGGGCCAGTCCCAGCTTGACTATGTTGTTATTGACCTAGTCTTGAGGCCAGGATTTAAACACATTTCAATGCTTGAGGGTGTGCCCTAGTATCCGATGATAGGGAAAGTAGTTGTGGTGATCTATGAGATTCACCACTTTCGCCCTTCTGCAATCAGGAAAGCATACGATCCCCTACTCTATGGCACTACGGAAGTAACTGAGGACCTGATTCTCATTGAACGAGTAAGTTTGGATTGCTCTATTCAGAAAGGGGGCCCTTGGAGCCTGATCCTAATGAGGAGCCGAAGGGGCCTGTTGAGGAGGCTGACCCAAATTTTCCCGCTTGGGTGGTGATGGCGCATTCCGTAGAGGCTCTTGAAGATTCTGAGGCGGACGTTTCTGAGCCAAAGTATGTTCCTGAGGAAGAGGGCCTCTATGGAGTTTCAGGGCTGGAGCCACTAGTAGTGACTTTAGTTGCCTGGGAGCCTCTATTTGGGCAATCGTGGCATGCTCGGCTCTGGAATCCCTCCTTGCTGGAATTACAGGGGGCATCAGATATGCATGGCTAGCCTATTATAGGGATTCCTCCAGGCACTGTGCCATATCAGAGAAGTCTCGGAATCCTCCAGGGTAGTTCTGAGTGATCAGAGAAGGAACCATTTCTGTCTTGACGTTCCCTATGCACATTGTCAGTAGTTTCTCCTAAGTCAGTGGCATGTCAAAAGAGAATGTCAGCCCCTTCCATCGGGTGAGAAAGTCCGCGACTGGATCTTCAAGCCTTTAATTTCACTTGAAGAGGTCTACGATGCTGGTTTTCTGGGTGGTATAGCTAAACATGTAGAGGAATTTCCTGCGAAGGTCCTCCCACCTTATAACGGATCCGACGGGGAGGTGGATGTACTAGATGAATGTCGACCCCTCCAATGTCTTAACAAAATAGCAGAGCATGGAATGTTGCTGCTGTGCTGGAGTCCCTAACATGGGCCCACACCTTGAGTTTTAGTGGGCCAGGTTCTGTGGAAGTTCCCCCATCCTAGTAAAGGGGTAGAAGGTGGGATTCCTAAAGCCTGCAGGTGCCAACATATCATCCACCCATGCCAGATATGGCTTAACATTAGTTAGAATTTCCACATGTCACATTTCTATTGCCTCAAGGCGGGCTATGACTGCCACCATAGAATCATCTGGTTATGGGTCCATGTCTTAACGAGGATCCCTAACTACAAATGCATTGTTGGGTTCTTCAATGTGGTAGACAGACTCAATGGCTCATAGAGCAGCTGTTGGAGTGACATGAGGGGTAGCTGGGTGAATTCAGGCCGGATTCCTTGGATTGATGCGCCATTCAGGAGGGTTTTGTGAGACATACTACACCCTCTTGCTGTGAGTTCCGGCTTCAACCCTGTCCATAGGAGTGGCACGATCAGGGTTCCCTAAAGGCAACCCACCATGGAGAAGTTATTGTTGCCCCTTCTGTACTGGCTTTGGATTTCCATAGTCGGGTCGTCGCTCTATAACATGTTCAACTAGGAGTTCATTTACCAACTTATTCTTCTCAGCAATTTGTTGGTGCAATGTTTACTTCTCGAGGTCCTCCTCTGTCTTCTGCACTGTAGCCGACAGGTCAGACTGTTTGGCAGCTCCATCATGCTCTTTTCCCTTACCAGAATTCCTGATGAGTGCTAATGTCTCTATGGGCACAGGGAGACCTTGTAGGTTCCCCTACTAGAGCATAACCCCTCCCTATGGATCCAATAGTGGTGGCATACCATCTGAGGGTAAGTGTCCATCGAGAATCTCCAACTCATCATTCTTGTAAACTAGGTCAGCCATGTTGACTGTGACCCTTCCTGGGGGCATGTCCGAGATGTCTCCAAGCGAGTCAGGCTTCCGCCAGATAGGACCGAATTAAAGGGCGACATACTACCCCTAGCCACATATATGCACATGGGGGTAGCCTCTTTGATAATTTTGCGAAGTACCTTGATACTCTGAATGCACTGCTACTGGCGGGCCTCACAACGACCTGGTGACTCAGGGTGTTGGGACACAGGGAGCATGACTAGATCAACCGGACGACATTGCTCGCTGATGTCTTCAAAATCTGATTGGATCCTGGGATACACCACGTGCTAATGATGAAGAATGATATGTGTTTCCTATAGGGTGTAGAATAAACCATAAAATTCCTTCGAGGTGAGGGATTCTCTTATGCATAAATTCTGCATTACCACTGGCCAGAACTTCTCAGAGAAGTGATCCACTGCGAGGATGTTACAGAAGCTTCTTGGCTTAGATTCATGTTCTGACCCTTGATTTATCCTCTCATCAACTTGGGGTGGATGAGGAACTTGTAGTAGTACTAAGCCATATTGATGGGACTGTAGGTCATCCGATGGAGAATATAGTGAATAGGCTGACTGGCCATCCAATCTTGGGCTATCCTTCGAAGAGTGTAGCGACCTCGATGCTACATTGCGATAGGATCAGCTGATGGTCGTAGTTCCTAGATCAGGGGCAAGGGATACTGATGATAGCCTGCGATGTTTCTCGCCTACCATTGGTCTCCATAATATCTCTCTATGGTCTCTTGTGGAGGTAGAGAGCACTTCTGGTGATGATGGTGGTGGTTTCACGACCATAACCTATGGGGTCACTAGATTTTCATCCTCTTAGATATAAATTTTAAGGGAGGTGGGAATCCTATGTAACTCACATTACGGGAGTACTAGGCTGATGCGCCTTGTCCCTACCCCAACCCTTTACTCGGATGCGCAAGGGTAGGGTTCCCAAGCTAAGTCATACTCTGATCTAGTGTTTGAGAAGCAGATTGGTTTGATCTCTGTCCAGGACTTCCGAATATTCTTCTTGTGGTGGCGATGACCCACCTCCCAGCCCATTGGTGGATCCTCGGGACTGGGCTGATTTCTACCATGGGGTCCTTTATCCACACTAGTGTAGGGGCAGAGAGGGTATCCACCTAAGGAAGTCGGCGTGCGAGGAGCCCCAGGAAAAATGTCGAAGGGGACATGGGGCAGACCTCCATAAATAGCTCTAGAGTGAGAAAACACTCCCCTGGAATTGACAGGATCATGGGGAGGACCTATGTTCTTGTTTTCCTGGGTGACCTCAGTGTGAGGAGGGTCCTTGCACTGATCAAGCGGAGTACGGGGAGGACCTCGATGTTGAGTGCTAGCGAGGTTAGGATAACCTTCACCCATGTTGTTGCTGAGGCAAGGAGGACCTTCACCATATGTGGAGAGGACGTAGGGAGGATCCCCGTGTTGGAGAATGACAAGATGGGCAATGTCCCTACATCAGCGGTCAGGGTAGGAGGAAGGACTCCATATCCTGTGTAATGGGAACAAGAGAGGCTTCCGTACCGAGTATCACTGCCATGGGGCAGACCTTCATTCATATTTGGGGTGGCACGGGGCAGACCTCAATGCCGAGCATCGAAGTGGGGAAGGCCCATGCTTCCTGTGATAGTTGTACGGGGAGGACCTTCTTATGGGGTGGCATTGATGCGGGTTGGCTCGCGATGACCACTACTCATGCCAGAGACCACGAGAGTCGACCCAGCCTACCCATGGGGCAGTTGGGGCCTCGATCCTGGTCAGGCATGTAAGTGACCCTGCTCAGGGTATGAAAGGAACTGATGATATGAGTCGATAGTGGCTCGGGCCACATCAACTGCGACGTTGACGCCCCATGGTGGGCATACTCCACTTACACTCGACGCTGGTGTTAGGCCGGACAAACCGGGGTCGGTGTTTCAGGAACGAAGCTTACCAGCTCCTCCTACTGAATGACCAGGAAGTGGGGCTGATGCGGCCAGGTTGGAGTCCTTGCTGGGAGCCCCTGGATTGGGACTCTGACCCGGCTGGGCCTGACATAACCTACCTAATTAGTATAAGGCAATGAGTCATCAGGGCACTCTAGGGACAAGCTCCCGAAGTAGTTGTATGTTTTGGTGGGGAGCAATGGCTCGCTGCGCAGCCCATAGGGGCAGCGTTGACGGTGAGGCACAGACGCCCCTAGGTCAAGGTGGGCCATATCCCGGGTTGGGATTATTCCCTTCTCCTTGTGACGACACATGAGGTCATTAATTAGCCTTCATTGGATAACTTATTATGGTGAGATGGGGTGTGGTTTCCCCATGTTCCTAGACTCAGAGGCCCTTACAGAAAAAGTGAAGCCATGAAGAGCGGCAGTGCTGGCGCTGGGAAATGATCGCGTCCCTAAGGCTGCAACCTGATTTATGAGAAGTAGGGAGATGAGCTTCTTAGTGTTTTAAGAAAAAGGAACAGATGACCAATGCCCCAACACCATCCAATATCAAATGATCGGTATGAAGGATCCACACTAACAACATCACAGAACGGGATGCCCAACGTTCTACTGCCCCAAAATCTGGGAGTTTCACTCCAGGCCTACTATTTTCGTGGAAGACCTAGCTCTAGATAGCTAGATCCAGCGACACGTCTATCCATTGATTCCCCTAGTGATTCTAATCTTAATTTTTAGGAGAATACCTTCATTTAGGCTTCATTATTTCTGTTTCTAAATCTTTAACTGGGGCGTGAACATCCATTTCATTCAGGGACGAGAGGCATGGTCTTCTTCCCCGCATTCTCGCTTTTTTCTATAGGTGGGTTGCATCTGCTTCTTATTCAGGGACGTCTGCTCCATGATCAAAACAGTATGATGTGACGTCAGTTCTTCCTTCCTTTGATTCCTCCTCGTAACTCTTCACCTAGTTTGGGCATCCCTCATAGACATAAGATGTTGTTCGTGAAACTCTTCCTGGCATCATATCTTTATGGACACCAGTTAATTATACTGCTTCAGCCTGGATATTCCAAGGGGTTCTGTCAGGGAAGCAACCTTCAGTTAGGAGAGTAGTCATGTTGGGAATCACTGGTGTGTCTGGAAAATGGGGGATTGTTGTTTCTGACTTATGTAACTTATTATAGGTCTTCTCGAGGGCGCGAAAGCCCATGGAAACCCACATCGAACATGGGGAATCGTATGCCATGGGCGTGTATCTGTGGTTTTCCTCTGCTTTCCATGTTTAACACAGGGTTTGCCGGAAGTTTAACGTCCCATGGAGATGGATCAAACTAATCAGAACACTGAATTGAGTGGATCAGATGGAGGAACACCCTAGAGGGAACGCCGATATTGGGGCCAACACGTGGGTGGCTTCTCGAATGCTGTTTGTGGGAATAGGGAATGGGGTGGAAGGATCCCACCGGGATGTGGTGGCCCATGTACGAATCAGGATGGATGATAGAAGGTTCTATGAATAGGATGGTGAATGGGATGGAACCATCATAAGGATGATGAAGGTTTTTGGCTTGATCCTCAAAGTGACTTCATACGTATCCCCATGGTAGAGAATCAAAGTCCATGTAGTTCATATGATGACATATAACTCCTGATTGGGGTTTTCAACAGCTTACCACTGGATTAGATCGCAATGGATTACAGTTGGATAATGTGTCAATGGATTACAGTTGGATGGGGTTTCAATGGATTACCGCTGGTTGAGGTCACAACAGCTTCCCGCTAAACGGGGCTGTCAGTGTCTTACCACTGATGAGGTCGCAATGAATTACTACTGCATAGGGTCACAATGGATTACCACAGAAAGAGGTCCGTAGTTTAACGTCATGTTTTATGGGGTGAACCGACATGAGGGGGGTCAGAACTGCTGGTTGTTGTTCATGAACCTCGTGAATTCTTCTTACATAGCTCTCATTAGTAAGGATCAAAGACATCGTAGTTCAGGTGATGAAGGGGATTTTGATCCGACGCGAAGGGGTATCGGGACAACTAGGTGTTCGGATTGAACCTTTGGGAGGATTCATATGTACCTTACCTTAATAAGGATAAAAGTCCTCATAGTTCAGGTGGTTCCAGTGAACCGACAAGACTATGGACCTAGGTTCCAATGGGTGTTGGGCTTGCTGCATCGATGTGAAGATGGTCGGGAGCAACGTATGATAGTGGGATTGAACCTCAGGGAGGATTTCTACGTACACTGCCTTGGCAAGGATCAAAGACCACAATGTTCAGAATGGTGGATACAGTTTAACGTCATGCAGGATGGGGGAGAACCAACGTGAAGGATTTCGAAGAGACCAGAGTGGTGGGATTGATCCTCATGGAGGCTTTCTACGTACCCTACATTGGTAAGGATCAAAGACCACGTAGTTCAGGATATGGGGGCATTTGAGGATTATGCTCTGAGGTGGACCAAGGTGTTTTTGAACCGATGTGAAGGAGGTCGGATAGACCGGGTGGTGGGGTTGAACCTCGTGGAGGATTCCTACATACCCTGCCTTTTCAAGGATCAAAGTCCATGTAGTTCAGGATATGGGGTGTGAGGATTACACTCTAGGTTACCCAAGATGCTGGTGAAATGATGTGAAGGATGTCAGAATGACCAGGTGGTGGGATTGAACCTCGTGGATGCTTCTTATATACCCTTTCTTGCAAGGATCAATGTCCATGTAGTTAAGGATATAGGGCCTGAGGCTTACACTCTTGGCATCCCAGGGAAGATGTCAGGGTTGGTTCTCACTCTAAGCCCACATGATTCATGCTCAGTGTGAGAAAAAAGAGATAGTAGAGACCCAACGATCACATCTCGAAAGGTGCTTCTATGAGAAGTGGAATAGGGAATACATGTGGTTAGTGGCCCAAAGAGGAAACACGAACTTATGCGTGGTTAACAGCCCAGAAAAGTTGGGACATACTCCATGAGGGAGGCCTGATGGTGACAAAGCACAGTGAGAGAGGGAATTGGGACCAAATAATGGAGAAGCACCATTCCCCATCACGCCCTTCACTAGCCCTGGGGACCGAAGATGAAAGGAGGAGTAGGGAGGCGGCCTCCTTCTAGAAATCTAGGGGCTTACACCGAGATGGTCTCCCTTCCCCTATGGATAAAAACCACTCCCATAAGGAGGATATCATCCCCTGTGGAGACCAGTGGTCTTGGATAATCTCCATGGTGAGGGTACCCGACGTGCGAGGCACATGGCGAGGTCATAATTTAACGTCATGTGCTAAGGATGAAGGTTCTTGGCAGTTTAACCTCATTCATCATGGATGAGGTGGGTTAGCACCACACCCTTGGACTTACATAACAAGTACCCTCTACTTCTTGGTGTATATAGGTGATAGGCAAAGTCATGGTGAGGGGGTATCACGAAGCAAACCATCGGGGGGTCCACATTAGCCTGGATATTCGAAAAAACAATATCCATTATCATTCTTATGAGAAGATGCATGAGGAAAAGAAAATCAATAGGTAGTATCGTCCAAGGGAATTTGAAATCACATCACGCAAACCTAGACGATCGCAGAAGAAAAGGAATTAAAAAGAAGATGGGTTCATAGGTTGGGGCCTTGTGAAGCTCAATTGCTCTGCGTGAAGGAGGGCACCTGCGAAGGGGTGTCCTTCACAAAGTGGGGTGCCTCAACCTAATCATAGGGAAGAGGCGCACATGTAATGTTCTTAGTGAAGTGGAATGACATTCTCAATGCAATGCCTCGTTGTGCAAAGTTTCCTCGCGAAGCAAGGTGTCGTGAAGTAATGTGCTTTGTGAAGTACAGTGGCGTGGCCTTAGCATGTGGATCATGGGTACACGAAGGGTGTTCCACGAAGCATAAATTCTTAGTGAAAACCCGGGTCCCCTTGGGGATCCCCTTCTTTCACAAAGGCCCTTAGGCTCTGCGAAAGGCATCCCTCTTGGAAGAGGGGAACAAAAATGAGACAAAGGGGAGGCACTTCGCATAGCAGAAGTACCACACACAGCTCATGGTTCACAGAGCAGAAGGGTGCTATGATATCCGAGAGCTAAGAAGTCGAAAGGTCGGATTTTTCGTCATCTAAACTTGGGTGGAGGCTGGTATTTATAGGGGAGAGGAACTAAAAAGTAGCACTCGCTCAGCATAAATAAGAAGTCATTCGCTCCACGGTGCTTCACGAACGTTAAGTGTGGTTGTAGATCGTTACCTCCTCCTTGCTTCGCGGTGGGTCGCGAACGTCAAGGTTGGTCACGGTGCATTACCACCTCCTTGATTTACGGCAGGACGTGAACGTCAAGGGTGGTATTGGTGCCTTAATGCCTCCTTGGTTCGTGGCAACGCGGTGTGACCGGTTCTTCGTGAATGGGATTCGTGAGGTAGCCATCGGTTCTGTGTCTTCTTCTCCTGCACACATTTTGGCGTCAACAATAACAATGTTCATAAACAATCCATAAGATTCATAGTAAAAAAAACTAAATAATAATATGAATTGGGAAAGCTTACATACCTACATATGTACTTAATCACTTATTAATATAATTAGATATATTGAAAAAATGGAATCAAAATACAAATGTTCTCATACTCTTAAATCCATGCCTCAAATCATCCCATTATATAATATTGATGTATTCCATCTAAATTATACAAAAACCAAGACCTCACCCATCATATACCCGCAAATAATTGATGGTCATCCTATGTACCCAAGTTAAATTAGGGGCTGATAAGGGTTTCAATGTAAAACCCAATAGGGGACCCCTAACGCGTTTCGATACATAACTAGAAAAACATTGATAGGTGCATGTGGAATTCTATGATAATGTAAGAATATTCCAGAAAATAGATAAATAAACCATGTTTGATTATTATATATATGATACCGATTTACCATACCAATTTTCACATATTTTGGAGTGTCTTTGAGCACTTTGTGATCATTATTCTATCCATTATAAAGATGTGGGGGACTTTTGACCCGGTATTGGGTGGTAACAATTTGGGGGACACAGACACTTAATTATAAGTCATAATGTCCTATTGAATGACCTATACCTATATCAAAACATGGGGAACATTCCATCACATTATATAATGGTTTCATGCACCAGATACCAACACTTTTGGAGACTCAACAACACCCCCAAAAGTCCCCTTAATCCCCTACTAACTAGTATATAAAATAAAATCTCTATTATGAATTGAAATATTAATATAAGATTAAAATCCATGGAATCCCCTAGAGTATTATCATATAACACTAAAATAGGTTATTCTTATTTATTATAATAAACCTCCATAAAAGGGTAAATTACTTTAGTATCATAGATCTATCTACCATGGGAGTCTTCATTAGTAACATGAAATTTTTAAATGTTGTATTACTTTCAATTAAAATAAACATCACAAAAAAGATAATTATTTATCAAATAATATTAAAACAATCCCCAATGGAGTTTATATATATATATAATATAAAAATTACCAAATGATAATTTTTTATTTCACATTCAAAAATAAATGGAAACAGGGGTTGGAATATTAAACAACCAATCATCATTATCTTTTAAAAATATACTCATATGAAGTGTATGAGTTCTATGTTGACACACACATCTATTATTTACCAATACATAAACACATAAATTGGGTACCAGCTCGATTTCCTTATATCAACGCATATGTTGAGGTGCCCAATTAGGGGTCCTCTATCTATGTAATGTCACTCCGGGAATAACAAGTCACATGGGGGATGCTACACCCAAGGATTATTCATAAATAGAACAGAGCCTCATAGTCTTAATGGGATATGATGCATTTAAAATTGTCTAGAGGGATGTATCATAGACTAATTGAATTTATTGAATTGTTATAGCTCATTCCACACACCGAACATATCAATATTCTACCCATTGATTACCCACACAGGTGGAAACACATCAAGGGTGAGGGACACATGCTCGTAGTCACTATGGTCCACCCATTAAAGATATCGATTTCCAAATAAAAAAAATGTTTTCCTTATCCATATGAAGATTATTAATGTATTATAGTGATATAGGATATATATATCTAACACACTATGATTTTAAATGAAAAACATTATGTTCTATAGCCTATTCGAGACGCAACTTCGAGTTTAAATAACTCATGAAATTAATGAATGTTATAACATAACCATTAAATTGGTGGGTATAAATAGGATTAAAAAATTATTATATATATATATATATCTCACACTCATTATTGTTTTATAAGAAAATTATTAGTAAATAATCACTCAATTATTAGTAGTAACATTTTATTTAGTAAAATATGTTATCTTCAAGAATGATTATATTTCACCTTGTGAAAAAATATAATTAATTTAAATAAATTTTAAAAAATGTTATATAATAAAAATAAAATAATATTTTACATCATAATATCAAAATTAACGCAGGGTAATATTTTTGGATTTTCAAAAAATACTAAATTTCCAATGAATAGTTAAAATATTGATTTTGTTAAAATCATCATATCTTCTCAATAAAGTATGTTATTTAAATGTAATATTATTAATTATGTTTTATTTTATGTAAAATAAGAATAATTTTTTTTATTTAGTCCAACTAATGACACTGTATTTATCATTATTTTGCATTGTAGTAGAAGTAAGTTTTTTCATTTAAAAATCATGCTTTATTATTTAATGATTTTTATAGTTTATAACGATTCTCCCTTGTAATTAATTTAAAAAAACTAATAAGGAATTATTTGAAAGAAATTTATTGTCTATACATATTTAAATATTAATGTTAATTCATAAAATGTTTATTATTACTCCTAGAGTAAATCTGAAATTGTATTTTCCATGAGAAATACACTTTGTTAAAAATATATTTTTTCATCACATTTGAGAGTTTAATTTTAATTTGAATCCATATATTTATATGATTATAATGTTTTTAAATAGATTAAATATTATATAACAGAATAATATAAATTTTATAATAAAATTAAATTAATATTTTGACATAATTAATTGTGAAAAAAGTAAAATTGTTTTATGAAGATTATGTTTAAAAATAATTTACCGAAGTACATAAATTAAAATTATATGGGTCAAAATGAACTAAAAATTAGAATAAAATGTATTTTAAAGACCTAATTATACCTTATATTGTATAATTATAGATAATAATCTATTTTTGAGCTTTCTGTTATGTGAAAAAATGATATCTACGTGTGTGTTAGTCACGCCACTTATAAAAGGCCACCCCTAAATTGTCCTCATCAATTATTAAAACTTTTTTTTCAGCCAATAAATACCAAAATACCTACCTTAATTAAATATACACATCTTATATGTCCTTTATTGGTAATAAAGACATCCTAATAAGGATTTTGGATCTAATATTAACTTATTGTCTGAAAAAGAGAGATTATTCTAAATTGAGAATTTTTATTTTATATGTTCTTACACCTAGATAAAATATTCATAAATTATTATGATATAATAAAAAATTTTTGTACTATATATTTATATATATTTTTAATTTTATATCCTATATTAATCTCCTATTTTATAAAATGGGAAACAAAACGATCATTTTTGTTTATGGAGGATTAATGCCTCACGAACCGATGTAGTCCCGTTTTTATCATCATCTATCACATGTTGTTATAATTATTTCTATAAACTATGTATATATATATATATGATATTTTTAACATAAATTTAATCCTTTAATTATTATATGACATGTAAATTATTATTTTACATTTCATTGGGGACACGATAACATTTTTCCTGTGTATGGTGGACTATCACCTCGCAAATCTATATAATGCATTTTTATGTAACAAATTAATGGATGGATAAAAGGATAATTTTTTGAATATATGTGATATTTATGATATAATTATGATATTCATGACTTATTTATGAGTATGAAAAATAATTTCATTTTATGTCATACCATCCCACTCATTGATAAATGATTTCATTGTTCATGTGAATGTGTGGAATAACACTTCCATAAAGCGATGTGATTATTTAGTCATCACCACATCAAATGAAAGATATAGATAAAATTATTTATAATTAAATAATATAGTACTTATAATATGATATCTATTCATAATATATATATTATTTATCCCTTCATTCTATAACAATCATATAAAAAAGGAATCTTAAATCATTAAAATGTATGACCTCTCATCTATATAATTGTGACGTAGTTCATTATTCCAAACCATATTTCCTAATTGGTTTTAAAAGTATTATTGATTAATATATATGTTAATTTTTTCTTGATTTTTTCTATTCTTTTAAATAATTAACACTATGTGAACATTCAATATACCGAATTCATTTTAAAAAAATGAATCTAAAACCCTCCAAACAAGTTCCTTGGAAGAAACAAATTAAGTATTTTAATATTAATTTTAAATTAAAAAAAATAAATGATAAAATCTTATGATATTAAACCAATAAAAGGTTACATGTAAAGAAATAATATATATGTTCTTACTATAAAAGAGAAAAAGGAAATATGTGGAATGTCTAGATTTAAGGATAGGGACTTTGTACAATTTTCCATTAATTTGGGGTGTATTTTATCAGTATGCACCTAATTTATTTTATATTTAATATATACTTCCCCCTTTACATGTTATATCACAGATACATAATAATTAATTTTATTTATTTTTTAATATGAATTATTTCATCCAACGGGATTTTACCCGAATGCTACCAAGTTGTAAGAATTTGATAACTAAATTTCTTTACATTAGGTTATTTTAATTCTATGTTGTCTATGATATTCAATTATTATGTCTATAATGAATTTTTATTTTATATTGTTGTATTTAAAATTGATTTATTTGGATTTAAATTCGATATAGATAATATATTCCTCGATTTTCTCTCACTTCAACGTTATGATCATCACAATGGTTACACATCTCAAATTGACTTCTTATACACATGTAATCATGCATGAGGTGTATCTACTACCCAATTTACATTTAATATAATAAATATACGTGTCTTCATCATTTTTAATGTTTAATTCAATGAAATTATTTCATTTGGATTATGATTGGAGAGTTATTAATGTGGTCAAAGCATTATGTTACAATCTTATTTATAAATTGGGATTGCATAGGCTTGAATTTTTACTAAATTAAACTATTTAATCATTTTATAATAAACACCATTTACATTATCCTAATTTTATTATTCATGAAATTTTCATTTAATTTTAATATTTTCATATATTTGGTAATTAATATTATTTAATAATTTTTTTAACAAAATATGTCTTTTTTCTATTTATAGTGAAAAACATTTACATCCAAATATGGTTTTTCTAATAAAATAAAAAATATTTTACAAAGATTATATAAATTAATTTTTACTGGAATTTTTATTATTATAAATGATTTTTAATATTCCATTAGTTTAAAAAATATTTATGTTTGTTCTTTTGTAAAAAAATGTGAATAAAATATTTTGTTAATGTATTCAGCAAGAACAAATATTTTCTATCATCATGAAAACACATTTTTTTAATGATTATTTTTTATGCTAGAGAATTTATTTTTTAAAAAATTATTTATTTAATGTTTGATGGTGTTTTAAATTTAAATTAACTTTTTTTAATATAATAGATATATTTTTAAATAAATTTACCAAGTGATATTTCAAAAAATAAAATTCCATCTAAGATGACATCTTTTATTTTTCTCAATTTGAAATTGTTATTCTACTCAAGAATGGTTTTAAATAAATATGAAAGGTATTTACATGTGTTAATTTAAAAAACCTTTATATTACATACACTATGAAGGGGAAATGTTCTATTGATAATATCCTTATTATTTCAATAATAGATTATGATATTTTGATGAAACCCCACTGTTTGGCATGAATTAATAATGATATGAAAGTATATTGATTATTATTATTATTGAAAAGAGAAATATTATAATTTTTTTATTCATTAATGGTATTTGGGAATTAATTATGATGTATAGGTGTGAACAATAAATCTTATATAAAGGGTTCTAAATGGTATCACCACGTGATCCCAATGTAGCTTATTTGATGGATGCACATAGATATCACCGTGTCAGATGGATATGGACTATATTATAGATGTACTCATATATTGATCCAATGTATTGGTTAATTGTACATGTGTTTTTGGGAAAAGGATTTATTTTATATTTGTTTTCTCTAATTGATTTATCATATCTTTAGTTAATTCTAAAACAAGTTTAAAATGGGTAATAAATATCAAGTTCCAATGATAAAACCATGTTTTCAATTTGATGGTTGTTGACTTTTTTTACTCATTTGATAACCATTGAAATAAAATAAATCATGTATTTTCTCATATATGGACTCATTCCTTTGAAAAATCATTATTACATGTTTTATGAATCATGATATAGGTATTTATGGGTTGAAATATTAGCATGTTATGATCATGTACTTTTATTATGTCATCATTCCTGAATTTTTTTCTTATGATCATTGATGTCATTAAATTGTTATTGCATATTTTTACACGTACTAATCATTTTAGACCATACTTATTAGGTTTCCAATTTTAATTGTTATAAAAATGGTGATTAAATTATTTATTTTTAGAAAGGATTCTAATGAGATTATGTTTGTGGGAGATGTTGAAGGATTACAAAAAAATATAAATAGGAAAATATTGTGGTAAAAGTAAAAAACTTTATTTCATGGATAATGTTTATGTAAGTGTTTTTACAAATTATCTAATACTCTAAACCTAAAGGGTCCTTGGGAATGTATGTTATCCAATGGTCCAATTTGATTATATATGTTTTAGATGGAACAAATATGGTCATATTAATCAATATTAAATCCATAATTGTGTAGTTTATGTTTCTAGATCCATATCCTAGAGAAAATGTTCATGGTTTTTATAGTTGGTATCTGATCATGTATTAAATAACATTAGGGATTATTTTGTTTTCATGTCAGGTTATGTTGAAATTTATCGATTCCATAATAGGTCTACTATGTTAGTGTTGGTAATAATTTAAAAATTCTCAGACACCACTTTTGAGGTGATAGGTGATGAGACCATAAAGTGTATTATGAAATTTTAGGAGATGTTTTTTTTGGGATGATGTATATGTAATGATTTATTTTAATGTTATGTATTCGTCAAATTTTCTTGACATAAATTTTAATGTATTAAAAACCATTATATTTTATATGATATTTAATATAGAGTTAATCACTATAACACATGTTTTATCAATTGTATAACTATAGGATTAAAAGGCCAACTGGTGACTAGGTGATTAATATTATTTCAAAGGAATATCATTATATCTTATGGTATATAATCTGAAAGGAATGAGATAACATTTGATGTTGAAACACACATTAATTTTCAGTTTAGTGAGATTATTTGGGTTTTTTACATACTGATTTATGTATTGATTTAATTTAAACTATGGATATTACAACTCAACACTTAATATTAATGTCTTATTTCATAATATTATTGTTTATTTATTTTTTCAAACATCATCATTTTACAAAACATTTTGGTTGAGGCTAAATTATAAATATTAAAGGAATAACTTATTGTACATTTGGAATTATATGGTCCATTTATGTTTTTTTAGTGCTCCATAAATGAAAAATTCATCTTGAATACTCATTCTTTGGTTCAAAAAATGAAATTGTAATAGAAATTGATTAATGGATGAAATTATACTTATCATGTATTTATATATTGTATTTATTAATTTATATAGTTAAATATTCCCTCAACTCTAGGAAAATGATGATGATAAAAAATTATCATACTAATATCACATTAGAAGAATTTATGGTTGTTTAACTTAATATAGATTTACGGTTTTTAGGTCCTTAAAATTACATTGTCCATTGTTTTTATTAATTTAAATGATCTATATTACTCTCTATAATTATTTTTTGTTTTGATTCATGAACATATCTTCACTTTCCACCAACATTACTATATTTGGAAACCTAACATGTATTATTCAAGATGACCATCAGAATTTAGTTTCAATCTTATCAAGAAGAAGTTTTATTATTACCTTTCAAGATTTAAGACTACATGAGAGTTATTTTAAAGTTAAAAAACTGTTGACTATTGTGATAATGGTAAAATTTGTATGATATAGTTTATTAATGGTGGGGAGGATATAAATCCTGAATATTTTTAAATAAGAACATTACGTTTAATTGAATATTTGACATGGAACAAAGAGCGTAAACAACCCAAAAATCATATGACCATCATAACTTAATCATAAATTTGATGGGTATATATAGTATTAACTAATTTATAATATATATAAATTTATATTTTTATACTCAATATAATTTTATAGATAAGTTTTAGTAAATAATAACACAATTTTCAGTAATTACATTTAATTCATCAAAAATACATTTTTCTTCAAAAATGATTTTATAGATTTTTGTGAGAAAATAATTTAAAATAATTTATATATATTTTAGATATTATATTTATTGAAATTTAAACAAATTTTTAAATAATCAAATTAAAATTAACTTGGGGTTAGATTTTGGGATTTTTCAAAAAATAGTAAATTTTAGTGAATATTAAAAAATAATGATCTTTTTAAATATTTGATTTTTTCATTAAATTAATTAATTTTAAATTCCCAGTATGATATTAATTTAATTTTAGGTAACCTATGAATTATTTGGTTATTTTTTATCTAATTAATTAAATTTCCTTAAATAAGTTTTTTGAATAATGGGAAAATATGGGAATACAGGTCATGGAGGAATTAAATATTGAATCCCAGAGGAATCAAACCTCATAATGAAAATGAAACCAAGAGGAATAAAGATTTTATTTGTAAAAAAATAATTTGTGTTTCCAGTCAGACCCTTGAAAAAAAATGTCTACTGTATGTTTCCCCTCACACCATGTTTAAATTTGAGTAGTGTGAATTTTATGAAGTTCTTTGTATCAATGAATGTGATAAATTATAAAACATAGAATCTTGATCTGGACTTGCAGAGAATGAAGAATGATCAATGAGTTTTTATCCACATAAAATAATAGGATAATATTGATACTTCACATCTCTTGACGATCTTTCATTGCAGAAGGCCCCTCCATTAAAGAATCATCAGGACCATATGATGAATTGAAATTGTTAACAACTGAGCCACCATGACCAAGGAACAACCATCGACCACATTTTTAGACATTGAAACATGATCCTTATAAATTAATATTGATGCCATAGGATGGAGGTGTCTTGTAAATCCTTCATCATTGTTAAGACATAACCTATCCAATTGAAGATTCCATACCCATATACATGAGACTCCTTAGAGAAGGATCTAACACCCATTGAGTGATAAGTGGAACCATATCTAATTCTATATGATGTGTTTTGGTGGATAGATACATGCACGAAATTATGATCCTTACATGATGATCCTTGTTCTTTACCTTAATGAAACACTAGAAACTATCCAACAAGATCAACAAAATCACCTTATGTATAGGGAAGTCTATGCTGATGCCATTAAACCAATGTTGGATAGAAGATCTTCCATTCCAATCAATTTGGATGATTGTGGAAAATTAACCAAGTGATTGCCACAGTTTTGATTCCCATTTACCTTTAAAAATTGATAGGAGGCCATCTATTCATGCTTCTTTCTGTAATAGGTGCAGCAAGAAGCCCTATTTATTCACATGTGCCTAATATAACAAATATTGGGAATAAAAACATTTCTAATATTCCACACTAATAAATTGTATATAATATTTTAATGTTTACAATAATGGATAGATCCATAGGTAATGTGAGATGAAGGAACATACACCACACTACGATAATATTTACTCGAAAAAACACCACTAGCATCCACTATGAAAATGAATTAATCACATTCTTAATTGAATCATGTATTTTTGAATAAATAATTTTTCTTTTCATTGAGATATATTTTAAAAAATGAGTGATATTTTCATTCTTTATTGAAGGAAATATTTTGTGTTGGGCAACCTAGAACACTGAGTAAATCATCGAACCCATTTGTACTCGGAAATTCATTCATCCCATGTTCAATAATCGATCGGGGGTTGGCCAGAATAGTAAGAATATACTCCTAAATATAATTAAATAATCTAGAAGCCCTACCTCTTGGATACCAAAATATCGGTCCATAGTTTTTTCTAATTAATGTTCTCTATATATTCTTCCTTCTACAACATCCCTATCCAATTTGGCTTGAATGTTGTACAATATACTTGAGACATCCATGAAATTAACACAACAATTATCCCAACTCCTAGAATGTTGACCCAATGATTCCTAATGACAATTCCCATCAATGTAGGATTCCCAAATGATGGAAAACATATGTTTATAAATATCCTTGATCACCACTTTGGTAACCAAGCATGCTAATTGTACATTAATGGGAATAGAGGAAAATAATGATGGAACAAAGTTATCGTACCACAAGAAGATAGAAAACAATTATTCAAATTTTAAATCTTTCTATTAATCATGTCAACTGTGCTATCAGAACGATGTGTACTAATCCTCCCAGGAAAGAATAATGATCCATGATATTCTATGGTAACGTTCCTCCTATGAATACCTATAAAACATCCAAATAGTGAGACCCACAATGGTTAGCATGAATAAGGAAGAAAAATTAGGCTTTTATGATAAATAATCAACTGACCACTCTATTTTCAATAATCTAGTATGATTGTGTTAAAACCCTAGAGAGATCTCTTATTACCATTCATAAATAACACCATATCAACCACAAATGTGAATATGTGATAAAATAGTATAGGAAAACCCGCTTTAAAAAAATTTAAATAACTAGTGAGAATGCTGTGATTTAAATACCTAGTTGAAGAGTCTTAAGCCATGATGAAATGAATGGGTGAAAGTGGGTCCCCCTGCTTCATCCCTCTAACTGTCTTCAATAAGCCATACATCATATCCGTGAAAGATAGAGTCTACCATGGGGAACATAAACACCTAAAAATAAGATCAGAAATACAATTTGAGAACCCTATAAATCGCTATACCATTATTATGAAATTCTAGTCAAGAATATCATATGATTTTTCCATATCAGTTTTGATGAAAACATTAGATCCCCTAGATTGAACACAAGGGTCTCAAACCATTTCATGAGAAGGGCCATTGGCACCCTGAATAGATCGTCCCAGAACAAAACCATTCAGTTCTACTATGATACACATGACAAGATGGATGAAACAATTTTACTATTATTTCTTTATAGAGGTTTTTATGTGATGATGCACAAGTGGAGGAGTTGTAATTGGTTGAGAGATGAAGAATTGTTGACCATCTGAAGGATAATTAGGGTGGTGGAACATTGAACATGCGGAATATTTACGCAATAAAATATGTCATGTATAGCTTCAATGATATCTCTATTTATAGGGGTCCTCAAAGACACATAAAAGACACCTGGAAAACCATCTGACCCTTGATAACTATATGGGATGGGGGTTTAAAAATCATTCCAGATTACATCTTATTGTGGAACCCCACTCAAAATTTTATTAATATGATCATCCCCCACCATTGTTTAGAATTTAAAAATATGTGCCTGACCATCCAAATAACCAAACAGCTTACCTAGTTTAACTTCAATGATAATACAAAAAATCCCCATCTAGAACTCCCAACATTAGTAGATCATCATTATACAAACCATCCTCTAGGAAAATATTCAGTCTAATGGAATTATTTTTTACCTCGACACAGGAATAAATGAAATTTATGTTTCAATATATCCCATTTTTTCACATAGACCTCGAATAATCATGGGCTTCACACTCCTTCTCTAATATAAATTCCTATAGTTCATATATTTTTCTACCTAGTGACTAAAAAGGAACCCCATCCCACCCTTCTTCAAGATGATACTCCTAGAGAATATTATCCCTTTCAATATGATAAAGACCCTACCAAAGAGATGTTATACACTAATTCTATGACATAAGAGAACCCTGTAAAATTAAAATCTTGTTATTAATCTAATCCCATGGGATTTCATTTAGGGATTTCTCTCATGATTCCCATATCTCCTCCAAATAATCAGAGTCTGGCATCTAGAAGTTGGATACGAAAAAGTACCTACTCATATCCCTTTGATCGTCATAGTTTAATGAAGTTGTGAGTTATATTAAAGATTCTATATCTAGAAATATGTTCTGAAATTCATATAAATGTTATCACTAGTCGTATATTTTATATAAAATAATATTTTCCAGAGGTATACACTTCTTGAAAAGATTCTTTATCATCACAACTGCCAATTTTAAATTAAATTATACAAATTTGATGAATTGAATTTGGTAAAATGGATTATATATATGGAATCGGAACAATTATTATTATCTTATAAATTCCACATAACCTTCGTTCAAAAGGAATACTCAAAGAAATAAGAACCAGAAACCACAATTATTGTCAAATGGATGCACTACGAGTATAAACTAAAAAGATAATAGTTAAGATAAAATAAAAACATTTCTAAAATATATTAGATGAAATTATTTCAGCCTTATAGTGTATAATTCTTGATAATTCTATACTTTTGTGTATTTATAATGTGGAATACATGGGAATCACCTTTTTTAAAAAAATTATAGGTGTCCCACTCACCTCACCTAAAACATTCCACCCCTCTCCACTCATCTCCAAACAAAAAATATATTTTAGATAGGGAAATAGATGAAAAAATAAATTAATACATTCCCTCCAAACATCATAGAATCGTTATTTATTTTGAATCTAACCTCATAGAATCGTTTTTTTATCATAAGGACATCCTAATAAGACTATTGGTGAAAACCAAAGGTGGTTGTTCGAAGAAGAGGTATTGTGCTCAAACAAGTGTTTTTATTTTATTTTTTATTCCACCTCATTTAAATATTCTAAAATTGTAATGTTATACTTAAAAATTATCTACCATAAACTTCTATGTTTTTAATTTTCATGCATATCAAAAATCCATATCCACTTTCATAAAATGGGAAACAAAACCATCATTCAGTTGTATGGTAGAGTACCTCCTCATGAACAAATATAATTTTTTTTCCTCATCATATCACACATATTGTCATAATTATGGATTTATAGTATATTTATTATATATGAAGAATGATTAGACTCCCTTAATTTTTATATCTCTAATACCTTCATACATTTGTTCTGTATGGGATATAATGACATCACTATTGTGTTTTGTGATCTACCTCTTTTTGAATTGATGTAATTAATTTATCAATAATTCATCATTGGAATGTATATAATGTTAAATTTAATTAATATATCTTATATATATGAAATAATTTTGACATTAATGACATATGTATCAATATAAAATTATAATATATCTTTTTCTTTCTTACCTTTACACTCAATGAAAAAATGATTACATTGTTCATGCATACATGTGGATTACCACCTTCACAGAGAGATGTAATTTTTTTTCATCACCAAATCAAATTGATGCAATATATATTTTTATTTAGTAAACTATTATTGTAGTTAATATATTATTTTAATTATTTGATTATAAAATAATAATTACATTTTTTATAAAATGATCATTGAAAATTAAGAACAATACCATGAATACATATGAGAAACCATATCATTTATTATATCATAGGTAATTTTAATAATAATACTTAGTTATTGTTTTTAATAGAAGAATTTATGAATAAATTTATTCAATAGTTTATGATTATATTTTTAATGACTCTTATTGTTCTAAATATTATTAATATAAATTATTTTGGAAAATTCAATGACCAGGTGCTGAGATGGGGTGAGATATGAAGGCCCTATGTTCCTAGAAAATGTAATTTAAAAATGTAACCTATTTAATACCACATGGACATAGATTTACTAGAAATGTTGAATATCATTTAATCGATTTCTAGGATCAGAAACCAGAAGTCACTGTTGAGCTCAAAATTACACAATTAACCTAGGCACGACTTAATTTTTGTCGACACAGGTCATTAGAAGAAAAAGTAACCAATTATGTAACCATAAATAAAATAGATAAATACAATTATTTTATTTTAAAATAAAAATAAATCATGAATGGTGACTCTAATAGGAAATCTTAGAGCACTTTTGTGTTCACAATGTATTGTTTTCCCTAGGAGAGGCCAAATATCACTGGGCATAGGTTGACTATGAAAAATAAATTTTGATGTTTTAATGAAAAAATAAATAGTAATATTATTTTGTTTTATTTTTAGGTTGAATAACTGATACTTTTTCTTTTAAATGAAGATCAAGGAACGGACTCAGGGTAAGGATCATAACTCTATAAATTCTTTAGAGGTGCTGGAGAGAATCCTTAGAGAATTATCTCAGAAACAACGACATACACCGAGATCAGAGAACATTCATGAAAAATTGAGAATAGAAATCAATATTTGACAGCGAACGATCCATATACCTGATAGGGAAATCTATTAATTAATTTTTTTCATGTTCTTTATTTCCCCCAATGAACGTGGTTCAATCCACAAATAGATTGATCTATCATTCGATTGTAGTTGCGGGATGGGTTATTGTAGCAGGATTATCTGGATATTACATTATCCTCTTCATTTATCATTCTAATGAGAACATATAAATTCCAATATTAAAAAAATACAAGGATCATTAATTCAGTGTTCATGTTCTTCCTCTCCCATGTCCATGGCATTCTTCGTTTTTGGATCCTCTGAAACACAACATAAATTTTTGGGCACCTTTGAAGGCGATCGAACTCCCAGATTAGAGGGAAGATGAAATAAGGGATTGATTGGTGTAGCTTAGGTTCTGAGGATCACTTTGGTTTTTTTATGAGATTTAAGGACTGGAGGAAGAATGACATGACATAGATGGAATGGTACCGACAATAGAGTGACACAATGGGGTGGCCTTGTAGACTTGCGACGATTGTTGTGAGTAACTATGTGGGTCAGACAGACCCATAAATTATACCAAGTTAAGAGATAGGGATGGGCTGACATGATGGATAGTGCTGGAGAGGTTGGTCGATCCTAGGATGAGTGAGCTATTCCCAGTGGGCCAGGTCATCTTGGTGGGTTAGGGGTGGACCTGAGTTGGACTCTTGTTGGACCTGGGTGGCTGAACCGGGTCACAGTTGACCTAGATACCCTGCAACCATGACATTTGCAGCATGTTCCATTGTTGCCGCAACTCTATATTTTGTATTGAGGTCAACCCTGGGGGAAGTCGGACAAGGTGGTCGACTACCATGGTTGGTCCATGACTAACTAAACCCCTATTAAAAATTTCCAAAAGTCCATAATATCCAAACCAGAGGTTCTTTTGGAAAAAATTATGTGTATTTGGGACCCTCATGACAATGTTTTAATTAAGAGATATCCTAATTGAGTTTTTGGAGTGTTAAAATGACATAATGGCTTGATGAGTGAGTTCCCCTCAAACGAGAAATCTTTGACTAACCATTTCTATGGCTGGTTGTGACCTAGAATATCTATGTAATATAGAGACTATGTGTCTAAGGGAGACAATGATTCTTATATAGACTACGTGTCTTATGGAGAATGTGTGTCTCATAGAGACTATTTGACTTTTTTAGACACTATGTCTTATGGGATTGAGTATATCTGGATGTTATTGAAATATTTTATATAGACATATATCTATATGGAGATGAATATCCAATCCTTTTTGGTATTTTATTTTGTTTTAATTGGTGTTATTATATAATGGTATTTCCTTTGTGGTTTTCTATCTTGTCGTTTTCTTTTTGGTAGTTCTTTTTTGGTATTCCTTGGTGGTATTTCCTATTTTCTTTTCCTTTTTTATATTCCATTGTGGATTCAAGATGTCCTACTGGGTATTTTTTTTACTCACCCCATCATGGTATATTCCGGCATGTCTCACGTCTTGTGTAGATGATCGACCTTTTGATGGTGTTCTAGGTTGACCTTGAGCAGACAATGCCTTGTGAGAACGGATATGTTGTGGTGTTTTCTAGTAGCTTTTCCAATGATAGACCATGTATATCATACATTGTTGGTTGGACTTATGGCTACATACACTTTTCATTAGGTGGGATTTCTTTAGAACTATTTACATTACAATACATTCACTATTGTACTCTAGCTGTGGGATATAATGATTTGCATGGATTTTTTACTTATTTTTTTATCATTTCAGTATTTTTATCTTCGAGATGTTTTTTTGTGCAAAGGTAATTTTGGATAATTCCTCCTATGTGTGGTATATTCCTACTCAGTTCTATTAAATATCCCTGAGCCTTTTGGACGAGGGTATTGGGTAGTCAAAACATGAGACCCTTTGGGGTGACCCACAATAGAGTTGTATTAGAGGTGGTTGATTTTACTATAGGATTGAGAGACTATGGGGTCGATTTGAGGAAATAGTGTTAAGTGTTTCGAGTTCATCTTCCAGGATAGAGAATCTCATGTTGGTGCAGTGGCCAAAAAATCCATACACATGGACTATAGGAACCTGATTTTCGACTCTGTACATGAAAGAATTGGTTAAAGGGAAGATAAATTTACATGAATCATATAGGAATTGGTTATGTTTTTAATGTGATTCTTGATTTAGATCTCTAGATATACTCTATTGATCATGGTACATCTTGTTTATTATTGGATTCCTATATGAAGACAACCATTTAGGATTCTGTTACATGATTAAGAGGATGATCTTTCTTGTGAAGCGGCATGGGTACAAGGGCATGTACTAGGGATATCTCTTCTGCTAGGTTTTATAGATATACATCTACTCATCGACAATAATCCATTACTATCACTAACATATTTGGATTCATGTAGATTGAGTGAATTTCATGAGTTTCAACGGCAGTGACATCCACAGTTTATGGGTGAGGCAGTCCACCAAGAAGCTGAGGAATGGCTGGAGGAAGTTACCACTATCTTCTACCTTTTTGAGGATACGTTTTGAAAGGACATAAGTATTTTCTGTGAGTCTTTTTTAGAGATATGTGGGGTTATGGTGGAGCTTAGTGGGATAGGAACATGATGAGATGACTATCTTTTACATAGGCTTTGAGAATCTCTTTAGAGAGGAATTATTTCCAGCCACATTGCAGTCAGTGTGCATACAAGTGATTCTCAATCCATATCAGGGCATTTTGACTAAGATGGAGTATTCATCTAGATTTACAAATAATTTTCATTACTACATAGATATATTATAGTACCCATTCATCATGTCTCAAACAATTGATCATGGATTATGTTGGTAAATTTGGGAATTCGTGATATCTCGTAGAATTATTACCTATGCTGGTTTACATGAGTGAGCCCTTCTAGTGGAGTGATTTATAGTAGAGAACACACCATTAGTGGGACTGACCAGTAGTCATGAGGTAGGTGAGAACAAGGAAGCATGTTTTTGATGATAGTAACAGGGACCCAATTGGGTTAGGGACTTCGAGATATGGTCACATGACACAAGATAAGTAGTGCGAGTCTCCGAGGGACACTCGATCCAGCTGAGGGATTAGATGTGTTACTCGTGCGGTGGTCCAGGACATCTAGAATGATATTTCTTGAACCATCGTATGTTCAATCAGAATATAGTAGAGGGGTCACTGAGGTTTATTTGGAGGTAGGATAATGGTGGTCTATATGGTGGCTGATATAGAAATGAAGTAGGAAGGGCTACAATAGGTGGATAGAGTTTGTAGAAATTTTCACCACCACCCATAGGTGGACCATAACAAGATTAGGGAGTTGGTGGATAGGGATAAGGAAATTTACATGAAAAGAATTCATATGACCATGAGGTTACAAGGATGATTATAATTATGTTTTATTTATTTTCTACCTCCACCACAATTTTTATTGACACAGTCTTAGTCTTTCTTTTCTTTCCATGAACCTTGTTCAAGACTCAAATATTCTGATTGAACTGTTGGCTCAAACTTTACAAATAGATAATCCTACATGAGGAGATTAAATGATCACACACTAGTTCTAATAGTATTACCTTACCCATGGAGGGGATATTTTCATTTGGGATCTCTTGGTAGCAACATTGATGACTAACGCTTTCATTTTCAGTATAGACTAGTTATTCAATGTTCATGCTCAGATTTAAAGTCTTCAGAAAAGAGTGGAATGTCTGAAGTGATGGAACTACGGTTTCCTTTATTTTTGAAAATGAGCACATGCATCATAGGATTGACTCACACATAGGAGGGTGCAGTCAATTACTCATTAGTTGGCTAGCCTCACCCCTGATTTGGTGGATGATATTAGTCCACACATTCTAATAGTGCGGGAAGAGTATGAAGATATCATTCTGGAGGATGTTCCATTATTACCTCCCTATAAATATTTATACTTCTTCATTGATCTACACCTTGGGATAGTGATGATATATACACATACTAATTGGATGGCTCCCACAGACCTTCATGGGTTGAGGGTGCAGTTTGAGGACATGTGGAGTAATGGCTTTGTGAGACATAGAGTTTCACCCTTGGCAGCCCCATTATTTTTTCCAAAAAGGTTGATGGGATCCTGAGGTTATGTATAGAATTCAAGTGATAGTACATGGTTACCATGAATATTATGTATACTCTACCAAGGATCAATTATTTCACCGATTAGTTAAAAGGGGTGTAGTGGTTCACGAATATTGATCCCAGATATGATTATCACCCACTATGGGTAGAGGATGACGATATAATGAAGATGACCATTAGATGTCGTTATAGACACTATGAGTACCTACTGATGTCGTTTGGTGTGATGAAAGCCCATGCAGTGTTCATGGGATTATGAATCAGATCATTGAACATTACATATACTGATTCATGGTGAGCTTCATTGATTACATCCTAGTGTACCTGACATCCAAAGAGGACCATGCTAGACACTTGAGGATGATCAAGGACACACTCTAAGAGCACCAACATTATCGGAATATCTCAAATTGTATGTTCTGGATTCAGGATGTACATTTTAATGGACACTTCATTTCAAAGGGTGGAGTTTTAGTGGATCTAGTGAAGACTGAGGCAGTTCTTGCTTAAAATCCACCTAAGAGTGTAATTGAGGTTCCTAGTTTAATTGGTTTGGATGGGTGATATCAATGGTTTTTAATGGAATCCTATAGTTTTATATCATCTCTAATAGATTTTAAATGAAATGTAAAACATTTTCTGTGGACGGATATGTTCTAGGATAGTTTTCAGCATTTGAGAAATAGATTGATGAGTGCCCCCATATTTTGATTTCCATAGGAGGCAACTGACTATGTAGTTTCTTATGATGAATCAGGAACAAGGATTGGTTGTGCCTTGATATAGGGGAATGAAATTATTGCCTATATTTCCCACCAATTCATAAAAAATTAGGAAAACTAAATGACACATGATCTTGAGATTTTAGTGTTAGTATTCACTTTGAAGATGTGGCCACACTACCTGAGGGGAGAGCGGTTTATCATATACTCTGACCATAGGAGGATCAATTAAATCTTCTCTCATAATGATATAAAATTGATATATAGGCGATAGAAATAGTTCCTCCAGGAATATAACTTTTATATTTTCTATACTCCTTAGAAGGAAAACATGTAGGAATATGTTCCAATTAAGAGATCTTGTTCATTGTCGATGAATGATGAATCAGATTTGTTGAACTCATTGTAGAAATCATTTGTAGATAGGGATCTAGAATAATAACTCTAATAGATGGTTGTTATCCATACACGCTTATAGTGGGTCAGGGAGGAACATCATGGGGATACCGACTGCAAGACTTTACATGCTCAGTTGTTTACAGGGCACTCCCTTGATGGGTAGTTGAGTGGTGGGGAGCACACTATTCTTTTTAGAGGGGGCATAATAGTACCCATGGAATTGTGGGAGGAGGTTTTGATGGAGTATAACACTTACCTTTTTACGGTACATCCAATCATGAAAAATAAGTACTAGGGCCTCCGATGACATTTTTTGTGGCCATGGATGAAAAAGGGTGTTGTAATGTTTGTTTCTTGTTACCTCACATGTCACTAGGTGGAGGCTGAGCACCCGGTTCTATAGGGTTTTAATCAACCCTATGAAGTTCTAGAATAGACGTGGTATATATATTGATAGGATTAATTATAGTTTTACCACATACATCCATCCTACATCATTCCATGTTTGTGATAATTTACCGAATCACCAAGTCAGACCACTTCCTATCTATATGAGTGTAGAGTTCAACAGAGAGCTTGGGACACCTCTACTTGCAGGAGATATTTTGACTCAATGGAGTTCCAAAAATTATTGTCTCATATTTTGATCCTCTCTTTACATCCATTTTGTTAATGGGATTACAAAATGCATTTGGGACTGAACTATTCTTAATCATAAAATTTCACCGCTTAACGAATGACCAGACTGAGTGGACCATTCAGTTATTGCAGAAAATGGTAGGGGCTGGGATATTTTATTTTTGAAGAAATTGTAAGGATCAACTAACCTTGGGGGAGTTTTTATATGGTAGCAGCTACCATTCCACAATCATTATGGAACTTTTAAATTAGTTGTACAGTAAAATTTGTAGGTCCCCACTTTCTTTGTAGAATTTAGGAGAGTCAACACTTATGGGATCTGATTTTGTGAAGACGACTATAGAGAATGTGGAGATAGTCCAGTAGTGGATGAATAATTTACAGACCTATCAAAAGTCTTACACTGATAGATTGTGGAAGATGTTGGAGTTTAGGGAAGTAGATCACTTGTTTTTTTGTCTCAAATTCTTGCATATTATGGATATTTGGATTGGAAAAAATCTATCTATGAGGATCATTAGATCTTTCCTGATTCATGATATAGTTGGATATGTGGTGTACCACATGGATCTACTAGAATAGGTTTATATGGTTCACAATGTCATCATAGTGTCACATATGATGAGGTATTTTCATGATCCATCACACGCCATTAGCTAGGTGAGACATATATAAATGATGGGGTGACTTTTGTTGAGTACGTAATGGAAATGGAGGATCATCAAGAGACGAAACTTCAAAGGTGGTTGATTCCTTGGGTGCATGTTTGGTTCCATCATAGAAATCTATAGGATAGAACATCAGAGTAGGAGGGTTAGATTCTTGATTAATTCCCTAGAATGTTTTAGTATCCCTTTTTAGGCCTTTTAAGGATGTGAAGCCCTATTGTGGGGGAGAATTTAATGACACTTAATTTACAAATTTTATTTTTATAAAATATTTACTAATATTATGAAACTAGGTGTTATGATGGTGTGCGATTCTGAGGCTCAGTGTGCATGGAACAACTCATTAAAATGTTAATTTTTTAATATCATCCACATGTAGATTCCCTGTAAAATTGGAATTTCTTTTAAACAAGTTCCCAAATCAGAAATTTGAGAGCACTATTTATCTTATAATGGAGGATTTACCTAATGTACGACATAGCTTTGCTCAGCATGATCCATATGAAGATAAAGTAAATAAAAAAAACTATAAAAAAAATTATTAAATAAAATATTTTATTTTAAAATTCTAATAACTCATTAATGGTGACTCATAGTGGATGTCTCATACCACTGTAGTGTTCATAATGTGGTGTTTTCCCTAGGTGAGGCATAAAACCGGTCGACACGGGATAGATGTGACAAATAATTTTTGGACATTTTAATTTATAAAATAAAGAGGGTGATTATTTTATTTTCGGATAATTTTTTTTAGTGACACTCTTTATTTTAAATGATGATCTAATAAGGGACCCATGTTTTGGGTCATAACCATCGAAATTCCTTGCCGAATCTGGAGAGATTCCATATAGAATTCAATCAGAAGTAATGAAACACACCCGGATCAAATATCATTCTTGATGGATCGCTTGTGTCAATCAATCAACAATAGAGAACGATCCATATGATAGGTAGGAAAATGTATTTCTAATATATTTTCCCATTTCATTATTCCCCGTGATGAAAGCGGGTCAATCTACAAATATCTGTATCTTTGGTGTGATCATTGTAGCTGTTTGGGTTATTATTGTGGTATTATCATGAGATTAGTTTATCTTATTAATGAGATTGAATCGAGGTTGACATGAACAAAGGACAAGGATCTTTCTAAGTTATTTCTTGGTATTTCACTCCCCTATTATTTTTTTATTCGCCGATTGATCCACATGATCATGACATAAATTATAGGGAGTATTCAAACATGAATGGACCCCCAGATTGGAGGCGAGATAAAACAGAATCCAGATTAGTTTATTTTGGGACCTGAGGATTATAATAGGTTTTTATTCAAATATTGGAGAACTAGAGAATTAATGGTGTACTAAGGAAAAAAGGGTATTGGAATCCTGAGGCATAGTTATGGAGGTGTTACGTGGGATGAGGCGACCGCTTGATGTGGCAAGAAGGTCATGTAGACCGAAGGTAGTCACCATAGGTGACTTCATGAGCTGTACCAACCAAGAAGGTGTACCGAGTCGGGTAAGCGGGGATGTGTGACGAGCTGGGCTGATAAGGTTGGTCGAGACCAGCAGGAGTGGTCCCGGTCAGACCCCACAGTTTGAGGCGAACTCAGGTTAGTCTCAGGCTGCCGGACCATGAAACGATTCCCCATGGAGGTCGATTGTAAGCCACTGTTAACCGAGATACTACACGACTATGGATGCTCGAGATACTGATGGTGCACTTAGAGTAGGTGGTTGAACACCACAGCCGGTCCACGAATAATTGAACACCCTTATAAAATTTTCAAACAACCATAACATACAAACCAAATGTAAATGTGTTGAGATTTCTATATTATTGGGAACCTTACGAAGACAATGTAATTTAGAGATATACTAAGTTATTTTGGGAAGTATTAACACGAAATAATGGGTTAATGAGTGAGTTTTTCTCGAACAAGTGTTCATAGAGAAAACATTTCTGTAGAAAACTATGACATAAAGACTGTGTGTCATATAGATACATTGTGTATTATAGAGATTTTGTGTCTTATAAAGAATATATATCTTATGGATAATGTCTATGTTATGGAGACTATATGTCTTATTGAGACTCTGTGTATTATTGGATTAAGTATATCATAATGTTAATGTTATATTTCTTTAAGACATATATCTATGTGGAGATGAATATTCATTCCTTTATGGTATTCTATTATGGTATGCCATGTTGGTATTCCTTCATGGTATTTCATTTGTGGTATTCCTTCACATACTCCCCTTGTGGTATTCCTTTGTGGAATTACTTCTTGGTTTTACCTTTGTGGTATTCTATATGTGATAATCCTTTGTGGTGTTTCTATTGGGGTATTATATTGTGGTTTTAGGGTGTCCTACTGGGTATAGGTTTACTCATCCCTCTACGGACTTTTCACATATATGTCATGTCTTGGGAATAGGATTCAAAATTTGATAGTGTTCTAGGTAGACTATGACAGGGAGGTGCCATGTGAGACCAGACATGCTATAGGTTGTTTGGGTAGCTTTTTCAATAATAACTCTAATAACATTTACTTTATAGGTTAGACTAGTGGTTGACGACTCATTTATTTTAGTGAACATATTTTGGCCATGTTTAATTTTCATTACATTCATTTTAATACTATAGTTGAGGGATATAGTGTTTTTATCTATTATATACTCTGTGTTTTACCATTTCATCATTTTTTGAAGGGTGATGTGTGCGTGTGAACATGTACTTTAGGCTAATGCCTCCTATTTTTGGTATATACCATCTTGGTGCTAGTCACTAGCCCCTGGACTATTGGAGGTGGACAAGGGGTACTCAATGAATGATCCACTCTTAGATAGGTGATGATAATGTTTCTATATAATTTTAAATAATGTCCTCTTTTACCATGGTCAACATGCTGAATTTGTATTGAAATAATGAACTGAACGTCCCCATACCACAGGATGAGGACATTACAGATCATGTATTTAAATATTTCATTAGAAATAAATTGAATAAATGATTTATGAATAATTTATTAAACTTATAAAATATTATTTTTCCATCAAATAATTTATATAGCTTATTATATAATATTTAATGGACACTCAGGGAATGTTTGTACTGGAACTGAGGGATCTCATATAAATTTCCCTCTATTGATGAATATTTTATGGCTATGCACCTAATTTTTTAATATGGTATATATAAAGAAAATATTATGTGTAATATCACAAATACATAATATTTCAGAGTATTTTATGTTAAAATTTTAATTATTTTTTCTAGGGGGACCTGACATGAAAGCTACCATCAGGTAATGAATTTTAGAACCACATTCCTTTTTATGTGGTCATATTACTTATTCACTAAATTTGATATTATAATATTATGCATTTAATGAATTTTGATTATATTATTTTTGTATATAAATTAATATTACATGGATTTACATTTGATACACATTACTGATTAATTTATTTATTCTACCAACATTGTTATGATAATTGTATGGGTTTCCCATCTGAAAGTGTATTATTTGGGACAGCTGTTCTGTTACACACATATCTTATTCAATGTGTTGTATTTAATTCTCCATTTTTATATAATATATTGAATTTAATTATGTTTTTGATATATAATTTTACATTTTAATTTATTATTTCATATGTATTATAAATGATGAGTTACATAAAATGAATGGAATTTTGTGACAATCTTCCTTTTTAATTGAGATTTCTTACGCTTGGATTTTTTAATGGAAATTATTTTATAATTGTTTTGAAAACCCTATTAATTTTCAACACATATTGTTATTCATGAAATTTTCATTTAAAATTATAATTTTACTTTCCATTTTACTTAAATTATTTATGAAAAATGTTTTTAATAAAATCCTACATCATTTTTCTCTTCGTTCTAAAATATATTTTTTGTCCAAATACATGTTTTATAAAAAGGTTTTAAAAATTGATTATTATGGTTTTTTAATTTAATATTTAAGAATAGTTTATTATTTAAAAAAAATAAGATGAATATTCTTTATGTTTTCCAAACAAGGTAATTTTTTAATTTTCTACAAAAATTTGAAAGGAATATATTTTTAACATATTAGGATCGAATAAAACGTTGACACCATCAAGAAAACGTAATGTTTAAAAAAATTATGTTTGAAATATTTATTTCATAGAAAAATCTTTATTTATATTTTTATAATGATTTATATTTTAAATATGTGTTTTCAAAATGTATAGGATATATTCCTTGATAAATGTTCCAGGTGATCTTTCAAAATAATTTATATCTAAGATGACATCCTATGATGTTACTCATGTTTAAAAGGTTAATTTCCAAAATAATGTTTTAATGATATTTTTATTGTACATCCATTCATCAATATCAATGAACCATGACTTACATGAACTCCATTGTAGATATGTGGTGTTAATAAAATACTTATTCTTTCTCTAGATAGATAATGTGATCTTCATGGAACACATTTCTTTTCTATGAATAAATTGAAATATGAATTAAATTTATTATTGTTATGATTGAAATGTGAAGGATTATAAATGTTTTATTCATGAAAGGTATTTAGGAAATTTTTAAGATGATTGGGTGACACTGATACACCTTCAAAAAATGGTCGAGACCCATCATAGAAAAGGTGTGAGTCAGATATAGCTTATATGATGGGTGTGGCCCGATAGCACGGGGTGAGGAGATATAGCTTTTCTTATGGATGAACCTAGATAAAACTCAGATATACCAATATACCTTTTATAGTGTGTGCACCCAAATAGTTCTCAAATTCATTGGGTAACGTTTCATTCTTTTAGGGGAATTAATGAGGGAGTTACTTGAGGGTTTATCCTTTGAATTTTATTGGGATCTTTTCATTTTAGACACATATACAAAATGGGTTATAAATATTGTCTTCAAAAGATACCTATATGTTTTGCTTTTGTTTTCTATAGTTCTAAAGGATTACATTTATCATTATTGAAATAATGTTGATCTTGATTATTGAATGTTTTTAATCCTTCCTTTGAAATGTAATTATAATATATTTCATGATTGATAACCTAGGTATTGATTGCTATGAATATTCTTGTTTTATGATCATGTACTTCAACAATTCCTTTATAAACATATCATATTTTATGATCACTAATGATATTCAATTATTAATAATTATGTTCACCCATATATAGAATTTGAAATACATGTTCTTATAATTGATATTCCTAAGGTTATGAAGAATTATGATTGATTGATTTTTTCCTAAAAATATCTTAAACTTGAATAATTTTGTTGGTGGCACTGAAGTCGAAATATGGAATATTAAAAGATGGTTATACTGGGAAAAAATCATTTAATTCATCAGTATTGTTTATGTTTGATTTTTTTTAATTATATAAAAATCTGGGAATAAGAATTCTTTTGGTATGTATGTGATCCAATATAAACATTTGATGATGAAAACTTGGGATGAAAAAAATTAGTCCAAATTAATCAGTATATACTCAAATTATAATGTTTACATTGCTAACACAACATCATAAATTATGATTTCAGGGCTATTATACAGTCATTTCCATTGGAACATTCAACGGTCAAATGAAATTTTTATACGTATAACAATTCGCTTATAAATGAACCCACTGAATTTAAATTTAGAAATGAAATAATTAAATCGGTATTGATAAATCATAGTGGAAATAAAAAACACTCATATACGCCATACATTTTTTTACATGGATGGGTAATGTACATGGACCACCAATATCACTTAATAAGACACAACCATTTAATATTTCAATTTTGAAACTCTCTCTAAGATCACCAAGGCTATCCGTGCATTAACAATGATTGAACCCACACTCATTCTCCTACTACATATAACATCACATAAATATATATTTATAAATAAAAATAATTAATTATTGAATTATAACTAATACAACATAATCACCAAACAACACACCAAATCACAACATGATGTAATAAACATGTCTAATAACACCAGGATGGTCCACAACACACTGTAGAAACTAACCCAAAAAAATATATAACCATATTATGTTGGTTATTTTATAAATTAAATTTTATATAATCCAAAAAACATAGGAAAAAAACCATGGTGACATATATTAAAAAAATTAAATGTGGTTGTATGAAGATAGTATATCGGGACATCCCAAATAAGAGTTATTTCAACATTATCTTGTGACATTTTCATCAAATCCATAAACCAGAAAACCAAATTAACGTGAGTGATAGGAAAAGAAAAATAGAATAATATGATGGTGGTAATACCATAGATAGAAACTAAAATCACCATCAAATTGATCCTACACCAAAGAATATCCCTTGGGAATTTTAGATGCTATTTTGATTTCCCATGGGTACATTTGGGGAGGATGGGGGTAACCATTTTAATTTTAAATATGTAAAATGGAAAAAATACGCCATTTATGATATTTATTATATGACCACATATTTATAAAAACAATTCCCAACGAAGTAGTAGGAGTTGTCCAAGAAAAACACTCTCAGAGATTGGGATACACAATGTACCAAGCCATGGACTAACTACAACCACCCAAAACGTTTCATGAGAAAATATTAATCTTTTTTATAAAATTTCAATATATTTTAAAATAAGATGAACCTATGGACCATATATTTTTATTTTATTAAGAAACATCAATACTTAGATATTTTTTAGATAAAATATATACATCGTTTTAGATTAAGTTATCCATTAAAATCACTCTTATTTAACATATGATACATAATAAATTTCTGCATAACCTGGGGACGGAAAACATTAGAAAGCGTGAGCTCAGATTTTTAGTAAGGGTAAACATATGAGGTACTAATTTATAGTAATAAGTGGGAAAAATATAATAATGAGTGTATAAAAACATGGATTAATGTATTATTATTAGAATGGAAAATGACATAATAGTGAAGAATCGGCAATAATAAACCATGATCCATGAAAACATATCCTAATATAAGGATATTAGTTTTCATTGTAAACATTAGAATTTAAATCAAATTCATAGTTAAGGATAACTACCAAGAATATAAAATTGGATTGGGATTACTCCATATTCAATCATTCCATAGTCAAGGTTAACTCCCAAGACTATATTGTTAAAAAATCTATAATTAAAAAACCTGGGTCGCTTTTCATTACATTCCCTATTATCTCATGAGATATAATTTTTTAGCTAATTAATTTGAGGACTATATAATTCTTGGCCAAACATTTTGCTAATGAACAACATACAAATGTTTGATGGATGATCATAAACTATTCATCATAATATTAAATAATAACTCGGAGAAATGATATAAGTATTATAATAGTTTTTTATCATAATACATAACCATGTAGTGAAATAATAATGATGGTGATATTGGATTATAACTACAAAAAATAATACGAATCACAACTAGATGTTATTTTGGATTAAATTATATTTAAAAGATTGCTAAAACCTATCTCGGCCGAAAGAAACATTTCTTTTGAAATTACATTTTTAGAATATAAATTTTCCAAAATATATAGGAATATATTTGAAATTTATAATTAATATGTTAGCATGTAAATAAAAAATTAAATAAAATATTACTCATGATATAAGATAAATCATCTTATGTATTGTTTGTTAAAACAAAATCCTCTTTCACATTTTATATATTAAGTCAAAAGAACCATGCGGGGAAACTGAAAGATATGATCCTGTTATACATTATATTGTAATTTAAAATGTTTTCACAAATGAATTTATACAATCAATGAAGAATACTAGAAACATTATTTATAATATATTAATAAAAATATAGACAATGAATAAATCATTGCCAACTAAATGTAAAAATACCCTGGTTTTCCATAATATAAACTTTTAGTCACTTGAGTACTTTAAGAGGGGAAATTAATTGAAAAAAATTATATATATAAAAATAAACATTGGATAAATTAATATATAATATTTTTGTGAGAAATATCATTCAATTAATTCATCAAGAAATTTCAGGAAAATTAATCTCACTAAAATGATATTGTAACATGAAACCAATAACTATGTGGTATGATTTAAATCATAACCCCCATAATAGAAATAACTAAAAATTAAACATTAAAAAACATGAAAATAAGTATATAAATAACAAAAAAATATAAATGGTCTCATTATATAATATGATATGTGTATCACATAAAACAAGTCTCCCTGAAATAAAAATATGAGGAAGGAACCTTGTGTATATATTAATATTTGAAAGGAATGTAATTATAACCTACAAAATCACATGGTCATTTAAATAAAAAGAATTACATAATTTATTATTTCGATACAAAATATGGGGTATTATATACTCAATATAAATAAGAGATTGATGAAAAACATTAAAACATGTCTCGATGGTGTGAAATTGAGATGAAAGCTTTACCTCAAGTCCATCTTGTTTTGAAATAACTATAAAATAAATTAAAATAAATTAAAATTTATCATAATTATATAAAATAATATCAACAATACTTAAAATACAATATATTATTTATGTGTAACATCTTATCTCCCATCCATTAATAATATGTCTTTTATCATCGGCATTTCATGTGTTAACTCCTTCAATTTTCATATATGTTTTAGATGGGATGTTTTTGTACATACATTTTGATCATGGATTATTCCTCTCCATAATATTAATAATGATATTATTATAACAGATATTAATTTTATTCATATTTACTACCATTCATAAATTGCAGTGATGTAAAATTAATTACAACACTACATGGAGATGGTGGTCTATACGTATGTTCAACTGAATCTTCAATTTTTTGATGAAAAAAAGAAATTTAAAAAGGTTTTAAAATTTAATAATAATTAGTATATAAAAATATCATTTATAAACATTAAATCATCCATAATAATCGACTATGAAATATACTTGTGAAAATGAGTCGTATTTGTACATGGATGTGGTAGTCCACATGTATGAATAAGTGATACATTAACCTCAAATTTGATTGAGTATATGTTTTAAATTGTTCTTCCATCATCATAATAACATCTCAATTTATTTATAATACTGATTTAATCATGTTTTTATTGAGAAAACAATTGTATATGAAGTACAATAAGAAATAAAATGGGAATATAAAGGTTAATATTTATACCTTTTCTTTGAGTGACCTCTCTCATATTACTACTTATGACTTGAAGGATTTAAATTAGGATAATAAAAAAAATCACGGATGACGGTTAAGATTATTGTAATGTTATTTAGTTTATTTCATTCAAAATATAGAAGGATCAAATTATGTTGATATGTGAGATATGTTATGATTTTCAATAATTTAGGGGAGAAACACACGTGAAATTTATTAAAATATGTCAATAATTTATGTTCTCTTTCATGGGAATGTAACTAAAAATGGAAATTTATTAAATTTTAAGATAATATAATGTTCAAATATATTCAAAAAATAATAATTCCATATATTTATGTATAAATTCAAGCATTATATCATGGTCTAACCCCTGAGTACACTTGTTCTTACCTTACTCATTAAAGAAAAATGCCAATATTTTTACTATTCACTATGAAAAAAATTATGTTCAACCTATTAAATTATATTAAATATTAATATTATAAAAATTAAACTTATTTTACTAGATTAAATTTCAGTATGTGGATGTATTTATTTTAAATTATGAGTGTAAACCGTAATGAAAATCCAATTTTAAAATGAAAATTTAAACATAAAACACAATTTATTTCCATTAAATGAATTGTAAAAACCATAAAATGAATGAAAATATATATTATTGAAACTATTGTAAAAAAATATAATTAAATTAATTAATTAATATAATTTGAATAAATTTTTTATGATAAATTCACATTCTGTGCATAGAAGTAGATTTTAGAAAATTTTGTTATTAAGGACAAACATTAAACATAAACAAAAATAAAGTACAATATTTATTACTATGTAGTTAATTATAAAATTTGTATTTATATTAGGAATAGGATACATTATGATACAATTAGAAAAATAATGGTCCTTTTACATGAAAAAATAAAAATATTTACAAAAAAAACTGTTATTTTTCATTATTTACTAAATCAAGAATATTTTTAGAAATATCCAAAAAATCAGCTTGGGCTAAAATATTCAGTCTAATTTCATGAATGAAAATAATTTAGTAAAATAAAATCTAAAAAAATATTATAAATTAATTAAAAATTTCCCATAAAAAAATGAGATAAAAAATAGGTTTTGAATATTTCATATTTTCGAAGCATAAGATGAATATTCAAAATTGAGAGATTATTTATTTTACACAATTAATTTATAATAAAACATTATTTATAGTTTTATAATTTTTTTATTACTATTAATATTTTCTAGTTTTATGTCTATGTCATAATGGTTAACTACATCACATTTTATATATAACAAAGGCTGCATTTATGGGATGTTGTCGAATACTTAATGGTTTATTTATTTGAAAAGGTATATCAAATCATTGGGTGTTATATTTTAAAAACCATAAAATGATTTTAAGATAAAAATTATATCCCTCCACACCCAAAAAATATGGCATTCTACACTTCATCACATCCTTGGGTTCCAATGTCGCTTCCTCAAATTTATGATTCCTCTAAAGAACATTAACCAGGTGTTTACATTATTTAAGTAGATTATTATCTCTAAGATCCATGAATTATACCAACTTTTCATTATAGGAATGATCGTCCACTAATTGTAAAACCTATAAAATTTTCACAATTTAAGGATCAATTAATTACTTCCTCAAGAGATATACATGAAACATAATGTGAACTTGAGAGACGTTTGGTGTGAGTTCCATGAGACATGATATATTCCATACTCGGTAATGAATATCAAAAGGATGACTATATATAGTTCTCAACATTCTATTATTTATGATAATAATATCCTTATTCCAAGGATAAATTTATCAAAAAACATCTTTCCAACTTTAAATTTATTATCTCTTCAAAGAATATTAGTATAACTTGACTATTGACTATGACATGCCTTGATGTGCTACTGAATATTAAAAAACCATCTATACTATTTCTACATCTTTCTAATATCCTAATATCATTCGTTATCTAACTTCATCCAAGAATGTTAGGGTTCTACACATTATTCCATATAGGGAATCAAATGTATCCATCAGAATGCTTGATTGAAATATATTATTGTTTGAAAACATGAAAAGAGTAAGTTATTAATCCCAAAACCTATAAATTCTAGAGAAAATGATCTCAACATATCCTCCATGTTTTGAATTTCCCTCTTATACCAACCATATGTTTGAACATGGTAATAATAATTGAAACTCAACATAGTATGTAGATCTTACTAAATACATCTCATCTACTTCGAGGTAAACCACAGATCCCGATGAGACATAATAGAATGTGGTACCCTATGTAACCCGACAACTTCATTAATATATACTATGTCAATACGATCATGATAGAATTTTTTTCTGATATTATTTATGTTTACTAACATCAAAAATAGATTTACTACAACTCAATTTGTTTTATTACTTTTTGATGCATTGGGTATTCAAAAAATGAAAACCATCGTGATGTTTTATGAAAAACCATTTCTCTTATAAACTATATTAAATGATTTATTACGACAATAAAAATAATAATGTAATATTATAATTTAAATATGCCTTGTGTATTTGGGAAATTATGTACATTTAAGTGCAACTAAAAATAGTCATAAAATTGCATTATTTATAACACAATAACATTCTTCTTATATTCCCTCACACTTCTAAAATTTCATGGGATAACCCGGGGATGTATATATGTAATTGGTGATATATAAAGTTATGTAATGGAATAACAAAATAATAAAATGGTGAATGATATAATTTTTATTAAAGAGTTATGTCACGGTGACCAAAATCGTGAGAAACATAAACATAAACATCGAAAATGATATAAGATGGTAACAACAAGGTGACATATGAATATGGAAATAACATAAAACATGAAATTATAAGAACAAGTGAAGGATATCCATTGAGAAATAATAACATACCCTTCTTATCATAACCTCCCATGAACTATACATAGTATATCGTGATATAAAAATCATTTCCCAATTCATTAGATAGATACACAATTTCATATACACCTATCACATTCACATCATCAATACACATTTGTATGTCACAAAAACAATGGAATATAATAACAACCATCATAAAAAATAATACAATGATTAATTAATTTGAGTTATAAAAATGTAATTCCAAAACAAATAATGTATAGTTACATATATTTGAATACCCTTCAATGGATATTAAAATGTATATTAACTAAAAAACTGTTTTGAAATAAAATTTACTGGATAATTTATGCAGTATAATAATTGTACATAAGGATTCATGGGAGAGATTAATGAGAGTTTCTATTGTATATTATTATATGTTACAGATACTTATTATTAAATAATTATGTGATAACATATTCTAATAATATCAATTGGAAGTAAATGGAATAACACAAATTTTGTTCTTGAATAAATATGAGGAGAAGATCCCTTACCTTGAGAGGGTGATTATAAATTTTTGGGATAGAAATATCTAGATATTGGGAACACATTGAGATTAATTTATATGTTGATATGGATATAAAATTCATCCTTAATGGGGTTTTATTGAATAAGAGTTATATATGGGGAGGGTACTTATAGAGAAAGATAGTTGAGTTCTATACTAATTTTGAAAAATAGGATTTGGACATGGTATAATCAAATAATCTAAACCAAAAACATTACATTGGTTTTTTCCATGGATTCATAAAAATATGTTTAATTTTAAATATAATATAATTCCATGAACAAAATATATTAAAATAATACCACTCAAGATGTGGATGTGAGTCATGTTAAACGAGAAATGAATTTAAAACCATAAAATATAATATAGGGTTTGGATAATTCATTATAGGACTATAAAATTAATGAAATATCTTTATAAATAACATATTTTAAATGAATATATATATATGTGATCAGGGATTCCTTTATATAATTTATTAATTCACTTTTTGGATTTTATAATGTCATAAAACTGACCATATATTTATACCGCATTTAATTTTTAGCCATGATTTATGTTTTCATAAAAAATTATGTAAGATTAATTATTGGACAGTCTTCATATGAATATTTCAAAAGAAAATATTTATTTTACCATAAGATGTTTCTAAATATTATAATTTTTAATTTTAAATAATAATATTTATTTACTACAAAATACATTATTAAGACACTAACCAATTTGTAACCCAAATAAAAATTAATTTGGACTTCATTAAATTATATTATCGTTTTTATTTAAAAAAATATTAATATATATTAATAATTTTAAAAAAATTACTTCAACAATTTTATTGTTTATCAAAATATATTTCTTAATTGAAATAATATATCTTTAATTTTTTTTGGATTTCATCATATCAAAACATAATTTTAGGAAACAAAATATTAAATTATTTATAATTTAATTATAAAATGGGATAGATATAATCATTATTTAATTTAATATAAAATGTAAAAATTCATAATTTTATGTTCTAGATACACAAACCTTTATTACAGTATTGTATTCATTAGGGTACGAAGTGTGATAGTTACCCTTTTCTGGGATATATTTGTGATCATGGTTTGGTCCATGATGTTTATAAGCAACTAAATTCTCAAAAACAAAGGTCTCTAATATGATTTAGTTATTTACTCTACGATTTGTTTTGGCCACGATCAAATCCAAGTGATTCAATCTCCCTTGAATGTTTTAATAAATGGGAATCACTAGGTACGATGTTGTTGGTTGAGGTAATCTCTTGTTTCATCTATTCCAATTAGATTTTATCATATTTGTTCATATATTAAAATCACAATATGGATTTTACAATGTCTATAGTATAAATAGTTATTATACATATTAGACTTTTAAATTCAATAGGATATAATGGACTTGAATAATTAAATTAATGCATTTTTTCCAATAATTACACTACATAAAAGTGTATTTATTAATTAAAAAATGAAAATCATTTATAAAAGTTATTTTAATTATATACATTCTGCATTCATAGAATTCATTATCTAAATTTAAATTATTACTCTAAAATAGATATTGATAATTTTATCTCATCGTATGTTTAGGTTTCCATGTGGGTTCATCGAACTTCTATTTCCACTATATTAATTTCACCATGTTTTTTTTCTAGTTTCATAAAACATCATCCTAAAAAACTAAGATCATTAATTTATTATTAACATATTAAATATAATTCTCCAACAGTACAACATCTATATTCAATAAAAGTTTCATGTTTGGTAAGCACCCTTTTAGGAAGAGTATAAGGAAAATATCTTATACATGATATTGGTTTTGTTTGAGTTAAAGACATTATTCCTTAACATTAATGCAACAAAGAATCTCAAAAGCAATTCATTAAATTTCAGTAAAAAATTACCTTCTCCTAAAACCTAATTACTTTCATCCATTGTGATATAAAATGGAACACTTTATCATTGACCATAAACTCTAGATATCATGGATAAATAACTTTTTGGCCAACATTGTACATATTTTATACAATGATTTTTTTAACATTCTCTATAAGATATTAGATAAGATCAAATCACATTAGATTCTATTATCCTACATCATCATAAAATTATTGAGTTTGAAAACATTTCAAAAATATATCCTCATAAGATTCCATTTGAATACTAGAATGAGATCATTTTTATATAAGAAAACTATTAGGTGTAGGTGTTGATCCCAGCATCCATGTAAATTCATTAATCATGATATAAACATATTATCTAGATAAATAATGGGTATATCAAATGAGTTATCCATATTAGGGTGCTATGTGGAACTGAAGCTCATCTCTATATAAAATTCTTACTAATGTTTTTTCCAGAACCACTTGGTAATCCCCAAATATTGATTATGTACAATGTAGAGTGGAACTACATGTAGTGTGACAAAATAACTTATATATATCCTATATATTTTTCCAATATAGATATATTCATATTTTAATCATACCCTTTTACTTATATCATGAAGACATGAATTATTTAGAATACTAGGAATTGTGATACAAATTCCTCAATCTTCCCTTCATGCCATCCCACCAGATATCTTTATTCAAATCTCTATACATCTCAGTTATTTATAGATGAATAAAAAAGGGTGATAAATTCAAATCATATAGATGATCCCTATTTGACTTGGGTTTTATTTGGACACATATCAGGGTTCTAAATAGTATAACTCCATTTTTATAAAATTTTAAATCTGAAATATTCACTACCATTCATTGATTCTACAAATGCTCTTTTATTTCCTCCTTTATCCTCTCAAGAATGGATAGTTTAACTTTTATTTGAGAAAGGTATGGTGAAGAACCTTTTTTTATTCCCACGATTGTCCTTTTCATGTCCTAGATTATTAGATCACAATATATCCCTATCCTAGATAGGGTTGTAGGAATTATTCTACTAAAGGCGTCTTTCATTTTGTTTTTCTTCCCATTATGGTATTAGATTGAATAACTATAATACTTGATCATATTTAATAGAATTTATTGTCCCATATTGAGATCCTTCTATGTGAATATATACATGAGTCTTTTATGATCGATATATATTCCACACATCTCCCTATAAAGATAATTTCTCAAAATTTCCAATGAAAATATTACTATAGCCATTTATAGATCACATGTTTGGTAATTTTTCATATGTATAATTAATTTTAAAGAGTAATATACAATAACATTTTCATAAATCATGAATATACATCCGAAGTCCATTTTGGATTCATCACATTAGATCAATAATTCATCCCCACCCACATCTCCCTGAGATATTTGAGAATATTCGGCCAATTTTTTGAAAGATGATAGTTCTTGGATGAATAATTATAGTTGTCCATGTAGTGATCATATCCATTACAAATTTAATTTCCCATTTTATAACTTATTAATGCCTAAATTTTCAATGTTATACAATCTCTAGCACCATATCTATTCCTCTGTAAGGAACCTCCCATGATGGGCCTCCCAAACAACATCATTTGCATGAGAAGTCTAATCAAGGCTTTTTATAGGGATTGCCACCCAGGCTTCCATTTATACCAAATAAGAAAAAGGGTTACTCCATCAAGGATGATCAAGTCCTAGTTTACTTCATCTATTCCACAGAGAATAACATCCTATATTTTCCTGAGAAAAAGAGATTATATGAGGCTGATATAAAAATTTATTGAAACTACGTCCCATACCCTAGGTTTATCAAGAAAAATAACATAGAGTGAGACATATATATAATTTTTGGATCTATGAATTGGTAGATCATTCACAGGTTATATTGGGAGATGTCCCCATATTGGTGGAATATGTCTTTTCCTGCCTTGAAAGTGATGAATAAGGTTTTAATGAATGTCATCAGGTGACTGGAAAGGGTACATATAATTATAATGATTAGAAGGACAGTAAGATTTTCACTCTCACCCAGGGTATTAATCACACACTCTTGATAAAACCATAACACTATGTGGTATCCACAATCACTTTGACCACCACATCAACATCACAACCATCCACTTCATGGATGAATATGCACCGAAAACACTAATTCAAATGGCTTCCCCACCAATTTCAATAGAAAAATAAAATTTTGGTTTCTTCATGCCCCCATGTTGGGAGAATACCCCCTAAATATGGACCGTCCAAGAATATTACATTAATTTTGTATATGTGTTTTCTTTTATAAAATATGTCTGGATGCTAGATCACTTCAAATTTCATAGTGATGAGATACACTTTATAGACTATTTGGAATCCTATAGAAAAAATTGATAATATATATGTGGATTTTATGATACAAAGAAAATTTTGAACGATTACACCCCCAAAAGGGTACATCATGTTGCTGAAACAAGACAACAAGACTCACTTAGGTTTCAGTACGCACATTCCCCACATACAACATCATTGATTATATTTCTACAACCAATAAAATTTTTCAACCATATTATATATATGTAGTAGCTCAACACCCAATGGTAGACATCCAAAGATCGATCTTAGTCATATAGAGCTCAGTCTAAGACATAAAATTGAAAAGAAACGCAACATGTACCATTGAAGCCCTAAATACTTATAAAAATTCTCATATTACACCCAGTTAATGATCAACCCTTGGAAGGTTGTAATATGAAACACCCAAGAAGGTATATTATTTTGAATAACCGCTCTATCATACTAGTAAGGACCACAATGCTTGAAGTGATTCTCTTGTCAAAAGATATTCATACGGAAATCATTGAAGCCATATAGATATCTCTATAATTTGACACTGAGGTATCACCCATTGAGGCCTATAATGGAGAATAATTCCAGAAATATGTTTTTTATTCCATCATCCCCTTCTAATAAGATTATTAGGGTGACACTATTCAAGGGAACATTCTCCCACTATATATCAAGAGACCATTTTGTGCCCAGGAAGTTTATTTTTTCCATGTGGATAGTGGATCTGGAATCAATATATACCTATCTAAAACACTTCAAATGATGGGGCCCACATAATAAGATCTTACCCACCCCAAACAGAATATTCATTTTTATAAAAAAGGTGACCGACAAACATATTAAATGATTTGACTAAAGACCCGACTTATTGTCTTGGTGGAAATAATTAATTCATTGTTGTATCAAATGATATTACACAAAAAATTGTATATTATAATAGAAATAGATCTATCTAAAAGTAATACCCCCCTCATTCCTAAAATTCCAAAAATAATTTCATAATGACCATTTAGGGTTACTTTATGGCAATGTTTCTTCCCTAAAAAATTTAAATACCAGTACCTAGATTTCATGTATAAAAAAATTGTTGGAGAACTGTCTCTATAATTATAGATACAATCACATAAATTCTCTTAATGATATGATATCCAAATTATAATATCTTTGGAAGGATTTGAAACACTACATCAACTTGAAAATCCATCAACTAGTGAAAAAACACAAGATCTTAAGATCAATTTCTCTGTCCCCACGAAGAAGGAATGACTATTGATAACCAAGTATTCTTATATAGGGAAATCATTGTAGATTCTTGAATGTACTACTTCTATATTGTAATGATAGTTATTCCTCTTCTCCAGTAAATAATGGAATCTCCATACCATAAAAATGTATGGATGACTCGATGGAAGAAAATTCATCATTATTATTTTGACATTAAATTTTAAGTGCACTATAATGAACCTAATTGAATTAAAACCTCATCTCATTTCTCCATAGAATTTTGTAGATTAGGAACCCCAATAATATACCCAAAACCTATGGAAGTAGATGGAATATCCACTCTACGATCATCAAGACCAAAGGAGTCACCTTCCTCGTATGATCCTTATACATAGAATGATGAATAGGATTTGGGTGAGGACCCTCCAACCTTTGTTGTGGGTGTCTCCACCACCATAGAAAATTTGAACCAGTTAATCTCAACACTGAGCAATATTTGAGGTCCACATCAATTAGTAAATTCATGTCATCAGAGAACCTGCAATAGTATATTGCCTTCTTTAATCAATATCCTGATATGTTCCCCTATTGCTATAATGAAATCTCATTGAATTACCCAATGGTTTATATTCATTGTGGTGGCCTTCCATTAAGACATATTCGGTTCATGAAGCTTCTTAATAAGATCTATCCATCCCATTGGGCCCTGGTTGAGGTCAAATAGGACAAGATTATAAATTCCAACATTCGTAGTGAATTCTAGTACCCAAATTGGTTGAACAAAAGCATCCCAATATAGAATATAAACATAAAAATTAGATTCTGTATCAAAGTACATGACATCAACTTACACTACCCAAAATATGATCTTCCCCTCCCGGTGATAGAGCTACTAATTAAAGCTATTGATTTTTTAGGCCTTTTAATTCATGGATGGATACATCAGGTATAATCATATCTTCATGGAAACTGATGGTGATGTATCCTCAACCATTATGTAACCCCATATATTGGGTTTTTTCAAGTGATTCCATTATGATTGAATATTTATGGGGAAAACACCTTGTGTTCCATGAACTACATGATCAAACCACTCCCTAAAAAATCTTTGAGTCTCATGTTGATGATTTGGTGGTCAAATACCACAAGCATCAAGACCATCACAAGGACCATGCGATGTTTTTTGACTTCCTTATCTCCCAACAAGGAAAGATAATCCAATTTAAGTGTGAATTCAGGGACACTTTTGAAAATTAAATCATCTTTATTTTTAGGTATATATGAATTAATTTAGAAATATAAAAAATCAATTACATTAAATTGATATCTCCTCCACCCAACGTCTCAGAGTTTTGCTTCCTCATGGTCACCTGGTATAAATACAGTGGATCATCAAAAATATGTCCAGTACATGTAAGCACATTTGAGTGATTATGAAGAAATAAAAATAATACTAGTGGGATGTAGAAAGATATGATAAATTTGAGGAATTATAGAGGTAACTAATAAATCCTACGGTCTTAATGGAACACGTTGTAGGAATGCATCTTTTCCATTATATTATCAATAAAAAATGATCTATTAATTCCCTCATTGATTAAAGGTATAATGAGGGCTTAGAAAATAATCTTTAATAACATAGAATCATGTTGATAGACAAATAAACAAAATATTATCCCATTTAAAATAACTACCTAGACATGATCATAATAGTTTTGAACTTGTGTAACTTCCTAAAAAATTAAAATAAATAGATTATTTCCCCTGATGATCTATTCAATTACATCTTCATCTGCCGCATGTGGAAAGGGGAATTACAATGATCGATAGTAATTCTATAGTATATTAATATCATGTTTTCCCCCCATAAGTATGTCAAGGGACAAGCATTTGGAAATTTTCTCGTTCTGCACTGGAAACTTGAGAAGATTTTCTTGACTACGGATTTCTCATATGCATCTATCTTTAATATTAATTAATTCCCACTATATTAGAGGATGAAATTTGCTGGATCCTCTCGGTGCCCAACATGGAGATGGATCAAGAAACACAAACTCAATACGATTGTCTCTATTATTTTATTCATGACTACATCATTGGCCATTATTTAATACTCATTCATATTTTTATAAGGGTACACCAATAATAAGGAAGAGTATTTGGATCTTATTTTTGGAATCAATTTTCACTCAAGACCAAATTACAATAGCTGAATATAATGGGAGTCTAAAAAATATTCATCAACAAGATCATTGGAAACAAAATCATCCTTAATCTACAACTCCCCCTCTTGATGGAGAAAAACAGTGAGTTGATGACCTTATTACCTTCCCAATCGATGGTGACCCATGATGATTGATCCCAAAATATATGACATGATTCCATGGGGGGTTTGGAAACATCTCATGTAGATACTTTCCATAATGAATTGGAAATTAATGTGAAACAATAGAGATTTATTACCCCTTTCATTATGATGAACAAAATTGATAGGTGAACTAGCTTGTCCTAATCACTACTAATTTATGGACCTCAAATGAACTAGAAGTTGAAGAGATGCCTGATTATATAACTCCCTTTATTGAGTATCTATAATGCGAGACTCTTGTAATGGAACAAGATGAATATCAGTGAATCCATTAGTGTGTAATGAAATACACCCTCTAGGATGGCCGCAACGTACCACAAATTATCTAGAGGAATTGTTTTTTTGGAATCCTTCTCCATTACATACATGGTTTGGAGGTTCACCAGGTCTTGTGTGGAGTCAATTTTGAGACATGTTGGGCCCATCAATTAGAATTAAATCCCCATCACAAGATCCTAATATTGTGTAACTTCTAGACAACCACTATTCATGAATACACTATGTACACCAATTAGAATCTTTCATGAGTGATCCATGCCAACTATTTGCATGAGACACCATAGCATCTCCATGTAACCTAGTGCTCCTGATAATTTTTAATATGGAGACATGATGTCATCATCCCCTACCCTACATTTGTATCCAAATAGTTTTGGTTGAAATTAATTCCACTGACTTATTCTCAATAGGGGTGAAATTTTCCCACTATAAATAAGTTATGATCTATTCAACCAAAAGGTATTTGAATTCCTATATCATCCATCAATTTTAGATACCTCACATGATTCTCATAGAAAATAGAATGATATTTTATAAATTCTAAGGTGATGAGGTTGTACACCAGGTACAATATTTGGTATGACCACACATAATGCTAGCGTTACAAGGTGAATTTGATGATAGATTAATTCAAGTAACACCTCTCTTGAATTCAACATATGATGGTGGGTTAGAATAAGAAGATCTTTTCCTATAATTTTTTTGAATACCATTTGGGTGTATCATAAGACAAGATGAAACTATAAGATGGTGATTCCATACTATAAGGAGTACATGAAGGAAAAACTTATTACCTATATAAATTAGCAATAGGTTCTCTCGATGGTTTTCTATGAAAAAAATACTAGAAAATAGAGATGATTTTTTATGGTTGAGATGGAATCCCTTGAAGAAAATATTCTGTAGGTTATGCATAACATGGAAAGAAATATGAACCGAATGGAATGAGTGTTCGATAATGAATTTTTCCACAACAATTATCTATTATAATGATGTTGAATTTTTTTATAAGGATGCTGATGATACTTGGAAATGAAATCAAGGATATAACTAATAAGGGAGTAACCCTAAAACATTAAGGACTACTCTAATGGAGCAAACTAGCCGATCACCATGGATGGGGATTTTAGTCTCACATTGTACCAATGTCAGGTTCCTGAAGCAGTACATTTTGTATCCCCCTTTTATCTTAGTCATAGGAAATAAAAACATACCCTTTATCTAAGATAAAAACTGCTAAACTGTATAGAATCATCGTGGTAAGATGAACATAAACTATATAACAACATAGAGAAATATATAAAACATTAAATTTCATCAATTCCCCATAAGTACCATAATATGTTGAATTACATATCTGAAATTATTTATTAAAGATGTTAAACTGAAAGATTTATATTCTTATCACCTGACCTGAAACTGTGTGATGTTTTGGCCCTCACATGAGTGGGCCTTTTCTATTACAATATGTCATCTCTTGCAACTGATGAAGAACTACAAATGTATTGAATATTATATCTAAGTGGATATATTGGGATGATTGAATCACTTATCCAAGGAATAGGCAAGCCATCTACTTATATTAAGTCAATTTCACCTTACGAACAAGTATAATTATCACTCATAGATTCACCCACTCAGAATGCTCAAGTGAAAGGAGGAATAGCTTCCTGATTTTTTTAACTCTACACTAAAAATCCCACATTTGAAACATTACCACATAGATTCTTCATTGATTTGGATCATCATCATCCAACAAATTCTAAGAGCCCCTAATAGAAATGGTGTTTAGCCAAACAAACCCACCACCCTTCCAAGCCGCACACTTCCATGGATTCATTATGATAGATGACAGTTCTGGTGTTATTATCATTTTCAATAGTGGTTATTAATTTTGATTTTCCCTATACGAGACATAATATTTTTCAATTTCAAGAATTTGTGAATGTTTTTTCACGGTTTCAAATTACAAATAAATAAATAATTTCTTTAATATGTGTTATAACTATGACCTAGTCAAGTCCTATTTAAACCTCATTATAAAAAATTAACAGGGTTAGATACATAACCCTAATAATTGATAGGATATCATGGATGAAATTTTTATCAGATTGGAATTTATGAAATCATTGTATTGATACTAAAAGTGATTGACTATGAGAAAAGTGTTTATGGATTTCACCAATGGTTATGACATGAAATCCTTCTTCATTAGTAACTGATCTAGAAATGAGTTAGAACATTTTATTTATGTGGATTTATCCCCATTTATTTATACTATGTTTAATGAAATTCAATTATATTAATACCAATTGACCCACAGATCGATGGATACTATTGTGGATATTTTTTTGATGCTATATTGTTTATTTGTTTAGTTTCATCAATTATACGACAACAGGTCGAGTTTGAAATGAAAAATTATTTAGGTTTTTTTATCAAATTATTTTACATGGAATTATCCCATATATCAATGCATTTTTATCATTGGAAATATATTTGGACAACGGTTTGATGAATACCCAATATTGGATCATTATGAAAATTTTCTTTAGTGAAATAGATCAATATCATATGTGTGGTTCGAGATTGATGGAGTGATCGATGTGAGGAGAAGATAGTAAATAATCAAGAGAGGATTGATATTTAATTATTGGATCTCATTTCGTTATTTAGTTTGTGGTGATGGTATGAAAAATGTCTGGGATAGTTTCTAGTACAATCGGACACATGAATATGGTCACTAGGTATGGAAGACCCCTACTTTCCAAAATCCATAACTCACATCATAATTTCTATATAAATTGATTTCAGTGATGACATGAGTGGATTTAGAGATGTAACTATGGGGTTCTAAAACCCATGGTACACATCATGTAATCTATAAATACACACCATGTGGTAGCGCATTTAAGGTGATAGATTTTATAAAAAAATGTTAAGGACAACAAAAAATGTTGTCCCTACCATATGTCACCTGACCTCTAGCTAGTGGCATGTTTTGTGTCGTGGTGCATTCATGGGAATACATTGAGTAAATGGGAAAATATGTGTCATTGATCATTGATAGTGTACATGGTTTTAGTCATGAAATCCGAATCTACCAGGTGTATATGATAACGACTAGAAGTAAATAAGCACAAACATGAGGCACATGTTGTGATTTGGTTAAGCTCTATATGTCATGTATCCTAGGAGGACATAAAATGTATTTTGAGCTTTACATGTTGTGTTAGAGAGAAATATATGGTATGACTATTGTTTGGAAAAAATTGCATTGTTTTCCTAGTATATTTCCTTTCCTCCCTCCAAGGGTGTTTGTAACTCCATATTTCCTCATTTTAGACATGGATAAGTTGAATGTGATTCCCTAGTCTATTAGAATGTTGGGAAAAAGTGGAATTACTTCCTACAATAGAATTATAATCCTCTCAATTAGTTCAGTTTTAGATAGGGTTTGGTGAACCCCTAGGGGGCCATAGTGAGAACCTCTACTGATACCAGTTGTGGTTCATTTTTTTCTGACCACCATGTATAAGGATTTGATCCCATATATAGAAGGCCAATCCTATAGCTTTCATCATGTACCATAGTATACTAGAGTGTGATATCTTACATGTATTATATCTTCATTGAAATAGTGTGTACTTCTCATGTGGGGCATAAGGTTCAGGACCTATTGGACTAACATCATTATTGATATCATGAATTGTGGAGTTATTACTCCTTTAAATAGTGTTAACATGTAGATATGAGAAGAATAATATGGCTGGATGTTTTGGATGAGACCACTTGATATCATATTCATGTTATTAGTATATGTATTTTTTATTATTACATTTCTCTAATGATATTACTACACTAGATTTTTTATGTTTGTTCATTTCATGATTTTATACAGAGTGTTGTTATACTGACCCCTACATGGTATTTTCCTAGACCTATATTGTATTGTGTAGAAGAAATACCTTTTGGAGTTTTTCTATGAGGATCTGTAGTAGGGACATAATAATTCCATTCTAGAAAGATAATGGTGAATATGAGGGTTTCATTTTATAGTTTTCCCAACTTTTTGAGATGGTTAGAATCCTTTTTAGATTGCTTTTAATTTATTTTCTCATTTATCACTTTCATGTATTTATTGTCACACTTTAGTTGTGGTATATATTTATATGTGCATTTATGGTATCATTTTTTTACTTATCAGCATATTATGGTATTGGATATGTTTTCAGGTGTTCTTTAACATTAGGAAAATTACTACCATATGTTAGGTATTCCATCCTGACACCATTACTAAGCCTATAGCCTAATTGGGTGGGATTGGATTAGTTACAATCAACTTATCTATATCAGGTCAGGTCACTGTGGGTCAGATTGTGATATAGTGGTATAAAATTCAGGTTTTATCATAGGATTGGATTAATTATTAATTCCATGATATGAAATTATTTTGGGATTTATGGAAAAAATATAAAAAAAACTCATCTTTGAATTTCAGTCTTGTTACTATTGTGTTAGTGTGGAGGTGATGGTATCCATTCAAAAAGATTCTAATAACCTTCTAGATGACTCAATTCTTGTTGACACTAGTTATGGGAAAAAAATTGGGACATGAATCATAAAATATTGGGTTGTGGATTCCATGGCCTTTTAGAGTCTACTCCTCATATATACCCATTTACCATGGTGGGACTTGTTTATTTTATGATACATCTGATAAGAAATACATCTTGGGTTTCACTTATATACATGAGATTAATAATTTGCGTGGTGAGAGATTAGTAATATAATTTTTATAGACGAGAATAATTATGTATGGTTTTCCTGTTATTCCACCATCGTCTAAGAAAAAAGTAGTGTTAGAAGTACATGCCAAGGAAACAACCAGGATAAGTCAAATACATAAGTTTAGAGGTATTGACCTCCATGGTTTTAATGTGATCCAAACTCCCAGGTATCTCACGACTAGATAGAGGTAGTAACTTGAGTTTTTCACCATAGTATTATGACTTTATATTAGATGGTATTCCTAATATATGTTTACTGATCTCTCATGATACAACTTGAATTGGATTTTAGATCTATTTCGCAGGGCATAATCCTTCAAAAAATGGATTCAATTGAGATATCATAGATTCAGGGATATCTATTTTTAATTCCCACCAATGGTTTATTAAATAATTTCACTTTAGTAGTGGAGATATTCCTAGAAGATCAAATGCTAACATTGGGTGCTAGTAATAGGAACACGAAATCCCAGACATCGTCAACTATTAGTTGATGGAAGTCACAGGGAATAGAAAATGAGATATAGTTTAAGGGATGATCTGATGATAGAAGATATATTGTTTAGTTATATAATAATGACCCATTTTAGCCTATGGATATGTGGTTCGTCTCATGTGACAGCTAGGGACATCATTCTAGAGATTATGTAACCCTCTTCCAATAATATAGAGAAATGGTTGATGTACTACCTTGAGAGAAAAAAATCCTAGATAATAGAGGTCTATGGGGTGGTAGACATGGAAGAATAGTAGTTGGTGTATTAGTATTTAATATGTGGTTTGACTTATTATGACCACCACCCCAAGGTGATATACACCATGCATAGGGAGTTGGTGGATAGGGGAGGTGACGACTATATGCATTGGATACATAAAACACCAAGGATATTGGTATAACTGTAGGTATGATCTATTTATTTTCCACCTTATCTAAAGTATTAATATATAGAGATGCAATCCAACCATTACATTCATCTTCCCAATCTTGAGACATGATGATTCCAATTGAGGACTTAGAAAAAACCTTTCTCATAGAGACTCCCACTAAAGATGAATCAGTGATCAGAAACTTCTACTAATAATATGAAATGGATATTGGAGGTAAGAGAATCATATCTGATATCATTGTAGCAGCGATGAGGACTTATGAGTTCATCTTAGGAATGGAATTGTTATCTACAATTCATTACCATGTATATGGTTTCAGGTGGAAGTTGTGTCGTATCCTCATAGATGGATCAATGGTTTCCCTCATTGGTGAGAAGGAAACCCAGGTTTATTAGGAATGTCTCATGTGTAGGAGGATACTTGTAATTAAAAAATTTATGGATTTTCCCATGTGTTAGATTATTTAATTGTATTTTAGTTCCTTATAGTGTATCTCGAGTATGAGGATGTATTACCCCATGATGTTAGAGGCTTTCCCTCAGTCATGAGATAGAATTTTCCACTGATAGACACCCTTGGACAGACCCAATATCGACACTATAATCTTAGATAACCCCCATAGAGTTTCAATATTTGAGGTAATTGTTGAATGTCTTGAAGATAATGGGATTCGTGATACCTAGGGCATCCTCATAGGCATACCCAGTGTTCTTCTATTATAATGAAGACAAGAACTTTAGGTTGTGTTTGGACGATAGATTGTGGAGGAAAAAAATGTGAAGCACTACGAAGGGGTTATCGATGGTTTCTATCATATCTTTTGGGGGATCGGTAGATGGGGTTCTTGTGGTCTCTAGAAGTCTAGCTCCTAGGGTGTTTGAGTCAGTTGATGATGGTTTGGAGTTGTTTATCAAGGCCAATTCATTTAAGGAGGTGGTTGTGGGGGTTTCTTGGAGGAGGAGCTTACCCGCTTCTATATGCCTCTGATTCAGATGAAATAGTGATGGGGGGAATGACTTGATGGTGCTCTGGTGGTGGGGATCTTCAGGAAAGAGTTATAGTGTGCCATAGAGTTTCATATGTTAACACTAGTTGATAGGTACGGTCCTATGAATCCATTGCTAGAGGTGTTTAGTGAGTTTGTGAGCTCTTGGGGTCTCCTCCATAGGGCGGTGATCTCGGAGTTTTCGAGGTTTGTGTTCTGCGTCCATTTTTCCTCTAGGGATGATTTCGTGTGGGCTTGGTCGAGGGAGGGAAGGTGTTGCGGTCCTCGCCGCTTATCTCTATATCATTGGGAGCAACGAGAGTCACTACGCCAAAGAATCCTATATGGGGGCAGTGTGGATAAAGCTCCTCGAGCAGCTCCTCCTACACCATAATCTGTCTATTTTGACAGTGGTGGGTAATGTGTTCAGGAGTTTCCTTTTCATGGATTAGAAGACATAGATTCAATTGGATTCGAGTATCCCACGGGTGTGTATTAAGATGAACCATGTGCTGATGTTCCTGATGCACATTATGATTTGGTCACTGAAGTGGTTTGTATGGTGGTAATGTCTAGTATTCCTGTCACCCAAGAGATTCTGTTGGGATTTTGGGTTCCATAGTCATGGTGTGGAGTTTCATAGGAATTTTTTGGGGAACTCTATGTTCCAGTGTGTCACAGCTCCCAAGTCACGTCCTTCAGGTTTATTTGTGGTTCCAAGAGGTAGATCATGTGGTTTGAGGGATGAAATTTCTGATAGGAGGTGCAGAAGGCGGCGATGGTTAATACTTTGGCTCTGGCATCAGATGGGATTGGGATCAATGTTGCACCGCTTTTGGTGGGAAATTATAATTTTTTCGGATCCATTTCGGGTAAGAATGGTTAAATATATCAATCAGGGAATAGTTTTAGTTTGTTGTCAGAGGGATTCACGTTGCCTGGGTGGGGGCCTGAAGTGGGGTCTTAATCGGGCTCAATTTTAGGTTTGTTTGAAGTGGAACCTTTGGAAACATCCTCATTCTCTTCCAATGGGAATGAAAAGATGTTTATAGAGCCTCCTCCATGCATTCCTATGATGTTATCTATGTCTTTGTCAGAGCTGTGTATGTCATTGATGAAGTCTCTATGCTTGGTGAAGATAATGATGTTGGCATCAATAGGTTTTGGTGGTGACATTCATTTGGTACCTTCGAAGTGGGGACTTCCAAAGGGGACCAAGAAAGAGATTATGGAGGATCGCAAGTCACCTCTGAGATTATTTCTGGTTTCTTTGGATCTGGAGAAGGATCTTCCTTCAAAGCCACATGTAATGATGGGGAATCAGTTTTCATTATGGGAGGTATAGGATAGTAGGATGTATAATAAGTTGGTTGTGCGAAAGAGGGGTTGCTCCTCTGAGGGGACTTATCATCCAGTGACACAATCGATGTAAAAGGAGTGTTGTTGCAAATATTTTTTTTCCTTAGATTAGGTAATAGTACTCGTTGAACGAGTAGTTTTCTTTATTAATAGATTACGTGATTATATGTAATAACCATGGTCTTAGAGGTCGATTGAAGAGTGTATTTTGGAAGTTAAATCAAGGAGATGTAGTGCCTGAAGGTTGTGGTTCTCGAATAAAATTAGGATCTGAGCAAGATCATTTTTTGGCAAAGTGGGTTGTGTTTCAGTATCAATTTCACTGGCATCGGGTTAAAAATCACATTTTGGTGTCTTGTAAAAGTTTTATTCATGTTGGCCTCTTTAAGGTGGAGGATAAATGTATCATATTGAAAATAATAATCAGAGGTTTGTACGTTTTTTTTTCATTCTAGTATGCCAGTACTGAATTCATGGATGGATATAGCCTTTTGGAGTTTTGGGGTTCCATTAAGGCTTCTGGTTTTTCATGGATTATAAGTGGTGACATCAAATCTATTATTGAAAAATAAGAAAACAAGGGTGGGAAAATAGCCAATAACCATGGTATCTTGGATTTTAGCAATCTCATTGCTAGTAAAGTGCTCCTAGATCTAGGCAATCAGGGGAGGAAATTTACGTGGTGTAATAATTTAAGAGGCGATAGTCGAATATGATGTAGACTAGATAGGTCCCTAAAAAACATTCAAAGAAATAATTCATTCTCAAGAACCACGATTTCACATATATCTTAAGGGATATCAGATCGTTCTCCATTACTCGTGGAACAAAAGGTTGGATGTGGATATAGTAAGGCCTTTTTGTATTCTATGAATTGTCATAGTAGGGAGGGGTTTATGAAAATATTGGAAGATGTTTGGATGCTAGCGATCGAGGGAAGAGCATGGGTGGGACTGTTAAAATGTATGAAGAGGATCAAAAATGATATTATCAGATGGTCTAGGTATTCTACTTCTTCAAATGGATCAGTGGAGGTCCCTCGGGAGGAGATTGACTTGTTGGAAGTGGTTCTTCAGCAAAACTGGGATGAGGCCATCCTACCGCAGCAGTGTTACAATAAATAATTAATGGTGCAATGAATATTTGAGTTAGATAGTGGGCGCAAGTAGAGAGTTAGGGTGATATGGAACAAGGAAGGTGATAGGAATAACCTATTATTGAATGATTTTCTTATGGAGAGGCTAAAATCAAAGGTAAATATCATGATGGAAGATGGACTATTCTCTATTGATTTGGATGTTGCTGGTAGGATTGTGCTGGAACACATTAATCTTCTCTTGGATGGTGGTCAGATAGTGACCCCAAGGGAGGGTTTCTCCAATGGTGAGGATGAGTATTTCATCCAGAATATTTCCAGGACAGTTGATAGGGGGAATAATGAAATTAATATGGATTCCCCATCTTGGGAGGTGGTGGGGGAGGTGGCTTGAAAATTTTCTCCATAAAGTGCTCCCGGACTAGACAATTTCATTGGGGCCTTCTATGTTGTAGCATGGGGCTATTTGAGGCAGGCAGTTTCTCAGGTATTCCAAGATTACATTAGGGGGTGTGCCCCCAATAGGGGTACATGTTCTTCTAGAATGGTACTTGTACCTAACGTTAAAGACCCATCAACTATTGGCCAGTATAGAACAAATTTTTTATTCAATGTCTCATACAAGATATTGGATAGTCTACTGGTGATGAGATTGAGTAAGTCAATACAATGTATCATTTCCCATGAACAACATGGGTTTGTTCAAGGAAGAGGTATGCAGGGGGTGGTGGGAGTGGCTCAAGAGTTTCTAGAGGATGTGGAAAAGAAGGTTGTGGGGTCCAAGGTTATTTTACTAGTGGATATGGAGAAGACGCATCAAACGCTTGAATTGAGTTTTATTAGTCGAGTTATGAGGGATATTGGGTTCCATGAATGGTTTTTTGATTTCTGCTTTGGTTGTTTCTCCATGCTTTGGTTTTCTATTTATCTTCTCGGGAAGGGGTTTGGGCTTTCCAAGATTGTGTGAGGTGTGAGGCAGGGGGACCCCCTTTCCCCCTCCATGTTTCTCATTGATCAAGAGGCCCTATCTCAAAATCATATAAGAGGGTTGTTGAACTGGAGGTTCCTGCATTATATCTCACATACCTCTGATGGATCCTATTCCCACATGACTTTTTCCGATGACATTGTTATTTTTCTTAATGGAAGAAGGTTTTATTTGGTTAATTTCATAAATATCATTGTGGTCTATGGTAGTTGGAGTGGACATGATGTTAATGGAGGGAAGAGAATCATATTTATTTCTACTAAATGCTCAAGGAGGAGGGCCCAAATCATATAGTAAATTCTGGGGGTGAAATAGAAAATGTTGCCAATATTATATCTTGGGGATACCATATCTAATGGTTTGGTGAAAAAGACCTTCTTTGGGGATCTTATAAATAAAATGGATTAGAGGATTTATACTTGGAAAAATATATTTCTATCCTTTGGGGGATGGGTTTCATTGATAAATATTATGGTCTCTCTGATTTTGATGCATGTATTATCTATCCTCACCCCATCTAAGGGGATTATTTCTTCCATTGTGATAATCATGAATAGATTTATTTGGGATTCCAATGATACAAGTAAGGAACATTGGGACTCTTGAAGATGGTCGGTGAAGCCGATTGAGGAAGGAGGTTTTGTTCTGACAGAATTAAATGTAGCCATGCAATCCATGCTTGCCTGGTTAGCTTGGGATTTCATTTAGGGGAAGTCAATGTGGGCCAAAACACTAAGAATAAAATATCTAATTCATTAGGAGGATTGTAAGATAAATAAATTTTCCTATTTTTAGAAAAATGTGGGGTATCATCCGGATATATTTCAGGGTTTTTCTCGAAGGGTGGTTGGATTTGGGGAGGTGATTCTTTGGAGGGGTAATTTTCCTAGAGATAAAATGTATTTCTTGCGGTGCCCTGGCCTAGATAAGTTAGTGAGGGAGGCTTGTCAATAGCCCAGGGTGATGGAGGCCATTACCATCCTGTAACAAAATAAGCTACTCAAGGAAATTGTTCTCTCAGAGGATGAAGAACACTTCTTCTTTACTAAATCTAGATATGGGTTCGTAAATTGTCATGATTTTAATGGATTTATTCGACCGGAAGGAAGCCATGATGAATGGGGTGAGCAACTATGGTGTAAGGAACTCCCTTCAATGATGAGTTTTCTAATTTTCAGGGCTAGGAACCAAGCCTTTCCAACAAAGGATAAAATACAGAAAAAGGGTATACAAATGGAGCCCGATGTTACTATTTCACTAATCCTCATATGGAATCGATAGTACACTTATTAAGGGATAATGAATGGGGGAGAAGTCTCAGGACAAGCTCAGATAAACGAGGTAATAACATGTCTTTATGAAACTCCCTACATGAGTTTTTTGAGGGGTTGTTTTTTGGAAGCAGAGCAGAATGGGTTGGATTCCAAGACCTGCTACACCATTGTAGTCTCAATATTCTGGACTATATGGGAAGTGACAAAATAAAGCTATATTGGAGGTTCAGACTTTGATTTATCTCCTTCAGGTGAGAATGAAGGGGCATGTGTATGATTGAGTGTCTCTACTGAAGGAGGGGGGGGGGATTATACGGTGGTTTCTAGTCCTATGTTTAGACCTATAGCTCAGCCAAGGAATCAGGGAGGTTGGGTAATATGGAAGCCTCCATCTAATGGACTTAACCATGATGTGGGTGGTTCATTCATGAATGCGGTGATGCGCGGGGGATGGCTGGTGCAAGACAAAAATGGTTCGGTTTTAGTGGCCTATAGTAGCATCAATGGTTCGTGGTATTTGTTGGGCGTAGATGTACTGGAATTACACAATACTGTAATGTTATGAAAATAGTTGTTGTTGGAGATCGTGGAAGTGGAATCAAACTCTTTCGTAATGATTCGACCCAACCAAGGGAATGGTGAAGTCCATTGGTGTTTGACTTACCTCGTTCGTGGTTGTGTGGTGGAGTTATATAATGAGTGTGTAATTTGACATATTCCTAGGGAGGCCAACATTGATGCGGATGCTCATTCTCAGGGTGTAATCATGATTTCACCTTAGTGGTTTTCTCTAGGATGGAATCCTTAACTTAGTAGTATATTGGTTTTATAATGGGGGAAGCATTTTGGATCCATCATTTTAGACCACCTTGAATGCTTGTACTTGTTCGGTCCTTCATTTTCGAATAATAATTAATAGTCCAGTCATGTTATGTGTGGACTATTGATGCTTAAACATGGTGGAATTAAAGAATATATATACACTACCTATAATTCAAAACTTATTAGATCTTATAATAAGGAAATAATTGTTCTCAAAGACTGAACAAAGATCTATCAATTAATAGGTGCAAGTATGGGATGAGAATATACCAATGATGATATAAAGATGTAGTAATAGTCACAAAGAGTATATAGTGATTCCATTTAGTGAGGCCAACAACCCAGTAGTGGTCATGGGACTCATGTAAGGAATATTTAAGCCTTTCTTTGATCGGTCTGTGGTGGTATTCACCAATGATATGATAGTGTAATCAACATCCAAGGTGGAGAATCTAATTAACATGATGATGTTTTTGTTAATACTATTAGAGAAATAGCATTATTGGAATCTCCTAAACTCTCAGTTTTGGATATCATAAGTCTACATTTTAGTAATTTTCATCAAGGTGTACGCTGAATAAGTTGTCTCGGTATCGTTTCAGGAATTTTTTTCTTGTGATCCATGTAAGAGAGTGATGGAGGTGCATAGATTTCATGGGTTGACATGTTACTACATGAGGCTCTTGACTAAATTCTCTTGGATATTGGAAACATTAATTTATTTAACATGGAAGAGAAATCCTTTCATGAATATAGATATATCACAATTGTATTTTTAGTAGTTTATGTTTAGTTTCAGGAGCACCCACATCATTATATTTCTATAGGATGGTGTTTGGTATATAGTGTCATATGATGCCTTAAGGAATAGACATGGTTGCATTTAGATTTAGAGGATTTGATAACCTATTGGTCTTGAATGTTGAGACTGTATAAGAAAAAATATACGACCCATGGTCTTTTGATAGTAGTGGTAGTCTTCTAATAGAAGATATGGAAATGAAACAATATGGTTTAGTTATTTATCATCTACTATGACCTGATGATTCTTAGGTATATCCTCTATCATAAGATTCTTCACATTAGATAAATTAAGTGGATAAAGTTCATCCAGGATTGTGACTTCTGGAGAGTGGGTAATCCTAATAAGGGGGATGTGGTAGAAGATTCACAAAAATTAGTAAATTCTTGTAGTTGTTGACTAATGTATGTTGTTTTAGTTTTTTTGCGGACAATGATGATACATCATTTTTATTATGAGATATATTTTCAGAGACTATTAAAACTCATGTTGGGGCGTGATTATCCTATAGTAGAGGATAATATTCGTTTTATATTTTATAATTTTCATGTGATCGAATTTTCATAAAAAAATCTTATTTAGTTTATAATTTGAAATTATTATCTTAACATGTTTGAAATTACTTCTAAAAATGAACTATTTCAATTTACATTTTTGAACTCCTTACAAAACATAAAATGGAATTTGATTAAATTTCACATTTAATTTTAGGGTATCCCATTCTATGATTAGAATTGTATTATTCAAAATTATACTAAGGATTCAATTTGTATGATGAACAATGCCTTCCATGAATGAATACCATTATGGGTGAAGTGAACTACATAATACACAAATAAAAAATTGCAGCATCAATGATCCGATTCTAGTGAAGTAAAAATTTGAACTAGAGATATATAACATCATAGGTAACATTTAATATAATAGTGAACAAAGATAATATTTTTCCTAAATTGAGATTTAGGCATCCCACATGGAAGATGAAATTATGTGATAGTTTATATGGCCTAGAAAAAACCCCACAATTTCAATCATATCACTAACACAAAATATAAAATATGGATGATATGTAACAGTCTATTATAGAATATCTAGATATTATTTATTTCTTATTATCTGGATTTTCCAATTTATACATTTATATTCTACTATTGGCACATCTATTCTATGGATACAAGATGACACCAATTTTTTTTCATGTGTATAAAAATCCACTATCATTTTATTTTCCACCCACCTCTTCCAACCATATTTAATTTGGGTGACGTTGATTACATGGGGATCTACCTCAGTCTCCCAAAAATTGTACTTAATGTTGTTGATTTGTTTTTCTGATTATAATTTCTACATGTTTTCCTTGTAATTTTATTATGTGATTTTGTTGTCTTAATATGATATTTCACATAAATTATTTTTTAATTACACTTATATTCTTAATAAAAAATCTTTATCATCTCAGTTTACTTTATTTTTGTTTACAAATATACCATATTTCATCATGGTGTGAATTTATTCGCACAATTAATTGATAAATCCTTCAAAAAAATGGTGGGTGTTCTTTATTTCATTGTTTTTAATTCTTCGATTCCACTTCCTTAATTCTATTTTCTACTTCTATAGAGTGAATAACATCAATATAAGAATAAACCTTTTTGGGAAGATTATAAAGAGTTTCAGGGTGGATGTATTGGATGTTATTTGATTTTATTATATTATTAAAAAAAATTTATTGTTTTAAGAGTTCCATACAGTTATATTTTTTTATCTTCATCTTCACCAATTTTAATGATTTAATATTTTGAGTACCAATAATATCAAATTACTCAGAGTGCTCACTAAATTGATCTACTAGGTGAATTGTGGATTAGAAGTCCAATGTTTTGGGGATAAAATTGGTTAATTATGATTGTATTTATCTCATTAATTAGAATATTTTGAACTAGGGAGATGGAATCTCTATAAAGACAATTGTATCCACTTGAGTCTTAGAAATAACATTTGATCATCCCATCATTTATTATTATGTTATTTAAAAAATTTAACATGTTTTATTTAAAAAATTTAAATCTTTAGATTTTTTAATTTCATATTCTAGTAACCTAATTCAAATAAACCAAAATTTTGGAAACTTAATAGAATAAATCCCTAAATATTCTTGATAATATCAATGATATATCTCTTGTCATAGTTTATTCTACCCCTACTTGTAATATATTGTCTACTTCTATGTTTAGGGATAATTTGGGTGAGAAAAAATCTAATTCCATTTCTAGAGACCAATTTAATTCATCTTGACACTTATTATGTCCAACCTCATTTCACATTTCTCACCTCAATTTCACTTATCTTTTTACCTTTCATTTTTTATGTGTATTGGTGCATGTCCACCTATACACATGACCAATAAAGCCTTCTAGTTAGGGTGGCATTTTCAGGGGTTAGGGAGTAATGTAATCCTATATATGAATTTACATTGGATCATAATCTTACTAATACTATTGAATCTAAAATTTTTCCTATTCCAATGGAGGTTCTCCAGTGAAATCAACTCCTAAACCCAGGCATGAACCAAAATGGAAATCCAAATGAGGAAACACATAACACAAGGAATGTGGTCGATCAAACCATGAATAACTACATTAAACATTCCTAGACCTATATAACCTTTTTTATCAGGAATGGTTTCAAAAGATAATCCCACTATGTCTTCAAAACTCATTTCTTAAACCACCATTTAGACATTCATGGCATGGTGATTGAAATTATGTACCTTCAGGTTAAGGAATTCAAAAACAATTTTAAAACCATGTGTCCCCCAAAAACATGAGTAAGATAAGATGATTTTAATTGATTTATCAATAAATTATCATACCAAAAATTGGTTAAATAATTATATAATTGAATCAATCCACTCACAAGACCAATTTTAAATAGAATTATGCAAAATATATTAACCCCATCACAATATAATTACACTTAAAAAATGTATCCAAAAAGATTTTGAAAAATAATGGAAGTAATTTTATGAAAAATGGAAATGTTTTAAAGACACACGTAACAACGTTATGCAACATGTATTTCAAATCCCATAATTTTGTTTGATTTTATATTAAGGATTGGGTATTGTAAATGAAAAATTCATTAACATGATGTGGAATAGAACCATTGAACAGAAATACCCAAATAATGCTTATGGGTATCTAGAAGCTCTGACCTAACACAAACAAACATGTGGAACATCACATGACTATGATAATAATCCCAAATATGGTGTAATTAACTCCCATTGGGAATAAGATAGTGTTAGGGAAACAATTTATCCACAAACAAGGATGGTTGAGGGGATTTATCTTAGCATGGTCCAGGAAATCAAATATGTTGAACCCATTTTCACTATTTATGAAAAACATGACTGTAAAATTAAAAACTTCACCAAAATTAATTAGGTATATGATGTGATTTTAGGAGAACCACTAGACATGGTAAACACTTTGAACATCCAATATACACCATACTAAAAAAATAAATACTAGGTACAATGACCATCATAGATTTTGTTGGAAGGATAACAAACAACCCATAAAACATCCCATTCAACCATAAGGATAAAACCCCTAACCCCAAAAAAAATTCAAAAATAATAATAAATTCCAACCAAAACAAGTAAAAATGCCACATCCTTTTATCAATTATCAGGAAAAAATCTAGCCACCAATTTATTTTCCAATCCAAAATAAAAATGTATACTCCTAAGGAAAACCAACCATCATAGTCCCCAGCCTAATTTGTCCATCTCTCAATCCTTGATTTTTTTATAATAAATGGAATGAATGTATTTTTAACATTAATAACATAAAAATGAAATGTAAACCATTAAAATGGGAAAACCATCTATAACAACATAGTTCACCAAAAAAACTGAGCGGAGAATTGATATTCCCACAATAATTACATGAACTAAAATAAATGAAAATATTAAGAAGTGTTAAATATACTTAAAAACATAAAAAAAACACAAAAACAAATAAAATATTAAAAATTAGATGAAAATATTGAAGAAAAACAATTATATTTTGGAAACCTCAATGAGAATTTGAAAACCCCACAAACTCCCTTCACAAAAAATAACCTTATCCCTTACTTCAATGAGTGAGAAGAAAAACCATGAAAAATATGAATGTGACATTGGTGGAAACATTAATATAAGTTATGTTTCAAATACCCCTTATCAATGAAATACTAACAAAAGCTACATACTACATGTAATTGAAGTACATATTTACATTAAAAATGAAGTTATCACACAAAACCCAAGTCCATTCAGATGCCAATGTCGGTGACACCATTCCATGGACAATTTCACATTATTCGAATAACATAAGAATTACTTAAATAAATGTTGAAATAGGATAGAATAAAATTATGAGATATATTTTTTATCTAGGAGATAGTTTTAACAACATTCCATAGGCCATGAATTATCATTTTGGGCCCAAGGAACCCCGACCAACAATTTTTACTCTTCAACATGATAATCATATTGTATTGGTTTTAAGAGTATATTAAAGGATGTATTGGTGAATGATGAAAAATGAAATTAACCATATTGATACATTATTAATGAAAATAAATCAATCATATGTACTAGGGAGAAAACCAACATCATCATTCATCTTCTCCTCATAGAAAAAATCAACTCATTCAGATTATTTAGTAATGGGATGTTGAAAATATCCTTCAGAAGCATCAGCCTTCATCTGCAAATTTATATTGAAAACAAAAAAATTCGGATCTTTTAGATATCCATGAAGTCAATTGGATATGAATTTTGGATAGTGAACTAGAGTAACATCAAATAATTTCTAAAGGGTATTCAATTTATGATGAGATTAATTTCCATTGTTCCCATGAGGGATTTTTTTTCCTTTTGTTGAATCCCTTTCAGAAGACTCCATTGAAATTGTTTCCTGATTACCAATCAATGGTAACAATAAATAAATCAAAAACATCAAGTTAATACCCATTATTTACATATATCTTGAAAATGTGGTTGTTGAAACTTATGTTCAAAAGGATCAAATTATATTAAGAAATTAGGGAAATAAAAAAGACTATGATGATAAGTACCATCCTTATTGTGAATGTTATAACCAAAATGATAACATATTTATAGTGCCTATTTTAGCACCCAAATATGAATTAATTGGTAACAATAAAATCCTTCAAGTAGTTATTTCATATTATGTTAAATCCAATAAGTAGGGTATTGTTCTGTTTTTTCTAAGGAAGTGAAACAATATAGTTAGATGAACCCTATATGATATTATAAGTATTATCCCACTCATTTGAACTCAAAATATTGTTCAAGAATCTGACTCCAATCCATTCATGAACCCTCAATGGAGGTTCAATCCCAATATTATGGATGTTTTAAGTAGAGAATATATAAATTTATTGAAATTGGGAATTATATTCTATAATATATTGAGAGTGAGTGGGTAATACCAACTCAAATTTTTCTAAATAATGTTGAAATAACTATGATTGAAATTTGGGATAGTGATATTCTCCCCAAAATGATCAGTAGTGGATATGGAGTGTGAATTGACTATAGTCAGTAAAACTCATAAAACAAGAAATCATATTTACCATTTCTCATCACTGATCAAGTCCATGAAAAAGTGTATGATCATCATTTTAAATAATTCCTTATTATATTCTCAAGGAAAAATTTAGTTGGGATATTTTTATAAGACTAATGAATAAAATAATTCACCTATACATATAGAACTTTTTCCCTAAAGAACATGGAATTTGGGTTACATAATTCCTCTTCTACCTTCCAGAAGTGTTTGATGAAATACTATCTGACATGGTATGATATTCACTAGAAGACATTATGGAATTATTATCCATCATCATGGATAAATTTATGGGATTAAACATTAAATATTCAAGGGGATTTTGTAGATGTGGGGATAAGAATGTCGTTTAAACTTAGAAAATTTCTATTTCATGGTAATAGGACTAGTTCTAGTCTATCCAATTTATGATAGAGGGATTTATGTTGATTAATCTGAGGATGATATAAGTTTTTAAATTCCATCTCAAAACAATTTCAAGGAAGTGAGGTTTTTTTATGAAATGGTGGTTTCTGATCAAGGTTCATTAGTGATTTTAACACCACCTACCTACCACATTGATCTCTTCTATCAAGATTTGGTACATTTAAATTGAGGAAAAGATATGAGGTATCATTATGAACTCTTTTTTCATCTATCATCTCTCCACCTATAATGAAATAATGTAATTGGAAACGTCCATTTGAAATCATGTGTGATAAATGATTCATTATTGTAGGAGAGGTCTTAGGAAAACGTTGTCAAAAAACTCAATGTGTCATTAATTATTCTGGGAATACATTGAATTATTCTCAAATGAACAACATCAACACCAAGAATTATTTTCTAACATTTTTATTTTCTTTAGAAAAATTATTGTATTATCACTTAGTGTCCCCCATTATTGACTCCACTGATCCTTCAACTTTGTAATTTCTTTTTCCAAAAAATATTTTCTAAATCTAGACTGATTAGGGTGCCCTTATTATTCAAGATATTTATATAAACCTTAAGGGAATAAGTTTATTAAAAATGATTTATTTTATCACCTTTATCGGTTGGAATTCAATGACATATAACATCACCTACCTATGTCTAATTCATTTAATCATGAGAACCCCTATTCTGTGAGTGATTCCTGATGGCATACACATATTGAAACCAAATAGTTTATAGGTGACAATCCAAAATTACTCCGGAAACCAGCCAAGGGAAAAATATTTTTTTAGTCAAACACTATGTGTTTGATGATACATACATCTTCATGTTCTTCCTTAATCAAGTCATTAAGAGATTTGTCCTAACACTGAGAAAGAGTCAATTCATAAACTCTTTCATAGAGAGGAATGTGGTGGCCACTTTAAAAAAAAATAAAACCATTGATAATGTCCTCCAATGTATTTTTGGATGTCCTTATATCATTAAAAATTCATTCACATTCTTCCAAATTTTTCCTCAATTCTAATAAGTAGGATCTATAAAAAAAAGAATCACATTCCTCATATAGCCATTCAGGTCTTCGAAATATTTTATTGTTTTACAGTTGATTTCATGGGACCCTTCCCAATATATAAGATATATCTGTACATCCAATGGGATATTTATTATGTCTCAACAAGGGTATAGGAAATTTCCACCAAGTTTAATGACCACCATATTCTGTTTCGATTCTTGAAAGCACACTTCTTTTCAATATTTAGAATTCCTAGGTCTATCATTGATGATTAAAAACCCCATTTCTACCTATTTCCCTTCATATAAATATTGTATTTGATAACATTTCTCACATATATTACACAACATACCATCCTCAAAATAGTTGTCAAGATATGTTAGAAAATAAGGTAATTAAGATTATTCATGAGAAAGCTATTAATCCCTCTAGGAAATATTGGTATGAAAAACACATGGAATCCCTTTAAGAAAATTGTAATATATTTAATACCATCATAGTCATTTCACTATACAGGATGATTTATGGAAAATATTTCCATTTCCATATTTAAATTGCACATACAACCATTTGGTTAATAAAAAAGAACATTGACCATTCTTTGGATGAAACAAAGAGGAACTTAGAGCTTAATTAACATGATTAATGTTCTCTAGAGGATTATGAAATTTCAAGGATTAAAATATCTATATTTCAATCCTACCAATATAGGATTCTCAAATTGAATCACATTCAACTGAGAAAATGTGTTCTCATGTATAGTTAAAACTACATTTGGTCCTGGGAAAGTTAAGGTCTATATAGTCAAGTCTATACACAGTGCATCATGTGTTACCCATGTGGTTTTAGAGGTTTAGGATCCCAGTAGTGGTCATTTTTTGAAATTCAACATTCATACTTTAAATCTATTGATTTAATACATTCAAAAAATAGTAGAGGATTTAATTTATCCAACATGTAATTCAGAAATTATTTTATTGATTTAGGGAGCATGACAGACATAGGATATTAATGAAAATATTATTTAAAGTCTACCTAGATTTAATCCATTCACTGACATAGTATTTAGTGTTCCAAAATAAACTGGTAGATTTTTACCCTTTTATTTTGAATAATTTTTGTTAAGAATATTGGAATGGTATTTATATGTGTTATAATTGTGTTATTGTGTATGATTTAGTGTAAGATAAGTTTGATGTATAAATTGGATAAATATTTGACTTAAAATTGTTCCAAAAAAGCTTTTATCATTGATGATATGTCTATAAGTTTCATAATAATCAAAGAAATGACCAGGAGTGTCATTAACATCATTCTCAACCACCAAGTGACATTGTTCTAAGTCACTTATTTCAATTTTATATTATAAATCCTCTTCTCTACTTCAAAACCTTATAAATTATCATTTCTTTAAACTCTAGGTAATGTCTTAATTTATGTTTTTTGGGTGAAAACAATAATAATATTTCCTTAAAAAAAATTAGGGTTAATAATTTCATGGAAAAATATCATTAATCATGAGAAATAAAATGAATATTTCAAAATTTGAAACAAAATGAAAAATAATTTTCCATTACTTGTTTTTTATTTTAATACATGTTTATGTTCATGCGAATGGTTTTTTCAAAGCGTGCATTTATAATGTTACTTTTCACCATTTACATTCTTATCCATTTTATAAAAACATTCAAAATGCATGTCCTATAGATTGTGGGGTTTTAGTTTGAGTTATTGGGGTCCCATAATAAATTTCAAATGTTTGGTGATCATTTTAATTATTAAATGAGTATTTTAAAAACAAAAAACAAACATTAATTTTCACGTATTCCAATTAAATTACATAATGAATTGATTTTGAAACATTGGGATTGTGACTCCGTAGTGTCCAAACCAACCATGGGCATTTCATATCTATTTTTTGAAATCATAATTTTTTATTGATTGAGAAAAATTTTGATGACTTCTGTGTATTTTAGATTCAACTGGAGATCTAAGGTCTTTTGGCAAGATATTTATTATACATGTATTGATATATGGGTTAACCTGAATGTTTACATTTTTAGTTACTGTAGAAAAATTGTAAAAAAAATTTATTAATACTCATCTTAGGGTACAAATTTGATTATACATAGAACATCCATATTCTCCCTATTGAGTAAATATAAATTATGATGTCTATTGTGATAAAAAATGGTACATACATTACATATAGATAATACTTCAACATTGAAGAATATTTATTACATAACATAAACAAACCATGCCATCATCATATAGGTTTAAATTATTTCTAAACTGGAAAAAATAAAAAATTGTTTTATAAAACATCCACATTGTCTCTTTCTTATATCTTCAAAACTATACTCCTTTTTGATATATATTAATTATTATAATTCTTCATGACCTGTGTAATAAAAACATATGAAAGGGTGAGCTCAAATGACTATTAAGGGTAAACAAGGAAAATATAAGTCATATCAAAATCAGAAGAACATAAAATTTTGAAAATCATATCATATATATAAAAGAACATAATATAATATCATGGGATAAATCATAAAATTGAAATTTAATCCAATTATTCAAAAAATAAGACAAGAAATTTCATGTCATACACACATAAACATATAAAATCCTTTTATATTAGTCAAGGCTCATTACTGAGACAATCATAGAAGACAATGATCACTACTGAACCGAGTTCACTCCTAATTCCAGCCATGTATTACTAATCCTAATTTACAAAAAATTATATTCATGTATATCTCATGAGATATAAATATTTAACCAATTAATTGGAGGGGGATATAGGTCCAACCCATCCCATAATGAAACCAGTCTTATTTGTTCCACAAAAACATAACAAACATTTACCATAACATAACCCATGAAATAAAATGGATTTCTTAAACATCATTTCATAATAATTGATATAAATCAAATAGATTTTCTAAAATAAAATCATATTAATAATAGGATTATAAATATAACCATACTTAAATAAAGTCATCTTATATGAAATTTGTTTTTGAGAAAACACTTGAAATTAATTCTTGAGGAAAATATTCTTTCTTCTTGGAAAACGTTTCCCTTCCTCAAAAAACAACACAATTTTAGAATAAATAATTTTATATGAAAATAACCTTATAATATTATAGTTTAATAATAAAATAAATAATGCATTATTAAATTTTAAAATTCCATTCATGTTGTACAAATTAAAAAAACATTCTTCTCATTGTTTTTCCAGAAAAATCAAAAAGTACCTCATACTTAAAATAAAAAATATTCCATTCATAACCGTTAGTAAAAATTAAACAATGGGTAAAATTATATAGGGATATAAATAATATTTTTAAATAAATATTTAAGAAACATGGATTTGGATGATAAATATACCACAATAAATACGAATGAATAAATAATCTCGAATAAAAATGAGATTTGCAAAGTTATCCCTTACCTTAAGTATAATATGGTACGTATGTATTTGAACCACCTATATAATGATTTAAATAATATGACTCATTTATTATAAAATCATAATCATTTTTATAATAACATTTATGATTAAATTTTCATCCATTTGTTAGTAACATTTCATTGTTACTCATTATTCAGTTATTAACTGCTTTATGTTCTTATGCTAGTATTGTTAGATAACTTATTATTCCTATTTTTATGTTATCCATAAATAATTTAAATAATGGTATTATTTTAATATATATCATATTTATTCATTAATTTAATTTATATAATTAGTATTTAATGAAGATTATGTACAATGAATCACATCACAGCGTGGAGACAATAAGTGGTACGTACGAACGAGAAACAATATCATCCCTGTAGTTGTTGAATGGTATTGAAGTGGATAGTGTATAGTATCTCCAAATCAATATAATTTTATATTGAAAATATATATATAATTCCATCATTATACACATCCATGTAAGATGGTGTTGAAAAATGGATTACACCATAGAGTTGGGACGGTAAGCTGTATGTACTCACGGGCGGTGATTTCATTTTTGGTAGGATGGATAGAAGGTGAAATATGATTGGTTTATATTTATAATTAAATATAAGGATATTAGATATTATTATGTTATTACCTAAGAATGAAAAAAATAATGAAGAGGTCGTAGATGAAGAAAGATGTTTGAATTATTTGGTAGAAGATATTTCGACTTCCTCAATGTGCTTCCCCTAAATATCCTATTAGAGCACTAGAGTTGGACTAATATGACATCCAGAACCTCTAGAATGAAAATTAGTATGTTGATAAGGAAAATGGTCTGGATATTTTCTACCTTTTTTAGGATCAAAAAAATGATGTAGATGCTCAATTTACAAGAGGCGGGTTGAATTGTATACTTTAAAAATTCCTTTGGAACCTTTAAAGTTATTTATGAATAACTGTGTTTTCCTTAAGCAAAGGAAAGGGATAAGTTTAACAAAGATAAACTTAAGAAAATTCACAACACCTTTAATACCAAATGAAAACATGGAAAGAGATTCTAGAAGTAGGTTCCAGAAATATGGTTCCAGAAATTGAAACTTAACTACAGATTACAGTATGAGATTCTACCTTAAAGCCTACAGAATCTAAATGAAACAGAGTACAAGTAAGGAAGTATAAGAAAGTTATACTTTCCTTATAATAAAAAATGCAGCAGAAATAAAAAAGTAGTAAAACTACAAGTAACAAGATATAAGTCTTTTAACCCAAAGAGAAGGGTATCCAACAACCTTGGATAAAGGTCCCTTGATTTATACTTTCAAGAAAGTCTGTCTTACCCACACTAGGGTAAGCACTCGATACAATGATCGGAGTGACTCTATCTTGCTATCCCCGTAAGACCTCAACTTCTAGGTAGTTGGCAACCTCTGTCTTCCTCGGCAAGGAAGCCCTTGAACATTAAGGTAGTCGGCACCTCTGTCTTCCTATCCCCAGAAGTCCTCGAGTGTAATCACCAACATTCGGAGTCGTACGATGAAAAAACCGAACGAGTGGTTCAGTACGCACAAGGCATGAAAATCTTTCTCTCTCTAGAAATCACCTTAGCCGCATGTGGTCTCTAGATTGATCAACTTCATTGTCTCTCGAGATCTTCCAAATGAGATCTTATTTATAGGTAAGGTCGGCCTCCTTCCCAACGGTCATATTTTCCTTAAAAATCGGAGGGACCTGTAGATGTGTCACTTAACCAACAGTTAGTTTATAACAGAGTAGACGACATCGTTTTATAACAAAACAAATGTAACAGGATGTACGACATCGTTCTAAAATCTAACTCAAAAGTCTGGAGTGAAGGTTCAGAGTGTAAACAAAAATTCAAAGAGTAGACAAATTATAAAAGTGTAAGCAAAAAGATTGATCGGAGTCTAACAAAAAATAATTTTCAAAGTCTAAATAAATTCGGAGTGTATAAAAAAAAGTTGTCCAGATTCTATTTAATAGGTGAATTCGCAATAAGAATTCAGAATGAGAAATCATCATCAGAATTCATAATGAGAATTATTCATTAGAAATTGTAATGAAAAATTTTTCATTAGAATTCAATGTTGAACTTCATGAGAGTTCATATCCATAATTTGGAGTTGATCTTTATTAATGTTTGGATCCAGAATTCGGAGTGGAACTTCATTACAGTTCTCATCCAGAATTCAGAGTTGATCTTTATTAATGTTCGTATCCAGAATTCGGAGTTGAACTTCATCACAGTTCTCATCTAGAATTCAGAGTCGATCTTTATTAAAGTTCATATCCAGAATTCGGAGCCTAAAACAGAATACATTAAATCAATGTTTTAAACACTTCCAAAAATCTAGAAATGATTCTGAATCTTGTACTTAAGAAATATTTGGATAAAAAAGTGATAAGGATAATTTTTCTTACAAAAGAGATTTTCCTTAGAAAATCAATTTTCCTTATAAAATATATTTTTGTAAAGATAATGTGTTTGTGATTTTCAAAACAAGAAGGAATAGAAAATTCATAAGGAAAACCTTATTGACTCAACAATCTCCCTCTTTTTGGAAAGCATAAACATCCTTACGAAAAGGAAATTCTAAAAAGAAAGAAAAACAATAAGGCTTATCTCTCTTTTCTTTAAGGATATTGATGAATATGACTAACTCCCCCTTAGGCTTCGAGACTCTAAGGATCGTATTCTAAATTTCCGGAGTGACATTTCATTACGAATAAGAAAGTCTTATTTAATGAAAAAACTCCCCCTTAGATAATCTATTATTAGAGTTCTTTTTTCCTTAAGGATCTTTTCCTTCTCCCCCTTTGTGATTTTCAAAAAGAATTCGAGGTAATGGAAAATAAAAAAGTACCTGAAAATTAGTAATAATAAAAAAAGATGAGCAACCATGATTTTCATTACTTTTAAAGAATGAAAGATACAACCAAAATATCGGATTTAACTATTTTGGATCTTTATCTTTCGAAATGAGCCCCTTAAGAATAGTCTTGATTTTCTTTAGGTCTTTATGGTCTTATTCAGCTTGCTTCTCTAAGACCACTATTATTGCAGTTTGAGCTTCAATATTTTCTTCTTGGGCTTTAAGCTTTTATTCCGGAGCCTTAAGCTTTTCTTCTTGAGCCTTCAATTTTTCATCAAACTCAATCCAATGATCCCTTTCATACTTACAGTTTTGAGAAACAGAATTCAGCTTCCCATTCAGATCTATGACTTCTTGAATCCGGAAGTTCTTTTCATCTATCAGCTTTTCTTTAAAGGATGAAGTAAGTTCATTAATCATCCTATCCTCTATCTCAAAATCACCCTTCACATTTTCTTGGAATTCATCAAAGAGACTCATCTCTTCCACAGTATTCCTCGACCAACTAGTCATCCTCTTGCAAGATCTTTTATGGGATTCATATCCAACACGAAAAGATTTGAATTCAGCTTCTATCTCAAAATACATATCCATAACCATGGATACAGAATCTGATTTCTGATTCAGGGCATGTAGGAGAATCAGGAATCTGGAATCTAAAGTCGAGATGGTCAGAATGGAACCTAACAACTTTCTCAATGATTGAACAACAAAGTCATGCCCCAACGAGGATGACTCCGAATCCGAGATTTTTCTTGGGGAATTTTCTTCCTCAACAAGCTTGAACTTCCTTTTAGACGAATCACCAACGTCTCTTTTCATTCTTGCCACCGATTTCAGAGTATCAATAAGGAGTTACATTCCCTTGTCCTTTTTCAGAATGGATTCTTGTTCTCGAGTTTTCTGCTCGCTATTATATACTTGAATAACATCATCAACAACATTTTGAACAACATCTCCATCATTCTTATCATTTTCTGGAGTAACTAACTTATAGGATTCAGTCTTTGAAGTTCAGAGTGACAGATGTTCCGAAGGTGACCCCTTATAATCTTCTACTTCTTTCAACAGATCTCCAGTTTCACCACTTCCTCCAGCTACTGCTTCTTCCTCTTCCACTTGCTGAATTTTCTCGGGTTCCTCAACATGCTCAACTATAATCTCTTCCAGAATATCAGGGTTTCTTCCTAGTGTCTCAGGTAGAGATTCCAAGGAGAAAGTTCTCGGAACTGGAATTCTTCCAGAAACCATCTCATTAAATTTTAACAAAGCTTGGACTGCCTCAGCTTATGACATCTTCTTATTGAGCTTCTTTTCTTTTTCTTGTTTTACTAATTCATCATCATGTACTTTCCTTCAAAGCCTAAGCTTCTGCAGGATCCAATCCAAACTGCGGATCCCCTTCTTTCCTTTTCTCTTTATCTTCTCTCCACTTCGCAACTACCTCATCAGGATAAGATTTCTTCTTCCTCAGTTTTGGAGGAGCGGATTGAACTTTCTTAGATTTGGGATCCTCTGCTTCAGCTGCAACTTCTTTCAACTTTCTTTTCCTTACTGGCTTAGATGATTCCGGTTCAGCAGCCTTTGGAACCGCTTCTTCTTCTGCTGGAAAATCGAAGAACTCACCAGTCTCCTTGTTGAAAGCCACATCCATCCTCTTAAGAGTATCATCACTCACCAACAAGATTTTGCAAACCCTTGGCTTAGTCTTGCAAGCTTCCTTGAAATACTCAAGGCACCGAACTATTAACATTGATAAAATACCTGGGTACATTACGATTTGGGCTCTGAGATTTTTTTTCTTAACATTCTCAATAGTTATAAGAATGTCCCTCATGAAGTTTAACTTCCTTAGATTTATCAGAAAATCTAAGATATATATTTCAGTCTTCTTCAGACTGTCTTTATCACCTTTCCTCAGTAAGATAAGACCTTGTACACACAACTCTAGAATCCGAAAATTTGTAGACAAGCTAGAAATCTTCGGAGCCTTGTCGTCTGATAGGCCGAGGGTCTTTAAAACTTTTTCTTTGTTGAAGCTTACTTTAGAATCTAGAAACACATGAGATATGAACTCGGCTTCACCTTTATTGGTCATCCCTACCAAGCTGGCTGCCTTGGTATAAGAAAGCTTGTAAGTCTTTCCATAAGACTTAAAAGAAAATTTCTCCCTATTATCTTCCTTAAATAAGGTAACTGTTTCATAGAACTCTATAAGAAAATCTGAATACACTTCATCTTGATTCCCAGGTTTTGACACTGTAACATCTTCCCATCCGTTCAGCTTTATGTTCTTTGAAATAAGAGAATCATAGTTGTTGAAGAAATCCTAATGAACTAGCCTTTCTCTGTAAACTAACCATTTTGAAATTGGCTTGGAGGATGACATTTCATGAGAAGCTAATTCCACAGACATTCGGGTCTGAAGATTTCTGGGAAGTTCGGAACAGAGAAAGCTAAAGTTCGGAATGGCTTTAAAATGGAGAGGCAGAGTTTCGGGACGCTGGAGCTTGAAACCGATGTGGGACAACCATTTGGGGTCCCCTTTATATAGGCAATGAGAAAACGGTTCAACTTCATCATTTGATCAAATGGCTGTGACAAGCTGAGATCAAATCTGACGGTTGAAAACCAATTCTCAAGAAAACTTGAATCCGATCTTTTGAGGTTTTTATTAAAACAAAGAATAAAGAAAACTATAATCTGAAAACAAAATATAAGAAACTTCCAGCAAGTAAAGTCTGATTATGAAAACTTGAGTAAGGAAATCATACCTTTTGGATTGGCTTAGGAATATTATTCGTAATTTGTAACATTCTTACGAAAACTTTGAAAAAAAACTTTACTACGAAAAAACAAAATTCAGAAAACTCAGTACGAAAAACATACTCAGTAAGGAAAACTCAGTACGAAAAACAAACTCAGTAAGGAAAACTCAGTATGAAAATTTCAATCCAAAATTTGAAAATGAAAAACTTATTATGAAATATTTGGTACGAAATTCCCGTTATGAAAATACCAGTACGAAATTTTCCATTCCGGAAGTTTTCAATACGAAAATATCCATTCCAGAAGTTTCCTATACGAAGATATCCATTCTGGAAAATTTTAGTTCTAGAAATTCCTATTCCGGAATTTTAGTTCCGAAAATTATGAAAAACTAACTTTGAAAAATTTGGTTACTCTAACAATCAAATGTACTCCCCCTATGAAAAGGATTTTATTACTGTAAGGAGACTTTTTCAACAGAAAGTTAATTAAGGAGGATTACCTTATGGTTATCATTCCTAACTTCTGGTTAATGAATTCAAATCTAGAAGAAGGAAAAGATTTTGTGAAAATATCAGCAAGTTGATCTTGTGTTTCGATAAACTGAAGAATGATATATCCTTTATGTGTGTGATCCCTAAGAAAGTGATTCCTAATATCTATGTGTTTTTCATGAGAGTAATGTGCATGGTTCTTACTAAGGGAAATGGAACTTGTGTTATCACACAAAATTTTAGTTTTAATAAAACTCAAGCCATATTCTGTGAGTGTGTGTTGCATCTATAACACTTGAGCACAACAACTTCTAGCTGCTACATATTCAGCTTCAACAGTGGAGAGTGCTACAGAATGTTGCTTCTTGCAAGACCAACAAACTAATGAATCTCCTAAGAAATGACATGTTCCGGATGTAATTTTTCTATCCATTCTACATCCACCAAAGTCAGCATCAGAAAATCTTTTTAGGATAAAATAATTTCCAAAAGTACAAAATAATCCTAGATCCATGGTTCCCTTAAGGTAGAAAAAAATTATATTTACTGCCTTTAAGTGAGATTCCTTAGGATTGGATTGATATCTTGCAAATAATCATACTGAAAACATTAAGTCAGGTCGAATAGCTATTAAGTATAGTAGTCTTCCTATCATACCTCTAAAGGATGTTTGATCTACTGGTATCCTAGCTTCATCAAGATCTAAAGAGTTTTAGGTACCAATTAGAGTACATATACTCTTAGTGTTGTCATAACCATACTTTTTAAGAAGATATTTAATATACTTATGTTGAGATAAGTAGGTTCCTTCTGGTTTTTGAGAAATTTGTAAACCAAGGGAAAAAGTTAACTCACCCATCATACTCATGTCAAACTCAGATTTCATTAGACTTGCAAAAGAGTCGGTCAAAGATTGCTGAGTTGAACCAAATATGATGTCATCAACATAAATTTGAACAATCAAAACATTTTTCTTATCATTCTTTATAAAAAGGTTTGGATCTGCATTTTCCTTAACATAGTTATTTTGAAGCAAAAATCCAGTGAGTCTATCATACCATGCTCGTGGGGCTTGTTTAAGGCCATACAGAGCTTTGGTAAGTCTAAAAACGTAATCAGGATATTTTGTATCTTCATAGCCAGGAGGTTGTTCAACAAAAACTTCATCTTAAACATAACCATTAATAAAATCACATTTCACATCCATTTTGAATAGTTTGAAAATAAATAATGCTGCAAAGGCATGTAGAATACGGATAGATTCACGTCTAGCTACTGGAGCATAGGTTTCTTCACAGTCTATTCCCTCTTATTGATTATAGCCTTTAGCAACAAGTCTAGCTTTATTTCTTACTATGACTCCATTTTCATCACATTTATTTATGAAAACCCATTTTAATCCAATAACAGAAGTTTCCTTAGGTCTTCCAACCAAGGTCCAGACTTTATTCCTTTTGAATTCATTTAGTTCATCTTGCATGGCTTTGATCCAATCATCATCACCTAAAGCTTCATCAGTGTTTTAGGTTCTAATTGGGAAAGAAATGCTAGATGTTCTACTTCATTTCTTAAGGAACTTCTAGTCCTTACATGTTGATTTACATCACCAATGATGCTATCACTGGGATGATTCTTAAGAGACGCCTGATTTGGGTTTTGAAAATCTTGTTCATCAACATAGGGTAGAAAGTCTTCTGGGGTAAATGTTTCAGGAATATATCTTTGAACATTATCCTTATCAGAAGATTCTTTTATCAAAGGTTGATAATCAGTTTTTGAAAACACATCCGAGGATATAGGCTGGGATGGTTTAAAAAAAAGGATCAGACTCATCAAATTTTACATGTACTATTTCATCAATAGTACAATTATTTTTATTAAAAACTCTATATGCCTTAGAAGTTGTGGAATAACCTAAGAAAATTCCTTCATCAGATTTTGGTGTGAATTTATGTAGGTTATCTTTAGAATTCAAAATGAATACTTTGTAACCAAAAACCTTGAAGTAGGATAGTCTTGGTTTTCTACCATTCCATAACTCATAAGGATTTTTATTAAGAAAAGGTCTAATCAAACCTCGATTTATTGTATAGAAAGCAGTACTTACAGCTTTAGCCCAGAAATGTCTAGCTATAGAATATTCACTCAACATGGTTCTAGTTATCTCTTGAAGATTTCTATTTATTCTCTCAACAACACCATATTTTTGAGGAGTTCTAGATGCTGAAAAATTGTGAGTAATACTTTTTTTACTACAAAAAGTTTCAAAATCAGAATTTTGAAATTCTCCTCCATGATCACTACGAATAGTTTTAAATGGAATGTTTTTCTCATTTTTAACTTGAGCTCTACAACTTTTGAAACAAGAAATATCTTAGACTTCTTTGCTAGATAATAGACCCAAGTAAATCTAGTGTAATCATCAACTAGAACAAACACATAGTATTTGCCTCCAATACTTCTAGTTTGTGTTGGACAAAAAAGATCCATGTGCACTAACTGTAATTCATCAGTTGTCGAGACTTCACCAATTAATTTAATACTAGATTTATGTTTCTTACCATATTGACAAGGACCACAAACTTTAGAAGAATCAAATCTATGCTCCGGTATATCCTTAACTAGTTTCTTCTTAGAAAGTTTGCAATGGTTTCTAAGGTTACAGTGATCTAGTCTCCTATGCCATAACCAGGAATGATCTTTCATTACACATAGGCAAGGTAAATCTTGGATTCTATGGTATTCTAAGTTCAAAGTGTAAACATTCTCTTGCCTATTGGCTGAGAGAATAAATTCTTTCTTGGAATTGTGAACTAAGCACTTATCATTCCTAAAATTCACAAGGTAACCTTCATCTCATAACTGACTTATGCTAATGAGGTTATGTTTAAGACCCTTAACAAAAAGAACATTTGAAATCAAAGTTTTACCTAAAAGAAAAATATTACCAATACCAACAATCTCACCTATATCATTATCATCGAAAGTTACCTTTCCTCCTTTCGTTTTGATAATCTTTTCAAAATAGCTTTTGTTACCAGTCATGTGCCGAGAACATCTACTATCCATGTACCTTGTATTGTTGCTGGTACTCTCTTTATTTTCTTGAAATCAAGAAGAGATTTAGACTTTCAGAATCCAAACTTTCTTGGATCTGATATTTCCAGATAATAAAATTTTAGGTACCCACATCTTCATAGAGAAATAAGCTTTGTGAAATTATAGAGATTGGGTTTTGTTTAAGGAACAATTATTTGCCCAGTGACCTCCACATTGACACTTGGTACAAAATGGGGCACTTTGAGGAACAAAATAATTGTTACTGAAAATTGGTTTTCCATGGGTATAACCAAATCCAGATTTATTTCTTAAAGGTCGTATTTTGGAATACATTTTATCAAAATTTTCCTTACCATGTGTAATGTTTGGTAAACAATTATTTAAGGAAAAAATTTCAGACTTGAGTTTTATAACCAAATTTTTATCCTCACAATCATTATTTTTAGAACTAGAGCTAGGCTTGTAAACATTTTTCTTAGAAATTACTTTTTCTAATTCTTTAGAAAGTTTGTTCTTATCATAACTCACTTCCTCAAGATTTTTTGAAATACTTTCAAAATCAGCATTTTTCCTATCAAGATCTTTAGAATGATCTGATATCTCTTTTGTAAGAATAGAATTACTAGAGTTTTCCTTATCATGTTTCTTATTGAGTTTGGAGTTCTCAATTTCAAAAAGTTCAGCAAACCTAGAGACACATCATAAGTAGGTAAAGTATTTTCTTCATTAGAAGAGGATTCTTCATCAGAAGAGTTATAATAATTACTATCATTATAATTTAAGGAAACATTGTTCATTGATTCAGCATTTCGTACCTTAGCCATAAAACAATGATTTTCAATAGGTAATCTGGCTATAAGACCAAGATTCTTCTGTCCTGAAGATTCAAAATCAGAAGATTCATCTGAAGAGTCACCACCACTAGCACTCCAGGTATCATTATCTTTCAGAACGTTCTTAGATTTGGGTTTATTATACTTCTTTATGTTCATGTCTGAATGATTTTCTTTTCTTTCTTTCTTTTTGAGCAAAGGGAAATCTAGTCTTATATGTCCCGCTCTCTTGCATTCATAACAAGTGACTTCTCCATCTTTTATATCTTTCCTTTCATTTTTCATATACTTGGATTGGAAATTTCTCTGGCTAGCTATCATGTTCATCCTTTGAGCAAGATTTGCTAATTCATTTTCTGATATTTCACTCTCACTAGAATCTGACTGAACTATCATCTTCTTAGATTTGGATCTGGTTACTCTTTCAGGAGTCTTAGCTTTCATATGATTTGATGTTGTTGTAAATGCAACAGTACCATATCCATTTTTCTTCTTGATGTTGTCAGCGTCTCTCTTCATTCTGGTTTCATGTTGGAGAAGAGTTCCAAATAACTCATCAAGAGAAATTTGAGTCACTTTCCTGTTCTCATCTATAGCAGTTATTTTGGATTCCCACTCATTTGGCATGATATCAATTATCTTATCCACAAGAGCTTCATCATCTAAACCTTTCTCTCCCATAGACTGTAGGCTATTGACGATAGTCATAAATCTCTGTTGAACTTTACAAATTGGTTCACCATAAGGAAAATTGAAGCCATGATATTCAGCTCTAAGCATAGCTCTCCGAGTCTCAATCACCTTAGATTTTCCAAAGTGTGTAACTTCTAACTTCTTCCAGATACAATTAGCTGCTTCACAAGAAGAAATTTGGCTATATATATTTCTGGTCACTGAACACAGTAGAGTATTGCGTACCTTATAATTGAGTTGATACTCTTGCTTTTCCTGGTTACTAAAAGTTCTAACTTCCTTATCAGGAATTTTAGAATCACCAGTAAGCATAAAAAAAATTGTCTACTCCAGTATTGATAATAAAAGTCTTCATTCGATCTCTCCAGTACTCATAGTCATTACCATGAAAGAGTGGTGGTCTTGTAGGATTTAGATTATCAATAGAACCAACATTAATTCCTGCCATACTTATAAACCTTTGGCACACAAACTTGTTAGTAGAAAAAGTTCATAATAACCAAGTCTGCAATGAGAAAGTTCAGAATGATAATGTGAGCAGGAAAAACTTATACGTGAGTACAAGTATTTCAGAGACCTCCACTGAAACAAATTGTAGGATCGAAAAAATGAATTAGATGCTCAATTTACAAGAGGGGGGGGGGTAATTGTATACTTTAAAAATTTCTTTCGAACCATTAAAGTTAGTTATGAATAACTGTGTTTTCCTTAAGTAAAGGAAAGGGATATGTTTAACAAAGTTAAACATAAGAAAATTCACAACACCACTAATACCAAATGAAAACTTGGAAAGAGATTCCAAAAGTAGGTTCTGGAAATATGGTTCTGGAAATTGAAACTTAACTAAAGATTACAGTATGAGATTCTACCTTAAAGCGTATAGAATCTAAATGAAACAGTGTACAAGTAAAGTAGTATAAGAAAGTTATAATTTCCTTATAATAGAAAATGCATCAGAAATAAACAAGTAGTAAAACTACAAGTAACAAGATATAAGTATTTTAACCCAAAGAGAAGGGTATCCAACAACCTTGGATAAAGGTCCCTTGATTTATAGTTTCAAGAAAGTCTGTCTTACCCACAATAGGGTAATCCCTCGATACAAAGATCAGAGTGACTCTGTCTTGCTATCCCCACAAGCCCTCAACTTCAAGGTAGTTGGCAACCTCTGTCTTCCTCAGCAAGGAAGCCCTCTAACTTTAAGGTAGTTGGCACCTCTGTCTTCCTATCCCTGGAAGTCCTCGATTGTAATCACCAACATTCGGAGTCGCACGAAGCAAAAAATGAACAGGAGGTTCAGTACACACAAGGCATGAAAATATTTCTCTCTATAGAAATCACCTTAGCAGTGTGTGGTCTCTAGATTGATAAACTTCATTGTCTCTCGAGCTCTTTCAAATGAGCTCCTATTTATAGGTAAGGTCGGCCTCCTTCTCAACGGTCATATTTTCCTTAAAAATCGGAGGGACCTGTACACGTGTCACTTATCCAACAGTTAGTTAATAACAGAATAGACGACATCGTTTTATAACAAAACAAATGTAACAGGATGTTCGACATCGTTTTAAAATCTAACTCAAAAGTTCAGAGTGAAAGTTCGGGGTGCAAACAAAAAGTCAAAGAGTGGTCAAATTATAAAAGTTTAAGCAAAAAGAAAGTTCGGAGTCTAACCAAAAATAATTTTCAGAGTCTAAATAAATTCGGAGTGTATAAAACAAAGATGACCATATTCTATTTAATAGGTGATTTAGAAATGAGAATTCGGAATGAGAAATTATCATCAGAATTCATAATGAGAATTCTTCATCAGAAATCATAATGGAAAATTTGTCCTTAGAATTCGATGTTGAACTTCATGAGAGTTTGTATCCAGAATTCGGAGTTGATCTTTATTAAAGTTTGTATCCAAAATTTGGAGTTGAAATTCATTATATTTCTCATCCAGAATTCGGATTTGATCTTTATTATAGTTCGTATCCATAATTCAGAGTCGAACTTCATAAGAGTTATCATCCAGAATTCGGAGTTGATCTTTATTAAAGTTCTTATCCAGAATTCGGAGCCTAAAACAGAATACTTTAAATCAATGTTTTAAACACTTCTGAAAATCTAGGAATGAATCAGAATCTTGTACATAAGAAATATATGGATAAAAAAGTGATAAGGATAATTTTTCTTACAAAAGCGATTTTCCTTACAAAATCAATTTTCTTTATAAAAGAGATTTTCTTAAAGATAAGGTGTTTGTGATTTTCAAAACAAGAAGTAATGGAAAATTCATAAGGAAAAACTTATTGACTCAACACCTTTATGGATCTAAATTATGTTAAAAACTGAGGGAGGAGGTTCCCTTTTATAATTGAGGTAAGGGGCAATTTTGGAAACTCAAAATATAATAATTTATAATAAAATAAAAACCAACCCAAAGACCTCCAAAATTTTCCAATTTTGAAGCTGAGATGATACAGGGTTGTAATCAAATCATCCAATAAATTTTCGACAAGATATTTTTTTCAATTTAAATAGTATATGTTTAATTGACACATAGTTATTCTATTTAATTTTAATTATGGTAATGACATTCTAATTATTTAATGGTTATAAATATTTAATTATATGATGTTAATTGACCAGAAATGGATATTTAATGACATGTTAGAACTTATAGTTATCAGTTTATAATTTATGAATATTTATATTATATTTAAATATATTAATAAAATGTTGCTTTCATAAAATATCAATAATGTAAATTTTGACACTATTCTTTTATTTGACTTTACAAAAAATACACACAGAATATAAATTTGAATCAAAATATTTAATAAACTCCCCAAATGACATATTGACCCCAAAAACTAATAGAGAACATTTATTATGTCATATGTTACTTATTTTCATATTTTGAAAACCATTTATTTGATATTTCTATTAAAAAAATATTTTCCACATCATTATTGTGTCATCATTAATAGTATTTATATAATCTCTAAAAACTATAAATAAATTCCAATTATGTATGTAATTATTTTAGATATACTTATACTATCTATAATCTATATTATATCCTTGTTATATATATATATTAAAATTAATATACCTAAATAAAATGAGATTAGGACAGTTTGTTACAGTCATTAGTTTATATTATATGCTTGACATATTAATAGATATGTGGCCATTAAGTGACAAATGTATGGAAAATAGATCAAAATGATTGAATTTAATCATCCAATAAAAATTTTGTAGCTATTAAAGAAATTTTATTGTATTATTTCTACTTTTAATTACCTGATTGACCTTTAACCATGGTAATTAAAATAATTAACAAACATAGTATTCATAATTCACAAAAATAAAATTATCTTATTATTAAAATTTGGAACTAATAATTACAAATATGGAGTTCATTATTAACAATTAAAAACACAAATTTTTTAATAATTAGTTTAAAATCAACCCCATTTTCAAAATAAGAGAATGAATTTTTAAAAGTTGAAAAATTTCAATATATTGAAATGTTTTTACATTTGAATTCAATGTAAAATTACTTCTAATGACATACATTTTATTAAATTGAAATAATACATTTTTTATTGGTTTAATCCATTTAATAATATAATTTAACCATATAAATTATCTCAATGAGATAATGTTATTTTCAATTATAATATAGAATTTATTTATTATTCATCAAAACATGAATGTCATCAAGAAAATATCATAAATTCATCAAAAGAAAATTTTTATATCGTTCTTAAAAATAACATTTATATGTTATCATATACAAATTATTAATGTGTAAAAATATAAAATTAAATTGGGTCCGCCATTTAATGGTGTAAAATTTATATTTTTTTCAAAAAAAGGTTTTTATACATCAAAGAGGGTTTTATTCTTACAATATGAATAAAATTAAAATTGGATAAATATAATAATTTTTTAATAAGTATATAACACACACACATCTCATTACATTCATTACTAAAATGTAATTCACTCTAATGTATAAATATCTAATTGATTTGAATTTTTCATAAATAATAGATATCAAATGAATTCACAATGAATTTTTATAAGTTAGTTATAATTATTCTCACTAACCAAATGGCTATGATATAACAGTAAATTGTATAATAAGGTAATGTCATCGTTATTTTAAACTCCAAATTTTTTGAAATTGAATGCTTTTGAGGAATAAAAACTCTTTAATGAACATATTTCATAACAAACATCTGGGCGATACATTCTACCCCAAATAAACTGAATTTTTCCCGCCAAATTAGTAACATGGAGAAAAATTTGACAAGGATAATTCTTCATCATCATATCCATATGTTTAGATGTAGCTTCTTCTAATTGGTGGTTCCTCTATTAAACATTATCCATAAAAGTGGTCTTGTTTTGTAGAACTATTTATCTACGATCCAGAATATCTATCAGTTGTTCTTTATAAGAAATATCTTGCTCCCGTTGTACAAATTATATGATTAGTACATTTGAATGATCAGGTATGTAATTTTTCATGAGAGATACATGGAACACATCATGAAATTGAGAGAGATTTTTTGGATGTTCCAATTGGTAAGCTACACTGTCAACACTATCCAGAATTTCAAAAGAACCGATATATCAGGGGCTCCACTTTCCATTCATTCTGAATCTCATTACTCCCTTCGAGGGAGATATTTTTTGAAACACATTATCACCCTTTTAAAAATCTAAGAATTTTATTTGGTTTTCATCATATCATTTCTTAGATTATGGGATGATCTTATGTTTTGTTTAATTGATCTCACCTTCTCTTCCATTTCATCAACAAAACTAGGTCCAAATATCTATCTTTCCCCAACATCATCCCAACATGTTAAAGTTATACACTTATTTCCATAGATATATTAATAAATATCCATCTGAATACTAGAGTGAAAGTTGTTGTGGTAATCAAATTATACCAAAGGTTGGTGTTCAACCCAACCACCTTTGAAAGCCAACGAGAAAGACCCTTACACGTCTTTGAGAGTTTTAATTGTCCTCTCAAACTGATCGTCTGAATAAGGATGATAAGCAGTGATGAAACTTAACTTTGTATCCCGTGTATGCTGAAAAAATCACCAGAACATTGTGGTAAACATAGAATCCTGATAATATATAACAGAAAGTGGAACTCCATGAAATCTTACGAGATCCTTCATATATATCCTCGCTAGCTAATCAATAGAGAAACCCTCTCTAATATAAATGGTGTTTTTTGAATTTATAAGGTGATCAACGATGACCCATATAGTAGTATTTCCATTGGATGTTTTGGGATGTCTGATGACAAATTACAGGGGGGATGTTTTCTCATTTTCCTTCTGGTATGGGTAATTGTTGTAACATCCCCATAGACTTATGTCTCTCACCCTTAACTTCTTGAAAAACTAGGAATTTAGAAACATATTCGACGAAATCTCTTTTCATGCTATCCCACCATAAGTACAATTTCAGGTCCCTATTCATTTTTGTGATTCTAGTGTGAATAGAGAATGATGAACTATGAGACTTATCCAATAGCTCTTTTTTTAATTATGGTATTGGGGGAATACAGAACTGATTTTGGAGCCTCATTATTTCCTCACAATCATGGTTGAATTCAGGATGATTCCTCACCTTGTTTTGTGACAATACATCTTCCTTCTGTACCTCTTTAATATTCACCTGCATAGATGGTTAAACATAGATTTGAGTAATAGAACAATTCTCCGGTTCCATTAAAATTAACAGATCCATCTATTATAAATCCATAAATATTGTATCTTTAGTGATCCTCCTCATGGATAAAATAACATGGCCTTTTCCACTCAAAGCATATTCCACCTTGTTTCTTTTCATAGGGTTGTAATGTATTGAGAATTCATAATCTTTAATCAAATTCTACAATCTTCTTTAGCACATAATCAACTCCTTTTTTGTTCACGTATACTTTAATCTTTTATGACCATTCATAAAATCACACCGTTCACCATAAATATAATTAGTCGATATCTTTAATGCAATGATTACTGTAGCTAACTCCAAATCCCGAGTTGGGTAATTTTACTCATGAATTTTCAATTTCCATGAGGCTTATGATATCACCATATCGTTTTTCATGAGAACACATCCCATCCCCTTCTTGGATTAATCAATATAAATCGCAAACATTTCTCCAATACATGGATGTGTGAGCATAGGTGCACTGGCTAACCTTTTTTTCTCTTTTAAAAATTTATTTTACATTCCTCCATCCAAACTAAAAAAACTCTTTTCTGTTTCAACAAAGTATGCGGATTAGAAAATAATGAAAAATATTTTAAAAAACGTCGATAATATCGAGCCAAACCATGAAAAATTAGAATCATAGTTACGATTGTTGGTCTCTACCATCTTTTAATAACCCATGTTTTTTCTGGATCCCCAAATAACCCCTCTCTTTAGATTATTTGATCAAAAAATGAAAATTTCTAATGCCAAAATTCAGAGTTGGTAAATTTGGAATAATGCTTCTACTCTCTCAGGGTCTTTAGTACAATTCTCAAGTGATTTTCATTTTATTAATTGATCTTTCAATAAAAAACAATATAGTCTATAAACACTACCACAAACTAATCAAGATAGTCTCTAAAGACCCTATTCATTAGATCAATTAAGACAATAGGGGAACTAGTAAGATAAAAAGTCATTACAATAAATTCATAGTGTCCATACCATGTACAGAATGTTATCTCTGGTATATCCCCATTTTTACCCTTAATTGAAAATATCCTGAATTAAGATCAATCTTGGAAATGTATTGAGATCCACGTAATTGGTCTAATAAGTCATCAATGTGGGTAATATGATATTTTTTCTTAATAGTTATGTTGTAATATTTTCAATAATAAATTCATAGTCTCATTATTCCATATTTATTCTTAGCAAACTAAACAGGTTCACATCAAGGTGATGAAAATGGGAGTAAGAATCCCTTATCAATATTATCTTGGAGTTTCGTCATCAATTCCTGTAACTCAATTGGGTACATTCTATAAGGTGACTTTGAAAAAGGCATAACACCTGGAATGACTTCAATTGAAAACGACACTTCACAATATGATGGTAGGCCTGGAAATTACTCTGTAAAGACATTACCAAACTATCATACAACGGGTGTATTCATAATCCCGAGTTTCTACTATACTGTTTGTGATAAATAACCTTCATTTATAGGAATCAAGTCACATAAGATGGAAAAAATTTCTAGTGGATGGTTATATTCATCCTTGCATCAATAGATGCTCAAAGATTGATCTCAAATATGAAATTCGACGTCCCTTCCATTGAAACTGATATGAAATATATATAGAGAAATCCAATCCATGCCAATAGTCAAATAAAATCCTACTATAGAAAGGATCACAAGAGTTTCAGGAAGCACTTTCCGACAAACTTCCACTAGAAAAGAATTAAAAAAAATTGATGCGACCATTGTGCCATTTGAAGTTGTCACAGCAAACTCAACATCTAATTTTCAAGGTAATACAATTATACCCTAATACATTTCTTTAGAAATAATAGTGTTGGTGGATCCAAAATCAAATATAACATTCTCTAATTTAGAGTGGATGTTAGGTGTACCTTTGACCACATCATTATCATACTCCACATATCCGGTAGTGATTGCATGTTAATTTCCTTTGTCTTTGGCCTTAAATGTTTATTGAAGTCGGTCGTCACCAATAACCCTCAGATTATGGTATTTATTTTCATAATGAACCATTCCCTTTCAATTGTAAAATTGATATATAGACGATTAATTATGTGTAGTCTGTTCTTAGATCACATCATTAGACATCTTTTTACATCACATCAGCTTTCAAATGTCTGATAACCTTCTTTTCCACACATAAAATATTAACTAGTCCCTTTAAGTTAATTACTTCCATGTTTCATTCCACCCTATGAGAATATGGAAAATATCTTATTATTTTCACTGTGGTGTTTATATTTTATTTTGTATTCATTTTTCTCTTCTTATAAAACCCATATGGATGATGGGTTACTGTAATATCCATCTCATCCTTGAGAAAACATAGAATAATTTCCTCATAGATATTGAAGTAACTAATGGGTAATTCTACTAGGAAACTTGGTTTTAGGAAACTAAATAATCGATAATTTTTACTCTCAGGTTGTATAATAATTCTTTAATTGAACCTTGAAAGTCTTATAAAATTTTCTTTGTTGGTACGAACAGATTCATCACCCTTTTTATTAACTTCAAGAACTTTTTATCCATCATTATTTGAAGAATATGAGGACTGTACATATTGGAAAAAAAGTTCTTTAACTGTCCCAATTCCATGGACTCAATTTCATCTCTTGCCTCGTATTCCTTATAATATTCCACCATTGATCATCCTAACCATTAAATGATATACTGTTATGATGACTTTATCATGTTTAGAACAATATAGTATTGAAAATATTTTTTTATTGGTACTGATGCATTATTCAGCCACTAATGGATCAGAAGACTTGCTAAATGAAAGTGGGTGATGCTTTCTAGAGGATTAAATCGAATGTTTCCCCATAATTCTCTAATTTGGAAATCCATTATGATTCATTGTCTGATAAAGTTGTGTGAGCATGGATACATGACTTTTCATTCCATCTCCCATAACATTTGTTTAATCATGGGGACAACAATGCATTTTCCGCCATGTTCATCGTTAACACAGTTTTTTCAGGTTTTATCCATTGACTAAAACAACGAATCATAATGTCATCAACACTAATCATAATGGGAAAACAATATAATTCAAGAATAAAATTTCAAATTAGGACACATTAGGTTTTATCTTTTGTTATTCATAAACAAATCTAAAACACTAGGATAATATTGTAACCTATACTTAGACATATCCTTAGGGTTCTTACTAATGTTCTCTTATCCTAGTAACTAATGGTAGACTATAAATTTTCTCAGATACCAACTATATTAGACCATAAATTACATATAGATATTAATTCATCATTGAAAAATATTTATTACATAAGACAATAAAAACCATGCCAGGACTGTATAGGTTTAGTGTCTTTAAAAACTAGGAAACATAAACAACTGGTTCATAAAACATCCACACTGTCTCCCACTTATTTCTTCATTACTAGACTCCATTTTGATATATCTAACATAACACCCTTCTTAATGACCTATGGAAAAGAAATATATGAAAGGGTGATCTAAAATGCTCAGTAAAGGTGAAAAAGTGAAATATCAATCATATCATAATCCAAAGAACATAGTAGTTAGAAATCATATCTTATATATAAAATATCATAATTTCATGTTATGTGATAAGTCATAATAGTGAAATGCAATCCAAATAGTCCAAACATAAGACATTAAATTTTTTGGCATACACTCATAAGAATATGAGATCATTTCGTACTAGTCAAGGCTCATTTTCGAGACCATCATACTGGACAATATCCATTACTTAACTGAGTCCACTCATCGTTTTAGCCCTCTATTACTGTACTTGATTTAATTTCCATTTAATTATTTTCTATATCATGAGATATAAATCCTTACCCAATGCATTTTATGAAGATATATGTCCCAACCATCTCATAATGAAACTATACTTATATGTTCTATAAAAACATAAAAATAGTCACCATATCCCATACCATGAAATAAAATTGGTTTCTTAAACATAATTCCATAATAATTGATATAAAAAAGTTGGATTTCTTAAACAGTAAACAATATAATCATAGTAATAATAGGCTTATAAATATAATCCTATTAAAATAATTCCATCTTAGATAGAAAATAATTTTGAGAAAACACCTGCAATTAAATCCGGTAAAAAAAATCCTTTCTTCTTCAAAAATGATTTTCGAACTCAAAATAATCCACAATATTAAAAGAAATAATTCATTGTGAAAATAAACTTGTAAGCTTATAGTGGATGCTTCAAAGAAAATAAGGAATTATGAAAGCATTAAAATCCATTCATTCTCTATAATTTAAAAAAACACCCTTCTCATACTTTTTCTAAAAATGTCGAAAAGTACCTCATATTGAAAACAGAAAAATGATTATATTCATACTGTTTAGTAAATATTCACTGATGGGTAAAATTATTCAGAGATTTTGGAAATATTTAAAAATAAATATTTAGGAAACATGGACATTAATGATAAATATACCCCATAAACACATAATAATAAACCATCTTAGATAAAAACGATATTTCCAATGTTATCTTGTACCTCAGGTCTGATATGCTTCACATATATCTGAACCCCCCAGTATAGTTATTTAAATAATGTTGTTGTTTTATTATAGTATCATTATAATTTTTATGATAAAATTAATGATCATAGTTTCATCCCATTATTAGTAATAATTTATTGTTAATTGATATTCGTGTATTAACTGATTTATGTTCTTATGCATGTTTTGTCAGATAAGTTAATATTCCAATTTTTTTATTATAGTTATATAATTTTCAGAATGGTATTAGTATAATATATATCATATTAATTCATTCAATTCATTTATATAATCATTATTTAAAGATTATTATGTAGAACTAATCGCATCACACTATGAATATAGTAAGTCGTGCGTATGCACGTGCGACGATACCATTCCCCTATTTGATTAATGATATTGAAGTGGATAGTGTATATTATATAGGAATCAATTTAATTTTTTATTAATCATATATATAGTTGTTAATTACATCATTATATCAATCCATGTAAGGTGGTGGTGAAAACAGATTTCACCACGGTGTAGAGATGGTAAGTCGTACGTACACCAGCAAGATGATTTAAGTTTTCATAGGATGGATATGAAGTGAAATATTATTTATCCATATTTAAAATAATATATCAGTATATGACTAATACTAATGATATTAATTTATAATAAAAAATAATGAAGAAGAAGTAGAAGAAGAATGAATTTTGAAATATTTGGTAGAAGAGATTAACTCTTCCTCGATGTGCTTCCTCTAAATATCATCTTAGAGTACTACAGTTCATCTTTACTGATGAACCGAACTGCTATAATGAAAATTGGTAAGTTGAGAGTGAAATAGGGATTGATATGGATTGTCTTGAAGGCACAAAATGAAGTGACGTGTTGATGGAAGAGGTTCCCTTTTATAATTGAGGTGATGTGAACTTTTGTAAAATCCATAAATATTAATTTATAATAATATAAAACCCCACCCCAAATTATTATTAATTATAATTATTTCTTCTATAAAATTATAAATATATATATATAAGGTAAGTAATCCATTTATCATTCTATATACTCTCTATAGTATAAATTATCTATTTTTATCCATAAATTAAAATTAGTATTCTGATATAAAATAAGATTGTGACATTTTGTCACATTCTTTAGTTTTTATTATATTCATGTCGTATTCTTAGGTAATTGGCCATTAAGTGATTAAATTTTGAAAAAAATATGATAAGGGTCAAATTTAGTCATCAAATTTTATTTTAATTGGTGTTACTGTAATTTTATAATATTATAGTTACCTTTAATTACCCAATTTACCTTCCACCACAGTAATAAAAATAATTACGAAAGTTATTGTTCATAATGCAGAAAAGTAAAATTAAATTATTAACATAATTTAAACCAAATAATTCTAAATATGGATACCATTTTTATAAATTAAAAACCCATAAAGTTTAGTAATTAATTTAAAATCAATACCTTTTTTTAAATGAGAGAACATGTTTTTAAAAGATAAAACATTGGAAGAGATTGAAATGGTTTTATATATTAATTAAATATAAAATTAATTACAATGACCTAAATTATATTAAATGGAAAAAATATATTTATTTAAAATTTTATCCATTCAATAAAATAATTTAACCAAATAAATTATTTTAATGAAAAAAGTTATTTTCAATTAAAATATAGCGTATTTGAACTATTAATCAAAATTTAAAAGTTACTAGGAAAATATCAAAATATAATACAAGGTAAAAAAATTATCCCAATTAAATATAACATGTTTATTTTTTCATATAAAAATTATTAATGTATGAAAATCATAATTAAATAGGGGATCTCTTTCTAATGGTGTAAAATTATTTTTTTTGAAAAAAAATCTTTTTATACATCAAGTTGTGTTTTATTTAGACCATATGACTAAAATATCTCTAGTATGAATATAAAAAAATATTCTATTTATTATATAAAAGATATATATATTATTAATTTATTTTCTTTAATTTATTCAAACCAAAATAAAAATATGTAATTTATTTATATTTTTCATAAATAATTGATAGCCACTTAATTCACAATTCATTTTCATAAGTTAGTTATAATTATCCACACAAAATAAACAATAGTATATAATGGAAAATTTTATAAGAAGTTTGTCTAATGGTTTATTTAAATTCATTATTGCATGTAAAGAATGATACTCAAGAATAAAAAAATTTAAAGAAAAAATTTCACAAAAAACATATCGTTGTTAGAAAAACTAATAAACATTATTAATTGAAATTGGATGAGACTCACAGATGGATTTGAATAGTGGAATGGGATTGGGAATGAGATATTACTATGAAACTATTGTGTATAAAATTATATTGATGTCATTTATAATTTATGGGAGTGATTTCTCTTGGTGAGCAGGTTATATTAAAATATTTTTGGAAAAGGGAATTCAATTTCAAAAATTTTATCAGGTGTATTTTTCTCGGAAGAAGAAAAAATCATGTTTCGGTGGGTGTGTGATTAAAAAATTAAGTATGATAATATAAAGGGTTTATTTTATAATTTTCAAGCAGTTTAATGTTCATAAACATTTGTATGAGTGCATTTTACAACTGGATATTCTTTTATTATTATATTTTTAATTGCTTCTAAAAAATTCAGTATCACATGGTAAATTTATGAACACCTCATTAAAATCCTAGTGGTCTTTATTTTATTTTCATACTAAATTTTTCAGCCTTGTATTCCATGAATTTTAATCTATACATTGGTATCTATGGAATATTTAATTAGGAATATGAAAAAAGTGGGATTAGAACCAAGAACATACTTGGTAAATTGAACTAGAATATATCCCAATAACAAGATTATTTTGGTCAGCATCCAACCCTAGTGAAGCTAAATTTTGAATCATGTTATTTGAAATAATAACTATAATTTCATCTCGTGTTTACCATAACATATTATTAGTTTTTAAGGGAGTTATTGGAATCCCATGTTGAATATGTAATTCTTGTCCAGATTCTATAATATAGAAAAGAATCCCATTATTTCACCCATATATCATGAACATAAAAAACTAAAGTGATGGAAGATTAAAGGGTACCCAAGGACATCCTATTTTATAATGTCTTATTAACTGAACTCAAAAATTCATCCAAAATGAATCTCATTTTGGAATGTCTATTGGGTTGATGCAAGATGGGTCTTATTTTTTCATTTTGGGAATAGTCCATTGTCAATTGTTATATACCAACTAATTCCAATCATAATTAATTTTCATGAGTTTTACTATTGGTGGATTTACCCATGTCACTCAAAATGGTTATTTAAGGTAGTGGTGGGGGTGTTTTCAATTGAAGTTCTATATTTCATTGTAATGTTATGCTATGATTTTGTTGTCTTGATTTCATCCATTCCCATGTGTGCTATTCTAATTCCCTTAAGATTCTTAATACATCTTACTATTATTCTTATTCTAATTTTACTAATATCTTTTAACCAAATTAAATAGTTCTATTATGGTTTAATTTACCCATATTGATAACATTGAAATCCATTATACAATGGGGAAGAGCTGGTTATTTCTCCTTTTTTACTTATACATTTTCTCTTCTTCAAGTCCAAATCATTCTTTCATTGAGATCATAGAATCTGTGTAATAATAAATCATTTATGGTTTTATTAAATGGAGTTTCTTGGGGATGTATTTAATGTTATTTAATTTTCTTACATTTTTAAATTATTTTATTATTTGAATACTTCCATTCAATTACTTATTTTCATCTTCATATTTGTTTCTTGTAAAGATGAATTATTTTGAGTTCTAGTATGTTCTAATTCTTAAAATTGTTCATTAAAGTGATCCTCTAAGTGAATTTTTTATAATAACTGTAATTTTTTAGGGATTAAATTGGATAATGATTTTTGGAGTTATCTAATTTTTTGGTAAATTATTGAACTAGTAAACTAAAATATATAAAGAATCAAGTGCATCAATTACATTCTTAGAAACAACATTAAATCATCCCATCTTCATTAATTACTTTATTTCAATATTTATGGTGTTTTCTATCTATAATTATAATAAATCTTTGGGTCAAATTATAATTCTAGTATCCCAATTCCAATCAACCCCAAATATGGGGAATCAATATCCAAAATAAAAAACAAATATAGCTATCTCAAGGTTACTTATGAGGTCCCTATGGATTCAACCCCTACTTGTAATACAATTAACACTTCAAACAATAAGAAAAATTTTGGGGAGACCATATTTTAGATCCATTTATGGGTAACCAATTATGTCATCTTGACACTCATTCTATTATTACCCAGTTCTCTTTTATCACAAATATTTATCTCATCTTTTCCCCTTTAATTTATTCAATTTTATTAGAACATGTCTTCTTATATTCATGACCAATCAAAATTTCTAGTTGTGGTGAAGAGTTTTGGGGTTGGGGATTCAATCACACATAGGGATCTTCTTTAATCAGACCATAGTCTCTATAATAATCTAGATTAAAATATTTATTCTGTTCTATTAGAGGGTATTCAAAAAAATAAACTCATATTCCAAGGAGGGATCCATAAATAAATCCAAATAATGAAGACCCATTCTCAGGGAATATAGTCAATAAAACCATGAATGACTACCTCTAACCCGTATTAACAAATACATCCATATCAATTAAAAATTTTTCTTATGAGAATACCACTATGTATTCAAACCTCTGTTTATAACCCACTGGCCAGCCTTTCAGGGGATGGAGTTTAAAATTACATACATTCATGTCAAGTAATTCAATGAAATAGTTGAAACCATATTCCCCCATAAAATACATCAGTCAGCTAATATGGTGCTCTATCCTTCATCACTGATGTACGAAGCTAATGATTTGTTAATCAATTTGAGACCTCTATCAATCAACTAATGAGAAAAATTACAAATAGAATATTATAAAAAATAGTTTCCTTATCACACAACAATTTCACTTAAAAGGAGTATCAAAATATTCTTTGAAAATAATGTTACATATTTTATGAAACAATGGAAATGATGAAAGTCACACATAACATGGTAAAACATCCTATATTTTCAATCATATAAAAATGTTGAATCATTGATGAACACTTATATTCTGGAAATAGAAAATAAATTAACTTGATAGGTATTGTAACCTTTAACAAAAAATCCCTAAATAAGGACTATGAGTGTCTAGAAGGTCTCAATGATCAAAACCAAATAAGGGGAACATCAAATTAAAAATAGAATTCACCCAAATCTGCTGAAATTGAAACCATTAGGGATGAATAGATACCTATGAATTAACTTGATTCACTCACTAGGATGATTGAGGAGTTATATCTTATGAAGGTTCATGAAATCTAATATATTGAACTTGTTTTCAAAATGTAAGATAGACATGGCCATATGACTGTAAATTGCGTAAAAATTACTTCTATAAAAGATTTTTTTAATGGATAACTACCAGTGCATGTAAATTATTTGAGATATCAAAATCCATAGTAACAATACACATTTTACACAAGGTACCATGACAATATTTGATTCTATTTAAAATATAATCAAAAACCCATACGACAACCTAGACAGCCATAGATACCAAACCCCTACCATCTACAAATTTTTGAATCCCATAATTGTTTACAAAAACAACCAATCAAATACAAACATCCTTCTATTGAATTTCAACATCTTTTACAACATCCCATTTAACTTCCAACCCTACAAAATAGTATCCACTTGTAATAGAAAAGCCATAAAGTCCCTTGATCTATCCCTCTCTAAATACTAGAAGAATTTCATAAATATGGAATGAATTTATTATGATGTTTCATCATTTAAACGTGAACTAAAAAACATTAATAATAAAAAAGGACCAACACAAAATCAGGATTCCCCAACCCTAATAAATTTATCATGATGCATACAATCATCACAAGATAAAATTAGTAAAATTCATAAAATCGGTAAATCATTTGAAAAACCAGAACAAACCATTATAGAAGAATTAAAATCTTCAAAATAATGTGAGAATGATTATTTACCACTCCCATATTATAAAAAACCCCAATAAAAATTTGAATGATCCAAAAACACCCAAAAGAATATAAAATATGGATTCCCTTCCTAAATGCGTGAGAGGATAATCTAAATCTGTCATGAATTAGTCATTGAGGGAAATATTCACACAAGTTAAGTTGAACATTAAAATTATCAATGAAATCCAATGCACACATTCTCACACCAAATACATGAAAGACCTATGTATATTCCAAATGAATTTCTCACATAAAACCCATATTTTTTTGTATACCAATGTGAGTACCTCAACTCAAGGGTCCATTCTACCATTTCTAAATGAACAAGGATGTTGTTACATAAATATTGATTTTTTGAGAGAATAATGTTGTCAATAGATTTTTGGATCTATGAGCTAGTGTTTAGCCCATTTCATATCCATTTTATTCTCATGTAAGGATCTAGGAACTCAAAAGACATCTATTTCACAACAACTTAATGATTGTAGTGTTTGGGTTTCCTAAGGGAATTTTAACGTATTTTTTGGTGACCATTTAAAACATCATTTACCCTGATAAATTTATTTTCATTGAAAGTATCCAAATATCAGGTTCTAGTAAGAAAATATCTAGCATCCTTGGTCATTCATTCTTTGTAATAATTAACACAATCATCTAATTTTGGAATGGGAAAATGTCAATAACTGTTAGAAAAATGATTTTTTATCTGAGTATTTATAAAGAAAACTATAATATTAATGATTTTTATGTGATTCATGTGGCCAATTATAAATGTAGTGTTGATAGTTATCAAAAAGAACATTAATGTTTTATTGAAGGATGTTTAATTAATGATTAGACTAATTTCATTTTTCATATAAGGGAAATTTTTCTCTTTGGATTGGAAATATATTATATGATTCCATTAATGATTTTTTCGATCACCAATACATGGTACCATTAGAAATATCTACCACATCAAGTCCATACCAATTTCTTTCTTTGGTCTATCAAATGTTGTCGATGAAATTTCTATTCCAAAGGAACAGATTTTGTAGAGAAATATGAAAAAAAACTGATTTCAATGAAATGTCCCATCCTTCTTTGGAATGTGTCATCAAACCTGATCTCAAATTGAAGGTACCTCATTCCCCACTAATGTATTCATTATTAGAGGACAAAAAATACGTTACATAATTTCTTCTTATCTCAAATATAATCAACATCATATACTTCTTTGATATCCTACGAAAGCATAATATACAATTGGATTGAACCAGTTTGATATTCTTATGGTTAGAACACTTGTTGGAAGTCGTAGGATTATTTTATATTCGGAATTCAAACCATGTTTTAAACTTTAATAGATACTCAACCCAACTCTCACAGATCTCTAAAGTAATGAATATATAAATTAGTTTAATGTAAGAATCATCAACACTATTACTGAGAGTGAGTGGGTAATTTAAATTCATGTTTTTCGAAATAAGACATTAATCAGCGTGATTAAAAATTAGGATGGTGATATTCTTCATAGAAGGATTATTAGTGTATGTAGAGTGTGAATAATATATAGGAAGTTAAACTCATGCACCTTGAAAGGCCATTTCTCCTTTCCATTCAAAGAATAAGTCAATAAAGTAGTTAATGTTAATTAGACCTTCCATATCCTTGATAAGTTATTAGTGAAAAATCAAATTTAGTTTTCCTTATTATACCATGAAAAAAAACCAACACCTTTCAGTTGGAACTTTTTTCTTTCAATTATAGACCCCTTTGGGTTTTGTAATTCCCCTTGTAACTTCCATTGTTACATAATGGGAATATTATATGACATGGTGTGGGTTTGTTTATAGGTCATTGTGTAAGCGTTCTAAACTATATATGATAATTGTGAGGCATTTCACTTTAATTATGAATGGATTTTGACTAGATGAAGGGATAATAATCTCATATTAATCTTTAAAAATGTCATTTCATTATAAATATGGGACAAATTCTAGTATATCTGGTCTATGGTATTAAGATAGAAGATGATAAAGATAAAATTGATATCATTCTTCACATTACCACTCCCAAAAATGTAAAGGAAGGGTGGTAATTATTTGGACATAATTCTTTCTATATAATATTCATTATGAATTTCATCTCCATTTCCTAAGAAATTTATGCTTCCAAAGTGAAATATGCTCTATTTATATGGATATAATGTAGTGATGAATAACTCTCATCATTCTAGTCATCTATTATTTCTCCACATACCGTAAAATCTCAAGAATGGAAATGAACATTAAGGATCATGTGTTATGTATGTGGAATTGTTGTTAGAGAAGTATTAGGAAAATATTATGATAAAAGTACTTATGTCATTGCTTATGAAACAAAACTATTGAATTATCCTGAAATAAACTAAACCACTATTGGTAAATATTTTTTTGTTGTAGCATTTTTTAGGAAAAATTCAGGCCTTATCTCTTATGGTATCCCATCATTTCTTTCACGGATCATTCCGTGCCGAAATAAAATTTCCAAAAACAATAATACAAGGATATATTAATTATGTGGGCTCTTCTACATATATAGTTTGATATTAACATTAAGGATAAATTATTGTGGAATTTTTTCTTGTTGATCACATCCCTAGGAGGGGATCGAATGGAAAATCACATAACCTCTCTATGTCTGATTCATTCCTTGATGGGACACTATATTCTTGGAATGAATTCCCTTTTATTACTAACATAACAAAAAAGTGTTTATGGATTACATTAAAAAATTCCATTGGTACCTTTATTAGTTGAAATTCATTTTTTGTGTTAAACATTGTGAGTTTGAAGATCTATACCTATTCATGCTCTACCTTGATCAATTCATTTTGAGATATGATCCCAAGTCAGAGAAAACATCCATTCTTAAATTCTATCATGGAGAGGCATTTGGAGAAAACTTTACTAGAACAAAAACAACATAAAATAACCTTCAATGTGGTTTATCCTGGACAAACCAAACTGAATATTATTCATATTCTCTTAAATTTTTCCTCGATGTCGATATTTAGGATAAATAACAAAAAAATCACCTAACTCTGATCCTATTTATTAAAATATTTGATTGTTGGGGAATTGATTTCATGGGACCATTCCGAATGTCTTGGGGATATTCAACATCACCTTAGTCATAGATTATTTTTCAAAATTGGTAGTGTCCATTACCACTAAATCTAATAACCATCATGTTATTATATGATTCTGGAATAAATATATAGTTTCTTGATTTAGAATTCTATGGGATATCATCTGTGATTATGGAACCCATTTTTTCAATGGTCCATTATAGACACTCATCTCTAAATATTATATTTATCACAATATTTAAACATCCTAGCATCCTAAAACTAATGGTAATGTTTAGTAGTAAAATAGAGAAATTTTGAAAACTATTGAAAATATTATCTATCCCTATATAAAATATATGCCTTATAATCACTTAGAATCCATTTTTCCATATCATACGGCATTCCAAACCCTCTTATACATGTCACCATATAAGTCTGTTTACGGAAAAAAAATTCCATTTTAATAATGAAACTGAACATAAGACCTTTTGGGAAATAAAATAAAATAAATGTTGAAATTTCATTGGAAATAAAAGAGATCAAAATACACCATAAATAATTTTTTAGAATATAGAGTGAGGGCTTATAAATATTCAACGATCAATAAATTTATAGTTCAATCCAACCAATCAATTTATCTCAATTTCAAACAACATGAATTGGGAAAATTCATGCTCATGTATAGTTCAAAAAAATATTTACACCTGGGAATGATAAGGTATAGTTGACAAGGTTCAAACATTGTTTGTCATGTATACCCCCATGTGGTAGTAGAGATTCAGGATCTCACTAGTGTTCATGTCTTTATTATCAATGGTCATAGGTTAAAACCATTCATTGAATAATTCAATGAAAAAGAAATAGAGGAGGATTTAACAGATCGAACCTATCGACCTAAAAGAAATATATATATTTAGGGTATATTTAGGTATTAAAACATTAATCAATTAAATTTATAGATGGGAAACTAGATTTTATTATAAGTTTATTAAGTGTTTGGAGATAAAAACAAATAGGTATATTTTTTATTATTTCATTTTTTCCTATTTTTTTTTCTTAAGGGAACCTCAAGGGGTTTTTGTTATGTCCTAATTTTTTTGGTTTGAATGGTTTTTTCTATTTTAAGGTTGATTTAAAAATAGAAAAAAATTTCTATAGAGTAAAAAAACCATTCCATCATTAAGTATTCTCCAAGTGACATAGATATCAATGGAGTAATCAAGATCATCATGAACATCAACTATAACCACCACGTGACTTTGTTCTATTTTTCTAATTTTAATTTCGTTTTAGAACTAATCTTATCAAATTCGACCCACTTATTTGTTTTATTTTCCTCAACGATGGGGGTAATAGTTTTTCCAATTTGCTTGTAAAAATATTGGAAATATTTTTTACTTTTTAATGAATTTTTTTCTTATATAAATAGATGGAATTTTTTTCACTTTGAAAATGAATATGAACATTTTAATATTTCAATATGAATACTATATAATTTTTCATTCAATTCTTGTGATTTAATCACATGTTTATGTTATTGATTATTTATTTTTGGAAGATTTGATGTCTATTCTAATTTTCACCATCTTCATTTCCATCAATTTAATTAATAAATTCACAAAAAAACATTCTTTGGATTGTGGGGTATTATTTGGAGCTCTTTGTGTACCATAATTAATGGAATATATTTGGTGATAATTTTAAATTTAACTTGATTATTAATAAAACTAATAAATATAAGAAAACAAATTATAAAGTTGAAACTAATGTAATGAAATGACATATTTTGTGGATTTTAACACATGGGGCCACCACATGATAGTTTCTTAGTCTAGATTAATTATTTTCATTTTTTTTTAAAAAAAATATAATTTTTTATTATTTTTTCTTAATCAAGATGATTCCAATGTATTTGAGTTGTAATTCGTTCCCTATGGTATTTGAGACAGGGTGTCATCAATAATGTCTTTCTTGAGGGGATGACTGGACTCAGTGAAATTTCAAATAATATAGAAAATTTTTAAAAAAATCCATTATTATTCATCTTAATGTTAATATGTGATTCTTATTAGCACTTTAATATTTTATCCTTTGAATAAAAATGAACTCCCATGTCTATAATGATGCATAACACATCATCATGCTTAATTTAGATTGCATGAAATTTAAAAATATATTAGAACAAAGGCATTGGCATGTGATTATCATATTATTGTGAACCTATCTTATGTTAAAATTTGTTGATTGGTTTCATAAATGTTTGGTATGAGGTCTCTTGGAGAGCATTTTTTAATAAAATGTTTTTAATAAATGGAATTCAATTTGATAATTTTTATAAGATACATTTTGATCGGGACATGAAAACTCGTCTTTATGGGTGTGATTGGCCACTAAAAGTGGATTTTATTCATAATTTATTTATTATTCTCATTTAATTCACTGTTTAATAAGAAAGTTTACTAGTGAATTTTGAATTTTGAACTTATTTTAATTACATGCATCTAATCATACTAGAAAATTCCCTATTACACTGTACATTCATAAAAAAATCTTCAAACCCCAAATGATATTGAATTTTCTATCATATTTCATATTCTGGTCTCCCATGATATAAGGATAATTATATTCCTTTGGATATTTTTAATATTCTATTAGGAATATGAACAAAATTGATCTTGGACAAAGAAAATTCTGGGTGAAGTGAACTAGATTGTGTCCCAATTAAAAGACTGCATGGTCCGTGATCTATGCCCAATGTACCCAAAACGATAAATTGTGATTCTATATTTCATCTAACAGTGACCAGTGTTATGTCTTAGTATTTAAGGGAGTTCCAGTGGCCCCAATTTGGAGATTAAATCTCAGCCCAGATTCTATGGCCTAGAAAATCATCCCAACATTTCTATCATAAATGAAAAAAATCCTATTTTTATGAAATATTATATGTTGTCAGAGGATACCTGGAGGCTTATTTTTCATATTATATATCCTACACTAATTCATCCATATAGAAGCTCATTTTGGAACACCTGTTGTATGGATGAAAATTGCCTGTGATTTTTTGTCATGTGTAGAAAATTAAAATATCATTTAATTTTCCACACACCCATGACTACCATAATTAGATAGGGTGAATTGAACTATTGGGGTGTTGATCCAAGGATCCCAAAGTGGATCTTCATGTATATACTGTTGTTTTTTAAAGGAGTTTATTAATTTTTTCATTATAATGATATGCCAGTGTTTTTTGTCTTAATATTTTCTTTCACATGTAACTTATTCTAATTCCTCTTATATTAATAATAAAATTACGTCTTATTCTCATTTATTTTGTAATTTTTTTTAATAAAATTGATAATATTTCGTTATGGTGTGATTTTTTTCTCACATTGAAAAAATGTAACCTTCACACAATGGTGTAGGGTTATTATTTCACTATTTTTACTTCATCAATTTTGTAACATTATGATGATATCTAGCATTCATTGAGATCACAACACCAATTAAGGAATAACCATTTTTTATGTTTATTATATGGAGATTCATGGGGTTGTAATAGATTTTATTTTATGTTATTATATTCATAAATTGCTTTATTATATTAATAATTCCATTCAAGAACTTATTTTCAACTTCTTCTTTTCCAATTTATTGATGAAATATTATAATTTTCAGTTTGATCCAATTACCCAGAGATATCATTAAAGTAATCTGATAAGTGAATTGGTGATCATACATGGAATGGTGTACGAATTAAATTAGATAATTCTGATTGGATTAAGCCCATTTATTTTGTGACATCTTGAACTAGACAGTTTACATTTAAAAAAACAATTACATACATTATAGTCAAAGAAACAACCTTATATTAGCCCCGATTTTATAATTATTTTATTTCTTATATTTTAGGTGTTTTATTTCTTAAATTCCAATATCATTCATTAGTAAATTTATACTACAGTATCCTAATTCAAATCAACCCCAAATATGGACACTTCATATCAAAAATCCCAAACAAATCTACGTTTTCTCATTGACATTTCATTGGTTTCTATCAATTCAACACCTAATTCAAATAAAAGGTATGTATCTACATGTAGGGAATATTTTGGTGAGTCCGATCATTTCAAACCATTATTATGAATTGACCTTATGATTATAGAGAGGATTAAATGAGGCCTTTGGGAATTTTTTTCATTTGAGTATAGTGTTAAAACAAAAGATATGCAAACAAATGGAGAAGACCATCTATGTTCTGGAGGATATGTAGTGGGAAAGTATGTTAATTATTTGTCCATAGTTATGACATTCACCTACCCTTAGTTTAATTTTAATAAAAAATACCATTCGACCATCAATATGACCCCATTCGAACCCTTGTAAGATTGACCTACATGATATCACTATGTTGGGTTAATCCATATTTGTTAGCACTCATGGGAACACATTTAGTGGGAGATACAACCTAGAAGGTGCAGATCATCCAGGAGTAGATGATTAATGTGCAGTGTTGTCATATGTTCTATGTGAACAAATGATGGAGACATTGGTAGTTATAGGAGTGATACAATGTGTTATTAAATGTTTCAACATGATGTGGATGGAAAATATTTTTACAGTGCTAAAATTTAACTCAGAGATTTATTTCCCTTTGAAGAGACAACAAACAGTCTTTGAGGTGGATTATCCCTTTTACCAACAACCATAGTTAAACCAGGTACATGGAATCATCAACCATTCATAACTAAGGTGGAATATTTATTACTTTTCAAATGTTATCGACTAGGGAGATTCATATGTTTAGGATAGATATAATTTTGAGTATTCACAATGGATATCAAGGAGTTTCAGTAGAGGATCTAAAAAGGAAGAGGAATTCCATTAGTTAATTTCCTTTTCAAGTACACTTGTCTTTAGGAGAGCACCGAGGAGGAAGAGAACCATATCCACAATCAATACCCACAACTTTTTATAAGTATTAATTTTCAGACATTATATTGAAAAAAATAAGGTGGTGTTAATTTTACATTTATTTCCATATAATTATTTAAAATATATATTGTAAAATTTTTAGATCCTAACATTGTCATAGTGTGAGATTTTGAGTCCTAGTGAACCCAAGATTTATATTTTAAAAATAAAAAAAATAATAATATCACGCCAGATAAATATTCATGAAAACCATGAATAAATCAATAAATTAGTTCTAGATCCGATGTATGAGTCCTCCATTGAGTTGAAAACAAGTTTTTTACCTTAGTGGGACATAATCATTTTCATCACATTCCATTTATGAAAAAAATCACCAGTGAAAATAATAAATAAATAAATTTAATCGTTTATTTGGTCATGTGTTGGATCAAAAAACTATCCCTCCCATTTTTGAACCGTTATATTGAATATTCATAGGGTTACATGGAAAAAGCTAATAATCAGTTGAAGAGAATGGATAACATTGTTGGTGGATGAAATCAGATCAGATATTTGTATTGGCACTAGAGGCATCATTTCTTCTAATGGAGTTCATGGAATTTGAAAATTACTATTACATGAGATCATTCTTCATTTGAGACTAGTCTAAACATGAGGTTAAATTCTTGATTTATATGTATTTACCCCTACTAATTTATCCCATGATGAAATTTGGTCAATTCCACTAACTAGAATCAATTCATGGATTGATGGTTGATATTATAGATATTTTTTTGATGTTGTATTGTTAATTAATCTTGGTTCATAAATTTTATGAATGTAAAACTAATAAGAAATGAAAAAAAGCCAGGGTTCATTACATATGTGATTTTTTATGTATTTTTTCCATACTTCTAGGCACATTAATCATGTGAAATCACATTATATCATAGATTAATGATTACATGATATTTAATAATTTCACAAATTTTTATTATTCTCAACTGATCAGTACTAAGGGTTCAATTCATTATTGATGGTGTGTTTGATATGTGATGAAGATAAAGGGTGATCAAGGGAGGATCAGGACCATATTAGTGGATCCCATAGTTGGTTTTTTGCATGAAAAATAGTATTGAAATAAGTAGTGTTTATTTTCGAGAAAATTATATTGAATAATCTATTCAACATGGACTATAAGCCCATATATTCCTAGATCTATGACTCATGGGGGACATTGTGGCCAAAACATGAAAGTGACTGTTTGAAATGTTAAGGATAAAGAACTTTGGGTTTTAATAAAACCAGTCTTGCACTAGATGTTATCTGAAGATGCATGCGGTGGTGGACCCCCAGCTATGGTGCTAAGGTTTCTGAAAAAAGTTATGCACTTCATGTCATTTAGTTCCTACCACACAGTATGTGACCTCTAGAGAGTACCTTTATATTTATTTCGAAGGATACAGGTCTATGTGATTGGTAAAAGGGATAATCCATGTACTTGAACATGACCAGAGTACATGAGATGAACCATGTACTTAAACACAAAAGAGTTCTCATGGGGTTTCCTTTATGTACACATACATAAAGATATAACACATTAAGAGTGATGATCCTAATATTCACATTATGTATCCAAGTTTTACCTACCATATATTGTGTGATTTATATTTCATGTGAGATGTATTTACATGGTAGGACTTGAGGTCTTCAATAAATTTTTTGTACACACTATTCAAATTGGGAAATCCATGTAATGGTTTTTATAACCCCTTGTTTTCTCAGTTTAGAAAAATATCCGTGGAGTAAAATTCCTTTGTCCCATCTCAAAGGGTTAGAATTTGGAATTACAAACTTAACATAGGATTTTAATACCCTTTATGGGGTCGGTTTCATGTAGATTTTTGTGTATTCCCCTACAAGACCATTATTGGATGCTCAATTAATACATAGTGTGGTTTTTGGTATCATCTAGAAAATTTTTCATAGAGTGTTGATCTGCTATCATTCATGCCAATACAGTTAGTCTTATGGTGTCCCCCATGACCCTTGGTGTGATTCTCTACATGGATGGCCATATCCTTAGGGATCTAGTGAGTAATTATGGAGAAGGTCCTATCTAACATGACCACTTGGATAAGAATCATCAATTATAGAATGGAACAATTGGTGAGTACTACTGGAAGGAGTTCTACCTTGATGACTCAAGGATTTTTCAATGCCTAATAAAGTTGGTTTAATCCACACGATACTAATTAATTATTATTTCTATATCTATGTTAGTTTATTGTATTACTATTATGAATTAACAACTCATGATACATTATGTTTGGTTTTTTTGGGGTTTCCAACTAGTTATTGCTATGATCACCTCGTTATCAAGTATTTTAACACATGTCATGAATTAAATATAAGGTAATCTATTTATCTATGTCCTAGGTGGACCATGAATTGGTGAAGCATAGTTATGAGATTTACAGACCATGGTGTATACCAGTGTTTCATTTGTTGTTAGTTCCCTCCTTATGAGCTGGTTAGACTAAATTATAGTTTTGGTTGGGATATTATTTGGAAAATTAGTTTCTTTCAATTACTTATTGGAGTACTCTAATTATGGGATAAATTATCTACAAGATTTTATGGTATAATTGTGTTTTTGCTTTCTATTTTAGGGGCATGAAGATGTGAATGATGTATAAGTAAATATTGATAATGCATAAAATTAATGGGATATTCCTGATTTATGCTAGTCTCCCCCCTAGAAAATTATATGTGGGTATGTGTTAGTCACAACAATATAATAATGGTCTATATGAGCACTGTTGTTCCTAGTCATGATAATATTTCTCAAGTAAATATGACAAACATATTGATCAATTAATAAGATTAATGCACCTACTATAGGATCCAAAAAAATTATATATCGACAAAAATATTACAAAAAATATGGTTTATATTGTAATATAATAAATATCTTCATTTAGTGAAGAGATATGTAGTGTAGATAATTATATAGTTCATATTATGAGATTGTAGTTAGAGTATTATCATGAGAAAAAAACTATGATAAAGAAGGATGTAAGAATCATTATAAAATATTACGGGAAAAAATTGAAGAAAAATGAAGAATATATCAATATAGAGATTGAAATCATTGATGAGATCATCAAAATAAAACTACATACCAATAAAAATGAACTAATGAAGAAGTTTATTGAAGAGAAAATAATGTAAAATGAAGAATAAATGAGAGTGATGTTGTCATTAATTTTAAAAATTAATATAATTTTAAATATTTTAATGAATAGTTTAAATAATTATAGATGTAAATCCCCAATAATCTATAATAGTTGATATTTATAGTATTTCAATTTAGGTTAAATCTATGCAGAAATCTACTAAAAATTTGAACATATTTTTCTTGACATTTTCTTCGTATTTAAAATATGTTCAATTATTGGGAAAACATATAATGATAAAATATATTCTAAATCTTCTAAAAAATTAATTTATTCAACATAATCCTCCTTGCTAATTAAAAAAACATTCTTGATCTATAAAATAAAGTCAAAAATACTTAATTTAATTTTATGGTCAGCATAATGGATTTAATTGAAGAATCATATGTTGTGGTTATTGAATGTGCTATGGAATTTTTTAAAATTAGGGATACACATAATGACAACTAATTTACTTAACAAGATGAATTTATGAATAATATGGGAGAATCTATACCATGTAAAATAATGAGACTCTAAATAATGTAACAAATTAATTCTCTTTATGTTTTCAATATTATAATTGTTATGATCAAGTGATTATTGTCTATGGAAAAAGTTAAATCATAGTGAACTATATAGAGAAGTGTATAGAAAAGGATCCTAGATTTATTCCTACAATAAAATGTGCAATGAAATTGAAAAAGAATACTCGAAAACAAAAATCATGCATAATAGAAGTGGGACTGAAATCAGGAATCAAAGGAAGACCATCGATCCTTAATAGTGGGATCTCATTTCAAACGAAAGGAGAAAAAAATCACGAAATATATGTATGATAAAAAAGGAGTATAATTTACATTAAAAAATTTAAAACACAAAAAACAAAATCTATTGAGTCAGAAAAAAATAACTCAAGATTTCTCAAACTCAAAATTGCGTTATTTATTTAATAAACAAAACATGAATGTACTATTTTCAACCAATAGTTTTTTAAAGAAAATATGTTTTTATTTCTAAATAAATTACATATATTTAAAAATATTTAAATATCTATGAGTCACCAGAAGAAGATGGGGAAATTTGGAAACCCATTTAAAAATTAGTGACACATCTCGTTCATTATATTTGATCCCTAAAGATCCAAATGACATATGAAATATAAAACATGGAACTATTGTCTGGATGAAATAATCAGGATTACAAAAAATTAGATTGTAAGAGACCATAGATAAAAAAATATGTATAGAGAATCGTAATTGACACATTACTAAAATTTAATTTAGTGTATGTAACGAAAAAGAGGGTTTATATTTAGACTACTAAGCCACTGGTACACATATGATCATATGTTTCTAGTCTCATAAGGAACATGGAAACCAATTGTGATGTATATTTTATTAAACTCACTTATGAATACACCTAGATGAATAATTTTCTCTTTACAGAGCACAAATCAGATGCCCTTTATGTATTTAAAATATTCAAATGAAAAGTGGGGAATGATCCTGGTGTCTATTTTTAGAATAACAGATATGATAAGAGAAAATAGTATATATGAAAAGCATATAAATCTATCAAGTCATGTATTTAATAATACATCACAATGTCACACAATACACTCCATAAAAATAGTGTCTCTAAATTAAAATATTTGAAAATTCTGAACATGGCAGTAAATATACTTAATAAAAACAAACATTTATAAATATTTTGGGGAGAATTCATGTGAACTATTGTGATTCTTAATAATAGATATTTTTTGAGATGAATGATACTAATGAATTTGTATGAGATGTGTTACATAAATACATGAAACTATAAAATTCATTAAGTTATTTGAAATACCCTTTTACAAAAAAAACAAGAATTTGGGAATGTTTCATGAATGTTTATAAGTATGGTCCTTTTTTGGTCATTTATATATCTATATTAAATAGAAAGATATTATTGAAAATATATTAAAACTAGTTCTTACTATGTTCGTTTTTAAAATTTTTTAAAAATAGAAAATATTTGTTGAGTTTATTGAGAATGATTTCGAATCTTCTTGAGAAGAACCCTGTGGATTAATGAAAAATAAGTTAATGAAAAAAATAGAATTGAGTAGGTTTCAGTTGATTTGACTCATGTGTGACAAGTTATGTGTCTTTATCATTGTATCATAAGAGGAGGAATAAAAGGATAAATAAACAATTTAATTTTGGAAATATTACTACTCAATTACGTGAACATATAAAAACTAGAAGAAGGTTGGGGTTAGAAAATGAGACATCTACTTATTTACAAGTGGAAATTTAGACAGATTATGATGATATTGAACATAATTAATATGTTACTATAATGAATGTGAAACATGACCGAATTGAAAATAACTTTATATGGGAGCAATTGTCAAGGTCTAAGAACAAAAAACAACAATTACACTATGTTTGTTTTAAAGAAAGCGATGAATGTGAAAGGAGAAGGACTGAGGAATAATATAAAGACTGCTTTTCAAGTGTTATTAAGAAAATAGATGGAACTAACATTGAATAATCACTTTCCTAATTGGTAAGACATGACACCATTAGAATATTCATGGTATTTGCAGATGAGAAGCATTATAGAATCTATGAAAGGATGTGAAATAATCATTCATAAATAGCGATCATGTAGAAGATATATATATTGAAAAAAGGAGGGTTTCCTTATTTATAATGATATGATTATATTATATAAACCTATGAAGGTACGATATGTCTAAAAACACACCCTAATATCCCGGTAAACATAGGTAGATGGATAATTGAAAAGGATGTATTTTTTAAAAGGATATGTTGATACTAATATATATAAGATGGAGGATACTATAGGGACACTTATAGTCATAGTCTATGAATAGTAAATAATTTATATAGGTGATTAATAAAAACTCTATGAAGTATTTTCTAGCGAAATGAAGAGTAATTTAGAGATATAAAAATTGGGTGAGATGTTATATTTTATGGGATAAAAAATAATTCAATAGGATTGTAATATTTCTCAATAAAAAAAACTAAATTTATATAATTGTTAAATGTATTTATATTAGACTAATTTATCAGTCTTTAAGCTATTATAGATATTGGAAAACAATTACACAATTATGATGTTGTACCATATTTAAATCAAATAGATTACAGTAAAATGATTAGAATCCTTATCCACCTAATGAATTATAGATTTTAAATCATATTAGTTGTGATAATTCCTATAAGGTTTATTAGTGAGACCAAATATTCTCAATTTCTAATAGTTGATAGAATTTAGATATACCCATTTAATGCAACAAGCTAAGACATTACATAACAAACCAATCATTATTTTTGTTTTATATATTTCAATAATTCTCAGGGGAAAGGGACCACAATGATATAAATTAAAATTAGGTGGAACATTCCCCCTCAGTGAATATTGTGAGGTATTAGAATGTAAGCAGTAATTTTTAAGGGAACTCACCACAACTGAAGCTAAATAAATAATAGTTACATGTTCATCTACTAAGACGATTAAGATAGAAGTGAATCTTACTGACTTTAGGGTTCCTTTGGATATGATATAAAATATTTCATAAAAAAATCAATGTTTAATTTTTCTTTATTAAAATCCAATTCAATACTCAAAATTAAACTATTTTTTCCTCAGGAAGCATATTATATAATAAAAATGTAGTAAAATTTTACATCAATAATGATATTTTTAGTCCCAACAGGAACATTATAAATGTTTTTACCGAAGAAGATAAAATGTTGATATTGTTATATTCATGGATAATAATCTTTATTCATTATTCCCATGTAAAATTACTATATGAGTAATAGAATCCTCTAGAAGGATATATAATTTTTCATAAATGGGTATAAATTATGAAACAACACTTTTTCCAACATGGGATGACTTCTTGACAATAGGGGGAGTGTTCACTATTTTATGAATCAATGATTATGTAGTTAATTTTTAATGGTGTATTTGTTTTCAAATGATTGTTATGGATGTAAACATTGAGGAGGTTTTTTAAAGATAATTTTCCATTATTTCATAACATTAATGGATGAAATTATCAGCAAAAACAATACAACATCTAGTGGTCATGGAATAAAATTATCATATGAGAAATTCCATAATTTAATAATTCTAATGCGATTTGGAGTGTTCTGAAATAGATATATGTTTACATTTAAATTTTTTGTAAATAGTTGTGTGATTTTTATAAAAAATTATAAATTGAGATATTGATGTAATTGTAAATCTATTGTTGTGTTTCATTCTTTCAATAGATACAGAGAGTATTTAGTGGTTATGGAGCAGTGTTTGATGATATTTATAGTGTTTTGATGTGGTTGGAGGGAACCATAATGGAGTTCAATAAGATATGTAATTGTTTTCTATGTTATTGAATAATTGTTTTAGAATTTGAATATTTAGTATTGTAAAATATTTGAAACTCCCCACATAATATATTCTAATAATTGTTTATGAGAATTACTCAATGAGAAATATTTTTTCGCATTAGAGAATTAAATTATAAAAATATTAAAATTTAAATTGGAAAAAATATTATAAAAATATAATATATAATTTTGATGTAATGGATAATTTTAAAAACCATATAAGATTTGATATATATGTAGGAATTTTATCCTACCATAGAATATTGGAGACACAAGTAGAGTATTTGTTCCCCAATATAAATATTGAACTACACATAAAATAATTGTTCCATTTTAGGCATGTTACACTACAAGGAACTTCTTCATTCCACAACATGTTCTTATAAGTTATTGTTTATTTAGTAGTAAACTATTATTCATTTATAGTGTGTTAATGTTGAAATGAAATTATATATACTAGTATTTATTTTGATGTTCGAAGAAGTTTTTTTCTCATGGTAGAAGAAAAGGTAATTTTTTGAAATATTTACTAGAATATGGGAGGATGATTTAATTTATAGGATTGTGATATTTTCACAAGAATTGGGGATAATTATTTTTCCAACCTCAAATGATACTTTTATTTTAGCATCTTATAATATATTACTATATTTCAATTATAGAAAATGAAAAATATATAAGAATTTAAATTGTACTTTGTACAAGAATAGCACCTTAGTCAAAGAAAAATATTGGCGTGGTTGAGAAATGATTAATGAAGTATGTTGAGTATGTTAGGTGTGTGTTTTTATCTTGGAAGACATATAAATAATAAGAAACAGAGAATAAGTGTGTTCTTAGAATCAAGTATGATTTCATCAGATGATATTTTTTTCCAATTTCATTATGTTTTTTCAAAAAAGTGTATGAACATACCAATGATGGGTACTTCAAATAGTGAGATGAGTAAGCTGAGTTCCTCAGAGTATATTAAATTGGTATATACTGATGTATCTATTCTCAAAGAAGGTTATTTGTGGGTTTTTGGATGGATGGATTGATGATGATATTTAGGCATCTATTTCCAAATCATCCTACATCTAATGTAATACCTTACTCAACTCTAGTGTATCATATCTTTCACTGATCCTTACAAAAGATAGTGTAACCTAAAAGAGTATTGTATGTGTTGGGATTAATGATCTTAGGGTAGTAATTATCCCAAAACCCTTATTTGGAAAAAAAATTTATGGAAAATTTTTATATACGGATATCAAACATATTCACTAAGGATTACACCCAAACACTGTGGATAAACATTGAAAAAGTTGTTATGTGGGTTTTTTTCAATAAATTCACATTATTCAACTGATGTAAATTATTTACCAGTCAAGAATTAAAACTCATAATTGGAAAAGTGGTCAATTTGAAGAATAAAATTTTAATAATAGAGTTACACTAATTCACACCTCCCCATTAAGTGTAAAAATTTGGTTCACTGGCACTTATATTGGGTAGTTATGGGTTATTGTATATGTCTTACATGGTGGGTGTGTAGTAACTCTTCTTTATAACCCCAATTATATATTTTCAATCATCATGACTTTTTTTTCTATTATTATTAATCATAATAAAACTCCAAAAAAACCCAAGATCCCAGTGAATTAAAGATGGTTGTGTTATAATAAATATGAAAATGTGGCTTAAATCCTAATTGATGTGAATTTTTAGAGTTAGTATAACCTGTAATATTGAAGTATAGTAGTAGCTACTGTATCAATAATTAAAGTAGAATACCTTTAAACTATTTTTAAGGACACTATTTACCTCCTTAATATTTTTGTATTACTTTTAAGGATTACTTGGATTGATAGTATGCAGCACACATGACATATATTTAAATGAATTACAGCTTTACTGTTTAAAAATGACCTTTATGACCCAAAAATAGTTTGGTGGGTATGAAATGTAGTAACTAAATTATGAAATATATTAAGGAATATGTATTTTATTAATTTAATCTAATTAATGTATTCCATATTTTTATAAACATTTAAAAAATTTAATAATTAGGTATATTTTTAATAAAATAAATTAATTACCTAGGTAAATTGTTTTCACCTCAGTAATGGATACAAAGGGTTAAAAGGGATAAAAAATGTAATAACATCTATAAATCTCCAAAAAAATTACCTTTATTTACTTTTACGAGTTTATTTATACCAACAATCATCCAAAATATGATATTATGTCAATTTGGTATAATATCCCTTTTACGTTGACATCTATATTATCATAAGTAAAGAAAAAATATGCAATGTCACTAACTTCTATTTAATATCTCTAATAAGATTTCATAGGGATAAAAAGTTGTTAAGAATGGATATAAATTGATTTGAAGATGAATATATTATTTATAATATTAATTTATTTTCAGTTTTTAGTAATGATATAATTATCATGAACCCTAATTGGAAAATGACATGTCACTTCTACAAGATGTAGAAAATCAATTAACTATCGTTAAAAAAATTGTACGTAATATTTATTGGAATAATTATATGATAAATATATTTAATGGTTAATTATAATTTATTAGTGATGGTGAAAGTGTTTATTTTTTAATTACATTTTTATCTATATTCCTTTGAAGTCAATATATGTTAATATTTATGAAAGAGACATATAATTATATTTATAATTTAATAAATATTTTTTTAAAAATATGTATTCAATTTTTTTATATTTTCTCAAATGTATTGTAAAGTGTTTATAATATCATTCATGGATCATGTAAGTTCCATTTCGTATTTTTAATATTACATTTTTTCCATTAAAGTCTAAATATTTTTGAAAACACCATTTATTTTTTTCAAATAAAAGGTGGTTAATCTAAAATTCCCCATACCACATATGAGTTCAGATTATCTCTTAATCCTATTCCAAAATACCTACTATAACTTCTAATACCATTTTTCTCTACCTTTGAAGTGGTCAAATTTAATTTTAACAAAGGCATAATGATCAATTATATGGTGGCATCTCAAAGAGAAAGGTAAGTGATTCAAAGCCTCATTCACCTTTTTGAATTATGTTTATTTATCATGAAACATATTAATAATTAGTAGATATTTCATAAATTATTTTTTTCCTAGGATACAAAAATATATTTTATCAATTTTTTATGTGGTTTCACTTGTTACCCCTTGAAAAATTCTTCTTTATAATTCATCATTATGTTAAAATGTGGTGTTTTTAAGGGAGGCATTTTCCTTTCAAATTATTCTCGTTCATATTAAATAATGAATTTAATAACACCAAATGTATATTAAAAAATTGTTTTATAAATTATCAAATTTATTTTATAAAATAAACTTATATACTATGATTACACTTCTTTTAAAGAATTGTAATTAATTTTTTAAGAATTGTTGTTTTGGGAAACCTATTTGAATGATGATGTTTTCAGGAGTTACGGTTTCTCGTATGTATTCAAGAAAATTGATTTTATAAATCAATATAAAATTAATATTAAAATGATAATATTATTAGTATTCTCTCATTGTATATTAATTTTATAATAAGGATATTAAATTTAAATATATATGGTTATTTTTAATCATAAAAACATTCTTATTAATAGAGGTTTTTAATATTGTAAAAATACAATGACCTATAAGACCTCCAAAATTATGGAATTATGTTTGATGTATGCTGTGAATATTTTACATTTTAAATTAACATTTAACCAAAAGGTTTTTCGATTCTGAATATATAAAATATATTTATAGATTATGAAACGAACGATCCCAAATATGGAAGATGTAATCTATACCGAATTAGAAAATAAATGAATCATAATAATAATGGATAAAAATGAAGTAATAAACATGAATTGGCTTTAAAAATAACTTATTTATTTAATATTGTTTTATTATTTCATAATTTAATTTTGTTATAATAAAACTATGACCTGAGGTAAGGGGATTTATTTAACTCAAATTTTATTCATTGGGTTATATCACATATTAATTGACTATGATAAGCTATGAATAGGTGTTTTATAACCCTTCGGTATTTATTTTTTTTAGAATTTTATTATGTGGAATTAAATTTATTCTAGATAATAATTTTTTTGATCGATTTATCTTTCAAATTTTATGATCTTTGTTATAGTTTCTATGTCTTAATATCAATTCCCTGAGACATGTTTCTTGTTATGAACGACAAATTATTTTATATCGTGAACATACTACCCCTTGAATGTGTAATGACATATTATTTAAATTAAATAATGAGGTTTCTATAATAATATAATTTTGGTTCCCCTAAATGGAATTTATATTAAACCACATCTATAGTTATTAGGGTTTCAAATCTCAACAATTTTTCATTGGGATAGGTTTTGATCGATAGACCTATCTTTATTTAAAATATGTATATACAATATATTTGACATATTAATCAAATAATAACATTATACTCAATAATGTTTTAGTTAATTCTCATGTTCATTTTTTCACAGGGTTTTTAGTTTAAAAATGTTTTAAATTGGTTTCTTTAAAATCAATTCTTTTTCAGTTTTGAAGTCTTTTACTCTAAAACTTTCCCTCCTATGAATTTACCATGATTAAAAAATAAAATTTTTCAAAACATAAAATACATTTGAATTTATTTTTCTGTGGTTTTTTAAAGAATAATCCTTATGTATCTTCTTTTGGGGTTTTTATTTTTTGAATGTTTTCAAAAGAAATGGGAAATAATTATTATTTACAAATGTATATATGTAAATGACATTATAAATGATTTTTAATTAGATTAAAAATATTATAAATTATTAAATAACTTAATAAAAATATTACCATGGGATGTTATCCACTTTTCTCTCTTTATGAACTATATATATTTTTTTAAATATGTTTTAATGAAACCCTTTTCTTTTCCATGGGTTAATCATGTTATTATGGGAATAATTGTTGCTTCTACGAATTTTATGATGAAATAAAAGTTATATATAATTTATTCATTTTATAGTAATTATACATTATCTATTATGATGGGTGAGATTGATAGAGCTCATGAAAAGAATTGATCCCAATATATCTCTGCAATGTATTGTGATATTTCACAATGTTAATAGGAAATAATTTACAACTATTCGATTAGTGATAACTAGTTAGGTTAATCCTATGTGGGATACCTATTATAAATTATTGAATAATGGGTAAAATAGAAATGAATGTGTGTGGTACTGATAATGACCCTAGGAACCAATATGGTTTCCTTATTCTTAGTAAGATATCTAATAGTTCCTTTGAAGAAATACAAATTTCACATATCTCATAACATGTTTCTCATTTTAATGTTGTCTTATTATAAATCTCTATTTCATGAATCATGATTTATAACCTAGGTGTTAATGGTTATGAATTCAATTATAATAGTACCAAAAACATCTATTAAGTAATCATACAATTATTATTCTATTTTGATCACTAAGGACAACAAATTGATAATGAACATGTTTACACTTATGAAGAATTCGATCTCACTCTTCTCATATTTCAATTTCCACAGGTTATTAAGAGTAATTAAATTTATTGTTTCATGGAAAAGATTTATGCATCCAAAATTTAATGGAATTATTTTATGACTAATCATATAATATTAGAATCTTGTTATATTGGGGAAATTACCATTAGTATCAAAAGACATGGGTTTATTTACGTAAGAGGTTTTTCCATGTTCTCTAAAACACTAACATTAAATGCTCTCAGGATTATATGTGAGTCAAATTTTCTAATTAATAATGGAATTATGTTTGGTTAAAATTGATCCACATGTGTTTATATAAATTATTCAATTATAATGAATAATATTTTAACACTCTTTCCATGTAAAAGGGTCTATCAAATTATTGTCTTTATCAATTAAAAGGGTTTATATCACTTTAGAAGTTATGATTTTAATAAATGAGGGAAATTTAAATGTTACAGATCTAATACTGTGTTAAATATTATATGGTAAATAAAAATGTTATTGTTATGGATAACCATTTAAGGCTTTACGTGAAAATATTTTATGATGATTATTAACATTTTGGGATATATAATAGATTATTAAGGTATATATAAAACTTAGGTTTAACATAATGGTAATTTTGGAAGAATTATATTAATTTTGTGTGCATCTATGATGAATAATATAAGATATAATTTTAATATAATACATTATTTATGTTTATGGTAATTTGGATGTAGATATAGTTATTTGTTTAATGATTTAGGTTATACTTTAATATTATTAATTATTTTTTTAGACTAATGTATTATTTCTTCATACAGATGTTAATTAACATTTTCATCACATTTCACTATGGAAACTATATTGGTTTTTATAAAAAAAATTAGGAATATATTATTATCTATTTATGGTGCTCGTGATATATTAAATGTTGATTGTCATGTTATTGGAATATGAAAGATTAAATTGGATATTCATGATTTAGAATTTCACTTGAAAACTAGGCAGGAAAAAATTGAAACAAGAATAAATTGATGAAATTTTATTTATGTATTTGAGGAATTAATGTATGTATATATTATCATATTCACTGACATTATGATAATATAATACCTCAACTATAGAAAATGAATCCTGAAATGAAAATGTAATCCTTTCACAATAATTTCTGATGATTTAATGGGATCTTCTCTCTTTGTGAAAAATGTAATTTTAATGTATAGATTATTAAAAAAATTATCATAATATTATTTAAGATATAATGTTTATTTAGAATATTTCTTATTTTAATTAGTGGCTATTTCACTTTCATATAAATATTTTCACATCCCTATGACGTTATCCTTATTTGGGAACCTGATTATGGGTTATTCCCAGTTAGCATAATATATACATTTTATAATTTTCAAAAAGATTATTTATTATCCCTTATATTGATGTGGGTATTAAGAAATGACATTTTTAAATGATGTAATGGTATTACATTGATAGTACAATTATTTTGTTCATGTCCTTAGAATGGACTATAAAAAATGATTTAATCCCTTTTATCAAACATGGTATTAAATTATAAGGATAAAATTTCATCATGTCTGTAGAATGTAACACGCTAATAGTTTAGTATACGTCAATTAAAATAAGTACTTTTTTTTCTAGTAAGTACCAAACAAAACTCTGAGATTAATGAACTAAAATAATATTTTTTAAATATGAGACTTATATCATAATTGTTGTATTGGTGGGTATAAGTAAGAATAAATGAGTTATAAAATATATGTATAAATTATTCCCTAATAAATATTTATTTTTAATTCATTGTAAATATGCACTCAATTATCAATGATAAAAATTAAATCATACAAGGTTAAGAACATGTCATATTTAATAGGGGTGTTTTTAAATAGAAACAAGTTTTCATTAATTTATTTATTTTAATTTAAAATATAAACATAATAATTTTAAAAATTAATATTATTAAAAAGGAAATATTTTTTGACATAAAAATATCAAAATTATTATAGGCTGATATTCTAGGAAATTTATAAAATTGATGATTTTTACATATATAGTGACAAAATCATTTTTTTCAAATACCATAACTTTGTTGACATTATAATGATGCAAGATTGAAATAAATATTTATAATACATATGGAATAGTTAACAAGTGTTTGTGGAGTAAAAAATCATTTTAAATAATTATTTTGAATTTTGAAAAAAATGATTGATTTTTTACTAGGATTTATGTTATAATATTATTAAAAACATATTTAGGATATTTGATATTAATTGTTTAGATTAAACTCAAATTTTTCAATTTCCAAAAAATTATTTGAAATTTAGTTTTATATTTATAATACAGTTGTAGTCCTTATAATAAATAATATACATAATTTTTGTGTGAAATCATTTATTAGGCTTAAAACAGGTGTATTTCATATAAAACCTTTTTCATGAATTTTATATAAATTTTCTTAAAGGAAAATAATAAAACATTTATAAATGAAATATGATAAAATATTTTCTATTTTCTTGATCACTATATCTTAATTTTGTTAGTATGTCCTTTTTTTAATATTAATTACCTACTAATGTAAAATGTTTTTACATTAGTAAATGATAAAATTGGTCGAATGGGTCTAAAAATATGGGATATTGTAACTAAATATCATAAAATGTTTTTTACTTTATTGTTTTAGTTTATTAATAGTACACACATTCTATATTTGAATATATGTTAATATTTTTCCAATTTTTTCCTATTTAATTTTATAGTATTTTATAAAATGAATAGTTATGAAATGTTAGAGACAGTTTTTTAATATCAATAATGTGTTATTATAGGGGAGGAAGAATTTATGAATGATTATAAGTGATAACTTTTCCTATAATTTATTTTTTTATGATTTTAAATTTTTTTAAATTTATAGTTATGATTTTATTACCTTAACGATTTATGCAATACCGATGTTGCGCATATGAAATAAATATATAAATAATGTCATTGATTTTAGGGAAAATAAATGAAATTTGTTTTGAATGAATTACAGTGTGATAATAATTTCGTGTGTACATATAAATCATTAATGATCGTAGAAATTTTAAATATTTTAATTTCATTTTAATCTTGTTGATTTTAATTCCAAAATATCTGAATAGACACATAAGTGACTTTATATGATATTTACAAATTATACATTATTTTTAAACCATTATAAAACAAAAAAATAGTACATTTTACCATGTATATAAGAATAGGTAAACCCAATAATTAATGGTTCATTTATTTCCCATAATAATTTTTAAAATCTCGTTTTGAATCCTCGAAGAATAAATATTTCCCAAATCTTCCTAAATTTTGACTATAAAGGGGATTAATATAACACTTCTGAATACACATATCTATTTAATTGTTTTAATTTGGAATGAAATTCCAATTCAACATTCAAATAAAATTTCCACAGGCCTCTGGGGGTATCAAATGTTTCGTTAACAATTACCTTATATTAAATTTTATGGTGGAATCTCAACATTTAAGTTAACAGTTTCCAATAATCATTCTCCTTTATTTAATATGGCTATGTATAAATCACATTAAAACATCTCATAAACTTATTCCTTGATTAAACTCAATTTTCATGGATTTTATTTGATCAAGTGATGATGTGGGTCACTTTTACCTCTAAACATACTTTAATATATATAGAATTATTATTTCAATATGTGTGTTTTTTGAAGGAAGCGTTTTCTCATCAAAATATCTTATTACATTTTAAATAAAAAATTAAAATCCTAAAAAAATTATCCTGAATAAATAATAATGTAATTATCAATTTTATTTTATAAAATACATATTTAATAAGATTTAACTTCTTATAAATTATTTTGAAAAATGTCATTCATAGTTGTAGTTTAACGCAACATATGTAAATGATGATATTTTCATTAATTATTGTATCCCATGGGTATTCCTACAAATTTATTTTATGATTTTATATTAAATTAATTTTAAATATAATATTTTATTATAACTCTATAATGGTAAATAATCCTTTATAAAAATAAAATTTAATATAATTAAACAATGGTATTTTCAACAACAAAACCAAACAAGTTGAGGAATTTTTTAATGATTGTAATATCCTACTTAATAACCTTCTTCCTGACCTAGGGAAAGAAAACATACAAAAGGGTGAGCTCAAATGCTCAGTAAGGGTAAACAAAAGAAATATCAATCACATCATATTCATAATATCATAACATTTTAGAAATCATAACCTACAAAAGAGATCATAATTTCATAAGATTGTATAAATCAATAATCATAACTTAAAACATTAAACTTTGTATCATACACACATCATCATAGAGAGTCATTTCATATTAGTCATGACTCATTGCCAAGACTATCTTAGTGGAAAAATTCCATTTCTAAACCGAGTTCACTCCTCGTTTCAGTCCTGTATCACTGAACCAGATTAACCTGCCATTCCAGCCATGTCTATCTCATGAGATATAAATCTTTACCCAATTCATTCGATCGAGATATAGGTCCCACCCATCTCATAATGAAGCCATTCTTATGTGTGCCCCAAAATCATAAATCATACATCATAACATAACCCATGTAATTAAAATGGGATTCTTAATCATCATTCCATCATAACATAATCCATATAAGATAAAATTAAATCATAAAAATAATTCCATCATAACATAATCGAAACAATATTAAAATAGCGATAGAAATAGAACCCTATATTATCTTAGATGGAAAATAATTTTTATAAAACACTTGAACTCCATTCTTGAGGAAAATATCATTTCTACTTCAAAAACCATTTTCCTTTATTAATATGTCATATAATTTTAAACTAAAATAAGTTTATTAAAAATAAACTTGAAAACATGTAATGGAAGCTTCATGGAAATAATTTACTAAAAATCCATTCATGCCGTATAAGTTAAAAAAACATTCTTCTCGTACTTTGGCCAGAAAAGTCAAAAAGTACATCGTACGAAAAATGACGAAAGAATGCTTTCATATATTTTACTAAAAACTCACCGAAGGTTAAAATTGGATTAAAAAATTTTAGTAAGATATAAATAATATTACATATTGAGTAAACATGGATGTGGATGATAAATATTCCCCTGTAAATTCTGAAATATATACAATCTCGGATAAAAATTGATATTGCGAGATTTTCCTTTACCATATGTCTGATTTTCTTCGTAAGTGTCTAAACCTCCTGTATAATGATTTTAATAATGTCATTAAATTATTATCTAATAATACTCATTGTTATCATATCATATATATAGTCATATTCTTATCATCTTATTAATAATATTTCATTGCTACTTGTTATTCGGGTGTTCATTACTTTTTGTTCTTATGCGTGTTTTGTCTTATAAATTCTTATTCATCTTTTTAAGTTATAGATACCTAATTTACATAATTGTATTATTGTAATATATATCATATTTATTCATTCATTTCATTTATATAATCATTATGCAATGAAGATCATGTAGAATGAGTAGCATCACATCGTGGAGACGGTATTCCGTACGTACGCACGAGCGATGATATCATTCCCATGATCGTGGAATTGTATTGGAGTGTATGAATACTATTTCAGAATGAATATCACTTTACAATAATCATATATAGTTATTCTCTACACCATTATACACATCCAAATAAGGTGGTGGTGGAAAACAGATTACACCACGGCGTGGAGATGGTATTCCGTACATACGCACGTGTGGTGATTTCATTTTCTATAGGATGGATAGATGGTGAAATAGGGTTGTTTCATATTTATAATAACATATCAGTATATGAGTGATACTGATGTTATTAATTCACAATGAAACAAATAATGAAGAAGAATTATAAGAATAAATAAATTTGAAAGAATAGGTAACAGACATTACCTATTCTTTGAAGCGCCTCTTCTTAACCTCCTCTTAGGGAACTAAATATGGTATTTGAAGAAGACCAGGACATCTAGGATGTTCCTAGGGAAGTGGAAGGGAGAAATTGGCAGGGTTTTGCAGAGAATGAAATCTCAATGTGGTGTGAGGAAGAGAGGGAGGAGGTGCATTTTTATAAGGGAGGAGAGGGGTACCTTAGGAAAACATAAAATATTATTTCATTATAAAGTCATATTCGGTTTTTAATAGCTTCAAATTGATTTTTTCGAAGATAAGGTGCATATTGGTCGACATCCTCTCATCCAATAGAATTTAGACATGTTTATGTCTCTATTTTAACCTTATCATTTAGATTTAACTTTAAGTTAGATAATTCAACTTTTACCGTGTCTTCTTGTTTTCTTACACTATTAGGTTAATAAACTTAAATTAACAAGCCAAAAGAACCACAAGTTGTTTATAATTAATATATATAACATTATATATGTCCTTTGGCTGAGCCTTATATTTTTAGGAATAAAATAACAATTAATAATATACTATTTGTTTTAAAAACTATTTTTTTTCAATTTTGACAATATTTGGTAATTGATTTTTTTGAAACTCATAACAGAATTATTAGTTCTCAAAAAGTTAATTAAATCAATAATAACATGTCATATTGACCAATTAAATTATTTTAAATCATAAAACGACTCAAATTACAGTTATTTGGGTATTTATAACATCAATTATGTCAATATTTTATTAATAAGATAATTAATACATCATCATTGTGTCATAAATAAATTAAACTATTTAATGTCTAAAAATTATAAATAAAATACTATTATGTAGTAAATCTTTTTACCTTTTTAATTAATATTTATATTCTAATTTATCTTATGTATAACCTTATATTAAAAATTATTTAGTTATTAAACGTTGATTTTACCTATTTTAACCCTTCTTTAAATAAATTAATAATAAATGTCCTAATCTAATCCTAGTCGGCCTAGACGGTCATATTTTATTCCTAAGGTTGTTTTTGGTCGAATTAAACTTATAAAATAGAATTAGGACATGTGTTACGGTAATAATAATATCATTTTTACCATTAATTAATCTATTTACATTTAATCGTGGTAAAGAAATGTAAAAATTTACTATTCATAAAAAATTATTTTCATCTCATTGAACCACATTTTAGTCCTTGATATTAACCACGTCTCTCGGATTTTCGTAATTCAACTCAGAGAAGGGGTAAAATTAAGTTTTATGTGAGTTTGGAAATTATCCTTGGAGGTGGGTAAAAGACGGTGAAAAGTTCAATAAAATTTTTATATATCATAAATTATTATAAAATTACTCTAATGAATTAAATTAAACTTATACAGGTATTATGTGTCAATTTTGACCTAATGTTAATTTAAATAAAATAAATACTTATTTAAATAAAAAGTCGGATTTTAAATAGTAACCTAGTGTTTTCACAATTTATCAAAAATTTAATGTTTTCATAAAAATACCAAAATTTCACCCTAGGCTAATTTTGATATTCTGAATCCAAAAATAAAGTCCATTTTGAATGATGAAATTTAAAAAAAATTAAAAATTGGGTATTATTATTCATAACAGCTATTTTTAATAATATTTTAATAGCATATCGTTGTTTAGTGAAACTCGGTATTGCGTACAACACAAGCTATCGAGGAAGGCCATGGTTGCATCTAAAGCAAGTCAAATATAGTTGTGTGTAATGAAATAATCCATTTATGATTTATGAAAAAAAAATATTACTCAGAAAAATCTCGGGTGTTACATTTTACCTCCCTTAAACTGAATTTCGCCATCGAAATTCGTCACTTTGTAACAAGCAGATGAGGATACCTCTCCCTCATCATATCCTCAAGCTCCCATGTAGCTTATTCTTATTGGTGGTTCCTCCATAAAACATTCACCAAGCGAGTGGTCTTCTTCCAATGGACTTTTTCACTACGATCCATAATCTCTATTGGGTTTTCTTCATAAGAAAGATCTTTATCCAGTGGTTAAACTTCTGAGTTGAGTACATGTGAAGGATCGGGTATGTACTTTCTCAGGAGAGATACATGGAACACATCATGAAATTGAGAGAGATTCGGTGGAAGAACCAATTGGTAAGCTACCTTCCCAACACGATCCATTATTTCAAAAGGACTGATATACCTAGGGCACAACTTTCCCTTCTTTCAGAATCTCATTACTCTCTTCCAAGGAGATATTCGTAAGAACACTTTATCACCCACTTAAAACTCTTGGTCTTTTTTTCAGTTGTCGTCGTAACTTTTTTGTCGGCTTTGAGCTGCTCTAATGTGTTGTTGAATAGATCTGACCTCTTCTACAATCTCATCAACAAGATCAGGTCCTAATATCTTTCTTTCCCCAACTTCATCCCAACAAGTTAGAGTCCTACATTTATTTCAATAGAGAGCTTTATAAGGAGCCATCTAAATACTAGAGTGAAAGCTATTATTATAATAAAATTCCACCAAAGGTATGTGTTGATCCAAACCACCTTTGAAATCCATAGAGAAAGATCTCAACATATCTTCTAGAGTTGGATTTGTCCTCTCAGACTGACCACCTTTCTGAGGATGATAAGTAGAGCTGGAACTCAACTCTGTATCCAGAGTATGTTGAAGACTTCGTATAACGACCCAAACTTTACATACATTGTTAATAATTCAAAATTGAAGAACACTTATTATAACAAATAACAAAACCATGGTAGGACCTTATATGTATAGTGTCTTTAGAAACAGGGAACCATAAACAACAAGCTCATAAAAGCATCTACATTGTCTCCCATTTATTTCATCATATCTAGAGTCCATTTTGGCATATCCTACATAATAACTTTCTTCCTGACCAGGGGAAAGAAAACATACAAAAGGGTGAGCTCAAATGCTCAGTAATGGTAAACAAAAGAAATATCAAACATATCATATTCATAAGAACATAACATTTAGGAAATCTTAACCTGTAAAAGAAATCATAATTTCATAACATGGGATAAATCATAGTAGTAAAATGTAATCCAAATAATAATAACATAAAACATGAAACTTTTTTTCATACACACATAATCATAGAGAATCATTTCTTAGTATTCAAGACTCTTTTCCAAGAATTTTTTAGCGGACAAAGTCCATTTCTGAACTGAGTTCACTCCTCGTTTCAGTCCAGTTTCACTAAACCTGATTAACCTACCGTTCTAGCCATGTCTATCTCATGAGATATAAATCTTTACCCAATGCATTGGAGGGAGATATATTTCCCACCCATCTCATAATAAAACCATTCTTATGTGTTCCACAAAATCATAAATCATATATCATAGCATAACCCAAGTAATTAAAATGGGAATCTTAAACATCATTCCATCATAAAATAATCCATATAAGATAAAAGGATGTCATAAAAATAATTCCATCATAACAAAATCAAATAAATGAAAAAATATGGATATAAACATAACCCAATATTATCATAGATGGAAAATAATTTTTATAAAACACTTGAACTCCATTCTTGAGGAAAATATCATTTCTACTTTAAAATCATTTTTTCCTTTCTTAACATATCATACAATTCTAAACTAAAAGAAGTTGATTAAAAATAAACTTTAAATCTTGTAAAGTAAGCTTCATGGAAATAATGTTCTAAATATCCATTCAGTCTGTATAAGTTAAAAAACATTTTTCTCGTACTTTGGTCGGAAATGTCAAAAAGTACCTCGTACGAAAAACGATAAAATATTCCTTTCATATCTTTTAATAAAAACTCACCGAAGGGTAAAATCGGATTTAAAAAATTGTAGTAGGATAGAAAAAATATTACATACTGAGGAAACATGGATGTGGATGATAAATATTCCTCAGTAAATTATGAAGTATAAACAATCTTAGATAAAAATGAGATTGCGAGATTTTTCCTTACCTTAGATACGATTTGCTTCGTAAGTATCTGAACCTCCTGTATAATGATTTAAATAATGTCATTGACTTATTACAGAATCATACTTATTGTTGTGATATCATATATGGTCATATTCCTAGCTTCTTATTAGTAATATTTCATTGCTACTTGTTATTCGAGTGTTTATTTCTTTTTGTTCTTATGCGTGTTTTGTCGAATAAATTCTTATTCTTCTTTTTATGTTATAGATATCTCATTTACAGAATGGAATTATTGTAACATATATCATATATATTCATTCAATTCATTTATATATTCATTATGCAATAAAGATCATGTAGAAGGAGTCGCATCACATCATGGAGACAGTATTCCGTACGTACGCATGAGCGATTATATCATTCCCATGATCGTGGAATTGTAATGGAGTGTATGTATACAATTTCAAAACCAATATCACTTTTTGATAATCATATATAGTTATTATATACACCATTTTACACATCCAAGTAAGGTGGTGGTGGAAAACAGATTACACCAAGGCGTGGAGACAGTATTCTGTACGTACGTATGTGAGGTGATTTCGTTTTCCGTAGGATGGATAGATGGTGAAATAGGGTTGTTTCATACTTATAATAACATATTAGTATATGAGTGATACTTATTTTATTACTTCATAATGAAACAACTAAAGATGAAGTAGTAGAAGAAGAAATAATGTTGAAAAAATCGGTAACAGACATTTCCTCTTTTTTGAAGCGCCTCTTCTTAACCTCCTCTTAGGGCACTATATATGGTCTTTGAAGAAGACCAGGACCTATAGGATGTATCTATGGAAGTGGATATGAGAAATTGTCAGGTTTTGGACGAGTGTTAAGGCTAAAAGTGTTGTGAGGAAGAGAGGGAGGAGGTTCCCTTTTATAAGGGAGGAGAGGGGCACCTTAGGAAAACTTAAAATATTATATTATTATAAAGTCATATTCGGTTTTTAATAGATCCAAATTGTTTTATTTCAATGATAAGGTGGGTATGGGTCGAAATCCTCTCATACAATAGAATTTAGACATGTCTAGGTTTATATTTTATCCCTATTATTTAGATTTAACATTAAGTTAGATAATTTAACTTTTATTATGTCTTCTTGTTTTCTTACACTATAAGGTTAATAAACGTACTATAACAAGAGAAAATAACCCCTAGTTGTTTATTATTAATATATATAACCTTATCTAAGTCATGTTTCCAAAACATAGATTTTTAGGAATAAAATAACAATTAATAATATAATATTTGTTTTAAAAACTATTTTATGTCAATTTTGAATCTATTTGGTAATTGATTTTTGTGAAAATCATAATAGAATGATTAGTTCAATAACAGTTAACTAAATCAATACAATCATGTCATATTAACCTATATAATTATTTGAATTCATAAAAAGTCTCAAATTAAATTTATTTGGGTATTTATAACATCCATTATTTCAATATTTCATTAATAAGATAAGTACTGCATCATCATTATGTCATAACTAAATTAACTTATTTAATGTCTAAATATTATAAATAAAATTCCATTATGTAGGAAATCGTTTTAGCTTTCTAATGAATATTTATAGTCTAATTTATCATATATAAAACCCTATATTAAAAATAAATTAGTTATTAAACTTTTATTTTAACTATTTTAACCCTTCTTTAAATAAATAAATAATAAATGTCCTAATCTAATCCAAGTGGGCCTAAATGGTCATATATTATTTCTAAGGTTGTTTTTGGTCGAATTACACTTATCCAATAGTATTATGACTTCTGTTAGGGTAATAATAATAACTTTTTTACCCTTAATTACCCTATTTACTTTTAACCGTGGTAAAATAAAGTAAAAAGATACTATTCACCAAAAATTATTTTCATCTCATTGAACCACATTTTAGTCCTTGATATTAACCATTTCTCTTAGATTTTCGAAATTCCACTCACATAAGCAGTAAAATTAAGTTTGATATGAATTTGAAAATTCTCCTAGGAGGTGGGTAAAAGGCAGTGAAAAGTTCAATAAAAGTTTTATATATCAACAATTATTATAAAATGACTTAAATGAATTACACTGAACTTATATAGGTATTATGTATCAACTTTGACATAAAATAAATTTAAATAAAATAAATAATTATTTAAATAAAAAGTCGGTTTTTAAATAGTAACCATGTGTTGTCACTATTCATCAATAATTGAAAGTTTTCAGAAAAATACCAAAATTTCACCCTAGGGTAATTTCGATATTCTGAATCCAAAAAATGAATTCCATTTTGAATGATGAAATTTACAAAATTTCAAAAAATGGGTATTAAAATTCATAACGACTAGTTTTAATAATATGTTAATAGCATATCGTTGTTTAGTGAAACTCGGTATTGCGTACGATGCAAGCTATCGAGGAAGGTCGTGATTTCATGAAAACAAAGCCAAGCTAGTGCTGTGTTTAGTGAACGATTCTTGTGATTATGTATATAACATAAAAACAAATCATATCTCATAAAAATCTTGGGTGTTAAATTCTACCCCCCTTAAAATTAATTTCTCCCTCGAAATTTGTCACTTTGTAACAAACATATGAGGATACCTCTCCCTCATTATATTTTCAATCTCCCGTGATGCTTCTTCTAATTGGTGGTTCCTCCATAAAACTTTCACAATGAGAGTGGTCTTGTTACGTAGAACTTTTTCTCTACGATCTAGAATCTCTATCTGCTATTTTTCATAAGAAAGATATTGCACTAGCGGTACAACTTCTGAGCTTAGTACATGTGAAGGATTGGGTATGTACTTTCTCAAGAGCGATACATGGAACACATCATGAACTTGAGAGAGATTCAGTGGAAGAGCCAGTCGGTATGATACCTTCCCAACACGGTCCATTATTTTGAAAAGACCGATATACCTAGGGCTCAAATTTCCCTTCTTTCGAAATCTGAGTACTTTCCTCCAAGGAGATATTCATAAGAACACTTTATCACCCACTTCAAACTCTATGTCTTTTCTTCGGTTATCGGCATATCTTTTTTGTCAACTTTGAACTACTATTATGTGTTGCGGAATATATCTGACCTTTTTTCCATCTCATTAACAATATCAGGTCCTAATAGCATTCTTTCCGCAACATCATCCCATCAATTTGGAGTCCTGCATTTCTTTCCATAGAGAGCTTCCTAGGGAGCCATCTGAATACTGGAGTGAAAGCTATTATTATAAGAAAATTACACCAAAGGTAGGTGTTGATCCCAACCACCTTTGAAATCCATAGAGCAAGCTCTCAACATATCTTCTAGAGTTTGAATTGTCCTCTCAGACTGACTGTCTGTCTGAGGATGATAAGCAGTGCTAAAACTCAACTCTGTATCAAGAGTATGCTGAAGACTTCACCAGAACATTGAGGTAAACCTCGGATCCCGATCAGATATAATGGAAAGTATTACCATGCAATCTTACCACTTCCTTTACATATATCCTGGCAAGATGATCCAAAGAAAAATCCTCTCTAATAGCAATGTATTATGAAGACTTTGTAAGACGATCAACTATCACCCAGATAGAATTATTGACTTTGGATGTTTTAGGAAGTACAGTGACAAAGCCCATAGTGATGTTTTCCTATTTCCATTAAGGTATGGGTAATGGTTGTAACATCCCCTTAGACTTCTCTCTCTCAGCTTTAACTTGCTGACAAACCCAACATCGAGAGACATATTCAGCAACATCTCTTTTCATGCCATCCTATAAGAAGTATTATTTCTGGTCCCTATACATCTTTGTGCTTCCAGGATGAATAGAGAATGAAGAACTATGAGCCTCATCCAGTAGCTCCTTCATTAATTCTGGGATGGGATGAACAAAAACCCAATTCCTGAACTATATTATCCCAATACAATCAAGGTTGAATTCAAAAACATTTCTCACCTTCTTTTGTAACTCTACATCTTATTTCTATGCCTCTTTAATCTTCACATTTATATATGGTTGAACATTCATTTGAGAAAGATAATATTTTTCCCCTTCCATTATAATTCCAAGATCCATCCTTTGTAAATCCATAAATATTGGATCTTTTGTGATCCTCATCATGGATAAGCTAGCATGGTCTTTTCGACTTAATGCATCTGCCACCATGTTTTCTTTCCCAGGGTGGTAATGAATTGAGCACTCGTAATCCGTAATCACCTCCAACCATCTTCCTTGGTGCATATTCAGCTCCTTTTGTGTGAAAATATACTTTAAACTTTTATGATCAGTACAAATATCACACCTTTCACTATAAAGATAATGCCTCCAAATCTTTAATGCATTGATTACCGCAGCTAACTTCAAATCATGAGTTGGGTAATTTTGCTCATGGATTTTCAACTGTCGTGTGGCACAAGTTATCACCATATCATTTTTCATACGAACACACCACAACCCCTTCTTGGATGCATCACTATAGATCAAAAAACACTCTCCACTACAAGGAAGTGTGAGTATAGGTGCACTGGATAACCTTCTTTCCAACTCCTTGACATTATCTTCACATTCCTTCGTCCACATGATCTTATCTCCTTTTCAAGTCAACCTGGTGAGTAGATTAGATAATTTTGAAAAATCATTCACAAAACATCGATAATATCCAGCCAAACCAACAAAACATCGGATCTCATTTACTTTTGTTGGTCTCGACCAACTTTTGATAACATCTTCTTTTGCTGGATCCACAGATATCCCCTCTTTTGAGATTATGTTACCCAAAAATGCATCTTTTTGAATCCAAAATTCGCACTTAGTTAATTTGGAATAAAGATTTTCCTTTCTCAGGGTCTTCAATACAATTCTCAAGTGATATGCATGTTCTTCCTTGCTCTTTGAATAGACAAGAATATAGTATATAAAGACAACCACAAACTGATCAAGATAGTATCTAATGACTCTATTCATCAGATCCATGAAGATAGCAGGGGAATTAGTAAGACCAAATGGCATCACTATAAATTCATAGTGTCCATACCTTGTACGGAAATACGCCTTTGGTATATCCTCCCTTTTGACCCTTAATTGATGATACCCTGAACGAAAATCAATCTTGTAAAAGTACTGAGCTCCGCGTAGTTGGTCAAATTAGTCATCAATGCGTGGGAGAGGATATTTGTTATTGATAGTGATCTTGTTAAGTTCTCGATAATCAATGAAGAGTCTCATTGATCCATCTTTATTCTTAACAAATAGAACAGGTGCTCCCCAAGGTGATGCACTAGGGTGTATGAATACCTTATCTAGATTCTCTTGGATTTGCTTCTTCAATTCCTATAACTCAATTGGGGCCATTCTATAAAGTTTCTTTGAAATAGGTAAAGCACCCGGTACGAGTTCTAGTGAAAACTCAACTTCACTATTTGGTGTAAGACCCAGTAATTCCTCAGGAAAGACATCATCAAACTCCCATAAAATGGGAATATTATTAATCATGAGTTTCTCTTCAATCATTTGAGATAAATAATCTTCATTTAGTGGATTCAAGACCCATAAGATGGAAGAAATTTCCACTGGAAGGTTATGTTCATCCTTGCATAGATAGACGATCATAGATTGATCTGGAATATGAAATGTGACTTCCCTTCTTTGGAAATTGATATGAGCTCCACATAATGAATGCCAATCAATACCAGGAATCACATCAAATTCCACTATAGGAAGGATCACATGATTTGCAGGAAGTGCTTCCCAACAAACTTCAATCAGAGAATAATTATAAACATTTGATGCAACTATTATTCCATTAGGGGTTTTCATAGCTAACTCAACATCTAATTGTTGAGGTAATACAGAGATACCCTTATAAAATTCTTCAGAAATAAAAGAGTGGCTGGATCCAGAATCAAATAAATCATTTTCTACTTTAGAGTGGATGGTAAGTGTACCTTTCACCACATTCTTCTCATACTCCACATCGCTAATAAAAATTGCATATGGCTTTCCTTTGTCATTAGCCTTAAGAGTTTGTTGACGTCGATCATCACCAACATCCCTTGGATTAGGGAATTGATTGGAATAATGCCCCATTTCATTGCACTTGTAACATTGAAGTGTAGGGGGTGCACTATGTGTATCCTTTTATTTGTTCGCATCACTAGACATATTCTTCCCATCATTGCGGCATTCAAATTCCCGATGACCTTCCTTTCAACATTTAAAACATTTACTTGTCCCATTAAGACAACACCCTCCATGTTTCTTTCCACACTATGATCATAAGGGAAAACTCATCTTTTTTTCAGTGTGCTCTTTAGATTTTCCTTTTAATTCCATTTTCCTCTTCTTATCAAACCCATATGACTGATGGGTTACTCCAATATCCATCACAACCTTGAGAGCACATCAAACGATTTCCTCGTAGCTATTGAAGTCCCTTATGGATAATGCCCTTTGAATACTTGGTTTTAAGCAACTAAAGAATCGATCGATCTTAATCTCAAGTTGGATAATAATCCCAGAAGCGTACCATGTATGTCTTGTAAAATTTTCTTCGTGGGTACCAACCGATTCATCATCCTTTTGCTTCAGTTCAACAAAATCTTTCTCCATATTTTTTCTAATAATATGACGGAAGTACTTATTGAAAAGTAAGTTCTTTAACTCGTCCCATTCCATAGACTCAATTTCATCTCTTGGCCTCATATTCTTGATAAGATTCCACCATTGATCCGCTTCACCTTCCAAACGATATACTTCTAAGATGACTTTATCATGTTCAGAACATTGAAGAACTGAAAATATCTTTTCAGTGGTACTGATCCATTGTTCAGCCACTAATGGATCAGTAGACCCGCTGAATGAGGGTGGATGTTTCCTCATGAATGATTCACTAGAATGTTTCTCCTTCCATTGGTCATTTGGAAGTCAGGCATGATTCATATCTTGAGAAAGTTATGTGAGTATGGCTACAAGATTTTTCATTCCATCTCCCATAATGTTTGGTTGCTCAGGGGGGGAAATCATTGCATTGCCCATCACATTCTGTGTTAACATGGTTCCTTCGGGTTCTAGCCATTGACTAAAACCAAGAAGAATAGTGTGAGAAACAATAATAATAATATGAAAACCAAATAATCAAGAATAAAATTTCACACTTAATGTCTTATCATAGGTTGTTCATGGACATTTTTAAAACACTAAGATTATGTTCTATGCTTAGACTTATCCTTAGGGTTCTAACTAAGGATTTCACATCCTAGTTTCCAATGTTTGACTATACCTTTCCTCTAATACAAACATTAATGACCCATACTTTACATACACTGTTATTACATCAGAATTCAAGTACACTTATTACAACATATAACAAAACCATGAAATGTCCGTATAGGTACAGTGTCTTTAGAAACTGGGAAATATAAAAAACTAGTTCTTAAAGAATCTACATTGTCTCCCATTTATTTCATCATATCTAGATTCCCTTTTGGCATATCTTACTTAATAACCTTCATCATGACCTGGGGAAATAAATCATACAAAATGGTGAGCTCGAATGTTCAGTAAGGGTAAACAAAAGAAATATCAATCACATAATATTCATAATATCATAACATTTTGGAAATCTAAACCTGGAATAGAGATCTTAATTTAATAACATGGGATAAATAAATAATCATAACATAAAACATGAAACATTGTGGTATACACACATAATCATAGAGAATCATTTCTTAGTAGTCAAGACTCATTGCCAAGGCTATCTTAGCGGACAAAGTCCATTTATGAACCGAGCTCACTCCTCGTTTCAGTCCTATATCACTGAACCAGATTAACCTGTCGTTCCATCCATGTCTATCTCATGAGATATAAATCATTACCCAATGCATTGGAGGGAGATATAGGTCCCACCCATCTCATAAACAAAGCATTATTATGTGTGCAAAAAAATCATAAATCATACATCATAGCATAACCCATGTAATAAAAATGGTATTCTTAATCATCATGCCATCATAACATAATCCATATAAGATAAAAGGACATAATAAAAATATTTCCATCATAACATAATAAAAACAATGTAAAAATAGGGATAGAAATAGAATCCAATATTATCTTAGATGAAAATTAATTTTGATAAAACACTTGAACTCCATTCTTGAGAAAAATATCATTTCTACTTCAAAAACATTTTCCATTATTAACATGTCATATAATTTTAAAATAAAAGAATTTGATTAAAAGTAAACTTGAAAAAATGTAAAGTAATCTTCAAGGAAATAATGTTCTAAAAATCCATTCATTCTGTATATGGTAAAAAAATATTCTTCTCGTACTTTGGCTGGAAAAGTCAAAAAAGTACCTCATACGAAAAAGGACGAAATATTCCTTTCATATATTTTACTAAAAACTCACTAAAGGTTAAAATTGGATTTAAACAATTGTAGGAAGATATAAATAATATTAAATATTGAGAAAACATGGATGTTGATGATAAATATTCACCAGTAAATTCTGAAGTATAAACAATCTCGGATAAAAATTGAGATTGTGAGATTTTCCCTTACCTTAGGTCTGATTTGCTTCGTAGGTGTCTGATCCTCCTTTATAATGATTTAAATAATGTCATTGACTTATTACAGAATCATACTCATTTTTATGTTATCATATATTTTCATATTCTTAGCTTCTTATTAGTAATATTTTATTGCTACTTGTTACTCGGGTGTTTATTACTTTTTGTTCTTATGCGTGTTTTGTTGAATAAATTCTTATTCTTCTTTTTAGGTTAAAGATACCTCATTTACAAAATGGTATTTGTGTAATATATATCATATTTATTCATTAAATTCCATTATATAATCATTATTCAATGAAGATCATGTAGAACGAGTTGCATCACATCGGGGAGATGGTATTCCGTACGTACGCGCGAGCGATGATATCGTTATCATGATAGTGGAATTGTATTTGAGTGTATGTATACTTTTTCAGAATCAATATAACTTTACAATAATAATATATAGTTATTCTCTACACCATTATACCCATCCAAGTAAGGTGGTGGTGTAAAACAGATTACACCACAGCGTGGAGACAGTATTCCGTATGTACACACGGGCGGTGATTTCATTTTCCGTAGGATGGATAGAAGGTGAAATAGGGTTGTTTCATATTTTATAATGACATATAATTATATGATTGATACTGATTTTATAACTTAATAATGAAACAACTAAATAAGAATAAGTAGAATAAGAAATAAAGTTGAAAGAATCGGTAACGGACATTACCTCTTCTTTGAAGCGCCTTTTCTTAACCTCCTCTTAAGGCACTAAACATGGTCTTTGAAGAAGACCAGGACCTATAGGATGTTTCTAGGGAAGTTGAGAGGAGAAATTGGCAGGGATTGGCTGATAATTAATTCTCAAAGTGGTGTGAGGAAGATAGGGAGGAGGTTCCCTTTTATAAGTGATGAGAGGGGCACCTTAGGAAAACATAAAATAGTATTTTATTATAAACTAATATTGGGTTTTTAATAGATCCAAATTGATTTATTTCGAAGATAAGGTTGGGATGGGTCGAAATAATCTCATCCAATAGATTTTATACATGTTTAGGATTCTATTTTAACCTCATAATTTTGATTTAACTTTTAGTTAGATAATTTAACTTTTACCGTGTCTTCTTGTTTTCATACACTATAAGGTTAATAAACTTACTATAACAACCCAAACGAACCCCAAGTAGTTTATTATTTATATATATAACCTTATCTAAGTAATTTGGCTAAACATTATATTTTTAAGAATAAAATGACAATTAATAATATAATATTTGTTTTAAAAACTATTTTATGTCAATTTTGAATCTATTTGGTAATTTATTTTGGTGAACATCATAACAGAATGATTAATTCGAAAAAAGTTAATGAAATAAATAATAACATGTCATAGTAACCTAGAAAATTATTTTAATTCATAAAAAGTCTCAAATTACATTTATTTGGGTATTTATAAAATCAATTATGTCAATATTTCATTAATAAGATAATTACTGCATCATAATTGTGTTATAAATAAATTAAATTATTTAATGTCTAAAAATTATAAATAAAATACCATTATGTAGGAAATAGTTTTATATTTCTAATGAGTTTTTATAGTCTAATTTAAGTTATGTATATCCTAGTATTAAAAATGATTTAGTTATTAAACTTTGATTTTAACTATTTTAACCCCTCTTTAAATAAATTAATAATAAATGTCCTAATCTATTCCATGTGGGCCTAAATGGTCATATTTTATTTCTAAGGGTTTTTCTGGTTGAATTACACTTAATCAATAGAATTAGGACATGTGTTAGGTTAATAATAATATCATTTTTACCCATAATTACCCTATTTACTTTTAACCGTGGTAAAAAAGAAAAAAGTTACTATACACAAAAAATTATTTTCATCTCATTGAACCACATTTTAGTCCTTGATATTAACTGTGTCTCTCTAATTTTCGAAATTCCACTCAAATATGCAGTAAAATTAAGTTTTATGTGAATTTGCAAATTCTTATAGGAGGTGGGTAAAAGACGGTGAAAAGTTCAATAAAATTTTTATATATCTAAAATTATTATAAAATGACTCCAACGAATTACATTGAACATATATAGGTATTATGTATCAATACAGACCTAAAATAAATTTAAATAATATAAATAATTATTTAAATAAAAAGTCGGTTTTTAAATAGTAACCCCGTGTTTTCACTATTCATCAAAATTGAAAGTTTTCAGAAAAATACCAAAATTTCACCCTTGGATAATTTAGATATTCCGAATCCAAAAATGAAGTCCATTTTGAAAGATGAAATTTAAAATATTTCAAAAAGTGGGTATTACTATTCATAACGGCTAGTTTTAATAATATTTTAATAGCATATCGTTGTTTAGTGAAACTCAGTAATGCGTATGACGCAAGCTATCGAGGAAGGCCATGATTGCATGTAAAGCAATCCAATATAGTGTTGTGTGTTGTGAGAGATTCCATTGATGATGTATATAATATAAAAACAAAACATATCTCATAAAAATATCGGGTGTTACACTTTGCCAGAACATTGAGGTAAACCTCGCATCCCGATTAGATATAATGGAAAGTGGTACTCCATGAAATCTTACCACTTCCTTTACATATATCCTGGCAAGCTGATCCAGAGAGAAATACTCTCTAATTGCAATGAATTTTGCAGACTTTGTAGGACGATCAATTATGACCCAGATAACATTATTGCATTTGGATGTTTTAGGAAGTCCAGTAAGAAAGTCCATAGTGATGTTTTCCCATTTCCATTCAGGTATGGGTAATGGTTGTAACATCCCCATAGACTTATGTCTCTCATCTTTAACTTACTGACACACCATGAATCATGAGACATATTCAGCAACATCTCTTTTCATGCCATCCCACCAGAAGTACTCTTTCAGGTCCCTATACATCTTCGTGCTTCGAGGATGTATAGAGAATGAAGAACTATGAGCCTCATCCATCAGCTCCTTCTTTAATTCTAGGATGGGAGGAACACAAACCCGATTCCTGAACTTTATTATATCATCACAATCAAGGTTGAATTCAGGAACATTTCTCACCTTCTTTTGTAACTCTACATCTTTTTTTGTGCCTCTTTAATCATCACATTTAGATATGGTTGAACCTTAATCTGAGAAAGATATGATTTTACCCCTTCCATTATAATTCCAAGATCCATCCTTTGTAAATCCATAAATATTGGATCTTTTTTTATCCTCATCATGGATAAGCTAGAATGGTCTTTTCGACTTAATGCATCTACCACCTTGTTTTTTTCCAAGGTGGTAATGAATTGAGCAGTCGTAATCCTTAATCAACTCCAACCATCTTTTTTGGCGAATAATATCTCAAAATCCAAATAATATATAAACTTTATATTACCTTTTTTATTAATTTACATATTTTTGAATATATAGGGAATATAGATGGATTCCTTCACATAAACGGTGGAAAATATATATATTTGTTAATGTTTTTTATTTTTATGAAGGAATAATTATGTGTTGCTAATTTATGTTTTTATAGAAGTTAGTCTATATATATTTTTTTGGAATAGTTAAAAATTGGTTATAAAAAATGCATCATTTTTAATGAGATTATGATTTTCTTAAAATCCCATTATAATGTGAATTTAAAAATGAGGAACAATATTTTTTTAATTGGCCCACAATCATTATTTAAATTTAATTTTCCCAAAGAGTGAGAGAACACTAAAAACAACTATAACCTATTGTGTGGTGTATATATATCATGTATATTATATGAATTATATGAATTGTTTCTTGAAGTATTTCAGTCTTTAGTATTTTAAGTACCTTCCTTAACTATTTATTGAATGAATAATCAGGTATGTGTTATTGGTTACTTTGAGATGTGTATAGATTCAATGTAATTATGTATTATTGGGAAAAATTATATCATAGTATAGAGGGTATTTATCATGTTCCTATAGTTTTAGGTTAATGGATGATTTTACTATTATACTAATGTTTCATATTATAATCTGGTTTGTTTCATGATGAAAGAGTTTATTCTAAGATCCTAAATCTAAAAATGGTATAATATTAATCTAAATTTCTTCTAAACATAGAAATTTCAATGAATTATTATTGTTGGAGATGTTATTGAAGAATCAGGATACCATTTCTGGAAAATAGAACGGGTTCAGAACAACTATATATTAACATATCCCATCGGTTACACAGTGGACTGAAATCAAGTACTGGGTGGAGAGCCCTGAGAAAATACATATATGTGGGAACTAGGAAAATTGTGGCCCATGAGTGTGTACTCAATGTCTATAAGGTACTCAGTATAAGGCAAGTGGATACCCATTGGTTTTTTATATGTTTTTTTAATTTTATTTTTTATATTTAATTATTAATAATTTTACAATAATGAATATCCATTTTTTTCATTATACCACAATTACACCATCCCCTCATCTTTCTATTGTATTATTATCGTATATTATTTATATAATTTCCTTTCCTCATGGGAATCAAGGCCCTTTTATAGAAGGGGTTCATCACTAATAGGATTATGAATCTTATTACCTATATTAATATATAATTTTTCTCTTTCATTATGCATTATCAGTCATTCCCAATTCTTGATGTTTTCAAAAAACTTTAATTTCATCAAACTAATTCTGAATCAACTAGTGGTTTTCATTTTGATATATAATAAAATACCTATGAATGTAGTCCATTTATTTTATAATGTAATTTAAATACATTTCATAAATTTTGTGAAATATCGGAAACCTAATTTCATTATATAATCAATAATTTAAATTAAATTGGATTCCTCAAAACATGAAGATATGAGTGGTTACTGGTAAGGTAACAATCATTTATTAATAGTGTTATTTTGACATTGATGGACATTATTTACCATATTTTAATTTAATTAGGATATATAACCATAAAATTTGAATTTGGAAGGAAACATATGATTGAATATTGACCTTATTATAACATTGTTGTGTCTTACTGTATTCCTATGTTAGTATTTTATGAATAATGTTCTGTTAAAATTGGTTGTGGTACTTATAATGAATATTTGAATATTTTATTGGCATGATAACAAAATAATTCATGAGTTAATTAGTAAAAAATATTAGGGTTGGTAAATAATGATAACATTTTCATTTTCAAGATTTCATGGTAGGTTAGTGTTACCTTATCCACCAAGAGCTAACATGTGGTTGTGAATCATCCACCAATGATATGTATGAGGAATATATTCTACTATTTTTACATTAGTTGTATATGGAAAACAACATGATTATTGGTGGTATATCATTCACTTAGGTAGGGATAGTTATACATCATTCACTGCGGGGAATATAAATAAGTATAAACTTCATCCACTTCTGATATCATGTTAGTGTTATATAATCTTCCTACTAATATCCTTTACTAGTGCATTAATATAATATGAACTTATTCAAGTTGTGAATATTCCACGTAGAAAATTGTAAAATTAGTGAATTTTCCAACTCAAAATTTGATATTTCTAGTAAATAGACCAGTAAAAAAGAAATAATTGAGGTATATCATCCAGATGGATTTTTATTCGTGGTGATTCCTCAAACACATAGAGATAAAATTTGATATAATATCTTCCACTAAAATAGTAGTGTCCAATGGTATAAAATCCACCAGTTGTGTGTTATGTTGCCAGTTTTTCATCTAACTAATATTGGTATCTTAGATTTATCATTAACAAATATAAATAATTGGTTTTGTGTCATCAATATAGAATCATTGATGCCTCATTCACTAGAAAATTTCTCATTATCTATTTATGTGAGTGCTTATACATTCATGAGGTACCAAAAAATTTAATTTTTAATTAGTTTGTATTTTATTCTAGGAATTATTTTTTAGATCTGTTGGAAGGGATTAATGATCACCCAGGGTGTCTTCCATCCACTAGAGGTCTATAATAATGAGAACATGGATTTTATTTTGGGTGCATGATTAGAGCTATCTGAAAAAAAACGGTGTGGTAGGTGAGTGGTCTAACAATAATATTTCCATATTTGGTTAATGGTCCTTTTACCCACTATTGTATAATCTATATGAAAACTATAAAATAATATCTAAATAGGTAAAAAAATTGGATCATGGTTCATTAAATCGTGTGGCTCATCCATACAATGGAATGTTTACTATGATAGTGGCAATCAAACTATTGGTCCACGATAAGGAAAGCCATGCAAAAAAACCCTTGTGTTCTACCAATTCACTTAAAATATTTTTTTATTAAAATAAAAAAATTAATTTTTACTCCCAAACCCCTAATTTATCCCCTTAGTTTGTCTAAAAGTTCTCTCCACATGTGGATCCCCTCTTTCTATAGTTCAATTGGAAGAATATTCTTTGATTATTTATCATTTCAACTCAAGTTTATTCTAAGAGTAATATTTATGTAAGAAAAACTCCCTATATGTTTTCATGTCTATATCATTTTATAATGATCTTTCACTAGTTATGACCAATTTTATCCTATTTTAATGTTTTTGACATATTTTTTGAATCCTAAAATTTGACACTTGAACAATAGGTAATTCTTTATGGGAAATCTAATTTGAACATATGTTAAGTAGAACTAGAATTATCCATCAAACTATTACTTATTTTATATTTATCATAATAGGGGTTTAAACTGAACTATTTTTACTTGACAAAAACAATATTGAATTTAAATTTGCTTACTTTATAGTGATGGTTTTAGATTCAAATCGTAATGGGGGGGGGGGGGGGGGGTTAACTATAGAATGTTGTTAAAATAGAAATGTAAAATTCGTTGTAGGTGTTTGTTTTTGGAAAAATCTAATGGAAAATGGTTTAAATTGGATAATTGTTTTTTCTTGATAGAGTGTTTATTCCATCTAGTTATATATTACTAGTTCTTGTTTCTATGAAGGTAGTGTATACCCCTAATCTCAATATGAATTGATCATATTTATTTGTTAGGAGAGTCTTCCCTAGAGTACTAGATAACTAGTTTATGATTCTATATAGTGAGATTCTACCCCTAATTTTAGGATGAATGTTTCTTGTTTCTTGATAGAGAATTTCTACCCTTGTGTTCTAGATTTTTTATTTTCGTTTTCATAGCGGGGAGTCATTTTCCTAGATTTATAGATGGATAATTATTTTATCATGGTGGGTATTTTTAATAAATGATGTTAAGATGGTTGGTTCTTATTTGTTTGATGGAATTTTCTACCCCATATCCTATATAACAGGTATTTGTTTCTTGAAGTATAGTATTTTCCCCTAACATTCAAAAATATTATTAATTGTTTCCAATTAGTTTTTCATACTACCCTAATATTAAGATGATGATTCCATCTATATATATATATATATATATATGATATTATATGAATTATTTATGGTCAATCATGATTGTCACCCTAGAAACCATGTATTGATGGTGGAGATTTATTAAGTTATATATATTTATAATGATCATAATCTATCACTATTAATAATATATATATATTTATTGGCATCATCATTAGAGGCTTACTAGGTTTTACTCAAACCATTCTCAATCCACAATTGGTTCCTATGAAAAAAAAACATGGTTGTATAGATGGATAATGTAAAATGACATATAACTAATGAATGATCTTTTAACTTGGTTGTAGAAATGGATACGAAACTGGGCTAGGAAACATGAAAATTTTATCTATTTTCCATTTTTTATACTTTAATTGTTTATTTAAATTGATATATAAGATCCAACCATGGGGGATTCTCATTTTTCTTCTATAATCATGGTATGACCTATAATAATCTCAATTTATTAGAAAGAGATTTATATATTTTTATTAGAACATTATAGGATGTAAATCCCAATTAATTTTTCCAAATGTGTCAGAATATTGTTTTTTCCATTATTGTTTATCTTTTGTATGTAGGCATATGATAACCCTGCATAACCCCCATAGACCCTAATTGTGTGTAATGAGACTCTGGTTTATGGGGGTGGTTCAACTTAACTTATCTGATACAATTAATCAGGACATTTTTGAGTGGTCTCGAGCCTAATGGGGATTTAAATGTTATATCAGACCATCTTTCTTCATTTGTTTAACTAGTTGTTAATGGAATAAAGGATATAGGTTTTATTATAACATGGTGTAATTTTTGTTCATATGACTAATTTATACATTTATTAAGAAATTCCAAGGTACACAGAACTAGTTTATTATTATTCATTTAGGATTTTATTGTTATATTACTTTACATAGAGTAATACATTGACTTTTAAATTTATGAATTATGGATTTTATAAAATAAATGAAATTAAAAGATATTATATGTTTATGTATCAAGTTAGGAATGTATTTTTCACATTCAATTGACATGGTTTTCTGGTAGTTGGCTACATCATGACAATACTAGGGATAATTATTTCACGTTATTGCAAAATGTTATAGGGTGTTTCCTGTGTAATTTTATTATATAATATTTTCCAACTAATTCATTAAATGATTGAGAATTTAAATCATATATAATTATTTAACTAACACAATGGCATAATTTAAATAAATCTATATAAAAAAGTCATAATTTATTTCCTCAATAATTTTTTATTTCTTTTATTTAATTGATCATCGTCAATGAAACATAAAAATAAAAAAAATTAAATGAAAAATTGGATTATTGGATAAATATGTGCAGGAAATTTATTGTGAGTGTGGGTAGATGGGGATAATGACAGTTTATTATGTATGAGACTTCTATAATGTGAGTGTTAAATAATTACATGATGTTGTATCAACAATTTCATTCCAAAAATAATGATATTGTTAGTTGGATTGTTAATGAATTATATTTTTTATTATTGATGGATTTATCCTTGCTAAACTAGAATATAGTTCTTAGTGGGAGTCTATGAGAACACCATTATAGTGGTTAGGATCGTGCCTCCTTTAGATCCATGATAGGATATAGATTGTTATCCCCATGAGCGAATTCCATGAGTTTCACAATTGATGGAAATATGTGATCCTATAGCTATAGATTTGATATATAATGTGAAATAGGTGTTTCATTGGAAACATAATTGTTTTTTCAATGTGGAGGGTGTACCTTAGATACATTACTTTTAGATAGTGTCTTTTTATATGATCAATGACCATCTATAGAAAAACCTGATATAAGGGTGATGCTAGTAGTCTATATGTTATGATGCATACTAATGTGATGGTGGGATATTATATTCCATGTAGACTAACATGTTATATTATCATATATGGATTCCAAACCATATTAAAAAATCATTTCTCCACTAATACCTTTAGGGGATATGGATTTAGAGTTTGTACACCTCAATCTAGGAGGTATCTGAGTGACGTAATTTTTTCTTCACTTCATGGACTAACAGATTTTTTCCCCAAAACTCAAAAGGGATGTGGTGGATAGATAAAAATGTTTTTGTTGATGGTATGAGATATGAGTCATGGGTATATGTGAATTTATTTTAATATCTATTATATTTAATGGTTTTGAACCATTCCCATATTATTAATGGAAATTAAAATGAAGGTAGAGGATCCACAAAGGTGGATTCTACTAGAAAGACTAGTAGAATGTCCTCAAAAAGAAAATTTTCTACTTTTATATTTTAAAAAATTAAAATGGTGTGGTGATTAGTTGGGTGACAGATTTTTTCACCCTCTTATAAAGGAAGTTATGTGTAGTTGTATTGGTGAGGTTGGCTTAGTCGTTTTTATAATAAGTCAATTCAACAACATCTTATGTGGTGTTCATGTTGTAATATTGGACACTCCCAGTTGTTATATGGGAATAGATACTAGTAGTATACTGATCAGGGGTCAGGATAGAAATATATATCTAGATTGTTGGTGAAGAAAGAGGCTTGTAGTTGGACCTCCAGATTATATTCAGGTTGGGGTGAAGTCATGGTGCATTGGGGAAGGAGATAAAATTATATTAGAATAGTATTTTTTTCAGTATTCACCAAAATTAAATCAGCTTAAAGGTTAATTCCACTCACATACTATTCAACCTAACCCTATTGACTTGGATGATATACATCATACTATTCAGGGTAGGATTTTAGGGTCACAATCATTAGTAGTAATTTTCATTGATATAAGTGAATCAAAATCTATCATTTTAAATCAGTTCACGGATGGATTTGGTTTGACTATAAAGTTCATATATGGTTTAATTTTAATCAACATGCTTTAGTGGGGAGATTTGAGGGAATTTAACAATATAGGGAGTGATCCATTGTTTATGATGGAACTATGTTTCATTAGAATTTTATGGAATTAGAGAGTAGAACAATTAATTTAATTATTATTAAACATTTTATTATAAAACATAAAGCCCTAATTAATTTTTATCATTAATGTGTATCATCAACTTCCCCTAATGGTGATAGTTATTTCTATGATGGAGAAAATTTTTAATAAGGAAACAATGTATGACCTAGTTTTTAGAATCTATGTGGGATTACCTTATAGGATGATATTCAAGTGTTGGATTATATTTGAATATAATAAGAAATTACTACTCTTGTGGTTGATTATTTTAGGTAACTATTTTCCTATAATTTTAAATATTTTCCAACCAATATAGAGGTTGATCTTACTATAACTCAAATGAAAGGTAAAAAGTATATTTCTATAAAACCATACATGGTCCATAATATATATATTTAGGAGATGAAGGATTATCTATAGGACATGGAGGTAAATTGGTCGATATGGTAGAGTGAATATCTTGGTAGTCATTTATTTTTAATCACTAAGAAGGATGTTGGATCCTTGAGTTTGCTTTTGGAGTATTTGTTGATAAACCATCTTATTGTTAAGAACTAATATCTAATTCTATGAATTTATGATTTATTATATTATATTAATGAAGAATTTATATTCTCTAATATTCATTTTGGGATCATGTTATCATCAGATGAGGGTGAGACCTTCAATCATACCTTACACTACCTTCACAAAAAGGTATGGTCTGTAAAAATATATAAAGATACCATTTCTTGTGATAAATTTACAATATCTATTTATGAATATGATGAATCAGGTAATCCATCCATATAAGGATCCTTTTTTAGTTATTTATATTAATTATATACTTTTTCAGTCCTAGTCAAACCAGGATCAAATATAAAATGTAGAATTTATCCTCTCATTTTTAGCGGGCATCAAATATATTATATATTCTTAATATAATAAAAAAACATTATAATGGAAAATTTATATAAAACATCATATTAAGGTATATAGTATCCATATAAGCTTATATAGTTAGATAGATAGTTTCTTTGGAGCGACCCAATGATGTTTTTGAGATCTATAGCATTTTGGGTGTTCCTAGTTGTTATTTGACATTTATCAAGGACTTATCATTCATGATATTTTCAATGACATGCCTTTCCAAAAATAGGGTAATATTTTATATTAATCTTCAGATTTTTCTTTTCAATGGATAAATGGTACATTGAGAATGTTTTATATCCTATACATACCAAAGATAAGTATTTATTTTACTCAATAATGTGAGGGATCGTGTGTAAAACATGGTGTAGTCATGTTAAAGGAAAGTAATGTATTGAAATGAATGTCCTAGAGGATGAGGATTCCAGAGAATAACTACTCAATAAAAGATTAATATTTAGTGTTGGTGGTTAATTCCTTGAGAAATAGACAGACCTAACAATTGTTAATGTTACTTTTGTTGCACGCATACCACATGATGCACTAGTATATTTTATTATAATATGACCTATCTTTTAGAGGTTATGTTATGTAAGATATGTTTATTCTATTTATTTATGTTGAATACTCCCTAGTGAATGGGAATATAGTTTTAAATACACAATGGACCTAATATGTAATCAGTTGGCATATAGTTCTTGAATCTAGTGGTAGGTGATGACATTATTTGTTAAGATGCATCTTTAAATCTATAAGCACCAGGTTTGAGTGTCCCTTGCATCATTATTCATCTCAAATTAAATCCTAGTTCAGGAGAGAAATCAATTATTGGATTCATATTTTATAGTTATTATTTATAGTATATATTGTGAGGTGTTTCCACAAAAACATGTCCCGCAATACTATGAGGTTCTGTGTGTGTGATGTATTTTTTGTTGTTTCCACAAACTTGTTTGATATGATGATGGGGGACTCACATTCCACTATGTTATTTCTTCATCCATGAAATACTAATATGTATCATGATATATATAATGAGTATTGGTGAAAAGGAATTATGATAGGGATCAATGGTTTTGTTGTATGGATCATGGGTTATGTTATGGATGAGTACTATTTAATTTCTATCATGAATCACCATACACATTCCTAATGATAAATTTGAAGAAAATAAAATGAACATAATTATGGTTTTTTATGGAAAATCCAAATGAGCGTTTTACTATGGGGGAATTGGGATCAATTGAATAATATGTCTCATTTATTGTAGATATGGAAGAAAACGTTATTTGATGATTTAGATATGTTTTATATTAAGTATATAGTATTATTGAATCATATAAAATTATGTATCATCTTATATTTCGATAATATAATAATATCAAAATTTATGTATTAAATGATTAATTATAAAGTAATTTAAGTGATTTTATGAACTACCAATCATATACAAATGGTTTAAAAGATTGAATGTACTATTTCGAATTGAATGAAAATATTGAAAGCATGAACCACACACTTATGTGTCTCTTAGGTAACCCATTTGTATATAACATCCCATACTAATAATAATATTATGTTGGAATCAATTCATATTTCTCTGATCTATGACTTTTATTGTTGACCTTTTCATTAACCTTTTTTATAGTGGCAAGTGAGTCGAAAATTGTTGAATCAAGTATCTTGAAAGAGATGATATAGAATATCTTGTTAATGAAGAATTTATTGGTGACTAACTTCAGTAATAATTTGTTATATACTAACAAATGATACAGACCACTAGATTTTGGGTTGTGTGATGAAGTATACTTAATAGTGTTTCCGTGATTTGAAAACTTATGTATTCATAGGAAATAAAAGATAGTGATTGGATATGTAGGGTGTTTTGAGTTTCAGAGAGCATCAATATTGAGGAATTATAATTATATTAGCTATATAATTTTAGAATCATGAACAATTTATTACATATATGTCATATATGGTGGTACAATAATTATATTTTTCATGTGATTAATACCGATGAAGTGGTGATATAGGTTGATGCATCATATTAGGAGCAACTGGTTTTAATAGTGGATCATAGCATGAAGACCTTTTATAGGAATACAATTCAGATTGTATGATTATAATGGAAAAATTAAAATACATATAATGTTATATGAGAGATATAAATTGATATGAGAGCTGCGTGTCTCAGGTAATTCATCAAAGAGTCTCAGGGATGTTTGGTAGTGAGACTGATGGAATAAAAAAAAAATAGGGAAGTGATATTGTAACACTATATCTTCTTGAGTTACAAGTAAAATTAATTTTTTAGATTTAATATTTTATTATAGTTCTGTTTTTTGGGTAATAGTTTGGAGATGGATCACTGTAGAGGTTTTTAGGGGTTCGATTTCCCAATTATATAATCATATATTTCTAGATGGGAACATTGTTATCACACTATTAGTGCTAACTATGTACTCAAACCATGTGATAGGTGAGTTTCCTCATGTTGTAATTTCCACTGTTATTGAATGGTCCTTTTAACAATTGGGGGTGTCCTGGAAGAGAATTTGAAACACATAATAAGTAGTAGATATGCACATAAAACAGGCATATGGTTTACCTAATTGTGTATTCTATCCATAAGACGTTTTTATTTTTTAATAGTAGGAACCACGTGGATTTTAGAATGTTTACTAAATCATGATGGGAAAATAATAAATCTTCATAGTCAAATAATAATTCAGAATTTAAAAAAAAAACTAATACCATTTTGAACACTCCAAATCCATAATTTTTACATTATTTTTCTATAAAATCATTCTATGTGTGGATCTCCTCCATCACTAATTATTTTGTATATATCTCCTTTCACGTAGGAATATTTAAATTAACATTTCAACCATCCTCCATTGATTGTATTCTTGAGGTAATTCTGGAACTACATATTTGAGTTATCCATTTTCATTCACTATCTAATTTTATTGTGCATTTTATGACTTTTTTCATCCTATTTATACATTTTTTTCTTCTTTTACAATTCATACCATTAGATATAAATCCATGTGTTAATAATTGATATGTATCATACTACGATCCTATAGTATGTTGTCTTTAAAATAATCCATCATGTCTCACCTATTTTATAGTGCATGCGGTGTGTATTCACTACACCATATTATGTGCTTGACCAAATCATAATTGAATTTCATAGAGCACAATTTGTATTGAATATTTGGTATTATAACAATATGGTGGGTTGATTTATCAATGTGGTTATTAAAAAAATGTAAAACTCTATGTGCGGTGTAAGTGTTAAAAATAAGGAATGAAAAAGGGTTAAATGTAGATTTTTCTTATTTTATAGTGGGTATTTTATATTACTGGGTTCTAGATATATTATTCTTATTACATGGTGTGTGAGTGTCTCCCTCGGAGTTACATATGACTGGTTCTTATTTCCAAGTGGGAGGTATCTTTCCTAGTGCTTTAGAAGAATTTTACTTATTTCAATGTGGGTAGTTTATTTGACCATGTTACATTCGACTAGTTATTGTTTATATTTTTGGAGTGTATTTACATATATTCTAGAGAAATGGTCTTTTATTCCATGTAGGGATTATATTCACTTGAGTTATAGATGACCAGTTCTCATTTCTGGGTGGGGGTGTCATCTGTATAGTTTCTTGTATCATGTTTTTTATTTCCACGAAGGGAGTGTCTTACATCATATTTTAATTGAAATTTTTTTCCTAGAAGTGAGTGTCTTCCCCATAGTTATAGATGATTTATTCCTGATTCCTGTTAGGGTATTTGTATTTCCATATATTCTATATGATGATACCCTATTCGAATAGCTTTGAAACTCACATACAACTATATTTTAATATCCTATAGTTTATAAATGAGATTTTTTAATGATATAAATGTGTATTATAATAAATTTTACATTATTATACACATAACCACATAGGGAAACTTAAAACACATTATTTTATAAATGAAAATCATTACATTACATTAATAATAAGACCATAATATTCTATGTATAAAAATGGAAAAAATATAAAATGGAAATATTTTAAGGGGAATATATGGATCAGCCCAATTGGATAGAGTCATCCATCCCATGAACAACACTATAGTAATGAGACATTATATTAGTAAACAAAAAAAATTATAAAAAATGAATATATAAATACTTTAGATAAATTGAGTTGAATAATGAATGAAAGAATATATATGTATTTTTAGTAGGTAACGTTAACATTAGAATAGTAATGTGATTCTAGGAACAATACTCTAATCATGGGAATAGTAACCTCAATATTGAAAATTTAATTATGATATTTGAAGTAGTAATCTATCCTATAAATAAATTTTTTTTATTTAATTAATATTTTTCCTGAATAATTTATTGAAATATAAATATTATAATTTAAATAACTAAATATCATTATTAAAACACTCATAGGAAATATAATATGTTCCTAATAAAGTATATTTTATATTATTTTATAAAAATAATATATATTATGTAAAAAATTAAAATTACACTTGTATGAAATTTATTTCAAAAAAAAATATTATTTTGTAGGTCATCATGTCCAAATTTTCAATGGGGTTTTTTTTAATTTTTTGAATTACATCAATTTTCCAAGGAATAGTAAAAATACTATTTATATCACAATGAGTTTATCAAAAATTAAATCATTCATGATCTAAAAATGAACTGATAATTTATAGAAAATGATGTTTGAGGATGAAATATTTAATTCGACAAAAATTTCATTAAAATATTTAAAACAAAAATTAAAAGTCTAAAATTTAATATACTATATATAAATAATATCTTCTTAATTATCCACCATTCATTTTCATTAAATTAATGAATTAGAATTTTAAAGTGATTAAATGTATTAAAATCATGTTATTTAATTTTAATATTGTTTATAGTATCTTAAGTATATCTACTACACGGTTTATTTAGATATTGTATTATATTCAATATTTTTTTTCTAATAATACCCCTCCCGTCAAACATAGATTACCCATCACCCTCCCCATTGAAAAATTCCTCACGCCCCTAGAAAATCAATACCTTTTACCAAATACATCGTTATAATCATATTGGAATATTTAGTCTTGATCTTGATTAATCTAACTCCAATCCGCATTTGATTCTTTTGTCTTATAAGGGAAGAAACACAAAGGAGAGGGTATGTCCTCATCAATTATCCTTGTCATTATCCTCTCCCCATAAACTTTTCCTCCACCACATTCATTCCCAAATAATATAATGATAATTAATTATTGGGAAAAAATATATTAATGATGCGAACCTATTGGAATTATTTTATTTCTATCATATTAAAATTTCTTACATTCGATTCCCATTATTTTTAAAGTGCACTTTTAATGGTTGGTGAACCGCCAATAATGATGTTTCCAAATATATTAAAATTATCATCACTATAGATGGATACTAAAAATTATTATTAATATATATATATATATTATTTTTAATTAATTCTTCAAATGTAAAAATTAAATTGAAAAAATTAGAGAAATTGATATAATGTGGGAAAGTATTAAAGAAAATAGACTTATAAAATTCTTACACAAACAAAAATGATATTATGAAATATAATATCAAGATTATAATTGATAAATTGTAACAAGAATTAACCTAATTAAATTTTGTTTCGAGGTTTTAATAAATCTAAATTTGTTAATTTAGAGGTGAAATGATGATGAAATAAAGAGGGAATTAAGGTAAGGTAATTCTCAAACCCAAATCCCTTTCTTTGGGTTATCGCTATTATTCATAATTTTCACTATAGACTTTCATCTATTATTCCTTATAAATAAATTAAATATTCTTCCGTTTTTTTCTGGTAATACATGTGTCCACCTTTATTTATAATCCAAATTTGAAGATTTTTCAAAATGATATTTCTTTCCAAAACACATCGTTTACTCCATTTGAGTTGTCTATTCTTTACCCAAGATTGATTATTTTTATGATAAATATATTTAACAATATTCATGTTGTAATCCCATTTATATTCATTAAATCCTTGTGTTTGAAATATTTATGAATCTCATTTATCATTTCCATAGTTTTTTTCACATCTACGATTGTTATATGTTCTCTTTGGCATCCATGGTTATTTAAATATTATGATTTGACAGGTCGGGTAAAAGTTATATAGACCTCCAATGAATTGGTTTATATTATTACCTCTTGGTATAATGTGTATTAATTATTTAAATGATTCTATCCTTGATCATATTTTTTATGTTTTAATTTTTCACATATGTTATGCATGAGAATTATCTTATCTTTGTTCACAACTATATATTGTATTTGTACACTGTGGAACTATTTTTTTATAAATAACTACATTCTATGCCTTTTCAAAATTTCTTCCACATGTTTATGAAAATTTTACCAAAAATGTGACATGATTATGACGATTATCCTCACTCGTGTACTATTTATTCATTTATTTTATTTCTACTATGTTACTCTTCCCCTTACAGGGATTTTAGATAACACCATTTTTTATTTGTATCCTCATGTTACTATATGTAGAAGGATAATGTGAAATATTTTATCTGGATAAAGAATAAATATTTCAAAACTGTTTGTGTTTTATTATGTATAAGTGAAATATAATCCTATTTTTCCAAATATACTCACTATTATGATCCTTGAATATATAAAAATTAAGCCATTTTTCATTAAAATTAAGTAATACTAGTTCATGAAAATAGGGTGTATATAGTTGGTATCAGATGTACAATTTAGATAATTTTGGAATTGGTATTAGAAAACATTAGTGAAAACCATATCTATATGACTGTGTATAGGTAAAACATCCTTGAATAATAATTTTTTTTAAAAAGGCTAAACATAGGGATCCCATATGATATACCTTTAGTGTTACATGAAAAATAGAATAAAATATTTTTTCAGGCTTTGTTGAATTAATTTTTGTTTAACCCTTATTAAATTTATTACACAGTGTGAACCAAGAGAAGCCTATCCAACAACCCACGTGAGGGATACTACAATGATTGTTTTTAGGACATCACTAATTCCATGACAGGTGGAGTTTGAAAAATTATAATGATTCATACAAACTATCTCATGGTATGAATATCATGATGAACCACAAAGAACTTCTAACTTCACCAAAGAAATAACAACTAGAAATTGTGTGCTTTGTGAGGCAATGAACAAAAACGTTTAGATGAGTATCTAAAAAACATTTCATATAATAGTGGGTTACGGAATAGAAAATATCTTTTCTATTATATAGAGTTATCAAAATGATAAATTGACTATTTCCATCTATAATTTAGATAAATAACTCAATCGATGGTGGGAGTTGATAAATAATAGTAATTCGTTGAATGAAATGGAAGATGTGGAGTGTGAGGACCTTAATAAAATATTTCATAATGATTATTTTGGTCAAAATCACATATCAAAGATAAATATAGATTTCATAGAGCTTAAATAAAAAGTATAGTGATTCTTCCAAATATTAATATTAAAACATCAAAATTATTCTATGATACTCCTTTGTATTTTTTATAAAAATGATATAGAAAAGATTGATTTCATAGTGGAGTAAAACTACACCTTCAAATGTCTCCTGCAATCTGATACATTAAGAGATATGAATAATTTGTCCGATGTTACCTCAATGTAGAGAAGGATTTTTCTCAGTCATCCCTTGGTTATGGACATATGAATATATGAAAGTAATTAAATGTTGGTGGGTTAAATGGATAAGAAGGAAGGGTGATCAAACCACCCATATGATAGAAATGTTGGATGAAGAATCAGGGTAATTGCATCAATGGGATGATGAAAATTTTCATTTTTGGAAGTGATGGACACTGTGATCATTAAAGTCAAATTGATATTAAGAGGTTAGCTGACAATATAAAAGAAAATATGGAATCTCACAGTGGACCTCCCATGATTCAATGCTTATATTGTAGGGGGAAATGGTACAATAAAAACAAATTCATTAAACCACATGTCCTTGAGGGTAATCAGTGTCAGCAACCACTAAAGCCTAATGACAAAGGAGATGATTAATCCAGCACCACTACTAAAGTTGAAAATGAAAATTTTGTAGTATAAGGTGTAATTTATATTAAACCAATAATGGAAAATGTTTTATTTTATTCCGGTTCTAATCTTTCCTCTATATCCTGCATGTTTTGTATAATTTTTGAATCAAATCCCCAAAACCATGATGTAGATATATCATTAAAAACACAGTGATGAGATAATTGAAACCTAATTGTTAAGATCTTCTCCTATATGAATAGGTGGAAATATTCTTACACGAAATACCACAATACAACCCTTGGTGTAATTTTATTCTATACTGTGAACGGATTAGATCTCATAATATAGAGCTCACATAAAGTTTCAGGAAAAGGAAATCTTTTTTTATATTCAAAACCATCCCATAAACCTCTAAAAATTCATGGAAGATCATAAAATACCATTTTAAAATTCCTCAATATTTTGGGTGTTGATATCATGGGATGTATAATAACTTTCTTGAATGTTTGAGTCAAAGTAATATTTCAACTTAGAGGAAATTATTATTGTGAGGGAATACATAGATATAATTTCCCAAGAGACACCTATAATCACCCATATCATGACTTTAATTTTACAATATGAATTATACCTAGGTCCACATATATATCTAAAATCACCTAGAAGATGGTCCCAATTAAAAATGGGGATTTAAATACATAGCTACAGTAGAATTTAGAAAAAGGGTTGGTACACCCTACTAAATCACGTTGGCATAAACCTATTCTCTTTGTCAAGTAGAAGAATAGATCAAAGTGGATGTGTATTGATTTCCAAGAGTTTAATTTGATCACATTAATTAACAAGTATCACCAGCCAAGAATTTATGACATGTTTAATCAACTATAAAGAACTTATTAATTCTCAATAGTGGATCATTGTTTAGGATATCATCAGCTGAATGTGAAGAAAGAATATATTTATAAGATAAATCTCATTATAAGGTATAGAAAAAATGTGTTCATTGTGATTCCATTCAAATAAATAATTCTCCTATAATCTTCATGGATTTTATTAATAGAGTATATAGAGAATACCATGAAAAATAATTTTTATTTATTATAGATGATAAATTAATTTACTCGAAGTGAAAGGAGGGATATGAAGAGAATCTAAGGATTGTTCTACTGAAATTAAGGAAAGATAAATTGTGGGATCAATTAATCTAATATTACTTTTGGATGCATATATTGGCATTCATGGTGAACATGATCAAAAGAGAAGAAATGTTTTTGGACGCATCAAATAAAAATTAAATTTTGCAATAGATCAGACCCACAATTGTCATGGAAATACATAGTATTCATTAATTATATGGGTACCATAATATTTTTATGGAATTTAATATGATTTACTAGCCGTATAAAAAGTTAAAACAATAATGGGTTATTGTATGTCTAGAAAAAATAATGTGAGGATATATTTAATGAACACGTGAAGAGCCTAATCACTACACATTCATTCATACCACCAAAAATGGAGAAACTTTATGATATATATAGTGATTAATTAAATAATGGTTTGGGTAGTTTTACCTTGAAGAATTATAAATTGATAGTCTATCCTGCATTAAAATTTAGGATCCATTAAAAGAACTATCTGATGCATGATCTGGAGTTTAAAACTATGATATTTCCCTTGAATATTGGTTACCACAACCTATATGGTGAGAAATGTGACATGTATACCGATCATAAGAGTATATTGTATATACTCACATAGAAGGATCTCAATATGGCTTAAAAATATAGTTTGATATAATCAAATACCTTATTTACTATATTAACTACTATTTTTAAAGGGAAACAATGTAGTTTACTCTTTTAATATAATAGAACCAACTACTTTATCTATGATATAGGTTGAGAATGGCCATATATTATTGTATATGAAAATGTTAGATCTATAATTCATAACATAAGGGAATACATATTAACATTCCAAAATGATTTCCAAAAAAATATATCTATTATAATATCAAGGAGGACTAAAGGGATAATTTAGAGATTCAAATAAATTTAAATGCAGTAGCAGAAGATAATATCTATTAGTTACACATCAATAACGATGTTTTCATTCTATTTTGATGTATAATTTGTGTGCCTTCATGACAAGAGATAATGAAATATATAGTACATAATGTGCGTAGATCATATTTATTAATCTGTACCAAAAGTACCAACTAGTATTGATATATTTTAGAGAACATATGATTAGAAAACATGAAGAGGGAGATCACTGAGTACACCATAGAGAAGAAAATGTGATATGTGTTAAGCTGGATTGAGTCATCCTCGCTTCTAACTCCATAACTATTCATGATGATTTTTATCTTCAACAATATTCCATGACATATGAAAAATAAGTAGTGAAGATACATGGGGTACCACATTTAATCATATATGATCCTGATCCAAGAGTCACATAAAAATTATATTGAATTATTCAACATTTATATATTACATAATTGAATTTTAGTATGACCTATCTTCCCCAAACTGATGTCCAATATGAAAGGACTATTCAATCTCTAATGGATAAGTTGAGATAATTCTCAATGGAATTTATAAGACAATGATATTAGAGTCTCTCATTATTTGAGTTCTCATAAAAAACTAGCTTCCATATAAAAAATCAAATGGATCTAAATAAAACCTTTTATGTGAGCCGATGAATAACTAAAACATATTGGTATCAAGATAGTGATGGGAAACTAATTGGACCTAATCTTCTTCAAGATATAATATAGAATGTTAAAGTCATATAAATATATATAAAATTATCTCAAATTCATTAATATATCAATTTTAAAAATCATTGAAGGAATATGAAGATTGATGTTGGAGACAAATATTTCCTTGGAATATGAAATTGGAAGTGAGTCAGAGGTTTTGGAAGAATATTAAACCAATCCATATTCATTGGCCCCATAGAGATCTTTGATCAAATTGGAGTTGTGATTTATCATTTGTATCATCACCAGATATGTCTCACGTTCATGTTGTATTTCATGTTTCAATCATGATAAATTACATTCTTGATACATCACATAAATTAAATCAATAGGTAGAACAATTGGGGAGTGGCATGTTGTTTGATGAGGAGATGGTGAAAATCATTGAGCATAGAGGATGTGTAACATGAAACAAGAAAATATCATTTTCAAAGAATCGTGGAGGTATCATATGTATGAAAAGGTGACATGGGAACAAGGGAAAACAATGAAATAGATATATTAATAACTATTCTCACCTCAAATTATGAGTTGAAATTTTGGGGTTGAAATTTCTAATGGGGGAAAACTATAACATTCCAATGTTTATAAATGATAATTTCTTCTTGAAATGATAGTGTTTTATATCATATGTTGTAGTATTATACACATACCACATAGAGATAAACCAAAAACATAATATTTAATTAATGACAATCATTACCTTTTATAATTACTAAACTCATCAAAATTCAAAATTTGTTATGGGTAAAATAGAAAATTTTAATAATACAATGGGAAAATATTGATTACCCTGATTTTCTATAAACATCCCTCTCTTAGAAAAAATTTATAAATCAACAAAATATATTAGTAAAAAAGTAAAAATTATATAATATGTAAATTTATAACCCTGATAGGAATTGAGTTGAATAATTTACAAAGTAATTTTTTTATATTTATAGGGGATAATGTGGCTATTTAAATTGTAATGGGGTCATTGTAATAATAACCTAACTATTGGAAATAGTAACCTCATCATTGGAATACCGATTTATCCTAAAAATAATTAATTCTAAAATAAATAAAACATATCATTATTAATTTATGTAAATATATATATAATAAATCAAAAACATAAGTATCATGATTATAAAACTGAAAATAAATTTAATCACATTATTAATAAATTGTATCCAAAATATGTTTCTAAAAATAATAATTTTTATTTTAGTGATTATAAATAACTATTTTAGAAAAATTAATTTCTAAAAATTAATTTCAATTTTTTTCGTTACATCAAAATTTTCCATGAGTTATTTTTGGTAGTTTTCTGAAATAATTCTATTTTCACGTGACTTGTAAAAATATAGTTTTCCCCATTACTAGTTTATCATACATTACATTTGTAATGATATAAAAATGTAATAACAATTTATAGTACATTATTTTAGACTAATACAGAAATAATTTGATTAATTTGTCATTGAAATAAAATAAAATAAATTTACAAACCACATAATTACATTCTAATGTCAATATTTTAATGTGTTATATTAAAATATTATTTTATAATTTTTTCATCATTTCCCATTAATTAAACTGTTGAAATCAAGTTATATAGTATTTTAATTTTTGAGAATATTTTTATATAAGAATATGGTTTAGAAAATTAAAATAACCAATATTACATTGTTCACCTTCTATATAGTATTTTATTCAATAATTTATTCTGAAAATACCACTATCCTAGAGTAAAAGTGACCCCTACCCCTCCCCTAGTATAACCATTCCTCTAACCCCTTACAAATCCAAATATATTCCTAAATACACTATATTATGTCTATTACAAACGATATAATAATTCTCGAGTCATTCCACTCCAATAATCAAGGGATTCTTGTGTTGTATAATGGAAGAAACATCGAGAAAAGGGTTTCTCTCATCAATTCTCTCACTCATTAATATATCCAATTCATCTTTTCCAACGTCCACATCAAACCAAAATATTATAAGCATAATTAATAAGTACATTAAATTTATATTAATCATGTTATCCAACAGTAATTATTTAATTTACAAAATATTACATTGTAATACATCCAATTCCTACTGTTTAGACAGTGTCTCATTAACATTTGGTAATCAACCAACTAGGATATTTCCAATTATGTTATAATAAACTAACATATGGATTGTTGTTATTGATTATTTATGATATTTAAATTTATAAATATGTATATTTTATTCTTATATAAAAAATTATACTATTGAAAATATAACATTGGGACCAAATAGTGAAATTGATGGGAAAATGAATATTTTGAATGTAGAAATAATATCAATACATATCAAAATCAAGAATGTAAATTAAGAAATATATGAATAAATAAACAAGGATTTAAGGTAAAGGGATTCTGGAACCCAACCCCCATTCTGTAGGTTATCCATATTTCAAGTCATTATTGGTACGTTTTTTCCTATAATGACCCTTAAAAATCATTTCACTATTCTTCCTTTTGATATAAGTACATACAAGTTTCCAACTAGATTTATTATCAAAATACACATATTTCCCAAAAAAAATCTTTTCAAAACACATCTTTTACTCCTTTTGAGTAATTTCTTCTTCAAAAATGAATGAAGATGATTATTCTAAATAAGTTTTCCATTTTTTATTCGGTTGCCCCAATTTTTTTATGAAATCATTCATTAAAAATTACTTATAAAAACCAACTCCTTTCCGTGGGTTATTTCATGAATTCAATTTTTTTACATTTTATATGGAATACATGATTATATAAATATTATGATGTGATGGGTGGGCCCAGAATTATATAGTCCTACAATGAATTGTGTACGGTTCTGAATCTCATAATATAATTTGTATAATGTGTATATATGATGCTAGATGGGTCTGTAATGATGATGTTATGAGAATTCAAATATTTTATGTGTCAATAGGATGAAAGTGTAGTTCATGTGTGGTATATTACAACTATGACATGATCTTTATTTGTATACACCTCAAAACTCAATGACTTTTGGAAACGTCTTCTTAATTTTTATGAGGAAAATCCCATGCTTATGAAATGATTATTATGTATATTCTCACCCATGTACTATTAATTAATATCTATTATTTATTCCTTGTTATTAATCCTTGTACTATAATAATAGCTCGCCCATTTTTTGATAAATATACTTAGTTAACTACATGTAGTAATAAGAATGTGAATGAATTTAAGTGAATAAAGAAGAAGGATTTCAATAATATTTACTCTTTATTATGTATATGTGATATATGATACTTATTTTACCAAGATACTATACATAATCATATATGAATATGTAAAAATTATGTTTTTTATCATTAAAATTATGTAATAGACATTTAAGAAATATTAGGATTTCTATATGCATGATCAATATCAGGTATCTTCTTATAGCCTTAAGATTAACAACGGATTTTTTTTGAGTTTTTATCTATTAATCATGCAGATCATTAAACACTATTACTCAGACCAAATATGTTTATATACAGTATTTTATATATCCCACTAGTTTTTACTGACACACTACTCACACTTCATTAGGTACCTAATAAAAAATTATGGTGTCTATATAATACAAGTGAATGATTACTATTAGTAAAATTTGAACCATTAAGGATCAATTATCGTCAGATTTGGGATTGGACTAGGAGACGTGGTTATTTTTAATGATGTATCATATATTGTTATTATTTATTGACACGAATGTATATTATCCACCTATGGGGATCATGATGTCATATATTTTCAGTATATCGCCATTACAATAATAATTTAGTTATAGAATATAATGTGTATTATATTCTCTTCTCAAAATTGGATTTACTTTTCATTGTTGATATTGATTTATAAAATATTATTATTTTTTTATTTATTACTCTACTATAAGGTTATAGTCTCCCTAATGCACCACCATGGATCATGACTACTAGTTGGAAGCTTTAGGCATATATGGTGGCATGCATGAGGACATGTGAAAACACTAGTATGGATATGAGTGAGTGGTCATGGGAGAGTCTGGGGTTTCAATGGATAATATATTGTTAATATATCATCCATCTTGATGGGGTTATAATGGTTTCACATAATTAACATAAAATATTTATGCGGGATGGCATGTTCACCTATATTTAATTACGATGAGTTATATATCATTCATCTCCTATGTGGGTTTATAGCAAGGGTATATCATACCACTTCAGTACTTTAAAAAAAATGTATGGTCACATGTGGTTTGTAAATAATGAACTCCACAGGTTGAGATGTAATGTTATTTACATTATTATTTGATACTGTTGAGAATGAAAGTATTTTCACTATAATTATCTTGGTCACCATTGGTGGTGGCCAATGTGGTTGTACCCACACCCTACTCAAGAACCCTCATGCCAAAGTTGATTATTTATTTAAAGACCGTTGTATGAAAAAATTTCATATAACATTATATGGTTATACAAGGATATAGATTTGGTGTAAGGAGAATGTACTAGGTAATGAATCATGACATGTTTTGTAGATGATTCGTTTCATTTTCTTACATTTGGGACTATGGGAATTTGATTTTCCCATTGGGGATCTTGATTACATAGAAAATACAGAATGATGATGATATTTACTATTGGATTATATTTAGTTTTGGAATATATTAATTATGCTACTATTTTGTTATTATGATTATTTCATTGATATTTCTCTGATTTTGTTAAAATGGTTATCTGTTCCTAAGGGTATAGTCACCGAACCTATTTATGTGACCCCTAATTTTAATTATTGTGTCTTTAGAATATTGGGTGATAAGGATAATGTGTCAAGTACCAATATTGGTAATGATAAAAATGAATTGGTTTATAGATGTTATAAATGATTTATTATAGTTTCTCTTCATTTTTATATACTATTTAGGATATGGTCAATGGGAGATAGGATATTATCATGTCATGGTATTTATTTTGTCTCTAGAAATTGCTAACACATGTTTTGGATAATTCTATTTTACCTGGGATAATATCATTATTTTTTTATTCTTTTATATATTTCATTCTTTCTGAAATAAGAAACCATTATGAAAAAGATTAAAATATTACTAGTATTCTTTTCATAGATTACAGTGGAAGGGGTCATTTTTTTATGTATAATTATTCAATGTATAGATGACTTGAAATTTCATTACACACTTGTTATTGATATTCTGGTTTCAATGCGGGCCAATGTCATTTGATTTATCAATTACAACTTGTTTTTTTCTATATCACTTTTTGCTGGCAATGTACATGACCAGACCTAGATTTTTTCCATTATTATGACATATTATGGAAATTATGTTACCTTTGTAGCATAATAAATCACCTAATAGTGGGTAGGATTGGATACGATTGATCCTAGATGAGAGACCCTTGTATTATAAGGTATGTTCTTAAGGGATAACAACATGTCCATGTTATTTCTAATCATAAAATCTAATAATATATGAGTGTTAAAATTATGGTATGTGTCATACTCTTATAATTTAAGAGTTATTAAAATAAATAAACTCCTACTATGTTCTAGGTATGATGGTATAAGAATAACCCATCAGAAATTGTGTAAGAGAAACCTATTTTGGATATACCTTATAGAGACCTTGATTTTCAATGTAATGTTTTTAATCATATTGAATTATTACGAGTCTGTGAAAATTGATGGTGTGAACTTTCAAGGATAGGAGTGCCTGAAATGAATTTCTGTTCTTTTTTTGGGTACATTCAGTAAACTCATGAGCGACATTTCCTATCTTTTCAATTGTTTCTCGGATTAAAAATATGAGGGCACAATTGAATTCATAGTGCCCAGATTCACATAATGGTGGATTTACTTTGACGCAGTAGGTTTGGAGAAAATGTTAAATATTATGACTTTTTGAAATAAATGAAATGAAATAATTTTATTATTTTGTTTCATATCCTCCAACAGACATGAAAATGGTTTGGGCCAGCATTGTCTCAATCCAAAAAATGGCTTGCCCTGCAAATCCCAAGTAACGGCGTTGTTGGGGAATTAAGAACATTCCTAACTTATTAGCCCCCATTAATTCTGCACATCATTACTTATCACCCCCCTTAATCTCTACATATGGGGATTGGGAAGGGGTATTGGCACAGCTTCCCCAAGAAATGAAGTGCTGAAGGAGCGCTGCAATGCCAGAACCATATAGGATAGAGCAGATCCCAGTGGGAGGTGACGGGAGACACTAAACCATGAACCGGTGGACGACGTACATGTGGCATCATTGGAAGCCTATTGCGGGATCTAATAACACTGACCCACCATCATGTGTGGGCATTTATCTGATGACTTGAGGTAGGGTGTTAATTCATTTACGCATTTTAAATGATTTTCATCTTCCCCATTCTTGAATAATATGATGAATTCGGACCAACCGACTAATGGGTGGATCCCTGATTCATTCGTTTTTTGTGGGAGGATGTTGTGGGGTATCATTTCAGGTTTTTGTTTGTTGTTTAATTCAATTGACTATTAAAACCTTAAATCCCCCTCATTTATACAAGCTGATGTGGAGGGCTCGTGCCTAATGAACCTGACCAAGTCCCTCTGTTATCTTGCAATCCTTGTGCCACCCTGGAAGACCGCCAGTGTGGTGACAATGAATGGCTATGGGGATGTTGTGAACCGACGCACTCTGCAAGAGGTGGCCAGGAGATAAAGTTGTGGTGGTCATCCGAATAGTCAGCACCATCCATCGGAAGAGAAGGTGCGACACACCGTTGCATGCTGCCAGTGTGGAAGGGGATGCGAATCTTCAGCCACAGCAGTCGGAGAAGGAGGTCAGATCATCGGTCAGCTACAGAAGGGCAGGGAAGTCCCCCTTTGCGCGCCGCCGGTGAGAGGGAGGCTGTGGCTAAAGCAATGATGGAGGAGGCCAAAACCACTCATCCGACGGGTTCTATGGTTACCGAGCGACGCTGATTCAGTGCCACTGCTTCACAAAATGAACGTCCTCGGGGCCATTCAGAAGTTTGGGAGACCGGGGGTTTGTTCCCCTAGGTGTGTCTAGGGAATACCCCCTTGCGGGTCACGACTCATGCAGCTAGGCCACAGCCCTACCCGGCTGCCCCCTAGTGGGCCGCCCTATACGGGTCTGGCCACCCTATATGGGTTGTGCGGCCCTTGCGGGCTACCCTTTTTGAATGTTTCCCCCTTGTAGGCTTATACGAGTCCTCCATCGCCTAGACGAGACCATCTCGAACCGGGTCGACTTAATTGGGTTGGACCAGACCCAGGCCCCAATGGGCCCAGAAACTCTTAATGGGACATAACATGGGATTGGGGTTTCCGTTTGATGAACCTTATGTAGCGTTGGGACCACTGGATCGATGCGATCCATTTAGGAATACTCCACATGAGTTTTTGAGATAGTTGGAGTATGGCTGTGTTTGATCAAACCCAAACCCTTCCGGGCCCTGAGATCAAAAATTCTTATAACTCAAAGACCGGACGTCCAATTGACACATCGTCTATCACATTGGAACCTGAAGTCATGGTAGTCCTTTTGGTTAATACATTTTAGATCTTAGTGGCGGTCAAGGTGCCGCTGATATCTCTAGGGGAATATACTATAGAGATGAGTGGAAATACAGTGGCTGGTAGTGAGGCGGTGGTTAGAGACATACCATATGGAGGGTTAGTGCTAAGCAATCCTATGCTGGTCAGCACCTAGCGGTCCTGTGTTGATCAGTACCTAGAGGTCCTGTGAAGATCATCATGGAGTGGTCCTATGTAGATTAGAAACTCAATACCTGACGAGGACCATCCTTATAGAGTCATGTCGTGGTTCAGTGATATATCAATCCTAGGCGGGACAGATCATATGTGCATTATTGTGGATGTTAGTACTTAACGATCTTATGTGGGTCCGACCCCATATGGTGAGATGCAGTGGCTCTTGGTATAATACTATGATCTAGCTTCACGACTAATCATTTTTACTTATATAAATCATTGAAAAATGGGATTGAGTTTAGACTCTTTTTGAGATATATATATTACATTGTGCTTTGTGATTGAGATAATGAATTTTTGTTTTTCATTTGTGTAATTCTGAGATACCTTTGGGGGTCTCAGGGTCCCTATTTTGTATTGTTATACTCACCCCTACACAGGCTTCGCCCGCAACTTGTTGTGTCTTGTGCAGACGATGAGCAGCTTGGCTAAGGTTTGAGGGAGATAGGACCAGGTTGTACGCGGAAGAGACAAGGTGATGTGGAGTGTTGCGGTGATGATCGGTACCTACCCTTTAGTTAAGATTCATGATGGATGATCCAGAAGATATGTTTACTTTTAATTTTTAATTTTACTTTTCAATTGTACTTGTACATTTAATTGTTCTTGTATTCTAGCCCTTCTACTTTCAACACTCTTTTTACTACATCAGTTTACTTCATAGTTGCTTCTTGTTGTGTTCTCACAAAATTCCTACCCATCTTAGAGAATACACCTTTCAGTGCTAGTCGCCAACCCATGTCTTATAAAAGGTGGGCTTGGGGTTGTCACGACACGTGCCCCGGGGGATGGGTCATGAAAAAGTGGTATCAGAGAATTTCGATTCTACTAAAGTACTATGACACTAATCTATTCAATGTGGAAATAGTGTTAAGTTTAATGAGTGTGATTTTCAGTTTAGGGAGTCCATTTTTTGTGATCTGGTCGATGTATCCATACACCAGGACCCTGAATTCTAATTTCCGACTCAGTTCATGGAAGAACTGATTCTGTTTGTTTTTAAGAGTTTTTATTGTGATCTCTTTTAGTCATCTCAGCATGAAAAACATATTGTGTATGGAACACCTATCTTCATTCAGGATTCCACAATGTAGATATCCAACTACTATTCATGAGAGATTATGTGATGACAGCCCATGGAGCAGTGATTCCTTGGTGCATGGTGCTCTTATGGAGTTAGCACTGTTAGGTGGTGTACCTGCAACACCACTACCTGTTGGGCAGTTGTTTCCACTTCCCCACTAGTAGAGGTTTCACACCGATTGATCATGTTGCACAAGTTCTAGTGGTATAGGCCTCTGTGGTTCCAAGGCATGACAGACATGTAGGAAGCTAAGGACTGGCTAGAGGCAGTGGCCAGAGTTTTTCACCTAGTTGGGACACCAACTGACATTGTGGTGATCCTAGTAGACATTCTATTTCAGGAAGCAATAGGGAGATAGTGGAACATGATGTTCTAGATACACAATTAGGTGAAACTAATTTGGGTGGAATTCAAGGGCCTTTTTCTCGTAGAGTTTCTACCAGATACCTTACGCTCAGTTCGTATAAAGAGCTATTTCCCTTATAGTATGAAAGAATTTTAGTAGCCCAGTACATGAAGAGGGTTACAGGTATGTCCTTCTACACCACAGATATCGTACGAGGACCTTTCTTCAGGGCCTAGACCTTTTATAAGGGTCTCTGACAGAAGATCAGAGCATTGATGGTATCGCTAAGCATACAGACCCAGGCCGGGGTTCTAGAGAGAGAACTTTTTGTGGGGAGCTTCCTAGATGAGCAGGCACCGACAATGGGAGACACCACCGAACATCATGTAGCATAGTATTCTGAATAAGGTATTAGGAAGATGAAATAGTGGTCCAAGAGGATTATACCATCTAGTGGACAACCCCAGGATGCATGGTCATAGGTGCGGGGCTTGTGAGGCAGAGGAAGTTAGGTAAGGGACAAACAGTGTTACACGTGTAGCGGGTAGGGTCACTTGGCTCATGACTTCCTGACATACCATACAGATGACCATTATACGGTCGAGTGACCATTTAGTTAGAGGTATAGATTTGAGCGAGATGGTATATAGGGTGGACGAAATGGTAGAGGAGTTGGCCATGAAGCAGGCGAAGGGTGTTGATATGTGGTTCTACCACCACCACCACCAGGTGGTCCACCCCAACCACGGGGAGCTGGAGGAAATGGACGAACTCAGATCCAGTCAGCTGAGGCATATGTCCACAACACACCAGATATTATTAGAGGTACGATATGTATCTAATCCACCTTAGTTGGAAAACATATAGTCACAGGTTCTAGTCATTCATTTATTTCCACATCCATCGTTCGGAGCTCGGATATTCTTGTGGAGCATTTGGTTCGATCCTTACGGATATAGACTCCTACAAGAGTGTATTATCTAATTAAACACTAGTGATGGTAGTGTGATCTTACTCTATGAGGTGAGAGCTTCATCTAGGATCTCCTAGTAGAGGCATCGAGGCCTTACGACATTATCTTGGGTATGGACTGGTTATCCACATTCCATTCTCAGATTGATTGTATTAGGTACACTGTGCGCTGTGTCTACATGGATTGGACAAGGTTTTACATCACTCGTGAAAAGGGAACCTTTTCAGGACATGATTGACTTACCCAGAGGATGGTGCAGCTGATTGCACATCAGTTGTCTAGCCATACCCTCAGAGCAGTTGATGTTGAGAGTCCAAGCCAACTTGTAATGGTAGACCAGTATGCTGATATCTTTTATAATGTTGTTATATGACTACCCCCATGCATATAGGTATAATTTTACATCGACATGTACCCCAGGATGGCACCGCTATCAACACTAGCATATCGTAAGACTCCCACAGATCATCGTGAGTTACAGGTACATTTGGAGGACTTTCAAGGAAAGGGGTTCATAAGGCCAAATGTTTCTCCATGGGCCGCCACAATTTTTTTCACCATGAAGGCATATAGGAGTTTCAGACTCTGCATGGACTATTGACACCTGAACTGGTTAATCGTGAAAAACAAGTATCAACTTCTGAGGCTTTATGATCTCTTCAACCAACTGAAGGGAGCTCGTTGGTTTTCAAAGATATACCCAAGGTCATTCTATCATCAGATCAGGGTATGAGAGGAGGGTGTGAGGAATACAACCATCCTATGTCGATTAGGCTACCATGAGATCTTGGTTATTCCATTTTGCATGACCAACACCTCTGCAGTGTTCATCGGACACATGAACAGGATCTTTCAGACATTCCTCGTTCGCTTTGTGGTTGTGTTCATTGACGAAAACATGGAATACTCAGCAATAGAGGAGGATCAGGACTATCATCTGTAGATAGTTATGGATACAATCCAAGAGCACCATATTTATGGTAACATCTCAAAGTGACAGTTCTGGATAAAAGAGATCCACTTTCTAAGACATGTCATCTTAGAGGCTCGAGTTTCAGTGGATCCAACGAAGATAGAGGCTATCCTATCTTGGGATCCAACTAGGATTGTTCCTGATATGTGGAGTTACCTGGGGTGGGTTGGATACAACTGGAGATTCATTCCTGAATTTCCCATACTTGCGGCACACTTTTCAGCATTGAAAAATTATGGACAGCCCTTCATGTCAACAGAGAGATACCAGTAGGGTTTTCAGAAGATGAGGAAGAGACAGATGAGTGCCCATATCATGAAGCTACTAGAAGATATCATAGGGTATGTAGACTACCACGATGAATTAGGGACAAGACTTGTGTGTGTCCTGATGCAGGAGTGAGCAGTGATCACCTGTGGCTCACGGATGCTGAGATAGCATGAGCATAACTATGCTACCCATGACCTGGAGTTAGCAGTAGTGGCGTTTTCCTTGAAGGTGTGGTGAAATTATTTGATGGGAGAATGTTTTATAGTCTCCTCTGATCAATAGAGTTTTAGGTATATGTTCTCTCAGATGGACCTAAACCAGAGACAACGGAGATGACTAGAGTTCCTCTAGGACTATGACTTTGAGGTAATATATACACTTGGAAAGGAGAATATTGTAGCATATGAACTCAGTAGGAGGTCTGGTGTACAGTTGATGAGTGATGTGATAGTATAGATATCCACATTGCAGATATCCTTCATGGATAGAGATTCTGTATCTTACCTCTAGTCTATGACAGTCACTCCCATACTTCATCAGTGAGCCATGGAGGTACAACTTGGGTACTTTGACTGTGTGTCTCGATGTGATCATATATCCTCAGGAATGGAAGCTACTGTGTTTTTTAAGGTGGGGAGTACATCATCCTATTCAAAGGATGCACCATGGTACCATTGGTTCTACAGGAGGAGGAGTTGAGGGAGTTCCATACGTCCCCTTTGACTGTACATCCTAGTGGGTCGAAGATGTACCTGGACCTCCAGCGTTGCACTGCTATCTAGGGATGAATAAGGCAGTGGTAGAGTTTGTTTCACTATGCCTCACTTTCCAGCAAGTGAAACCATGATTTAGGTTCCAGTAGGCTTATCACATCTACTAGAGTTTCCCGAGTGGAAGTGGGATGGGATCTCCATGGACTTTGTGAAAGATATTCCTTGTACATCAAGGGGACATGATTCTATCTGGGTGATCATTGACCGACTCACCAAGTCGTCCCACTTCCTGCCAATCTGAGAGCAGAGAGCAGTAGAGGGCTTGGGATGCCTCTACGTGCAGGATATTGGGTGACATCAATGGGTTCCATCAATGATAGTGTCTGACCATGATGAATGTTTTGCATCCAGGTTGTGGAAGGAATTGTAGGAGGCACTCAATAATCACCTATGTTTGATCACCCCTTTTCATCATCAAAGGGATTTTTCGACAGAGTAGACAATTCAGATGTTGGAGTACATGCTTCATGCATGCGTCCTATCTTTTGGCCATAGTTGGGAGGATCATTTCCCATGGGTGGGGTTCCCATAAAACAACAGTTATCACTACACCATCAGTATGTCACCATTCAAGGCCTTGTATGGTCAAAATTGTAGGTCACCTTTATGCTGGACAGACCTAGGGAAGTAAGCACTTATGGGTCCAAAGTTGGTACGAGCTACAACTGAGAAGGTGCAGGTCATCCAGGAGCAGATAAAGACTATGCAGAGCAGACCGAAGTCATATTACCATAAGAGACCAAGACCTTTGAAGTTCTAGGAGGGGGACCACATATTCTAGTGAGTCTCCACTTAGCGTGTACTATGTATATTTGGCATAGGTGGCATGTTATCACCGTGTTTAATCAGTGATTTTCTTATACATCAGAGAATAGGTGAAGTGGCATATCACATAGCGCTTCCACTATAATTGCTGAGGGCTCATAATATCTTTCACGTATCCCAGCTATAAATATATGTGCATGACTCATCTCACGTCATCAACCACAGTGAGCTAGACTGAGAAAATACAGCGACATTTACGAAGTTTCCAGTGGAGATTTGTGGATCGAGAGGTGCAGGTCCTTTAGGGAAGATCGATACCTCTGGTGCGCGTAGGCTGGAAGCACAGGAACCTCCTTAAGAGCACATGGGAGTGGGAGGATCAGATTTTTCTCAGTACCAACATTTGTTTTATTTTTTTATGTTATGGTTTTTGGGGATGAAAAGCCTTAATTATGGGAGAATGTAAAGACTCGGATTTTCCTTGTATTTTTTAATTAAATGAAATTATTACGAGTCTGTGAAAATTGACGCTGCATAATTATGAGTCCCGGAGTGCCTAGAATGATATTTTGATCTTTTTTATAGGTACGTTTAGTAAACACGTGAGTGGTTTTTGCTAAATTTGGAACCATTTCTCGGATTAAAAATCTGAGGGAACAATTGAATCTGTAGCGCCAAGATTCTCTTAAGAGAGGCTTTATATTGACAGCTACAGGTCTAGAAAAAAAGGTATGTTTTGTCACTCTTTAAAACAAATAAAATAAAATAATTTTACTATTTTATTTCATATCCTCCAACGAACAAGAAAAGGGGTGGGTCTAGTGATGTGTCAAGCCAATAAATGGATTAACCTAAAAATACCAAATAATGACGTCATTGGGGAATTAGGAAGTTCATAATTTATGAGCCCCCATTAAATTCCCATGTGGTTACATACCCTCCCCCACTCCTATATATTTGGATCCTGGGAAGGGGTATCAGAAAAGCTTCTCCCATAAATGAAGTGATGAAGGAGAGCTACAACACCGAACCCTTAAATGACAGAGTCGATCTAAGTGGGAGGTGACAAGTGACACCAAACCAAGAATTGGAGGACAGTGTATATGCAGCGTTGTTGTAATCCTGTTGCGGGAACGAAGAACACCAACCCACCTTCAAGAATGGTCATTTATCCAATGATTATATGTAGGGTTTATTAATTTATGAATTTTAAATGATTTTTCTCTTCCCCTTTCTTGAATAATACGAAGAACGCAGACCCACCGACTAACAGGTTGATCTGCGATTTAGTTGTTTTTTATGGATTTTGTTTCCAGGTATCTTTGTAGGTTTTTGTATGTAGATAAGTTAAATTTATTTTTAAACCCTTAATTACCCCTCATGTTTACAGGATAATGTGGATGGCGCGAACCTAATGAACCCAACCTTAACCCTCCGCTATCTAGCTATCTTTTTCACCTCAATGGAAGACCGCCAGCCCGGAGACACCGACCGGCTATGAGGAAGGGGTGTGCCGACCCATGCAGCAAGTGGAGGTAGTGGCATAAGGCTGCGGAGGTCATGATAATGACTAACACCGGCCGGTTGTGGAAGAGAAGTGGCACGTTGTCGCATGCTGCCAGTTGCATGGGGTTGCAGATCGTTAGCCGCGGTAGTCGGAGAAGGCTCCTGGCTCATCGGTCAGAAACGGATGGGAAGGGCGGTGCACCTTCACATGTCGCCAGAGAATAGGAGGCCACAATTGAAGACGTGGTGTCGAATGCCGAACTCAGCCCTCTGGTTGGTTCCGCGGTGACCAAGAAGCGCCCACGCGGTGCCCCCTCTTCGCAAACCGAATGGCCTCTGAGCTGTTAGATAGTTCTGGAGACCGATGGTTCAGTCCCCCGGTGGTTTCTAGGGTGGACCCTCATGCAGGTCGCGCCTCATGTGGCCAGCGTGCCCTTGCCGAATGTACCTTTTTCATGCCACCCCCTTGCGGGTTGGTCCTAGTCTATCAGACATGGTCAGACCGAACCCGGGCCCCACTGGGCCTAAAAACTTCTAAAGGGCCATAACATGGGAACCGGGCCTTTATTTGATGAACCGTTAGAGGATCTGGGTCTGTTGGATCAAGATGATCTATTTTGTTAAAATCCACGTTATCTTTGGAGACAATTGGAGTAAAACTAAGATGGTTCGAACCCAAATCCAACCGGGCCCCCGGAGCTAAAATGTTTATAACTCACAAACCGGGCGACCGATTGACACAGCATCTATCATATTGGAACCCTTAAGACATAGCGGTCCATTGGGATACTACTTTGGGGAGCATAGTGGAGGTTGAAGTATTACCAATATCTCAAGGGGTAGATACTATAGTACTCGAGTGTGTTGAGTAGGAATCTAGTGGCTGGTAGTGAGGCAGATGTTGGAGACATACCATACATAGTGTTAGTACTGATCAATCCTCTCTAGGTCTGTACCTATCAGTCATGTGTGGATCAGTACCTAGAGGTCTTGTGTGGATCAGCACCTAGCGGTCCTATGTATATCAGCAGCTCCCGGCCCAATGAGGACTAGCCTTAGTGTGGCCATCGTGGTTCAGCAATATACCGATCCTTTGTTGGTTGGATCTTGTGGGGATCATTGTGGGGGTTAGTATCCATCGATCCAATGTGGGTCAGACTCCTTGTGGTCATAAGTAGTGCCTCTTGATAGAATATGATGATCTAGTCGCACGACTAATCATCTGTAATTCTATACTTCACTGAAAACATTGTTTGAGCTGAGTATATTTTCGAGTTGTGTCTATTATTTTGTGCTTTCAGAGTGAGATCACGATATTTGGTTTATCAGTTGTGGATTTCTGAGAGACCTTCAGGAGTCTCTGGGTCCCTAATGGGTATTGATACACTTGCCTACACGCAGGCTTCATCTGAACCTTGTTGTGTCTTGTGAAGATGAGGGGAAGCTAGGTTGAGGTTTGAGAGATCCCAGACCATGCGGTACGTAGAGAATACAGGCTGACGTGGATTGCAATAGTGACAAGAAGTACCTACACTTCAGGTTTGATTCCCGGTAAATGATCCATGAGCTATGTGTACTTTTCAGTTTAATTTTTACTTTTCATTTGTACTCGTATTTTTAGTTGGGCTTGTATTCGGGCCCCTTTACTTTCAACACACTTTTACTACAGCAATTACTTCCCAGTTTCTTCTAGTTGTGTTCTCGGACCGTGTGCTTGTATAGGTTTAAAGGCAATGCCTTCCCGTAATAGAGAATATTCCTTTCAGTGCTAGGTGCTAACCTCTAGCCTATGTGTGGCGGGTCTGGGTTAGTCACAGCACGGGCCCTAAGGGATGGGTAATGACATACCTATTATTGATTAGTGGATCATAGAGAGGTTACTCCTAGTCTTCTATTATTTTTTCATGGGGAAACTAGTGTTGATATGATGATGTTAGATATAAATCGTGAATTATTATTACAATATCCCCTACTCATTATAAATATAATATTGGATTATCTTGAGAGATTTCCCATTGGGTAGGTAATGATTTATACCTATAAATTTAGAGGACTTGTGAAACACTTATAGGTTATTTTGTTCTACGAAGACAAAAACGCGGTGATATCTATGAAAAACTATTAGATTTTCATTTTCATGAAATTAGTTCTAATGATCTCAAATGATGATAGGGGTAAAGAGTTATCATGAAAATTGGGTATTTTTGTGAATGATTATTCCACCTACTTTAACAATATGCTATATTTTTTACTTATGTTGCTAGTTAATGTGACTCCTAGAGTTATGAGTTATAACGATATACTGAGGAACTCTATTTGATCCTTAATAATATAATTTTTGTGAAAATTATTCTCTGAATTCCAAAGTTAGGTCTCAATTTTGGATAGAACCAGAAAAAGAATATATCATCTAGGAAGTAAAGATATTTTATCATGGATGGGAGTTGGTCATTAGGTAGTAGGAAGTGGAGTTTTTAGGAGTGTCTCTAGGGAAATGATTGTAGAGTAACAAGGTAATTGGTGATTAACTTCATTTGGATGGATTATCCTGGGTAAAATATTATCATTGAAACCAATGGCGCTATATATAGTAAGATTATAATTGTCCTTTTATATAGTTAAAGTCATCTATTGTGTTTTGAAACCATTAAAAGTAATTTGTAATCACACAATAAATTAATGATAAGAATGTTAATGTTCAAAATAGATGTTTAATAGTAGGGGTAGTGGCCAAAAAATAGGTTTGTAATTTGGAATACCATATCCATTTATTGATAAGGGGTTGTCATGGTATCAAGAGTTAGTGTGAGTATCACTCACCAGGTAATATACTACAGGGATTCATTCCATGAGAGTGGCACAACATGGATCTCTGTATATTCATACCATTGAATAAACTTTTTCTACAGAGGGTTGGGAGTCTTGAACATTTCGTGGTATTATTTTGATAGAATTCAATATAGAATTTTCTATGATTTGATATGGGTAAATCACACTCTATCATATTTTATCTATTCATTTCAATGATCATGGGATTGTTTTGGATATTTTATTATGGGATGATATAGATTGATATTATTGTAATCATTCAATAAATTTGTGTTATTAGTTTTTTATAATGATTTCAAATCATTAATAGATATATGATTATATGGGAATTAATTATACTAGAAATTAAAAAAATTATAATCCTCTTGATGAATTGGTTAACTCATTATCAAGAAAAAATCAACTGAAATCACATATCAGAAGATGCCATGTCCTATGATGGAGATTGTAAGACATGAGAAAATGAATTGGATTTATAATAATTCCATTCATCACCTATAAATAAGTAGTTGGTAGTGATCATAGATCATTTATCTAGTGTTTTTGAGAGATATGAAGATTCACTAATCATTCTTTCCTCATACCATCAATCAATTTTGTGATTTGATTCTAAATGATTTCTCAGGATTAACACCTGATCATGAGATCAAGTATAAGATTGATATTATTCTTGGAACATCGACCATATATATTCCACTATTAATGATCGTTCCTATTGAAATTTGTACGATAATAGTGCATCCAGAGGATTCATTATGGATGTTATTGTAACACCTGAGATTTTATGAGAAATACTATGTTTTTATGTAGTATGTTATACGCAACACCAAAGGAATCTTTTCACTACAAAGAACACTGTCTTGGCTTGCATTTCATGCAAGAGAAACCTTCCTCGATATCTTGCATTGTACGTAATACCGAGTTTCACTAAATAATGATATGTTATTAAAATATTATATAAACTAGTTGTTTTGAATAATAATATCCAGTTTTTGAAATTTTATAAATTTTATATTTTAAAATTGGCTTCATTTTTGGATCCGGATATCGAAATTTGCCTAGGGTTAATTTTTTTATTTTTCTGAAAACTTTCAATTTCTGATGAATAGTGAAAACACTGGGTTACTATTTAAAAAAAGAGTTTTATTTTCATAATTATTTACTTTATTTAAATTTATTTTAGTTCAAAATAGATACATAATACCTATATATGTTTTATGTAATTCATCGGAGTAATTTTATAATAATTTCAGATATATAAATTTTTTACTGAACTATTTCACTGTCTTTTACCCACCTCCTAGGAGAATTTTTAATTGTACATAACACATAATTTTACCACTTCAGTGAGTTGAATTTCAAAAATCTGAGTGAAACTATTCATATAAAGGAGTAAAATGTGGTTCAATAAGATAAATTTTTTTGGGTGAATAGTAAATTTTTACTTTAATTTACCACGGTTAAAAGAAAATAGGGTAATTAAGGGTAAAAATGATATTATTATTACCCGAACACATGTCCTAATTCTATTGGATAAGTGTAATTCAACCAAACACAACCTTACGATTAAAATATTACCCTTTAAGTCCAATTGGATTAGATTAGGAAATTTATTATTATAATATTTAAAGAAGGGTTAAAATAGTTTAAATCAATGTTTAATAACTAAAACATTTTTAATATTGGGTTATACATGAAGGACCCTGGGAGACCCTGATTGGGGAGGGGTGAATCATGGTGACGACTTTTTCTTTTAATGTGATTGATCTTGTTCCCACGTTGGTAGGAACGTTTTGAACCTATATGATGAATATGATTAGAAAGAAAACATTCACATGCACAGGGAAGACACATCACATTTTACTTGGTTCCCCACTAAGGGCTACGTCCAATGAGCATACGCCGACAACTGGTCGGTCGTAACAAATTCCACTAATCTTCACTAGCTATGGATTACAAAGGTTCGGTCACAATCACTATGTCCCAGGCTAACTGCCTTTACAAAGGTTTAGGGATAGCTCACTACTTCCCTCGGGTCACTCCCGTTGACCCCCCTAGCTCACTGCCCTTGGTGAAGTCACACTCAGTTTATAGACATGAAGGTCTCTTCATCATTTCATAAGAATACATCCTCTGTTGTATTGTAGATGCTCTGTTGAAGTCCTACTATCACCTGAAGACAAATATCCCTTTATGTTGAGGGTACCGGATGATCCTCCAGCTTTCGTGCAGCTTCAAAAGGACATATGTACTTTAACAACCCCGACGCGCTTATCCATGCTCTGGTGCGAAAGTTTCAAAAATGGTAAGCATGTCACTTGCACGGTACAAACTCAGCACACAGGTGACTCCAAATAACTTGCGCAACACTGCCTCTTTGAACTCCAAACTTGTGGGACTCAGTGCCTCTAAATCCCAAACAACTTTGGACGCATAGCCAACAGCCGGCGTGCAGCTTCTACTTGCGCGACCCAACAACCACTTGCGCGACTCAACCACTTGCGCGAAGAGAGCTCGAAAAATATCTAAACCTCAAACTTTGTTTCAAATGAAGAGGGGGGTAATCTATTCATCGGCAAACTGGACACCCTGCGCGGTGGCGTGCAAGTCTTCCCTTGGTGTGCAGGTTCCGGAGCCCTGCTCATCCTCCCTAGCCTATGTCGCGCTACTCACTTGCGCGACCACACAAATACTTGCACGACATTCTTTCCATTTTCATATTTTGAAGTTATAATCTTGAAAAACAACAGACGCGCAAATTTCCAATCCTCCTAGGCATAGGTACGCAAGTCTCTTCACGACGTGCATGTCACTTGTCCGACCATCCCAAATGTTTCGCAGCCCTTATCCCTTTGCCATTTTCCTATGATCTGATCTTGAAAAACATATGGTGTGCAAGTTTCTTCTCCTTCAAGTACACGACGCGCAAGTCTCTTTTCCAAAAACACATTTCTCCATTTATCGATTTTCGGGCCCAAAAATTTGGTAAACACTCAGAAACGGCGCCACCTTCAATATTGTTATCTTCTTTAACTGTATGAACTCTTTGCTGGTACACATTCTGAAATTCTACTGAGGATTGACAACAAACACAAACCATACTCCAAATCATGCATAGAAGACCATGGTTCCAACAATACATAAGATAAATTCGACTATAAATATTAATTATAAATCTAAAAAGATTTACTACATAATGGTATTTTATTTATAATTTTTAGACATTAAATAATTTAATTTATTTATGACACAATGATGATGCATTAATTACCTTATTAGTGAATTATTAACATAATTGATGTTATAATTACCCAAATAAATGTAATTTTAGACTTTTTATGAATTCCAATAAATATAAAGGTTAATATGACATTTTAGTATTGATTTAATTAACTTTTTTCGAACTAATCATGGTGAAATTATTTTCACAAAAATCTTGCACCAAATAGTGTCAAAATTGACATAAAATAGTTTTTAAAACAAATATTAGATAATTAATTGTTATTTTATTTTTAAAAATCTTAGGATCATCCAAATGACTTAGATAAGGTTATATATATTAACAATGAACCACTTGTGGTTCGTTTGTCTTGCTATAGTATGTTTATTAACTATATAGTGTAAGAAAACAAAAAGACACAATAAAAGATAAATTATTTAACTTAAAGGTAAATCTAAATGATAAGGATAAAATAGTAACCTAAACTTGTCTAAAACCTATTGGTTGAGAGTATTTATAACCATTCCCACATTATCTTAGAAATCAATCAATTTTGTGCTATTATAAACTGAATATGACTTTATAATAAAATAATATTTTAAGTTTTTCCTAAGGTGCCCCTCTCCTCCCTTATAAAACGGAACCTCCTCCCACTTATCTTTACACAACATTGAGCCTTCATTCCCATCCAAACCCTGCCAATTTCCCTTATAAACATCCCTAGAAACATAAAATAGGACTTTTTCTTCTTCAAAGACCAATATTAGTTCCCAAAGAGGATTTTTCAATGAGGTGTGTCGAAGAAGAGGTAATATCTGTTACCAATTCTTTGAAATTTATTTCTTCTTATACTTCCACTTATTTAGTTGTTTAATTATGAATTAATAACATAAGTATCACTCATATACTTATATGTTATTATAAATATGAAACAACCCTATTTCACCTTCTATCCATCCTACGGAAAATGAAATCACCGCGCGTGTGTACGTACGGAATACCGTCTCCACACCGTGGTGTAATCTGTTTTCCACCACCACCATACATGGCTGGGTATAATGGCGTAACGAATAACTATATACGATTATTTTAAAGTGATATTAATTATGAAATAGTATACATACACATCAATACAAATCCATGATCATGTGAATGATATCATCGCTCGTGCGTACGTACGATCTACCGTCACCACGATGTAATGTGACTCGTTGTACATGATCTTCATTGAATAATGATTATATAAATGAATAGAATGAATAAATATGATATAAATTATAATAATGTCATTTTTGGAAATGAGGTATCTACAACCTAAAAAGAATAATATGAATTTATTCGACAAAACATGCATAAGAACATAAAGCAATGAACATCCGAATAACAAGTAGCAATGAAATATTACTAATAAGAAGATAATAATACGACCATATATGGTATAATAACAATGAAATGATCCTGTAATAAGTCAATTACATTATTTAAATCATTATACAGGAGGTTCGGATATGTACGAAGCCAATCAGACTTAAGGTAAGGGAAAATCTCACAATCTCATTTTTTCCGAGATTGTTTATACATCAGAATTTACTGGGGAATATTTATCATCAACATACATGTTTCTGACATATGTAATATTATTTATATCCTCCTACAATTTCTTAAGTCCAGGTTTTACCCCTGTGTGAGTTTTTAGTAAAATATATGAAAGGAATATTTTGTCATTTTTAGTACGAGGTACTTTTTGACTTTTCCAGCCAAAGTATGAGAAGAATGTATTTTTTAACTTATATGGAATGATTGGATTTTTATGATTTCTTAGAACATTATTTCTATGAATCTTCCTTTACATGTTTTCAAGTTTATTTATAATCAACTTCTTTTAGTATAAAATTGTATGACATGTTAAGAAAGGAAAAATGGTTTTGAAGTAGAAAGGATATTTTCTTCAAGAATGTAGTTCAAGTGTTTTATAAAAATTATTTTCCATCTATGATAATATATGGTTATGTTTTTATCCCTATTTTTACATTTATTTGATTATGTAATGATGGAATTAATTTTTTATGGATTATGTTATGATGGCATGATGTTTAAAAATCCCATTTTTATTACATGGGTTATGTTATTATTTATGATTTTCTGGCACACATAAGAATGGTTTCATTATGAGATGGGTGGGACCTATATCTCCCTATAATGCACTGGGTAAATATTTATATCACATTATATAGACATGGCTAGAATAGAAAGTTATCTTGGTTTAGTGATACAGGACTGGAACAAGGAGTGAACTCAGTTCAGTAATGGACTTTGTCCGCTATGATGGTCTTGGAAATGAGACTTGGCTAATATGAAATGATTTTAGATGATTATCTGTGTATGACAAAAAGTTTCATGTTTTATGTTATGATTATTGGGATTACATTTCACTAATATGATTTATCCCATGTTATGATATTATGATCTCTTTTACAGTTTTATATTTTCAAAATGTTATGTTCTTATGAATATGATATGATTGATATTTCTTTTGTTTACCCTTATTGAGCATTTGAGCTCACCCTTTTGTATATTTTCTTTTCCCCAGGTCAGGAAGAAGGGTATTAAGTATGATATGCCAAAAGGGTCTCTAGATATGATGAAATAAACGGGAGATAATGTAGATGATTTATGAACCAGTTGTTTATGGTTTCCAGTTTCTAAAGACATTATACCTATACGGTCCTATCATGTTTTTGTTATATGTTGTAATAAGTATTCTTTAATTATGAAGTAAGAACCATGTATGTAATGTATGGGTCGTTATAGTTGGTATCAGAGGGAGAGTATAGTCATCCTTTGGAAACTAGGATGTGAATGTTTTAGTAAGAGCTCTAAGAATATGTCTAAACATAGAACAGAATATTAGTGTTTTCGAAATGGCCATGAAAAACATATGATAAGAACTAAAGTGTGAAATTTTATTACTGATTATGTTGTTTGCCTATTATAATTAGTGTTTCTCACACTACTCTTCTTGGTTTTAGTCAATGGATGGAACCCGAAAGAACCATGTTAATGAAGAATGCGATGGGAAATGCAATTATTGTCCCCCTGAGCAACCAAAAGTTGTGGGATCTAGAATAAAAAATCTTGTGTCCATGCTCACACATGTTTCTCAAGCTATGAATCACGTAGGAATTCCAAATAAGAAAAGAAGGTGGAAGATTCTGTTGAATCCTTCATGAGTCAGCGTCCACCCTCATTCAGTGGGTCTACTGATCCATTAGTGGATGAATAGTGGATCAGTACCACTGAAAAGGTATTTTCAGTTCAACAATGTTCTGAACATGATAATGTCAGCTTAGCAGTATAACATTTGGAAGGTGAAGCTGATCAGTGGTGGAATATTATTATGTTTATGAGGCAAAGGGATGAAATTGAGTCCATGGAATTGGACGAGTTCAAGAACTTATTTTTCAATAAGTACTTCCCTCGTATTATTGGAACAAATATGGAGAAGGAGTTTCTTGAACAGAAGAAAAAGGATGATGAATCTGTTGGTACCAACAAGGAAAATTTTACAAGACTTGAAAGATATGCTTCTGGGATTATTATCAAACCTGAGAGTAAGATCGATCGATTCTTTAGTGGCCTAAAAACAAGTCTCCGATGGGCGATAGCCATAAGGGACTTCGATAGCTATGAGGAAAGTTTTCGATGTGCTCTCTAGTTTGAGATGGATATTGGAGTAACCCATCAACCATATGTGGTTGATAAGAAGAGGAAAATGGAATACAAAAGAAAATATAAAAACCGCACTAAAAAGAAGATGAGTTTTCTCTTATGCTCAATGTGTGGAAAGAAACATGGAGGGAATTGTCTTAACGATACAAGTAAATGTTTTAAGTGTGTAAAATAAGGTCAACGGGTAGTTGAATGTTGAAATAATGGGAAGAAGATGTCTAATGATGAAAAAAATAAAGGGATACATAGAATGAACCTCCTACACTTCAATGTCTCAAGTGCACGGAAATGGGGCATTGTGCTAATCAATGACCTAATCCAAGGGTTGTTGATGATGATCGACGTCAACAAACTCTTAAGGCCAAATACAGAGGAAAGTCACATTCAATTTCAATAGGTGATGTGGAGTTCGATAACGAAGTGGTGAAAGGTACACTTACCATCCACTCTAAAGTAGAAAATGTTCTATTTGATTCTGGATCCACACAATCTTTTATTTCTGATGAATTTTCTAATGGTATCTCCATATTACCTCACCAGTTAGATATTGAGTTAGTTGGGACAACCTCTAATGGCACAACAGTCACATGAAAAGTTTACAATTATTCTCCGATTGAAGTTAGTGGGAAAGAGCTTCCTGCAAATCATGTGATCCTTCCTACAGTTGAATTTGATGTGATTATTGGCATGGATTGTATTTCTTTATATGTATCTCATATCAATTTCCAAATAAAGGAAGTCACATTTCATTTTCCAGATCAATCTATGAATATCTATCGATGTCAGTATGAACATAACATTCCAGTGTAAATTTCATCCATCTTATGGGTCTTGATTACACTAAATGATGGTTATTTATCTCAAATGGTTGGAGAGAAACTCAGGATTAAGAATATGAACATTGTACAAAAGTTTTATGATGTCTTTATGGAGGAATTACCTGGTCTCCCACCAAATCATAATGTTGAGTTTTCAATAGAACTCGTAGCAGGTGCTTTACCTATTTCATAGACACCTGATAGAATGGACCCAATTGAGTTGAAGGAATTAAAGAAGAAACTCCAAGATAATCTTGATAAAGGATTCATACTCCCTAGTGCGTCACCTTGGGGAGCACCTATTCGGTTTGTTATGAAGAAGGATGGATCAATGAGACTCTACATTGATTATCGAGAACATAACAAGATCACTATCAAGAACAAATATCGCATCCCACACATTGATGACTTATTTGACCAACTACACGGCGCTCAATACTTTTCCAAGATTGATCTTCGTTCAGGGTATCATCATTTATGGGTCAAAAGGGAGGATATACCAAAGACGTCTTTTCATAAAAGGTATGGACAATATGAATTTATAGTGATTCCATTTGGTCTTACTAATGCCCCTTCTATCTTCATGGATCTAATGAATAGAGTCTTTAGAGACTATATTGATCAGTTTGTGGTAGTCTTTATAGACGATATTATTTTCTATTCAAAGAGCAAGGAATAACATGAATATCAGATGAGAATTGTATTCAAGACCTTGAGAAATGAGAAGCTTTATTTCAAATTTACCAAGTGTGAATTTTGGCTTCAAAAAGTTACATTTTTTTGGTCACATAATCTCAAAAGAGGGGATATATGTTGATCCAGCAAAAACGGAGGTTATTGAATGATGGTCAAGACCAACAACAAGAACTAAGATCCAATGTTTTCTTGGTTTATCTGGGTTTTATCAATGTTTTGTGAAATATTTATCAAGATTATCTTACCCACTCACCAAATTGACTCGGAAAGGAGTTAAGTTTGTTTGGACAGAGGAATGTGAATAGAATTTCAAGGAGTTAAAAAAATATTATCTAGTGCACCTATGCTCACACTGCCTTGTAGTGGATAAAGGTTTGTGATATATAGTGATTCATCCAAGAAGGGTATGGGATGTGTTCTCATGAAAAATGATATGGCGATAGCTTATGCCTCATAACAGCTGAAAATCCTTAAGAAAAATTACACAACTCAAGATTTGGAGTTAGCTACGGTAATCTTTGCATTAATGATTTGGAGGAATTATCATTATGGGGAAAGTTGTGATATTTATACTGATAATAAAAGTTTAAAGTATATTTTCAAACAAAAGGAGCTTAATATGAGCCAAAGAAGATGGTTGGAATTGATTAAGGACAACGACTGCTCAATTCATTATCGCCCTATGAAAGGAAACATGGTGGAAGATGCATTAAGTCAACAAGAACATGCTAGCTTATCCATGTTGAGGATCACAAAATATCCAATATATATGTATTTACAATGGATAGATCTTATAATTATAATGGAAGGGGAAAATTATTATCTTTCTCATATGAATGTTCAACCATCTATACATGTGAATATTAAAGAAGCACTGAAAAAAGATGTAGAGTTAAAAAAGAAGGTGAGAATTGTTCATGAATTCCAACTTGATTGAGATGGGATAATAAAGGTCCGGAATAGGGGTTGTGTTCCTGCCATCCCAGAATTAAAGAAGGATCTGCTGGATGAGGCTCATAGTTCTTTATTCTCTATTCATATTGGAAGCACGAAGATGTATCGGGACCTGAAAGATTACTTCTGATGGGATGGAATGAAAAGAGATGTTTCTTAATATGTCTCTTGAGGCTTGGTTTGTCATCATGTTAAATCTCAGAGACAGAAGTCTAAGGTGATGTTACAACCATTACCCATACCCAAATGGAAATGGGAAAACATCTCTATAGACTTTGTCACAAGAATTCCTAAAACATCCCAACGTAATAATGCTATATGGGTCATAGTTCATCATCTTACAATGTTGGAACACTTCATTGATATTAGAGAGGATTTACCTCTTGGTCAGCTTTCCAGGATATATGTAAATGAAGTGATAAGATTGCATGGAGTACCACTTTCAATTATATCTAATCAGGATCCGAGGTTTACCTCGAAGTTTTCATGAAGTCTTCAGTATACTCAAGATACAGAGTTGATTTTCAACATAGATTATCATCCTCAGATAGACAGTCAGTCTAAGAGGACAATTCATACTCTAGAAGACATGTTGAGAGCTTTCTCTATATATTTCAAAGGTGGCTGGGATAAACACCTACATTTGGTATAATTTTCTTATAATAATAGCTTTCAATCCTGTTTTTAGATGGCTCCTTATGAGGCTCTCTATGGAAAGAAATGCGGGACTCCAACATGATGGGATGATGTTGGGGAAAGAAAGCTATTAGGACATGATCTTGTTCATGAGATGGAAGAAAAGGCCATATCTATTCAACAACACCTAAAATCACCTCAAAGTCGACAAAAAAGTTGTTCCAAAAACTGAAGAAAAGACCTAGTGTTTGTAGTGGGTGATAAAGTGTTCTTACAAATATCTCCTTGGAATAGAGTAATGAGATTTGGAAAGAAGGGGAAGCTAAGTCCAATGTGTATTGGTCCTTTTGAAATAATTGATCGTGTTGGGGAGGTAGCTTACTGATTGGTGCTTCCACCGAATATCTCTCAAGTTCATGATTTATTCCATGTATCTAACCTGAAAAAGTACATACCTGATCCATCACATGTACTAGGCTCAGAAGTTGTACCGCTGGAGGAAGATCTTTCTTTTGAAGAACAACCAATAGAGATTCTGGATCATAGCGAAAAAGTCCTATAGAACAAGACCACTCGCTTGTTGAATGTTTTATAGAGGAACCACCAATTGGAAGAAGCTACATGGGAACTTGGAGATAGGATGAGGAAGAGGTATCCTCATCTGTTTGTTACAAAGTGACGAATTTTGAGGGAGAAATTCATTTTAAGGGGGTAAGAATGTAACACTTGAGATTTTATGAGAAATATTTTGTTTTTATATATTATGTTATACACAACACCAAAAGGAATCTTTTCACTACACAGAACATTGTCTTGTCTTTCATTTCACGCAAGAGGAACCATCCTCGATAGCATGCGTTGTACGCAATACCTAGTTTCACTAAACAATGATATGTTATTAAAATATTATATAAACTAGCTGTTATGAATAGAAATATACACTTATTGAAATTTTATAAATTTTATCATTCAAAATGGACTTCATTTTTGGATTTGGAAAATCAAAATTAGACTTGGGTGAATGTTTGGTATTTTTCTGAAAACATTTAATTTTTTATGAATACTGAAAACACTATGTTGCAATTTAAAAACTGACTTTTTATTTAAATAATTATTTATTTTATATAAATTTATATTAGGTCAAATAGATACATAATAATGATATATTTTCAATGTAATTCATTGGAGTAATTTTATAATAATTTCATATACATAAATATTTTATTAAAATTTTCACCTTCTTTTACCCACCTCCTATGAGAATTTGTAATTGTACATAAAACATAATTTTGAAACTTATGTGACTTAAATTTTGAAAATCATAGAGACACAGTTAATATCAAGTATTAAAATGTTGTTCAATAAGATAAAAATATTTTTTTGTGCATAATAACTTTTTACTTTTATTTACCACGGTTAAAAGTAAATAGGCTAATTAAGGGTAAAAATTATATTATTATTACCCTAACACATGTCCTAATTCTATTTTTATTCGTCCAAAAACAACCTTAGAGATAAAATATTACCCTTTAGGTCCACTTGGATTAGGTTAGGACATTTATTATTATTTTATTTAAAGAAGGGTTAAAATAGTTAAAATCAATGTTTAATAACTAAAACATTTTTAATATAGGGTTATACATAAGATAAATTGGACTATAAATATTCATTAGAAATATAAAACTATTTCTGACATAATGGTATTTTATTTATAATTTTTATACATTAAATAATTTAATTTATTTATGACACAATGATGATGCAGTAATTACATTATTAATGAAATATTAACACAATTGATGTAATACATACCCAAATAAATGTAATTTTAGACTTTTTATGAATTCTGCTAAATTTATAGGTTAATATGGCATGTTAGTGTTGATTTAATTAACTTTTTTGGAACTAATCATTCTGATATAATTATCATAAAAATCATGTACCAAATAGTGTCAAAATTGACATAAAATAGTTTTTAAAACAAATATTATATTATTAAATATTTTTTTATTCCTTAAAATATAAAGTTCGGAAAAATTAATTATATAAAGTTATATATATTAATAATGAATCACTTGGGGTTCTTTTGGCTTGTTATATTAAGTTTATTAACCATGTAGTGTAAGAAAACAAAAAGACATGGTAAAAGTTAAATTATTTAACATATAGGTAAATCTAAATGATAAGGTCAAAATAGTAACCTAAACTTGTATAAAACATACTGGTTGAGATTAGTTCGACCCTTCCCCACCTTATATTGGAAATAAATCAATTTCGAGCTATTATAAACCAGATATGACTTTATTATAAAATAATATTGTATGTTTTTCATAAGGTGCCCCTCTCCTCCCTTATAAAAGGGAACCACCTCCCTCTTCCCGTTACACAAGTTTGAGCCTTCAAGCTAGGCCAAAACCTTACCATTTATCTTCTTAACTTCCCTAGAAATAAACTATTGATCTTGGTATTCTTCAAAGACCAATTTTAGTGCCCTAAGAGGAGGTTTCAAAGAGGTGTGCTGAAGAAGAGGTAATATCTGTTACCAATTATTTCAAGTTTATTTCTTCTTATACATATTCTTATTTAGTTGTTTAATTATTAATTAATAACATCAGTATCACTAATATACTGATATGTTATTTTAAATATGAAACAACCCTATTTCACCTTCTATCCATCCTACAAAAAACGAAATCATCATGCATGCATACGTACGGAATACCGTCTCCACGCCGTGGTGTAATCTGTTTTCCACCACCACCTTACTTGGATGGGTATAATGGTGTAAAGAAAAACTATATATGATTATTTTAAAGTAATATTGATTCTTAAATAGTATACATATACTTCAATACAATTCCACGATCATGGGAATGATATCATCGCTCGTGCGTTCGTACGACCTACCGTCTACACGATGTGATGCGACTCATTCTACAAGATATTCATTGAATAATGATTATATAAATGAATTGAATGAATAAATATGATATATATTACAATAATACCATTATTAAAATGAGTTATCTATAACCTAAAAATAATAAAAATAATTTATTGGACAAAACATGCATAAGAACATAAAGCAATGAACACCCGAATAACAAGTAGCAATGAAATATTACTAATAAGAAGATAAGAATATGACCATTATATGATATCACAATAATGATATGATTATGTAATAAGTCAATGAAATTATTTAAATCATTATACAAGAGGTTCAGATACGTATGAAGAAAATCAGACTTAAGGTAAGGGAAAATCTCACAATCTTATTTATATCTGAGATTGTTTATGCTTTAGAATTTATTGGAGAATATTTATCATCCACATACATGTTTCCTCAATATCTAATATTATTTCTATACTCCTAAAATTGTTTAAAACCTATTTTACCCCTTGTTTAGTTTTTGGTAAAATATATGAAAGGAATCTTTTGTCGTTTTTGTACGAGGTACTTTTTGACTTTTCCGTCCAAAGTACGAGATGAATGTTTTTTTACTTATACAGAATGAATGGAATTTTATGATTTCTTATAACATTATTTCCATGAATATTCCCTTAAAAATTTTCAAGTTTATTTTTAATCAACTTCTTTTAGCTTAAAATTGTATGACATGTTAAGAAAGGAAAAATGTTTTTGAAGTACAAATGATATTTTCCTCAAGAATGTAGTTCAAGTGTTTTATCAAAATTATTTTCCATCTAAGATAATTTAGGGTTATGTTTCTATCCCTATTTTCACATTGATTTGATTATGTTATGATGGAATTGATTTTATAAGGATTATGATATGGTGGAATGATGTTTAAAAATCCCATTTTTATTACTTGGATTATGATATGATAAATGATTGTGTGGAACACATAAGAATGGTTTCATTATGAGATGGGTGGGACCTGTATCTCTCTCCAATTCATTGGGTAAAGATTTATATCTCATGAGTTATACATGGCTGGAATAGCATGTTAATATGGTTCAGTGATATAGGACTAGAATGAGGAGTGAACTCGGTTCAGTAATGGATTTTCCCCCTATGATGGTCTTGGCAATGAGCCTTGACGAATATGAAATGATTTTATATGATTATCTGTGTATGACACAAAGTTTCATGTTTTATGTTATGATTATTGGGATTACATTTCACTACTATGACTTATCTAATGTTATGATATTATTATCTCTTGTGCAGGTTAAGATTTTTAAAATTTTATGTTCTTATGAATATGATATGATCTATATTTCTTTTGTTTACCCTTATTGAGAATTTGAGATCACCATTTTGTATCTTTTCTTTTTCCCAGTTCAAGAATGAGGGAATTAATGTGCATATTCCAAAAGGGTCTCTAAATATGATGAAATAAATGGGAGACAATGTAGAAGATTTATGAAATAGTTGTTTATGTTTCCCAGTTTCTAAAGACACTATACCTATATGGTCATATCATGGATTTGTTATATTTTGTAATAAGTATGATTCAATTATGAAGTAATAACCATGTATGTAAATAATGGGTCATTATAGTTATTATGTTTCCTAATAAATTCCACTTGGAGTTCTATGGTAGTGTTTTCCAAGAAGTAGTAAAAATAATTGAAATTATATATGTATTTACAAAGAATGAAACAATTTAATTTTCATAATGTGTTTTATATTTATTATATAGATGAGATGTTTGATTAGTGGAAGGGAGAAATTGGTTTTATAATATCTATTTGAGGGCATGTTATCACTGATTGTATGCACATCCTATCTATTATATGTAATACATTTATAATTAGGTATGACCAATCTGAATATATTGTGAAGTATTTGGGGTTGATTAATGTGTCATAAATTTTCATGAACCTAATGAGTGGGGAATTCAATCCTTGTATAGAATATTTGATAGTTTTCTTGTATGATGAAATTTCGGTGTACTCCCAATCAAGAGAAAATCTTGCGGACTATTTATATATTGTTATGATTATATGAAGGGAGCACTAAAAATATACTAATAACATTGATTTTTAGTGTAATGACCCGACCCTCGTTACCCACAGTCAGTTAATTATTACATAACATTGTAATGATCACAAAAGAACAAGTCTCAAAAAACCGATTAGTTTAGTAGCTTTGGATATACTAGATACATTCATAAGGTTTAAATTACATCATAAAATGGAAAACTACAAAAAAATTATTTCCATAGAAAACACTGAGATCCCATAAACTATCCCTACAGGTCAGTCATTATATACTTCTTCACATCCTGTGAAAAATAAAACATATAAAGGGTTTATCTCATATGCTCAGTAAGGATAACAATATAGCATAAAGTTTTATAAATAAGCATAAACATTGAAGGAAATGTATAAAACCAATACAAAAGTCTTTTAATCATAAAATTCAACCTAATATGGAAAATATAAACCAAAATAATGTCATTTACATACATACATTGATATTCTACTAGTCAAATAATCACATGTAATATCAATAGCTATTTTCATAATTATGGAATACATAATGCCAAACTTTCATAACAACATAGTCATGTCCTTTTGCCAAGACTACAAATAAGATTTTGTTAAGCCCTTGCGCCAATACACTAGTTTGTCTCATGAGACCCACTGATTCATCGAGGAGCTATTGTAGCCTCCGCCCATCACTTACTAAGTCTAATGCATTCCTCATATAAAAAGGTATAAACATAACCTAAACATTCATATTAGAACTAGCATATGAAATTTCATTAATTTTTCCACAAACCATGAATGGTGTAAAAATTAACACATCCACAATCAAACATATCACAAAACCTTCAATGCAATATGGAAGTTTTGTATCATAATAAATCAACTTCCAATAATCTTAAAACCCATCAAAGGATGTTGAAAAAGATGAAATCAAAACCTTTCTGTAGATAAATATATCATTCTATTTTTTAATAATTTAAGATTTACATTATTATAAAAAAGAAATTTATTTTAAAAATATTATTATAATTATGTAAGGTATGCTTCGATGAAGTTATAACGGCATAAAATAGCCGCACCCGTGGTATAAGTTAAAAAAACATTCATACATCAATTATGTCAAAAAGGTCATAAAGTACCTTGTTTGGAAAATGATGGAAAGATTCCATTCAAAACATATAATGTAAAATAAGATTATAATGGACTTTATCCCATTTTCTAGTAAATACTAATTTCTTTTTGAAATTCATTTTTAAGAAACATGGATGTGGATGAAAAAGAGGTCACAGTAGATACTTCTATAAAAACAACCTTGGATAAAAAATAGATTGTTAAATTATCCATTACCTTGTTCTTTTCCTTGATCGAGGGTAGTTTAAACTCCTGTATAATGGTGAAATAATGGTTATTAAATTATACATTAATCATATAAATTAATATGATATCATATATGTTCTTTTAATACTGCTTTGTTAATAATATTTTAGTTTTATCGTCATTTCAGGTGTTAACTGATTCGTTTTACTTTATATGATTTGTTATGTAAGTAATGTTTGTTATGGATAGGATGTAACTTATTAGTATTATTAATGATATTATGTCTTTAAACATTTTTCTTAATCATATAGTGATAATTAGTCTTCAATGGATTATAATGGTGAATGAATCTCATTGCGTTCGTGGAGACGGTAATCTGTACGTACGCACGAGTGAAAATATCATTCTTTTGATATTAAAATAATATAAAATTAGAAATTACATCATATATAAAGAATAATTATAATTTTATATTTATTATTTACATAAATTACACATCACTATTATACCCATCCAAATAACAATGTATTGAATAACAATTAAACCACGGCGTGGAGACGGTAAGTCGTACGTACGCCCGTATAGTGACATGTCATTCAAATGATGAATATAATAATGAATATGATAGTACCATAATTATAATAACATCATAGTATATATAATATACTAGAGTTATCATTTTATAATGGAAGCAACAATGAAAAAGGAAGTGGATTAAGAAAGTAACTTGAAAGAGGTGATGAAATATTTACCTCTTCTTTGGGTTTTTCCTTATCATTTGATCAAAAGGGCTCCATAGGGTTGATTTCTGACTAAAGGAAGGCCTCTAAGATGAATGGAGAACAGTTTAGAGGGTGTTTGGGTAGGGTTTGGATGATCCAAATGGCTTTGATGGTGTGAATTAGAGATAAGGTGGAGTTCCCTTTTATAAGAGTTGTGAGGGGCACCTTAGGAAACAACTCGAAATATTATATTATAATAAATTAATTTTCAATTTATAATTGCTCAAAATTAAATTATTTAAATTCTAAGGTAGATATAGGTATTAAACTACTCAACCAATAGGTTTTAGACCGGTTTGTTTCACTATATTAACCTTATCTTTTAGATTTAACTCTTAGTTAAATAGTTGGACATTTACCATGTCTCTTTGTATTTTTATATTATATGGTTAATAAATTTACTATATATGTCCAAGAGAACCCCAAGTTGTTCATTAAAGACATATGTATCATTATATAAGTATTTTGACCGATCTTTAGATTTTTAGAAATATAATATAAATTAATAGTATAATATTTTTTATAAAAACTCTTTTATGTCAATTTTGACAGTATTTGGTATTTTGTTTTTTTCTAAATTTATAACTGCATTATTAAATAGAAAAATATTCATCTAACAAACCCTAAAAGGTTATATTAACCTATAAAATTAGTGTAAATCATAAAAAGTCTCAAATTTAATTTATTTAGATATTTATAATATCAATTATTTTAATCATTCATTAATATGGTAATTACTATATCATCATTTTGTCATAATTAAATTAAATTATTTAATGTTTAACAAATATAAATAAAATAACATTATGTAGGAAATATCATTATATTTCTAATAAATATTTATACTCGAATTTATCTTATGTGTAACCCTATATTAAAAATTCTTTATTTATTAATCATTAAATTTAACACATAACTCTTTTTGGAATTAAATAATAATAAATATCCTAATCTAATCCAAGTGGAACTAAAGGGTCCTATTTTATTCCTAAGGCTATTTTTGGTCTAATTACACTTATACAATAGAATTTGGACATGTGATAGGGTAATAATAATATCATTGTTACACTTAATTGCCCAATTTTCTTTTAACAACGGTTAATAAAAGTAAAAAGTTACTATTCATATAATATTATTTTCATCTTATTGAACCAAAATTTAAATATTGATATCAACCATGTCTCTCATATTTTTTAAATTCAACTCACAAAAGCTGTAAAATTTAGTTTTATGTAAATTTTCAAATGCTCCTAGGAGGTGGGTAAAAGATGGTAAAAAGTTCAACAAACATTTAATATATCAGAAATGATTATAAACTTAAACCAATGAATTAAATTGAAATTATATAGGTATTATGTATCTATTTTGACCTAAAATAAATTTAAATAAAATATATAATTATTTAAATAAAAAGTCGGTTTTAAACAATAACGCAATGTTTTTAACTATTCATAAAAAATTGAATATTTTTAGAAAATTACAAAAAATTCACCATAAGCTAATTTCGATATTCTGATTCAAAAAATGAAGTCCATTTTGAAATATAACATTCATAAAATTTCAAAAAGTGTGTATAATGGCTAGTATGATTGGTTGCGTTGTGTTAGTATCTCATAGTTGCGTGCAACACAAGCTATTGCATTTTTCAAAAGGTAATATACCGTGGAAGCTTGGGGTGTTACATTCTCCCCTCCTTCAAATAATTTCTTCCTCGAAATTTCTTGAATATTACTGAATAAAATGATTTGGGTAGTTCTTCATCATAAGTTTCTCATGTTTCCCTGTTGCCTCTTCCATCTTATGGTTTCTCCATAGAACATTTACCAGACGAGTCGTCCGGCTTCTCATCACATGTTCTCTTGTATCAAGAACATTGAAAGGCTATTCACAATAAGAAAAATCGGGTTCCAGTTCTAATTCCTCATAGGCGAGTTCATGTATTGGATCAGGCATGTATTTTCTCAATAGTGATATGTGGAAGACATTATAAACTTCAGAGAGACGTGGAGACATTGTCAAAGGGTAAGCTACATCCCCAATTTCTTCTTATGTTTCAAAAGGTCTGATGTACCTAGGACATCATTTTCCCTTCTTACCGAAATGTATTACACCCTTTCATGCAAATACCTTCAACAAAACATGATCTCCTACCTAAAATTCCAAATCCTTCCTTCGGTTATTAGCATAGCACTTCTGTCTACTTTGAACTGTTTTGATATGGTTTTTGATTACCTTCACATTTTCCATCATTTCCTCCACCATTTCTGGGCCTACAAGTTTTTTTCACCAATATCATCACAATAGGTTGCTGTGCGACAACTATTTCTGTATAACACTTCATATGGTTCAATCTGAATACTTGAATTGAATCTATTGTTATAGGGATATTCTACCAGAGTTAAATATTTAACCCACATACCTTGAAAGTCAAGTGAGCATGATCTCAACATGACTTCTAAGGTTTGAATAGTCTGTTATGATTGTCCATCAGTTTAAGGGTGGTAGGCAGTGCTCATATGATGTTCAGTATCTAGGGATTTCTGAAGACTTTTCTAGAATCTTGATGTAAAACGTGAATCACGATCTGAAACAATCGACAGTTGTACTCCATGAAGTCTTACATCTTCATTAAAATATAGTCTTTCTGATCATTCAATTGGTAAATTGTATCTTATATCAAGAAATTGTGTTGACTTGGTATGACGATCAACAATGGCCCATATTGCATCATTCTATCTAGGATTCTTTGGTATTCCCATGGAAAAGTCCATCGTAATATTATCCAATTTCCACTCAGATATGGGAAGAGGATGCATGACTCTTCTAGGGTGTTGGCTTCTAGCTTTCACATGTTGACAAACCATATATCTTGATAGAAAATCAGTAATATCCCTCTTAATGTTGTCCCACCAAAAATGTTCCTTCAAATATCTATACATCTATGTAGTACCACGGTGTATAGAGAAATTGGAACTATGAGCATCTTCCAACAATTCCCTTTTTAGTTTAGCTATATCGGGAACATAAAGCCTCTTCCCAAATTTCAAAATTCCATCTTCATACCCAACATCGCTCAATCTCCCTTCATTCACATCATTAATATTCTTTTTAAACTTATCGTCACTGGTCTGAGAACTCTTTATCCTTTCTAGTAAATAGGGTTTGGAGACCATTTGAGAAATCATTGATGTTTCACCTTCTATGGTGATTCTCATATCCATATTTACTATATCGATTTATATATGATCCTTTTCAACTCTCATCTATCTCAAAACGTCATGATCATTTCTACTGAAAGCATCTGCCACCTTATTTTCCTTCCCTGGGTGGAAGTGTATAGTGAAATCATAATCCTTGAGTAGATCAATCCATCTCCTTGACTCATGTTGATTTCTTTCTGTAAGAATATATTCTTCAAACACTCTTGATCGGTATATATCTCACCTTTTTCACCATATATATTGTGTATCCATGTAATCAAATAAAATATTACTGTTGATAACTAAATATCATGAGTAGAATAGTTTTTCTCATAATTTTTTAGCTATCATGATGCATAGGAAATAACCCTATCATTCTGCATAAGGACACAACCAAGTCATTTACTGAAGAATCACTATAAATAACAAACCCATCATTCCCCAATAGTATAGTCAGGATAGGAGAAATGACTAATTTTCTATTCAGTTCTTCAAAACATTTTTTACACTCTTTTTTCCAAACAAATTTAACCCCTTTACTTGTGAGCTTGGTTAATGAATTAGCCATTCTGGAAAAGTTCTGGACAAAATGCCGATAAAAACCTTATAAACCAATAAAACTACCTACCTTAGTTATACATGTCGGTGTTGCCCATTCATGGATTGCCCTTGTCCTAGAAAGATTAATAGAGATTCCATACATAGAGAACATATGTCCAAGAAAATAAATCTTATGAAGCCATAATTCACACATGCAAAACATCCCATATTATTCATGTCTTCTAAGAGTCTTCAAGATAATGTGCATGTGATTTTCATGATCATCGTAGCTTTTGGAGTATACCAAGATATCATCAATAAATACCACTAAAAATTTATCAAGATATTACTTGAAAAATCTATTCATTAAATCCAAGAAGACAGATGGTGTATTATTCATCCCAAAAGGCATCATTGTAAGCTTGTAATGCCCATACCCACTTTTAAATGTTGTCTTCGTAATGTCTTCATTCTTCACACACAACTGATGATATCTAGATCGATGGTCAATTGTTGAAATGTATTGAGCTCCATTAAGTTGGTCGAATAAGTCATCAATGTGAGGTAGGGGATACTTGTTCTTTATTTTTATAGCATTGATCTCCCTGTAGTCAATTCACAACCCCAAAGATCCATTTTTTTACAAAATGTATAGGGGCTCCCCAGGGAGACAAACTAGGGATAATAAATCCCTTATTACTCAATTCCTATTGATGTTTCTTTAGTTCCACTAATTACATTGTGTCAATTCTATAAGGGGAATTCGATATAGGCCTTGAACCTGAAATTAAATCAATGTAAAACTCAATTTCTCATTCTGGAGGATGTCAAGGTAAAACTTCTAGAAAAACATCAATATATTTTTTCACAATAGGTACATCCTCTATTTGAAAATTCCTTTCCTCACCCAAATTGTTTTCACACTCTTCCTCCCCAATAATTAAATTTAGTAGAGCTAATGCGGGTGGATCTAGATAAGAATCAGGTGGTGATGATTCTTCTTTAAAGATAAGGTGTTGTTTATCATCGTCATCAAAAATCATAACCTATTATTTTATAAAATATATTTTCGCATCATGGTCAGAAATCCAATCCATACTAATGATTATATCAAATTCAATCATTGGTATGATGATGAGATCAGCAGATAAAGACCATATATATGCCCTAATGGAAACTTATTCACAAAACATTGTTGCGATGATACTTCCCTTAGGAGTTTTGACTTAAAACTCCCTTGATAAAGAAAATTGGAAATATATAATTTTCATAGCAAACTGGGAAGATATGAAACAATGTAATGATACAGAATCAAATAATGCATTTTCTAAACTTAAGGAACCCATTAAATTACCTACCCCCACGCCTTCCGGAGCTTAAAATTCAGCATTAGTGATAGCATAATCTATGCCTTGATCCCTTAGCCTTTTCTTAGTTAAGTTCCCCTGACGCTTAGGTCATTCATTTGTATAATTACCCCTTTCTCTACAATTGTAGCATTCAATATCAATACCCTCTTTGTTCCCCTTGCAATAATGAGCTTGGTGGACTCTTTCACCACACTTATAGCAGACTCCCATTCCTTTCAGGCAAGTACCGGGGTGCTTCTTCCCATAGTTACTGTAAGATGTATATTCAACTTCTCCCTTTTCCCCCTTATTTCTATTTCCAAAGTGTTCAGAAGATCTCTTCTTCACTTTCTTTGCTTTAAAGTTGTAAGTCACTGAGAGTTATTTTTTTGTCTTGATAGCACATGAGACAATATCCTCATACGACGAGAAAGATTTTGAGACTAATGATTGATTAAGAAATGGTTTTAACCCATCATAGAAATGGTCAATCTTACATTTTGGGTTACGTATATAATAGACAACATTCCTTGCTAAACGTTTAATGTCAACCTCATACTTTGCGTCATTCTCATCCTGCTTTTTCCTCAGACTCATAAATTTCCTTTCCATATCAGTTTGATGGTCATGAGGGATGTGTTTTTTATAGATAAACACTTTAAACTCCCTCCATTCCATATTTGATACTTCATCATCTCCGTTTGTGTTTTGAATCAATGACCACCATTGATCAACATATCCAGTGAGGTGGTAAAAATCCATGAATACTTTTTCCCTTTCACTACTCCCCAAGGAATGGAAAATTTTCCATAAGGAATTTATCCATTTCTCAGCTACTAGTGGATTTATACCCCTATTGAATATTTTTGGTTGTTGCCTCATGAAGAGATCTAAAATTTACCCTCCACGTTGCGAATCAGGGTGCTTCATACGGGTAAGGTTATTATTCATAACCTGAGTGAGTTATCCCAATATAGTGATAAGCTGATCAGCACCAATTGTATCACTAGATCCACTATAATTATCTTGAACAGTAGGGAAATCACTATATGGAGTGCGTGCATTGATAAGATTTCCATTCCTTCCACTAGGTATCATTTCTAAACAATGACATAAAATAGATTAGTTTATGAATTGAAATACATAATTCCAAACTTATAAAAAACATAACATAAACTGAATAGTTTATGGATATAATCCATAATCATAAAAATGTTTTCGTTGAGGAAATATATACTCATAAACCCTTCATAATGGTTTGTAATGAAAATTAGAATTATCCCAAGCATATCCCCCGGGAGTGTCATGGCCAAGAGTGTAACAAGGCCCATTGTCGTGCACTCGTTCTTGTTCAAGTATACATAAAATCGGTGTTTTTGGGTTTTACCCCTAGGTACATCAGTACCAGAGCTGCCTCTACCAGCTCATATTAAGACAAGGATGTATTTCTTAGAAAACTCACAAAATCTCTATAATACCAAAATTCTAGTAAGTTCTTCTATACAAATCCTCAATGTCTATCTTTGGGTGATGTGCTCTAATCAGTGTTTATCTAAATGTAGATTCAAAGGTTTGTACTAAACATCCTCTGATACCAACTGTAATGCCCCAACCCTAGTTACCCAGAGTCAGTGCATTATTAAATAACATTGGCATGATCCCAAAAGATCAATTCTCGAATGACCGATTAGTTTAGTAGCCTTGGAAGTACTAGATAAATTCATAAGGTTAACATTACATTAAAAAATGAAAAAATACAACAACATTGTTTCGTTTGAAAACATTGAGATCCCACAGACTATCCGTCTAGGTATGTCATAACATAATTCTTCGCATCCTGGGATAAATAAAACATTGAAAGGGGTGAGCTCAGATGCTATGTAAGGATAACAATATAGAGGAAACATTCATAAATAAGCATAAACATTTAAGGAAATTTATAATACCAAAACAAGAGCTATTTAAAAATAAACCCGATATTAATATAGAAAATAAAAATCAAAATAATTCCTTTTAATTACTCACATTGAAATTATACTAGTCGAATAATCACATCCTATATCTATAGACACTTTCATAATGATGGAATGCATAATTCCATACTATTATAACCACATAGCCATAGCCTTATTTCAAGACTACAAATAAGATTTTGTCAAGGCCTTGTGACAAGACACTAGTTTTTCTCATGATACCTACCGATGCATCGAGGATATATAGCATGCTACACCCATAACATACTAAGTCCAATTCATTTCTCATATAAAAATTTTAAACATAACATAAATATTCATATTAAAACTAGCTTAAAAAATGTCAATAATTTTTCTATAATCCATGAATGGTGTAAAAAATAACACATCCACAGTCAATCCTATCAGAAACTCTTCAATACAATATTGAAGTTCTGTATCAAAATAAATATACATCAAATAAGCTTAAAATCCATCAAAGGATGTTGACATAGATGAAATCAAAAACATTTTTTTTGAGAAATATCTCTTTCTATTTTTAAATCATTTAAGAGTCACATAATTATAAAGAATAAATTATTTTTGAAAAAATTCTTATAATCTTGAAAGGGATTCATTGACGATGTTATAATGATCGAAAATAGCCGCACCCACTGTAAAAGTTAATAAAACATTCTTACTTTAATGTGGTAGAAAATATCATAAAGTACCTTAACTGGAAAATGACAGAATGATTCCTTTAAAAACATATAAGATAAAATAAGCATATAAATAGATTTACCCTATTATCTAGTAAATAGAAAAAAGGTTTTGAAATACATTTTTAAGAAACATGGATGTGGATGATAAATAGGTTCCAGTAGATACTTATGTAAAAACAACCTCGGATAATAAAGAGATTGTGAAATTAACCCTTAACTTGTACTTTTCCTTAGTTGAGGGTGGGATAACTGCCTGTATAATGGTGAACTAATTGTTATTAAATTACTCAAGAATCATATACATTAATATGATATCATATATGATCTTTTAATATTTCTTTGTCAATAATATTTTAGAATTATAGTTGTTTTGGGTGTCAACTGATTCATTTTCCTTTTTATGATTTCTCCCATAAGTATTTTTTGATATGGATAAGATGTATCTTATTCCTATTCTGAATTATATTAAGTCTTTAAACATTATTTTTTATCATCTAATGAAAATTAGTTTGAATGGATTACGATGGGGAATGAATCTCATCATGTTCATGGAGACGGTAATCCATACGTACGCACGAGCGACAATATCATTATTTTCATATTAAAATAATATATAATTGAATGGTATATCATATATAAAGAATAATTATCATGTTATATTTCTTATTTTCATCCGTTACACATCATTATTATATGCATCCAAATAATAATATATTGAAGAACAATTAAACCACGACGTGGAGACGGTAAGCCGTACGTACGCACGTATGGGGACATGTCATTCAATGGATGGATAGAATAATGAATATAGTTGTAACATATTTATTATAACATCAAAGTATATATAGTATACTGTAGTTATTATTTTATAATGGAAACAATAATGAAAAAGGATGTGGAAGAAGAAAGGAACTTGAAAGAGGTGATTAAAATCATTACCTCTTCTTTGGGTTATTCCTTTTGATTTGATCAAAATGGCTCATTAGGATGGGTTTTTGACTAAAGGAATGCCTCTAGGATGAAGGGAGGAAATTTTAGAGGGTATTTGGGAAGGTTTTGACTGATTTAAATGCCTTTGAAAGTTTGAATTAGAGAGTATGGGGAGTGCCCTTTTATAAGAGGGGTGAGGGGAACTTTAGGAAAAGATAGAAATATTATTTTATAATAAATTTATTTTTGGTATATAATGTATCCAAAATGAATTATACAAATTATAAATTGGGAATGAGTCTAAAACCACATAACCAATAGGTTTTAGATAGGGTTGTGTCACTATATTAAACTTATCTTTTAGATTTATCTCTTAGTTAAATAGTTTGACATTTACCATATCTCTTTGTATTTTTATATTATATAGTTAATAAACAACTATATAAATCCAAGAGAACCCCATGTCGTTCACTGATGATATAGATATAATTATATAAGACTTTTGACTGAACAATAGATTTTTTGGAATAGAATATCAATTAATAACATAATATTTGTTTTAAAAACAATTTTTTGTCAATTTTGACACTATTTTGTTTTTTGTTTTTTCTAAATTCATAACAGCATTAATACATAGAAAAAAATATATATAACAAACCCTAATAGGAAATATTGACCTCTAAAATTAGTGTAATTCATAAAAAGTCTCAAATTAGTTTTATTTGGATATTTATAATATCAACTATTTTAATTAATCATTATTACAGTAATTACTGCATCAACATTGTGTCATTAATAAATTAAATTATATAATGTCTAAAAAATATAAATAAAAAAAAATTATGTTGGAAATCGTTTTATCTTTATAATGAATATTTATAGTTTAATTTATATTATTTGTAACCCTATATTAAAAATGGTTTAGTTATTAAGCTTTGTATTTAACTCTATTAACTCTTTTTTAAATTAAATAATAATAAATGTCCTAATCTAATCCAAGTACACATAAAGGATAATATTTTCTTCCCAAGGTTTTTTTGGTCTAATTACACATATAAAATATAATTAGGACATGTGTTAGTGTAATAATAATATCATTTTTACCCTTAATTACAATATTTACTTTTAACCGCGGTAAATAAAAGTAAATAGTTACTATTGACCAAAAATTACTTTCATCTTATTGAACTGCATTTTAATTACTGATATCAACCATGTCTCTCGGATTTTTGAAATTCAACTAATAGAAGTGGTAAAATTAAATTTCATTTAAATTTTCAAATGCTTCTAGGAGGTGAGTAAAAGACGGTAAAAAGTTCAATAAACCTTTTGTAAATCTAAAATTATTATAAACTAACTCCAATGAATTGAATTGAACATATATTGGTATTATGTATCTTTTTTGATCTAAAATAAATTTAAATAATATAAATAATTATATAAATAAAATTTTGGTTTTAATCAATAACTCGGTGTTTTCACTATTCATCAAATTTTTAATGTTATTAGAAAAATACCGAAAATTCACCCTAAGATAATTTTGATATTCCGAATCCAAAAATGAAGTCCATTTTGAAAAATAAAATTTATAAAATTTTATAAAGTGGGTATAACGACTAGTTTGATTATTAGAAATGTGATAGAATCTTGAAGATCAATACAACACAAACTATTGCATTATTCAAAGGGAAACGTACCCTAGAAGCTTGGGGTGCTAAATTTAGCTTCATATATAATAGGACAACATTATAGAGCATAGGATATCTGAGAATTTAATATCATTTGATAGAGGGATGTTTTAAGAATGGGTTTCCTGGGAGTAACCGAGTAATATATTTCCAATCTATAACATCCTATTATTTTAAGGTCACTATTGAAGGTCCATCCGGGAAAAATCATCACTAGATGTGATAATGAATGAACTAAATATTATGTTTGTATTGTTCTTGTGTTCAAATTTTTGGGCCAGATCCATTCAAGAGTTAAAATGACAATTGAAATCAAATGTGATACTACCTTATGTGATTTAGATAAGTATTATAACATGTATTTTGATTATTTATGAGTTTTTAGGGTATATATGATATTTTATGGGCGAGTGGTCACTTATGAGTTTATCCATATATAATATTTTTTAAAATACTACCATATGCATGGTCTAGAAATTTCCTTGATTTTAACACACAGTGTTATATTGTTTTGAAAACTCATTAGGTGAGGGGTAGTGGCATGTACATACAGTAAGATTATTACATGTATCTATTCTCAGAAATACCAAGAACATCCGAAGAGGTGGTGGATCATGTACCTATACCTGTTAAATATTTTAGATATAATACACCATTGGGAGAGGGAACATTGTTATTAAGTAACTATATTGGATGAATTGAGTGTAGGTAATTGGGTTGTGTGTAGAATGGTTTTTCTGATGTGGAAGTTCATTATATTGCAACTAAAATATTAGTTCTATCAAGGTAGAGGGTCCCTGATATCCCTTTGTGTTATGTACTATATCTTATAGAGGGAATGTGAGGATCATCTATCGAACTCATTTTTTAGTATTGGAGGAAAATATATATTGTTGGAAGCATCGTCTGGATTAGTCCCTTGATGTTGATAGGGTCATTGCTGTTCTGGGTCATGTGAAGTCACAATGAGAATACATGAGAAGTTGTAGTGGGATTAATATTCCTCAATATGTGTTATTCAATAGTGGATTTTAAATATGTAACATGATATTTTAAAATAGTATTTGTATCCATGGATGATTATGAACATAGTCGGTTTCATTTCATAATTCTTAACCTATCAAAATATGAACACTCTGAATCACAACCCACTTGTTTTTTTAATTTTTATCAAATCCCATGTTGAAGTGGGATGTGTGGAGTATTTATTTATTGATTGTCTAACTATGTTTCACTCATGAAAATGATGTTTTATGGGTTATTATGGATAAATGATTAAGAGAAATTTTTTATACCAAACCATATTTCCAATTTTATTGATTATCTAAGAAAGATATACATCTGGTAGATAGTGCATCTTCATTAGGTTCCAAGGAGTAGGATTTTTTATCATGATACTTGTTTTAAATCCTTCTTTATGAAATTTCAACAAAAATAACATTGATTTTTTTTATTTTATTACATCCTATGATCCAAGAAGATACTAATGGTTAGAGTATTAAAAATTGATTTTTTAGGATAATATTATGGAATAAGACAATGAATTTGGTGGTACCAGGGAGAACCATCATATTTCCATGGATATATCTTTCAAAAATAATTAAAACAATTCGATTCAAATGAATCCACTCTTGACCATTTATGAAAATCGTTTTTTATCACCCATGTATGTATTAGAGGTGAAGGAGTAAGAGGTTACTTGGATGATTTTCAAGAAATTATTATAAATCATATTTGGTGCTTGTTTGATTCATCGTTCCAACCCAATGCATGATCTATGGAATACCAATCACAGATACAAGAAAAACGTCATCAGGAATTATACTACATGTTTTTGTTAATGGAGTATCCTTTCAATGATGAATCAATTATGTCATAAAAACATAATATATAGGGTAATTTTCACCCTGGGATGAAATATTCTTAGTACCTAGATTTGAATATTTTGGAAATCATATACATGGAATTTTGTAATATTTTAGATGGATGTTAATATAGGATAGTTTTTTACTTCTACAATATTTCAATAAATCAATGATTGGGAATTCATGTTTGTCATTCTATATGACCATCTATAGGGTTTATAAAAAATATTTCTATTGGTTCACATTTCCTTTATATACATCAATAATTAGGTACATGATCTGAGCATTAGACTAGTTATCCGAGGAAACAATTGAAGAGATGGATATCAAGAAATCTTGTAGGATTTGAAAAACAATTAAGTATAAAAAATAAAAAATAAAAAATAATCATAATTGAACAAATAATAGCATTAAACAAACTTTGTATAAATTTGATAATTTCATGTTCTTCTCTGGATTGGTTTTGACCAATTATCCTTTTCCAGGTACTACACTTAGAAATATTCGATCATGTCCTTTCCCAAGTCCTTTAATTATTCAGTTCACTTAAGATAATTTACTAAGGTCCTTCACTTATGTCCCCTGTTAGGGTCCTTTCTATGAACCAATGCTATGAGACAATTTAGTTAACCAAATGGGATTGGCCTCCCATGATAGAGAATAAAAATTCTTCAGCTAACCTTATGGTGGCATGAAATATGAGAGAAGAATAATTGTGCACAATGGTAATTTTTACTTGAGTATTGGAATTTGCACCCGATAGTGAAAAAACCATTATTTATGTAAGAATTATTAAATTCTCTTGGAATATGCTATTTTAGTTTCAAAAACTATATTGTATACATGTTTCCTAGAATTTTTTTGAAAACATATTTCTTAGACCCTAGTCTATTTTCATTATAGAGAAGTAATGAAAATAGAATTCATTTAACCAAATTAATATCAGATCCAATTATATAGGGTGTAATTTAGGGAGCTTATTTTTTGTGTTAAAGGACCAATTTTGGTCGTTCAAAAGGTTCATGGAATAAACCCACTATTTTATTCATGTCTAGGGGGTTTTCTAGGTCATTTCTCAGAAGTCCCTATATATTCACAAATGATGGCACACCATAGTGAACCTAGAAGAACTGATCTCCTTCTTCATATACCTTGAACCCACATATCAAATATTGTATATAAATTGATCCATTGTATTTTAAGTACTTCGAATCATTTTTATATTGAAGATAAATTCATATCTCCCTTTATCAAGGTCTTATTTCCCATCTCTAGATATTTTTTTAAGCCTATATCCTACGAAAATTATAAGAATAATGGGTAATGCAATTATATAATGATAGAACATTTGTGAAATACTACATCACCCAATATTACATGAATATAGTGTTAGATACCATTACATCACTGATACTATAGAATCATGCTATGTATCCATATAGAGGCTATTACATTTGATGAAAATGTACCCACTTTCATTAAAGTAACACTCACTAGGGTGAACCCATCGCATATCCCTCACAAAGAGGAGCCCTTCACTAAAGCTTTGTAAGGTAGATCCCATCACCTGGCCAACACTAGTGTGACACCTTCAATCATCCCCCTCTTGGGTGTCCCCTTTTCATTGATCTCACTTGGGAGATCACCTTGCTCAACCCTCAGTACAAAAATCACCCCTCGTAGACCTCATAATGCATAATCCACCTCTCTAACATATACTAGGACGAAATTGCGGAATGAACCTTCACCTTGGTTAATTCCATTAATCCACTCCCACACTTTAGTATCATGGAATCCATAATTCACATGGTAGATAATCTTTTAACCTATGAATCTTTCATAGAAATCCTATTATCATGGACTCTACCAAAACATCAAGACATACATTATCAAATCATTAGGAATGATATAGTTCCCACTAACGGTGTTTTATTCCAATGATATAATGATGCACATAAATTGTCTACATGAATTTTTAAAACCCTAAATAGATCGTAATCATATATGCTCTTAATAACATGGTTCTATACCCAATGTATATTGGAGTACTCTCCTTGGGATCATTCTTCTCCACATTTCGGGATGAGTTCCAAATTACATTGGTCTTATAATTTGGCGTAGTCACTAATTTCAATCAATGAGACACGAGTCTCTTTGATTCAATAGTAGTTGTAGGCCCCGACCATTTCCCCCATGATTATTTTATCACCTAGAATCATTGACAGGTCCCGGATATCCATCCTTAAGAAATAATCATTAACACATAATTCCCACTCATTATTTCCTCACTCAAGAACATATATAGGGGAATCCTTCTAGTATTAAGACCTAGCATTTTCCTTGTGCTATAATAACACCCATGTGTAAATTTGATCATCATTATCTTGATACCGTATTTTTGGTAGTATAAGTTGTTTATAGTCCCCCTCATTAAGTGCAACACCTATCCATATATTCTCATGTCTAGCAACAGGTTTATGGGTATATCCAAAAGGTTATACATTGTATAATCCCTACTAAAAACTCCATTTTCAATCATTTATTTTCACTAATACAATAGTATCAAGAGTATAAATAATTTAAATTAAAAGTAATGGTCGTGTTATAATAAATCATAAAACAATATGCCTATATCATGGAATTAAAACATAAATAAAAATCAATTCCACATAATATTAAATTGCAAGGTATTGTCCAGTTACACAACATTAAACTATTTAGATCATACTATGTGGTATTTGATTAAATATTTAGTAGGATATTTATGTTGGATCCATGAGTTTCAATCCCAATATCCTATCCATCTATATTCTCCCCCACCGTTACATGTTTTTTGTTATCATAGGGTCCTTACTCATTTTTCCATATACCTTTTGAGGCCCATGTTCACGTTCAAAAGGTACATATTTCTTATGAATTCATCATTATAGGTCTATATCCCTAATGAAATTATCAACATCCTTCACCTTAAATATTTACTGATCAGGATATTTATCATCCATTTTTTAGGACTGTATTATATGATATCCATCCTTATTGGGACATATTCAAGTTAGGACTACAAGAAAGGGAAGATAATTTGTATGTTTGACACTTTCCATTATTAGGAATCTTTAGTCATGAGGCCATTATACACAAAAATAATCATCTTGGTATCAATAATCAATGAATTAACATAAATGGAAGACATGTTCCCTAAAACATAACCCAAAATGGTATTCTATGTCACTTTATGAAGTTCAAAACTATGTGGGCTCCAATAATAATCTAGGGTATAATAAAAATGATATTTTAAAAGTCATAATTTCAACACCCCAACATCAATTAAAAACCAGAATATTTTTATATTATTGATTCACAAACTATATCAATTTAATAAAATGATTAATTTTTTTAATAATATATGGATAGAGATCCTGTTAAATATATAGATGTTCACATTAATGAATGATATTGGACTACTCATTGATACAATTATAGAGAGTTTCACTTTGGGACTTTTAAATATTTTAAAAATATATCCTAAATCATTAAGATAGTCCCAAATTAGGTAATAATTTCCACACCCCCATTATAGTGTGATATGAGCCTAATGCCCTAATCAACTTGGCCCACCATTATTCAATGGTGTCACTGGTAATTTCTCCAAGATAGAGTACCCTTGTAATGTTTGTCTATGATTACTTAAAATTGTAGGAGGAAACAAGCATTGGGGTTTTATTCCAAAAAATATATATATTTCTATGTTACTAAATTTAATTAATAGTTATAATTCTTATTCTATATTAGATGGTTATAAATTGTTTTGTTGTTTTTAAGTATTAAGGACCTACATATATAGTTTTATATATAGAAAAATTTTACGTTTCATGATTTTTATACATTGAGAGACTTATGTATTATATTGATATTCTATTTGTTATAGAAAATATTATATGAATTGAATAAAATACGGATCCTATAAATTGAAGACAATACGAGTTAATGATAAGATCTTGCATATTTAATTGAGTGTTATTACAAATTTTGTATCAAGAATATCTTAATCACAAAATTTTAATTGAAAAAAAAACTACCAATGGACTGAAAATTAAAAATTAAAATATTTTCATAGAGACTCAATCATTTATATTTTTAGTGAAAATATTTTTCAACTGATGTAATCTTTTAGAAAAATGATTTATGAGTATACGATTTAATTTTTTTGTTATTTTATTCCATGAAAGGAAGATCACAAAAACAATAATGATTTATTATTTCAATAGAAAATAATTTATTATTTAACCAAATTAATGTTGTGTTTATTATATAAATATATATATATTTAGTTAATATAATTATTATATGAGATCTATCATATCAAAAAAGTGAAAAAATACCAAAATAATGTTATATTTCTGTTGTTTTTTATGTTTGTTTATAGATGTTCTAAAATTACATATTAGTTTTCCAATTGAAATAAAATATGGAACATAAGATAATTATTTTTCAACTATATATTCCTGAGAAAAATAATATAGTTGAATAATTTTTTCAAGGATACACCTTGGATTCCTTCATATTCATTGGAAAAGATCCATCCATCCTTGTATTACTAGAGAGAAGTGTGTGACATCAATTGTAATAAAAAAGTAAATAATTTTATTTCTATTTTATGTTGAATATTCATGTAATATTTGTGTAATTGAGGTTTAGTGTATGTATTGAGAGGTATTTCACATTTAATGTTCCTGTAATCTCCAAGATAAATTTTTTACATAATGCACTCAATAATGAGATCTGTAAGAAAACTTTGTAAAAAAATTTCCCTATTTTCTTTGCATGTTGGTGGAATGGAATTGGAAAAGATTTTTGTATCCAAAAAACCAGTAAAATAGTCTCTTTTATCATTTTTTTCCTTTTATTATAATTTCATATCTGATTATAAGGGAAAGGATATAAATAAAACTTTTTAATAGGGATGTTAAAAATGACAAAATTAATGTTGCTGAAATTCAAGAACTCAATTCACACCCACTATTGAATTATTATTATAAAAAATAGGAAATCACATTGTTTCAATGAATTTATATTGGGTTTTCTACATTGATCATTTAAATTATATTTATATTATATTATTACTACCATTTTCGATCAAATGTAAAGTCATTAATTGGAAAAGGAATGTAATTTTTTAAGAAAATTATTCCTATAAGAATACTAGAATGATTATCAATTAAAAATTTACATAAACATAAATATTTTAAAATTATGGTTTAACATTATAAAATTTATTTTTATGTTCCTCAATCATCAAGTGTTGTTCAAGAGGGATATTATGATCTAAATTTGAAATATATGAGTGTAATCATTTTTTATCTTGGGACATAATTTTAAAAATAAAATTTTTGAATATGTTATTTCATATCATAGGTGTTAAAAATACCTTTTTATTAGTTAGAAAAATAATATTTTACATATTTATAGTAAAATACAATGTAATTAGTGTTTTAGGATTAGAAGATGATTAATAGAGAATTAATAACGCAACAAAAAGAAAAATTCTCTTATAAAATGAAATATGTTTATTCCTAGAAAGCCATAGTAAAATAATAAAATTAATAATTTAATGATTTTGGATTTTTACCTACTAGATGGAGTGTAATATCTTTTGTAATCACAGAATTTAAAAATATTAACGTATTGAAATTGAAAAGAATTATTGGAACACTCACTATATATATACATATATCTATCTAAAATGCATGATGGATATGATGATCACATGTTTTTAACAAGATAAAAAGTTTCTTTATAGGTCATTCAATCAAAGGCTGAGAAAAATGCCAATTAAATACGATGTGAATCATTTGGTGAAGGAGAGTAAATTTTTTTATATTATTGAGAAGAACATGCATCAATTAAAGGAATATTTTATAATTTTTAGAAAATAATAAGTAATTACAAAAATTATTTAACAAATTCACAAATATGATAAAAATCCCAAAGAATTTAGATGCATTGAATGTACTAATCAAGGGAATATTATAACTAATTTCCCTCAACTCAAATAAAGGAAGAAATATAAAATTATTTTTATGGAAAATCATATTACTAATGGATTGAATAAAGAGAAATGAATATTACATTGTGTAATTATTAAGATTATACTAATGAATCAAACTCAAAATCAAAATCTTAGTAATAAAAGAAATAATCTAGTTGGTGTTTTATATCTATACTGAATTGGTATAATCTCATTATTCACATACTTATAAGGGAAAAATATTATTTTGTTGAGTTCATTGAATATTATTCTGTTCCATTGCAGAAATAGAATTCATTCATGAAAAAGAATATATGTGTAAAGAAATATTAATGCACTTTTAATATTTACAAATATAATTTATCATTATATATTTTAAATTTTAAATTTAAATATTAGAAAAAAAGACCATATTATTATATGTGTGACAGTATAATAAATATATTCTTAGTTAATGTTGAAAAAATTAAATTGGTTCCTACTATATTTACTCCTGGTTCTAAATTCCTCAATATAGTTTTTAGTCAATATTTTATTAAATTAAAACAATTATTATGTTTTCATGGCCAAAATCCATTTTTTAATTACTATTTTTTATTTTATTGTCAAATAAAAAGGTAATACACTACTATATGTGTTCTCTATGGTATTGTTGCAAAATATTATAAGAATTTCTACCTTATAGATCCTCAAATTTTTATTTCACAACTGTTTTATGTATCCTGAATAATTAAATAGTAACTATTAAATTTTTAATACTATAAAATCGATATGATTTCCAGATCTTTTAATTAATATCATTTCTTGTCTCGTGATATTATGGATACAGACATATCTATTTTATTGATATTTTTATTGGGAAGGATATAGAAAAAAATTATATGGGTAGTGGATAATCAAGACATATTAGTGTAAATTTATTAAATTTTTATTCATTATCATAAATTAATAGTGGACGTGTAAATTTTAGTGACATTTAAAAAAGAAAAAATTATTTTATTTTTATAAATTGGAAATCTAAAATTGTTAATCATAAACAACATATTTTATATTTATTTTTTAAATTATAATATGAAATGTATTTCTAAAAATTTTCATTATGATTTTGTCTATGAAATTTTATATACCCTAAGAGGGGGTTAATCATGTTATTATGGGTTCAATAATCCACCGTTTGGATCTTTTTTCATTAAAAAAAATAATATTCTCAATTTTTTTCATAGTAGTGTAAAAAAATGAAATAATGAAAGACATAATAATTTTATCTTGATTCCCCCAAACAAGGATAAACCAAGGAGCGAACCAAGGTAATTATACAATACAATAGAATCATTAAAACACAATTTTCTTTACAATTGTTAGAGTATATTCATTATTAATGTTGTACTAAAACCATTCACACATGAAAACTCAATTATATCGTGATTATAATGAACTCAATAATCATGTAAAAGAATATTTTAATTATTTTGATTAACATTTAATGAGTTAATTCAATCATTGGGGTCACATGAACCAACTTTTTTATGAATGGTAAATAATCATCTTTATAATGTAAAATCTTATGCATATGTAATCCCTTTAGGAACAATTATTTATAATAATCCTTTCATGTAATATTTCTATATAATAAATTAAATAGATATTAATCCATTATGAATTCTCATTATTATATGTAAACTAAATTTGTGTTGTGAACTAGTCTTTATGAATGTCCTCAATGAAATTGTTTAATGAAATGAACATCAACAAATATTTCCTACCCAAACTGCCTCTATATACTACCCCATTTTGAATTACGTCATCAAAATCCACTATGATTTAGACATTATGAATTTTTTAACTTTAAAAAAAACATCTATATTCTTATTCTAATACTACTAATAAAAATATACTTTGATTTATAGAATTAACTACATTGCATTATGTTAACTATCGTGCTTTGAGAACAAATATCCATAGTGATTTTCTTTCTGAAATTATAGAATCAACCAGTGATAAGAATTCATCATATTTTTATATCAAATAAATTTATATGGGGATCCATATATTGGTTAAGAACCAAGATATATCTCTCAATTGTTAAATTATCTTTCACCAATTTTTAAAATTCCACTTGATCCCTATACAACCTTACAGAGCATGTGACCTTCCTTATCCAAATACAATCACATACACTAGATAATTAATGGGTCATTTCCCGTACATATTCACTATATTTCAAAAATATATTCTTTAAATTTATTTTATTCCTTCACAAAACATTTTCACTTAGTGAATTCAAGAACCAACATGTCGCCAACATCTTTCATTGTCCATCTATATTATAACATTTTTGTATTACTAAACACGGTTCTGAAATTTCTGTGTACATTCAATGTAGACAGAATATCCTGAAACCATTACATATTCAAATAAATGATATTTGATTAAGATACCATAATATTTATACATTTTAGCATACTTTATATGAAAAAATATAGCCATTTCAGTTTTTATACACAAAAACTACACACCTCCAACTATTTCTAGAAAAACAATTTCCATCCTTAATAGTTAATAAACACACTATAATTCCAAAACATTCTCATAAAAAATAAAACAAACTAAAAAAATTGAGTCATAATAATAAGGGATTTCTCCCAAAAATCATCAATTTTCGGTTCGTTGACTGCACTTCAAATTCCTTAAAGATCATGATAAAAAATCTTGTTCAATCTATAATTCAAACACCACTCACACTCTTCCACTATATATACTAATAAAAGTCATAATAAACCTTTAATATAAGACTAAAATAGTTTATATTAACATGTTAATCCTCTGTAACATGAATATATCATCAATGGATCACTATGTTCTCGATTCTAAATTCAAAACCAGGCTTATCTCTCAAGACTGATTCGTAAACCATAATTTCTAAACTACATGCATCATAGAACTAATGTTAACCCATTTATGTTACCTATTAAATGAAATTAAAGCATCAACACTGTCATAATTATTTATCTTTCATGTATCCTTACTCTCCCAAATTTAATATTGAAGTGATATTCACCTTTACTATCTTTGTTCAACCACTCTTAAATCTTTAATAAGAATAGTCCCCTTCATAAACTATATTTCTCTACAATTTTAGAAAAAAATGTTCACTCATATAGGAGATATATAAATAATTGAAACTTTTCCATCCAATAGAGAAAAAAATTCCATAAGATGTGAATAAGGGGTCATGTATCAACAATTTTATAGTTATAGGGGTTTGGATGGACTCCATCTGAAATATGATACCTCTTAAGTGTATCTTTGTGTAAATTAGATGTTATAATATCATTGGAATGATGTATTGTTGGAAGATACTCTAATTTCTGAAACTCATGATCATATTTATCCTTGAGAATGTGAGACTTGATTTCGTTGTGTTCTTCCTATTAATTTTGTAGGATATTTATTTTGGTATCAACACCACTTGTATTATCACAATCTATTCTAATCAGATATATGTAATCAACTTACAGATCTTTGAGATGTTATCTACCCCACACTAGATGTGGGTGATCTTGAGTTTCTATAATATATTTAGAATTTACAATTACTTTCAAAATATAGTCTAATTTAATACAAATACATTAAAGGGAAAATTAACCAAGATAAAATGAACCAAATTATGATAAATTTATTATAATACTTGGATCCTTTCTAGTATTGGTTTAATATACCAATTCATCTTTTTATGATTTCTTTATAAAAAAATGATATAAATTATTAGTTTGATATAATAGAGTATTAATTTTCTCACTGGAATGTTTAGTTAATTAGGATTTATCATATATCATTCTTATTAAAAATTCATAAACATAATTTTGGATCATTTAATTATTATATCCAATATGTTCCTAAGGATATTCCTTTATTCAATGAAATTGACCAATATCCCATTATCATACCTTAAAAACATCATCCAATTAGAAAAAAGTGCTTTAATTTTCTTGGAAAGCTCCATTTTAAAAAATTAGTACCACATTGGAATATTTAGTTGGAGATTTTAATGAACCAATAAAATTTCAATTTATTACTTACATCACCTGGAGGATGTGGAAGCATGCCATCATTATAATCATTTATATTTCAAACTCATGCATTGTTAACATTGAAATATTATTTTATTATTCTTCATTTGAGCCTTAAAATATTTTTCCATCAACATGTACTAGAATCATCAACCTTTGATCCATCTAGAATATGACATAGTTATTATTTTCAACTCTTCCACATTGGAAACATCGATTTTCAGGTATTGGTATTAGTGAGAATAACATGATCATGGTTATTTATATAATTAATATAATTCCTTGAAGATTTCTAGCGTTCTATTCTCATCTTCATGAATTTGAAAACAATAATTTTTCTTGATGTATAGTTCTTATTTGAGTAATAAATAATGAAATGTTTACTTTATCTCCATATGAAAAACAAAGAATCCCCATTACACTATTATTAGTAAATCTAGTTAAATTGTATTTATCCTTAATTCGACTAATAATTCCTTATCTATATCAATTACATGATATATTAAAATAATTTTACTTGAATATTTCACTCATTTATAATGACATAGACATTTTCATTTAGTTTTTCATAGAAACAATGTTTAGCTAATCATTAAGATTTTATTAAAATATTTTTGGATCAATAAGTGACAAGAGTTTTATTTTTTATATATAATTAATTGTCATTATTTGAATAGATTTTTAGTAATCGATAATATTTTTCTCAAAACATTCAGATTATCACATTAGATTATATATAGACGCATGCCAATATCTATCATTTTCATTATCTATGTATTATTTTTAGTTTTCCGCATCCACTTCTTCTACCATTCAATAACCCAACACTAAATTAATTTTATCAAGAAACTATTCACTATTTTTCTATATATTCTTTTTATTATATACTATAGTAAAATAACTTATTTAGATAATATTTCATTTCATTTTGTTGGTGCATTTATATTATTTTCTATAGGATCAGTAGGCATGAAATGTGTCATCATCTCCATAAGACTCAAATAAAATAGGATTATTGTTATTACTGATTAATAAATTCCTTATATAGATTGAAAAGTTATTTATTATTAGCATTAATCCATATAATATATTGTGTGGATTTTTACTTCCCATAATACACAATAATGTTTTGTTTTAAATATAGATGATTTCATTAATTTTGCCTTCTAAAAGATATCTAGATTTGAATCAATCTTGAAACCTTATTTATAATATCGATTCATCTCTCAATAGATGATTTTGTTGAGGGGTTATCATAGTATAAATTTGGTGCATTATCCCATTATTCTTGAAATAATCCCCCACAAGATAATTTCGTAACTCCATTTCATTATATATATCTTTTTTTTTATTTTTTTTATCAACTTTCATTATTGAATAATGAAATGAAAAACTATGGTCATTTGAGTAATCGATATCAACCATTACATCCTAGATTAGTAATAAATAAAAATAATTTAATATCTCATTCCATCAATATTTCTTGGTGTTATAGGTCCCAAAACAATAACATGCACAAGAAAAAAAACAGTAGATGAATTCAGATTCATTTTGTTGTATATATTTTATGTAATATAACTATTTGCAAAAAAATAGATTGGTAAGATTTCATGACTATTAGGAAGATATCATATTAAATAATTGTGACCAAATATTCAAAATATTTCTATATCAACAAGAAAAACCATTTATTCCAAAATCTATTTTCTTCTTCCTCTGATAGTAACCCATATCTTTTTATCCAATGACATTTTGCAGATTCCCCTTCATGCACATTTGTTAAATTATAGATATACCATCATATCCCATGAAGGCAAATGTGTTATTAGTAAATTATAATGTATGACCAAAGTCAAATAGTTGACAAACACATTGAATGTTGGGTTTTATTCTTTCAATAATGAATACATTTCCATGTCTAACTTATTGACCCATAAACATGACTTTTTGTAATAAAATAATGAAATAATACATCATTATTTAATAATTTAATGATCTCATCCTTGTTGTAATTATTTCTTATAAAAATATATTTATTTCACATCACATATGATGTACATCGAAATTTGGGGATCCATGTATAGACACAATAAGAAGCTAAAATTTTTATCTAGGAAACCATTACTTTCTAGGAATAGTTATTCCCAATCCTTGTTTTTGAATTAATAGTCAATGATGCCTTTTACATGTGATAATATTCTAAATATGTTTTACTATTATCTACATACATAATATAATATTGGTTTTTCATTTTTAGTATTCTTGATGGTATCCTGATCTAATACATATAACCCATATGTATCTTTATAGATATATTCCTATGCATTGTCAAAGAGAAATACATTTAATTACATGAAAATCATCTTTAATAGAAATAGTGACCCTCGAAAGAATTGCATGGATATTTACCTCTATCTGGATGCCATTAGTTCTCTTACTCCCTTAGGTTCATTTTTTCTATTGAATTGACATTTTTAGAATGTCACATTTCCTATTTAAATAACACTTGATATGAGGGATATTCTTTAGTTTCGTTTCTATAACGATGGAATTCTCTAGAGTTATATGATTATTATGATTCTGAGTCATACCTAGAATTGAATTTTTATTTTATATTGGTGACTATTGGTGTCCTATTAGTTAATATATCAATATTCACACACTCGTGAATTATACCTTATTTGTTACTCTGATGTGTATTGTACTAATATCGATAATCATCTTGTTGTATTACTAGATTTATGATGTTTTCATTTACCTATATTATCCCATGTTCAATCTTATTTCCAGATTTCATACCCATATTCAGGTTCCTTTCCTGTACTCTTATTTTACATCACATGGTTAAAAGTTATTATTTAAACTCTTTAACATGATTGACTCGAAAATTTTTTATATTAACTAATCCATTGATCACCAGATTTTTCTTTTCAATCACGATATTGCACTCAACACTAATATTAGAGTTTTTCGGTTTTGTATATCTCATATCAAATCATATTCTGTCTCTTCCTATAATTTAATATAGTTATTTTTCATAAAAATCAACTCAATTGGATTTCTATTTTTTGGATCCAAAAACATTTACCCAGAAAGTGTAGCTAGAGGAAACAACTCTGACCAATTATTAATAAAATAAAAGATTAGAAAACAAGAATCACAGACCACACATAACAACTACATACCTCCAAAATGAAACCCATCACCATCATCATGATTGAAGGATTCCTTCATTTTCGCTTATTCCCATTCCGAGCCTTCATAATTCTTTAAGACATTGGCATACCTTCTTCAAAGATTCAACCACTCCAATGAAATAAATTCATTATTACATTTCATACCTTTAGATGTAGTTGAAATTGACTTCGGTTGATAAGATTAATCATTCCTTGTTCTTCATCACGGTGAATTAGTCATATAATTATGATTTTCATGCAATATCTTCCTCCCTCTCTATGAAATGTCACTAAATTATGGCTTGATCATGCCAACCACATTTTCATTATCACTATCAGAATGATCCCCCCCCCCACATTTCATGGGATTTCATCTCTTGATACTGCACAATCTGAATCTTATTAATCTGATAATTCACATCAATCATAGCAAAAACAGTACGAGTGTTACACCATCTCTTGACATTCACATATCCCATTTCCCATTTCTTCATTTACTGCGACCTATTCTTGAGTCTCAATCTTCATGTTGGCTTCCACTCCCTCTTGTTCCAACCCTTGAAATTGGTTCCCTATAGAGACCGTAAATAGCACACCGCCATCCTCACTGGCCTATCCAATGTTCCCATCCACACATTACTTTGGATCTCAGATACATAAACTATCATCAGAGTTCATCACTATAGTAGGCAGCCTTCTATCCTCCAAGATAGACTCCTTCTTCCATTCAACCACACTATCGCTGTTGAATCCCTTCTTTTGACTATCCACAGCAACCTATCCCTCAACAAGACCACCCTCTTTATAGAAAACATCAAGAGGAGAATGGACATCATGAGGGGACCATGTCTCCTGCTGTATTTCCCCCACTACCATAAAACCATTTGAGGCCATACCACTATCCTCAGCAGCTCTCAGGTAAGCAATTCCCTCACCACTAGTCTCAACAGCACTCATGAAAACAATTACCTCAACACAATCCCCCATATTTAGGTGTGGTCTTATCCTATTTAGTCAAGTAGAAACCAAAGGATTTTTTTGGGACTTCTGCTGGTTGTTCGAGAACCGCTGCAACCCAGAATCCCGAACCAGTTTCGCTGCCAAGCACATTGGTCACAACAGGCATCTTCCCCCCTATCAGATGTTTTACCTACCTTCCTATCCAATACCTGATGGCCACTAAATCATAGATCCTCTAAGACACCTATAATATAAGGCCCTGAATCTATTGCAGATTAAGCAATAGTTAGTCCATGATTTTTAGACCACTATCTGCTTCCATATAAACACGTCACCCACCAAAATCCCGACCCATTCCAATAGATGTTTTGAAACATCAACCTCAACACACAACTGAGGGATGAACAGATGACTCACAGTGGTTTTACGAGCATCAAAACAGAAGAAACGACTTACCAAGTTCCCAAGAATACGTATAACCACTGGATTTTGGAAAGGTAATGGAAGGTGAGGAAGACTTACCCAAATTAGAATAAAGGTTGGATCACGATTCATGTAGAGATCGAAAGTACACCATAGAAGTAAAAACATTCTACCATAGCAACAGCTGGGTAAACTAGACCACCCGTGAATTAGATCCTCTTCTGAGGTGAATCAAATCATAAAGTGGTGACTATCAAGAAGGCTGATGATCGTATACTCTTGTTGATCCCATATTCCAAAAACAACCCGATCAAACTCATCAACCGATGATCTTCGAACATTAAATCGATCCACCATAGTTAGGTATAGGTGACTCATAATTTCCGTGAACTCTGACACTGAGATCAGGGGATGAGGATTACCTAGATGAAGATCAGCCACTTTTGGACTTAAAGAAATCACAGGGAACTCTGGGAGATAACTATGTTTGGAGAAGTTTATGAATAAAATCTATGGCTTCGAAGGCATTAGAGGCTGACCATCCTCCCCCTCCCACCTCTAATAGGGGGGGGGGGAATCCTCACCGGGAATGCTCTGGTTCCATCACAATTCGTAGAATCTCCCAATCATCACTCTCTCTAAAACATTTATCTATTTAAGAGAATATTCCAATTATATTGAGAGACCAACTCTACCTTTTAATTCTACTTCTTCTTCATCATCATCATAATCATCAACATAATTATCCATTAACTATGTTTTTTTATAAGGACAATGAAAAAAAAAATTATATATTTATAACCCTCAATTTATTCCATTTACAAACATTATAAGATATATCCTTGTAATGATAGTATCTTCTTCTTCAATGATTTTTTAACGAACCAAATCTAGTCTCCACTGAAAATGGCACAAAACCCAGCCTGTGACAAGGCCTGAAGGGAATTCCCGATCCCCACGGTCTGGCACATGTGCCCGGGTATCATAAAATAAGAATTGGGGATGATTTACCAAGTTTACAAACATAAAACTACAAATGAATCCAATAAAAAAAATATGGATTTTTCAAACCATACAATCATTTTCAAAAATTTAGAACACAATTACATAGTTTAAAACAACTCAACAAGACTATAACAAAGGTACAAAACCATAATGAAATAGCCAAAGAACTCACATGGCATGGGAACCTCCCTCAAGCCATTTTTACAAGAATACACCACCAAGGACCTGCTAGAAACCTTAACCACTGGCTCAAAAAACTGTACCCAACCTGCAACAAAAAACCAAGTCTACTTACACCCAAGGGTGTAATTATTATTGGAGCCAATTCTAGGCAGAATACCACCACTAAAAGAGTCAATGTGATAAACATTCAAAGACTAAAATCATGCATGATTTCATAAACAGGAAATTCTAATCACTAGTTCGAAAAGATGAAACATAAAAATTCAAAAAGTTTTTATGTGGACAGTCATTAAGAATCAACACTTTAAAAAAATTATGTCAACAATACTAAATTTTTCAAACAAACATACCATATACCGATAGTATGAAAAAAATAACTAATTAGCACAAGCAATATGAAATAACCCCTAGGCACTAGCTCGTTATGGGTCCCAGGTACCTTGTATCTCAGTTAGAGTTAAAATCACAATATCAGAGACATGAAGTACCTAGGGCTCACTATGAGCTGTGCCTAGTGGTTATTTCTATTGAAACTCTGGCTATTATATGCAAGAATTGGATTATGGTTTGTATTTGTTGTCAATCCTATGTGGAAGTTCAGAATGTGTGCCAACAATGTGATCATATAGAATAATGAGATAACAGTACTGAAGGTGGAAAAAAAGTTGTTTTTGCCAAGAGACTTGTGTGTCGTTGTCTTGAAGGAGAAGAAACTTGCGTGCCATATGTTTTTCAATATCAAAACATGAAAATATGGAAAAGGGAGAAGGGATCCCATGTTTTATGTTTGGTCGCTCAAGTGACTTATGCGACAGAGTCATACATGCCGAAACATGAACACCGAGGGAAGACATTCGTGCCATCACGCAGTGTATCCAAAAGCCTATAAATATCGGTCTACTGCTCCTCATTCGGCAAAAAGTTCAGACTTAGAGAAAATCAGAGCTCCCTTTGCGCAAGTGTTGTGGTCGCACAAGTGGTGGTGGGTCGTCCAAGTTGAAGTTGCACGACAGTTGTTTGCTACGCGTCCAAGGTGGTTTGGCCGAGAAAGGGGTTTAGTCGGCCATGATTGGAGTTACTGAAGGAGGTGTCACGCAGGTGGTTTGGTGAAACTTGCGCGCTAGTATTTGGAGAAGCGCGACAGTACATAGTTTCATGACAAAATCAGTTTTGGCATAGAAGGAATTGAGTCATGCATGTTTGAAGTTGAAGAAGTGAGTGCTGCGCAAGTGGGAAAGGTGAACTTTCACGTCGTCTTGGAACTTGCGCACCATCCTGAAAATTGCACGCCGGGCTTGGAGAAGTGTGCCAGGTGTGGTTGAAGTAAACCAGTCTTTTTGGGGCTGCGTTAAAGCTGGAAGTTTTCCCGATACCGTTGGTTCAAAGTGAGATTATACTACAGGTTGATGTTTGAATTCAATAGGGAATCTAAATACAACACATGATGGATTATTTAGCAATGATGAAGATATATTCACGTCTATAAACTGATTGGGGCTTTACCAAGGTCTGTGAGACTGGGGGAGTTAATAGGAGTGACACAAGAGTCTCATTAGTCTATCCCTGAACAGTGAGACTGGGACAGAGTGAATGTTCCCAAAAAATTGTAATCCACAACGAGTGAAGAATAGTTTAATTTTGTACGACCGAGAACCTATCAGCGTATGATCCTTGAACATAGCCCTTAGTGGTGAACCACACAAAAATTGTGGTGTCATCTCTTTTCATGTGACGTTTTATTTATTTATTATCACATCCATCATATAGGTAAAACTAGTTTCTACCAATGTGGGATCAATATCCATAAGTATAAAAGAAAAATATGACTCCCATATTCACCCCTCCCCTCTCAGGGTGTCCCAGGGTCCTTCAAGTGGTATCAAAGGGAAGTTACCAGTTTTTGATATGCTTTATACCACCATGGTAAATTTATCTAGTGTTAGTTGATTTCCCCTCTTTGATGGAAGTAATTTTCAGATTTGGTGGAATAGAATGAGATCTCATCTAAGATCCCTTAGAATGGATGTTCTGTTTTGAACTATTCATGGTATACATGTTACTGATCCAACATGGATGGTTATGACTGATGTAGATAATAAAATTCATGATGGAGATGCTAAAGCATAGAATAATCCCACCACATCTCTTTTTTATCAGATCTATCTAAAAGTGATGAGTTTCACCTCAGAAAAGTCCATGTGGGATAAACTTATGAATATTTATGAAGTATATATCAAAGTGAAGGAGGAGAAACTACAAGTCCTGCACAATAGGTTCGATGATATGAAGATGCATCCTGAGGAGAATGCAGATTCCTTCATCAATCGAATTACTAAAGTGGTTGGAGAAATTCAGGGTCTATGTGATGAAATAAAAGACGAACACATTGCGAAGAAAATATTAAGAATACTTCCACCCCTTTACAATGAAAAGGTTTCATCCCTTGAAGAAAGAGATCTTTTTTAAAAACTCTTTAGATGATCTATTGAGCAGCCTAGTGGCATATGAAATGAGAGTAAAACCATAAGATGTTACTACACGAGTAAGCAAGGAAAGGGCATTCAAATCCATGGAGAAATTAAAATTTTAAAAAGATAATAGTGGTGAAGAAAATGAGGAAAAATAAATTCTTTCTCTCATTTTCAAGAAGTTCAAGAAGGGAAAATGGAAATTCAAAGAGATGTTACCTCTACCTTTCTTTAATTATGGAAAAGTCAGGCACATTGCTTCTCAGTTATTAAGAAATATTGATAATGATGATAGCGATGATGCAAACATTGAGAAGCCTTAGAAAAGATTTTTCAGGAAAGGTGAATTCAAATCTAGAAAGAATGTTCTAAAGAAGATTTTTTTTTGTGAAGAGGAAGATGATAATAATGAATTCTGTGATGAAGAAGAACCAGAGTTTAAAACTGGGAACCATGCTTCCATGATGGCCACTGTTGAAAAACCATAAGATACTGGAGGACAAAATTAGTTGAAAGCTGGTGCAGATCATGAGCTGCAACTTAAGGATTCTGTTAGTAAGCTTAAGATTAAATGTAAGAGTTGAAATAAGTGGAAATCAATTGTAGAATAATCAACTAAAAATATTGATCAGCTTGGAGCTGAAATTGAATGACAGGAAGAATTTATGAAAGTATAGTCTAAAATCCTTGAATGCAATGATGATGCAGTGGATCTGAAGCTACGAATTGAAGAGCACGGAAAGGTCATCAATGACCTCACATCTAGACTCTAAGGAATGAACAAGGGTGATGAGGGTCTTGAGGAGGCAGTTGTTACTCTTAGGAGTAATCTTGAGACTGAATCTATTTCAAAATAATCAAGGAAGAAAATACAGTTTGGAAGGTTCTTAGACGATGAGCTATTGGAGAGAGAAAAACATGGCTCTAATAGTGTTGAAAAGATTTTAAATGGTCAAAGAGATTCCTGCATGGGAAATAGTAAAATTGGTTGTGAGGAAGAATCGTCGAATGCTGCAAATAAAGGTGACCAAAATAAAGGCAAGATAAAATTGTGTGATTTGGGAAAATCTTCTAATGTGATGAAACAGAAACGCCCAATTCAATCTGAAAGAAGAAAAGAATATTATCCTCGAGACTCGTGGAAAAAGGATCCCTTATACTATTATCCCATAGAAGAAGAAATGAGGATAAATATAATTCAAAAGACATTACCTCTCATTAAGTGTCTTTTCTGTGGATATTTGGGCCACACCATGTCTTATTTTGAAGAGGAAAGAAGCTATCGGAATGTTGAAGATATAGGAGTTCAACAGAGGAGAACAAATTCATATCCTAATTCTTATAGAAGAAACAATTTCTATTGATATTGTTTTCTTTGTTCTAACATTGGTCATAAAGATGATAATTGTAGGCAGAGAAGGGACATGGACCCCTCATACCGAAGTTCGAGACAAGTCAAGTCCCGCCAGCAAGACAATGATGCTCTTTCTAACAATAATTTTCCTCTCAATGAAGATTTCAACAATGAATAACCTAGATATACAGAAGAGAGAATTGAAAGGCCATTAGTGATCTATACTCAATCCAATGTCTCATGGAAAGAAAGGAAGAAAATTGAGAAATCCAACCTTGTATAGGTGTCCCTCAAAGATACAAAAAGAAACAGTACCTTGATTTTGGATAGAAATTGTTTATCTCAAATGATAGGAAATACTAACCTTTTAACCGATATAGAAAGGAAGTTTGATGGAACAGTACGATTTGGTAATGATAGAGCTCTGAAAATCAAAGGTAGTGGAAGTACTGAATTAGCTGATAGAGAGCTAAAGAATACTATAGTACTTTATTTAAATGGCCTACATCATATTCTACTCCATGTGAGTCAAATCTGTGACTCAGGACTTATAGTTAATTTTAATCAGAAAGGATGTGGGTACTATATAAGGGGGGTTACAATTCACAGAATGGAAATTGGGCCAAAAAAATTGGCCTATGGGCTTTGTAATAGGCTACAAGCCCACTGGGCCTTCAGGATATGTAATGGGTATCTCTCCACCCAGTTAAAAAGTTGTCTTTGATTTTCTTTAATAATAAAATGAGGCTTCAACCCCAATGTTTAAAAAAACATGACTATTGAAGAAGATAAAAATATATGGCATCAGAGACTGGGACACATCAATCAACAAGACAGAGAAAATATCAAAATTAAGGATTGTCATGGATATTCACAACCTGAAGCTGGAGCGTGAAATATCTTGTGATTATTCCATTAATGGTAAGCTTGTCTTTACTTCATATCTTCCAAAGAAGAAAAGGGCATCCCATCTTCCTAATCTAATTCATACATATGTATGCGGGTCAATAAATGTTGCCTGATCTCATAGAGAAAGGTAATTTTCCCTTTTCATAGATGATGACAGTAGAATAGCTTGTGTAATGGTCATTCACAAGAAATGACAAGTACTTGACTGCATGAAAACATATCGGTGAATCACCGAGAATGATACAGGATTAACATTAAAAGTGTTGCGATCTGACAATGGCGGGGAATACACGTCCATTGAATTTGAAAATTACCTGGAGAAGCATGGGATACAACATGAGGTAGCTACAGTGCGAAATCCACAACAAAATGGAGTTGTTGAATGTAGGAATAGAGCGGTGAACAACATGGCCCGAACTATGCTGATTGAGAGTCATATTCCATGAAATTACTAGAAAGTGGTTGTTCAAGCTACAGTATATATTCAAAATTGAATAGAACTTTATATGGGTGGGATGAAGACACCATATGAATTATGGCATGGAAGGAAACCCTTTTTAAAATACTTTCGTGTTTTTGGAAGTAAATGCTTCATTAGAAATAAAGAATGAAATCAAGGGAATTATGGTGACAATGCAGATGAGGAAGTTTTACTTGGATACTCAATAAACAACAAAGCCTACAAGTGTTTCAACATGCAATTAGGAAGGATTGTGGAAAGTAGTGATGTTAAGATAATTGAAGAGAAAACCAAAAATGCTTCAAGGACGTCATATGCTGATGTGATATAAAGTGAGGAAGAAAGTGAACGTGGATAAAACACAAATAAAGAAATATAGGAAGCTGTAAAAAACATTCGGCTGTCACATCCTGATGTTGACTCAGAAGAATAATCTAAAGACGAAACTATGGATGGAGAGAATGCAACTGAACCGCATTGGGGAAATCGTAGAGATGAGATTGATCCATCTAACATAATTGGGGATAGGAGAGCACCAACTCAAATAGGGAGGATGAGGAATAACACACAATCTACATTTCTATCAGTTGTGGAGCCATCCTCATTTGAAGAAGCTGCAAAGGAGGAATCTTGGGTGAAATCCATTAATGAAGAGTTACTTCAGATTGACAATATTCAGACATGGGATCTTGTCCAGAGACCTGAAGGTCACAATGTGTTTGGTACAAAATGGATCTTTAATAACAAGTTTGATTAGCATAGAAGTGTTATTAGAAACAAGGAACGACTGGTATGTAAAGGATACTCTCATATTGAAGGTGTTGATATTGAAGAAACATTTTCTCCATTGGCTAGACTGGATTCAATCAGGATTTCCATGCCATGGAACTCTAAAGAGGATATAAAGTGTATCAAATGGATTTCAAGAAAACATTTTTGAATGGTGTACTCGAAGAAGAAGTCTACATTGAACAAATAGTGTTTTTTTCTTGTTAATGATGAAACAATGGTCTGAAAACTGAATAAAGCTCTATATGGTTTGAAGCAGACACCACTAGCAAGGTATTCTCGGGTGGACTCGTATCTCAAGAAGCTGGAATTCAAATGGGGAGGAGTAGACCACAATCTATATGTGAAAAACTCTCCAAAATATCAGTTCATGGTTCCAGTCTATGTTGATGACATTTTATTTATCGATAGTAGGTAAAAATCAGTGGATGAATATTCCAATCACATGAAATAAGAATTTGAAATGTCAATGATTGGGCAGCACACATATTTCTTAGGGCTGTAGGTGATTCAAATGCAGGATTACACTTTCATTTCTCATGAAAAGTTTTCAAGGGAGCTGCTGAAGAAGTTTAATATGCAAGACTCTAAACCAATATCAACTCTGATTGCAGTTGGAACCAAAATTGGAAAGCATGAGGATGGGGCATCTGTAGTCCCCACTATGTATAGGAGGATAATTGGGATCCTACTTTACATGATAGTGACACAGACAGATATTGTCTTTACAACCTATCTAGAGGCCCACTTTCAAAGTAATCCAAAGGAGGAACATATGATAGAAGTAAAAAAAATCATGACGTATATCCAACGAACTCACAATTGTGTCTTATACATTGATTCCAAAAGAGACAGTGAATTATCATCATTTTCTGACACTGACTGTGTAACACCCCAAGCTTCTACGGTACGCTTCTCTTTGAATAATGTGATAGTGTGTGTTGTACGCATGTTCGATATTCTAACACAACACAACCAATCAAACTAGCCATTATGAATAGTAATACCTACATTTTGAAATTTTATAAATTCTATCTCTCAAAATGGACTTTATTTTTGGATTCGGAATATCGAAATTAGCCTAGGGTGAAATTTTGGTACCTTTCAGATAACTTTCATATTTTGATGAATAGTGAAAATTACTAAATTTTAATTAAAAACAACTTTTTTAATCAAAATAATTAATATTGATAAATTTTGAATTTGAGTGGTTTTAAAGTATATTTAGAATATATTTTTACCATTTAATTAAATGTTTGTCATTGGACATAATTTCACAATTAAACCAGACATAAACAAGTGTCAATCTTTTGATAGTTATTATCACTTAAAAACATGTTTTTTGTTTTAACAACGGGAATTAGTTTTAAATTAATTTCTACCAATTATGTGTTTTGAATTAGGAAAAATGGATTCCATATTTGGAATCATGATTTTCAAATTGTGTAAATAGGTAAATTTTATTTTTAGACATTTTGAATAATTACTTCGGTAAATATTTTATTTACCATGGTTAAAGGGTAAATCCAGTAAATAAGTGTTACAAAATAATATTATAATAATACAAAAGTACCCTAAAACGTGTCCTAACCTTATTGGTTGATACATGGAAGACCATGGTCATCTTTGGGTCGATTTTGGGACCCCATGGACCCACTTGTAGGTGATAGGGACACTTTATTTTAATTAAGTTAAAATGAATACAAAAATGACACAAGCTTATATCTTTTAAGAAAACAATTTTTACATAGCGTTATATATGTTGGATTTTGGAATATAAATATTCATTAGAATGAAAAATATATTTCCTACATAATGATAATTTATTTAAAATTTTTAGGGAATAAATAATTTAATTTATTTATGACACAATGATGATGTAGTAATTACCATAATAGTGAAAAATTAAAATAATTGACATTATAAATACCCAAATAAATATAATTTGAGACTTTTAATGAATTAAACTAAATTTATATGATAATATGACATATTAGGATTAATTTATTAGACTTTTTTTCGAAGTAATAATTCTGTTATGAGTTTCACAAAAATCAACTATTAAATAGTGTCAAAATTGATATAAAAGTGTTTTTAAAACACATATTATATTATTAATTGATATTAAATTCCTAAAAATCTAAGGATAGTCCAAGAGACCTATATAATGATATTTATATCATTAATGGACCACTTGGGGGTATCTTGGATGTATATATTAAGTTTATTAACCATATAATATAGAAATACAAAGAGACATTTTAAAAGTGAAACTAATTAACTAAGAGTTAATACTTAAAGATAAGGTTAATATATTAACCCAAACCTATCTAAATTCTATTGGTTGAATTTTTTTATACCTATACCAACATTAAAATTTAAATAATCTATTTTTGAACCATTATAAACCTAATATTAATTTATTACAAATTAATATTTCTAGATTTTCCAAAGGTGCCCCTCACCCCTCCTATAAAAGGGAACTCCTCTTTCTCATTTCCTCACACCTTAAAAGCCTTTTGCTTCATACAAACTCTTTCCAAATACTCTCCCAACTTCCCTCACCACAACCTAGAGTCATTAGTTTGATCATAAAGCCAACCTATGGAGCCCTTTTGATCTAATCAAAAGGAAGAACCCGAAGAAGAGGTAATGATTTCACCACACTTTTCCAAGTTCCTTTCTTCTTCCACTTCTTCTTCCTTTGTTATTACCATTATAAAATAATAACTCGATTATCATATATATACTGTGATGTTATTATAAATATTTTACATCCATATTCAGTATTCTATCCACCCTTTGAATAACATGTCACCATACGTGCGTACGTACGGCTTACCGTCTCCACGTCGTGGTGTAATTGTTATTCAATATATTATTATTTGGATGGGTATAATAATGATGTTTAACTCATATAAATAATAAATATAATATGTTAATGATTCTGTATATATTATATAACATAGATTTATATATTATTTTAATATCAAAAGAATGATATTGTCGCTCGTGCGTACGTACGGACTACCGTCTCCACGAACGCGATGAGAATCATTCTCCATCGTATCCATTAAAGTATAATTATCATTTGTTGATTTAAAAATAATGTTTAAGGACTTGATATCATTCTGTATATGAATAAGATACAACCTATCCCTAAAAAACACGGAATATGTAACAAAACATATAAAAGAAAACGAGTAAGTTGACACCCGAAATGACGATAATTTTAAGATATTATTAACAAATCAATGTTAAAAGATCATATATGATATCATATTAATATATAATATTCTTGTATAATTTAATAACAATTGTTTCAACATTATATAGGAGGTTAACCTACCCTCAAACAAGGAAAAGTGCAAGGTAAGGGTTATTTCACAATCTCTTCATTATCCGAGGATGTTTATACGTAACAATCTAATGGGATCTCATTATCATCCACATCCATGTTTCTAAAAAATGTATTTCAAAATTTTTTTACTATTTAAAAGAATATGGGTTGAAGTAATTTATACCCTTGTTTGACTTTTTATAAGAGTTTTATAAAGTAATTTTTCCGTTGTTTTCCAAACAAGGTGCTTTTTAACCTTTTCGACAGAATTAAGGTAAGAATGTTTTTTTAACGTATATGGTGGGTGCAGTTATTTTCAGCCGTTATAAAATCTCCGAAGCTTCCCTTACAAGATTATAAGAATATTTTCAAATAATTTTTTTTATTTTATAAATATATGACTCTTAAATTATTTCATAATAGAAAGAGATATTTCTCTAAAAAGAGTTTTGATTTCATCTATGTCAACATCCTTTGATGGACTTTACTCTTATTTGAAGTTGATTTATTATGATACAAAACTTCTATAATGTATTGAAGGTTTTGTGATATGTTTGACTATGGATGTGCTATTTTTATACCATTCAAAGTTTTTGGTGAAAGTATTGACATTTCGTATGCTAGTTTTAATACGAATGTTTATGTTATGTTTAATCCTTTTCATATGGGAATGCATTGGACTTAATATGTGACGGGTGGAGGCCGCTATAGATCCTCGATGCATCGGTAGGTCTCATGAGACAAACTAGTGTCTTCGCACAAGGCCTTGACAAAATATTATTTGTAGTCTTGGCATGAGGCCTTGGCTATGTGGTTATGATAGTATGGCATTATGCATTCCATCATTATGAAAGTGGTTATTGATATTGCATGTGATTATTCGACTAGTATAATATCTATGTGAATAAGTAAATGGAATTATTTCATTTTACTTTTTCCATACTATGTTGAAGTTCATGTTTAAAAGGATTTTGTATTAGTTATTCATTGCCTTAAATGTTTATTCATATTTATGAAAGTTTCCGCTATATTGTTATCCTTACTGGGAATTTGAGCTCACCCCTTTTCTATGTTTTATTTTACCTAGGAAGTGAAGAAGTAAATTATGAATGACCTGCGGGGATATTATGTGGCGATATGAGTGTGGAATATGGAGACAATATGTTTTTGTAGTAGTTTTTCAGTTTATGATGTAATGTAAGACTTAGGAATATATCTAGTGTTTCCAAGGATACGAAACCAATCGGTCTTTCGAGATTTGATCTTTCTTGTGACCATGCCAATGTTATGTAATAATGCACCGACTATAGGTAACTGGGGTCGGGACATTACAGTAGGTATCAGAGGAGGTTTAATACAAACCTTGGAAGCTAGTTTTAGATAAACTGTGATTAGAGCACGTAGACCTATGATGAAATTTGAGGATTAGTATAGAAGAACTTTCTAGAATTTTGGTATTGTAGAGATTTTGTGAGTTTTCCGAGCAATACTTCACTATCTGGATATGAGCAGGTAGAGGTGGCTCTGGCACAGATGTACCTAGGGGTAAAACCCGAAAACACCAATTTGAGGTAGACTCGAACGGGAACTGGTGCATGACAACGGGCCTTGCTGCACTCTGGGTTACGACACACCCGGGGGATATGCTTATGATAACTCTCATTTTCATTAAAAATCATTATGAAGGGTTTATGAGTATATACTTCCTCAAAGAAAACATTCTTATGATTATGGATTATATCTATAAATAGTTCAATTTATGTTAAGTGTTTTGTAAGTATGGGATTATGTATTTTGATTCATAAACTGATCTAGTTTATACCATTGTTTAGAAATGGAACCTAGTAGAAGAAATGGAAACCATATCAATGCACGCACTCCATGTAGGGATTTCCCTCATTCTCAAGATAATTATAGTGGAGGTGTTGGTGCAACTGGTGCCGATCAGCTAATCACCATACTGGGACAACTCACTCAGGTTATGAATAATAACCTTACCCGTATTGATCACCCTGATCCGAAGCGTGGAGGATCAATGTTAGATCGATTCATGAGGAAACAACCACCAACGTTCAAGGGGAGTACAAATCCCTTAGTACCTGAGCAATGTATAAATTCCCTAGAAAAAATATTTCAGGATTTGGGGAGTACTGAAAGAGAAAAAGTTATCATGGCAGTTTACCGCCTCACTGGAGAGGCTGATCAATGGTGGTCATTGATTCAAAATATGAAGGAAGATGATGAAGTATCAAATATGGAATTGAGGGAGTTCAAAGATCTGTTTTTTAGAAAAAATACTTTCCTCACGACCATTAAGCATATATGGAAAGGCAGTTTCTGAGTCTGAGACAAAAGGAGGATGAGAATGTCACAAAGTATGAGGCTAACTTTACAAGGTTAGCAAGGCATACTGGAGATTATATACCCAACCCATGAAGTAAGATTGATCGTTTCTTTGATGGGTTAAAACCATTTCTCCGTCGAGCATTAGTCTCAAAATCCTTTTCATCGTACAAAGACGTTGTCTCATGTGCTATCAAGACCGAAAAGGAATTCTCTAAGTCTTATGACTTTAATGCAAAGCGAGAGAAGAAGAGGCCTGCTGATCAATCTGGGAATGGAAATAAGGGGAAGAAGGGAAAGGTTGAATATCCATCCTGTGTTAAATGTGGGAAGAAACACCCCATTACTTGCTTGAAGGGAATGAGAGTCTGTTAAAAGTGTGGTGAAAAAGGCCACTAAGCTCGTGATTGCAAGGGGAAGAAGGAAGCTACCAATGTTCAGTGCTACAATTGCAGGGAGATGGGGCATTATGCAAATGAATGTCCTAAGTGTCAGGAGAACTTAACTCCGAAAAGTCCAAGGGATCAGGGCCAAACTTATGCTATCACTACTGCTGAGGTAGAAGCTTCGAAAGACGTGGTGGTAGTTAATTTAATGGTTTCCTCAAGTTTAGAAAATGAATTATTTGATTCTGGATCATCGCATTGTTTCATATCTTCCCAGTTTTCTATGAAAATTAGATATTTCCAAATTGATTTAACAAGGGAGTTGTCAGCTAAAACTCCTAAGGGAAGTATCATTGTAATAAAGTTTTGTGAATCATTCCCCATTAGAGCACATAAATGTTCTCTATCTGCTGATCTCTTCATCATACCTATGATTGAGTTTGATATAATCCTCTGTATGGACTGGAATTCGGACTATGATGTGAGGATTTATTGTAAGAATAAATAGGTTACGATTCTTGATGATGATGATAAGGAACACTTTATCTTTAGAGCAGAATCATCACCACCAAATTCTTATCTATATCCACCCCCATGAGCTCAACTAAATTCAATTATTGGGGAGGAACAGAATGAAATAAATGTGGGTGAGGAAAGGAATGTTCAAATAGAGGATGTACCTATTTTGAATGAATTTGTAGATGTATTTCCAGATGATTTACCTAGACATCCTCCAGAATGAGAAGTTCACTTTTCTATTGATTTAATTCCTGGATCAAGGCCTATATCGAAGACCCAATATAGAATGTCCACTGTAGAATTAGTTGAACTAAAGAAACAACTAGAGGAATTGAGTAATAAGTGATTTATTCGCCCTAGTGTTTCTCCATGGGGATCCCCTGTTCATTTTGTTAAAAAGAAAGATGGATCTTTGAGGTTATGTATCGACTACAGGGAGATCAATGCTATAACAATAAAGAACAAGTATCCTCTACCTCGAATTGATGATTTATTTGACTAACTGCATGGAGCTCAAAAATTTTCAAAAATTGACCTTTGATCTGGATACCATGAGTTGTGTGTGAAGAAGGAAGACATTCCGAAGACAGCATTTCGAACCAGGTACGGGAATTACGAGTTTACTGTAATGCCTTTTGGATTGACTAATGCACCCTCTGTATTCATGGATCTGATGAATATATTTTTGAAGGAGTATCTCAATGAATTTGTGGTGGTATTTATTGATGATATCTTGGTATAATTCAAAAGCTACGAAGATCATGAAAATCACTTGCGCATTATCCTAAGGACACTGAGAAGACATGAATTATATGGGAAGTTTACCAAGTGTGAATTCTGGCTTCATGAGATTTCTTTTCTTGGCCATATTGTCTCTAAATATGGAATCTCTATTGATCCTTCTAAGACTAAGGCAATCCGAAAATGGCCAGCACTGACGAGTATAACTGAGGTACGTAGTTTTATTGGTTTAGCAGGTTATTATCGACGTTTCATCCAGAATTTTGCGCGATTGGCTAACCCATTAACGAAACTCACACGTAATGGGGTTATATTTGTTTGGACAAAAGAGTGTGAAGAATTTATCGAAGAACTGAAGAAAAGATTAGTCAATGCTCCTATATTGACTCTACCATCCGAGAATGATGGGTTCGTTATTTATAGTGATTTATCGAAGAAAGGACTTGGATGTGTCCTTATGTAGAATGATAGGGTTATTTCCTATGCATCATGATAGTTGAAAATTCATGAAAAAAACTATCCTACTCATGATCTCGAGTTAGCAGCTGTGATTTTTTCATTGAAGATATGGAGGCACTACCTTTATGGTGAAAATGTGATATTTATACTGATCACAAGAGTTTGAATTATATTTTCTCACAAAAAGAACTCAACATGAGGTAAAGGAGATGGCTTGAATTACTCAAAGATTATGATTGTACGATACACTACCCCCCGGGGAAAACAAACAAGGTGGAAGATGCATTGAGCAGAAAAGACCATGGAGTTTTGAACATGATGAGAATTGAAAGGGATCCAATTTTGATGGATCTAGTGAAGTTAGACATGGGAATAAACAGGGAAGGAGAAAAATCAATGCTTTTTCAAATGGTTTCCAAACCATCTATATTAGAAAGGATAAAGAGTTTTCAGACTAATGATGGAGAATTTAAAAAGAAGATTAAAGTTGTGAATGATTGGAGATTGAGAGATTTTGTGTATGAAAATGGAATTTTGAAATTCAGGAAGAGGATTTGTGTTCCCGATATACCAATTGTTGGATGATTCTAATAGTTCCAATTTACCTATACACCCTTGGAGCACCAAAATGTATAGAGATTTGAAGGAAAATTTTTGGTGGGACAATATGAAGAGGGAGATTGCTGATTTTGTGTCAGGATGTATGGTTTGTCAACAAGTGAAAGCTGGAAGGCAACACCCAAGAGGATTCATGCAACCTCTTCCCATACCGGAGTGGAAATGGGACAATATTATGATGGAATTTGTCATGGTTCTACCAAAGACTCCTAGAAGGAACGATGCAATATGGGTTATTGTTGATCGTCTTACCAAGTTAGCACATTTTCTTGCTATAAGAGACGATCTACCACTGGAACGTCTAGAAAAACTATATATTAATGAATTTGTGAGACTTCATGGAGTACCCCTATCAATTGTTTTTGATCGTGATCCACGTTTTACTTCAAGATTCTGGAATATTTTTCAGAAATCCATGGATATTGAAATTCATTTGAGCCCTGCCTACCACCCTCAGACAGACAGACAATCAGAACTGACTATTCAAACCTTAGAAGACATGTTGAGATCTTTCTCACATGACTTTCAGGGTATGTGGGATTAGTATTTACCTCTGGTATAATTTTCATATAACAATAGCTTCCATTCGAGTATTCAGATGGCACCATATGAAGCGTTATACGGAAAGCTATGTTGCACACCAACCTGTTGGGATGACGTTGGTGAAAGAAAACTTGTAGGTCTAGAATTGGTGGAGGAAACGATGGAAAAAGTGATGGTAATCCAAAATCAAATCAATGCAGCTCAAATTAGGCAGAAGAGCTATGCCGATAATCGAAGGAAGGATTTAGAATTTCAAGTCATTGATCATGTATTCATGAAGGTATATACATGGAAGGGAGTCATACGTTTTTTTAAGAAAGGTAAATTGAGTCCCAGGTACATCGGACCTATCGAAATTCTAGAACGAATTGGGGCAGTAGCTTACTGATTGCCAATGCCACCAAGTCTATCCAAAGTTCACGATGTGTTCCACGTATCTCTATTGAGGAAATACATGCCTGACCCAACGCATGTACTCACTTAAGAGGAATTATAACTGGAACCCGATCTGTCTTATTACAAGAGCCCGTCAGGATTCTTGATACGAGAGAACATGTACTGAGAAAACGAACGACAGGTTTGGTAAAATTTTTGTTGAGAAACCATAAGATGGAAGAGGCAACGTGGGAACCCAAGGAACTTATGATGAAGAACCACCCGAGTCTTTTCATGCGATAATATTATAGAAATTTTTGGACGAAATTATTTGAAGGAGGGGTGAATGTAACACCCCAAGCTTCAACGGTATGCTTCTCTTTGAATAATGTGATAGTGTGTGTTGTACGCAACTTCGAGATTCTAACACACCACAACCAATCAAACTAGCCTTTATGAATAGTAATACATACTTTTTGAAATTTTATAAATTCTTATCTCTCAAAATGGACTTCATTTTTGGATTCGGAATATCAAAATTAGCCTAGGGTGAAATTTTGGTACCTTTCGGACAACTTTCATATTTTGATGAATAGTTAAATTTTCTAAATTATAATTAAAAACATTTTTTTTAATAAAAATAATTAATATTGATAAATTATGAATTTGAGTGGTTTTAAAGTATATTTAGAATATATTTTTACCATTTAATTCCATGTTTGTCATTGGACATAATTTCACAATTAAACCAGACATAAACAAGTGTCAATCTTTTGATAGTTATTATCTCTTAAAAACACGCTTTTTTGTTTTAACAACAGAAATTAATTTTAAATTAATTTCTTCCACTTATGTGTTTTGAATTTGGAAAAATGGATTCCATATTTGGAATCAGTATTTTCAAATTGTGTAAATAGGTAACTTTTATTTTTAGATATTTTGAATAATTACTTCGCTAAATATTTTATTTACCATGGTTAAAGGGTAAATCCGGTAAATAAAGGTAAACAAATAATATTATAATAATAATAAATTACCCTAAAACGTGTCCTAGACTTATTGGTTGATACATGTCCGACAATGGGCATCTTTGGGATGATTTTGGGACCCCATGGAGCCACTTGTAGGTGATAGGGACACATTATTTTAATTAAATTAAAATGAAAACAAAAATGACACATGCATATATCTTTTAGCAAAAAATTTTTTACTTAGGGTTATATATGTTAGATTTTCTACTATAAATATTCATTAGAACCCTAAAACTATTTTCTACAGAATTATATTATATTTATAATTTTTAGAGATTAAATAGTCTAATTTATTTATGACACAATGATGAGGTAGTAATTACCATAATAGTGAAAAATTAAACTAATTGATATTATAAATACCCAAATAAATATAATTTGAGACTTTTAATGAATTAAACTAATTTTATAAGAAAATATGACATATTAGAATTGATTTAAATGACTTTATTAGAAGTAATAATTCTGTTATGTGTTTCACAAAAATCAACTATTGAATAGTGTCAAAATTGACATAAAAGAGTTTTTAAAACAAATATTATATTATTAATTGATATTAAATTTCTAAAAATATATATTTCGTCCAATAGTCTTATATCATGATAGTTATATCAGTAATGGACCACTTGGGGGTCTCATCGGATGTATATAGTAAGTTTATTAACCATATAATATAAAAATACAAAGAGACATTGTAAAAGTGAAACTAATTAACTAAGAGTTAAGACTTAAAGATAAGGTTAATATAGTAACCCAAACCTGTCTAAATTCTATTGGATGAATTTTTTTCGACCTATCCAAACCTTAACATTTAAATAATTTATTTTGGATCCATTACAAACCGAATATTAATTTATTATAAATTAATATTTCTAGCTTTTCCAAAGGTGCCCCTCACCCCTCTTATAAAAGGGCACTCCTTCTTCTCATTTCTTCACACCTTCAAATCCTTTTGGTTCGACCAAAATCTACCCAAATACTCTCCCAACTTCCCTCACTACAACCTAAAGGCCTTAGTTTGATCAGAAAGGCAGCCTAAGGAGCCATTTTGATCAGATCAAAAGGAAGAACCCGAAGAAGTGGTAATGATTTCACCACCCTTTTCCAAGTTCCTTTCTTCTTCCACTTATTCTTCCTTTGTTATTACCATTATAAAATAATAACTCCATTATCATTTATATACTATGATTTTATTATAAATATGGTACAAACATATTAAGTATTCTATCCACCCTTTGAATAACATGTCACCATACGTGCGTACGTACGGCTTACCGTCTCCACGTCGTGGTGTAATTGTTATTCAATATATTATTATTTGGATGGGTATAATAATGATGTGTAACTCATGTAAATAATTAATATAACATGTTAATGATTATTTATATATGATATAACATCCATTTATATATTATTTTAATATCAAAAAAATGATATTGTCGCTCGTGCGTACGTACGGACTACCGTCTCCACGAACGTAATGAGATTCATTCTCCATCGTATCCATTCAAGTATAATTATCATTTGATGATTTAAAAATAATGTTTATGGACTTGATATAATTCTATATATGAATAAGATACAACCAATCCATAACAAAAAAGGCTTATGTAACAAAACATATAAAAGAAAACGAGTAAGTTAACACCCGAAACGAAAATAATTCTAAGTTATTATTAACAAATCAATGTTAAAAGATCATATATGATATCATATTAATATATATGATTATTTTATATTTTAATAACAATTATTTTACAAATATACATGAGTTTAACCTACCCTCAACCAAGGAAAAGTGAAAGGTAAGGGTTATTTCACAATCTCTTCATTATCCGAGGCTGTTTATATGTAATAATCTACTGGGATCTCTTTATCATCCACATCCATGATTCTTAAAAATGTTTTTCAAATCATTTTTACTATTTAAAAGAATATGGGTTAAAGTCATTTATACCCTTTTTGGACTTTTTATAAGAGTTTTATAACGTAATCTTTCCATCGTTTTCCAAACAAGGTGTTTTTATCCTTTTCGACAGAATTAAGGTAAGAATGTTTTTTTAACTTATATGGCAGGTGCGGTTATTTTCCACCATTATAAAATCTTCGAAGCTTCCCTTACAAGCTTATAAGAATATTTTCAATGAAAATGTATTATTTTATAAATATATGACTCTTAAATTATTTCAAAATAGAAAGAGATATTTCTCTAAAAAGAGTTTTGATTTCATCTATGTCAACATCCTTTGATGGATTTTATGCTTATTTGAAGTTGATTTATTATGATACAAAACTTGTATAATGTATTGAAGGTTTTGTGATATTTTTGACTGTAGATGTTCTATTTTTATACCATTCATAGTTTATGGTGAAAGTATTTACATTTCTTATGGTAGTTTTAATATGATTGTTTATGTTATGTTTAAACCTTTTAATATGGGAATGCATTGGACTTAATATGTGACGAGTGGAGCCTGCTACAGCTCCTCGATGCATCGGTAGGTCTCATGAGACAAAATAGTGTCTTGGAACAAGGCCTTTACAAAATCTTATTTGTAGTCTTGGCACGAGGCCTTGGCTATGTGGTTTTGATAGTCTGACATTATGCATTCTATCATTATGAAAGTGGTTATTGATATTGCTTGTGATTATTTGATTAGTAGAATATCCATGTGAATAATTAAATGGAATTATTTCATTTTACTTTTTCCATACTATGTTGAAGTTCATGTTTAAAAGTCTCTTGTTTTAGTTATACATTGCCTTAAATGTTTATTCTTATTTATAAAAGTTTCCACTATATTGTTATCCTTACTGGGCATTTGAGCTCACCCATTTTCTATGTTTTATTTTTCCCAGGAAGTGGAGAAGTAAATTATGAATAACCTGCAGGGATATTATGTGGGGATATGAGTGTGGAATATGGATACAATATGTTGTTGTAGTAGTTTCCACTTTATGATGTAATGTAAGACTTATAAATATATCTACTGTTTCCAAAGCTACTAAACCAATCGGGTTTTCGAGATTTGATCTTTCTTGTGATAATGACAATGTTATGTAATAATGCACCGACTCCTGGTAACTGGGGTTGGGGCGTTACAGATTGGGATGGTGATGCAGTCAATAGAAAGTCCACCAGTGGTGGAGCATTATATATTGGGAATAAATGTGTCAGCAGGATGAGCAAGAAATAAGAAAGTACTTCTCTTAGTACTACTGAAGGTGATTATATCTCCGTCACAAAGGCATGGAATCAATTGCTATGGATGAAGCAATAACTAACAGATATTGGTGATGAGATGAAGAAACAAATGGTAATTTATTGTGATAATAAGTGCGTAATTAATCTTACAATGAATCCTCTTCAGAATTTTTGTACAAATCATTTTGAAATCATGTATCACTTTATCAAAGAAAATGTTGAGCATGGTGTGATTAAAATGGATCATGTGGGAACTGAAGAGCATGTGGCTGATATCCTGACCAAGCCACTATCAGTGGCTGTGTTTGAGATGCATCAGTTGAACCTCAGTGTTCAGCCACCTCCCTGTGCATAAAAAGGTTACGCAATACCCCTCTCCCCATTTATGTTAAATTCGTTTTATCTATTTATGGGTGTGATGGAGGTTTGTGGGGGAGATACTATCCATGGGGTGAGTTTTGAGCTGAGCAATGAACAGTTACTGGTCTTTGGGTTCATTTCCAATGTGGGAGAAAGGAATAAATTCAGTCATTTCATTAAAATGTAATGATTCCATGACATGATGAGTATTCAGCGTCGATGAGAGGATGAGAGGGAATTCATTTGACATGTAATGCTTCTGTGACACTTTATAAAAATAAATTGGGCGTCATTGAGAATTCCAAAACATGGGAACCCAATTCAAGCTTCATCTTTGGTTTTCTACACCAGGCATTGCTCATGTAGACTTATAGTGTTGGCTAAGTTGATTCTTTTCTTTTTGGATTGCATGTGGATGGTGATCTATTGAATTTATTTGGTTATTTCCAAGAAACAGAAAGGGGGAGATTTTTTGAACCATGGATATTATATACATGAATTGGTGTATGGTTTGTGTTTGTTTTCAATCCTCAGTGGAAGTTCAGAATGTGTCCCAGAAAAGTGATCATAAAAGTTGTTTTAGCCAAGCATTCCATATGCTGATGGTAAGCACAACATAACTAATCGGCATATGGAATGCTTGGCTATACAATTCATTAGTGTTGACATTATTTTTCTAAGGTGTTGATTCATAATGATAGCCCACTTGAAAGCTATTTTATTTTTTAAGTTGCATCTTTTAGAAATTGTAACTCGCATTTCTTATTTATGAAAACATGACAGATTTTATTTTTTGAATGTTTCTCACATGGATTCTATTAGTGTGGGTACCGTTTAGGGAATTGGCTCACACACTACTTACACCCCTGTGTGTTAGTAGACTTGGTTATTTTTTTCAGTTTGGGTATAGTTTGTAGTGCCATTGGTTCAGGTTTATAACAGGTCCTTGGTGGTGAAGTCTTATGGAGATGGATGGAGGGAGGTGTCCTTTGCAATGTGGGTTCCTTGGTAGTTTTATTTCGGTTTTGTACCTTTTTTATAGTCTTGTTGTGTATTTTTAAACCATGTAATTCGGTTCTAAATTTTGGTAAAATATTGTTTGGTTTGATAAATATAGATTTGTTTTATTAGATTCATTTGTTGTTTTATGTTTATAATATCAGGTAAAATATTCCCAATTCTCATTTTATGATACCTAGGCACTTTTTCTATCCTGTGCCGATCGGGAACACACTTCGGGACTTCTCAGGGGTCGGGTTTGGTGCCGGTTTCAGTGGCGACCAGATTTGGTTCGTGAAACATATGTCGTTAAAATATCTCACCATTAAATTCAAATTAGACAATGATTTAATTATGAAAAAATATTAATTTTTCTCCTCATCCCAAAACATATGAGGATACATTTTTATATGGTGGAAAACATTTCCAAATTAAATGATTAGGAGTTGATGTTTTCCTTTAAACTTTTTATTTCCCCTTTTTAGATTTTATGTACAGAAATAAATGTCTTCGTTGACCACTCTTTCTTCTTATTTATCAACCATCTTGATATTTTTAAATTCATTTAATTCAATTTCCTTAGATATTCCATTTTATAAATTATTGTTATCATAATTCATTATTTCGTATGCAATAAGTGTATTTTCAAGACTATCTAATATTATATCCTTTAGATAATTATCCTCAATCATATATACTTTTTGATAAATCATGGGACTAAACATTCTAAAGAAAACTCTTGAACATATTTATGACATTGAGGGTATCCTATAGATCATAAATAGATAAATAATAAAATAAATAAAAATAAAAAAATGGGTCAAAATATTATTTTAGGTGAACCTTTCAGTATACATACTCATTACACTAAACCTACAATATAGCTTCTCCATTTTTCTAATATTATTTACAAATATTGAAGATATTTTCATACATGGAATATCAGGGTTTATATGAAATCGTCATCATGTAGATTTTCAATGATAATTCTCATTATAAAGAATTTATATCCCTATAGTTTGTTTGGAGTTCATTTTAGACTCCTTTAGAAAATTAGAAATTTTGAATTAAAAAAAAACACCTTGAATAATTTCTACATAAACATAAATTACTAAAGATAAAAAGTAGTGTTGGGAATGTATCTTCCAAACATGATAATTATTTCCATTGAAGAGTAAAATATATTTTTGATTAACTACTTTCATATATTACATTGAGAAAGATTAAATATTTTTTTACCAATGGATAAGATTACTCTTATTTGATCAACATAGTCCAGTTCCAAGATGGGCGGTGGGTGAATCAAAAACTTATATAATCAATTAATTAACACTTTTGATATTGTTTTTTAATTAAAAAAAATCCATTCTCCCTTTTCATCAAAGATATGTATAATTAATTGAAATCCTCAAGAGACACTGACCTTTCTTCATTGTTCACCCAAATAGTTCTAATCTAGGGAACATACAATATACATGTTCCAATTTTCCAGAATCAATAGAGAGCACTATTTTTGAAACATCATGGAAGACACATTATCCCTCTTGTTTTAAATTTATTAACAAAAGAGATTGAATTTTCCTTTCAATTGGACGGAACTAACTACATATATAAAAGAGTATTTTGATAATATCTATCATCAATAATTTTCTTCACTATAATAATGGTGTGATGTAAAGATCATTTTGATCAGTAATATGAATGACTCTATACCATTTAACAACTAATTCATGTGTTATTTTTTTGTGAACCATTCTTCAGAATGTACAAATCATTTTCTATCATTATATGATTTTTTTGAGAAATTATCCCTCATAAACCACCTTTAAAATCTATCAACATATTACGAATTTATAATTTCCACCCTTGTGGGTCTTGCATGAACTACCTCCATGTAATTCCCCATGTGAATAATATAACGACCCATAATTTACATAAATAGTTATTACTTCAAAATTGAAGTACACTTATTACAACATATAAAAAACCCGGAAAGGACCGTATATGTATAGTGTCTTTAGAAACTGGGAAACATAAACAACTAGTTCATAAAGCGTCTACACTGTCTCCAATTTATTTCATCATATCTATAGTCCGTTTTGGAATATCTTACTTAATAACCTTCTTCCTGTCATGGGGAAAGAAAACATACAAAAGGGTGAGCTCAAATGCTCATTAAGGGTAAAAAAAAGAAATATCAATCACATCATATTCATAAGAACATAACATTTTGTAAATCATAACTTGCAAAAGAGATCATAATATCATAACATGGGATAAATCATAGTAGTGAAATGTAATACCAATAATAATAACTTAAAACATGAAACTTTGTGGCATACACACATAATCATAGAGAATAATTTCTTATTAGTCAAGGCTCATTGCCAAGACTATCTTAGTGGACAAAGTCCATTTCTGAACTGAGTTCACTCCTCGTTTTAGTCTGGTTTCACTGAAACGGTTTAACCTGCCATTCCAGCCGTGTCTATCTCATGAGATATAAAATCTTTACCCGATGCATTGGAGGGAGATATAGGTCCCACCCATCTCATAATGATACCATTCTTATGTGTGCCACAAAATCATAAACCATACATCATAACATAACCCATGTAATAAAAATGGGAATCTTAAGCATCGTGACATTATAAAACAATTCATATAATATAAAGGAATTCATAAAAATAATTCCATCACAACATAATCAAATAAATGTAATAATAGGGATAAAAACATAACCCTTTATTATCTTATATGGAAAATAATTTTTATAAAACACTTGAACTCCATTCTTGAGGAAAATATCCTTTCTAATTCAAAAACACTTTTCCTTTATTAACATGTCATACAATTCTAAACTAAAATAAGATGAAAAACTTGAAAACTTGTAAAGGAATCTTCTTGGAAATAATGTTCTACAAATCCATTCAAGCCGTATAAGTTAAAAAAAACATTCTTCGTATGTTTGTCGAAAAAGTCAAAAAGTACCTCCTACCAAAAACGACAAAAGATTTCTTTCATATATTTTACTAAAACTCACCAAAGGGTAAAATTGGATTTAAATAAATTGTAGGTGGATAGAGATAATATAACATATTGATGAAACATGGATGTGGATGATAAAATACATCCCAGTAAATTCCAAAGTACAAACAATCTCAGATAAAAATGAGATTTTGATATTTCCCTTACCTAAGGTCCGATTTGCTTCGTAAGTGTCCGAACCTCCTGTATAATGATTTAAATAATTTTATTGACTTATTCCGGAATCATACTTATTTTTATGATATCATATATGGTCATATTCTTAGATTCTTATTAGTAATATTTCATTACTACTTGTTTATTCGGGTGTTTATTAATTTTTGTTCTTATGAGTGTTTTGTCGAATAAATTCTTATAATTATTTTTAGGTTATAGATACCACATTTCCAGAATGGTATTAGTGTAATATATATCATATTTATTCACTAAATTCATTTATATAATCATTATTCAATGAAGATCATGTAGAACGAGTCACATCACATCGTAGAGACAGTATTTCGTACGTACGCACGAACGATGATATCATTCCCATGATAGTGGAATTATACTGGAGTGTATGTATACTATTTTAGAATCAATATAGATTTATAATAGTCATATATAGTCATTATTTACACCACTATACCCATCCAAGTAAAGTGGTGGTGGAGAATAGATTTCACCATGGCGTGGAGACGGTATTCCGTACGTACGCACGCGCGGTGATTTCGTTTTCAATAGGATGGATAGATGATGAAATAGGGTTGTTTCATACTTATAATAACATATCAGTATATTAGTGATACTTATGTTATTACTTCATAATGTAACAACTAAAGAAGAAGAAGTGGAAGAAGAAATAAAGTTGAAAGAATTGGTAATCGTACATTACCTCTTCTTTGAAGTGCCTCTTTGAGATCTCATTTTAGGGCACTAAAATTGGTTTTTGAAGAAGACCAGGACATCTAGGATTTCTCTAGGGAAGTGTAGAGGAGAACTTTTAAGGGATTGGCCGAGATTGAAGGCTCAAAGTGGTGTGAGGTAGAGGGGGAGGAGGTGCCCTTTTATAAGGGAGGAGAGGGGCTCCTTTGGAAAAACAAAAAATATTATTTTATTATAAAGTCAAGTTCGGTTTTAAATAGTTCCAAATTGATTTATTTAGATTCTAAGGTTGGGATGGATCGAAATCATCTCATCCAATAGAATTTAGACAAGTTTAGGTTCCTATTTTAACCTTATCATTTAGATTTAACATTAAGTAAAATAATTTTACTTTTACCGTGTCTTCTTTTGTTCTTATACTATAAGGTTAATAAACTTACTATAACAAGCCAAAAGAACCCCAAGTGTTCTATTATTAATATATATAACCTTATCTAAGTCATTTGTCATAACCCTAGATTTTTAGGAATAAAATAACAATTACTAATATAATATTTGTTTTAAAAACTATTTTATGTCAATTTTGACACTATTTAGTAATTGATTTTTCTGAAAATCATAACAGAATTATTAGTTCGAAAATAGTTAATTAAATCAATACTAACATGTCATATTAACCTATAAAATTACTGTAATTCATAAAAAATCTCAAATTACATTTATTTTGGTATTTATAACATCAATTATGTCAATATTTCATTAATAAGATAATTACTGCATCATCTTTGTGTCATAAATAAATTAACTTATTTAAAGTCTAAAAATTAAAAATAAAATATCATTATGTATTAAATAGTTTTAACTTACTAAATATTATTTATAGTCGAATTTATCTTATGAATAACCCTATATTAAAAATTATTTTCTTATTAAACATTGATTTTAACTATTTTAACCCTTCTTTAAATAAATTAATAATAAATGTCCTAATCTATTCCAAGTGATCCTAAATGGTCATATTTTATTTCTAAGGCTGTTTTTGGTAGAGTTACACTTATTCAATATAATTAGGACATGTGTTAGGGTAATAATAATATCATTTTTACCCTTAATTACCCTATTTACTTTTAACCGTGGTAAATAAAAGTAAAAAGTTACTATTCACCAAAAATTATTTTCATCTCATTGAACCGCATTTTACTTACTGACATCAACCGTGTCTCTCGGATTTTTGATATTCCACTCAAAGAAGTGGTAAAATTAAGATTTATGAAAAATTCAGTTTTTTAACTACCACATAGTGGTTTCACTGTTCATCAAAAATTGAAAGTTTTCAGAAAAATACCAAATTTTCACCCTAGGCAAATTTCGATATTCCGAATCCAAAAATGAAGTCAATTTTGAAAAATAAAATTTATAAAATTTCAAAAAGTGGTTATTACTTTTCATAATGGCTAGTTTTAATAATATTTTAATAGCATATTGTTGTTTAGTGAAACTCGGTATTGCGTACGACGCAAGCTATCGAGAAAGGTCATGATTTCATGTAAAGAAAGCCAAGCAAGTGATGTTTGTAGTGAAAGATTCCTTTGATTATTTATATAAAAACAAAATATTTCTCATAAAAGTCTTGGGTGTTACAAATATCTTCCTACAAGAACCCCCACGTCATTCTACTCATTTTCAAATTTTTTCAATGACCACTTTTTTGCATCAAATTTCTTGATTCATGGTGTTGAACTATAAAATTCAAGTTTATTCATAGTTTAAAATACATTATATTCTATTTTGTTACATGAACTACTGCACTTCATCGACTACTATTCTATATGAATTTATTTTCATATTTATTGATTTACCGGTGAAAACTTTTCAAGTTAATTTATAGTCCATCAAATGATTTTATTTGGGGATACATATATCTTTAAAGAAAGTAAATATATATGTTAATAAGAAGAATAATTTTAATCCCATATTTAAATCACACTCACTCCATATACATCCTTACATTGTACATGAACAATATATTCTACATAAAATAACAATTAAGTCACCGTAAAACATGCAGCCCAACTATATAGTACCTTTGAAAAAATTGATCTATATATAACATTTATTGTGGGTTCACTTTTCACCATCCCCTAGAACCTTCACAGAGAAACCTACAACAAAATTCTAACATTATCTGTCTATTTGGTAACTCCTATGAAGTTTTTTTAGCAACCCAACTGTAGAATCTCCGAGCTGATTTGTACTACCATTTCAATGTAATGCATACATAGAATAAAAACCATAAGGATATAAGAGTTTACTAGTATTGGTAAACCAAATACATTCGTGATACTTGAATTAAAAATTAATACAATAATTAAAAAAATTTATTTTTTTTTCTTTGAAGTGAATCAAATTATGATTGATCTCAAATGATCAATAAGGGTGTGTAAAACATAATAAATAATGATTAAAATAGAATAATAAGTATAAAATGGTAAAAACATAAGAAACATTCCATATAATTAAATAACTATGAAGGATGTGGATAAAAATATTTCCAAGAAAATAACTAAAAAATATTCCATTTAAAATAAATAGATAAGGAATAATTAATTTGTCACTTTAAGAAACAGGAGACAGATTCCCCGTAATCAATACACTATGAATTAAATTCATCCATAGATATGTTAAAGTAAAATATCATGGATAAATAGTAATTTAGTCTCAATGAGGAAAATTCTTAACTATTGGATTCCATGTTTACTAGGTATATGGTACGTATATCATCAATAAATTTTATAAGACAACATATAATATTGGGTAAAATAACATATAATTCTAGAAAAATGACTACTCCCATGAGAATAATAATGAATTTAGGTGCTATATATAACTAGGCCCCACCAGCTTTGTAACTACCTAATGCATTCGTCGTATAGAGAATAATCGATTTAACAATGTTCCTTATCAAATATCTATACGGAGTAGACGATAAAAATTAATTAATATTATAGTTGTTAATCAAATAATATTCAATAATTAACCATATGTAAAAATGGTATAAGGATTTTTAAATAACAATATCCATGCTAAATGATATGGATAAGTAGGGGAAACCTAATGCTCAATGATCATGGGATTTTAATATTTCAAGGGGAATTAGAAGAGAATCATGGAAGTGAATTTCAATACCATCCATTGAAATATCAATCAGAAACCAACTAGATGAAGAATATATATAGTATAAATATGTCATATAACCTATATATAACATACAAGGGTTTCCCTCAATTCTGAAAAATAATAAAAACATTAAAAGCATTCATGAGTAAAAATAATGTTTTTTCAGAAAAAACTTTTTGAGAACATATTATTAAAATGTCACCTTTCAAAAAAATTATTTAAAAATTATACATGAAAAGTATTCTTTGGGTTAATGATGGTTGAAAAATCCAAAAAAGTCATACAAGGTAAAAAAGAAATTCTTTTTTACTAGTAAAAGGGTTAGAAAAGTACATTGCTCAAAAAGTGATAGAAACACACCAATGAAAACATTTGAAACAGAAAAAGTGTAAAAATGTATTTAACCCACTATTTTGGAAATGGTAAAAAAAATTGAATCGTTTTTATAAAACACTATTTTTAGAAGACAACAGGTTCTCTGAGTAAAGGGAGAAATGAAGTCAGGTTTTCTTATAAACATTATTTAAAAATATCAGTACCAAATAGCGATTTTTTTTAATATTATTTGGAAAAAATTATAAATAACTATAGAATAATAAAATTGAATGGTTTATTGAAAATTGCTAAAATAATTTCCTCTAATATAAATTCAAGTTTAAATAATCCCAAGTAAAATAATATTGCGAAGTAAACCCTAGAAAAAACCATAACATTGATTTGCGAATCCATAAATTTGTATATTATTTGTTTCAAATGTAAATAAAAATTTAACTTCTATAAATACAAAAATATATACCAAAAATGGATTACACAAATAATAATTGAATATTAACAATAATTATAAACTAACATTTCATAATGAAAAAAGAATTAGGATAAGAAATTATTTACCATTTGGTATCTTTAAACCAAAATACCAAAAGAATAAATAATTTAAATTTAAACTAAAACATCCATTAATATAATATAATTCATGATATAATATATGAATAGGGGTATGAGATAAACCATACAAACGATATAATTTGTTATAACTGTGTATGCCTCACCAAAAGAAAACTGAGATAGGAATCCTATAAATTTTGTTTTATTTTAGGTGATTATCTGTTAACATAATTTATAATGTTTTAAACATGTAAATATATTATAAAATAACAATAATAAGATCTTTAATTTCATATATTAACTTATTATAATATCCTATTACCTATTTATTAACAATATTTAACTATTTTTACTATGTCGGGTGTTATTTTCCTATTATTTTGGTTATGAATTTACTTTCATTTATGTCATATTACCTTGATAACAAATTAATCATCTCCTAAATGTAAATTATAAATTAAATGTTATATATATGAAGTGAAAATTTATTTATAAACATTCATAATATTTGGATATCGGTAGTCAAATGTACACATCACAGAGATGGTAGGGCATACATATGCGTGAATGATACTTCCGTTTATATGTCATGTTTTCATATAAATAAAGTTAATGATATATATATTATAATGGAAGTATCATTTTATGTAATATATGTTGCATAGTATTATTAGAACCATCTTTTATACATTTCATGTTTAGATAGAATGAATCACATTGTTCTGAGGATGCGATAGTCTACACTTCCCCAAATGATTTCATCATATTCTCAATAAGTGGAAATCATAAAGGAATGTCCTCTATATAAAATTAAATAAGAATAAATTCATTTTAAATATAATATATATCATATATAAAAAAATTTTCTATCATAGTACCCACAAATGAGAGGTGGTAAAGGAATAACAGACTACATCATTTTATGTGGCGATAGTTTGTCATGCATGAACATTGTGTCTGTTTCCAATTTGATGGAAGTGTACTTAGGTATATGTATAAAACAAAACATAAAAAAATATAAATATATTTATTAAACCTTTTTTATTAAATAATCAGTAAATAATAATAAATTACGGAGTATAGAATTCAATAGAACTATAATTATTATTGAATAATGTTACCTCATTTTCAGGTAACTCTTTTAGGTTTATTCCCAAATAATTCGTTTTTTTTTTGGATTTCTTCTCAATATAAGGCTTAAAGGATTAGGGGATGTATGTTTGGATATTATTTTAGAATATTTTGGTCTATCCAAAGATCATGAGATGTGAGCATATGCGATAGGGGTGAGAATCTTTTTATATTGGAGGAGTAGAGGCATTCTGAAAAATTTCTGAAAAGGGAATTCCACATACATTTTCGCAGGTCATGATTCTCAAATATTTAACCGAAATAGTGAAATGTCATAATATGGTCTAAATATTTCATGAAAATGGGATTTAGTCTATTTTCAAGGTCATTTTGGATCTTAAGTTTATGGTTTAGTCCCTTGTTAAGCTAATTTCTCTTCTAACCGCTCTAAATAATTTTAATTACATTCACTAATATTTTTTTGTATAAAATTATATTTAAAAGAAAAATTATAACGATTACAAATATATAATATTTTTTTCCAAAATATAATAAACTATGATGGATAAATTATTTTAAATTTAATGACATATATGAGATGACAATGCAGGTTTTTAATGTAAAAAGATCCAATGTCTTCAATGTTTTTATATCAAATTTCCAAATGAAATTGATTTAAATTACCTTAATTTGATTAAATTATATTAAATTTATGTAACTAAACATTAAAACTTTTTATAAGTATACTTTTAACTTATAAATAAATTATATGAAAAAGGTGTTTTGAATTAAAATTCATTATTTTTCAATATAAATTAAAAATAAAAATTCTTGAAAAAAAACAAAAGTTAGATATATGTTTATTTTTTTGTTCTTATTTAAAAAATATTAGATATTGTTTCATATAAATATTTTAAATTCTTCAAAAAATTGGATTTAAAATTGGTTCACCAATTAATTCCAGTAAAGTCACCTCTAGAAAAATGTTGTTTTTAAGCATAAACTTTGGTTTGTTCTTATCTTATTCATATAAAATTTATCTGATGAATGTAAAAAATATTTGATATAATATATATTATATATATTAAATTAATATAATTAAAATATTTTATTTAATTTAAATTTTTATAAAAAAAAATTATGATCATAAAATCATTTCCCTTATAATCAGTTATTTCTTATATTCATTTATAATTAATTGACAACATATAAATTCTTCTAATATTTTTGAGAAACCATATATTTTTTTAACTTATTTCATTCTATTCCCAACCTTTAATTTGACATCCATGTCATATAATATCTTATTAAACAATAATGTTTTATTAATATATTTTATTTTGGTATAACTTTCTCTTGTATAGAATACAAGTCATCTAACGAAGTCATTATTGTATGCATCACAAGACAAATCAGTATTTCATGAATTAAAATATATATCATAGATTAAATTTATTTAAAATATTATATATATTACAATTTTTTGGGATTTTATATTCATTTAAGAACATCGTGTAACAAACTAGTTATTTATAGAATAATAATTTTAATTTTCTATTAATATTTTATAATAATATATTAATTGTACATTAATGGGACAATTTTTACGATAGTATAATCAACATGAAAAAAATGGTTTCTTTTAAATCTTATGTTGCACACAACATTGAATTATACCAAAAAATAATATTATTATATTATAATTTCATAGGGTAGTTAATGCCTAGCCATTATACTAGAAAGAATGAATAAAACTAAATAAAGTATTTTTAAAACTGTTTGTTAAATGTTTGTACATTTATCCAATATATATTAAAGTCTTAAAATAAGAATGAATCTGATTTTAAGGATGAAATACTCAAATATTTTTAAAAGGATATTTTAACACCTTTTGAGGGAGAACCCTTTTTAATTATAGTTTCATAAGATTTTAAATATTTTATTTCTAAAAATAAAACTATATTATATAACTGGGGAAAAAATTCACTTTGTGTAAATTTTTGATAATTTTTTTATAATGTTCATATTTAACGAATACTGAAAAATGCTGCATTTTAATAAAAAACTATATCATCATATAAAAATATATATAGTTATATTGTGATATTAATTGGTTTTAAAGTGTAATTTGAAAATATTTTAATTAATTAATACATGTTTTGACATTATTTGTAATTTCACATTTAAATTTAACATAAACACAGGTTATTTTTTAGATAGTTATTACTTCGTAAAACACAGCTTTTTCATTTTAACATATGGAATTAATTTTAAATTAAATCCAGAAAATTCTGTGATTTGAATTTGGATAAATGGATAGAAAAAATGGAATTAGAGTGTCAATATTTGTTGAATGGGTACCTATTATTTTTAGACATTATGAATAGTAACATGAGAAAGAATTTTATTTAGTAGGGTTAAAGGGAAACTATGCTAAGTAGGGGTTAAATATAATTTTATAATAATATTAAATTACCATAAAAAATTTACTAATCAAATTGGATGAGATATTTCCAATGATGGTCATCCTTGATTCGATTTTTGGACCCCATGGAGCAATGTAGATGTGAAAATTAAATTTTAAAAGAATTAATTTAACATAAATAAAAATATAACATAAACACTAATATTTTAGTAAAATAGTTTTTACATTGGGTTATATAATTTATCTCTTCGACTATAAATAGTAACTAGAATTAAAAAACGTTTTCCTATATCATAATATTTTATTTATTATTTTTTGACATTAAATAAATAAATTCAATTATGACACAAAAATGTAGTAGTGATTTCTTCATTAATAACGGATTGAAATAAATGATATTATAACTGTTAAGGAAAATATAATTTTTTATGTCCTCCATGACTTTTATGGATTATATTAGCATAATATATTTTATTTAATTATTTTTTATCGAAACAATCATGTTGTTATGACTTTAACAAAAATCAATTACTTTATATTGTCAAAATTGACTTAAATGAGTTTTTAAAAGAAATACTATTTTGTTATATTATATAATAGTCCTAAAAATATAACATTAGGCCAAATAAATGATATAATATTATAAGTCATTTAATGATACAATTATGGTTCTATTGAAATTTTATTGTAAATATAGTTTCCATATATTATGAAAATAAATGAAGACATGGTAAGAGTAAATGCTTTTAACAAAGGGTTAAATCTAAAAGATAAGGTAAAAATTAAGAGATAAAAATGACTAAAACCATTTTTTGAATGGCTTTATACCCAAAATAATCTTATATTTGACATAAATTACTTTGGGACTATTTTAAATCCAAAATAAATATTTAATAAAACAATATTTTAAGACTTCCCTATAGTTCCCCTCTTCCCTCTTATAAAAAGAACCTACCTCTAACTACATTAATACACATATCAGGTTCCATTAATCATCCAAATTATACTAAAATAATATCTCAACATCCCTACCTTACTCATATAAGCCTTACCTTGGGAATAAGTCAATTAAAGAAATTATTTTGTCTCAAAATCATATGAAATTACCTGATTTAGAGGTAACATATTTTCTCTAGTTCTTTTATTTTAGTTTTCATCCCCACTTCCTATTCTCTTGTTATTTTTTGATTTAATAACAAAAACAACATTCTAAATAAACTACTATATTATTATTAAATTTATTCAAAATAAACTTACACACACCACTATTTAATGGAGATGAACATAATGTTTCTTGACTTGGAGAACTACTGCCTCACAAAACGATGATTGTTCAATTTTTTCTTACGACCTCTCATAGTGGCCATTAACATGGAACTATATTTAAATATTATATATATTATAATTATATAGTGTATATTATTATTTTTTTAACCTCATACCATTATTCATTCCATAATCTGTAAATACGATAATTTCATTTGAGGAAGTGTGGACTACCACCCCCTCAAAATGATATAACTCATTATTTCCATCTATGGAATGTATAAAGGATGGATTTTTAAAACTGGGAGACATACATGAAATAAATATAATATTTTATTATAATATAAATTTATATAATTTGATTATTATTCTTTTAATATGACCAAGAAATGAAAGTATCGTTTATGTGTACGTACGACCTACCATTTCAATAAACGGTGCATTTAATTTATTATCTCTAAATGTTATGGAATACTATAAATACATATATAATGTATCAAAATACATAGATAACCGATATTTGTGATAATTAAATCTTTAATAATATTCTGATGAGGACGTACAAATGACTACATGGAGAATTTACATCAAAATAAGTTCATTTTCGACTCATGTACTGAACATCGACAAAATGACCGATATGAAAATAAATAATTATGTAATTTTTATAACATGATTATAATTAATATTAAATTAATTATAATCATGAAAAAATTTCAGATTAATGTATAAATTAATATAATTTTATTATTTATGAATATAAATAAAGGACGATACAATTCAGAGTTAAGGTATGGGAACCTTTCACCGCACTCTTTTAGTCAAAGAATCGTTTTATGTTGCATATATTTATTTCCATTTTATTGTGTTGGAATATGTTATTATATATCCTTATTGATTTATATTTTATGTACAACTGATGATATACCCTTTTCTCTGTCATCAACTCGTTTTCTGAATTTTTAAGGGACATCATGAGGTTACAGAATATTCATAAGGGAATTTCTAAACTCAATTTCCACTCATAATGATTTATGCATACTTATTTGAATATATTATGAAAATATTATTTGTGGAATATAATTTTATTTATTTATGTTTTAATTTCCACTTCCTTTATTTGGATATAGTTTTTCAACACATAATCACCCCATTGATAAATTCTTACATCATTTATATAAACTTTGCAAGGGATATCATAACTCAATATCCATTCATTGAGTTAAGTATCCATGTCATTGGTTTTGATTATACATGAATACATGTGAATAAACACTGATTATATTACACTTAATATCAACTTTTATTTTCTGTATATATTTTTTCACACATTATTATTTCATTTATTTATCTTTATTCTAATGATAAAATCATTAAAAGGGATTATGTCACGATCTATATTCATTGGGGAATATCTCATTATTGTACACCTTTAATATCATATAAGGTGAATATATATCCATTTTTACATTTTATATAATTAATTTCTATATTATCATTATATTATATATTTCTTTTGATATTGGTCTTTAATTATTTTTTTTCAATTGTTTCTCAAGTGTTACGAGACTCTTTAACTGTAACATAATTTAAAATGTTTTGAAGATATATTCTTATAGGTTTTTATCATTAATTTCCATGTTTTCAAAATGGTTGTATACTTTTATTTATATGTACATATTTGTTTTAAAATTATTACTCTCAAATTTTATTTAAAATATTCAATGTGTTATGGGACACTTTGATTCAAAAATATATTTATTAAATTTTATACATGGTTTGGGTAATTGATTTAATTTTTTAATATCTTGAATTGATTTATTGTTAATGATGAGTGAAATGTTGATAAATTAAATTTTTCATGTGTTGTCATTATGTATTTTTACTAGTACATTCAACTGGTGGTTAAATGATAAATCAAATACCGGTTGTTCCATTATAAACCTCGGGCATGTCAGTCTATGATAGCTCTCCAATGCATTAGGTATTTTGAAAGAGGTAAATGTTAAGGTTTCTCTTAAAATATTTATGGAATATACTATGATGGGTATTACAAACATAACTCCCTATGTAGTTGTGAAATCAATAATGTAAGTATGTTATAGATTCCACAGGTTATGTGTTTTTCATAAATATTATGATTTCATGACGAATGTTAAAAACATTACGTTTTATGATTGAAATGTCTGAATTCATTTATTTGTATGTATTTATAGAATAATGTTTTTTGCCTATATTTTATATCCCTTAATTATATTATTATGCTCATTCCATGTTTTTTACATGTTTTTCACAGGGTATAAGGATGGGTAAGAAAAATGAATAATTAAATAATTTTTTATCATGAAAATAATTCTTGTTTTATTTAAGAAGTATAGTTTTTGTGAAAACAAATTGGTTACAGTAGAAGTGTCTACATTTTAATATTTGATATTTTATGTAATATTTATGGACTAATTCTCTGAAACTCTAACCCTGAAATGATCCTCACTCTGAATTCAAGACTTAACTCATGATTATGTAATGTTTAAGGATGGGGAATTATATTTGGTATTAATTTATGGATTAGAAAACATTAAATGTTACAATTATTTATAAATGGTTAAGGAAATGATCATGGGTTTAGGTATATAATATGTTCAATTAAATAGAAACCCCTTTTGAGGCTTATATTATTTAAACATTATTAATGTTATTATTGGATCCATTCACCTTTGACAAAATTCAGGGTTATGAGTTTTTGGGATAAAAAATTTGAGATATGAGATAGACTCTGAGGTTAAAACATGTTTTGGATATATTTCAGGATTTTATATCATTTTTTAAATTTTCTAATAATTATTCATTCTTTGAAAAAGTCAACACACTGACAATGTGACAACCCATCATGTCAGACAAATATAATATAATTTAACAAACAACCAATGTGCGATTTGGATTTATAACCTACCACTAGACAACATGATGTATCAAGAGAGTGTGAATTATTATTTTCAGTTAAATGATTTAATGGATCAATAATATATTGATTTTGGACTTTTTATTTTATCAAATGGATGTCTTTACAATAGGAAAATGATTTTGGGAATATGTGATAAATGTTAATTTGAAGACGTTCAATCTTTGGGAAAAAAATATAACTAATGAAAATATAACTCTATGGGATTTTTTTAGTAGAGTAATGGTTGAAATATTATTTTGGAAGAATATAAGTTTTTTTGTTTACTTATAACAATTTGGGTTATTTAAGGAAATCATTTACCAATCATAGAGAATATTTGGTAAGTTTAAATACATTTAAATATGATACATTAAGGGAATTAAATGTTATATGAAGATAAATGTTACGATTTATCATGGAAGACTATGTGATCAAATCATTATGGATTTTTGGGCTTCAATCTCAGTTTTGATTATTCTGATGAATATTAAAGACAATTTTCTATTGAATTGTCTTCGATGAACTTTGGGTTTTGTTTGTTGAAATTTGTAGATTAAGAGTAGTATTAATTTTTATATTGGATTGTCCTTTTTGGGATGATCAGATCTCGTACTATCCATTTTGGTTTTTGATAATGTATAAAGAAAGTTGAAATATATAGTTAATCTTTTATGGATTATTTTATTATCTAGAAGTTGATTCTAGCACTTCACGTGTGACTATTTCTTCTTAAATACTCATTCTTTGGAGAAAAGATTAGTTTGTGGTAGAAATTTATTAAAGGTTGAAACTGTATTAGAAAAGTGAGTATTTTTTCTTATGTTCTTTGTCAATCTCATTAATGAATTTCTCAACTTTGAGAAATGTAAAATAAAAAACATTTTCCAACTACATTTCCAACGCAGAAATCAATGATCGTTTACTCATCACAAGTTTCTGGTTTTCTAGTTGTTAACTTTCTCTTGATCATATTTTCTATCACTCTTTATTTAGACTTGACACTTATTTGTTTACATATCCATTTTTCCTATAATGGCCCATAGTATATGTTATATCTAGGGACGATTTTAAATTCTCTTTATTTATTTTAAAGTGGTAGTTTTATTCACTCTTTTTCTGGTGTGGGATTTTCAATGATGTTTCTTAGCCCAATTTTAAAATTACTTGGACATAATTTCTAAAAGGGGGAATGATGTAATAACCCTGGTATTTATAGAATAATTAATATTATTTTATATTAATATTTATGAATAAGATATTAATTTTTCATTGAAGGGGAAATTTTTTTTATAGCGTACTAAACAAGATACAACGGGTTTCTTTAAAATCATACATTGTAAACAACTTTGTGTTATAGTTTAGAATAATAATAATATATTATTATTTTAAATGGTAGTTAATTCCTTACTATTGTATTGGAATTAATTAATATAACTAAATAATGTATGATTATTCATGTTTTTTAAATGTCTTTACATTTATCTAATAATTTTTAAAGGATGAAAATAATAATGAATCAGATTTTAAGCATGAAATACTCTAATATTTCTAAAAGACCGTTTTAATGACTTCTGATGGATAAATCTTTATAAATATTCTTTTTTCACTTTAATATATTATATTTGACAAAATAAACTTCTTTTATATATTCATGACATCAAATTTTACTTTTGTTAAATTTTTTATAATTTTTTTGATAATGTTAATTTTTAATTAATATTGAAAAATGCTGCATTTTAATTCAAAATTGCTTTTTTATTTTATTGTTTGATATTAATTTTAATTGTTTTAATTGTCTAATAGGATTAAATTTTTATCATTTTATCCAAAATTGGTCATTTTAAGTAATTTCAATTTTAAATATAATATAAAAACATTTCAATCTTTTGATATTTACTACTTCTTAAAAACCCGCCATTTGGTTTTGACAACAAGAATTGATTTTAAAAAAATTACTTCAACTGATTTGTTTTTAATTTTGGAAAATGTATTGAATATTTTGAATCATATGGTCTAAAATTTGTGAATGGGTACCTTTTACTTTCAGTCCTTATGAAATGTATCTTCAGTAATTATTTTATTTACCAGGGTTAAAGGTTAAATCTGAAAAATAAGGGTAAAAACGTATAACAATATTAAAGTACCCTAATATATGTACTAATACTATTGGAAAATATATATCTGGACATAGGATGAGTGGGTCGATTTTGTGACCTTGTGGAGCCACATAGATGTGAAAATGACATTTTTCAAGAATTAATTTAATGTAATGAAAAATATAACATAAACATGTATCTTTTACTAACCAATTTATGTATGGGGTTATATAATTGATCTATTATACTTTATATATTATTTAAGACGTTAAAAATATTTCCTATATCGTTATATTTTATTTATAATTATTATAATTCAAATAATTTAATTTCATTATGATACAATGATGTAGTAATTTCTTCCATAATAAAGGAATCAAATAAATGATTTTATAAAATTTAAAATAAATGTAGTTTTGTTATTTTTATTTCAAACAGTAATTCTTTGGATTATATTTACATATAATCTTTGAATTTATTATTTTGGATAGAAATAATCAGGTTTTTATGACTTTAACAACATCCAATCACATTATATTTTCTAAATTGACATAAAGGAATTTTTAAAACAGTTATTATTTTATCAAATCATATAATAGTCATAAATATCTAGTACTAATACCAATAACTTATATAATGTTAATAAATTCATTAATAATACATTTATGGTACTCTTGGAATTTTAGAGTAACTACAATCACCCTATATTATGAAAATATAAGAAGACAAGGTAAGAGTTAATGTTTTTAACAAAGGGATAAATCTAAAAGATAAGGTAAACATTGAGACCTAAAATACTCTAAAAACTATTAATTGGGAGGTTTTCGACCCAAATAATCTTATGTTAGAAATAAATTACATTGTGACCATATGAAATCGAATAAACATTTATAATGAAATAATATTTTGAGACATCCCTAAAATTCCCCTCCTCTCTCTTATAAAAGGCAACTACCTATTACCACATAAAGACACATCTATAGCCCATTAGATCATCTGAATTACACAGTAATAATCTCCAAAATCTCTCCCTTACTCATACATGCATTACATTAGATATAAGGAAATTAGTTATATCCTTTTGGATCCAATTCAAATAAGTTACTCGATTTTCAGGTAATGTCTTCTCTCATGTTCTGTTCTTTTATTTTACTTCTAGAATCCCTATGCTCTTCTTTTTATTTGATTAAAAATAAAACCAGTATCATATATATACGAGGATTTTTCTATGAATATTATTCAATCTATACTTATAAACTCCTACATCTAATGGATATATATATATTGTTTCTTTGTATGGTGATCTACTACCTCACGAAATGTTGATTGATCAATTTTCACCTACGACCTCTCATGGTGGCCATTATGATGGAAAATTATTTATATATGATATACATAATATTTATATAGTATATGTTATTCTGTATTATTTATTTACAGCATACCTTTATCCTTTCCATAAAGTGTAAATACGATAATTTCATTTGAGGAAATGCATACTACCACCCCCTCAAAGTGATATGACTCGTTCATGCTATACGTGAAATATATAACATATGGTTATATTAAACATATGAGACAGGCTTGAAATAAATGTAATAATGTTATCATAATATACATTTATATCATTAAATTCTTATTCTTTTAATTTGACAAGGAAATGAATGTAGCGTTTATGCGTACATACGACATACCGTCTCTATAAATAGTGCATTTATTTTCTTATCTCCAAATGATATGACATATTATAAATACATATATAATGGATATAAATACATAATATATATATATATATATGATACTTAAATCAAGAATAATATTATGGTGATGATGCACTATTGACTACATGAAAAATTTACAACAAAACAAGATAATTTTCAACTCATGTACCGAACAACAACAAAACAACTAATATGTACTTCAATAATATGGTTATTTTTATAACATAAATATAAGTAATAGAAAATTAATAATAAACATGAAAAATGTTCTTATGAAATTATAAATTAACCTAATTTTTATATTCAAGAATATCATGAACGAACGGGACAAGTCAGACTCAATGTAAGGAAACCTTTCACATTCCTCTTTTAGTCCAAAAATTCTTCTAGGTTATGTATTTTAATTATAATTTTATAATTTCGGGATATGTTATTATATATACTAATTACTATAAATTTTATTTCCAACTTATGGGAGACCCTTTTCTCTATCATCAACTCATTTTATGAATTTTTAAGTGATGTTGTTATCATACCAAATTTTAGTAAGGGAATTTATAAACATAATTTTTACTCATTGGGTTTTACACACACTTTGTTGATTATATTATGCAAAGATTATCTGTGGAATAACTATTTATTTATTTTTTGATTTAATTTTCATTTTTTGTGTAGATATAATTTTTCAACACATAATCACTCCATCGATAAATTCTTAAGTCATTTATACGAACATTGTTAGGGAAATATTATCTCAATCTCCATTCATTGAGTTAAATATCCATGTCACTATTTTTTTCTTTTCAATGATATGTCTCAATTACCTCTAATTTGTTACAATTAATATCCCCATATATTGGGTGTATTTATATTTTCCCACATAATTATGTCATTGATCTATCCTTATTATTATGATACAATCTTTGTAAGGGACTACGTCTCAATCTCCTTTTATTGAGGAATTTCCCGATATTTTGCACCTTTAATATCCTATTATGTGTATTTATAACCCATTAAATATTTTATATCATGAATTTATATAATCTCATGATATTTAATGTTTTGTTTGATGTTATTCTTTACTTATTTTTATACATGTGATTCTCAAGTGTTACAAGACTCTTTCACTGAAACATCGTTTTAAATGTTTTAAAGATTTATTTTACTAAATATTTATCATTAATGTCCATGTTTTCAAATTGGTTGTAGGTATTTATTTATATGGATATATATTTTTAAAATATAATGCTTAAATTTATTTTAAAATATTCCAAATTGTTTGGGAAACATAGATTTAAAAATATATTTGTTAAATATTATAAATGGTTTGGGAAATATATTGAATATTTGAATATCTTGATTTGATTTACTGTGATTTATTTGTGAAATGTTTTTAAATTCAATATCTTTTGTGTTATGAAAATGTAATGGTAGGTGGAAATTTTCCAGGTGGTTACTTGATAAACCTGATATTAGTTGTTCCGTGATAATCCCCGAGCAGGTGAGCCCGAGATAACTATACAATTCATTGGGTAACATTAAGGAGGTAATCATTAATGTTTCTCATAATTTATTTAGGGAATATACTATTATTGGTATTCCAAATGTTACTCCCTATGTAGCTGTGAAAATTATAATGTATGTATGTCATCGATTCCAAAAGTTACCTTGATGATTTTTTATTTCAATGTGTTATTCACAAATACTATGATTTCATGGGGAATTTTAAAAATAATTAGTATTATATTTGAAAAGTGTGATTTAATTAACTTTTATGTATTCATAGACTAATGTATTCTTCCCTTATTATATATCATTTATTGATCTTTTTATGATCAACCTATGTTTTTGAAAAAAAAATACATGGTATAAAGAAATGAAATATAAACGATGACACAAATAATATTTTTCTATAAATAAAAGAATTATATTTTTAATTAAGGAGTTTTTTTTTAAAAAAACAATTTGATAGAGTATAAGTTTCTACTTTATAATTTTTGATATGTAATGTAATAGTTATGGAATAATTCTCTAAAACTCTAAACCTGAAAAGATCCTCAATGTGAATTCTAGACATAACTCATGATTATGTGATGTTTAAGGTTGGGGAAATATACTTGGAGTGTCATATTATAAATGTTATTGGATAAAATGTTATTACATTAGAATTTTGGGGAATTACATTCTCCCTACATTAATAAAAACTTTCTCTCACAATTTAAACTAAACCATGGTATTCAATGGATTGATATTTGGAAATTCCTTTATGGAAATCCAAAATCATGAGTATTGTTGGAAAAAACCTCTAGAAAATAGAGGATGGAATGTACAAAGATCTCATAGAATAACATTTAACTAGTTCTCGAAGAATGAAAAAATTGGAATATGAAAATATGGACTTGAAGGAAATGAATATATATTCATAGGGAGTGATTGAGTTCATAAATCACAAAAAATTAAATTATTATTTTATATTTATCAAAAATAAATAAATTTTCAATCATTTAGAAGTCCATATTTAATGAAAAAATTATTGTATTAGGAAACAATTTTTGTTTTAAGATACTTTTCTTAATGTTGATGAATTATATTATTAACCAACATTATAAAGAAATAAATTTACTTAATGGGTTTCAATTTTATATAACTTATTCCATCTTTTGGTTCTGATTAGATCAAATTCATAATGAACCCTTACTCCCAGGAATGGATATCTAAGAATGAATAGTTTTATGTTATAAAGAACAAAAAATATATTTAAATGAATTTTAATACACATGATAGAAGTCATTATATTTTCCTCTAACTATTTTCTAAAACCCATATATCTAGAATATTAATCTCTAAATTTAAAATTGGATATAAATGGATAATAATTAACATTTATTCATCTAACTCTTTAGAGAAATTCAAGAAATTGATAAGAAGATCACTTAGTCCAATGGTGGGAGCAAAACAGTTATCATCCTTCGATCATGGGTTCAAGTGTCCATAACATTTATGGACATGATGGGATAATACATGGAATAGAGGTTTTCCTATTTTAAAACCATATGAATATAACTACTATGAATTTTTAAAAGTATAATGGACATTCTTGAAATAATTTTAATAACTAAATACCCTAATAAAATCATTTTCAATAAAACCTCAATAAATAAATAATTTTTCTATTTATTTCTACATATTTATTTCTATTGTATAGGGATTTACATTAATATAAATTATTGTATTTCTGAATCATAACACCATATCTTCAATCTAAAACAACTTAGTTTTAACAAAGAAATATATTTTTATTATGTATTCAAATCCATCATAATTGGCTTATAACAGAAATGTGAATTATCCTATGAATATCACCCAATATTTTGAAACTAGTTCTGTAGTAAGGATTGTTTTCATGTATTTGGTAATGTTTAATATAGGCCCAACATAAGTTACCTAATTTGTTTCCCCTTGGCACATATGTTCTAGAACCACATCTATTTATAGTATCCATATGAGGGTGTATTTCTAGGTAGACCCACATAATCTCTATACTAGTGAAAATTTACTATTTTATTCTATACATATCCACAATGTAAGGGTATGTACATTGAAATAAATAATTAATCCATGATAATAGTATACAATAACATAATAGATTTTTTGTATCATAGAGATCGCCTCCGTGATTCATTGGTAAGATCACAACCGTTGGTAAAAAACTAATATGAACTTCTAAAATAGTCGGATTGAAAAGAAAAAATCCATTTACCCAAATTCCTTCACAGAAGTTTCAGAAATTAATTTAAACTTTATCCTAATGATGGGATGAAAAGAAGGGTTTTAATATAAAAACATTCAATATGTTTCTGATTTTTTAAATAAATTTTCATAGATAAATTTAATTCAATAAATTAAATTAGATTATTTAATATAAAATTTATCTAATTAAACAATAAAATAAATTATAAGTATTATTTATGATTATAAAAAAATTAGGTGAAAAAGATGTTTTAAAATAATGTTCACTATTTTTTACAAAACATTTAAAATGAATGTTCTCAAAAAAATACCAAAAAATCACGAAATGATAATTCTTATATTAGAATTTCAAAAATGATTTTTATTATGACATATAAAATTTATAAAATTTCCAAAAAAAAATATATATTTTAAATTGGATCTCCATAAAAATGTTGGAAAAATAATTTTAAAAAAATATTGATTTTTATGCGTAGAATTCAGATTGTTCTTATATTATACCGATCAAATCTATAAGATGAATTTAAAAATATTTTATTAAATCATTGATATACATATTAAATTAATATCACTCACAAATTGTAATTAATTTAATTTATTATTAAAAAACACATTCATGATCATAAAAAATTTCATTTATATTCAAACAGTTCTAATTTTCATTTCTAATTAAATGGTTACTCAAAAATTTATATTATATTTATGTAAAAAAATATATTATAATGTTTAATTTAATACTTTTCATAACCACTGATTTAATGCGGAGGATAATTATAATTATATTAAACAATAATGTTATATTAATGTATCGTTTTTGGTAACAATCGATATTTCATGTAACGCAATTCATCGAAGAATGTATTTGTTTTGTGTGATGCAAGTTATCTCAGTATTGAATGTATTTAAAGAAATATCATATATTAAATTTATTTTAAGAAAAATATATATATTATATATTCTGGGGTTATTAAATTCCTATGCATTCTTGGTGTTGTGTGTCATAAACACTATTGAATATAATAGTCTTACTTTATAATTTTAGTGAATTACTATTGTGAACTTATTTTATAAACTTCCATGAATATATTACAAAAAAAAGTGCATCACCATAATGGGTTCTTTCATACTATGTGAACATGATATCATGAATATCATAGGTGTATATGTACGTGATATTTTAATATCCAATATTTTCCATTTTTACTGAATCATCCAAAACATGAATGTGCTTCCAAAACCAATTTTTTGATCATCAAAGTAAAGAATAATCTGCTACTTTTGAGAGACAGAACAACCTAATAAAAATTTATTATCATCCTAAGGTATTGTTTCGAAATTATTGTTAAATATATTATTTTTTTAAAAATTATTATTATCATTATATGGATAAATATATTAGATTCAGAACACATGAAATGGAAAATAATTATATTAGATCATTTCTATTTTTGATAGAAGAATATTAATTTTTTAGATGATGAGATAAATGAATCATGGATTTCTTATAAATGATGTGAAAATATTAATTTTTATTATTTAATGAATTTATTTATGAAGAATTTGATTTTTGATTTTCTTAACCTAATTTTTTTTTTGTAAAGTGGTTGTGATGCATTCTAAATTGGGAAGAAAAAAAAGATATTATTTCAAACAAATATATGTGTTTTTCATGTCTTGACCATTGGGATATATCCACATAAATATTTGTGGACCACAGACAATAACAGGACATAGAGAAAGTAGTTTTATTAATTAATTTTTAATATTTTTTTATGGTTATGTTTTGATTCATAAAAGATAATTATTTTTTACTTTTAATTCAAAAATTATTTAAAAATAAAATGCAATTTATAATTCAATTTTTTTATGCCTACATAATTTTCTATGAATCTATTTATAATGAGAAATTTTAAGAAAATTATTTCCTTGTGAACTAAAAATGATGGGGATTTGGAATTTATCATGTTTACGTAACTTCTTCCATATCATGTTATTATGCATAAATTCCCTACCACTAGAACACCAAAATATAATGGTGTTATTTATATAGAAAATTAGTCATTTCATTAAATATATAGAACCATGTTATGTGAATATTTCCCATATATTGTTTTCTTGATGATGTCAACACATCCTTCAATGAAATTACCAGAGTTCTAATAATTCATATTAAGAGAATAAACCCTGTGAGTTATTGAATTATAGAAAACCAAAAAATGGATATGTTAATGTTCTGGTATGCAAGGATTAAATCCTGAATACAATGTATAATATTTCTGAAATCGTTCTAAAGGATGATGAAGGAATTATTCTTGGTTACAACACTAATTGTAATGTTTTTTATTATTCAATTAAAATTTAAGGACTATTGTTGAGTCGATTCTTATAATGTTTAAATAAATTTACCAGTTTTATCCTAAGATATCCAAAATTAATAACGATGATGATTATATGAATATGTTGACACATGATAAACCTATAAACAATAAAACTCATGATGATGATGAACGTGTTCGTACAAAGACCATTTTTGATAATTTATAAATAGATGAAATGGAAATGATTCAAGAAAGAAATATTAGAACCATATAATAATATCTGTAGAATCTGTTATTTGTGATTTAGATGAATGTGTTATGACAAAACATTTTTAGGAAATGGAATTGTATTTCTGGCCTTTATACTGTTTCTTATACATAAACCCTAGAATAATCCATATATAAGGAATGTTATGTTATAAATATAAATGTATAATTTATTCTCATTGAATAAAATAATGTTTCAATATTATTTTATAGGCCCTCAAATTTAAATTTTTAGATATTAATGGGTTTATAGAAAAAGATTGTATAATAATGGAGTGATCACACTAAATATGACATGATTAGTGTATAAAGGTTTTAATCAAGATGATGGTACATCTTATGAAGATAAAATTTAAACTATTCCCAGATTAGAACCCATTATAATGATCAATGAATATGAATATCATATGAATATTGTTATACTTTTGATTGATGATTAATGCACCTTTTTAAATGGTGATATTTTAGAGGATGTTTTTATTGAACAACCTCTTTGTTTTTAAAATGATCTTGTTTATTAAAATTATATTTAATGAAATATTAGATCTTTATATAATATTAAATAGGTAAATATATCAAGGTTTACGTGGATTCATTTTCTCTCAAATATAAAATATATTTTTTCAGGCATGGATGGTCCAACATAGTTCTGAAAAATATCAATCTATATATATTTTGTTTATTTAAATATATAATGATGATTTTTATTTTAGTTCTACTAACCCTAAGTTATATAATTAGTTTTTAGAACTCATTAAACAATAATTTGATATGTTCATGATGGGAGAGGTTAACATCATCCCTATTTTCCAAACCATTCATAATGACATTTTCCATTAGGTTAAAAAAAATAAAGTGCATTCATGACCTAATGAGAATATTTAGAATTGAATATAATAAGGAACCTTAAATTATTAATATTTCTCATATTAAAAATGATATGGTTGAATCCATAATTTTGGTGCTTCGTAATTTATAAGAATGTATAATTGGGATATTGTTATATCAAATTTTTAATAAAAATGACATCATATTAAATTTATGAATACAATATCGATTTAAAGAAAATAATAAACAATATCATATAAAGGGTTCCCAAAGAATTATAACATATATTTAAGGTAATATGTTTCCCTCTTTTTTATTTCCAATGTCTAAATGTATTTATATAGTTTTTTATTATAATAATGAACATGGAATTATAGACAGGATAAAGAGATTACCTTAGGAAGAATAAATTTTTTAAGAATATATTTATTTTAATGGTCTTGTTAGGAAAAACATTTCTTTGTGATATGTTTTTTTTAAGCAAGTTGACATGAACTAACCTCTAGTCCATGCCAAAGAAATTTATTAAATCAAAAGGGTACAAAGTATTCTCGAGGTGCAAAGTGCTTACACCCTCACAAAGTTATAGAAATAGCTAGATAAACAATAACAGACCAAAGAGACCAATAAATAAATCTGGACCTACAAACATCCTCAAGTGAAGACATGTCCTTTCCAAGAAAGACAGTGAAGACACCAAGATCACCATTCTGGATGTGTTCATTCCAAGAACAGCCCAAACATGATGTCCTTGATTCATAGAGAGCAACTGATCAAAGCATCCCTGCAAATTTGAAAAGGATTTCTCAACCAAAACTGCTCAGCATCAATACATAATCAGCATGCTCTTATCCTTTCAAAACATTCAGATCTGTATTGAAAATGCAGCCCAGACCATCAAAGGAGAATCCAGCGGGGACCGAGTAGAATTTCAGATAAAATGCAGGTCTGGTTCAGTGCATGCTCAAGAAGATCAGAAACAAACAAGCAGAAATTCAGAATAGACTTCAACTGAATCAGAAGAAGAAAAAGCCAAGAGAGAACATAGGGTCAAGCTGGTTAAAAAAATAGGAGATCACCCCAAGAAGCCCCTCAGAAATCGAACAGCAGGACTTCCAACACAATGCATGATAGACAGTTGTGTCAGAAGAAAACATATCACATGAAAAACTGCAGAGACAAAAAAGCAGGATTCTTAAACTTCAAAGTCACAGGGGAGATCATTGCCATGGAATCTCTTTGAAGTTGAAATTTTGGTCCTTCTTACAAAGAATATTAAAAGCTCCAAATAATAGGAAAAAACTCAGAATCTGATCTCAACCAGGCAGAAAAGCTCCATCAAAAAGGCCAAAAACAGAAAAATAAGTCAGCTTAAGAAATCTTTCCTGTTTCTTTCATTAAAAATCTCCTTCTTTTCAGCCAAATAGGAGCTCTTAGTGATCTCTCCTTTCTTAAAGGAGTTGTATAAAATTTCATCACTGAGTCCCACCGAAGAAATAGGAGCTTCACATGTTGGTACAGTGCATTTATCATCCCTTTCAGCTTGTTTCTCCATCTCAACATGTTGATTTCCAATAGGGGCAGAAACATTATGTCTAGCAATGTCCAAAGAGCGCGTGACAATAGTCCTCTCCACATGTGAAAAATCCCTTCGTTTTCTAGTTTTTTTGGGATTGGGTGTAATGAACCCATCCTCATCCACTATTGGTTTCTTACCTTTCCTGGCCATGTCCCTTAAATATTTCTCCTCAATATCAGTAGATTTATCTTCTTTTGCGCTTAGTGAGAGGCAATCTTCAGATTCCTCACACCTCTCCTTTTCCTCTTCTTCTTGAGTGCCTTCTTTAATTTTCACTATCGACCACTCTTCAAGTAAGGGTGAGGGCCTATGATGTACATTTGGATTCACCACAGAGGGTGGGATCTCCTTCTCGCCCAAATTCAGAGAACCATCATGATCCCTTCGTGAAACACAATGTTCTGGGGGCACATTAGATGTCCCGGAGACATCCTTGGCAAAATGATTCACAATGTCATCAGCAGGTATTGAATTAGAAGAATTCAAGTTAGTTTTAGCACTGTACTTTTCTACCCAAACTGCTTTGCCGTGAGGTTGAGGTGGTTCAGAGGTTTTTGACTCACATTCTCCCATAGAGTGACCAACTTTGAGGCAGTAATTACAATATGGTGGAACATTTTCAAAAACCACCTCTTGAGAAAAGCCTTTATCACCATTCTGGATCCAAAATCTGGAAGGAAATGTTAGAGAAATATCAACCTCATTGCAGATTCTAGAAACTGAGGGACGAGACAATTTCAAGGTGGCAGAATCTAATCTGATCGGAGTTCCAAATAGACTGGCAATGGCAGTAAGAGCATGCTGTTTAAATAAATGTAGAGGAAAACCTGGAAAACCGATCCAAAGGGGGACAATAGGGGGCTCAAAACCTATTTCAAAATCGGGAGACCACTTGAAAATCTTCATAAATGCCCCCCCAAAAGACCATGAACCTCGAATCCAAAATCGGTAATAGTCCTTGTCTGAGGAAAACCGAAACACAACATTCAAGGTGTTCAGAAGGCCAATCTGGAAGTTTGTAAAACCTATGTTCTCAAGAGTTTTGCGCAAAAAGAACAGCGAAGGTCGATTTTTGATGAAGCGGCCTACAAGAACAAAACGTAGGTCTGAAGCAAGAGCGTTTACCTCATCCTTAGAGAAACTAATCGCTGATAGACCTCTGTGCCGGTAGGTTTTTGGAGCAAAAGAGCTGGAGGCCTTCGATTCTGTGCGGGGGAGTCCACCCGAGACAACATCTGCAAAAGATCGCTCATCTTGGAACCCTTGATCAGCAGAGTTAGGGTTGAGACGCCTGTCGCCTGAGAGCGTCGCCTTCCCGTGAGCCGTCATCCTCTTTACTATCCTCAGAATATATCTCTTTGTGATATGTGTTATTAAAGCTAATTGTATTGTATATTTCAGTTTTTGTTCACTATTATTTTGAATAAAATAACATTAAAGTATTATAGTTTATCTTTTGGACATGTCTTAATAAATTGTGATAACAATAGTTCTATCAATGTTTAAAAAAATTAACTAATATATTTTAAAACCAAGAATATTGTCAAAAGGCATCATTTTCTATGTGAGGACACATCAAAAGGTGAAGTTTCTCTTTAATTCAATGACACTGAACATCAGTTAACATTTTTTAATGAACCATAAATATTAACATTTTAATATTATTTTGAATGTTTTAGGTTATTTAAATTTATATGCGTTATTTTACTATTTTTTTATTATGTTTTATATTTTTAATATTATGTATTTTATCTTATATATAAATAACATTTTCTTATGTATTATCCTGATGTATTTTCTACCACAATACGTGAGATATTTTATTCATATATAATATTTATTTTTGGTACATAATATTTTTATATTTGAAATTTTAAAGAAACATTGTGATTCGTAATATACTTTTTATGATGTGTAACATTAACTTCGAATTTTAATATATATATTCTTTATGTTTATTTTAAAATTATTGTTCAAATTATTTGTTATGTAAAACAATTTTCCGTCTATCTTATAGGCCTTAACTAGATGAAATCGTAAAAGATTTTCTCTTCATTTCGGTCTATGAAACATAAAACTTCATAATAAAACTTGATAATTGTAAATATGAAGATAACTAATTATGGATTCCCTATATAAAAAATATTATCAAATCCAGATAGAAAATTTCAACCAAAAAAATTATATATTTTTCATATATACACCATAGAAATAATATTTCGAATAAATTTTTAATCATTCACATTTGGGAGAATATTTTTTTTTATAAATTAATACATATTTAATTATTAAAGTATATTTAGAGTTTTTTTAGAAAAAATATTGATTTTATTTTAGATGTTTTAGAGATTCAACTTCAACTATATTTTTTGATAATGAGTTCTCATATTCATCTATTGAAAATAGATATGGTTTTTCATTTTAATTATCATGTATATTATTTATTCAATAATATATTATTAGATAGTATAAATTTTAACACTATTGATTTTATGTTTTGTCTATTTGGAGGCCCTAAAACTGAGAATGTACATTCAACAAGATTTTGACTGAAACAATAATGTTTATTCAATTTTCAATTTGGATTTTATTTCTAAAATTTATGTGGGATTACAAAAATTATTATTTTAAGACATGTATCTCTTATATATGCAATTAATTATAAGAAGGAAAATATTCATAAATATGTTTTAAAATTTATACACCACTACTCTAAATGACATATGAAATAATGTTTCATTATTTATATATGGCTGATCACACTACTCTTAGAAAACAATTATTGCGTTGAATAAATTAGAATCTATATAATTCCATTAACACAAACCGGTGAATCTTGGTTCATTGAATGAGACAAGGTATATATATAGTTCAACATCAATCAAATTTATGTTTTTTAATTATAATTACATGAATATAAGGATAAAAATGTACCTTCTACACAATTTGGATAATTTATGAAATATTTTGATGTTAAGATAAATAAAACTATAATTACAAATATGATAAACATGTTGATGTAAATTGGGATAGATTTGAATATATTTCAAATATATTTCTAGTTTTTCATGATGTTTTAACATAAGATGAAATAAATTAATATGATGAAATTTATGATAAACATGAATATTTGATTATTGGAACTATAGTTGTAAATTCTGATTCTGAGGAAGATACTAATGGTTTTATTGAACATGATACCATAGAAACCAAAAATAATGGAGATAATTTTATGTAATATATTAAGGAAAATTTGTTTTTGGATAAAAACCTATTAGGGATACTAAGAATCAATGTGATTATCATGGCAAAATAATTATCACAAAAGAAGAATAAAAGGATAAAAATACAGTATTTTGGAAGTAAAACTTTTTCTATTATTGAATAATGTAGTATTTTATGATGAAATACATTCTACTACAACCAACGAAGGGAAAAAATATGAATTCAATAATTTCACAAATATGATATTATATGAATTCCATTCACTACAAGAAAAAATGATAGATTTTAAATATAATTTGGAAATAATCAATAAATATGTTAAATAAAAGGAAATAAATTTCTAATTTAGAATCATATTTTGAGAAATTTAAAAAAAATTATTTGAAGAATATTATTTAATTATGAAACTAATTTCTAAAGGATCAAATTGGAGTGATCAAGAATGATCAGCCTATTCATAATTGAATATAATACTAATTAAATAATATTCATATAGATATTGTAACGACCCAAATATTTATTAATGAAAACTAAACTTGACCTAATTAAATGTTTTATTATGTTAAATGGTTATATAACATATTCACATAATTTGTTTAGTGATTTTGGATTTCAAAAATAGCGTTAATAATTATGACCATTTCTAATATAGTCATTTGATAATGATCACATCCTTAGTATAAATATAGGGCTTTACCAAATCCAATTTACTTAGATAATGGAAGTGATTGCATCATTCAGTATAATTGCTCGGTACAAAGACCATTTGTCAGAGGTTCAAAAAGAGGTGACATCACTGGACTTTGCTCTTAACCTATCCAAATCCATTTGTCAAAACGTTAATCTCAAATAGAACTATATATGGGATAAGTGGACGTTCATAGAGAATACCCCCCGAGTGATGTTATATGAGAAACCCCAAGAGTTTGTCACCATCACACACCCTACCCTTAAATCATATGTGGGTGTTATAAGGGGTTATATTACAATACCCAAGCACAATGATTATGTTCATTATTTTTTTCATAGAATAAATAATATACATTTTTTTATTATAATTACTTTATAAATGATTTTTAATGGACAAATAGTATTTTTAGTTAATATTCAATTAAGAAATATATTTTCATGAATTTATTGATTTTTAAATTAAATAATTTTTAATTAAAATATTATTAGTAAATTAATTTTAAATATAGATGAGCATAAAATTTTTAGGAATACAATTGTTATTTTTCTGAACGTTTGAAAGCCGTTTTTGTCAACACCCATGAATTTTTTATAAATATCAGTTTTTGTTTGAAAAGTACAAAATACATATTTTTAGAAAATTATTTATATAAAATTAATATTATTTTTAGAAACATAACATTAAAATATCCAATTGTGAATTTTTCATAATTTTTTGAGTTAAGACAATTTTTCTGTAAAAAATAAATACCGTTTAATCACATAATGTGTTTTATAATGTTATAATGACATAATAATTATGTAATAAAATACTATAAATGGGATGTTTGGAAAAAAAATTACCATTAAAATAATTTTATCTTATTTTTGATTTATTTATTTTGGAATGTTTTAGTGGACCCTCCAAGACATATAAAACATTTTATCATTTTAAAATGATTTCTTTGAGAGTGTGAGTCACCTCCACATAAGAAATCCTACTATTTTAAGTAGTTATGACATTGGCCTTATAAAATATTATTTTTACTCTCCTTTGACCAAAAACCATGGGCAAAAACCATGGGATAGATTGTGGTTTTCAATACATTAATGTATATTGTCCAAAACCTGAAAAATAAGGAATTCCCTCTCTTTTACTATATAAAACAACCCAAGCTCCAACTAACTCTTCACTCAATGCCTTTGGAGCTCAACCAAACCAAACCTAATCTCTCTAGAATCCTTCCATGGGGCCCCAAGAGCCCATGAATCCTCTCTAAAGCCTCTCTATGGCCATTGGGATCACACTTCCATGTAAGGGATTTCTTCATTTCTCATTTTTGTACAAATTTAATATTTTTTCTTATACCAATTTTTTTTTCAATTAAAAATGTTGGGGTATGATTTATCACATACTACTTACTAATCTCAATATTTTTTAATGATGAGATAGCTCTTCTTATTTAATTAATGCATCCCATTTACACCTATTACTATGCCAAAATTCTGTTAGGAATTTTTCTCTTCTCATTCACTTTCAAACAATTATTTTGTATTATGAATCTAAATTCCATTACATATGATGGGACATGTATCTATATTACCCCATACTATAAATTTTATGTAAGTATTATTACACAAACATTTCTCTCTCATCAACCATTTTTATGAATTCTTATGTCACACCGTTTTGCTGCTGGAATTGCACCATGATTCTCCAAGACAATGTGATTGTGTAATGAATACCTTGTCCATTTCCCAATAAAGGGTATTCAACTTTATGAACATTTACATATTTATTATAGTGTATCATCTTGTAATTAAACATTTAATTATCATTGAATAAATAAATATGTCAAATGAATCCATCTTATATGATACATGTTGAAAACTTATGTATGAAATGAAATCATTAAAAAGGTTTCACCCTGATAGAGAACCAATGCAATGGATAAAGATTAATATCATTATAATTCATTTTTAATGATGTTTTACTCATTCTAATTCAAGTTAAAGGAGGTTTTAATCATTCTCCATCTAGAATTAGCCTTGGCTCATGCTTATATCATGTTAAATGTTGATGCCACATTTCCAAGTTACGATAATCATACTAAATCATGCCTTTATGTCCATGTTTCTCATATTACCCATTGATGTTATTATTTCTTAACATGTATTGAATTATTCAAATTATTCAGTGTTTACTCTCTTACAAGGCTTTATAGGTCACACTTTTCTCATGCATTTGATGAGGTTATCCCTTGCAATTATAAGTATGATGGAATGTGTGTGGTCATGTTAAAGAGGTTCTACATAAATTCTGGTATTTCATGTTTTAAGTTGTTATGTAATGTTCCTAATCCCAAAATACACTAGAACACACAATATTATATCTTGTATCAAGTGAATATTTTATTCAATAAATCATTTTTATGTGTGTTAAAAAAATAATGGTTGTAATAGTTGGTATAATAGAGAGGTTTAGTTATTTTTGGGATTAGGATTTGAAAACCTTATTAAAAGACATAGGGATAAGATTAGTTATAATAAAAAAATCCCGAAATTTTGGGGTGTAATGAGTAAGTGGTTAATCAAGAAAATATAGAAATGTCTGGATATGAGCAGGTAGAGGCGGCAATGGCATAAATGTATCTATGCGTAAATCCCAAAAACAACGCATTGAGCTAGACTCAAACGGGAACTGCTTCATAGAAATAGGCCTTGTAGTACAATTTCTTATGATACTCCCAGGGGATATGCTTTTGTAAATTCATGAGCATGGTATGAACCATTATTAAGGGAAAAAATGCCCGCAAAGAATATATGTTGTGAAGTAGATCATGGATAACATATATTAAAGCCTAGAAATTCATAAGTTAAGGAAATAAATGTAATTTATAAGTCAAACATTTTTGTCAATGGATTACCCTTTACGTGTTACCCCTATCTTTATTTTTATTCCATCCAATGGATAGTAATAGTAGGACTCAGGCTAACAACAAATATGAAGATCAATGTGACAACTGTTCTAATGAGATACCCAATCTGATTGGAGTGGGAAACACAAACACTATCATGACACTCTCATAGTTACTAGTGTTTTGAATAGAAACTGGGTTAAAGAGGAATTTCCATCCCCCTAAGGAAAGAATAAGTCATAATTGATATTTTCAGGAGACATAGGCCTCCTACTTTTAATGGATCATCTGATCCATCAATCGTAGAAAAATGGATCCACTCCATTGAGAATATATTCTCCATCCATCAATGTTTTGAACAATAGAAGTTACAAGTAGATTATTATCATATAGAGGGTGAAACTTATCAATGGTGGACGTTGATCAAAAATACAAAGCCTGGGGATGTGATCAAGTATTTGGAATTAAAGTTTTTCTGGAAAATATTTTTTGATAAATATTTTTCTCGCAACCTCCGACATAAGATGGAAAGGGGATTCCTTACCATCAATAAAAAAAGGTGATAAATCCATTTGATCATATGAGGAAAACCTTATAAAACATGCATGATATGCCTCTGACATTTTCATTACCCACGAATGCAAGGGTTACCACTTCTTTGGTGGGCTAAAAACTAGCATATGGAAATCCATGGTGATCAGTGACTTCAGTAGCTATGGGAAAATTTTCCAATGTTCCCTCAAAGTTAAAATAGAGATCGTAAAATCTCAGGGGTGTTATAAGGATAAGAAGGGTAAGGTGGACTTAAGTTATAGTGGTCCGATGGATAAATCTGATGGTTCTAGGAAAATCGAGTACCCCAAATTCCAGTGGTGTAGAAAGAAGAACCCTAGAAATTTCCTAATAGGGATGAGGAAATGAATTAGATTTGAATGAAAATGGAACATTTCCATTAACTACATATAAGAAAAACCCATGGTTGTGAAAGAGGAGATGAATCTCCATTCAACCATTAATGAATTTTTCTTTTCTTCAAATTCAATGAACCGGGGAACTTTACAAACCAATTCCCTAAGACATGGGTTTTGGAAGTCAATGAATAACCTCTCAGAGAGTAAGGGTGAGACTTTTCCATCACTACTGTCAATGTGAACCCCGAAAATGATTTTTTAGAGGTAAACTTTTTATTCATTCAAGAATAGAGAACATACTTTTTGATTCTGGTTCTACGCATTCTTTTATATCCCAAAAGTTTAGTATAACAATCTCAACACCACCACAAATAATCGAGATAAAGATGTCAGTGAGTATAGTAAATGGTACAATATTTGCATCCCATGAATATAACTCATCCCCTATAATAATTTGTGTATTGATCTTCATAGAGAACCTTGTTATACAACCTTTGGAAGAGTTTGGTGTAATTATTGACATGGGTTGGATTTTAACATATAGGGAAAAAAAAATTTGTTGTGTGAGGGAAATCACTCTTTATATGGAGAAACAACTCTCATTTCTGTACAAGTGAAAGGAATATGATGTATCTTATTTGGAACCATCATCTCAAGAAAGGATATGAATGCCCTATGGGCATACATATCAAGATTAGATGATTGAGTATAAAGAAGAAACCATCTTTGTAGAAATTCATATTGTGTTGGAATTCACTGAAGTACTTCTTGATGAATTGACTGGTCTTCCTCCTAAAATAAATGTTGAATTCATAATTGATCTTATAATTAGGTCATTGAAAATATCCAAGAATCCATATAGAATATACATTGTGGTACTTGAGGAGTTGAAGAAACAACTAAAGGAGAATCTGGATAAAGGGTTAATATGCGGAAGTGCTTCACCATGGGGTCCACCAGTCCTCTTCATCAAGAAGAAGGATGGGTCGATGCACCTTTTCATTGATTATCATGAGCACATAAAAATCACGATAAAGAATAAGTATCCTTTGAAATTAATAGAAAAATCGTTCGATCAGCTATGTGGAGCATGATACTTCTCTATGGTGGATCTTTCATTAGGGTATTATCATGTTTGGGAGAGGAAAGAGGATATCCCCAAGACTGCATTTCGTACATGATGTCGACACTAGGTATTTATAGTATTGCCTTTTGGACTCACAAATGATGTAGAAATATTCATGGACATGATTAATGGAGTCTTTATAGATTACCTTAGGGAATATGTGGTACTCTTTATAGATGATATTCTAATATACTCCAAATCTGAGGAGGAGTATGTGGAGAATCTAAGCGCTATACTAGAGACCATGTGAAGGGAGAAGCTCTATGAAATTACATAATGTCTATGTTCTGGTCAATGGAGGTCTCATTCATGGTTCATATCATCATAAGCAATGGGATATATATGTTCCATCCAAGGTAGCTGCAATTGAGGGATGGATGAGGCCCACATCAGAAACAGTTATTCATGGCTTCCTCAGGTGAGGAGTATATTATCGCTGATTTGTGGGAAATTTATCATGATTTTCAAACCCTCTAACCAAAATAAATCAGATGGGAGTAATGTTTTCTTGGATTGATGAATGTACGGACATCTTCAGTGAGTTAAAAAGGATTATTATCGCTGATCTCTTTCTCACATTTCCCACAAGTGGAGAATTTTTTGTTGAATTTTGTAATGCTTTGATGAAGGGTCTGGTCTGTGTGTTGATACAAAATTAAAAATTCATTGCCCATGCTTCAAGACTATTGATGTTTAATGAGAAAAACTATCCAACACATGAACTAGAGATTTCTTGAGGGATCTTCACTTTAAGAATTTGGCGAAATTACATCTTTGTGGAGAAGTGTGAAATATACACGGATCACAAAAGCCTCAAGTAAATATTAACATAAAATGATTTTAATATTCTCAAATGAAGATTCTTAGAGCTGATCAATGACTATAACTGCTCTATACAATACCACCCTGGAAATGAGAACATATTGGATGATGCTCTAAGTAGAAATGAAACATCAACTATTTAGTTGATAATAATTGAATATGATCCAATATTATTTTATTTGATGCAGATGGATATGGGAATCATAAATATGGGAAAATCATTAATCCTTTAACAAACAATTTCCCAGCCATCACTTTTGGAAATGATAATGGATTATCAAAAGGATGATGTTGGAATTCAGAAGAAACTGAAAACTATTATAAAATAAAAATCCCTATAGTTCAATGTTAATGATGAAGCAATTTTGTGATTTGGTACAATACTATGTGTTCCATCAAATCTGAAGATAAAAAATGATCATTTGGATGATTCACATAGTTTGAATTTATCCATTCACCCAGGAAACACAAATATGTATCGATAACTCTGAGAGAATTATTGGTGGGATAAAAAGAATAAGGATATCACATAGTTTACATCAAAGTTCCAAGTATGTCAGCGAGTGAAGGATGAGAGGAAAAAGTCTAAGGGGGTGAGGAATCCATTACCCGTACCAGCATGGAAATGGGAAAACATCACCATGGACATTGTCAACAGACATCCGAATACATCCAATGGAAATACATATATCTAGGTTTTTGCGGATCATCTTACAAAGACTGGTAACTTCATTTTAATTACAGAGGATTTCTCATTGGATCAACTGGAATAGATATATATCATAGAATTTTTAAGGCTGTGTGGATTATGACTATCGATTGTATACGATCGTGATCAAAGATTCACATCTATGTTTTGGAAGAGTCTTCAACAAGATATGAATACTAAGATGAAGGTCATTATGACTTATCAACCTTAAACTAATGTAAAATTTGAGTGGACTATCCATATACTTGAGGAAAAGATGATATCATTTTCAATGAACTTAAATGGAGGATGGGATCAACATCTTTCTATGGTCGAGTTATATTGCAATAACAATTTTCACTCAAGCATCCAAATGGATCATTATGAATCCCTTTATGTGAATAGGTGCAGAACAGTGACATGTTGAGATGAAGTCGGGGAGGAAAAACTTCTAGGTACAAAAATGGTCGAAGAAGTGGTGGAGATTGGTAAGACCATCTAGTAGAAAATTAATTCTGCTCAGAGTTGACAAAATAGAAATGTTGATAATCATCGAGTAGACATATAGTTTGATGTCAGAGACATGGTATTCCTATGGATTTTAATGTGGAATATAGTTTTAACAATTTGGAAGAAGAGAATGCTTAGTACAAGGTACATTAGCCCTTTGGAGGTCCTCGATCGCATTGGAGCAGTGCCTATTGACTAGAACTACCACAGAACATATCTCTAGTACATTATTTATTCCATGTATCACACATGATAAGTACATACCTAACCCATCAAATGTACTCAATATGAAGGTCATACCATTGGATAATAACCACTCATACGAAAAGAAGTCAATGAAGATCATATAACATATGGAAGACGTTCTACAAAATAAGACAATGCCCCCCGTCAAGGTGTTGTGGAAAAACCAAAAGTTTTATGAGGCCAAGTGGAAATCAGAGGAAGTGATGAATCAATGTTAGATACATCTGTTTTAGTGTGGGAAAATTAAATTTCATGGGTGATATTTATTATGGGGGGAAGATTGTAACGACCCAAACATTTTTTAATGAAAACCCTATTGTTCTAATTGAATACATTATTATGTAAAATAATCACATAAAATATGAACTTTTTTGGATTTATAATTTTGGATTTCAAAATAACATTTATAATTGTGACCATTTCTAATATAGTTGTTCAATAGTGATCATTTTATTAGTATAAATTTACGGCCTTCACATATCCAACTTACTCGGAAAAAGGAAGCAATGTCATCATCCAGTAGAATCACTCCATACGAAGACTATTTGTCAGAGTTTGGAAAAGATGTGGCATGAATGGTATTTTCTCTTGACCAAGCCCAAGTTGAACTTCAACATGTTAAGATCGAATGAAAATGCCTACGGGAGAAGTGGACGTTGATATAGATTACCACCCGAGTGATGTTATGCGAGCAACCAAAAGAGTATGTCATAATCGCACACCTTATCTTTATATAATATGCGGGTGTTATAAGGGCTTATGTAACAAGACCCTAGAAAAATTATTATGTACATTTTTTTAGTATAAAATAAATAATATACATTCTTTTTATTATTACTACTTTGTAAATGGTTTTTTATATAAAATAGAATTGTTTGTTAGTATTAAATTAAAAAAATCTACTATTGATGAATTAATGTATTTTTGAATTAAATAATATTTTAATAAAATAATATTAATAAATAAATTTTAAATATAAATGATCGTATAATTTCTAAGAATACAATAGTAATGATTACAATGGTTTAGAAGCCATTTTCATCAAAACCCATGAATATTCGACAAATACCAGTTTTTATTTTAGAAAAAGAAATTCAAATATTTAATAACATATTTAGATAAAATAAATATTATTTTTTTGGAATCAGGACATCAAAATATTTCAATGGTTAAATTTTCATAATATTTTGAGAGATTCGAATTTTTGGGTAAAACTTAAATTCCATTTAATTATATAATGTATTTTATGACAACATAATGACCTAATAGTGATGTAATAAAATACTATAAATATGATTTTCGTCCAATATATCTTTTAACATTAATATAATGTGATTTTATGTTTGTTTAATTAATTTTATAAAGCTTTTGTGGACCCTCCAAGACATATAATACATTTTAACATTTTAAAATGATTTTACTGAGAGTGTGACTAACCACCACATAAGTAAGCTTAATATTTTGAGATGTTCGGCCATTAGGATTATAAAATAAATTTTTCCACTCTGCTTTAGAAAAAACACTATAAAAACAATGGTATTGTTTGTTGTTTTGATTAGTTCAATGTGTAGTGTCTATAACCAAAATAGTGAATCATTCTCCCTCTTTCCATATATAAACCCACCATTGCTCCAAATACATATTCACCCAAATCCTTTGGAGCTCGAAAAAAACCCTGACCTGGCCTTTCTAGAATCCTCCCAAGGAAACCCATTTTCCCAATAAGCCTCTATCAATCCTCTCCGAAGCCTTTGGGATCACACATACAAGCAAGGGATTTCTTCCTTTCTAATTATTGTCCAAATTTAATTATGTTGTTATACCATTTTTTTCAATTAAAAATATTGGATTATGATTTTTACCTCCCCATATTTCATTACTTATATTTCATTGATTATATAACTCTTTCTCTCTCATTAATGCCTCCAATGTACACCGGTTACAATACCAAAGTTCCATAAATAATTTCTATCTTCTCATTTTCATTCAAGAAATTATTTTTTATTATGAATCTAAATTCCATTACATATATTGGTAAATGTATCTATATGAACCATTTACTTTAAATTTAATGTACATATGATGAGACACCCCTTTCTCTCTCATCAACCATTTATATAAATTCTTATGTCACACCATTGTGCTACTGGAATTGCACTGTGATTTTCCAAGCTAGTGTCATTGTGTAGTGAATACCATGACCATTTATATATAATGAATATTCACCATTATTCACATTTACTTATTTATTATTGAGTTTCATTTATGAATTCCACATTCCTTTATCATGTAATAAAATATGATGTTTAATGAATCGATGATTTATGATCCATGTGGCACATTTATGCATGAAATAAAATGATTAAGAATGGGGTGCTTTGATTGTTCTCCAATGCATTGGGTAAAGATTAGTACCATGATAGATCATGTGAAATGAGTTTTTACTCATGATAATTCAACTTAAATGATGGTTTATGCATTTTCCATGTGAAATGGGCCTTGGATCATTATAATATCATGTTATATGTTGATGCCACATTTCCATGTAATGATAATCATGCTATAAAATGCCTATATGTTCATGTTTTTTATATGACCCATTGATATTATTATTTCATGACATGAAATTTATTCTTAAAGTTATTAACTTTTTACTCCCTAACTGTGCTTTTTAGTTCACCCTTTTCTTATGCATGTTCTCATGTTATCCCATGCAATGCTAGGTACGAAGGAATGTGTGTGGTCATGTAAAAGAATTTTCAATAAAGATATGAATTTAATGTTTTATGTTTTTATGCAATTTCCATAACCCCAAATACAATAGGCCTCTCACTCTTCTATGTCTTAAAAAGTTACAATTTTATGTAATAAAACATGTTTATGTGTGTAATAATGAGTAGGGTTTTTAAAGATATGGTGAGAGATCAATATAATTTATTAATCATGAATAACATATTCAAAACATATCAGGGGAATATTTGATGTATTATTATAAGGAATTGTTTAAATAATATGATGACTTAAATAATAGGAAATAATTTATTTCAAATTATGTTTCAGAAACATTTACAGTGGAAACAATTTTAACCAAAAATAGGTGGATTCCATATATTTAAAAAAGGATATAGAAATGATTAATGAATGAAATATTATTTTATGTTGTGATACATTTATTTAGATTAAATTTTTTTATTTTAAAAATTAAATAATTATTTAATCTAAACAATATAGATCTAACAATTTAAATACCAAGGAAACTACATGTCTTCATGGGCGTATAATTGTGTTTTTGAAATTCCAAATTCAAGTATATTTGAAACTTGATAAATAATATGGGTATGAAAAATCTTAAAAAACATTCCTAAATAATATATCCACAGTGGTGGAAACATCTATTTAATATTGAAGTATAATTGAATGAAATATTTTTTAGAGTTATAGGATGTAACTATTTTTAAATAGAATGAATGATATTAAAATAACATTTTCATTAATTTGGATGATGATCAATAAAATATTATTGATATTTTTTTGAACATTATTTTTTTGAATCTAAGTCATCTAAATAGGAATAATGAACTAAATTAGAGAAGATATAATTTAATTTAAAAATGAATGTAATTTCGGTTTACAAAACACATATTTCTGAGATCGTTATTTTATTCACCTTGATTATTTTGACAATAATATTAACATTTTCAATAATTGTCCTTAGATAATTCATGTTAATTAAATTCTAATAATTATTTTATGGAAATATGGAATGTTATAAAATAATGACAAATTTTAACTAAATAATCTATCATTATACTTTGAAGATTTCAACTATGCAGATGATAAAAATTAAAACAAATATTATTACTGTATTATTTAGTTATAAATTGATTATGTGGGAAGAGAATATAGGAATGAAATGAAACATAAATATGGTTACATTATGAAATAATGGTATGGAATCATTCTATATTATGTCAATGATGAAATTTTATCAAGATTAGAGACCTTTGGGGAATATTTTATGAGAATGTATTATAAAAACAAGGATTATATATTTTAAGTAAATTTTCAACATAAAACAATAAATTGGAAAATATTATTATAAATCACTAGTCACATCATGAAAGACACATGAATGAAAATTCTTTAGTGGATAATATCATTATCTTGAACTAGACACCATCAAATTAATAAAAATTACATAGAATTCATGTTCACAATAAAACCAAATAATTATATTATTTCATATCTTACTTCATCAATATATAAATTATATTATCTACAGAGGAAAGGTATACCCTAATAAATGTTAATCATAGAGAATAGATAATTTATACAACTGGGAAAACAATGAGAAGGTTTCACACATACATAATGGTATTGGTGCTTCAAGACACAGACATGTTTTTCTTCATATAAATCAAATAATTATACCCAATACAATACTCCATTTGATGTGAGCTACTATAGGATCATAAAAATATAATTTATAGTATCCAAAATTGTAGTACTGCAATATAATAGGGCCATGTCACAAAGAAACACAAAAATAATAATACCTCATGTCTATAATTACAACAATTTTAATTTCTAATTTATTATAAAAACAAGAAAAATAATCTTTGATAGCTGATAAAAAAATTAAAATAAAAGTGTGATAGTGTAATTTTTTTGTCAATACTTGTATAAGTTTTAATTAAAATATATCACTGTTCGTTTCTATATTTCTTACTCATGACACATTCTATTGACAAAAAATACCATTTATTTAGTTGTATCATTCAATTTGTTATGAATGAATTATTCTATGCTGCAGTGGAATAATATTATTACTCACTTTCTCTTATTACAAATATAAGCACTCATCATATATCCAATTAATCATATATCCTCAACTATATGAGAACTATATCTAATCATAGGGAAACTAAAAATTAAATAGTACATGTAGTGTAAGAAATTAGAAATATAAGTTAGAGAGTGAAAATCCAAAATCCTCAAATATATTACTCCTTATCATAGTAAATAAATTTGATGAAATTTAAAGGAAAAATAACATTACATTTTTCCATTATGGACCATTATTATAATGAGAAACGTGTATAAAACATTAAATAATATAATGAGCTCAACATTCAAAATAATGCTCCTTGGATTTGGATAAAAATATTAATAATCAATAATATGATAGAACATTGAATAATATATAATAAATTAAATATATTTCAATGGTTCCAATACCCCCATTAACAATTCAATATAACCATTTTTTTATTGAAAATATAATTACTATTAGTATAATAAGACACACAATTTTATAAGTGATAGGATAGGTTAATTTTCCATTCAATAAAAACATTTTAATTTTTACTTATAATTGTCCTCATAGATATTAGAACCATGATAATTGATCATCTGGTAATTGTTTTTGTTTATTGTCTATTTTCATAACAAATATAAATTATATTTTATATATGTACAAAATATTATGGTTGAATTACTAAAGATAGATACATGGGTCTAATAGACTCTTCACATTCTCATTGTTTTATTTACCATGGATTTATGGCCTTAATTAGCTATATAAAGTGTAGTATTGTATAAAAAAATATTCCATAGACACTAATTTATATCTATATAAAATTTTAACTAATTTGAAAACGAATTTGGGATATATTTTCCAATCATTGAATGTTATCCAATATTTGTTAAGACTCACAATCTTAATTTGAATGGTTTACTTGGGATTCCTAAGGTTAGATTATGTATTTAGTGCAATTGAATGAAATAAATCCCACAAACCATATAAGACAAAATATAAACTTTCTAACTTATATATATATATTTTCTCTGAAAATAATTACAAACTAATGTTTTTAATGGAAATATCAAAAAAAATTAAATCATACATTGTTTTTATAAATTAATGGAATATATGAGTTGAATTAAATGTAATAAAACAATGACTTACTATACAATAAAAAATTATAATATATAATATTATAGAATAAAAATATGGATATGATTTTATAAAATCACACACACACACCTAATAATTTACATTCCATGGAATAATTATATACCTAAATGAAAATACCAAACTAACTCCAAGGTGAAAAACATTCTATGATTATGTTGAAAATAAAATTTATCATTTCGTATTCATTAAATAAAATTTATTTCCATTCTCTTCTCTCACATTTAAATTCTTGTAATATCATTTATTTTTGAATGAAACATGTCACAACCAACCTCACATTGAATTTATGTCACTTATCTATCCTATGTAAAATAAATGAATTGATATTATAATCTCAAAATTATGAAATTCAACAAAATTCACGGTTAAATATTAAAATCTATATATACAAAATCAATAAACATTTTCCAATCATGAATATTTTCATGGTGTTCATTGAGTATTAGGTATATGGGGTCATTATGAAAAATATAATTCCTAAAACATGATGGTTTAATACTAAAATTCAATACATGATCAATTATTCAAAACATTATTAAGATTCGCAACTCAACCCCCCCCCCCCCCTCCCATATGATTCACCCAACATAATTCCTGTTTACAAATATAGACCAATATGTCATAGAAATTTAATTACCATTAATTAATGTTCTTCTATTTTTTTATTTTTAAATTTTATTCATATAGAATATAAATGTAGGTGAATATATATATATTTAACTTAAATTATTTATTTATTTATTTCCAAAGACTAAATTGACACATTCAAATGATTATTTGAGTGATTCAATTACCACTCTCTTTTTTTGTGCTTTTTCTTTTTTAGGAGAAAAATAATGAAGTTACAATGATATACATGACTCGTGTAAGTTAACTAAAATTAAACCCTACGATAAATTCCCATAAAATGTCTATCATCCATATGATAATGCATACAATAAATTGATTCCTCAAGAAATTGAATAAACAATAATTTTACAATATAAACAAGAGTGAATGTATGAATGTAAAATGGGACTAGAATGTGGCTAACATATAATAAATATTATGTATCTAATGTGATTTATGAGGGATAATGTATGTTTTTGTATCAATGTTGATAAATAATTAGTTTTTCCAAAAATGTACTTAAATTTGTATATAAACTTTATTAGATCTTAAAATCTTTTATAATGAAGAAATTTATGTTTCAGACGATGAAAATAATACGTGTTCACCCAATAATTTGTACTACTGGGGAGATGTTGAAAAAACTGGTTGAATACCTCCTTGGTTGGAGAAAAACAATAATGGATAGTTGATAATCAGACATGGGTTTCAAAATTCCATCATACTCTTAATAAATCTATGAAAAAATTAAAATCCATTAAAATATTTTAGGTAAATATTCAGTTCAATCCATTTTTCAAAAATCAAGGATTTCCCTTAAAAAGAGGATGGTGTATAATTACTGATTATTTATATTCACATAGAATATTTAAAAAACATCAAGGAGAAATAAAGAAATGAAGAAAATAATAATTTCAATAAAAACATACAAAAAAACAATATGTTGAATTTTGCAAATACATATACCTTACTATCCCTCATTTTACGTCATTGAACAAAAATTTTAGATAACAAAATAAGTATATTTGAGAATTAAAAACTATTTTTTATTTCAAATGGATCTAGTAAATATATTTTATAACTAAATATCTATTACATATAGAATAAAACAAAATTATATAATTTATTCCTAGAAAATTAAAATTAAAATAAAAATGTTGTAGAGAAAAGATATCTTGGTTATCCCTCACGTGGTGTTACAATTGTACTACCTAAAACTAAGAATTACAAGTGAGTTAAAACTTACAAAAAGGTGGTTGGGGACTATATGGTATAAAAACATGTGTTTTTTTCCTAATTCCTCTTACAAAACAAAGAGAATGGAGACCCCAAAAAAGAAAGGATATGTGACCCTTATTGAAAAAATAAGTGGAGAAAAGAGACATAAGTGGGCGTAAGTTAATAAGGGGTAATCCGTCTAATTTATTGTGATTTTTTTTGCTAGATGAGTTGAATATTTTATGAGTCAACAATCTCATAACCACAATATACTTAGCATCTTGATCTTATTGAACTACTTTCACTTTTGTGGTTCTCTTTTCCAAAATCCACCTTCATCACCTCCTCTATGGGGTGTTCTTTACCATCTTCATCAATCTCTATGGAAGGTCTAAGTGTTTATACTATAGAAGAAACACATATATAGTGAGTAGAGATTTTTAACAATGTAAATAAATCATGTGATTCTAATGTTATGTCCAATCAAATTTTCTCAACTAGAAGATTTAGTTATTTTTACAAGACCACATAGAAGAAGATATCGATTTGAGGCAAGGAATGATTCTTTAATATAACACCACTATCTTCAATTTATTTATTGAATGTGGGAGGGAGATAATTCTCAATTAATTAATCTGTTGGTTGGTGATAATATTTTTTGTAGTATTTCAAGAAATCAATGATCCCCTTAGTTTATTTTAAAAGGCATTTTTTCACATGGTATTATTTAATGTCTTTGGTAAACTCACTGAACATATCCTCATTATAATTATCTATATGAAAAACTACTAATTATTTTTCCATAATATCATATAGTTCATTAAATGAATGTCATGGATAATTAACATTGTAATCCACTTTTAAATTTTGTGTTTTTATAAATGATAGAAACTTATTTAATTGTTTTACAAAAAATTAATGTAACTAATTTGACCACCCCAAAAAATGATGGTAAATTTTGATGGGATAAGTTATGTGAATATTTAAATAAAATATTTAAAATCCATTAATGAAATATAATTTTATTCATGGGTTATCTACTAAGGTTTCCCATAACCAATCAATATCCCCAATATCACTAATTATAATATTTTTAACATTTTTTTCCAAACAAGAAAAATAAACAAAAAACTATTTTGATTTATTTTGAAAAAATATAAAAGAATATAATTATAGAGTTGGGTTGTGACCAATCCATGAATAAATTATACATTAAAAATAACATTTCTCAAGTTTGAATTGTTTTTAAATTAAACCATTTAATGAACAAAATCAATGTTATTCATTTATTCCTCTCATGATGAATGAATAATATTACCCTACAAGTGATGAGTACTGAAACATATTTTCTCCACATATAGTTATAAAAATCTTTTATAAATCCATATAATGATTTTTCTTCTACGTCATAACAACAAAATCCATTTTACAGGATTATAGAATTGAAATATTTTAGGTAGGATATAAAATTAATAATAAAAGAATGTTAGGGACAATCACCTATTTCTCAAATATACTACTCATTTACATGGTAAATGATAATTATGAAATTAAATCCTCAAATATCATTTAAATAATACACCATTGGGCAATATAAAAATGTGATAATTGTAGATCACGATAAAATTGATCAATAAATCCATATTTAAATTAATGATCTTCGTTTTATTCCAATAAAAATAATTGTTCATCAATGGAGATAGAATGAAATAATATAAAAAATGAAATCTCTATTAGTGGTTTCTATCATAGGATATTCCAAACCAACCCTCGTATTTTTAAATTTTCTAACTATTTGTAATGGATATGGATGTACCTTTTTATAATAATGAATGGTGTAAAATTCAACCTCAAATTCTTTCCTTATAGAATTCACATCTATATTACCCCATATATAGATGAATAGTAGGATAATATAATATAGTAATTTTATATTGGTATTAATTATTTTCCCAAAAATAATCGTGAAAATTTTATATGTATTAAAATGTTTATGAAAGGATTACTAAATGTGGATTCACTGGTCTCGATGTCTCTCCACAATATTGTGATTCATGATTAATAAAGGATTAATTTTGATTATTAGTTATTCAAATAAATTTTCCTATAACTATTATCTATATATACATAAAAAAATTATATCCTTTCAAACATAAATTATATTCATAGGTACCTATCATTGAAATTCAACCATGATGTCGAAAAAATCCTTGGACCACCTTGAATGCTTCCTTTGGGGCGCCTATGTTTGGATAAAGAAATTTGTCAAGTTTATTGAAATGAATCCTTGTAAATATATAATACCTATTTTTTAATTTTTTATAACTGTTGTAGCATAGTTTTTCATTATAAAAATCTTATTTTTTCGTTGGAAATATAAAAAATCACTTTATAATTTATTATTTATAATTAATGAAAAATATGAGTTGAATTCATCATAAATAAATTATGGGATACTAGTCCACAATGAAATTTTGAAAAAAAATTTTATGGATGAATACATAGGATAATTTTCTACATTATCATCGATTGAGTGGGAGGAAAACACTGTTAAACATATTACAAATCCATTTGATTATTTTTGTCCTTATCATTATAAATTCTAATATCAGTTTAATTTAACAATTTTTTTATATATGAATAAAAATCACTAAAAGATATAAAATATATTTTTTTTGTTTGATTTTAGAAGATTCTATTTAAGTGTTCAATATTGATTATTATATAATCTCTCATTAATTTAGTTTTTAAAATTATAAAATGGAGATAATAAGGATTTAAGGTGGGGGAAGAAAATATTATTCTGTTGATTCAGTTACATTATTATTTATAATTTGATTATCATTAATATTTTCTATTTTAATTTTATTGGTTCTATTATCATCAAAATGGGAACGATGTCTTATATTTGTAGTGTGCTAACATGATCCTATACATTTTATACTATTATACTCACAAAATACATTGTATATTAAATAATAAACATAAGTTATATAAATATATGTATATTTATTTATTTTTATAATGGTTGGAGAAGAAGCCTCAATTTATTATTTAATGAAAATACCTCTTTAGTGTGGGTAGAGGGAGACCCATTACATAGCCTGAAGGTGTAACCACAAGTGGCCTGAATACAAGTCTTGAATTTCCATTTTTCTTCCAAAGGACACCTCAGAGAATAGTAAATCTATAGTACCCACACTGCAATAGTACCTCCTAGAGTACTTCCACAACTATAATACCTACAACTGTGCCTCTGCCACTAATTTGATGTTGCTACAACTATTCGGCTGCTACTATAGTACTGCTACATTGCCCTGCTATAGTACTGCTACATGTATATATGTCGAAATATTAAAATATTTCAAAAATATATTCCCACATTTTTATATTTCCATAATAGTTATAATTTCTTTTTCGATTGATATGTTTCCAAATTACATGACACCACATATAGATATGAAACTTAATTATTGAATTGATGTCACTAGAAACCCATTTGTTTCACGGTTTTTGTAAGTAAAAAGTATTTTTCATTTTTAGGTCAATCGAATTGATGAAAACAGTTATCCTATTGATGTGAATATCTTACACAAAAATAAACTATATTTTTTTTTAAAGTCAGGTATTATTGTTATAATTCATAAAAATGTATTATATATCATATTTTAATTCGTGTAATAGTTATTTAAAAATTAAAATTTGAAAATTTAGAGTGTTTCATGGAGACATAATAATTATCATTATAAATCATAATATTGTCCAACACTGATGATATTTATTTTTAATGAAATTATTATAAGATTACTAATTAATTTAATTATATTTTAATTCTATAAAGAAGGTATATAGTGTCAATATGTATTCCTACATTCATGTGGAAACCCAATGATTGTTTGAATAAAATACATTTCATTATATTATAAATATTTTAACTCGATAAAATAAAGATATATATGAAAAAAATATATTTCAAAATACCATATAAAAATCTAATTAAAAAATAGAATTAGTATTGTTGATAAATATATCATTCAACTCTTCAAGAAATACAATTTCATATTATTTGATTTATTGAAAAGTAAGAAGAAAAATAATAATATTTAGTCACAAATAATTAATGAAAAAATATAATATAGGTGAATAATGTTTTCCTGATATTCACATTGGAAACATATATATTTATTATAGAAGACATAACCATATATTGTTTTCTAAGATATATTGTATGATATCTATTATAATAATAAGTATAAATTTAATCATATCTTGTCTAAGTTATAACATGTTAAAAAAAAATTGGAAGTGGGGTCAAGGATAATCCTTTATAAGTATGACTCATCAAAAGATCTTTTAACCTATGAATATCATGTTTTTTCAAATTTCACTGAACTGTGATATCACATGAAATAGTATATATAATATATGATAGCTTATTAACTATGTTATGTCTAATTCCCTATAATAATCTTATGTATGTTTTATCATTCAATTAGAAGGAGTTTTACAGAAATGTATCTTTCTACATGAATAATTGATTGTGATAGATCATTCATCGTAACACATATACAATGAATGATATATTGTTAATTCCAAAGGGGAATTATAAATTTGGTTATATCATCCCATTAATAAACTAGTGAAAATAGGTATCGACAAAAATATTTTGGAAATATAGTTTTCCATTTTGTGATAGGATATTTCTTACCATCAATTTTTAGAACATTTTAGTTTGATAACATTTGTTTTTTGGGAAAACCATGTTTCTGATATAATAATGTTCACTCATAAACTAAATTATTACCCTATTACTTGAGTCTTATTTATGTTATATGGCCCTATTAAGAAAATAGGTGATACATTTTTAGTTAGTTGATCATTGATGCAATGTCATTCAAGTAAGACAATACAGATCCAAGACTCATAACTTGGTTTATGAATGTCCCCAATAATTTTTTATTATTTTTATATACATTTGACTATAATCATTCCACTAGTACCTTTATTATATTACGTGAGTTATATTACATTTAAAATATATCATCTATATATATGTATTTATTGATTTATTTTCTATTGGGTAGAATCATTGTGTGCTGTTTATTTTTATACTTGTTTCTAATGAGAGTAATGATTTGACGATATTTATTTCAATATGTTTTTATAGTTATCCATTTCTGAATGTATATTCTCCACCCCTATTTATATCACCACTCAATGATAGTTAGAATCCTTTAGTGTACATAGAGGGGTTCTTGAGTTGTTTCGCACATGGTTTCATCACGTATGCTCAGAAAATAGATGGCGATATTTCATTGACGAATATAATTATGTCAATCTTAAATATGTGGGTGAATCTGTAGATGAAGGTGTTAGGACATGAAAATGGTCTAAGAGGAATTTTAGGGAAGAAATATTACATTGTCCCCAAGCCACTAGACTATATTATTTCACCAACTTAATAGATAAAATTCTCCAATGTAAAATATTTAAACTCATTTAAAAAATGTGTGGCTGATGCTACAACATCAAAACCCTAGAAAAATTATGATCACTTTCTATGGTTGATTTGATGATAACGTGTCGCAATGTACCTCACCATGTTTTTTATTAGGAATACATAAATATATATATATATATATATATATTCATCTTTTATGATATAATTCTGGATGTTATATAATAATGGTGGTCAATGATCGTCCGGATTCAATTTCCATATCACATGGATAATAATATTATTTTTAAATAAGATGAATCAAACTTCAATTTATGTAGAAATATATTTAAATGAGTGGATCTACATAGAAAATTGTGTTATAAACCATAATATTTATAGATTAAAATTATTAAAAACATTTTATAAAACTATTATCATTGACCGATGAAAATTTAAATGGTTCATTAGTGATATGAATTCTAAAACAACATGAGGATACCAAAATAAATGTTCAATTTATATGATGAAATATATATTTATTTTTTGTAAATGATTTTCCAAAAAACCTTCCTATTATATTAATGTTTATGGTAAAATTATAATTCACAATGTGAAATAATAACTATTATCCCTATGGATTGAAAACTTCATAAAAAGATTTGGGAAACATTATATTCTCCATTATTTCTTAAGTGTTCTCACACATTATCATGTAATAACATCAATACATTCATGATCTAATTTCACTAATATGAAATGAAATTTATATTTTCAGATTTAGGTTTATGAGGCCATAGATTTTACCCTTTATGGTGGTATAATCTTACCAAGACCTATTATCAGACCATTTTTAAAGGCCTTTGTGCCCTATTAGAAAATGTTCTTCAGACCTAGTCTAATTAAATATATTTATTACAGTTTTTTTCAAAACATTTTATGGGGTTTTTTTCAACTCAATGAAAACATATATAGGGTGTGTGTGTTATTTTGAATTCTTACACCCCTTAGTAATAATTTAAATAATAATTGTTACCACCACCACCACCACTATTTCTATGACTATGAAAAAAACTAGCACAATAATTACTATTGATATTATTATATCTCTCAACCCCTTGTGAAGTTGTATATTTATAACATTAGATAGGGGGGTCTACTTGAGGCCTTAAAGTGACTAGGGTACAACTTCCAAGTAATTTTTTTAGGTTGTTGAAACATGGGATTATATATGAGTTTTTATTTAATTCATTTTATATATTCTATAGAAAATAAAATTTAGTTGTTGGCTCATCAAAATGTGTCCTGAATGATATACATATATATAATATTTTTCTTAATTCTCATTTAATAAATTTTTTTAGGGTATTATTATTTTATATTTAACTACATTTAATATACTCTTGTATCATACAGTGGTAGTTATGATATCCACATAATGTTTATTCATGTGTGTGATTACATTTAAAAAACATTTAACTAAATAACTATATATTTATTATATTTTCACTATTAAATATTTTATTTAATAATAAATTATTTAATGGTGTAATTTTAATTAATTGGGTTCCCTCCTGAAATGAATTATTAGATATTTGATAATGATTATAGAGTAATTTTGGTTGAAGTATCCTATATGTGGTGTGAAATAGTATGATTGGTGTGGAAAAAAATTATTTATACTTTATTTTATGGTTTAATGGTAGACATATGAATATAATTTTTTTGATGGTTATGAAATATATATATTTCCACTTTATCATCTACTTAGGTCTAATTGAGAATGATAGAAAGATAATTCCCCCATCAAATTTTATTAATAGATCCCTAACTCTAGAAAAGTGAATCTTTTTTGTAACTTATCACGGATTAGGGCCTTCCCTACGGAGAGCCCACACTTGTTTTTGTTACACCTTGTTTTTACCACATTATAATTTATGTTTTAGGGTATTTTTTATAAATAAAGATTCAAAGTAATGGAGAAAAAATTTTAATCTTTAGTTAATTTGTATACTCGTGGAATAATTAGTTTTATTTATACCCTTAATTTTAAAACATTATTGTTGTAGTTTTAGTTAGTGATTATTGATATATAGTATCCTAATAGAATATATTAAAGGTAATTCATGATATTTTCTATGAGTAAATTTTTTCATAATGCGTTTATAAGAATATGTAAAGAGAATTCATGATTTGGAGAAAATATAAAATCAAAATGATAGATTTTAACCATAAAATCACATAAATAATGAATTTCCTCTAACCATGTTATAATATTTTTCAAATTGGGTTCTCTATTTTGATATGGTACTCAATGTATTATTTCATATTCATTTCAGGATACACAATCATTCCATATATTTCAAGTTCATAAGAATAGTTTTTATTGAATGAGAGAAATCATAGTATATAAAGGAAGTATGAAATTTTCATTTACAAGGAGGTTTAATTAATTTGAATTCATGTTATCATTTTGGTATAGTTAATTATTATTATAACCCATATCTTTGATGTTATATTTTCTAGTAGAAAATTTATTTTTTTCATCCATATGTAGGATATGGGAGCTAATAAAATGGAAGAATATGGGAGGAGTATAAAATATTCACGGGATTATAAGTCTAGATTATAAATATTTTAAAAAGTGGATTCATGGATATATTTAAAAGATGCTATATAATTTTATAAATTTTATAAATAATAAACTTCTAAAATTTCCTAATTTATATGATAATGACAGTACATTTTTTCATATTTCTTTCTATATCTTGATAAATATCAACATTGAGTTGGGGTTTTTGGTATCCAATATAAAGTATAAAAATAACACTTTCAACTATGAATCTATGTCGTGTTAAAATAAATTTCCATTATCTATATAAATTATTTATCAACAATGTATGGATATTACTACCAAACACCATTATAGTAAATTTTGTGGTGGAATAATTCTCCAATTGTATTTGAATATTTTTTCTTACTATATTGAGAAGAATATAACACATGAATAACTATTATATAACTACATATAATTTTTATTCCTTGTAAGTAATCATTATTATTCATAAAAGTGGAAATAAATAATGAATTTTTCATCTTATGGAAGTCTCATTTGGATTATTATCTAAGTGATAATATTGATGAGAATAAATGAAAGATAATGATGAGATGTTTTAAAATAATAGTAATTAATATTGTAATATGATTTATATATTATTGAAAAACTATTAAGGCTATATAAACATCAAATAAAACCAAATTAAGGAAATAATTATTTTGAAAAAAAAAATTTAGAATGAATAATTAAGCACATCATAGTTAATTACACAAGTAAGTTGGGTATTATTTTAATTAAATCAATTAAGGGAACTAATATAAATAATAACCATGTTAAGGTATGAAAAAAACCAATTCATGGTTATTTTTTATGATAAATTTATTAAGGATGATAACAATAAATAAACAATGGTTGTGAATATGAACCTGGTACATGCATGGAAAGATAACTTTATACCATGTTTATGGAAAACACATGCTAATGTGTTTCATAATTATTTAACATTAATTTATTGTGGGTAAACAATGTTGTATAAAGAATTAATTATTTTGGATATTGGTGTTAACGGACATTGAAATATTAATGGTTTTATAAATAAGCTGATGTATTCATAAACAATGTCATGTTATAGAGGAAACATTATCATGGAAACATCACGTTATTTTATTATTTCACTATTTAACATTAATAGAAAAAAATAATGGTTTTAATTTATACATTTTTTTGGAGACAAATTATTATGGGCATAGGAATATGGTTATTAAATTTTTTAATAAAATTAGATCAGGAATATGAATTACAATTGAGATATAAATTATCATGGTTTCAATTAATTAAAAGAGGGGAAATTATAAAAAATGTTCCTTTTTTCAGGTGAGAAAATTCAACCTTATTTTTTGAATATTTATTTGATAATTTAATAAATTTAATAGTTGGAAATATTTTAAAATTGTTATAAAATTATATAAAAAATCTTCATATTTGGGTATCCTAATTCATTTTGATATGATTCAGTTATATAATAGTAATTTTTAAATGTCATATCTAGAAATCGTGTACCACATATGTTGAATACTAGACACATAAATCGTTTTGAGACCAATTGGGACTCAGGATTGCATATTAACTATTAGTGGTATGTTAGAAGATATGTAATATCTATATATATAAATATATATTTTCTCATATTATGTTAAATAATTCTGAAATATTATCTTACTATGATAGTTATAATGACCTAGACTTAAACATTACATAATCTGGAATTAAATGAATAGTTAACATTGAGGATCTTTTTTTGGTTTTGAGTTTTAGAGAATTAGGCCATAACTATTACAATAAATCTAAAAAATCACAAGGCACACACTTCTACTCAGTTTCAATTTTTTTAATAAAATAACTCTTGAAAAAAAGGAGTCATGTATCATCCCATGTTTTAAACATCATGAATTTTCCATGATCCCATCCTTTACCCTATTCATCTGCAGGTCCTATGAGAATCATTTCAAAACTTGGGATAAGCATAAATTGCTCAGTAAGGGTTATAAAACAATGAAAAAAGATATTATATCATCCTTTCAAATATAACATAGGCTCTTTAACATACTCATGAAATCATAAGATTTATGAATAACACATAGAAAACATAAATCATAAAGGTAACTTGTGGCATTCATATCATACATACATTGTAGCTATCACAACTATGAAGGGAGTTACATTTGGAATACCTATCATAGTATATTCCCCAAATCTCTTATGAGAAACATTCACATTTACCTTTGTCATGTTACCCAATGCATTGGAGGGCTATCTCGGGACCACCAACCCTATGTTTATCACAGAACCACCCGTAAATGTAAAAAATTACCATGAACTATAACATATTCGTAACTCATAAAACAAACATAAAGTAAAGATAACATTTCCACATATCAATCAATATATATCATTTAAATATATTGACATAAAAAATCTATTATCAATACCATTTTCAATAAAAAAATACATAAAAGAGTATATGGTATTTATTTTCCTTTTAAAAACATTACGGCTTATCAAGAAAGTCAAAGATCAAATAATATTCGCGGCGGTGGAAAGGTCATTGTCACCGCTTATGATAAAAAGAAACATTCTTTTTCTATCCTTTAATAAAATATTCGTATAAAAATATTAGTTTTGAATAAAAATAAAAGTCAAAGGTGTTTATAAAGAATATAAAATTATGTCATGTATTAAACAAAATATTCCTCAATGAAAGGAGATCGAGACGAAGTCCCTTACATAATGTCCGACATAACCTGTTTGTTCATTAATCTCTTGAATGATAAGATAAAGCTAAATTATAATTTCTTAAGAACCATTTTTACCTTTATTATTCTTCTTATATTAATTAATACAATGTTATAAACATTAGGTAATCTTTTATGTTAATATTGTTCGTTTTGTGGATATTTGGTACTTGAGTCAAAAATAGACTTCTTATAATTAAAAGTTTTTCGCATGGTCAAAATTTCATTATATCCAAAATGATATTCATGATTAACATATCTTATATAGCATATATATACAGTATATAAATGTATTTATAATTGTACATTACATTTTTAGGTAAGAAATGAAATGCACCGTTCATTGAGACGGTAAGTTGTACGTAATCATGAAAGCTACTTTCATTTCAATTTATTATTTTAATGGAATTAAAACATAATGATAAATATGTATATTATAACTCCATTATAATATCATATATAATATCATTAAATCCATCCATTATACATCCCACATATGGCATTAACGAGTCATATCGCTTTGAGGGGGTGGTAGTCCGCACTTCCTCAAATGAAATAATCATGATTATCCATAATGGAACCCCTAAAGGTATGGTATAAATGAAAAATATAGAAGAATAAAGAAAACATAAACATAATATATATCATATATAAATATATTTTCATCTTAATGACCAACATTAGAGGTGGTAGGAGATGATCGAACAATCATCGTTTCATGAATGGTTAATTTTCCATTCACAGAAATAGTATGTTCTTCACCCATTAGATAGAATTTTGTTTAAGTGTAGTTTGAATAATTCTCATAACATCATTCTAGTATATTGAGGATACTGGTGTTGTTATAAAACATTGTAATAAAAATATTTTAGGGTTTTTAGAAGTAATATAAAAGAAATGATGTTAAGAGAAACAGTTACCTTAAATTTGGGTACCTCCCATCGGTTTGAACCAAAATGGATTCTTGAAGTTTGTTCTTTATAAGGTAAGGCTTCTAGGATGAGTATAGGGATCTTGATAGATTATTGGAGTATAGTTTGGATGAGCCTAGGGGCTTGGGAGGTGTTTGTAATGGGTGAAAATTGAGGTATTTTTATTAGGGGGAGGAGGGGCTCTTTAGGAAAGTTGAGAAATATTAGTTTACTATAAACTTTTCTTCAATGTTTAAAGATCAAAAACTCATTCCAGTTGATGATAAGATGGATAGAGTTGGATATGAAATCATCCAATAATAATTGGGAAATTTTTGGATATTGGTTTAATATTTATAATCTTTTTTATATAAATCATTTATCTATGAGTTAAATACTGCATCATTATTGTGACATTAGTAATTTAATTTATTTTATGTATAAAAATTATAAAATATATTATATAATGTGGGGAATATTTTTATATTTCCAATTAATATTTATATTCAATAAGATAACTTATATAGCCCCATGTAAAAATTTATTTTGTAGAAGAAATATGTTTATGTCATTTTTGCCTTTACTTTTTGTTAATTAAAATAAAGTGTCATTATCGCTCCCATGTGGCTCCATGGGTTCCCAAAATCGACCCAAATATGAACACGGTAATAAATTACTCATAGAATAATGTTATCATAAGTGTTAAAGTAATTTCTATTTATTATAATATTCTTTTTTACTTTGAATTACCCTATTTAAGTTTAATTTTGGTCAATAAAAGTCAAAAGTTACTATTCAACAAAAAAATTATTTACATCTTACTGAACCACATTTTATTTACTAATAACAACCATTTATGTCAGATATTCAATACTCAATCCACAGAAGTGGTAAAATTTTATTTAATTGAAAATGTTAGTTTTTAACTACTACTTAGTGGTTTCACTATTCATAAAAAATTGATGTTTTTTTGAAAACTACCAAAAATTTAGCCTAAGCTATATTTGATATTCAGAATTAAAAAATGATTTCTATTTTACCAAATTCAAAAATTAGATGTTGCATTAATTAATTTAATAGTAATTCCTGTTGTCAAAACAAATAAAATGTTTTTATGAAAATATAATTATCAAAAGATTGATAGATGTTTTTTTCCAATTTCAAAGTGAAATTAATTCCAATGACCAGAATTAGATTAAATTGAAAAAACATAATCTATTTACACTTTTAAAACAATTAAAATGAATATCAATCCATATAAATAAATTAGATTAAAATTCACTTTTGTATTACAATACAGTATTTTCACTATTCATAAAAATTAAATTAAATCATAAAAATACCAAAAAATTTACCCAAAGTAAAATATGATGTCATGATTCTAAATAAGAATATTATTTGGGAAAATAGAACATATAAAATGACCAAAACCAATTTAATGAGGGTTCTCCATCAAAATGCAGTAAATCTACCTTTGAAAGAATATTAGAGTATTAATGATTAAAATTAGATTCATTTACATTTTAATCCACTAAATTTCACTGGAAAACAGAATGCCTCATTTCTAATTATCATTTAATTCCAATGTCTCAATATGAATTTTACACATATAAAAACTTATTAAATGGACAATGATATCTAGGCATGGGTAAACTTCCTTAGGAAAGGAAATTTTCCTTATAGAAGTAAAACATGGGTAAAATGAAATTTGTCTTATGAAAAGGTGTTAGTGATTTTCAAAACAAGAGGAATGGTAAAACCATAAAGAAAGCCTTATTGACTCAATAATATCCCCCTTTTTGGAAATCACAAATATATTTATGAAAAAGAATATAATGACTCAGAATAAATTTCTATAATTTGAGATTTAAATCTTGTCTCCCTTTGTTAAGGGACAATGGTGAATACGACTAACTCCCCCATAGGCTTTGTAACTATAATGATCGTATTCTAGATTTAATGATAAAGAAATTTCATTTGAATGTGTAAATCATCGTAATGAGAACTACCCCTCAAATAAACACCCTCTTACTTAGGGATAGTTCTTCTTTAATTATAAATTTTTCTTCTCCCTTATTGATTTATCCTTCTCCCTTTTTTGAGTACTATTTCGGTCTCCCCCTTTGTGATTTTCAAAAAGAGTTTGAGGGAAATGAAAAACAATAAAGTACATGAAATATTAGTTTAGAAAACAAAACAAATTTAATAACCAAATGTTTCATTATGATGGAATGAATTAGTAGAAGGGAAAAAATATAACAAAATATTGGAGTGGTCTATTTTGTTTCTTTTTCCTTGGGTATTAGCATCATGAAAATTGTCTTCAGCTTCTTCATTTCTTTATGATAATCTTCATCTTTCTTTTCTAATGCCTTGATCCTGTCTTCCTAAGACTTTAGGACCTATTCCTGAGCCTTCAAGGCCTCTTCACAAGACTTTAGCAATTCATCATGCTTCACTTTCTTTTCTTCCATCTCACTCTGAAGCTCCTTTTCTGTTTTCAAGATTTGAACAATATAGCTCAGCTTCCCATTTAGATCTTTTACATCCTAAATCTGAGAACTTTTTTCTAGACATAGCTTTTCATAAAAACTATTTCTATGATCATTGAACAATGATTCTTCAGTGTCAAAATCCACATTGACATCTTCTTGAAACTGTTCAAGCACACCGAAATAATCATTGATTTTCTTCGACCAAAGAGTCATTTTTTGTAGGATTTTCTGTGTGCCTCATAATTGATCAGAAAATTCTTATATTCTGCCACAATCTTTACACATTTTTCCATCACCATGGATACAGATTCTGACTTTTGGTTCAAACTGTGTTGTAGCATCTGTCATCTAGAATCAATTGTGGGAAATATTGGAATAGTATCAACCAGCTTCTTTAGAGAATGTACAACAAAATAGTTCCCTATAGTAGATGACTCTGAATCTGAAAATTTTCTTGGATATTTTTCTTCTTCTATTTCCAATAGCTTTCTCTTTGATGAACCACTTACTTCTTTATTCCTCAAAATTTATTTTGTTGGAGTATCCACCACTATTTGTTTTCCCTTACTGAACTTTGGAATGACCTCTTCATCAGGGGATTTGTGTTCACTTCCCGAAAGTTGAACAATCTTATCTTCATCCAATTTCTCTTTTCCATCTCCAGCTTCAACATCCTCAGGTTAGATAAAGTCATGATTGTGACATTATTCTTCAGATATCTTGTTTAACTCTTATTCATATCCTTTCTCATCAACTCCTGGAGTAGGAATTTTTTTACGATCCATCTTGAGAAGTCCGAATTGACAACTTATAGTATTGGGTTCCCTTATCTTGATATACATAAACTTGTGTAATTATATAATCAGAGCTACCACTACTCTCAGATTTTTTCACATTTTCTTCAGCTTTATTTTCATCCACAGTTATATCTTGTTGCTTTTCGGGTGACATAAACCTCTTTCCGAGAGTATTGGGAAATTGTTCCACCAGGAAAGATTTCTTCATTGGGATGTTCTCGAAAGAAATTTATGTTTCCTTAAAAAGGATTTGAACAATATATTCCTCAGACATTTTCTTCTTCATAATCTTCTCTTTATCCTGTTTCTCTAGCTCATTAGTAGCTTTTTCTTTTAAGGACTTAGCCTTGGCAGGATCCAAACCAAACTGTGGCTCCCCTGGTTTCTAATTTTCTTGTCCACCCTCCACATTGCTACGACTTCATTAGGGTAGGATTTTATCTTTTTGGGTTAAGGATGTGCGGATTGGTATTCCTTGGATTTGGGGGGTTTTGTTTTATTCCTATACTTTCTACAGCTTCCTTTTCATATTGGCCTTCTTTGAGGGTTCAACTTTCTAAAAATGTTCTGGATTTGCTTCTTCCTCTTCCACTAGCAGACCTAAATACTCCCCTATCTCCTTATAGAAGCCAACATTCATTATTTTGAGGGTGTTATCACTAATCAGCATCACCTTGAAATTTCATGGCTTGGAGCTATATGGGAACTTGACAGATTCAATACACCAAAAAATCAACTTTGAAAGCAATGTCAGATACATAATGATCTCAGCTCTGAGGTTCCCATTCTTGATGTTTTGAATCGTAATGAGGATGTGCCACATCAAATTGATTTTACTTATATTTACCAAAAAAATATAAGATGTACATGTCACTTTTACTAAGGGTGTCCTTGTAACCCTTCCTCGGTAATATTAGACCATGCACCCATAATTGTAGAATCCGATTATTTATTGGAAGACGGGAAATTATGGTTGTATTTACCTCATTATGACCATGGCATTCCATGGACATCACCTTGATGGATCTTCCCTGATCTTATGGAAGTATGTGTGAGCAAAAATCATCTTCCCCTTCATATTCCATCCCCTCCAAACTTGCAGCCTTGGTGTAAGATAGATTGTAAGTATTTCCATAACTCTTAAAGGATAATTTTTCTCTACCCACTTCCTTGAAGAAACAAATTGATTCATAGAATTCTATGAGAAGATCTGGATAGACTACATCTCGAGCTACGGTCTTAGAAATAGCTATACATTCCAAGCCATTGAGCTGGATATTCTTGGGAATAATTGAGTCATAATTATTGATGAAATTTGGGGGCACCAAACTCTCCCTATAAATTTTACACTCTGAAATCGCTTTCACAGTAGACATACCCTTATAAGGGGATTCTGCAGACATTCGGACTTGAGGATCATTGAGATATTCGGAATGGACTTAAGAACTAAGGCAGATCTTCGAGACACAAAATCTTTGAAAACCTATGTGGGACGAACCTTCGGGGTTCCTATATATAAGCGATGGAATTGACCTTTCATCTTTCAAAACCAATCTAACAGTTGAACAAATCTCTGATCTGATCTGATGGTTGAAACAATTCCAATAAAGAAATCTTGAATTCGATCTTTTTAGGTTTTGAGAAAAACATTCAGAATTATGGAGAAATGAATCTAAAATATTAAGAGAAAATACCAGAAATAAAACTGAATACAAAAACATGAGTAAATAAATCATGTCTTTCAGATTGGCTTGGAAGATTATTCTTAATAGGTGATATTTATCATGAATAAAATTTGACTATGAAAAACTCACTATGAAAAAATTTACTACGAAAAACTTAAGATATAAAAGTTTTATTTCAAAAACTTTGAGTACCAAAACTCGATTACGAAATGTTTCCATTACGAAAATTTCCATTATGAAATTTTTCTTTAAAAAAATTCTATTACAAAAATTTCCATTACAAAAAATTCCATTACAGAAACTTTGAAAAACATTATACGAAAATTTTCATTACGAAAAATTTTGAAAATCTAACTATGAAAATTTTGTTTTGAAAAAATTCAAAAAATATACCTACGAAAATTTTCATAAAATTTAATAACAGATGTACTCCCCCATATGAAAATGAGTTCATTACTGTAAGAAGATTGGTTGAACAGAATGTTAATGAAGGAATTTTACCTTATGGTTATCATTCCTACCTTTTTTTAATGTATTCAAATCTATCGACAAGTAAATATTTTGTAAAAAATCCGAAATTTGATGTTTCATTCTGATAAATTGAAGAATTATATCTCCTTTTAGTGTTTGATCCATAAGAATGTGATGCCTAATATCTATGTGCTTTGTACGAGAGTGATGTGAGTTGTTTTTACTAATGGTAATGGCACTTGTGTTGTCACACAAAAGTTGAGTTTTGATAAAACTCAAGCCATAGTCTGTGAGTGTGTGTTGCATCCACAACACATGAGCACAACAACATCTGGTTGCTACAAATTTAGCTTTAGCAGTGGAAAGTGATGGAGAACGTTTCTTCTTTAAAGACCAAGAATATAATGAATCTTCTAAGAAACGACAAGTTCCGAATGCACTCTTTCGTTCCATTCTACATCCACCAAAGTCAGTATCCAAAAAAAAATAGGATATAATCATTTCTATAAGTATAAAGTAGTCCTAAATCCATGGATCCCTTTATGTAGTGAAAAATTCTTTTCACTGATTTTATGTTAGATTCTTTAGGATTGGATTGATATCTTGTACATAAGAATTCTAAAGACATTAAGTCTGGACGAATATCTGTTAAGTAAAGTAAACTTCCTATCATAACTCTAAAATATTTATGATCTACTGGTTTCCTAGATTCATCAATATCAAGTGTGTTTGAGGTAACAATGGGAGTACTTATACTCTTATTTCTATCATATCCGTACTTTTTAGGAAGATATTTAATATACTTATGTTGGGATATATAGATTCCTTCTGGTTTTTGAGAAATTTTAAATCCAAGGAAAAATATTAACTCACATATCATACTCATTTCAAACTCATATTTCATTAGATCCGCAAAAGAATCGGTTAAAGATTGCTTAGTTGAACCAAATATAATGTCATAAACATAAATTTTAACAATCAAAACATTTTTCTTATCTTTATTTATAAAATGGTTTGGATATGCATTTCCCTTAACATAGTTATTTTGAAGCAAAAATCATGTAAGTCTATTATACAAGGCTTGAGGGGCTTGTTTTAAGGTCATACAAAGCTTTGGTATGCCTAAAAACATGATCAAGATGTTTTGTATCTATAAGGCTGGGAGGTTGTTCAACAAAAACATCCTCTTGAACATATACATTAAGGAAAGAACATTTCACATCCATTTGGAAATGGTTGAAATTGAAGAATGTTGTAGAGGCAAGTAAAATTTGATTAGATTCAAGTCAATCTACTGGAGCATAGGTTTCTTAATAGTCTATTAATTATTGTTGATTATATCTTTTAGCAACTAATATAGCTTCATTTCTTACTATGATTCCATTTTGATCACACTTATTTTTGATGATCTATTTTACTCCAGTAACAGAAGTTTCCTTAGGACTTTCGACCAAGGTCCAGACATTATTCCTTTCGAATTAATTTAGTTCATCTTGAGTGGATTTTATCCAATCATCATCACCAAAAGCTTCACCGGTGCTTTTTGGTTCTAATTAGGAAAGGAATTCTAGATGTTCTACTAGATGTATTAATGAACTTCTAGTCCTTATAGGTTGATTCACATCACCTATGATACTATCACTGGGATGATTCTTTAGAAAAAACTATTTTGGGTTTCGTAAAACCTGTTCATCAACATAGTCTAGGAAATCATCTGGGTTAAATGTTTTAGAAGTATTTTCTTGAACGTTTTTCTTTATCAGAAGGATCTTCTATCATAGGTTGATAATCAGTTTTTGAAAACACATCTTAGGAAGTAGGTTGAGGTTGTTTGATAACAAAAGGATCAATTTCATCAAATTTAACATGTATTGTCTCTTCAACAATACAAGTGTTTTTATTGAAAAATCTATATGCCTTAGAAGATGTGGAATAGCCTAAAAATTCCTTCAACAGATTATGGTGTGAATTTATGAATATTATCTTTATTATTCAGATTGAATAACATGCAACCAAAAAACATAATGTAGGAAAGTCTAGTTTTTCTACCATTCCATAACTCATAAGGAGTTTTATTAAGAAAAGGTTTAATTAAAACATGATTTATATTATAACAAGTAGTACTTACAGCTTTAGTCCAAAAATGATTGGCTACAAAATAATCACTCCACCATGTTCTAGTTATCTCATGAAGAATTCAATTTCTTCTTTCAACAACATCATTCTATTGAGGTGTTATGGGTTCATAGAAGTTTTGAGTAATGCCTATTCAACTACAAAATGTTTTAAAATCCGAATTTTGAAATTATACTCCATGATAATTATAAATAGTTTTCAATGGAAGGTTTTTCTCATTTTTATCTTCTCCTCTAAAACTATTTAAATAAGAAAATCTCCAAACTTATTTTCTAGAAAATAGACCCACGTATATCTAGTGTAATCATCAACCAAGAAAAATACATAATTCTTGCCCCGAATTCTTCAAGTTCATGTTGGACCAAAAAGATCCATATGCACTAGCTGTAATGAATCAGTAGTTGAGAATTCACCGACTCATTTAAAACATGATTTATATTGCTTTCCATATTGAAAGGGTCACAATCTTTTGAAGAATCAAATATAAGATCCGGTGGATCCTTAACTAATCTTTTATTAGAAGGTTTAAATAAGTTCCGAAGGTTACAGTTACCTACACATCTATTCTGTAACCAAGAATGATCTCCCATTGCACTAAGGAAAGGTACGTCTTGGCTATTAAGGTCTTATAAGTTTAGTGTGTAAACATTCACTTGCCTATTGGTAGAAAGAATAAATTCTTTCTTAGAATTGTGTACTAAGTACTTATCATTCCTAAAATAAACAAGGTAGCCTTCTTCACATAATTTTCTTATTCTAATGATGTATTGTTTAAGACCCTTAACAAATAAAACATTTGAAATCAATGTTTTTTCAAGAATAATGATGTTTCCTATACCAATAATTTCTCCTTGAGCATTATCTATAAATCTTAATTTTCCCCCTTTCATCTTGATAATATTTAAAAAAAAAAATTCATTACAAATCATATGTCAAGAGCATCCACTATCCATGTACCTTGTATTGTTTTTGGTACCTTCTTTATTTTAATGAAAATAAAAGAGTTAGATTTTCAGAATCCAAACTTTCTTGGATCCGAAATTGTTAAAAAATAAGATTTTGGGTGTCCACATTTTTTAGAAAAATAGGATTTATGAAACCATTGATATTGAACTTTATTTAAAGAACAATTTTTTCATCCAATTCCCACCACATTGACACTTAGTGCAAAAATGGGCTCTAGAAGGAACAAATTAGTTGTTTTTGAAAACCGGTTTTTGGTGAGTATAAACTACTCCAATAGTGTTTCCATGAGGTTTAATTTGAGAATACATATTTTCAAAATTTTCCTTCCCATAGGTAAATTTTCTAAGAAGATTATTAATGGAAAATATTTTGGATTTTGGATTTATAACTAAATTTATATCCTTAGGAATCAATTCCTTAGAGTTGTATTTTTCATTAAAAACATTTATCATAAAAATAGAATTGTTAAGATCATTAAAAATTTATTCCTTAACATAATTTTCTTTCTCAAGGACTCTAGAAATTTTTTCTAAAAGAACTTCTTTTTCTCCAAGATCCCTAGAATGATCCGAAATCTATTTTTTAAGAATTTCTCCCTGGAATTTATCTACTCTAATTTATTATAAATTTTAACATTTTTTTCTTCAAGTAACTTTGAAAACCTTGATACTTGTTCATATAAATGTTATTCATATTCTGAGGATGAAGTATCTTCATTGGAATTTCTATTTTAAGAATAGTAATTCTTATCAAGAGATAAATTTGTTAAAGCCTCGTCAGAGGATACCGTGGCCATAAGACATGTGTTTGGGAAATTAGTAGTAGAAATGAATCCCATATTCTTCTATACTGATGAATCATATTCAGATGATTCACTTTATGAAGAGTCTCCACAGCTAGCACTCCATGTATCCTTAGCTTTATGACTTTTCTTGTGCTTTGATCTATAAAATTTCTTCTTATTTCTTTCTGAATTCCATTCCTTCTTTTCCTTCTTTTTCAACAAAGGACAATCAGGTCTGATCTGACCTGTTCTTCTACATTCATAACTAGCAACATCTCCATATTTCTTATCTCTATAATCTTTCATCTTGTTCTTATTCTGATAATTCTTCTAAGCTACAATATTGTTCATTCTCTGAGCAAGAGTAGCTAATTCATTCTCTGAATTTTTTGTATCACTAGATTCTGATTGAATAATGACATTCATAGATTTAGATATAGTTACCCTTTCTGGGGTCTTGGATTTCATATGTTTAAAAGTGATTGTAAAAGCAACCCCTCCATTCCCATTCTCCTTCTTAAAATTTTCAGCATCTCACTTCATTCTGGTTTCATGCTGAAGAAGTGTTCCAAACAACTCATCTAAGGAAATCTGAGTGAATTTCCTATTCTCATCAATAGCTATCCTCTTGGACTCTAATTCATTTGGAATGATATCTATGATTTTATCCCCAAGATCCTCATCATCCAAACCATTTTCTCTCATAGATTGTAGTCTATTCCCAATAGTCATAAATATTTATTGTACATTGCTTATAGGTTCTCCATAAGGAATGTTAAAGACATTGTGTTCAGCTATCAACATATCTCTTCTTGTCTCTATTAATTTGGATATACCAAAATGTGTAACTTCATGTTTCTTCCAGATAATGTTTTCAACTTCACACGGTGATATTTGAATATAGATGCTCCTTGTAATGGAACATAAAAAAGTATTTCTCACTCTGAAATTTGATTGATATTATGATTTCTCATGATTCGTAAAGGTTCTCAAATCCTTATCGGGAATCTTATAATCTTCAGTCAGCATTAGGTAGTTATCAACACCATTATTGATAACAAATGTCTTCATCCTATCTATCCGGTACTCATAATCATTTCCATCAAAAATAGGAGGTCTGGTAGGATTTATATTATCTATAGAACCAAAATTTAAAACTGCCATTCTTAAGAAAATATTTGGCAGAAACACTTGTTAGAAATAATAGTTTGTAAAAAAGGAAAATATTGAGTTAAATTATCTCTAGGAAAAACTGAATCCGAACTATGTGAGTCTGAATATATGAATCCGGAAAATATGAATCCAGAAAATACGATTCTGAGAAATCAATTCTGAAAATTCCCTTCTGAATTTAATCGTGAGATTAATTTAGATTAATCCAACCCTCTGATAGCAATTGTTAGGATGGTATGTCTGAGTATGATATACTCTACAATAACAAATGCAGGATCGAATATGTAAAATGAGATAAAAATACAAGAGGGGGTGAATTGTATTCTTTAATATGCCTAAGGGAATTTGTCTAACCAAAATTCACAATAACTCTAAGATATATTATCTTTCTTGATTCCGGAAAAGTGATTCTAGAAATGAAACATAACAAAAGTTTACAACATATAATATTATACCTTAAAGTGTATAGTATCTAACTAAATCAGGGTAAAAATATGAGGAGGTATAAGAGAATTATACTTTCCTCAAAAATTCAAATGCAGCAGAAAAACAAAGTAGTAAAACTACCAATAACAAGACAAAACTCTTTTAACCCAAAGAGGAGGGTATCCAACAACCTTGGATAAAAGGTCCCTTGATTTATACTTTCATGAAAGTCCATCGTACCCAAACCCAGGTAAGCCTTCAATCCGAATATTGGTATCTGTCTTGCTATCCCCAAAATCCCTTGATTTGTAAGGAAATTGACACCTCTGACTTCGCAACCTGAATTCTCATATTTTATGGTAATCGAACTTCTACATGAAGCAAATTTTGAACAAGCAGTTCAAAACATTCTACACAAATCCTGAGGGTTTATAAGTGACTCTCTCTCTAGAAATAACATCTAAATATTCTAAGAATAAAAATTCCAAAAGTACCGAGCATGTTCAAATGATCTTCTATTTATAGGCACAGCTCTAATGGTCGGCTCCCTCCTCCAATGATCATATTCTTCCTTGAATTTTGGATGGACATGTACACGCTTCACTAAAAAAATGGTTACTTAATAATTGAAATCACGACATCGTTTGACAACAAAATGAGTTTAAGTAACCAAAACTAATATTTGAAATGAAGGTGAATGAATGTTCGGAGTCTATGTAAAAATGAATTTGGAGTCTGTAGTACTAAGATATTCAGATTCTGTTTTGTAGGAATTTGGAACCTAAATTCTGTAGAAAGATGAAGACTGAATTTCAAGGAAATTCATAGCCTGGATTCAACAGAATTTAGAACTTAAAATTACAAATTTCAAAGAAATATTTCATGAGAATTCAGAGTCAAAACTCATAGGAGTTCGGAGTTTGTATTCAGAGAACTTGGAGTCAGAACTTTGACATATTGGTAATCAAAATTCGTAATCCGAATTCATATTGAGAATTTATAATTAGAATCCGAATTCATAATGATAATTCATAATCATAATTGATCATCATAATTTGTAATGAGAATTCAGAGTTAAACTTCATAAAAGTTCGTAACAGGGAATTTGGGGTGGAAAACAGAATTCCTTATATCTAAGTATTATTTGATTCTGAGGACTCAATCCGAATTTTACACTTATAAAAATTTATAAAATGAACAATGATATGTAGGAAAGTGTAAATTTACTTGGGGAAAGAAATTTTCTTATAGAAGTAATACATGGGTAAAATGAAATTTGTCTTATGAAAAGGTGTTTGTGATTTTCAAAACAAGAGGAATAGTAAAGTGATAAGGAAATACTTATTTAATCAACAAGAATGTCAGCTTCTTTTACTTTTAATTGATGGTAACCTGACCTCAAATCAATATTCGAAAAATACTAAGCTCCCTAGAGCTGGTCAAACAAATCATCAATAGAAGGAAAACGGTACTTGTTATTAAAAGTGAAGTTATTCAGTACTCTATAATCAATGTAAAGTCTCATTGAACCATCTTTCTTTTTAACAAACAAGACAAGAGCACCGCATGGTGATGTGATGGGTTGAATGAAATCTTTATCTAATAACTCATGCAGTTTTTTCTTTAACTCAAAATGTTCAATATGATCAGTTCGATAAGGGGGATTTGAAATTGGCTTGGCATTAGGAACCAATTCAACAGTAAATTAGACTTCTCGATCAGGTATAATATTAGACAATTCTTAAAAAAAACATCATGGTACTCATTTACCACCGGAACATCATTAATTTCAACAGTTCATTTTTTCCAAAAATAAGTGACGGGTAACATTCATTTCAATCTTATACTTGGTTCCCATATTCTTGATATTTTATCAAAATAATGGGTTCATTCTTGTACAAAAACTGAAAATATTACTAAAAAAACCTTTTTGGCTCTGCAGTCAATCTTAGCATGATAAATATTATTCCAATCCATACCCAAAAAAACATCAAACTCTTCTAGAGGAAAAACAATAAGGTTTGCAGGTAGATTCTTTTCGCACACATGGACATGGAGGTTATTATAATTTCTTTTTGTCACAAAATTTTCTCAAGGTGTTTTTACCATAAGTTCTATATTCATATCTTGATATGGAATTCCCCATATTCTAGAATACTTCTCAGAAATTAAATAGTGTGTATACCCAAAATCAAACAACACATAGGCATAATTTGAACAGACAAATAGTGTACCCGATACTACTTCATTTGATGGCCCAACATCTGCTAGTGTAGTTGCAAAGGACTTAACCACCCTGTTCTTCTTATAGTCTAGCTACTTTTCCTCATTTGAGTTCTTCATTGGACACTAATTTTCATAATGACCCATTTCATTTCACTATAATCATTTAACAGACTATAAATCATATTTTGTCTTACCATTACCTTGATCTTGTTTAGTAAAATTCTGAGCCTTATGTTTCATTTTACCACATCGATAGCACTTAAAAAAAATTAAAAAGAAATTCCCCAACATGATTTTTACCAAAATATTGAAAAACTGTAAACTTAAGATTCTTACCATCAGACTTTTTTGAAGCGTTTTTCCCTTTCGTCTACCACATTGACCTCTTATTTTGTTGTTTGTCAAAGAAAACATGATAATGGGAAAACTCCATTTCCACATTCTCTGCACAACTAACAGGTTTAATATCATATTTTAACTCACAAGAAGCTAAATCCCTTCTATACTTTGGCTTTAATCCTGAGTAAAAACTATTGTTTTTACTATCAAGATCTCATATGAAATTAGAAGCATATCATGCCAGTTGAGTGAATTTTTCTTCACAAGCAGCCTCTGGGTTATCCTTATGCCTCGATTATAGGAATTGTTTTCCCATCCTAAGACAAACCACCTTAGGAAAATATTTCATGAGAAACAATCCTTTGAATTAATCCAAATCAAGAGAATCAATCTCCTCACTATCCCTGATATTTTTCTCCCTCGACCACCACTGATCACCTTCACATTCAAAATGATAAACAACAAGACTAACCTTTTGATGTTCTGAACACCCCATGATATCAAAACATTTCTCCAGTACTTTAATCCCCCATTCTACAAGCACACAGTCAGATGATCCTCTGAATGATAAGGGATGTTGCCTCATGAAATGATCCACTACTGACATGTTCCTCTATGGTTGATCTGGCTGATCTCGTGCATGGATACCACCACCATTTATAGAGTGATTCAATTATTCTATCATGGAAACAAATAGTTCAGTACCGATTCTGACCATCATAGGTTGTTGATATGGAAGGTTATCTTTCTCCAGATCGCGTCCCAACATAACTGCCCAGTTTCCTATGTAGAAAACTATTTTGAACACAAAAATATCATAGGCGAAGCAACATGGTAATCTTTAAATGATATATTATTTCAATATTAACATAAATTAATTTATTTATATTGATTTAACAATACCCTAACTCCTACAGCAATCTAAACCATCCTTTATTACCAACAACAACGACCTGACCTCAGAACTTACATAATCTTGAATTAAATAAATAATTCCAATTGAGGATCGTTTCAGGTTTAGAATTTTAGAGAATTAGGCCATAACTATTTCAAAACATCTCAATAATTACATGTTAGTCACTTCACTCAGTTTCCATTTTTTCATAAAATAAAAACGATTTATAAAAGACACATGCCTGGTCCCATGTTTTAGACAGCATGACTCTTCCATGATCCCATCCTCGACCTTATTCAACTTTAGGTCCTGTTAAAAACATTTCAAAAGTTGGGATAAGCATAAAAAGATCAATAAGGGTTATAAAAAAAGAAAGAAAACATTAGTTCATCATTGAATACATAACATAAGATCTTTAACATACCTCATGAAATCATAAGATTTATGAATAACACATAGAAAACATAAATAAGAAAGGTAATGTGTGGCATTCATATCATACTTACATTGTAGCTATCACAACTACATAAGAAGTTATATTTAGAATACACATCCCAGTATATTCCCTAAATCTATTAGGAGAAATATTCATGTCTACCTCTGTCACGTTACCCAATGAATTGGAGAGCGATCACTAGCTCACCCACCATAGGTTTATCATGGAACCACCCATATACGTAAACAATTCCCATGATCCATAATATATTTGTAACACGTAAAACAACCCTAAAGAAAAGATAACATTTCTGTATTTCAATCAAAATATAAAATTTAATTATATTGACATTACAAATCCATTATCAAAACCATTTTCAATACCAAAATACGTAAAACTGTATATGGTATTTATTTTCCTTTTAAAAACATTATAGCTTGTTAAGGAATCCACATATCAAATAATACTTGTGATGGAAGAATGGCCGTCGTCACCTCTAATGTTAAAAAGAAACATTTTTTTGTCATTTAGTAAAATGCTTTGTAAAAAAATATTACTATTGAATAAAATTAAAATTCAACATTTTTGATACAGTGTATAAAATAAATCCATGTATTAAACAAAATATGCCTCAATAAAAGGAGATTGAGACGATGTCTCTTACCTTGTGTCCGACTTGACCCATTCGTTCTTAAATATCCTGAATAGTAAACTAATGTTAATTTATAATAGATTAAAAACCTTTTCATGTTTATTATTCCTTTTATATCACTTATTACCATGTTATAAACATTATTTATTATTTTATGTTAATAAGGTTCGTTCTGTCGATATTTGGCACTGGAGTCAAAAATGGACTTCTTATAATTATAAGTTGTTTACATCGTCAAAAGTTCATTATATCTAGAATGATATTAATGATTTAGATATCATCAACATCATATATATCCTGTATATATACGTATATATAATAGTACATAACATTTTGAGGTATGAATTGAAATGCATCGTTCATGGAGACGGTAAGACATACGTACGCATGAACGCTACTTTCATTTATAATCTTATTTAAATGGAATTAAAAAATAATGATACATAAATATATTATGATTATAGTATAATATAATATATCATATCATTAATTTTATCCTTTATATGTCCAACATATGGCATTAACGAGTCAAATCACTTATAAGGGGTGGTAGTCTGCACTTCCTCAAATGAAATTATCGCGTTTAGCCACAATAGAAACCATAAAAATATAATATAAAAAAATACAGAAGCATAAAGAGAAGAAAAACATATTATATATCATATATAAATATAGTGTCATCTTAATGGCCACCTTGAGAGGTTGTAGGAGATAATCGAACAATCATATTTTCGTGAGGCGTTAGTTTTCCATTCACAGAAACATTATGTTCTTCACCCATTAGATGGAGGTGTTTCTAAGGGTAGTTTAAATTATTCTCAAAAAACATCCTAGTATATTGAATATTCTTGTTTTTTTATAAAATAGAGGAATTAAAATAGATTAGGGGTTGTAGAAGTAAAATAAATGGAAAACAATTAAGCTAAACTGTTACCTTTAATTTGGGTAACTCCCTTTGGTTTGAACCAAAATGACTTCTTGAAGTGACTTAGGCCTAAGGTAAGGCTTCTAGGAGGTGGAGAGGGATTTGGAGAGCTTATTTGAGCCAGGTTTGGATGAGCCATGGGGCTTGAGATTTGTGTGGAATGGGTTATAAGTGAGGGATTTTTATAAGGGGAGGAGGGGCTCTTTAATAATGTTTGAAAATATTATTTTATTATAAACATATCTTGAGTTTCTAAAGATAAAAAAGTCATTAATGATGAAAATAAGATGACTAATGTTAGAAATTAAATCATCCAATAATAATTGGACGTGTTTTAGATTTTTGTAATATTTATAATCGTATTTATTTAAATCACTTATGACTGTGGTCAATACTGCATCATAATTGTGTCGTAAATAATTTAATTTTATTTGATGTCTAAAATTATAAAATATATACCATAATGTAGGAAATATTATAAACCTTCAAATGAATATTTATATTTGAAAATAAAAAATATATAACCCTCTATAAAAATTGGTTAACAAAAATATATTTTTTATGTCATTTTTCCCATTACATTAAGTTAATTAAAATAAAGTGCCATTATCAAACCCAAGTGGCTCCATAGGGTCCAAAATAGACACATAGATGCCAATAGTCATAAATGAATGAACCAATAAGTTTAAGAAATGTGTTAAGTTAATTTTTAATTATTATAATATTCTTTGTACCTTGAATTACACTATTTACCATTAACTGCGGTAAATAAAAGTCAAAAGATACTATTCATCAAAAAAATTACATCTTCTTGAACCACATTTTACGTACTAATAAAAATCATGTATGTCAGATTTTCAAAATTCAATCCATAGAAGTAGTAAAATTTCTTTGAAATGAAAATGTCAGTTTTTAACTACTACTTAGTGTTTTGACTTTAATCAAAAAATGATGTTTTTCACAAAACTACAAAAAAAATCAGCTTAAGATATATTTGGTATTAAGAATTAAAAAATGAATTCAATTTACCAAATTCAAAATATATAAGTTGCATTAATTAATTTAAAATTATTTTTTGTTGACAAAACAAATAGCGTGTTTTTAAGAAACAATAACTATTCAAAGATTGATACTTGTTTATGTCCAATTTCAAAGTGAAATTAATTCCAATGAACAACATTGGATTAAATAGTAAAAACATAATCTACTTACACATTAAAAAAATTAAAAAGATAATCTAACAATATAAATATATTATATTAAAAGGCACTTTTGAGTTAAAATATAGTCTTTTTCACTATTCATAAAAATGAATTTTAACAGAAAAATACCAAAAGTTTACCCAATATAAATTTTGATGTCCTGATTCTCAAGAAGAATTTTATTTGGTCAAATAGAACATATAAAAGTGATTAAAATGTTTTTAAAGTGGGTTCCTCATCAAAAGGAGATAAATCAACATTTTAAAGAATACTAGATTATTTATGCTTAAAATTAAATTCATCCACATTTTAAGCCTCTAAATTTTAATGGATAAATGTAAAATCATTTAACAAACATATATAATCATATTGTAGTTAGTAAAATTCATTCACACCAATACATCTGCTAGGTGTTAACTACAATTAAAATAATATTATTATATTATTAGTCTGCAATGTAAGATTTCAACGAAACCTGTTGTTGCGTATTGGTTCCCCATTGAATATAACAACCCATTTCAGGTAAAATAAAAATTTAATTCACAAAATATTAATTAAAATGATAATTAATTATTTCTTTATTTACATAGGATATTACAATAGAAGAGATAATGAGAGAGTGGGGGTGAAATTAGAGTTGGAGGTGAACTTATTGTTATATGAACATTAAAATATATCCATCATAAATTTCAAATAAATATTGTTTAGATTATGTGGTCAACATGTTTTTGAAATTTCTCCTGGATCAATGATACATCTTATTGGGTGATCAATTTAGAATAATTAAAACTCAAGTATGATAAACATATTCTCATTCAATGTATGATGAATATGATTTTTATTATGATATTATTACAATATAGGTCTTAATTACATTTATTGTTTATGCATTTTTTAATTTTATGGATGCAGATATTGTTAGAAGAGGCCTATCTGCATATGGTTTAGGGAAACATTATCTTCCATAAATATTCATTATGATAATTCAATAAATCCAATGTTGTATTTGATATCTACACCAAAAATAACTTAATATAGACATTTAATGTGATGTTTAACCTTGTAAATATTGTTATTAATGTTATTTAATTATTTGATTTCATTCTACCCCCATTACGTATTATCTAAATATATTTACAAATAGGTTATCAGATATCATTGGGTATTAAATTGAGAAACAATTGAATTGGGTGGTGACCAATGATTCACCCCCATTAAAGTGACTAATAAATATCCTAAATGGGAGTCTAAAGTTTTATTATGTTTATGTTTTACCTCACTTATCAAAATTTTATTTATCCTCTATCAATGATATGTTATATTCAACAACTACTAATATTTTGTCTGTTTGAATTTTTATTTGGATTGATACAGACCACTATATTCTATATTTATTATATTCTACCATATATTATTTGATTAGAAAAATAATTTTTCGAAATATAATTTTTCTTAGTTTCAATGAATGTAGTTTGGTTTCTTTGATATTATTTTGTTATACACATTTATAGGGTATTATTTGTGAAATATTTTCTTGATCCCCTTGAATTGAGATATTCTAATAGTTTATGATCACAATTTCTTGGTTTGTTGGTTTTAATGATATGTATAGTCTCATGATATTTCAGGGGTCCAACTGAACCCTTTAAATTTACCTTCTATAAATCCCAAAAATTCAATTATAGTATTGGATGACACTTTTTCATTTAAGGTATACCATATTTATAGGGTGTTATAATTTTAAAAAAACATAATATAAAGTGGAATTTTGATAATATAATTACATGTAATAATTATAAAATTATTAATAATATATAAAAGCATTATATAGTACATACTCGAGAAATATAATGAAAATGTGGGGGTAATAAGGTGAATAAATTGGAAAATTCTACAATATAATCATGAATTAATTAAAATGACTTAATGTTTCATGTGATGAAAATAAAAAAACTTGTAGTAATATATCAAACATAAGAATATAAAATTTTATGGATCAATGTAAACTTGAAAATAATGACTTTTTTTGGAGTGGATCTCTCAATAGGGGGGAATTTAGAATCTAATAAAAACATCTATTAAAAAAATTATTAAAAATCCCGTAATTTAGAAAATATAAGGTTATCTCAGATAGTATGTATATGTAATTTAATGTTCTAAAATAACCTATTGTGTTGTTGATAAAAACATAGTTTTTTTGGAATATGATAGTACCAATATTTTTATATTACTTTAATCATATAAAATAATTGATATATCACAAGTAAAAGTATTTTTTTAGAGTACAGTTTTCAAAATTGATATTAAAGATAGATTTGATATAGATAGAGAAAAAAAATATGAATGTAAAAAAGATGATGTTAATTTTCATCATGGGACCCAGTCCATTCCTCATAATATTAACACAATATCAATCATGTCTATTTTTATAAATTAGTTGATACACAACATATATTGGGTATATAGATGTCACCGACATGCAAGGATATCCATGTTATCACAAAGCTTCTTCTATACATCTCATAGAAGTTAAAAGGTTGATAAAAATAAATAAAAGTGTATCTGAGTACTTTTATATTATTATTAGGGGTTTTCAATTAAAAATTTTAAATTTAATTCACGAACAACTCAAATTTAATGTAATTTAGTGGGATAGAGAGAAAAATATTTGATGCAAAAAATCATGAAAATAGAATTTTAGTTATTCTCCATTGTTCCCTTGTCATATTTTGGTATTAAATTAGTTTAGAGAGAATATATGATGAATTGAAAAATTACTCTTATATTTTAATAAACCATATATAGAAAATAGGATCATAATTTTGAAGAATATATCATGAGTTAATTTTTTAGTTTTTTCTCTGATACTAATAATTACCCTATATCATATATTAAATGTATATTATATTATAAAAATGAAAGAAATCATCCAAAATATATAATGAAGAATATCCATTACATTCCCTTATACATGATATTAAAAACTAATGTATAAAATTATTATTATTTTCAATTAATTATGCACATATGTCCCTTAGAATATATTATTAAAATATAATTCTTGTTAGGCATGATAACATGAATAGTTCCGTGTATACATGATTATTCAGGTTCAAATAAATACATAGGAAAACATCTAATAGATTTTCATGAAAGGTCGTGTGGTTTTGTAACACCCCAGCCATAGAATCTATGAGCAGGTGCATTATTTTAATACATTGGCATGATTACAAGGAATAAATTCCAGAAGGATTGATTAGTATAGTAGTCTTGGAAACAAGATACATACATAAGTTCAACATTAAAACTTGAAAAGAAAAACCACACTAATTTATTCAATTACAAACATCCAAGCTTCCTAGGTTTTGACTGTAAGTCACTCATAACTACCATCATCCATTCCTAGGAAAATTAATCATAAGAAAGGGGTGAGCTCAAACGCTCAGTAAGAGTATGCAATATAGCAGAAGATAAAATAAACATTATGCATGGTGAGTAATATAGAAAACATGCCTTTACAAATAATTAAGATGAACACTTTATGGTTGGAATATGAGTTGAGTAAATAATTCCACAATAAAACATAATGATGGTTATTCTTCTCATGGAAGAACCACATGAAATATCAATATCTAATCTCATAATGATGGAATGCATAATATCTGACATCATTACCACATAGGCCTTGTGCCAAAAATACAATTAAAATTTTGTCACGCCCTTGTGCCAAGACACTAGTTTGTCTCATGAGACCTACTGATTCATCAAGAAGCTATAGCAGGAACCACCTGTCACTTACTAAGTCCAATGCATTCCTCATATGAAATAGTTGAAACATAATCTTTACATTCATATTAAAACGAGCATATGAAATTTCAACATTTTGACCACAAACCATGAAAGGTTTAAAAATAGAACATCTATAGTAAAACATAACTCATTAAATAAAATGTGGAATATTGTATTATAAATTATTAACCTCAATCATGAATAATGATGGATATTAACATAGATGAAAATAATCATTAAAACTATTTGATAGAAATATCCCCCATTTTCTTGAAAACATTTAAATGTTACACTATTTATAATGAAGCCATTTAAAATATATTTTTGAATCAAAGTCTTCCATACCAAATTGAAACTTTAAAAAGGAAATTTATTTTTAAAAGATTAATTATTACATAAATAAATAATTAAAACCATTTTTAAGACATGGACATTAATGTGAAATATTTTGACGAATAAATCATTAAAACATTTAAAATGATATTTTAGTTAGAGTTAATAAACAAATTGGAGACACTTGAATAAAAATAATTGAGGTAATCAAAAAATTATTATATCATAAGAATAATGGGATTCATGATATTCTATTTCAATGTACATATATACATTATATAAAATTGAATTGGTGTATAACAACAAAGAAGTCTCAATGTATTGGAAATGGAGATGAAAACCCTTAGAAAGACCGTATCCTTAGGTTAAGGATAAATCAATGAAATAATTATGTGTCGAAAATATAAATACAATATATATGATTGGATATTAATTGTAAATGAATTAGAGGACACTCACACATATTATTGTAAAAACAACACCCATGACTTGGATGTTTAACTCAACGAATGGAAATTGAGTTAAGATTACTGTTATCAAGTTCATATCATTGACATGAGAAAATATCAATTGAGTGATTATGTGTATCAAAATTATAACCAAAAAACGAGGAGTCTAAATTAGCACCTAAATAATAAATCGTGATTCCAAACATAATCTTGGAGTAAAATAATCAATGAAGTATGCGTAAAGCCCAATGAGTGGAAATTTAAATTTGAAATTTCCTTACAGATTTGGTAACTCATGAAAAATACACCACTTGAAAGAAGGATCATAAAATGAAGTTTTAAATACATATAGATTAAAATATATTACTCAAGGAATAAAATAATGTCTAGTACACACACCACACAAAAAGAAAATAGTGGAAATACATCATGAATCTCACATGAATAATAAGTGAGAAGAAATCTCATTACCACATTGTAATCAATCGAGTCGTATGAGAAAAAGTTAATAAACACAAACTAATTCACTGAATACCATAAATATAAAAATAATAATGATAATATTTATCAAATTTGAGTTCAAATTACACAACATGAAATAAATATGTGGCGAACAATAGAAGTCTCACGGAATTAGAAGTGACATAAGAAACCCCTTACCTCAAGTTTGACTTGTACTGTATGTTCCTTGTTGTTCCTGAATAATAAACATATGTTAATTTATGCTTGATTAAAAAAAGTTCATGTTTATTATTCCTTTTATATCACTTATTACTTTGAATTAACAATTAGTTAATTATTGGAGTTTATATTGGATATTTTATCGATGTTCGAAACATCAGTAAAAAATGAACTTGTTATAATTAAAATTTGTCCTAGTGGACAAAAGTAAATTATCTCCAAAATGATATTCATGATTTATATATCATATATATATATATATCCAGTATATATATGTATTTATAATAGTAAAAAACATTTTCAGATAAGAAATGAAATGTGATGTTCATGGAGATGGTAAGTCGTATATACGCATGAACGCTACATTCAATTCTATTGTGTATTTTAGTGGAAATAAAACATAAGTATACATAAGTATATAATATTTCCAGCATAATATCATATATAATATCATTAAATAAATCCTTTATATGTCTCACATAAGGCATTAACATGTCATATCACATTGAGGGGCGGTAGACCACACTTCTACAAATGGAATTATCGCATTTTACCCATAATGGTATGATATAAATGGAACAATAATGAATAATAAAGAATAAATAAACATAATATATATCATATTTAAATACATATCCATCTTAATGGCTGCCATGAGAGTTGGTAGGAGATAATTGAACAATTATCATTTCGTGAGATGTTAGTTTTCCATCCACAGAAATAGTATGTTCTTTTTCCACTAGATGGAGGTGTGTATTAGTTTAGTTCTAATACATCTCATAACAATATCCTAGTATAATGTGAATACTGATGACTTTATAAAATAAGGTAATAAAAAGATTTTAGTGGTTAGATAAGTAAAATAATAGAAAACATGTTAAGAGAAACCATTAAATTTAATTTGGTTAACACCCTTCGGTTTGAAGCCGAAGTACTTTTTGAATTGACTTATGCCTAAGGTATGGCTTCTAGGTGGATGAGAGAGTCTTGAGAGAATATTTGGGTAGGGTTTGGACGAGCCATGGGGCTTAAGTCATGCAGGGAATTGGATAGTAGTTGTATCCTTTTATAAGGGAGGGGAGGGGCTCTTTAGGAATGTTTAAAAATGTTATTTTATTATAAACTTATCTTCGGTTTGAAAAGGTCCAAAAATTATTAAAAACGAAGATACGATTACTCATATTCGAAATAAAAACATCCAACATGAATTGAACAGGTTTTGGATATTGTTTTAATATTAATAATCTTATTTATTTAAATCATTTATTAATGAGGTAAATACTGCATCATTATTGTGTCATAAATAATTTAATTTATTTTATGTCTAAAAATTATAAAAAATATATGATAATGTAGGAAATATTTTTAAATATTCAATGAATATTTTTATTAAAAAATATGACTTATATAACCCCATTTAAAAATTGATATACTATAAGATATTTGGTAATTTCATTTTTTTCATTACTTTAAGTTAATTGAAATAAAGTGTCATTATCAATCTTAAGTGCCTATATAGGGTACAAAGATTGACCCAAGGATTACCATGGTAAGCCATGACTCATCGAATATGGTTATTACATGTGTTAAAGTAATTTTGTGTTATTATAATATTCTGTTTACCTTTAATTGCCCTATTTACCATTATCCGCAGTAAAAAAAGTCAGAATTTACTATTCACTAAAAAAATCATCTTCTTGAAAAAAATTTTACATACTAATAACAACCATGTATGTTGGAGTTTCGAAATTCAATTCACAGAAGTAGTAAAATTTCATTTAAATGAAAAAGTCAGTTTTTGAAACTACTACTAAGTGGTTTTACTATTCATCAAAAATTGATGTTTTTCAGAAAAATACCAATAATTCAGCCTAATCTATATTTGATATTGTGAATATAAAAATGATTTATATCTAACAAAATTAAAAATATAGAATTTTCCTTGATTAATTTAAAATTAATTCTCATTGTCAAAACAAATACCGTGTTTTTAAGAAACAATAACTACCACATGATTGACAATTATTTATGTATAATTTCAATGTGAAATTAATTCCAATGAAACAAATTAGATACAATTCTAATAATATAATATAATTATACATCCAAACCGTTCAAATATAAAATTGAACACTATAAATTATTTTTATATAAAAAGCTGTTTTCAATTAAAATTTAGTATTTTCATTATTCACCCAAATATTAATGTTTTCAGAAAAACACAAAAAAATAGAAACTAAATTTTTAGGTCCAAATTATAGATAAGAAGTTTAATTTTTCAAATTTAATACATAAAAATGTCTAATATTGGATTTAAAAAGTGTTCACTCTGAAATGCTGGTAAAATTGCATTTTTTGGAAAATACTTCCTTTATCTGAAAAAATTGAATTTGTTCTTATAGTATGTCTAATAAAAATATAATATGGATGTTAAATTTATATGGAATATGTAAAATTCAAAATTCAGTTAATACTATTCATAAATGCTTTTGAACGACTTGTTTGGTAAATCATCATGCGCCCGAAATCGGTGTTGTGTGAGCTGCAATCTATTGAATTGCATTAAAAAGATAACATGTTATGAATCCTTGTGGTGTCACATTCTCCCCTCCTTTAATAAATTTCATCCTCGCAATTTAGTCTCGGGATTGAAAACTTGGTTTTTTACATTTTAAAATATCATAGTTGAAATCAAATGTCAGAAATGGATTTAAGAGGCCTCTAATTTAAAATAAATATAGTTAAGTATGGAGGTTACCAAAAATAAAACATACAATGTTTCCTTGTAGGAAACTATGGATATATCAGTGAAAACTAATCATCATTTTATAAGAGAGAGTGATCGAGAAAATTAATAAGATAAAGTTAACGATCTGAAATCCATAAACGTGTGATGGGTTGAAAGGTCATTGATTACCCGGAATAAAAATTAAATGAACAATTTTTTTGTATTTAGTTCCATTTCATAATTTTGATGAATCTATTTATGATATTTACTAAGAGTAAAAGGGGATATACCTACTTTACAATTTGAGTTTCATCCATTAATGAATTTTTACCAAAAACTCATATTTTCTCCAAACGATGAGTATTACAAATGAATTGGTTAATCCGGATGAACTAGAATCAACTTATAGAGAATCACACAATCCACAAAGGATGAAAAAAATATTTTTCTTGTCCATAATCATTAACCAATACCAAAATTATTAGTACATGATTCAGTGATCCCGAAAAAGTAAAATCCTTTATAGAAACAAATACTACTCTTAATCTCCAAAATTTAAACAAACAGTACCAAAAGATAAACAAATAACCTTCAATGAACAAATGTCTTTAAAATACTTCAATATAATTTTAACTATGATTGAAACCCAAAACTCTAGAATAATTTGATTATGTTTTCTTCCATGTTAAATTTCATCTCCGAATAACATCAACTACCCTTAAAGTATCATACTTAAAAGTAATTAACATAATCACATATTCTTTATGATAGGTTAATCATTTCCATAAATAACCCAAATCTCTATAAATCTAAAATAAAAAACATAGAAACATATCTACCATTACTCCACAAATGAAATCCATTAGTATTATATGTTCATAAGGCATATAGTGTTCCCAACCAAGCGAATGTCTTCCAAAATAACATTTATCACTTAATCATAAAATCATTTTCCTATAATAAGGATATCCATTTGTTAATGCATATGGTCCCAAATAAACTTAATAAAATCATTTTACTAAAATTAATTATTCACACTAACCAGGTAATTCATGTATTCCAGTGGTAGGTGATAAATATCAATCACACTTTGGTTGTGGGTTCGATTCCCACAGCTTTGTCCGACGTGACAGGTTGTCACATGGTCTACGTGTGGTCCTTTTTCAAAAATTATATTTTATATCACTACCAAAATGAGATAAATTCATCAAAATAACCGTAACATAATTTAACCACAATTGTAATATCATACCTCACATTTTAATCCCATAATTTAATAACTAGGAATTTCCTCAAACTCAAGGATAATATAAAATCAAATATTTATCTATAACTATATCCACAAGAGAAAAGATAATTCTTCCACAAATATCATTTTCAGATGATAAATTACAAGTTTACACATACAAGAGAAAAGTCTTCCAATGTAATCCCATCGAAAAATAACACTAATACTTTTAAACCATTTTCCATCCTTTTATTTCCACATAACATCTTCTATGAGGAAGAGTATTTCCTATAGAATATAGCATTCACTCGGGTAATGGCCAGGTCCCCTACATTTATAGAAAATGACTATAAATGGATTCTTGGGTCTATTTTTATTTTCTTCAATAGTACTGTTCATTTTTTCCTGGAAAGTCATTACTTTATGACCTTCTTTCTCCCACATAATGCTTTTCATTGTTCCATTGAGACAGTTTCCTTGGTGTCTCCTTCCACATTTCCTACAGGATGGAAATTGAGGATTCATTTCTCCATGGTCTCCACTACTAGAGCTCTTATTATTCATCACCTTTCTCTTCTTTGCTGAGTCTGGGAGTTGGTTAATATATATGTTATTGATCATATTTTTGGAAAACTGATTCTGCATGAACATGATATCTTTTACACCAATCAAAATTCCTTTTTGTTTCTCATTTCCACCACTATTTGCACCTTGTTTATCATGATCAATATTACTATGACTTCTTTGGAATCCATCAATTGACTAAATCAAAAAATCATTGTGTGTAAAAATAGTCTTAAATTCTTATATAGAATATCAAGCCACCATATTTTCAATTTGAAATACCATAGAATTAACTAATGTCACTTATTCTCATCTTATATTAAAATACTTCAAATATATTTGTAAAGAAGTTATTAATTATCCTAAGAATATCCCCTGGGAGTGTCATAAAAAAGAGTGCAGAAAGCCCCATTTTCGTGTGCTAGGATACCCCAACTCAATCCCAAAACTCCTTGTCGAAGATTTCACCCCTAGGTACATCTATGCTAGAGCCACCTCTACCTACTTGTATCCAGACATGTATGTATTTCTTGTAAAATACTCAAAATATCTATATTACCAACATTCTAGGAAGTTATACTTTACTAATATTCAATGTATATCTTAGGGTAATGTGATCAAATCAGAGTTTATCTAAATCTAGTTTCCCAGGTTTGTACTAAACTTCAATTGATACCAACTGTAACACCCCGACCCCAGAATCTAGAAGTTGGTGCATTGTTTTAATACATTGGCCTGATTTCAAAGTATCATGTTCCAAAAGAACGATTAGTTTAGTAGTCTTGGAGACAATATACATATATAAGTTCAACATTACAACTTGAAAATAATATCAACGCTAATTTATTCCATTAGAAACATCCAAGATTCCTAGATTATTCTTGCAAGTTACTCATAACTAACTTCTTCATATACTGGAAAAATGAATCATTTGAAAGGGTTGAGATCAAATTCTCAGTAATAGTAAGCAATGTCGTAGAAGATAACATAAGCATTATGAATGGTGAATAAATTAAAACACATGCACTTATAAATAATAAACATGAACACTTTATGGTAAGAATATGAGCTAAGTAAATAATACCATAATAAAAAGTAGTCTTGGGTATTCTACTAGTCTAATAACCATGTGAAATATCAATTGCTAATCTCATTATGATGGAATGAATATTTCCTGACATGTAATGACACTTAAATATCAAGGGAAATTTTTTCGTAAAATTTATGGGTCTTTAAATTATCAAATGTTTTCTTTGTGATTACTTTTTGTGAGCTCACCTGGTATACTGTATTGACCATAATGCACCTGTATCATTTTCAGGATGGCCCCATAACGGCAGCCAACTAGGATTCTGAGCTTTGTGTGAGACGGATGCCCACCGAGTGATGAGGCCTCGGTGCAGGGCCCCTTTACAGTGGAGGCACCTGCGGTACCTCTACCCACCGAGCCACCGATGCCACCAGCCCCAGTCGCTGAGAGTGCATGTCGCCTTGGTGCACTGAACGGGTTTCAGCGTCAGAGACCGCCCAGGTTCGACAGGGAGGTAGACCCTAAGGAAGCCGAGGATAGGATGGAGGTTGTTGTATGAGTTTTCCAGTTAGTGGGGACACCAGCTAACCTCATGGTGATCATTGCAGCGAGTCTCCTGCACGCTGCAGCAGGTAGATAGTGGAGCCTGATGCTCCAGGTGCACGACGAGGCATCTTTACTTTGGACGGACATTGATATCCTCTTCATCTTGGTGTTCGTTCCAACCACCCTCTGTGTGGTGAAAATATAAGAGCTACTACAGCTGCGGCAGGGCAGCATGACAGTAGCCCTGTACTCATCAAGATTTACCGATCTCTTACGCTACTCCACAGACATGGTACGAGACCCATTATTCTGTGCCCGGACCATTGAGCAGGGACTGAGGCATGAGATCAGGGCTTCGATGGCCTCCCTCATCATTCCAACATAGATTGGAGTACTGGAGAGAGCCCTTATTGTGGAGAGCATTCTTGTGGATCCTACAACAGTAGCGAGACCTACCGCAGGGCGGCATGTACTGGAGTCTTCTGTAGGTGGCAGTCGACGGATGTCACAAGGGTCCAAGTGGACCACACCATCAGTCAGACAGCCTCAGGATACTGTCTCAGAGGTGCAGGGCACATGAAACAGAGCCAGCCTTACGAGGAACAGACAATGGTCTGCATGCGGCGGGTAGGGCCACACGGCTCGGGACTGTCTAACCCGCTGTGCAGAGGATCAGCCGAAAGTTGAGGGACCACCCAGGCAGAGGTAGAGGTACAACTATGGCGGTCCGTAGGGAGCAGTCCGAGGAGGAAGAGGAGCTGGCCGAGCAGTGGGTGGTGGACGACGTTTTGAGACTCTACCACCACCACCACTAGGAGGTCCACACCGACCACAGGGAGCTGGCAGACAAAGGCAGGCTCAACTTCAGGTAGAAGAGGCCTACGACCATGGCGCACCTGAGATGATTCGATGTACTATCTTTGTCTATTCCACCCTTGTTTAAGTTCTTATAGACACAGGAGCGAGTCATTCTTTCATTGTCGCTGCCCTTGTTCGGAGCTCGGAGATTCCGACGGAGCCGTTGGCTCAATCCTTATGGCTAGAGACTCATACGGGAGTAGACTCGACGATTATGCACTGTTTCCAGTAGTGTGAGTTTACTCTAGGAGTCGAGAGCTTCGGCTCAGATCTTCTTTTACCGGCGTTGAGTCTTTATGATGTCATCTTGGGCATGTATTGGTTATCTACGGTCGATGCTCAGATTGACTGTATTAGGCGCAAGGTGCGTTGTGTCGGCACCGATGGGATCAGGTTCACCTTCACTAGCGAGAAGTGAGCCTTTTCAATGTAGGATGGACTCACATAGAGGATAGGACAGCCGATCACTCATTAGTTGGAAAGTGTCATCCTAGGAGTAGTTGACGTGCGTAGTCTGAGTTTCCCTGTGGCGGTGGATCTGTATGCGGATGTTTTTCCTGAAGAAGTTCCCAGACTACCTCCTCTTAGAGAGGTAGATTTCAATATTGACATGTACCCCGAGACAGTCCAGATATCTACTCCAGTATATCAGATGGCTCCCGCTAAGATTCGAGAGCTACGGGTACAACTGAAAGACTTGCAGGGCAAGGGATTCATTCGACCCAGTGTTTCACCATGGGCTTCCCCAATTTTTTTCACCAAGAAGGTGGATGGGAGCTTTCGACTGTGTGCCGATTACTGTTTCCTGAACCAGGTGACCGTGAGGAACATGTATCCACTTCCAAGGATCGATGACCTCTTCGATCAGCTCAAGTAAGCATGATGGTTCTCAGAGATAGACCTCAGGTCAGGTTATCATCAGCTCAGATTTTGAGATGAGGATGTGAAAAAGACAGCCTTTAGGTGTCTATATGGCCATTATGAGTTCTTGGTTATGCCTTTTGGTGTAACCAACACTCCAGCAGTGTTCATGAGTCTCATGAATAGGATATTCTATCCTTACCTCGATAGATTTTTTGTAGTCTTCATCGACGATATATTGATTTACTCAACTACTGAGGAGGAGCACGCCTACCACATGCGGGTTGTACTGGATATACTCCGTGACCACCAGCTTTATTGTAATCTTTTGCAGTGTCGTTTCTGGATACGTGAGGTCCACTTCTTGGGTCATGCCATCTCTGAGGTGGGAGTTGTGGTGGATCCTGCGAAGATCGAGTCAGTGCTAGCTTGGGAGTCACCTAGGAGCGTGACAGAGGTACAAAGTTTCCTAGGTCAAGCTGCATACTATCATAGATTTCAACCAGAATTCTCCAAAGATGCAGAACTTCTTTATGCTTTGACAAAGTAGGGGAAACCATTTGTGTGGTCAGATAGATGTTAGCAGATCATCCAGGAGCTGAGATAGAGATTGACCAGTGCACCATCTTGAGGCTACTAGAGGAGGGATTAGGGTACATAGTCTACTGTGATGCATCAGGGACCGGACTCGGGTGTGTCCTGATGCAGAAGCAGGCAGTGATCGCCAATGATCACGACCATTGCGGTAGCACGAGTAGAACTACGCTACCCATGACCTGAAGTTAGCAGTAGTGGTCTTCGCCCCGAAGATGTGGAAGCAATATCTAATGGGAAAGCACTTTACAGTCTTTTCTGACCTCCAGAGTCTCAAGTACATCCTTTTGCAGAAGGACCTGAACTTGAGGCAGTGGTGAAGGCTCGAGTTCCTCCAGGACTATGAGTTTGAGATAGTCTATACTCCTAGGAAGGGGAATGTAGTAGTTGATTCTCTCAGTAGGAGGATGAGCATTCATCTTTATAGAGAGGAAACAGAGCAGATAGCCGCTTTACAGATATCATTCTTTGATAGAGATGGGGCGACCTTCCTTCAGTCACTCAAATTCACACCTCCACTTCTTCAGTGGGTCAAAGAGGCACAGTGTGGAGATGTAGACTATGAGACACGACGTGCACAGATATCTACAGGACATGCACCTAATGGTTTTTATTTAGGAGGAGAGCACATCATCCTTTTCAGAGGACATAACATGGTACCAGCTGTATTACAGGAGGAGGTGCTGAGAGAGTTTCACATTTCCCATTTGGCGGTACATCTAGTGGTAGCGAAGATGTACCAGGATCTTAGAGGACAGCAGTGGTGGCCGGGTATGAAGAAGGTTTTGGTTGATTTCGATTCATGATGCCTCACCTGCCAGCAGGTGAATGCGGAGCACCACGTACCAGCAGGCTTGGTAGAGCCCTTGGAGGTCCCAGAGTGGAAGTGGGATGGATTATCTATAGATTTTGTAACTTTACTACCATGTACTTCCAGAGGTCACGACTCCATTTGGGTGATTTTTGACCGACTCACCAAGTCGGCCCACTTCTTACCCATCAGAGAGTGGGGATCAGCGGAGATCTTGAGACACCTCTACGTTCAGGAGATCATACGTCTTCATGGTGTTCCATTATCTATATTCTTTAATCAAGATGCTCGCTTTACTTCCCGGCTATGGAAGGGTTTGCAGGAGGCTTTTGGGATGCAGCTACGCCTGAACACTGGCTTTCACCCTCAGACAGATGGTCAGATGGAGATGACCATTCAAAATCTCGAGGACATGCTCCATTCAAGTGTCCTCGACATTGGTCGTAACTAAGAGGATCACCTAAATTTGGTGGAGTTTGCGTACAATAATATCTACCACTCCACCATCGGGATGAAACTATACGAGGCATTGTACGGCCGAACATGCAGATCACCTCTGTGCTAGACAGACCCTATAAAGTCAGCACTTGTGGGACTAGAGATGGTCCAGGCCATGACAGAGAAGGTATAAGTCATCCAGAAGTGGATGAGGATAGCTCAGAGATGACAGAAGTCTTATTCTGATTGGAGGTGGAGACCACTAGAGTTCGAGGTTGGAGACCACGTTTTCTTACGGTTCTCACCTCGACGTGGTTTACGATGATTTTGCCAGGGCGGCAAGTTATCTCCGCGCTGCATTGGACCATTCCAGGTTCTCAGCAGGATAGGCGAGGTGTCTTATCACCTGGCTCTACCACCTCAGTTGCACCGAGTGCACGATGTCTTCAACCTATCTCAGTAGAGGAGATACGTGCACGACCCGACGCATACCATCGACCATGGGGAGCTGGACATTGACTATGGGGTGAATTTTGCGAAGGTCCCAGTGGAGATCGAGGATCTACAGGAGTGAGTCATACATGGGAGGTCGATTCCTCTAGTGCGCATCAGGTGGCAGCACGGGAACCTCAAGTAGAGCACATGGGAGCAGGAGGCTCAGATTTGTGCTTAGTACCCTCAGTCCAGGGAGTCCAGTGTTGGTGCGGCGGCAGACGTATCCATACACAAGAACCCTGACTTCTCATTTCCTACTCAACGCATGAAAACATTGATTGGATGTGTGTTTCAAAAGTTTTCTTTTTGATTACTTTGTGTCTTCTCAACAGGTATACTCTATTGACTGTGGCACACCTGTTTCTTTTCAGAATGGACCCATGATGGAAGCAAGCTAGGGTTCCGAGAATTGTGCGAGACGGCAACCCACCGAGTGATGGGGCCTTGGTGCAGGGCCCCTTTACAGTGGAGGCACTGACGATACCTCTACCTGCCGAGCCACCAATGCCACCAGCCCTAGCGGCTGAGAGTGCACGTCGCCTTAGTGAACTGCATGAGTTTCAGCATAAGAGACCACCTAGGTTCGTCGGGGAGATGACTCTCAGGAAGCTGAGGATTGGATGGAGGTTGTTGTATGAGTTTTCAGGTTAGTGGGGACACCAGTTGACCTCATGGTGATCCTTGCAGCGATTCTTCTGCACGCGGTTGTAGGTAGGAGCCTGATGCTTCAGGTGCACGAACAAGCATCTTTAATTTGGACGGACTTCGAGAGCCTCCTCCACTTGGAGTTCGTTCCAACCACCCTCCGTGCGGTGCACATACAAGAGATACTACTACTACGGCATGGCATCATGATAGTAACCCAGTACTCTGCGAGATTTATCGATATCTCGTGGTACTCCACGGACATGGTACGAGTCCCATTCTTCTGGGCCCGGACCATCGAGTAGAAACTGAGGAATGAGATCGGGGCATCGTTGATCTCCCTCAGTATTATGACACAGGCCGGAGTACTGGAGAGATCCCTTCTTGTGGAGAGCATTCTTCCTAAGCCTACACCAGCAGTGAGACCTATCGCAGGGTGGCATGTAGTGGAGTCTTCTACAGCTGGCAGTTGATGGATGTCAAAGGGGTCCAAGAGAACCAGACCATCAGGCGGACGACCTCAGGATACTGGCTCAGAGGTTGAAGGCGCACTGCGCAGCGCCTGCCTTACGAGGAGCAGATAGTGCTATGCATGCGGCAGGCAGGGCCACATAGCTTGGGACTGTCCGACCCACCATGCAGAAGAGCAGCCGACGGTTGAGGGATCACCCAGGCAGAGGTAGAGGTTCGACCGTGGCAGTCTGAAGGGAGCAGGCAGACGAGGCAGAGGAACTGGCTGAGCAGTGGGTGGTGGACGACATTTTGAGACTTTACCACCACCACCACTAGGAGGTCTACCCTGAACACAGGGAGCTGGCATTCAGAGGAAGGCTCAGCTCCAGGAAGTGGAGGCCTATGACCACGGTGCACCTGAGATGATTCGAGGTATTATCTATGTCTATTACACCCTTGTTGTAGTTCTTATATACACAGGAGAGAGTCATTCTTTCATTGTCGTTGCCCTTGTTCGGAGCTCGGATATTCCGACGGAGTTTTTGTCTCGATCCTTACAGCTATAAACTCCTACAGGAAAAGACTCGATGATTACGCACTGGTTCCGGAAGAGTGAGATTAATATAAGAGGTGAGAGCTTCAGCTTGGATTTTCTTCTAGCGGCGTCGAGTACTTACGACGTCATATTGGTCATGGATTGGTTATCTATGGTCCGTGCTCAGATCGATTGTATTAGGTTCAAGGTGCGGTGTGTCCGCGCCGATGGGAGTAGGTTCACCTTCACTGGTGAGAAAAGAGCCTTTATAGAACCGGATGGACTCACGCAGAGGAGAGGAGAGCCGATCACTCATCAGTTGGCTAGCCTCATCCTAGGAGTAGTTGGCATGTGGAGTTTGAGTTTCCCTGTTGTGGTGGATCAGTATGCGGACATTTTTCCTGACGACATTCTGGGACTACCTCCTCATAGAAAGGTAGATTTCTATATAGAAATGTACCCCGGTACAGCCCCGATATCTACTCCAGCATTTCGGATGGCTCCCGCTGAGCATCGATAGCTACGGGTACACTTGGAAGACTTCCAGAGAAATGAATTTATTCGACCTAGTGTTTCACCCTGGGCTTTCCCGATTTTGTTCACCAAGAAAGAGGACAAGAGCTTGTGACTGTGTTTCAATTACCATCACCTGAACCAGGTGACCGTGAAGAACAAGTGTTCACTTCCAATGATTGACAACCTCTTCGATCATCTAAAGGGAGTAAAATGGTTCTCGAAGATAGACCTCAGGTCTGGTTATCATCATCTTAGAGTTCAAGACAAGGATGTGCAGAAGACGACCTTCAAGTATTGATATGGCCACTATGAGTTCTTGGTTATTCCTTTTGGTGTATACAACACTTCATCAGTGTTCATGAGTCTCATGAACAAGATCTTGCAGCCTTACCTCTATCGATTTGCCGTAGTCTTCATCGATGATATATTGATTTACTCGACTACTAAGGAGGAGAATGCCTACCACTTGCGAGTTGTACTGGATAAACTTCGAGAGCACCAGCTTTATGCTAAGCTCTCGAAGTGTCAGTTCTGGATATGTGAGGTCCACTTCTTGGGGAACGTAATCTCTGAGGCAGGAGTTGCGGTGGATCCTGCGAAGATCGAGGCAGTGCAAGCTTGGTAGCCACCTAGGAGCGTGACAGAGGTGCGGAGTTTCATAGGTCTTGCTGGGTACTATCAGAGATTTGTGCCAGAATTCTCCAGAGTTGTAACACCACTTTCAACTTTGAAAAGTAAGGGGAAACCCTACGAGTGGTCAGATAGATGTCATCAGAGCTTCTAGGAGCTGAGAAAGAGATTGACCAGTGCACCCATATTGAGGCTAACAGAGGAGGGAGTATGGTACATAGTCTACTACAATGCATCAGGGACCGGACTTTGGTGTGTCCTGATGTAGAAGCGGGCAGTGATCACCTATGGATCATGACAGTTGAGGCAACACGAGCAGAACTACGCTACCCATGACCTGGAGTTAGCAGCAGTGGTCTTCGCCCAGAAGATGTGGCGGCACTATCTAATGGGTGAGCACTTTACAGTCTTTTCTAACCACCATAGTCTCAATTACATCTTCTCGCAGAATGACCTAAACCTGAGACAGTGGTGATGGCTCGAGTTCCTCCAGGACTATGACTTTGAGATAGTCTATACTCCTGGGAAGGGGAACATAGTAGCTAATGCTCTCAGTAAGAGGACGGGAATTCAGCTTCTTGGAGAGGCGACATACCAGTTAGCCGATTTGCAGATATACTTCATGTATAAAGACGGGGAGACCTTCCTTCAGTCTCTCATAGTCACACCTCTACTTCTTCAGCAGGTCAGAGAAGCACAGGGTGGAGACAATGACTGTGAGACGCAACATGCACAGATTTCCACAGGACAGGCACCTGATGGTTTTTATTTAGGAGGAGATAACGTCATCCTTTTCAGAGGACGTACCATGGTACCAACTGTATTACAGGAGGTGTTGAGATAGTTTCACACTTCCCCTTTGGCGGTACATCCAGGGGTAGCAAAGATGTACCATGATATCAGACGACAGCAATGGTGGCTGGGTATGAAGAAGGTTGTGTCTAAGTTCGTTTCTCGATGCCTCACCTACCAGCAGGTGACGGCGAAGCACCAGGTACCAGCAGGCTTGGTACAACCCTTAGAGGTACCAGAGTGGAAGTGGGATGGAATATATATGGTTTTCTTGACTGGAAATCCACGTACCTCTAGAGGTCACGACTCCATTTGGGTGATTGTCGACCGACCCACCAAGTCATCCCACTTCTTACCCACTGGAGAGCAGGGCTCAGTGGAGAGCTTGGGAAGCCTCTATGTTCAGGAGAGCGTAAAACTTCATGGTGTGCCATCATCTATCTTCTCTGATCGAGATTCTCACATTACGTCCCGGCTTTGGAAGGGGTTGCAGGAGGCTTTTGGGACGCAGCAACGCCTGAGCACTGCCTTTCACCCTCAGAAGAATGGTCAGACGTAGAGTACCATTCAGACTCTCAAGGACATGCTTCATGCATGTGTCATCAACTTTGGCCGCTGTTGGGAGGATCACCTACCTTTGGTGGAGTTTGCGTACAATAATATCTAGCACTCCACCATCGGGGTGGCACCATACGAGGCATTGTACGGTCGACCTAGCATATCATCCTTGTGCTCGACAGACCCTGTGGAGTTAGCACTTGTGGGACCTCAGATGGTCCAGGCCACGACAGAGAAGGTACAAGTCTTCTAGGATCAGATGAGGTCAGCTCAGAGCTGACAGAAGTCTTATGCTGACAGGAGGCGGAGACCATTAGATTTCGAGGTTGGATACCACATTTTCTTATGAGCCTCATCTCGACGTGGTTTATAGATATTTGGTCGGGGCAACAAGTTATCTCCATGATTAATCGGACCATTCCAGGTTCTCAGCAGGATAGGTGAGGTGGCTTATCGCCTGACTCTACCACCTCAGTTGCACCGGGTGCATGACCTATTCCATGTATCTCAGCTAAGGAGATATGTGTACGACCCGACACATATCATCAACCAGGGGTAGATGGACATTGATGACAGGGTGACTTGCGAAGGTCCCCATGGAGATCGAGGATCGACAGGAGCAGGTCTTATGTGGGCGGTCAATTACTGTAGTGCACATCAGGTGGTAGCACGGGAACCTCCAGGAGAGCAATGGGAGCGGGAGGTTCAAATGCGTGCTCAGTACCCTAATTTGTTTTCCTAGTTTGTGATGTATCATTATGGGGATGTAAATCCCGGAGGTGGGAGTAATGTAAAGACCTATAAATTTCAAGGTAATGTTTTTCGTAAATTCTTTGGGAATTTTCAAGTTCGTAGTTCTTGACAGCACCTGATTCCGAGGCCCGCTGTGCCCGGAATCAATTTACGATGTTTAGCTCGGGTACGTTAAGTGAATGACCGAGCGATTTTTTTTCTAACTTTTGAACCGGTGATTGGAATCGAATTTCGAGGGAACCAATGAAACCGTAGCACCAGTAATTGCTTAAGAATACCTTTACTGTAGTTTTTTTTCTCAGGAAGAGATGTTTAAATTTGTGGTTTAAGTGTACGTGAAATAGAATTGTGTTTTGAATTTTATTTATCTTTTCTATGTGTTAGATCCTAGGTGTGGAAGTTGGAGCGGGACCCACTGGTTTTTAACTTCAAATCAGAGGATTAAAGGTGATGTGGGTCCCACACGATCCCCCACCTTTTCAAATTCCCCATAACCCCCTAAATCCTCTAAAAACCCCCTCTTAAATTATGTGGTACTCTCTCACATTATTGTTTCCAATTTAACACTCAATTACTTTTTAAAACTCAAGATTAATGAGTGAATTCAATTTTTGAATTTTGAAAGGTTTGGAAAAGTAATTATAAAATAAGGGGTAACTTATATTATTTTAGGGGTGGTTGTGTTGTGTAAAGAATTGAGAGAGGGAGAGTTATAAACTTTGAATAACTTCATCTTCCTCCTTGAAGAACACAAAAAACACTGACATGTCGTTCCGTCTTCTCTCCATGTTCGAGAAAGGGAGACTCCCCTTCCACCTCATACATTCTCCATCGAGGTACGGAGCCTCTCCCTGCGATGCCGTCTTCCACGACGCTAGATTCCACAAACTACTTTGAGGTTGGGGTTGTTTTCACGTTCATGAGTATTTTGACGTTCATTGTCAATTTTGTCCGCCTGTTATCAATATATTGGGAGGAGGTCGGAACTGAAAACTGAAAACTCCTACTTCCATGAGGGAAAGGTTTTCCGACTCAAGAGTGATCGGCCGCACCCTCTTATGTGTGAGTTTATCCAGTGTTTCCTGGGGTTTCCTTTTCACTGACCTAGAAAAACTCATCCCAATGTTTTAGATAAGCCACTAACTTTTTTGCCTAATACAGCCAATCTGAGTATGAACTGTGAATCCAATCCACACCTAGACCAACGTCATAAGGACTCGACACTGCCACCAAGAGATTCCAGCTGAAAATCTTGCCTCGAGGGTCAGATCAGACTGTCGACGTAAGTGTGATTGTCAAATCTCATCCTAAAGGTATCTCCAGACATGAGGGTCAAGTCAACGGCTTACCAGAAACTCTAAGTCTGGGAAAAGATTCGTGGAAGAAAGGAATGATTCATATTAATGTTTGTTTTAATGGAATCTAGTGGTGGACACAAACTGTCCCTCGAATCATTCTTAGAGCAATTGGGTCACACCCCTTGACCGCATGCAGCTACTCCCTTTTTTTCCCGGTCCACCAGCTCCCTGAACCTAGAAGAGATGAAAAAGGTGGGTGGTTGAAACACTTTGAAAATCACACCACCTCATGATGCTCTCATAACTCTGCATCCACATCAGCTGCTCCTCAGACTCATTTTTCCTAAACACTTCTTCTTCTTGAAACATTTTACACACCCATGTCTCTGAGACTGGTGCCATTTTCCCGTTTCTTACTGCACTATGCAGTCTTCATCCGCTCCTGGATGATCTGCTCCTTCTCCGTCATAACTCATACCATCTCTGGTCGGTAGGAATTTTTCCGACATGGTAATTCGGTCAATGACCACCCTTCTTATCTTACGATCTATAAGAGATACAAAGATTTATCCTTTGCTGAGAGAAGAAACTTGGTCTCATCCCCTGGATGAACCACGCCCATTGCCTAATATATTCAATCCTGACATGAATGATGTATTCATGCCATGGACGACATCGTAAGGCCTCGACGTTACTATCATGAGATCCAAACCTCACTCTCGCCTCCAAGGGTCGAGTCACACTATCAGCATCAGTGTGAGGTCACTGGGTCTCCTCTAGTAGAAATCATGAAAGTGAGGGTCAATTGAATAGTTTTAAGTGGGACCTCTCAGTATCTTCCAAACAAAAGGATAGGAAAGTAAGTGTCACCAAGATATGTGTATTTTATTATTGGAGGTCATAGTAAAAAGACACAAATGCAACAAAAAAATGGATCTAGAAGTTCCAAGAACAAAAGGAATCCACTAGTTCCACTCATGTCCACCTGCTTTCGGAGCTCTACTACCTTGTCCACTGCTCGGCTGTTGCCCAAGCACCAGCTGCTCCTTCTGTCTCGGTGGCTCCACCAATGCCTGCGGATCAATTGTGCGAGGAGTCGGATAGTCACGTGCCATGTGACCCTTCCTTCTGCATGCATAACACTTCCTTATCCTCCTATGTCTAGCTCTGTTTCGGGTTCCCCGCACAACCAAACCTGTATCCCGAGGTTTCCCATCTAATGGTTTAGTCCTCTTAGACCTCTACATCACATGTCTACTACCTACGGATGATTCATTTGTTGATGGATAATATTACGGCAAAGGAAGTAGCTCCTGAGAATGCTCGGAGTGTAGACTCACTGATATTAACTCCACCCTGAAGAAGGTCTCGAAGTCTCCCCAGGTGAAGGTCATCTCATCGCACAACTGGATCATTCGGCTCCACCATCTTCCTGCTGCTGCATGAAAGAGGCTGGCAGCAAGGATCACCATGAAGTCCGCTGGTGTACCTTCTATCCTGAAGACTCTTACCATAGCCTCCATCCAATCCTCAGCCGCCTGTGGGTCTACCTCTCCCCAGAAACTAGGAGGCCTCTAGAGCTGGAACTCGTGCAACACGCTCAAGTGGCGTGCATCGCCTACTACTGGGCCTGGTGGCATAAGTGGCCCAACCTATGGGAGTACCACTGGTGCCTCCGCTGGTGCCTCAACTGAACGAGGTCCATGTACCGAGGCCTCTTTGCTTAGATGGCTGTTAGTACGTACATCTATCAGGGCTCTAGATGATCGTCCGTCAAAAGGCATCCTGAAAGAAACACATGTGGCATGGTCAAATGATTAAACCTGGTGAGATGACCTGGTTTGACATGTTTTAAGGGGAAACCTTTGAAAACACGCACACAATTAGTGTTTTCGTGCACTGAGTTGAAAATTAGAAGTCAGGGTCCTAGTGTATGGATACGTCCGCTGCCCGCACCAACACTGGACTCCCTGAACTAAAAGCCACACTCGGTACCCTTAACACTATTGCTTCATAGAAAAAAAATCTCAGAGTTATAAGTTCTATGGTAGAACTGACTCCTTTGATACCAATTTTTCAGATGACCCATTCAGGCACATGGTTGGGCCCCAGGGTGGGGACCACATGTTTACAGGAAAACTGGTGGTGCCTGGCAGGGCCAGAACCCGATGGCCTTGTTAAAGCGGGGTGTTCATGCTGTCACCCGGACCCGGTTGTTATATTACCAATTTGTCACGACCCGTCCTCGGGGCTCGTGCCGTGACTACCCCAAACCCACCTTCAATTGGCCAGGGGCTGGAGACTTGCACCAAAGGTGTAAATCCCAATAAAAAAAGGAATGAATTGCCTTTATAAAGTAATCAAATACCACAGAGTAAGCAAGCTGAATAACACTAAGTAAACTGAGTACAAAAGTAAGTGCTGGAAATTAAATGGGCCAGAATACAAAACCAACTGAAAGTAAAGTACAACTGAAAAGGAAGTACAACAATAGAAAAGTAAAGCAGCGATTCTGAGCCATCCTCTGGAAATCCCACCTGAAGGGTGGGTACAGATAGTCTCGTCTACTCCTCGGCTCTAGCCGTCCGCTCCGAGTACTTCCCGTCCAGTGATTCACCTCCAGGTACCGTCCATCTCCATGAGCTCCCACCTCGATCAGCACTATTTTTCATCTGTATACAACACAACGTAGTGCGGGCATATCCCGTGCAGGGGTGAGTATACGCTACTCAGTAGGGGCCCTGAGACCCCTGAAGGTCTCCTAGAATCCACGAAGGGTAAACCACAAAGAAAAGATACAATCAAGAAGCAATAACCAACTCTACTTAGGTATATGCCCATAGATATACCTAAGTCATCAATTCCAGATTGGCTTCAGCACACGAGTCCAGGTACAACCCAGTCCATGCAGGAAAACATAACCCATTCCACATACGAAATCACAACCCACTCCACATAGGAAATTACATCCCAATCCACACAGGAAAGCACAACAATTATATCAATGATAATGATTACAAGTCAAGACTCGGCTCACATAGGTATACACTTCATAAGACGATAGAGATGATCAGATGTAGACACTGATTCATCAAAGCTGTTGGACCTACATAGGATACAAGACCAGCTAAGCTGTCGGACCCACAAAGGATTCAAGACCAGCTACTCTGCCAAACCCACATAGGATACAAGTACAGAGTCAAATACTGCCGGACCCACATAGGATACAATAACAGTAGTCAAATACTGTCAGACCCACATAGGATACAAGAATATTTGTCATCACTATCGGACCCACGGAGGATTCCAGTACGGTCGTCGTTACTGACGAACCCATAGAGGATCCCAGTACAGTCTTCATCGTCGTCGCAGCTGGCTCTAGAGTTTCCGCACACAACACGCTCGAATCTAGCAGGGTCCGCTCCACGAGCCAAGGGGGTCGATACATCAACTGACACGAAGTCTATAGTTGATGTATCCCAAAGTTCCGTCTCGTCAATAAGAACTCAATGAGACAGACGGCGCGCCAATCGGACGCCCAGTTTGAGAGTTATTGGCTTTTTCATCCCGGGGGCCCGGTTGATTTTTAAGCTAAAACCATCCTAACCATAATCCATCTGTATCCAGACCTTGATTAGAGTAAGCCAAAAGAACCGTCTCACTAAGAGGAATCCATCAACGTCGACGGAACGTCAATCGGACGTCCAGAGCTCATGTTATAAGTGTTTCCACTCTAAGGGCACGGTGGGTTTCGTGTCCAAACCAACCTGGCCATACCCAAAGTTATCCTAAACATTGAGTGTAATATACTGAAACGACCGTCATGATCAAAGGATTCCAATTCAACTGATGGTGCGTCGATCAGAGGTCTGTAATCCATGTTATGGTTGTTTAGAAGGATCTGTCCTGAAATAGGGGGTTTGGGCCCAGTCCGACCCGACCCAATACCCCCTGGGCTGGACCCGAGTCTGGGTCCGACCCGTCTTCCGCGGCCCGGCCCAGCCCGTGCGGCCCGTCTTGGCGTGGGTGGTCCGGCCCGGTGCGGCCGGTTCAGCCCCGTGCGGGCACCCGCGCGCTGAGTGGATCTTGAAGGGGGGAGGGCACTTCCCCCCCTTGTTTTGAAATGGAGGCCCCCACGTGCAGGGGCCCGTCCTTTGCCAGCCGTCGGGGGTTACAACCCCCGGGATTCCTGAATCTGGCCGGCCGTAATGGACGGTTGGTTGTGCCTCGTGGGACCTGCTGGTCCCACCTCATGAAGCACTGGCGGACGGCGGTGTCCAGCCGCCCTCCTCTGCACCGCCTCAGCCCTTGTCTGATCGGTGCGGCACGATGGCGCCGCTCTGCTTCGCCGCGGCCTGCTCCGGCCACGGTTTCCTCGTTCTCACGGGGTGTAATTGCACTGCGCCGCCTCTGTTCCAAGCAATGAATAAATTCAGCAACAAAAGGGGAGGAGGATCTACCGTGTTCGTGCGGTCCGACCTCCTCCCGTTATATTGATAATAGGAGGCCAAAATTAACAATGAACGTCGGAAAAATCATGAACGTGAAAACAACCCCTACCTTAAATTAAATCGCGGAAGCTAGCATCATGGAAGACGGAGTCACGGGGAGAGGCACCGTATATCGATGAAGAACGTCCGAGGAGGAAGCGACCTCTCCCTTTCTTTGATGCGGAGAGAAGATGGAACGGCGTGTCGGTGTTCTTCGCATTCTTCGAGGAGGAAGATGAAGTTCCTAAAAGTGTAGAACTCTCCCTCTCTCAATTCTCCACACAACACAACCACCCCTAAAATAAAATAATCTACCCCTTATTTTTTACATTTCCAAACCTTTCAAAATTCAAAAGTTGAATTCACTCATTAATCATGAGTTTTCAAAATTAATGGAGTGTTAAATTGGCAACATTAATGTGAGAAAGTGTCACATAATTTAAGAGGGGGTTTTTAGAGGATTTGTGGGGTAATGGGGAATTTGAAAAGGTGGGGCATCCTATGGGCCCCACCTCACCTTTAATCCTCTGATGGGAAGTTAACAACCAGTGGGTCACGCTCCAACTTCCACCTAGGATCTATCACTTAGAAAAGAGAAATAAAATTCATAACAAAATTTTATTTCACATACACTTAATCCACAAATTTAAACAAATCTTCCTGAGCAAACGCAACTCTAGTAAAGGTCTTCTTAAGAAATTATTGTCGCTGTGGTTTAATCGGTGCCCTCAGATTTGGATTCTGAGCACCGGTTCAAAAGTTAGAAAAAGGCCCACTCATTCATTCACTGAACGTACCCGAGATAAACTTCATAAATTGATTTCGGGAACACCAGGCCTCAGAATTAGGTTCCGTCAGTAACTGAGTACTCGTAAAATCCCAATGAATTTATGAAAAAAATTTCCTTGAAATTTACAGGTCTTTACATGACATCATAACCACATAATCAAGGATTTATGCCAAGAATACAAATAATATTTTGTCAGGGCCTTATTCCAAATACTAGTTTGTCTCCTAAGACCTACTGATGCATCGGGGAGCTATAGCAGGCTCCACCCATCACGTACTATGTCCAATAAATTCCTCATATGAAAAATATGATACATAATATAAACATTCGTATTAAAACTATCATATGAAATGTCATCATTTTATCCACCAACCATGAATGGTATAAAAATAGCACATCCACAGTTAAACTTTACTCATTCAATACAATATGGAAGATTGTATTATAATAGATCAACCTCAATCGAGAATAATGAAGGATACTTATAAAGATGAAAATTATCATCAAAACTATTTGAGAAAAATATCCCCCTTTTTCTTGAAAACATTTAAAAGTCACACTATTTATCATGAAGCCATTTAAAATAAATTTTTGAATAAATGTGTCACATACCACTATGACACTTTTAAAAGGAATTTTAATTTTAAAACATTAATTTCAATATAAATAAATCATTAAAACAATTTTTAAAACATGGAAATTAATGAAAAATATTTAGAAGAATAAATCTTTAAAACATTTAAAATGATATTTTAGTTAGAGTTCATTACCAAATTAGAGAAACATGAATACAAATAATTGACGCAATCAAAAAATTATGATATCATGAGAATAAAAATATTTATAATATAATATTTCAATGTACATATATACACCATATAAAAGATAATTTTTGTATAACAACAAAAAAGTCTCAATGGAATATAAACTGAGATAAAAACCCTTATAAATATTGTATCCTTATGTTAAGGATAAATCAAAGACATAATTATGTGTGACAAATATAAATATACTCTATATGATTATATATTTAGTGTAAATCAATCAAAGGACATTCACACAATTTTGTGAAAAAACATCACTATTGACTTGGATGTTTAACTGAATGAATGGAAATTGAGTTAAGATTACTCTTATCAAGTTCGTATCAATGACTTGAGAAATTATCAACGGAGAGATTTTATGTATCCAAATTATATCCACATAATGGGGAGTGGAAATTTATACATAAATAATAAATAGCGATTCCACACATTATCTTGGAGTAAAATAATCAATGATGTAGGTGTAAAGACCAATGAGAGGAAAATGAAATTTAAAATTTCCATACTGATTTGGTAACTCAAAAAATATACACCCAATGAAAGAATGTTCATACAATTATGTCATAAATAACCAAAAATTAAATTATATTAAACATGGAATACTTTCATGGATAGTACATACACCACATAAAAGGAAATATTGGCAATACAGTATGAATCCCGCAGGAATAATAAGTTAGATGAAATCCCCTTACCACATTGTAATCAATTGACTCATACGACAAAACGATAATAACCACAAAAAATTTCATAGAATACCAAGAATGTAAAGTGAATATATATAATATATATCAAATGTTAGTAAAAAATAAACCACATTTAATAAATAACTAGAGAACAATGGAAATATCACGGAATTGAATGTGAGATAAGAAACTCATTACCTCAAGTCCGACATGTCTTGTTTGTTCCTCGTTCTTCTATAATAATAATATTAACTACATTTATACCTAATTAAGAAAATTTTCATGTTTATTATTCTTTTTATATCACTTATTACCTTGTTATAACAATTAGTTAATTATTTGAGTTCATATTGGATATTTTCTCTTTGTTCGGAACTGGAGTAAAAAATGAACCTGTAATAATTACAATTTGTCCATGGGGTCAAAATTTGATTTTCTCCAAAATGATATACATGATATAGATATCATATATATATATATATGTTATTCTATATATATTTTTATTTATAATAGTACATAACATTTGGAGATAAAAAATGAAATGCATTATTCATGGAGATGGAAAGACGTATGTTCGCATTAACGCCACTTTCATTTCTATTTTTTATTTTAATAGAATTAAAACATAATTATACATAGTAATATAATAATTCTATTATAATATCATATATAATATTATTAAATTCATCCTTTATACATTCCACATAAGGAATTAACAAGTCATATCACTTTGAGGGGGCGGTAGTCCGCACTTCCTCAAATGAAATTATTGTGTTTTACCCAAAATGGAATCCATAAAGGAATTATATAAATAAAAAATACAGAAGCATAAAAGAAAAATAAACATAATATATATCATATATAAACACAGATCTACCTAAATGGAAACCATGATAGGTGGTAGGAGATATTTTAACAATCATCGTTTCGTGAGGAGTTAGTTTGTCATCTATAGAAACAATATGTTCTTTACCCATTAGATGGTGGTGTGTGTAAGTGTAGTTCGAATAATTCTCATAAAAACATCCTAGTATATTTAGGATACTCTTTTTGTTATAAAATAAAGGAATAGAACGATTTTTGGGGTTGGATACGTAAAATAAAAGAAATGACGTTAAGAGAAACCATTAACTTTAATTTGGGTAACTCCCTTTGGTTTGAACCAAAAGGACTTGTTGAAGTGACTTCTCCATAATTAATGGCATCAAGGTGTAATAGATGGATATTGAGAGATTATTTGGGCAGGGGTTGTATGATCCAAGGGTCTTGAGAGGTGTGAGAAATGGGTTAGAAGTGGTGTCCTTTTATAAGTGAGAGGAGGGGAACTTTAGGAAAGTTCAAAAATGTTATTTTATTATAAATTTATCGTTAGTTTCCAAAGGTCAAAAAATAATTACAGTAGAATTTAAGATAGCTCATGTTAGAAATAAAGTCATACAATAATATTTGGTTAGGTTTTATATATTTTTTTAATATTAATAATCTTATTCATTTAAATCAGTTATTATTGAGGTAAATACCGCATCATTATTGTGTCATAAATAATTTATTTTATTTGATGTCTAAAAATTATAAAAAATACCACAACATAATAAATACTATTTCTTTTCAATGAATATTTATAGTCGAAAATATGACTTATTAAACCCCATGTAAAAAATTTATATACTAAAAGAAATTTGTTAATGTCATTTTTTACTATACTTAATGTCAATTCAAATGAAGAGTCATTATCATTCTTAAGTGGTTCCATGGGGTCCCAAAATCCACACAAGGATGACAATGGTGGTGCATTACACATTTAATAAGGTTATAAAATGTGTGAAGGTTATTTTTTATTATTATATTATTATTTTTACCTTGAATTACCCTATTTACCTTGAACCGCGGTAAACAAAAGTCCAAAGATACTATCCATCAAAAATTATTTTTATCTGATTGGAAAATATTCTACTTAATAATAAAAAACATGTATTTAAGATTTTCTAAATTCAATTCACAGAAATGGTATTATTTTATTTAAATAAAAAATTCATATTTTTGACTACTACTAACTGGTTTTAATATTCATCAAAAATTGATGTTTTTCAAAAAAATACCAAAAAATTAGCCTAATATATATTTTATATTCCTAATTAAAATATTATGTCTATTTCAACAAATTTAAAACATTGAATTTGAATTACTTAATTTAAAATTATTTCCCGTTGTAAAAACAAATTGCGTATTTTTAAGAAACAATAACTATTAAAAGAATTATACTTATTTATGTATAATTTCAATGTGAAATTAATTCAATTGACCAAAATCGGTTTAAATGGTAAAAATATAATCTAATTATACATCCAAACCATTTAAATGTAAAATTTAACAGTATAAATTATTTTGATTAAAATACTTTTCTCAATTAAAATTTAGTATTTTTCACTATTCACCCAAATATGAAAGTTATCAGAAAAACACCAAAGAAATTAATGAAAATAAAATTTTATGCCTTAATTCTAATTAACAAGTTCATTTTTTCAAATTGAATACATAAAAGTGTCAAATATTTGATTTAAAAAGGGTTCCTTATAAAATGGCGGTAAAATTGCATTTTTTGAAAATACATACTTTTTCTGAAAAAAATAAATTTGTTCTTATATTATTTCTAAGAAACACATAATATGGATGTTAAAATTATATGGAATATATAAAATTTAAAATTCCATTAATACTATTCATAACTTTTGTTGAACGGCTTGTTTGGTATGTCATTGTGCTCTCGAACTCGGTGTTGTTGAGGTTCATGCTATTGAATTTCTTTAGAGAGATAACATACTATGAAACATTGGGGTGTTGGAGATTTATCTATAAAAAAAATTGATCAATTAATCTAAAAATTAATTTTCTTAAAGACATTAGGATGGTTAAGTTGTTTGTAAAAATTACAACATTGTAAAGTGGACATTCAGGAATAATGTGTTATCACTTTCTATTTGTATGATATAAAAAACATACCAGGTCACTTCTTCATAGTTCCACTGGTCACTTGGTTAAATCTTTTGCTTAGTTGATTGGTTTCTGAAAAATCCACCACGGTCCATCAATTCGGAGTGAGGTTGATCAACTTGGTTATACGGTCACATCCATCCATATCGAAATTTTATAGAGTTACACATTGATACATTTTGTTGGTAGAATCATTATTATGGTCAATCTAAAACAATTGTGTTCTCTAGAGTACAAAGTGATTCTAGTAATTTTATATATGACCACTTTTCAATTCATGAGGTAAGTTGATCTACACAAATCATTTTATTATTGACTTTATGATCTCTTTGACACCTAATAGTATTTTCATACATAAATAAAAAATATACTTTAATGACCTAATATAGGGAATTAATTATTATTTAAGTAAACCTGGTTTTTTATAATTAAAAAAATTAATTGATGTACTAGTACAACTATATCCTCCCTTTTTATTATCATTGAATAATCTACATAGTGTACTAATAAACCAATTAAATAAAAAAAATCTATATCAATCGATATTTTATTTACTGCCCATTTTGGAATTATCAAAATGATTTGAAAGGATTGTTTAGTAATTAGATTGTAGACATCCAAAATAAATTATATGTTATTACAAAGATACACACAAATATATATAATTCTTGGAATAAGGAAAATAAAATGAATAAACCAAATTGAGTTGATGTTTAAAAAGTTATTAATATTTATTGTATCAATATTAGTGGATGTTATCGGAATTGGAATATGTAGGACCTTTAATTGTCGATGTTTCAATTGGTTCATTCGATTTTTATTTATATAGTTTCTATGTAGGATTAGGAGAAAAAACATAATGAAATATTATTCCAATGGAAATATGTCTGATGTGATGGATATCTTGAGGAATAACGAGACCAAAAAGAGTAGTAGGATCTACATAAGATTGAGTGGTGGTAGTTTAATCATTAATCATGGGATGTGATGGAGGAAATATATTTTTAGTGATAGATATATACATATAATGCTCTAAAATATAAGTTATATAAGATACAAATGTCGAACCATGCTAGGAAATCTATATGAAAACATTCTAATATGACATGTACCGATCTAACTGAGGATTCATTATTAGATTTTTTTAAAAAAATAATCTGAATGTCTTAGGTCAAAGGTTTCACCCACAAATATCTCTCCAAATAAAAAATATAGTTATTTAAATCCTACGTAATCAAAATTTGAGGAAGGTAAAACTTGATGGAATTCTTTATTACAACATTATCCTTGATAGTCTTAATTATATCTAATATAGAAAATAATATATGTAACAACCGTTAATTTTATCAATTGAAACTCCATTCTTATAATTATTATATTTAGTATAAATTGAAAAACATAACATATAGAATAGAATAAAAATTTATAAAATATTAATTAATTGAATAAGAGGTATTTCTTAAATTTAAGGAACATATACAAGTAGAATTGTAACCTAACATCTGTAATAGTAATGGAACTATTAGGACTAATAAGGAAAGAGAATTATAACCTATTATATGAAAGTATATATAATATTTATCCATCATATAAATGGTAATCTAATATAATTACAACATAGATTACTTAAATAAATGTCTATCAAATTATTAATTAAGTGTTGATATTTTTATAAAACCTAAATGTTTATTTACAATTTAATAATTAATAAACTAATTTAATATGAATTTTATTATCCTGAAATATGTTCATAAGTTATTATTTTGTTTCATTTTTATTATATGTTACTTTTATGAGACCATGTGTAAATTTTCAATGTGTCATAAAACCAATTATAATATTAAAATTAGTATTTTTAGAATAATTGACGAATATAATTATAAATTTAATTTACCATATTAATAAATTAATTCTAATGAAATTGAGTTATTTTTTTATTTCTAAATTTAATTAAATTGGTAGGGTTAATTTTTGGGATTTTTTTAAAATATAGGAATTTTTTTGAATAAACAAATATTGTAATTTATGGTATTTATAAAATTCATGAATAAGTTAGTCATAACTGATGTATAGATGTTTTAATAACATAACATCAAACAATAATTATACATTTACTATATTTATTTATATAAATGAAAACTATTTATAGTCATGAGATAAAATAAAAAACTAATTAACAAAATAATCTAAAACACTCTTCTCCTCCCAAAATAGACACCATCATTCCTGACCCCTTCTCTTCACACCTCCAAATCCATGAATATTGAAAACTTTCTACCCATTCATCTTTTTAATGCCCTTACCTTGGTCCAATATCATTTATTTTAGATAAATAATAAAAACTCGTTTCTATAAGGATTATCTCTTAGAGAAGAATATTAAGAGGTAAGATCCTATTCTTTTTTTATATTTTCAAGTTATTTTTTATTATTGTTATTTAATCAAATCCACTAATAAAAGTGTCATTATAGATATAGTATCTTATATATAATATAATTTTATTATTTTAAATTAATAATGCATTATCCAACCTCTTATCCTCTCCAATTTATTCTGAAATTGAAATCATTCTTCGTGAGATGTTTCCATATTGCCTTTGAGGAAAACATGTTTTCATTTTCCATGAACACATTTAAGGATGGTCATAAAACTGTAATAATGGTTTAAACATATTTTAAATTTTTTTATATCCTTATCTCTTTTTTGGAACAAACATTTATACATAACACTAAATAATAAAGCAAAATTAGGTTGTTTTTATCGAAAACTCCAAAATTAACCTAAAAATTTATCAATAAATTTTTATCCAATGAATCATCCTCATTTTGGGAATATAATAATATATATGACCTATTAAACAGTTGGATGTTTACTCGAAGAATATATGTTCAATTATTGATAATTTTTTTCATCATACATACACTTCTATATATGTATACATGTAAAAAATTCATAACAACTATGAAAACAAAAAACTAAAAAATGTTGATATTGAACACAATAACTAATGAAAAATTCCATAAAAGAACTTAATAAAAGAAAAATATACAGAATATATGTTTAATATGTTATTTATTTATTAAAGAATGAATCCAATTTTATTATCCACTATATTAATTTTAATAATGCATTTAGACATAATGTAAGTAGATTCTCAATCCCAAGTTCAATTAATTAGTTTTTTCCTCTTTCATGCCAAATTTAAGTGTGTTTATTACATTAATATTCATAAAATATAATACAATTTTTTAGTTTTTATTCTATTGGATATACATGTGTCAATTTTTATTTTTTTGGAAAATTAAATGATTTTTTCAAAAGAACAATTCTTTATATAAAACACATCTTTTACTTCTATTAAGATTATTTCTTCTTATATTGGGATTGATGATACCTATACCAAATCTGTTATTCCCTTTTGGGTACCCCAATGATTGTTCGTGAATATATAAATCATTTAATTAAACCCATTACACTACATTGGATATTTTTTTAATATTGAAATATTTTCATTTGGAATGTATGATTATGTCATTGTTATGATGTGACTGGTGTGACCTAAATTTTATAGAACTCCAATGTATTTTTTAATGTGATGTTTCTCATGAGAAAATATCCAATTCACATAAATGTGTTTCCATCTTTGTTCAAAATGATTATGCTACAAATATTCACATGTGTTTTTCATGAACATAATGCAAGATTTTTTAACAACTATATGAGGGAGTTGACCACTATGACCTGATATTTTATTTTTTTGTATTTACCCATTCCATGTATTTATCTAGTGCTTCCTTTCATGGTTATGATTATGATGATCATTCTCACCCATGTTATATATATTCGTGTTCTATAAATATTATTAATATTAGTTTATATAACCCATTCCATAGATTTATATCTTAATGTTACTAATTATACTAAGGAGTATACAAGGGTCTATAATAAGTTAGATAATAATGAATTAAATAATTTTTATTATCTATCATGTAAAATTACTGTATGGTCCTATTTTTCCCGTGACACTATTCATTTGGATCAAGGTTTTGTAATGATATTATAGTGTTTATCTTTAAAGTGATGTAACATTAATTTAAGAAATAACCGATTCATTATATTATGTATGAGAGCATGATTTTGTTAACATGGCATTTAGGATTGGAGAACATTATAGAAACACCATAGTATGAGACTAAGTATTTGAAAGAACCCAAAAATCAATTTTTTACAAAATTCTAAACATAGGGATCCCATTAGATAATATTTTAAAGATAATTTCATTATAGAATAAATTATTTATTCGTGAATGTTTACTTAGGTTTTTTTCAAATCTTTTCTATTTTATAATATGGTGGGAACTAGGACAAACCAGGCCAACAACCCGAGTGAGGGACAGTGCAACAATTTCTCAAATGACATCCCCAATGCCTAGGGAGGTGGAGTTCAAAATTTTATGGTGATTCTTACCCATATATCTCATAATGTGAATAATAACATGAATAATGTGGAAGATGATTTTTATACTAAGAGGGGGAAACTAACTATCTTGTATTTTACGTGGAAATAACCAATGATATTTATTGCATCTTTTGATCCATGAGTCATAGAACTATAGTTCAACTCAATTCATTAGATCTTTTCTATACTTCAATTTTGTGAGATGGAGATGGTGACTCTAGACATCTGTTGTTTTGTATAATAGGCCAACCAATCCATAGGATACAACTGAATAGATTGAGTGGGAAGACATTAATAAAATATATCGTAACTTGTATTTAGCATGAACTATTTTTACAAATATAGAGAGATAATTTATTGAGATGAATAAAAAGGAAGGGTAATATATCAGGACTTACAAAAAACATTTAAAAGGCATTTAAGGTTCACCTCATGTTTTATTATAAAAAATGATAGAAAAATTGATATATTATTTAGTTATTTAAACTCAAACCATCCAAAATATCTTCAAATTAGATAATTTGTGTGTTATGAATAAGTATTTACTTGATCCCTCTATGTGGATATGTAGCCTATATAATGGTCCCATGGGAAAGGAGATATAAAATGAATGATGAATATTCATGATGGATAATTGGATGGGGTTCAGATATACAAGAACAAGTTGAAACTCACTATTGGTGCATGAATCCACTCCAACTCTCCTCTGACATGATCTTACACGTACTCCATTCCTAGTCATTCTATTGTATTGGATTCTAGGAGTTATTGGGATAAAATGTTTGTGATGTCAATGGTGTTTTAGGAGCTTCATCCTATATAGGATTGGTCTGGTGGTGTGTGGATATGGTGGCTGTGTTCGGTGGTGGTGCACATGGACCGTAGACACATATTATTAATGTCTAATTAAATATGACATTGTACTTTTTTTATTATTTTCTGGGTTTTGAATTGTGTATTTCAGTTGTATTCAATTTTTATTGCTATTTTAGTGGAATTTAGTTTTGGGATGTTGGTATATGAATCAGATGTGATTTTTGGGACTGTTCTCACTTTACCCATATAAGTGATTTTTCATGACAATAAAAATATTGACATGAAATATAGGGAATATCATAAAAAATACAGAATAAAATATAAACCACTCACCTGTTGAACATGGATGAAGAATAATCATGGGAAATTCCTCAAAGGGATAGGGAAATGCTTTAAATGTTAGAGAGAAGTCCACCAAGCTAATGATTATTTAAGAGATATAAGGAAGCAAGAAAATAATTTGGACGAAAGAAGAGAACCAAAAATGGTATAATGGGTAAATAGTATTGATCTATAAAACAATTCAATAAATTGAACATGACATTAAGTCTTCTAGGGTAATCAGCATCATCAACCACAACTGAAAAAGGAGTATAGGAATGCCTATTCCATAAATACTATTGATATGGATCCTGAAAATGTTGCGGTGAATGGTACGATGGAAATTCATTCAAAAATAGATAACATAATATTTGATTTTGGTTCTACACATTCTTTAAAATCTTCTAGGTTTAGTAGAACTATTCAAACACAACCCAAAATAGGGTTGTTATATTATATATGAGAATAAGTAATGGGAAAATTTTTGCATCAAATGTATATAAATCTACTATAGTAAATGTGTTTAGACTAAACATACATGAAAATATTATGTTACATCTTTTGTAAGAGTTTGATTATATATTGAACATTGATTGAATATCTTTATTCAAATCCAACATCAACATTCGGGAAATGTGGATCATTCGTTACATCTCGAGGCATCATCTAATTCAAGATAAGAGTGAAAATGATGAGTATTATCCTTTAGAACCATCATCTCACATGTGAATAATATTTCATTATGAGCAATAATATATAACACAAATTATTGAGACAAAGGAAATAATCCCGATCAAACACATTCCCATTACAATGGACTGTACTATTGTGTTCCCTAATTAATTTCATGGTATTCCTCCCAAATGACATATTGATTAATTTATTGAACTTATTCCTAGATAACTTCCAATATCAAAGACAGCTTATAAAAATGATACCATTGATTTTGAAGAACTAAATATTAAGTTACAATATAATCTAGACAACATTTTTATATGACCTAGAGACTCATAAGGGGTTGGACCAGTCCTCTTCCTCAAGAAAAGGGATTGATCAATGTTCCTATACATTTATCATCACGAGCTCAAATAAATCATGATAAATAACAAGAATCCCATTCCATGTACATACAAATTGTTTGATCAGCTATATGGGTCCAAGAATTTCCCTAAGGTGGACCTTCGGTCGAGATATCATAAATTAAATGTGAGGATGGAATATATTAACACGAATTTTTTTCAATGAGTTACAGAAACTATGAATTCATAGTGATTCTTTTCGAAGTAATTGATTATCAATAAATATTTATGGACATAACAAATGATGTCTTTAGAGATTACCTCATTGTGTTTTTGGTATCCATTTTTCATGATACTCTAATATATTACAAGTGTATTGAGGAATATGATAATGTTTTGAATACTTCACTAATGTCTCTTTGAAGGGAGAATAATTTTTAATGTAAGTAAATGAGAGTTTTGGATGGAGGATGTAGCATTATTGGGGCATGTTATCACCATAAAAGGAATATTTGTGGACCCTTCCAAGATAATAAAAATTAATGTGTGTCCCAAGGAAACATCTATCTATAAATTCATTGTTCTAGATATTATTTAAGAAAGAATTATGAATAACTTCTCATGATTTTCAAACCCACTAACCCATACGACTCTGAGGGGAGGAATGTTTTTCTGGACCAATGAATGTGATGACTCATTTAAATAGTTAAAAAATAGAGTTATCAGCATTCTAGTACTCACACTTCCAAAAATTGTAGAACTCATTGTGGAATATTGTGTTTCTATGAAATAGTATTATCTTGAATATTGATGTGAAATGGTAATACTATAGCCTATTCCCCAAAGAAGTTGAAAATTCATGAGAAAAATATCATATGGACAACATTATATCAATTGGGATAAGAGTGAGAAATATATTTTGATCATATTTTCTTAAGATATATAATCACACAAATTTATCTTAATATGAACATGTAAAAATGGTTAGACCTCATCAGGGATTCCAATTCCTTAATCGACTATAATCCTGGTATGAGAAGTAACAAGGAAGATGCAATAAGTATATATGATACTGCAACATTATAAATGATGATAATTTGTAAGGATTAAATCTTATTTTATTTGAAAAAAATATGGAAATTGGAATAAAAAAGGAATGAAAATCATAAATCCCTTCTTAAGTTATTTCTCAATCATTCCCTATGGTGAAAATAAAGGATTATGAATGAAATGATTTTCAAATTCAATAGAAGGTGGAGTCCATGAGAAATGGGAAATCCATAGAGATCAAAATTGATGATGAATGAGTTGTATGATTTGGGTCATGAATCTTTGTACCATTCAAGAAAATGAAAAATAATGATCTTTTGAGTGACACATATATGTCAACCTTATCAATTCACCTAGGAATCACAAGGATGTATCGAGATCTTTGAGAGAACTATTAGTGGGAAAATATGAAGAATGAGATAACAGAGTATACATCAATGTTATGGGTGTATTAGTATATAATTATTGAAGGAATATATTCTAATTAGATGATGAAACCATTATCCATAACATTATAGAAATGGGAAAACATCACTGTGGAATTCATCACCAGACATGAAAATGCATCTCGAGGAAAAAATTCTATATGGGTTGTTATGGATCATATCACAATGAGAGATGACTTTATTAAAATTCAAGAGGAGAGATCACATAATCAACATGAAAAGATATATAATAGAGTGGTTTTAATGAATCATGTAGTAACATATATATTGTATTTGATCGGGATCCAAGATTCAACAACATGTTTTGGAAAATCTCCCAACAAGATATAAATGTTAAACTGAACATTAGTGTGACTTTTCATCCTCAAACTGATGGTGGAAATTAATAGGCTATTCTAACATTAGAAGAAATTTTGAGATCATGTTATATTGAATTCAATGGAGGATAAGAACATCATCTACATCTGGCCAAATTCTCTTATAAAAACAATTTCTAATCGATCATCCAAGTGGATACATATAAATATATTTATGGGAAAATATGAAAAACACACAAAATGATAGGATGAGGTTGGTGAACATATGATTATAGGACATGAAATGGTCTATGAAATGGTTGGAAAGATAGAAACCGTTTAGTAGAAAATCAATGGAACCAAAAGTTGACAGAAGAGATGTGTCTGAAATCATTAATAAGACAATAGTTTGATATTGGAGACACAATATTCACACTCATATCTCTATGTAAGAAGATAATATGATTTGGGAAGATAGGAAAGTTAAAACCCAGGTACATTGACCCCTTCATGATTCATGATTTTTTTAGAGATGTAGCCTATTAACAGGAACTTCTACCAACCCTGACTCAAGTACATGGTGTATTCCTTGTATCCATTTTGAGAGAGTAAATACTAGATCCATTACACGCATTGAATCCAGTAGTGGGATAGTTGGAAAGAGTTCTCTCTTACATGGAGAGGTCTATTAAGATCTTTTAATTGAGAGACAATGTTCTATGAAATAAGACTACTCAAATAGTCAATGTAATATGGTTGAACCCTACGTAAAAAATGGCAACATGGGAACCAGAGGAAGAGATGAAAGAAAAACTGATGTAAGTAGTGAAGGATAAGTACCCTCTCTTTTTTCACTATAGTCTATTAAATGAAAATTCAAGTGCTTAATTTTACAAGGGGGGAAGAATGTAAGAACCAATTATTTTTAAAATGAAAAACAACTTCTAATAATTATTCTATTGAGTATATATAACATATAAAAAACATATTAAAAACAATACACACCTTATAAATGAATAAAAAATAATATAAAAGGTATATTAAGTTAAGGAACTTATATCAATTGAACAGATACATTCTTGATGGAATATTAATGCGACTAGTAGGAATAGTAATTCTGCTAATAGAATAGTAACATCATATATGAGATTATTATTAAAATTTTGGCATATTTTAAATGATAATATGACATAATTATATAATAGTATATTTAAATAAGTGTTTTATAAATTATTAATAAAATATTAGTATTTTAGTATGAAATAAATGTTAACTTAAAATTTTATTATTAATATAAAAATTTAATAGAAAATTATTTTTTGTAAAATATATTTATAAATTATTATTATTTCTTGTTATGATTATAAGATAATTTTATGAGATCTTAATTAATTTTTTATGGAGTCATAAAATAAGTAATAAGGTTATGCTCATTATTTTTCAAATAAATGCTAATTTTATTTAAAATTAAATTTATCATTTATGTAAAATTATTTTCATAAAATGGAGTTCATATTGAATTTTAGATTTTCATAAATTGGCATGAATAATTTTATTTATTTTTCTAAAATTATTTAATTTTTGGTGTATACTAAATTATGTCAATTTACGATATTTAAAAATTATTTAATTATTCGGTCATTGATGATATATGGGTCATGTAATCACAAAATATCAAAACATACTTCTCCCATTAATGTATATAGTCATGGTAATGAAATATGTTTATATTCTTGAGCCAAAAATAATATACTAATAAATATAATATTCAAATTCACTCCTATCCCAACTTTAAATACTATCCCCACCAAGAATTCTCTTCACCCCTCCAAATCCTTGAAGCATGTCCATTTTCTACCCAATCCTCTTACCAATAAACATTCCCATGTACACGATCCTTTTGTATCAAAAAAACACAAAATCCAATTTCCCTAAGGAGGTTCTCCATGAGAATAAGCTTGAGAGGTAAAATCCTCTTCAATTTTATTTTAATTTCATTTCATGTTCTTGTATTTTCAAAACCATTCCACACCTCAAATCATATTTGTGTAATGATAACTCAATTATCTTACATATATAGTAATTTTATTATTTCAATCTAACAATCCATAATCAAACCTCTTCTCCACTCCATTTTCTTCTAAAAATGAGACCATCATCTATGAGTTGTTTATTTATAACCTTTTAGGATGAAATGTTTTCCTTATCATTTACTAACTTTAAGGATGGTCATAGAACCATAATAATGGTGGTAATGGGATTTAAAATGTATGTTATAAAATTTTTATGTTATAAAACCAGCGTATATACATAATACTATATAATAAAACAAGACGAGTTTGTTTTGATTGAAAGCCACCAAAATTAATCTAAACAATTATACTTAAAAGAATTTCTAATTAATCATCCACATATCTGGAAGAATAATAATATACAAGGCCAATTAAAATTATTATTTTTCACTAAAAATAGATAATTTCTATTATGGTGAAATATTATCATCTTACATGAACTTCCATGCATGTGTATATGAGAAATAATCATGAAAATCAGGAAAAAGAATAGTATGAAACGATGAAATTAAACACTATAACTCAAAAAATATCCTCAAAAATTTTAATAAAAATTTAATAAATAAAATACTTGTATTAGATTTTTTTATTTATTAATTATATAATCTAATTTGATTATCTATTATAGTAATGTAATGAAAGAATTCATACATAAGTTAAGGTGATTTTCCAAACCAATTTCCATTTTTGGGTTATAAAATATACATGAAACATTTATGTGTGGATGTACTTTTAATATATATAAACTATAATTTATTTCTTCTTACCTTTTATTTTATTTTATATATATGTTCCTAATTCTATTTTGTGACAAATGCTATGATTTTTCCAAAAGAACTGTTCTTTATAAAAAAAATAAAATCTTTTACTTCTCTTGAAATTGTTTATTCTTCAATAAATATTTATGATTAGTATATAAAGTATGTTATTCCTTTAGGGGGACCCCAATTTTTTTTCATGAATATATTTTTATGAAATAAAAATAATTCCATTCCATGGGATATTTTATACCATTGAATGATATATGTTCTCTATGTCCTGCATGATTATTTAAATGGTATGATGTGACATGTGCACCGAGAATTATATTGTTCTCCAATGCATTGGGTAATGTTATGTATCTCCTAATATAATATTCCATATGCATGAACATGATTATATATTTGGTAACAATATGATTTTATGACTATACACTTATTTTATCAATTAAAATTATTCTATCTTTATTCACAACTATGTGTGGTAGTTGACCTCTAGGAGCTGATGTTTCATTTTTAGTAATTACCACATTCCATGCCTTTATATAGTTCTTCCTATCATGATTTTGGTGAAGATCCCATTATTATTTTATGATGATTAGTATTATTCTCATTCATGTTATATTGATTCATGTTCTTATTTATCACCTATATTTTATTTTTATCTCACCCCTTCCATTGATGTATATCCTTATGTGACTACTTATTCTCTGTTAAACACGAGGGAAAAGAAAAATCTACATAAAAAGTTATTAAATAATTTTTATGATCTATCATGTAAATTTTTTTATGGTATTTATTTCCCCAAGACACTAAAACATTGTGTCCTAGTTCTCTGAAACTATGATATTGTTTTTCTTAAATATGATTTCATGGTAATGTATGAAAAAGCAGTGTCACTGTAAAATAACCTCTAACCGTGATTTACACGTCCAAATCCATTAAATTATTATCATCTTTAAGACTATCCAAAATATTATACATTTGTTCATTAACAATTATTTCATTGATATATTAATATATGAACATATGTATATAAAGATGTATGGTAATAATTTATTTAGAACCTGTTACAACATTAAGATACCCATGGTCAATTCAAATCAACATATTTATCCAGTATTCCTAGATATATCTAATATGTTCTCTTATACCATCTAATTCATTATCTATAAGATCAACTATGAGAATCATATTCAGATGCATATTAGTAACAATAAATTATGCTTTGAATGACATATACTCTTTTCAATAATATTCACATGTACTAGACAAACCCAGAAATATATCATTCAAAAATTACAATAGGTCATTATTAAATTGAAAATTTTAGTTAATGTAATGAAAAAACCGGAAAAATCCTTTTGAGAAAGATCAGAACGAGGGGTTGATTCACTAAACAAGAAATTAGAATGTCTCAAAATATATCATCCATCACCTGATGAATCAAACAAAGGATTGTAAGTATCATGAATTAAAATATAAAAATATTATAAAATTATAATATGGGTTTGAGGTAATGAATCGTTATAGGGATCACCATGTATTGAGGGATCCAAAACATTCCATACAAGATGAGATATTACTGGTTCTACATTTTTTTAACAAAAAATATAATTTAAGACATAATCAACTTAGAGGTATATATTAACATGTAAATAATGAATAAGAGAATTGGGGGATCCCTCAAATGTCACTCGATCTTTGGAAACAAGAGATATGGAATTTCCACTAGGTTTCGGTTGACTAGAACAATCAAGATCATACTTACCATCACTATCAAAACCATGTTCCATGAAATTAATAAAAGGTTTATAAGGAGTCTCATCATCTCTAGGAGGTGTAGAGTCAAATATTTTTGATCTCTATACCTCAAACATAGTTTTACTATGTACAAATAGAGAATAATTTTAATAATATCTAGAATGAAAATTATTATGTCTCAATAGACATTATCCAAGAGTAATATCCACCTCATGAGGTTCTATTCCATCCATGGATTATGAAATTTTTCCAAAATTTGAAGATAAATTGATGGTTCATTCATAACCCCTCAATTATACTTCACTAATAACCATAGATATATCATATTCACTATAATGTGAAGAATATTCAAATTCAACCACATCACTAGGATTCTAACCTATATCAATTTTATCGTTCTATTATGTTGTTTTAACCATAAGATTATAATTCACATAAATCATATCATCATCATCCACCCTCATATTTTTAAATGGTTCCATCTAACAATAAAATATTTTTATATGTTATGATACATAAAAATTTCACATGAAGTAGTATAATATTCCTATCCCTGTGGAACAGACCCCTTTAACTATAGAATCTCCAAAATGAATATTAGATATGGGAAATAATTTACCATATAATTATTATTTCTCAAATAATTCATGTTCCTCTTATGAAATCATTGAATACATTTCTACACTCATATCTCCATCATATACATAATGTTAAGAAAAAATAAAAATGACTTAAGTTGAACAAAAAATAAAAATCAAAGATTGAAATTATTTTGTCAAATAATTTTTTCCATAAAATTTGTAAAATAAAAATTCAACCAACAAAAACAACATTTTTATCAACATTATAAAAAACATATGCGTTTATTTAATATTAACATAACAAAATAAATTGGATTAAGAAAAAAAAATCTTTATATTAATTCACACTATACTAAATTATACATAAAATTGTTAGACATAGTCAATTAATCATAATTCATTTTTCATTTAGTAAAATCTCTAAATATCAATTGAGTTTGAAAATATGTTAGAAATATAATTTTAAACAACAATTAATTCAAGTTTTAGAGCTCTATTTTGAATTTGAACTTTTAAAAACATAATTTTCTGTAGACATATATTGAGTCATGTAATTAAATACATGATTCATAGAGATATTAATTAAACGTGTATTGTGATGGTTTATAGGGACATATTATAATGATATCCACAATCTTACAATTTTTTTTACCTCCACATTATTTTTGCACAACCCCCACGTTGAGATATGTCTAGGGATCAAACATTGGATAATTTCATTAAGATTTATTTCTTACTATAATAATATACAACTGAATTCATAAAAATTATATATGTTTCATAGGTACTTTTTCTATCCTGCATACATCCACTAGAATCTTCATCGGAATAAGTTACTAATTCAAAATAATTAACTATAGAATAAAATTTAAAAAAATAACTTATGAAGATGTTTAGAAAAATATTTTTAACTGTATTTTGATCAGATTATTTGAGGGTTGATTGAAAATGAAAACTGAAACAATAATGAAAAAAATATCCAGTTCACTAGATGTCAAGTAATGTAGGATTCTAATCACAACTATATATTATATGTTTTCAATTTGTATTATATTTTCATAAGTATTGAATTAAAAATGTATAAACATAGGATTATCACTAAATTTTTTATAATCCATTACAAACAACATTAAAATAAATTTTCAACACATTCATTTATTTAAAATAATAACATCCACTTCTTGGAAAATTTGACAGCTAAGAAAGTTTTATCACACCTGTAAAACATATTTAAATTTCATTTTCAATTTTTTCACAATCATAAACCCTTAATTATTTTTATTTGAGCCAATCATAATATAATCATAATTGATTTGAACTACTAAAATAATTATTGGAATTTTTTTTATATGGTAGGATGAGTTCTCCATTTTGAAAAATAATTAATAATCAAGAAAGTGTTGAGGCATTCATACTATGATATATGAGCCTATTTTAATATAAAAATTGATTTATAAAGCATAAAAATATAATTAGGGAAATAATTATATTGAAATATAGTGGGATGTTCAATAAAAACATAGTCAATAATAAAACCATTAAGTAATTCAATCATGGAATATGCTTCTGAGGAATCATGTATACAGTTTCACTTAAAAGTTGACAATGGGTGGGGGGGTTAATGTCTTTAAAATAATTGACACTGAGTTTACCATTTTTTCCATTCATAACAACTACAAATGGTTCCCACATCTGCAACTGGGTACAAACCTTATTTCCAAAGGTAGGTGTTCATTTGTAGTTTCTGACTCTAAGGAACTCACATTGGTCGAGAGGATTGGAGTTTGGGATAATCACACCATTTTTTGAGTAGTTAATTACTATTCAATGAATCTATTAATTACTTAATACATTTCTATTAATATCTTCATAATCCTGATACAAGACTTGTTACCATAACAATCATTATCAATTATAAAATCTTACCATGTATAAAGTTGTATTTATTAAAGGGACCATTTATATGTATCTTAGGTTACTCATCCATTTACCATTATTTCATAGAAATCTGTAGATTTTTATATTTTGATGAGATATAACTTGTAAATCTTGATTTATACTACAATCCATTAATGTGATTTATATATCAAGGATGGTATTGAACCATTATGAGGCATCCTACATATATTGTTTATAAAATAATAAATACCCATATAGTTAATTAAATGTTACATTTTAACATATATGGAATGATATCATATTAGAGAACACATGAACCCTGTTTTGATCAAAATACTCATAGAGGTATCCTACATATCTTATTTATAATTGGAATCAGATCCACCATAGTTCAATGATTTCTTTTGGATATACACTGAGGTGGATGTCCTTGTGTGGGGGCAGTCATATCCTGGAACTGAATGGGGAGTAAAACTCGGGGTTTTCTAGATAGGGGTGATTAATGGTGAAAACTATATGATAATTATAAATCCCTAAGACCTGGTGTTCTATGGTCTTTGGGTGAAATAAGGGGAAATAATTTATCGGTCTCATTGCATATGAGTTACAGACCTATGAATTACCAAATACCAATTGAATGTTTGATATGTAGCATTGACATGGGGAATGTGTCGTGTATATCCTAGTTATTGAGGGAATATGACTAATATTAATTCAATTTTATCTTCGATTTGATAATGGGTGAGGAATAATGATATCATAATGGGATATATTTGGTTTCTATGGTTAGAGTGTTGGAAACATAGAGGAGATTACACCAAGATGGGTCCCCAATGGAGATTAGGACATATGAAAGAATTCTACAAATCCTATTTGTACATGAATCATAGTTCCCATAGATTGGTCATGGGTATTACAAAATATGTACATTGAATAATGTTATCATGTCCAAATATATTTTCATGAAATTTATTGATTTTACTTGTGACTTGTTTTGGGGTGTTTACATGACATGTATGAGGATGTCTAGACATTTCGTAGTTTTGAGGTGTACATGCACAACTAAAATAACATGATTGTTTGGAAGAAACCACATAATATTGATGTATTATCAAGGATGCTAACTTATGATCATGTGTGGCATATCTAGAAGGTGTTTCATGACCAAGATGACATGTATGGTTGACATCCCAACACCTTGTTGAAATTTATTGAGTGTTCCTCAAGACCTAGATGAAATGACTTGGGGAAATCACAATATATGGATAACATGCCTGGGGGGTCTAAATAATTTTATGACTTGTTTGGATGTTATTTGAAGACATGGATGAAATGTTAGATATAACCATAAAGACTTGGGTGACATGCTGTGATGTTGTTCCATGACATTGGTGACATGAATGGAGGACTTCATTTGATTTGTTTGGACAAAATGAAGGAATTAGAAACACTGCGATGACATGCCCGTATTCCTCCAAATGAAATTATTAACATGTAAAAGGGAAATATCATGATCCAAATTGAATTTATAGAGGGTTTTATATGACTTGTATGGCATTACCTGGTGTTATTGTATAATCTGGGTAGGTCATCTGAAGCACATGAATATTAGCATATCTATCATTTCATATTACTAATTCTATTTTTAGTTTTTTTTCTAGAAATTATTTTATAGGTTCCACATTGTTTTCCATGAATTAATATTTTTCATATTTATTATTACCTAATCAACATGTGGGACCTCATTCGCATAACCTATATGAATTAAATAAATCCCTTAAAATGATATATAAAGTTTTAATGTAAAGAAAATATTGTTGTTGTATGATCACTTAGGTTGTTCCGATGATTCTACTTGGTAGAATATTATTATGATCATGTCACATACCACTCTGAGAAGTATTCACATGTTCTTCATGTAACAGTCACTATCATGAGTGTGTATGTTTGTGTTGAGGGGGAGGGAATTATAGGCCTTGAAACCCTAGTCAAAATCCACCTTATGCGTTACATATAACAAAAATATAACATGCATTCATTAAAGATATTTTTATATCATAAACATCACATGATCCCACCATTGGTCATTCTTGGTTATAACATCGAAAAAGTGAATGTTCTAAAATTACCATATCTATTGGACCATGTTCAATCAAATTTATTTCTCCTAACCATATAGACAAGTCTAAGATATATCACCTGGACAGGTTATCATGTCAAAGAGTCATCTCATGATTTCTATGGGAATTTTATGTATATAATGTAATCATAGAAGGATTTCCAAGGGTTTTTTTACAGAACATGGGATTCATGTTCATTGTTGTTCACAAAACCATGTTCACTTTTCCAAGATCCAGTTTGAGGATTATATGTTGTGTTAGAGGATGTTGATGATTCCAAGATTACTTCTCATAGAATGATCATTAGACTATGGATTCTTCCCTAGTAGGTATTCCACTGGATAAATGGTGTTAACTTAACTTGAATAAATCATTTCACCAGAATATTAGTGTATACAACATTCATTAGATACTTTTTCTTTATTTCAAAAGGAAATGATATCTAATGACATCATGAGATCATTTCTAGGGAAAATATAATTTGGTGTATATAATTCATCAAATGAAAATTGTTGTATCATATGATGATTCATGAGTGTTGACAAGTAGCCAATGATCCTGTAACCTAGTGGTAAAGGCTCATGCTTGGCATCCAAAAGACCCAGGATCAAATCTGGGAAGGGGTGAATTTCTGGGTACTGTAGTAGTACTGTAGTAAGGTACTGTAGCAGCAGTGAGACTGTGGTGGCGGAGGGACTATAGTAGGTACTGTAGTGACTGCAATACTGTACCAGGTTCTATAGCAACGTCGGTACTGTAGTAGTACTGTTCACCGAGGGTTCCATTGGGATAAAAACAGGCTTTCAAGCCTTGTATTCAGGACACTTGGCCTTGGGACTTTGGGCTATGTAGTTGGTCACCCTCTACCCAGGCTAAAGAGGTCTTTTCTTTAAATAATAAATTGAGGCTTCAGCCCCAACCTTTAAAAAAAATGAGTGTTGACAAGTTTGATAACTCTACATTTATATAGAGGTACTTTGGAATAAAATTCATGGATGGATGTATCTAAGGTCCAACTCACTATGTAGGTGAGATGAACACCTTCTAGCCATGTGACAAGGTTGACATTTTTCCATGGTATCAATGCGTTATTAAGAATTCCATGAGCACATCATATAAAAATATGTACGACAATCTTTTTCATGAGGCTTCTACATATCTCCACCATGATGGATGTCTAAATTTTAGTATATTATTGGTTTATAATAGGGATTCATTTGAGACTTGATCGAGTACTTACTGGTGATGGGATTGGATTGATGATGATGGTGACTGTTGTTTCTGGTGTGCAGCTACAGGAGTCCCACATCCTGTGATGATATTTACATGTGTTGACATTGATATTTTTTTGAATTTTAATATTTTTTTGAACTATTTATTTTTCAACCCTTTTTATTTTTGTTATGGTGTCATAAAATTTGTGATGGTGGAGGTTTTGAGGTTCCCACTCAAACATATTTTTTTATTCAGAAAATAGAAATGTGATTTGGAGATAGTCATCTGTTGTTTGATGAGTCACATGATCGGTGAAACCCATCCGGTAGCCTCCACATAATCATTAGAACTTATGGAGACACCTTCTAAAGAATATTATAGCTTATTAACAAAGTATTCACATGATTATATGTAATCTTCAAATAGTGCATAACCCATCTTGATGACCTTCCAAAGGTAACATTATCATTTATCCTTATGAAGGATAAACGATCCACCTGACCGAACATCTTTCACATCCATTAACATGAAAATGAGAATAACACCCAAACAAAATTAATTTTATCTATTATAAATATTTTTATACCCGCTTAGAGGGTGTCAAGAAATTCACCCCCACAATAGTGACATCTGTAGTGACAAAGACTCAGTTATGAGGAAGTTAAATGCTTTCCTAAGACTTAGGGGCTTCTACATAATAGTGTATCAGGAGGTGTTTTGTCTTCTAGGTGAACCTTAATATTTTCAAAAGTAGTCTATAAATAATATATTGGGGGTTGGATCATTTTACTATGGTTTTAACTTTTAGATCTATTGGGATTCTACTCATCATATGACTCCCCCCATAAGAGCTCATCATAAGATCCCTACCACATGATATCTTGGTAAGAACCAATTTTATGATGTATTCAAAAGAACAAACCACAAGACTGTTGCGTGATATTTGATCAATCACTCAACTTTTTTCAAGAACTATTTTAGAACAACTAAAAATAAAATCACAATAATTTTCCATTTCCTCAACCCATGTCATTTATTGTATGGCTATCAAATTACCTTCCCATGAACATATAGTTTAGTAGTATGATCTATTGATCATCATATAGTTCACATGAGCAACATAATGTCATGAAATCATGAGTCTCACAATTGTATACATGCTCATGAGTTATGAAATGTGTCATGTGATTTGCGTTATATCAAGGGTTAATTTGATTTTTAACGACACTATGGGTTATGTAGTTTTCAATACCTCTATCTTTTCATAGAATTTTCATGATTATACCAGTTCCACAAAATTATTTTGACTTGAATTTTTTGTACAATATTTGTCCATTTTTTATATTGATGGAATTTTTATCCCATTACAGTTCTTGTAATCCTTCAATGAAATAGGGAAAAGAGTAGTGGGTCATCAAAATTCCTTTTTCAAAAACATAGATTCTAGTTATCACTGTAATGCCAATTCATCATAGGTTAATATAGTGGAACTAATTGGAGTGATCATTAGCGAATATCCTCTCTCATAATTCTATCCTCTCTATGGAGTTTTTCTAAAAAATCTCCATGCAATCCATCTTCTTCAGTCATCAACTATGCCTCAATCTTGTATTCTTGAAACTCATAATACCTTCGAGAGAAACATTTCCAATATAGATCATTACATTATCGAGGAGAAGGGAATGAATTTGAATATGATGAAATTTCATCGATACATATTTGTAATGTTATAATAATAAACTTTATTCCGGAATTCACATGTACCTATTGAAAATGTATAAATATTCCACAACCCTAATGTTTGGGTGGTTGCATAACTAGGACCTACAATTTCGTGGAAGATTCAGAATTGATCAACGCTAGCCCTTTCAAGTTCAATATATCATCTTCAAGTTAATCATGGATATGAAATAGATCAAGATGTACATGACCTTATGAATCTCACAAACCCTTTCCTACTGTATCAAGGACTTGATGGAGGAATTGGTCAGTAACATGTTTCTATATACCAACACATTCATCCTAATGCATGTTGTGGTGGGTATTAGTCTCTGTGATGTTGAGAATATTTGTTGTGTACACATTTACGGAGATACAAATGACATGTTTTCCCATATCTTTTACATGGTATAACATTAATAGGTCCCCTACTCTTTCTAGGGAGTCGATTAGGTCTGCTGGAAATGTCCTTAAGATAGAATAGATTCATAGGGAAGTTGTTTCGTTCTTGAAATGGGTGAAATATATCATCATGAATGTCCATTCTGATTTGAAATCCATGAAAATAAATGATTTATCAAGTAAGGACTATATTATTGTTGAGGTTTCCTATTTGAAATCTTTTGAAGAAGGTTCATTCACTAGCTGGTGATGGGAGGTTATTTCTATAATTGACCATAACATTTATTCAGTTGGTTTTCGTGCCATGTACCTTAGTGGGAATGTACTCCCAATGAAGGAAAATGGTCACATCAGAGTTTTTCACAATATGATAGAGATATCTATGGAATTAATGTAGAGCATCAGGCAATAAATTCATTTATTTTTTGAGAAATTATATCACCACCTTCACCACCATTATAGATAAATGGGTCCACATAGAATATCTCATGCATTTTAGGTGTATGCGATTGAGTAGAGGTTAATCTATGATGATATAAGTTTCTAATCATCCAAACAATACCCAGCATTTTTTCAAAATATTCTTGATAATAATGTTTGGGGTATGATCCATCACACTAATGGACAGGGAGATCATGGACTTCCTTAGCCGTCATGACCTATTCTCCTTCAAACCCTTCAAGATCAGTCCTAATAGTAGTATTGTTGAAAATGATAGGGACATCCTTTAGTATTTGTATGACATTATGACACTATAGGAGGTTTTCCTCTCTACCCACATTGACAAGATCCTTCTCTATGATTGGTATTCAACATGTCAATAAATACATCAGTTTTGGGGAATTTAGATGGTATTTTCACTCCAATTCACATTAGATCAGAGAATCATCATACGGTGGATTTTCATTTCTTGCTGATTTTCACCATGGATGAGACTTAGGTCCTGATATATTTTCCATATAGTGATTCTGATATTGGTTTTTCGTAACATTATAATTTTATATGGATCCGAGCCTATCAAAATGGGGTAATTATCTATATTTGTAAAAAAGTGTTAAATGTTTCCACATACATTATAAATAAATATGAGGCCAAAAAAAGTTTTTTGGTGTTGAAAAAATCTACCTGCAATTCCTCATAAGGAAGTGAAACATTTACCATTAGCTTGGTTTCTTATTTAAGGGTATACTTGTGTGGATGTAGTGAGACAGATTCATTTGAGTAAATCCATGAATGAACTATTATTCATAAACTCATTTTATTAATGAATGATCTAGAGATTCAAAAATTCTATTACCGAGCTCCGAGGATTACTCCACCAAGTTAAGATAAATTTAGATTGATTTTATAATATTTCTAATCCAAAAGGAGCAACATCCAAATATCATCCCATTGAGGTCAATGAGTTCCTTTGAGACCTTGCTCAAATGATGGAATGCATGAAGTTTTGAAAACAGTACACTCATGTGGTCTATAAAATTGAGGATTGGTGCACATTGGTGGTTATCCTAGATGAATTGTGAAATCACACCATCATGGAAGTGGTATGGTTGATCATTCCACCATAATAAAAGGTCAATTATTATATTGAAACCATAAGTTCATCTTTTTCTCATTGATATGAAATAAATATTTAGAAGTCCCGCAGCTCAGACCATCTCTAGTATACTCTACTGGGCATATGACCATTGGAGTTGGACTGAGTAGTGACTGAGAACCAACAATGAGGGATCCCTAGGTCAACAAGAACTAATGAGGGAAATTATTAACATCCCTATAAAATCTCCACATAGAATCTTCACCTTAAGAGGGGCCCTCTTTAACACCAGCACAGTTGTCACCTTGTCGAAATATTTCCTCAGTGGGGAAAGAAGAAATGAAGCCCTCTCAAATTTAAGATCTGTATCCCCCATAATCCATATGTAAGAAATAAAATTTTATCATTACATATACTAAACCATACTAGTAACACATTATGGTTTTTCAAAAAACAGAAGTTATTGTCGAGGCCAAATAAACGAATATTCATCTATTCCTAATAATATGGCTGAGTGTCATATTTCTTCAAAATAACCATCACTACGAGACCCAAAAAGTAAGTTAGTATATGTTTTTGAAGTTTTACCCCATTTAGAACCAAAAATACTAATTTTATTCCAATGGATATTCCAATTGACCCAATGCTTGAAAATACACTCCCGGAGGAAACTGATGTAGGTAGCTACTCTGCTAAAAATTTAGCTTTGATGGTGGTGTGTTTTGGAAGAGGTGATTAATTATTCATAAACGTGGAACATGGTTCGCATTGTGTCATATTTTATAACATTTTATGATCTTTTAGCCCCTAAATTAGCAGTAAATGTATGAGTTCCTAAAAACGATCTGCAGTGACTTCAGTCTACTTACAGAAAGAGGGGTTTTCCTATTCATCCGATGATGGGTTTGAGGAAACGGGTGTTTCTAGGGATGGGTCCAAGAATGGTATGTTTCTAAAATTGTCCATTTCTATTGATTGCATAATGGTATCCAACCACATATCCTCAATCTATTACTCCCTTTTACTATTTTTTTATATCATTCACCTTAGATTTTGGGATATTTGGTCCCTTCTTCTATAGGTATTCCTCCAATTGAGTCATCTAATGAAGATTCCTACTCCCTTTCCAGTCATCTAAGGAATATTCCTACTCCCTTTCCACTTCATCAAAATATTGCAAGAATGACTCCCTCATTCAGTGAATTAGTCCTAGAATATATTCATATTCCTTTCATATTAATGAGTCAAGGTTCATATTTTACTTTATTAGTTATGTGGTGGACTATGTGGAAGATGTTTTAGACCATAATTTCTATGGTCCTTATAATAGGGACAAATTAATAGATAGGACATCTTCAGTTAGAGTTCACTACCCATGGTTATGATGTATTTGATTACAATTAAATTCACACAGATTTGATGGAAACATTATCCCATATGGAACATAGGATGAACCAAGAATTAACGGTTGTAGCATCTAAGGAGTCCTCTTAAATAAGACAATGTTTTTATGAGGACTTGAATGAATATTCCCAGTGAGTGGTTGAGGAAAACCCTCACTAAGAATTGTTCAATGCTGGGAAGGATGAAATGAACTATCTATATTCGAGAAATATCCTTAATAAGAGGGTTTATCTTGATATCATCATTTAGTTCAAATATTAGTTAAAAAATGTATGGGATCAACAAGGTCACCTCAACCTAGTGGATATATTCATACCTAATGTTTTTGTTATGGAGGATGTGTTACAACATGACACTTACTTAGGAGAAAAAAGGATCTAGATCTTAATGACTCCTCTCAACACATGTTGTTACGACCTTGTAATTTTGTGACTCCTCCTTCATGTGTTTATTAAAGGGAGATACTCTGGTATTCAGAGATCCATCCTTCTTCAATATATCTATAAAAAAATCCATCAAATGTTTATTTATGTTTTCTTTTATTCATTATGGGCATGAAATATCAATGGTATGATGTTTCTTATATTATCAATGATACACATCCTTGATATAATATGAAGTAAACTTGAATTCCTAAATTGAATGATTAAATTACAAATTATAATTTCTTAGAAATTCTCTTAAATTCCCACCAACATGAGATTCCGATTTAATGTACCTACTCCAATTGTCTTGATATTTCCTGATTAAAAAGGTAATTTTGGTAAAATATTCATCTACTAAGTAGAGTGTTTTATATATTACTAATATAAGTCGAATTAGTGAGTGTATCCTTATTTTTCAAGGGATACATGATGATTCCTACAATATTTATATATTTTTATTTTACAATTTTTATATTTTTTATTAGGATTTATATAGGGGAAGGAATAGAAGGCATAAAATCTTCACTTTTATTTGGCTACACTCTTTCAGTTCTTATGACTATTAGGATTCTCACCATTATAATATATTTTAGGGATCCATATGTCATAGTTCATGAAATGTTACACTCTGTTGTGCAAGGAAATGACTTGTTCCAATGATTCCCTTTCCAAGATTGTCACCATGTGATAATTATGTCTCTTTCTATTGGTTATTTTAAGGTCTCTAAAACCAGACCATTTATATATTTCAGTTTATGTTCTCTGATATGGGTCCTTGTATATCTATTGTTGGGATTTTTCTAGGTTGGACCTCATATTACTATAGTTAAAGATCTTATGGCTTTGACCATATACTCCTGGAAATATACAATTCATAATTTAATGTTCTCAGATCATTTTTACATAAGGATATAATGACATAAAAATGATATTTTGTTTAAATTCATTCTCTAAGGACATATTCTATGATGTTCTGTTTCATTCAGTACAGTTATAAATATGCTATGCAGTTTAATGTCTTATTGTGAGGAAATATTTCATATATTTCAACATCATACATAAAAGAAATAAATATGATATGTAGTTTAATGTTTTTATACTATGACATCTAAATTATAGTTTAATATAATGTGGTAAGAATGTAAATATGTTATATAGTTGAAATTATTTTTTCTTGGATGTAGTTGACCAATATATATAATGTAAAATACATAAAATAGATGAATGAAAACATCCTAATGTGTTGAGTTCTTCCATGGTTTTACTAGGGCTCATGAGTATTTTAGTTCCTTTCTTATAGTGAGTAAATTCCTCTAGTTGGTATGTCAAAGCCCTTATGCATTGATATCATGTCCAAATAGTGGTTTCCCCACACTTTTCATAGGTCTATTAAAGAATTTGGTGATGGAATCAATGTAATTATATAATATTAGGAAAGTCAATTCGACAAGGATCGATGGAATATTGGTTGAGTAAGTCATCACCCAATAGTCTAGATCGATGAATTTGTAATAGTGTAGACTTACTAGGAATGATCTAGAGCACCCTAAGGTGTTTAGAAAATCCATGTGGATAAGTGGACTAACAAGGTTAATATCTCCTTTATTGTAAGGAGGGGATTCCTATAATTGGTAGGTATATGTACATATAGAGGATCCCATAGGGATTACATGCATGATCATGAAAATGTGATCCCCACTAATTTCTAAAGGATGTGAAGGATTTGAGAAGACTCAAGCATCTTAATGATGAAGTGGGTAATAAATAAAATTACTATCCAGTATGGGTTATGGCCTCCATGGGAATTTTAAATTTTAAATGGGAATGTCAGCCCCTGCAATAACTGGTTTAGATTCACATGGAATGGGTCATAAAATTGGTTGGGAATGGTGTGTCACATTCCTACATTGAGAAATGGTATAACATATAGTGACCTAATTTCATGAATCTAGAATATTTATGAACAATATTGTTATGTGGACTGTAAAATTTGGTCCAGTGTTCATGGATCATTAGTAATGATATAGGACAATTTTGAAAGGGATATATGAAAACACCATATGGTTCTTTGTTCTTCCTCTATGAAATTATGGCTCACATGGATTATAAAGTCTCTTTTAAATACAATGATTATTATTTTATGATTGGGAGATTGTATTGATGAACCAATAATTGAAATGCATAGTAAAAAAAGGGTATCGTGACATTGGATTTCCTCCTCCAATGTCCATAGATAATGACTTGTTATATTAGGCACATAAATAATGATGTTTCTAAAACAAAACACAATATTCAAGATTGATTTGAGAACCCTAATTGTTCTTTCTCTTATTAGTTTACATTTTATCATTATGAGGAGTTATAACATATCCCTACTCTAACTTTTTCCTATACCCAGGGGTCCAATGACAATAACTTGGTTTTATTAAGGACACAAAGTTTTCGTTATGACTTTTATGCCTTATTTATTTATACTCTAATATTTTTTCGAAACTCTAGAGATTAAGAGTCCAGAGAGTAGAGAATTGACTTTTATTCCAGACATCATTTAGGGTTTTCAACCTAATAACTTTTCTGTATCTTTCATAAATAATTCTATGTTCTTTCAATTTGGACCATAAAATATAATATTTAAGGTCAGAATTTTTTTTTGCAAAGTTCACATAGTTTATGGTCTTAACGTACATGGACCAATTCAGAGTGGAATATCAATGAATTGCCTAATTATGATACACAAGGTCAAGAGTTCTCCAAAATCCTTTTTATAGGGAGATGAATATTTTGTAAATCATTGATAAAGGTTATTAGGACATGTGTAATGACATGGAAAAATCAGGTTGGGGATGGCCGAGAACACCCTTAGGTGATGTTCTTGGAAACAATGATGTCAAGATGACATGTATTAGAAATACCTTCGTATAGGGATAAAATATCTCTACAAGGTAGGTATCATTCCTTATTCATTAGTTGAATGGTCAAAAATATATATCACATTTACATTAAAATTGGCATGAATGGTTTGTAGAATCCTAAGGTGGTAAATACAAGAATTTTCATTTATGGGATAATGGGATTAAAATTATAGCATCCCGTATTTTTATAACATAAACATTCATTTCATTACACGGAACTGAGGATCTTTAAGGTTTAGTATATTGGAAACAAGGAACATAATAAAAGAAAACAACATAAAACATTCTTCTTAAACACTTGAAAGGATTCTCCTTAAGTTAATCCTAGGTTCATTACTGCATCTCATAACCTGGGGACATACATCAAAAGAAAGGGCGAGCAGAAGCCCCAGTAAGGGAAACAAGAGAAACATTTTACATGTGAACTTGAGATACTTCAATAAGGACATGAAAAGAACTTTAAGGCATGAGAAAGAAATCATGAGATATATCATTAAAAAATAACATTTTCCATAACATGAAGATGTGGCTGAAACATTTAATATTGAAAATCATTTCCTTTCACCAAGGTCCATCGCCAAGGTGTCATTAAAAATTACCATGGTTATTCACCAAGGTATCAGTCTAAAAAGTCATCTCTAGAGATTAAGTCTTTATCCAATGCATTGGAGCGCTATCTGGGCGCACCATTGACATGTCTTTATTATCCTATGAGCCACATATATCATCGCCAATCATTTCATAAACAACCCAAATAGCATAAAATAAATGGGTTTCATTTCATAATCATAACATTTTAAAAACTGCTTTAACGACATGATCTTTATGTCACTTTAAACCCACGGAAAGGGAATGCGGGTTTCATGTATGTAAATCCCAGATTTTAAAATATAAAATTTTGATATATATTTTAACACCCATATAGAAATACGATCTTTGAGTATTCAGTTAATAACATAAAATAATTTTGAGAAAAAGAGAAAGGCATTTTGAGATGAAAATTCTACAGCATAACGGCTACGTTACAGGGTTTTACAGAACGTTGAATAGAGAGGGGAAATGGGTCACCCACTCATAAATGATCCATAAAAATAGTATAGGGACAGAATATAAGGGATATGAATCATGGTAATGAAATTTTAAGGACATACCATTTGAAATGAAAAACATAGAAGTAAGGAAAAAAATAATATTTCTCTTATAAAAATTCGGCAGCCTAACGACATCACTTAAACTTAAAAAAATGATTTGACAAGATCAAATAGGGTATCTCATCATATGATCATAATAGATAAGTATGATAGATATAGATATCATTCCACAACATAATAAAAATGAACTTGAAAGACTTGACATGAAAATCGAACTTGAAAAATGAGAAGGGTGAAAAAATCCCTTAAAAATTCGGCAGCCTAACAACGTCACTTAAACTTTCATAAAATGAAATGTTGAGAGTAAGAGGGGATCTCTCATCATATAAACATGAAAAGGGAAGGAAGACGAATATAAATTAAAATCGTCTCACATAAGAACATGGAGCATAAAAGGAATGACATAAAAGAGATTACATGAAAAGAAAGAGAGAGGTCGGATCCCTTACCTTAAAACGTAACTCTTAAAACTCAAAGGTTTAGACCTTGAGGGCTTGGGGGAACCTTGGGAGGACTCATTGGGAGGTAAGGAGATTATAACTTCGTTGGGGGAGAGTTGGGAGTGAAAATTAAAGGAGGAAAGGGTGGGTATTTATAGGGAAAGTGAGGGGACAAGGCAATAATGGCCAAGGGAGACCTCACAAGTGCTTTTCTCAAAACCATGTTCTCTCCCATGGAATTTACCATGGAGTTAGGCCACATGAGGCCCCCAAAACAATAATTCATCACCCTTGGCCGTCCAACCCTTAAAATATCTCATGATATCATCATGACACTGTTATGATGTCATTAAACATACCGAAACACTAAAACTGTATTTTTTACTATTCACTAAAAATTCAACATTCTCAGAAAAATCCCAAAATTTCACCCTAACCAAATATCGATGCTCTAAGTACATTCATGAACTCCATTTTATAAAAATATTTTTCTAAATATTTTTAATTTAATTTTTAAATAAAAGAACTATTCATCGAGAATTCATTTTTTTCAGAAAAATCCCCAAATATTACCATAACATAATATCGATGCTCTGAGTTCAAAAATAAAGTCCATTATATAAAAATAATTTTCTAATTATTTTTAATTCAATTTTTAATTAAAAAACACTATTCACCTGAAAAAACTAATACTTGACTAATAATTTATGAAACTGTTATTTACCCATTTTATTGAATCTCATTACTTAATCAAGGTGTCTAAATTATATTAAAACATTCTTTGAGTGAAATTACTAATCCATTTGGTCACGTTACTAATACTAAGCGTAAAATCACTATTCATAATTTACTATACAACAATAATTAAGTTGATCTTATTAGACTCCAAATTCTTTACTGAACACTTTTGCAAAAGACCATTTTTTGAAAATCATTACACATCATTAATTATTTAGGGATTACATAAATATTTTAAAATATCTTTTTTTCAAAATTCATCAATAAAATACATCGTAAAATTATACGGACATTTGAAATTTCACAAACATCACTAAATGAAGAACTCTCAATTCATTCATCCAAAAGGATTACACAATGAATCTAGGGTCTCGTCACATAGCCCCTTATAACACCGACATATGACCTAAATGTAAGGTGTGCTATGGTGAGAGAATCTGAGGGAGGCTCAAATAAAATTGCCCTAGTAGTAATCTCTACTAACTTGAACTTCTCCCATAGGCATTTCCGTTCAATCTTGACACGCTGTAGTTCGGCTTGGGCTTAGTCCAAAGCAATGCCCAAAGATGCCACCTCCTTCCCAAGCTCTGATAAGTGGGCTTCATAAGGTTCGAGTCTACTAGATGAAGCCATCGACTCCTCTTTCTGCATTAACCATTAACATTTCCATTAAATCATTAGGAGTAAGTTAATATACTATTTAAAAAGTTTGGGTCGTTACATTCTTCCCCCATTAAAAAATTTCGTCCCCGAAATTTATACTTGAGGCCTAGTCGAAAAGGTGAGGGTACTTTTACTTCAATGTCTCCTCAGGATCCCAAGTCACTTCTTCATATTTATGATTCCTACACAACACTTTCACAAGGTGGGTAGTCTTGTTTCGTAGAACCTTGTCTCTACTGTCTAAGATCTCCACTGGCCGCTCCTCATAAGAGAGGTCATGTTCCAGTTGTACCACCTCTGGGTTCAGTACATGGGAAGGGTCGGGTATGTACTTCCTCAAGAGAGATACATGGAAGACATTGTGAATTTGAGATAGGTTCGGTGGAAGTGCTAGACGATAGGCCACTGCTCCTATGCGATCAAGGATTTCATAGGGGCCAATGTACCTAGGGCTGAGCTTCCCTTTCTTCCCAAACCGCATGACTATCTTCCATGGAGAAATTCGAAGGAAGACTTTGTCGCCAACACCAAACTCCAAGTCTCTTCGATGATTGTCCGCATAGCTCTTCTACCGAATTTGAGCACCCTTTATGTGTTGTTGGATGGCATGAACCTGTTCCATCATCTCTTGCACGAGATCTGGCCCAAGAATATTCCTCTCACCAGTTTCATCCCAACAAGTAGGAGTTCTACATCGCTTTCTATATATAGATTCATAGGGTTCCATCTGAATACTCGAATAGAAGCTGTTGTTATAGGAGAACTCAACTAATGGGAGGTGTTGATCCCATCCACCGTTAAATTCCATTGAGCATAATCACAACATGTCTTCGAGTGTCTGAATAGTCTTTTCAGATTGTCCATCAGTTTGAGGATGATAAGCCGTACTAAAATTCAATTCAGTATTCAGAGCATGTTGAAGAATTCTCCAGAATTTTGATGTGAATCTTGGGTCATGATCAGAAACGATGGATAGTGGTACCCCATGCAGCCTCACCACTTCCTTTACGTATATCTTGGAAAGATGATCTAGAGTGAAATCTTCCCGAATAGAGATAAAATGGGCTGTCTTGGTGAGACGGTCCACAATAACCCATATCGCATTGTTTCCTTTGGATGTTTTCGGGAGACCAGTTACAAAGTCCATAGTGATATTATCCCACTTCCTTACCGGTATGTGTAGCGGTTGTAATACCCCCTTAGGAAGTTGTCATTCTGCCTTTGCTTGCTGACACACCAGGCACCTTGTAGTGTAATCAGCAATCTCCCTCTTCATGTTATCCCACTAATAATGATCACAAAGGTCTGTATACATCTTAGTGCTTCCCGGATGTATAGAGAAGGTAGAGATATGAGTTCCATCCATCAGTTCTTTCTTTATCTCCAGAATATATGGAACACATAGTCTTGTATGAAATTTTAATACACCTTCTTGATCAATATTGAAATCAGGGAACATCCCATCTTTTACAGCCTCCAACTTCTCCTACAGCAAAGGATCTTATTTTTGAGCCTTCTTGATATTCTCTAGTAATGAAGGTTGAGAAATCATTTGGGATAGGGTTGATGATGTCCATAACCTTATAATTCCCATTTCCTGTTTTACTAGATCTTTAATCAAGGGATCTCCTAGGATCCTCATTGTTGCCAGAACAAAAGGGTCGTTCCTGCTTAACACATCCGCGACTTTATTTTCTCTTCCAGGGTGATAATGAATATATGAATCGTAGTCTTTAATAATTTCCAACCATCTCCTTTGTCTCATGTTCAATTCTTTCTGTGTGAAAATATACTTTAGACTATGGTGGTCAGTGTATATATCACATTTATCCCCATAAAGATAGTGTCTCCATATATTTACAGCAAAAACAACTGCCGCTAGCTCTAGATCACGCGTAAGATAATTCTGCTCATGAATCTCCAACTGTCGAGATGCATAAGAAATTACCTTGTCATTTTGCATGAGGACGCACCCAAGCCCTTTCAGAGATGAATCACTAAAAATAACCAATCCTTCTCCGATAGAGGGTAGTGTTAACACAGGTGCAGTAACCAATCTCTTATTTAGCTCTTGGAAACTTTCCTCACATTCCTTTGTCCAGATGAACTTAACCCCTTTTCGAGTCAACTTGGTTAGTGGATTAGAAAGTCGTGAAATTTTTTTCACAAAACTCCTATAATATCCAGCTAAACCAAGGAAACTACGAATCTCAGATACTGTTGTGGGTTGAGGCCACTCCTCCACAACCATTGTCTTTGCTGGGTCAACCAAGATTCCCTCATTGGTTACGATGTTCCCCAAGAATGCCACTTCTTGTAACCAAAACCCACACTTGCTGAACTTTCCAAAGAGCCTCTACTTCTATAGAGTTTTCAAAATAACCCTCAGATGATCTTCATGCTCCTCACGACTTTTTGAATATATCAAAATATCATCAATAAAAACTACCACAACGTTATCAAGGTAATCCTTAAAGACTCTATTCATCAAATCCATGAAAATAGCAGGAGAATTAGTCAAGCTGAAGGGTATAACAGTAAACTCATAATGCCCATATCTTGATCGGAATGGAGTCTTTGGAATATCTTCTTTCTTCACCCTCATTTGATGATAACCAGATCGATGGTAAATCTTAGAGAAGAATTGAGCCCCACGAATTTGGTCAAATAAATCATCAATTCTTGGAAGAGGATATCTGTTCTTCACTGTGATCCCATTCAGTTCTCTATAATCAATGCATAGCCGCATGGATCCATTATTTTTCTTCACAAAGAGAACTGGTGGTTCCCAAGGAGACACACTCAGTCGGATAAACCCCTTATCCAACAAGTCTTGGAGTTGTTTCTTTAACTCTTCTAGCTCCTCATTTTCCATTCTATACGGGGTCTTTGATATCGGTTGAGATCCAAGTACGACTTCAATGGATAACTCTACCTCTCTTTCTGGGGGAAGTCCAGGTAACTCCTCAAGAAATACATCCATGTATTCATGAACAATTGGAACATCTTCGATTGGTATTCTCCCTTTTCCTTCTTCATCATCACCGATTAACTCCCTAAAGAAAGCTATAGGAGGTGCTTCTAGATAGGGATCCGGTCAGGATATCTCTCCTTGGAAGATAATTGTAGGTTGTTTATTCAAGACTACTAATATTTCCTTACTTCTACATTTGATCTAAGAATTATACAATGAGATCCAGTCCATCCCTAGTATAACGTCGAATTCCAACATGCGAATGACTACTATATTTGTGATAAGATTGTGCTCACTAAAGTAAACACTAGAGTCTCTAAACACTGTTGATGCATGGATGATACCACATTGAGTCTTGACTGACAACTCAACCTCAAGCAATTCAGGGATTGATTCTATATTCATTGCAAACTTGGAAGAAATAAAGGAAGGCTTAGAACCAGAATCAAACAAAGTAGTTGCTAGTTTTGGGAGGACAACAAGTGTACCTGCTACCACGTCATTTGGAGCTTCAACTTCTGTTGTTGTGATAACAAAAGCATGACCTTTCTTCCCTGTCCATTGCTGAGGTTGATGGTGATTCCCCTCCACTACCCTTAGATTTGGACAGAGATTAGCATAGTGCCCAAGCTGTCCACACTTGAAGCAATGGACTTCGGGTAAGGCCATAACAATCATTCCTCTATCGTTACTGTTGGGGAGTTGAGGCTTCACCTCACTACGATAATTCTGAGCAATATGGCATCCTCTACCAGACATTTAGCACTTTCCACTTCCAACCAAGGAGTTCCCCGGATGCTTCTTCCTTGCATTTTTTTCCACCTCTTCCCTGATCAAAAGTCTTCCCTAAACTGGGCTCCAATGATCTCTTCTTTTCATTTGATTTATAAGACCACTGCGTCTCACCACACTCCAGCTCGACTTTCATTGCACTCCGCATGATCTCCTCATAGCTATCGTAGTCCTGGTTGGCAAAATTCTTCCACAGATGAGGTCTCAGCCCACTGAAAAATCTATCAACCTTTCCACATGGATCCATGACAAAGCTAGAGTTATATCGTGAAAGTCGGGTGAAGTTCGTCTCATAGCTTCCCACAGATTCGTTCTCCTTCTGCTTCAGCTCGAGAAACTCTTTCTTCATTATCGTTCTCATGGAACGAGGGAAATACTTGATAAATAATATTCCCTGGAATTCTTCCCACTCCATAGCTTCCATCTCTCCTCTAGGCTTCATGTTTTTGACCAGTGACCACCACTGATCAGCTTCTCCCTCAAGGCGATAAACAACAAGGGTGGCTTTTTCTTGTTCTGAACAAAGGAGTACAGAAAAGATCTTTTCAATGGAGCTTATCCATTGTTCCACAACCAAAGGGTCCGTAGATCCACAGAATGATGGTGGTCATTGACACATGAAGGACTCAACAGAGTGTTATTCCCTTCATGGTGAGATCGGCCTCTCATCTTGATTCAAGTTATTACTCATAACTTGAGTCAGTTGGTTCATCATTCGCATGAATGTTTCCATTCCAGCTTCCATCAGAAGGTCGTCATCCCATGGTGAATTGCGGTCACCATCGGTACGGTTCCTCCTATTGCCCGCCATTTTCTAAAAGAATAAAACCTTAGTAAGAAACTTATTTCATTTATGAATATTTTAACTAAGACTTCATTCTTAGACAATTACACTTCTCTATAATTCCTTCATAATGATTCATAAAAATCTTGTGATTAACCAAACATATCCCCCGGGAGTGTCATAACCAAGAGTGCAACAAGGCCTGTTATCATGCACCAGTTCCCATTCGAGTCTAGCTCAAAGTAGTGTTTTCGGGTTTTACCCCTATGTACATCTGTGCTAGAGCCGCCTCTACCTTCTCGTATCCAGACAGGGATGTATTTGATTGATAAACCACTCACTCAATACTTACCAAAATACCAGGATGTTTCCCTATATTTATACTTTTCTATAGGTTTTTTCCTAAATTTTTTATATCCTAATTTCCACAAATAACTAAACCATCCTTTGATACCAACTATAGCATCCCATATTTTTATAACATAAACTTTTATTTCATTACACGGAACTGAGGATCTTTAATGTTTAGTGTCTTGGAAACAAGGAACATAATACATGAAAACAACATAAAACATTCTTCTTAAACACTTGAAAGGCTTCTCCTTAAGTTCATCCTAGGTTCATTACTGCATCTCATAACCTGGGGACATACATCAAAAGAAAGAGTGAGAAGGAGTCCCAGTAAGGGAAACAAGAGAAACATTTTACATGTGAACTTGAGATACTTCAATAAGGACATGAAAAGAACTTTAAGGCATGAGAAAGAAATTATGAGATATATCATAATAAAAATAACATTTTTCATTACTTGAAGATGTGGCTGCAACATTTAACATTGAAAATCATTTCATTTCACCAAGGTCCATCCCCAAGGTGTCATTAAACATTACCAAGGTTATTCACCAAGGTATCAGTCTAAAAAGTCATCTCTAGAGATTAAGTCCTTACCAAATGCATTGGAGCGCTATCTGGGAGCACCCTTGACATGTATTTATTATCATGTGATCCAAATATATCATCATCAATCATTTCATAAAAAACCCATATAGCATAAAATAAATGGGTTTCATTTAATAATCATAACGTTTTAAAAACTGCATTAAATACATGATCTTTATGTCACTATAAACCCACGGAAAGGGAAAGAGGGTTTCATGTATGTAAATAACAGAATATAGAATAGATAAATTTTTATATATATGTTAATACCCCTGTAGAAATATGAGCTTTGAGTATTCACTTTATAACATAAAATAATGTTGAGAAAAAGAGAGAGGCATTTTGAGACGAGAATTCTGCAGCATAACGGCTACGTTACAGGGTTTTAGAAAACTTTGAAAAGAGAGGGGACATGGGTCACCCACTCATAAATGATATATAAAAATAGTATAGGGGAAGAATATAATGGATATAAATCATGGTAATGAAATTTTAAGGACATACCATTTGAAATGAAAAACATGGATGTAAGAAAAAAATAAGATTTCTCTTATAAAAATTCGGCAGCCTAACGGCATCACTTAAACTTCAAAACAAATGATTTGACAAGATCAAATAGGTTCCCTAATCATATGATCATAATAGATCAGTATGATATATATAGAGATCATACCCCTACATAATAAAAAGGAACATGAAAGACTTGACATAAAAAATCGAACCTGAAAAATTAGAAGGGTGAATGAATCCCTTAAAAATTCGGCAGCCTAACGACATCACTAAAACTTTCATAAAACGAAATGATGAGAGTAAGAGAGGATATCTCATCATATAAACATGAAAATGGAAGCAAGAGGAATATAAGGTAACATCCTCTCACATAAGAACATGGAGCATAAAAGGAATGACATAAAAGAGATTACATGAAAAGAAAGAGAGAGGTCGGATCCCTTACCTTAAAACCTAACTCTTAAAACTCAAAGGTTTAGACCTTGAGGGATTGGGGGAACCTTGGGAGGACTCTTTGGGAGTTAATAAGGCCAGAACATCGTTGGGGGAGAGTTGGGAGTGAAAACTAGGAAACGGTGGGTATTTATAGGGAAAGTGAGGGGACAAGGCATTAATGGCCAAGGGACATCTTACAAGTGCATTTCTCAAAACCATGTGCTCTCCCATGGCATTTTCCATGGAGTTAGGCCACATGGGGCCCCCAAAACATTACATCATCACCCTTGGCCGGAAAACCCTTAAAATATCTCATGACATCATCATGACACAGTTATGATGTCATTAAACATACCGAAACCCAAAAACTGTATTTTTACTATTCACTGAAAAATCATCTTTCTCAGAAAAATCCAAAAATTTCACCTTAACCAAATATCGATGCTCTAATTACATTCATGTACTCCATTTTATAAAAATAATTTTCTAAATATTTTTAATTTAATTTTTAAATAAAATCACTATTCATCGAGAATTCATTTTTTTCAGAAAAATCCCCAAAAATTACCATAACATATTATCGATGCTCTGAGTTCAAAAATAAAGTCAATTTTATAAAAATAATTTTCTAATTATTTTTAATTAAATTTTCAATTAAAAAACACTATTCACCCAAAAAAACTAATATTTGACTAATAATTTATGAAACCGTTATTTACCCATTTTGTTGAATATCATTACCTAATCAAGGTGTCTAAATTATATTAAAACTTTCTTTGAGTGAAATTACTAATCCATTTAGTCACATTACTAATCCTAAGCGTAAAATCACTATTCATAATTTACAATTCATTAAAAACTAAGTTAATCTTGTTAGACTCCAAATTCCTTACAGAACACTTTTGCAGAAGACCATTTTTTAAAAATCATTACACATCATTAATTATTTAGGGTTTACATAAATATTTTAAAATATCTTTTTTTCAAAATTCATCAATAAAATACATCCTAAAATTATCTGGACATTTGAAATTTCACAAACATCACTAAAGGAAGAAATCTCAATTCATTCATCCCAAAGGATTACAGAAAGAAGCTAGGGTCTCGTCACATAGCCCCTTATAACACCAGCATATGAACTAAGTGTAAGGTGTGCTATGGTGAGAGAATCTGAGGGAGGCTCAGATAACATTGCCCTAGTAGTAATCACTACTAACTTGAACTTCTCACGTAGGCGTTTCCGTTCAAGCTTGACACGCTGGAGTTCGGCTAGGGCTTGGTCCAAAGCGAAGCCCAAAGATGCCACCTCCTTCCCAAGCTCTGATAAGTGGGATTCATATGGTTTGAGTCTACTGGATGAAGCCATCGACACCTCTTTCTACATTAACCATTAAAATCTCTATTAAATCGTTAGGAGTATGTTAATATACTATTTAAAAAGTTTGGGTCGTTACAAAAATGATGGAAGAATCAGGTACCATAGTTGACTGGGATCAAGATCATGGGGTCCTATGACAAAGAGTGATGAAGGATGATGGCATGTACATTTTTACTTCATGTAGTGGGGACATATTTGGTGCTTAGTTTTATTTATTGATATGATTGAGTTTTTTCCCCAGAATAACATCTTGTGGTAATGACATTTTCTCCTTTCCATTGAATTTAACATCTAGTGAAAAGGATGTATGAACCAACATGAAAATTGCGTAAGAAATACTTGGGACCACTCTTTACTGGTTAGGGAAATTTCAATATATAGGGCATATTTTATCAATGAATAGGATTATTGGTTGGTAGATATATGTTGGAGCCATACTTGGTAAAATTTATCATGTTCACAAGCAATCAATACTCTTATCTGAGTCATGAATTTGTACAATAATATTATATGACACAACCCTCTATAAAAATAGGTTCATGATATTTTTTTGGTCTTTTTAATGTGAAGATACTTTTTGGGTAATTTAACCTCTTGTGACTAGTATACGAAAGGTTTCATGTGTAGGGATGACTTGTACATAGGGAGGGAGAATTTTCTGGTGTTGATACTAGACCCAATATAGGGAATATATGCATCACTATGTATCCAATGGTAATATAAATCAAGCCATGTGTAGATATTAAGTAGATGACCCTCCATGTATATATGCCCCATACATAGAGGGTGGAATATTCCATGATGACTATTGTAGATGGACCTACGATTTGAGATCCATGAATCACTACATATCCTGTGTCAATAGGAATCAATCCACATGTAGATCGTGAATGATAAACACTTGATCCAGGTTAGACCCATACATTGATGGTGGAATTTTTCATATTTATTTTTTATAGTTCAACTCATGATAGGAGGTATGGGAATAAATACCTATTATGTGATGAAAGGAACCAATCCAAACATAGTTCTTGAACGGAGGTGTGGAAGATGAAAAATTCCAAGGATAAGAATCCTCTATAATGTGTTCTGGAAAATGAAAATTTTAATGGCACAAAAGATACATCAACCACGCAGTTTAATGTCATGATTCAAGAACATGTGGTACACATTTTATTATATTTAATCAAGTACCATACCTACCCTATCGTGAATTGATATGTCTCGATTATGTAGGGTGGACTCAACCGAAATTCCTAGGACCATGTCAGTGAATATCGGTGAGAGAAATAAGAAATGGAAAATTTATCTCCCTCCACACTAAAGAAAATAAGGTAAAGGATATGTGAAATTTTTATCATGTAGTGGATAAAACATGATATAGGATCTATGAGTCCCAATATATCTCATTGGAATGAAAATCATGCCATTTAAAAATATGGAAAATTGTGTTTATAATTTCATGTGCTGAAAAAATCATCCATGTAGATTGTTCTCATGTATTGAAGATGAATGTGATTGAATGTGATGAAATATAATTATTAGACACTAAAATGGAGATATGGTAGCAACTACATATATTTTGATGATAGGAATCAGAGAAATCATAGTTATTAAATGGGATGATTCCATATATAGATATGAATCTCACACTGGGATGGAGGAACATCATTTCCCATTCGCATAGATCTTTCTAATGTGCGGTGAATCTTTATTGAGACAATTTCATCCATGTAGATTTGTTTTATACGGTTAGGAGGTCTTCCTTATACATAATTATCATTTTTTAAGGACATATCATGCTGTTTAAAGTCATTCAAATAGGGTGAGAGATGCTATGCAATTTAATGTCTTGATGAATGATTTTCTTTTGGAATGTTTAGTGTAATGTGGATTGGACATCATCATTATAGTTCAAAGTCATGTGTTCATGATTTATTCTATACAGTTTACCATCATGTCTCCTAAATTTATCCAATATAGATTAATGTTATCTTCTCAGGACATATTCTATACGGTTTAACATGACCTGGATAGGATATCAACCATACATTTTAATAACATGTGTTTAAGACATCTTATCTATAATCTAATTTAATGTGGTCTGGATGTGAGAGCCTTTGACAATGGACAGGAAAAGTATTTTTTGGAAAACCTTACATTGGTGGGGGTGTAATGTGTTCTCCATCCATTGGGGACAACTTCTCAGCTCTGTTGGAAGAAAAAATATGTATGATGTAAGGACCTTTCCATTTTGGATCAGTACTATAGAATTATTTCTTAGTATCATTGGGGTAAAAATAACTAATACTATTTTTCCTTGATGGAACAAATTGAGGTGGATAATTTTATTAATTGCTCTTACGATCTAATAGATATGATATAAATTGTTGTATAGTGTATCAAACCATTTCTCATTGATCAGTTCAAATTCCTCAATCCTCCTTTTCAATTTTCCATTTTTTGATATTTTTCTAAAAATATATATTTATCGTTAGGGAAACTACACTTCTATAGGAAAAAAATTCTTGGTTCCATACACTAATTAATCTAGAGTTTCTTGTGTAGTAGTACTCCCTAGGATTTGGTAGGCCCACAAAGAATAGAAGAGATTTTTCGTCCTGGAATTATTTTGTTTATTCACCATCTTTGGAAGAATATTTGAAATAATTTTATTAATGGCCTCTAATTTTCTATTTAATAATACATGATAACATGGTGAATTTTAGGAATTCAGGTTAAAATCTTGGTTCCATTTCATAAAATCAGTAGCAAAGAAGTCGGTTCCATTTTCTATCAATATCGTGTGAGGGTATTTAAATATGATCATAATATTGGAATTGTAGAAGCAAATGATATTATTTGTTCAAACAACATTGTGGGGTATTTCTTATTCCCATTGATAAAATGATTTTGATAAATTTAAGGATGTATGTTAAAGGATTAACTATGGATGAGGGAAATTCCCCCACAATATCAATTCCCATAATGTCATATAGCCTGAAATATTTAGTTGAATGTATAAATTATTGTGGTTTATTGTTGAATATTTCAATAATTAGGAATTCATGAAATATTCAACTAAAAAAATCCCTATATCATTTTTCCAGTAGTGACCAAGCATCATGATTTTTTGGTGGGGCCTAGTCTTTTACTATTGTGCGCAATGTGAGCCTACATGAACATCATCTAAGATGGTTAGAATCTATCTTTATTATATGAATATAAGTATGATTATATTGAATCCAATCTTGTAGATGGATTTTCTCTCACTTCACCCTCACTGAAGGGAGATGTTTTATTCTAAGTGAAAAATTGTTTCTTATCATATATATCATTCGAGAGGGTCCCATTTTGGAGATATTTCGATGTAGGATGCATTTAACAATGGGTGGATATCAGTTTTCCATGCTCAAAGCAATTTGTTATCTTATTGATTTTCTCCATGATGTAAATGATGGAAGATGATGCGATCATTTGTTGTGTGATGAAAAAAACAACCACATACAATTCAACGTATCCTAGAACTAAATCTAAAATTTTTAGTGTGTTGGCATGAGTTTTTTATTGATAAATGGGCATGACGAAATGTTTGTTAAAATTGAAACATTGGAATCATTTTTTAACGTTGACACTGAGACTGTAAAATTATTCCTTTTTTGATGGCATATTCGTGGTAGATATACATTATCAATAGCTTTCAAATACAGTTTGTTATATAAGTTATCTATTTAATGTTATAGAGATAGTTAAAATAAAATGATGAGGGATTTTTATTTGGACTCGTTATTCATATATCCTTTTTATAGTGAAAAAGAGTAGGGGAAAATGAATTTTTCTAGAGAAAAAAATCTTTAATACAACCCAACTGGGACTCATGTTTTCCATCAACTTTTTAATAGTTCATTAAGAGGAAACATCAAAATTAAACTCCCATGTTATGGTTGTTTCTTGGGAATGTACATCCCTAGAATTTGGAGGATTAATGTTTACTGGTGTAATTGTTTGTGTGGGGTGTTTTATAAGAATAGAAGTCAATGTTTTTCGTTTCACTACTATTTTTGACCTGAACAAGATGTCATATTATTCCATTATAACTCTCCATTTGGAAAAAATCCCAATCATCATTGGGAGGCTATGGATATACTTGATCTAGCAGATTTAGTAGTCCAATTTGACTTCTTTTCACTACACATAATGCCATAGATTTACCACTATAGAGATTAATGTGAAGAAATTATTCTCGACATCATAATATCATGTATTAGTAACTACAACTATTCATTATAGGTGGAAGGGATTGTTCTCGTTCAATAAAAAATTCATCTATGAAAGGGAAACACCAATTGATTTCTCCATCATGGAAACATATAAGATAAGTGTCTTTCCATCCACCATTCAGATCTAGATAGGTTGCAAGAGAAGTTACTTCATGAAACACTCAAAGGATGCTTGTAATTCCTCATTTAATTGGTGGTAAATCCCCTTGTTAATTAATTAAAAGAAGGGGAAATATTTTCCACCTATGTTATCTTTAAAAGAAATAATGTAGGTAGGTTCCCCTTGGACCCCTCAGCTCTTTGATATTTTAATGGGGTGACATTGCTATAATTTCACTAGTATTTTCTAGTTCAACCTTTAATCCACTAATAATATAGAAAAAAACATGTAATTTCTCTATTTTCTACCTGAAATCGTACTTTCATGGGTTTATCTTCTAATCCTATTACCACAATTTTATTATTATTATTTGAAGATCCTTGGGTTGAACTTTGTTTATAGACATTTAACAACCATTTCATCTCCATAACACTCTTCTATTAACCACAAGAAATGAATAATGATATAATTTATATCACATTGGTAGTTTGTTCCTATGTTTTTTAATCCAAGGATTATGATCTGATAGTGTAATAGCCCCGGAGGTGCTATAACGGTCGAGAGTTCATCGTATATAGGGACCATATTTATTTAATCTTACAATAAATAATCATCCACGAAATAAGGGGAATTTATTCTATTAGATTCAATAATCAAGTGTTTTTTTATATGTAACAGGAATTTTTATATCATTTTGTGTCAATTAATGTGTATAAAATCGATACAGACACTAATATTAATATTTATATCCATTACATGGATGATGTTGGAGATCCATCATGGTGATTTAGTTTCCTGGAAAAATTTGGGCTTGATAATTTATTAAATGTTTGACTCTATATTATTACCATGAGCAGGGTTCATCATCCTAGATGTATGCCTCAAAATGTTATGTTCATTGGGAAATAATGGGGTGTGTGTAGCCAATTCATGGTTCAGACTTAAAATATATGTGTATCTCAAAGGGAACATGTAGAGTTTTTTCTTAAGAAATATAATGTTAATATATTTCTAATTGAGTTTCATGGTGGCACTAATCAACATATGTTGGGAGACTTTTTTAATTCCCATATTTACATTCCATATATCCATGATGGTGGTGGATATGCCTTCCTCAAATGGGGGAGGGGACTACCAAACATAATTCACATAGTATTCCATATATGAGTATAAGGATATGTTTTTTGGTACATTAGTTAATATATAGGAATATATATATATATATATATATATTTCACTTTACAGATGAGAGAATCCATAGAAAGAGAGATTAACACCCCTAAATATTTATTCATTTCAAAGAGATTGTAGAGTTGAATCATTTTATTTACACTATTAATGGATATATGATTATCATGAGTATTTTTACTTATGCTTACATCCACAATTGGGTTTATTATTTGAACATAATTACTATTAATCTTAATCTAGGTATTTGTAGGGGTGGTCCCCACACTTTTTGGGCCAAAATAATTATATTTCTATCTAGCATTGATTGTTTTACTACCCTTTTATATAAATATATCTCGGTATATATGTCTTCCCAAGACTTAGTGGATTCATTGTAACTATATAGAATACTGATCTTGTCATTGAATAGGTATTTGAAACATAGGTGAATTTTTTAAGATGCCGATATGTGGAATTTAAACCAAGGAAATTTGAGGATGATTTTGTATATGAAGTCTTTCCAGATAACTATGAAATCAGTGTTGGAGGTGAGTTCCCTAAACCAATCCTTGACCTTGATCTCTGAGAGAGTCATGTTCTCACTCTTATCATACCCTTAAATGGTAATCTTGTTATGATATAAATCTATTTCACTATATCCCAAACATGAAATAGTATGAATTAGGATGAGGTTAGTCAAAGAACCATTTTCAATTAGATCCCTTAGATTTCATAATCATAGAGATTTCTGAAAATATATTAGGGAATTATATGTACCTAGATGACCTCTTCCAAATCCTATAATATTAACAAGATGGTGACATGGAATTCCAATGGAATATTCTCCACTCAATATACCTCTACTACATTAAATACTCTCTCAATTTACTACGGACACAGTATGGATCAAGGAGTGCCTCTTTAAGCTCTCTTGAATGATGGAGTGCATCCATGATTAAGAGTTTTGAAAGGATAATCCCTGATTATTTCATACTGTCTTAATTTTCATCCATAGGTAGGTTCTTCGCAATGCAGGGTTTCTTCAAATTATTAAGCTGAAGAGATGCGGTATTTGAGGTATAATCACCTAGTTCATAAAAATTGGTTTAGGGATAATTTCCTTCAAGTGGTGTAGGTCATGCCTGCAAACACTATTTTCTACGTTGATCAGTAAATTTCACCATTTACTACTTAATATTCATGATGAATGGGTATTCATGACTAATAGAGGGTTCTATGACACCATTGAGTATCCTTTGGGATTCATGGAGTTTTTTTCCAGGAGTCTCATATTCATATATATCCCCGATACGTATGTCAACATGATAATGGGTCTAACCACACCAGCATTGCCAAAAGTATCCTCAGATGATGAACCTATGAACTTTTTCTCCCGAGATAGATGTGGGGAACTCATACTATGATGAATATTGACCATCATATAAGGGGTCTTCTATGTCTATAACATAGACTGAACTAAATATGACCACTTCATCTGATGAGGGTTCAATTTGGTGGGGTTTTTCCTATGATTCAAATATCATTGGAAAGATGTTTGAGGGTGTTAAATGATTAATAATATATGAATAATGGAATTCCAATTTTATCTCATCCTATGTATGATGATTACATCCTTTCATGAAGGTGCATTTGATGTCACCTCCCAAGATGACAGAATCGTTAGGTTTTTTTTTGAATCTGTTTCCTTGGGGTGGAATGATCTCAATACACTATAATTCATATCATTTAGTTGTTTAACTTCTACCCACAAAAGGACAAAACATTTTCCTAGTCTCCCTCTAATTCAGAATGGGTGATGGTAACACAAGTCACATGTCCATGATCATTTTCCAACAAAACCTATCTAGAATTGAAAATACATTGCTGGATGTCTTTGAAGATAAACCAATTATAGATGATGTGACCCAGCCTCCCATGTAAAAAGTTGTATTCAATATGATCAATGTTGGTATCCTTGTTAGATTTAATAGGTTTTATATTATTGAGTAGGATATTTCCACTATTAGTTATGAAATTATTAGGGGCCTATTTATTTCAGTATGATTATGATTTATTCATATATTCTTTGAATCTCTGGTGATATTGATATCTTTTTTATTTTGGTAGTGGGAAATGTCGTTTCCACTGTGTTTTGATATGAGGAACAGTTTTAGTAGGGTCCTTCTTATGTGCTGGAATGGATATGGATACTAGTTGGAGGGTAACATCATCATTCACTACCATTATGAACCTTTTTCTCTATGATGAGGGATGGGATGAGATTTATCATAGGTAAGTAGAATTGAATATTCCAAAAAACAATGCCATAAATAATTGTTAATGAAATCCTCCTAGATATTTAATCAAGGTCATGTGATTATAAATCTCATCCTAGATTTTTTTAGCAAAGATTTCAGTAAATTTCTCTCATGAGAGAGTCATAAAATGTGAGTAGTTTAAGATTTTCAATCTGGCTATGAAGTCATACACCCTCTCATTTTCACATTGCATATAGGTTTTAGGACGATAATTACTATTTTACTAAGTGTAGAGATAAAATAATAAAGTAATTGATGATGATGGTCATCCAATCCTATAATGTATCTAGCTATAATGCTAGAATACAAAACAAAGGCTACCACTACTACAGTCTATACGAAACATCACATCTTTGATGACTCCTCTCGATCATGATGGCTCATTGTTTGAAAAAAATGAGGACACGAAGTGAGGGAGATGTTTCTCTAGATCTCTCACTCCAACAATGGTTGTGATGAAAATATTGATGAATATGGTTAAGGAAAAAGTGTTATCTACTCATTAGGGAAATGGGATCTTCTAATGATATATAGGTGGACATCATCCTTCCATGGATTCCATTCGATCCGACAAGGACTCAATATCCTTATATAATTTTAGAGGTAGTGATTTCTAGGAAACCTCCATCTATAGGGAGTGTGCGGGGATTAATGAGGTGATCTCCATTTCACAAATAACTAATTGGTGATCCATGATAAGACTAAATGATCACACCGGTGGGGGAGTGGTTGTCGTAGTAATTGAAGGAATTCATGAGCACATTCCACATCCCCATTTATATTGACTAGCTACTATGATTACAATATAGTCTTATGATTAGATTATACATTTTTCAGATTATGCTATCTTTCTGGATTTGTGGGAGGAGGGATATTCACATTGAGATAAAGATGATACATAGTGGGAATGTGTTTCCTAAGCATATCATCATTGAGTTTTTCAATATTTTATATCTCATCCCCCACGTGTGACAACATATACACCATAGAAGGATATTAGTATCTTCTAGGTGATTATGGGGATATTACCACTACTTTCCCTTCATAATTGGTTGTGTTATCATACAAAGGATGGATCTTATTATTCAAATGCTACAGGTTTTTTATTCTCCTAGGGTTCAATTAATCTGTAGCTACACATGGTGCATCAATATCACCTTCATTTTGAGGAATGTTTTACATATTGTTTCCATCGGTATTTGTGTCTTGAGACACCTTATATACTCTGTTGGTGGTGATGAAATTATCTAAGGAGTTTCATGTAATGGTAGATATAAATTAATCTAAAATAAGGAGGTTGGTTAAGTAATGATGGCATCAGGGTTTTATTTCTAAAACCTAGGCATATTGATCCTTTTTGGATTATTCCACCTATGGGGTTTGATTTCTGTCATCATATGTTCCTCCTATATTGTTATGTGAGTATTAACCCTAAGAGATTTTTTATTCATTCCTACCAAATTGTTCTGTAATATCAATGGTTCATCTTATGGAGAGATTAGTAGATGAGAAGTATATAATATTTATATATCTCTCATTTGTGAGGAGATTGATTCCATTCTATGATGAAAATGATAAAAATACCCCAGACCGGTGGGATAGAACTTATTTGGGACTTCTATTAAGACTTCTTGATCTTACTATTGAGGAAATGGTGATTCAGTTGAAGATTGTTGACTCATAGGATGGGTTATGAGAGCTGAATTCCCTCAACATAATGAGTTGGGTTGATCTAGAAAAACTATTGATTTCTCCAAGACTCTCATAGGATGCAATGAACATGGTGATTAAAATTGTGAAAAAATTTCCCCTACCCTATGGGTTGGGGTTGAATTGCATCATCAAATGAAATAGGTTGATTATTCTTAATGATTTACGACCTAAGCGGTGAAGGTTCTTCTAAATCTTCCATCATCCTGGTGGTATGGGTTCTCTCCTAGACAACTTCTATGAAAGCCTATGTTTTGTCCCATTTGATATGGTGAAACATTTCTCAATTATTAATTGGGTGAAATTTCATCCTATAATGGGAGTCATACATTATTGGAAGTCCTCAGGTTGACTAAAAAGTTAGATTCTATTTCTAAAATGTTTCCCCATTGTTCTGAGGGGCCCATTTTAATGATTTATTATCCATCCTCTTCATTAGTTCATGATGTATTCACATATTTAATGAATGTATATTTCGTTTTATTGAACAAATGGAATGTGAATTTCATGGTCCACTGATTTATCTAGTGGCTATGACATTACTAAACAATGTATGTAGAGAATTTTTTATTCAATGGGTGATGTGAAGTGCACAATCCATAATTTTTTCATCCGTTGATAATGATACCCAATGAGGTTTTGGTGATATATTTATGAATCATATTTTGGTTTAATGGAAGAATATATTTTTTCTATATATGTTTTTCTTTTCTAGTTTCAGGTCTCGTTCAAAGGATATATCACAATATTCTATTTGAAAACAAAGTGTTTCTATAGTCTTGAGGATAACCATATATACTAAATAAGGGAGGTGTGTATCTTTAAATCACTAATGATTTTCCCATATATTTTTGTTAGCATATACTCCTTATTTATCTTAACTGTGATCACATTCATAGAAGTATCAAGGGGAAAACATGGTGGGGAGATTATTTCATTCAATCACTCTCAATATTTTAATGTTTTATTCCCCCATGGTCAAACATATATGCCTCCACTTGGTTAAATCACAGAGTTCTCCTATCGTGGCGATCTGTTGGCCAAAGTGTAGGGTTTCTAGTAGTTGATGAGAATCTATATATTGTTGAACCCATTATTTTGGGAACCATTATATATTAGTATGTCAAATTTTTTTCACCTCTCTATATATAGGTGTTTGGAAAGTATAGTATTTCTATATAAAGTGGTGATATCAATCTGGGGTGTTTTACCACTATAGTTTTCAGTGGTAAATTCTCTACGATCCTTTCCCACAATACTATGAAGAGGAATATTGAGATAATGAGCACAGTATAAATTTGATGAATATTATTTGTACCCTTAAAATTATTTGGATATGAATCAATCCACATTATGGAAACTTGTATTCATCAGACCCCGAATATGATCTCCACTATGTGTCATTTACAAAATATTTAGATCTTCCTTTTGGGGTTCTGTAAGGATACGTTTTTACTATATAATAGATTCTAGAAAATAATTCAAGGTGTAATGTATTGTGAGAATATTTTATCACTACTGAGATGATTCTAGATAATTTCAGTGAGATTTTGTATTGTCAACATGGATATGAAACTACATATGGGCGGTTTTTGGGATATGTTGGTCGACCCTGGAAGAAGTGGGGATATGAGCTTGGTGTAAATTTAAACATCCTCTCATAATACACTGACAGATCTATGTAATGGGTGAAGGGATATGATCCTCCACCTCTTTATCCATTAAAATATGTGGTTTAGTTGTTCTTAGATTGATATATGGATATTATCCAGGCATCTGTGTGCTACTATAATATTGCATGTTTCTTCACTAATAGTATGATATGCTTGTCCCAATGTTTTTTGATCTCATTTTGTCATCCCAGTTGAATGGGGACATAAACCTAGTCATGTTCATTAAGGTTTTTCATATTTTATTTTTCAATAGCAATATAATCCTTTCTTGAGGCCTGTGTCATACTCATTTGGTGATCCCTAGTTGGAACAACATGTGAGCCTAGTCCGGTGCATTTGGAGTACACATATAATATTTTTATAGGAAAATGGGCATTCCTAAGGCATGTATCTATCTCTTATGGGGATCTCTGTTGGAATTTTAATATGATCATGACCATATGTCTTTGGAGTATGTAACATATAACGCCCTAGGCCCGCTCTTCCAGACTCAATGCTTGAAAATGTTGGGTAAATTTTTATTTATATAAAAACTGACATAAATATTACACAACACTTTAAATAAAAGAAGACCTTTTACCGGTCTAGGTTCTGGAGTATTAGAAAAAAATTACATTTATCAGAGTATTAAAAAACAATAATAAAATATTTCCAATATGCTTCCTCGTGTGCTAACTCCATAAGCGACGAAATCTACGATAATCTCATAATATACCGGAAAATCATTTTAAAATAAAAGGGTGAGTGTTCAATTGCCCAGTAAGGGGTTTTGAAAAACTTTGATAAATCCCTTTAAAAAATATCACTTTGATAATACATTTGAAAAATTCCAATTGTAAATTCATTTTGTAAAATAACCTTTACAAAAAAATTTAATTCTTTTGAAAAAAAATAATTATACTTTGAAATCAATTTTAAATGAATCCAGTGATTTTCTTTGGAAAATAATAAGCAAACTTCGTTAAAACAAAACATCATTTTGAGGCAACTAAATTTGTTGAAGGTTGTCTTGGTCCTACCCACTTAGCGAAGGATGGGTTAACTTCCCAATGTCATTCTATTTCTACAACAAAAAAATTCCGATATTTCATAAAATGTTTAAAGTTTTATTTACATATATATTTATATATACTAGTATTGGTCACTAGAGTTTTTTCCCTTAACTTATCAATGCATTTTAAATACACATGTATTTATACATATAACATAATTAAATAAATACTTCTATAGTTTTGTCATATACAAGTTTGGTTACGACCAACACTTCTACAACTTACACATTACAAGGTATATCCTTGAAATTATTCATTCTTTCTTGAATCATCTTTGTTGCACATATACACAGTTTAACTTAAATTAATTATAAAAATTAATGTATTTTTTTACATAAAATTATGAATAAAAAATTATAAATGTGACATTAAATTTTCTAATGAGATGAACATTAAAATAAACCTTTATTTTTTATCTTTAAATTATAAGTTTTCTTCTAGTGTAATGAACGTCGATGATATGCATAAACAAATGAAAGTTAAATCAACATCCACGCACTAGAAATTTCAAATAAATGTTTATTAAATTTTTTTAATGCATGAAGGTATAAAATAATCACCATAGTGAGAATATGGTTTCATGTTCTTAAAAACAATCAATAATAATGGATAATTATGTGTGCGTACAAAAACTATTAAAGTAGTATTTCTTAAATAAGACCATCCATTTATATGCACTTATGTTTCAAGGAACATGAAAATAAGAAGTACATAGAAATATACATGATCATAGAACTAGAATTAGAAACCAATGATCTTGAATGTTAAATAAATTATATATATATATATATGTTTGAATTAGTGTATACAGATGTATCTCACACCCATAATTAGATACATGTATGGTTTTGTGAAAAATAACACTTCAATATAAATATATTTATGTATATTTACATTTACTATGAATAAACATGATAATTTATAAATGTTTATATAAATATATCAGGTATGAGGAAAGCACACATGTATTCAATTTGTGCGTTCAATGTATAGATTTGGATTTCATAGAATTATAACACATGAAATTAAAATATTTAAACAATTAAAAACCACAAAAATGGGGATTATAATTTTAAAGGAGAAAACTCCCCTACACAAAAATAAAACATATAATTTGAATTCAATAATTAAAATTCGTTTACTAAAATAATAATCCAAATTGTAATGAAATTATACATAAATCCTTATACACAAAACTAATTAATTCTTGAAAACCATAAATGAAAAATGGAGAAAAACACCATTACGATCAACTTTGAAACGTGAAGAAATCAGATACGAAATAAATATTTATTGCCAAAATATAATTTTGGTTGTAAATAATATGGCATAAAAGATATAATTAAGTATCAGAGTACATATTTTTAAAAAAATCCCCATAGAAAATTATAATTTTAAAAAAGAAGTATGAGTTTCCAAAAACAACTTTGACGAATCTCTTACATAAATAAAATGGAATTGAAAGTGTAAAAGAAGTAATCTCTTACAAAAATAAAATAGAACATAATAGTGAGTATTTGAAAATAAAAATTCCCTTACTTCTAATCGTTATGTAGAATTATATTTTCCCAAAAGGCAAACACACATTAAGGATGAGAAAAAAACATCAAACACTAAATTAGAACTGAGAATGAGAATTGGAAATGAAAGGGTCAGGCCTCGCCAGTTCTATTCTCACACATAAAAAACAACAGACCATAAAAAATGCTATGTAGGGTGACCTCTTCATCCCAACCGAGATACATATTTATTCACAGTGTTAATGTGTATTTGGAATATTGAATTAATTTTAACCAACATGCAGTTAAAAACAAATATCTAAACAGAAGATTAAATTAAAAAATTCCATCATAATATTGAAACAGAAAAATGAATTTAAAATTGATTTTTACACCTTACATCTTTGTTACATGATGATCCATATCCACATACTAAAACATCCAAAACATAATCGTTGACAAAAATGATCACAAATTAAATTTTAGATTATAAAAATCGACAAACACCGACATTGAGTAAGAAATTCCATGCATTAACCAGAAGAAAGTGGAGGAAATAGACTGAAATCCACAACTTGATATTTAATAAACCAAATTCAATTTGAATATATTAAATTACAGATAACAAGATAACAGATAATATTTGAAGAAAATATTGTAATAGAAAAACAGGCTAATTAATATATCAAAATTTTAATATAGAAATCAGATTCGGATACAAAAAAATCAGATAATCAAATACCTACTTGAAAAACAGGACAATGGAAGTAGATTGGAAGTCATTTTAACCACAAATCATATGGATTCATCAAAGCAAAGCAGATCAGGTGTAAACAAACCTTAATCGCAATTTGAACACTACTTCGAAACCCTCACCTAAACTCGATCTCCTTCAGCTTCGACTTCGGATCCGAATACCAACCAGCGCTCAACAATCCTCTCTCACGACTAAGCTCATACCTCCATCGGTATCGACTCCCAATTGTTCATGCCTCCCGACCTCGGTTCTGGTTTATCTACCAATATTGACTTCGGAAGATGAACCTTCGGCAAAGTAGCCTTCGACATCATCCCTTACTTCGGCTCTCGGGACTCGAATAGACCCCTCCACTCAAGGCCAGATATCGGCCTCACGAAAACCCTAAATGAATTTCGATTTTTTTATTCGTTCTCTATCTTTTTATTATATTTCATCATATATATATATATATATCATTTACAATGTTTTTTAAATAATAATAATATGATAATTAAAAATATACTAAATTTATTTCATATATATAATAATGGAAAATAAATAAATTTTGGTTTTTAATTATAAATTTATAATAATACTATTATCATAATGTATTTTAAATTCAAATATTTATAGTTAAAAATAATACTTATATATATATTAACTTATAATTCAGTCATTGAAATAATAAATTATTTACTTTGTTTTTTTGAAAATGTTGAAAACATAAAATCATATATAAATATTAATTTAATATTAAATATCATTTCTTGAAATTAATGATTTATTTTAAAATTATTTCAATACAAGAATATATGATGATTTATTGTTATAATTTATTTATTGATTTTTTTATTTGGTAACTCACTACTCATTCAATATTTAATTTTATTCCATTGAGTTATTTTTTAATCAAAACAAAAAGTAAAAATATATTAAATTTTTTTTACTAGAGCTCGGGATGTTACATTCTCCCACCCCTGTTAAATGAATTGTGTCCTCACAATTATTATTTTTCACTTTAGAAAATTATCAATTTCCATCTTCAAAATTAATGAATTCCTAAGCAAACATAATTACCAAATGAAAATTCTAACGTGTAGACTTATTTTCCTTAAAAGACAACATCTAATCTCCAAAGTTGTCTAGACCATGCCTCTGATACCAATTATAATTCCTTGTGCCCACTCTTCCATACTCGATACTTGAAAATGTTGTGTAAATTTTTATTTATATAAAAAGTGACATAAATATTACACAACACTTTAAATAAAAGTGGACCTTTTACCGGTCTAGCTTCTGAAGTATTAGACAAAACATTACATTTATCAGAGTTTTAAACAATAATAATAAAATTTTCCAATATGCTTCCGCATGCGCTAACTCCATAAGAGACGACATTTATGATAATCTCCTAAGATACATGAAAATCATTTTAAAATAAAAGGGTGAGCATTCAATTGCCCCGTAAGGGGTTTTAAAAACCTTAGATAAATCCCTTTTAAAAATATCACTTTGATAATACATTTGAAGAATTACAATTGTAAATTCATTTTTAAAACAACCTTTACCAAATAATGTAATGCTTTTGAAAAAAAGTAATAATACTTTGAATACGTTTTTAAACGAATCAAGTTATTTTCTTTGGAAAATATCATGAAAACTTTATTAAAACAAAACATCATTTTGAGGAAACTTAATTCGTTGAAGGCTGTCTTGGGCCTACCCACTTAGCGATGGATGGGTTAACACACCAATGAACTTCTATTTTTACAATGAACAAGCACCAATATTTTCGAAAACATTTAAGGTTTCCTTGATATATATATATATATATATACTAGTATTGGTCACTGGAGTTTTTCACATCAACTTATCAATGCATTTAAAATACACATGTATTTATAAATATAATAAAATTAAATAAAGACATCCATATTTTTATCATCTAAAAGATTGGTTACGACCAATACTAATACCACATACACATTACAAGGTATATCCTTGCAATTAATCATTCTTTCTCTAATCCTCTTTGTTTCACATATATGCAATTTAATTTAAATTAATTATAACAATTAATGAATTTGTGTACATAAAATTATGAATAAAACATTATAAATGTGACATTCAATTTTCTAATGAGATGAACTTGAAAATAAACCTTTAGTTTTTAACATGAAATTATAAGTTTTCTTCTATCGCAATGAACGTCGATGATATGCATAATCACATGAAAGTTAAATCAACATCCATGCACTAGAATTTTCAAAGAAATGTTTATTAATTTTCTTTTATGCGTGAAGGTATAAACTAATCACCATAGTGAGCATATGGTTCTATATTCTTAAAATCAATGAATAATAATGGATAATTATGTGTGTGTACAAAAACTATTAAAGCATCATTTCTTAAATAAAACCATCCTTTTATATGCACTTATGTTTCAAGGAACATAAATTTATGAAGTACATAGATATATATGTGATCATAGAACTGGAATTAGAAACCAATGATCTTTAATTTTAAATAAATTATATATATATATATGATTGAATTAGCATATACACATGTATCTCACACACATAATTAGATACTTGTATGGTTTTTTGAAAAATAACACTTCTATATAAATATATATATGTATATTTACATATACTATGATTAAACATGAGAATTTATAAATGTTCATATAAATATATCATTTATGATGAAAGCACAAATGTATTCAATTTGAGAATTAAATATATATATTTGGATTTCATAGAATTATAACACATGAAATTAAAATATTTAATCAATTAAAAACCACAAAAAATGGGGATTATAATTTTAAAATAGAAAACTCCCCGATACAAAAATAGAACTTATAATTTGATTTCAATGATTAAAATTCCATTACTAAAATAATACTCTGAATTGTAATGAAATTATACATAAATCCTTATACAGAAAACTAAATAATTTTTGAAAACCTTAGATGAAAAAATGTAGAAAACTCCATTGCGATCAACTTTGAAACGTTAATAAATCATATATGAAATAAATATTTATTGTGCAAATATAATTTGGGTAGAAAATAATTTGGCATAACATTTATAATGAAGTAGAAGAGTACGTATTTGAAAATAAAGTCCCTTAAAAAATTATAATTTTAGAAAATAATAATGAGTTGGAAAAAAGAACATTAAGAAATATGTTACAAAAATAAAATGGAAATGAAAGAGTAAAAGAAGTAATCTCTTACAAAAAATAAAATAGAACAGCATAGTAAATATTTGAAAATAAATATTCCCTTAACTCTAATCATTATGTAGCATAATACTTTCCCAAATTGCATACAAATCCATTAAGGATGTGAAAAAAACTACAAACACTACATTAGAATGGAGAATGAGAAATGGAAATGAAAGGGTCCTGCCTCTCCAGTTCTCTTCTCACACATAGCAACAAAAGACCATAAAAAAATTCTATGTAGGGTTTCCTCTTCCTCCCAACTGAGATACATATTTATACATAGTTTTACTGTGTATTTGGAATATTGTATTAATTGTAACCAACTTGCAGTTCAAAACAAATATCTAAATAGAAGATTAAATTAACAAATTCCATCATAATCTTAAAACATAAAAATGAATTTAGAATTGATGTTTACACCTTACATCTATGTTACGTGATGATCCATAGCCACATACCAAAACATCCAAAACAAAATTGTTGACAAAAATTATCCCAAATTCAATTTTAGATTATAAAAATCGATAAACACTGACATTGAGTGAGAAATTCCATGCATTAACCAGAAGCAAGTGGAGGAAATCGACTAAAATCCAAAACATGATATTTAATAAACCAAATGAAATTTGAATATATTAAATTACCAACAACATGATAATGGATAAGATTTTAAGAAAATATATAAATAGAAAAATATGCTAATTAATATATCAAAATTAAAATATAGAAATCAAATTCTGATACCTAAAAATCGAATTAAAAAATACCTACATGAAAAACAGGAAATATAAGTATATTGGAAGTCATTTTCACCACAACTCCTATGGATACATCAACACAAAGTAGATCGAGTATAAACGAACCTTAATCACGCTTCGAACACTGCTTCAAAACCCTCACCTAGACTCGATCTCCTTCGGCTTCGACTTCGGATCTGAATACCGACCAGCACTCAACAATCCTCTCTCGCGACTAAGCTCAAACCTCTATTGGTATCGACTCCCGATTGTGCTTTCCACCCAACCTCAGGTCTGGTTCATCTACTAAGATTTACTCCCGAAGATGAACCTTCAGCAAAGAAGCCTTCGAAATCAGCTTGTACTTCAGCTCTTATGACTCGAACAAACCCCTCCACTCAAGGCCAAATATCGCCCTCGTGAAAACCCTAAATGAATTTCGATTTTTTTATTCATTCTCAATTTTATTATTCTGTTTCTTCATATATATATATCATTTTCAGTTTTCTAAATAATAATAATATGATAATTAAAAATATACTTCATTTATTTCATATATATAATAATGGAAAATAAATAGAATTTGGTTTGTAATTATAATTTTACAATAATAGTATTATGATAATGTATTTTAAATTCAAATATTTATAGTTAAAAATAATACTTATATATATTACCTTATAATTCAGTCATTGAAATAATAAATTATTTACTTTGTTTTATGAAAATGTTGAAAACATAAAATCATATTTAAATACTAATTTAATATTAAACATCATTTCCAGAAATCAATGATTTATTTTAAAATTATTTCAATAAAAGAATATCTGATGAATTATCATTATAATATATTTAATGATTTCCTTATTTGATAATTCACTATTCATTCAATATTTTGTTTCATTACATTGAGTTATTGTTTAATCAAAACAAAAATTTAAAATACATTAAATATTTTTTTACTAGAGCTCGGGACGTTACACAACATGTATTTTTGATAGGAATATGAAAAACCCCATGGAATGTGATTATCACACTTAGTGATCCCTCTTTGGAATGTGTTTTGGTCTTCATCTAGTGAATTTCCCTTTACCCAAATATATTGATAATATTCATGGAAAAAATATATTATTTATGATTTATCTATAGTAGCCAGTTGATTATACTAATTAGTGTGTTGTTCTACCATAGCTACAATGATAGGAATATGTTCATGTCTGTCATGACCTGCATTCCCCAAGATAAGGGAAGGGATAACGGATTTCTAGAACCTTCCTTCTTCAAGTTACAAGAGAGATAATGACCCTAGAAACCTGCCTTCAATAGGCCCATCAGTGGCGACTAGCACCAAGGGTATAGAATCACACACCAAATAAAAGGTATTACACATTTTATTTAGTAGGATCGGGATATAAGATTGTAAATCCCAGAAAACACCAAAAATAGGGGTAGAGGTGAAGCAAGAACAAACCATTCCCATATGCATGTTCCAAAAGTAAGTGAAACAAAGTAAAAATAAACTCCAAAGGAATGTATAAAAAAAGCACCAACAACAACTTCCCCATTGTCCGAACTAGTAGGGTCTAGTGCGGTCATCGATATCCTACGAGAATCCTAAAAGCAGTTTTATATATGTATTGTGTGTATAAAGTTATAATCAGTTGGGTAAAACAAAAGCTTGTGTGCACAAGTGGGGAGGCATAATAATGTCCCCTGAAAAAAAAAGAGATAACCAAATCACCTAATAAGGAAACTATCCACCCAAACCACATCAAAGAACACTCCCTAAATAACTTAAGTCATGTAAAGTAATAATAGAACAAATTGATTTTTGGGAACCCCATGCCACTTTCCAACAAGTTATTAAATACATCCAACACGTCAGACCCCCCCTTCAATTCTCACTGCAGTCCCACTACCATACCCCACCCCACACACACTTGGGTTACCACAACCACACATCTTGACCATAGACACTTAGGCCATAACAAACAAACGTAAGCATGATCATAGACACTTGGTCTTGAACAACTACCGCTACTCTTGAAGACACCTGGGCCTTATCCCGAAGATAGTTGGGAAACAACCAGCCTGAACAAACATGTGCCAACTACCACAAAGTACCCTGCTAGAAGAATCTAGGGCTATGATGGACCTCAGGTCGTCATAGCCTGCTTGAAGATTCCTCGGCTCCTTGGGAAAGGGTGTAGAAAAAGAGCTAATAACCAGCCACTCATAGGAGTGTTGGGAAAAACACCCACCCCCATAAAATGGGTGTATTCGGCACGAAGTTCTCATATTGGGTGGGGCGTGAATAATAAATATAAAAACTAAATTATACCAATAGATAACAATCACTAATCCTAGCCTAGTGGTTCCAATACTATCCCACATACAAACACCCTCGTTAAAATTCATTATTAAGAAGCACCCCACCCACAAACATGTCATAATTCATTCCTGGAATACAAATCCACATTTCACCCATTCTTGTTTTCATATTAGAGTGACTATATTTAGATATGTTCTTCAATACTGGGAAACTAACTGTCATTGCCACAAGCCAAGGAAGAGAAAAAATCCAAACAGTAAATTATGCATTCACACCTGGTTCTCTTGTAAAGTAACAACAACAAAAGGGGTCAGTGAGATCCCTCAAAGTACTAGAACCAAACCAAGCCCCAAAAACTGCACAACAGTAGAGCATCCCATCCCAATTCATGTCACCTCACAAGTATCAACTACAAACATCACCAGAATAGAGAAAGAGTGTTTTCAAATTTGAAGATTCCATTCATTTAGACCTATTTTTTCATTTGGTTAGCCGGGGTTATCACATAAGGATTATTATTCATTGGGAATCCATTTAATCAACCTAGTTTACATGATATAATAGTTTTTTTGTTAAATAAAATAAATCCCATTATTATCTAGAATAATAGAGTTTGATTAGTGCACAAGAATTGTCCACCAATGGCAATGATTTTTAGTGGACATGATCCCATTCCATTCACAACATACAGGAAGCGATAAAGGAGTACAACAACATTATAAAATAGACCCCTTCATTCTTATAAATCTACTTGTTATATTTGTTATGGTTTGGTTTCATCAAACCCTATAGCAATCACTTTCTTACCCACCCCGCATTATACACAGTAAATAGAGACAAATAACCCTACATGGATGATCAACAATCAATGTTTTTATCCTCACTCCAACAACTAGGGATGCGTGACTTGTAGGGGAGGAACTCATAGGACTCCAAGAATGAGAAAAAAAAGGCTTCAGCACAAGTGCACCACTAGCCTTAGTAACGGGGACACCAAATGCACCATGGAAAGTAATAAAACATCCATGAAGAAGAAAGATTGAATTATAGTGCGATTAAAAGGACGGGATCTTGGAGTTACGGGATATGAAAATCTTAAACAGCTTTAAATACGGATCGGGGTTTCACTTCGTGGTGAGATGGTTACACATGATAGAATTAATTATTATTTAGATAATTCTCATCAAAGGGGTGTCGAAAACAATTGTGCGTTAAAGGATTTCATTTAAAGAGATGAAAACAGGTCTGTTGAGGGTCTCCCTACCACTAAAGGATTTAAAATGTTGTTTATGGTGCTAAAAACGTCTTTGAACATCTTTAAAAAGGTTAAAAGACTTAAAACATGCATCACGGGAAAAATGGGGACGAAAACCCCAACACCCCTCAGTGGCCAATTTATGAGACTCGTTGGTGAAACTGATAGGTGTTGCTGATTGGGTGAAGCTGATCCCGTGAAGGTGATCCCATGAAGCTAATCAGGGGAGATGATTGGGTGAGGCTGATCCAGTGAAGCTGATCCTATGAAGCTGATCCAATGAAACTGATATGTGAAACTGAATTGGTGAACCGATCGATGAAACTGACTTGGTGAAACTAATATCTAAAACTGATTTGGTGAAACTGATCTGTGAAATGGATTTGGTGAAACTAATCTGAGAAACTGATTTGGTACATATGATATGTGAATCCTATTTGGGGAAACCGATCTATGAAACTGATTTGGTGAAACTGGTCTGCAAAACTGATTGGGGGGAACCGATCTATGAAACTTATTAGGTGAAACCGATGTATGAAGCCAATTTGATGAAACTGATCTGTGAAACCGATTTTGTGAAACTGATATGTAAAACTAATTTGGTGAAACCGATCTATGATACCGATTTTGGGAAACCAATATATGAATGTGATTGGGTGAAACCGATTTGTGAAACCTATTGGGGAAAATTGTTCTTTGAAACTGATTTTGTGAAACAAATATGTAAAACCGATTTGGTGAAATCGATCTGTGAAACCGATATGGTGAAACTGCTTTGTGAACCTGATCTGGTGAAACTGATTTGTGAAACCAATTCAGGTGAAACCCCTATGTGAAACCGATTTGGCTGAAACTAATCTGTGAAACCGATCTGTGAAGCAGATCTGTGAAGCTAATCAGTGAAGCTGATCAGTGAAGCAGATCTGTTAAGATGATCATTGAAGCTGATCTGTGAAGTTGATCTGTTAAGGTGATCAGTGAAGCTGATATGTGAAGCTGATCAGTGAAGCTAATCAGTGAATCTAATCAGTGAAGTTGATATGTGAAGGTGATCTTTGAAGATCATCTATGAAGATGATTTGTGAAGCTGATCAATGAAGCTGATATGTGAAGTTAATTATTGAAGTAGATCTGTGAAACATATGGGTGGGAGTGATCGATGAGTCTAGGTCACCCCAGTCCTTAGAATTTTTCAAGGTAATGGACTAGGAGGTTCTGGTTCATTACATTAGATACATCTCAAAAATTATTATCACCCTCGAGAAATAAAACAGTAACCCAAATAACCCCTCCCAAAGAATCCTCTCAGGGGAAAACCGCCCCAAACTTCCATACAAATCCCAAGGATCACATTTTTATGAAACACAAATCTGGGAATTCTTTCCTCCACATCAATATACTATCCAATTTGGGTGGCACTAACCCACCCACACAGGTTTTATCGCATCCAACGTAATGCATCTTGATTAGTGATCAGGTCCTCCCTTCACCACAAATCAGGACATTTCATAATCCTTTACATGGTAAGGAAACAAAATATCTCATAAACCAACATGGTCTTCATTACATCATATCAGGTAAAAAAAACAAGAACAACAATGAAGGATCAGAATGGAAACTCAAAACTGCTTTGGGTACTACGCGTGCATTTGAGATTCTCACTCCCAAGTACTCTCCATGAGGCCACCGTACCTATACAACACACAAACTAGTGGGATGGTTTGTCATTGATGCACTTTCTCCAGTTGATCCTCGATCATCACTGGTCTCTCCACGAATGTAGAATTGTCCCCTATATCCAACTATCCCCAGTCAATGACATTGGAGTCATCGTGTATATATCGACGGAGATGGGAGGCATATAAAATGTCATGGATCCTTTCCAACTGAGGTGGAAATGCAAGCTGATATGCCACCTCATTGTCTCTCCCCAACACTTCGAAAGGCCCGAATAACCTAGGTGAAAGCTTGGTCCCCTTTCCAAACCATCACGGCCCACATCAAGGGGAACCCATTAAGAACACATGGTCTCCATCGTTTTACTCCAAGGGCATCCCGCTACGATCAGCATATGACATATACTAGTCCTTGGCTGCCTTCGTCTTCCCTCGTACATGTTGAACCTTCACTGTTGTGCTCTGCACTACCTCTGGGTCCAGAACACCTGCATATCAAACCATGGTATAGAAGACGGGTGAACTACACGACCTCCCATACAAGGTTTCAAACAGATCCATGCCCATTGTAGAGTGATAGCTATTATTGCAGGAAAACTATACTAAGGGAAAATGTTGTTCCCATGATCCTCTGAAGTCCAAAATACATTCCCGTAGCATTTCCTCTAATGTCTAGATGGTTCTTTCTATTATCTAATCTGTATAGGGGTGGAAAGTAGTGCTAAGACATAGCTGGATACCAAAATCATGCTGCAATCAAATCCAGACTCGTGAGGTAAACCACGCATCCCTGTCGGAGACTACAAACCTCAAACATCCATGAAACCACACCACCTCATCTACATATCTATGTGATAAAAAATCCATAGTACTTGACTCCTTGATCTCTAAGAAGTGATATTATTTCCTCAATTGGTCCACCACTATCTAGATATCATCATACCCTCCATGAAACCTCGGTAGTAATGTGAAAAATTCCATCGAGATGTAATCCCACTTCCACTCGAGGAGATCTAAAGGCTGCAAAAAACCTCCCAGTATGCGGCGTTCTTCCTTCACCTGCTAACACACCAGACACCTTACCACGAACTCTGCCACTGCCTATTTTCCCGGGGCCACCAAAACTTTTTCCTGAGGTCTAGGTACGTTTTGGATACTCTAGTTTGTACCAATACGAGTGAGTTTTGGAACACACATGGAACTCCCTTTTACATCGCCTCTGGGACAAACAAATTCCCACAAAAAAGAATCAGATTTTGACCATCCACTGACCACCCTTCCAAAGAATTGCCTTGATTAACCTGAGTTTGCATCACTTCACTATTTATGTCTCCCCACTAAGACTCATCCACTAGTCTCAATAGAGAGGAATGCACTGTCATCTTAATCATGCATCCTCTACAACTATCTACCCATGCATCCAGGTGTAGGGCAGTCAAATCCTCTATTACCTCCCAAGCATCAATAGATTCATAAACAGCTTCCCTCTGTGACTTCCAGCATAAGGAATCTGTCAAAACGTTCCCCTTACCTACAGTGTAAGTGATCTCGAAGTTATATTCCTAATGAAACTCCACCAAAATTCATTGTCTCAAGTTCAAGTCCTGCTGGGTAATGATATACCTCAAACTTTTGTGATCTATGAAAACCACAAAGTGCTCCCCAATGAGTTAATGCCACCACAACTTCAACATGAATAGTATCACTACAAGATCTAGGTCATCGATGGTGTAGTTACGCTCATGAGGACTAACTACTTTGAGGCATAATATATCACTCCCTACTGCTACATCAGAACACACCCCAGACCATGTCCATAAGCATCACAAAATACCTCATACAACACCCCTTCCTCTCGAAACCTAAGCATGTGAGCACTGACCAACCATTCCTTCATATAAATTAATACTGCCCGAAACTACGCACTCCATACAAAGGCCTGGTCCTTCCTAGTAAAAGTTGTCAAATGTGCTGCAACATGAGAGAATTCTAGTACGAACCTCCGATAATAGCATTCCAAACCAAAAAAATTGCGAACCTCTATAACATTCATGGGTGCTTCCCAAGAAACAACCATGTCAACCTTTGAATGATCAACTTATACCCCTTACTGAGACACCACGTTTCCATGGAAATGCACTTATCGTGTCATGAACATATAGATGGAAATTTTCCCATAGAGATGGTGATGCAGAAGGTTTTCTAAGACCATCCTGAGGTGCTAAATATGTTCCTCCTCTGATCTAGAGTAGATAAAAATTTCATTGATGAAAACAATGATGAACTAGTCTATAAACTCTTGGAAAACATAGTTCATGAGCCCCATGAACACATCATGTGATTTCGTAACACCGAACACCATGACTGTCCTTCACCCTTAACTGGTGATATCCAAACTGTAAATCGATCTTAGAGAACCATCCTCCTCCCCTCAGCTGGTCAAAGAGATCATCTATCTTTGAGAGAGGGTAATAGTTGTTTACCAATACCTGATTCAGTCTCTGGTAGTCTAAGCACAACATGAGACCCCCCATCTCCCTTCTTCATGAAATAGACTAGACCACCACCTAGTGACACGGTAGGTTGGACCAATCCCTTCTTCATTAGATTGTCAATCTGAATCTGCAACTCCCAAAACTCAGAAGGCGTCATTTGAAAAGTATTCATAGAAATCAGACGGGCACCGAGTTGTAATTCTACTGCAAACTCAATGTCGCGTCGAGGGGGTAGAGTCACAACCTCCTTGGGAAAACATCCAGTAACTCACTATCATATCATACAACATCCATTATCTCCAAATCTGTTGATTCTGCTGAAAGGTTTGCTAAATAAGAAAAAAGTGGCTCCACACGCCATCTCCCTACCTGAAAACTTTGTTTGCCAACAAAACCCACATGCTGACCATCCTAATTAAATAACATGACTCTTATTCAGAAGCAATTGATAATGGAATGCACCGAAAATATCTAGTCGATACCTAGGATGACATTATATGGATGCATTTGTAGTAGACAGAGATTTCCACTAGACTGGTCTAGCACTAACATAAGTCTTCATCCTCAACAAACATCAAAAGGGCTAGTATGGCCCACAACTGGTGTACTCAGTACTAGGGGACTGGAGAGTCTCTCTATGTCTAGTCCCATTTAATGGACTAGAACGGCTGTAAAAAAGGAGTGTGAAGCTTCTGAATCAAACAAGGTGAAAGTAATAGTGAAAAACTAGTTTATCATACCTAGAACGGCGTCCGACCCTACTGGAATTGTTCCCTCTGCTATGTGCAACTACCCATGCCAAGCTCCACCACCTATCAACTGTCGGAAACCTCCCCGACCACACCCTGGTCGAGGTCCTCGAGGAGAACCCTGGGGTCAACCTCCTCCTACCCCGTATGCTCTCGGCAGAGCGGGAGCTCACTGTCCCTACTGCTGCGGCTGAAAGGGCCTAGATGGAAACTACTATTACTGAGATGAGCATGGAACCTGCTCACCCTCACTGTACTACACTCCATATGGGAACTGATTTTGAAGGTTCCCACAACTCCAGCATATGAAGCACCTCAGTCGTGTGCCCACGAGGAAAGGGCGAGGGCAAGGAGATCAAAACAGAAACTGATGGGGCATACTCCCCACTGTTTGAAACCTATAAGTCCCTGAAGTTATAGGCCTTCTGCTGATGGCCTTACCCTTTAATGTTCCCAACTAGCTCCCATCTCACAGCACACCACACAGTTTGTGAATTCTTTCTACCACTTCAGCCTTCTTCTGGACCTCTATGTAAGTCGGTAGGGTGAAGGGAGTAACATCATACTGAAAAAGGTCAGATAGCCTCCTTTAAATGTCTCGCATGGGACTCCTCATCCAGAAAATGGTCCAAAGAAAAACAAAATACATCCTAGATCATGATTCCCAACTCCCTTTATGACACTCTCCCCTAGTGAAGGGTGAGTAGCTCCTGTCTTTTTTCCGCCTTTGTTGTGGATTAGAATAATTCTTCCTAGAATTCCCTCTGAAAGTCATTCCACAAAACACCAACCTCCCTCTTCTCCCGAAGATAGAGAGTCCACCACTGATGTGCTACTCCACACATCCGGCTCATTTCCAGAGGAACCCAATACTTCGTTGGTTTCCAAATCAAGCTAAAATCCACCACCAACTCTTCGAGCCATCTCTCTATCTTTATGTCTGAGATGCTTCCCTCATACCTTCCAAGGGTCTGCTGCTGAAAGGCACAAATCATTCTCTTCCACTATTCATCCTCCTCCCCTTGACTAGACCTCTACTGATAGCCAAAATAGTCTCCTAGGCCTCAATCTCCATTACTACCCGTGGTATCCGTCTGAGTTCCATATCTGCAAAGTAAATAAAGAATTCCTAATCACGAGTAGTTTAGAAGATTTCCTTAAATTTTTCATTAAACTTGTTATTTATTTTTTAAAATTCCAAAAACAGACAGAACACATAAGAACATAATTCATTATGATGCATGTATATTTCCTAAGGTCTCTTCTCTACAATCACTGTAGCCTCACTTGGTCGTTTGGTTGGTCCAGAGTCCTCGGATCAGATCACAATGGGGGGGGGTAATATCCCATGCCCTGGCCAGTCTTCCCTAGCCTATTTCATGCACCAAGATTTCCTAACATTATTTCCCTACCATCATTCGCAATCTTCACTATGCCTAACCCCGAGCTCCATCCTACCTCTCCACCCTCTCCTCTGATACCATTCTGTCATGACCCACCTTCACCAAGATGAGGGAAGGGATAGCGGATTCCCATACCCTTCCTTCCTCAAGTTGATGGAGAGATAATGTCCACCAAAACCCGCCTTTAATTTGTTATGGAGTGGAAAATAGACCCAAGGGTATAGAATCACACCCAAAATGGAAGGCATTACCATTTTTATTTATTAGGATCGGGAGATAAGATAGTAAATCCCAAACATCACCAAAACTTGGGTAAAGGTCAAACCAAAACAAACCATTCCCATATGCATGTCCCAAAAGTATGTTCTACAAAGAACAAGAAAACTCCAAAGAAAAGTAACAATGAAAAGAAAAGAAGAAACATCAACAGCCCTAATGTCCAAACTAGTAGGGTCCGACACGGTCCTCTAAGTCCTCCAAGAAACTTGAAAGTGGTTTTACATACATTGGGTGAGTATATAATTATACTCAGTAGGGAAAAACAAAATCTCTCGTGCACAAGTGGGGAGGCATAATAATGTCCTGTGAATACGATATTACAAAAACACCTAACAAGAAAACTATCTACCCAAACCCTACCGAGGAACACACCCAAAATAACGCAAGTCACGTAATGTAATAATAAAACACATCAATTTTTGGGTACCACATTCCACATTCCCATTGGTTATTGAAAACATCCTACGCATCAGACCACCCCCGCCATTCTCCCTATAGTCCAACTGTCATACCCCGCCCACACTCAACTGGGCTACCACAAACACACATCCCGCCCATAGACACCTATCCCACAACAACCAAATGTAAACACACCCATACACACCTTGGCTAGAATACCTACTGCTACGCCCACAGAAAGTTGGGCCTTATCTCGAAGATACTTTGGAAATAACCTCCCCACACACACTTGGGCCAACTACCACAAAGTACCCTGTCTGAAGATTCTAGGGCTATAATGGACCTCGGGCCATCACATCCTGCCTAATGAGTCTTGGGCTACTTGGGGAAGAGAGGAGGAAAGGTGCTAATAACCAGCCACTCATATGAGTGTTGGGAAAACACCCTCCCCATGAAATGGGAGTGTTCTGAATGAAGTGATCAACATGGGTGGGGTATGAATAAGATACATAAATATTAAATTATACCTATAGGTAAAAATCACTCATCCTAGCCATGGGATTCCAGAACCATTTCACATACAAACACTCTCGTTATTATTCAATCATAAGAAGTACCCCAGCCACATACATGTCACATCTCATTCCTGGAAAACCAATTCCCATTTAGCCTATTCTTGTTTTAAAATTGGAGTGACTCCATTTTAATAAGTTCTTCACCACAGGGACACTAAAAGGTGTAGCGACATTCCATGGAAGGAAAAATAGCCAAAAAGTAATTTAAGCATTCACACCTGGTTCTCTTGTAATGTCACAACAACAAAAGGAATCCTTGAGATACCTAAAAGTACTGGATAGAAACCAAGCCCCAAAAACTTCACAACAATAGATGATCCCATCCCTATCTATGTCATCTCACAAGCATCAACTATACAAATAACCAGAACAGAGCAAGGGAGTTTTCAAATTTGAATATTCCATCCATTTAGATCAATTTTTGCTGTTTGGTTAACTGGGGTGATAACACAAGGATTCTAATTCATTAGGAATCCATTTTATCAACCGTGTTTATGTGATATTATAGTTTCCATGTCACATCCATTCAATCACATAATTCCCAAGAAAAAAGGAGGTTCATTAGTGTGCAATAAAGGTCTACAAAGGGAAAAAAATTTAAGTGTACATAATCCCATTCAATTCACAACATATAAGACGAGATAAAGGAGTACAACAAAATTATCAAACACACCCCTACATTATTTTAAATCCATTTATTATCTTCATTAAGGTTTGGTATCTTCCATCCTCATAGGAATCATTTTTATACCCACCCCACATGATACACAGTAAAGAGAGACAAAGAACCCTACATAGATGATCAATGATCGATGTTCTTATCCTTTCGCCAACAACATGGGATGTGCGACTTGTAGGGGAGGAACTCAGATTACTCCAAGAATTAACAGGAAATACTACGGCACATGTGCACAACTAGCCTCGGGAAAGGGGACTCCAAACGCACCAAGAAAAGTCATAAACCATCCAAGAAGAAGAAAGTATGAATTATAGTGCGATAAAAAGGGTGAGATCTTAGAGTCATGGAATATAAAAATCTTGAATGTCATTGAAGACAGATCATTGTTTCACCTCATGGTTAGATGGTTACACACGATAGAATTATTTATTATTTAAATAATTACCATCGGTAGGGTGGAAAAGACTATTGTTCTTTAATGGATTTCATTTAAATAGAGTCAACCAGGTTTGTTGAGGGTTTTCCCACACAAATGGGATTTAAAACATTGATTATGGTGCTAAAAATGGCTCTGAACCACTTTAATAAGGTAAAATGACATAAAAGTTGCATCACAGAAAAAATGGGGATAGAAACCCCGATACCCCACTATGGCTGATTTATGAGACTCATTGGTGAAACCGATCAGTGGAGATGATTGGTCGAAGCTAATCATGTGAAGATAATCCCATGAAGCTTATCTGTGAAGCTAATTGTGTGAAGATGATGCAGTGAATCTGATCCTATGAAGCTGATCATGTGAAGAAAATCATTGAAACTGATTTGTTGAAATAGATCTGTGAAACCGGTTTGGTGAAATCGATCTGTGAAACAAATTTAGAGAAACCGATCTATGAAAACGATTTAGAGAAATTGATTTGTGAAATAGATTTGGTGAAACCGATCTGTTAAACCGATTTGGTGAAATCGATCTATGAAACTGATTATGTGAAACAGATATGTAAAACTGATTGGGTGAAACAGATCTATGAAACCTATTCAGTGAAACCGATATGTGAAACTAATTTGGTGAAACCGATCTGTGAAACTGATTTTGTGAAACCGATTTGTGAAACCGATTTGGTGAAAACAATATTTGAAACCGATTGGGTGAAACCGATCTATGAAACCGATTGAGTGAAATCGACCTCTGAAACTGATTGTGTGAAACTGATCTGTGAGATATATTTGGTGAAACTGATCTGTGAAAGTGATTTGGTGAAACCGATCTGTGAAACCTATTTGGTGAAGCCGATCTGTGAAACTGATTTGGTCAAACCAATATCTGAAACCGATTGGGTGAAAATGATCTATGAAACCGATTTGGTGAAATCGATCTGTGAAACTGATTTGGTGAAACGATATGTGAAACTGATTTGGTGGAACCGATATGTGAATCCGATTTGGTGAAACCAATTAGGTGAGACTGATTTGTGAAACTGATTGGGGTGAAACAGATCTATGAAACCGATCTGTGAAGCTAATCTGTGAAGCTGGTCAGTAAAGCTAATTAGGGAAGTAGATCTATGAAGTTGATCTGTGAAGCTGATCTATGAAGCTGATCAGTAAAGCTGATAAGTGAAGCTGATCTATAATGCTGATTTGTGAAGATGATTAGTGAAGTTTATCAGTGATGCTGATTAGTGAAGATGATTTATGAATCATATGGGTGGGAGTGATCGATGTGTCCTGGATACCCCAACCCCTAGAATTTCGGTAGGTAATGGACAAGGAGGTTCTGGGCTATTACATTGTCTCCATATCTTTACATGTGCCAGAATATTTTAGTATAATTATTTAGCAGTTTCCTGAATGCTGTGAAATTTTAGAAAAGTGTGAACTAGAATATAGGAATATAGATTTTATGTATCCAATATAATGCAACACCCCATGATTTCATAGTATGTTATCTCTTCAATGTAATTCAATAAAAAACGCTACACGCAACAATGAGTTCAAGTGCACCATGACTTACCGAACTTATTGTTCAAAAAAAGGGTATGAATAGTATAAACTGAATTTTTAATATTATGTAGTCCCTATAATTTTAGAATCCATATTATGTGTTTGTAGACATAATATAAGAACAAATTCATTTTTTTCATATAAAGGACGTATTTTTCTGAAAATGAAATTTGACAGCATTTTAAGGGCAAACCATTTTAAAATCCAATATTTGACAGTAGTATATATTCAATCTGACACAATAAACTTATTTATTACAATAAGGACATAAATATTTAGTTTTGATAAACTTTTTTTGTCTTTCTGATAACTTTCATAGTTGGGTGAATAGTAAAAAATACTAAATGTTATCTGAAAACAACTTTTTTCATAAAAATATTTAGAGTTTTCAATTATACATTTGAAAGGTCTAGAAGTAAAATTAGAATATATTTTTATCATTTAATATAATGTAGGTCATTATATGTAATTTCACCTTTGAATTTGACATAAACATATGTTAATATTTTGATAGTTTTTACTTTTTAAACACTTGTTTTTGGTTTTGAAAAAAGGAATTAATTTTAAATTAATAAATGCAACTTCTATGTTTTTTATTTTGTAGAATAGTCTTCATTTTTGAATTTAAAATATCAAAATTATCTCAGGGTAAATTTTTTGTATTTTTCTGAAAACATTCTATTTTTGATGAATTGTGAATAACACAACGTTATTGTTTAAAACTAACTTTTTATTTAAACAATTAGTTATTTTATTTTAATCTATTTTAGGTCAAAATAGATACATAATACCTATATATATTCAATGTAATTCATTGGAGTCATTTCATAATAAGGATATATATATATAAGTTTATCGAACTTTTTACAGTCTTTTACCCACCTCCTAAGAAAATTTGGAAATTTGCATAAAATTTAATTCTACCACTTTAGTTTGTTGAATTTCAAAAATCTGAGAGACACTGTTAATATCAGTAAGTAAAATTTGGTCCAATAATATGAAAATAATTTTTTCTGAATAGTAACTTAGGACATTAATTTACCACGGTTAAAAGTAAATGGGATAATTAAGGATAAACATGATATTATAAATTCCCTAACACGTGTATTAATTCTATTGGATAAGTGTAATTAGACCAGAAACAACCTTAAGAATAAACTATAATCCCCTTTTTTCCACATTGAGTAGATTAGGACGTTTATTATTATTTTATTTATAGAAGAGTAAAGAGAGTTAAATTTAATGTTTAATAACTAAAATATTTTTAATATAGTGTTATACATAAGATAAATTCATCTTTATGTATTCATTCGAAAGATAAAATGATTTAATACATAATGGTATTTTATTTATAATTTTTTGATATTAAATAATTTAATTTATTTATGACACAATGATGATGCAGTAATTACCTTATTAATGATAGACTAAAATAATTGATATTATAAATATCCAAATAAAGGTGATTTGCGACTTTTGATTAATTTCAATAATTTTATAGGTTAATATGACTTTTTAGGGTTGATTAAATAATTTGTTTTGAAGTAATCATGCTGTTATGATTTTCCAAAAAACCAAATACTAAATAGTGTCAAAATTGACACAATTGAGTTTTTAAAACAAAAACTATATTATTAATTGATATAATATTCTTAAAAATCTAAGGATTGGAAAAATGACTTATATACGGTTATATATATTAATAATGAACCGCATGGGGTTCTTTTGGCCTGTTTTATTATGTTTATTATCTATATAATATAAAAAATAAGGAGACATGGTAAATGCCAAACTATTTAAATAAGAGTTAAATTTAAAATATAAGGTTAATATTGTGACCTAAACCTATATAAAACCTATTGGTAGAGTGTTTTTAAACCCATAACCTCCTTAGAATCGAAATAATTATTTTTTGAGCCATTATAAACCGAAAATGAATTTATTATAAAATAATTTTCCATGACTTTCCTAAAGTAACCCTCACCTCTGTTATTAAAGGGAACTTTTACTTCTCTACAAATCACACATCTAAAGCCATTTGGATCATCCAAAACCACCCCAAATATCCTCCAAACTTTCCTAACTTCATTGTACATGCATTACTTTGGTCATAAATCCATCTTAAGGAGCCCTTTTGATCAAATTAAAAGGAAGAACTTGTAGAAGAGGTAAAAATTTCATCACCTCTTTCAAGTTCTTTTCTTCTTACGCGTCCTACTTCTTTGTTGTTTCCATACAAAGATAATAACTCTAATACATCTTAAATACTGTGATGTTATTATAAATATGGTACTACTATTTTTTTATTATGTTCATCTGATAAATGACAAATTCAACATATGTGCGTACGTACGACGTACTGTCTCCACGTCGTGGTGTAGTTTGATATTCAAACACATAATTATTTGGATGGGTATAATAATGTGTGTAAATAATGTAAATATTAAATATAACATGTTAATGATTCTTTATATATGACATAACATCTAGTTACATACAATATCACCATAAATATAATGATATTTCCCTCATGCGTACGTACGGATTACCGTCTCCATGACGCGATGAGATTCATTACCACGTTCACCACTCAACAATGATTTTAAATATATATATTATTAATAAGTATGTAATATATGACAGAATAATTTTACGGGATATATATATATATATTTATATACTTACATATATCTTATTCACTTACTTCCATTCAATACGATCTGAAAATGGAAACAGTGTTTATGCGTACGTACGACCTACCATCTCCAAAAATGGTGTCATCCATTTCATATATCTATTTATTATATTTATATATATTCTAAATATATATGATATATAAATCAGGGTTTATATTGTGGGAGTATTTAAATCATGATCTAAGTGATACGATCAAGAATAACAAGTTAAAACACGTATGATAAGGAAAGCGATTATTGCCCAAAATGTTAATTAAACATGGAAATCATTATTAAATTGGTTGTATAACATCATAAATAAATAGCGTATCTTATAATAAATATGAATATGGTTCTGGTATAATTTAATAACATACTATGGTCATTATAAAAGAAGTTAAGTGTTCCATCGACCAAAGGAAAGTTCAAGGTAAGGCTTATTTCCTCAATCACATTATTATTAGACATTGTTTATGTGTAAGTATTTACTGGAAAATATTTATCATTGATACCCATATTTCATAAAAATGATTTCAAAAGGAATATTTTAAGGTTTTATGGGGGGTTCTATTTAACTAGATCATAATTTTAAATGTTTTAAATATTTTTCTTTCTAAATCATTTTAATTAATGTCCATGTTTTCAAAATGATTTTAATGATTTATTTATATGAACATGACTATTTTGAAATGATAATTATTTTCAAATAATTCAATGTGGTATGGGACACTTTGATTCAAAAATATATTTTAAATTACTTCCATTATAAATGTGTGAATTTTAAATGTTTTCATGAAAAATGGATATTTCCATCAAAGAGTTTTACAAATCATTTTCATCTATGTCAACATCCTTGGATGAATTTTAAACTTAACTGATGTTGATTTGTTATGATAAAAATATTCTATCTTATATTGAAAGTTTTGTGATATATTTGACTATTTATATATTATTTTTATTCCGTTCATGGTTTATGATTAAATTATTGACATTTCATATGCTAGTTTTAATACGAATGTTTATGTTATGTATCAACCATTTCATGTGAGAAATTTATTGGACTTATTAAGTGACGGGTGGAGCCCGCTATAGCTCCTCGAGGCATCGGTAGATCTAATGAGATAATTATTTGTGGAATTGGTTGAGGCCATTCCAAAATTTGATATTTAGTTTTCACTGAGGCCTTAATCATTTTCAAACGTTTTGGATGAGGCCTTGAAAAAATGTTTTAGAATTTATGGAAATATATATTCCCTCATTATGGAAATATTATTGATCGTTCATGTGGTTATTCGACTAGTAGAATACCCATGTATATGTTTTATTGTGGTATTATTTACTCATCTTATATTACTTCCATAAATTGTTCATTTTTATTATTTGTAATGGCATGTGTTTTAAATTATTCACCATGCCTAATGTTTAAGTTATCTTCTACTGTATTTCTTACCCTTACAGAACATTTGAGCTCACTACTTTATTTTGTTTTATTTTTCCCAGTATGTGAAGAAGTATTCTATAGTTGACCTGCAAGGATAGACTAAGTATATAAGTGTGTTTAAAAAGGGGATAAATTGTTGTTGATGATTATATTTCAGGAAGTAATGTAAAAATTTATGAATGTATCTAGTACTTCCAAGTCTACTAAACTGATTTGTCTTTCGATACATGATTCTTTGTATCATGCCAATGTTAAGTAATAATGCACCATATATAGGTAAATTGGGTCCAGTTATTATAGTTTTTTTCAGAGGATGTTTAGAAAAATCCTTGGAAATAGATTTAGATAAACTCTGATTAGAGAAATTTAACATAAGATAGATATATTGGAATAGTATATAAAAATTCCTAGAATTTGGTTAATGTAGTGATTTTGTGTATTTTCCAAGCCATACCTCCCTATATAGAAACAACCATGTAGAGGCTGCTCTGGAAGAGATGTAACTAGGAGTGAAAACTCCAACAAGGAGTTTCGGGCTTTACCCAGGGTATCCTGATACATGACAATAAGCCTTGCTTCAATCTTGGTTATGACACTCCCAGGGGATAGGATTGGGATAATTCACATTTTCATTACAAAAAATTATGAAGGATTTTGGAGTAAATACTTCCTCAAATAAAACATTTTATGATTTTAGATTATATTAATAATCTTTTCAATTTACATTAGGTGTTTTACTTGTTTGGAATTATGAATTTTGATTCATAAACTAACCTACATTATGAAATTTTTTAGAAATGGCGCCTAGTAGAAGGAATGAGAATTCCAGCAATACCCAAGATCGATAGATTAAGAAGGATCATATCTTTCATGAAATGAAGACAACATTTAAAAGTGAAATAGTCTCCTATGTATTTTCATCATATGAAGAAATAGTATCATGTTTTAATTAGATAAGTAATGAACACTTTGATTGCTACATCTTTGATGGGAAAGAAGAGAAGAAAAGGATAGAAGAGAGAAATATGGGTAAAGGGAAGAGGGGAAAGTAGAATATTCCCATCTGTGATAACTATGGAATTAATAACATTGGTAATTTTTTATAAGTGTGGAGAAAAAGGACACCAAGTACCTGATTGCAAGGGTTAGAAAAATGTTTCAAATGTGAAATGATCCATCTACAAAGAGTTGGGAAGCTACACAAATTAATTTCCAAATCATCAGAGTATACCCCAAATGCTGCTATTTGATAATAATCATGTTATGATACTACCAAAGATGAAGAGGAATGATTAGTGTTCTTGTGTGGTTAAAGTACTGTCTCATATGAGTATTTTATTAATGATGTAGATGTTATAAGAATTATAAAGTGTATGAGGATTGTACTTCAGTACTATTTAATTAAAGATATGAGATTGTGTGGAACGAATAAAAGTGACACAATTGCAGGATAATTTTATTTTGGAAAATATATGTTTGAGAGAAAGATAAACCATAATATGGTTCTGATACAATGGTAGTGATATTGTAATAATTTATCACTGATTTGGATAAATTATATTGGATATTCTTGACTACCTTGAAATTGATTAATGATTTATATATTCCATCATTGTTAGAGTTTACAACATTTTTTAAATTTTAGGAGTATATCCAGTATTCTATGACATACTGATGGAATAATGAATTACATAAATATTCATATATGGTTTTCTGGCAATTCATTTTATTACCATATTTTAAGATAATACATGATGAAGGTATTCACATGTTTATTATGTAACCATCCTTATAAATTTGGGACTGTGAGTTTGGAAATATCTATTGTGGATATGTCTAAAGGTTGTAATTGATTATGTTTGACATTGGATAATATTGTTAAGGTTAAATAATTTCTTGAGTTTATTTTTGTATTGTCATAAAAAGGACAACCTGGAGGTTGGGTGACCACTCGTCGCGTCCGATAAGGCCGTGAGACTTGAACCTGCAACCAAAGGGTGACATGGGTGGATCACCTACCACTAGCATACGTGATTTCCTAGTTCGTATAATGTATTTTTTATAGTCTGAAAAATGAATTATAAATTTATTATTTTTGGAAGCCTATACGATTTGTGTAAATAGAATATTTTAGAATTTTATTATCATTTTGTGTGAAAGATGAGTTCTGTTTGGAATTAGTTGAAGGGTGAAACTCTACATTTCAAGTATATTTTTTCCTCATATTTATTAATTCGTAAAATTTTAGGGAAGGGGTCTTAAAACCAAAAACGTGTTTTCCTAATACCTTACGTTTTGTTTAACCAACAATTTTTTAAATCATCATAGATTGAGGGATTTGAGGCCCTCAATTCTACACTAATTGTTTATTGATGACCTCAATCACTCTATATAAATATTTTCTTTTTCTCCCAATTCTGTGTCTCTAATTTCCACCAATGTTCGCATAATTGACATCATAATTTTGTGGTGACTTTTTTATTTCCCTTTCCCTCTTATTAAGACTCAATTTTATTAAACCAGTTTCTAATGTGGGTTTTCCACAATGGTATTTTTCTATTTTTAACCTTTTATTTTCAAAGAAAAATTTCAAATTGTGAGGATTCAGTTTATTGAAATAGGGGAGAAAATAACACCCCTTGATTTCGTAGTATGTTATATCTTCAAAGTAATTCAATAACGTGCGCCAAACGCAACAATGAGTTCGAGCGCACCATAACATACCAAACTAGCTGTTCAAAAAGATGTTATGAAAAGTATTAATAAAATTTTGAATTTTATATACTCCATATAATTTTAGAATCTATATATTGTGTTTTATAGACATATTATAAGAAAAAATTTATTTTTCTCATATAAAGGAAGTATTTATTTTGAAAATTTAAATTTTACACTTTTTAATGGCGAACCATTTATAAATCCAATGTTTGATACTTTTACAAATTCAAATAGGACAAAATAAACTTATTTATTTAGAATAATTTCATAAAATTTAAGTTCTGATATGTTTTTGGTGTTTTTCTAATAAATTTCATATTTGGGTGAATAGTGAAAAATACTAAATTGAAACTAAAAACAAATTTTTTGATCAAAATAATTCATAGTGTTCTATTATATATTTGAATGGTTTAGATGTATAATTATAATATATTTGTATCATTTAATATAATTTAGGCCATTATTAGTAATTTCACTCTTATATTTGACATAAACACATGTTAATCTTTTGATAGTTGTTTCTTTTTAAACACCCGCCATTTGGTTTTAATGACAAGAATTAATTTTAAATTAATAAATGAAAAATCTATGTTTTTAATATGGTAAAATAGAATTCTTTTTTTAATTCTTAGTATCAAAATTAGATTAGGGTAATTTTTTTGTATTTTTCTGAAAACATACAATTTTTTATGAATAGTGAATAACACTGTGTTATTGTTTAAAACCGACTTTTTATTTAAATAATTAGTTATTCTATTTTAATTTATTTTAGTTAAAAATAGATTAATAATACCTATATATTTTCATTGTAATTAAATGGATTCATTCTATAAAATGTTTAGATATATAAAATTTTATTTAACTTTTTACTGTCTATTACCCACCTCCTAGAAGCATTTGAAAATTTTCATAAAACATAATTTTACAGAATCTGTGAGTTGAATTTAAAAAATTTGAGAGAAATAGTTAATATTAATATGTAAAATTTGGCTCAATTAGATGAAAATATTTTTTTGATGAATAGTAACTTTTGACTTTTTTTACCATGGTTAAAAGTAAATAGGGTAATTAAGGGTAAAAATGATATTATAATTGCCCTAAAACATGTCCTAATTCTAATTGGATAATTGAAATTAGACCAGAAAAAATATTAGGAATAAAATATGATCCCATTTGGTCCACTTGAATTATATTAGGACATTTATTATTATTTGACTTGAAGAAGAGTTAAAAGAGTTAAATTCAATAATTAATAAGTAATCCGTTTTTAATATAGTGTTACATATAAGATAAATTCATATATAAATATTCATTATAAATCTAAAAATATTTCCCACAAAATGGAATTTTATTTATAATTTTTAGACATTAAATAATTTTATTTATTTATGACACAATGATGATAAAGTAATTACCTAATTAATGAATGATTAAAATAATTGATATTATAAATATAAAAATAAATAAAATTTGATACTTCTGAAGAATTAAAATAATATTCTAGGTTAATATGAAATGATTGGTATGATTAAATATTTTTTGTTTGAAGTAATCATGTTGTTAAGGTTTTTCACAAAAACCAAATACTAAGTGGTGTCAAAAATGTCAAAATTGATTAAAAAACAATTTTATTAATTAATATAATATTCCTAAAAATCTAAGGATTGTCCAAAAAACAGATATAATTTAATATATATTTATAATGAACCACATAGGCTTTGCTAGTCTTGTTACAGTATGTTTATTGACCATATAATATAAAAATACAAAGAGACATGGTAAATGTCAAACTATTTAACTAACAGTTAAATCTAAAAGATAAGGTTAATATGGTGACCTAAACCTATAAAAACCTATTGGTTGAAATATTTTCGACCCATTGCAACCTCATCCTTGAAATAATTTTTTTTCATCATTTAGAAACCGAAAATGATTTTATTTTGAAATAATATTTCAAACTTTTCATAAAGTGATCCTCACCTCCCTTATGAAAAGGAAATTCCCCTTATCACAAAATCACACCAACAAAGCCATTTGGATCATCCAAACCCTGCCCAAATATCCTTACAATTTATCTCCCTTCATCTTATTGGCCTTCCTTTGTTCAGAAAGCCAACGTATGGAGCTCTTTTGATCAAATGAAAAGGAAGAACACAAAGAAGAGGTAAATATTTCATCACATCTTTCAATTTTTTTTCTTCTTCCACATCGGATTTCATTTTTTCTTTAAAACAAAAATAATTAATCCAGTACCTCCTACATATTGTGATGTTATTATAAATATGATATATCCATATTTTTTATTCAATCCATCCCATAAATGACAAATTCACTATCTGTGCGTACGTACGGGTTACCATCTCCACATCGTGGTGTAGTTTATTATTGAAACACTTTATTATTTGGATGTGTATAATAATGAGTATAACTGATGTAAATAATAAATATAACATGTTAATGATTCTGAATATATGAAATAACATCCAACTTCATATTATTTCACCATCAATATAATGATATTGACGCTCGTCCATACATAAGAATTACCATCTCCACGACGCGATGTGATTCATTCCCACGTTCACCATTCAACAATGATTATAAAAATATATTTTATTAATAAGTATGTAATATATGACATTATAATGCTACTGGGTATAAATAAATAAATATATATATATATATATATACCCACTTACTTCCATTCAATAACATATGAAAACAAAAACATCATTTTTGTGTACGTACGGCCTACTGTCTCCATAAACGGTCCCTTTCATTTCATATATATATCTATTATTTATATTTATATTCTAAATATATATGATATATAAATCCCGGTTTGTATTTTGGAAGTATTTATATCATTATTTAAATGATATGATCAAGAATAACAAGTTAAAACACGTACATTAATGAAATCAATTATCACCCAAAATGTTAATTTAAAATGGAAATCATTATTAAATGGGTATTATAAAGTCATAAATAAATAATGTATGATATAATCAATATGAATTTAGTTCTTGTAAAATTTAATAACATACTATGATCATTATACGGGAGGTTAATTATACCCTCGTCCAAAGGAAAGTGCAAGGTAAGGGTTCTTTCCAAAATCTCATTATTATCTGAGATTGTTTATGTGTAAGTATTTACTGGAACATATTTATCATCACTACCCATATTTCATAAAAATATTTTTAAAAATTAATATTTTATGGTTTTATGGGATGTTCTATTTAATTAGATCATCATTTTAAATGTTTTAAAGATTTTTCATTTTAAATCATTTTAATAAATGTCCATGTTCTCAAATTTAATTTATGGATTTATTTATGTGGACATGATTTTTTTGAAATTATTATTCATTTAGAAAGTATCAAAGTGGTATAGGACACTTTGATTAAAAAATATCTTTTAAATTACTTCTTTTATAAATGTGTGACTTTTAAATGATTTTAGGAAAAATGGATATTTCTCTCACAAAATTTTACAAATCATTTTCATCTATTTCAACATTCTTTAATGAATTTTAAACTTGTTCGAAGTTGTTTTGTTATGATAAAAACCTTCCATATTGTATGTAACTATTTTTGATATATTTTTCTATGAATGTGTTATTTTTATATCATTCATGGTTTACTATTACAGTATTGAAATTTGGTATGCTAGTTTTAATATGAATTTTCATATTATGTTTCAACCATTTCATGTGTGGAATGTATTGGACTTAGTAAGTGATGGGTGGAGACCTCTATAGCTCCTTGGTGCGTCGGTAGGTCTCATGAGACAATTAGACATGGAATTTGTTGAGGAATTTCCAAAATTTGATAAATGGTTTTGGATGAGGCCTTAAACATTTTTAGACATCTTGGACGAGGCCATGACAAAATGTTTCAGAATTTTCAGCATTATACATTCCATCATTATGAAAATATTATTGATGGTTCATGTGATTATTCTAATACTAGAATACCCATGGATATGTTTTATTATGTCATTATTTACTGATCTCATATTCTTGTCGTAAAGTGTTTGTTTTTATTATTTGTAAAGGCATGTGTTTTAAATTATTCATCATGCCTAATGTTTATGTTATCTTCCTTTGTATTGTTTACCCTTACTGAGTGCTTGAGATCACCCCTTTTTTATGTTTTATTTTCCTAGGATTACAAGAAGTGTGTTGTGAGTGATAAGTAGGTTTAAGCTAGGGGATTAATGGCATTCTCAGAGGATCATTTATGTTGTGTTTTATTTTTTAAAATGTGTATTGTAACATTCAAGTATGTAATCTAATTTCCAGGATTGCTAAACTGATTGGTCCTTTGGGACTAATTTTTATTTAATCATGCCAATGTATTAGAATAATGCACCAGCTCCATGATTCTAGACTCAGGGCGTTACATATATGCTGGAAGAGATATGAAATTGATGTTGGGATATGAGATCAAATTTTTTCTCCTTGTCCACAAAAATATGCATAGGGGAGTCATGCATAGGGGAAGGGATATGTTCTTCCACCATGAATTATATCAAAATATGCCTCTAGAATTGATCCAATGGAGAATAGATATGAGTGTACTCATTATATATCTCAAGAATATTCCACCAAGCTTCATCATCATATGTGGTGATTTTACCTATTACAGGTTACACATCCATTTTTTATGCCCCATGTGACTTCCCAGGTGTTCTTGAAAGAGCATCTGAGGTGGAAATGTGTCTGGTGGCTGTCTCATCATGGGATTGAGGGGCACTACCGTGATAACAATGGTGATAGAGGTTGATATATTCCTTCCTTTTCCACCCCAATGTTTACATATTTGACACATTGATCCATGTTTCCTATGATACATAATGGGATGATTGTTATGCTCGACTGATAGGTTTCCAAAGTGATTACTATTTGAAATGAGATCCATTAGATTTACTAAATCTTTCATGGGGTGGTGTGGAGTTTTTGAATATAGTATTTTGATACACTTTTAGTAATCATCAGTGTTTTTGATTATACCATGTAAATTTTATAATCAAAACATTGTGTTCTCCATCAAATGATGAAGGTATCATGTGGGTGATGTAGTTTTGTGACCCAGATAAATTAAAATTATAGCTGAGTTTATATATCTATCCCTAGATGAACACATTATCTCAGGTCATGGTGTTGATTGTGAAAAAATCATATTCAGTCATGAAGAAAATAATTTACATTCCCATCAATCATTTCATCCTTTCTATCCTGATACATGATCAATCATGTATGTATCGGTAACACAATTTTTTTTCTTATTCCAGGCATGACTATTTTTCTCATGCGGATGTTTCATGGCTATAATTAACATATCCCATGAGAACATTGGTTATATCATATTTTATGTTAGCCTTAAGACTTTTTTTGTATAGGATGTTATATAGAATATGGCCCAATCAATGATCTAAAAATGGATTTTATTATTCAATAGGTTCAATTCAGGTTCAATATTTGTGTTTCTGATAAATGTTCCATGTGTTTTTACCCAATAGTTGAATGTAGGGGGTATGATGTCTTTACAATTAATCACATCATGTTCACCATTTTCATTTCAAAAGATTTTTTCCATAATCGTCTCACTATATTTTATTTTGTGGGGATTTAATGTCTATAAAATCAGTCACATTAGGTTAAACTTTTTTTTCTTTCATAAAATTACCCAACAGTTCCCACATTAATAACTTGTTAGAGTCCTTCTTTCTAAAGGTAGGTGGTTATTTATTTTTTTAAACACAATTACACATATGAAATCACATTGTCCTAGAGGAAATGATGTTGATCTCATCTCCCCATTTCGAGTGGAGTTATTTTCAATTCTTGGTCTCTCATATAGATTAAAGATATGTTTGTGAATCTTTTCCTAATCACTATACGATACTAGTAACCATTAAAAAAGGACGTGTTGTTGAATCTTTTATGGTGTAAAGGGGGCCCTATTAATGGGACCATCTGTATAAATATGAGATTCTACATCTGTTTGTAGTTATTTATAATAAATGGGTAGTTATGGTATTTTAAAGCTACCTAAATAGAAACTATGTAGCTTTACTACCATCCTGGGAGGTGATTTATATGTCGTGGATGGGGATGAACATTTATAAGGCATCCAACATATCCTATCTATAATATGAATCATTACCCCCATTGTTTTATAGAACCATGTAATTTATCATCATTCATAAAATAGACATTTTATGGATCTTTGGAACTATGTATTATGATTGAACCTTTCAAAGGTGCACCATGTATCTTGTTCATAATAGGAATCATAGTCACTATAGTTTAATCACACACTAGGGTTATACAATGAGATTTATTTTCAGTTATGGGGGGATTCATATCATTTTTCTGAATGGGGATTACACATTGAGGCCTCCCAAGGATGGAGAGACTCATGATATGAAAAATATGATCATTAAAAATCATAAATCCCACAAAATTCATGGTCATTAGGAGAACAAATAGATAAAAATTTACCAGTAGACTAATATGTTGGGGAATCCTGATGGAATGCATGATATACAGCATGGTCAATAGGACTGAATCCAGTGTATCTTGTTTATGGAAGGAATCATTGTCATCATATTTAAATTTTATCCCCAATCCTCTAATTGGTGAGGAATAATTATAATCCCATTGAATAGATTGGGTCCCATGGTTATGAGTGTTGGAGACATAGAGGGGCCTAAAAATGTTAGATTAAATCTATACAATTGGTCTTCAAAAGTCATATTACATATCATGTTTTAATAAGAATCATAGTTCACATAGTTATATTATGGGTATACCAAAATAATTCCATTTTTAATGGTTTTAATGTCATGGTATATATTCATGAAATGTCATAATTTCCTTCCTGAAATGTTTTAGGTGTTTTTATGTCATGTCTGCAGAAGTAGGAGCATGACATGGTTTCCTAGATAACATTCCCAAATAATATATCATGATCAATTTCACTTTTCAGGAGGACATCACTAGATCTATTTGGAATGTCTTGGAGGATATTACATGATCATGGATGACATATCATGAAGTTGATGGTTGACCAAGATGACATTTTTGGATGGTTACACTGGGCATCAATGACATGTTTTGAGGGCATCACATGACACGTCAGACTTGTCTAGAGGGAATAAAAAGACCATAGTGAAATGTTTTAGGGTGTCGAATGACTTTGATGACATGTCTGGGGTCATCACAATACTTGTATGACATGTTGAATATACTTTGAGAGACATGGGTGAAATACCATCATGCTGCGACATGAAATAAATGAAATGTCAGGAGGACATCGAAATATCTGTTTGTAAATCCTGAATGAAATCACAAGAATTTTCTGAAATTACTTAATTCCACCATAGGATATGATTTACATGACCATGAGACATATAATAATCTAAATGAAACATTTGGAGTGTGTGAAATGACTTGGTGACATGACACGATGTTGTGTCATGATCTGATAAGGTCATGCAAAGCATATAAAGATTAGTATATATATCTTTTCATAAGCCTTTATTTGGTTTTATTTTTTCTAGTCCTTATTACATAAGTACCTCATGGTTTTTCAATAAATAGAATTTTTAGGCTTTGTTTTCCCTAGTCGACCTCCATGTCCTCATTTTCATAACCTTTGTAACATTCCATAAGTCATTCACATGATTTTTTGAGTGATCAAGTGAATCACGTATTAATGATGCATTATCCCATAGGCTATTTCAATATTTTACCTAGATGAAGACATTTATGATCACTCGATATTCCCCCTCTAAGATGTGTGCTTTTACACTCCATGATAGAGTCACCATCATGTTTGTTTTCTTGAGGATGGGGAGGGGTTTATATTCCCCACTTTTCTAGTAATAAACATCCTTGTTTGATGAATATCTCTATAATATAATCATGAGTAAGTGAATATATTTTTGTATTACAAGATTTGAATGATCATACCTTAGGTCATTCATGGAGAAACATGATGATATGGACCATGAGAAAGATCCATCATTAGTATTTTTATTAGACCATGGTCTATAAAAGTGATTTTTAAAAACCATGTGGTCATGTAAATGAATATTCAATGGTTATGATGAAATGTATAAGAGTATTTGAAATACATGGATGCTCATGGGAATAATTTTCTGTGATTTAAGTTAACTTGTTTGGGTATCATTGTGGGAATAAGGGGGGATGTAAGAGGCTATACGAGAGATCGTTATCTGTTTTTAGGGAACCTTTTCAATGATAAGATGTCTAATGAAAGACATTTAATGGAGTCAAGAAGACTTTTCATGGAACTATTTTGAGAATACAATGTCTTTTTATGTGAGGCCTCAACAGGATCATTGGTCATCACTAAGGCCACGTAACTCCATTCATGTAAATATTATCATATCATCCCTTTATGATAATGTTCCACCTTTTCCATATTTCATGATTTCTAGAGATCTGAAGAAATCATGGAAACATTTTTAGGTATAATCACTCTACTTTTCTCTGATGCATCATGTGATTAGTGATGGATCACTTGATGATGCATGCTAATTTCCAAAGTCAATACCATCAATTTTATATGGATCCAAAAGGGAATCATATTATTTATTGGACATATATGAGGTCCTTTTCATGATGAAATTTACACGCTATCATGTAATACTCATGAAGAAATCAACATATCACTAGGGGCACCATTGTGCCTTGTTAATCACACGAGCATGTCGTATAAAGAAAAATATAACTCCCTTTCATATGAGGATTATTCATTTCTCCTTCTATATTGTGTAAGGTATTTGGATGATTCATAGTATCTTTTAGTCAATGATTCACCTGATCAAATAAACTCATCTAGAAACCTCATCATGATTAGCAGTTCTTGTCACTACATCTTCAGAAGAATAGGAGACCTTTCAAAAAAGGTCTTCCTATTATTAGGATAATTTTTTATTCAATTAATTACCCATTCACTTATACTTATAAATTTCATTAGATTGAATGTCATTATTAAGGTTACAAAATCCACATTCCCTTCCTTTATTTTTGGAGAATCATAATACCCATACTTTATTGGTTCCTACCATTCTAATTTTTTGATGCACACATGGTCAGTGTCAACAACATCTATATACTATAGATTTAAATATAGATAAATTGTATAGTATTTATTTATTTTAATTTAATAAACACTTGAAACAAGTGAAATGGTTTATTAATAACCAGTCCCTTTTTTGTGAATATATCCTTATGCAAGTAAAATAGCTTTTTTTAAACAATAATTCCAGATTCATCTAAATTTTATATATTAACCCATTCAGTGTTAAATTTTATAGATTATTTAGGTTTTACCCCAGTTTCTATACATTATATATTTCAAATAGATTTAAATATTATTGAATTTACATGATTGAGTCATTATTATTGTTATGTTATGAAATGGTTTTAGGTTCCAGATATTAAAATAAGGCTTTATGTTTTTCATGAATTGAAAGAGAATATATAGATTGAGTTTAATTACCTAGGTCTCCAACAATAATATCAAATGAATGGTATCTATGTGTTCAAATGGTCATAGAGTTACTTGTTTCATCAATGTATTCCTAAAAAAATAGGTTGGTCAGATTTTTCATCATTGGATGATTTTTATATGAATCTACAGAATGTTGAGGAAACCTTGATGGTTTCATGATATTCAAATTTAATATATCACATAGAATATTTTCAAGAAAATTTTCATTACCAAAATTATTTATTTCATCAAAGGTTTTGTGTGAATATTATTCCACAATATAAGTTCTCTTATTAAAGACTCTATAGGATTCATGAAATTTTGAATAACCTTGGAAAATAACTTCATCACAATTTGAAGAATTTATTCCCTAATTCACCATTATATTTATAATAAAGACTTTATGTATAAATACTATAAAGTAATTAATTTTAGAACTTTTACCATTATCTGTTTCATATATTACCTTCTTTAAAAGTGTTTTTTATAAGTACTTTGTTGATCATATAGCATACACTATTGAAAAATTCGTCAGAAAAGTTGATAGGTATATCAAAACCAATAAAAATAGTTCATCTAATTTCATTAAATGTGTAATTTTATTATCTAACATACTTTTTTTGAGTAGTTCGCAAAGCTTATAAATTGTGATTATATCCATTTTGTGAGTGTAAATATTAAAGTTCCAAAATTTCAATCTCATAGCCATGATCACATGCTATGGTTTATATAGTAAGTCCATTGTGGTTTTTAATAGAATTTATAAATATTTCCAAACAATATATACGATTCACTACTATAAGTAAGAAAATAAACCAATGCGAAACATTTTTAGTCATCTACAATAAATTAAACAAATTTTTTCCCTACTAAAACAGAATTTATAGATGGACCAATAAAATCTATTTGAACAAACTCTAGAGTTTAAGATGTTGAATCATTTTTATTTGGTTCAAGATAATCTTATTTTGATTCCCATTTTTGAAAGGATTTAAGAATTTATCATTATCAAATTATATTTTGGGAAGAACACTGAACAAATATTTAATAATAATAATTATAAGACAATGCATAATATAGTGGTCCAACCTCATATGTCACTACCATGTTTCATTAATAAAGGAACATATAAATGAAATATGTTTTGGAAATCAATGCATTTATTATAATAATTTATATATTATCAGTTCTTATGGAAGTAAATAATAAATTATTCTTATAATCATAATTTGTTATTGGTTTTTTTAATTAAATATTAAAACCATTATCACATTATTGGGAAATGATGAGAAAATTATATTTTTCGTTATCAACATACAGATCATTTGATATTAAAACAGATTTAGATATATCAATTTTTTCATGTCTCGTAATATTTCTTTTAGAATTGAGAAAAATGCAACATTCCCACCAATAACATATACTTGGTTCTTGTGTTTTAAGAAATCCAATGTCATATGTCTGGAAAATAAACATTCCAGTTACCAAATGTTCTTAATGGTACTCATAAAGAATTTACCCTACACAAAATTAATTAAGAAATAACTTCAATACCTATATTTCTTGGGGTCCATAAATTTTTTTAGATAAATAATTGGGAATCCATACTTTATTAACATATATATAAATATAAAAAATATTAATTAGTGAAATAATGGGTTTCATTGAATAAAAGTTAAATTAATTCTGTCATGAAATAAATTTTATATAACCAAAAATAAATTTTAGATCAAATTTTTCTTTGACCAAGATGGTAAAAAACTCCAGTATTATATTTAGTGGTGAGTATTTTACCTATCTTCATGGTAATAGTTTATCATACTTTTATGAAATTTTGAATGTTCTTATTATGATTTTCATCATACACTTTATGATTATTGTTTTCTTTTAATAGCACACGAATTATTCTCTTTTTTAATAGGGTGACCTGATTTCAATATTTTATAAAAACAATATTGTTTATTTTTATTTATATGTATATAATGAAGTTAATTAAAGGAATAAAAATATATTATATTTTTCAAATAAATATTATATAGGAGACAAATATTGATTATTATTTACACCTTCAGAATGAATTAGAATATTACCATTCCCTATATTTCAATCTCAAAAAAAAATATTCCTTCTCATGAGAATAATTTTTTGGATTAGTCTGAATCAATTGAACATTCATCATAACCACTACTAGATTAATTTATTGATTTATTGGATTTCATTCCATGATCTTCATATTTAATTATGTAATTAATCTTCAAAAACATCCAATTTGATGTTTCATTTTTTTGAATTTCTAAAAGATGAATTTTCAAAAGTCATAAATTTTCTTTTTGTATTCCTTTTTATCTTATTTAATATTAAAATTTTATTTCCTGAAGTAATTTTTAATACAATAAAAATTCTTAAACCATATTTAGATATGATCTATTTCCTCGTCAATCGATAAATTAAGTTCACTCATACTAGTTTCGAAATCTTTAATGCATTTTTTTTATTTTGAAAGAGATTATTTTAATGTGATTGAATTCATGAGTTGGCCATTATTATCATTGTTTTCTTTATTAAATTCTTCATACATAATAGTTTTTTAATAAATTAACTGAATATAAGTATTACTAATGTTACATGATTATCTAATAGAGTCAGTAGGGACCCTCTATAAATCTGGTCGATCTCTCAACATCCTCAACACTTGAGATTTTTTAATCCACAATTATTGAAATAAAAAACATGGTGTCAATTATTTCATTGAAATGAAGAAATTTATCCTAAATAGATTAATTATGTTTCATTTTGAATTTATCATATTTAATCATATAAAATTTAATTCTCACTTTTTTTTTTATTTGTTGTTCCTTTTTGAGATACATGAGGATTATCATAGATTTGAAAAGTAGTATCTTATGAAAAGATTATATTAAATTCATCCTATCATAGAGTACAATGTAAATAATTTTTGGATTTATAGTTTTAGTCATATGGATCCTTAATGGAATCACTCAAATATGATCTAGAAGGATTTTATTTCATTATATTAATATTTTATTATAGTCCAAATATCATATCATGTACTCTAAAGATAAATTTTCATTTTTCATTTCCTCAGAGAATAATTTTAATAATTAATATTTTATATTATATTTGTTTCAAGATCATGAAATCTAGAGATATCCATTAGCATATAATAGTAATATTAAAATTAAATAGATATCCTATTCAGGTTACTTTCCCAAGGAATAATATAATATGAAAAATTACAATAAAAATTGCCTCTTAGACAATTTTTTTCATAGTTTAGTATTCAAGTTTGGGTTTAATTGACGATCCCATAAAAATTTAAAATAATAAATATTTTTAATAAAAAATAGCAAAATTATAAAAAAAAATGTTTAAAAATAATATAAGTATATCCAATTAAATGTTTTATATAACTTAGTAGGATCATGAACACAAAACAGTGAAAATACCATGATATTATCCTAATCATTCAATGTTAAAAATCTCACATTAAACAGATTATATATTACTGGTAAAAGATAGATATTAATTTATATTTATGCTAATGTGATTTTTAGAACAACTATAAACTATAGAAATTAAAACATAAAACAAACAATAGAAATATAAAAATTAAGAATTCTAGTATGAAAATTTGATTCATTTCATTCCACTTAATAGAATCCTACCATTAGTCTTGTTTATTAATATAAAATGCAATATCCACAACCTATATCAAGTATATAGATTACAATAGACTGAATGTTTTTCAATGATAACACACAACCTCATCCATAAATTTAATGGGATGATTAGGTAATAAAATAATGAGTATCCAATTAATAATATATTTTGTTTAGGATTATTAAATTAGCCAATATATAGTGTAAATTAATCATTACATGTAGGTAATTTGAAGAACATATAGGGAGAAAGAGAGTTGGCAGTTAGATAAAACATTTGAAAGGGATTAAATTTTAATTGTTCTATAGTTTTCACTTATCTCATCATTATCTTAATTTATTCATTATGTGTGATTTTATGACTATATAATGATCTCATACCTTACAAATAATCACATATTATAAACAAATAATCATTGTTTTTTTAAATGGAGCATTAGTTCTTATTTTTTTTATTTTTTATAACAAATAATTGTCTCTATAACTTCATTGATGTTAATTAGTTTAAAATATTGAAAAAATTCCAAAAAAATATCCATTGATGAAATATAATTATATATATTCCTAATTAGAATGAAATCTATGTTTTTTGAATTCTTCTAACTTATCATTTTATTTCGCACAGATGGATGTTTGAATATATTAGTAAAATATAATTCTAGTCAGACATGATCACCTAAAGTGTACTATGATAGATTTTTTATTCATGGTATCTTCAACCCATAAGAAAAAATAGGATACAATCCCTTGATAGAAAATGTTTACCTTTAATACAAACAAGTGTCCACTAAAAGAAATTTCCTAGTTTTAGCACAATTCTATAATTACAACATTGTCAAGAGGTCAATCATGAATGATTTATGGCCACAAAGATGAATTACATGTTCAATGGTAAATTTTATATACCATTCATTCTCTTCGCATGGACATTATTTCACCTAATTACTCTTATATTTGGTTGAAATGTTTATGAAAAATCTAACATATCTAATCAATTAGCCATGTAGTCGATGCACCCAGTCATGTAGTTAATTCCATCCACAGTGAGGTTCTTTAAAACTACCAATTGTATCATATGGTAGATTGAATAAATTTTTGGTCACTAATTTACAATTATATATTCTCAAGTATTTATATATTTTAATCATTTGACTCACAATCACATTCATGTTCATAGGATTAGTTGAGTTTCATCAGGTAGTCAGCTGCTGGCTTTATGGTCACACTGGAACTTTTGACTTTTTCCATATATAAAAAAAGATATTAGTTTCTAACATAAAATAAAAAATTCATTAATTATACAACAAACTTGACAAGATATCAATGATATAGGTAATTAATATACTAATAATATTACATTTAAAATGGATTAAAACTATCCATGAGAGTTATTATCTTTTAAAAAAATTATCAACTTATCATAATGTCATTAATGTACCAAATCATGAATTTAAAGAGGACAAAATAAATTTACTCAAATAATAAAAAGGGTATTAAAATATTTATATCATTACATTTTAATATATTTATAGTAAATATTTTAATGTTACATATCATCACTTTTGGGGTCTATAAACTGATCATTTTTATATTATAATAAAATATTTATGAGAATTAAATCATGTGTATGGGAATGAATACATTGGTTTCTAAAAAAACACTAAAATCTATTAAGTTCAAAATATGAAAACATAAAAAAGGTTAATATTTTTATTATTAAATAATTTATAGAAATATATATAAATAAATAGATAAAAAATTTATTTGGTGAGGAATAACACTTTTCAAAAAAATCATATAAATATTATATCATGAACCATCACATTGGGGTCCACTTGGAAGAAGGTAAGATGAGCATGAATTCCACACTCTCTCTTATAATATGATAGGAGTTCGGTACCATAATCATGTTGGAATAAAACACACAAGGGAGGTCATAGCCTAAAATATATATACGCACACACATCACAAAACCCATGAAAATTTTAAAATAAATTACTACTAATACCAATGAATGACAACATATAAAAACCAAAATCATATTACAAAAAAATATATAATGTATAAAAGGTTAGACACATGCCAGTGAAAATTTTAATGAATTACAACCCACTAGAATGAATGGACATCAATAAAAAGGGAATCATTGTGTAAACCATTATCTGGACCATTGTATTACTCATCCACCCAATTTCAACAATTATCCTCTTCGAACAACCTATTTGTTTCATAAGAGAAGACATGTGTAGGAATATACCACCCAACAGTGAGTATAACAAGTGAAAATAATAAAATCCAAAATAACCAAACATAGAAATCAAGATATCAGTCATCTCATAATATGTTTATTTTAATTAGACTATAAAAAATTCAAAAAAAAACATCTACATACACTGAAGATAGACACTAGGTCTCTATGAATGGTCAAAACCATATATCCAGAAAAATATTCTAATTGAGAGTTCAAAGAAACGCTATCCTATGATAAAGCACACAATGAGTTTGATAGAAATGATTGAGGTTGTTTTAGATTTCATCCTCATTGGTTATCACCATGAGGAAGTACACATTGGAATGTATATGATATAGTTACAAAGATTGGGGTTCACACTCATTGATATGGGGTATAACGACTACCAAATATATAATATCTTTCTAATTACATTATTGATTCCTATTTATGTTGCTCATGTTTATTCATGAAACCTCAAATAGGGTGTAAGACAAGAGAGGCTTCCACCCCTAGCCCCACTGAGTGATTATTGTAACTCTATATGAATATAATACCTTTGATGGGATCAAAATCTTATTCTCAGTACATAATTTCACACAACACAATCATAGGGATGGAAAATGGAATTCCACCTGAAAATATGGCCAATAAAAAAGAGAAAAGGGGCCTCAAACCACCATACAATAAGTAAATGTTATGTACTATAGGATATATGGAATTTCTCTCCCCATTGGGTTCTATCAATTTAATTTCTTCTCACATGACATTTCCCTCAAAATACATGGCATGCCCTAAGAATATACACAAAGTATAGAGCTCCACCAGTTCGTACCCATAATCACCTAGATGTGCATGTGTACATTGAGCCATGACCATGTATTTTCCCATGTCCATTCCTGTGTACCCCAAGAGTACATGTTGATTTTCCATTACATGGTCATAGGGTATGTGACACATTTCACATGAAGATTGATACATGGCTTTATATGGAAATCCATCCCCTAAAACCATGGCCTCAAATTTGTGTTCTTGTTTGGATTACATGTTAGGTAATGCCAAAATTTCTAGAATCACTAGAATTTTTTGTGTATCATCACCTTCACAGATAAATTTAAATCTTGCTACCAATCATACCCAACATAGGAAGATATGTGGTTGAACAATTTAAATTCCCTTAATAGATGTATTCTAACCACATCCATCACTCAAAAATAGCCTCCCATCGAGCCACACTTTCTCTAAATTAAAATTTCACAGTGGGAACCCCTAACCTGATCTCGATCTGTCTTGGATCACCCATTTCCATTGTTGCACCTCGACCACACCCTCAATCAAAAACCACACCTAGTGTGTCAATCCTCTATGTCGAATAATGGTCATGGAATAATCTAATCACAGGTATACATCAATAATCATTCCAAATAAATTCATACTAATGAACACGTTAAGATACATGGGGGTAGATTTGAGTAAATGACATAAGTTGAAAAAATCTTTGTAAGGTTAGATTTGGCATGGATGAAATGTTGTTTAATCTAAGAATGATGATCCTTGAAAGAATCAAATAAGTCAATTTCTCATTAATCATCAATACACGAATCATTTCTTGTAATATGATTTTATAAATATTTGATAAAAAATAAAAAACAATATGATTAAAAAGAATAAAATGTCTCACATTTGGTAACATCAATCATTAATAAATATTGATCACATGTCTAAATTAGCGGCGAGATCCACAACATTGATTGTCAAAATAATCGTTGATAATGATCTTGAATTTTTCTCTATCACTAATATCTCCTCTAATGGTCACATTTGAATATAAGGGTTAGTATGATAACACTATGAGTTGGTTATAATAGATTTTTTATATTCGAATATAGGCAGTATTTTCATATTGTAATAAAATAAAAAGTATTTAATTTATTATTTCGTTATTTACTTCAACAAAAACCTCTTAACAAATTCCTAATACTAAAAAATATTCTATCACTTGTAGGGAAATTATCACATTCTGTACTCAATAATAGTGTCATTCATTTTTTCATAGAAACCATTTTGGATTTATTAAATTATATTGGGATAATTTTAAACACTAGATATAAATAAATTTAATATTGTTATAATATAAATATTGGGCTCATTGGGAAGCATAATTTTACACTATCTCAATCCATGGATCAATAAATATTACATGATATATTATAAAGAGTTACATGGTTAAAAATGGGCATTATATTCAACTAACCATAGTGATTTTCATCCCAAATAGTGAAAAATAATACTAAAATGGATGTTAGTACTGATCTCATATATGGGTATCCCACTCCTATACTTCCAATGGTATATTTTCCTGCTACCACTAGACATACACCAACAAAATATCTCAACCAAAATGGATCTCTCCTTCCAATCATTGACCTATATTGTGTACTATAAAAAGATATTTCCATCCTTGATGTCTATCTTTCTTCAATAAATTGGATATGATGGGTCATCAACATACCTCCTCAGCTATGAAACTCATAAGAAATACCACATATGGCTCACCAACTCTGGGATCATTATTGATGACTCAACATGATCATTCCTAGTTAGCGGTGACCATTAGTGTCTCCCGTTCAATGCCTCAAAAGGATACATACCAATGGAAGAATGGTATCTATTTTTTAAAAACGTCCACCAAGGGTATGTGATCCACCCAACTATGACCGAAGTCCAACATTAATGCTCATATTATATCCTTCAAAACCTGAATCCCCTTCTTAGTCTATCCATCAGTCTTATGGTGATACAGAATTATCAAACGTTTTTTAGACCTAATAGATTCCTGAAATCATCTATATAATCATGATATTAAGTGATCATCATTGTCTAAAATTATAATTAAGGTAATTACTTGGATATGGACTATCAATGACATGTAAAGGTATCACAAGATATTTACTGAAATCTTATAATATATATAATAGTAATGGGTATGAATTGGGGAGTCAGCCAAAGATCACGTAGATGTAATTATAACTTCTATTTGTATGTGGTGACCCTGCCAAAAATACAATAGATACATCATCCCCCTGTTAGCTATATCATCTTAAGGGGTTGAAAAACACCCATTGTTACCTAGTTATGAGCCTCCAATAATCGATAAGTGAGTTATTGATACACAATTTCAATTAAACACCAATTCATAAAAGGACACTAGCAATATTAGCCTAGTTCTTAATATATATAATACACACATGGATGTTTAAAAAAATGGGGGCATATGGAACACCCCCAGAATCTCCTCACATAACATCACTGAAATTTTCATACATACTTTGGAAAGTATTATGTCCCCCATATTCATAAAACCTATCCACAAAACTTCTAGTTGATATATATTTATATAAGGATTCATAATAAGTATCACTAAAATGAGTCTCCCTATCAATATGAGGAAGAATATGGGTAATGACATCAAATATAGTGAATATGGAACATCTTCCACGACAAGGGACAAATGAAAAGTGGAATTGTTCCCTGATTCCTTGGTAAATAACTGTGAACTAGTTCTCTTGTTGAGATCATCTTCCACAATTTTCCCCATCCGAGAAGTATAGAAAATTATGAACTCTTAATCTTAGAGGAACATTATCAGTCACCTCTCTCTAAAGATAATAAAAATAATTGAGAAGATAGAGTTAACCCTCTTAAGGGTAGAATATATGGTAAACCACTATACCATATGGTATTTTTGCCACATCAATATATTTATGACTACTACTACAAGTTCAAGATAAAGAGTCATTTAGTTCTACTGCTTTATTATTAGAGGTTAAGATGAATAAGTAATCACATAGTACATATATAGTATATCACAACCATGTAAAATTTATGAGGTATCACATGACACTGTGACCTTAACACCCACCCCTGTAAATCCTAAGATGCGAGATTTCATAATCCTCTACCTTAACACCTCAAAATCCTATTGAAACCTATTTATAAAAACAAAAGGCATCCCATTTATGATAAAATTAATAAATGGAGTTGATGACATGGGTAAATCGATTTAAAGTATCCTATAATGGAATTGCAACCCAAGATATAATTGTACAATGAACACACTATTGGGTGGTTGTCGAGCTAACACTGCCTCAACCTTCAAAGGGTCCACTGTCACACCCTCCATTGAGATAACATGTCTGAAAATGATGAACTCCTGAATCCATAAATAACACATCAAAAGATTTTTATAATTATATTGATCTCTTGGTGTGTCTATAACCCTCCTCTATAGTCTTTCATGATCCACCATAGGTGGTGAGTACTCTAGGATATCATTGTTAAAGTCCAATATCTACTAGTTCATAATGGTTCGAATGATATGGTTTACAAGTCCCATAATCATGGCAGAATCATTTTTCATTCCAAATAAAATCACCATGTACTCATGGTGGTTGTAGATACATCAAAATGTCATATTTATTATTACCTATTTCTATAGTCAAAGCTATTTAATCCCAGATATAAGAACAATCTATGAGAATCATATTAAAATACTCAAAAAATCGGAGTGTACATAGATCCTCAATATTGGATAATTGTTTTTTATGATAAAGTAGGCCAGGTGATTGTAATACAAACATAACTCCAACATATCATCTACTATATTATTGAATAAAACTAGGGCTATAGAGGGTGACACATTGGTTCTAACAAATCCCTTCTATAGTAAGTCCTCAAACAGAACCCTAAAAATGAGAAGTTCTATGGGAACTATTCAATATATTGTTTTCCAAGGATGTAAGATAAAGAGAAAGTCAATATTTTGGTTGATAGGTAACAAAAAAACATCTACAATAATGATGTTCTCATAGTCCACCACCACTATATGAAACTAAAAGTATATATCATCCAATTCTCCAATGGTAACACTAGAAAACTAGTGAGTAATCAACTATACTCTCCTATGCATGAATCTATCCTACTTTACCAGGGTTTCATTCAAACCCATTAATGAAATACTCATCCCTTATATGAGGATACACAATATCCTCCACATAGAAATTAAACATATACATGAACTATTTATATCCAATCCATGTATGTGAAGATTTTGTAAGTATTATATGTGGTTATGAAAAGATCCCAAATGAAACTCCCTCTTTCAATAAGTAGATCATGATATCAGTAGAATTGTGTTATTAATGTGTCAATGTTTCTATAGGACTCAAATAATAATGTTTCTAACAAATTATCCCCCCATATATATAGGTATCAACCTAGGTATATAAAATGAAATATAGTGTATCATGCTTGTGTCATTCAAAACTACAGCTAAGGTATAAATTAAATCGAGTATACCTATAACCAAACAATGAGATCTGGTTGAGTAAAAATTTACCAAACATATATATGATCTTTTTTAGTATAGCTAGGGAATGAATCCACATGTATTGAAGATGTTAATTTTCATACAATCTTATTTTATGGAAGGATTAACTATGAAATGGATTTTTTTTTGATTGATTGGATTTTAATAACAAATTTGTTTATTCAAAAAAAATTGAAATTTAATGACATGAATAAAAAAAAATATTTTATGGGTGGATCTAATGGCTCTATAAGGGTATGAATGGATGTAATATATTTCTTATTAATTTTCCATTCACTAGTACAAGGGATTTTCAAACAGGGAGATAAGTTCACAATATAATTATCTAATTTAATCCTTACAAAATTAAAAGGATAATCATCAATTCCCATAGAGGATCTCATTCAAGATAACCCCATGTTATTTGATCGTACTATAACTCAAAATGTGTAGTCTTTATGTAAGTGAAGGTAAATAATAAATAAGTCAATGAATTGAACTCACAAACAGTAGAATGAATTTAATAATTTAAGAACATCAAATAAATTCAAATCTATACCCTTGGTACTTACATGGATCATCCCATAAGAGGGTAATACATTGTTTGATTCTATTCTACCAATGAAAATTCTATATAGACTTATGAGGGATTAAATGAAGAATAAAAACATATATAAGATGAAAACTCGAGAATTTTCTGAGGAATTTCACAATTACTTGTTTGAATCAAATCATGGATTCATAAATAAATATCAATGTTTTAATAAATAAAAAATAATAAATTTATAATAAATAGAAAAATTGAATACGATGAACATTTCCGAAGAAAATAATGTGAATGAAAAATATACATGTGATAAATTGTGATGTGATTATAAAATGAAAGCATGAAAATAAAATTAAAGGACAAAAATATGGATCCTCAATTACTTACACACCAAATCCTTATATAGTCATATTTGGATCTGTATTTATATCCCAAAAAATCAATACCCTCCCATGTAATGAGTCTAGTAAATGGTGGGAGAGAAATCAAAGGAAATTGGACTTTTTTACTTTCGCCGCAAAATTGGCCCTAATTCATTCCCCTTTGGACTTTTAAATTTGGAATTGTTGACGACCCAATCTAATTGGGTCATGTAATAGATATATGACCATATTTTTTTACTATGATATCTTTTAAAATTTCATCCAATGGGATTATCCATTCCGTTGTTATGCTCGAAATGGTGCAATGATTTTTAGGGCCATCAAATCTAGTAGAAGAATTAAATGTCATCTTCGGATTCCTGTATCTCCTTGAAAACATTGAAATTAGATCTAGAAAAAGTATAATGAAATGATCCCCAAATTATCTAATTTTAATGTTAAAATTTTATCTTCATTCAACTAGAATTATGGGATCTACTTTTATTTTATTGGTCTAAGGCCCATTATGAATTGTCTATAAATTTATGTGTTCATCGACAATCATATCCATCTTCCCTTGGGATTCATTCAATGATAATAAAAAACAATAATTTCGAATAAACATGATCAATAATATATTTAATTATAAATTTAAAATATTGGATATAATTTCCTCCACAAATATACGAATGATTGCGCCCAAATTTTAACATTAAATGGTAATTGATCTTTTGATGAGAGGCCAAGTTAAAATTTTAAAATTGAAGAAAACTAATCTTAAGGGATAGTTAAACAATTTAATATTAAAATATATTCCATAAATTATATCATGTTTTATTGGAAAATCACAACCCAACATGATTTTTTTAGCCCTAAGAAAAATGTATCTCAGAACCATGATATTGATAAAACATTTCAAATAACATTTAATTTAAAATGATAACCAAAAGAATTCATGTTGTTCAATCATTAATCCTATAAAAATAATTTCTCATATAATTGGTAAAAAGAATATTACTATACCAAGCCAATGATTTTTTGAAATTTATTCCCACATTATATCGAATTTCAATTTAACATGATGTTTTGTATTTAATCACAAAAAACATGGGTCACATTTTCATATTCTATGGAAACAATTGAAGAATTGGGTATGAATTACAATAAATCATATAAAAAGTATCAAATTAATTTCTTATTGTTTTTGATTTTTTATAGTTTTATTGTTTTATTGATTTTTAACCATAATAGAGATGGAAAAACTAACTATGGGAAAGAAAACTATGGAGTATGGATCCCCATGTATCGAACAGAACACATGTTTCCTATTGAATGCTCTAAAATAGTGATCTATAGCCTAACATAGAGTATGAAAACTATATATTCATAATCCCCATGTTCCTAACTCAAGGAATTTGGAAGAAACAATGCTCTATGATGTTTTTATTTTTATTTTTTCGGATAATAAAAATAAGAAAAATGTGACCCCAAAGCCTATGAAATGATGACAGGGTCCTATGATCTTCAAATACACCCATAATATAATTTAAATTAATTATAGAAATTCTATTTAGATGATAAAAATTTAAACATTGAAGATAAAATAAAAAAAACACTTTTTAAAAATTATTATCATGAACACAAACATTAATTAAAAACCTAATTGGAAAATTAAAATAGTTTTACACTTATATTTCTGTTTAAAAAATGTTAATTATTAAATGAATGGAAAATTAATTGAATTTCCTCTCTTAATTTTATTTTTTATAATAAAAGGATAATTATTTTAATAAAAAATAATATATTTTCTCTTCCCAAAATTTATAATTACACTTACAATAGTTTTCAAACAGAACAGAAGAGAGAGATTGTAATTTGGAAGAAAGATGTGTATGGGGATTTTAAATGAAATCATGGAAACAATTTACCTGGTTTGAAGTTGATGACCCATAAAAAACAATTGATCAATTTTGCTTAAAGGTCCTTTGTAGACTCCTCTCGGATGAGTCATTGTTTGGTTTGAACACTAGAAGGCATGGTTTTTATTTTTAAATTGTGAAATGATTCATTTTATAATTATCACACACAAGATTCATTAGATCACATTAGAAGCCACAAGGGGGTTCCCTTAAAATAATAACATAAAAACATACATCATAAATAATAAGTAAAAAAATGTAGAATTTGGTTTTCCTCCCACACAATTCACAGTTTAATAGTTTTAAAAGTATATTAACACCCCAAATTATACAATAAAAAAATTCAAAATTTTAATGACCCCATTTCTTATACACTTTTAGATGATTATGATTAATTATTTGTGTACAATTTATTTCATATAAAATCTTATGTTCTAATATGAGTCAGCAAATTAAAGGAATATCCGAAATAGTTGATCAACTTGATTCTATAGTCTTGCCTAAGACATCAAGGATCATTCCATCATTATTTCTTTCAAGAGATGGATGATTATCAATATAAATTTTACGATTAAACCCTTTGAAGGAAAAATTTAGTGGGGGAAATAACAGTTATAATTTTGAAGATGTTTGATTGAAATTTCTTAATAAATTTTAGAAATTTTAATAAAAAATAATTTCTTCTCCAAATATTTAGAAAGATTTTATTCATTATAAAAATATGATTCTTCCAGAAAATTGGCCAGAAAAATGTCAAGAATGTATATAGTCTATATTTTTTTAATATATTCCAGTGGTTCAATAATTGATGGTCCTGAAAAATCAACATTGGTTCTATATTCATAATATTAAATCTATGAGAACAAATCTTCCTCATTTTATTAAAAAAATAGTTTCATCATGATATAATAACCCCTCATAAATTTCTGCATTCCTTTTATAAATAAAAAAACCAACATTTTATGAAATGGAAAATTCATAAGGGGTTTCTATATGATAGGGTTCTTCTATCAATATTGAGGAATCGATAGTATGAGTGGGAATTTTTTCCATAATAACTTGAAATAATTGTGGTTCTACTCCCAATGATGAATCTTCCAAATACATTTTAATTATTTGTTCCCATAACTTTATTAATAATTGTTATTCGATTACAATAGATACAATTTTTTAAATCATGCAATTAACTAGGATTTATCTCTTAAAATATCTATAAGAGGGCTGCGAATTTACCCTTTAGAAATTCATCATCCCATTGACAATACATCTGGTCGGGTTTGGGGTACTCATTCAAGGTTTGATCAATGTAATTATATATGATAGGGTATTACCAAATTGGATATCACATTTTATTATAGAATATGATTATTAAGGGTTAATTTTCAATATAATTCATTTTATTTGATTGAAATTTGTATTCGGGATTTTTGGTCACACAAAAATAGTTAGGAGAAAAGAGGATATAATGGTTGCGGTAAAAGAGAAATGGGGAAGAAAAGAATATGATTTTCTAAGATAACATACTTGGGTGCCTGATAGAAATGCCAAATTTTAGTGGGGGCCAGATTTACATGACATGTATTTTCATTAAATGTTGTACGGGTAGGGATTGAATCCAAAGAGATTGAATATGTAAACCTGAGACACATAGATTTAATGGGAGGATTGGATGTGAAGTGGAAATTTTTTTATATTTAATTGATTGTAATAACTAATGAGTTAATTTAAAAAACCATAAAATAAACATAATTAATTAAATTAAAACAATTAAATATGATGGGATGGTCATTGGTCTTTGTTAAGGAAATAAGGGATGTAACTTTTTTCTAATCAATATTCCATTCACTTGTAAAAGATATATTCAATAAATGAGACAAGTCCAAAATACAATTATATTATTTAATCCTAACACAAATACTAGTCTAACCATGAATTCACATACAGGATCATTTTCAATATCACTCTAAGGAATTACATCACACTATCCCTCTAAATGTGTAGTTAATAAAATTGGTGAGTATTTAGAAGAAATAAATCAAATAATTTAACTCCCAAACCATGGAATGAATTATAAAATTTATGGAAATCCATTATATAACCTTAGTAATCCATTATATAAACCCATCAGGGTATATTCCTCCATTTATTCAATTTTACCAATTTTAGGGGTAAGTATACTTATTATGGTGTAATTTACTAAGGAAAAAAAAGACAAACACTCCACCAATGTGTGAGGAATTTAAAATTTTTTATTGTGAATAAACTCACACCTAGATTCAATATAATCAACGTCTTAAGAAAAGTGAAATTATATGTTAATAATAAATAGAAAAAATCATTAAGAAGAACAATTATTATGAAATTTATGTGAATGAAAAAAATACATGAGAATAATTGATGATTCAATTAAAAATGAAAATATGACATGATAATTAGAAGAATAAAACATGAATACATAATACCATTACCACTAAATACTAATATAAAAACACTATTAATTTTTTTCGACCCCCAAAATAATAAATTCAATCTCATTTAATTAGGATAGAAAAATATGGGAGATAAATAAATCATAATTGGAGTTTTTAACATTGACCACAAAAATAAGACCAGATTCTTCAACCTTTACAATGTTAGAATATTACATTGATGATGGTGGGATTAGAAGGTATTTTAGAATATAAATATGAAATTCCACATTTCCTATAATATCTTGTAAAATTTCATGAAAATTATATTTTTCATTCGGATTTCATTCTCTAAAAGATGGGAGGATTTTATGGGCCTTCAAACCAAGCCCACAAATTAAATGTCTACATGGTCTTCCCATATATCCCTAAAAACATCATACATAGCATTGTATATAGAGTAATTAATTGATCCCCATTTTTTTCACATTATATATTTATAATCTAAAGTCATTGGTCTAGAATTTTTAGCTCTAATTTTATTTTAGGTGCCCAAGGCCCATTATGAATTATCTAGAAATCTATGTTTTAATTGAAGAAAATCACTTTATTCCCATGAGATGTTTCCCAGATCCTAAAAGATAAAATAATCAAAAAATGTGATAAATAAAATTACAAAATTTAAATTTGAAATAATTAATATAATATTTTCTACATACAGATGATTGATTGGTGCAAATATTTTAGTTTAAACGTGAATTACACTATTGATAGGAAATGAATTTAAATTTATAAAATTCAATAAAAATATTGTTGATTGAATTTATAACATTTTAATATTAAAATATAATAAATTAATATTATCCTCTTTAAGTGGATAATGACTATACAGGGTTATAGGCATTAACTACCAATATATGTGTGACGTCCCAACCCAGGTACGACTAAATGGTTCCTTGATCCGATTGGCTACATTCCCTCAGGCACACCTCCCCATACACAAGAGGGTGTTGAGTAGAAAGGAGGGTTTAGAATGTAAGAAATGGTGAGATTATAACCACTTTTATCAAAACAATACACCAAAGGATGAAAACAATTATAATCATGTGAGGAAGTATATAAAAAACTAGAAAAATATCAAAACATATGATATTCCTAACAAGAAAAATATAACACTAAAATAAAAAGTAAAACATGTTATGATAATGAAAATGTAATTTGTCTAAAATAAATGTTAAATTAGATGCACAACCACTCCCAAGAGTGTCCCAAACTATGTCTAGTTCCCTCTCCCATGATCTAATCCCAAACAACAACATATCCCAAGGCCTTTCCCATATCCTGTCCTGCAATAAAAAATTATAGATTGGTTCAAATCAAGCTACCCAAATAGGGTGTTAGTACAACTTAGTATGCTGCCACCAATGGTGCCTAAAACAATTCAAGACAAAAGATAGTGTAAGCAGTTTTATAAAGAAATAAATATAATGCATAATTAAAATAGTTATCACAATGTAATTTAATATTAAATCATCAAATTAGGCCCAGTTTCAATTCCTATTTTCCATTTGAATAATCAATCGTCATTATCTTATGTGTTTTTGTGGAACTTCTTGTCAAGAACCCTAAATCTAAATTGAGTGTAGGTCACTTTTCTTATCACTCCGTATCTCATTCAGTGCAGGTCATAATACAATGCATCATGAAATCTCTGTCTTGAATAACTATTGGGGATGAATTCCATGTCCATGTCCCAACAACTAATTGGCCTAGAACGCCATATCATTCACCAAAAAAATATCACCCAATTAATCATTATTTAATTACAATAATTATCCATATCATTCCATTAAAAATCCAATTATTAATTATAGCATCCTGCCTTTTTATCACATAAACATTCATTACATTTTATAAAACTGAGGATCTTTAAGGTTTAGTGTCTTGGAAACTAGGAACTTAAAACATGAAAACATAAAAAATTCTTCTTAAACACTTGAAAGGATTCTCCTCATGTTCACCCTAGGATCATTACTGCATCTCATAACCTGGGGACATAAATCAAAAGAAAGGGTGAGCAGAAGGCCCAGCAAGGGAAACAAGTGAAACATTTTACATATGAACTTGAGATACATCAATAAAGTCATGAAAAGATCTTTAAGGCATGAAAATGAAATCATGAGGCATGTCATAATAAAAATAAAAAATTTTCATAACTTGAAGATGTGGCTACATCATTTAACATATACAATCATGAACATATCACCAAGGTCCATCCCCAAGGTGTCATTTGAAAATTACCAAGGTTATTCACCATGGTATCGTGAAAATTGTAATCTCTAGTGGTTACATAATTACCCAATGCATTGGAGCACTATCAGGGCGCACCCATAAATTTGCCTTTATTATCATGTGAGCCACATATATCATCATCAAACATTTCATAAATAACCCACATAGCATAAGATAAATGGGTTTCATTTCATAATCATAACGTTTTAAAAACAGCTTTAAAGACATGATCTTTACGTCACTTTAAACCCACGGAAAGGGAAAGCGGGTCTCATGTATGTAAATCCCAGAATATAAAATGGAACATTTTGATATATATGTGAATACCCTTTTAGAAATAAGAGCACTGAGTATTCACTTTATAACATAAAATAATTTTTGAGAAAAGAGAGAGGCATTTTGAGATGGAAATTCTGCAGCATAACGGCTATGTTACGAGGTTTTAGAAGACATTAAAAAGAGAGGGAAAATGGGTCAAACATTCATAAATGACCCATAAAACAGTATATGGACAGAATAAGAACGATACATGATCATGGTAATGAAATTTCAAGTACATTCCATTTGAAATGAAAAACATGGAAGGAAGAAAAAAATTAGATTTCTCTTATGAAAGTTCGACAGCCTAACGGCGTTACTTAAACATCAAACAAAATGATTTGAAAAGATAAAATAGGGTATCTCATCATGTGAACATAAGAGTTCAGTGTGATATATATAGATATAATTCCCCAACATAATTAAAAAGGAACATGAAAGACTAGACATGAAAGTGAAACTTTGAAAAGAATGAGAAGGGTGAAAGAATCCCCTAAAAATTCGGCAGCCTAACGGCGGCACTGAAAACTTCAAAATACTGAATTGAAGAGATCAAATGGGGTCTCTCATCATATAAAAATTTGATTCCAGTATGATAGATATAGATATCATACCCCAACATTACAAAAAGGAACTTGAAATAATTGTCATGAAAGTAGAACTTCAAAACGAGAAGGGTGAAGAACCACTTAAAAATTCGGCAGCCTAACGGCGCCACTTAAAAATTCAAGTACTGAATTGAAGAGATAAAATGGGGTATCTCATCATATTAACATAAGAGTCAAGTATGATAGATATAGATATCATACCCCAATATAACAAAAAGGTACTTGAAAAAATTGACATGAAAGTAGAACTTCAAAACGAGAAGGGTGAAGAACCACTTAAAAATTCGGCAGCCTAACGGCGCCACTTAAAACTTCAAAATACTGAATTGAAGAGATAAAATGGGGTCTCTCATCATATGAAAATAAGAGTCCAGTATGATAGATATAGAGATCATACCCCAACATAACAAAAAGGGACTTGAAAGAATTGACATGAAAGTAGAACTTCAAAACGAGAAGGGTGAAGAACCACTTAAAAAATTCGCCAGCCTAACGACGCCACTTAAAACTTCAAAATACTGAATTGAAGAGTTCTAATGGGGTCTCTCATCATATGAACATAAAATATCAGTATGATAAATTTAGAGATCATACCCCAAAATAATAAAAATTAACTTGAAATACTTAAATGAAAATAGATCTTGAAAAATGAGAAGGGAGAAAGAATCCGTTACAAAAATTTCGGCAGCCTAACGACGCCACTTAAAACTTCATAAAACGAAATAATGAGAGTAAGAGGGGATCTCTCATTATGTTAACATGAAAAGGAAAGTAAGAGGAGTATAAAATAACATCCTCCAACATAATAACATGGAGCATAAAAGGAATGACATAAAAAAGATTACTTGAAATTAAAGAGAGAGGTCGGATCCCTTACCTTAAAACGTAACTCTTAAAACTCAAAGGTTGGGACCTTGAGGGCTTGGGGGAACCTTGGGAGGACTCCTTGGGAGGTAAGGAGCCAGAAATTCGTTGAGGATGGTTTTGGAGTCGAAAAGATGAGAGGAGGGCTTGGTATTTATAGGGAAAGTGAGGGGACAAGGCATTACTGGCCAAGGGACACCTCAAAAGTGGTTTTCTCAAAAGCATGGGCCCTCCCATGGTACTTACCATAAAGTTAGGCCACATGGGGACCCCCACACAATAATTCATCCTCTTTAGTCGAACATCCTATAAAATATCTCATGACATCATCATGACATAGTTATGATGTCATTAAACATACCGAAACCCTAAAACTGTATTTTTACTATTCACTGAAAATTCAACTTTCTCAGAAAAATCCCAAAATTTCACCTTAACCAAATATCAATACTCTGATTTCAAAAATGAAATCCATTTTATAAAAATAATTTTCTGAATATTTTTAATTTATTTTTTTAAATAAATACACTATTCACCGAAAATTCATTATTTTTAGAAAAAACCCCAAAAATTACCTTAACATAATATCGATGCTCTGAGTTAAAAAATGAAATCAATTTTATAAAAATAATTTTCTAAATATTTTTAATTTAAATTTTAATTAAAAAACACTATTCACCTGAAAAAAACTAATACTTGAATAATAATTTATGAAACCGTTTTTTAACCATTTTATTGAATCACATTACTTAAATCAAGGTGCCTAGATTATATTAATACTTTCTTTAAGTGAGATTACTAATCCATTTGGTCACATTACTAATCCTAATCATAAAATCACTATTCATAATTTACTATTCATCAAAAATTTAGTTGATCTTATTAGACTCTAAATTCCGTACTGAACATATTTGTAGAAGACTATTTTTTGAAAATCATTACACATTTTTATTTATTTAAGGTTTACATAAACATTTTTAAAATATCCTTTCTCTAAAATTCATCAAAAATAAGCATACTATATTTATCTGGTCATTTGAAAATTCATAAACATCATCATAAGAAGAAATTCCAATTTTTATTTAAAACAAAGGAATTCACAAGGCAGTTATGGTCTCCTTACATAGCCCCTTATCACACCAGCATAGGACCTAAGTGTAAGGTGTGCTAAGGTTAGAGAATATGAGGGAGGCTCGGCCAACATCGCACGAGTAGTAATTTCTATCAATTTGAACTTCTCGCGAAGGCGATCCCGTTCTAGCTTCACACGATGAAGTTCAGCTTGGGTTTGGTCCAGAGCAAAGCCCAGTGGTGCTACCTCCTTCCCAAGTTCTGTTAGATGGGCTTCGATCGGTCCAAGACTACTGGGTGAGGCCATCGAATCTTCTTTCTATATTAATTAACCAAGATTACATGTATTTAGAGACAATAATCAAAACATTTAGTTTCCGGAGGTCATATTGACCAATGGTCATATAACAGTCAAAAACCAATGATATCATTTTAATTATACTCATGTTATCAAATGAAACATTTTGGTTGTGTATAAAAATAAAATAAAAATAACATATAAAATTAGGAAACAAGATTTATTCAAAATTTTGGGTCGTTACATTAATGATAAATTCTAAAATCCATTAGTTAACTTGACAATTAACTAAGAATATAGCCCATAAATTAATTAATCAATTAATTATTCAATGAACTCAATTCTCATTCCATAATCAATTCATCACAATTAATTATCATTATCAAATCTCAACTTGTCATAATTAATTCTCAAAATTAATTATCTTTTATCTTCATCATGTCACATAATTAATTCTCACAATTAATTATCTTTCATAACCAACAAAATTCCATAACTCATTTTCTATAATTAATTATTATAACACAATAAATTTTATATCTCTATTATATTATCTCAACCCATAACTTATAATCAAATCAAATATGTATTTGGGAAATCCCACCTTCATTTGTTTCATGATTCAATTATCAATTAATCGCCTATGAAATCAAAAGTCAATTCCACATTACTAAGTAATCCAATTTAGGAGACCAATAATCAAGGGAAGCTAGAAATTCATAAAATCACTTTCACATATCAAAACCAATACTATGGGAGTCTTATTTAGACAACCTACATCAGTTTATTGATTGATTCTATACCAACAGAAATCCCCAAAATCTGAGTGGAATAATTTCTTCTATAACCCTCTGAATTTGATTCCCTAAACTAAAATTAATCTCAAAGGCATCAAGATCATAAAAAACTAAATCTTCTTCCACAATACTATATCTATATATTAATTCATAGAATTATATCTATGAAAATAGTGGATATCATCCATGAGAAGATCAAGGAATGTTAGAGGAACGTAAATGAGAATAAATGGTTTGAAATACACTAAATGAGAAGATAGCAAATCATATATCCAATATTTCATTCTCTAATAACGATGATTAGGTCACCATGGAATCCCTTCGGAAGGATCTAGGATCACCTAGAATTTTATGTGCCCAAGCCAAGGACAAAATATGGGACTCTGAGGGGGATCAAGTGGTTTTAAATGTTATTTATAGATAACTAAACATGCCTTCCTGGTTTCTTATATAGGGTTTCACAGTTAGGGAAAACCGTGTACCAACTATAAGGAATTATATTTCTAGGTTTAAACGGTTGGAACATTTTCTTCAATCCATGTGCAAACTGTGAATACCACTCAGTCCATTTTATAATTCTTGGTATGATTTAGTTGCAATGTTGGTCAAACTGTGCCAAACCATCCACAACCCACTATCATTTAGCTTTCCATAAATTTTCACATAAACACACTCCAGGACACTACTCCATGAAAATGTACATAAAATCATAAAAATGTTCCGAAAAAATGCCTGAGAGGACTCCAAAAAAGGATGGGATCTTTCAATATCCCAACGTTATAATAGCTCATCCTTGAGATGCACTCCCAAACTTCTCTAAGATTCCTATTGAAAAATATTTTCCCATTGTGACCCCATGTTTGCTTCATGGTACCATGTTTCTTCTTGAAAAATTCCATGTTCCCATAACACATGAACTAATGGAACTGTCATTCCCATTAACACTTTATCACTACAACCCAACCTACTTATCATATTCCCACTAAAAGACACATCTAACTCGAGGTCAACCACTTCCACATCAATCAAATGAGAAGGGTTGAGGTGACACCTCCATTGTTGTGACACAAGGAAAAAATCATGCATATCATTGAATTTCAGTGGAAGGTCAAACCGGTATACCACCGACCAGATTCTCTCTAGCACCTCAAACAATCTAACAATTCGGGGTGCTAAATTGCCTTACCTCCGTATCATGTGATGTCCCAATCTCGGTGAAACTCAAATTAACACATGATCACCCTATGTAAACTCTAGAGGTTGTCTCCATCTATCAGAATATGAAATCTGCCTATACTGAGTCGTATCATACATTTTTGAATCAACTGCACCAGCTCTGTTGTCTCCCCAATGAGACTCGGTCCCAACATCTCTAACTCAACACCTCTAACAAACATTGGGGTGGTCTACAAGGTCTTCCATAAAGTTCCTCATACGTTCCAATCTGTATAGTTTCCGGATAACTATTTTTATATGTGAAATCCACTAAATCAAAGTACTTCTCCCATGAACAACCAATGTCAAGAACACAAGCTCACAACATATCTTCTAACACATGTATGGTTCGGTCCAAACACCCATATGTCTATGGGTGTAAGTCCGTACATATCAAAAAATTTTTACCAAGCACATTTGGTATGGGCTTCCATAAGCATGAAGAAAATCTTGAATCACGATCAGAAACTATAGTCTGTGGAACCCCGTGTAAATGAACTACCTCTCGTACATACAGTTATCCCAATCTTTCAACTATAAAGCGTTCCCAGATAGTGAAGAAATGTTCTACCTTCGTTAGTCGATCCACAATGACACACATAAAATCTTTCTTCCTAAGAGTATTTGAACTTCCTACCACAAAATCCATAGTCACATCATCCAACATTCATTTCAGAATAGGCAACGACTGCAATAGGCCTCTAGGTCATTGATGCTCTAATTTCACTTGCTGAGAAGTGAAAAATATTGTTATGAAACATGTTATTTCCATTTTAGTTCCTAGACTCCAAAAATATCTTCCTAGGTCAAGGTAAATTTTTTTCACCCCATTATGTACCACACACTTTGTGGTATGAAATTCTTTCATGAGTTCTTCTCGCATACTTGTAGGCACAACAACCCGGTTTTTTACATAAATGGTCTCTTCATAATATATTATCCATTCTGAAGGTGTCCCCCACCTTCATAGACTTCCACTAAGGCTATACACTCCAGGTCCTCATACTTCCATCCCCTGATCCATTTTATGAGTGTAGACTCCCCTGCTACATAAACCAGAGTCATCCTCTACAAACTCTCCTGAACTACCACATGCATTTCCACCAGCACAATCATTATCTTATACTATAAACTCAACTCATGTACCAAATAATAATGAGTTTTACAAATCAAAGCATCATCCACACTATTCCCCAATCTAGGTCTATAAGCCAGTTCAAAATCAAAGTACTCCATATACTCTTCCCATGTTTTTTGCCAAATATTCTAGTCACACTATGAAAATATATACTTCAATTTTTTTGATCTATAAAAAATGTAAACTTTTAAACCAAAAGTTAGTGTCACCAATAGTTAAGAGCCCAAACCAATACTTCCAAATCGAGGTCATGCGTAGGTTAATTCTGTTCATGTGGCCTCAATTTCCATGACCCGTAAGTAATGACTTGATCCCATTACGTCAAAACAGCTCTGAATCTGATCCCAGAGGCATCACTATACCCTATGTACTACTCACTAGACGTAGGTAATATCAAAATTGGTGTTGATTTCAAGAGCTTCATCAACTGCCAAAAAGCAGTATCTCATGCTTTTATCTAATCAACCATTATCCCTTTCATTGTCAAACCTAAAAGGGGTTCTTACAATTGTGAAATGACATGGATGAACCTATTGTAATAAACTGATAATCCCAAATTGTAGGATATCAATAACATTCTTAGAATACTCCCATTAAATCCCTACCTTGACTTTTTTGGGTCCACCACCTCACATTCTTCCGAAATGATATTCCCCAAAAGTGTACCATTTCAATCCAAACCAGACATTTTGATATCTTGACATATTGCCAATTCCCTCTAAATATACCCTGGATGATGTCAATATGTTGGGAATGATCGTCAAGAGTCATAGAGTACTCCATGTTTTCATCCACAAACACCACCACATGATGATCTTTGTTCAAATGAAATATCTCGTTCATTAAGGACATAAATACCACTGGAGGATTTTTCAACCCAAACGGAATTACAACAAACACATAAAGGTCATACTTGCTTTTGAATCAATTTCTTGGTATATAAGAGGTGATAACTCTCACCTGATGATACCCAGATATGAGATCAATCATTGAGAACACAGAAGAACCTTCAATTGGATGAACTGATCATCGATATGTGGAAGAGGATATTGGTTACTCATGGAAATTTTATTCAACTTCTCATAAATGACACACAAGCGTAAACTCCTGTCATTATTCTTTTCATACAATATAAGTTATCCCCAATGTGATGTACTTTGATGTATAAACCCTTTATCCTTCAACTAATCTAACTATGTTTTAGTCTTTTAAGGTTTTTTTAGTTCCATTCTTTATGGTGGAATTGATACTAGCTCAACCCCCAACATGAGCTGAATAGTTAATTCTAAATCCCTATCTAGTGGAAACCTAGACAGGTTTTGAAGAATGTCATACTAAAACCATTATACTAATGTTGGAAGGACATCTATCCTAGAACTCCCATCATCCAACAAAAGACTATCATCTTGAGTTTTGAGTTCTCTCAGTTGCTGAGTAATTGGCCTAGCTCCACCTGCATTGATTCCTATTCACCATAATGAATATACTGGTCAGACTCAGGAGATACAATGTTAACTCTATTATGGTAAAAATCTATATTGGGATGGTATGTTACTATCCAGTTCATACCCATAATCAGTGTGAATATTTTTATATCATGTACATAGATATCCCAATTAAAACAATAATCTTTGATCTCTACAAAACATTCCTTGCATAAACAGATATCCCTAGATCATGTTCCCAATGGTGTACCGATATTCATCACCCCAGTTACAGACTTCACCTCTAGTATCAAGATATTTACAAGATTTTCAAATATTATGTAATAAGGGGAACCAGTATCAAACATGGAAGTAGCAAATATATAAGAAAATATAATAATACTTATCTCTATTGATGGACAAGACTCACTCACCAAAAATTTAGGTTTCACTACATGTATTTTTCCTTCCTCTCCACCCTGGGGTGTCATCGAAACCTCTTGAGTAGAACCACTCTGATGATATGGGCACTCATACCCTAAAGCAGCTTGTTTATTACCTCTAGTGTCTCTTTTATTAGAACTTAATGTTCCTACGATATGTGGTGTAGAAGACCACCATCCCACACTCTAACTATGAGAAGTTTCTCCCTTAAAACCAGCCTACCGTAGTTTCTTGTTGAAGTTATGTAGGTTCTGCATATTGCCATAAAACTGGCACACCACTGGTACTCAAGGACATTGTGTATAGTAGTGTCCCTGTCTACCACACTTGTGGAAAATCTCATGAGTAAGATCTAGTGAAACTGTTCCTCTTGAATTTCCATCTTAAATTCCACTGTCCTGAATAATGATATCATAATGACACTTCCTTATATCAGAAGCAACACTCCATGATCATCCAGTGATAGCTACCTGTCCAGTACTGGAAGTCTTCTTCATGTTCCCATCTGAAATAAGAGTTTGATTAAGCACTTCTGATAATTTCTCCAGTATATAGTATTATCCTGGGACATAATTTCACACCTAAATTTGTCCTGAAATATTTTTGCCGAAGAAGAATTACATTCTTCCAAATCTGGAGAAAATTGATTCAAATATATGAAACATTCAACATTATTTATTATAGTCATACATCTTGGGGAAGAGGCATAAACATTGAATCCTTCTCTTATCTCAACATCTATATATAAAAGTGCTCCAAAAAATTCTCCAGAAATTCCTTCCATAAAATATCATCAGTATATCAAGCTAGTATTTGAACATCCCACCAATTCTTTGATAAACCCCAGAATATATAATCATCCAACTTTACCTTCCTCTTAATGGGATTCTCAAAAGGATCAATTATCATCCCTATGGATTAAATCTATATTGAAGCTCCCTCAGGTCCACCCTCTTTAGTAAAAATAGGAGGGTGTTGTAGCTGAATATACCTAGTCAACTCCAACATGATTTTCTGAAACCACCCGAGGTCTCTCACCATGAATTGCATGAAACGAGAAAAGTTCTCTCGAAACTATTAAATTCTTTCCTCAACTTACACCAATAGTGCCTCACAGTACCTATCTAGATATTCAATCTGGGCCATACCCCTGGGTCTCTTCCTCACCAAGCATCATGGGGACATATCTCTAAAAAACTAAAGACACATATTAGGCCTCATAACAGATCCTTATAACATTTATGTAAGGGGAGAAGCTTATACAACAAGTTTCAATATGTAATTTCCCTTTTTATCGACACACAGTCAATAGTGAGGCCATATCACTAACCTTAACTAACCTACTACTAGGTTTTGGTTATCAAGGATACATTACATCTCAATGCATAATTCAACCCTTAATTAATTACATTATCTCAATTCAATTAATTAAAAAATTAATTAATTAATGAAACTCAGTTAATCAATCTACATTCTCATTGGACAATAATTTATTGTCATTTCGCATCAATATTACAGTCTAACAACAAGGAAATACTTATCATGTTCAACAATATACGCATAACACATTTTCCCGTGACTGTTTAGAATAATGCATGTCAGAATAAAACATGAGTGCCTAGAATGATTCATATAGACACAAGTATCATTCCTATTTAGTCAATGAATCAATATACAACAACAATCAAAATACAAATCAAATTACACAATAATATCATCACACAAGGTGAAATAACTTCCAACTGTAAGAACAAACAGAAATCGCAATAATCCCACCCTAAGAACTCTTATTTTCCCCCATATATGAGTTTGCAACTCCCGTGCACGAGATCATTACCACGCATCAAATCATCCAAGTCTCCTATCTACCTTTACCAAAATAGTAAGTCAAAAAAAGATGAATGAAATGAAGACTCCTCTGAAACCACTTTGTGACATCCTGGCTTGTGTGCCACTAAACGGTGCCCTGAGCTAGTTGGTCACATTCCCCCAAGCGCACATCCCTATACACCAGAGGGTGAATACTAGCAACAATGGTCTGATAAGTCAATATTTGGGAGACTATACCCTATTTTAGTAGAATAAAAACCCAACATAAGAAAACATCGATAAAAATGTGTGAAACATATAAAAAACCATAAAAATACTATGATGTATGATATTCAAATCATGAAATATAATATAATCAATTGAATGTTAAAACATGATATGATAATAAAAAATTTCAATGTCTAAAATGAAACTAAACATAATGGCACAAAAAATCTCTAGAGGGTCCCAAACCATGTCTAGTTCTATATCCCATGCAACAATCCCAAACAACACCTTATCCAAGGGATGTTCCCTTATCATGTCCTGCAACAACAATGTCTACTTGGGAGCCAATCACCAATCCCAAATAGGGTGTGATTACAACTCTATATTCCACCACAAACAATGTCTAAAACATAGCCAGTCAAAATATTGTGTATTAAGTTTTATAAAGAAATAAATACAATGCATAATTAAAACAACTATCACATTTCCATTTAATATTTAATCAACATATTAGGAAAAATTTCAATTAGTTTTTCCCATATGAATCATCATTCATCATTATCATTCATTTGGTGTTGAACATCAAATCAAGAACCCTAAATTTCATTGAGTATAGGTCAACATTCCAATCACTCCATATCTTATTCTGTGTAGCTCATCATTCCTAGCACCCCAAAATGTCAAGCATGGATAACTATTTTGGTGTGACGCCATTTCCAAGTACCAAAATCTAATTGGTCTATAACACCATTTCGTGATCCAAAAAAATAGCATCCATTTAAATATTTATTTAGTTCACATGAGCTATCCATATCATTCCATTTCTAATCCAATGATTAGTTAAACATTTCAAAACCCAATAGTTAAGTAAAAAATTAACAAAGAACATAACCCATTAATTAATTCATCAATTAATTAATCAATAACCAGAATTTTCATTAAATAATTAATTCATCACAATTAGTTATCAATATAAAATCTCTCATTTTCATAATTAATAATCACAATTAATTATCGTTGATCAAAACCATGGAACATAATTTATTCTTATAATTAATTATCTTTACTAGATAATAACATTTCATATTTAATTTTACCCAATTAATTATCTTCAAACAATCAATTAAATATCTCAATTAAAGTATCTCAACCCATAACCAATCTCCAAAACCAATATCTATTTGGGAACCACCCATTTTTTCCTTGATTCAATTATAAATTACTCACCAAGGAAATCACACGTCAATTCCAAATTCCTAATTAATCCAATTTTGGAAATCAATTATCAAGGGAAGCTAGGAATTCATAAACTCACATTCACATATCAAAACCATTATTATGGGTGTCTAATATAGACCCTCTATCATGCTTTATTAATGGATTCCATTCCAATAGAAATCCCTAAAATCAGAGTGGCACAATGCAGTCGATCATTATATGGATCTAAATATCTAAACAAAAAATAAGATGAAATGAACCATGATCATGGAAATATAGATCTAGATACACAATATTTGATTTATATCTCAATTCATAGGTTATGATCCATATAAATGGATTAAATATTCCATGAAAAGAAGAAATAAATATAGAGGGAAGAATAAGAGAATCAAAGATATGAAATCCACATATTGGGAAGTGAGTGGTTCTCCGATATAAGATTTATATCAAAAAGGAAAATTTGTGGATAACATTAAAGCCCCTTTGGAAGGCTCTAGGGTAACATAGAATTTGGGAAGCCCAGGTCATGGTCGAAATATGTGAGTCTTGGGGGGTTCAAGTGGTTTTAAAATTAAGTTTTGTAAAACAAAGCTAGTGCGCATGGTTTCTTGGGAAAGGGTGAAGGCTTAGGGAAAACTATGTGTACACATTGTGGAACAATCTTTCTGGGTTTGTACGATTGTAACAGTTTGTTCGACATGTTTTCAAACAGTTCATAAACCATGAAGACATCCTTGTCCATTTTAGAATGCTTGGCATGGTTTAGTCGCATGGTTTTTCAAACTGTACGCAAACCTTACACTACGCAATGCCCATTAGTTTTCCTTAAAGGATCATCCAAATGCACCCCATGCCCATACTCTAAAACAAAGATACTTAAATTCTTAAAAACATACATGAAAACATGTCCGAGATGACTCTAGAAAAGGTTGGGATCCTACAGTATGTCTTAATCCCCAAACAGTAAATCCATGAGCCTGGCACGGAGCACCATGGGGTGGTGGTGGAAAAATTTCAAACCATATGCCACCTCTATATTCAATTCCAAATCATATTCCACATCCACTACCCCATGAAAAAAATAACTATTTGTATAGTTTTTTCCTAGGTATCCCATATTCGATCTCTTGGTCAGCTGTAAAATTCGTAAAAGAATCAGATACAAGATGTCCTAAACAATCACAAGAGTAGACCTCCTAATTCTTAGATAATTATAACCATCATATGAACCTTAAACCCTAAACATATTCCATATTATTTCTTCATGAAAAAAATAATAAGGCTATACCCTAACAACACCAATGAGCTACCCACTTTCTATGTCTCAAATCACATGTTCCCATAGTAGGCATAAGAATCTAGTGCCTTCTCGGTTAGAAATCTCTCCACCCCCAAATAATGCTTCTATACACCAATATTTATAATAATTAATCAAATAATCACACTATCCTGAATGCCTCTCTATAGGGAATACTCAAAATACTGATCCCATAAGAACTAGTCACATACAAAATCTATTGAGTAACGTGAGAGGTCAGTGATCCACGAAGAATAATGTGACATGTTCATGCTTCTGTCATGATAGTTTAGAATCTACTGGATGCATGCAACTCACAACGTAGTAGGAGAAAACTTATATCATTAAATTAAATCAAATTTTATTCTTAATAGTGTCACATTTTTTATGATAAATTATCTAGGCCCCACCATTTCCTGATTGAGGTTTGAAGTAGGAGTGTTTCTAGGACCATTATCTGGTATGTTGGTTTCTTAATGAGGTAAAATAATCTTATGTGTCCATCGAGCCAATATACATCTTTATTGGGGTCTAACATTCTCCATATCCTGATGTTTTTATGTTGATAAAACATATGGTTTGAAATCATCATGCTCACCTCATCTTCACTACTACCATCACTATATGTTGCTCGCCGGGTGGAGGTATGGATGGTAAACCAACTGAAGGTACCTCGTTTCAATCTAGTCCATGTATCAAAAATTCATTAGAAAGGGGATTATCCCCAATATCCGGATACTAAATCCTAAATAGAAATCATAATTGAGTCATGTTGAAATAGAAAATATGTGCTGAGGTCAATCTGTATATCTAACGAGAAGTCATATTAAAGAAATAGAAACCGAGACGCATCTCTATAAAATTGACATATCAATTATTTCCATAATACCAATTACTACATGTACTAAGTTGAAATGTAGTAGTTAGAGTCTTTGTGAATATATTTATCAACCACAACACTGAAAATAGATACTGGCCAGAAATTCATACTCGAGACACATAATAATGAATCCATAAAACCATATCCCATATCACATCAATAAGTAATTAAAAATATGGTCCTATGATGATATTATTTAATACTAATAAATCCTAATATATCCCATTAGGACCTACCTATCTAGTGGTAATATTTGTTTGAATACCTCATCGCTCCCTCTAATTTGATAGGGGATGGTGACCAACACCGAATAGGGATGACACTAACATGGGAGGCCTATTCCAACGGTATATATGAATCAAACACACAAATCACCAAAGTAATATAATTCTATTTTTGGAAAAATTAATACCAATACATGAATACATCTAAAAATAATAATTATAATACATTGAGTAAAACTCGAATGCATAATGTTACAGATACATATCTATGGAAACTGTAAAGAAGTCCAACAAGAAAGTACGAGGGTACTGTAATCAAATATGACTTCAGGTATAAAATATAGTATTCCTCGACAAATATAATATCACTCCACTCATGGTCACCATATAACCACATCAAACAACCTATTTTCTGTATGATACACCACATGATGGGGCTTAACCGATGTAGGATAGAGTATAACAATACCTAGTCAAACAAACAGAAATAACCAAATATAAGAATAAATATTGAAGTCCTCTCATTAAATTTCTATTTGAATCAAGATTATATGAATACAAAATAACATCTAAAAATAGACGATAGTCAATAAATATCAATGTATGGTCACAACCACATTATCGTCCTAAGATTCTTATCGAGAGTTCATATCAACACTCGAATATGAGAACTCAATCTATGATAATGATAACATAGAATAAGTATATTAGATATGCCATTATCTTTGGGAATCCCCATAAGGAAGTACCCAATATAACATGAAATTTATTGTTAAATATATGTGCGATGACACCCATTGCCATTGGTAATACCAACAACCTAAAATGTAATAACCCTCTATGTTGGAGATCATTTCACATATATATTGGTCATACTAATTCAGAGGCCCCACATAGAGAAATAGATGATAAAATATTCAGCCCTGGTCCTCAAAGATGGATTATGGTAACATTAACTTAGAATAATTCCTTAGATGGAATCACAATCATAGGATCAAGACATAATACCAAACCATACCCTTATTTGGATTCACCTAGGTTATGCACCCATAAGAAACTTGAACATCTTAAAATGAATGGGGGCCTTAAACCATTATAAATAATGTAAAAGATGTTTAATGGAGGGAATAAAGTGTGTCACCCCTCCTAAAGGGTATTTACCTATAATTTCATCTCACAAGGAACATTCCTCCAAATAAACAGAATGTCTCAGGAGGGAACATATAGAATAGATTTCTACCTACTCATTACAATAATCATATGGTCATCCCCATTTTCTAGGGATATATATATGCTCATTTACCCCATATTACATGCTAGGTTGAAAAAAATGGGTGGCATGGAATGCATCACATTTCCCATGATGCATGATTGTTAACATTGAATAGAAACCCTATCACTACAGCTATCTCCCCACTTAGTGTGTTTTATTTTTATTTTTTGTGATGTATTATCAAAATTTATAGATTTTCTCAGTTGTTCAATGTGTTATATCCCATATTTATATATTTTTATCTATCCACTGTTCATGATTGATAATGGAAGATCATGGTTGACTATGATCACTACAATTGCTGGATGGATTTCCAGCACACCATCCACTCTGAAATTGCTTCTTGTCGAGCAAAATCATTGCTACATTGAAAACCTGGTAATAAGAAACACTAATTGGGTCTCAATCATCATATTATCTATCATTAAAATTTTCCCACCTTGATCAGAACCTTGATTACTAAATAAATCCACAATATTTATTCATTGTGAAAAATAAGGTTCTGATGATGGTAGAAGACACGGTATTTATGAAACCACCATCATGTGAAACTAATGATGATGAACATGAAAAGAAACTAGTGTGGGGTATGAAAAAACCACTAGTTTGGAGTGAACACTATCCATGTTTGGTTTGGCCTCCATTAATTTTTGTTAGAACCAATAACGTTTTACTATGTAATAATAATTTAAGTCAACCATAAATCGATCTTTTATGTTCAAATAAATTCTTTTTAGCGGTATTGATCTGTGATCAACATGAATTAACATAACAAGAACAATATAAAAAACAAAATTACCATTGGTCAGATCAGTCACTAAAAAATAATGGGCACACATCGATGTTATTGGTGTAATCCACATCTATTAGAACAATGATCATAGATTGTGATCACAATATATTGTTGACTAGTATGCTCTCCTATAATAGTCACCACTTAAAACCAATGTTATATGTTTAACTATGATAATTTGTTATATCATTTTTTTATGTATGGTTCTAGGTTTCTCCATTAAAAACATAAAATAAACAAACAAATAAGTAATTTATTTTATTATCCCCTCTCATGATAAATATTCAACAAGTTCCAGATGATGGAAATGATTATTCCACATATATAGTAAATAATGCATTCTAGACTCAACGATTGTCCCAAATATTTTTATTTTTGACTCCCTATGGGTGTTTTTCCAACATTTCTAGAAAATTGTGTGGACCTGATATTAATATTTTTATAATATCACTACCAGGCTTACATGGCCTTGGATCGTTTCACCATATTAGCACATGTCTCCAAAAATATTGCTATATATATTTCAATGCATTATATGGAAGTATCATAGATTCTAAAAATAAATGGGTAAATAGTAATGTGATTTAAATTTAAATTAACAACATAAAAATTTAAAACCAAAGGGTGAACAAATCATGATGAAAGGGTTAAATAGAGAAAATTTATCCTTGACAGTACTTTATAATTTATACAATGTCTATTTTTTTGAATATTAAATATTTGGAGGATAACAAACCACCAAATAATATAAAAAACATTAAGGGGACACTCACCAGTGTGAAGTAAAAGAGAAAAATCATCATTAAATCAGAGAAGTGTTTTTAAACTATTAAGATAAAAAAAGATTAAAATACATGAATTGTAAAAAGATCACATTTTATACGATAGAAATAAGGAATCAAGGATATTGAAAAAAAAATTGGCCACTATTGATATAATTTTAGGAACTAACAGTACTACATTATAAGTGTGAGGGAAAAGGAGGAGCAAGTCTCAAGAGGTATACTACCTTATAAGGTGTCACTTGAATGGAAAATTGAGCATACATTATATATGTCAAATTTGTAATATAATAGATATATGATGATGAATCCAATTATATTATATTTTTTTAAAAGATGAATTAAAATTAAGCTAGATTATCCATGTTTAAAGAATCCATTCAAAAAAAGTTTTAGTTTAAATATATCTCTAAGATCAATTAAAATAGTAGAATATATAACAACTAAAATTTTATGATGTATTTTATTCAAATAATATTATGTTCGGTAGCATGTGGTATATGAAACATGAAGTATAAATGAATGATGATATATAATAAAGTATTATTATTTAAAAATGGTTGTTATAACTAGTCATTGGTTTAGTAGTTATTAATTGGTATATCCATTTAATCAAATATATGTATAAAATTTCCAAAATTGTATTAAAATCAAACCATACATCGATTATCAATTAGTTATAAAATAAGAAAATATCTATTGAATGTAAAATATATATGTTTCATGAGACTATTGTAAATTTTATTTTTATCCGAAGAGATTAATTTATTCTCTATTAATAAATTATTATAATGAAAATAGTACAATATATATCCAATAAAATAAATTAACATTCATTTCAGTGTGGTTATTAGAAAATTAATGATGATAAATTAAATTATTCTTAAAAAACATTTTCATAAAAATGTGTTTTAGTAAATTTTATTAATAAATATTATGAATATGTTATAATATTTGGAAAATGATTTCATAAATGATTTATATATTATATATTCATTGACATAAAATAATATTATGAAATTTTTTGGTTTTTTTAGAAATGATTAATTTTTTTGAAGAGTGAAAAATACTCATTTTTCAAAAACAAACAATGATATATTTTCTTTTAACAAATATACATTCAATGATCAATTTCTATATATACTTTTTTAAATTTTACATATGATTATTTTTATTAAAAAAAACCAATTATTTCAAAGGTAATAAAAAATTCATGATTTATAAATAAAATCATTTATATGCTTAATACAAGTATCTTTATAAAAGTAGGTATTAATTATGTTCACTAATCATATACTAAAAATAATTTATTAACTAAATCATAGAAAACAGTCTCCATATTTTAGATAATCATGTTCTATTTTTAATTGTGGTTTTTTGTCATAATGAATAGTAATGATGGTATAAATTTATAAATGTAGTAAATGTTAAAATATGGTAAAAGTATAACAAAAAGTGTTAAGGGATTTGAATATCCAAAAAATCTTATTAAATTGGGTGTGTGAAATTATTACAATAGTGTATTGATATTATCTTTATAAATCGATAAATATATAAAATATTTAAATAAATATCACTTCCTTTTTTAATTCAATCAATATATATTTTAAAAATTGGAACTCTCTATCAACAATTACGTTTTCAAAACCTAAAAATTGATAAAAATGATATATGAAAGAATATAAATGAATGATATAGTATGAATAATTTTTTTAGATTATTTTTTTAATTTTTTTATGACATAATTACCTTGAACACTTATAAAATGTTAATATAGTTCCAATGAATAAAGTAGAAAAAACTAGTAAATTATTTTTAAAATCATTAAAATTAATCTATTTGAGGTTTTTTTGGAATTCCATGAATTTAAAAGATACTTATAATGTTAAAAAAAATTTAAAAAAATTTAATATTAGGAAAATTATGTTTTATTAACTATTTAGAGTAAAATGTTGTGAAGAGTCATGAAAATGAGTATAAATGGTATTCAATGATTAAAAATCACTTTCAATTAATTTGAAAACCATAAAATCGCTATATTAACTCACTTTTTTGGAAAATCATTGATTATATAATTATTTTTTCAATTATGTAATTCATTTATTTATTAAAATTAATTTTAAAACTCTGAAGGATTGAAACACATTTTACAATGGTTATGGTTGAACATGGATAATGTGGGGAATAAAATATAATGCTTGAAATGACATGTAAACCATTATAAATTTTATTGGTAAAAAATATTTCTACCTAATCCTCCTCATATTCCATGTTATGAAACCTTGGAAATAATTTACAATGGTAATACACTTGTTATATGTCAGTATTTCTAGTACACACATGATTTCCACATAACTCACTTAAAAAGGGGAATTTATTATACACTCATTCCTATACCTTTTGATCCATTAATCTTGACAAATTCCTACCAAAAATAGAAAATAATCTATCTATTTATTATTGGTAATATTATCACCAAAACAACATCCAATGATGACTTATTGTTTATGAAAAGAGAGGATTTCCTAAAAAAGTATAAGGTTGGAGATATGAACAAAAAATATATTTGGACTCAAGCTTATGGGACCTTGTTTAAAAAGTATTATATTAATTTTTTACATACAAATATTTTCTTTTATAGTAAATTTATTTTAAATATATTTTTTAGAATAATCTTATTCATTGCACTATGCTTGATAAAGGTAATTTTTTAAAAAAAATCACTTGTTTATTTATGATTAAATGGTAATATTTTTTACATTTTATGTATGAGGAATTTTTTTTTTATTTTAAAATATATGAAAAGTTTATTTTTTAATGGTTATATAATTAATTTATTATCCCACCATCATGATTCTTCTTTTCATTGATTATTAATTAATAATTTTTAATGAATATTTCAATGAAAACATTTTGGTCTATATTATCTAAATATATTATCATTAATTTTTTTAATTAATATAATTGAATGCCTCATATTTATGATATAAATAGAGGTGCTAATAATTATTAGTTTGAATTGAAAGACCAATTATTTTTATTGTAAATATAAAATATATTTGTTTTTTATTAATGCTTTGGTTGTTAGACGTTTGATATAAATTAAAGGTGAGATTGAAACATCTTTTCTTACAGGTGATAAAATATATATATATATATCTTGACTGAATTTATAAAATTGATGATGTTTACCAGAGATATTATACTCCAATAAAATGAGCGAAATATTCATCTAGGTTCTTCAATTACAAGGGTGATTGCAAGGATAATGTCCCATGGAACTATTATAGGAATTTAATGATTTTAATCAGTTTAAAGGGAAATATTTTTATTTCATCAATTAGAAAATTAATTACTTATTTATGTAATATATATAATATTCTAATGTTGTATGGTATGACTTAATGAGTTTTCGTTGACTCTTATTTAAATTCCATAACTATCTATTTGTACATATCTTTTATTAAAAATTCATATATGAAAACACTATGATTTGAAGTTAATTTTATGGTTATGTAAATTATTATTTTGATCTCAATAGTGTGATATATAAAAATAAAATTATCCTTATTTGTTTTCTTGAATTTTAAATGGGATAACTGGTTTCCAAGATTTTATATGCCATTCTGAGAGTTTCAATCTCATAAAATATTTTCAAATGATTTCCAAAGGGCTTAAGGATATGTTGGGATTATATTAAGGTAAATGTTGACACAAATAGATTAAATAAAATTTGTTATAAATGAAATGTGAGTGTAAATATAGAAGAAATAATTTTATTGGAAAATAGAATTTTAGTGGATGTTTCTTCTTTATTTTATAATGGTTTTTTGTGTGTTTTTTCTAAATAACATAAACTATTAACCAAAAATATATTAATAATGTAATAAATGGTAAACTATTTAATAAATCATATAATTTTTTTCTGGGTAGAAAACATGGAATTATAGTTATTATTAGAGGAATTTTTTAGATACCATTAGAGTGTAGAATCATCCTTTTAAGGATATTTAAAGAGTTTTATATGCCCTAATTTGTTAATAATTCTAGTCTAATCATATGTTTATAAGTAAAACGTCTCTATTTAGGTTATATTTGGTCGGAGGACATAGATATACACTTCCTGGAATACATACCTTGTGTTTAGTATTTATTTTAGTGAAAATATTCATTGCACAATATTTTTCTGTAATCTTTTTAGAAATATCAATAATGGTATGGATTACATTTACTATTAATAAATTCATTGAAATTACAATAAATGTGTTTATTTTAGATAATGTGTTATACCATTTTGGGAACATAGGTTTTATCTAATAGATATCTTTGGGATTCAAAACTGATTTGGAGACTATATGATTAATGATATTTTTGAAGAAGTTAATTAATTTGGGGATGTTATACGATTAATGTAAATGGAAATATTATTGTATGAGATTTTATTTTATTTTAGGAACCAAGGTTGAATTGTATTTTGGAAAATTATATGATTTATGTTTTTATTAGGTAAATTATGTTTTTTTAAAAAAAATTATCATATTTTAGATATTATATTATTTAGGCATAATATTTATTTTTATTGTACATAATAAGTGGTTTATTTTATTCAAGGATAAATTTTAAGATTGAATTGTAATAATATATGGTCAAGTTACTCTAATATTATTGATTCAATTTTCATGTGATATATTTTAAATATTTTTAAGCATAGTTATTTATGGAATGACTTATGTTAAACCATGGGTGTTATTGTTAATGTATTGGATATTAATGTTTCTTTTCGTCATACAATTGATTATTCATGTTACATACTATCCTAAAAAGTTATAACAATTTTTTTCATTAATGATTATAAATTGGAAAAATAATTTAAAAAACTTTTATGAAATTATAGATCAATTAAAAGATAATTTTAGTTCCTCAGGCATGAAAAAATAAAAGTTTATCTATTAGACTGTGGGATGAATAATATGTGGAATAATGAGTAAAAAAATAACTAATGGTTGATAGTGAGTATCTATATTTGGTTAAATCATGTAAGTATATATTTTAATATTCTTTTTATTAATTTTTAAATAATCCCTCAAACTTATATAATGTATATTGAAATGAATGTATTCTAATTTTACAATCATTCCAAATGAATTGATTGTATTTTGTACTTTTTGGAAAATGGTATTTTAATTTAAAACTTGTTCATTGATTAAATTAATTACATAAAAGTATGATGTTTTTGAGAATAATTATCATCATATTTTACAATTATTTATATGCTATGTCTATATTTTTACATCCTTTCAATGTTCTCGTTATTCAGCTACTTGTTTAAATTTTATTCCATTTCTCCTTTTCTTGTATTATAAAATGGTTTTTTTATTATCACATTTTTCATTTTTCCTTTGAAATATTCTGTTATAGAAAATAATAACTCAATTCTCTTTAATGGTTAAGTGTTTTATGTTCCACTCATTATAATTTGTGTTAGAGAATTTTTTAAACACTTTTATATGACATGCTGAAAATTTGAGAGGAAGAAATTTCATTAATGAGGGCGGAATATGGTACCCCAAAAATATAGAATCTATTTTAGTTTAATATTATTACATCCAATATAATGTTTTATACATAACTATGAGTTTAAATGAATTAATATATACTATACAAATATTATTATTTAATTATGTTGATTACTAAAGTCATTAGTTTGGAAGTTATCAATAAGAATAACTTTGTTATAAAATATATGTAAAATGTATTTTCATAATAAAATTAAAATTGATTATACATTTATTATCACATGGTTTAAAATGATGATAAAATCATTTAAATTTGAAATATATATTTTCATAAAAATAAATTTATGTATGAAAGGTATGTTCATCATAATATATTAAATTAATAAATATTTATAACTGATTATATTAAAATGAGTTGATTATATAACCATAAATTTGAAAAAACGTCCACTTAATTTTGATTATTAGGAATATAATGAAAATAAAACCATTTTATTCATTGAAAATATTTTTATTCAAAATTTATTTTTATTGACTTTTGTGATGATATTAGAAACAATTTATTTCACGAATATAAAATTATTTTTTCTAAATGGAAATAATTTTTTAATCATAATTGAAAAGTATTATTGAGATTTTTTTGGGATTTGTAATATTTGTTTTTTTATAATGAAAAATACTTAATTTTGTAAAATAACCATTTCTCTACTTTTAATAAATGTTATTTAAATTTTTCCTTTTTTTAATATTTTCAAAGAAAATTAAGATTCATTAACTAAAAATTCCATTACTAATTCCATGTGAATCATGATTATACAATATTTCTGTATAAAATCATTTCCATTTGTAAAATGAATATTTTTCCAAAAAATAGAGTTTCAATTTGAATTATAATCATATATTGAAAATAATATTTTCTATTATGAATATTAAATATTACAAAATGAATAAAATATTTTAGATCATCATGTTAATTTTTTTAATAAGTTCAATTTTCTTTTTTTCATAATTAATAGTTTTCGTAGTATAATTTTATGACCAAAATAATGGCTTAAATAGATTAAAAGTGTTAAATTTTGTGATAAAGGGTTATAAAAACTCATAAAATTCAATTAAAATTGGTGTATTGGTTATTTTAAACCTCCCTTGATGTTATATTCATTAAATTTTGATTTTGGAGACATATTCCAAGAAAATGATTTTCTTTTTTATATTAATAAACTAATATTTACAAAATTGTTACACTCTTACATATATTATTTTTTTATACAATATACAAAGATAAAAATGATATGTGAATGAATATAGATGCTAAAATTGAACATGAGTAAATTATTATTATTTTTATTAACAATGTTTTAATTTTATTTTTGATTATAATTACATCAAGCGCTTGCTCAACATTAACAAATGGACTATAAAGGCAATAGAAAAAATGAAATATATTTTAAAAGAAATTAAGCCTAATTTTTTTTGGATTACTTTTGTTTCCCCCCAAATTTATTTTCTAATTATGTACAAGTTATAGTTACATATTTTATATTTTAATTCCATTTTTTAAAGTATTTAAGTGAAAATGTTTTGAATACTCCAGAAAATAACTATAAATGAAATTTAATGTTTGAAAATTACTTTAAATCTTTAGAAAATCCTAAAAAACCAATATTCACTGAAATGGATTGGAACATATTGATACCATCAAAAAAATAAAATTTATATGCCACATTTAAATTTTAAATAAATTATGCGCACCTTAAATATTAAAACATTGGTTACAATAGTTATGGTTAAATATGGTGAATGAGGGGGTTAAACTAAAAGATAAAGTAAAAAATTATACCCAAACATATCCAAATTACATTATATGATTTTATGTATACCTTAGAATTCTTATACATGAATCAATAGAGATTTATATCTATTAAAATGAGTTATAAAATTTTTATACTGTAAAATTTTTTACAAAATTTGCACCAACTCACTTAACAAATGAAATCCCCTCTCTTCTATTCCTTACACATCTTTAGAAATTTAGCTCAACAAATACTTACCAATGTACAATACCATCCTTACCTACCATATAATTGATGTTATATTATCACCAATGGTCTATCCCAAAAAGTAATCAGGTGTAATATGTGTGAGGTTTTACAAAAGATGGAGGGAATACATACAAATGAAAAAAGTGAGGAAGAAAGGATTTTCTTATAAATTTTTTTCCAAATTTATTCCATCAAAATATTTATTTTCTATGACACATTTTCAATATTTGTTTTCAAAAAAGTTAATATTTATTCTTCAAATTTTGATAAATTTCATTTTTACTATTTTTACAGTCATTATAATGGATTATATTGGGATCAATACAATATTTTACATATGAGTCAATTTTGATTTTTCTACACTTAGGTGTATGAAAAATATTTATTTAAAATAATATTTAATAAATGGATTTTCCCATCACCATGATTTCTATTCTCATTGAATATTCCATTATAAATTCAAATGATTATTATTAATTAATTTTTTTTTCTTGATATTAAATAATATTTAAGTTTCAAAATGTTTTCCATAAGGAATCTAAATCTTCTTCAATTATGTATGAGATAACACGAGGAGTTATTACTAATTGGATTGAATAGAAAATAAAAAAGGTTTTATTGTTAAAATTATATATATATATATATATATATTAATACATATAAGGTTATTTAAAATTTAAAAATAATTATGGGTGATCTTTAAATAGCTATGATTACAGTTGAGTTAGAAAATTCTCTCATATCTTTTGGGTGATGTGATCCATTTTATAGGTGATATATTAATCATTTATAATGTTGGAATATTTTATCTATGTAATTATATTGTAATGTAAATTTTTAGGATAATTTTATAAGTTACCTTCATGGGTTTTTAAACATTTCTATGTGTTTTAGAGAAATAATTTTTTTCAAAGGGTTTGAAAACAAACTCATGATTTACGTAATTATTATAATCTAATAATGGTGAAAGGTTTTTTTCATGTGATCTCATGATTTGAAAAATAAATTTCAAAGATATTTTTTTTTGTTATGGTTCATTTCAATTTTTTATATAAACTCTACTAGTTAGAGTTGATTTTATGATTTTTTAATACTTATTTTGAGATAAAAAGTTTAATATGTATAATGAAATATTCTTTATGGAATTTCCTGATTTCCAAATAGATTAATTGCCTTCAATTATTTTCATTTCCTTCAAAAATTGTTTTTATATCATATAAAATTTCTTTTAAAAAATGATACAGATTAATGATGATTATGTATTCTTGAAATATCCATATTGGAATGCCATGAATAATGAAAAGGTGTCTTGGTGAAATAGTAGTGAAAACAGAAGAACCTGTTTTGTGGGAAATAGAACTTGAGTAGATGTGGGAAATTTTTTTTGTAAGGGGTTGATATGTTTTTGTTTCTCCAAATGATAAAAAACTCTAAACAAAAATTGGTCCTTGAAATAGAATAAAGTGATACCATTGTAATAAATCATCTAATTATGGAGTGTTTGAGTTACTAGACATTGTATATTCACTCTAAAACTCAAGATACATATGAGTTATTATAATAATGAAATGATTATTCATGAGAAATTTCTTTATTCATATGAATTCTAGTGAAAACTGAAATATAGGTAACCAAGAAAATAAATATTCACCGGTGTCTGAGAAACATTAAATTTTGGAAATATTAAACAAATTACTATATGAATATGGTGTTAATCATATTATTACAAATATATATTAAAATAGAAATATTTTAAAAATATTGAGTTATAAATTATATAAGTCTCTTCCCTAATGTGTGTTAAAATTATTTTCTTGAAGATTATAGTTATGTTTTAATTTGAAATTGTAATGATTATATGATAAATTTAAGAGGGTATATTTATTAATGAATAGAAATCTAAATGGATAGTTTTTTCATAATATGATTTTTCCCCTTAAAATCTCAATGTTGTATCATTTATTAAATTATATATTTTTATTGATAGTCAATTATGAAAATTAAAGGAATTTAAACTGATAACAAGTATTCCCTATAATACATCTGAAAATATATTCTTAATGTTTTAGTTTATACTTTTATTCTTAAAATATATGGAATATATTCTATGAGATATTCCTAAGGAAAATAATGTTAGGAAATATTGTGAAATATTTTTGTGACTATAGTTAAAAATTAAACTTATGTTAAAGTAATATTTCATATTTCATGCACTCATTTATAATTTTTTGTGAAAAGGGAAAAAATATTTGGAAATAACTATTTGAAAAGTGAAGAAAATCTAATGGATGGGGAATGACATGTATCCACAAAAAATTAACAATACACTCTCCTTTGTGGTTTGATAAATGTATTACACCTAATAAATGATAGATACTGATATTGTGCCTTAGTCCTTCGAAAAATTATTTTCAATAATTCATTATATTGATAAAGGGATAGATAAGAAACAAAAATTACATCTTATGTTGAAATTTCATTATTTAATGGATTTTTTTTTACTGATACAAATTCTAGATGAATAACTATTTATTATTTATTATTTTAGTTCATTTTTTCAACAGATATTAAAAAATATTATATTTTTATAATAAATTTTTTACATAAAATACAGATGGGGGATTGGTATTCCCATACATGAGATTTTTCAATATATTTCTTCAATATGTTTGGATACATTTAAGGGATCAATGAATATTAGATTAAATAGTTTTTTTCGATACATGATGGTTCTATATTCAATTAAATTCATTAGACCTAAACTAATGAAATATTATTATATTTTAATATATAATATACTATCACAATATTGGAAAATAAGATCATGAATAATCATTGAGAAGATGATTTAGGGATCCACATCAATGATTATATAACACCACACATGATATATATGGAATAACTTTCTTATTTGTCTATATAGAATTCTTCTACGTAATGGAAAAAATCATATGAATTTATTGATAATTAAAAAATGAAATATTTGTTACACATTGACGTGTTTATTATAGAGTACAAGGATCAAGCCAGATATTCTAAATCAATGTGAAGGAATGTTTTTTTCCATTTTCCACATAAATCCATTTACCCTAATGAATAGATATTAATCAAAGTCACTACATAAAATTTATTTTGTGGAAATATAAACTTGTATATTACTTTATGTGTTGATTAGTCCCATTATGGAAAGTAACTACCACACTAATAATTATCTTATAAATTTATATTATGGTAGTGTAACATATTTTATCATCATGATTTATTTTTTTAAATAATAATATTGAATCATATAAAATTTTAATATGGGAAATGTTAAATGATACATAATGAATGATGAACTCAATCAGTGTAATATATGAGCTAATTGAAATGTATTATAATAAATAATTTAACGTCTTGGTTACATTGGAAAATAAATAAGAATGTGATAAGTCATTAAAATTATCGAATATCATAATTATATATATTAAGAGAAAAAACATTATGGTGAACAATATAAAAAATGATTCTTTCCTAACAAAAACATATAAATATTATAATTAGATAATATAATAAATCTCATTTATTTGATTATAATGACATGGAAGCAAAGAACTTATATGTTTTTACATCATGAGAGAAATTGTTTGATTCAAACATATTGAAAATGATTGGATATTGGAATATAGTTATAAAAAGGAAAGGTAGAGTACATAATAAATATAAGGAACAAAAACATCTGTAAATTTATATGAAACATGTAATTTTTCATCTATAATGTTAATAGTTACTCATCAGGGAATAAGGTATTAGATAATTCTATAAATACTATTAAATTTCTTTAAAATGGTTATTTATTAACAATTATATAATAGTTTCATTAACTGCATTATGTGAAATATTAAAAAATGGATTATGAGAATGTTTATTTGAATTTAAATAAGTAACCATCCACCTCATTTCAAAAAAAATCAAGGATATGGTGGAAATGTTTTTTCCTGGGATAGAAATGCTTAGAATTATTTTATTATTTTTCAAAATAAGATACATAAGATAATGATGTATACACATATCTTGGTTTGGAGAAAGAATTTCAAGGTCTCATTTAGAAACATAGTTCTATAGTCCCAATAAATTCCATACCATAAATGAAAATAAATGTATAACTATTAGTTTTTGCATAAAATTGTTGATCCCTTATTACGATGAACACTTGTAACATGTCATTTTATAAATATATATTAAAAAACACAAGTATCATATTGAATTTATATATTTCTTCCCAATGAGATATGAATAAAGGTAACTAATATATAAATGCTCATGTTTCATTATAAAAACTCAGATTCCTATAATTACTGGTCTTAGGAATGATAAATATAATCCAAGGCTCATCATCTATACATATTATGGACATAAATATTTCATAATAGGGAGTCAATCATATTTCACCACTTTAAGAACTATACTAAGAATATACTCAATGATTTGGCCAATAGGACATTACCAAATATTTTATTCCTCTAATTAACATGAATACAACATGGGTGTTCTCTCTAATAAAAATCAACATGATAATATTCGTGTTCATTAATGTTAATTATTCTGAATTCAAGATACTAGAGAAAAATTACAATCATTTTCCTTCATCCCCTGTGAAATATGTTCAATATTAGAAATAAGAATTACATTATATTCTGACGAATTGAATATATTTTTGTAATAGTTTACAATTAAATATGAATAATATAGTATATAGTATTTGACCAAATTATCTAATTTAAATTCTTACTAAAATCATGGATATTAATATTTTCAATAATTTAATTAATCACCTCATTTGGTCTTCCTTAATTTTTGTTCATTGATATTCATAAATCTCTATGATTTTATTTCATTATCATCTCCTATAAAATATGTTGTTTACATTTTTAATAACTCTATTAAATGTATTTATTTCGTAGATATAAAAAAATTCTTCCAAATCAGTCCAATGTGACTCTTGAGATATTATGAGGAAACATACATAGCACCAGGTCTCACAATTAGAATAATATGACGTTTATTTAATTCATCACAACCCCTATTAAATATTACATGATCATAAAAAAATTAAAATTCATAAGTACATGTTTTTTTAACTATATTTATCAACCATATACATATATTTCATCATTATATAAAATAATAGATTTGAAATTACATCACATGTTCAATCATCCGCAAGAAATTAAATCAACATATCAATATTGTGTTTCATGTTTAAACATAAAGTCTAACATACATAATATTGTCTAATTATCACATATCCTTTCATAAATACATTTTCATTCTATATATATCAATATTTATCATAATTGTTTCTGAAACATTCAACAACTTCTATAAGAAAACTTAAATTTAACATATCCTTAAATAAACTAGTTATAACTGAGCACCAAATTTCATATTAAATAAAATATATGAATCAAACATTGTGTACTACATATAATAATCTACCTATCAGGATTATATTTAAAACCTTTCTCCCAATATTTATTTCAAACATTTTTATTCATTCTATAAAAAATGAATTTACCCCTTTTTTATTGATTTTTTTCTATTAAAATCATGGTTGTTATGTTCTTTCATAAGATTTCCCCTAGTACAAAAACCATCCATCTCATAGATTATCAACAAATATGGGATTCTGAATTTTGGAATGCAGTTCCCCAAGACTATTTCCTAATACAAAACCATTCACAATGGAAATTTCTCTTAGTCATAACTCATCCTATGAATTATACAATTCAATGATTCTAAAATTCCATTGTCCTCCTCTGATACACCAATCCTAAGGGATAGACTCAAGTTATTTTTTAATGGAAGGATCCCTCAAGGAAATATAATCTCAATAATTTCCTATATTCCAACTTATATCAAATACATAAATTTTATTTTAAAGCATGGGGCCGAAACCACATTTTATTATTAATGTAATGAAAATACCCCTTTTTTCTTGGTATAGGGAGCCCCATTTCATATCCTGAAGGCCTAAAGGAATGAAAGAACATTTTTTGCCAAAGGGACCTCTGATGAATAGTGATTCTATATTACCCAGGCTACTACAAAACTATCACTCACATAGTTATAGCTACAGTACCACCACCATTACAGTTTCATCATTGCTATAGTGCCTGCTACAGTGCCTGCTATAGTGCTGCTATAATACTTGGGAATTTTACCCCTATACTGAATTGATACCACTATAGTACTTGTTATAGTACTGCTATAGTGCCTGTATTTTATCATTTTGATGAATAGATAGAACCTTTAGCACTTGGATAAAATCTTGTTGGAAATATCAAATACATATGTGATATTTAACAAAATCGTGACTATGAAATTTATATATACATATTAATTTAAAATAATAAATTACCCCAACCATAACGCAGTACAATCATCTATATCTTGATTTCTATTTGTAATTTTATTACATCCAATATTATAGGTCTCACATGTTCTGAACATTCAAATTACCACAAATCAAACAATTATCATTAAACTATGAATGTGGTTCCATTATGATCTCTTGATTTTGAGGGATATGGTTCATAACTATGATACAAACTCTGCCTCTAAAATGAGTATTTATCTATGGGTATTATTAAAATTTATACCACTGTATCATTAATTTTAGTATTCTCAAATTATAATACTTTTGGTCCAAATTGAATTTAATAAAATTACACCATATTTTAATATACTAGGTTTTTTTATTATAAATTTTATTTTTAGATATAGTAGTAATGAACAATTTTTCATATAAAATATCAATTGGAAGTTCAACTTTCTCACCAGTATTTCAGTTTTTCATCCAGAATAGAAAAATACAATCCTTTGCTGTGGAAAATACATTTTTTGTTACAATATTATAGATCTTTCTCCCTTGTACAAATATTCCTCAACATGGATATTAAAAAATTAAATATTTATTTAATTAAATCAATGTACCAAGGTGTTATAAAATGGAGGTTTTCAAGGAAATATTTATAGATAACAACATAGAAATATGGAAGAATGGAGAAACTTTTTGTTAAAATATAAAATATTTATTAAATATTTTTTGGAGGATAAAGTATCTATATCTCAACTTCCAATGTACAATGTATATTGGATTTACACACTACTATAATTACATAACCTACAATTCTTGATATATTAGAATGCCATAAAGTGTATAGTGATATATCCCATTAAAAAGTTAAGAACCATATTTGAATACTTCTTCACACAAATGTTTAGATATTGTAAAGTAGTCTAATATTATGTATAGTCATCATTACACTTTGTTCAGTTAATAAGGGAATTTCCATCCCCATACAAGGAATTAAAATATAAAGTGACTTAGCCATGTTCATCACTAATTAAACAACCCCTTCATAAGAAAATAATATCATTTGTTCCATTAATTTTGAGGCTGATTCCACTCTCAACACCGTGTATGAAACCACATGGTTTCATCAATTCCCTTCATCACCATCATTGTGTTTGTTAAATTAATACCCTGGTATTTTTTGATCTAGTTATTGACTAATTTAATATTTTTAAAATTTTTCATTTCACGTAACACTAAAAATAATTAATTATATATATATTGAAGCACTAAGTATGGATTATATTTTACACAATTCGACGTTAATAATGAAATCCACATAAAATAATGGTTAGCGATTTCTATCCAAGACACTTTGTTTAGCATAAGTTACACACATGACTAAATTTCATCGATATCTTATGTAACATGAATGATTGAGTTTGTAACACCACAAGCATCTATGGTACATTTCCCTTTGAATAAAACAATAGGTTTTTTTGTACGCAACTTCGATTTCAAACACACCACAACCAATCAAACTAGCCATTATTAATACTCATACCCACTTTTTGAAATTTTATAAATTTTATCTTTCAAAATGACCTCTTATTTCATATTTTCAATATTGAAATTAGTCTAGGGTGAATTTTTGGAATTTTTCTTGAAGACATTCAATTTCAAATGAATAGTTAAAAAACATTGCATTATTGGTTAAAACTAAAATTTTATTTAAATAATTAGTTATTTTAATTTAATTTATTTTAGGTCAGAATAGATACATAATACTTATATATGTTCAACGTAATTCATTGGAGTCATTTTATAATATTTTTAGCTATATAAAATTTTATCGATCGTTTTACCATCTTTTACCCACATCCTAGGAGCATTTGAAAATTTGAATATACATAATTTTACTACTTATGTGAGTTGAATTTCAAAATATGAGAGACGCAGTTGAAATAGTTATGTAAAATTTGGTTCAATAAGATGAAAATAATTTTTGATGAATAGTAACATTTTACTTTTGTTTACCACGGTTAAAAGTAAATAAGGTAATTACGGGTAAAATGATATTATTATTACCCTAAAACATGCCATAATTACATTGGATAAGTATATTCTGACCAAAAAAACCTTATGAATAAAATATGATCCTTTAGGTCCACTAGGATTAGATTAGGATATTTATTATAATTTTATTTTAAGAGTTAAAGGATTTAAATTCAATGTTTAATAACTAAACCATTTTTAATATAGGGTCATTCATAATATAAATTCAACTACAAATATTCATTAGAAATATAAAAATATTTCCTATATAATGGAATTTTAGTAATAAGTTTTAGACATTAGATAATTAAATTTATTTATGACACAATGATGATGTAGTAATTCCCTTATTAATGAAAGATTAAACAATTGATATTTTAAATATCCAAATAAATATAAATTGAGACTTTTACTAAATAAAAAAAAATTATAGGTTAATAAGACATGTTAGGGTTTATTAAATGACTTATGATTGAAATAATAATACTGTTATGAATTTTAGAAAAACAAAATCCCAAATAATGTCAAAATTTACATAAAAGTGTTCTTAAGGAAATACTATATTATTAACGGATATAATATTAAAAAAAATATAAGGTTCTTCAAAAGAACATAAATAGTATTATATTTGTCATTAATAAACCAATTTAGGTTCACTTGGAAGATTATAGTAATTTTCTTAACCATATAATATTAAAATACAAAGAGACATGGTAAATGTAAAACTATTTAAATAAGAGTTAAATCTATAAGTTAGGTTAATATGAAGACCTAAACCTATCCAAAACCTATGGGGTGGAATGTTGTCGACCTATAACCACCATATCCACTATATAAATCATTTTGGAGCCATTAGAAACAGAAAATGATTTTATTATAAGATAATATTTTAAAGTCTTTCCTAAAGTGTCCCTCATCACTATTATAAAAAGGAACTTCCCCTTCTCTAAAATTTACACATTCAAAGCCATTTGGCTCAGAAAAACCTGAAAAAATATATTCTAAACTGTCCTCCCTTCATTATAAATGCCTTCCATTAGTCATAAATCTAACCTTTGGAGCCCTTTTTATCTAATCAAATGGAAGAAATAGAATAGGAGATAAATATTTCATCACCTCTTTCAAGTTCTTTTCTTCTTCCACTTACTCTTTAATTGTTGTTTCCATTGAAAAATAATAAACATAGAATATATTATATACTGTGATGTTATTATAAAAATGGTACAACCACAGTCCTTATTCTATCCATGCTATAAATGACAATGTCAACATACGTGTGTACGTACGGATTACTGTCTCCTCGACGTGGGGTAGTTTGTTATTCAAACATTTCATCATTTGGATGGGTATAATAATGAGTATAAATGATATAAATAATAACTATAACATAATAATGGTTCTTTATATATGATATACCATCCAATTATATATTATTTTAATATCAATTGAATGATATTGTCTCTCGTGCGTAATTATGGATTACCGTCTCCACAAATGCGTTGAGATTCGTTCCCCATCGCATCCATTACAGAATAATTTTCATTTGACGATTAAAGAAAATAATGTTTAAAGTCATAATATCATTATGAATTTGAATAATTTACTTCTTATCCATAACAGACCTTACTTATGTTACAAATCATATAAAGAAAAATGAATCAGTTAACACCAGAAATGATGATACTACTGAAATATCATTAACAAAGAAATATTAGAAGATCGTATAAGATATTATATTAAGGTATATGGTTCTTGAATAATTTAACAAAAATTATTTTACAATTATAAATGATGTTAACCTACCATCGACCAAGGAAAAGTACAAGGTAAGGGTTAATTTCACAATATCTTTGTTGTCTGAGATTGTTTTTATGTAAGTATCTACTTACACCTCTTTATCATCCACATCCGTGTTTTCTGAAAAATTTAATTCAAAACATTTTTACTATTTACTAGGAAATGGAATAAATTAATATATAACCTTATTTGACCTTATATGTTTTGAAAGGAATATTTCTGTCGTTTTCCAAACAAGTTACTTTATGACCTCTTCGACAAAATTTGTGTAAGAATACCTTTTTTTTCTTATATGGCAGGTGCGGCTATTTTATACCATTATAACATTGTCGAAGCTTCCCATACAAGCTTATAAGAATATTTTAAAAATAAATTTTTTATTTTATAATTATATGACTTTTAAATGATTTCAAAATAGAAAGACATATTTCTCTAACAAAGTTTTTATTTCATCTTTGTCAACATTTTTGATGGATTTTAAGAGTGTTTGAAGTTGATTTATTATGATACAAAACATCGATATTGTATTGAAGGTTTTGTGATATGTTTGAATATGGATGTGTTATTTTTATACCATTCATGGTTTATGGATAATTTATTAACATTTCGTATGCTAGTTTTTATACAAATGTTTATGTTATGTTTAAACCTTTTCATAAAAGGAATGCATTGGACTTAGTAAGTAACGTGTGGAGCCCGCTATAGCTCTTGATGCATCGGTAGGTCTCATGAGAAAAACTAGTGTCTTTGGATAAGGCCTTGACAAAATATTATTTATAATCTTGGCACAAGGCCTAGACTGTGTGGTTATGAAGTCTGGCATTATGCATTCCATCATTAGGAAAGTGGCTATTTATATTGTATGTGATTATTCAACTAGTAGAATATCAATGTGTATAATTAAATGGAATTATTTGATTTTATCCTTTCCATATTATTATTAAGTTAAAAATTAAAAGGATTTTTTTAGTCTTACATTACCTTAAATGTTTATGCTTATTTATGAAAGTTTCCACTTTATTGTTATCCTTACTGAGCATCTGAGATCACCCATTTATATGTTTTATTTTTATAAAGATGTGAAGAAGTATATTATGAATGGAATTTAGGGATTGTTTAAGTTATATTAGTGAGGCCAATGGTGACTATGTTGTTGCAGTTTTTCATTTTATAATGTAATGTTAAACTTATGAAGGTATCTAGTATATCCAAAGCTATAAACCAATCGATCAATCGAGACATGATCTTTTGTGACCATAACAATGTTAGGTAATAATGCACTGATTCTGGGTAACTATGGTCATGGTGTTATAGTTGGTATCTGAGAAAGTTTATTACAAATCTAGGAATCTAGATTATGAAAAAATTTGATTAGAGAACATTACCCTAAGATATACTTTAAGTATTAGTATAGAAGAACTTCCTATAATTTTGGTACTATTGATATTTTTTTCTTTTTCCAAGAAATACATCCATATTTGGATATGATCATGTAGAGGTAGCTCTGGCATAGATGTACCAAGGGGTAAATCCCGAGAACACATCTTTGAGCTAAACTCGAACGGGAACTAGTGCACGACAGCAGGCCTTGTTGTACTCTTGGTTACGACACTCCCAGGGGATATGATTAGGATAATTCTCCTTTTCTATAAAAACATTATGATGTTTTTATGAGTATATACTTCCCAAATAAAACATTTTTTTATTATGGATTATATACAAATACTGTTCAATTTATCTTATGTTTTTTACTAGTTTGGAATTATGTATTGTGATTCATAAACTAATCTAGTTTGTTCCATTGTTTAGAAATGGAACCTAGTTGAAAGAATGGAATCCTAATAAATACACGTAATCCATATAAGTATTTCCCTCCTACATAAGAAAATTATAGTGGAGCTGGTGAAGCAACTAGTGCTGATCAGCTTATAACCATAATAGGACAACTCACTCATGTTATGAAAAATATCCTTACCCATATCAAGCACCCTGATCCACAACGTAGATGACCAATGTTGGACCACTTCATGAAGAAAAAATAACTTAATTTCGATGGGAGTACAAATCCATTAGTATATGAAAAAGTGATAATTTCATTAGAGAAAATATTTCACACTTTGGGGAGTAGCAAAAGGGAAAAAGTTGTGATGGCTGTTTATCACCTCACGAGGGATACAGATCAATGGTGGTCATTGATTCAAAACACAAAGGAAGACGATGAAGTATATAATATGGTATGGAGGGAGTTTAAAGAGGTTTTATTAGAAAAATAATTTCCTCGTGACCATTGAGCTGATATGGAATGACAATTTCGGAGACTGAGGCCAAAAGAGGATGAGAATGTCCCAAAGTATGACGCTAACTTTGTAATGTTAGCAAGGAATGTTGTATATTATATACGTAACCCAAAACGTATGATTGAATGTTTATTTTATGGGTTAAGACCATATCCTTTTGGATAATTAGTCTAACAATCCTTCTCATCAAATGAAGATATTGCCTCATTTTCTGTCAAGACAGAAAAATGATTCTCTAAGTCCTATGACTTTAAAGCAAAGTAGAAGAAGAAGATATCTTCTGAACACTCTTGAAATGGATATAAGTGGAAGAAGGGTGTAACGACCCGAAATTTGGAATAAATCTTGTTTCCTATTTTTGTGTGTTATTTTATTTTATTTTTATACTCAATGAAAATGTTTCATTTGATAACACGAGTATAATTAAAATGAGACCCTTGGGTTTTGACTGTTATATGACCATTGGTCAATATGACTGTTGGAAACTAAACGTTTTTATTTTTGACTCTAAATACAAGTAATCTTGGTTACTTATTATAGAAAGAATATTCGATGGCCTCACCCAGTAGTCATGGACCGATCGAAGCCCATCTAACAGAACATGGGAAGGAGGTAGCACCACTGGGCTTTGCTCTGGACCAAACACAAGCTGAACTTCATCGTGTGAAGCTAGAACGGGATCACCTTTGTGAAAAGTTCAAACTGATAGAAATTACTACTCGTGCGATGTTGGACGAGCCTCCCTCAGATTCTATCACCTTAGCACACCTTACACTTAGGTCCTATGCTATTGTGATAAGGGGCTATGTAAGGAGACCGTAACTGACTTGTGTAGTCCATTGTTTTAAATAAAAATTGGGATTTCTTCTAATGATCAAATTTATGAATTTTCAAATGACCGGATAAATATAGTATTCATATTTTCGATGAATTTTAGAAAAAGGATATTTTAAAAATGTTTTTTTAAACCTTAAATAATTTAAAACGTGTGATGATTTTCAAAAAATGGTCTTCTACATTTATATTCAGTACGAAATTTAGAGTCTAATAAGATCAACATAATTTTTATTGAATATTAAATTATGAATAGTGATTTTAAGTTAGGATTAGTAATGTGACCAAATGGATTATTAATCTCACTTAAGGAAAGTATTAACATAATCTAGTCACCTTGATTATGTAATGTGGTTCAATAAAATGGTTAAATAACGGTTTCATAAATTATTATTCAAGTATTAGTTTTTTCGGGTGAATAGTGTTTTTTAATTAAAAATTAAATTAAAAATATTTAGAAAATTATTTTTATAAAATGGATTTCATTTTTGAACTCAGAGCATCGATATTATGTTAAGGTAATTCTTGGGGATTTTTCTGAAAAAGATGAATTTTTAGTGAATAGTGTATTTATTTAAAAAATAAATTAAAAATATTTAGAAAAATATTTTTATAAAATGGAGTTCATTTTTTATGTTAGAGCATTGATATTTGGTTAAGTTGAAATTTTGGGATATTTCTGATAAAGTTGAATTTTCATTGAATAGTAAAAATACAATTTTAGGGTTTCGGTATGTTTAATGACATCATAACTGTGTCATGATGATATCATGAGACATTTTATGGGTTGGCCGACCAAAGGTGATGAATTATTTTATGGGGATCCATGTGGCCTAACTCCATGGGAAATACCATGGGAGAGCACATGGCTCTGAGAAAACCGCTTTTGAGGTGTCCCTTGGCCCTTAATGCCTTGTCCCCTAACTTTCCCTATAAATACCAAGTCATCCTCTCATCCATTTAGACTCCCCACTCTCCCCCAACGAATTTCTGGTCTCATTACCTCCCAAGGAGTCCTCCCAAGGTTCCCTCAAGCCCTCAAGTTCCAAACCATTGAGTTTTAAGAGTTACGTTTTAAGGTAAGGGATCTGACCTATCTCTTTCTTTTCAAGTGATCTCTTTATGTCATTTATTTTATGATCCATGTTCTTATGTTGGAGGATGTTATTTTATATTCATAATACTGTTCATTTTATGTTCATATGATGAGATACCCCCTCTTACTCTCATCATTTCATTTTATGAATGTTTAAGTGGCGCTGTTAGGTTGCCGAAATATTTGTAACGGATTCTTTCACCCTTCTCATTTTCAAGTTCAATTTTCTTGTCAAGTCTTTCAAGTTCCTTTTTATTATTTGGGGTATGATATATATATCTATAATACTGAACTCTTATGTTCATATGATGAGAGACCCTATTTTATCTCTTCAAATTCAGTATTTTGAAGTTTTATGTGGTGTCATTAGGCTGCCGAATTTTTAAGGGATTCGTTCACCTTTCTCATTTTTCAATGTTCTAATTTCATGTCAAGTCTTTCAAGTTCCTTTTTATTATGTTAGGGTATGTTCTCTAAATCTATCATACTGATATTTTATTTTCATATGATGAGAGACCCTATTTGATCTTGTCAATTCATATTTTGATGTCTAAGTTACCCCGTTAGGCTGCGAAATTTTCATAAGAGAAATCTTATTTTTGTCTTCCTTTCTTGTTCTTCATTTCATATGGTATATCATTCAAATTTCATTAACATGTTCTAAAGTCCTTTATATTCGGTCTCTCTAATGTTTTATGGGTCATTTATGATTGTTTGACCCATGTACCCTCTATTTTCAAAGTTTTCTAAAACCTCGTAACATAGCCATTATAGTGCAGAATTTCCGTCTCAAAATGTATCTCCCTTTTTCTAAAATTTATTTTATTTTATTAAGTGAATAATCAAAGATATTTCTTCTAAATGGGTATTCACATATATACCAAAATGTTTTATTTTAAATTCTCGGATTTACATACATGAGACCCACCTTCATTTTCTGTTGGTTTTAAAGTGACGTAAAGATCATATCTTTAAAGTAGTTTTTACAATGTTATGATTATGAAATGAAACCCATTTATTTTATGATATATTGGTTATTTATGAAATGTTTGATGATGATATACACATGATAATAAAGTAAAATTTAAGGGTGCGCCCTGATAGCGCTCTGATGCATTGGGTAAGGATGTAACCACTAGAGATTACAATTTTCACGATATCTTGGTGAATAACCTTGATAATTTTCAAATGACACCTTGGGGATGGACCTTGGTGATATGTTAGTGATTTTCAATATTAAATGTTGTAGCCACATCTTCATGTTATGAAAAATTTTATTTTTATTATGATATATCTCATGATTTCTTTCTCATGCCTTAATGTTATTTTCATTACCTTATTGAAGTATCTCAAGTTCACATGTAAAATGTTTCTCTTATTTACCTTACTGGGCCTTCTGCTCACCCTTTCTTTTGATGTATATACCCAGGTTACGAGATGAATTAATGAACCTAGGATGAACTTAATGAGAACCATTTCAAGTGTTTAAGAATAATTTTTTATGTTTTCATGTTTTATGTTCCTGGTTTCCAAGACACTAAACATTAAAGATCCTCGGTTTTGTAAAATGTATTGACTGTTTTATGTGATAAAAAGGTGGGATGCTATAGTTGGTATCAATGGATGGTTTAGTTATTTGTGGAAATTAGGATATGGAAACTCTAGGAAGAACCCTATAGAAAAGTTTAAATATAGGGAATATTCCTGGTATTTTGGTGAGTATTGTGTAAGGGGTTTCCAAGCAAATATATCCCTGTCTGGATACGAGCAGGTAGAGGTGGCTTTGGCACAGATGTAAATAGAGGTAAAACCTGAAAACACCTCTTTGAGATAGAATCGAACGGGAACAGGTTCATGACAACGGGTCTTGCTGCACTCTTGGTTACGACACTCTCGGGGGATATGCTTTGGTAAATTCATAATCTTAGTATGAACCATTATTAAAGGAACAAAGATAAATAAAAAAAATTAACATAAGAATATATGATCATGGATAACCTAGTTTAAAACCTAGGGATCACAAGTTAGGGTATACTTTTATTCTACAAGTTATCGTTACATGATTTAAGTTCCTTTTCATGATTATTGGTTAAGTATTTAAGCCTCTAATTATACTTTCTTTTCGTAGTTAATGGTTGGAAATGGAAGAACATGTCCCAACAACCAATGTGATAGGAAGTGCGACGATTGCTGTATTAATATGATAGAGATGATTAGGGGATTAAAAGATGATTATTATTTTGGATGACGTTCACTATTTTGGGGACCCTATAAGATTGAGGTACATAGATTACTACGGTATTTTCATTAAGGAGCAAGGTTGACTTATATTTTGAAGAATATATGAATTTAAGGTAGACTTATAGTAATTTAGGTTACTTATGGGAATGATTAACCTATCTTGGGTAAAATATGATTAGGTTTGCTACTTTTGTTAAAAGATGTTAGGAGTGGTTGATGTGTTTTGGAGATGAACAATAATGTTTATTTTGGAAGACTATGTTATCAAATTCTTCTTTTATTTGGGTTTCAATCTTAGTTTGGGTTATTTTGAGGAATTTTAAGGACAATTATTTATGGAATGGTCTATGATGAACATTGGGTAGTACCATGGATCTTTGAAGATTTAAAAGTAGTTTCCCTTCCTATGGGATTCTTTCTTTTTTGAAGAGTTGTTTTATCTTACCCTTTCTGTTTTTGGGATAATGTTTAAAGGTAGAAGAAATTGATAGTTAATCTTTTGTGGATTATGTGATTCTCTAGAAGATGATTCTTGTGTTTTGACGAGACCAAGTTGTTTTGAATGCTCATCATTTATAGAAAAGATTAGTTTTGGTAGAAACTTATTAAAGGATGAAACTCTAAATGAAGGTAGATATATTTCCTTTTGTTTTTGTTCTATGTTGTAAATGAATTACTCAAAATTATGAAAAGGAACGTAAAACAAAAACATTGTTGGATTACGTTTCCTACTAGGTAATCAAAGACCGCTTACACACATCATATGTTTGGGATTTTCTAGTGGTTAACTTTCTCCTAAGAATGTTTTCTATCACTATCCTTTAGAACGTGATCCTTTGTTTTTTCATCCATATCCATGTTTTCCTCCACGGAATCCAAGTCTGGGTTAACAAGGGTGACCATTGTACTTCCCTTTCTTTCTTTTAAAGTAATAGTTTTTCTGACTCCTTTTCTGATGTGGGACATTCAATGTAATTTCAAAACCCAATTTTAAAAAATTGCGAGGATGAAATTTCTTAAGGGGGGAAGATAGTAACGACCCGAAATTTTGAATAAATCTTGTTTCCTAATTTTGTGTGTTATTTTATTTTATTTTTATACTCAACGAAAATGTTTCATTTGATAACATGACTATAATTAAAATGAGACCGCTGGGTTTTGTCTGTGATATGACCATTGGTCAATATGACCGTTGGAAACTAAACATTTTTATTTTTGTCTCTAAATACAAGAAATCTTGGTTAATTATTATAGAAAGAAGATTCGATGGCCTCACCCAGTAGTCTTGGACCGATCGAAGACCATCTAACAGAACATGGGAAGGAGGTAGCACCACTAGGCTTTTCTCTAGACCAAACCCAAGCTGAACATCATCGTGTGAAGCTAGAACAGGATCGCCTTTGCGAGAAGTTCAAACTGATAGTAATTACTACTCGTGTGATGTCGGCTGAGCCTCCCTCAAATTCTCTCACCTTAGCACACCTTACACTTAGGTCCTATGCTGGTGTGATAAGGAGCTATGTAAGGAGACTGTAACTGCCTTGTTTAATCCTTTGTTTTAAATAAAAATTGGGATTTCTTCTTATGATGAAGTTTATGAATTCTAAAATGACCGGATAAATATAGTATGCATATTTTTTATGAATGATAGAAAAAGGATATTTTAAAAATGTTTATGTAAACCTTAAATAATTAAAAATGTGTAATGATTTTCAAAAAATGGTCTTCTACAATTATGTTCAGTAAGAAATTTAGAGTCTAATAAGATCAACATAATTTTTTATGAATAGTAAATTATGAATAGTGATTTTACGCTTAGGATTAGTAATGTGACCAAATGGATTAGTAATATCACATAAAAAAAGTATTAATATAATCTAGGAACCTTGATTAAGAAATGTGATTCAATAAAATGGTTAAAAACGGTTTCATAAATTATTAATCAAGTATTAGTTTTTTCAGGTGAATAGTGTTTTTTAATTAAAAATTAAATTAAAAATATTTAGAAAATTATTTTTATAAAATGGATTTCATTTTTGAATTCAGAGCATCGATATTATGTTAAGGTAATTTTTGGGGATTTTTCTGAAAAAAATGAATTTTCGGTGAATAGTGTATTTATTTTAAAAATAAATTAAAAATATTTAGAAAATTATTTTTATAAAATGGAGTTCAGTTTTGAAATCAGATAATATATATTTGGTTAAGTTGAAATTTTGGGATCTTTCTGAGAATGTTGAATTTTCAGTGAATAGTAAAAATACAGTTTTAGGGTTTTGGTATGTTTAATGACATCATAACTTTGTCATGATGATATAATGAGATATATTATGGGTTGGCCGACCAAAGGTGATGAATTATTGTATGGGGGGACCATGTGGCCTAACTCCATGGGAAATACCATGGGAGAGCACATGGCTTTGAGAAAACCACTTTTGAGGTGTCCCTTGGCCATTAATGCCTTGACCCCTCACTTTCCCTATAAATACTAAGCCATAATCCCATCCATTTAGACTCCCCACTCTCCCCCAACGAAGTTCCGGTCTCATTAACTCCCATGGAGTCCTCCCAAGGTGCCCCCAAGCCCTCAAGGTCCAAACCGTTGTGTTTTAAGAGTTACATTTTAAGGTAAGGGATTCAACCTCTCCCTTTCTTTTCAAGTGATCTCTTTTATGTCATTTCTTTTATGCTCCATGTTCTTATGTTGGAGGATGTTATTTTATATTCATTATACTGTCCTTTTTATGTTCATATGATGAGAGACCTCTTATTACTCTCATTATTTCATTTTATGAAAGTTTAAGTGGCACTGTTAGGCTGCCGAAATTTTTGTAACATATTGTTTCACCATTCTCGTTTTCAAGTTCTATTTTCTTGTCAAGTCTTTCATGTTCTTTTTTATTATTTTGGGGTATGATCTCTATATCTATCATACTGAACTATTATGTTCATATTATGAGAGACCCCATTTGATCACTTCAAACTTAGTATTTTTAAGTTTTAAGTGGCGCCATTAGGCTGCGGAATTTTTAAGGGATTCGTTCACCTTTCTCATTTTTCAAAGTTCTACTTTCAGGTCAAGTCTTTAAAGTTACTTTTTATTATTTTGGGGTATGATATCTAAATATATCATACTGATCTTTTATTTTCATATTATGAGAGACCTTATTTGATCTCGTCAATTCATTTTTTGATGTCTAAGTGACGCTGTTAGGCTGCGAAATTTTCATAAGAGAAATCTTATTTTTGTCTTCCTTTCATGTTCTTCATTTCATATGGTATATCTTTAAAATTTCATTACCATGTTCTCAAGTCCTTTATATTCTTGTCCCTCTACTTTTTTATGGGTCATTTATGATTGTTTGACCCATGTACCCTCTCTTTTCAATGTTTTCTAAAACATCGTAACATAGCGGTTATGCTGCAGAATTTCCGTCTCAAAATGTCTCTCTCTTTTTCTAAAACTTGTTTTATTTTATTAAGTGAATACTCAAAGATATTTCTTCTAAATGGGTATTCTCATATATACCAAAATTTTCTATTTTAAATTTTGGGATTTACATACATGAGACCCACCATCCTTTTCAGTGGGTTTTAAAGTGACGTAAAGATCATGTCTTTAAAGCAGTTTTTAAAATGTAATGATTATGAAATGAATCCCATTTATTTTATGCTATATGGGTTATTTATGAAACGTTTGATGGTGATATATGTGGCTCACATGATAATAAAGGCAAATTTAAGGGTGCTCCCTGATAGCGCTCCAATGCATTGGGTAATGATGTAACCACTAGAGATTATAATTTTCACGATATCTTGGTGAATAACCTTGGTAATTTTCAAATGACACCTTGGGGATGGACCTTGGTGATATGGTCATGATTTTCAATATTAAATGTTGTAGCCACATCTTCAAGTTATGAAAAATGTTATTTTTATTATGATATATCTCATGATTTGTTTCTCTTGCCATAAAGTTCTTTTCATGAACTTATTGAAGTATCTCAAGTTAACATGTAAAATGTTTCTATTATTTCCCTTACTGGGCCTTCTGCTCACCCTCTCTTTAGATGTATGTCCCCAGGTTACGAGATGAACTAATGAACCTAGGATGAACTTATGTAGAATACTTTCAAGTGTTTAAGAATAATGTTTTCTATTTTCATGTTTTATGTTCCTGGTTTCCAAGACACTAAACCTTAAAGATCCTCGGTTTTGTAAAATGTAATGAAAGTTTTATGTGATAAAAAGGCGGGATGCTATAAAGGAAAAAATTTAATATCCATCATGTGGTAAATGTGGGAAGAAACACACTAGTTCCAACCTCCACCGAATATACTGCCAATGCAGGTTTGGTCCACTATGAAAATATGTAGGATGTTTCACCATAAAATCTATGGGTGTCTCAAGATTATTAAAGATCATATGGACAGATTAGATCCAAAACATTGCTTCCTGGGGTCCTCCCTCCCCTATGAATGTAGGAGGATGATGCATCTGGAACATACTTTTAAACTCAAAAATTGATGGATGGTATATAAAATACACCTTAAAATAGAGCGCATGACCCGTAGAAAGCTATCATGAAGATAAACATTCATTAGATCCAAAAGAGATACAGAGAGCTCTAGTTCAATTGTGTTAGAACTGTGTTGAATTCATCTATGTCGATGCTCAAGTCGAAGATAAAGAGGATGATTTTTTCTACAATACAAATAAACTACAAAAAATTGATATAACATCATTGTCAACATAAACATGTGTCTACAATAGAAACCCAATATTAATGGTCTCACTACTCATGGATTACATGTATTTTTGAGAGAAATATCATATCATTTATTTTATTTCTCAGTTATATCAGGCTTCATATATCACATTTATAAAGGAATGTATATATCATATTTAATGAGTATATCTCTATCATGAATAATTCTTGTTAATATATATATAACCATATGTTTCTATCATAAGTCAGGCATAATCATCTCATTCCATACTGATACATGAGTATAAATATAATGAATTAGTAAATTCAAAAATAATGACAACACACAACATGTTAATCTTATAGGGTGAAATAAAAACATTTATAATAAAAAAATAGAAAAAACATCAACCCCATCCTTAGGTACTCATATTTTTCCCCGTACATGGGTTAGATTCCCCCATGTGAAAGATCATTACTAAGTCCCGACACAACATAGTCTCCTTTCTACCTTTCGTAAAAATAATGAATATTAATAGAAAAACATATCCTATAATACCACATTGTAACATCCCATTATCTTGCAATCTATTACATGTAATAGAGGAGTTGGTTTGGAGACCTCAAGTGCACCCCCCCGCCTTCATACACCAGAGGTGGACAAATATCAGTGGGGTGTGAATATAATTGTGGGAAGACTATACCCACCGGTATGGAGTAACATAGCATCAGATGAAACAATATAAATGACATAATAAGTAACATTTATTAACAAATACATCATATAACTATGAAATAAAATTATTAAAAAAAATAAATAGAAATGGAACATGTATTGATATGCTAAGATTTAAAAAAAATTAATCTGATAACAAAACAATAAAATAATTAAATAGAAACAAGTATTGCCAAAATTATGTGATCATAAACCACATGTAAGTCCTATGTCCATACTCTATCCCATAAAACAAGATATAAATCAATAATAGGTTCCCTTACCCTGGTCTGATCCAGTATCCACGTAATCTATATGGGTAGTTATTTGGTTGATCCCACCCAATATAATCATTACAACATGGGATTCGGGAGATACCACTCAATATAATAATTACAGCATGGGAATGGGCCCAACCCCCTCAATATAATCATTACATAATAATAGTACAAAAATTAAAAATTAAATTAAATTCTCAATACCAAATCATACATTTTAAGTGTTAATTATCAAAATGAGAGTTTATATTTGAATTTGACATCATTTATATCCAAAATGTTCAAAAATCATATTAATAATAAATAATTAACCATCTATGGATTTAATATAATGAAATCGGATATGGAATCAAGAAATTATAAATACAGATTAATCCATTATCTAATTCATTTTTTAGGAACCCTGATCTTATTTTCTGGTATTTTATCTTTCTTCTGGTCATTTTTTAGAAAAGGGAAATTTCTGGAAATTTTAAAAGTACACGCCATGTACTTTCTGAGTATACTTTGTCTACTCAATTAACCTAGGTAGTCGTGTTCCTGTCATGTAGCGGCTACGCACACAACCATTTGGGGGTGACCTAGAGGCCTACTAATGCGGGGTGTGGAAACGGAAAGTACACTTCATGTAGTTCCAATGTACACACCGTGCATTTTTTTGTTTCATTAACTACACCGAGGTCACGTATGATGGAAATAACCACCTCCTTCTATGTTTGGTTCGTCCGAGAGTGAGAGAACGACACCGATCTTCATATGAGCCCCCAAACGAGCATACGATCTATGATTAGACCACCATAAATTGTGTTGGGATTGGTTCGGTATGATCTCTCTTCTTCTTGAGCTTTGTTTCCCAATTTGTATTCTTTCTCATGTTATCCTCTGTTGATCGTTTTATATGTTTTTGAAGATATTTGGCATTATAAGGTGATTCAAGACCTGAGACTCAAGTATATTGATCTCCCAACACCGAGGTATGTGTTTTGTTCCTCTCTATTGATATTCTTTGAGTTATATGTGCAAAACCCACAAATACCCATGAATAGGGTATTGTGTGTTTACCGTTTTAGCCCTATTGTTTTCCTGCTATTATTGTATTCTTGAGTTGATGATAAATGATGTGAATAGGGTTTATTGATATTATTTGGAAATTTTTTCATATGCATGATTTCTTGTTTTTACCGTTGGGTCTAGTTTTCATTTTAGGATGTTGTTTATTTTCCCATGACTAGTTGTAGGAAGGTGTGATTGTTCTGATAAGTTGATATACTTTAGACTGCTAGTCAAGTTGTTCATGAGGTTTACTTTGGTGATAAGAATTTCTATACTTGCATGACTTACACAGGGCTATGAGAACCTGGTGTATAGATCATTAGGACACTAGATATAAGGGCTTCTCCAGAGTGTCTGTTTTACTTACAATGTGAGACCATCGGGGGAATTGACCTATGTGCTTCAGTAGAGTGTATGTAGATCCTCAATGTGGGCCACATGGGGTATAGACATTGAGTGCTTACCTAGAGCACCTATAGTTACTGATACGAGACTATAGGTGGAATTGATGGTGAGTGCTTCCTCAGAGAGTTTATGCTTACGATGAACTAGAATGTTTAGACTGAGTGTACTGCCCAGAGGGTTTCTTGTGTTTCTAGGATGGACTAGAGGGGATAGGCTGTGAGTATTTCCCATAGGTTTACCTATTTGTGTTTAAATGTTTTCTTATATGATGCTTGATATATGATATTGAATGCATTGAAAGTATGAATTGCTTACCTTGGGTACTTCCATGTTTACTGCATTTATTTTCTTGTTTCCTGTCATATATTCACTGACTGTTAGGTAAAGATCTCTTGGTGGTTTCATACTCCGATTAAGTCACACACCCTGTTTGGGGCATGATTTTGGACCCAAACTGATTATATTGTTAATGGTATTGATAAGGGAAAGCAACCTTCTACTTCAGGTACTTTATTTTCTGTCGAGCGGGAGAGCAGTGGACCAATCTATGGCTTGTGATGCTGATGAGTTGTTACTTACTTTCTTTTTTACTTGGGTTTAGTAGTGTTTTATTCCAGCAATTTGATTTGTTTGGCTGTTTTCCTATACCTATGTATCATGCATCAATCATATATATATGTGTGTGCTCATGTTTATTATGTTCCAGTCTTCTGCTGTTTTATTTTGTTTGGATTATTCATGATTTCACTTTTTCTATTGCCTACTTCTGTTTTGTTACTCTACCAATGATGGAATTGTTTCTCCACTATCACACCCAAGGCCCTCACTACTAGTTGGAATCCTCTAGCATTCAGTGAAATGCGCTTGAGGCCATGTGACCAACAATGTATGGGGCGCCTCTAGGTGGCTTCCGAAACCGGGATGATACAAAATGGTATCAGAGGAATTATTTTTTTCTTGAATTACTGTTTGGAGCCTATAGCCAGGGATATGAAAGAATAGGTTCTTATTAATAAGTTGCGCCTGAGTGTATCTAACTTGTTTACAGGGAAAAGATATTCTACATCATTAATGCAATTTTTTTTCTATTTTTCCAACAATTACATTGGGATTGATTTTACCTTGAGTGATTCACACGTTTTGTGTTGTTACTATTGATGTTATTAAGGTTCTATTTTTGTTGAAACCTGATGAGATTAGGGTATTCTATTTCATGCATCATATAGGCACTAATTCGGAATCACATGTCAGGCATTCATTCCATGTGATTTAGGGTAAATTAGAAATTGCATGTTGTTTTGATAGATGTTGTGCTAGATATGCATGTAGTTGTGATGTATGCTTTGATATAACACCCACTATTTTATAGGGTATCGTTTTTGTAAGGTTTTGTTTGAATGAATTCCAAAATTTTGTTCTTGAGGTGTTATGGTCCCTAATTGAATAGAATTTGGTGGATCATTGACTTGTTTTCCTTATATATGAAATATTTAAGATTCCAATATTTGATTCGTGTGGAGTATGGGCCCTCACGGGTCAGAATTTGGCACTTAAATGTTTGTTTCACTATTTTTATGGGTTCTAGAGTAGTTTCTATGCCTTACTATCCTGAAAAACCCAGAATACACTTGTGTAGTTTTGACTACATGCCATGTGTTCTTATCTTCATGAAGAAACTTTTTCTATTAAGTAAACGTCGTGTACCGTATGTACACGCCGTGTAGTCTCTAACCATGACTCAGACTATGTGGGCGACGACACAGGGTTTGGAATATTTGGTAAGACATGTCGTGTAGAGGATTTACATATCATGTCATAGAACCATGTAACCATCCATGTAACTAGGAACACAGCTCTAAAAAATCATCTTAGTATAGAACGTGTCCTCCGGGAACACGTCGTGTAGTGTGATCCATGTAACTGGTCATGTATCTAACAACACAGGTTGGTGAGGATTATATAGTACACATTGTGTTTGGCACTAACACACTGTGTAGTCTCATTATAAGGAGAACAGTGCAGCTTCACTGTGTAGAAGGACTTGGGCAGAGGAAGAGGATTCATGTACATGCCATGTGTTAGGTGAATACGCCGTGTGTATGGGGTGTTACATGACATGTTCTGGCCGAAGTACACACTCATGTGAATGGATGAAGTGAAAACTCTGTGTAGGGGTTATACTCACTATGTAGTCATGTTTCGGAAAAACAGTAATGCATTCATTCTCATGTTCCCTTCTTACGCTTTCAGTTTTTGGTCCTTGGTAATCTTGATCTAAGGTGTGTTCTTGAACTTGTAGAGTCCTGCCACCAGGATTTCCTATGGTTGTATGCCATTTGTAGGGTAGTGATCAAAAACTAGATATTACTAATTAGGGATTAACTATATATCCTTCTGTTGTGCTAGTCTAGGTCACCTACTACTATATCAGACGCAGGTGTTGATGGATAGTTTAGGGATAACTTTATGAGGATGATGAAAACCATTTAGGGAGAACCACCTATTTCCCCGTCAATGGAAGAATTGACATGGGTCTTCCAACAGTAGCATCCATCAACTTTATCAAGGGATAGAGGACCCCAAGATATAGAGTCATGTCTAGAATCCATTCTGATGATCGTTGAGCATTTAGAGATGCCACTAGAGAGGTGGGTCAAGCTCACTACATATATGCTTCGAGACTTGGCCAAGATGTGGTGGGATGTGATCCCACATGTAGAACACTATTAGGTCAAGGCATCAGATGAGTTTCAACATATCTTCTATGACTACTTCTATCCAGAGACCTTGAGGGATAATCGAGCCTGAGAGTTTATGAGTCTGGAGTAGGGTACTCTTTCAGTTATGGAGTATTCCTCTCATTTTAAAGAGATTCAATGTTTCACCCCTATTTACGAGGTGATCAGTTATTCCAGAAAAGGAAGTTTGAGGATTGTCTGAGGAACGACATCTGATCACAGGTGAACATCTTCAGGTTGACTTCTATCACTCCTATCATCTACCAGGCGCTGATTACGAAGCACAATCTGAGGGATTCTAGAGTTGTGAGCCATGGCGTCTCTGCATCTGGTGTTAGTTTTACTCCTAATGACAGTAGGAAGCACTATAGAGAGCCTACTCATGGAGATCCATGGAGGCGAGATTCTTTTTCTTTTATTCTAGTGGTATGACACTAGTGTATGAAGAGTGGGAATATGAGGCCATACTGCCCGAGAGACCTAGTGGAGTTCCGATCATGCAGCAAAATGGGTCATCTTCAGTGATCTTATCAGATCTTATCACCAGCAGCAGGTGACATGGGTCCTTCTATGAATACTCGTTTAGGAGCAGCACCACTATTTTCTCACCAGTCTAGGAACTAGAGTTCTTCTGAATGTTCAGGCCCAGGTGGAGGTCGTGGCCATGGTAGCCAGTCTCCCGATTTTCAGTGACAATAGGGTGCATCAGTTCAGGGTGCCCCGATAGGTCACATGGCTGCGGTGCTGGTCAGACTTTTTCCGTTGTGCATACCCAAGATGAGAAGGATCTCGGCCCCTCTACAGTGTGAGGTACGATCTTAGTATCCTCGTTTTTAGCTTCTACTCTTTTCGATAAATGGGCTTCCCATATCTGTATATCTTTTGTCATTGTGGAGAGACTTGGGCCCTGCATCATTTCTTCTATTGATATATTGATGCAAGACACTCTGTTGGGGACTAGAATGGTGAGATTACATCAGTGCAAGGAGTTACCTCTAGAGGTTGGTGGGTGCCAATTTATATGGGACCTCTATATCCCAGAGATTATAAGCTATGATGTCATTCTCATAATAAACTGGTTAGTTTCCTTCAAGGTAGTTGTCGACTGTTATCACTGCATGGTGAGTTTCATATCACTAGAGGATAAATCATTTCTTCATAAGGGTGAATGGGATGTATCGGAGAGCAGAGCTGGACCTGAGCATCATGAGTTAGGAGGAGTTACAGACCATATTTCTAGTCTACATCTGGATGACCATGGGATTTTACAGATGGACTTTCCTCCAGTGGCGGGTCATTTCAGAGATCTCTTTCAAGAGGATATTTCAGGTTTGCCTCCAGAATGAGAAGTAGAAATTTATATTGAGCTTGTGCTAGAGGCATCACCTATGTCCATTCCTCCTTATTGGATGGATACACTAGTGTTACATGATCTCAAGCGGATGTTGGAGGCGTTGCATGCAAAGGGTTTCATCTGACCGAGTAATTCTCCTTGGGGTTCGCCTATCCTATTTGCAATGAAGGCAGACGTTACCCTTAGACTTTGTGTGGACTATCATAAGTTGAACCAATATACCGTCATGAACAGATTTCCCTTGCCATGGATTGATGATCTCATTGATCAGCTTCGAGCCCTTGTGTTCTCGAAGAATTACATGAGATCTGGTAACTATCATTTGTGTGTCAGACCATCTGATATACCTCTTATAGCCATCTGGAGCAGGTATAGTCTATACGAGTATGTGGTTATGCTGTTCAGTCTGATGAATGCACCTATGGTTTTTATTCCATTGATGAACCGAGTGTTCAATCCCCACTTGGATTACTTCATGGTGGTATTAATGGAAAATATATCGGTGTACTCTCACAATTGACAAAACCATGCTACCCTTCTCGAGAGCGTTTTGAGTACACTGAGAGATAATATGTTATATTATAATATATCAAAATTCCACTTTTGGATGGATCAGATTCACTTTTTGGGTCATGTTTTCTCTGAGATAGGAGTGCAGTGGACGCAGAAAATGTGAGAGCAGTAGTTTCATAGGAGCAGCTCAAGATCGTCTTTATGGTATAGATTTTTCTAGGTCTGTATGTATATTATAGAAACTTCATTCTAGACTTTTCATGCATAGAAGCACCACTGACGAGTCTGACTAAGAAGGGTGCGATGTTCTTGTGGTCATATTCTTTTGATACAGCCTTTCATGATCTGAAAGGGAGGTTGATTTCAGCAACGATACTAGTGTCGACATAGCCAGGAAAAAGTTATACTATGTACAGTGATGCTTCAGGTATCAAACTATAAGATGTACTTATATAGGGAGAAGGATTTAGTGCATATGGGTCTCGACAGTTGAGACCTCATAAGAGGAATTACACAACACACGATCTTGAGTTGGATTCAGTTGTTCATGCTTTACGTTGTTGTAGACATTATCTTCTGGCAGAGCAATTTGTAGTTTTCACTGACCACAACAGTCTCAAGTACATATTCGCTCAGTGTGATCTAAATTTGATACTGTGAAGGTGGGTTGAGTACATTCAGTCTTTTGACCTTGATCTTGCCTATATTCATGGGAAAGAAAATGCAATGGATGATGCGTTGAGAAGGAGGATTCCAATACAAGCAGTTCAGGAGGCCAGTTGGGAGTGGAACCTTATGGCTCTGTTATCTCAGATGCATTTGGAGGTGCGAAATAGAAAGGGGAATGCATTTCATTCGTCTATAGCGGTTACCTCTACCATTCATGATCGAGTGAGAATGAGGCAGATATCAGATTCAGAAGGCCTAGTCCTACGAGAGAGTGTGATAGGAGAGTACCCTATTCTGGGATGGAATAGAGGCGAGGATGAGATATTTCATTTCCAGGGGTGCGAATGGGTGCCACCAGACATTCACGAGGATTGGATGTAGGACGTTCATTCCTTAATTTGGGCAGTTCATACTAGTGTCACTAAGATGTATCGTGATCTACACTGTCAGTATTGGCGGCCAGGTATGAAGAGAGATGTTTCCTATTTCATCATGAGGTGTTCCTCCTTCCAACAGGTGAAGGCAGAGTATCAGCGACCAGGAAGGCTTTTAAAATAGTTACCCATTCCCGAGTGGAAGTGGAATTATGCCGCATTGGATTTTGTTACAGGTTTAGCGAGGTCACCTCGAGGGAATGATGTATTTTGGGTTGTCATTGACAGACTCATGAAGGTTTATCAATTCTTGCTGATCTAGGTGACCTTCAATTTCAATGATCTAGGATGATTGTACATCCTTGAGATTGTGTTATTACATGGAGTTCCACACTCTATTATTTCAGATAGAGATGCACGTTTTAATTCTCGGGTCTAGGAGGGGCTTCAGAAGGATTTGTGTACACAGATACTTTTGAGTATAGCTTACCACCCCCAGATAGATGGCCAGTCCGAGCGTACGATTCGGGTGCTTGAGGACATGCTTCAAGCATGTATTCTATATTTTTTAGGCTCTTCGGAGAAGCACATACATATTGTGGAGTTTACTTACAATAATAGTTTTCAAGATACTATTCAGATGGCTCCTTATGAGGCTTTGTACGATAGGCCATGCCGATCAACCTTATGTTGGTTGGAGGCAGGAGAGGCATCAATGTTTGGACCTCATCTTGTCCAGGAGACCACATAGTAGATAGAGTTGATTCGGAAGAGTATGGATACTACGCAGTCTTGACAGTTTCCTTATGCTAATCAATGAAGAAGACCTATGGAGTTTGAGGTTGTGGATCATGTTTTCATACGTGTCACACCGGGCTTGGGACACAAGAGGATATGGAGACAGGGTATGTTTTTACTGAGGTAAGTCAGGCCATTTGAATGTTTTGGAGAGATTTGGGAGAGTTTCCTATAGGTTGTAGTTACCTTAGCGGTACTTGGATATGCATGGCGTCTTCCACATTTCTCAGCTTCAATGTTACTTCTCAGACACGTCTCATGTCTTCTAACATGAGGAGGTTGAGTTGGAAGGGGTTTCATCTTTTGAGGAGCATCCAATCCGAATTGTTGATCGAAGGACGAAGGTATTATGTGGCCGGTCTGTTCTTCTTCTATGAGTACTACGACAGCATGAGCAAGTATATGATGAGACTTAGGAGAGGGATTCTGATGTATGAGCTCTGTGTCTTGTGCTATTCAAGGTTTCTTTTTTTTAACATTGAATTGCCATGGAAAATATGGGGATTAATTTCATTAAGGGGGGAAGTATGAAAAAACCCGAATCATCATTTCAGGTATGTTTCCCTTCTTCATGTCGTTTTTGAGAAAAATGGTAAATTTTTGGAGATTTTCGAAGTACACAACATGTACTTTCTGAGTACAAGTCGTGTACTTTATGAGTACGTGCCCTGTACTCAGTTACCACGAGTAGTTGTGTGCTGGCCATGTAGCGGCCATGTAGATGACCATGTGGGGGTGACCTGGAGGCTGCCTAATGCGGGGTACTGAAATGGAAAGTGCACATCGTGTACTTCCAAAGTACACGTCGTGTACTTTTTCCCATTAAACACACTGGGGTTGCGTCTGACGGACAGAACCACCTCCATCTAGGTATGGAACATCTGAGAGCAAGAAAACGATGTTGATATTCTCATGAGCCCCCAACCGAGTGTACGATCTCCGATTAAACTACCATCAATTGTATTGGGATCACTTCAGTATGCTCTCTTGTCTGCTTGAGCTTTGTTTCTTGATTCCTCTTCATTATCATGTTATCATCTATTGAATGTTTTAGATTTTTTTGTATATATTTGGTGTTCTAGGGTGAATCATGCCCTGAGACTCAAATATTTGAATCTCCCAACACTGATGTAGGTGGTTTGGGCCTTTCTGTTTAATGTCTCTGAGTTATGTGTTCAAAAACATCCAATAACCATGGACGTGGTATTGCATGTTTGTTGTTTTAGCCATATTGTTTTCCTACTATTCCTATACGCATGAGTTGATGATAACTAATATGAATAGGGTTTATTTCCCTTATTTGGTTTTTTTCCCATTGCATGATTGCCAGTTTTTATTGTTGGGCCCATTTTTCCTGTTAGGGTGTTGTTTACTTTCCCATGCCTAGTTGTAGGTTACTGTGATTGTTCTGAAATTCTGATATGTTGTAGACTTCTATCCAATAGTTCATTGGGTTTACTTTTGTTGATACGCATTTATATACTTTCATGACTTACACAGGTCCATGAGAACATGGTGTATAGACCATAGGGATAATAGATGTAAGGTATTCTCTATAGTGTCTGTTTTACTATCAATGTGAGACCACAAGGGGAATTGACGTAAGTGATTCTTAGAGGGTCGGTTGATCCTCAACGTTGGACACATGTGGAATAAATGTTGAGTGATTCCCTAGATCACCTTTAGTTACCGATACGAGACTATAAGAGGAATTGACGATGAGTTCTTCCTCAAAGAGTCTATGCTTATACTGAACTAGAGAGGTTAGACTGAGTGTACTACCCAGTGGGATACTTGTGTTGTTAGGTAGGACCATAGGGGATAAGCTGAGAGTACATCCCAGAGGATTACCTATTTGTGTTTACATTATTTTTTAGCTATTTCTTGATATATGATAGTGATTTCCTGAAACTGTGATTTTTTTACATTGGGTACCTCCTTGTTTACTGTATTTATTTGTTTGCTTCCTGCAATATATTCACTGACTATTAGTCATAGATCTCATGGTGGTTTCCTACTAAGATTTAGTCTCACACCCTGTTTGGGCCATGCTTTCGGGCCCAAACAGATTATACTGTTGTATGTATAGATAATGGAATGTACCCTTCTAATTCAGGTACTTGATTTTCTATGGAGATGGATAGCATGGGACCAAGCTATGGCTTGCGATGATGAGGAGTTGTTACTTTCTTTCTGTTGTACATGGGTTTATTAATGTTTTATTCCAACATTGTTATTTTTTTGGTATTTCACATGACATGTGTATCATGCATCTTTCATATAAATATGTGTGCTCTAGTTTATTATTTTCCAGTCTTCTACTATTTACTTTTGAAAGGATTATTCCTGCTTCCTCTTTTTCAATTTCTTTCTTCCGCTGTGTTACTTTCCCAATGAGGGAATATTTTCCCCACTATCACACCCAAGCCCCTCACTGCATTTTGGAAGCCTCAGGAATTTGGGGAAATGCGCTTGAGGCCGTGTGACCAACCGAGTAAGGGGTTTCTTTGGGTGGCTTCCGGAAGTGGGATGTTATAATTTAAATGAAGGGTTTCTCACTAAATCAGTATCTTAAAGCTAGGTCACTACAATTGGATCTTGAGGGATTACACATAAAAATTCAATTTATCATTTAATAAATGTAGTTGAAATTCATGTTTTATCAATTGAAATATTTCAGAAACATTTAAATATATCAATCCATTGGGTTACGTTTTAGACCACCTACCTAGAACTATCGATTCAACAATTCCTCGAGTAGGATTCCACAACAAGAACCAGGTACAGATAATCCAAACAAGGATCCCAGTTCATAACTAATTGGTTAAAAAACCAACCATTACTATGGTGAATATATTACCCATAAAATACCATAAAAAATAGAGATAAGTAAAAACCTAGAGAGAATGATTGAACCATGATTAACCACAGAAATGGGATTTCAAGAAGTGATTTAAAGGATTAAAAATCACATATAAACGACCCTAGGTTCGAGAGAGGAAAACTACACATGATTTGATTGAGTGAAACATCTACATCACATAATTAAAATTTATAGGTTAGTGACTTATACAATGGGTAATTATAGTATATGGCATGTAAAACTTATTTATGATATACATAGAAAATTACATCACCTCTGATGGTTTTTATCACTACTCAAACACTACTTGATATGTAATGTATTCATGGAATCTATTCATTTCACATAATGAACTAGGATAATGTTTTATACATGGAAATAATTACATGTCACAAAGAGTCATTACATTGTGGTTAATTTCACTATAGAAATACTTTAGCATGTTTCCCATGGAATAAGACCAAACTGCCACTAAATTCATCCAAAATCATGGAGAACCCTAATAAACCCATTTAACATGTTAATATCCTGAATCAATTTATTGAAAATAAAAAATTACCATGGCATTAATTTATTTTCCCCCAAAATGATCTTTGTCTCTCAATAAGACTTAAACACCACACCTCACACCAAAATTTCAAAGAGGGATGTACATTGAAAAAATGGGAACTTACAATGTTTTTTTCATGGTAAATATTGTAATTTCATTTTCAAATTATTAATATTTATATGAAATGTATAGTTAAAAATTTATATAATTTAGTACATAAAATATTAAACCCCTCAAATCATAAAATATTCTAACTAATCTTAATCATAACATATTAAATATTTTTAATCAATCATCTTTTATGTTTATCCTACTTGCACATGAACTACATTTGATACATTGTACAAAATTTGGTTAATTATTCAATTATTTAATTTATTAATTAAAAATGCAGTATAAATAAAACATATTTTGAATCATTATTACCTTATATAAAATTATTTATTCCCATTTATATATTGATAATATTTATAGGAAAATAGTATTGACTATCAATATCATACCCTAGATCTAGGAAATATTTTGTATACGTAAAAAAATTTATAATATTATAATTAATAATTATATATAAATATAAAATTAAATTGATAATAATTATATCTAAATATGAACGTAGACATGTCCTATTTTGAATATAATCACAGTGAAAACAATTTTTACTTTCTAAATTTTGAAAAAACAATCTATGCACACCAATAAATGATTTTTTTATTTATACTGACATAAAAATTAACAATTTATAAATGGATAATATTTATTATATATTAGGATAATATTAACATGGAAGATTCCTTCCATGCTATTTCAATGTTATATTATATTTTAGATGAAAATATAAATTTAATCAATTAAATTGAATTTGAACCAAAATTTAAATTTTAAAAGGGATTTTTAGTCAAATGGGTTAATCACCATATAAAAACATTAAATAAAAAATATTATTTTAGATTAAATATTTTAAACATATAAAGAATATAAATTTTAATCAAAATATTTTTTAAATGCTCTTATAATAAATTTTTATCGTTAAATTTGAGTACAAATAACATTGAATATTTGTTGTTTTGTCTAGTTTTTATAAGTGTTTAGAAAAATATCATTCACAAATTGTTAACATGATGATTAATTTTATCTAATTTTATTTGAAATTATTGAAGGCTATCTTTTAAAACAAAACTAAATAAATATTTATAAAATATATTTCTATAATAATGTATATTACCATTCAATTGAAATCAAGACCCATGTTCAGAAATATGTCGTAATTATTTCAACATATTTGATAATAATATTTATCAACATTAATCAATACAATTAACATTAATACGAATGTATAAATCAAATAATAATTATATTTTTATTTAAATTTTTCAAAATAAAAAATAAATTTTAAAAAATTAAATGTAACATTAAAATTAATTACTTCTTAATTCATATTCTAATCATAATAATTTTAAATGTATAATAAGTATCTAATTTATTATGTAATATCCTATGAGATATGATATGTACATACACACATTCTAAATTTAAATATGTAAATTCAAAATCATGAATATTAAGAAACCATAAAAAGTGATATATTTCAAAATATACATGGGTTTTCAGACTTTTAGCCATAAAATAAATAAGATTTATAATAATATGATATTATAAAGTTGAATTAGTATTCACTATATCTTTATTTTATTAATGTTTTATACCCAATCAAGTATATTTTAACACTCTCTTGTTTTTCATTGACCCAATGTTTCATAAAAATACATTAAAAATATATTTTTCAAAATATTGGCTCACTTATTATTTTGAATTACTTCTAATATTAGATATTATGTGATCTCTAGAGTCACATTGGCTAAATATATTGATTTCATGATACTAGAAAATATTACACAATCTTTAACATTTTTCAACCAAATATAATATTTTTCGTATACACTTTTTTTGAAAATTATTATTCATATGTTTATTTTATATAAATATTCTCTTATAATACAATTAATTTCTATTATTACTTATTTATAAATGATTAAATTTGGGAGTTTCATTCCATGGGATCTTATTTTAGTCTATATAAAAACTTCTTCCAGTGAGAAACCATATTTCATCATACTTCAATTGAAATCCATTAAGTTATTCAATATATTATTCATCCTTCTAACCACCATATTAATAAACATGTGTAATAATCCAGTTAAAATATTATATATCTTATATAGAGTATATTATGTAGAATATAAAAAATTCATCAATCCTAATCACTCAATGAAACTCATCCACATCAATTCCTTAAATAATAGATTATCAATTAAAAATAATATTATATATGATTCGTTATACTCTATAATTGTCACCTTGTTTATTTTTAGTATTCTAATTGGTTTTAATAACTTTATAAAAAATTATATTTTCTATCATATCTTGAATGTTGTTATATTTAATTTTTTCACATAAATTCCTCATATCATTTACAAATTATTCCTTCTTTTCGGTCTATTTAAATGAGTAATGATCCAATTGACAAAACAGTGTTAATATATAAAAATTTTTATAATTAAATTATAAATAGATTTTTTATTATCAGCTATATTATTTGATTCAACCACTTTAACCCTTCTTTTTTTAACATGAATAATTAATTCATATCATTTTTTTTAATTTTTTTCAACATATAAATTTATACATGCATTTTCAATAACATTTTTCTAATAAATTTTTAAATGCATTTTTTTAGTTTGTTTTTTGTCTTACTTTTGAGATTAAACTTCAGGAAAATTTTTAAGTGAATTTGATTAAATAGATTAAATGTTATTAAATTTATGATGTTGTGAAGTGGAAATAATGATATGGTTCATTATTAAGGGAAATTCAACCAGAAAAATGGTTATAGTGGAAGAATTAATAGAGGGGATGTATTTTTTCCACACAAAATGTGTATACATTTTCAAGGTTTAGATCCTGGTTGGATCTATATATGGAAAGAAGTAAGATAACCATCAATGATATAATTTTAATTTCATGGTTGAGTTATTATAGGAAGGATTACCACGGGTGGTATGATTATGAATATGTAATTGTGATGAAGATAAAATATATTAAATATAAAAAATATGAACATGTTATGTTGTTGGAGAAATATAATATTAATCATATGACGATATATGGTATTTTATATATTGGATTAACCAAATGGATATTTTATTTCCAAAATATGATGAAAAAGTATTGTTTGATTTATTTTTAATGAAAAATTGGATGTATATTTTTAGATTAATGGAGTTTTATAAATTGTGTGAATCTATATTTTTAAAACAAGGAGAAATATTTTCGAGTGATGCGAAAGGTTTTTCACATAAAATATAAAGTCTATGTTGAATTTTCTATAGTTATAATTATAGAGTGAAATGTAATGTTATAAAAATATATTTATTGAATAATTTAATTTTTAAAAATGTGTCATGGAATTGGATGAGAAATATGGTAAATCAATATTTTAAAGAATTGTTTTTGGATTTATCGGTTTTATGATAGAATTATTGGGGATATGATTCATGTAGATATATGTTTAGGAACATATTTACTACCTAACATGGATCAATAATTTAATTCTAAAATAGGTATGGTTTTTTATATTTTATTCCAATATTTGTAATGATGTGTGACTGAATATTAATGTTATTTAAATTTAAATTTTCTTTTTTTGTTGAATTTTTCATTCAATAATTCTTCGATATCTATTTTTCATTATATATACATGATCAGTTTCTTATGGATTGCGGAATTACCATGTAACACATTTAATATTGGCAGAAATAATTTATTGATCATAGATTCTATTTAAATTTTTGTATTTAAATATTGATTTAGTTTATTTGATTATTCGATATATCAAAGGAATTGATAAATAGAAAAATGAGTTAGAAATAAGAGAACAAAAACTAAGGCCATGAGATTTTTTTATTATCTAACTACAGTAAAAATAAATCTATATTTTAAATACATATAGTTTATACTTCTTTACATGATCCAAGATTTTTAAATTTTCATTACACCATTATTATTCATACATCTCCTATGAGTTTCATATTTAATTTTAAATCCTTCAAATCAATAGATTTGAAATTTGAACGAAAAATTTATCTTCTTGATTAATAGTCTAATTTGGTTCAGCCATGGAATTGAGCTCTACAATTCCATTATAGTTTGATTAATAGAGATTTTTCATAAATTATTAATCTTAATTCACCATGATAATTAATGAATCATTATTGGATGCCATCTATATCAAATTATAAATACCCATGTTGTTAATTTTTTATATATTCGTTTAAATTACACTTAATTATCACATGCATGATTTTATATTGATTAGGTAAAATATAAACAAATTTTGAACTCTTAATCTATAGTTTTAAAATATCTACTTTCAATAAATTTTATTAATAATATTCCAAAATATTATTAGCTCATTATTTTCCTCGAATAAAAAAATATATTCATTAGTTTATAGAATACAAATAATTTCATTGATTTCATTCCAAATTTCTAATGAAATAATTTATTTAAAACTAAAAATGTGTTCATGGTTTTGAATCCTTCTATATCATACAACATTACTTTGATCCTTAATACCATTATTGAGTAATACATTATATTGATTTGAAATAAAACCTTATGTCTATATCAAAAGGTGTCCAGATAAACCAATTCTAAAAAAATATTTTTTAGGGATCAAATACCATTTATCTTTTATAAACATCTAAATTATTTATTGACCCCATAAAGATGTGAAATCCATCTTTATGTCATGTTTCCCAAGATAATTTTTAACTTCTATTAGACATTTCCAAACCATGATAATATTTTCATAGATAGGGATAAGTTTGATTTAGTTATGTCCTTTTATTTTAAATTTCCATTCCTTGGAAACAAAATATTTATCATATTAAAGAGTTATTAATTCACTATAAATAAAACTATCACACATCCATGTGAACATATGAATTATAAGAGATCCCAACTCAACAAGATTATATATTCCCTTGATATGGATTAAAAATAATAAAATACAACAAAAAATAAACATGAAAAAAATATTTTTGGGAGGATACAACAATTAGGATATGACCTTAAAACTTTGTAGAACTATGATGTATAAAACATTGAATGTTTTTCAAATAGCACTTAAAGAAATAATTAATTTTTATGTAACAAGTTAAGAAACATTCACCATTTTCTTCAAAACATGTAACATTTCTTCCTTCTCAACTTCCACAAATATAATATTCAAAACCTATCATCATGTTCCTAACCAATAGTATGTTGTAATCTATATGGATATCGAAAGGATTCAGTATCATATATCTCATACCAATTCATTAGACTGATTACTCTGTCCACTAATATAAGTCTGTTTGAATACCACTACAACAATTCTGAACAACTTCTTCCCATTTCCTAAATTATTAGTATGGTTTCATTGTTTGATGACCCAGTATGGTTTGATAACATACATAATATGATCATAATCCTATATCTTCTTATTGTAGCTAAAAACCCTCCTCATGAATGCCCAATCTAGAAACACCTAAACTCAAGAAATATCCATCTCCTTCTCTTATATCTACACCCATAAATTGTAAAAGTGTAAAACATTACAAATTAGTTACACTAAATTTGATTTAGGTGTGAATATAAAAAGTTCTCAAACATTACCCAATTTCATGAAACATAGAATTACCTTTAGTTTGGGATAAATCATTGACATATTCCAATATTCTCTAATCTTTTTGATTATTCTCAAAATATCTTTAAATTATCACAATTAATACATTTCTGATTTTATATACATTCCTTAGTATGAAAATGATTGTCACGAAGATTTCCTCATTATGAAATAGGTATATATATTTCCGCATATACTTTATTCCCTTTCACTTCACCTGTTGAAATATAGAAAATAAAATGTCTTCCCTTTATTATTCTAGGAAGAATCTAAAAACAAACTCTTCAATATTATTCTATGTACCAACTGTTAGATATTGAGAGTTGAAATCATGCTTCCACAAAACATTTTTTCTACCTAATTAAACCCATTTCATATTTCATTTTCCATAAAAATAGTATCATCTAATAAAGAATAATTAACATCCTCTGTAACACTTCACAATCAGCCACAAACTCTCTTGTTAATACATTTTCATTATTTTTGAAATTTTTCAAAACATTTCCCTTTTACTTATTTTAATAAAACTGATGATGAAAAGTTTTATGAAGTTATCGGTGTCATCCTGCGTCTGAGGGATCAGACCCAACTGCACTTTGATAATCATTTTCATCACTATTCTCAAGACTCTTAAACAATTTGATAACATATCATAGTTATTCTAGGTTGTTCACCCCATGGGAAATGATTCAGATTAGAAATAATTGATGACACTATTTTCAAATAATCTATGATCCAATTTTTCATCTGTCCCTATAACATCCAAAAAACAATTCTACCTCTAATTTCTTTTTCAATAATCACTACATATTATGAATGATTTCAAGAATACATTGATGATCGGTGTCACATGTGTTAGATAGACTAGTTTAATCATAAATATCGTTTTATACTATGATATTGTTATGAAAATATATACCTTGTGACTTATTAGTTTGACTAGAAACAAGAATCTCTATCATCTCATGTTTCTAACAAATTCATCAAAGCCTTTTTATAATTTTTTTAATCAGTAATATTACATCATTCAAGTAAGGTTGGTATATTTTTCATAATAAACATTATTGTTGCACAAAACTCATATTGTATCATGAATTATTCATGACCATGACAAGTATTACAATCAACACAAAATCATCTAACTTACATTGAAATATATGTAACATCACGCCCTTTCCAAAATATTCATTATTTCCAACTAAACCACAAACTAATTGGCAGAACATGTTCTCCCATGTTCCATTATAAGTTATGCTTCACTTGTTTCTCAGTCAACATATGTCTTCTCTAAAATTATTAACAACAATAAATAATTATATTTACATTAGATCCATTTATACACTTATACTCTTCTATAATTCTTTCATAACATTCTCTTTAGACTCGAGGTGAGTCTGATGAGTCTTTTCATCTTGAATAATTATTCACATACTAATGTAATTTCTTTACTAATTGTCAATTAATTTTATCATTATGATTTCTATTAAAATAACTAAAATTTATAATGTGAGGTAATTTATTTTGTTTGATAAAAAGTAATATTTATTCAGCACAATCTAATTTCATGTTTCAAAAAAACCTCACTTCATCTTGGTCCCAACACTATTGAGAAAAATTAAACTCTATTTTCACCATAATGTCTTTAGAGTAAATCTAGACTAATTTCTACCAAACCTATTACAATTTTTAATAAAAATAAACACTTATTTATTTTATTATATTAGATATATAAATATATTCCCTCTATAGTTATGAATTAATAGTATAAAATATATCTCATATTTGGTACAATATTTTTCCATAAGAACAATCTTGATTATGTAAACATTAACAAGAAACATTCTATTTTTTATGTTACTTTATATAAGTTTATAAAATTATTTTCATTTATATATGTTTAATATTACATGATTAATTAACACTTATAATTTTGTACACCTAGTTTATTACTGAACATTGGTAAATTATAAATTTTTTCTATTTAATATAACCTAATATCCTAATAATATCTTTCAAAAAAATGAAAATATAAAACTATTTACCAAATTAGTAGCATAAATATTTTGATGAGTTATATTTTCTATGTATAAGATGGCCACTATATTATCCCTTCTTACTAAACATAACTAAAGTGTATGAGTTATGACTTTTGATTGAACATAGAAAATTTTATCTAATTCCATCAAAAAACAATATTTTTTATTTTTTATTTCTTCTATAAAAATATTTATTTCCAAAATAAATTTTCTTTTCATATCCAAAATATTTTCAACTTGTAAAATTCAATTAACATACAAACTTAAAATTTTTATAATCTCAAATATTTTATTCAAAATCTATAAATAACAACTTCTATAAATATATTTTCAATTTTTAAAATTTTTTCAATTGGAAATCCAACATGATATAATTTTACTCCTTTTCATTAATATAAAAGAAATAACCAACATATTTTTGTATTTATAATTGTAATAATTTTTTTATGTATTTACACAACCAACATTATCCTCCTAAAGAATTAAAATATTACACTCTGGTGACATAGTTTTGGATAAGTTGTTTTCTTTTTATTCAGATATTTTTGGCACCATAATCCGGTCTTATTTTCAATATATAAGATGTTTTATAGATGTAACAAGATCATAATAAATAATATCCATTATATTATTAATTCATTTTATATGAAAGAAAATATATATTTTTTCATAGTTATCTACAACACATGGATCTACTTCCCAAACCCCATCATGCTCCTCCATAATTTACCATTATGCGACTAAGGTAACCAAAATATTGAAATGCAGTTCAGGGAATTAAATTTTTAGTATTTATCCACATATATGCTAATAATAGGATCGATTCCTAAAAAATGGATATTTATTTAAAAGATTATTATCCAGTTTCTCATACACCATTAATTCAAAAATGTTTTTTAGTGTTACTTTATGTAGATTTTAATGGCATTACAATGCATCAATGTATATTATTTCACATGTAAGTAGTTTTAATACTCTAAAATTATCAAAAATATTTTTTAATTGACATAAAAATGTTAATTCACATCATTAATTTTATATTCACTAGATATATTTCATTTATTTCTACAATTTATTTAAAACAATATTTATTCTCCTAGTAAAAATATCATTTTAGAAATTATATTTTTTAAAATTTCCCCTCAAATTTTTATATAAATTTCATTAATTTTTAAATAATTTTCTTCAAAATTTTGATTGAAATATATCTTTTCTCCTCCATTTCCTAAAATGTATATTTTTTCGTAAGCATCTTATTCCAACCATGTGGTTTTTTCTTCAATTTTAACAATTTTTTTTAATTTTTTTTTTCAATAAATTTTCAATTTCTTTTGTTATTCATATTGTATGAATATAATTTTTCATTTAAATATTTGAGATCACACTTTATAAATATCAACATATTTATATTCATCACTACCATTAATAATAATATCTATCATATTCTCCTTAACTAATATAAATTCATATTCTTCTCATTTATAAGTAGAATCAATACCACATTATTTTTTCTATATATTCTTCCCCTTTGATTCATTGTTTTATTTTTCAAATATATTAGTATTTGACAATTTTACCAAAATAAATATTTTAATGGTTGTAGTTATGTTTCATAAACTAATTCTAGATCCTTATATATTCTCAGACACCAAAAAATAGACTTTGTAACCTTATTAAATTTAAAACAATAAAAATATAAAATACAATTAAATATTTAATTTCCACTTTTATTAGTAACATACCATTTATCCAACACTATGAGGTGAGGTGAGTTAGTATTGATTTAAATTTAATGAATTCTAATTTTTTCATCCCTTTCACCTCTTTAGTTATTTAGTAATCATATATATATATATATATATATATTGGTTAGTATATGGATATAAAATAGGAAATGTACTCAAGGAATAACCAATGATTGTTGTTGATTTTCACTTCCCATATGATGACTAAATCTATGGTAAATTGTGGTCATTATCCTCTATGTAGAGCTTTCTTATTGTTATCTATGAATGCATAAGGAATTTTTTATCCTTAGACACATTTTCCAACAATAGACATGGTATATATAATGACTAGGGGTTTTTCACTTTTTAAAATTTATTGGTATTATATTTCCTTAAATAAAGATAAAAAATGATGGATCGAGTCCACCTGGATAATATGGTCTGATCTTTTTCTTCACTTGCAGCAACAATCTATACTAACTAAGTGAAATTTAGACTTATAAATTATATAAATACAATGGGATAAAATCCTAACTTTTGTATCTAATATTTTTTAAATATTTTTATTTTATATGGAATATATATTTATTTTTTCTTTTATTCTTATTCCATAGTATATGAGATTAATCCTTTGAATATGGAATTGTTTCCCCATTTGTATCTCTATAATACTTATTGGTACAGAATCGATGATGTATAATGCTTTTCACTTCTTCATTTTTTTAACTAGTATAATATTAGTTTTGTAAAAACAAAATAGATATATTTAATTATTTTCTCTACTCTTCTCAAAAATATTGTTTATATTGGTTTAATATTTTCCATTATATAAAAAATTATATGAAACTCCTCAAATAAAAAGCATCAGGTCTCTTTATTATGGTATTATCTTCTTGAAGACTCATAACAATGTTTCAATAGTTATTATTTATTCAACAATTCATAATATTTCACTCTATTTCAATAGCTTGAAAACATTAGTCTTCATGTAGCAAATGATTCCAATTATCTTTTTTAAATGATTTAAATTTAATTTTCCATCAATATCTATATTATCAGTAGAATCAAATTATATATAATTATTCCATGATATAAACCCATTTTTGAAACTCCAAATATGAAATAAAATGAATTTTTTGTATTTAAAAACCTTAAATCATGATTCATATATTCTCCATCATTCTTCATTTCATTTATTCATCTCTAAATCTTGGATTAAGCAATATTATTTTTATTTAAAATATGTGGAAAGGAATCATTAAGATTTTATATCATAATTATCAAAATGAATCCTGAACATAATGTCCTAAAATATACTCATAATTCATACAATCATGATTTTTATATGGTTGTATTTTCCATTACCACCACTTTGAGGTCACCTATGACATTGAGTGGACCTTATTTATAGTTCATCATCCCACACAAAACACTATAGTTTATTTTTCCTTGGAATTCCATTTTGAAACATAAAATCCAACTATTATTTTTCCTATAGTATATCCAAAATAATTATTCCATTATATAGTGATAATGATCTTCTATGTAATATAACTACTCTTTCTTGTCGTGGTCTGCCATGAAAAAGTTCTAAATTTTGCATATGTTAACAAATTTTTCCATATACTCCATCTTTGAGTTTATATCAACATGATTCGTGTATAATTTGAATCTGTATTTTTATTTTTAATGGATAAAAAATCCACAAAATTATGATGAAAAATATCTTCATCGTCAAATAGTGTATCTATTAATCCTTTTCATCACATCAAATCAAACACTAAAAATTCACTAACACTAGAAATGACTATTCCTTTTGAGATCAGTCATATAAAGTGACCATGTCTTTCAACCGCAAGGAGGGATTCAATCTAACACATGAACATTCCATATTCTAGTGATTAATAACTATGTGAATCCTAAAAGATATGGATTGGATGGAATACATATATATATATATAATTGAATAGATGAAAAAATGGTTGTTCATACCTTTCCTGACATACCATAGAGTTATGATGATATTTCATGAAGAAACACAAGATCATAAATATGTAGTAACTATTGACTTTTGAATGTTGTCTATGAATATCATGTTTAATTTTTATGTTGAAAAACATCATGAAAAACTGATAAATTACATATTACAAGGAACACTACAAGAAAAACATGTTATGTAGTATTGGACGATGATTATGAAATTTTCCTCATAATCTATGTGGATTATAATATGTTTAGGAATCTAAATTTCTTTCTATATATGATAAAATATTTATGAATTATTATTGTCCCTTTTCATATTTTATGAATGTTTCATCAACTACTTTTATAATATATATATAATGGTAGAACATACTTATTGTCTACTTTTCCATAGACCAATGTTAGTGGAAACACATTTAAGCTTCCATTTATTCCTTTTAAATTCAATAAAAAGTACCATCATTAGTTGGAAATTCATTTAAATTCTCAACATAATTAAAATTGATAGATTCTTTTCAAGAAATAAAATATAATTTTATATTTACATCATTCACGTTTCCTCTATCATTTAATAAAACTAATGTTTCTATTTCAACAATCTCCCCATTTGAATTTTTTGTCTATATGGATGCTATAAATAGTAATGTAAATATGTGATCTCAAATGATTGTCTCAAAATCATAGAAGATCTAGAATAAATTATGATGAAATTTAAAAATAAATCATGTGTTTCTTGTTCCTTAATTAATCATGTAAAAAATAAGATCCCTCGGTTGGATAAAATAAAATAACATATTCACCACTATAAAAAATAGATTTGATGAATATTTGTGTGATTCGGATGTGTATATTCGAACATTACACTACATTTTATAGGTAAAACTAGGTGATTTGAATTTTATAACCCAACTACTCACATTAATTTGAATTTAGGTTCCAAACTATTTCTTGACTAAATATGTTGTATTTTTCATGTTCACATTGAGGGGAATTTGTGGGGATTTAAATAAAATATTTATAAACAATGAATAAACGTATGAGATAATAATAATTACCAATATAAAAAACACTATAATGGTACATTTTTTATAATATTAATCAAATTAACATATAGGGAATGTAAAAACCATGATGAAACTGAAAAGGCTATTAAAACTGGATAGTAAAATGAAAAATATACCTATCACGGAAAAATGAAATTAATTATATACATATTATTATTTAAATAAATGAGAATACATTTATCAATAAATAAAGAAAATTACCAGATTTTTATTATCTAAAAAACTCGAATCATAAATATTATTTGATAATAAGATCACACATGATGAGGTAATGTTCTAGATCATTAGCTGAGCATGAGTTTATCTTTAGAATATTCTATATTCCTACAAATCATAAAATTTTTAAATCCATTGAATGAGATTTAATTTTTTTCATTTAGAGAAGTATGTCTACTCATTCTATCACCCACTATTTTTACAAATTTTTTCTTACATTATTGGTTATAAATTCATATAATCACTAAAATGAAATTATAAGTAATGTAGTTAAAATTAAAGATAAGTTTGAAATCAAACCTACTTTTTGAACATGAATATTTTAAATCTACATGAAAATTTAACGAAATTTTGGTGTAATTTTTAGTGAATATTTAAAATAATTGATATCAAAATGTTATGTCATCCTATATACCTGTGAATAAAATGAGGGAAATATAACTCTAAAAATGTGGATATCCTCGATGCCAAAATGATAGAATTTTATTTTATAAAATATTCATGGGACAATTAAATATATAGTGGAATACTGTATGGGAAATTTCATAAGAATGAATTGATATCATCCCCTAAATGGTATTGTTTTTATTTTTATCAAGAAGGGGAATCAAAGAATATTGGATGAAGTTGATTATGAGAAAATTGGATGGAAGAAGGAAATTAAATAACATATTTACATGAAATATTATTGCATTCATATTGAAAAAAATTAAAATGGGGGAGGTCAATGAAACAAAATTATGAGTTGTCATAAATTATGGAGGAAACATGAATGTTGTAAATATAAAATGATATTATATTTCTTGAAAACAATCTATAAAAAATATGTACATTGATATGGTTAATGAATTTCCTATTAATTATGATACATTTTATTAAGTATTAAAGTAATACCTTGAAGCTTAAAAGTGTTTCCTCTAACACTGGTCTATAGAAAAGTAGACAAGGAGGATGTTCTACCATATATATATATGTAATGGAAGTATTCGATGAAACATAAATATAATATTAAATGTAACTATAATAATTACTAAATATTTTATCATGTACATAAATAAATTTTGATTAATAAACATAAAATAATCCCCAATGATGATCAGGAATATTTTCATAATCATCAGAAAATACTATATAAACATGATTTCCAGGTAGTGTTCCCAGGAATATGTAATGTATCATATATTTATTCACAATTTTTTCCTATAAAAAAATTTAAAGTGATATACATAGTCATCAATCCATAGTCAATGTTTTTTGTATTTTTCTGATCATGATTTTCTTCATGAGGTATCTTTATAACTATATGGTGAGTCAAAATACATATAAAATCTGATTGTTCTTGTATTCAATTTTGTATCTCTATGTCTTTCATACATAACATCACTTTTATGCTTCAAATAGTCAATAACCACTAAAATATGGAGTCTTCATGTGTTAGATTTAATCCCTCCTTGCGGTTGAAAGACATGGTCACTTTATGTGATTGATCTCAAAAGGAATAGTCATTTCTAGAGTTAGTGAATTTTCAGTGTTTGATTGGATAGAAAGATAAGGATTACTAGATATAATATTTGATGTTGAACATATTTATCTACATAATATGGTTGTGTTTTTATTAATTAAAAATTATTATACTGATTCAATTTATACACGAATCATGTTGATATAAACTCAATGATGGATTATAAGGAATGATTTTTTGTCATACGTAGCAAGTAGAGATATCTAATAGGAGACTATAACAATCAAGAGTAGAAAATATTATATAGATGATCATTATCACTATATAATTAAATCATTATTAAGGCTACATTATAGGAATAATAATTGATGTATTTTTTGTTACAAAATAGAATGTTGATGAAAAATACACTATAGTGTAGGGAGTAGTGTTATGAACCAAAAATGAGGTCTACTCAATGTCATAGGTTACCTCAAAGTGGTGGTAAATAAAAATACTACCATAGAAAAATCATGATTATATGAATTATGAGGATATTGTATGACATTATGATAATGATTCATTTAGAAAATTATGATATAATATCATAGGTTTTATATTCCATATGTTTAAAATAAAAAATATGTTGTGGAATTTAAGATTTGAAAATGATGAAATGGAATGAAAATTGATAGAGAATATATGAATTATGATGTAAGGATTCTAAATACTAAAAATTCATTTTATTTCATATATGGAGTTTCAAAAATGGGTTTATATCTTGGAATAATTATATAGAATTTGATTCTAATGATAATAAAGATATTCATGAAAAAATAAATTTAAATCATTTCATAAAGATAATTGGAAACTTGTGCAGCACAAAGACTAATGATTCTAAGTGACTTAAAGATATTGATTATTATGAATTATTGAAGAACTAAGAATTATTTAAAATTATTTCTGGGTCTTCAAAAAGATAAAACAATAATAAAGAGACATGATGTTTTTTATTTGAGGAGTTTCATATTTAGAGTTTTATAATAGAAAATATTAAACCAATATAAAGAATATATATGATAAGAATTAAGAAAGAATTTAAATCTTTTTATTTTGTTTCTACAGTACAAATATTCTACAAGGTAAAAGAAAATTATGATGTCAGAAACAGTATACATCCTTGATTGCATACCACGAACTATCAAAGAGATATAAAGGGGTAACCAATCCTATATGAAAACGATTCATATCATGTACTAAAGAATAAGAATAAAAGAAGAAAGAATAATATAATCCATTTAACATTAATCTATTTAAAATGTATTAGATATAGATTTTAGGATTAAATCCTACTACATCCATATGTTTTATATATGTCTAAAGTTCACTTAGATAGATGACATTATTGTTTCATGTGAGGAAGAAGATCAATCCATATTGTCCAGGTGGACCCAATCCATCAGAGTTGATCATAATTCTAGGAAGTATAATACCACTATTTTAAAAACAAAAAACAACCCCGATCATTTTTTGTACCAGGTCCATTCTTGGAAAATTTGTCTAGGGCTAAATAATTCTTTAGGAATTAAATGATAATTGAAAAGAAGCTCTACATAGGGGATAATGTCCACAATTTACCATGTATTTGGTCATAATTTGGGAGTTAAAAATCATCAACATGCATTGGTGATTACTTGACTATATTTCTTATTTTATATCCATATACTGACCAAAGGAGGTAGAGACAGATACAAATACCTATACATATACATACATATAAATATATATATATATATCTCTGATTACTAAATAAGTAAAGTGTTGAAAAGGAAGAGAAAGGGAGAATAGATTAAATGTAAACCAATACTGATTCACCTACCCTCATAGTGTTGGGAAAAATAGTAGGATACTAATAAAAGATGAAAATAAATATTTAATTGAATTTTATATTTTTTATTATTATAAATTTAATAAGGATATCAAATTTATGGCTAGGTGAGCGAGAATATATATGGATTAAGTATTGGTTTATGAAACATCAAGAAAAAGATTAAAATGATTTAGTTAGAGAGAAACTGTAAAATACTAAATCATTTAAAAATTATAACAATGTTTCGAAGGATAATAATTCATATAAAATTATGGTGGTATTGAATCTCATTATAAATTAGATGAAAATGAATTTATATCAAATGAGAAGGATTTTATAGATATTATTATTAATTATATTTTTCAATTAGAAGAACTTGACTTTTATTTAAAGGGTGATCAAAAATATTTACAGGAAAAAATATATTCTTATAATATGAGTATCAAATGAAATTGAAAGTGTATTCAGATAAAAAAATTAAAAAAAATTAAAAGAGAAGAAAAAACCACATGGTTGGAAGAATACACTGACACAAAAATATAAATTTTAATAAATAACAGATAAATGTTGTATTTCAATCCAAATGTGGATGAGAATTATATTAATAGTAATGTAATTAATATATGAATTGAATAGAAATTTAAAAATATTTAATTTAAAGAAGGGTATTATTTTATTAGGAGAATAAACATTAGATAGAAATCAATGTTGTAATTTCTTGAATGATATCTAGTGTATATAAAAATATTGATGTTATTGAACATTTTGATGTTAATTAAAAAATATTATTGATAATTTTAGACTATAAAAACTTATAATATGAGAAATATTATACATTCATTCATTTAAATTCCATTAAAATAATTATATAGTAACACCAAAACAAGATTTTTGAATTAAGGGTGTAATAGGAAGTGGAAATGAGTTCTCTAAATAAATATCTAATTTTAAGGAATCAAGTCTGTTAATAGAATCTATGAGGAGAAATACAAATAAATTATTTCCCTGAATTACTTGTCAATATTTTGGCTACTATAGTCCCATAATAGAAAATTATAGAGGATCATGATGGGTTATTGGAAGTAGAGCCATGTGATTTAGAAAAATATGAAAAACAATATTTCTCTTCATATCAAATGAATGAATCATATAATTGATATTATTTATAGTGATCTAATTAAATCCATAAAAATATTGTGTCAAGTAAATTATACCATGTTATGGTCCAAAAAATATTTGAACAAAAATATAACAAATTATCCAGAACAATATTTATGGAGAGTAAGGATATTGTTCTTGGTTAGATCCGACCAAATAGTACGGATGATTTCCAAATGCTATTGAAATCCTTACATCCCAACTATGTGAGGGTATTTTTCTCGGTTATATCCTACCACATGGTTTATAAAACTATGAGTACAAACTATGTACCCTGTTAAAATGGATAAATTAACATCCCTAGAACAATTCTTTATGGGGAACCCCATATCTCTCCTTTTTCCCTTATTTCACCATCAGTTTCATGTTAGTAACCCCTTTTATGTATTTTATATTTGTAAATTTAAAGGGAGATGTTTGAGGGATTTTAGAAATGTATTTGACTATTTTGTGGTATTTTCATAAAATGAATAGTTGGTGCACAATTTTAGAATATAGTGTAAGGAAGATATAAAACCATGCATAGTGTGCCTTTGGCAATAAGGAAAGTGCATGGTCGGCACATAAATTGTTCAAACCCTATGTCCAACAAGAAAAATCTATGCATATTTAGACATTTGGAATGAGAAATTTTGGGGTTCGGTTTTATTACTATGAAAGGAAACCATGTGAGGTTCATCCTTGAGGTAGTGGCTTTGACATGGTTAGAGCATAGTTTTCCAAACTGTGTCACTAACTATGCATGGATTGAATATTAGATCTGAAAAGTGTGGATATCAAACGTTTTGGTCTTTAACTCCCTATGTTTTCTTCATATGTGTCCTTAACTCTATATTTTATCTTCCCAACGTATAAGGAATCTTTTACCATTGATTAAAAGGTGATAAGAAGGCTTGTCATGGTGGTTTGATGCTAGATGCTTATGGTAATCCACCATTCTTGGTAGTTCATAATGGTTTTTCTTTGATCCACTTCTATATCATTCTCTCTTTTTCTTAGATATACATCCACAATGGTAAGATATAAGTTATTTGATTCCATATATGATTATATTTTTATTTCTAAATGACATAGTATGATATCTAAGGTGGGTTCATGGATACTTAGCCCGATTTCATTAGTGATTTTCATGTTTTTTATATTTATTTCCAATTTCTCAATTTAGTTGTCTTCACTGTTAATTACTCTATTCAGAATAGGAAGTCATGATTTAAAATTGATTTCTTAACTTGAAATTGGCTATGAAATTTATATGAATTTCTTGTTGAAATTCTAATAGAGTAACGGTGTTGGAAATTGTGAAATATGGTGTTTTGGTTGGAAAGTGTATTTTGTAACCTTTATTTAAAAATGTGATTTTAAAAATATTGAATCTTTTCTACTAGGAAAAAAAATTCCAATAAAAATAGTTTTCATTTAAATTTGTTTTAACACACATGGGGTTGGCATGGTTGTTTGGAATATGTTTATATGCATTGAAATAGATAAGGGCATGGAGTACCCCCATTAAAAGGTTAGGATGGATAATGGTGTGAAGTAACCCCATCAATATATCCCACTAATTGATTACTTAGTGAAGGGTTTACTCACCATTTTTTAGTATATTTAGGTCTTTGTTAAATAAAATGATAAACGTGTGGTTTTGTGTAATGGAATGAGTTATGAAAAAAATAAAACATTAGATATGGGTTTTGAACATTCACAAGTTCATTTCCATGGAGATTATTATTATATTGAGAATATAGTTATATTGGAACTTGTTTTTATTTTGATATAAACTTTAATAGAAATTAATTTCATGATTTTTTTATATAAATGTTCTAGATTCTTTTATCCAATTGTCCTGAGTAGGGAATTCATTAGGAAAAACCATTTAATTTTCAATACTAACCCCTACTTCTGAATATTAGTTCTTTTGTAGATGTTGTTTATCAAGACATGATGAATTAAATATATCACACATATATAGATGTACTATGTGATACATGTGTTTTTTGTGTGTTAGAGCATAGAGTATTTTTGGTTCAGGAAGTTGTCGTTGGATTCATTTAGTTTTGTAGTATTATTACATGTACATCGATATTTTAGTCTTTAGTTGTGGATTATTGGTTACAGTTTCATTATGGATTAATGAAATTTTAATTTGTCTTTAATTTTAATCATGCATAATATGTTTTTTTTTGTTTTTGTCAAGTTTTTTTGGATATTTTATTTTCAAATGGGAATTTTTTCCAACATGTATTGAAGCCCTTAAGTATTTATTTATATCTGGTAGCATTTTAGGGATCTATCTTAAGGCCATGTAATATCCCACTTCTATATCAATATAATGATAAGGGGAGGGATGTTATAATTGGTATTATATTTTATGTCCAAAAAACATTTTTTCACAATTGGAATCCCTTTTATTCGGTCCAAAAATCTATTTGAGAAGCATGGAATCAGCCTGGTCATTATATGTTTCAAGAAAAATTTTTATTTAACATGGTATAGTCTTTTAGTCTTGGATTTGAAATAATTATGGTCTATTACCTGAGTTGGGGATCCTATAAATAAGTTTGATTGTCGAGACCTGTAATAGAGAAAACAATAATATATAGCTAACATTTTTATGTAAATTCACATTTTTATAGAGTTGGATACATAAGTCTTTTTGAGACACTGATAGGATTTTTAATTTCATTTTCATGGGTTTGGATAATGATATGAAGATGACATGCATTAGAGGTATTAATTCCCACTAGGATATCATATGTCATTTCGAGTAATGATTTTTGTCATAGTGAAATGTATTGATTTCTAAAAAATGATCAAATTATTATTATATGAATGATTTTAAAAATGAGGACGATGGTGGTATTTTTAAAATGGTTTAATTTTTATAAAGTAATTTTATATTTTTCCACAATGGAAGAACAGGGAAAGAGAATGTTTTCAAAAGAAATGTTGAGTTTTTATGATGTGTTAGAATTTAAAATAATAATCCTTCAGTTAATAGTGATTATAACTTATGGAATTTATTGTGTTTATTAAAATTGGAACAAAGTAGGGTTTGTATAAACCAATCAAAAGATGTTACTAAGAATGTGGTTTCACCTAATCCACAGGTGAACCAACAAATTTTTTGGAGTATAGTTCAATATTTTTAGGCGATTGATAGAGGGAACATATGGGATGAGCCAAGAAAAGTGGATCTTCAATCTAATTCATAAAACAGAATCCACCCACCTTTCTAGGGGATTCTAAATGATATAAGGCATATGTTTGGATGAATAGGATGAATTGTATCATTAATTTAATCAACACACCAGAAAATATGAAATTCAAGATATTGAATTTCATGATTGAATATTATTTATGCTAGTGGTGTGATTTAGTAGTTCATGCAAAATTATTCCAAAAAATAGCATTAGAAAATTTTGTGTTATTTTAAAAAAAATGTATTTTCGGATATATTCATAATTCAAAGAATGTTATAATTATTCAAATTTCATAAGTAAAGTCTTTTTATCATTGATTGTGTGGCTAAATTCATAAATTTAGTGCAATTCCCACACGAGATTATTGAACGTTCATCATTGAAGGAACATATCATTTAATCAAATATGTTAGAGGATATTAGCTCGAAGATTTATGTGACCTGTATAACATATTATACATGGATAATAAAAAATATTGTAATATAATTGGATACATTATAAGATCTGGGAGGAGAAAGTATATCAATACCTAAAAGAAATTTTGGGAAGTATATTGCTAGGAGGAAGCAGAATAGGGACACCTATTATTAGGGTGGAAGAATGAATCAAAATTAGATGGATGGATCAATAAAGTGTCCACCATGAACCAAGAATATGGAGTGATGTTTCCAATGGGGTTTATGTGCCAAGAAAATTAACAGTCTTCAAAAGAACCAAATACATTCCACAACTACAATCATATGTGGCATATTCAGAGCTATTGATGCATTACTCTGAGGTCTGGTGCTCATGAAACATTTCATGTGCCACATACACTATATTCATTGATAGGAATAGGGAATCATAATACCCATAATCATCAGAAAATATCTTTCCATGGTGATTTCAAGAATACTATTACTCCTTAGGTGGTCCAATATAAATTGGATAAGAAGGAGAAATTTTTTTAGATGATGAAATTATATGGAACTAAGAAGGATATTTTTGGGGATCATCCATGACTATATATAGTGTAGGGTATGAATCATTTTAATTCTACCCTAATGAAAGTGTTTTTGATACAGGTTCATCCAATTTATTTGTTGTTTTTGGTGTTGTTGATTTTCTTATCTTAAAGGATGAGTTGTTTCTTTCTATGTTAAAACATAAAACTCATCTTGGTCATGGATAGTATGAATCTTTGTGTGTAGATCATGTTCTATAACATTTTATGGATTAGATAAAAAAATGGGATTTCACTATGTTTGAAATTGATGTATTCGATATTATCCTAGAATTGGATTCATTGAAAACATACAAGTATCACATTGTTTGTTTTAACATAATGTTATGATTCACAACTACAGATGGAATTGAGCATATCTTATAAGGATACAAGTATTTAAAGGTAGATTAAATGATCATGTTGTAACTAGTAGTTATATTGATCTCATACCATTTGGCAGCACTGCCTTTCCAATTACAATATGTTATTGAGAAGAATATTTTTCAAACAGTAGTGGATCAGTTCCAAAATGTATTTCCATAAAATTTATCATGGTTTCCACCCATAGGAGAAGTGGATTTTATGATTGATATAATTTTAGGGACCATAAATATTTCCATTCTATCTTATCTACTTGTACCAAAAGAAATAAGGGAGCTGGAAGTGAATTCGTAGGTTCTAGAAGAAAAGGATTCATTCATCTTTGCATTTCTCTATGGGAACTATTGGTATTTTTTTGGGAAAAGGCATATAGAACTAGAAGATTTTTTTAGATTATATTAATCATAACCAAGTCACAATAAATATTCAATATCTACTTCCACACATTGAAAATATTTTCTCCCAATTCATAGGATATCAATGGTTCATAAAGAGTTGCTTGTGATCTTGATATCACCGAGTGAAAGTTCCAGAAGTGGATATTCCCAAGACAGCATTCAGAAAGAGATATAGCCTTTATTAATATATTGAAATTCCTTTCATTATTATGAATTCACTAGTAGTCATTATGTAATTTATTAGTCAAATATTTCATAGGTATCTTGATTATTTTTTGTGGTGTTTATGGATGACATGTTGGTGTATTCATAGAGAAGGGATGAGCATGAGAAACACCTGGAGATAGTGTTGGGAACCAAGATGGATCATCATATATATTATAAATTATCAACTTGTGATTTTGGGATACTAGAGGTAAATTTGCTGGGCCATATAATTTTTGAAAGAAGTGTTTCTGTGTATCCAAAAATGATAGAAGGCGGGATCTCTTTGAAACAACAGAATAACGTCTTCAAGATACGTAGTTTTCATAGATTGAATGTTTTTTATCAATGATTTGTAAATGATTTTTGATAAATATATTCAAAAATCAAAACATTAAAAAATAATAATGTTCATTTCTCATTGGATTATATATTCCATAATTATTGTCATGATTTTAATGTTAACCTTACATAATCACCCATCGTGATATTTCTTGAATAAATAAAATGGTACATGATGTATATTCATTCTTTGGGATTTATCATGGTGTGTGTTCTCATGTAGGTATATCATGTGGTTGATGATGGCCTGGATGTATTGAGTAGAGTATAATAACTACAAAATATAATATTTGGACTTAGCCGCAGTAGTCCATAATTTGAAAACATGACGTCACTATCTCTTTAGTGGGACATTTACTATGTTCATAGATCATAAAACAATGAATCATATTTTCTCACCATTATATTTGAAAATGAGAAAAATAATCTGGATTGAGTATCTCCATATATTATACTTTATCAATATGTATACACTGAGTAAAGGAAATTTAGGGGTAGATTCACTAAGTTGAAAGTCTTATGATTAGTTAGAAAAAGTGGATCCAGATTAGTGGTAGATGATAATAGTGATAACTGATATGTGCTTAGAATGTGAAGACTGAGATTATGTTGGTATCATATTACCATTCTTGTTCATTCCTATTATAATAATGATGTTTAATGAGGAATAGACATTTGGTGCAGAATATGTGTCATTGAGTTCAAAACTCAAAGGTGGGGAGACCATTGATGGATGGATATTGGATGAGGTTTCATTTTTGTGGTTCATAAATTGGATGGAAATACATATTTTTCTTTGGATCAAATTATTCAGGATTCCCAACATTCAAGATGGAATATCCATCCTATACTTACGAAGACGTATAAGGAATTAAAAGAACAGTTTTTGTGGGTTAACATGAAATTGAAGATGGATGAGTTCATTTTGAGATGCTTAAATTGTCAATAGGTTATGCAAGATCATTAATGACTAGTAGGTATGTTTTTGTATTTAACTATTCTAATGTTGAAATGGGAGAAAATATGTGTGGATTTTGTAATAGGTTTCCCAATATCAGTTCAACAACACAAATCCATATAGTGATAGTGAATCGTCTTATAATGTAATCTTATTTCAACCATCTTCATAAAAGTCAAATGGTGGAGAACATGTCAAAAATATATAAAAATAAAGTACTAAAGAGGCATAAAAAACCAATTTATATAGTATTAGATAGAGATTTGAGGTTTATATCTCGTTTATGGAAAACCTTATTGAAATCCTTTGGGACCCAGTTGATTATGAGTACGATGTGTCATCCTTAGATAGATAGAAAATCTGGATTTAAGAAAAAAAACACTAGAAAACCTATTGTGTGCTTGGGTAATATATTTTTTGGCTCATTGGAATAGAATGACACATTAGAATAGTTATCATATAACAACTGTTATCCGTCCATGAAAAAAATGGATCTATATGAATCATTTTATCGGTGTCCTTTTCATTCTCCACTTTGTAGGGTAGTAATAGGGGAGTCTTCTCTTGTTTAATTGATCCATATTCAAGAAAAAATGGAGAAGAATAAATTGATCTATGAATGAATAGAGACAGCTCAAAGTTGTCAAAAATCATATGTGGATCATCATTAACGGTCATTTTCATTCACAATGAATGATCATGTGTTATTGAGGATATCTCGAAATCATGGAAATCGATGATTTGGGATGTAGGTAATTTTATCACCATGATACATATTCCCTTTTGTAATAATTTTATGGGTTAGTGAGGTGGAATATCGGTCTACAATATCCCCATGGTATAGTGTGGTATATAATTTGCTTCAGGTATCTCATTTAAAGAAGTATCAACCTGATATTGAGAATGTCATTTAATGGGATCATGTCGAACTAAATATTGATGCATCATTATGACATATCTTGATGAGTATTTTGGATAGGAATCAGAATGTCTTTCATGGTAAAAGAATCATACTAGTGAAGGTTTTGTGGAAACATGGTCATATTCAGGAAGATACTTTGGAATGTTAAAATGAAATGAAAGAGTAGTTTTCATAACTCTTTCAGATTTTCTATTTTTTACATTCTAAGGGAGGAATGAATAATTGTGGGGATAATGTATCATCCCCAGTTTCACATAAGTAAAACATTATTTATTCATTTTATGTTTGTAAATTATATAGTTATTTTTGGGCGATATTTAAGAACTTGTGTAGGGTTTTTGGGATTTTAAAAAAGTGAGTAATTGGTTCACATTTTGGGAAAATCTTCAAATATGTAATGAAACTCTTGCATTGTGATAAAGGGGCTAAAGGGAAGGTCAATTAGCATATTGTTTGTCCAAATTGTGCATCCTCCAAAGAGAGACTGTGCATCTTGAGATAGTGGTTTTTGAATGGTTAGCGCATGGGTTTTTAAATATGTGATGAAACCATGTGAGGTTCATCATTAAGAAAATGAAATGTTCATAGTTATCAAATGTTTTTCCTAACTAATCGACTCACCGTTTAGGGTTTAAATATGATATTCTAAAATTGTGGATCCCACAATTATGGGTCTCTAAGTCCTTCTTTTTTTCCTCTTATGAATCCCTGAGATGTGATTATATCTTCTCAAAGGCTATGAAATTTCCTCTCATTGATCTAGAAGTGATATAAAGGATTCTCTTGGTTATTTTAAGCCTAATTGTTGTAGTATGACTTTGTTATTGGAAGTTTTTTCTAAGATCATCTTCTCTATATATATATATTTCTTATCAATACATCTGCTATGGTTAGATATAATATAGTTGATTCCAAATATGATTATATTTGGACTATTTTATAATAAGAGAATAGATCAATGGTGGGTTCTATGATATTTTACCTTGTTTATTTTGTGTTTTTCAATCCGTTTATCAATTTATATACTTTATCTAGGTTGGTTGCATCATCCTTAAAACCTCAATTTTGAATAAGAAGGATTTATTTCTAATATATTTTTATAAAAATGTTTTTAAAATTAATATTATAGTCTTGTTAAAATCATTCTTGAGTTCTAGTTAAGGAAATTGAAAAAAAATTTGTTTTGGATTGAAAGTGTATTAGGTAACTTGATTATAAATTAGTGGTTTTAGAATGTTTTATTGATGTTTCTATATGGAAAAAATGGTTTTCAAAAAAAATTCTTATGGAATTTTTTTTTGGACTAACATGTTTTTGGGAAGTATTTGTTGGGTTATTTTGTAGTTTATTCATATGCATTAAGATTGATATCGGCAGGAAATACAAACACCCTGAGGTAGGTTTGGATATGGATGTGAATAACCCTTATCAAAGTGTTTCACTAAGTGATGCATTAGTGAATGGATAACAGACCACTCATTAGTATATGGAGGATTGGTTTTAACAAATGTTTGAATATGTGGTTTTTGGAATAGAATGGGTTGTTCCAAAATATAACATGTTATATGGTTTTAGAAAAATTTAGGGCTACTTTGCTTGGAAATTGTTGTTATCAGGAGAAGGCGGTTTTATTGAAACTTTTTTATATTTTTATAAATTCAATTTTAGAATTTTTTTGAATAACGTGTTTTATATAAATATTATAACTGTTTTTATCCTAGTGGAATGATTAGGGAAGTCATTTGAGAAAACCTACTGTGTTTTTGTACTCACCCCTAGTTTGAAACATTGGGTCTTTTGTAGATATTTTTTATCTATAAATGGGAAAAGGATAATCAGCACACTTGTATAAAATTATTACATGATACTTGGGATATTTTACATTTGGATCATGGAGCTTGTTGGTAGAATGGAGTATTCATTGGAATTTTTGACTTTTATAGTCTACCTCAATGAAAATAGATATTGTAGTCTTCCACTATTGATTATTGGTTTATGTTTTATTTTGATAAATGAAATATTGATTTTTATTTCATGGTAATCATTCATCATACAGTGGTTTATTTGGTTATGGAATATTTGGTTGGTCATTTTATTCCCAAAGGGAAAATCATCCAACATATGTATTAAATCCCTTCTAAATTTATTTCCAAACAATGGCTTCTAGGGTATCTTTCTTATGTCAATGTAACATTACACTACATTATGAAGATAATGAGAATGTGTTTGATGTTTCATCCATCATTCAAGTCATCCTCCCTCTCCCTTCTTTCTCTGATTTCAAGAAATTTAAAATAGGGGTTTGATATATCCAAATGTTGATTCCTTGTATTTAGAGGCATTTGTTGACCTCCATGCATATTCACCTCCAAAAAAATCTGATTTATTCATCTCAAAATTATGGATTTAATTCTAATTAGACTATTAAATGGTGTAATTGGCTGAGAAAGATTGATATTTCAATCTAACAAGGAATAGGATCACCTTGAGAACCTTTTATATGTGGTTTCTCATCATTTTTGTCGAGATGCATTATGATATCAAATTTTCCTAGGTTTTGTTTTAATTAATTTGAAATTTATAATGATTTATAAATGGATATTGGTGAATTTTCACGAAATATAAATATGGATATGAGATTAACCCTTGGGGTAACAATGTGAATGGTGTCTATGAGATAATGAAGTTCCATGAAATTTTCAGCTTCATTCAATTTTGGATAAAATGATATTTTTAATTATAATAGTTTTTAATCAATAATGTTGGGTTATTTGTTGTGATGTTAGTGTTGGGAGTATGGAATATGACTTTTGGAGATGACATGGGTGGGTATGGGCCCCAGAATCCATTTTTTCTCTTCGAATTTAAATTGGAATAGTTTATAAAATGTTAAGTCGTCCTTTTTCATTTTCCCCTAGTATTATAAATTTTGTTATATTTATGTAGGATGCATGGCCCCACACCAAAGGTGGTAATAATATTTAAAAATGATTATGTATTTTTATAAAAATTAAAAAAATTCATTAAATTTCATAACATATCGATGTCCCTAATAGGCCATCATATATTTTTTGGACATCGTGATTGATAAATTAATTGATCCATATAGCTCAGGATGTGTGGAAAAGGTATGGACATGGGAGATAACATATGAATTTTAGTACCATTGATATTATCATAGGGAAAATTTTCCTCCCCCAATAGGACATGATTTCCTAGGGGTTGTACACTTTGAGGATTAGAAAATGGGTCAGATATTTGGGTTGTCCAGGGATTATAGGGAAAGGGGAAGGTATTAATTCTATATCCATTGAATTAAAATATTATGTAGAAAAAGAGGCCTTGATGAGATCCAATGGGGATCTAGTTGATTCCCATAAGGTTTATGACCTTATCAAGAGGGTGGACCTTATAGAGGGTGCAGATGATATACAATGTAACATTAGAATCCATACCAGTGATCTATACCTAAGGGGATGTGGATGCAGGTGATGGGATTAAGAATTCATATACCCCTACCATTTTCTTATTCTATAACATACTATTTTATGATACAATTATAGATTCCTATACATGTTCTACAGGTCCTGACCTATGTTTATGATGAGATGTGATGTTTTTTTATGGATACCCTTGTGTGCTTCCTGAGATTTAACTTTTGATCCTTATATGACACTATTTTGATAAAAATTGAACATGATGAATTCATTTTGGATACTAAGACAGGATTCCTAGGATCTGGCTATTGAGCCATGTAAGAATTTTTAATACATCATGATTCATCCACTATTCTAGATGGAACTCACATGATGCCAATTCTCCCTAGGATTGTTAGTATGTTTGAGATTCAATTGTATGAGCTCCTATATATTATTATGAACACTTTTACTACAATTTAATTCCATTAAAATCATAAGATTGGTCCATTTAATCATGTTAATGTTATTTTTCCAAAATTGGGATGATTGCAGTACCTAGGATCTGGCATATTGACATACTAACATGTAGAATTTTGTTTATTTAGTGATTTAATTGGGTTAATGACAATAAAATTCAGGAAAATATTTATAATTTGATTTGGGAGAGTTGATCAGGATTCCTTGAATTAAGCTGTTGAGTAATTTTAGATTATATGGTAAGAAATTTGAACATTAAACATAGGGTTTTCTTGGTCACAACCTAGGATCCCATTTTTATATGATTTTAATGACATTGATCATTGATCAAAAACACCCTTCCACAGTGAAATTATGTGTTATAAATTTGGGTGTCATGCTTCTGGATTTACACTACTTACTGGTACAAGGGGGTGGGAAACCCCCAATGTGGTTATGGTTGGAACATTCATCGTGAATCTTTATAAAACACCTCAGATGTTCCTTATGTAAGTTGGATGGTTTATACTAATTTTTCATAGTGTAATTATAAATTTTAACTAATCATCCCATATAAACATAGAGAGTTTATAATTTCTATATACAAGACCACTTTATTGGTTCCCATGTGAGTGATATACATAGATCGTACATGAGGGGGAATGGAACTTATGTAACCAACGAGATCATTCACTTACATAAGCCACATGATGTGAATATTATTTGTATACTGTTGCAGATTGAGCTAATATGGATCGAGTGGGATATAGAGACTAGCACTAAGGAGAGGATTAGACATGTATTTAATAATATAGCTATTTTATTTTATTCATTTATTTATTCATTTTTTTGTATTTCAATTAGCATGGTGGGTGATTATAATTATATGAATTTTTGTATTCTGTATTAAATTATATTACTATTTTAGTTATTTTAACTATCCTACATACTCTGATGTTTATTATTGATATATGATACTTGGTTGTTCAATCTATTACTATAGTCTTTGATTAATGTCTATGCTTTTCATACGGTACCACCATAGTCCTCCTAAACTATCCAGAATTCTACTGTGTATGGAGGGGCATACCTGAGGTATCATGGGGAACTATAATCGTAAACCAGTATACTATACTTTGAACATTGAATTTATAATGTTATATAACATTTTTTCTAGGACTTATATAATTAAAAAGAGTAGAGATTTGTTTTTTCCAATATTTTTTAGAGATGATTTATATGTTATATAGGAATATGTTAGAGATTGTGATGAATATTTGATTTGACTTTCAAGAACACAAATCCTAATAATAATTAAAGGTGATCATTGGTTGAGATTGGTTTTATTAATGGTTGATTTTATGGTCGTATATTAATTTCACCTGTAGATACTCACATGGGTATTTTAGGTTCATGGTATATTATTTGATTTCAAATCTTATCGTTTTTGAAAGAGTCCAATGTCTAATACTTTATATCGAGAATGTATGATTCAAAGGACATATAGGCCAAATAGTGTGAAGCTTCACAAATGAAAAAAATTGGTTATTTGGGGTGAGAAAAACTATTCATACGGAGTTTCCTGTGTAATTACAACTAGTAACATACATTTTTATAATGTCAGATTTTTTAGCTTTTTAATTTCAATTTTCAAGAGACATTTTTGTGAGTGACGTTAAAAATATTATTTTACCCTGATTATTTAATAAACGAAGTAAAAAGAGGATTTTTATGGTTTTTACTTTGGTTTATAAAAAAACCAATTTCAAATACCTTCGGGAAATGACGATACAATTCAATTTTTAATGATGGAAATTAATAAAATTGATGTTAAATGTCATTTTTCACCTCAGTTATTCAAAAAAAGTTGTTAAATTACATTTTTATATTCGGTTTTTTAAATATCAAATTAAATAATGTTTAATATCTTATAGAAACGTTTATAATCATTTATATTATATGTTTTAGAGCTCAAAATGAGTTACAGATCAAACTATATGACCATCAAAAGTTTGATTTTTTTAGGAAAGATCAAAATTGAAAACCAGAGCATTGTCTTAGAATACATTTTAGAATAAGAATGAGTATTTTTTGTTTTACCAGAATATAATGCATTATCCATCATTAATATAAAATAATAATCATTAAATGGAATATCAATAAAGAAAACTAGTCATAAAAATATAAATCATGGAAGAATAATTGCAAATACCTTGAAGACATTGGTGAAAGAAGAAATAGATTCACATGAAAGATCCAAAATGTTTAGTCAGTGTAATGATAATATTTGAAATAAATGATTTCTAAATGGCATATGAATTAAGAAAAAATTTAGAAAAACCAAAAATCATGGATATAAAATTAAAACTACCTTAATGAGATCATGGAAAGAAGAAATAATTGATTCAAATTGAAGATCAAACGAGTCGAGTTGGGAGAACGATGATGGTTGAAAAAAATGATTGTTAAAATATGATATGTTTATATTGGAAGAACATAATCTAGATGATAAAATAATATGCATTATAAAAAATTTTAGGCGGAAAATTGGAAATTTTGATATCGTGATGTAAAAAAAATTGAAATTTCGCATTAGTGGGATATTAAAACGATCATTCACTTCGGCTTTATGGTAACCGTCATGAAAAGATTTTAAAATTTTAACTTCTTTCTCACGTTGGATATTATATAACCCACAAGGAAAATAAATTTTCATCACTTTTTCACATCGGTTATTAAATAACTGATGTGAAAAATAACATTTCATGATTTTTTCGCGTTAGTTATTTAATAACCGACAATAAAACTTATTACATATATGTAGTTTATTTCTCAAGCATCAATTTGATAGGTCATAGAGCTCTAATAGAGTCACATATTAAATTTTGTGGGCTTCTGAAATTTTTGAATATCTGTATCATGTTTAATATTTATGTAGAAAAACATCCGGAATAAATGATACATTACATAGGCCTATGAACACTACCATGAAATCTTGTTATGTAGTATTGTTTCATGTTTATGAATATATTCCTGATCATCATTGTGGATTATCATTTGTTTATGAATCTCAATTTTATCTCTATATGATACAATATTTATGAATTATTATTGTGATTTTTTGTATTCTATTGATGTTTCACCAACTACTTCTATTATATATATTTAATTGTAGAACATCCTTGCTTTCTACTTTTCCAATATATCAATGCTATAGGAAACACTTTAAAGGTCCATGTATTTATTTAATACTCAATAACAATTATCATCATTCATAAGAAATTCATTATACATTCCTAGGTACATAAATTTGATACATTCTTTTCATGAAATAAAAAATAATTTTATATTTACATCAATCATGTTTCAGTAATCATGTCTGAAATCTTAGTAATCCATTTCATCAATCTCCCCCATTTGATTTTTTTGTCATTATGAATGCTAGAAAAAGTAATTTAAATATGTGATCTCAAATGATTTTCTCAAAACCATACAAGATCCATAATAAATCATGATGAAATTTAAAAATTCACCATGTGATGTTTGTTCCCTAATGGATCATGTCAAAAATAAGATCCCGTAGATGGATAGAATAAACTAATGCATTCACCACTATGAAAAAATAGTTTTGATGAATATTTGCATAATCAGGATGTGTCTATTCAAACAATAAACTACATTTTAGAGGGAAAACTGGGTGAGAAGAATTTGATAACCCAAATACTAAAAATAATGTGAATTTAGGTTCCACCCTGTTACCTGATTAATTATGTTGTATTTTAATATTATCATTGTGGGGAATTGATGATGATTATAATTAACAATTTTATATCTAATGAATAAACGTATGCTAGAATAACAATTACCAATATAAAAAACACACCATCATAGTACATTTTCTAATATTTTAATCCAAAGAATATATAGAGAAAATAAAAACCATAATGAAAGTGAACATGCTACAAAAACTGAAAAGTAAACTGATGGAAGTACCTATCATGGAAAAAAACAAAATTAATTACATACATCTTATTATTTAAATGACTATTTCTACATTGATCCATAAATAAAGAATAATACCGTAATTTTATTATCTCAAAAACATAAATCATAAATATTATTGGATAATAATATCAATCCTGATGAAGTAATGTACTAGATCATTATATGAACATGAGTGTATCTTTAGAATCCTCTATATTTATAAAAATCATTAAATTTTTAAATCTCATGAAGGTGATTTAATTTTATTCATTTACAGAATTATGCCTACTCATTCAATAACCCACAGTTTTCAAGAATTTATTCTAACATTATGGGGGATAAATTTCTCTAATCCATTAAATTAAATGATAATCAATGTAGAGAAAATTAATGAGAAGTTTGAAATCAAACTGACTTGTTGAATATGAATATTTTAAATCTACTTGATAATTTTGTGAAATTGTGGTGGAATTTTTTCAGATAATTTAAAATAATTGATATCAAAATGATGTTTCATCTAACATACATGTGAATAGCATGGGAAAAACCGTTTGAAAAATTTGGATATCCTCGATGTCAAAATGAAACCCTTTTATTTTATAAATTGATCATGAATCAATTAGATATATAGTAGAATGACATATGTGACATTTCGTAAGAATGAATGCATACCATGACGAGAAATTTTATTGAGTTTCCTTAAATGATGGAGGAAACATGAATGATGGAAATATAAAATGATTTCATATTCCCTGAAAAGAATATATAAAATTTAATTATGTCGATATGGTTAATGAATTACCTACGAATGATGATACTTTTTATTTATTATTAAAGGAATACATTGATGTTTAAAAGTGGACAAGAAGGATGTTCTACCATTATATATAGTAATATAAGTAGTTGATGAAATATTTATAGAATGTGAAATGTAAAAAAAATAATTCATAAATATTTTATCATTTAGGGGAAGAAATTAAGATTCATAAACATTTGATAATATACTGTGATGATCATAAATATTTTCAAAAACATAAGACAATACTAGAAAACATGATTTCATGGTAGTGTTACTAGTCAAATGTAATGTATTATTTGTTTCCATGATTTTTTCCTACATAAAAATCAAACATGATATACATATTCATCAATCTTTAGTCAAGGATAACCACTAATACCTTTTTTCATAGTAGTACGGGCCAAGCCTAACTGCCAATCATGTTTCCTATAGTAGCACAAGCCAATGATAACTGCCTAGACCATTTTACATAGCATCTCCTAAGACATAACATTATCCGATTAATTATAATTCTATATGGGTGAACCCATAAAACATATAATGAATATTTTTTTCACATAAATAATCATACACAATCAATCACACATAAACATAAGGGTTACCCATGGAAAGAATTGGGTACCACAATCATGACATAAAGAATAACCACTAGGCATATAATGAATGTGAAAAAAAGAAATTAGATCATATATGGACGTTAATAAGGTAAAATAGTCATATATACTATAAATTAATGTCAAACAGAAGTGAAAACATATAAGAAATATATTTGATAAATTTTAGCTTTTAAACTTTTTTGTGTGGTTGAAAAGAAAATACTAAAGAGAATTTCAAATATAAAAGAGGAAAAACATTAATATAAAACCATAATTGAACCAAGAAGGTCTTAATATTAACAATAATTATTTTATAAAGACAATTGACACTTTAAAAAAAAATATATTTCCCTTAGAAATTGGAAAATTTTTGGGAAGTTCCCTTAAAAGAGATTTTCTCATCAAAAATTTCTATGGAGGGGAACATTTTAAAAACATGTCTATCCCTAAAAAATAGTGATGGAAGGTACATGAATAATGATTTTCTTAAAACTACAATGAATTAAGAATATTTACATAAATAGATAAGATAACTCCATATATAAAGAACGATAAGGAAACCCGAAAGAGAAACAGATTTTAGGGTAGAATTCATTACAGATTATAGGAATGGTATTGGGTGTACCTAAGAGGGATTTATTAGAGATAAAGGGGACTATAATCACATATAAATAGTTATTGTGGTATAGGGAAGGTAATAAATCATACCCCATCATTTGAGATTACACATAAAAAGGCATAACATAGAGAACAATCTTGATTTTATAGTGAAATAGAGAGGGCCACTAACCTTAAATACGATGGTGATCCTTACATGAAATTAATGACCGGAATAATAAAATTAAGATTATTAAATAATAACTCTTGAACATATTCTACATGTAATATTTTAGTACAACCATATTTAGTTCATTCATAACGTTTTTATTGGATATATGGTTCAATTTCATTGTTCAGGTTTGTTTGATTTCTTGGTTTTTAAAGACCAGTTCATGTTCGGATAAAAACAGTTAATGAAATTGGTTATCTAGAATTGATGTTATATGTTATTATGGAACATTTAGGATATTAAATTGTTATAAAAAATCATTCATATATTGGGAATGAAGATGAGTTATGATATAATACCGTACTGATAACCATTTTGGTTCATCAGTGGGTTTGATTACAATGAACATGTTTTTTATAACATAATACCATTTGTACCAAAGGATTATAGATCCTTAACTAGGAAATTTTAAATATATAATAATATGGTTAAAACATGACACAAATGGTTTCATGACAAAAATTAATTATGATAATAGAAATTGATAAACTATTGTCCTTGACTGTGCTAAATTTACATATCTCAACCATTGTTTTCAATTCTTCCAAATAAAAGATAAGGAAAGGAGAGATGCTAATGAAATATCCCATTATCATTAAAAAAATTCTAATATTGTTATGTTACTAATGTTATCATACCATTTGGGTGAAGGGAGGTGAGGAAGGAAACAATAAAATAAAATAACATAAAATAAATTAAACAATTGGAAAGAGGAATTTACCTCCTTATTTTATCTTCTTTGAGAGCCTCATAATGGGAGAGGTTTTTTGTATTTCGAAGTGACTAGGGGTTGTTGGACGTGGGGTGAGATTTGGAATATATTGGGGTAGAAAATTGGCAAGGATCATTGCATGAGAGTAGTGAAGAGAAGAGGGACTGGGGGGTTGTAGTGGAGGAGAGAAGGGTTTTCATAATATTATAATCATTAATTTATTATTTATCCCAAAGAAAATAAATAGTAAGTATTCTATGACCAATAATAGTAATAAATGCATGTTATTTAGAACCTATATCTATTTACATCACCGATGACTCAAACAAGATGTCGAAATTCAGAACATAGCATTTATTGTGAATTAACGGATTTTAATATTCATAAAAAAATAAAGTATTTTAAAAAAACCTCAAAAATTCAACCCTAACCATTATTCGATTCGTAGAATTCAAAAATAAAATCCATTTTACAAAAATAGTTTTCAAAATATGATTAATGTAATATTTAATTAAAATCAAAATTTATTATTAAGAACCCAGTTTGAAAACATTCATTTACTTATTCTAAAATATAAGTCAATCATACATTCCCTTGAATATTTTTTTATTATATCATAGGAAAGGTTACTATTCATTATGATATATAAATATTCATAAGGGTATGTTACTATTCCTAATTGCAGGTTTTAATTAACCAAAAAAAAATTTCCCATCAGGATGCATATGACATATTGATTGCAATCGTGTATGGAAGATTTTCGAAATTTCAAACATAGAAGTGAAAAACATATATTTAATGGTCACATAGAACATAGTAGTTCATTATGTTGTTTTTTAAATTGATTTTATGAAATAAATATAATTACTAAAATTCCATTGAAAACTTTTTTCATTACATTATTCCCCCCTCAAGAAATTTCGCGCTCAAAATTTCATTTTACTTTATAGGCCATAAACAGGTGCGGGTACTTTTATTTCACTTCCTCATCTAGTTCCCATGATTCCTCATCGTACTTCTAGTTCCACCACAACACGTTAATAGGGTGAGTATTCTTGTTATATAGAACATTATCTCTACAATTCAAAATCTTCACCGGCTCCTCCACATAAAAAAGATCATCCTCCAACTGTACCACCTCTGAAAAGAGTTCATTTGAAGGGTCCGGTATGTAATTCTGTAAGAGAGATACATGTAGGAAACCATGCACATTCCACATGTTAGGTGTATGTGCCAATTTATTGGCCACAAATCCGACTCGATCAAGGATCCTGAAGGGGCCGATGTACCAGGTACTTATCTTCCCATTCTTTCCAAACCTCATGAACTTCTTCCAGAATGATATATATAAAAATACCAGGTCTCAAACATTGAAATAACTATGTTGTCTATGATTGTATGAATAACTTTTCTATCATCTATATGATTCCTTGATTTTCCACTGAATATTTTTCCCCTTCTACACCATTTCTTTGACCATTTAAAGACCTATCAGCTTACGCTCAGCGACTTCATCCCAACACGCCAGTGTTCGGCACTTTTTCCTATAAAGGGATTCATATGGATCCATTCATATGCTTTAGTGGAAACAAATTTTTATGAGATTTAAACTAGTGGAAGTTGTTGGTCCCATTCATCTTTGAATTCCATAGAAAAATCACTCAACATGCCTTCCAGTGTCTGAATATTTTTCTCAGATCGTCCATTAGTTTGACCGTGATAGGCCATACGGATGTTCATTTTAGTGCTTAGAGCATGTTTGAGACTTTTCAAGAACTTCGAGGTGAATCTAGGTTCATGATCAGATACAATAGATAGTGGTACTCCTTTCATCCTTACCACTTATTTGATTTAAATCCATTAATTTTGATCCAATGAGATGTCCTCTTGAATCATGACAACGTGAGTTGTCATTATAAGACAATCCAAAAAAACCCATTTAGCATTTCTTCCTCTATATTTCCTTGGAAGTCCAGAGACAAGGTCCATGGTAATGTTCTCCCATATAAATGTTGTTATTCATATTTCTTTCATCATCCCCTTATAACTTTTCCTCTCATCCTTCACTTGCTAACATGCGAGGAGCCATGATGTATATTTAGCAATCTCCCTCTTCATATTGTCACACCAAATGCTTTCTTAGAGATCTTGATATATCCTTTTTCTCCTTGGGTTGTTATAGAAGGTTGAGCTATGTTTTTTATTCAGAAAATATTTTTTTATATCTATATTTAATGGTTTACATAATCGTTCCCAAAATCATTTAACTCCATCCTAGTCTACCCTGAACACTGAGGATTTACCATTTATCATAGCTTCCACCATTTTGAGAATTTCCACATCTTTTCTTTTACCATCCTTTATTCACTACTAGAGAGATGGTTGAGCAATCATTTGAGAAAGGATTGATTATTTTTCTTCCTTAATGATTTCCATTTCCACCCTCTACAATTTTAAGAACACAAGATCCTTTTTAATTCTCTTCATTTATAGAGATGCAAGATCCTTTATCCATAGATCATATTCCACCATAGCTTCCATACTGAGATGGTAGTGGATAGTGAAATCATTATCCAAGATGATCTTTATCCATCTTCTGTGGAACAAATTAATCTCTTTTTTGGTGTGAATATATATTTCAGACTCTTGCGTTCAGTATATATCTCAATCTTCTCCAAATAGATATAATGTCTCCGGATTTTCAATGCAAAGATCACAACTGCTAACTCCAGATCATGCATGGGATAGGTTTTCTCATGGATTTTATGCTTCCTTGAGGCGTAGGATATCCCATTATCATTTTTCATCAGCAAACAGCCTATTCCCTTCTTTAATGCATCACTATACTCCAAATAAAAGTTATACACTTATTAGGAGTGTGAGTCATGGTGTCGTGATTACCTTTTTTAAACACCTTAAAACATTCTTCACATTATTGAGTCTTGACAAACTTTACTCCCTTATGTGTCAGCCTGTTAATTGGGTTTGAAAATCATGAATACTTCTTCATAAATCATTGATAATACCCAGATAGAGCCAAAAACCTATGGATCTCTGTTACAGATGTTGTCATGGGACACTCTTCAATTTCCTTTGTCGAGGAAGGGTCCATAGATATCCCATTGATGGTGATCACATTCCCCAAGAATGATACTTCCTCCATCCAGATCTCAAATTTAAAATGTTATAAAAAATATTTCTTGTGACTGATATAATTAAAAGGATCAAATATTTGTTTTTTCCTTAACTTTTTTGGGAAATGATTGATATGTTATAGAGGAATATATCAGAAACTATGATAAATATTTTAATATTCTATCATGAACAGAAATGCTAATAAATAATATAGGTTGTCATGGATTCATATTTTTTTTCATAATGGTTGATCTTATGGTGGTATATTAATTTCACATACTGGGACTCACATGTGTATTTTGGGTTCTAGGTATATTATTGGTCTTTGAATCTAATCATTTTGGACAGAGGCCAATGTATCAAGACACATATTGAGAATATATGTTTCAATGTACATATAGGCCTACTAGTGATCAATTTAACAGAAAATAAAAGATCAGTTATTTTAGGAGTCAAAAACTAATCATACAGAATTTCTAGTGTAATTACTCTATGAAATTAAATTAGCATGGTCATCTTTTATATGTATTTTATTCGGACATATGTTTATTTGGATCTATTTTTTTATTCTTATAACTATTTTATAACAATCCATTGGTGTGTGGGAAATAAATAAACATTTTTAAACCAACAGTGGAATTTTATACCTTCATGGTAAAGCCCTTGAGGGATAATTTAATTTATGTTTTGTTATTTAATGAGTTGGTTACAACATATATTACTTTTTAATATATATATTATAGTGAGACTATAACTAACCAAGAAAATTTACATGGTTAACTTATTATATATTATCCAGTATTATTTTTTAATGTGCTTAAAAATTGGATGATGAGGCTATTAATCAAAATAGGAAGTCCAATGTAGGGATTGTAAAATACCAGGTAAATAAAGAAATAATACATTTTCATTTTAATTAATATTTTGTGAATTAAATTTTTTTTTACTTTAAAGGGGTTTCTATGTTCGATGGCATACCTGATATGCAACATCGGGTTTCCTTGAAATCATACATTGCACACTAATAATATAATAATAATTTTTTAAATGTAGTTAATGCCTAGTAGTTGTATTGGTGGGAATGAATAGAACTAACAAATATATTATTATACATTTTTGTTAAATGTTTTTACATTAATCCAATAAATGTTAGAGGCTTAAAATATGAATGAATCTAATTTTAAACATAAATATTCTAATATTCTTTAAAAGGTCGAAATACTGCCTTTTGATGGTGAACCCTATTTAAATATAGTTTTGGTCACTTCAATATGTTATATTTGACAAAATAAAATTTTATTTAGAATAGGGACATTGAAATTTACTTTGGGTAAATGTTTGGTATTTTTCTGATAAAATTCCATTTTTATGAATAGTGAAATATACTGTATTTTAATTCAAAAGTGATTTTTAATTGAATTTATTTTTATGGTTAGATTATATTTTTAATTGGTTTTAAAATTTAATTAGATTATGTTTTACCGTTTAATCCAATATTGGTCATTGGAATTAATTTTACATTAGAATTAGACATCAACAAGTATCAATATTTTGATAGTTATTGTTTCTTAAAAACACGCTATTTGTTTTGACAACCTGAATCAATTTTTAAATAATTATTTCAACTGTTATGTTTTTAATGTGTTAAAATAGACATAATTTTTGAATTTGGAATATTAAATATTTCTTAGGCTGAAATTTTGGTAGTTTTTGGAAAAACATCAATTTTTGATGAATAGTGAAACCACTAAGTAGTAGTTAAAAACTGACATTTTCATTTAAATGAAAATATACCACTTATGTGGATTTAATTTAGAATATATAGCACATATTTTTGTTATTATTAAGTAAAATTTGGTTCAATGAGATTAAAATAATTATTATTGAATTGTAACTTTTGCCTTTTATTTAGCGCGTTTCAGGTAAATATGGAAATTCAATTTAAAAAGGATATTACAATAATAAAAAATTTCCTTAACACATTTCCTATCATTATTGGTTGAGTAAATTACGACCATGGTCATATTTGGGTCTCTTTTGGGACCAAATGGAGACACATGTGATTGATATTGACACTTTATTTTAATTAACTTAAAGTAAAGGAAAAAATGACATAAACAAATATCTTTTAGTAAATCAATTTTTACATTGGGTTATATAAGTTATCTTTTAAAGTATAAATATTAATTGAAAGTTAAAAATATTTCCTACGTTATGGTATTTATTTTATAATTTTTAGATATCAAATAAATTATATTATTTATGACACAATAATAATGTAGTATTTACCTCATTAATAAATGATTTAAATAAATAAGAATATAAATATTAAAAATATATATGAAACCTGTCCAATTATTATTGATTTATTTTATTTCTACATTGTGACATCTCATATTCAACTTTAATGAATTTTGGATCTTTAGAAAACGAATATATGTTTATAATAAAATAATTTCTGCAAACATTCCAAAAGATCCCCTCCTCCCCCTTATAAAAAGCCCTCACTTCTAATTCATTCCACAAACCTCTCAATCTTGTTGGATCACCCAAACCGTTACCAAATAATTTATCAATATACCTCTAATCCTCCTAGAATCCATTACTTAGGTCTAAGACACTTCAAGTAGACATTTTGGTCCTAACCAAAGGGTGTTTCCCAAATTAAAGGTAACTGTTTCTATGAACTTTTTTTATTTTATTTAATTATACAACCCCTAAAATTATTTTATTCATTTATTTTATATCAACAGAAGTATAATAAATATACTAGTATTTTTTATGATAATTATTCAAACTACACTTATACAGACCACCATCTAATGGGTGAAGAACATGTTATTTCTTCGAATGGAAAACTAACGCCTTGGGAAACGATGATTGTTTGATTATCTCTTACAGCCTCTCATGGTTGGCATTAGGATGAAAATATATTTATATATGATATATTTTATGTTTTTGTATGATTTATTATTTGTTTTCTATTTCATACCTTTATGGTTTCCATTATGGGTAAACGTGATAATTTCATTTGAGGAAGTGCGGACTACTGCCCCCTCAAAGTGATATAACTCGTTAATGCCATATGTGGGATGTATAAAAGATGGTGTTAATGATATTATATATGATATCATATTGTAATTATAATATACCTATATATCATTATGTTTTAATTTTTTTAAAATAAGAAATAGAAATGAATGTAGCGATCATGTGTACGTATGGCTTACTATCTCCATGAATAGTGCATTTCATTTCTTATCTCCAAATGTTATGTACTATTAAAAATACATGTATATACTGGATATATATGATATATATGATATATAAATCCTGAATATCAGTTTGGATATAATTAACTTTTGACCATGTGAACAACTTGTAATTATAAGAAGTCAATTATTGACTCAAGTACCAAATATCGACAAAATGAACGTTATTAACATAAATTATTACATAATGTTTATAATATGGTAATAATTGATATAAAAGACATAATAAACTCTAAAAATGTTCTTAAGCAAGTTGAAATTGTGTTTAGTCTATTATTAAAGAGATCAAAGAACAAATGGCTGATGTCGGACACGAGGTAAAGGCGTTTGTCTCAATCTCTTTTCATTGAGGCATATTTTATTTTAATACGTGAATTTCATTTATATGTTGTATAAATACCATTGACATATCATTTCATTAAAATGTAATATTTTTCTATGATTTGTTTAACTAAACAAAAAAAATTCATTTTAACGTAAGCGGTGACAGTGACCTTTCTGCTGCCGTGAGTATTATTTCATCTTTGTCATCCTTAACAAGTCATAATGTTTTTAGTTTAAAAATAATTACCATATACTCTTTTATGTATTTTGGTATTGAAAATTATTTTGATAATAGATTTTTTATGTCAATATATTTAAATGATATATTGTGATTGATATGTTGACATGTTATGTTTTCATTTATGTTCGTTCTATGTGTTACAAATATGTTATGGATCTTTAGAATTATTACATATACAGGTGGTTCTGTGATAACCCAAGGATGGGTGATCCCGAAATAGCTCTCCAATGCATTGGGTAACGTGATAGAGGTAAACATTAATGTTTCTCCTAAGCGATTTAGTAAATATACTATGATGGGTATTCCAAATGTAACTCCTTGCATAGTTGTGGTAGCTACAATGTAAGTATGATATGAATGTCACAAGTTACCTTTATGGATGAATGGCCTGAAGGCTGACATTTGTTTTGATTCTTGATAAGCCCCTTTTGAGGGTAAAGGGGGGAAACCAATACTTTAGAAACATCATAACATTAATAAGATTTGAAATTTAAAAGGGTTACAACCCAGCACAATACTACACAGAAGTGCCTCTACCCAGAATCAATATCATTAAGACATGCCTCCACCAAAGTATGTCTGATCAGCAAATAAAGTGGCTGATTCTTTCAGAATAAAATGCAATGCTTCATTTACCATTCTACGTTTGGAATGAGTTCCACTGGTTTTTGATTTGATAAACTTTGTAATAGAATTTTTTGGTGCAGAAAATTCTTATGTTTTGTTTCAGGTGTCAGTGAAATCATCTCTATCAGACCAAATAATGAAATCGAAGAAGAAAGATAGTGAGTTATAAAAAAAAGGTAGAGTTGGTTTAGAATGGTATTTTTCCTGAATTTAACATTGAAATTTATTGTTTTTGAGGTTTGGGAAGAGAATATGTGTGCCTTGTGATTCACAGTTGAAGAATGAGTTGTTAGGTGAAGCTCATAGTTTCATATTTTCAGTTCATCCTAGTAGTACTAAGATTACATAGATCTTACTAATTATTAGTGGTGGGTTGGAATGAAATGATATATTTCTGATTTTACTATAAAGTGTTTGACATGTCATAAGGTTAAAGTGGAGCGGTAGTTACCAAGAGGGATTCTTCAGTCTTTACCAGTGCCAGAGTGGGAATGGGAAAATATATCCATGTACTTCGTTGTGGGATTACCAAAGTCATCTTGAGGTAACAATGAAATATGGGTTATTTTTGATCAGTTGACTAAATCTTTTCACTTCCTTCCTATTTGTGATACTATATATCAAGATCAAATTTCTCGGTTGTATGTTAAAGAGATAGTTAGGTTCCATGGTGTTCCCCTCTCCATTGTATCAGATCGTGATCTCATGTTTACTTTTAACTTTTGGAAAAGTCTTCAGAAGTCATTGGGTACTAAATTGAATTTTAGTATATCTTTTCATCTACAATCAGATGGGTATTCAAAACGGAAAATTCAAACCATGGAGGATATGGTATTTTCTTATTCACTGGATTACTTGGGAATTTTGGAAGAATATATTTCATTGGTTTAATTTTAATATAATAATAGTTTTTATTCATGTATACAGATGTCTCCATTTGAGGCATTATATGAAAAGCAGTGTCGAAATCTAGCTTTTAGGGATGAAGTAGGTGAAAGGAAGAATATGGGACCAGAATTGGTAGTAGCGTTGACAGAAAAGGATTAGTTGTTTCAGAAGCACATGAGAACAGCTCAAATAAGGTAGAAAAGATAGGAAAATAATTGGAGGAAGGATCTTTCTTTTGAGTTATGTGATCATGTCATTCTCTATGTTTATTCATGGAAAAGTGTGATGCGTTTTGGTAAGAAGGGAAAGTTGATCCTGAGGTTCATTATACCTTATGAAATCCATGATAATGTTGGATCAATTGCATAAAGAGTGGCTTTACCACCTTGTTCGTCCCGGGTACATAATTCATTTCATGTTTTAATGTTGAGATATTATATTCCAGATCCATCTCATGTTTTAAGTCTAGAGGTAGTTCAGTTGGAAGAGAATCTCTCTTATAGGGAACAACCAGTCCATATTCTTGACCGTAGATAGAAATTGTTGTGAAATAATTTAATTCACCAAGTATATGTTTTGTGGAGAAAACCATATAGTTGAAGAGGCAGCGTGGGAATCTGAAAATTCTATGAGGGATAAATACCCCCATTAATTTGATAAGTAAATAAAATTGTGAGGACACAATTTTCAAAAGGGGGGAAGGATGTAACATCCCATGTAAATAAATAAATAATATATTTTCATTTTCATTAATATTTTGTGAATAAAATTTTTATTTTACTTTACATGGGTTTCTATGTTCAATGGCATACCCAACATGCAACAACGGGTTTTTTTTGAAATCTTATATTGCATAGTATTAATATAATAATATTATTTTAAATGTAGTTAACATCGAGCCTCTGTACTGGAATTAATGAATAGAAGTAACTAAAATATGATTATATATGTTTGTTAATTTTTTTTACACTTATCCAATAAAAGTAAGATGCTTAAAAAGTGAATTAATCTAATTTTAATCATAAATAATCTAATATTACTTAGATGTCTTATTTAACACCTTTTAATGTGGAACCCTCATTAAATATAGTTATAGTCACTTTTATATGTTCTATTTGACCAAATAAAATTTTTATTTACAATCAGGACATTAAAATTTACTTTGGGTATATTTTAGGTATTTTTCTGAATAAATTCATTTTTTATAAATGCTGAAAAATACTGTATGTAATTCAAAAGTGCCTTTTAATATAATTTAGTTACATGGTTAGATTATCTTTTTAAATGGTTTTAAAGATTAATTATATTATGTTATTACCATTTAATCCAATGTTGGTCATTGGAATTAATTTCATTTTGAAATTGGACATAAACAATTATCAATATTTTGATAGTTATTGTTTCTTAAAAACACGCTATTTGTTTTGACAACAAGAATTAATATTGTATTAATTAATAAAAATTCTATATTTTTAATTTGGTAAAATAGAAATCATTTTTCAATTCAAAATAATAAATATTTCTTAGGCTGTTTTTTTTTTGTAGTTTTTGGAAATACTTCAATTTTTTAGGAATAGTGAAACCATTGAGTTGTAGTTAAAAACTGACATTTTCATTTAAATGAATTTCTACTTCTTCTGTGGATTGGATTTCAAAAATCTGACACACATGGATGTTATTAGTAAGTAAAATGTGGTTCAATAAGATGAAAATAATTTTTGGTGAAGAGTAACTTTTGACTTTTATTTACCTCGGTTAAAGGTAAATATTGTAATTCATAGTAAAAAAGAATATTATAATAATACAAAATTACCATAACACTTTTCCTAACCTTATTTTCAGATTCTTTTATGACCATGATCTTCTTTGGGTCGATTCTGGGACACCATGGAGCCACTTCGGAGTGAGAATGACACATTATTTTAACTAACCTAAAGTAAAGGCAAAATTGACATAATCAAAATAACTTTTAGTAAATCAATTTTTACATGGGTTTATATATGATATCATTTAGACTATAATTATTCATTGGAAAGATATAATAATTTCATACATTATGGTATTTATTTTATAATTTTTAGGCAACAAATAAATTAAATTATTTATAACACAATATTGATGTAGTATTTACCTCATTAATAAATGATTTAAATAAATAAGATTATAAATATTTACACAATATAAAAAACATCTCCAATTATTATTGGATGATTTTATTTTGAACTAAAGAAATTTATATTAATATTTAATGTGTTTTGGGTCTTTAGAAACCGAAGATAAGTTTATATTAAAATAATATTTGCAAACTTTCCTAAAGAGCTCCTCCTACCCCTTATTAAAAGCCCTCTCTTAAAACCCATTCCACACACCTCTCAAGCCCCTTGTCTCATCCAAAACAAGCCGAAATAAGATCTCAATATCCCTCTCCTCCTCCAAGAAGCCTTACCTTACGAATAAGGAACATCAAAAAGTCCTTTTGGTTTAAACCAAAGGGAGTTACCCAAATTCAAGGTAACGATTTCTCTTAACTTATTTTCTTTTATATTACTTAAATTACCCCTAAACTCTTTTTTTTCTTTTAATTTATAAAAAAAAGTATCCTACAATTACTATTATTTTATTATGATATTTATTCGAACTAACCTTACAGACACCTCCATCAAATGGGTGAAGAACAGATTTTTTCTGTGAATGACAAACTAACGCCTTGTGAAACGATGATTGTTCGAATATCTCTTACCGCCTCTCATTGTGGCCATTAAGATGAAACTATATTTATATATGATATATATTATGTTTATGGTTTCTTTATTTTTCTGTATTTTTCATTTATATCATACCTTTATGGTTCCAATTATTGGAAAACACGATAATTTCATTTGAGGTAGTGCGGACTAACGCCCCCTCAATGTGATATGACTTGTTAATGAAATATGTGGGACGTCTAACGGATGAAGTTAATGATATTATATATGATATTATAGTTTAATTATAATATAACTATGTATTATTATATTTTAATTCCGTTAAAATAAGAAATATAAATGAAAGACGTGTTCATGCGTGCATACGACTTACCGTCTTCATGAACGGTGCATTTCATTTCTTATCTATAAATATTATTTACTATTATAATTACATGTATATACTAGATATATATGATATATATGATATCAAAATCATGAATACCAGTTTGGATATAATGAACTTTTGACCATGTGAACAACTTGTAATTATAAGAGGTCCATTTTTGACTCAAGTACCAAATATCGAAAAAACAAACTTTATAAACATAAATGATTACATAATGATTATAACATGGTAGTAAGTGATATAAAAGAAATTATAAACTGTATAATGGACCTTATGCAAGTATAAATTATCATTAGTTTATTATTCAGGATGTTAAAGTAATAATGGGTCAAGTTGGAGACGAGGTAAGGGACTTCATCTCAATCTCCTTTCATTGAGTCATTTTTTGTTTTAATACACGACTTTATTTTATGAGGTGTATAAACACCTTTGACATTTAATTTCATTCCAAGGGAATTATTTTCTATGAAGCGTTTTACTAAACGAAAAAATAAATGATTATTTTTAACGTAAGCGGTGACAATGACCTTTCTACTATCGCACATTTTATTTGATATTTGGCTTCCATAACAAGACGTAATGTTTTTAAAATGAAAATAAATACAATATAATTTTTTGTGAATTTTGGAATTGAAAATGGATTTGATAATGGATTTTTTATGTCAATATATTTAAATGATATATTGTGATAGAAATGTTAAAATTTTATCTTTCCTTTATATTTGTTTTACATTTTACAAATATGTTATGGTTCTTGGGAATTATTACATATATGGGTGGTTCCGTGATAATCCTAGGGTGGGTGAGCCCGATATAGCTCTCCAATGCATTGGGTGACGTGATGGATGTAAACATGAATGTTTCTCCTAAAATATTTAGGGAATATACTGTGATGGCTATTCCAAATGTAACTCCTTACATAGTTTTCAAAGCTATAGTTTATGTATGATATGGATGCCACAAGTTACCATTCTGGTTTATGTTTTCATTATTTTATTCATAAATCTTATGATTTCATGTGGTATGTTAAAGAGATTATGTTATTTATGCAATGATAAACTATTTTTTTATTTTATTTATAACCATTGATTGGTTTTTTATGCACATACCATGTTTTGAAATGTTTTTTCACAAGACCTAATGATGAATAGGGTGAAGGATTTGATCATGGATAAGTCATACTGTCTAAAACATGGGACTAGTCATGACTCTTTTATTCAATAGTTTTTATTTTATGAAAAAATTAGAAACTGAGTAGAAGTGTCTACCTTGTAATTTTTCAGATGCAATGTAATACTTATTGAATAATTCTCTAAAACTCTAAACATTAAAAGATCCTCTATGTGAATTATTCATTTAAATCAATATTAGGTAATGTTTGAGGCCGGTTCCTTATATGGATGCTTAGTTAAAACAAGTTATTTGGTAGGTTGTTGACCTAGAATGAGGATCTGGATAATTTTAAATGTGGTACACTAGTGTTGGTTTTGGTACATGGATGTTATGGATTACTGAGATCAAATATGAGGTTCCCTATTAGATATTACATTGTGAGCTTTTAATTAGACTAGTTGGGAAGACATAGATACCATTGGATAAGAATAAACATTTTTATAGAGTTTTTGTTTATTTATTTTGAGGGTATTTATGGAGAGGAGTTAGGAAATGTGTGATTTTCATCTATAAAGGGATCATTTGTGGTTATTCAATGTTATTTATTAATATGGAAACACATTAATAATTATGTATCTTTTTTCATATTTGATTCAAGGTTAGGACTTATTGAGGTCTTAAAACTATTGACATTGGGTGTGATTTAGCATTATGGTAATGTTAAGGGTGGATTCTCATAACATTTCATAAACTGAATGATGAATAAAATAAGATTTCCATAATTAATAGATAATTCAGGGATCCTAGTTAGTGATTAAGGAATGTTATCCATGTTTTGAAGTGTATAAATCATGAGACCATGAGTCTGGTGATGTGATTGGATGGTACATGATTTTACAATAACTATTTTTGATTCGATAGTAATAGATGTTCTGCTTGTTCATGGTACCCATTTATGGTTAATTTCAATAGAGGTCGAGTGGAAGATGAAGACATATGGAAATTGAAGAAATTCTAGATGGATTAGAAGCATGTAATCCTGTTTGAGTATAAATTATCTATATGGGGTAGAGGAGACATCAGTTTGGTATCTACTTCGGTGGCATGACTAATTGACATTAATTCTAGTCATTTATTAATATGAATAGGTTAGTGTGGCCTAATAGGAACAACAAACTAGTGACGTTGGGACCAATTGAGGTGGTACTAAATAGGTAGTATAAGAGATGCCTTATGTTGGGGTGGCCACTATTCGAGGATGACCATAATGTTGTAAGGGTCGTTTGTATTGTTGGACTATTTTTCTAATGATTGAGGTGAAATTTGAATGTTATGGAGTAAGTGATTATGATTTATATATTCCCAGGTAAATACATGTATTTGGTTTTGTTTGAGATATTGGATGGAGTTGATGTGTTGGAATTAGGATGATGGTTTTTCTGAATGACTTGATGTGTCTTTATGGGGTGAAAACAAATTTTTTCACATGTTAAAGAGGGGAATCACATGAAAATATCTTATAATTGTGTTGTTTTAGAGAAAAATATTGGTAAATATAAGGGATCTAATATTATGAGGAAAGTAGGATGTACATAGAATGACAAGGGTATTTTGAGGTGTGTTTAGGACCTATTGAAGGGATTTTGGTTTATTTGGTCCCTACAAATTGACAATGAATACTCATATGATTTATTTTATAGATATAGGTGAGGGGTAGTATCATCTTTTTCACCAGTGTTGTTTTGAATTATCGCTTATAGTGATGTGGAAAGTACTCCATGTCTTTTTTGGGACATATAATATTGTATTATTCTAAGATATATTGATGTTGGGAATCATCCTTACATAGAATAAGCTATTTTTAAATGGTATTTGTGTCAAGAAGAACATCCATACGGTTTTTTAGATGGATGAAACTATATTATATCAGGATATATGGGAGTATTCTCAATGATTTTTTCATGTTTGTGTGCGATGGATCATATATGGATAAATGGTGTTCTTAATGTATGGAGTTGTGAAATGGGAAATAAAATATAATTCTATAGTATGATGAGGTTAGATTAATATGGTATAGTAACTTAAGTAGGGTTAGTGAAATGATTGAATGGTAAATGATACATCTATTGGATGATATATGTTATATTAAGGAGAATTTGAGACCTCATTTTTGTACGAGTTTGAAAATTCATGATCTAATTTGACTTCTTTACCGGATGGGTGAAATTTTATTATAGAATTAGAAAGTAATTATTAGATTTAAACATCATAAAGGTATTAATTTATACATTAAATGTGGATTATAAGTTAGATCGTGTGTTCTATTGATCCTCAAGAGGATCAGGTTTTATTTCAGATGTTTTGGATGATATTTTCTATGGTGAACTATTTCTTGTGAATTTCATAGGACTAAAAGTGCAAGACCTTGATTGGGACATGAATTTCTAGTAAAAAACATGTGACACCTAGATTTTTGTAATGGTTAACACATAGTTTTTGGGATGCTCTATGAATTTAATGGGAACCTATGTTGTTTGGTTTGGGAAAGATTCCTTGAAAATGGTTTGTGATTGGTTGCATAAAAACTATGAATAATGATTCAAACATGAGTACTCCAAATTTTCATAGTTGGTGCAATATTTTGAAAACTATGTGTCCTAACCATCCCTAGGTAGTGTTCTCAAATAGATCATACTCCACAATTTTAAATTATTTGGAAAACAACACATACAAACCATTCATCCTTAGAATGGATTCATTACTTTTCTATAACCCTTATTTTGTGAATATGGTAGTTCCTTTTCTCCATTATCCATCCATGAATGATTCAGACACCCTTCCACTTTTATCCCCTCTACCAGTCCATCATAGAGGGTGTTTTGGTTTCTACAAACAATGACTATATGTATTCCATGACCCCGCCATTCTCCATTGATTCACAACTTCATCTACACCAAATTATATCGTCACTTGGTTATTGGTTTGATCTTGATGTTGTTAAGGAATCGTGGATTAAGCTTTCGTGATGAGTATTTCACTCTAGCTAGGGAGTGTGTGACCTAAGATTCTATCTCCATAGGGTAGCTGATCATTTTGGGTAATTTACATTACACCGTCTCATTTTAATATGTTGTTGGGTATAAGTAATTTATAATTAAAAATTAATTGTAATTGGATGTTGGGGATTTTCTCATCAGAGGATTTGGGGGATGTGGGCCCTTGAGGTGCTAATATGTGTCGGTTCAACATGATGATATTACTGGTGAAAATTTTGGAGTTATGTTTTTTAGGATAAAATATTAAAATTAATTACAAATGATATTAATTAATTATGGTTGGTAACATGAAGTCATGTAGGTTTGTAATGTAGGGGTAGTAACCAGTTGAGAAGAGATGGGTGGTGACAGGCCTTTTCAGCTACCATTGGCCCTTGGAATGTCATAGTAAAATTATTCTAATATTTTGGGAGTTCCTTCTGCATATGAAAAAATGAATTATTAATTTTTTGGTATACACATGGTGTTCCATGTATTTAAACGTAGGTGGTGATCCTCTAGAATATTATTTATGTTTTATATTAAAAATTAAATCCTATGATTAAATTTCATAAGTTACTGAGGGCCTCGATTGACAGTCGTGTACCAATTAGAAATATTTTATTCATATGGACATGAATACAAAGTGAACCATATGAGTCAAGATTCATGGCCAAGGGGGAGGGCGTTGTGGATACAATAGGGATAATGGGATCATAAAAATTACCATGGTAAAATTTTTACTCCCTCACAAGGATGTTTTTAATTGGGTTGTTAAACCATATAAGGACTATTATATGGGTTATGAGTCATGGATAACATTGGATGATAGGGAACTAGGATATTATTAAGTAAATATTACATGAATTTCAATCCTAGGATTCCATGGAGGACCCAATGATGTTGTAAGGTTCCTTAGTATGATCCCCTAAGACTTTTGGTGCTAGTGAGAGGATGTACATAGAAATGGTTCGAGATGGTAGTATTCATCTCCTAAGTACCCATACTAATGATATGATTTAGAGGGTCCATGGAAGTAAGTGATAGCATTAGAAGTTTAGTCGACCCAAACCTTATGCACATTGTTTCACTTGACCATTAATTTTATAGGTATATATTGGTATACATTTTTCTTGAGACTAGTATACGGTCCAAATGAAGTGTTATTACTTTTTTAGGGCTGCAATTTGGTGCTTATTAGGATCTAGATTTTGAGCCTTATGTGACTCTTTTGGGGTACTACATGCATGTGATGACATTATCGAGGATTCCAAAATATTATTTCTAGGAACTAGATGTTTATCTATATGTGGATACTCAAGATGTAAGGATAAAACATCTGGTATTTATCGAAAGCCCTGGGTGCCCCATTTTCCATGGTATACTACAATTTCATGGATCCATTATTACATTCATAGATATTTTATTATGATAACATTTTATTGTGATGTGATGCATAGGAAATCCTTAGCACATGACTAGTTAATCATATAGACATCTAATATATTTATTTGGAATTCCTAGGATGTTTGAAAACTTGCCATTTGGTATAGATACATTGAGAATATTCTTATTCTGAGTATACCTTGGATTCTTGAAAATCATTTTCAATCCGTTAATTATAATTGGTGTTGTGAGATATGTAAAATATCCATATAAATCAATTTTTGATCCATATATGATGTCATGTATTTCAATATGATCATAGGATTTATAGATTTCTATCATACACTATAGGACCAGATTTTAGTATCATTTGAAAGAAATCAAGATGTTCTCAGAGGCACCTTGACATTGGTTGAATAAATTTTTCATGATTCGGGTCACAAGTTAGAGGATTGAAACTAGTTTCTGGTACAGGGATAGACCTAGTTCCACATAGAAGTTTTAGTAGGCATGGTTATCATTATATATTAAGAGACACCCCAACACTAGATGAAATAGTTATTATGGTAATTATTTATACTATGTAATGTACTTATATATTTTATCTTGAACATTTCACATGAACTAACACTCCCTATTCTAGTTATTTCCATGTCCTTGTTGGTGGTTCCCTAAATATTTATGTACTAAAACCCTTCTTGGGATGTCATGTATGTTGTGAACCCAAGTGTAACTTTCACTTCTTATAGACAATGTTTGGGATGAGGCCCAACATGATATTAAGGATTGAGTTAAGGCATATCTACAAGGACTTATAGATTGGGACTGAGGATATTCTGGAAGATTTAGTTGATCCTCCCATTGTTTTATTTAATTCTTTTATTTTTTTCTTTTCATGAATGTATGATCATCCTTTTTAGTGATAGAACTTGTATTACTGTAAGGATTCCAAATTGGATGATATTTCTATTTGGTCTGTTTTGTTTTTATGGTGTACTCTAATTATTATTGTTTATATGGAATACATGCTTATTTTTTCTATTATTATGCAATATGATTAATTTGTATATTTCTCCCTTAGTACTACCCTAAAACTATGTTTCTAGTCAAAATCTTTTATCATATAATGTGGCATGCCTAACGTCTTATGACAAACTAGGATAAAGAAATTGTTGAGTGGACTCCAAATTAGGACATTACATTCTTGAAATAGTTCAAACACTAATAATTTACTATAATACATGATCTATTTATTTCAGTTAAAATCTATGTATATTTTTCTTCATGATGGTTTTATAATTTCTTTTTCATTAAATGGCCTTCGGTAGGGGAATAACCCATCATAAAAATTATTCCATCAACAGATTGCATTGTCCTGGGTTTGATACCATTTTTCATAATACATTTGTTTGTAGATATCAATTCATAACCATCACTACAAATGAAAATTAATTTGCAAACATTATTATTATCAAAATTTGATGGTACGTTACATTTTGAGGCAATTATATACTCATCGTTATATAGTCTTGGGATGTTATTTCCACTACATAAAAGCCATTTATAATAATAATACTCTTTATTTGTTTATTTGGTAGAATATTTCTATTAAAATAATTGATAAAACATCAATTTACCATATTATGGGTTCATCAATTTAGTTACTCTCTCTAAGAATTTCTTGTTAACGAGGCCACTCTTATATTTTTAGAATATTTTTTTGTCTCTAGAGGACTTACTTATCTCTTCAATTTTATCATGAATAGTTTTTTTATTTTTATTTAATTATTTTAACATATATAATCCATTATTCCTTGAAAAAAAAAGTTGAGCAATTTTTTACATCAATTAAATCTTCAAATTTATGTCTTCTTTATTAATGACATTTTTGACTTCCTATACCTATTTTATTGTGTTCATAAACTCATCATCATGTCCATAGAATAGTTCCTCATACCCATCTTCATTTTACTTATGATTCCAAACTATCTATAGATATTAACATTGATTTGTACTCTACTTTTCAAATCCACTGCAATACTTCGTTCTCTTCCAAATGGTGTGTCATATCTTCCCTCAAACATTTAGTTATTCTAAAAATATATGAGATAAGTTTATTGGGAAATAATACACGATTTCATTTATATAATCAATTATTTCATGTCTAGAATACTCATAACTATGATATTCCCCATGAAAATATTTTTTATTAATTGGAAATTTTTGATATGATAATTATGGTACCCCTTTATCATGTAGAGATGATTAGATACTCGATACTAGACTATTATCCAAATACAAAGTGTTGGGTTTAGCAATAATATTTGAGTCCTGCAAGTATGATTCTGTCTTATTCAGATTACATTATGGGGGAATTTAATTCCACCCTTTTTCTTGAGGGTTATATTCTTATCATCTTCAAGAGGAGACTTAATTATATATGGGACTAAAAAAATTCACACCAAATTATCCTTTTAGAAGTTGAGTATCTAATTTTTTTGAAATTTATATTCTAAGATTCTTTGGATCCATTTTATTACTATTCCTAAAAGTATTTAAAAATAAACATATAGGATTTCATTTATATGGAATATATTGTTTTATTCATGATTTTTACTTTATATAACCTTTTTAAAATAGATTCATTTCTTCAAAACAATGTCAAACATGAGTGTGTAAATAGATGTGTTACCATGACATTGATACAAATTATTTGGATAACATAGGGATTACTAAAAACATAACTGTTGTGGACTACTGATGATATAATTTTAATTTAATATTTTTTTATACACATCCATATATTTACTTATTCAATGAGTGAATCTCTTACTATCTCATTATCTATCACTTGTCCAATATGAAGAAATAGAATATAAATAACCATAAGAGAAACCTAAGGTTTGTTAAATGGTCTCACCTTACTAAGTATGATTATGTCACTTTTAAATCATGGTTTTTAAACCACATGCAACGATTTCTTCATATAATCAATGAAATTAAGATCCATTTTACGGCAATGGAATCATTTTCATGACACCCAACATTTAGAAAGTAAGATTGGTATTATTGTCCCTCTGTATAAGAGAATATAAATCTACATCTTTAAAGAAAGATCACATGTGATGGCTTGATTAACACTTGGTCTATATGGATTGATATTATTCCTCTATTATAGAAATCATGTTGCCTAACTCATTTTAAATTACACAAAAACATGATATGGATATAGTAAAATTAAATTATAATTATTTTTTACAATATACAATCAATCAATTTTTATCACACTAAAGAGCTCCTATTTCATTATTTTTTTTGTTCTTCATCAATGTAAGATATGAATTCTTTACATTAAACTATAGTTATATTTTTATCTAACATTAATACTTATTGATCTGTAATGTGTTCTCTATCGGGTTACTCACTCATTTTTTCAGTTTGAATGTTAATATATTTTAATTATAAACAAATATTTAATAACTTCAAATTATTTGTTTCATTTTTCATATAAATTAACAATATTCTGTGAATATTTTCACATATAAATTTCTCACTATAAAACAACTCAAATATTGTATATCACGTGTTATTCTTCTTCTTCAGTTTTCTTGATGGCTTGGAACTCAATTATAATAATTATTAGTTCATAAAATATTATTAAAATATCACTATATTAATCTCTTTTAATCATTAGAGTTTATATTTTGAATTTTCCACTTCTCATTTATATAGACTCAAAATGTCTTAGTTCATAAATATCACAATGATATTGTGAATATTATTTTAAATAATTCTTCCATGAAATCTTCCCATTTATGAAGCACCATACATGCATGAATTTTTTTAATGGTATTAGGACTCCTTGATTCAACGTGTAAATTTTATCCACAGATATAATTTACTTTTATTTAAATTGGAATTTGAGACACTCCTCAAAATTATTTTAATTGGAATATTTTTTAATTTCTTATCATGATTAGATATTATATGTCTTTAAATTTCATAAAACCCTAATATCTTATGATATACATATAATTGATATAATAATAAAATTCATAGAATTTAATATTTATTTACCACTAACATTAACTCCTCTATGATCTGGAGAAATCCTTATTTCCATTTCATCCCACTATTCCAAAAGTTGTACCGTATTGTTCATCAGCTTGTTGTTTTGAAGCCAGAAATATTGAAATGGTTTTTCGAAATCTATTATTGAAAACCTCTTTTTTGGAAATTAACATTACCTAACATAAGTGGAATACTTAATACATTATATAAATAGATTTCCAAGGATGGAACTAGTCCATTTCATTTATTATCTTTGAAACATAAACCCTAATACATAAATGAGAAGCATTATCATCCACATGTTTGTTATTGAATAGAACTCTGCATAAACACATCAAATGTAATACATATTTTCATATCTTGGGGAAGTAAACAAAAAAGTGGTGATATCAAATTCTTTGTAGGGGTAAACAAGGGGGATATGTATTTATAATCATGGTAATAAGGGTATACGAAAATGATTAGGAAAATAAAAGATCATACCCTGCATAATGAAGATCATATACAATAATCATGGAAAAATATAGGTAGTTCAGAAGACACGAACCATAAGGAAACAATGATCATAATCTAACAAAGAATAATATAAGAATAAAATGTAGAATTGGGGTAGACACATAAAATATAATATGATTTCTATAATAGAAAAAATGTCACATCTAAGACCATATTAGTAGTATTGGATCACTCCCCATAACATCTTGGTAGTCATAGTTCACTCCCATGTCCATATTAGTTGTATGAGTCACTCTTGATACCGTCATTGTAGTCATGGTTACCTCCCATGGCCATTTTATAAGTCAAGGTTTAATACAAATAACATCTTATTATATATCCTAAGAAATAAATATTTACCCAATGAATTAGAGGGAGATATAGTCCTCAGCCATATAATAATTAAACTATTCATACATGTCCCAAAAAATCATAAATAATAATATCTTAAGCCATTAATGAAATGGGTATCATAAACATGTAATCATATCCTAACCATTGGAAAAATATACAAGTGAAATAATAATTTCTTCCAAATCATGACCGTTGGAAGACAAATGGATTTCATAAACATATAACCTATGAATTAAAATAGATTTTAAAATCATATAACCCATAAAAATGAAACATGATTCAAAAAACCATGAAATTAATAATAGCCCATTCAAAGAAATACTGTTAATGTATCCTTTAGATAATTTCCTAGAGAGGAATGAGTGACATCAAAAATTGTCATATTATATTGGAAATAACATGGGATGTTATTTTTGAAAACATTTCTTTAGAAAAATATCATTTATTAATGAAGATTAATTTTTAAAAAACATAAAAATATTGTTTACTTATGCTAAAATATAAGTACATCATACATTCACTATAATATTTTTTATACTATCTTATGTTCAATTACTATTTATTAGGATATGTCAATACTCATAATCATATGTTACTATTAATAATGGTATGTTATCATTCAACAAAAATATTGTTTTTCCAATTGAACTCCAAATAACATACTGATCACAGCCATGTACGTCAGATTTTTGAAATTCAAAACACAGAATTGACAAACATTTTTTTAAGTGTCACATAGAACATATTAGTCTATTATGTTGTGTTTTCATGTAGTTTTATGACATAAATATAATATGTAAATTTCCATTGAAAACATTGGGTGGTTACATTCTTCCCATCTTAAGAAATTTTGAACTCGAAATTTCATTTTACATTATAGGCCATAAATAGGTGATGGTACTTTTCATTCATTTTCTCCAACAATTATAAGTTTTCATATTAGTACTTATGCTTCCTACATAGTAAATTGACCAGGTGTAGAGACCCGAAGCATGATGTACATGGACATTACATTACTTTTTCGGAATACTTAGTACATAACAAAAACACACACACAAGGACCGTAATAGTGTAGTGTCTTTGGAAACTCGGAATATAATCTTCTAATCGTGGTGAAAGATCTTCAACATCTCTCATAATGATCTTATTTTTTTAAACCTAAATAATTTCTTTATTTCTTGGGGAAAAGAAAACATAAAATGGTGAGCTCAAATTCTCAGTAAGGGTAAACAAAAGAAATATCAATCACGTCATATTCATAAGAGCATATCTTTTGGAAATCTTAACCTGCAAAAGAGATCATAATTTCATAACATGGGATAAATCATAGTAGTGAAATGAAATCCCAATAATCATAACTTAAAACATGAAACTTTGTTGCATACACACATAATCATATAGAATCATATCTTATTATTCTAGACTCATTGCCAAGACTATCTTAGTGGACAAAGTCCATTTTTGAACCGAGTCACCCTCGTTTCAGTCCTGTTTCACTGAACCGGTATAACCAACCGTTCCATCCATGTCTATCTCATGAAATATAAAATCATTACCCAATGCATTGGAGGGAGATGTAGGTCCCACCCATCTCATAATGATACCATTCTTATGTGTGCCACAAAACCATAAATCATACATCCTTGCATAACCCATGTAGTAAAAATGGGATTCCTAAACAACCTGACATCGTAAAACAATTCATATAAGATAAAGGAGTAAAAATATTTCCATCACAAAATATTCAAATCCATGTAATAATAGGGATAGAAACAGAACCTTATATTATCTTATATGGAAAATAATTTTGATAAAACACTTGAACTCCATTCTTGAGGAAAATATCCTTTCTACTTCAAAAACACTTTTCCTTTTTTAACAAGTCACACAATTACAAACTAAAAGAAGTTGATTAAAAATAACTTGAAAAATTTTAAAGGAAGCTTATTTGAAATAATGTTTTAAAAAATCCATTCATGCCGTATAAGTTAAAAAAACATTCTTCTCATAATTTTGTCAGAAAAGTCAAAAAAGTACTTCGTACGAAAAACGACAAAAGATTCCATTCTTATCTTTTACTAAAAACTCACCGAATGGTAAAATAGGATTTAAAAAATTGTAGGGGGGTGGAAATAATATTACATATTGAGGAAACATGGATTTGGATGATAAAATACACCCCAGTAAATGCCAAAGTATAAACAATCTTGGATAAAAATGAGATTGTGATATTTCCCTTACCTTAGGTCTGATTTGCTTCGTATGTCTCCGAACCTCCTATATAATTATTTAAATAATTTAATTTACTTATTCCAGAATCATACTCATTGTTATGAAATCATATATCATTCACTTATGGATTTATATTACCCGTTCTTTTGTAAATTCCATGTTAAAGAGCGTTTTGGGTAAAATCGTTTCATTTGTCGTCCGTGTTTTGACTTTAATTATTCATATGATTACTTAGATCATGATTACTTAATTCCAGAATATAGAAAATGATTTATATATAATATATATTAAGAATATAATAGATCAGTAAATGGAAAAGAAATACACCGTTCATAGAGACGGTAGACCGTATGTACGCATGAACGTTGTTTTTTTCCTTATTGAGTTGAATGGAATTAAGTAGATGACATAAATATATATACACATAAATCCAGAATAATTATTACGTCATATATTTCATTATCACTTATTATATATACTTTATAATCATTAATTAATGGTTAACTTGGAGAATGAATCACATCGCGTCGTGGAGACGGTAGTCCGTACGTACGCACGAGCGATGATATCATTCTCATGATCGTGGAATTGTAATGGAGTGTATGTATACTATTTCAGAATAAATATCACTTTAAAATAATCATATATAGTTATTATGCACACCATTATACCCATCCAAGTAAGGTGGTGGTGGAAAATAGATTACACCACGGCGTGGAGACGGTATTCCGTACGTACGCACGCGCGGTGATTTCGTTTTCCGTAGGATGGATAGATGGTGAAATAAGGTTGTTTCATAATTATAATAACATATCAGTATATAAGTGATAATGATGTTATTACTTCATAATGAAACAACCTAAGAAGAATAAGTGGAAGAAGAAATTAAGATGAATGAATCGGTAACGGACATTACCTCTTCTTTGAAGCGCCTCTTTGAGATCTACTTTTGGGGCACTAAAATTGGTCTTTGAGAAAGACCATAACATCTAGGATGTTGCTAGGGAAGTGGAGAAGGGAAATTGGAAGGGGTTGTCCGAGCTTGAATTCTCATTGTGGTGTGAGGAAGAGAGGGAGGCGGTGCCCTTTTATAAGGGAGGAGAGGGGCATCTTTGGAATAACTAAAACTATTATTTTATTATAAAGTCAAATTAGGTTTTAAATAGCTACAAATTGATTAATTTCGAAGATAAGGTGTGGATGGGTCGAAATCCTCTCATCCAATAGAATTTAGACAAGTTTAGGTTTCAATTCTAACCTTATCATTTAGATTTAACTTTAAGTTAGATAATTTAACTTTTACCGTGTCTTCTAGTTTTCTTACACTATAAGGTTAATAAACTTACTATATCAATCCAAAAGAACCCCAAGTTGTTTATTAATAATATATATAACCTCATATAAGTCATTTTTCCGAAATTTATATTTTAAGGAATAAAATAACAATTACTAATATAATATTTGTTTTAAAAACAATTTTATGTCAATTTTGACACTATTTAGTAATTGTTCTTTGTGAAAATCATAACAGAATTATCAGTTAGAAAAAAGTTAATTAAATCAACCATAACATGTCATATTAACCTATAAAATTAGTTTAATTCATAGAAAGTCTCAAATTACATTTATTTTGGTATTTATAACATCAATTATGTCAATATTTTATTAACAAGATAATTACTGCATCATATTTGTGTCATAAATAAATTAAATTATTTATTGTCTAAAAATTACAAATAAAATACCATTATGTAGGAAATCTTTTTATCATTCTAATGAATATTTATAGTCTAATTTATCTTATGTATAACCCCATATTAAAAAATATTTACTTATTAAACTTTTGATTTTAACTATTTTAACCCTTCCTTAAATAAATTAATAATAAATGTCCTAATCTTATCCAAGTGGGCCTAAATGGTCATATTTTATTCCTAAGGTTGTTGTTGGTCGAATTACACTTGTCAAATAGAATTAGGACATGTTTTAGGGTAATAATAATGTTATTTTTACCCTTAATTACCCTAATTACTTTTAACGGTGGTAAAAAAATAAAAAGTTACTATTCACCAAAAAAAATATTTTCATCTCATTGAACAACATTTTACTTACTGTCATCAATCGTGTGTCTCGGATTTTTGAAATTCCACTCACAGAAGCGGTAAAATTATGTTTTATGAAAAATTCATTTTTCTTAACTACCACTTAGTGGTTTCACTATTCATCAAAAAATGAAAGTTTCCAGAAAGATAGCAAAAATTAGGCCTAAGAAATATTTGATATTATGAACTCAAAAATGATGTCTATTTTACCAAAATCAAAACATATCAGTTTCATTAATTAATTTAAAAATTATTTCTCGTCGTCTAAACAAATAGCGTGTTCTTAAGAGATAATAACTATCAAAAGATTGACATTTGTTTATGTCTTGATTAAATGTTAAATTACATCCAATGAACAACATTGTATTAAATTGTAAAAATATATTCTAAATATACTTTAATCCCACTAAAATTAATAATTTATCACTATTAATAATTTTGATTAAAAAGGTTGTTTTTAATTAAAATTTAGTAATTTTCACTATTCATCGGAAAATGAAAGTTATCCGAAAAGTACCAAACTTTCACCCTAAGCTAATTTCGATATTACGAATCCAAAAATGAATTCCATTTTGAAAAATAAAATTTACAAAATCTCAAAAAGTGGTTATTACTATTCATAATGGCTAGTTTTAATAATATTTTAATAGCATATCATTGTTTAGCGAAACTCGGTATTGCGTAAAACACATGCTATCGCGGAAGGTCGCGCATTCGTGTAATGCAAGGCAAGTCAAGGATGTGTGTTTTGAAACCTTCTTTTGGTGTAGCATACAACACATGACATTAATGAAATTAAAAAGAAAATTTTTCATAAAATCTCGGGGTGTTACATTCTACCCCCCTTAAAATGAATTTCTCCCTCGAAATTCTTCAGGGTTATAAATGGTTTACTACTCGAAAGTTTGTTTAATAGATACCCACATCGTAAAAAGGAATACCCAAACATGGCTTAAAAAACTAATGTATGAAATTTAAATGTTACCCAAATTAACTCATCACTGGGTTTCCATGTAGGAGAACATATGTGAAAATATAGATATGGAAGAAAAATCTAACCATCAAGTTCTGATGGAGAGTGGTAGGAAACATGGCTATAAAATAGCCAACAATCACAAAAGCATAGATTTGCGATGATCTAAGGTACCATCTGATTCATCAGATATAGGGGAACTAGGACAACATTTTTGGTTTTCAAGATCATTTCCCTAAAGTTGGTGAATTAAAAGAAATACTTAAATGATTTTGGTACAATTTAACTGTTGTTCGTGCTTTGAACAATTTCCACTTCATCTCTAAATGAAATGAATTTGAATTTGTTATTCATGAAGTGTTAATAGATCATGTGATAGAATGATGGGTCATTCCATCTGTTTCAAACAAAAGGTTAGCAAAAAGTTATCAAATATACATAATTCCATCTATGGTGAGGTTTATCGTATACGATTTCAAAAATGAACTTATACTTCCTATATCATACTGCGTAATAAAATAAAACTAGTTTCTACTAACCAGGGACTTCCTGTAGGCCAGTCGCACTTCGGTTGTGGGTTCGATTCCCACAGCCTTTTCCGACGCGATGGGATGTCGCTCGTCCTGCAGGTTGTCCTTTTTCTAAAGCTATATTACTATAATATCCCATCAATAATATCAGAAAAAGTTCTATCCTAAATTATGTCCCACATAATCCATTCCAATCTTTTGGCTTATCTAAAATACTTCGGTCCAAGCTCATAGTATAAAGAAAATGATTACTTGAAATGTCACATAACAATCACGTGAATGTCATCATTGATCCCCCATATATCATAAGATATATCTTGTTGGTCAAATTACAAACATGTGAATACCTTAATCATGTATTCTCTTGTAGAATGAATACCCATTAATTGAACCATAATGAAAACATGAATGTAGTCAAAAGTTAACTCTTTCCACATACCAAAATCCAAAAATTCTATATACTCAAAATATGATATAACCTTCTCCTTATATCAGTCATGAGCTCATGAATACGGTCAAACATTTCATTTTCTCATTTTCCTTTCATTATTCGCATATCATCTTTTTTCCAAAAATATCTCAATCACATTCTATGGTTACCGGTACCATTGAAAACCACAGTAGACCAAAACATAAATATTCCAATATTCCATGATACTATATACAACATTATTCTGGAATCCCATTACATAAACACTTAATCATTCGACCACATCATTGTCATATTCAACATCGCCAATGGTGATCGCATGTGATTTCCCTTTTTCCTTTGCCTTAAGTGGTTGCTCATGTCGATCATCACTAACCCTTGGATTAAGGCATTTATTATCATAATGCCCCATTTCCTTTCACATGAAGCATTGAAGTGTTGGTGGTGTGTTCTCTGCAGTCTTTTCTTTATTCACATCATTAGAAACCCTTTTTCCATTAATTCGACACTCAGTTGCTCGATGACCTTCTTTTCCACACTTAAAACATTTTCTAGTCCCTTTAAGACAATCTCCACCATGCTTCTTTCCACATTTTGAGCATAAGGAAACATTCATCTTCTTTTCACCATTATTCTGAGATTTCTCCTTGAACTCTATCTTTCGTTTCTTGTCAAAACCATGAGATGGATATATAACACCAACTTCCATTTCTACCTTGATAGCACAACACACAATTTATTCATAGCTACTGACATCTCTTATAGCCAATGCCCTTCGAAGACTTGGTTTTAATCCACTGAAAAATCAATCAACTTTACTTTTAGGTTGGATGACAATTCCAGATGCATACCTTGCAAGTCTTGTAAAATTCACTTTGTATATACCAACAGATTCATCATCCTTCTGCTTCAGCTCAAGAAAATCCTTTTCCATCTTTGTTCGAAGAATACGAGGGAATTACATACTAAAAAACATGTTCTTGAACTCGTCCCATTCCATGGACTCAATTTCATCTCTTGGCCTCGTATTCTTGATATGTTTCCACCATTGATCAGATTCACCTTCCAAATGATATACTGCTAAGATGACTTTATCATGTTCAGAACATTGAAGAACTGAAAATATCTTTTCATTGGTACTGATCCGTTGTTCAGCAAAAAGTGGATCAGAAGACCCACTGAAAAAAGGTGGACGTTGCCTCATGAAGGACTCAATAGAATATTCTTCCCTTCTCTGCTCATTTATAAGTCCAGAATGATTCATAGCTTGAGTAAGTATAGCAATAAGATTTTGCACTCCATCTCCCATAACACTTGTTTGTTCGGGAGGACAATCATTGCATTGTCTATTACAGTGATCAACACGGTTCCTTCGGGTTCCAGCCATCGTCTAAAACCCAAAAAGAATAGTGTGAGAGGCAAAAATAATGCTAGAGAAAACAACATAGTAAAGGGGGAGTATCCTTAATATCTAACATCTTCGGTTAAATTCTAAGATCGTTACCGTAGTTCTAGGACTATATCCTATACGTATACTTATCCTTAGGGACATCCCTAGACATACCTTAGTAATATCTCTGGGGATCTCACTAACGTTTTCACATCCTAGTTTCCAAAGGTTGACTAAACATTTCCTCAGATAACAACTGTAGAGACCCGAAGCCCGACGTACATGGACATTACATTACTTTTGGGGAATACTTAGTACATAACAAAAACACACACACAAGGACCGTAATAGTGTAGTGTCTTTGGAAACTCGGAATATAATCATCTAATCGTGGTGAAAGATCTTCAACATCACCCATAAAGATCTTCTTTTTTTAAACCTAAATACTTTCTTTATGTCCTGGGGAAAAGAAAACATAAAATGGTGAGCTCAAATGCTTAGTAAGGGTAAACAAAAGAAATATCAATCACGTCATATTCATAAGAGCATATCTTTTGGAAATCATAACCTCCAAAAGAGATCATAATTTCATAACATGGGATAAATCATAGTAGTGAATTGAAATCCCAATAATCATAACATAAAACATGAAACTTTGTGGCATACACACATAATCATATAGAATCATATCTTATTAGACAAGACTCATTGCCAAGACTGTCTTAGTGGAAAAAGTCCATTTTTGAACCGAGTCACCCTCGTTTCAGTCATGTTTCACTGAACCGGTATAACCAACCGTTCCAGCCATGTCTATCTCATGATATATAAAATCATTACCCAATGCATTGTAGGGAGATATAGGTCCCACCCATCTCATAATGATACCATTATTATGTGTTCCACAAATCTATAAATCATATATCCTTGCATAACCCATGTAGTAAAAATGGGATTCTTAAACAACATGAAATCATAAAACAATTCATATAAGATAAAGGAATAAAAATATTTCCATCACAAAATAATCAAATCCTTGTAATAATAGGGATATAAACAGAACCTTATATTATCTTATATGGAAAATAATTTTGATAAAACACTTGAACTCCATTCTTGAGGAAAATATACTTTCTACTTCAAAAACGCTTTTCCTTTCTTAACATGTCATACAATTACAAACTAAAAGAAGTTGATTAAAAATAAACGTGAAAACTTGTAAAGGAATCTTCTTGGAAATAATGTTTTAAAAATCCATTCATGCCGTATAAGTTAAAAAAACATTCTTCTCGTACTTTTGTCGGAAAAGTAAAAAAAGTAATTCGTACGAAAAACGACAAAAGATTCCATTCTTATCTTTTACTAAAAACTCAACGAATGGTAAAATTGGATTTCAAAAATTGTAGGGGGATGGAAATAATATTACATATTGAGGAAACATGGATTTGGATGATAAAATACACCCCAGTAAATTCCAATGTATAAACAATCTCGGATAAAAATGACATTGTGATATTTCCCTTACCTTAGGTCCGATTTGCTTCGTCTGTCTCCAAACCTCCTGTATAATGATTTAAATAATGTCATTGACTTATTCAAGAATCATACTCATTATTATGATATCATATATCATTCACTTATGGCTTTATATTACCTTTTCTTTTGTAAATTCCATGCTAAAGAGAATTTTGGGTAAAATCGTTTCATTTGTCGTCCGTGTTTTGACTTTAATTATTCATATGATTACTTAGACCATGATCACTTAATTCCATAATATAAAACATGATTTATATATAATATATATGAAAATATAATAGATCAGTAAATGGAAAGAAATACACCGTTCATAGAGACGGTAGACCGTACGTACGCATGAACACTGTTTTCTTTTCCTTATTGAGTTGAATGAAATTAAGTAGATGACATAAATATATATACACATAAATCCAGAATCATTATTAGGTCATATATTTAATTATCACTTATTATATATACTTTATAATCATTAATGAATGGTTAACGTGGAGAATGAATCGCATCGCGTCGTGGAGACGGTAGTCCGTATGTACGCACGAGCGATGATATCATTCTCATGATCGTGGAATTGTAATGGAGTGTATGTATACTATTTCAGAATAAATATCACATTAAAATAATCATATATAGTTATTATGTACACCATTATACCCATCCAAGTAAGGTGGTGGTGGAAAATAGATTACACCACGGCGTGGAGACGGTATTCCGTACGTACGCACGCACGGTGATTTCGTTTCCCGTAGGATAAATAGATGGTGAAATAAGGTTGTTTCATAATTATAATAACATATCAGTATATAAGTGATAATGATGTTATTACTTCATAATGAAACAACCTAAGAAGAATAAGTGGAAGAAGAAATTAAGATGAATGAATCGGTAACGGACATTACCTCTTCTTTGAAGCGCCTCTTTGAGATCTCCTTTTAGGGCACTAAATTTGGTCTTTGAGAAAGACCAGAAAATCTAGGATGTTTCTAGGGAAGTGTAGAAGGGAAATTGGAAGGGTTTGGTCGAGCTTGAATTCTAAATGTGGTGTGAGGAAGAGAGGGATGAGGTTCCCTTTTATAAGGGAGGAGAGTGGCATCTTTGGAATAACTACAACTATTATTTTATTATAAAGTCAAATTCCGTTTTAAATAGCTCCAAATTGATTAATTTAGAAGATAAGGTGGGTATGGGTCGAAATACTCTCATCCAATAGAATTTAGACATGTTTAGTTATCAATTTTAACCTTATCATTTAGATTTAACTTTAAGTTAGATAATTTAACTTTTACCGTGTCTTCTAGTTTTCTTACACTACAAGGTTAATAAACTTACTATATCAATCCAAATGAACCCCAAGTTGTTTATTATTAATATATATAACCTCATATATGTCATTTTGCCTAACCTTATATTTTTAGAAATAAAATAACAATTATTAATATAATATTTATTTTAAAAACTATTTTATGTCAATTTTGTCACTATTTAGTAATTGTTTTTTGTGAAAATCATAACAGAATTATTAGTTAGAAAAAAATTATTTAAATAAACACTAACATGTCATATTAACCTATAAAATTAGTGTAATTCATAAAAAGGCTCAAATTACATTTATTTGGGAATTTATAACATCAATTATGTCAATATTTTATTAACAAGATAATTACTGCATCATATTTGTGTCATAAATAAATTAAAGTATTTCATGTCTAAAAATTACAAATAAAACACCATTATGTAGGAAATCTTTTTATCTTTCTAATTAATATTTATAGTCTAATTTATCTTATGTATAACCCCATATTAAATTTTTTTTACTTATTAAACTTTTGATTTTAACTATTTTAACCCTTCTTTAAATAAATTAATAATAAATGTCGTAATCTAATCCAAGTGGGCCTAAATGGTCATATTTTATTTCTAAGGTTGTTTTTGGTCGAATTAAACTTGTCAAATAGAATTAGTTCATGTGTTAGAGTAATAATAATATCATTTTTACCCTTAATTACCCTAATTACTTTTAACGGTGGTAAAAAAATAAAAAGTTACTATTCACCAAAAAAATATTCTCATCTCATTGAACCACATTTTACTTACTGACATCAATCGTGCCTCTCGGATTTTTGAAATTCCACTCACAGAAGCGGTAAAATTAAGTTTTATGAAAAATTCATTTTTCTTAAATACCACTTAGTGGTTTCACTATTCATCAAAAAATGAAAGTTTCCAGAAAAATACAAAAAATTAGGCCTAAGCTATATTTGATATTATGAACTCAAAAATGATGTCTATTTTACCAAATTCAAAACATATCAGTTTCATTAATTAATTTAAAAATTATTTCCCGTCGTCTAAACAAATAGCTTGTTCTTAAGAGATAATAACTATCAAAAGATTGACACTTGTTTATGTCTTGATTAAATGTGAAATTACATCCAATGAACAGCATTGTATTAAATTGTAAAAATATATTCTAAATATACTTTAAACCCACTGAAATTAATAATTTATCACTATTAATAATTTCGATTAAAAAGTTTGTTTTTAATTAAAATTTAGTAATTTTCTCTATTCATCGGAAAATGAAAGTTATCCGAAAAGTACCAAACTTTCACCCTAAGCTAATTTCGATATTACGAATCCAAAAATGAATTCCATTTTGAAAAAAAAAATTTACAAAATTTCAAATAGTGGTTATTACTATTCAAAACGTCTAGTTTTAATAATATTTTAATGGCATATCATTTTTAGAGAAACTCGGTATTGCGTAAAACACATGCTATCACGGAAGGTCGCGCATGCGTGTAATGCAAGGCAAGTCAAGGATGCATGTTGTGAAACCTTCTTTTGGTGTAGTGTACAAAAAATGACATTAATGAAATTAAAAAGAATATTTTTCATAAAATCTCGTGGTGTTACACCAGGCGAGTAGAATTCTTATGTAGAACATTATCTCTACAATCTATGATCTTAATTGGCTGCTCCTCATATGAAAAATCATCCTCCAACTTTACAACATCTGAAAAGAGTACATGTGATAGGTCTAATATGTACTTCTTTAAGAGGGAGACATGAATTTCATATTGTAATTTCATCATGGTAGGTGTAAGTGCCTCTTGATAGGACACAACTCTGCCTTGATCAAAGATATCGAAGGGGCTAATGTACAGGGGACTTTAGCTCCATTTCTTTACAAACCTCATGACCTTGTTCAATAAAGATATGCGTAGAAATACCCTATCTCCGACATTGAACGTAATGTCTCATCAAAAGTTGTATTCAAAACTCTTCTGGAATATTGGGGATTCCTTGATATACTAGTGAATGGTTATCACCCTCTCCACCATTTATTTGACCATTTTCCATCCTAGTAGATTAAGCTTACCGACTTCATCATAACAGGCTAGTGTTCTGCACCTTTTCCCATTAAGGGGTTTTTATAGTTCCATTTGGATTCAAGAGTGGAAACTGTTGTTGTAAGAGAATTAAACTAGTGGAAGATGTATTTCCCATCCTTTTTTGAATTACATAAATGATTCTCTCAACATTTCTTCCAGTGTCTGAACAGTTTTCTCAGATTTTCCATCAGTTTGAGGATGATAGGTCGTATTAATGTTCAATTCACTAATTAGAGAATTTCAAAATATTTTCATTGAGCTAATTTTATTCACTCCATAATGGATGGTTGAGAAGTCATTTCAGAAAAGATTGATTATTTCCCTCCCTTAATGATTCCCATGTCCATCCTCAAAAAAAATAACAGGATATGATTCTTTTCAATTCTCATCATTTATGGAGATGCAATATTATTTATACTAAGATAATCATCCACCTTATATTCCTTATTAAGATGGGAGTGGATTGAGAAATCATAATCTTGGATGATCTCTATCCGTTTTCGATGGCACATATTAATCTCTTATTGTGTGAATATATATTTGAGACTATTGTGGTCCATATATATCTCTCACTTCACCCTATAGAGAAAACTCCACCAGATTTTCAATGAAAAGATTACAACCACCAACTCTAGATCATTCATGGGATAAGGTTTCTCATGGATTTTCTTCTACCTTGAGGCATAGGCTATCACGTTTCTAATTTTCATGAGCACACAACATATTCCCTTATTTTAAGCATCGGTGTGCACCACAAAGAGTTATACAATTATTATGAGTGTGACCACTAGCTACATGATTACACTTGTTTACAACTTCTTAAAACATTCTTCACATTCTTGAGCTAGAAAATTTATACTCCCATCTATGTCACATAGTTCATTGGGTTTGAAAATCGTGAAATTTTCTTCACAAATCGTCGATAATACCCAGATAAATCCCAAAATTTGCAGATCTCTATTACAGATGTTGGCCTGGGACACTCTTCAATTGCCTTTTTCATGGAAGGGTATAAAAATATTCCTTTGTTGGCGATAACATGCCCCATGAATGATACATCCTCCATCTAGAACACACATTTACTGTACTTTTTTGTATATCTTATCCCTTCGCAAAGCTGTAAACACAATATTCAAAATCTCCTCAAGTTCCTCATTGTTCAAGGAGTATATCAAAACATCATCAATAAAGACTACCACAAATTTTTTGATGTAATCACTAAAGACACTGTTAATTACATTAATGAAATTTTATAGAGTATTAGTGAGTCAGAAGTGCATCATTGTGAAATCATAGTGTCTATAACATGTTCGAAATGAAGTCTTTAGAATATCCTTTTTCTATACCTTTAATTGGTGATATCCGGACTAATGGTCCACCATAGAGAAATAATAGTCCCCGTGAAGATGATCAAACTAGACATCTATCCGTGGAAGGGGATACATTTTCGTTATCATGATTTTATTGAGTTCACGATAGTCTATGCCAAGGCACATTCACTCATCCTTCATCATGATGAAGAGGATAGGCACACCCCATGGTGAAGCACTAGGGTGTTTAAAATGTACGATTGAAATAATGATGTAGATGCTCAATATACAATAGGGGGTGAATCATATTCTGAAAAAAAATTCTTTTAGAACCTTTCAAGGAAATATTATACCTTAAAGTGTATAAAATTATTAATATAATCAGAGTAACAGAATTACAAAGTAGAAGAAAGTTATACATTCTATCTTTAACAATGTTAAGATTACAGAGGAAATATAGAACAACTTAAAATAGTAAACAAACAACAATAAGATACATTTATCCTAGATAGAATGGTATCAAACAACATTAGATAAAGGTTCCTCGATTTATACTTTCATGAAAGTATGTCTTTCCCAATCCCAGGTAAGCCCTCAATCTGAAGATCGGTATCTGTCTTTTTATCCCTAAAAGCCCACGATTTAATAGGAAATCAAGACCTCTATATTCCAAACTCAAAATCCCACGATCATCATGATTGGATTAAGCACAAAGAAATTATGAACATGTTTTTCACTCCTGAACAAGTCTTTAACGACATCCACACAATGTATAGAGAGTTTTAAGAGCCTTTCTCTCTAGAAATCACTTCACATGTTTTCTACATGCATCAAGTTCATCCACTCACTACATTTTCGTTTCTCATTCTAATGGACTTTTATTTATTAGAAAAACATACCACTGGTCGGCTCCACTCCAACGATCATATTTTCATTGAATTTTGGAGGTACCTGGATGTGTGTCAAACATACAACAGTTTGTTTGTAATATATTGTATGACATCATTTCAAGGTTAAGAAATGATGTTAAATTAATGATATGTTTTATGTCTAAGAAAACATGGAATCTGATAATATTTGAATGTACATTAAAAAACTCTAAAATTATAAATAAAAAGGGATTCATAAGAAAAAATTATATCAGATTGTGAGAACGGTATCCCATTGGTACCATGATCGGAATCATAAAATTGGAATGACATTTGCAACGGATTGGGAATCATAAAATAGAATGAATTATGCACTGGATTTGGAATCATAAAATAAATGAGTTTGGCACCAGAATTGGTATCATAAAATCGATATTACTTTTTCACTGGAATCAGTATCATAAAATCGGTATCACTTTTTCACTGGAATGAGTATTATAATATCAGTATCACATTTTCACCGGAATCGGTATCATAAAATCAGTATAATTAAATCATAATGAAAAATCTATATTTACAAAATAATGATAAATCATAATGATATATATGTAAGTATAACAGAATAACAATTTCGGGTCTTCTAAAAAATATACATAAGAAAAAATTCAGAACCTAAGAAAATTGTTTGTGATTTTCAAAACATAATACCATAAGGAATGATGAATTATTATGATAACCTTATTGACTAAAAAATATCCCCTGTTTTGGATAGCACAAACAAATTTGCTAAAAAATAATATATTGTCTTAGATAAACAAGTATCAAAATCGTATCTCTCCCTTTGAATGATATTTTAGACAAATACAACTTACTCCCCCATAGGTTATGTTTCCAAAGGAGAGTATTCGAGATCTTTAGCATCTAGTTTTCTTTATTATGAAAATATCTCCCCCATAGAGAAACATCTCTTCTTAAATAAAAACTCCCCCTTAATTGGACATTATTTTTTCTTACCATACTCTTCATTAATAGATTAACCTCCTTTGATATCTTCATTAAATTCATCCTTTAAATAAATTCTCCCCTTTGTGATTTTCAAAAAAGAGGGAAAAGAATTGAGAAGTATAAGATATTCTTGTAAGGTTAAGCAATAATACATTTGAAAACAAAAGAAATATATGAAAGAATATTCTTAAGAAAATTTTAGAAATAAGATTTAGATTATAACAAAACATCAGAATGTAAAAAAATTAATCTATCATTCTTTTGTGCAGACAACATTTTATTTATCAAGGATTTAAGTTTCTTGAATTTCTAATGATCATCCTAAATCTTCTTCATCAAATATCTCATGATCATGGTTCTTCTTTTCTAAGGACAATATTCTTTCTTCTCGAGATTTGATTCTATCATCTTGATTCTTAATGATCTCTTCTTTAGAAGTCAACTTTTTCACTAATTCGAATATGACATCCTTCTCAGTCCTTATAGATCAGGAAATGGAATTGAGTTGAGTAGCCTTCTTAGAGATTGATTCATTGACCTTGTTGAACTCAGTTTCACAGGTATTGAATGCTTAATTTGTTGAATACATGATGTCACTAAAATGGATAAGCTATTCTTTAATGGTTTTGGTGACGTTAATTACTTCCTTACTAGTCACCTCTTGTGCTTTGTGATCAATTAAAAGATTACTGATGTCTGCATATTACTTGAACACCATGTCCATAAGCATGCTGGCCGATTTGGTCATTTGATTTGGAGTTTCTGGAATCCTTTAACTCTGGGAATCACTATTTTCATGAACTGGAATGGTGCTGACCAACATTATTAATGATAGCTTGACAAAGTCATGATCAACAGATGATGAAGATTTGGAACATAAAACATCTCTTCCTTTCTCGACTCCTCTTGCAGTTAAGTAATATGGTTTCTCTATTCTCTTAGAAGACTTCTGAGGTGTTTCCTTGTCATATGAGGAAAACAAAACATTAATTCCTTTATCATGATTTTGAACCGGGGATTATTCATTAGATACTTGGATAACATTAATATTTTCCTCTTCATCTTCTTACCCTTCAACCTCATGATGTTGAGATCCTTCTTGTCTCTCTTCTTGCAGAATTTCTTCCACATCACCACCATGTTGATCAACCTTTTTTTCTTTACTTCATCCACTTCAATTCCAACTTCTTATTCATCTTCAACTTATAATTCTTCCTCAACTTCTTCTTCAACATCTTCTTCAACTTCATTAACATGATCTCCAGAGACAGATTTAGTAACTGAACTCGAAGGTTTTCTAATGTAATCTTCCACTTCTCTTAAAACGTCTTCATAATATTATTGAGTAATCTGGTCTTCTATTCCTTGAACAGGTTCTGATAAAGATATAACATTCTTGGATTTCTGTATTTTTGGATTTACTTTCGTCTTCTTATGAAAAACACGAGGTTCGGGTAATTCTTTAGATTTCTATTCTACATATTTGAGTAAGGAAAGACATAATTGAGCTTCCAAGGATTTATTATTTAGTATCTTCTCCTTCTTTACTTTCTCAAGATGTTCATCTTGCTTGTTTTTTAAGGCCTTTGCCTCTGTAGGATTCAAGCCAAAGGAAGTATCTCCTTCCATTCTGGTAGCAGTCATTTCTCTCCACTTTGCAACTATTGCATCGGAATAGCCTTTCAGTTTCTTTGCAGAAGGAGGTGCTGATACCGAGACATCAGTCACATGTACTGGAAAACTTGGTTCTTCATGTTTTTTTTCTTGGGTTCTGATTTTGAAGACTCTGGAACTTCCCCCTTGTTCTGGACAACCATTTCTTAAAAAAATTTGGATTCTAGTAATAACAATGACTTCATCATCCTTAGAGTGTCATCACTTTGGAACAAAATCATAAAAGGATTTTAAACTGATTGGCATGGGACATTTATCTCTTGAATTCCCACAACAATTATATTGGATATAGTTTCTGGATACATAAGAATATGAGATCTGATGGTTCCACCTTTTATTGCTTGGATGGTGAGAAAGATGTAATTAACCAAGTTGATACTTCATATGTTGACAAGAATGTCTAAAAGAAAGATATCGCATATCATTAGAGAGTCATTATCTCCTTTTCATAGAATAAGAAAGCCTTGCAACCAATGACCTACCATTATGTGATTTGTTGTATGATTCATAATATTCTGATTCTTAACATATTATGTTGTACCTCTCGTACCCCTCGTGGTTTTATTTTCATGATCACAATCACTCTCATTTTTATATAATCTTGTTTTCAAGTGTTTTTGTTAATAGGCATGATTTCAGGTGGCCAAGGAATTGGGCCAAGAAAGCAATGAAGCCAAAATGGACTGTTTTCATGTCCACCGGCCAACCGGTGGCTTCACCACCGGCCAGCCGATGGACCCTGGAGAGAAGGCTGAGCCACTGCCTTGGCACCGGCCAACCGGTGGTCTCAGCACCGGCCAGCCGGTGGCACCAAGATGAATAGTGGTTGCTACTGCCTCAGCACCGGCCAACCAGTGGCCTCAGCACCGGCCAGCCGGTGGCTCCTGGGCAGAACATGTTTCCATTTTGCAAGCACCGGCCAACCGGTGGCCCTGTACCGGTCAGCCGGTGGAGGCAGTCAAACTAGCCGTTGGGCTTTTGACCAGCCTGTCCACTTGGCCTCCAACGGCTCCGAAAGCCTCTCCAACGGCTCCAAAGGCCTCCAACGGCCATATGAGGGTTCACCCTCTATAAATAAAGGACCTTGAAGCCCCGGAACTCCAACCAAGCCCAAGGACACATTTTTGATCATTTGGCGAACTTCCGGCGGACTTCCTCCAAGGAACCCCAACTGCTCCCATCCAATTCCACATCCAAGGAGCATCACCAAAGAAGCTTGGGAGTGCACGTCTTCAACTCCAATCAACCATTGGCGCCCAAGGCTTCTCCTCAATTACAGTTTTTATTGTTTTATCATTTTGAGCTTAAATTTGGGTTTGTGCCTACAAACCCCATCTCTTTCTCTCATCTCCTCTTTTGGGTTTTCACACCACCTTTAAGTTGTGAAGAGGTCAGTCAAGCCTTTCCTTTTAAAAGGCTTGAGTCAAAGGTGAGCTAGCCTTCACCCGTAAAAAGGCTAGTGGGTTTCTTGCTCAAACCATTAAAAAGCAAGCTGTAATAGGTGAGCTAGCCTTCACCTGTAAAAAGGCTAGTGGGTTTCTTGCTACAACCATTGAAAAGAAAGCGGTAGTAAATCTCTCAACGGTTGAGTTGGGAACGGAGACGTAGGCCGGGTTTTGGCCGAACTCCGTTATCAATTTTGTGTCTTGCCTTCTTTCTTTCCGCTGCATTTTTAACTTTGATTTTTAATTTGTTAATAATTTTTTAAAAGGCAATTCACCCCCCCTCTTGCCATCAATCCCTTTTTCTCCGCCCAACAATTGGTATCAGAGGCAAAATTTGAGTAATACCCTAACCAGTTTCAATTTTAAGATCCATTGTGATGACATCAACCTCTTTCACCCCCGAAGGCTTTTCTTTGGGTCGTGCTCCATTTTTTTGATGGAACCGACTATAATTATTGGAAAACCCGCATGACCACATTTCTTAGAAGTATAGGTTATCCCATTTATAAAATTGTCATGCAAAGTTACACTCTCTCTTCCCCCGATGAATCCAAATGGACCCAAGCCGACATTAAAAATTTCGAGCTTGATGGCAAAGCCATGAACGCTCTACATTGCGGCCTTGACCGAAATGAGTTCAATCGAGTTTCCACATGCACCTCTTCACATGAAATCTGGAAACTATTGGAGGTTACCCATGAGGGGACCAACAAAGTCAAGGACACTCGATTGGACATGTTTCGTCAAGATTTTGAATCATTCTCCATGCATCCAAATGAATCTATTTCTGAAATGTTTACTCGTTTTACTGACGTGTGTAATGGTAGAAAATCTCTTGGAGATAATATATATGCAGAAACCATGGTCAAGAAGATCCTATGGATCCTACCAAGATCATGGGCTCCGAAAGTAACGGCAATTCAAGAAGCCAAGGACATCAAGAACATGCCGGTCGAAGAACTCATCGGATCCCTCATGACTTATGAGATAACCATGAGGAGGCAAGCTGAAAAGGAAGGCAAACCGATCAAAGTTCCAAAGAACATCGCCTTCAAGGTACAAAAAGAAGAAAGCTCATCCTCCTCCTCATCTTCTTCCTCTTCAAGCGGCGATTCCGAAATGGAGAACCTTGCCCGCAAGATGCACAAGTTCATGAAAAATCACAAGAAGAAGAAGACCCGCAAGGCTCAATCCAATGAAAAATCCGAGCCCAAGGTAAAATGTAATGGGTGTGGCGAGAAAGGACATTACAAGCCCGATTGCCCACTCAACAAGAAAAAGGCCAAGAAAAAGGAGAAGAAGAAGGCTTTCAAGGCCACATGGAGTGATAGCTCCACATCATCCTCCTCCTCCTCCTCGAGCGACAACGGTAACAAATGCCTAATGGCATTTCATGAGGTAACTTCTTCCGAATCCTCCTCCTCTTGTTCTTCAAATTCAAATTCTTTCAATCACATGTCATACGAGGATCTCCAACATGCTAGGGATCAATTGGAGAAAGGTTTTCACGAACTTTCTTCCAAATTTTTTGCTTTAAAAAAGAATTTCAAAAAACTCTCTTCCGAAAAAGAACAACTTCTCAAAGAGAAGGAAGAGATGTCCCTCAAAATCCAAAATCTTCCCGATGTTGATTCCATGGAATCAACCATCAATGATCTAAGGGAGACTCTAGCCAAGTTCACCCAAGGGGAACAAAATTTGAACAATTTGCTTGGTTCCCAACGTTTATCTAGAACCACCGAAGGGATTGGCTATTCTAAGCAAGCTTCCTCCTCCCATGCACCCACTATTTTTGTAAGGGGGATCTCTCAATTTAAATTTTGTAATTATTGCAAAAAACCCGGGAACTTAATTTATGAGTGCAATTGTAAAAATGCCTGGTATGGCTGCCCCAAAAGTATTTTCTTTAATGATGAATTTTATAGGAGACGACCCGCCACTAAACAAGTATGGATTGAAAAATCCCTCTTAGCGAGTCTCACCGGACCGAAATTTGTCTCGGTTTCAAAAACCTCTCCCCTGTGATTTGTTGTTTTTATTTAGGGGGAGTTAGGATCATTTAAGCCCTTTTGATTTCAATTCAAAATTTTCGATTCGAACATTCAATTTCAACACTTGGTTTCAAATTTTTTATTTCAAAATTCTTGATTCAAAACATTCAATTCAAAATTTTCATTTCAATTTTCTTTTCAAAACGTTAAATTCAAACTGATTATTCAACTTTTTCATTTAAAACTTTCAATTCAAATTTTTCATTTCAATTTTCTTTTCAAAACTTTCAATTCAAACTGTTATTGAATTATTTATTCAAAACTTTCAATTCAAATTTCAAAAATTTCATTTGGGTTAAAATCTCAATCTTGTTTTTCAAACTTATTCCCTCAATCAAGTTTTATGCCCCGTGCTATTTTGATAATCACAAAGGGGGAGAAATTCTTGGTTGATTGGGGGAAAAATTCTTTTAAAGCATGCCTTTCATTTCAGTATTTTACATTGTTTGTTTTGGTGATTGTGATCATCAAAATAGGGGGAGATTGTTGTACCTCTCGTACCCCTCGTGGTTTTATTTTCATGATCACAATCACTCTCATTTTTATCCAATCTTGTTTTCAAGTGTTTTTGTTAATAGGCATGATTTCAGGTGGCCAAGGAATTGGGCCAAGAAAGCAAAGAAGCCAAAATGGACTGTTTTCATGTCCACCGGCCAACCGGTGGCTTCACCACCGGCCAGCCGATGGTCCCTGGAGAGAAGGCTGAGCCACTGCCTCAGCACCGGCCAACCGGTGGCCTCAGCACCGGCCAGCCGGTGGCTCTTGGGCAGAACAAGTTTCCATTTTTCAAGCACCGGCCAACCGGTGGCCCTGTACCGGTCAGCCGGTGGAGGCAGTCAAACTAGCCGTTGGGCTTTTGACCAGCCTGTCCACTTGGCCTCCAACGGCTCCGAAAGCCTCTCCAACGGCTCCAAAGGCCTCCAACGGCCATATGAGGGTTCCGCCTCTATAAATAATGGACCTTGAAGCCCCGGAACTCCAACCAAGCCCACAGACACATTTTTGATCATTTGGCGAACTTCTGGCGGACTTCCTCCAAGGAACCCCAACTGCTCCCATCCAATTCCACATCCAAGGAGCATCACCAAAGAAGCCTGGGAGTGCACGTATTCAACTCCAATCAACGATTGGCGCCCAAGGCTTCTCCTCAATTATGGTTTTTATTATTTTATCATTTTGAGCTTAAATTTGGGTTTGTGCCTACAAACCCCATCTCTTTCTCTCATCTCCTCTTTTGGGTTTTCACACCACCTTTAAGGTGTGAAGAGGTTAGTCAAGCCTTTCCTTTTAAAAGGATTGAGTCAAAGGTGAGCTAGCCTTCACCCGTAAAAAGGCTATTGGGTTTCTTGCTCAAACCATTAAAAAGCAAGCTGTAATAGGTGAGCTAGCCTTCACCTGTAAAACGGCTAGTGGGTTTCTTGCTACAACCATTGAAAAGAAAGCGGTAGTAAATCTCTCAACGGTTGAGTTGGGAGCGGAGACGTAGGCCGGGTTTTGGCCGAACTCCGTTATCAATTTTGTGTCTTGCCTTCTTTCTTTCCGCTGCATTTTTAACTTTGATTTTTAATTTGTTAATCATTTTTTAAAAGGAAATTCACCCCCCTCTTGCCATCACTCCCTTTTTCTCCACCCAACATATTAAAGACCAAGATAATCCAAGGCCTTGACTTTTTCAAATGTACTTTCATTCTCAGGAAGTCTCTAAGAGCATAGAATAGCTTCCCCTTCATATGGTATTTTGAGAACATTTTATTCCTTCTTATAGGGAACTATATAAGTCTTATCATAACATTTGTACTTAAAAATGTCCATTCAATCCTTTTGAAAGAATGTAACAGAATCATTGAACTAAATATCCAGGTCTAGGAAAACTGGATCCTGAGATTTCTCATTATCCACACAAACACTTTACCAAATGTTAGTCCTTATCACTTTATAGATAAGGGAGTAATATTTTTCACTGAAGTTAGGGCATAACAACATTTCACTAAATATTTACCAAACCATTATTTCCTTGATAATCGGCATCTGATCTGCTGAGGATTCAAGTGTCATTCAGGATAAAATAGACAAAGGAATCGGAATAAGGACTTTGATGGAAACATAACTTCATCACAGAGATCAATAAGGATGGTGCAGTGCTTATAAACGAGGCACCCTTTATATAGACAAGGCTTATGACCTTTCATATTTTATAAGATAATCAAATAGCTGGAAATAACTAGATCTCATTTGATGGTTGAGGATGATTATATGAATTCTGATCTTTTGTAGTATGGTAAACCAAAAATTAAAATATTGTAAAACTAACAAACAAAACATAATATTATAAAATATAGAGTAATAAAGTGTTCCTTTTAGAATACTTTGAGAAATTTATCGGTACTATAAGAATTCACTGGAATGTTTTTGATAACATTATTTCAATACCAAAATTTCTTATATCGAAATTTTCAATACTGAAATTTAGAATACCTAAATTTTCAATACCAAATTTTTAAATACAAAAATTTTCAATCCCATAAATTTCAATACCAAAATTATCTATTCCAAAATATTCAATAAAAAATATGGATTTTCTTAGAGAAAGATAAAATTTTATGAATGAAAAAAAACGTATGGAGAGGTAAAATTTTAATATAGAGGTAGAAAAAAAATTCTTAACGAAAGAGGAAAAGAGAAAAAACATATGTACTCCCCCTGAAAGAAGGACTTTTTTAAAGTTATTAGATTATTTAAACTATATTTATATATAAATGATTACCTTCAAAAGAGCATCTCTAGCTTCTGTTTAATGTATTCAAATTTATCAGAAGATAATGGCTTTGTAAAAATATCATCATGTTGTTATTGTGTTCTGATGAATTGAAGAATAATATCTTCTTTAAGTGGTTGATCCCTAAGAAAGTGTTGACTTATATCTATATTCATTACATGATAGTTACGTACATGGTTTTAACATAAAACCATGGAACTTGTGTTAACACACTTTATTTGAGTCTTTGTAAAACATAGACCATAGTTTGTGTGTGTGTGTTGCATCCACAAAACTTGAGCACATAAACTTCCAGTTGCTACATATTCAGCTTCTGTAGTGGAAAGTTCAACAGAATGTTGTTTCTTGCTAAATCAAGAAACCAAGGAGTCTCCTAAGAAATGAAATGTCTCGGGAGTACTTTTTCAATCAATTTTACAACCACCAAAGTCAACATCCAAAAAAATTAATTTTCAAAATTATTTCCACCGGAATGAAATAGTCCCAAATAAAATGTTCCATTTAAATACCTAAAATTACTTTTTACATCCTTAAAATGGGATTCATTATGATTTTATTGAAATATTTCACATAAGTATACTGAGAAAATTTGTTCAGGTCGACTAGATGTTATATAATGTTGACTTTCTATCATTCATGTATAAGATGATAGATCCCCAGGTTTCCCTACATCATGAATATCAAGAGTATTAGAGGTTAAAATAAGAGTACTTATACTCTTAGTGTTTTCATACCCAAAATTCATAATGGATCTTTGATATACTTATGTTGAGATATGTAGGATCCCTCTAGTTTTTGAGAAATTAGAAAACCAAGAAAAAAACATAACACGCTCATCATACTCATCTCAAAATCAGATATCATAATATTCTCAAAGGTATTAGTTAAGGATTGATGAGTGGATCTGAAGATGATTTCTTCAACATAAATTAGGACATTAAAAACCTATTTATTATTTTTATTAATAAAAATTGTTGGATTAGTAGTTCCCTTAACATAGTAATTTTGAAAAAAAAATCCTTAAAGTCTATCATACCAAGCTCTACGGGCTTGTCTAAGTCCATAAAATGCTTTGATATCCTTATAAACAAGATTAGAATATTTAGAATCTTCAAATCCAAGGATTGATCTACATATACTTTCTCCTGTAAATATCCTATAACAAAAGAACACTTTACATCCATTTGATAAAGTTTAAAATTAAATAATGCTACAAAGGATAGAATAATATGAATATATTCAAGTCTAACTATAGGAGAATAGGCCTTTTAATATTCTATGCCTTATTGTTGGTTATAGACTTTGGAAATTAATGTTTCTTAATTTATAAAAATGACTCCATTTTTATTACATTTGTTTCTAAATACCAATTTTACTCTAATAACAGAAGTTTCCTTAGGTTTATCAACCAAGGTCTAAACTTGATTCCTTACAAATTCATTGAGTTCATCTTACATATCCTTAATACAATATTCATCCTCCAAGCCTTCATCAAGAGTCTTTGGATCCAATAGGGAGAGTAATGCAATATGTTCAACTTTATTCCTAAAATAACTTCTAGTTATTAACATTTCCAATGATATTATCACTGGGATGATTCCTAAGTAACAACTGACATGGAATTTAATAAACTTTTTCATCAACATAGTATAGAAAATAATCAGGTGTAAATGTTTCAGAATATTTTGATGAACATTATCCTTGACTAAAATATCATCAATCAATGGTTGGGGATCAGTTTTAGTAAATATATCAGGAAAATATTGAGGTTTTTTGAAAACAAAAAAGTTCATTTTCATCAAAATTAACATGTACTATTTCTCCCACAGTGCAATTGTATTTATTAAAAACTCTGTATTCCTTAGAGTTAGTAGAGTAACCAACGAAAAATCATTTATTGGATTTTGGTGGAAATTTATGTATGTTATCATTGGTACTCGAGATAAATACATTGCAACCAAAAACATTGATGTAAGATACTTTTGGTTTTCGACTAGTCCATAACTCATACAGTGTTTTATTGAGAAATGATCATATTAAAACTCAATTTATAGTATAAGAAGCACTACTTACTGCTTCATACCATAAATGTTTTGATAATGAATATTTACTCAACATGGTTCTTGTAATCCTAAGAAGAATATGATTTCTTATTTTTACAGCACCATTTTATTAAGTAGTTATTTGATTTGAAAAGTTGTGAGTAATACCTTTTTTACTACAAAAAGTATCAAAATCCAAATGTTCAAATTCTCCAGTATGATCTCTGGGAATTTTTATGAAGGATAGATTTTTGTTGTTTTTAACTAGAGTACTAAAGGTTTTAAAATAAGAAAAATATTCCAATTTCATTTCATGGAAATAGACCCATGTAAATCTAGTGTCGTCATCAATTTGAACAAACACATATTATTTTCCTCCAATACATCCAATTTTTGTTGGACCAAATAAGTCCATGTGCACTAACTGTAAATTATTAGAAGTTGTAACTTCAATTATAGACGAAAAAAAAAGATTTATGTTGCATTCCATATTAACAAGGGTCACAAAATATTGAAGCATCAAACATATGATCTGGTATATCCTGAACAAGTTCTTTCTTTGAAAGTTTACTAAGATTCCTTAAGTTACAGTGTCCTAGTCTTCTATTCCAAATCCATGATTGATCTTCAAATGCACTAAGACAAGGTGTATCTTGGCTTCTATGTACTTCTTGGTTTAATGTGTAAAAATTAAAATTTTGAAGGGAATAATTAATAAACTCATCCATGTAATTGAGAACTAAACATCTATCATTTATAAAATTCATGTGGTAACCTTCATCACATATTTGGTGTATTATAATGAGTTTGTGATTAAGGCCTTTTAGAAAAATAACATTTTAAATAATAGCTTTTCCAAGAAAAATAATGTTACCTATACCGACAATTTCTCATTGAGTGTTTTCTCCAAAGGTTACCTTTCCACATTTCGTTTTTAAAATCTTTTTGAAATAGTATTTGTTACCAGTCATGTTCCGGGAACATCCACTATCCTTGTACCATAAATTGTTGGTACATCATTTATTATCCGGAAAAATAAAGAGTTAGATTTTTGGAAATCAAACTTTCTTGGGTCCAGAATTATTAGATAATAAACTTTTTGGTATCCACATTTTATTAGAAAAAATAGCTTTATGAAACACAAGATATTGAACTTTATTTAAAGAATAGTTTTTCTTCCAATTTTTAACAAAATGACATTTAGTACAGAAAGGGGCTCTTGTAGGAACAAAATAATTGTTTCTAAAAAAATGTTTTTCATGAGAATAACCTAAACAGTGATTATTACCATGAGGTCATATATTAGAATACATCTTGTCAAAATTTTCATTACCAAAAGTAATCTTTGAAATAATTTTCTTCAAAAATAATATTACATATTTTAGTTTTAGGACTAAATTCTTATCCTCTGTAATAATAGATTTAGGGTTAATTTTATCCTCTAAAATATTTTTTTTATAAAAATAGATCTTTTAGATCCTAATAATGTCTATCCTTCTCAGAATTAACTTCCTAATGATTCATAGAAAAGTTTTATAAATCGTAATTTTTCTAATCAAGATCTTTGTTAAGATCTGACATTTTATTTGTTAAAATAAATTCTCTATAATTTTTCTTTTCATGTTTTTTTGAAACATTACAATTTATATTTTCAAGATACTTAGAAAATCTTGAAACTTACTCATAGGACGACAAATCATTATAATTATCTGATGTAGAAGATTCTTCAAGTGAAGAAAAACATCTATCCGGGTGAATTTTCACTTAAAGACATATTGGTTAAGGATTATATAGTTCGTACCTTAGCCATAAGACAATGATTCTGAAATAGAGCTCTTGCTATTAGGGAAATATTATTCTACTTAGAATATTCATATTTTGAAGAGTCATTGGATGAATCTCCACCACTAGAAATCAAAGTGTCACTGGAATTCAAAACATTATTCTTCTTTGATCTTTAGAACTTCTTCTTGTTTTTTTTCAAAAGTCATTTCTATATTGTCTCTTTTCATAAGCATGGGACAATCAGGTCTAATAAGACCGGTTCTTCTGCATTCATAGAATGCCACTTCCCTATCTTTCTTATATTTTATATCTTTCTTTTTCTATCTATATTAATAGTTCTTTAGTCCAACAATCTTCTTCCTCCTTCAAATAAGATTTGCTAAATCAATTTTTGAAGCATAAAATTCACTAGATTCATATTGAATAATAAACTTCATAGATTATTATCTTGTAATTCTCTTAGGAGTCTTATCTTTCATATAATTTAAATTAGTTTTAATAGAAAACCCTCAATTAATTTTCTTCTTCTTAATATTATCAGTATCACTCTTCATTCTGGTTTCATGTTTAAGAAGAGTTCCAAATATTTCATCAAGTGAAATCTATGTAACTTTTCTATTCTCAATTATCATAGTTCTCATATATTCTTATTTGTTAGGAATGATGTCTATAATATTGTCTACAATAATCTCATCATCTAAGCATTTCTCACTCATAGATTGTAAGCTATTGATGATGGTCATAAATCATTGTTGTACCTTACATATGGGTTCTTCATAAGGAAAATAGAAACCATGATACTCAACTCTGAGCACATCTCTTCTAGTTTCAATGAATTTGGATATGTTTTCAAGTGAGTTACATCATGCTTCTTCCAAATTCTTTTATCATCCTCAGAAGATGAAATTTGGCTATATATTTATAGTCATGGAGTAAAGGAAAGTATTATGTACCATAATGTTCAGCTGGTATTCCACCTTTTCTGTATTTGTAAAGGTTTTAAGTTCCTTATCATGAATCTTATAATCTCCAGTTAACATAATGTAGTTGCCTACACCGGTGTTTATCACAAAATTATTTAATATTTCTCTACAGTACTCATAGTCATTTCCATAGGAGATTGGTGTTCTAGTTAGATTGAGATTATCTAGAGATCTGACATGAATGTCTTCCATACATGAATAATATTTCTTTCCACAAAACATGTTAGAAGTAAACGTTTATAAATAGATAAAGAATAAAACCTGGGCAAGAAAACTTATATGTGGATATAGGTATTTCATAGACCTCCTTTGATACAAATTTTTTTATCAAAATAATGATGTAGATTCTCAATATACAGGAGGTTGGGTGAATATTATTCTTTAAAAAAAATTTATGTACCTTTAATGGAAATATTTTACCTTAAAGAGTATATAATCATTAATATAATCAGAGTAATAGAATTGCAATGTAAATGAAAGTTGTACTTTCTAAATTTTACAATGATAAGATTATAGCGAAATATAGAACAACATAAAATAGTAAACAACTAACAATTATATTCTTTTAACCCAAAGAGAAGGGTATCCAACAACCTTGGATAAAGGTTCCTGGATTTATACTTTCAAGAAATAATTCCATACCCAAACCCAGGTAAGAACTAAATCCAATGATTAGTATCTATCTTGTTATCCCTGAAAGCCCTCAATTTATAAGGAAATCAGAACCTATGTCTTCCAAACCTAGAATCCCATGATTTTCATGATCGGAGTCTACACAAAGCAAGTCTGAACAAGTTGTTCATTCCTGAACAAGTTGTCACAACATCTTCATGAATCACTGAGAGTTGTAAGAGAATCCCTCACTAGAAATCACTTCACAACTTTTTTGCATGAATCAAGATCATCCACTCTCTACGTTTTCATTCCTTGATAAAATGGACTTTTATTTAAAGTAAAACTTCCCAACGGTCAGCTCCACTACAACAGTAATATTTTCCATAAGTTTTGTATGGACCTGGACACATGTCATACATACAATGGTTAGTTTGTAACAGATTGTATGAAATCTTTTCAAGTGTAAGAAATGATATTAAGTTAATGATAAGTGTTATGTATAATGAAACATAGAATCCCACAATATTAGAATTATGCATTAAAAAATCTAACAATATTAGGAACATAGATTCTTAAGAAAAAACTAAATCAGATGGTGAAAATTGTATCACATTGGTACCAGAATCGGAATCATAAAATCAGAATGACTTTTCCACCAGATTCAGAATAAAAAAAAGAATCACATTTGCACTAGATTTGGAATAATAAAATAGAATGAATTCTGCATCTCAATAGGTTTCTTAAAATCAGTATCATAAAATCGGTATCTCTTTTACACCGGATTCTGTATCATAAAATCAGTATCACATTTGCACCGGAATCAGTATCATAAAATCGGTATCATAAAATCATAATGAAAAATCTCTAAGTACAACAGAATGAAAAATTCTAATGATATATCTGTAAGTATAATGGAATGAAAAGTTTAGATCCTAAAAAATTGCACATAAGAAAAAATTCAGAACTTATGAAAATGTGTTTTTGATTTTCAAAACATAATACCATAAGTAATGGAGATTCCATAGGATTACCTTATTGACTCAAAATAAAATCCTTCTCCAAATTATATTGTAACTAGTTCTTTATCCCTTCCATCTCTATGGGAAAAAATATGTAATGTGACTTTTAGATAGTCCAAGATCAAGGGATATGTTCAATTGAGAACTCAACCTCTTGGTTAGGAGGAAGACCATGAAATTCTTCAGGTAAAACACAGTGTAATCCCTCATGATTGGTATGTCTTCAGGAATGAATCTACCCTTTGTCTCAATCATTATAGGTATATATGATTTCTCATAAGGGAGTAATATCCATACTTTAGATGATGATTCTAAAGCAGATTCATCATACTCCATATAGTGGTCATGAATCAGAGGATGCTTCAGGATGTGAAGAGTGATCTCCCTTTCCCAATAGTTGGTGTTGGCCGTGTATAAAGATAACCAATCCATGCCCATGACTGCACCAAAATCCACTAAAGGATGTATCATGTGATTTTTTGGGAGTTTTAGTCAACGAACATTGACTCAAGATGAGTTATAAACCAACAACACAATAATTTCCCCATTTGTTTTTCTTATGGAAAACTTTCCCTCCAATTTTGTTGGTGGTGGTTGAATAGTTCTACTTAACATTAATGATATGAAAAAATGCATTGAACAAAAATCAAGTATTAAGTTCGCTATTCATTAATGAATAACTAGAGTAAAAGTCACCAAATCATTGATTAGATCAACCTCAGCAGTAGTGATAGCATAATCATTTCCTTGTTTTCTTGGAGGTTGTTGTTTATTTCTTCAGAAAACCCCTAGCTTAGGGAAATTTATTGCATAATTCCCATGATCATTACAGTTTCACCTCTACACCACTAGCGAATCATTGACCTGAACATTAGTTTATTCTTCCAAATTAGTGTGATTTTTCATATCCCTTCGGTAGTTTTTTGTCATATGTCCAAACGTTCCACATTTGAAGCAATTCTTGGTTCCCTTTAGATAGTTCCTAGGATGCTTCTTCCAACAAAATTTACAAGGGGAAATGTTAGATTCTTTCCATAATAGGACTTGTTTATTGAACGACTCAGGTTGTTCTCCATTATCTTCTTCTTCTCACTGGGCCCATATGACCACTTAGAGTCTCCAATATCAATTTAATCCTTGAGAGAACAACATACAGTCTCCTTATAATGATCAAAGTCTCAAATTTTCAATGCTTCTTGTAAACATAGGTTTAATATGATGAATAAGAAACCCACCTTCCTCTCAGTGTTCTTTACAAATCCAGAGCCATACCTTGCAATCCTTGTAATGTTTTCTTTATACACCACAACAGACTCATCTTCCTTCTACTTGTGTCTATGGAAATATCTTCCACATTGACATGGTGGGTTTGAGGAAAATATTTTTTTGGAAAACAACCTATTGCATTCCTCCCATTCCATGGAATCAATTTCTTCTTAGGTCTTCTTATTCTTGATTAGTTTCTACCACTGATCAGCTTCCACATCAAAATGATATACCGTGAGTAAAAATTTCTCTTCTTCCACGTACTGGAGGATGGAGAATATATTTTTACAGAAAATTGTTAACATGGGAGGCCTTTTCCACATGATGGATTTTACAGAAACATTCTCTTTCCATGGAGGAGGATGGAGTTCCACATGATTCAAGTTATCATTCACAATATGAGCTAGTTGAGAAATTACATTCATGATGTTTTGAGCACCCATTCCAATCATATCAAGAATATCATTTGGTAAATATTCAAATTACCTATCACTTTGATTTTTGGAACATTTTATTCTATTTCCCATCATTAACTAAGATAATGAATGTATAATTAGAGGGAATGAATACTTATATATTGTGAATAAATAGGATAATTTTGAACATAAAAGGATAAACAAGTAATGGAAAATTATATCCTAACTTTTGATTCCTTTGGTTTAAATATTAGATATCACTGATCCGTTTGTTAACATATATACTTATGGGGGTGTAGATGCCAAAAAGTCTGTAATTACAAAAGGAAGTTTTGAAATGATGAAGTGAAGTCATATTTGGACTCAGAGGCCTGGTCCTGAGGGTTTGGAAGTGGTGCGTGAAATTAAGGAGGACTTGTGCGAAAAAATGTATCCCACACGAAGGAATTCTGAGATTCGCGTAAAAAGCACCGGTGGGGCGCGCAATTTTGCACGCCTAGTTCCACGCGGTGTGGCCTTTCGCGCCAACCCGTCCGTCCGTGGATGATTTCTCATGCCGCCTAGATTCCGTGATGCATGTGGTCTATAAATAGAAGGATTCCCCTTTCCATTTCGGGGTTGCGGAATTCGGACCAGCTCCCATGCGCAAAATTGGAATCCCGCGCACGCAGTATGACTTTTAGGTATTGACCCTATTCGTACAACCTTGCCTTCGGTTTTTCCTTTTCATGCAATCCCACCTACTTAAATTAAATTTCAAACTCCTCAGTGTTCCTCCTTATCATGCAATCACTTCCATTGCGCACACTCCCTCCTTTGCACGTGAAACCCAATTGTGCGCAATCCTGTCGTTAGGTTTTTCCCTACTTTAGGGATCGATCATTGTCCCTGCGCGCAATCCAAGCCCGTTGCGCATAATCCCCCTTTCCACGTGCAATCCCTCTGCCACAGTTGTGCGTCATCCCGTTGTTTTGCGCGCAAACATTCTCTTTGCGCAGAAAACCTAGGACCCCTCACCTTGATGCCCCCTAGGGTGCCTCCCTGCATAGGTGCTCGATGTCCTCTATACCGGGCATGCACGCCATGCATTGTTTTCCCGTACGGCCTTTCAGGCTCGTAAAAATAATTTCAAGGTCCGCTGGCGGGGTTTCCTGTTGCGTTGCTCTGCCTTATGCTCCTTTTCATAGGCACGATAACGACTATTGATTTTTCGCATAGCCACGCTAACGTGGACCCCTATATGGTTCGCTATGTGGCCCACATTCACTACGGCCTTGTCAATGCCTTCCCTCCCATAAGGGGTAGAGGGTGTTGGGCATGTAATCCCTAGGGTTGTGGAGAAAACCCACCTAATCTGAGCTATAGGACGTTAAACTGCCAAGCACCTCATCCTCAACACATGATGTTAAACTGTGATCCAACCCCGTGCCTCGCACGCAGGGTCCCCCCGTCTCGGACATTCTTTACACCGCTCATCACCACGAGAATGGAATATTCCTCACATGTAATGAGATCCTCCCTCTCGGAGTGGTGTTTTTCCACGGGGGAAGGGCTGCCTCAGAGCGTAAGCCCCTAGCCTCTCTTGAGGAAGGTAGCACCCAAGAACCTCCGTACTTCAGCACCACCAATGCCAGGGGAGGGTTTGATAGGGAACAAGGCATCTCCTTTGTTCGGTCCCAAATCCATCTCCCTCTATGATTGTCGTTTCATATGCCTCCATCCTAGAGTAAGCCCCGACACAATGTGCTGCTCAACGCGTAAGCCCCTCTCCGCATCTCACAGATGAGCCCTTCGCGATGTGATCGGCTGGTCCCTGTTGCTTCTTGTTTCTCACACCGAGCATGACTCAAGTAGGATTAGAGCAAGCATGGATCATGACACCCTCTTATGGGCCACCTCAGAGTGTAATCCCCATCCCAGTGAACTACGGCGACTCTGATCCGTGATAAATCATGGTATATATGTATCCTCCACGAGGTTCAATCCCACCACCCAGTTATTCTGACCTCTTCACGTCAGTTCGTCAACACTTTAGGCCGCCTCAGAGCATAATCACCAAATTGCCCATCCACCATGATGTTAAACTGTATGCCCATTCAGCATGACGTTAAACCGTCTGCCCATCCAGCATGATGTTAAATAGTCTGCCTCATCCCACATGATGTTAAACTGTATACCCAAACTACGTGGACTTTGATCCGTGGTAAATCATGGTACATAGGTAGCCATCATGAGTTTCAATCCAATTACTCGGTAGTTACGACCACTTAGTTTCGGTTCACCAACCACCATTGTGGGCTGCCTCAGAGTGTAAGCATCATATCCACCATTGTGGGCTGCCTCAGAGCGTAAGCCACATATCCACCATTGTGGGCCATCTCAGAGCGTAACCCCATATACACCATTGGGGTCCATTTCATAGCAGAATCCCCATATCCACCATTGTGGGCTGCCTCAGAGCGTAAGCCCCATATCCACCATTGTGGGCCGCCTCAGAGCATAAGCCCCATATCCACCATTGTGGGCCTCCTCAGAGCATAATCCCCATATCCACCATTGTGGGACGCCTCTGAGGGTATGCCCCATATCCACCATTGTGGGCCACCTCAAAGGGTAAGCCTCATATCCACCACTATGGGCCTCCTCAGAGAATAATCCCCATATCCACCATTGTGGGCCGCCACAGAGCGTAAGCCCCATATCCACCATTATGGGCGGATCAGAGTGTAATCCCTATATCCATCCATTGTGGGTCGCCTCAGAGCATAATCCACAAATTCCCCCATCCCATATGACGTTAAACTATATACCTGAACTACGTGGACTTTGATTTGTGCTAAATCATGGTACGTAGGTAGCCTCCACGAGTTCAATCCCCCACCCCCCTTCATTCCATCACCCATCCTGATTACTACCCGGGCCGCCACATCCCGGTGGGATAATGCCACCTCATTCCACTCCATAGTATCTAGGAATCTGCCTACGTGACGGCCCCAACATAGGTGTCCCCCCACATGGTGTTCTTTAATCATATCCACTCTCAGTGTTCTGATTAGTCTGATCTGTCTCCGTAAGACGTTAAACTCATGGAATACCCCTTGTTAAAAATGTGAAGCTGAGGAAAACCTCATATACATTCATATGGAATGCAAATTCCATGCGTTCAATGTGGCATTCCTCAGGCTTCTGCACCCTCGAGAAGTCCTATAATAAGGGACAGAAGAAGGACATGCCAATCCCCCAGCATCAAGAGAGGCCAATGACGCCCCAACATGACCATTCTCCTCACCGAAGGATACTGCCCTGACCAGAAACCTTGGAGCGTCTCGACTGATGCAATGTAATTAACTGGTGTCCATAAAGATATGGAACCAGAAATGAGATTCATGAATACGTCTTAAATCTATGAGGGAGACCCAGACTAGGTGACGAGATCCGAGGAGGAATCCATGGAAGAACCGACATCCCATCATACCTGTTTCGATCAAGGAGCAGACGTCCTTGAAAAATGAAATGGATGCTGCCCACCTTTGGAAAGCAGGAATGTGGGGCCATGAGCCACATGTCCTCCCCTGCGTGAAGAATGTGCACGCGTGCCCCAGCGAAAGCGTCAGAAATAGAAAATGGTGAACCCGACTTGAATCTCTTCTCCTCAATATGGATACTGGTAGCATTTGGGGTATCATAAGATTAGCATGTCACCAGGTCCGGGAACCTAGAACCAGGACGTGAAACCCAACAGGGGTTGGGGCAGTAAGGACGTTGAGCACTCTTATCGACCACGGAGGGCGGAATGATGTTGGTCTATTGGTGGTTGATTCCTTTTCCGGTTAGTGTTAATGGGTTCGTCTCCCTGCTTTCAGGAATCAGATCGCTGCATCCGGAGCTCGATCACCACCTGCCCACCGGCGAAGGGGCTGGGGCAGTACCAAGGTGGCCACTCTGCGTGGTCCCTCCTTTTCAACAGCTACTCCGACCGCCGTGACTTTTGGGCGCTCATGCCCTCTCTCTCTATCAGATATTATCTATTGGAGGGAGATCAACGACCTTGTGCGTAGGTACGAGGAGGAAGTGGTCATCCCGACCAGGGACATGGCCCATTTGGATCTCATGGTAGTTGTGCCTCACTGCCATCGCCGCCCCCGAGGGCCGCATATGGTGCCATTGCTTCCCACACCGAAGTTCAACCGTTTCGGGAGCCTATCCCTGGAAGGCCTCGACACCTCCCTTCCCTATGAGGATGAGGTGTGGGATGTCCGAGTTCACCCGATCGGGGACCCGCCCTAGGGGTTCACGGCAAGGGACCCTTCCAGGCTGCGTCGACACCGCCGCCCGACTCCCTAAGCCGAAGAGCAGGCAATCCCTGTGCCCGCACCCCCGGCTCCAACCCATCTGAACCGACGCCAGCGTCGGGAATGAGCAAAAAAGGATGCCCGCCCTGGGACATCAACGTCAGCAACCACTGTGGCCTGAGCCACTGCTGACTCTTGTCATCAAAACCCCGCACACGTTGAATAGGGGAAGTTACATGGCCGACCTGAATCGATCCCCCGACCACCCCATCGGCAGGTTGGGTTGACTCTTCCAGTCGCAGGAACAGGCAATAGCCACCGTGGACCAATTCGCGGTAATTCCATCCAGTGTAAAGGCCTACTCCATACCACTATTCTGGAAAGTAGAAGGCTTCCCCGTGAGAGCTATGCTCCGGGTGTGGCTCTTTCCAGCGCTCATTGCACGGGGTACGTGGTCACTTCCCCTACTACTGGCTTCGAGTATGGAGCCATTGCATATCCGATCACTCACCCACATGGTGGTCCTCCCCATGTCCCTTTCGACATCTTCCCGGTGCTCCTCACACCCCGGACTTCAATCCTCTCTGCCCCAGCCCCATTACGGCTAGAGGACTCCATGACGGAAATTAGCCCTTCCAAGAAGAGCTACCCAGGGGCAAGAAGTTGGGACGTCGTCGCCGCAAGAGAAAAACCAGGGAAGGCCAGACGGAAATCAGAAAAGTCCGTTTCTCGGACTCTAAGGCAGAGTACGACTCAAAGATGGAGCCCTCCCTAGGTCTTTTGAGTCAAGGGTAGGGATAGGGACACGTCACTTCAGCCTCATACTCCCTGAATTTGAGATCCATATGATCCCCGCCTCCCACTGAAGGTATATCCAAGAGAATGAGGACTTGACATGCCCCCATGGGTCAAACTTTCAGTTACCATTAGCCTCTCCGGAAGCACCATCCTCCTCGTTCAGAGAGGGTGGATAACATTTCTGAGGACCGACAGAAGAGTCGCAGTATGGCACACCCTCAGCAAGCGCTGAAACATTGATAGGAGGCATGTTTTCCATCCTATCCTATCATGACGTGACATCTAGGACACTATAGCCCTTGGAGGACAACTTAGGATTCAGCGGCCGATCGGCCTGCTCACCATATTCTCCGTCGGGCAGCCCCGCAGCCTGCCTCAGCACCGCTGCCAGTTCCTCAGCCATTCTCAATTGATGAGCAAGGCCAGCAAGGGTCGGATTCTGAACCTGAGCCTTCGAACTTCTGGACCATCCTCGCAGCAGGCCACTTCCTCGAGAAGTTTTGGTCGGTCACAGGATCAGATTTTGATATAACAGAATTGCTCACCCCGGGAGAGTTTGAATGTTTCCCCAAGACTCTCCGGTCGACTCACTCTCATCTTCACCATCAGCAAGTGCCCCACCCCGGGAGCCAAGCACACCTTGAGGATATCGGCAAGCAATATCGTCAGGTCGCCCAGGCCATGCTCCTTGTGGTTCGGCACCCTGAGTCACTTGGCCACCACAGGGCCCTCCAACAACAATGCGTCCAGATTTTTCAAGTACATCACAATGTTATCGAGGAAGCCACCCCCTCGCGCACGTCCGTGGATGGGGGCAGTACGCTGCCCTTATTTTCAGTACGATTCCCCGGCAGCCCAACTCACTGATCGGTTTTGAGGGCATGCCCCTGAGGGCATCAGCAGTCAACATGGACGACATGTCGGGAGAGGGGGACGGTTTGGATCTTCTCGATGGGGACTCACCCCCTGAGGACAAGCCACTACTGGACCCATCCTGGAGAATTACTCGCCAACAGAGAAACCTCCTAGGTCTCCCCACACCCACTGAGGCATTGACACTGAACCAGAACATTAGCATGTGTAAGGAACATGTCAGCGCTGTCAAGCTCGCCGACCCATCTGTCTCAGTACACAAGGGAGAGGAAGATACTGAGAAGGTCACGCTACGCCAACAGCTTGCTAAGAAAAAGAGGATGGTTGATGAGCTTCTGGCCGAGGGCATTATAGAGCGGCGGCCCGACTACGGTGATCCTAGGCCAGGACAGCAGGGGCCAGAACAACTAACCTTCGATGAGATTCTCCTGGGCAACTGCGATCATGCTGTTTCTGCCGATATAAGAGAGGCCGAAGATCATGTAAAGAGGGTGTGATACGTTTCGCTGAACCCTCCTGAGCGGTGTGATCACCCAAGAGAGCTCGTTCGAGTTCCTCCCACTTCCCCAAGAGTCGCTACACCTACCTCCCCACGAGCTGCTGAGCTTGACTACCGGATTAAAGAGCCTGGAAAGGCGCTTGTGGTTAAGGATCCTTGTCAGGACATGAGCCTGTGTCCAGACGATCCGATTGCATAACTCATCACCCTCTTAGAGGCTTTGGAAACTCGGTAGGTGTCAATCCCACCCGACGGCAAGCCATACACAGCATGGCTGGATGATATGCCAGCACCTCCGGGATTTAGGAACCCCACTTCCACCCCCTTTAACGGGATAGGAGACCCGTCACATCACCTGGCCCACTTCAACTCGAGGTGTGTGCCTATGTTAGGAACTCCTGCACAGTAGGAGTCTGCCAGTCTCTGTTGCTTTGTTCAGACACTAGAACGGCCGGTATTCGTCTGGTACAGCCAGTTCCCTGTTGGATTTGTGACTAGCTGGGAGGAACTTCATAGGAAATTCCTCTACCAATTCAGTTCCACATCCCGGAAGTCGAACATAGCACACCTCTTCATGTGCAAGAAAAGTCCCGATGAGCGAGTCGCGGACTTCATCGCCCAGTGGAAGGGTCTCACATACTACCTTGACATGCAACTAACTCAGGATCAATTACTAACAATGTGCGTAGGGAACATCAAGTCAGAGCTGGTTCCTTCTCTAATCACTCAGAATTACCCCAGAGGGATTCGGGACTTCTCAGACAAGGCTCAGTGCCTCGATGAGGCCCTACAACAGGCCAGTCAGGCATGCCCGCTGCCTCTTGTAATCCCTACAAGGAGAGAATCTAGATCCGAGCCCGCTGTTGTGTCCCAGATAGAGGCCCCCAAGTAGCTAGAGTTTCTACCAGTGAGGCCAGCTCTGCATCCCCATAGGGGTCCACCCCCACGAGTGTAGCTTCCATCCTAGCAGCGACCGCCTCAAAATCAGCAAATGACTCCGCGTGACGCACCGCCACCACATAGTCGAGATAATCAGGTTTCGCCTCCTCGGCATGCTCCTTTGGCCCCTCTCTAGGGACAGCCTCCAAGAGAACCCTTTCTAGACAGAAGGAATTGATCCAACTCATTTGACGAGGCCCATGTCCCTAGTTACTTCGGTAGTGCTTTGGAGCGGAGAATTGTGCGGCTGCCTCATTGCCGGAAGCTGGAAGAGGCACATCTCACTGATCACCCCAACTACTGTCCTTATCGTTGGACCATGGGGCTGACCATCCATGGATGATATGTGTTCAAGGACTAGATCCAAGTCCATATTGATAGAAATATATTCAGTTTGGGCCCAACCCTAGCACAAGTAGCAATTGTCTTTGTGAGATAAGAGGGCGGTAGCGGTGACGGGGATGAATGACAGTAGGTTTCCGACCATGGGCTCTAGAAGTAAAGTGACTGGATGGATTGCAAGGTAGTCACCGGCGCCCATGGAATCATTTGTGCATGCCGGAATCATCCAAATCCCTCAGAAGCTGCGGTTTCTACCTCGACATTGTTGTACTAGCCAGCCTCTTCACAGAAGAGAAAGCGGCGACATCGCAAGAAGAAAGAACGTTCCCTTCCAATGTTGTCGTCATCCCACGCTCTTGGAGAACTTATGCCCCCAGAAATTGGGATCCCTCTAAGACTCCTCCCGGTAATGGATGAATACTCAACTGATAGTCAGGGCTATTCTTCGGTTAACACTGTAGAGTTTGGAAATCCCTTTTTCACTCCCGGCGATGAGGAAGGCTAGGTGGTCCATCCCGATGTCCCCAACAATCACCAACATCGGAGGATCCGTGGCTACATGAATCGTTGGGGAATGATAGTTGGCAACTTGAGCTAGGTCGTGCATGCCACTGAGACCAGGCAACAGGCCCAGTACAAGGCTCAACACACATGGCCCCTTTATCTGGTGTCGATAGGTTCGCCTCCACCACCGTTTGTATTGCTGGATCGGGCGGAACCACCTCGGCCATACCACGACCAACTCGGCCCTGCCACTAGCCGACCATAGCCTTCTAGTCCTAATCTGGAATCCACTCTTCGGGCTTTGAATAGTGAACAACGAGACATTCCTAGTACCAATCAGCCACCGGTCGAGCCGGCAGGGCCCATCATGCCTCCAATCGTAGAGCGGCATCCTGCAAGCAGGGTCTCCTGTTTGGCCCGGAGGTATGATGTTCTGAAGCACCTGGCCGACATTCTAGCAAGACTTTCTATCCTTGAGGATCTTCACCTATCGTCTGAAATGCATGAGGCACTCACCGAGGCCTTATGGAGCCCCCTCCAGTTTGAGATAGAGGTAGCAGCTGTAGAAGCCTTCCACACTGAGGTAATTGAGAACGCCGAATACCAAGTGGTTATATCATTCTTCGGTGAAGATGAAGATGCTCCCATATAGGGGCAGATTCTACCACTGAACATAACTGGCTAGTTTAATGGCATGGAAGTCCGCCGCTATCTTGTCGACCCAGGTTTTGGGATTAACCTAATCCCAACTCAGACCCTGCGAAAGCTGGGTCTGTCTGAGGGTGATTTAACTCCCTCCAACCTCAGGATTCAGGGGTATGATAGAACCGAGCAAGCTCCATTCATAAATATTCTCTTGAATACCCAGTTCAGTGGCCTAATTTCCAGCACCGAATTCATGATTGTCTCTCAGGACACCGCCAACAACGCGTTGATGGGTGGGCCATGGCTCCACATTCACACAACGGTACCATCATCGTGTCACCAATGCCTCAAATACTCCCTTATTGGTCATGTAGGTGTGCTCCAAGGAGATTATTCTCCTTTTTCCTGTTGCGAAGACCGTTATCTAGACGCAGACTATTACAAGATAAATAATAAGCATGTTTTGGGAGGTGATGTTGAGCCTGCCACTGTCACAAGTGATTCCTAGGCAGGTTTGGATGATGCCTACATCTTCCCAATCCATCAGTTGGAGGCCACAACCACCGACATGGGGAAATGTTTTGTGGTTTTGGGTACAAAAGGAAGGAATATTCCTAGGACCAAGTGACGGCGGAAAATCACCTCGTACTCCTACACCAACCAAGTTCAGGTGATTCCCGATCCTCCTACCCTGTACGGTATCGAGACGTCAGGCTCATGGGAACGGTAGTACGTCATACCTGTCTCTTTCGCTAGGCTGGAATTAACTGGATCAAGATGACATGCCACTACTACTTTTATGTCATCAAGAGTGTCCCCTTGGGCTGAAGAACATATGGGATTTGTTCGACTTCCTTCATCGCTTTGGTCCTAGTGGTGCGTGAGTCTCCCGATATGATGGCCACTGCTGCCCAAGTCGACACCAGCTTCCCATCAGGTTCTGGTAGCACCGAAGTAGTGCCCCCCATGGATGATCCCTTTATAGGTGGAGAGAAGGATATGGAGGATGCTCCCCTGCCTTTGAAGAAGGCGTCTCTACCATGGTTGATGAATTGGTACAGGTGAACCTTGGTAGTGAGGTAGATCTGATACCCACATTGATCAGTGCGGCCATGTCCCTCGAAGGGAAGCAACAGTATGTGGACAATCGTAAGCAACACCATGACGTGTTTTCCTGGAATTACGACGAGATAACAGGACTAGATCCTTAGGTAGCCGTCCACCGCCTTGGTCTCCCGACAAGCCATCATGGGTTCAAGAAGCCTCCCAGGAAGATGCAACCATCTCACGGAGCCATAGTTGAGGCTAAATATGACAAGATTATTAAATCCAAATTCGTCAAGGAAGTTCAGTACCCCTGGTGGCTGGCCAATATTGTGCCAGTCAGGAAGAAGAACGGAAAGATCAGGGTCTGTATTGACTTCCGCGATCTCAACCTCCACTGTCTGAAAGACGATTTTCCCCTTCCGGTGACAGAGTTGTTGAATGATGCCACGGCCAGGTTCCAAGCCCCCCTTCATAGATGGGTATTTCGGGTACAACCAAATATTGATGGCCCCCGAGGACGAAGAGTTCACTGCATTTAGGTCCCCCAAGGTACTTTTTGTTACCAGGTTATGCCCTTCGTTCTGAAGAATGTGGGTGCCACCTATTAACGTGACATGCATCGCATATTCAAGACAATTCTCAGGACATTGGTGGAATGCCACGTGGATGATCTGGTGGTCAAATCTTGCCAGCGCTAGGAACATCTCAAGGACCATGAGAAGGTGTTTTTCTTCCTCCATTCCCACCACCTGAAGATGAACCCGCTGAAGTGTGACTTCGGGATCACCTTCGGGAATTTTATCGACTTTGTTGTTAGATACTGAGTCATCGAGATCGACCAGGAGAAGATCAAGGCCATCAGCTAGATGCCTCCCCAGAGCAATATTCGGGAGAATCGAGGTATCCAAGGACACTTAGCCTCAAAATGAAATTTCACTACGAATATGGCGGGCAAGTGTATTCCCCTTTCCCGGCTCATGAAGAATGGCGCCACCTATGAATGGGATGAATAGTGTCAGAACGCCTTCAAGGAAATCAAGTAGTATATTCTCCAAACTCCAGTCTTGATGCCACCCATTTCCGAGAAGCTGCTGATCCTTTACATGACCACCCTAGAACGGTCCCTCATAGCACTTCTCGCTCAGAAGAACAACGAGGGGACAGAGAACATCCTCTACTACCTCAGCTGCATGCTCCTCGATACAGAAATTAGATACTCTCCCATCGAGAAGAGCTACCTGGTGCTCATATTTTCCATACAAAAATTGTGGCACTAGTTTCTGCACTACAAGGTATAGCTGGTCTCTCAGGTAGACCTGCTGAAATACATCCTGAACCGACCTATGTTGACTGGCTGACTAGCACGGTGGGACGTGATCCTCCATTAGTTAGACAACAGGTTCATACCTCAGAAGGATATCAAAAAACAGGCGTTGGCAGACTTTTTAGCTGCTCACCCAACCTCCGCAGATCAGCCACTAGACCTATGTTTTCTTGATGAGGTAATCCTCCCAGTCGATCATGTCGTCCCATGCTGGCAGATGCACTTTTACAGTGCCTCCCAGAGCCCCACCGGTAGGAGACTCAACGATCCCAGGCTCAACCGAGTGGGCCTGGGTATCCTCTTCATCACCCCGGAGTAAGACATTTTTCCATATTCATTCCTATTGTCCAAGGGCTGCACCAACAATGAGGCCAAATATCATTCCCTCATCACTGGCCTCGAGCTGGTCCTCGAGATCAACGTGCCCCATCTGCATGTGAAAGGGGACTCCGAGATGGTCATCAAGCAGGTCAATGGTGACTATGTCGTCATAAAGACATTACTCGTTCCATTGTTGGAGTGCACCCTCCGTCTAATGGATCAGATCCCTTCTCGTCCAGAGGTCGTTCATATTCCCCGGTCGCAGAACAGTCGAGCAGATACTTTGTCCAGCCTGGCCGCGTTGCTTGCGGAGCCCGAACAGGACGACCTGATTATCCACATAGCGCATCGGAGAGTCATTGCCCCTGTTACCCCGGACGATGATCGTGGCCTGCGGGTGAACCATCTTAGCACTGGTGCCCCTACGTCAGGAGCCCCGGGTACATCAGACACAATGAACAAAATAGTTCCTGATTGGAGGAAACCATTGGTTGAATACCTCTAATGTGATAATCTTCCATCAGACCGGGCCGAGCGCGAGTGAATCCGATGCCATGAGCTGCAGTTTACCATTCAGAGCGGTCCCAACCTGAAAAGATCCTTTACAGATGAGGATTTCATGGTGTTCTCTTCTATTGCCTTCAATGAGTTGAGATCCCTCAGTTCATGCAAGAGGCTCATGCTGGCTCATGTGGCGCCCATCCGACCGGGTCGAAGTTGTCTCACCAAATTCTGAGCTTGGGGTACTTCTGGCCCTCCATGATCTTTGATTGCATTGAATTTTCCAAGAGGTTTCATGTGTGACAAGTTCATGCTAACTTTGTGCATCGGCCACCGGATCCCCTCCACACTACCAAGTCTTCTTGGCCATTTTCAGTCTGGGGGTTAGATGTCGTAGGACCTTACCCACCGGCGATGGATCTCCAATGTCGGTTCATTCTGACCGCTACAGATTTCTTTTTCAAGTGGGCAGAGGCAATTCAGCTCAAGGAAGTCAAACCCATTCTATCTTTGAGTTCATGAGTTCCAAAATCATATATCAATTTGGAGTGCCTCAAGCTATCATCATGGATAACGGAACCAAATTCCGAGTGGCCGAGCTGAAGAAATTGTACACCAAGTACAACATTCGCTCTAACCATACCTCCCGCTATCACGTGAAGGAGAATGGACAGATCGAGGAATTTAACAAAACCCTCTCTAACATTCTGAAAAAAATGGTTGGTTAGAAAAAGAAAAGTTGGCCAGATAAGATCCCCAACACCCTCTTGTATTATTGTACAACGACTCGTATTTCCACCCAAGTGACCCCGTATTCCTTGGTGTATGGATCTGAGTCTATCCTACCCATCAAGATTCAGTTTCCCTCATTGTGGATGGCAGTCTACGAACAACAAGCGCCAAATAGAGTTGCTGAAATCCGTCTTGCAGAATTAGAACTGCTGGATGAGAATAGGATTCGCGCCTTGCACAACTTGGAATGGCAAAAGAGCGGGATGGCTCAAGCTTTCAACAAAAAGTTTTGCCTCTTCTCCTTCCTTCAAGGCGATCTAGTACTTGCCATTAGGGAACCAATGATTCCCAGTAGGAAACCACCCAAGTTGGAGCCCAAATGAGAGGGGCCTTTCATCGTCCATAAGGTCTATATCAATGGTGCGTACTCCCTCATGACCATGGATGGTGAGCGTACCACGCCTCCCAGCAACACCAAGTTACTAAAGAAGTATTTTTCCTGACCCTACAGGGTCCCCCATGACCTTAAACTGGATAGGGGTCCCCCATGACCTTAAACTGGATAACGGTCCCACATGACCCTAAACTACAGCCAGTCCTGCATTTCCCTAAACTGCATTTGGTCCAGCATGACCTTAATCTTCACATCGCCCTAAATTTAGGCCTCTTTTGGTCTATTTTCTAAGACCTTAAACTAGGATCCTTGTTGTCCAGCATGACCTTAAACTGCATGCTCAACCTCACTGCAAGATGTTAAACTGCAAGCTGGTCAGGCCATCATGACCGAGGCCCAGCCTCAGGCCCCTTGGCCTTCTCAGGCCCGTTAGCCTCGGTCCATACCCAGAGTGTGAAGTGTGGTGTAGGATTATGTCCTCATTCACTATTGGTTACCCGCCACGTCGTACACATTCATGGATGAAATTTCTTTCAACGTCCAACATGACATTAAACTGTGCTTCTATAACTATGTCCAGCTTGATTCCCATATTTATGGGATATGTAGGACTGCCTGAACGTCTAGGTTTTAGGTCCAGCCCCATCTTTTAGGGGATCCCATGATCTCCTGGTCACCTCGGTCTCTTGGCCAGTCCCTCCCCACAGGGGGATATATAGGTGTGGTACAGGGTTTTTGGCACCATGCCCCCTTCTCCTGGGAATCCTCCATCTTTTGGCCACTCTCAAAATGAGCCCTTAGACCCTTTACAGTGGTCCTATAATGTGCTTAGATTAATCTGGTCTAGGTCCTCGAGTGTCAGATTTGACTTTGGAAAGTTTTTGTCCACTTGTCAAGCTTCGTGCTCCCTTTCATTCAGGCCCCCGTTATCTTTCACACCTAGAGGGACCCCCAAGAATGGCTTGGATACAATGCATAAGGGCTCTCCTACTATCATAGGCCAATTCCCCTGAGGGTTTTAGACAAAAAATTGATACAAATCCCACGTTGCGAACATGGTCAGTGGTCGATCCTAATTTGTTTGTCCCCATCTTAGGATAACACGACAGGATGCGATGTTGCGAACATGGTTAGTCATAGTCCTCTGTCGTCACGCCGGCCCCTTTAGGCACTAAATGTTGGTTGCATGATTCACATTATATTCAACCCTATCATGTCAAGGTGGAATCTCGACACTCCTTGCACTAATCCTCAGTGCACCTCCACACGTCAGGCGGACAAAGCTGTGTGACAACGTCTCTCGGGGCTCCCGAGATCCGAACGCCAAGGTTATATGATTTTGTTTTCACTAAGGATCATGCGCAGCTTGACACTCATCCCCATGGGAAATGAGGATTCTCCCAGACATTATGTTTCGGGCCTAGCTCAGCTGGATGCTAGTGTCTTCTACCCCCCCTTATTGTTGGACCCTCGTTGGTTCCTTGTCCTGATGCTCCTCTCTCAGAATCGCGCGCGGTGATGGTATGAGGATATGCCCTCATTTACATCGAGTGTTCCTTATCGCATCGTGCATTTTCCCCCAGGTCCAAGCCATACGACCTTAAACTGATCTGATTGATCCTACGACATGACCATAATTTTTGATGATATCATCACGGCCGCACGACGAAAAACGGCACTACATTGTGGGGACCTACCCATAGGGGACATCACGTTGGGTATTGGTCCATTAGCATACCATTTTTCAACGCCTATATATGGCATGATTATTGTAGAAATTCCAAGAGTTTCTAACCTAGTTTGGACGTTCCATGAATGAAAAACCATTCACCTTCAAGAACAAACAAGATATATCAAATAGCGCTTCTCGTGGTGCGAGGGTTAGAACCACATGCCTCTAATGGTCCAGCTTGGGGTCCAATAATTCATCATTTATGTCCCGACTTTGGGACCTTGACCATGGGGCCACGTGGAATGGTGAGAAGGACTACATCCTCTTTCACATCAAGTTTGCGATAGCCACACCATTTGTGCCCTTTTATGAGAATTAGCCCTCCTGTTTCTTGTCCTGCACGACGTTAAATGACGCCCTCAAGAACTACGTATGGATTGATTCTCATCCTTATGAGATACGTATGAGCGCCTGGGCATTTCCCCACAAGCCCAACCTAACTATCGTGTTCGGTCCCTTGACCTGAACACGTCTCCATGGAGAACATAGTAAGAAGGACCTTGTCCCCGTTCATGTCAGGCTTCGCGACCGCTTTTCCCTGTGTCTCCTTCTCCCCTTACTCTTTGGTCTGAGCTGTAATACCTTAAACTAAGATCCATTTATAGAACTACATGTGGATTTATTATCATCCTTATGAGGTATGTAGGAACCCTCATGCATTTTGTCTTGGAACCTGCCCCAGGGATTACAAAATCCAGTTCCTCCTCACTATCGGCCCCTTGGCCTGGCTTCTTGGGGAGTGGTTTAATTGCTCAATTTACCCTAAATAATTTTGGGATGCCCCATATTGATGTTGGGAAGTGATAGTTCTCTTGCCAAATAGGTCCCATCTGAAAATCGGGATGATCCATGACTAGATTAATACGTCTGCCTAATGCGCCTCCACCACGGTGGCACAATTTTGGGAGTGTTGGATTCTGTTCGAACAAACCACCACTCCACATTCCACGCTTTTTGTTCCCTGTTATTCGGATCTTCATCCTCTTTCATTTTTAATGGGAACCCCTAATAGTATGGATGATAGACCTTTTGTCCACCTACTATAGCAATATGGATGATAGAACTTTGGTCCGCCTATTGTAATAATATGGATGATTGACCTACGGTCCACCTGCTATCCTAGGCCAACATTCTAGAAGACTGGTCATGTTTTATGGGACCCCCTAATAGTATGGATGCTAGGCTTGTGGTCCACCTACTGTAACAATGTGGATAATAGTCCTTTGGTCTGCCAATTGTAACAATATGGATGATTGAACCACGGTCTGCCTTCTGTCCTGTGCCATCGTTTCGAAATACTGATCGATGATATTTGAGTTAGGCCCTGTGTTACGAACATGTTCAGCGGTCAGCCCTCATTTGTTGTCCCCATTTCAGGCCAATGCGATATGGATACTGCATTTTCTCCACAGTTAACAGCTATCCTACATCGTCCCGCACTCCATAGTGTTCCGAATTTGGGTAATGTGATTCACCTTTTTCATCTCCCTATGTTCGGATGGATTTAAATGCCCCCGGAATTGCCCCGCTCGTGTGTTAGAACACATTGAGAAGATGATATATCAATCGGTCTAAGGACCTTTCCTCATGAATCCAGGCATGATTACAGATGCCTGAAGCTTAGTTGACGCCCCACAGTTGGAAGAAATGATAACATGAGAATCCTTTGTTTCCCACATTGGATACGACCCACATGAGCATAGGGTGAGTTGTTATTCAATTAAAGATTATGTTTGAGCACATTAAACCAAAGGTACAGATAAATATATTGGGCTACACATTGGATTGAAATATTGAGCATTGAAAGAAAAAAGTTCTTGGGATGGCCAAAACAGAGCCCTTAAGGTTCAGCGTGCAGGATTGATCTTTCCAACGTTGTTACCCTTTGGCTGGTAGCCTCCAGGACTGCTTCTCGCTCCCTAAATACTCTCTCTTCATCAGCAGCCGCAGAGCGCAGTTCACCAATCCTTGCTTGTGCTTGTGCTCGTTCGGTTTGAAGTACAGTTATATGGTGACTCACCTCCATCAGTTGTTCTTGGGCGTCAGCCAGCTAGGCTTTCAGTTGATCCACAAGCTCAGAACATGTTGCAATGAAGACCTCCTTCTCTACTGCCTTCCCTTCGAGGCGCCAGACTTCCTGTTCCACCCTCCGGAATGCTCGGGTGCTCACTGATCTATCCCGACACTGGGCAACGTTGGTGCGCTGGCTAATCTCATGTATCTTCTCATCCATGTAATCACAGACCGTTAGATGAATACATTGATCGTCATCCCGTTCAGCACACAGGAAACACAACCAGGTCTGTATTGATCCCATCTGCCTCAACTAGTCCTCCTGAGGCTTCCTTTGAAAGCGCTGGATACACTTCCACCCTTTGCGCCGTGTCATCCGACTCTCCTCGGCCACTTCCGAGTCTGAATCGTCTATCTCTTCAGGATCAGCAGGCCGGTATGCAGGAAAGGCAGCCATCAGGTCAGCAGCAGGGTCTTCCTCAAGGATTCATTCACAAGGAATAGGTTCCTCGACATCCAGGAAACCTTCCTCTCTCGCCCCGACAACGGCGGTACCTCCGTAAGCTTCTGGCCTTGATCCAATGATACCACCGCTGATGTCCGCCACCCCCTGCTCAGCAATTTTCTGGGCCGACTTAGTCTGGGATGTTTGTTCTAGAGGAGGTGGTACATCTGCCACTGGTCCACTCACAGAGGGCCCGGGCTCAGCATCCCGATGAGCATCCAACGCCGAGATCACTGTACAAGGAGAATCCTGATTTGTTGGGTTTTCCGACAGTAATCACCGGTAGCGAATCAGGGGACTTACATGAACCCAGAACATCATCCTCCGGTGTGTTGGCCGCTATAGGAGCCGTTGTGGCAGGAGATCCCTCGGTTCTTGTCATTTCGATAATGGGCATCGGAGCCCCGTCCTGTCCCACCGATGCTTCTCCTCTTTCCTCTATTGGGGATTCCTGATCATCACCTATGTTCTCCTGAGTGAGATATTTAAATGGATTAGAAATTTTATAAGATAATGGATGAAGAAGGAAGATGAATAAATATAGTGACAGACCTTGGGTATCTCAATTATGTCAAGATTAGAGCCAACAATCTCACCGCTCTCCCGGAGACTCCCTTGGTAGGCTGCCCCCTGCGACCTCTCACCTTAGGGATCTCCTTCTCCTTCACCTTCTCCTTCAACTTCTCATTCTCCTTCATCTTCACCTGTTTCCTCCTCTCCCTCTGACTGCTCATCACTTTCTCCTTCTCCCAGTGGCATCACTTCCGGATCATGATCTTGGTCGAGCATCACTTTCACTGGGAAATGTGGCTCCGCGTGCCGACCCCTTTGGCACGCGTATGTTTCAATGGCCGTTAGATATGCATGCCGCCGAAGGAAGTTTACCCGGTCGGTAACTCGAATGAGCCCGACCTATGGCAGCTGGATCCCGTCCGGCATATTCCACCAGATGGCTTCAACAGTCATTGATTTCCACAGGGTCATCCAGGCTGACCACAATGCCTAGAAAATTGCATCTTGGGAAGGTTTGAGCAGGTATAGTATCTGCTTCCCGTACAGCTCTCTGGCCTCCTCGTGTGACCCCCCTCTAGGCAACGAGGTCGCAGTGACACCATGCGATGTCCCCGCTGCTGAGGTCCTGGCCTGCGTAGGCCTCATTGCCTGACGCGCCCATGGTTCACCCCTCCGAACAGTACCTTGCCTTCTCCCCCGTCACCCAGTTTCCACACGGGTAGTCTCAAGTTTCCGGACTCGCATGTGTAAAATCCCCTCAGGGGATGCGTTAGTCCAGTGTTTGGTATACTCAGTTGATAAACCAGCGTCGACCCCAGTAGAAGGAAGGGTAATGAAATCACCAGGTCCATAAGTGGTGAACATTAACCACATTTGGTGAAGGATGCATGAATTCTTCTCCTCCTGGATGTCCGTGAATACCTTCTTCTGAATTATCCGGAGGATCCCGAACTACCTGGAGAACCGGGATGGATCATAAAGCTCACAGAACATATTCCCGTCAATAAGAACTACTAGCACCCCTCCTCATATACTCTAGATGTATTCTTGTTTCTCCAGTGAGCCTTTCCCATTATAAACCATATGGCCAACCGGGGTGGGGAACATGCTGAAGTTGAAATTGGTGTGGTTACCGATTCGGATCCTTATGCCCTCCTCATTGAGTTTCGTTGGTGAAACCTCGACAATATTCAAGATAGATGGCCGTAGGCTGTTGCTTGGAGGAATAACGACGTTCGGGAAGGTGTATCCACCAAGATGAGCCACCACCCAGACATGAATAATCTGGAAGGGGCCACACACCCTCCGAGGCAGCCCCCCTATAGAGATACATACCAGAATGGCATACAACCTAGCCAGTATAGGGACCCCCAGATTGAACCTTTTGTTGGCAGCCAAGGTGCTTTCCATCACCAGTATTGCTTAACGGATGCCCATTCTTGTGTCTCACACTAGCAGGAGCCACCCTCTCAAGAAGGTGGCGAGGAACCTGGCATATCTGACGTTCGGGTCCCGTGTCTCAATGACGTGGATGCCCCACGATTGGTATTTCCCCGCCTCCTGGGTCCTCCAATATGATCCATTCATTCCCCTATGAGCCGCGGTTGGGCACCGTTTTTGCCTCCCCAGAATAGTGATAGTCGGGTCCTTCTCTAGGAACTGGATGAACCTTTCCTTGTAGGCAATGACCTTTCGGATGTCCTTGACCCCCAACCTCTATTTTTCCAGCTCCAACAGCTGCCACGTCAGCATGGGGGTCCATGACCTGTCTTCCCATGTGTTCAATGCAACGATGAACTCTCCTTATTGGTAGCCCTCCAGTGGGATACCTCTGATGTAGTGAACGTCCCAGAGGTTGATACCAACTTCACCATGGTGAATATGGAATGTGTTGGTGTCAGGGGACCATTGGGTAAACAGATCCGACCCGAGTTCGGGTTGATGGTAGAAGCGGAATTGCGACATCCACACCGTCTTGAACAGACCAATGTGTCACAGCTCGGCCCCGAATTGGTCGCACGTATGGAAAACCCAGTATGCCCAGGCCCACTCACTGGTGATGTTTCCTCTGGACTGCTGGTCCCAATCTTGCAGCCAGTCCTTCGTGTCGTCCGTGATACTCTGACAGAACGTGCTTGCGTAGAGGGTCGGAGAGCTCTCCGCAACAGGATCACCCCCAGTAATGTTTCTAGTCCTCAGGTTCAGTCATACACATCCATGTGTCTGGTCTCTCTGGCAGGATGACCATTGTTGGTGGTGTTGTAACGGGGAAGGTTGTCCTCCCGGGTCACCCATGACCGCGGTGTGTCCACCTCAAAGCCCGACAGTGGATCCTCCTCCAGGATGCCGAAGTTCCAAAGTAGGATGTTGTTGGACAGAGGATACTCTATCTAGGCAGGGGTCAGTAGGTTGAACTAGGTAAGGTTGTTGAAAATGACCACCCTGGTGCCAAAAACCTCCTCGTTCACCACCATTTCAGCTCTATGAGTGGCGGCTTCCCCCTCATCGACTAGGTTTGCAGCCATCTTTAATGTTTTGAGTGTTGTGAGAAATCCGGATGAGTTGTGCAGAATCAGAGAGAGTGGCATGAAATTTGGGTCTTCGGCACGCAATCCAGGAGTTAGGCGCGAAATCAGAGCACTTGGCATGGAATATCCCAAGTTCTCACGTAAATGCGGCTGGAATTCGGATTGAATTATGCACTAATACCTCATGTTTTCTGTGCAGTCACCAAGGAAATTTCACACGTTAGAGCATGGAGCCTACCACGCGTAAAAGGTTGAGGACGGAACATGGGACCCAACACCGCTTTTTTAGGCATGGTTCGGGTTCCGCGACACGTGGAAAGTGAATTTTGTGCTGACCCGAAGGTTTGTGAGCCTCATTTGTATTTTGCGCGCAATGTGCCAATGAAATCCACCACTTCGGTGTTTCAGCATTGCCCTCGGAATCCGATCGTTGTGACCTCTCGCCGATCCAATTATGAGGGGGGGGAATTTGTTGACGCCGAAAAAGTACATAATTCCTAAATAATGTTTTGAAATGACGAAGCGATGTCATATTCGTACTTGGGGGCCTTGTACAGAGGGCCCGGAAGTGGTGTGCAAAATTAAAGAGGACTTGCACGAAAACATGTTGCATGCACGAAGGTAGTCTGGGATTCACGAAAAAAGCACCCGTGGGGCATGCAATTTTCCGTGCCCAGTTCCGCGCGGTGCAACCTTTCGCGCCGACCAGTCCTGGGGAAGAAGATTTTGCGTGCCGCCCAGATTCCGCGATGCCTACGGCCTTTAATTAGAAGGAAACCCCTTCCTTTATGGGGTTGCGGAATTCAAACCAGCTCCTGTGCGCGAAATTGGACTCCCGCGCGTGCAATATGACATTTATTTATCAACCCTTTTCGTGCAATCTTGCCTCGGGGTTCGCCTTTTCGCGCAATCCCACCGACATAAATAAAATTGAAAACTCCTTAGGGTTCCTCCTTTGCACGCAATCACTTCCATTGTACGCACTCCTTCTTTTTCACATGAAACCCAATTGCATGCAATCCCGTCATTAGGTTTTTTCCTACTTTAGGGATCGATCATTTCCCCACGCGCAATCCAAGCCCGTTGCGCGCAATCCCCTCTAGTCGTGTGCAATCCCTATACCTGAATTGGGTTCCATCCCGATGTTTTGCGCGCAATCCTTCTATTTGCATGAAAGCCCCAGGACCCCTCACCTTGACGCCCCCCGGGGTGCCACCCTGCATAGGCGTCAGTTTGCCTCTATACCGGGCTTGCACAGTATGCGTTGTTTTCCCATACGGCCTTCCAGGATTGTACGATGTAATTTCAATGTTCCTTTGGTGGTGTTTACCATTTCATTTCTTTTCCTTATGCTCCTTCGCATAGGAATGCTAAAAACTATTGCTTCTTCGCATAGCCATGTTAACGTGAACCCCTCGATGGTTCACCCTGCGGCCCCCTATAACTATGGCCTTGCCGATGCCTTATTTTCCACAAGGGGTAGAGGGTGTTGGGCATGTAAGAACTAGGGGTGTGGAGAGTACCCTCTGAGATGTATGACGTTAAATTACCAAGGAACTCTTCCTCAACACATGTCATTAAACTGTGATCCGACCATGTGCCTCGCACGCAGGGTCCCCCCCAGATCGGACATTCTTTACACTGCTCGTCTCCACCGGAATGGAATCTTCCTCACATGGAATGAGATCCTCCCTCTCAGAGTGGCGTTTGTGCACGGGGGAAGGGCTTCCTCAGAGCGTAATCCCCTTGCCTCTATTGCGGAAGGTAGAACCCGTGAACCTTCGTACTTCCCCACCACCAAGGCCAGGGGAGGGTGTGATAGGGAACGAGGCATAACCTTTGTTCAGTCCCAAATCCCTCTCCCTCTATGGTTTGTTCTATCACGGGCCTCCATCTTGGAGTAAGCCCCGATACCACGGGCCACTCAACAAGTAATCCCCTCTCCGATTCTCACGGACGCACCCTTCGCGACGTGATCGTCTGGTCCCTACTGCCTCTTGTTTCTCACATCGAGCATGAATCACGTGGGCTTAGAGTGACCATGGACCATGACACACTCTTATTGTCCGCCTCAGAGCGTAAGCCCCATCCCGGTGAACTATGAGGACATTGATCTGTGCTATAGCATGGTATGTAGGTAGCCTCCACAAGGTTCAAGACCATCACTCGGTCGTTCTGACCTCTTCACGTCGGTTTGCCAACACTTTGGGCCATCTCAGAGCGTAAGCCCCAAATTTCCCATCTGGCATGACGTTGAACTGTATGTCAATCCAGCATGACGTTAAAATGTATACCCGTCTAACATGATGTTAAACTGTCTTCCTCGTCCCACATGACGTTAATCTCTAAGCCCGAACTACGTGGACTCTGATCCATGCAAAATCATTGTACGTAGGTAGCCTCCACAAGGTTCAAGCCCATCACTCGGTGGTTCCGACCCCTTAGTTTCGGTTCACCAACCACCATTGTGGGCCACATCAGAGTGTATTCCCCATATCCACTACTGTGGGCCACCTCAAAGTGTAAGCCCCATATCCACCATTATGAGCCGCCTCAGAGTGTAAGCCCCATATCCACCATTGTGGGCCGCCTTAGAGAATAAGCCCCATATCCACCATTGTGGGCCGCCTCATAGCATAAGCCCCATATCCACCATTGTGGGGCACCTCAGAGTGTAAGCCCTATATCCACCGTTGTGGGCCGCCTCAGAGCGTAATCCCCTTATCCACCTTTGTGGGCCGCCTCAGAGCGTAAGCCCCATATCCACCTTTGTGGGCTGCCTTAGAGTGTAAGCCCCATATCCATCCATTATGGGCTGCCTCAGAGCATAAGCCCCAAATGCCCCCGTCCCGCATGACGTTAAACTATATACTCGAACTATGTGGACTATGATCCATGCTAAATCATGGTACGTAGGTAGCCTCCACGAGGTTCAATCCCCACCCACCCTTCACTCCATCACCCATCCTAATTCCTACCCGGGCTGCCACATCCCGGTGGGTTCATGCCACCTCATTCCACTCCACAGTATCTGGGAACCCACCTATGTGCTGGCCACGACATCGGTGTTCCCCCCCATGGGGTTCTTTAATCTGATCCACTCTCAGTGTTCTGATCAGTCTGATCCATCATCGCAAGACGTTAAAATCGCGGCAGACACCGTGTTAAACATGGGAAGCTAATGAAAACCTCAGATACATGCCTATGGCATGAAAATTCCCCATGTTCGATGTGGGATGCCTCGAGCTTCCGCGCCCTCGAGAAACCCTATAATGAGGGATAGAAGACAGACATGCCAATCCCCCAGCATTAAGACACGCCAATGACGCCCCAGTGTGACCATTCTCCTCACCAAAGGTTGCTGCCCCGACCAGACCCCTTGGAGCTTCTCGAAGGAAGCAGTGTAATTAATTGGTGTCCATGAATATATGGCACCGAGAACGAGATTCACGAATACATCTTATATCTATGAGGGAGACCCGGACAAGGCGACGAGCTCCGAGGAGGAATCCACGGAAGGAAGAACCGACATCCAATAATCCCTGTTTCGATCAAGTAGCAAACATCCCTGAACAAGGAATGGATGCCACCCATCTTTGGAAAGCGGGAATGCGAGGCCACGAGCTACGCGTCCTCCCCTGCGTGATGGATGTGTGCGCGTGCCCCGACGAAAGCGTCAGAAACAGGGGGTTTTATTAATGGTTTTCACTATGATCATTAATTTTCCAAATCATATCCCCCAGTAGTGTCAATACCAAGAGTGCAGTGAGGACTGTTGTCGTGTATTAGGATACCCCACGTCATGCCCGAAACTCATTTTTTGAGTCTTAACTCCAAGTACATATGTTCCAGATGTACCTCTACCTATTTGTATCCATAAAGTGTTGTATTTTCTTGATAAAATACATACTCTATACTTACCAATATTTAGAGATGTTTTATTACACTTTGTCTCATCCTTAAGGTTTTAAATACAGTTATCTATTTCTTATATCAAAAAATAACTACACAATCCACTTATACCAACTATAGATACCTTATACTTTTAAAAATTACATTACAATATTTTATGCATAATTATACATTATAGTACAAGCCAATGATGAAAAAGTCTATCATATTTTAAAACTAGGTACATAAAACATAAAACATGGTGCTAAAAGACACATATTTATTTAATATTCATATAGAGATCCTGACTTCCCTTGAGCCCTTACATCTGTATAGGGTAAAATGGGGAACACATGATCAAAGGGATGCGCAAAATAATCCCCGTAAGGGAATGATCATAAGAGTAATTCTTATGCACATGAGTTTGGAGGCATGACGTAATGATATCAAAAGCATGGTACATATGGTATCATAACCTATAAACATTGTATCATATAAACATAGAATCATATAAGTGTGGATGAAATATAAAACCTACCTTTAGTATGATTCAAGGCTTACCACCAGTCCCATTTCTCATAGTAGTGTGGGATAAGGCTAACCGCCAATCCCGTTTCCTATTGTAGCACCAGCCAAGGCTAACTACCAAAACGATTGCAAATAGAATCTCATGAGACTTTACTTTACACTATGCATTGGAGTGATCTCTAGGTTCACCCATATTAAATTTCATTAATATGTTTTCCACATAAATAATCATACATATTAAATCTTACATAAACTTAAGGGTTACCCATGGAATGAATTAGGCACCACAATCAAGACATAATGCATATCCAATGGTCGTATCACGAATGTGTCCAAGAAAGAAGAGAATTAGAACATACATGGAAGTTCATAATATAAAATAGGCATATATCGTAGAGGTTGATCTCAAACATAAGTGACAACATGTAGGAAATTAAATGGAGAAATTTTATCTTTAAAACATTTTTGTCTGAATTAAAGGAAAATACTAAAGAGATTTTAATATAGAAAATTGGAAAATTTTTATATAAAATAGGAATTGAACTAAAAAGGTTATCATAATAAAAAATCTTATTTTATAAATAAAATGGTGGCATAAAAAAGAGGATAAAGTTCACTTGAAACTGTGTAAATTATTTGGGATGTTCCCTTAAAATAGGTTTACTTATTTGAATGTATTAAGGTATGAATATTTTAAGAAAACATGTATTTCCCTGAAATAGAATAATTGATGGGTCTTGATAAATGAATTTTGAAAAACTAAACAACATTTAGAATATGCACATAAATAGAGAAGATAAATCCATTTTTATATAAATAAATAAAAGGACAGCCTGACAGAACAATGTTTGTTCGGGTAGAATTCGTTACGGATTATCGGCATGGTATCAGGTGTACCAAAGAAGGCTTGATGAGAGAGAAAAGGGGATTATCATTATTTATATGTCATGAGGTAAGTATGGTGTAGGTGAAAAATCATACCCCATATTTTGGTATTACACATTAAAAGGCATATCATAGAGGATAATCTTGATTTAAGAGTAAAATGGAGAGGATCACTTACCTTAAATCTGATGGTTATATTTTCTTGAACTTAAGGAATTGAAGAATAAAATTAGGTATATTAATTAATAACTAAATAAACTCTTATATATTTTTAAAATTTATTTTGTCCTTTTTTAGTTCATTCAATATGTTTTTGATTAGTTATATGTTTCAATTTCATTGTTCAGGTCTGTTTTCTTGCTTGGTTTGTAATGATCGATACATGTTCGGATAAAAATTTATAATGAAAGTGTTTTTATAGAATTGAATTTATATGTTATTAAGGAAAATCTAGGAGATAACATGGTTATAAAAATTAATTCGGTTACTAGTAATGAAGATGAGTTATTATATAAAACCTTAGTGGTAACTATTTTGGTTAATCGATGGGTTTGATTACGATGAACATGTTTCAGTTTATAATGTAACACCGTTTGTTCAATAGGATTACAGAAGCTAAGCATGTATGTATTACATATATAATAATCTATTTAAACCATAACAGAAATGGTTTCATGGCTATAATTATTGATGATAATAGAAATTGATATATTGTTGTCATTGAATGTGATAAATTAACACATATGCAACAACGATTTCACTTCTTTCAAATAAAAGATAGAGAAATGATAGATAATAAAGAAATATACAGTTATAATAAAACATTTATAGTGGATTTATAATACTGATGTTATCATAACATTTTTTTGAAGGTAGGCGAGGAAGGAAGCATGAAAAGAAAATAACATAACAGAAATAAAATAATTGGAAAGAAGAATTTACCTCTGGAGTTTATCACCTTTGAGATCCACTTAATGGGAGAGTTTTTGTTATTTTGGAGAGAATAGGTGATTTTGGACGTGGGAGAGGAGCTTGGGGAGGGATTTTGGAATAATATTGGTAGGGAATGAGGCTTGACAGTACTGATGATTAGATTGTGTGAGGGTGATTTTATAGTGGAGGAGAGGAGGGTTTTCATAATATTATAACCATTAATTTATTATTTATTACTAGGAGAAGAAATATGAAGTTATCAATGCTGAAGAATAGTAATAAATGAATTTTATTTCGAACCAATGACTATTTACATCACCCTGGACTCAGGTATGATACATAAATTTAGATTTTAGAATTTATTAAGAATTAACAGATTATACTATTCATAAAAAAATTCGTGTAATTTAGAGAAATCCCAAAAAAATAACCCTAAACATTTTCCAATGTGTAGAATCCAAAAATGAAATCCATTTTTCAGAAATAATTTACTAAATATGATTAATTTAATATTTAATTAAAATCATAATTTAATATTAAAAAACGATTTTAAAACATTCATTTTCATATTCTAAAATATAGGTACATCATACTTTCACTTGAATATTATCTTCATTCTATACTATGTAAGGTTAATATTATTTAGGGTGTGTCACTATTCATAAGGTTATGTTACTATATATAAGGGTAGGTTACTATACACAAAAAAAATTATTTTTCCCCATCAGACTCCAAATAACATCCTGATCACAACCATGTATGTCTGATTTTCGAAATTCCAAAAAAACAAGTGACAATATTATGTTTAGAGGACACCTAGAATGTTGTAGTTAATTATGTTGTGTTATCATGTGATTTAATTACATAAATAATAGAAGTATATTTCTATTATATCAGTGGGTTGTTAAAGGTATTTTTAATAAATCACGGAATAATGATAGTGGAGGGGTGTAGAATGGAAATAAATGAAAGGATCTTGAGAGAAAAGGTTACCATTAAATCGGGTAACTCGTTTTAGTTTCTACCAAAATGCATCCTCAGATTACATTATTCCCAAGAAAAGGCTTCTAGAAGGATGTTAGTAATGTTGGGAAGTGTATTGGTATGATTTTTCCCAATCCTATTTGATTTTAGTGTTGTGAAGAAGAGAATAATTTTGTGGACATTCATTGGGAATGGAATGGACAGACTTTTCATTTTTTTTAAAATGTTATGTATACCCACAATTTTTCATAAAATTAAAATTCCAAACAAACAAAACGAAATAATTTATGGTTCAAGTATAAATAATTTCTAGCCAATGGGTGTTGTAAAATTTTCTAGGTCATTTTTGGTCTTAAATATAATGTTTACTACATTATTAACCGAATTTTTCTCATATCCATTGTAATTATTTTTAAAAACATTCACTAAATTTTTTTGAGAAAAAAATATTTAACCTTATTATACATTATAAATTATGTTTATTCAAAATATAGAATCCATTTTTCCTAATTTTATTAAAATTTGTCTAATAAAATAATTTATAATTAATCTCGTTAAAGGAACGACATAACGGGTTTCAAATGTAAAAACTACCAAACTTTTTCTAATTTATTATAAACAATTTTAAAGTGAAATTGAATCCAATGACATAAATTGGATTGAATGATAAATATAGGATATAAATAAACACGAAAAATTAATTAATATATAATTTATCTCGATAAATTAATTAGATGAAAATGAGGTTTTGAATTAAAATATCATTATTTTCACTATTTATTGAAAAAATGATGTTTTCAAGAAATATCCCAAATAATAATACAAGGTTAATTTCAATATTATTAATTAAAAAATGGTTTATATTTTATGAAATTCAATTTCTCAAGTTCTCAAAAATTAATCTTATTGTTCGTAACCGAATTACATGTGAAGTAGTTTATTTTAAAAAGCATATTTATAATCATATGAGGGCTTCAAAAAAATTAAATCATTCAATATCAATATGTTTTAATTATATACATCCAATATAAAAAATATTTTATAAGCATTTGTCACTATTTATATTACTATGTTCAAGGGATAGATTATAATTATATAATTTAAAAAAATCTATCAATAAAATGTCCTTTTGTAGATACATAGTGGGGCATGTAATGTATTCCATGTTGTTATTGCATGTTGTATATGACAGGACAGTGTGGTATGTAATGTATTCCAAGTTGAAAGCTAAACAAAATGTCCTGTGTAAGTGAAGATAAAATTTTTGTAGTTTTTTGTGCATGATAAACCTGGTGTTGCATAAAATGCATGCCAAAAAAATAATTTAATATATAATTATATATTTTCAGTGTTATTTGAATGTAATAATATCCCAAAGGATGAATTAAGTTGATATAATAACTAAAACTTGTAGGGTGTAACATTCTAACCCCATTAAAATAAATGTCTCACTCAAAATTTGTTTATTTTTTTTATAGGAATAATACTTGAATGTTTCATTAATAGAAACCCACAACTTAAAAATAAATACTAAAACATCCCCTAGAAAGGGAATGTTGGAACCATAATGGTTACCCAAAGTAACATATAACTAGGTTTCCACATATATGAACATAGGTTGGGAGTGAAAATTGGACATAAAGGAAAACAATAAATATGTATAGGGATTGATTGAGGTCATCAGTAATAAACAATTGATTGATCAATGAAAATTTGATTGCATAGATTTCATAAATGTGGGATGAAATTAAGGGACACCAATTAAAAAAATTATGTTTTTATGAAAACACAGTTTCTTTTTATCATTATCTTAACATTTGGTAAGTTATTTATTTACCAAGAATATATGGAAATATACAAGATATATTTCAACAAACAAATTTTCATTCTTTATTTATTCATTTACCAATTTACAAATCATCCATTACATCATTTAAGGGACTAAAAAAAGTTAACTTCAATGTCTTATGGTCTAAGATAAACATTTCAAAAATCATATGGTCCATAAAATAATTCAAAGTAAAAATATTTGTATCTAACTATTTTCGAAATAAAAATCGTCAGTAAATTAATCTGTAAACAAAAAAAGTACTATATTATTTCATAATTAACAATTATTTAGAATAAATAATTTATCATTAACATGGACATTGTGTAGGAAAGTGGTAGGGGTGAAACCCTTATCATCCTTCAATCATGGGTTCAAGACCAATAGACATTCAAAACATGATTTCTTATCATACACAATGCATTATGTACTTTTCTAATAGCATGCTAACATAATTCCCTATATAAATAGGATGGGAATCCATGAAAATCCATTAATAAAAAAAATAGGCTTTTAACCAAGGTTTTCAATAAAAACTCAGTGCATAAATACTTCCTCCAATGTCTAACAGAAGCATTTGATGAATGGTTAGCCTTATAGCACTTATGAAATATGAATATCCAGAACATTATAATGAAATTCATGAAATCAACATAACACTAAATCCATATTATACCACAAAGTATCTCTTTGTTGTCTCCTTCTAAACATGTGAATACCCTCTTTATATATTCTCTTCTTACATGGTTATAACCTAATATACCATAAACACATATTTAGTACATGGATTCTTTCTTATTTTATTTCTATTCGAATGATTCTATAAATTCAAAATTTTATTAAACGTCATCGATGATAGTATAAAACACCTATCAACAAGTCAATAATTTACTATGTTGTAATCAGTATGTTCCAATTTTCATATTCATATCCTACGTTTCATTATCCAAAAAACACTATATTAAAATAAGGACTTTATTACTTATTATTTTTCCCTTAATCATGTTTTTTCCATATACATCACCTTGCCATTATATCTCCTTTCTATTCCTTCAAAACCATTCAATGTATTCCTGTAAATGTATAGAAAAAAACAAAAATAGCTCAATCCTTACATATTTTAACTTTCACATGAAATAATTATTGAATCTAGATACATAAAATCTCTAACTATTATACCCTATCATTGTTCCATTAGCAAGGCTTCCATATCCTATTACACAATACCTCTTTCCTTTAACATTCCTTTTTTAGTATCTTCAACATTCGCAATATAACCGTTACTCACACCACCTTATTGATTCTCTCTAATTGATTACCTATTTGGATATTGAGTTTCATAATAACCATATATTATAGTAATAAAACACTTAACCTTTGGAAGTTACATATGGAAGCCAATATTATCATATATTTAATTAATTGAACTCTTCATTTTCCCCTTGATATATCCATCCTTGTATCCTAATATTGCATAGTCCAAAAATATTCATATTCTTATAAGGTATTCAATTAGGTTATTCCTTCCACATTCTTGACACTATAGAAACCAAATCTTCATTCCTATATGGTCTCCATTACATGATCAGTCATCATACTACTTATTTATCTTCCTTTGGGAGCTGAGAGTTAGTAAAGTAATATATTGTAAATCATATTATATGAAAACTAATTAGAAATGATCACAATATCTTTCACTCCAATGATTATCCCACCTAATTTCTCATTATCAATTAATCCATCTAAATCAATGATAACCCAATTCCTTCTAGTTGTTTCCATTGAGTTATACTAGAAGCAAAATGTAGGAATTACTAATCATAGATGAAAACCATAATGTCATGAAATGAATTACTTATAGAATTTCTAAATCATGACACCATAATTTATTTTTGAAACCATAATATCATCCAATAATATTATTAATTAACTTATATTTAAATCTTTAATGATGGTTCGTGAAGATTTTTTTCAATTTACAATGCATATCCGTTGGGAGTCTCAAACTAGGTGTGTAGTAAGGGCCGTTTTCTTGTACCAGATTACCCCAAGTCAGGCTTGGAACATCTTTTTAGAGTTTTTAATCCAATTTCATCTATTCTAGGGCCAAATAAACTTGTATTATATATTCAAGGACTTATTTCTATGAAAACCACTCACTCTATATTTATCCAAAATTCCATGACATTTTCATGGACTTATCTCTATACTATGTCTTATATGTATAAATATACTTAGGGTTCTCACTATGGTTTTCTAATCCATGAATCCAAAGGATAACTAAACCTTTTCTCTTATACAAACTACATATAACCTATGTTTTGATACATCAACATTACATAACTTTAATGGAAAATGTAAATAATTATAAAAATAGATACCCAAAGATAATACTAGTCTTGCATCTTTAGAAACATGGAAACATAAGAACTGATACATAAATGAGCTACACTATCTCCCACTAGGTTCTTCTAAACTAAACAACTTCTTATAAACATAAAAAAATATCATCATATCATGGGGAATGAAACATAAAAAAGGAGTGATATCAAAACCCAAGTAAGGGTAAATAATGTAGATCTTTAATCATAATCCTATGCATAAGGGAATGAGAATATGATCTTGAAATTATAATATCATACCCTGAATATCAAATATCATACCCTTGAATCATTCCACAAGGCTTGGTAGTTAATAAGACATGATTCATAAGGAAACAAAGAACATATTCCAACAAATCATAACATTGGAATAAAATTTGGAATTTTGGAAGATACATAAGAATATAAAATGATTTATATATTATCCAAGCCATCACTATCAAGACTATCATAGTAGTACGTGTTCACTCCCCATACAATCATTATTGTCAAGGTTCACTAACATTGGTATCTTAGTAGCATGATTTCATTCCTCATACAACCCAGGTAGTTAATGTTTACTCCCATGGACATCATTGTAGTCAAGGTTTACTCCCAATACCATCTTAATATATCTCATGATATATTAATATTTACCCAATTAATTTGAGGGATATATAGGTCTGTATAATATCATAATTAAATTATATATATATTCATGCCAAAAAATAATAAACAGTCATATTATAACCCATGAAATGAAATGGGTATCATTAATCTGTAATCATATCATAACATATGGAAAAAGATACCGATTTCATAATAATTTCATCTAATTCAAAGCATCTGGAATTGAAACAGAGATAAAATACATATAACCTATGAAAGATAAGTGGAATTTAGAAACATATAACACATAGAAGGGAAATGTGTGTCATAAAGACAATTACATCAAGTATAACACATTTATAGGATGAATACAAATTGAACCTTTAAATCATTTTCAGGAAAGGTATGTGTAATATCAAAATTTGGAATCTTAGATGTAAAATAACTTTGAAAGATATTTTGAAATCATTTCTTGAGTGAAATATCATTTCTTAATGAAAAAAACTTCCTAAAAAATATGAAACATTCCAAAATACGTTTTCCATGAAAACATATACAGTAATATTGGAAATGTATTGAAAATTATTTTTTAAAATTAATTTGAAAACTTATAAAGAATGATTTAAAACATTTTATAAATATTTTCCTTCTAAAGCATATAAATATAAATTTTAAAACATTTTGTAAAAACAAATCCTGGAAAACATATACAGAATGGATTTCCAACATTTTTAAAACAATTTTCCACAAAAAAAATAGAATGGAAGCCTGAAAAATTTTTAAAAAACATTTTCCTTAAAAAAATAGAAAACAATCTAAAAAACCATTCCTAAAAAACATTCCATGAAAAATTGATTGATAACATACAATGTATCATTTAAAATAGTCTAAGAACATTATCTAAAAAATTAACATTTTTAATGAAAATGATGATTCATAGAGATGATTTCGAGTAAATTTTTACATGACATACGGGGTAAAAGAACATTACCATTGCATTGTAAAATTTTTAGAAATGTTCCTATAATAGAAAAAAAATAAGACTCCGTTGAAAAGAATTGAGAAGAGGAAAAAAGGTAAAAAATTCATTTGAATTATTATTGAAGAATATTAGAATATTCATGTAAACACTTTTCAGAAAACATGGTTTCGAAGGAACACAAATTTTCGACCGAATAGAGGGAAAAGTATGGATTTCTTAAAACAAACACTTTCTTGACTCTCTTATGTAATAGAGAGTAAAAGAATGGTACCAATACATGAATATACCATGATTAAATAGGGGATAATAAATGTCATGAGTTCTCTTGAAATATATATCATATTATTTTATTAACAAAAACATTATCCAAAACAATCTTGATAAAAAGAAGGGTTGTTTCAATAAACTCTTACCACATGGTATCTCTGAGTCATACTCCACATGTAGGATAATAAAATTACATGTAACATAAAATAACGTAAAAGTAAATTGATTAATTATAAAAAATTTCAATTTTATTTTATACACCAAATATAAAACTATAGGTGTATGATATGGAATCTATCTCAAATAATGAAAATGGAGAGAAAATAAATTGATAGTTTTGAAAACATACAATACATAAAACCCATGAGAGAATGTTCCTTTAATTTTTTTTAAATACTTAGAAATTTAATATTAAAAATCATATAACACATTTATGGGATGTATTTACACCTATTAAAAGGAATGGGTGGTTAATAAAGCATATATCTGATAGAAATAAATAGTGTGAAGAAATCCCCTTACCTTGTGTCTTGACTCTTGTCATACTTGTTAAAACCGCATTTATTATAACATCCTAGGTATTTATTGAATAATACTTTATCTTTTGAATTAATATTTATGAATAATATATTATTTTTAAATTAATTGGATGTTTTTCCAATAGCGTACAGGAAACACAAAAACACGTTCCTAGGAAATCTTACGTTGTAGATAACATTGAGTTATACCGAATATAAATATAATAATATTATAATTATTTTAAATGTTAGTTAACTCATAGCCTTTAAAATGGTAAGAATGAATAATAAAAAATTAATTTTGAATTGTGGGTTTCCCATGTTTTAATAAGGATTCATTGGTTACCAAATTATTTATAAATAGAAATAAAAAACAATTGAATATAAAGGATATGTTTTTATGAAAACCTATTTAAGAGAGAATAATTCTGTTTATAAAATCATATCACTCTTTATGGATTATTATTTAGATAAAATATATTTTATATATTATATGTAATGTTTTGAGTTCATCTTATTTTTTTCTAGATATAATATAAGAACAAATTCTAATTTTCTGATAAAAAATGTATTTTTCTAAAAATGTAGTTTCGCCTCCTTTTGATTGAGATACCTTTTTAAATCATGTTTCTGTTACTTTTATATGTTATATAAGATAAAATATACTTATTTTATAGAATAAGGAAATCAAAATTTACTTTGGATAAATGTTTGGTTATTTTCTGAAAAAGATATTTTTAATGAATAATAAAAAATAATGCATTTTAATTCAAACATGTCATTTATCTAATTTATTTATACAGTGAGGTTGTCATTGTAAATTTTTTTAAATTGTAAATGGGTTGTTTTTTATCATTTGATCCAATTATGTTTATTGGATATAATTTCACTTTTTAAATTGGACATAACACTTTTCAATCTTTTGATAGTTATTTCTTCTTAAAAACCCGCTTTTCGGTTTTGACAACGAGAATTAAAATTAAATTAATTTCATAAAAACATGTGTTTTGAATTTCAAAAACGGATACCATATTTTTAATTTTGATTTCCAATTTTTTTAAATAGGAAACTTCAATTTTTGGAAATTATAAATAGTAACTTCAGAAATTATTTGTATTTACCATGGTTAAAGGGTCAATCCTGTGAATAAATGTACAGAATAATATTAAAATAATAGTAAAATACCCTAACACATGTCTTAATACTACTAGATAATATTTATATAACCACTGTCATCCTTAGTTAGATTTTAGGACCACAAAAAGGCACATTGGTATGATAATGACATGTTCTAAGAATTAATTTAATGTATTGAGAAATATAACATAAACATCTATATTTTACTAAAACAATATTTATATTGGGTTCTATAATTTAACTCATTGAATATAAATAGTCATTAGAAATATAAAATGATTTAATACATCATGGAATTTTATTTATACTCTTTAGACATTAAATAAATAAATATAATTGTGACACAATGATGATGTTGTGATTGATTCATTAACAAAGTAATAAAATAAATGATATTATAAATATTAAAATAAATATTACATTACACAATTAATGTCATCCACAAATACTATAAGATAATATGACATTTAAGGATTTAATTAATATTTTTTTCAAAGAAACCAAGTATAAGGCCCAAGCCTTAAACCTTACTTAATATTGAATTAAATGAATAATTCACGTCGAGGATCTTTTCAGGTTTAGAGTTTTAGAGAATTAGAACATAACTATTACATCTCAAAATATTACAAAGTATTCACTTCTACTAAGTTTCCATAAAATAAAAACTCTTAAAAAGAAAGATGTTTAGATTCCATGTTTTAGATAGCATGAAATTACCTTGATCCCATCCTTGACATTATTCCACTTTAAGTCCTGTGAAAAACATTTCGAAAAACTTGGGGTGAGCATAAAAAGCTCAGTAAGGGATACAAAAAGAATGAAAACTGTTAGTTTTTCAAACATCAAGTAAACCATGTATACTATATCAAAGTAATACCCTCACCTTCATGAAGTAGTAAAAAAAAATCTTCACTGAATAAAGTATCATTACATACCTTTTTGTAACCGAAATATTACCATAAAACCCATATAAAGAACACATAGAATATATAAAGGTAACTTGGGACATAAACATACTTAAGTGGAATAACCATACGGTTTACTTCCACACATATCACTTAATGGAATAGCCATACGGCCAATTTCCATACATACTTAATGGAATAGCCATACGGCCGACTTCCATACCCAATGCATTGGAGGTTATAACGTAACCACCCATCCTGGTATTCATGGCACCACCCGTCATATGGTTTATAACGTAACCAGCCGTTAAAATGTCCAAGTACCAGTATAAAATCATAAAACATAAAACCAATATAAAGGAATGATAAAATTTCCACATTTCAATCACAATATATCATAAATATATTGACATAATAGAATCCTTTTTTCAAAACCATTTTCAATACCAAAATACATAAAAGAGTATATGGTATTTATTTTATTCTAAAAACAATACGCCTTGTTGAGGAAGCCAAAGACCAAATAATACTCGCGGCGGCGGAAAAAGTCGTTGTCACCGCGTACGTTAAAAAAACATTCCTTTTTGTCGTTTAGTAAAACGCTTCGTAGAAAAAGATTCCTTTGGTATAAAAGTAAAAGTCAAAGGGTTTATACACCGTATAAAAGAAAGTTGTGTATAAAACGAAATATGCCTCAATGAAAGGAGATTGAGACGAAGTCCCTTACCTTGGGTTCGACTTGACTCGATCGTTCTTTAACGTCCTGAATAATAAACACGAGTTAATTTATACTTTATTAAGAACCTTTTAAAAGTTCATTATTCTTTTTATATAACTTATTGCCATGTTATAAACATTATGTAACCATTTAAGTTAATAATGTTTGTTTTGTCAATATTTGGTTCTTAAGTCGAAAGTTGACTTCTTACAATTACATGTTGTTCATGTGGTCAAAAGTTCTTTATATCCAGAATGAAATTCCCGATTTGGATATAATATGTATCATATATATCCAGAATATACATGTATTTATAATATTACATAATCATTTAAAGGTAAGAAATGAAATGCACCGTTCATGGAGACGGTAAGCCGTACGTACGCATGAACGCTACTTTCATTTCTTTGTCATATTAATGGAATTAAAACTAAATGAGAGGTATGTATATTTTAATTACAGAATTATATTCATCACATAGATATATCATTAATTATATATATCCATTATATACATGTACTTTTAATAGTACATTACATTTGGGGATAAGAAATGAAATGCACCGTTCATGGAGACGGTAAGCCGTACGTACGCATGAACGCCACGTTCATTTCTATCTCATACTTTAATGGAAAGAAATAATAATGATATAGAGGTATATTATAATTCCAGTATATCATCATATATAATAACTTTAAATCCATCCTTTACACGTCCCACATATGGAATTAACGAATCACATCACTTTTAGGGGGCGGTAGTCCGCACTTCCTTAAATGAAGATATCGTGTTTACCCATAATGGAAACCATAAAGGTATGCAAAAAATGAAAAATACAGAAGCTTAAAGAAAAAATAAACATATTATATATCATATATAAAAATAGTGACATCATAATGGCCACCCTTGAAGGTGTTAAATGAGTATTGAACAATCATCGTTTCGGGAGGAAGAATTTCTCCATCCACGGAAACCGTATGTTCTTTAACCATTTGATGTATTTGTGTGAGAGTTTAGCTCAAATAAATATTATAACAACATCCTAGTATATTGAAGATACTGGTTTTGTTACAAAAGAAGTAAATAAAAAGAGTTTATAGGGTTGGAGAAGCAAAATAAAACAAATGACCAAGAGAGAATGAATTACCTTTAAAAGTGTAACTCCCTTTCGATTTGAGCCTAAGGGCTTCCTTTTAAAGGATTCTTCCGAAAGGGAATACTCTAGGATGAGTAGAGGGATGTGGAGAGAGTAATTGGTCAGGGTTTGGCCGAGCCAAAGGCTTGAGGAGTGTGTGTAATGAGGTAGAGGTGGGGGCCTTTTATAAGAGGAGAGGATGGGCACTTTTGGAAAGTAAAGAAATATTATTTTATTTGAAAATGTTATTCGGTTTTAAAAGAACCCACATTGATATAATTCGTGGATAAGGTGATAAGGGTTCGAAATCCACTCATCCAATTGGTTTTGGCCATGTGTGGGTTTTATATTTTTCATTATCTTTCCATTTTATTTAAATCGTCAAATAATGATGTCATCGCTGCAGCATTATTATGTCATATATAATTTACATTATTTAATGTCTAAAAATAAAAAACAAATACTATGATGTAGGAAATCCTTTTAGCTTTCCAATGACTATTTATAATCAAAATTTGGACTTGTATAACCCTACTCAAAAATTATTTTATTAAAACACTTTAGGTTAGTGTCATTTTCACTTTAACATTAAATAAAAATATATTAATGTCATTTTCCAACTAAAGTGGCTCCATGGGGTCCCCAAGTTGGCCCATGGCTTGTCTTGGTCGGCCATGACTCACCCAATAGGTGTAGGACAAGTGTCATGGTGTTTTCACATTCTTATAATACCATTTTTACCTTAAACTACATTAATTACCTCTAATCGCGATTAATTAAAAAAAGTTACTATTCACCAAAAAATTATTTTAATCTCATTGAACCACATTTTACTTCTTAATGACAACCATGTATGTCGGATTTTCAAAATTCAATACACATTATTGGTAAACTTTCATTTAACTGAAAAATCAGTTTGCTTGATTACCACTTAGTGGTTTCACTATTCATCAAAAATTGAAGATTTTCAGAAAATTACCAAAAATTCACCCTAAGCTATATTTGATATTACGAATTCAAAAATGAAGACCATTTTACAAAATTCAAAACATATAAGTCAAATTAATTAATTTAATAATTAATTCCCGCTGTCATGACAAATAACGTGTTTTTGTGAAACAATAAGTATCAAAAGATTGACACCAGTTTAAGTCCAATTTCAAAGTGAAATTGATTCCAATGACCACCATTGGATTAAATGGTAAAAATATTTTCTAATTTCACTTTAAAACCAATTAAAATAATAATCTAATAATATAAATAATTTAGATTAAAAAGAGTTTTTGAATTAAAATACAACATTTTACACTATTCATAAAAAAAAGAACTTTATCAGAAAGGTACCAAAAATTTACACAAAGTAGATTTTGATGTCCCGAATCTAAAGAAGAGTTATATTTGGTCCAAAATAAAGTATAAGAGTGATCAAAACTATATTTAATGACGGTTCACCATTAAAAGGTGATAAGTGAACCTTTAGTGAAAATTAGAGTATATATGCCCTAAAATTGAACTCTTTCCGTATTTTAAGCCTTTATCTTTTATTGGGTAAATGTATAAACATTTAAAAACATATCTAATCATATTTTAGTTATTTCTATCCATTCCTGCCAGTACAACGACTACTTGTTAACTAAAATTTAAAATAATATTATTTTATTACTAGTGTGCTACGTAAGTTTCAAAGAAACTCATCGTTGCGTATCGGGTACGCTATCGAACATAGCAACCCCTTTAAAATAAAATTAATATTTAATTCGTAAATATTAATAAATATGAAAATTCTTTATTCTTTATTTACCTGGGATGTTACATCCTTCCCCCCTTTTGGGAATTGCTTCCTCGCAATTTTATTCACTTATCAAAATAAGTGGGGGTATTTATCCCTCATAGCATTTTCAGATTCCCACGTTGCCTCTTCAATCACATGGTTTTTCCACAAAACCTTTACCTGATGAATCACCTTATTCCGTAACACTTTCTCCCTATGGTCAAAAATCTGGACTGGTTGTTCTTCATAAGATATGTTCCCTTCCAGTTGAACTACCTCTGGACTCAAAACATGAGATGGATCTGGAATATACTTCCTCAACATTGAAACATGAAAAACATTGTGTACCTGAGATAAACTCGGAGGTAAAGCCACCCGGTACGCAACTGATCCAACTCTCTCCAGAATTTCATATGGTCCAATAAACCATGGACTCAACTTTCCTTTCTTACCAATTCTCATCACACTTTTCCAATGAGAAACCTTGAGAAAAACATGATCACCTACCTCGAAAGATAGATCCTTCCTCCGGTTATCCGCATAACTCTTCTGCCTGCTCTGAGCTGTTTTCATGTGCTTCTGAATCAACTGAACTTTTTCTGTCATCTCTTCTACCAATTCTGGTCCCATCATCTTCCTTTCACCCACTTCATTCCAAAATGCTGGAGTTCGACACCGCATCCCATATAATGCCTCAAATGGTTCCATCTGTATACTGGAATGAAAACTGTTATTATAAGAAAACTCAACCAAAGAAAGATGTTGGTCCCAACTTCCCTGATAATCCATAGAACAAGCTCATAGAATATCCTCCAATGTCTGGATTGTTCGTTCTGACTGCCCATCTGATTGAGGATGAAAATTTGTACAAAAATTTAATTCAGTACCCAACGACTTCTGAAGGCCTTTCCAAAATTTAAAAGTAAACCTGGGATCACGATCTGATACAATGGAGAGAGGAACTCCATGTAACCTGACTATCTCTTTAAGATACAGACAGGAAAGTTTATCAAGAGAGAAAGTATCTCATATAGAAAAGAAATGAGTAGATTTGGTCAAGCGATCAACAATAACCCAGATTGCATTATTACCTAGAGATGTCCTCGGTAATCCCACAACAAAGTCCATGGATATGTTTTCCCATTTCCACTCTGGCACTGGTAAAGTCTGAAGCATCCCTTTCGGTAACTGCTGCTCTGCTTTAACCTGTTACCCAGTAGTTCAGGAGACAGGCACGCCTGCTCCCAAGAAAATTTATTAATGAAAAAGTAAAGCAAACAACATAGAGTCAGAGGGGCGGTCTACAAAGGAGAGTATATATCTCGCCACGACAATCAGCCTGCACAAATTCATTACAAAAATCTGGTGACACAAAGGACCAACTAGAATTCACCTCTTCAATAGCTTTCTTGGAAAGAACTTCCGCCACTAGGTTGGCCTCACGATAAACATGTAAGACTTCAAGTGAGAGAGAGTTTGTGAGCCGAAGACATTCCACCCAAGCCGGTATCATCCTCCATGGCACATTCCTGGACCGGTCCCCGATAGCTTTTAACATGGCCCAAAGCTTCGCTTCAATGGAAAACGCATTTCCAATGTAATGGAAGAAGCATCCTGTGACAAACCCTCTGTGAGTTCGGAAGACACCACTACATCCGGAGGGGCCTGGCACTCCAGAAGACACCCCATCATCATAAACCTTCAACCATCGAGAGATGGGTGGAATCCAGTGGACATGTTTCATCATCAGTGGCTTCTTCGACCTGCCATTAACACCAAGAGACCTCAGCAAGATAATGTCAGAAACATTATTCCTCATGGTACCGGTTTGGATGTTTGAAGCAGTCTGAATGTCACAATGAATTGCCAGAACAGCAGCATGGAAGGAGGGAGAAGCGCTGCTGAAGATAGCAACATTTCTTGCCTTCCAAACAGAAGACAGCAAGCTGGCCACGGCTAAAAAAGAAGGGACCAGACCCTGCACATAGAAACATAATCGAGCAGAAAACTTGCAGGAAACAAACACATTATCAGCGGACTCTTCAGCCTACAGCCAGACAGAGTCAAGACCGCTGCAACATGGCCTGCAGGGGAAGCCTTTTTTTCAGATTTTCCATATAAGTAGAGCTGAATCTAGGGGAATGAAAGGCTTAGAGAAATCCGTGACACAAGAGAGAGGATCCAAGGAAGCACCGCACAGTAACCTGTTGCCTTCCCTTGTGTTAAACATGCCATTAAGATTCGGCATCCATACCAAAGTATCGTAATGAGAGTAGCAGTATTGAGAAATTTCCTTTCCAACATGATTCAGAATCACATTAATGACTGTTGGGTTCCCACAGGCGAGTATAAGTCACCCCATCCCGATCATCTTGAGCAAGACAATTACAATAATCAGACAGAACAAAAGACCAACTCGAACTGACCTCCAAGATGGCTCTCTTTGAGAGGACATCTGCAACATGGTTAGCCTCCCGATAGACATGAGTGATTTCCAGAGAAATCCTTTCCATAAGCCGAATAATGTCCCCCCATTCAGGTAGCATCTTCCACGAGACGTTCTTTGACCGGTCCTTAATAATTTGAACTGCAATAGACGAGTCTGACTCAATCCATAAATCAGTCCACCCATAACGGACAGCATACCTGACTGCCTTGATCACCGCCCATAGCTCCGCTTCAATGGCATATCCATTCCCGATATAATGGAAGAAACAGCCCTTCACAAAACCGCGGTACGTGCGAAAAACCCCACCACATCCAGAAGGTCCTGGTGCTCCAGAGGCAGCTCCATCAACATTAACCTTCAGCCAGCGGGGGATGGGTGGTATCCATCGAACATGCCTCATCATCAGTGGCTTTTTCATCCAACCATTGACACCAAGAGAACGCAACAAAATTATGTCTGAAACTTCATTTTTCATGGGGCCAGTCTGCACTTTAGAGGCATTCAAAAATGTCCGGTGCAAAAATAAAACACCAGCATGAAAGGAAGGGACGACATTATGAAAAATTAAATCATTCCGTGCCTTCCAAATGAAGGAAATCACCTCGGCCGCAGCAGCAAGCAGCAGGGAAAACACCTGCTTGCTGCAATCAATATCACATATAGATTTCAGCAACCCATCAACCGAACTGCAGTTCAATGAGCAGCAAAAAATCTACTGTAAATATGTCCAGAATCTGCCAGAAAACCTGCAAGAGACAAAAATATGTGCAATGGATTCATCCTCTTCAAGACAGAACATGCATGCCGAAGCCAGGTGCATCCCAATACGCTGCAAATGGATCTGCAGTGGAATTCTTTGCTTCCAGATTTTCCAGATTAAAACATAATGAGCAGGGGGAATAAATTCAGTATAAAAGACAGTCACCCATCGTGGGGGATTCCCATAAGTACCACACAACCCTCTATAAAAATCCCTTGTGGTGAATCGTCCAAGAAAGTTGGGTGTCCAGACCAAAACATCAATGTCATTGAAAGAATATCTTGAGATTTCAGTCTGGACAGCCCTGGGTAGCAAACCATTTATCTCTGGGTTCTCATTGAGACCAGAGATAGTTGCAAGTTTCATGGAGTCTGGAATATCAACATCATCGGCAATGGGCCGAGAAAGCCAAGGTGTAGTCCAAAGATTCAGATTTGATTGCTTCGAGACCATCCATTTAGAGCAGGCCATAATATCAAAGTACGCCTTTTTCAGAGCAGGCTAAACAGACGAGCTGATGTATCTTGAGTACCCTGCATGAAGTTTATCCACGAATCTGCGACTAAGAAAATCAAGAGAGGGATCATAAGTAGAGAGTAGCTTCCACATGAAATTCTTAATCAAAGTGTCATTGAATAATCTGATATCCTTAATTCCCAAACCACCCATACTAATAGGTTTGATACAATCCTTCCAGGCCACAGTAACAAGTTTCCTTTCATGCATTGATCCAGTCCATATGATGTTTCTGATCCTACCATTTAGATCTTTAATGAGAGCCCTGGGCCATCTATATAACGAAAAAGAGTACACAAACATTGACGTAATTACTGAGTTGACCAAACACACTCTACCAGCTTGGGACAAGCATTTCCCCTTCCATCTTGCAAGTTGATTGGTGATTCTCAGGGCAATATCATCAAAATGACATCTTTTTATTCTGCCCCAGAAAAGTGGTACCCCAAGATAATTAAAGGGCAAGGAGCCCCTTTTCACCCCAAGCTCATGAGCAATTCTGATTTTCCTTGAAGTTGAGAGCCCTTCACCAAAGATTACAGAGGATTTTCCCCAACTAATCACCTATCCCGTGACCTCCTCATAGTGTGCAAAGATGCCCTTAATACAAGATATAGTGCCTTTATCAGTTCTCCCAAAAAGCAAAATATCATCAGCATAGAAAAGATGGGAAGGGGCATAAATATCTCTCCCCACTCGCATCCTCTGGTACCACCCAAAATTGGCCAAATCAGTGAGGCACCAACTTAGATAAACTTCAGCAATGGAAAAAAGCAAACCAGAGAGAGGGTCACCCTGTCGTACACCTCTGGAGCACTTAAAGAAACCTCGGGGGGACCCGTTAATCAGAATTGACAACCTCACACTCCCCAGAATGGAGCCAAGCAACCCAATAAATTTCTGAGAAAAGCCATGCATTTGCAGAATAGTGAACAGGAAGCTCCATCTAATTGTGTCAAAGGCCTTCGAAATATCGATCTTCACTGCCATGTTTCCATCCTTTACTTTCCTCTTCATGACGTTAACACATTCAGAAGCAGTATAAAGACAGTTTTGAATATTTCTCTCTGGAATAAACCCAAACTGATTACAAGATATGAGGTCCTTGGAAATCTCACCAAGCCTTTTAGCAATAATCTTACTAATTAACTTTGGCACTGTATTTCCAATGGCAACAGGTCTAAAGTCTCTGATGTCAAGGGCATTCTCCTTCTTAGCAATCAAAGCAACAAAATTAGAATTCATTCCAAAGGGAAGATATGAGGATCTGAAAAATTCTCTCACCATATTCACAACATCCACACTGATGATATCCCAATATAGCATGAAGATTTTGTTGGTAAACCCATCAGGGCCTTCCACACTATAAATGTTCAGGGAAAACAAGGCATCATGAATCTCTTTCACACTGGGAATATCAACAAGTTTCTTGTTCTGCTCATCTCTAATCGAAGGTTCAAAGCACCTTATAATCTTGTCCGAAGTATCATTCCCAGAATCTGAATACAGGTTCTCAAAGTAGAGAATCACAGCCTCTGAAATATCATGCTCTGATTCAAATAAGTTTCCATCAATGGTGACAGCATTTAGACTTTTCCTAATCCTTTTTTCTCTATTCATGCAGTGAAACATTTTAGAGTTTTTTGTCTCCTTCCTTCAGCCATCTCAGATTAAATTTGTTCTGAGTTAAATTACTTTTGAGGGCCAGCAATCTGTCCAGATTAGCAGCAGCCTGAATTTCATCCCCAGGGGGTAAATTCTGGACCATATTACTTTGTTGGCAGAGTGATAGAGCATCCTCAGCCTCTCTTATTTCATTGTCCAATGAGGAGAACGAATCCTTTCTCCATTGCTTCAGTCTTTCTTTAACAGCCTTTAACTTACAAGAGAGAATATGAGAGGGACCGCCTGGGTATGTGACGTCCCAGGCACTTGTTACAATTTCCCTGCAACCTGGAATAACCAGCCATCCATTATTAAACTTAAAAGGGATAGGATCTGACCTTACCTTGTTGAAACAGACATCCATGATAATTGGATTATGATCAGAGTGCAGTCTCGGGAGAGTTCTCCCAGAAATATCAATCAAACTATTCCTCTCATCAACATGAACAAAACATCTGTCAAGTCTGCTTGACTGCCTCCCATGAATAGTGTGTCTGCTCCAGGTGAATCAGCCCCAGATATAACTACCTCAGTGAGTCGACACCTATCAATGCAACAGATCAAATCAGAGGCCGCAATACGACAAAAGTTTTCACCTGTTTTCTCCTCAGGTCGCAAAACGGTGTTGAAGTCACCAAGGACCACCCAGTTGTTGACCACAGTCTCAGAAAAATTAGTAAGAGTCATCCATAAATCCCTTCTCCTAGTGTACAAGTTAGAAGCATAAACAAATGTCACAGCAAGAGGATCATTAGCAATAGTGCAATCAGCTGTAACTGATTTCAAATCAGCAATAACAGACCTAACATTGACACTATCATGCTTTAAAACCCATAAAGATTCAGTGCTGGCCTCAGAAAGGTTTTTTGCAACAAAAGAGTAACCCATCGACCCCCATTTGAAAGAATTCCAGCTTTCAAATTTCAATCTTGGTTCAGCAATTCCAAATAGCAAAGGTCTGTTGGTCATAAGAAAATGCCTAAGGGATCTGACCGTGGGAGTGTTCCCAATCCCTTGACAATTCCAGAAAAAAATCTTCATTTATGTGACCGGAGCCTAGTACTAGGCCCCTCATATTTTTGAGACATTTCCGTATGAGTGTTATTGGAATTTTTTCCTGCTGGAAGTTCTGTCCCCTTCCCACCAGACTCCGAGTCTTCATCCTCATCACCGTCCCTCATATCATCAAGTGGACATGTCAAACACTTCACAGTAAAATCAGCAATGTCTCTTTTCATTCCATCCCACCAGTAATACTCCCGCAGACCTCTGTACATCTTAGTGCTGCCAGGATGAAAAAACAACTCATTCTTCAACTGTGAATCACAAGGCACACATAACCTCTTCACAAACCTCAAAACACAAACACAAACTTATCCAATAACTCATGGAAAATTTTATTCATAAGGTCCATGAATATAGCAGGTGCATTGGTTAACCCAAAAGGCATAACTAAAAATTCATAATGGCCATATCTAGTACGGAACGTAGTCTTCGGAACGTCTGCTTATTTTACTTTCAACTGATGGTACCCCGACCTCAAGTCAATCTTCGAAAAATACTGAGCTCCCTGGAGCTGATACCACTTCATTCGATGGACCAACATCTGCTGAATTTGTTGCAAAGGATTTTACCACCCCTTTCTGCTTGTAGTCTGGCTGCATTCCCCCAGTTGAGTTCTTCGTTGGACACTCGTTTGCATAATGACCCATTTCATTACACTTAAAACATCTTACCATTGGCTTTTCATTTCCTTCTTGATCATCTTCCTTACAGTTACGAGCAATATGACCAGACTTACCACACCGAAAGCACTTACCAGACTTGGATAAACATTCTCCAGGATGCATTTTACCACACTTCTCACAGGATGGATATTTGGTTTTCTTACCTCCTTGCTTCTTTGATGAATTCTTCCCCTTTTCCTGCCAACTAGATCTCTTATTCTGTTGTTTGTCATAGAACACTTGATCATCGGCAAACTCCATTTCCACCTTCTTCGTACATCGAACAAGTTTTTCATAACTTTTGAACTCACGAGAAGCTATAGCCCTTCGATACTTTGGCTTTAACCCTGAGTAAAAACGGTTTATGTTACTATCAAGATCTCGTATGATGTTTGGAGCATACCTTGCCAATCGAGTGAACTTTTCTTCATAAGCAGCCACTGAATCATCCTCATGCCTCAATTCTAGGAACTGTTTTTCCATCCTAAGATGAACCACCTTAGGAAAATATTTCTCAAGAAACATACCTTTGAATTCATCCCAGTGAAGATCTTCAATCTCATCACTATCCCTTATATTTTTCACCATCGACCACCACTGATCAGCTTCACCTTCAAAACGGTAAACAGCAAGACTAACCTTTTGATGTTATGAACACCCCATGACATCAAAAATCTTCTCCCGTTCTTTAATCCACCCTTCAGCTTGCACAGGGTCAGATGATCCTCTGAATGATGGGGGATGTTGCCTCATGAAATGTTCCACCACTAACATGTTCCTCTGCGATTGATCTGGCTGATCTCGTGCATGGATACCACCACCATTTATAGCCTGAGTCAACTGTGCCATCACTGCAACAAACTGTTCAGTTCCGATTCCGACCATCTCAGGTTGCTGATTTGGAAGGTTATCTTCCTCCTGATGTCGTCCCAACATAGCTGCTTTGTTTCCTCTGCGGAAAACCATTCTGAACACAGAAATATCTTAGGCGAAGCAACATGGCAATCCGTAAATGCTATATCATTTCAATCATATTATAATTTAACACTTTTCTAACTCCTAAAGTTGTCTAAACCGACCTTTGATACCAACTATATGGCCCCATCCTTAAACCTTACTTAATATTGAATTAAATGAATAATTCACGTCGAGGATCTTTTCAGGTTTAGAGTTTTAGAGAATTAGAACATAACTATTACATCTCAAAAGATTACAAAGTAGTCACTTCTACTAAGTTTCCATAAAATAAAAACTCTTAAAAAGAAAGATGTTTAGATTCCATGTTTTAGATAGCATGAAATTCCCTTGATCCCATCCTTGACCTTATTCCACTTTAAGTCCTGCGAAAAACATTTCGAAAAACATGGGGTGAGCATAAAAAGCTCAGTAAGAGATACAAAAAGAATGAAAACTGTTAGTTTTTCAAACATCAAGTAAACCATGTATACTATATCAAAGTAATACCTTCACCTTCATGAAGTAGTAAAAAAAAATCTTCACTGAATAAAGTATCATTACTTACCTTTTTGTAACCAAAGGATTACCATAAAACCCATATAAAGAACACATAGAATATATAAAGGTAACTTGGGACATAAAAATACTTAAGTGGAATAACCATACGGTTTACTTCCACACATATCACTTAATGGAATAGACATACAGCCAATTTCCATACATACTTAATGGAATATCCATACGGCCGACTTCCATACCCAATGCATTGGAGGTTATAACATAACCACCCGTCCTGTTATTCACGGCACCACCCGTCATATGGTTTATAACGTAACCACCCGTTAAAATGTCCAAGTACCAGTATAAAATCATAAAACATAAAACCAATATAAAGGAATGATAACATTTCCACATTTCAACCACGATATATCATAAATATATTGACATAATAGAATCCTCTTTTCAAAACCATTTTCAATACCAAAATACATAAAAGAGTATATGGTATTTATTTTATTCTAAAAACAATACGGCTTGTTGAGGAAGCCAAAGACCAAATAATACTCGCGGCGGCGGAAAAAGTCGTTGTCAACGCGTACGTTAAAAAACATTCCTTTTTCTCGTTTAGTGAAACGCTTCGCAGAAAAAGATTCCTTTTGTATAAAAGTAAAAGTCAAAGGGTTTATACACCGTATAAAATAAAGTTGTGTATAAAACGAAATATGCCTCAATGAAAGGAGATTGAGACGAAGTCCCTTACCTTGGGTCCGACTTGACTCGATCGTTCTTTAACGTCCTGAATAATAAACTTGAGTTAATTTATACTTGATTAAGAACCTTTTTAAAGTTCATTATTCTTTTTATATCACTTATTTCCATGTTATAAACATTATGTAACCATTTAAGTTAATAATGTTTGTTTTGTCAATATTTGGTTCTTAAGTCGAAAGTTGACTTCTTACAATTACATGTTGTTCATGTGGTCAAAAGTTCGTTATATCCAGAATGAAATTCCCGATTTGGATATAATATTTATCATATATATCCACAATATACATGTATTTATAATATTACATAATCATTTAAAGGTAAGAAATGAAATGCACCGTTCATGGAGACGGTAAGCCGTACGTACGCATGAACGCTACTTTCATTTCTTTGTCATATTAATGGAATTAAAACTAAATGAGAGGTATGTATATTTTAATTACAGAATTATATTCATCACTTAGATATATCATTAATAATATATATCCATTATATACATGTACTTTTAATAGTACATTCCATTTGGGGATAAGAAATGAAATGCACCGTTCATGGAGACGGTAAGCCGTACGTACGCATGAACGCCACTTTCATTTCTATCTCATACATTAATGGAAATAAATAATAATGATATAGAGGTATATTATAATTCCAGTATAACATCATATATAATAACTTTAAATCCATCCTTTACACGTCCCACATATGGCATTAACGAATCACATCACTTTTAGGGGGCGGTAGTCCGCACTTCCTTAAATGAAGATGTCGTGTTTAGCTATAATGGAAACCATAAAGGTATGCCAAAAATGAAAAATACAGAAGCTTAAAGAAAACATAAACATATTATATATCATATATAAAAATAGTAACATCATAATGGCCACCCTTGAAGGTGTTAAATGAGTATTGAACAATCATCGTTTCGGGAGGCAGAATTTTTCCATCCACGGAAACCGTATTTTCTTTAACCATTTGATGTAGTTGTGTGAGAGTGTAGCTCAAATAAATATTATAACAACAAACTAGTATATTGAAGATACTGGTGTTGTTACAAAAGAAGAAAATAAAAAGAGTTTAGAGGGTTGGAGAAGCAAAATAAAACAAATGAACAATAGAGAATGAATTACATTTAAATGTGTAACTCCCTTTTTATTTGAGCCTAAAGGCTTCCTTTGAAAGGCTTCTGCCCAGAGGGAATCCTCTAGGATGAGGAGAGGGATGTGGAGAGAGTAATTGGGCAGGGGTTGGCCAAGCCAAAGGCTTGAGGAGTGTGTGTAATGAGGTAGAGGTGGGGGCCTTTTATAAGAGGAGAGGAGGGGAACTTTTGGAAAGTAAAGAAATATTACTTTATTTGAAAATGTTTTTCGGTTTTAAAAGGTCCCACATTGATATCATTAGTCGATAAGGTGATAAGGGTTCGAAATCCACTCATCCAATTGGTTTTGGAAATGTGTAGGTTTTATATTTTTCATTATCTTTCCATTTTATTTAAATCGTCAAATAATGATGTCATCACTGCATCATTATTATGTCATATATAATTTAATTTATATAATGTCTAAAAATTATAAACAAACTACTATGATGTAGGAAATCTTTTTAGCTTTCCATGTACTATTTATAATCAAAATGTGGACTTGTATAACCCTACTCAAAAATTATTTTAGTAAAACAATTTATGTTAGTGTCATTTTCACTTTAACATTAAATAAAAATATATTAATGTCATTTTCCAACTAAAGTGGATCCATGGGGTCCCCAAGTTGGCCCATGGCTTGTCTTTGTCGGCCATGACTCACCCAATAGGTGTAGGACAAGTGTCATGGTGTTTTAACATTCTTATAATACCATTTTTACCTTAAACTACACTAATTACCTCTAATCACGATTAATTAAAAAAAGTTAATATTCACCAAAAAATTATTTTAATCTCATTGAACCACATTTTACATCTTAATGACAATAATGTATGTTGGATTTTAAAAATTCAATACACATTAGTGGTAAACTTTCATTTAACTGAAAAATCAGTTTCCTTGATTACCACTTAGTGGTTTCACTATTCATCAAAAATTGAAGTTTTTTAGAAAATTACCAAAAATTCACTCTAAGATATATTTGATATTCCGAATTCAAAAATGAAGTCCATTTTAAAAAATTCAAAACATATAAGTCAAATTAATTAATTTAATAATTAATTCCCGCTGTCATGAAAAATAGCGTGTTTTTGTGAAACAATAAGTATCAAAAGATTGACACCAGTTTAAGTCCAATTTCAAAGTGAAATTGATTCCAATGACCACCATTGGATTAACTGGTAAAAATATTTTCTAATTTCACTTTAAAATAAATTAAAATAATAATCTAATCATATAAATAATTTAGATTAAAAAGAGGTTTTGAATTAAAATACAACATTTTACACTATTCATAAAAAAAAGAACTTTATCAGAAAAGTACCAAAAAATTACACAAAGTAAATTTTGATGTCCCGATTCTAAAAAAGAGTTATATTTGGTCCAAAATAAAGTATAAGAGTGATCAAAACTATATTTAATGACGGTTCACCACTAAAAGGTGATAAGTGAACCTTTAGTCAAAATTAGAGTATATATGCCCTAAAATTGAACTCTTTCCGTATTTTAAGCCATTATCTTTTATTGGGTAAATGTATAAACATTTAAAAACATATATAATCATATTTTAGTTATTTCTATCCATTCCCGCCAGTACAACGGCTACTTGTTAACTAACATTTAAAATAATATTATTTTATTACTAGTGTGCTACGTAAGTTTCAAAGAAACTCATCATTGCGTATCGGGTACGCTATCGAACATAGAAACCCCTTTAAAATAAAATTAATATTTAATTCGTAAATATTAATAAATATGAAAATTATTTATTCTTTATTTAGCTGGGATGTTACACCAAGTTGTTATGAATTTGTAAAATATTCAAGTATGAATAGTGTCAAAAATTGACATTATTCGTAACTTTAAATATAAAATACTTTATTAGATGTTATTAAATTCAAAAAAAATCTATGATTCAACCAAATTGTTAATATAAGACCATATAAGTCATAAAATAGTTTTTTGGTTCATTTTACAAGATATGGTAATTACATTAACTCACAATGTGTAAATAACATGATATCACTGTATGATTAATAAGTGTAAAATAAGGGTTAAACAAATAAGATAAAGATTAAAAAATATTAAAAACTTGATTAAAAATTATTTTATGATGGGTATTCGAACAAAAAATCATATTATACTCGAATTAAAATATTTTTGGTTCATTTTTAATCGAAATTTAATTTATAATAAATTAATATTTCAAGACTTTCTTAAAGTTACATCCTTCGTCTTATAAGAGGCCACCACCACTACCCACTTAAAAAACTACTCATGACCCTTTCCTCATTAAATTTATACAAGAATAAGCTCCCAAAATTCCTCCCTCTCTCATATAAGGCTTACCTTGGGATATAGGTAATTAAATAAAGAATTTTGGATCAAACCAAAAGAAGTTACCTGATTTAGAGGTAATGACTTCTCTCTAGTTGAGTTCTCTTGTTTTCCATATAAACTCCATATGATCATCTTATTATTTGATTACATAAAAAAAACTAGTATCCTCAATAAACTAGGATTATATTGTGAGAAGTATTCCAATTACACTTACACACACCTCCATCTAATGGATACGAACATACAGTTTCTATGTACGACGAAATATTGCCACATGAAACACTGATGGTTCAATTTCCCCCTACCACTTCTCATGGTGGCCATTACTATGGAACTTTATTTTTATGTCACATATATAATATTTATATTTTATATATTATTATATATTTTTTATTTACAACATACCTTAACGCTTTCCATGATGTGTAAATACGATAATTTCATTTGAGGAAATGTGGACTATCGTCCCCTCAATGTGATATAACTCATTTATGAAATACACGGAACATATAATGGATGGTTTTATTAAACCTATTATACATATAATATGCTAATATAATAATGGTATTATAATATAAATTTATATTGTTTCATTATTATTCTACTAGTATAACAACAAAACGAAAGTAGCGTTCATGCGTACGTACGACCTACTGTCTCCATGAATAGTGCATTTCATTTCATATATTTAAATTCTATAGACTATTATAAATACATATGTAATGGATATATATGATATTTAAATCATTAATATCATTATGTATATGATTTACTTTTGTCTTCATGGAAAATTTATATCAAAACAAGTTCATTTTCAACTAAAGTTCTGAATATAGACAAAATGAAAGATATTAAATTAAATAATTATATAGTTTTTATAACATGGCAATAAGATATATAAAAGGAAAAATAATTTTTTTAAAGAAATATGAATTTAACCTATGATTATTATTGAGTACTATAAATAACGAACAATACATGTTGGATTGTAGGTAATAGATTTCATCCCTATATATTTTCATTGAGTTATATCTTGTTCTCATGAATATTTATTATCCTATAATGTGTATATAAAACCTTTGTGAAATTTTATATCATCAATTAGTATATTTCCATTTTATTTAATGTTCCGTTTAGTTTTTCCCATTAATGATTTTTATTCCAGAATTTCAGAAGAGGTAATGGACTCTTTAACTAATTCAAAATTTAAAAAGTTTTAATGATTTATTCATTTAAAACATTTTTTTAATGTTCATGTTTTAAAAATGGTTTTTAATAATTAATTTATATAGAGATTAATTTTTTTAAATGTTAATTTAACTAAAATGTTTCAAATTGGTATGAGACACTTTGATTCAAATGTCTCTTTATTAAATGTTTTAAACTGTTTTGGAAAATGATTTAATTTTTCAATACATTGAAATGGTTTCATGTGATTGAAAATTAAATTATATTAGTTGAAGGTTAATATTTTCAATATTTTATGTGTTTTAATTATATAATGGTAGTTTTACATTTTATGGGTGGTTATGAGATAACCAAATAAAGGTGGTTCCGTGATAAACCTTGGTTAGGTGAGATTGTGATATCTCTTTAATGCTGTGGGTAATGTGAAGAAGGTAAATGTTAGTGTTTCTCCTATGATATTTAGGGAATATATTGTGATGGGTATTCCAAATGTAATAATGAAGGCTACTCCCTATATAACTGGGAAAGCTAAAATGTATGTATGTTGTTGATGCCAGAAGTTGCCTTTATGATTTATGATTTATATGATTTATTCATAGGTATTAGGATTTCTTGAGGTATGTTAAAGAGATCATGTTTTATGAGTAAAAGGTATGATTTCATTCATTTTTATATACTCATGGAATATTGTTTTCCTTCATTATTTTATATCCATTTGTGAGATTTTAGTACTCATCATATTTTTTTTAAATTTTTTTCATAGTGTATAAGGAAGGGTATTAGAAAAGAAGAATTTATTAAGATTTATATCAACAAAATAATTATTGTATTATTTTTAGTGTTTTATTATTGTGAAAAAATATGATAGAAGTTCCTAAATTGTAATATTTGGGATGTAATAGTTATTGCCCAATTCTCTAAAACTCTAAACCTGAATAGATCCTAAATTTGAATGAAAGAAGATTCTTGATCAAAAATTTAGATTATGAAATGTTTAAGTCTTGGGCCTTACAGTTGCTATCAGAGGTCGATTTAGATAAATTTATAGGGTAGGGTGTTCTTTAATCATGAGAGACATGTTTTATATAAATATAATGGTTAGAATATTAGAAATATTCATAGTTATTTTAGATAAATTCAATGAGTTTAATATAACCTAATTAAGTAAATATTATTTTTTACCTCACGCATAAGATATTATATAATGATTTTACTGATATACTAAGATTGAACTTTTTGGTTTTAGTATATGGTTGGATCTAGTTGGAACCAAAGTATGAATGGATGTGAAGGAAACTGTGGGGGTTTTTTTCGATAGAAAAACAAATGAAATGGGAGCTGCAATTACAACTCTTGTGGTTATTCTTAACCAACTATATGGAGTAATGATTTTCCAAATGAACCGTGGTGATTTTTAAAAGGCGATATATTTGCGAGAAATTATTTTCTATGGATGTTTAGGTAGTGATCATAAAGGTGAGTATATTAAAAAACCTATGTGTCAAGGATGTGGAAAGAAACACATATTAAATGTTTCAGTGGGATGGATAGATGTTATGGATGTGGTAAAAAATGTCATTAAGTAATAAATTTTCATGGAAAAAATCATTTAGTTTACTATCAGAAAAGGAAATAATTTATTTTCAGGGGATTAGTTGAATTTTGTAAATGGTTTGTGCATGATCATTACACAAATATATTTCATGATAATAAGGTTCAAGAAAGGGATCAGTAAGACCGTAGAAATATATTTTTTCCATCACCTAATTCCATTCCAAATGAAGATGAGAAAAATTAGAATGACCTATGTATGGTATAGATTATTTATTAGATCATGTTATACATTATTTAATCTTAGTAAATTATTCTTGATTTTGATTGTAGGATGTTATTATTAAATAATTAGATATAAAGACATGGATAAAGGATCATGAAGAATTTTTGATGGTCAAGATGTCTACATTTAAGGAATTTAAGTGTTATATTGGAGTTATGGATGATGATATGTTTAAATTTATTAATGATGGGATTACTTTCGAATAATTCTAGTATGTGTATCATTTATTTTTTTATGTAAAAATTTAATAGGGGATGAATTGTATTTTATTTTGTGAATATAATTATATAGAACCATTATGGATTATATGATCCTTGAATTTGAGGAAATTATGGGTTATTACATTTTCAAAATCATGAGATAAACATGAGGTTAAATTATGATTTTTTATCATGATTTGAATGTATTAAGAAATATATAGTTTAAAAAAATTACAACCCATAGGAAGGGTGACAACCCATCACATTAGACAAGTTCAGGGGAATTTAATCCACAACTGAAGTGCAAGAGGGATTTATTGCCTACCACTGGCCTACGTGAAGTCCCTGGTCAGTATGAATTTTAATTTTTAGTTTAATGAGTTTATGGAATAAGAATAAGTTGATTTTGTAAACTTTTGTTTTATCAAATGGATATATTTAGTTTAATAAAATTATTTGGTGATTAAGTGATAAATGTTATTTTGGAAGATGTTCTCTCTTTAAGGAACACTATATTCCTAGGGAAAATGGAATACTATAGGATTTCATTTGTGGAGTAATGGATAAAATGTTATATTGAAACAATAAATGTTTTTATTGTGGATATATAGAAATGTAATTTATTTATATAAATGATTACCCTAACATAGAAAATATATTATTAGGTTATTTACATTTCAGTATGATCTTTTAAGATTTTTCAATGTTTTCTGAAGATAAAAGTGAAGATTTATCATGAAAGACTATGCAACCAAATCCTTCTAAATTTGGGTTTCAAAATTAGTTTGGATTATTTTGATGAATTTCAAGGATAATTGTTTAGTGAATGATATTTGTTGATCATTGGGTATTGTTTTTTGATCCATGTAGATTAAGATTTGTATTTCCTTTTTTAAAATATTATTTATTTTGTAGATCAGCTGATCATGTACAAACTGTTTTTGTTTTGTTTAATATTTCAAGATAGTACGAATATATAGTTAATATTTTTAGGATTATGTGATTCTTTATAGGTTCATTCTAGTGCTTTAAGTGTGATAAAGACATATGAATACTCATCATTTGGAGAAAATATGAGTTTGGGGTTGTTATTTATTAAAGGATGAAACCCTACATGAAAAGGTACTTTGTTTCATTATTTGTTAGTTATGATCATAAATAAATTTCTCAAAATTATAAAAAGGACCTTAAACAAAATTTTTGTCTGATTAATTATCCTACCGAGGAATCAAATACCGTTTAACATATCACATGATTATGGTTTTCTAGATGTTAACCTTTTCCTGATCATGTTTTCTAACACTCTCCACCAGACCGTGATAGTTTTTTCTTATATATCCATGTTTTACTACATTGAACCCTAATATGGGTTATCTCTAGTGACAGTTTTACTTCTATTTCTTTCTTTTAAAGTTGTGGTTTTATTATCCCTTTTGATGATGTGGGGGTTTTAATGATGTTTCCCATACTGATTTTGAAATTATGAGGATTCTATTTCCAAAAGGGGGGAATGATGTTATGACCTAGGTATTTATAGAATAATATATTTTCTTTTCAATTAATATTTATGAATAAGAAATTAATATTAAATTAATGGGGATTTATTTCTAATTTCATTCTCGATATGCAACAACGGGTTTCTATGAAATCATACATGGCACAAAATTTTGAGTTATAATGAAAAATAATACCAAAATATTATTATAATTTAAAATAGTAGTTAACACTTAGATTTTTTAATGGAGGGAATGAATAATATCAAATGAATTTTAAAATATGGTTTACACAAGTTCAAATAATGATTCATTGGTTACCAAATATTTTATATGTGGAAATAAAAACCAATTGAATATAAAGGATATATATTTTTTGAAAACATATTTAAAAGAGAACAATTATGTTTATAAAATCACATCACCCTTTACGAATTTTTTTTAATTTAAATATATGTTACATATTCAATTTAATATTTTATACTCATCTTATTTGTTTTTTAGATATGATATAATAAAAAATACAATTTTTCGGATAAAAGAAGTATTTTTCTAAAAATGCAGTTTTACTAACTTTTGACTATGAACCATTATGAAATCTATGTTTTGTAACATTTATATTTTTTATTTGAAAAAAAAATTATTATATAGAATAACCATATCAAAATTTACTTTGGTAAATTTTTTGTAATTTTCTAAGAAAGATCATTTTAAATGAAAAGTGAAAAATACTGCATTTTAATTCAAAACTTCCTTATTAACTAATTTATTTATACAGTTATATTTTCATTTTAATTGGTTTTAATGTGTCATTAGATTAAGAATTTATCATTTAATCCAATTGTGTTTATTGTAGGTAATTTAACTTTTAAATTAGGTATAAACAAATGTCAATCTTTGGAATTTTTATATTTCTTAAACCCTAATTTTTTGTTTTGACAATGGGAATTAATTTTCAATTAATTTATTAAAATATTGTGATTAGAATTTGGAGAAATTTATTTCATATTTGGAATTATGAACTACATATTGTGTAAATTGGAACCTTATATTTTTTCAAATTATGAATAGTAACTTCAGTAATTATATTTATTTACCAAGGTAAAAGAAAAAATCAGGTAAATAATTGTAAATAATAATATTATAATATTTTTAAACTAAAATAAAATATGTAAAAATTCTATTAAAATAGATATTTCTGACCCTGGGAATACTTGGGTCAATCATAGGACACCATGGAGCCACATGGATGTGATAATAACAAGTTATAAAAATTAATTTAATGTATCGAGAAATATAACATACACATGTAAAATGTACCTAAAAAGTTTTTATACAGGGTTATATAATTGATATATTTAAATATAAATAGTAATTACAAAGATAAAAAGATTTAATACATCATGCTATTTTATTAATAATTTTTTTACATTAAATAAATAAATTTAATTATGACACAATGATGATGTAGGGATGGCGTTATTAACCAAGGATTCAAATAATTGATATTATAAATATTAAAATACATATTACTAGAAATAATTAAGGTAAAAAAAATTATATAGGTTTATATGACATGTAAGGATTTATTCAACGTTTTTTAAGAAGGAATCAATCTGTATGAATTTATAGAAATGTTAGGCACGGATAGTGTCCAAAATTGACATTATTATTAATTTAAAATATAAAAATGTTTATTAAATGATATTAAATTACTAAAAATATTATATTTAGCCAAATGGATAAGATAAGTCCAAATATGTCATAAATTACTTTTTTTTCGTTTTTCATGATATGTTTATTTATTTAACCAACAATATTTAAATACCATGATATCATGGTAAGATTAAAAATGGTAAAAAAGGGTTCAGCCAGAAGGATAAGGATAAATAAATATTCAAAACAAGTCTAAAAATTATTGGATGATGGGTATTAGAACCCATATCATCGCATTCTTGAATTAAATGAGGTTTGGACAATTATTATTAGAAATAGACATTATAATAAATTAGTATTTCAAGACATTCTTAAAGTGCCCATCCTCCCTCTTATAATAAGACACCACCTCAACCCACTTACACACCCCTCTCAAGACCCTTGGATCATACAAATTAATCACCAATAATCTCAAAAAATACCTCCCTTCATTAATGAATACTTACATTGGGAATAAATCAATTCAAGAGATCCTTTTGGATGAAAACAAAATAAGTTACCCGATTTAGATGTAACATCTTCTCTCAAGTTCCATTCCCTTATTTTCCTTCTCCTATCCCTATGAAATTCATATTCTTTGATAAAATAACAAAATAATATCCTTAATATAATAATATTTTTTTATGAGAAGGATTATAACTACAATTACACACACCTCTATCTAATGGATATGAACATAGAGTTTCTGTATACGGAGAACTATTCTCTCAAGAAACGATGATTGTCCAATTTTCCCCTACCACCTATCATGTGGCCATTATTATGGAATTCTATTTATATATTATCTAATTCATATATATATTTTCTTTATGATTCAGTAATTTTTATTTACAATATAACTTTATACTTTCCATGTTTCATAAGTAAGATTATTTCATATGAAAAGTGTGGACTACAGCCCCCGCAAAGTGATATGACTTTCTCATGCTGTGCCTAGAACGTAAAAAGGATAGTTTTGTTATACCTATGAGACATAAATGAAAAAATCATATACTTTTATTATAATATACTTTATATCATTTGATTATTATTATTTTAATATAACATGAAATGAAAGTAGTGATCATGCATACGTACGACCTACCATCTACTTGAACGGTGCGTTTCATTTCTTATCTCCAAATGTTATGGACTATTATAAATACATATATAATTGATATATATGATATTTAAATGATGAAAGTTATTCTGGAGATTATGTAATTTTTAATTCATAGAAAATTTGTATCTAAACATGTTTATTTTTGACTCAATTACCAAATATGATCAAAACGACCGATATTATCATTAATAATTCAGTTATTGTTATAATGTGTTAATAACTGATAAACAAGGAATAGTAAAAAATAATTTTTTTTAAGAAATTAGGAATTAACATATGTTTATTATTTTGGAATATAAATAATGGATGAGGAAATTCAAACTGAAGTTAAGGGATTTTGTCTTAGTCTGCTTTCATTGAGGAATATCTTTTTTTCATGCACATTTATTATCCTAAAATGTTTACATACAACCTTTTTGAAATTTTATATCATTACTTATTTTATTCTATTGATATTTAGTGTTCTCTTAGGTTTTGTTCCTTAATTATTTTTAATCAAGTGTTTCTCATATTACAAATGAATCTTTAAATAAAACATCATTTGAAATGTTTTAATGAATTATTATTTAAAAAACTTATATTTCATGTCCATTTTTTCAAAGTGGGTTTTAAGAATTTATTTATATGGAAATGAATATTTTCAGATGAAAATTTATTTTAATAGTTTCAAAGTGCTATGAGACACTTTAATTAAAATGTCATGCTATTAAATGTTTTTAATGGTTTTGGAAATGGATTGAATTTTTCAGAATCATTAAATGATTTATTGTGATTGAAGAATAAATGTTATTAGTGAAATGTTGAAATTTGATGTCTTTTCTATCTTATGATTATATAATAGTACTTGGACATTAGATGGGTGGTTACGTGATATGCCATATACGAGTTATTCTGTGATAATCCTAGGGTGTGTGAGTGTGTAATATATATCCAATGATTTGGGTAATTTGATGGAGGTAAACATTAATGTCTCTCCTAAGATATTTAGAAAATAAACTGTGATAGGTATTGAAAACACGTAATGAAGATTACTGCCTATATAGATGTGAAAGCTACAATGTAAGTATTTTATGCATGCCATAAGTTACCTTTATGATTCATGATTTCTATGAGTTATTCAAAAATTTTATGATTTCATGATGTTTGTTAAAGGGATTATGTTTTATGAGTGAAAAGGATAATTTCCTTGATTTGTATGTATTCATGGACCATTGTTTTCTTTACTTAATTTATATCCTATTCTGAGATTTTTATGCTCATTAAATGTTTCTGAAATATTTTTCACAGGGTATAAGGAATGGTAAGAGAAAGTAAGAATTCAATAAGATTTATATCAAGAAAATAATTATAGTTTTATTTTTTGAGGTTTATTTTTTTTAAAAAATTGACACAATTTTATATTTTTTATTATCTGAGATGAAATAGTTATGGCCTAATTATATAAAACATTAAACCTGAAAATATCCTCAATATGAAAGAATTAAAATTCATGATACAAAATTAATATAATGTAATGTTTATTTTTGGGGCGTCACATGTATAATAAATATAAATTTATTATAACTATTTTCAAGAAAATTATTATTATATCTAATACCACATATGGTTTTAGCATGACCTTATATTACCCTCTTTTTAACAATCAAATGTCCAGGCCTCACTTTGGGTAATATCCTTTCTTTTTTTAGCATCTACCTTAATTTTCAATATCTTTAGTCTTTATACTTATGTAATGATTCAATAACATAAATCATGATATAAATATTAATTATATTCAGAACATGTAAATTTTAATAATCAATATATTATAAAATTACGAAATGAAATACTCATTTCATGAAGAGGGTAAGTCATATGTATGCATGAATACTGCTTTTTGTATATATTGGCCAATTGAATGAAGGAAGGTATATGACCTATTTTTATACATATATATATATATATATAATTGTTAAATTATATTTATTACATCCTATATATTAATTAAACCCATCCTTAATACATTCCATGTGTTGTATGATTGGATAACATTGATTTGAGGTGGCGGTAATCCACACTTCCTCAAACGAAATTATCATATTAAAACCAAATGGAGAGTAAAAATATATCAATTTTAAAAGAAATAAAGAAACTAAAAGTCATAATAAATATAATATATGAAATATATAAACATATTTTCCATCATAATGTCCATTATCAGTGGTAGTAACGAAAAAATGATCAATCAATATTTCGTGAGGTTGTAGTTCACGTTACACATAAATAGTAAGTTTCTGTCCCATTAGATAGATGTGTGTGTAAGTGTAAGTACAAACACAAAAATAAAAACATATATGTATATTTATGATATGATTTTTATTACAATAATGTAATAAATAGAGTGAAGGGGTGGATAAAGAAAATAAAATAAATGATCTTGAGAGAAGATGTTACCTCTTCATCGGGTAACTCTATTTTGGATAAAAAAAGATTCATTGGATATAATTTTTCCCAATGATTTGATACTAGGATGAAGGGAGGGATTTTGAAAATTTTATTGGGGGATATTTTTTAAATTATTTTGTTTTATATTTTTGAATAATTGGAAGATGTGGTAACCTTTTATATGTAATAGAAAAGATACAAATGGAATTTTTGAAAAAATATTGGTGTACCCACGTTTTTACCAAAATAATCATATAAAAATAACAAAACTCAATAATCTAATGTTAATATCAAAATACTGGAATGAAAATGGGGTTTTTTTCCAAATTTTCTAGGATGTTTAGGGTCTTAAATTTATGGTTTAGTTCTATATTGACCTAATTTTTCTCTTCACTATTGTAATTATTTTTAATCAATTTGACTAATATTTTTGGTAAAATACAAAGATAAAGTTATTATAAATTATAAATAATGATGATTCTTAATATGGAATCCTTTTTTACATATTATAATCATAAAATTAGAAGAATAATAATTTAAAAATAATCATTCTCACAAGAATTCATTTTAGGTTTTTAAAGAAAAAAAGGTACATATTTTTCTATTTTTTAATACATAATTTCAATGTTTAATTGATTAGAATGGCCTCAATTGGATTAATTGATAAAAAATGATCTAATTAAACATAAAATCCAAAATTAAATACAACATAACCTAATAACTAAATTATTTGAAAATAACTTTTTGAATTTAAATTTTGTATTTTCCAATATTCATCAAAAAATTATGTTTTTAAGAAAAATCCAAAATATAATCCCTAACATAATTTTGACATTATAAATTAAAACATGATTTATATTTTATCAAATTAAATTTCTCATTTGAGATAATGATATTTTTAAACATACAAGGACATTAACCAGAATTATATCTTTAATTGTCAATATGTTTTATTTATATAAAACCATTATAAAAAATATTTTTAAAGTAGTTATCAATATTTATGTTATTATGTTCAACAGAAATATTATAAATATATCATTTAAATAATTATATTGATAAGAATTTTTTTAGAAACACAATATTGTGTGTAACGTACACCATGTTTGTGTAACTTATTGTGTACGACAAGTCGGTGTTGCGTGTAATGTAATACAAGTCACTCACTAACCTTGGTGTTCGATGTAATTAAAGCTAAAATTTATATTATGTGTAGTGCATGAATAAAATGGTGTTTCATATCATACAAGCCAAACATACTGCTTGAAATATAAAATTAACTATTTTTAGGGTTGAAAGAAAGGTAAAATATCAGAAAGGGTAAATTAATTTGAAAAAAAAATAATTAAAAATATCTTGTTATTACAACTTTGGTTTCAATAATTTTACTATTTTGAAGTAACCATGATAATTCCTTTTACATGGAGTCATATCCTTTAGTGCAGACACTCTTTATGAAGTTATACCAACTATAGATCATGGTTACTTCAAAATAGTAGTCATATCCTTTAGTGAAGACACTCTTTATGAAGTTATACCAACTATAGCTGATGAATCTTATATATTTATTCTCTATCCTTGAGTTTATATCAAAAATAATTAGGGCTCATTAGTATCATTATATTTATTTTCCATGAATAAAAATTTGATTGTATCATTCAAATAAATATCCTATTCACTAGATATTATATATTGAAATCCTTATATTTTAACCTAGACAACATTTCATAATTTTCTATGTCTCGAATTGATTATTCCCTTAAAGAATGACCAGATGAGGAGAACATTTCCCCCAAGAACACATATATATTCAATTAACAACATGACCTTTAAATCTAAGTGTATCAACCATGTGTAGTAGATAAAAAACATTGTAGATTGATCAAATATAAGATCAAATCAATAATATGAACAACTGATTGGAGGTTCCATTTATGAAATATAATATTTTTGGAATCTAAAATGTAATGAAACACTATATTGACAGTATGTTCAAACAAATAATTGTGTATTGATTCCTATAAATACCATTTATATGGTTACACAAGTTGATTTCATTCATGTATAGAATTGTATAATTCATATGGATATTAATCCCTTCAAGTGATCATGGTAATACATTACTATCTGATATTTTAAACAATATATTTGATTATGACATTGGATTTTCATATGTATCAGTAAATGAACCTCTAATGTTCCATTACAACATATTTATGAAAATTTAATTTCCCCTTCTAATATTTCATGTTAATAGTCTCAATTATTTTTGTTTTCCAAATATATAATTTCAAACCATCATTCTAAAATCATTAACCACACAATAAATGTTGGCATAAACACTTACATTATTCATGAAATATATCTAATTGTTAATAAAAACTATCAACTTTATTTGGAAATTTATTAACTTTCTTGATATTATTGGGTTATATATTTTACATATAAATCTTGAAAACTTCATCTAATATTTATGTATTTCTTGTTTACTTCTTCATTTAAAATCAAAAACAACTAAAACAAAAAATTTATCTTTTATTTTTTCATTTTTATAGATTTTAGTTATATCAACACATCACTATCATCATTAACATTCTTTTAATTATTAAATTTTATTTTATCCATATCATTTAAAGTCATCTACATATTTTTTATTAAAAATACCCTTTAGAAAGTACTAGAATATCATATTGTACTATATATGATTATTTTTTTTGATGAATGGATTCATAAAAAATAGGTACATAAAATATGTATATTTTTTTAAGATTCAATTTATTATTATAAAAAACCTTGTTAGATATATAATATTTTATACCATTATTTATACCCTAGGGAAGCGAAATATTAGAAAGGGTTAAATTATATGCTCAGTAAGGGTAAGAATAAGAGATTTTAATCAATTATTATAATTGAGAATAACATAATAATATGTGTTTGATAACATGATGAAGACATACAATAAACATCCCAATATATCAAATATCGTTAATCATGACACATGGTTTACTGATTTTTTTCAAAATAAAATGCTAGAGTATGGAATCAACAATTGTAATTCATGAGCCCTGATGAAATTACATAATCAAATGACATATGTTTTTAACAGGACTATAATAAAATAAACTTATTTCTAATGTCTAGGATCACAAAAAAGACTACCATAGTGTATTAGGTTCACAATAAATTTTATTTTTTCATTAGTAAATGTAAAATCCCAAGACTAACTCACTGGAAAATTTCCCTTACTAAATTGGGTTATCATTCAATTTCACTCATTATTATAGCATGACATATAATTTTTTACTAAATGCATTGGAGGGATACATAATTCCATCCCCACATATTTAATAAATAAAACCATCTATATGTGTGCCAAATGATCATAAAAAATTCATTATATAATGATTTAAAACCTATAGAATGGACAAAAGTTACATAAAAAGTAATTCATATTAATCATAAACCATAAACAGAAAAAATAAAGATAATAGTAATAAATCATATCCCCATTAAATAAAAAAGATATTTTTACTGATGAAAATAGTTATAAAATAACACAATAACATTTCTTATGGAAAATATCATTTCCATTTGAAATAAATTATTTATAATATTAAAAAAATTAAAATATTAAGGAATATATTGTCATTGAAAAGAAAAATATAAACACAATACGTTAATATTAATGATAGGGTATTCATGATGGTTGGTAAATTTGTTTTTATGGTGTATGTTAAAACAAACATTCTCTTCAGTTTTTTTGTAAAAGGCAAATATACTATGACTGGAAAATGATAAATGTTTCCTTTTATACCATAATGAATTTGGCATCACACTTTTTTAATATATTAATCATTCATTACATTGATCAAAACATAATAAATTTCACAATCATTTACAATTTAGTATCATCTAAATTAGATAAATAATACCAGAATAAATGAATAATCCTTCTAAAAAACTTGATTGAATTCCTAATAGGATAATTATTTTCAACTTTTAGTGTATATAATATCTGGGGGAAATTCATCAAATTAAAGTTGTGAGAATATATCTCCTTAAGGGATTAAAAATGAAATAGATCATGAGAGTTAAACATGGATAATAAATGATGCATACAATGTGAGATTAATCATTAGTACATTTTATATAATATTGAAATAAGTTTATTAAACCAAATTGTGATATTTGTAATAAAATCACTATGGTTTATCATGAACGAGTAACATTAGATAATTACCATGGCTATTCACTATGGAATCATAAAAACATGTCATCAAAATAGATTAATTATTAATCCAAGAAATTAGGGAACTGTCATTTTGAACCCATCATATTTCTTAATTATTGTGTGGAACAAATATTATAATAAAACATTTCATCAATTAGAAAAGGAGAATAATTAATGGGTTTCATATAAAAATATTGAGAATTTAATTTATTAACGACATGAAAATTACATAATTTGTGACACACCAAAAGGAAATGGGGGTTTCATACATGAAAATATGGAAATAAATAAATTTAATTTACATATAGGTTAATGGATATTAATATAGAGTGGTCTAGGTATTCCTGATTTAAGTATATTTCTTTTGAAATATAGAAAATCAAGAAATCAATTCATTATAATGATTATATAAAACATGGATTAAACATATTGAATAATGAGAGTTTATGAAGTCATACCATTAGGAAAATAATGTTTTGGTAGTAAATGATAATAAATGGTGTTTTAAATGAAAATAATTTAACATCTCCAACAATGTACTTGAATGGGGAATAAATATATGATAATCCTTATACCATAAATCTTGCATTAACTTCCATTTTTTTACATCCTAAATAATGGAATCAGGATTGTTAAAACATTGAAACAGAAAATAATTTGGTAATTTTATGTCATTATTTAACAATTATATTCATTATATTCAATTTAATAATTCCCAATGGTAATGGGGAAACATTTTGATATAATGTTTTCTTTAAAAAATCACTATATTACTTAGATTTTCTTTTTTTTTTCAATGTTATTTATACATGAGTAGAATTAATTACAAAGTCATAAAAATAAATATATTTATAAATTAATATATATTATATAATTTATTATCAACATTCATAAGGTTATTTATAAGAAAATAATTAAAAACCTCCTCAATTTTGGTTAAAAGACCCTCAATAGAGCATTTTCCAAATATAAGGCATGAGATATAAATTATGTTATTATATTAAAAATTACATTTTTATATTTTATTAAAAATATGAATATCATGTTAGAATTATGTATAATTTATTTATAGTGGTTTTAACTTAAAAATTGATGGAGGATATGGAATTTGAAAATGAAAATTATTTTTTTTCAACAATTCATTACCTCTTCCTTAATGTTTCTTATTTTCTACAAATTTTTACTTCATGAATTTTTGGTATATTATTTCGTCATAACAAACCAATGTGTTATAAGGGCCTTAATATTAGGGATTTTGATAGTGTTTCTGATTATTTATGAGTGGGTGGAGTGATTTCCCAAGGTATGGGAGAGGTGTTATTTATAATTTAAGGGTGGAGAATTTTTTAGAATAAAATATTGGATAAAATACTATATACAAGGTAAACCATATTATTGTTATTTATTGATACTATGAATCATATATGGATAAAATTTAATGTTTTCAATGAATTAAAAACTATTAAAAATAAATCAATTAATTTGTTAAAAAATAATCAATGAAAAAATATTATTCTTTTAGAGGATCACATTTGAGATTAGACATTAAAAAATATTTTAATTATGGAAATTAGGTTTAATTTTAAAAATGATTAATTTAACCAATTCAATTATTTTTCACTTAAATAACCATTTATACATTTATTATGTCATCTTTCCAACATCATTGGGTCCTAAATCAAGTGGTATTTATAAAAATAGTGTTTTTAATATTCATTTTAGAAATGATGTATTTCAAAAAAATACCAAAAAATTACCCTTGGATAATTTTTCCACGAGGATTTTAAAAATGATAATAACATTATCAAAATATTTTTCTATTAATCATAATATTAATTTTTAATATAAAATGTATGATTTTTTATAAAATACATTAAATTATTGTTTATTAAAAATGATTTTTTTACCTGAGTTATTTGTATTTGTATTAATTTTATTAAACTATTATTCTTAAATATTATTAAATTAATCATGATAAATATTATTTATATTTTTCAATTTTGGGTTCAATTTAATATTCCAATGATCTGTTTACTATTCTCAATAGAAAAGTTAATATTCCCCAAAATCATGTTATTATGATGATCAGGTAACTATTACCGATTCCCAAGATACAATTTCTATACTCACAATAATATTCCAATATTTATAGTGCCTCATATAAATACCTCTTCATTCTTCTATTAAAAATTATTAACAATTTCTCCCAATTCTCAATATTGTCAATTTTTAAGATGGTAACTAGTTTACTAATATTTCATTTTTTATAGAGTGTTGTTTGTGGAAGGAGTGATTGTTGTAAATTTGGATGATTCATATTCTTCAATTGTATAATTTAAATTTTATATTTTTTTTCATTTTAATTTTTTCAATTATATTTGGTTTAGTATTAGACTAATGTAACAATTTCTATTAATGAAATATTGTGCTTTAAATTTCACTATGTTCCCTATGTGTACAATAATATATAATCTAACATGAAACAAAATGTTTAGAAAATTATTTCTAATAATGTCTAGTTTGTTAAATTATCACCCCTTAAATAATTATTACCATGAAATTTTAACTCATATTCCTAATTAAGAATAGGTGAGTGTACTTTTTTACATTGTTTCCCTAGTTTATGCAACACGTATTCATTCATATAGTTCTAACACAAAAAATTTTCATGGGGAGATATTTACTTGTGTATAATTTTTTCTCTACATTGCAATATCTTCAAAAAATTCTCCTCAAAATAAAAGTCATATATAATTGTACCACTTCTAGAGCCAGTACAAGTGAGGGACTAGGTATGTACTTCCTCGGGAGTGATACGTGGAACATGTCATGAATATGATCCATGTTTTTATGATTTTATAGCTGATATGAAACTGCTCTAATGCAATCAAGGATATAAAAGGGACTAATTTAATAAAGAACATACGATCCCTTCTTTCTGAATTGTGTGAGTATCTTCCATTGGTATATTATAATGAACATGTTGTCTCCAACATCAAACTTAATTCACCATTAATGACTTCCATCATTACAATTTTTCAGAATATAATAAGTTTTCATGTGTTGTTAGATGGACTGAGTATTTTCTGCCATATATTTCATAAGATTGGGTTCAATTATCCCTCGTTTACCAACTTCGTCACTATATATATGAGTTCTTCATCACTTCCCATATATTGTGTTTCAAGTAGAGAAATTTGAATAAAAGAGTATATTATTTTATAGTATCATTAATCAACTAATATTTGATGATGATTCCATCCACCTTAAATTCGATTTATAATAATATTAGGATGTATTTGAGTGTCTAAATGGTCCAATAAGATTGAAAATCAGTTTTGGGGGGTCATAGGTTGCACTAATATTCAACTCAGTATTCGGAGGATACTGTATAATTCACCATCATTGCAATTTTATCATTGGATCATGGTCATAAATTTTTGAGTGTTGATCACCATAAATCATTACAACATTATTTATGTATATCATTTAATGTTGGATAAGATAAAATTATTCCATAATCGTGATGAAGTATACATTTTTAGTTAGTTGATACAGGACAACACGTAGAACATTATTTTCTTTTTATGTCTTTTGAAGACTGATTATAAAGCCCATGGTGATGTTCCCTCATCTCCATATATTTATATTAAATGGTTTCATAATATAAAGTGATTTCTATCACTATAATTTGACTTACTAACATACTAGGATCATAGAGAAATACTTATTGGTATCATTCTTCATGTTTTCTAACATGATGTTCTCCAAATGATTTAAATACATCTTATACATCAAAAATGGATGAAGATAAATTACCTTTGGGAATTTACAAATAGATATTTATTTAGCTCAAGTAATAAAGGAACGCAAAATATTGTTCGATGGAAAATGATACCATCTTCATAAATGAGAATCTCAGGAGGCTCAGCCTATTTTACTACTTCCACATTTTTTTAGTGTTCCATATTATCCATTTGGGTCTTCTTAATCATCTCATTGATATATGGTTGGGAAATAATTTCGAAAATGTTAGATTCAATCCATTATATTATGATTTATAGGACCACCATTTTTCATATCCAAGAAGATATAGACTTTCTCAATGAACATCATTAGTAGAGTAGTGAATTCTTTACTACTAAGATAATCATCAACTTTATTCTCCCTTCATGGATGGTGGTGAATTGATAAACAATGTTCCATTTTTTCCCTCTAACCATATTATATGACTCTTTTTGATAACCTTTTGTAAAAATATATACCTAAAACTTATTTGTATTGAATAAATATAATATTTCTCACATAAATGTAGTGCCTCCATATCTTTAGAGAAATAATGACAACTGTTATGTCCAGGTCATGAGTATGATAGTTTTATATACGAGTATTTATCTATATTGATTCATAATTAGTATACAAAAAATTCCTTTTAAGAATAAATTTCAATAAATAAAATTTTAATACCCTTTATAAGGTGAAATTATAATTGGTTCATGAACCAATATTTTTTTCAGTACTTGGATTCTTTTTTCACACTCCTTCAAGATTAACAAAACTCTATTTTGAGGTGACTCAATTAGTGGATTAGAAATATGTGAAATTTTTTCACAAACCATTAAATATATTATTCTAGATAAAGTAAACTATTAATATTAGTATCAAAAGTATTATGTTTCCAGTCCTCCACAACCTTTCTCTTTAAAGGATAAACTATGATTTCGTCACTAGTCTCAATTTCCCTAAAAAATGAATCTTTTTGTTACTAGAATTCACATCTACATTATTCTGTAAATAGATTCCCCTTCCACAGAGTTGTAATAAATCCATTTTATAATCCTAATTCTCCGTATGAGTTTTAAAATATATCATTATATAATCAATAAAAATGAACACAAATTTGTCATGGTAACCATTGAGGACTTTATTTATAAATTCAAAAAATATTACCTGGAGATTATTCATAACAAAGGGATTAAGAAAAAAATCATAATACCCCTAATTTGTTGGGAAGATGGTATTTGGGATATATTTATTCTTAAACATGAAATATTGATACCCTAATCAAAGATCATTCATGGAAATGAATTGCGCCCCATTATATTGGTCAAATAAATCACCAATCCTTGATATAGGATATTAGTCATTTAGTGTTATACAATTATTTTCTATGTAATCAATTCATACCCCCATTGTTTCATCATTATTCATAAAAATGAGGATAGGTTCTTCCCCATGAGATTATAACACCCCATGATTTCATAAAATAAAAATTTTCATATTAATTTAATGTATTTTATATTTTTCATTTTTTCCCACACTAAATATAGTTTTTATATAAAATAAATATGTTTGGATTTGTTAATACACAACACCAAGTTAATCATTCACTAAAAACAATAAACAATTTTCTTTTTGTTACACAAAACACTATGTTTTCTATATATTTCACACCAAAACAAGTCCCATGGATAGCTTCCATTAGATGCAATACTAAGAGATTCTGAACTAAAATAAATTATTAATATTTTTTATAAATATTATTATATCTACAACCCAAAAATTGGAATGGATGTTACGAATAAGATTAATTAAATTGATATAATGTTATTTACACATGTATATGTTGAGCAAGGTTTGTTTTCAACAATACATAATGTTTTATATAAAGGGGGAGTATGTTGAGAACAATACTCTATCTCTTTATGAAAATTTTGATGCCTCACAAATACCATTAATTAGTTTCTAATAATTTTATGTGTTATTTATTTTTCATAAAATTATTATTCATTATATTTTTATTTTTGGATGAAATATTTATGTTCTTGTTTAACGAGGTTTTATTTCAAAATTATTCCCTTTTAGCGTGTTCTGGATACACTATTCATACCCTAATTATTCGGGATCTTCTTTAGCTTGTTCTGGAAACAGTATTCATACCCTACCTGGAGAAACGTTGCGTAAGGATAAAATGTACCGTATTATTTATGAGAAAAGTGAAAAGTATGGTTAATCAACCATACTTTATCAGAAAAGTATGAAAAAGAACCTTATGTGAGGAAGGAACCCTACATTTGGGATATCAGAAAAGTATGGAAGGAGAACTGTACATAAGTATTAATCGCTACATTAGTGTCTCAAAAGTATGGTTCATCAACCTTACGTTTGTAAACAACCATAAGTTCTTGAAAATGTATGGATCTAGTTAAATTATGGATCTTTTACCATACATTTGAATGTTGAAGACAAAAGTATGGATGACCAACCCAACGTTTATGATCAACCATACATTTGAAAAATGTGACATAAAAGATAGGTTTGAAATCAACCATAAGTTATAAACCCTATGTTTGAAGACTACTTCATCAACCTTACGTTTAGAGGATGCATACAGTACAACTCAAACCTTACGTTTTCCATCAGAGAATTTAAAGTCGATATTTTTATGCAACGGTCAACAAGATGATTATTATGCAGATTTCAAGCTATATTTAAAGCTGATTTTAAAGTTTAAAATTGATTGATTCAAATCTGTTTTATCAATGGTTTACAGATTGAATTAAAAGGATCTTTTTATGCCGAGTGGTCAGGGAAGTTACGAATACTCCGTAAATTCAAATGTTTAAATATCGCGAGTCAAAAGGTGAATTTTGTGGATCTAAGATTGCAGGAGAATTACTTATCATTTTTATTTATATATGGGTTTTTTAGAATAGAAACTAATGGTATTATGTGATCTCTTGATCATTCTAAGAAAAGGGAAGAAAAATAGAGAATATCAAAAATTCAGATCTGCTGATTCAAGAGAATGACAAAGCTCTGTTTTCTGAAGAAGAAAAATCACGATTTAAGATTCATTTTTTATACATTGATGATCATTTTTGAATTTTATACTACTAAAGTTGTGAGTTCTATTTCTATATCTTCTGCAACATGATCAATTCAAAACAACTCTTTTTGTGAATATCCTTATATCTGAAGTTGACGATCCATATACTGTCAATTGCATGTTGTTGAAATTGTGATGAATATCTAGAAAGTATTTTCAGAATACAGAAATATTTCTATTCTTGAGTGACCAGATTCTTGTACTAAGATGTGTAGGTTCTGTGAGTGAACCAGAAGGCTGTGTTTTTCCTTATATTGTAAAGGTGTCAACTGCCTGTACTTAGTTGTTGAAATGGTCTGTTGAAATGTGGACCAGTTAGTGAAAATCACCAAGCTTGTGGAGTAGAGCGTTGATGGAGTGGACTAGGGGATTTCTATTCCCTAAAACAATATATATCTTTTGTCTCTGATATTTAAATTTCTGCTACATTAGTTCATCTGAATAAAGTTCAAGGGCAGAACAAAATCTCACAAAGATTTCAGAAAAGACACAATTCATCCCCCTCTTGTGTATATTTTGTATAATCCGATCCAACAATTGGTATCAGAGGTTAAGCTTTCTGATAAAGACTTAACAAGATGAAATTAATTATACACAGATCAAGATAAATAATACAATAGAGGTAATTTCTATGGATAGAGCACCGTACTTCAATCAAGAAAACTATAGAAGCTGGAAGTTGCTAATGATTATCTATCTGAAAAACCTTGGATACAGAGTATATTCTAGGATTCTAACTTAATATAAAATACCAGAAAAACCTGAAACATGAAGTGCAACTACAGAAGTAGATTATGACATGAACTCAAAGTCAATGAATGAAATTATATGTGGTCTAGGATCTGATGAATTTAACATAGTATCTCAATGCCCAAAAACATATGAAATGTGGAAAACTATTGATGATGACTATGAAGGTACTAAAAATATCAGGGAAATGAGATATGAAACTACTAAGCTGAAATTTGATACCATTAGAATGGTTGAAGGTGGTAGTATTACGAAAATGAATGTAAGATTGATAGATATTGTCAATAATATAACTGCATTGGTAGATCCCATTAAACAAGCTGATCAATCATTAAAAGTACAGAGAGTACTGCTTACAAAATGGAATTGAATCTATGAAGCAATATAACTATTGACACATTTCAAAGATTAATACATGAGATAAAATATTGGATCATTAATGATGTATGAAGATGAGATGGAATTTGAATCAAATGAACATAAAGTGTTTATCAAAAGAAATGACACTGCATTGAAAGTATCATCACTGAGAAAAAATAGAAAGATGAAGAAAAGTGTAAAAGAGAAATTAGAAAGTTTTGATTTATCTAATTCTAATGTGGAACCAGCTCAGCTAACCAAAAGAATCACAAAATTCTATAGAAATAAGAAGTGCTTTAAAAAATAATTCAAAAAGGATAACAAGGAAGTCAGATGTTATGAATGCAAGAAAATGGGGCATATCAGACCTAACTGTCCTCAGCTAAAAGAAGATAAGAGAAAGAAAATTTTCCAAAAGAAATGGTTATGAGAATAAAGACAAGAAAGCTATGAAATCTACATGGAGTGTATCTGAAGACTCCTGTAGCACTTCTAAATCAGACTCAGAAAAGGAAGAATAAAATCTGAAAGCTAATATGTTTTTTATGGATGAAACAAATAATGATTAATTTTACTACTCTTCTGACTCTAGTTCTGAATCTAGTTACTCTAATGAAAAACATACAGCCTACTACAATATGATTTAAGAAAAATATGGTTCTATATTTATGAATCATAATTATTTAAATAACATTCATAAGGCTATTTCAGAGGAAATATATACAATACTGAAACAATATAAGGAGTTAACGAAAAAAATTACCCAATTAACACTAAAAATACAGAATATGAATCAAAGATAAAATCACTGAAAACTGAAGTGTAAACTTATAAAAATGTAGCCCGTGTTTTTAATAAAGGATAAAATACATAAAAGGAAATTATTGGGAAAAATGTCATTAAAAAGGAAAGATTTAGAATTGGCAGTAAAGGTGAAAACCCTAAGCAGTACAAGAATTATTTTTTTCCAAGTAGAAAAAGACTATATTGTAATTACTGTGGAATAAGGGGACATATTTCAAAAAACTATTTCCTAAGACAACCCCAAATAAGTGGTATTAAGAAGGCCTCTATATCAAATTATTTATTTGATTCTTGTGAAATTAGAAAAACTAAGCAAGTCTAGATTCCCAGATCCTTTCTGGCTAACACCACTAGACCCAACAAAATATGGGTACCAAATAAAATTGTGTAAATGCCTCTACGGGGAGCAGGTCACAAAAGAAAAAAGGACATATAGTATATGGATAGTGGTTTCTCAAGGCATATGAGTGCAAACTCATTGAATTTCCTTTCACTCACTCAAAAAGATGGTGGACTTGTCACTTTTGGTGACAATGCCAAAGGGAAAATAATTGGTATTGGAATAGTTGGAGATCCAGAAGTTGTCTCAGTCAACAAAGTAATTTATGTACAAGTATTGAAACAAAATATGATAAGTATCTCTCAACTATGGGATGAGGGTTATGTTGTTGATTTTTCAAACAATTGATGTTCTGTTTTCAAAAATAAATTTCTTAAATTTAGAGCACCTAGAACTGAAAGTGTGTATACAGTGGAATTAAATTCCTTGTGTAAACAAAAAGTAAATTGCTTAACTGCTAAATTGAATGAATCTTCGATCTGGCATAGGAGACTCGGAAATTTTTATATATATATTTTATATAAATTATATAAGAACATTTAGTTTCTAATTTTCCTAGTCTCAAATTTGAATGTGATAGATTCTATGATGCATGTCAATAGGGAAAGAAACACAAATCATCCTTCAAATCTGTTAACATAATTTCTACATCTAAACCTCTAAAACATATCCATATGTACTTTTTTAGACCTTCTAGAGTAGAAAGATTGGATGTTAAATCATATGTATATGTTTTAGTTGATGACTATTCTAGATTTACGTGGATTTTATTTTTAAAATTTAAAAATGAAGCTTTTACATTATTTGAAAGTTTTTGTAAATATGTTCAAAATGAAAAAAGTTTTAAAATAAATTCATTAAGAAGTGATCATGGTGGAGAATATGAGAATCAATAATTTAATTACTTCTCCTCAAATATGGGTATTAAACACACCTTCTCTGCACCAAGAACACCTCTAAAAATGGAATTGTTGAAAGAAGAAATAGGACTATTTAGGAAATGGCTAGGATTATGCTAAATAAATACAGTCTTCATACATATTTTTTGGTAGAATCTGTAATCACAGTCTTCTATATAATTAATAGAGCTTTAATTAGAGAAATTTTAAAAATGACACCCTATGAACTCTAGAATAACAAAAACTCTAAATTAAATTAATTTAATGTTCTTGGATGAAAGGTTTACATCTTTAACACCAAGTAAAATATTGGTATGTTCAATACAAAATATGTTGAAGGAATTTTCTTAGGATATTAAACTTACTCCAAAGCTTTTAAAGTCTATAATAAGAATTCAAGGATTGTTGAAGAATCATTTCATGTGAAATATGATGAATTTGATCCCTTTGAGAAAAGGACAGATCAAATGGATGAATCTGACTCTAATGATAACATGAGACTTCAGAACATAAAAAATGATTTTGAAAAAGATATAAATGAAATTAATTTCAGTTCATAAGAACATTATACTGAAGAGCCTATGATTTTTTTACCTAGACATACTATAACTCTAAAGAATCACCCTTTAGAGACTATAATAGGTTACTTAGACACATGTATAAAAACTAAAATAAATATAGGGAATATTGTAGAATTATCTACCTATCTATCCCAATTAGAACCCATGTATATAAAAGAAGATTTAGATTATGAAAGCTAGATTTTATCAATGCATGATTAATTAAAAAAGTTCAAAAGAAATGAAGTTATAGAATTAGTTGTAAGACCACAGAACTATACCGTGATAGGAACCAAATGGGTCTTTAGAAATAAGCATGATGATCAAGGAATAATAACTATAAATAAATATAGACTTGTAGCTAAATGATATAATTAGGAAGAAGGAATAGATTATGATGATACCTTTTCACCTGTAGCAAGATTAGAAGCCATTATAATCCTTTTATACTAGGCATCACATATGGCCGTTAAATTATTTTAGATGTATGTTAAGACTTCATTTTTAAATGGCTATTTAATGGAGGAAGTTTATGTTGATAAACCTCCTGGTTTTGAAAATTTTCAAAAACCTAATTCTGTTTTTAAACATACTAATGCTCTTTATGTCTATAAACAAGCACATAGAGCTTGGTATGAAGGATTAAGATCTTTTCTATTAAAAAATGATTTTAATGTTGGAATGGAATATCCATCCCTTTTTTTATAAAACTATAAATTCTATTATTTTATTAGATCAAATTTATGTTGATGATTTAATTTTTGGATCAACTAATAAAACCCTTTGTCATGAGTTTTCAAAATTAATGAAAAAAGAAGTTGAAATGAGAATGATGGGATAATTAAATTTCTTTTTAGGACATCAAATTTATCAAAATTATTTTGGATTTTTTTTTAATCAAATCAAACACATTACCGATTTATTATAGAAATTTGGACTTCAAAATAGCAAAACATATACAATTCCTATGTTGACTAATATAAAACATGATTTGGATGAAACTGGAAAATTAGTTGACAGAAATTTATATAGAGGTATGATTAGTAGTTTATTATATATTACTGCTAGTAGGTCAGATATAATTTATTCAGTATGTCTTTGTTCAAGATTTCAATAAAATCCTAATGAATCCCATTTGACTGCTATTAAATGAATTTTTAGATATTTAAAATGAACTGTTTTTAAATCTCTTCTTTATCCCAAAACTTCTGATTTCAATTTAATCTCATATTAAGATGCAGAATTTTGAAGTTATAGATTAGATAGGAAAATAACTTGAGGAACATGTCGCTTTTTAAGGAAATCCTTAGTGTCATGGTCCAGTAAAAAACAACATTCAGTTTCCCTGTCAACAACTGAGGCAGAACATGTTTCAGCCGGCAGTTATTATGCGCAAGTTTTGTGGATGAAAAACACTCTTAAGGACTTTGGAATAAATTTTAATAATACAGCTATTTTATGTGATAATACTAGTGAAATAAATATTCCGAAACATCTTATTAATCATTCTATAACTAGGCATATTGATGTCAGACATCATTTTCTAAGAGATCATGTTCTTAAAAAGGATATATATTTGGAATTTGTAAGTAATGAAATTCAATTAGCTGATATTTTCACTAAAGCACTTCCCACTGCAAGGTTCGATTTTATTAAGGGAGAGCTAGGTTTATTTAATTATAAATAAAGTTTTATTTTACTATGTTGTTTCTTTATTTTAATTCTATTTAAAATTATTTGGTTTTTTAAACAGAATACGTATCTTTTCTCCACGTAATCAATTTTATTTTTATTTATAAATCTATGTAATGATTAATGAAAACACAGGAATCAATGCTGTCAGAAACCCTTTCGACATATAAACCGTTTCATTTCGTTCAAAACTTTTCTGAACCCGTGAAACTGCACAACTTCTTGTCAACCCTAATTCTTGATCATCTGAAACCCTAAACTTCAACCCTTTATAGATTCTCACAGATATGTCTAAGAAAAAGAGAGCTGACGAGGCTGAGACTAGAAATGCCAAGAAACAGTGCTCAGAAGGAAGGAAAATATTATAGGGAAAGGAGATTGATCTCGAATGGCTATTTCAAAATAATCTCCTGTTAAAACAAGCATTGTCATTTCAGAATCTCGAATAGACATTCAACAATTAGTATACATAATTTTTGAATTATGTAGAACTTTGATATTTCTTCATGTCTGTACAGTTCAGTCTGGGAGACAATGAGGACACTATGCTGGCTAAGATAGAGGATAGGGATTTTTAGATCTCTTCAGTTTAAATTGTTCAGATTTTGAAGTGACCTCATGAGTGTATCATTCATTTTGATTTAAAAAATATAGGTCATTTTGTGCATAAATATGAGGAAATTATGTCTTTTCTTTTTTTTCTACATCTATAAAGAAGTTGTTCATAAAAGACCAAGATCCCGATCAGATAAATTTAGTAAAATTTTTGCAAACTTGTATTTCACTGAGGATTTTTGAGATGGAGAAGATATTATCTCCCGATATGTATATATTGTATCTTTTTCTTAGTGATATCAAACTAAATTTTCCTAGGTATATGGTGAGGTATCTAAATTACTGCTGTCAGAGTGAAGCCAGAATAAACCTCTACCATATTGGTAGATTCATTTCCAAACTTTTGTTCAAAAATTATATGGTGAGACTAGTGGATGCCAGAGTACAATGTCATCATAGTAATGTTTTTAATGTTTGAACATTAAGAAATAATGTCTATTTCTAGAGTACTATAAAAGGAAAAATATTGGCAGTAAGATATGAGGAATTAATAGAGAGTGCTCATGTTCAGTCTGGTAAATCAAAAGAGGGACAGGTTGAATCGAGAGTATGCACTACTACAAGGAGAATAAGATTTGAAATGGAATACAATGAGGAAGAAAGAAGTCAGGAGGCATTTCTCACTCAGAGGAAAATAACTCTTAATGGGGAATTTATTTCCCCTGTACATATGACAATAGATTTACTCTCTTATAGCTTTGTTAGATAAAAACTTATTTAACAGTATCAGGAATAGAATGTGGCTATTACAGAACATTACCCTAAAAGAATTGAAGTAGCTAATTTGAAGTTACACTTCAATAGTAAAAGGAGTAAGAGACTGGTGAGGAAGGGGTCATATCTCAAGACACTGTAGAAGATATTTTCTTAAAAAATCCATTTTAAGAACAAGTTGCTGATGTTCGTGATGATTATGTTTCTAATGCTCAAACTGAAGTACATCAAGAGGATTTTTTTGTGGAAGAGTTTGGAAAAGGCTCTGAGGAAAAATCTGTGGACCAACCTGCTCAGGAAATGGAAAAAAGACAAGTCTGATGCATATTCACTACCTTTAGTATTACTGCATCACACTGAACCTGAGAGTGAGAATCAAGAATAGGGTGCCTCTAATTCAAGGAATAAGCATATTGAAGAGTTTTACAGAAAGGTTTCTCAATTGGGATCTGAAAATGATACTCTCAAGAGAGCATTAAAATCAGAACAGCTCAAATTTCAGAGGCTTAAAGATAGTAGAGTTTCCAGGAAAGAAGTTGAAATTTTTAAGAAGGATATAATACATGTTATTTCGAAATTAAAGTCATAAATGTTTATGAAGTCAGATTTATCATATCTCAAATTACATATAGAGACACAATTTGCATCTATAGGAACTAGTTCTACTAGTGGGTCATGTACTTCACCTGATTTACTCAGAAATTTTCAGGCTATCACAGCTGTAATGAGAAATATGAGTGACATCATGTAGGATCGTTAAAGCAACAGTGATCCTTTATCAGTCCTGTTAGACAATCAGAAATTATGGGTTGATCAGTTGACATCAAGTGAACCATATCTTAGAATTGTGCTGACTCAATTCATAGAGAATCTGTATTTGTTTATGGAGAAGAAAGAAAGACATAATGAGTTTTTAAGAGTCAATATCATTTAAGACGTTCATATGACTCAAGAGTCCAGAGATATTATTATTTTTCTTGGTGAATGAATAATGCAAAGACACATGGATTAGTTGACAGAAATCAAGTCGACAGTTTAGAGGAGAGAGACCCTATTATATACCCTGACCAAACCTTGATTCATGTGTTCATCATAATTTTATCTATTCCAACGACTCAATGAAAATTTTTTATTCTAGTATTTATCAATTTTTGTACTTTTAATGAAATTTTGTTTCATTATATTTGTTTTGTTTTACTGACTTTGTTTTTATTTTCCAGTAACCCAGATTTAATTATTTCCAAAAACATAGTTATAGCATTTTCTTATGTTCAGTGCAACATTAAATGTTTTATATTCCATATTTTATCATTCTTTTTGATATCACAAAAAGGGTTATAAATTTGGATAAACACAACATATTTGTTTGTTTCGTTTTATTGGGGGAGAAATTAAAATAAATAATTAAAAGGGAGAAATTATGTTAAATCTAATAATGTATTTTTCATTTTAAAATTCAACACTATATGAAATTAATAAATTTTTTTTGTAAGTTCATTAATTATTTTATGGGTTTTGTGATCATCAAAAAGGGGGAGAGTTTTGAGAATGTGTTTTTTCAACAATACATAATGTTTTATTTAAATGGGGAGTATGTTGATAACAATACTCTATCTCTTTATGACAATTTTGATGCCTCACAAATACCCTTAATTATTTTCTAATGATTTTATGTGTTAAGTATTTATCAGGAACTTATTATTCATTATATTTTTATTTTTGGATGAAATATTTATGTTCTTGATTAACGAGGTTTTATTTCTCAAGTATTGGCATTTAGTGTGTTCTAGAAACACTGTTCATACCCTACTTATTCGGGATCTGCTTTAGTGTGTTCTGGAAACACTGTTCATACCCTACGTAGAGAAATGTAGAATAAAGCTAAAATGTAGCGTATTCTGTATGAGAGAAGTGAAAAGTATGGTTAATCAACCATACGTTATCGGAAAAGTATGAAAAAGAATCCCACTTTAGGAACGAACCCTACGTTTGGGATATCAGAAAAGCGTTGAAGGAGAACTATACGTAAGTATTAAATGTTACGTTTGTTTCTCAAAAGTATGGTTTATCGACCTTAATTTTGTAAACAACTATACGTTCTTGGAAAAGTATGGTTTTAGTTAAAGTATGGATCTTTTACCATACGTTTGATAGTTGAAGAGAAAAGTAAGGATGAAAACACTACGTTTATGATCAACCTTACATTTGAAGAAAGTGACATAAACCTTATGTTTGTAATCAACCATACATTATCAACCCTACAATTGAAGACTACATCATCAACCTTACGTTAAAAGGATGCATACATTACAACTCAAACCTAATGTTTGGCGTCGGAGAATTTAAAGTTGATATTTTTATGCAATGGTCAGCAAGATGATTATTATGTGGATTTCATATCATATTTAAAGATGATTTTAAAGTGCGAATTTGACTTATTCAAAGCCGTTTTATCAATGGTTTAAAGATAAAATTAAAAGGGGATTTTTTATGATGAGTCTTTAGGGAAGTTACGACTACTCTAAAAATTCAAATGTTTGAATATCACGAGTCTAAAGGCGACTTTTCTGGATCTAAATTTACAGGAGAAGTACTTATCATTTTTATTTATATTATAGTTTTTCGAATATAAAATAATGGTCTTATGTGATCTCTCGATCATTCTGAGAATATGGAAGAAAAATAGAGACTATCAAAAACTTAAATCTGCTGATTCAAGAGAACGACAAAGCTCTATTTTCTGAAGAAGAAAAATCATGATAGAAGATTCATCTGTTCTACATTGAGGATCATTTGTGAATATGCTACTACTAATGTTTTGAGTTATTATTCCAAATCATGTGCAAAGGGATCGACTTAGAACGACTCTTTTTTTGAAGATCATTATATCTGAAGGCGATGATCCAACTTCTATCAATTGCATGCCATTGAAATTGTGAAGAACATCTGGAATGTATTATTAGAATACAAAAATATTTCTATTCTTGAGTGACCAGCTTCTCGTACTAAGCTGTGTGGGTGCTGTGAGTGAACCAGAAGGCTTTGTTTTGCATTAGATAGTAAAGGTGTCAACTGCCTGTACTCTGTTGTGGAAACGGTCTGTTGAAATGAGGACCAGTTAGTGAAAATCACCAAGCTCATGGAGTAGAGTGTTGGTGGAGTGGACTAGGGGATTTATTTTCCTAGAACCACTATATATATCTTGTGTCTCTGCTATTTAAATTTTCGATGCATTAATTCATCTTATTAAATTTAAAGGGCAGAACACAATCTCGTAAAGATTTCTTAAAAGGCACAATTCACCCCCCTCTTGTTTATATTTTGTATAATCTGATCCAACATTATATAATGGGAAGAATTTTTTTATCACATAGTATAACTAAATGAGATATTTACTTGAAAAAAATAATTTACTTTTCAAGAAATAATATTTTTCTATGTGGAAAAAAATTATATCAATAAATTAAACAAAACACATTTGATTAATGTTTCTAGTGAAATTTATATATTATATTTTCTATAAATATTTCATCTGCTCATATATTTGGTTATATATGAATGAGTAATGAATAAATGTAATTTTATGAATAAATATATGTATTTTTCTAAATGTAAAATTTTCCACCATTTAATGGATAATCCATTTTATATTTTTTGACACATTTATATATTTTATCTGAAAAGATAAAAATCATTTTTGAAATCATAAAAACTAAATTTACTTTTAGTTAATTTTTGATAATTTTAAGAGAACATCATATTACGATGAATTGGAAATAATACTGAATTTTAGTTCAAAACAACATTTTATTCCATTATATATATATATATAATGTTTTTAATTTGGTTTCTAGTATAATTAGATAAATTATATATCATTTTAGAAAATTTAGGTCATTGGAAATAATTTATCATTAAATTTAGATATAAAATCATAGATAATATATGATCATTTTTACTTTAAAAACCCACTCTGTTGTCTTGTCTGCAGTATAAACATCAAATTAATTTATATTAATTTTATATTATAATATTTAAAAAATTATTATATATTTGTAATCAGAATAATATATAATTTATAATAAGGTCAAAATAGTTTTTTACCTAAAATAATAGTGGATGTAATTAAAATTAATTACCATGATAAAGGCAATAACGCGATTACTTATTGATTAGAATTTAATATTAAGAGGAAAAATGACATAGAAGCTTGTACAAAATCAATTTTATGACCATAATTCTACCAATTACCCATATGGATGCAATTTTAACATTCAATGGATGGAAATTTCATAAGGGGTACCTCTCAATATTTTTTACCTTTTTACATTAATAAGAATGTCTATCCTCACCCCCAATAAAAGTAAACTCGCCCCATCACTTTCTCACACCTCTCATGTCACATTGGGTTGCAAAAATTCTTACAGAACAGTGTCAATAAATCCCTCCCCAAAACATATATTCCAAAATTTGGGTATAAATCAATCCATGTAAGCCCTTTTGTGAAAAACAAAAGTACTCACCTGAAGAAGATGTAAAATATATTCTCAAGATCCTTTGTGTTATTTTCCTTATGAAACTCCAAAAATATTAATATTGTATTATTATATAATACACTAAGTACCGTAAATATATTAATATGTTTTAATTATATGGGTTAAAACTACAAATACACTGTAAAGACCCGAAATTTCTGTGTAAATTCCTTTTTCTTAAATACATGGGATTTTTATATGTCCACAATATTTGACGGTGCTTGATTTCAAGGCCTGGTGTGCCTGGAAACAATTTCTAATGTTTTTTGGGTACATTTAGTAAACGTACGAGCATGTTTTTATAACTTTTGAACCGATGCTCAGAATTTAAATCTGAGGGCACTGTTGAGCAAAAAGCGTCGGTGATTTCTTAGTGAGACCTTCACCATAGTTGCGTTATGACGATATTAGAAGTTAGATTTTGAGGTTTTTAGTTAAATTGAATAAAAATAAGTGTTAAACATTATTTTTATTATATAGCCGTTAAAACCTCCGAGAGGAGGTCAGTGGTGGGGGTCACCACACCATAACCTCCCATGAGAGGTTATGGTGGTGGGGCCCACCCGCACATAACCTCTTTTGGGTGGATGTCCTTTTCTAGGGACCACCTAGTGGATGAAACCCTTGGAACCCCCAATTATGTGTGAAACCCTTGAACTTCCCCACCATTTAATTGCCAACTCTCGACCCATTAATTAAGTGATTGGTATCATTTAATTCAAATATTTTTGAATTCTTTTGGACACAATTAAATAATGGGTTGGCTTAACCCATTATTTTGGTTGGAAATACATTTGGGTGGAACTTTGAGAGGGAAACTCATCCTCTCAATGAAGAATGCGAAGAACGCTCCTTCCACCGAAGAATGACGAACCCCACCTTCTCCCTTTTCGACAGGAGAAAGGAAATGGAAGCACCACTGCTTGCGAAGAACGCCGACAATGTTTCCTTCTCGAACTCCATCCCCGGATGCTTCCTGATGTTAAAAAAACATCTCCGCTTTCCCGCGAATCCGTCAATGATCACCGAACTCGACATAGGGTTTTGACGTGCCTTGTTTCCATTCCACGTCGTTCAATATTTTGGTATACATTATGCTGAATGTTATCAACCTAACATGGGGGGGTTTGGACCGCACATGGACGACCCTTCTCCTTTGATCTTGTTTGTTGTTGACGACGGATGTGGACAACAGCGGTCGGCATCAGGCCAACTGCGAGGAAACCGGCGGCGCAAGATCGTCGGGTCATCGGAAAAATGTTGCAGCATCGTGCCACGCAGAGGAGAGTCGGGCCGCCGCCGAGCCGAGCCGGGGCGAAGTGGGCGCGGCGCCATCGCACAGTGCGGAGAGCAGCAGGAGGCCGTAGCCAGGGAGGGTTGTGACAGAGGGGCGTGGCATTGTCACGCCGTGCCAGTGGTGCAGGTCCGCGGACAGGATGGGGTGTGGTGGGAGAGAAGGGGCACAGTGCCATCACACCTCTCCGTATAAGACCCGCGACCTTTAGCTGTGATGGACAGGGTAGGGCAGCAACCTGATCCAGTCACCGGTGCACGCTACAGGTGGGACCTGAACCGGCGCTAGGCGTTGGTTCTGTTTCGGACAGCATGGTGGGGCGTGACACCCCCTCCCATGCATGGACAGTTAGGCCACAAGGGCTATCCTACTAGGCCATGCAGCCAGCCATCCACGGCCCGCCGGCCGTGCCACACGGACCACCGGGCTAGGCCCCATGGATATTCGGGCCCGGTCACATGACCAGCCGGGCCAGGCCACACGGCCAGCCAAGACGGGCACCACGGCCAGCTGGGCTAGGCCACATGGCTTGCCAATCTGGCCGGGCCGCCTTCAGTCTGGGCCGCCTTCGGGCCGGGTCGGACCCCAATCCGGACCCATCATACCTGAAAACACTTTTACACCCATAACTCGGGCTACAGGTGGCTGATCGACGAACCGTCTACAGCGAAGAAAATAATGGAATGAGATGATTCCTTTGGAATATCCCACTTGAGTTTTGGACATATATGGACTATGGTTGGGCTGGTTTGATCCTAATAACCTATCGGTCCCCAAGGACCGAAAAACCAATAACTCACAGACTGGGCATCTGATTGGTGCGTCGTCTGTTACATTCAATCCCCTATAATGTGGCGGTCCTTAGAGATACTTCCACATTATACTTTGTGACACATGGAGTATTGACCTATAACTCTTGGAGCAGATCCTATCGGAGACGAGCGTATTGAGTGCAGAGAGCTAGTAGCTGACAGACCTGACGACTACTTGACTGATTCGACTCGGAGTGATTTGACTAGCCCTGTGGGGAGATTCTGGTAGTTGGCGGATGACCCATGGAAGAGGAGTGCCCTGTATTTGTTGGAGACCTACGGTACATGACAGGAGGAGTACCTCTATAGGCTACTAGGGGGAGTGCCTGGTATTTGGTGGCAGACCCATAGAAGAAAAAGCGTCTGGTAGTTGGGAGCAGACCAGCAGTACTCAACAGGAAGAGTACCTCAATAGTCCAAGGTTAGTGAGAAGTGCCTCGGTGTCGTGACAGGCCCACTGTACTCGACAGAGGTGGATTTCTCCCACAGCCGTGGTTTCGATAATGAAAATCCTAGTTTGAGCTGAGTAAATGACCATTGTGTTTTCCTCATTATTCATATTGGTTACTTGATAACTTAGGTATATGTACGGACATATACCTAGGTAATTGTTATCTATTGATTTCATACATTTTGGTTTATCCATGTTGGATTTTGTGATTCCTTGAGAGTCTTGGGGTCCCTACTGAGTATCCTTATACTCACCCCTGCACGGGTTATGCCCGAACCTTGTTGTGTAGGATACAGATGACAGACAACACTGAAAGAGGCCAAGAGTATAAGGACCCAGCCTTCAAACATTACATAATCATGAATTAAATGATTAATTCACATAGGGAATCTTTTCTGGTTTAGTGTTTTTGAGAATTAGTACATAACTATTACATCTCAAAAGATTACAAAGTAGACACTTCTACTATGTTTCCATAAAATAAAAACTCTTAAAAAGAAACATGTCTAGTTCCATGTTTTAGATAGAATGTCTTTCCTTGATCCTTTCCATGACCCTATTCATCTTTATGTTTTGTGGAAAACATTTCAAAAACATGGAATGAGAATAAAAATCCCAGTAAAGGATACACAGAGAAGGAAAACTGTAAGATTTTTCAAAACAAAAAGTAAATCATGAATACTTTATCAATGTAATAATTTTCACCTTTATGAAGTAGTAAATACTCTTAACTGAATAAAATATCACTACATACACTTTGTAACCAAATTATTACCATAAAACACAAATAAAGAAAACATAACATATAAATATAACATGGGATATAAACATACTTAAATGGAATAACCATACGGTCTACTTCCACATATATCACTACATAGAATAGCCATATGGCCGACTTCCATACCATATGCATTGGAGGTTATAACGTAACCACCTTTCCTGGTATTCACGGCACCACCCATCATATGGTTTATCATGTATCCAACCATCAAATGTACGAGTACCATTTATAAAATCATAACACATAAAACAATTATAAAAGAAAGAAAAAATTTCCACATTTCAAGCACGATATATCACTTAAATATATTGACATAACAAATCCATTATCAAATCCATTTTCAATACCAAAATACATAGAAGAGTATATGGTATTTATTTACTTTTTAAAAATATTACGGCTTTTTGAGGAAGCCAAAGATCAAATAATACTCACGGCGGTGGAAAGGTTGTTGTCAACACATACGTTAAAAAGAAACATACTTTCTGTCATTTAGTAAAACGCTTCGTATAGAAAAGATTCCTTTTGAATAAAAGTAGAAGTAAAAAGGGTTTATACACCATATAAAATAATTTTGTGTATAAAAAAATATGCCTCAATGAAAGGAGACTAAGACGAAGTCCCCAAAAAAGTTGTTATCCTTATATTAAGGATATATCAATTACATAATTATGTGTGACAAATATAAATACACCCAATATAAGGGGATATTAAGTGTAAAACAATCAAAGGTCATCCAAACATATTCATAGTATGGAAAAACCAAGAAGTATATGATTAAACCAATGAATTGAAATTGGGTTAAAAAGGTCCCTTACAGAAATTCGGCATCCTAACAGCGTCACTTTAAAATTCAGAAAATGAGTCGACGAGAGATAAAAAGGGTATCTCATCACTTGGAAATATCATTTACAGCAATAAGGATATATAAGAACATATTTCAACCTATGAAGATGTAAATTAAAATACCTAACAAAAAGAAGTCTTTTAAAAAATTAGGGTGAAAGGTCCCCTTACCGATTTGGGTAACTTTTGAAATGTACGCCCCATGAAATAAGGGTTATACAATGAAGTTGTAAATACCCATAAATGAAATTATAGTACACAAATATTAGAATAATGGGTAGTAAATACACCACTAAAAGGAAATGGTGGTAAATGTAGCATAAATCTCATGGGAATAAAAGTGAGATGAAATATCTCTTACGGAAACTCGGCAGCCTAACGACGCCACTTAAAACTTCCAAAAATGGTTTTATGAGATCAAATAGGGTCTCTAATAAAATGAACATAAAATGTACATAATGATGAATATATAATAACATCCCCATACATAAAAAAATATGCTTAAAAGAAATGACATAAAAGAGAGTACTTAAAAAGAATGAGAGAGGTTGGATCCCTTACCTCAAGTCCGACTTGTCTTGTTCGTTTCTTTATATTCCTAAATAAAAAACTTTGGTCAATTTATAATTTCATAAGGACCTAATTTAAATATTATTATTCAGTTCATATAACATATTATAATGTTATAATAATTGGTTAATAATGTGAGTTCAAATCAGTCGTTTTTGTCGTTGTTCGGTACATGAGTAAAAATTGAACTTGTTGGAAAAACAATTTCCTTGTAGTTATAAATACATCATCTCTAGAATATTATTAATGATTTAAATATAATATATATCCATTATATATTCATTTTATAATATTCCATAACATTTTTAGATAAAAAGGAATGAAATGCACTGTTCATGGAGACGGTATGTCGTACGTACGCATGAACGCTACTTTCATTTCTTTGGAAAATTAATGGTATTAAAACTAGATGAGATATATATATATATATATATTATAATTAAATTATAATATATATTTTACATAGGTCACATATGTTCATAAATTTAATTATTTATACATTCCATGTGTTTCATGAACGAATCACATCACTTGAGGGGGCGATAGTCCACACATCCTCAAATGAAATTATCGCATTTTCACAACATGAAAAGCATAAAGGTATGTATTAAATATAAAATACCGAAGCATAGAGAAGAAATAAATATAATATATTTCATAAATAAATATAGCACCATCATAATGAACACCGTGAGAGTTGGTAGGAGAACATAGAACAATCATCATTTCGTGAGGCAGTAATTCGTCATCATCGGAAATAGTATGTTCTTTAACCATTAGACAGAGGTGTGTGTAAGTGAAGCTCGAATACTTCTTATAAAAACATCCTAGTATATTCCAGGTACTGTTTTTGTTATAAAAGAATGTAATAAAAAGCGTTTATGGGGTTGTAGAAGTAAAATAAAACAAAAGAACATTAGGGAAGACTTTACATTTAAATCGGGTAACTCCCCTTGGTTTGAACCAAAAAGGTTTATTGAAGAGATTTATTCCTAAGTTAAGGCTTCTAGGATGAAGAGAGATATGTGGAGAGATAAAATTATCAGAGTTTGGCCGTGCCAATGGCTTGAGAGGTGTGGGCCTTTTATAAGATGGTGGAGGGGCACTCTTGGAAAGTCTTGAAAAGATACTTTATTATTAAATGATTTTTTGTATATTAAAGGAACCAAAATTATATATTTCGAGGATATGGAGATAATTGTTCAAAATCAACCCATAAAATAGGTTTTTGACAGGTTTATGTGTTATATTTTAGCTTATCCTCTCATTTTATTTAAATTGTTCATTGATGAGGTAATCGATGTATCATCATCGTGTCATAAATAAATTAATTTATTTAATGTCTAAAAATTATAAAAAAGTACTATGATGTAGGAAATATATTTATCTTTCCAATGAATATTTATAGTAAAAAAATATGTCTTGTATATCCACATGTAAAAATTGTTTTTGTAAAATAATACATGTTTGTGACATTTTTATTTTATCTTTAAATAAAAAGTTATTAATGTCATTTTCTGACCCAAGTGGCTCCATGGGGTCCCCAAGTTGACCCATTGATTTTCTTGGTCGGCCATGACTCGTCAAATAATGGTAGGACATGTGTCAAGGTCATTTCATATTATTATAACATTATCTTTACCTTAGATTACACCAATTAACTTTAATCGCGATTAATAAAACTTAAAATTTACTATTCCCCAAAAAATATTTTCATCTCATTGAACCACATTTTACATCCTAATTACAACCATGTATGTAGGATTTTTAAAATATAAATCACAGAGGTGGTAAAATTTCATTTAAACGAAAAATCAGTTTTTTAACTACCACTTAGTGGTTTCACTATTCATCAAAAAATTGATGTTTTTCAGAAAAATACCAGAATTTCAACCTATGATATATTTGTTATTCAGAATTCAAATATGATGTCTATTTTACAATATTCAAAACATATAAGTTGAATTAATCAATTTAACAATTAATTCCCATTGTCAAAACAAATAGTGTGTTTTTAAGAAACAAAATATATCAAAAGATTGACACTAGTTTAAGTCCAATTTCAAAGTGAAATTAATTCAAATGACCACCATTGGATTAAATGGTAAAAATATTTTCTAAATACACTTTAAAACCAATTAAAAATATAATCTATCCATAAAAATAAATCATATTAAAAGGACGTTTTGAATTAAAATACAACATTTTCACTAAAAATGATCTTTATTGGAAAAATAACAAAAATTTACACAATGTAAATTTTGATGTCCCGATTCTACAGAAGGGTTTTATTTGGTCCAATATAATATATAAAATTTCCAAAAAGTGGATTTAAAAAGGGTTTGGCATTAAAAGGTGTTTAATCGACCTTTTAAAAAATATTAAAATATTTACGCTTAAAATTGGATTCATTCGCATTTTAAGCCCCTAACATTTATTGGATAAAAGTAAAAATATTTGACAAACATATTTAATAATTTTTTAGTTAGTTATGTTCATTCCTTCCATTACAACATCTAGGTGTTAACTACCATTTAAAATAATAATATTTTATTATCAGAGGGCAATGTAAGATTTCCAACAAACTCGTTGTTGCGTATTGGGTACACCATCGAGCATAGTGTTACCTTTAAATTAATATTAACATTTTATTCACAAATATCGATAAATATTAAAATTACATACTCTTTATATACCTGGGGTGTTACATCCTTCCCCCCTTTTAGGAAAAGCATCCTCGCAATTTTAAAATTGGGCTTGGAAACTTCATTGAAAGCCCCACATCAGAAAAGGAGTAAATTAAACTATCACTTCAAAAGAAAGAAAAAAAAGTACCAAGGTCATCCAAGGCAAATGTACTAGGATTCCATGTAGAAAAACATGGATATGGAAGAAAAAAATGGGTCACGTTCTGATGGAGAGTGATAGAAAACATGTTTATGAGAAAGTTAACCACCAGAAAATCACAAACTTGTGTTGGGTTAAACGATATTTGATTCCCCTGTAGGAAAAACTAGCAGGCAACATTTTTGTTTTAAGATACTTTTCATTGAGTAATTTATTTAAGAGCTTAACTAAATCACAAGGAAACATACTTTATTGTCTTTTAGACTTTCATCTCTTACTTGATTTCTTAAACAGACTCATTTTTCCTCCAAAAGATGAGTATTTGGGATGACTTGTTCACATTAAGAGTGCTATAACCAACTTCTAGAGAATCACCTAATCCAAAAAAGAGAACTATATATTTCCCATGTCTTTATACCTTAACCAAAACCAAAATTTTTATAACAAGATCAGATAATCCACAAAATGATAATCCTTTATAAAAAAGAAAATCCATTCATAATCTCCAAAATTTGTCCAACTAAACACAAAGTTCAACTAAGACCATTTGATAAACAATTTTTCGATAAAATTATTCAAAGTAAACCAAACTAAGATTGAAACCCAAATATTTTAATGATTTAATCACATAGTCTTCCAAGTTACAAATTAACATTTATCTCCAAATAAAATCAGTTACTCTTAAAGTCTCATACTGATAATTAACTAATCTAATCACATATCCTCCATGATTGGAAAATAATTTCCATAGATAACCCAAAATCAACATATTCATGATTCATAATATCATATAACTAAAAATAATTTGTCATACTAACCAGGGACTTCATGTGGTGTAGTGGTAGGTGATAAATACCAGTCGCACTTTGGTTGTGAGTTCGATTCCAACAGCTTTGTCCGACGCGATGGGTTGTCACACGGCCTGCGTGTTGTCATTTTTCCAAAACTATATAATTCTCAAAAAATTCCCCAACAAGAGATAAAATCATAAAAAAATAACCATAACATAATTTAACCTCAAGTTTATCTCATGACGTTCATTTTTTATCATAACATATAGTAACCCATAATTACCTCAAAATAACGGATCATATGAACCATAATAGTTACCTTAATAATTATTACCTGAACATCCACACCGAGTTGTTCATCTCGTACATGATGCATTAGAGAACTCACCAATGTTCATGTGTTTAATCATGCCTTCTGATAGTTGGTTTAGAATCACCACAAGAATTATCATTGAATCCCCCATTTCATCCAGTATCTTAATCAGAGAACGACCACAGTTTCCTTCAAACCCATTTTCACTTTGGTGCCTGCTAGATCCATCCATTTACTAAAACAAAAAATTTCAGTGTGAGTATATCAATATAACCATCATGTACTAATGAAAAATATTAACAGTAATATATACTAACTCATTCACTATATCTAAAAACTATGACTCTTTCTGAAATCATAGCCATTATGGTAATGTCATTTATGCTTAAAGAATACCCTAACCTCTAAAGATATCTAAACCGAGCTTTGATACCAACTATAAGAACCTGGACTTTAAACATTACATAATCATGAATTAAATTATTAATTCACATAGAGAATCATTTCTGGTTTAGAGTTTTAGAGAATTAAGACATAACTATTACATCTCAATATATTACAAAGTAGACACTTCTACTAATTTTCCATAAAATAAAAACTCTTAAAAAGAAACATGTCTAGTTCCTTGTATTAGATATAATTTCTTTCCTTGATCCCATATGTGATCCTATTCATCTTTAAGTCATATGGAAAACATTTCAAAAACATGGGATGAGCATAAAAAATCCCAGTAAAGGATACATAACAAAGGAAAACTGTTATTTTTTAGAAAACAACATGTAAACCATGAATACTGTATAAAATTAATAATTTTAACCTTTATGAAGTAGTAAATACTCTTCACTGAATAAAAGATCACTACTTACCCTTTTAAAAAAAAGATTACCATAAGACACAAATATAGAATACATAACATATAAAGGTAACTTGGGAGATAAACATACTTAAATGGAATAACCATACGGTCGACTTCAACATATATCACTACATGAAAGAGCCATACGACTGACTTCCATTCCCAATGCATTGGAGGTTATAACATAACCACCCGTCATGGTATTCACAGAACCACCCATCATAGGTTTTATCACATAACCACCCATCATATGTCCATGTACCATTTATAAAATCATAACACATAAAACAATTATAAAGGAATGAAAACTTTTCCACATTTCAATCACTATATATCACTTAAATATATTGACATAACAAATCCATTATCAAAACCATTTTCAATACCAAAATACATAAAAATGTATATGGTATTTATTTAATTTTTAAAAATATTACGGGTTGTTGAGGAAGCCAAAGATCAAATAATACTCACGGCAGTGAAAAAGGTCATTGTCACCACGTACGTTAAAAATAACATAATTTTTGTCATTTAGTAAAACACTTCATATAAAAAAGACTCCTTTTGAATAAAATTAGAAGTTAAAGGGGTTTATACACTATATAAAATAAATTTGTGTATAAAACAAAATATTCCTCAATGAATGGAGACTGAGACGAAGTCCCTTACAATGTCGTTATCCTTAGATTAAGGATAAATCAATTAAAAAATTATGTTTGAAAAATATAAATACACCCAATATAAGAGGATATTAAGTGTAAAAAAATCAGAGGTCATCCACACATATTCATAGTATGATAATCATTAAGTATAGGTTTAACCCAAATAATTGAAATTGGGTTAAGAAGTTCCCTTACAGAAATTCGACTTCCTAACAGTGTCACTTTAAAATTCAGAAAATGAGTTGATGAGATATAAAAAGGGTATCTCATCACTTGGACATGTCATTTATAGAAATAAGGATATATAAGAACATATCCCAACCTAATAATATGTAAATTAAAATATCTAACCAAAATAAGTCTTTTAAAAACGATAAGGGTGAGAGGTCTGCTTACCGATTTGGGTAACTTTTGAAACGTACACCCCATGAAATAAGGGTCATACAATGAAGTTGTAAATACGCATAAATGAAATTATATTATAAAAATAGTAGAATAATGGGTAGTACATACACCACTCAATGTAAATGGTGGAAAATGTATCATAAATCTCATGGGAATAAAAGTGAGACGAAGAATCTCTTTCGAAAACTCGACATCCTAACAGCGCCACTTAAAACTTCAAAAATGGGATTTATGAGATCAAATAGGGTCACTCATAATATGAACATAATATTTGAATAATTAGTAATATAAAATAACATCCCCGAACATAAGAAATATGAGTTTAAAATAAATAACATAAAAGAGAGTACTTAAAAAGAAAGAGAGAGGTTGGATCCCTTACCTCAAGTCTGACTTGTCTTGTTTGTTTATTTATATTCATAAATAATAAACTTTGGTAAATTTATAATTGATTTAGGACCTAATTTACATATTATTATACAGTTAATTTCACATATTATAATGTTATAATAATTTTTTAATAATGTGAGTTCATATCAGACGTTTTTGTCGATGTTCGGTACATGAGTAAAAATTGAACTTGTTGGAAAAGAATTTTCCATGTAGTTATAAGTACATCATCTCAGGAATAGTATTAATGATTTAAATATCATATATATCCATTATATATTCATTTTATACTATTATATAACATTTTGAGATAAAATGAATTGAAATGCACCGTTCATGGAGACTGTAGGTCATACGTACGCATGAACGCTACTTTCATTTTTTTGGAACATTAATGGAATTAAAAATAGATGAGATATATATATATATATTATAATTCCAGTATAATATATAATTTATATAGTCCAAATAAGTTCATCAATTTCATTCTTTATACATTCCATGTATTGCATGAATGAGTCACATCACTTGAGGGGGTGTTAGTCCACACTTCCTCAAATGAAATTATCGCATTTTCACAACATGAAAAGCATAAAGGTATGTCTTAAATATAAAATACAGAAGCACATAGAAGAAATAAGTATAATATATATCATAAATAAATATAGTTCCATCAGAATGGCCACCATGAGAGGTGGTAGGAGAAGATAGAACAATCATCGTTTCGTGAGGCAGTAATTCACCATCCATGGAAACAGTATGTTCATTAAACATTAGACAGAGGTGTGTGTAAGTTTAACTCAAATCCTTATTATAAACACTTCCTAGTATTCTTAATATACTTGTTTTGTTACAAAAGAAAGTAATAAAAGGAGTTTATGGGGTTGGAGAAGCAAAATAAAACAAAAGAACATTAGGGAAGACTTTACCTTTAAATCTTGTAACTCCCCTTGGTTTGAACCAAAAGGGTTTCATTAAGAGAATTATTCCTAAGGGAGGGCTTCTAAGAAGAATAGAGGGATGTGGAGAGATAAAATGATTAGAGTTTGGCCGAGCCAATGTCTTGAGAGGTGTGGGTAAAGAGATAGAGGTGGGGGCATTTTATAAGAGGGAGGAGGGGCACTCTTGGAAAGTCTTGAAATGTTACTTTATTATTTAATGATTTTTGGATACTAAAGGTCCCACAAATACATATTTCTATGATAAGGTGATAAGGGTTATAAATACACCCATCCAATAGGTTTTTGACAAGTTTAAGTCTTAGATTTTACCTTATCCACTCATTTTATTTAAATCGTTCATTGATGAGGTAATCGATGCATCATCGTGGTGTCATAAATATATTAATCTATTTAATGTCTAAAAATTATAAAACAGATACTATGATGTTCGAAATATTTTTAGCTTTCCAATGAATATTTATAGTAATATAATATGACTTGTATAACTACATGTAAAAATTGTTCTAGTAAAATAATTCATGTTTGTGACATTTTTATTTTAACATTAAATAAAAGTTTATTAATGTCATTTTCTTACCTAAGTGGCTCCATGGGGTCCCCAAGTTGACCCATGGATTTTATTGGTTGGAAATGACTCATCCAATAATGGCAGGACATGTGTCAAGGTCATTTCATATTATTATAACATTATCTTTACCTTAAATTACACTAATTACCTTTAATCGCGATTAATAAAACTTAAAAGTTACTATTCACCAAAAAAATAATTTCATCCCATTGAACCAAATTTTACATCTTAATGACAACCATGTATGTCAAATTTTTGAAATTCAAATCATAGAGGTGGTAAAGTTTCATTTAAATGAAAAATCTGTTTTTTAACTACCACTTAGTGGTTTCACTATTCATCAAAATTGATGTTTTTCAAGAAAGTACCAAAATTTCACCCTAAGCTATATTTGATTTTCTGAATTCAAATATGATGTATATTTTAAAAATTCAAAAAATATAATTTTCATTAATCAATTTAATAATTAATTCACATTTTCAAAACATATAGTGTGTTTTCAAGAAACAAAATATATCAAAAGATTGACACTAGTTTATGTCCAATTTCAAAGTAAAATTAATTCAGATGACCACCATTAGATTAAATGGTAAAAATATATTCTAACTACACTTTAACCCAAATTAAAAAGATAATCTATCCATACAAATAAATCAGATTAAATGTATGTTTTAAATTAAAATACAACATTTTCACTAAAAATGATCTTTATCGGAAAAATAACAAAAATTGACACAATGTAAATTTTGATTCTCGATTCTAAAGAAGGACTTGATTTGGTCCAATATAACATATAAAATTTTCAAAAATTGTATTTAAAAATTTTTCTCTATCAAAAGATGGTTAATCGACCTTTTAAATAATATTAGAATATTTACGCTTAAAATTTGATTCATTCGCATTTTATGCCTCTTATATTTATTGGATAAAAGTAAAAATATTTTACAAACATATATAATAATTTTGAAGTTAATTCTTTTCATTCCAGCCATTACAATGACTAGGCATTCATTACCATTTAATATAATATTATTTTTCTATTAGAGTGCAACGTAAGATTTCCAAGAAACTCATTGTTGTGTATTGGGTACACCATCGAGCATAGCATTACAATTAAATTAATAATAACATTTTATTCACAAATATGGATAAATATGAAAATTTCATACTCTTTCTTTACCTTGGGTGTAGTATCCTTCCCCCTTATGGGAATTGCATCCTCTCAATTTTAAAATTGGGCTTGGAAACTTCATTGAAAGCCCCACATCGGAAAAAGAGTAAATTAAAATATCACTTTAAAAGAAAGAAAGAAAAGTATGAAGGTCAACCAAGACAAAGGTACTAGGATCACATGTAGGAAAACATGCATATTGAAGAAAAAAATGGTTCATGTTCTGATGGAGAGTGATAGAAAACATGTTTAGTAGAATTTTAACCACTAGAAAATCACAAACTTGTGATGGGTTAAATGGTATTTGATTCCCCTGTTGAAAAAATTAACAGACAACATTTTTGTTTTATGTATCTTTTAATTGAGGAATTTATTTATGATCTTAACTAAACAACAAGGAAACATAATTTCATGTCGTTTAGACTTTCATCTCTTACTATATTTCTTACACAAACTCATTTTTTCCTCAAAAAGACGAGTATTATGGATGACTTGTTCACATTCAGAGCGCTATAATCAACTTCTAGATAATCACCTAATCCACAGAATACAACTATATATTTCCCATGTCTTTAGACTTTAACAAAAACCAAAATTTTTAGAACAAGATCAGATAATCCATAATAGTATAATCCTTTATAAAAAAGAAAATCTATTATTAATCTCAAAAATTTGTCCAACAAAACCCAAAGTTCAATGAAGACCATTCGATAAACAATTTGTCCATAAAATTCGTCAATGTAAACCAAACTATGATTGAAACACAAGTATTTGAAGGATTTAATCACATAGTCTTCCAGGTACAATTTAACATTTATCCCCAAATAACATCAATTACTCATAAAGTCTCATACTGAAACGTAACTAAGCTAATCACATATCCTCCATGATAGGAAAATAATTTCCATAGATAACCCAAAATCAACTTATTCCTGATTCATATGATCGTCTAACTAAAATTAAATTTTCATTCTAACCAGGGACTTCACGTAGTCTAGTTGTAGGCGATAAATACCAGTGGCACTTTGGTTGTGAGTTCGATTCTCATATCTTTGTCCAATGCAACGAGTTGTCACACGGTTTGCGTGTTGTCCTTTTTCCAAAACTATATAATTCTCAAAACATTCCCCAAAAAGTGATAAAATCATCAAAAATAACTATAACATAATTTAACCCCAAGTTTATCTCATGACATTCATTTTCCATCATAACATATAGTAACCCATAATTACCTCAAAATTAAGGATCATATAAACCCTAATGGTTACCTTTATAATTATTACCTGAAATTCCACATCGAGTTGGTCATCTCGTACATGATGCATTATAGAACTCACCATGGTTCAAGTGGTTAATCATGCCTTATGATAGTTGTTTTAGAATAACCATGAGATTTATCATTGAATCCACCATTTCATCCAGTCTCTTAATCAGAGAACCACCATAGTTTTCTTTAAACCCATTGCCACTTTGGTGCCTGCTAGATCCACCAATTCACTAAAACAAAAAATTTCAGTGTGAGTATATCAATATAATCATCATGTACTAATGAGGAATATAAACACAAAGAAATACTTACTCATTAACTTTATCTAAAAACTAATACTCTTTCTGAAATCCTAGCCATTATGGTAATGTCACTTGTGCTTAAATAATACCCTAACCTCTAAAGTTATCTAAACCGACCTTTGATACCAACTATAAGAACCAGACCATTAAACATTACATAATCATGAATTAAATGATTAATTCACATAGAGAATCTTTTCAGGTTTAGAGTTTTAGAGAATTAGGACATAACTATTACATCTCAAAATATTACAAAGTAGAAACTTCTACTAAGTTTCAATAAAATAAAAACTCTTAAAAAGAAACATGTATAGTTCCATGTTTTAGATAACATGTCATTCCTTGATCCCATCCGTGACCCTATACATATTTAAGTCCTGTGGAGAACATTTCAAAAACATGGGATGAGCATAAAAAAGCCCAGTAAAGGTTACACAAAGAAGGAAAACTGTTAGTTTTTCCAAAACAACATGTAAACAATGAATACTTTATCAAAGTAATAATTTTCATCATTATGAAGTAGTAAATACTATTCCCTAAATAAAAGACCACTACTTACCCATTTTAACCAAAAGATTACCATAAGACACAAATAATGAACACATAACATATAAAGGTAACTTGGGACATAAACATACTTAAATAGAATAACCATACGGTCGACTTCCACACATATCACTACATGGAATATCCATACAGCCGACTTCCATACCCCATGAATTGGAGTTTATAACGTAACCACCCATCCTGGTATTCGTGGAACCACCCATGATATGGTTTATCATGTAACCACCCATCAAATTTCCTTATACCATTTATAAAATCATAACACATAAAACAATTATAATGGAAAGAAAACATTTCCACATTTCAAGCACGATATATCACTTAAATATATTCACATAACAAATCCATTATCAAAACCTTTTTCAATACCAAAATACATAAAAGTGTATATGGTATTTATTTACTTTTTAATAATATAACGGCTTTTTGAGGAAGCCAAAGATCAAATAATACTCGCGGTGGCGGAAAGGTTGTTGTCACCACATACGTTAAAAATAAACATACTTTTTGTCATTTAGTAAAACACTTCCTATTGAAAAGATTATTTTTGAATAAAGGTATAAGTCAAAAGAGTTTATACACCATATAAAAGAAAGCTGTGTATAAAACAAAATATGCCTCAATGAAAGGATACTGAGATGAAGTCCCTTACAAAGTCGTTATCCTTAGATTAAGGATAAATCAATTCCATAATTGTGTGTGACAAACATAAATACACCCAATATAAGAGGATATTATGTGTAAAAAAACACGAGGTCATCCAAACATGTTCATAGTATGACATAATCAAGAAGTATAGATTTAACCCAAATAATTGAAATTGGGTCAATAAGTTCCCTTACAGAAATTCGAAATCCTAACGACGTCACTTTAAAATTCGGAAAAATGAGTTGATGAGAGATAAAAAGTGTATCTCATCACTTGGAAATATCATTTACAGCAATATGGATATATAAGAACATATACCCACATAAGAATATGTAAATTAATATACCTAACAAAAAGAAGTCTTTTAAAAAGAAGAGGGTGAAAGGTCCCCTTACCGATTTGGGTAACTTTTGAAACGTACGCCCCATAAAATAAGGGTTATAAAATAAAGTTTTAAATACCAATAAATTAAATTATATTACACAAATAGTAGAATAATGAGTACTACATACAGCACTCAAATCAAATGGTGGAAAATGTAGCATAAATCACACAGGAATAAAAGTGAGATGAAAAATCTCTTACGAAAACTCGGCAGCCTAACGACGCCACATAAAACATTCAAAAATAGATTTATGAGATCAAATAGGGTCTCTCATAATATGAACATAAAATTTAAATATTATTAATATAAAATAACATCCCCAAACATAAGAAATATGAGATTAAAATAAATTACATAAAAGAGGGTACTTAAAAAGAAAGAGAGAGGTTGGATCCTTTACCTCAAGTCCGACATGTATTGTTCATTTCTTTATATTCCTGAATAATAAACTATGGTCAATTTAATATTTTCTTAAGGAAATCATTTAAATATTATTATTCAGTTCATATGACATATTATAATGTTATAATAATTGGTTAATAATGTGAGTTCATATCAGATGTATTTGTCGATGTTCGGTACATGAGTAAAAATTGAACTTGTTGGAAAAAAATTTTCCATGTAGTTATAAGTAAATCATCTACAGAATATTTTTAATGATTTAAATATAATATATATCCATTATATATTCATTTTATACTATTCATTAACATTTTGAGATAAAAAGAAATGAAATGCACTGTTCATGGAGACGGTAGGCCGTACGTACGCATGATCACTACTTTCATTTCTTTGGCACATTAATGGAATTAAAACAAGATGAGATATATATATACATATTATAATTATAGTATAATATAAATAATATATAGGTCACATAATTTCATCAATTTCATTCTTTATAAATTCCATGTATTGCATGAACGAGTCACATCACTTGATGGGGCGGTAGTCCATACTTCTTCAAATGAAATTATCGCATTTGGACAACATGAAAAGCATAAAGGTAAGTATTAAATATAAAATACAGAAGCATAGAGAGGAAATAAATGTAATATATATCATAAATAAATATAGTTACATCATAATGGCCACCATGAGAGGTTGTAGGAGAAGATATAATAATCATCATTTCGTCCGGCAGTAATTCACCATCCAGGGAAACAATATGTTCTTTTACCATTAGACAGAGGTGTGTGTAAGTGTAGCTCAAATAAATCTCATAACAACATCCTATTATATTGAATATACTGGTTTTGTTACAAAATATTGTAATAAAAAGTGTTTATGGGGTTGGAGAAGAAAAATAAAACAAAAGAGCATTAGGGAAGTCTTTACCTTTAAATCGGGTAACTCCCCTTGGTTAGAACCAAAAGGGATTCTTGAAGAGATTTCATCCTAAGGGAAGGCTTCTAGGATGAAGATAGGGATGTTGAGAGATGAAATGATTAGAGTTTGGACAATAAAATGTCTTGAGAGGTGTGGGTAAAGAGATAGAGGTGGGGGCCTTTTATAAGAGGAAGGAGGGGCCCTCTTGGAAAGTCTTGAGTAATTACTTTATTATTAAATGATTTTAGGATATTAAAGGTCCCAATATTATATATTTCTAGGATAAGGTAATAAGGTATCGAAATACACCCATCCAATAGGTTTTTGACAAGTGTATGTCTTATATTTTACCTTATCCTCTCATTTTATTTAAATCGTTAATTAATGAGGTAATCGTTGCATCATCGTGGTGTCATTAATAAATTAATTTATTTAATGTCTAAAAATTATAAAAAAAATACTATGATGTTGGAAATATTTTTATATTTCCGATGAATATTTATAGTAAAAAAATATGACTTTTATAACCCCATGTAAAAATTGTTTTAGTAAAACAATACTTGTTTGTGACATTTTTATTTTAACATTAAATAAAAATTTATTAATGTCATTTTATTACCCTAGTGGCTCCATGGGGTCCCCAAGCCGACCCATGAATTTTCGTGGTCGTTCATGACTCATCCAATAAGGGTAGGACATGTGTCAAGGTAATTTAATATTATTATAACATTATCTTTACCTTAAATTACAGTTCGCGATTAATAAAACTTAAAAATTACTATTCACCAAAAAATATATTCATCCCATTGAACAACATTTTACATCCTAATTAAAACCATGTATTAAAGTTTTTTGAAATTAAAATCACAGAGGTGGTAAAATTTCATTTAAATGAAAAATCAGTTTTTTAGCTACCACTTAGTGGTTTCACTATTCATCAAAAATTGAAGTTTTTCAGAAAAATACCAAAATTTCACATTAAGAAATATTTGATATTCTGAATTCAAATATGATTTATATTTTAAAATATTCAAAACATTTATGTTTCATTTATCAATTTAATAATTAATTCCCGTTGTCAAAACAAATAGCGTGTTTTTAAGAAACAAAATATATCAAAAGATTGACACTAGTTTATGTCCAATTTGAAAGGGAAATTAATTCAAATGACCACCTTTGGATTAAAGGGTAAAAATTTAATCTAAATAAACTTTAAAACAAATTAAAAATATTATCTATCCATACAAATAAATCAGATTAAAAAGGGGTTTTAAATTAAAATACAACATTTTCACAAAAAATAATCTTTATCGGAAAAATAACAAACATTTAGACAAAGTAAATTTTGATGTCCCGATTCTAGAGAAGGATTTTATTTGGACCAATATAACATATAAAATTGTCAAAAAGTGGATTTAAAAAGGGCTCCCCATCAAAATGGGGTTAATTGACCTTTTGAGGAATATTAGAATATTTATGCTTAAAATTAGATTCTTTTGAATTTTAAGCCTCTATCATTTAAGGGATAAAAGTAAAAATATTTGAAAAACATATATAATCATTTTGTAGTTAGTTATTTTCATTCCTTCCATTACAACGTCTATGAGTTAACTACCATTTAAAATAATATTATTTTATTATTAGTGTGCAACGTAATATTTCCAAGAAACTCATTGTTGCGTATTGGGTACACCATCGAGCATAGCATTACCTTTAAATTAATATTAACATTTTATTAACAAATATGGATAAATATGAAAATTTCATACTCTTTATTTACTTGGGGTGTTACAGAGAGCACCAGGACTGTACGGTACCCAGAGGAGGACTTTATGACATATCAGAAAACAGTAGAGTCTAAAGGGCTTGGAGTCTTGTGGAGGCCATCTATACCTACCCTTGAGGTAGGAACATCGGAGGATGATCCAGGAGCTGCTTTCACCTTTCATAAGTTTATTTCTTTTTAGTTTTACTTGCTTTCAGTTTTATTTGTACATTATAGTTGGGAATGTATTCTGGCCCCCATTACTTTCAGTACACCTGTATACCGCTTTAACTTAGTTATTTATTCCTCTTGTACTCTGGTTGTGTGTGTTTACGATTTATAAATGCAATGCCTTCCCAGCTTTAGGGAATTACGCCTTTGGTGCTAGTCGCCAGCCACTAGCCTATGGAAGGCGGGCTTGGGGTAGTCACGATACGGGCCCTGGGGGACGGTTTGTGACATACACACACCTCTATCTAATTGTTAAATTTCTTAATATTCTTTTCTAACCCAAATTACCACCCCACAAAATTATTTTGTTTGTATTTCCTTTACCACCTCTCATGGTGATAAATTATGTTGTTAAATTGTTTTTAATTATATATATATATGGTATTTATGATTTATCTATGAATATTTATTTTCAATATAACACATATATTTCATGATTTCTATTTTAGGTGAATATGATAACTTTATTTGTGGATTTGTGGCCTACCACCATCTTAAAGTGTTGCGATTTGTTCTCATTTTACATGAAATATATAATGGATGGGTTTGATGAAGTTATATGATATATATGAAATAATAATTATTCATTTCAGATATCATATATATATATATATATATATATATATATTTGAACATATATTTTATATACATTATTTCTGTTAATATAAATATTAAACAAAAACATTGTTCATATGTATGTACGCTCTATCATCTTTGAGAATGGTGTGTTCCATTTCATTTTAATATATTTCTAAATTATTATCAATATTTATATACTGAATATATATGATATTTATATAATGTTTAACATTCTTTAAAAAATTAAATCATTATATAATTAATACTATAAAGAATATCAATTCAAAACTTTTAAGAAAAACAACACCGATATTACCCGAAACATTTCACAAAACATGGAGGAAATTTGTAAATATGTAACAAAAATTCATGTCAAAATCATATATGGAATTTTCTAAAAAAATATGTTTCTATATATGATTTATAATAAACTTTTCTTTATTTTACATGAGTTTTTAACCAGTAAGAATAAAATCAAAGCTTAAGGGAAGGGTTTTCTCATATCACCTGTAATTTCCATGAGACACAGGCCATGTTCACCACTTATTTTCCATGTCTTGTGTATGGTACCAACATATGTATTATAAGATACTGTTACATATATTTATGGGTATTTAAATTCACTTTTTATTATCATTCATTTTTGGGGTTTATAATTGAAAATTATTAAATCAATAATGTAATTTTCCCCCAAATTTCTATTCTTTGAGACACATTACATGTCACACAAAAATATTATTTTTTTTGATCTATATATAATTACACAAGAAAAGTTATATCATGAACCCCATTATTTTCTTGATATTTTATTTTTTATGTGATTTCATTTTCGTAAATGGGGGTTATGATTCCATGTTGGCATGTGATACAAGATTATTTAAACAATCTCATCATTTATAGGTATTATTTATCATTCTGCTTCTATTGATGAAATATTATGATCCATAACTAAAGAATTCTAATGATTTTTATTATCCAATATTTTTTTTCCTGATTTATTCATGTATTGGTCCTATTTTTCTTTACATTGGTAAAAAACATGATTAAGAGTGTTATTTAATAATCTCCAAATTTTACTCTCTCTTCAATCGAAAATATGGGTTCATTCAAAACGATTTTTTTTTAAAAAAAATCTAATATTTATCCATATGTTTTCAGTTTATTATCAAATAAAAATGTTTTCAAAAACTATTTATAATATTTCAATTTATTTTAAATAAAAAAAGGATTTCAAAACGTTTTCAAGATTCTATTATATGTTTTGACAGGAATGGTTTTTCAAAATTGATTTAATCATTATTTATAAGTGTTAAATTTATTTAAAAATAACATTTTTTAAAATGTGTTTAATAATTATTTATTGTTTTCCAAAGTATTTTTTAATAATTAAATTTCAAAATGTTTTCAAAATTCTTTTATTAATTTTTAGGGAAATTGGGATTGAAAACATTTTCATGCTTCCCTTTTATGCTTTCATAGAAAAATGTTTTAAACATGTTTTCAAACATTTATTTATGAGTAATCAAGTTTAATTACAATAAAATTATTTTCAGAAGGTTTTATGTCTAAAAATTAAATTTTCAATGAAAATATTATATTTTCCCCATTAAGTTTTTTTAATATACCTTTCCAAATTATTTCTCATATCAGATGACATTTTTCAGTGTTACTAATTAATTTCTAGTGAAACGATCCAAAGGTTCAATCTATATTATATATATAATTTCATTATGAATTTATGGAATTATATTTGAAAAACCCATTTCTATTTCAAAGGTTATATGATTTTCGAACATGAATCTTTTCATGGTTTATGATTTGATGAAATGACTATGAAATATGTTTTTTTCACAAGTTGTGATGTTATTACATGTTTGTGATACCAATTTAATTTGATGTTATTTGATATTATTGGTTATCATCATGTACCACACATTTATATGATTTCATTATGATATCAGTGGTACCTATATCGGCCCCTGATGAACTGTGTAAAGATTTTTATCTCATGAGATAGACATGGTTGGGACGTGGATTGAACTCGATTTAGTAAATGACATTATCCACTAAGATGTTATTGGTAGTGATCCTTGATAACTAAAATGGTCTTGGGAGTTAACCATGAGTACCAGGATTGTGTGGGGATTGAACCCATACAATTATGATGTCTGAGATAGTGATTCATTGACTACAATGGAAATAATTTCTATATTCTTATGTGTATTATGAAAATTCTAGGTCTTATGCCTATAATATTATTTCATGGCATATGGTATTGATTCCCATATGATTCATGTATTGATATCTTCTTGTATTTATCCCAAAACATATTTATAGGATCTTTTTTAATTACAATATGAACTTAAATAGTCATAATAACATTCTAATACATATATGATTCATATAATTCATATGTGTCTCAATTTATTTCAATTACAATGAATTTCAGCTCAATTGATAAATATGTTTACCTTCATTATGTTATGAAGAACAATATTAAGTATAATTGCTAAGGGGGATGATCTTTTTCTGATTCATTGAATATCACTCATCTAGTTATAATATTTTGTTCCATGTTTTCCTAAGACATTAAACTATTACAACAATAAACAATGTAATTTTTTTAATGTGATTAATGTTTATCTAAAATGATGTAATATCAAGGTATGTTAATCCTAGGTCACTATAGTTGGTATCAAAGGAAAGTTGTATTAGACCTTCAAAAACTAGGTTGAGAAAACAAGTTTGAGATCCCAAGGGATATTTCTAAGGATATCTATAATGATATCTCTTGTGATAAGCTTAAGGTGTCATTTATTTTAATGAGGGTTTACTTATTTTGATATCTTATAAGTGATTTTTAATGATTTTCTACTCTTCCTCAATGATATGTTCTTCTCACAATATTCATTCCAGTTTTATTCAATGGTAGGAAGAATAATGGATTTGGTTGACATTGAATGTTTTAGATGTGGAAAGTATGTAAATTACATAAATAAATGTCCTAAATGGAAATATCATGATGTTAATCAACAAGGTGGTTTAATTAATGGATATATTACAAATGATAAGGAGACAACAAACTACATGAAACATTTATGGAATTTTGTTACAATATTTTTTCTTTAAATGAAAAAACACTGATTAGATTGAGTTTGAGGAACCTTTATACCTGATTCATATTTTATATTATAGGAATGATGTATTATGAACTATGATGCTGGATACTCAGTAATGGTTTTTGAATAATGAGGGATGATTAATGTGTATATGTTTTTTAATTCAAATATTACAGGTCATGAAATATATAAATATTGTTTTTAGATGTTTTTATTTAAGTATTTTTAGAAATGGGTTTGATTATATTGATTACCTATATAATAGATTTAATTTCAAAGTTATATTATGATAATGTAACCATTAACATGATTCTAAATATGATAAAATTTTATTTTATATTTATATTTAGATGATTATATGTAATAAATAAATTGGATTGTATTTATGACAAGATAACATGTAGTTTTTTAAAAAAAATTTCCTATACTATCATGGAATAATTTCACAACTTACAGGGCTTAAGTAATATATCAAGTAATATTTAGAATAAGGAATCATACATGTTTACAAAATGTATTTATAAAAATTGAGTTTATTACCATGTTTCTAATGAATAAATTATGATTTTATTAACATGTTTTGAATGTGAAAACCAAGAGATAATTTATTATATATGTGCAAACAATGAAATACTTCATTACTTACCTTCATTCTAATGTTTTTTATTTTCAAACTCCAGAAGGGTTACAAGGTTTACCATTTATGGAATGGTGTATATTAAACATTAGATGATATTTTTGAGATTATTGTATTATCATACCATAAGAGGATGTATGCATGTTTAATATCATGTGATAAAAGTTTCTTGTGATGTCAAAAAAATTTCTATGGAATGAATTATAATTTCTCCTCATGATATGTTAATACATTAGGAATAAAAAATTTTCCTTTTTTCATTATTTTTGAGAGGAAGTGGGAATCTATAAATGTACAACTAAAGGTAGAGATTCTTTATGTTTAAATGAATAAAATAAATTTAGAATATTTCCATATGTTATAAGATTGAAAATTAATTCATCAACTCTATGAAAAGGATATTGGAAAACATTTATCATAATAACATCAATATTTATACTGATGGTTTTATAAATTATCATAAATTTTTTTGAGGCCCTTAACATCCTATGGACCATTCAGTTGGTGGTGATAAATGATATTTTTCACTCTCTATAATTATTTTTTCTTTTCATGCATTTCCAATTGTCAAACCAAACCTATGTTTCCTATATAGAAACCATGTTTTGAGTTACCCTAGCTAACAATTATGGTTCCATCACTCCATTATTAAAGCGAGTTCTAGTGTTCATTTTTTAGATGTGGGTTTCAATGAAAGGGACCTGTATTAAAATATTAATAAAATATATTCATTTTGAAGGAAAAATTCATTTTACAGGTGTATAATGTAACACACCATGATATTTGGAAATATTTGTTTTTCAATTTAATTAAATCATTTTGATATTTTTCATTTCAAAAAATAGTGAATATAATTTTTATATATATTTCTTTTTTTTGGATTGGGTTATATGAAACTCCAAGTTAATCATGCAATAAATAAAACCATTATAGTATCTTTCCTTACAAACAACAAAATATCTATCTTGTATAACATACAGTACCATGTCCCTTGGATATGAGGCATTATATTCAACACTGAGTATTTCCAAACTACCATATACTATAAATCTTTTTATTAAAATAATATTATAGCTTCCACCTATTCATAAGAGTTAAAGTTATGAATAAAATTAATTATATTGAATAAATATTTTTTCACATATATACGAAATTAATCCTTTGGTTATCTATTATTATTAGTGAATGAATGTTATACTTGAAAATAATGAAATTTCATTTCTATGAAAACTAGTTTTCTATGTGAAATGAATATATTACTAAATAATAGACTAAAATATTGATTAATTATATGAATTAACATATATATACAATATATATATAATAAACATGTTTGATGAAAATATAATTTATTTTATAAATATCGTAAAGAATTAATTAAATTTTATGAATTAAATATGTATTTTTATGAAAGGTAATTTTACTTCATTGTAATAGCGAACCCTTTTTAAATATAATTTTTCAATATTTTATTAAAACAATTTAGAAAAAATAATCTTCATTTTTAATTTTTAATATCAAAATTTAATTTGTGTTAATTTATGGTATTTTTCATATAACATTCATATTTTGATAAAAAGTTAATATCACTGAACTTTAGTTCAAAACATCATTTTCAACAAATTTATTGATGTTTAAATAATTTTTTCAAATGGGTTTTGTATATTATTAGAACAATTTTATAACATTTAAACCGATTTAGGTTATTATAAATTATTTAAAATTAAATATTCATATAAAAACATTGGTAATGATTGATCATTATTTCTTTACATACCTGGGGTGTCGTCCTATCTGTGGGATTAACCTTAAATTAATTTCTTCTAATTTTGTTTTTAAAAAATCGGAAAAAAATGAAATATTTGTAGAAAAACATTTCTAATATCTAATTAGGTTAAAAATGTTTTTTTAATTAATAGAGAAAGTAATTTAAATTTATTACAATGACAATGGTAAGAACATGATTACTAAATGGATAAACATTAATATTAAGAGGCCATTTGACCAAAGAAAAATGTCTAAAATACAGTGGCAAGATATATTTTTACAATTTACCTTATATTATAGAATTTTTTATGTTAATTGATGAACATTATGCAAGGGATGCCTCTCAATAGTGCCTACCTTTTTATGTATAAAAGAATGACACTCCTCCCCCTCTATAAAAGGGAACTCACCACATCACTTCCTCAAAAATATCGAGCCACATTGCCTAATAAAAATTATGAAAAGATATACTCCCTGTATCCCTAACCTTAATATAGAATCCTCACTTTTTTAATATTTAAATACAAGTAATCTATTTGGTGAAAACAAAAATGAGTTACTCGAAGAAGATGTAACATCCTTCCTCAAGCTCATTTTTTTATATTCATTCCACACCTCCTCAATTAATCTTATTTAATTCTTAGATAATAACTAAAATATAAAAAATATTAATATATTTAATCATTATAAGGAATAATAAATCACATACAGACACTTCTATCCTATAGTTAATGAATTTAACATTCTTGTGGACAGCGATGTACCACCTCACCAAACGATGTTGTTATTATTCCTATTACGACCTCTAAATATTAGTAATTTTAATGTATACTCTATTTTTATATTATATATATATATATATATGATATTTATGATGTATTTATAATTTTTTAATTATTATATTAGATATACCATAATTATTTTTATTTATTATAAATATGATAACTTCATTTGTGGAAGTGTGGACTACCGCATCCTCAAAGCAATATGATTCAGTCACACATTACATGGAATGTATTATCAGTGTATTTTTTGAAGTTATATGAAATATATTACATAAAAATTATAATTTAATTTTATTATATATATACATATATTTCTTTTACATTAATTATTTCAATATGATAATAAAACGGAAACATCCTTCATGCATACGTATGACCTACCGTGTCCATGAATGGTGTATTCCATTTCTGGATTCGATCGTTCTCAGATAATTAAAAATATTTATATAATTAATAAATATTATATTTCTTTAATTTTGATGTTATTTTAATAACTAAATCATTATTTAATTAAGATTATTAATCCTATCAAGTACAAACATAAACTAAAAACAAGGCAGTTATTACCCAAAACGTAAAACTAGCATAAAGTTATTCATAAACGTCTAATATAAATTCATAAAAATTCATATATTTAAATATTTATAATAATATAGTTATTTTTTTAATTTATAATAAAATAATATTTATAATATAGGTTTACTAAACCTATACAAAAAATGTTAAGACATCAGGTTTGGGTGGTCTCATCTCACATTAGTTTTCCTTGAGACACAAGGCACATTCACCACATATTTCTTATATGTTGTGTGTATACTAGCAATTAATTTATTCTATTAATATTATAAAAAAATTTATGTGTATTTTCATAACAATTTTATGATATTTATTTCATGGGTTTTTAACTCAAAAGGTACCAAATCGGTAAGGTAATTTTGTCTCAATTTTCCTTCATTGAGACACATGCCATTTTATACACCTATATTCTTTTAAGAAGTTTATTTTTTTCCAATTTAAATGTTATTTGGTGAACATTAATATTTTTGGGATATTTTTATATTCATTTAATTTCATATTCATTCTTGGGGATTAAGATCTAGAGTTACCAATTAGTAATAGCATAATGGAATACTCTCATCTTTTATCATGATTGTTTGTGATTATGATACTTTTGATGAAATATTTTAATTTAACTCCCATTACCTCTATTTAATTTTAATATAGTATTATTATTAACGATATATTGATTTATTAGGTCATTTTTATGAAATACCACCTTTTTGTTTCATAACAATACCTGATATTTTTCAGACAGAGGATCTTTTAATGTTTAGTGTATTAGAAATGAGGTATATAATACATTAAAAGTTAAAACATTTTTATATTCAACATTAAAGGTTTATTAATGGTTCAATATATGTACATTTATTTCATCTCATAACCTAGGGACATAAATCAAATGAAATGGTGAGGATAAGGCACAGTAAGGGAAAACAAGTGAAATAGTATACATGTGATCTTGAGAAATATCAGTAAGAATAAGAGGAAGTACATAAAGGTATGAGGAAAAGGAATATTATTATTATAATAACATGAACCATACCCTGATTTTTTTTTGAAACCTTTAATTTAGTAACTCTTAATTATATCACTAAGGTCTATCCCCAAGGTGTTATAAAAATTCCCAAGGTTATTCACCAAGGTGTCATAAAACATATCATCTCTATAGATTAATATCATTACCCAATGTATTAGAGACATATCAGGGATAAACCATAATATTAATTTATTATAATTTGATACACATATATCATAATCAATAATTTTATAAATAACCGAAAAAGAATAAAATATATGGGTTTCATATCAAAATCATGACATTTTTAATAAGTTCATAAATATATGACCATTATTCTATTTATAACCCAGGAAATAGGAATGAGGGTTTTATTCATGTAAGTAATAGAATAAAATAAATAATTTTTATTTCTTCAAGAATACCCATTTATGTGAAATTGGGTTAAATATTTATAGAAATAAAATAAAATAATTTCTTGAAAAAAAATTGAGATATTTTTAGACGAAAATTCTACAACATAATTAGAATTAAACATTGATTTATAAAAAATTATAAATAGTGGAAAAAGTGGTCATGCATTCATAAGAGACTCATAGTATAGTATTGGGTCATAATTAAATGGAATTATGAACACAATACATAAATTCGATATACATACAACAGAAAATTGAAGATGAATGTAAAAGAGTAGTTCGGAATTCACGTACCTTGATGTGTGACTTAAAAAACATGATGATCGTGACCTTGGGAGCTAAAAGAAACCTTGGGTGGACTCCATGGGAAGATTATCTCTCATAACATTGTGGAGGATGAATTTTTAATGAATTTAAATGATTCAATCGGAGGGTATTTATTGTAAAATTGAGAATGTTTTTAATTAATATCAAAGGACACCACATTAGTGTTATTTTAAAATCAATGGGCGTGCCCATTGTATTTTCTCATGGTATTGGCCTCTTGGGAGACCAATGGTGTTTCATTGAAACATACGAGTATATAATAATTTTTAATTAATTATTGCATCATTATGACATAACTATGATTTCATTAAACTTATTGGAAATCTCCAATAGTATGTTTACTATTTACAAAAAACTGAACTACATTATAAAATTCAAAAATATACAGTATAAACTAATATCAACATTTGGAATTAAAAAAATTTAATTTATTGTACCTTAATAAATCTATTCATGTGATAAATTTATTTTTAAATAATAAAAATACATTTTTATTAAAACTAATAGGGGACATAAAATTCATAGTGACATGCATAGTAAAATTATGAACACTTGATTTTTTTTATTTGTAATTATAATGGAATGTTTTTATAACATTATTTCATTAAAATAATCATCATTAATAAAGGTTTATTTTTATATAGGATTAAGTACAATGATTACCCAAAATATGATGTTATCAAATTCAATCACAATTTTTATGTAAAACTATTCTTAAAACAGAAATTAGGAAATAAAACTTTTATTTTAACAATGGGATTACATTATAAGTAATTATGCCCCTGAAACGTAACCTCTTAAAAACAGAATACGACAGAAGGGTAAGGTGTGTGATGGTGATGGACACTTTGTGAGATTCATATAATATCGCACGAGTGGTAATCGCCACTAACTTCAACTTCTCCTTTAGGTGATCTTATTGAATATTAACATGTTTGAAGCCCAACTTGGGCATGGTCTAGAGAAATTCCTAGTGACACTAACTTCTTTCCCAAGCTCTTACATACGGTATTAGTGTGGCATGAGTATACTATAGGAGGCCATCAACTCTTCTTTCTCTATTAATTATCCATTTTCATTTTATAATTGATAATTATAATGTTCAATAAATATTACTGTTTCCAACAATAATATTAACAAATACTCATGAAACGGTCAAAACCCAATGGTCACATTTCAATTATAACTATATATTTTTATTTATTTTAATATTGTAAAACATATATTTTTAAAAAAAATATTATTCAAAAGTTTCAGTTATTACATTCTTCTACCCCTAAGAAATTTCACCCCTAAAATTTTAACTTATACCCTATGAACTGAAAAGGTGTGGGTACTAATATCTCATAGCCTCCTCTGGTTCCCATATGGATTCATCATATTCTTGGTTCATTCATAATACTTTAACATGTGGGTATTCTTGTTTCATAAAACCTTGAATCTACCGTACATGATCTCCACCAACTGCTCCTCATAAGAGAGGTCATGTAAAAATTATACCACCCCTAGATTCAGTACATGTGAAGGGTGAGGTATATACATACTTAAGAGTGATACGTGGAATATATCATGAAACTAAAAATTATTCGAAGTAAGTTTAATCAAATAATACAATGCTAATATGTGATCATGTATTTCATAGGTGCCAATGTACATGTGGCTCTGCCTTCATTTTATTTAAAACCACATGAATCTCTTTCATAGAGAAATTCAAAGGAAGACATTGTCACTAACATCAATATCCATTTCCCTTCTATTGTTTTCTGCATAGCCCTTATTTCTATTATGATAAGGCTTAATTTGTTTTTTGAAGGCATGAACCTTTTGTGTCATATCTTATTCAAGACCAGGTTACAAATTCTTTCTCTCACCAACATCATCCCAATAATTTATAGTTGTACATCCCTTCCAATATAAAGATTCATAGGGTTTCATTGGAATGATCGAATGCATGATTTTGTGTAAGAGAACTCAACTAATGGGAGATGTTGATCCCATCAACATTAAATTCTATTAAGAATGTTCTCATCATGTCTTTGACTATCAGAATAGTCCTTTCATATTGTCAATCAGTTTGGGGGTAATAAGTCATACTCAAATTCAATTTGGTGCAGAGAGCATGTTGAAGGCTTCTCCAGAATTCTAATTTGAACCATATATCACGATCAGATAAAATAAAAAGTGGAACTCCATGAAGCCTTACCAATACCTTAAAGTAAATACTACATATTTGATCAATTGATAAATCTTCCCAAATATTGATAAAATGTGTGGTCTTGGTGAGAGAGTCCATCATAACCCACTCTAATTCTATCCTTTGGAAGTTCATTGGAGACCAGTGAAAAATTACATAGTGATATTGTCCCACTTCCATGCTGGTATGGGTAGTGGTTGTAATGCCCCTTTAATAAGTGGTCTCTCATTCTTCTCAAATTCTATATATTATTCTAATTTTATGATTTAATTACTTATGATCTAGATTCCATTATGAGTAAAATATTATGTGTTATCAATATTTATTTCATAACTCATGTATATGATCTTTTAATGTAGGTTATGATCTTATAATGACATTATCACATTCTTATACCCTTATTCCCATTTTATGATTTTCTTCCTCCTTTGTTAACCCATACTAAGAATCTTAGATCAACCCTTTCTTATGTTTCTCTTCCTCAGGTTATAAATAAGTGTTTGAAGTGGAATTAATAAAGGGGAATATATTTATAAGAAATATTGAATATATTTCACCAATTTAGATGATTTTGTTCTATATTCCCGAAGACAATAAACAAATAGGATCCTAAAACATGTATTTTTTTATAATGTGCTGAATAATAATCTAAAATGAATCCATATACATGTATATTATTCCTTGTTCACTATAGAGATAAACATGGTCGAATAAAAAAATTACAAAAAATGATCTTGTTGTCTATTATTATATTATTAAAACCCATGGTATTTCATTCTATAAAGTGTCTTGGATTTTTTATTAGTTCCTGGAATGACTCTAATGGAAAAATACACTTATCTTTTTTCTGGGTGTCTCCATGAATAACTTCAAGAAATACGTCAATGAATTCCAAAAAATGGGGGAAATTTTCTATATTAAATAATGATATTTCATTTTTTTGTTCACCAATAATTTCCATACTGAAATCTATAGGAGTCTTTTCTAGACATAGTTCGGGATGGGATATATCAGCTTTGAAAATTATTCTACATCTTCCATTCAATGTAACTAAAATTTCCTTTTTTATGAAGTTGAAAATAGTATAATATTTTGAGATCATTCAAACCCAAAAATATTTTAGAATTTCATTGTGATAATAACTACTACATTTCTGATGAGATTGTACTCACCATTTTAGAGTCTATATATTTTATACACCTGTGAGTCCAGATAATTCTCTAGGGTGTTTAAACATAACAATCTTCTTCCTATAGTTCTTGGTTTGAATATATATTCATGTCAAAAATAGATGATATAGACATGTGTGTATAACCATATTCAAACAATATACAATATATCTTCAAGAGGGAAAATGTTGTACCTACCACTATATCATTTAGAGGACCTACTTCAGCTAGTGTGATTGAGAAGGAATGACCTTGCTTACTTGGCCAATGTTAAGGATGATTGTAGGTTTCCTATGTTATCTTCTAATCTAGAAATTGGTTTATAAAGTTCCCCATATTTTCAGACATTATGAAATGAAAATCAGGATGTGACTTCACTGTCTTCACTTTTTTTTCATTGATATGTTTAGGCTTCACCTCACTATGAAAGTTCAAATCTATATGCCCATTTCTTCTATTGTTGAATAAATTTCCACTCAAAAGGATGTATTTACCCATGTTTTAAACCACATTTGTTTCATTTGGTAGTTTTAGTTTCTTTCCTCTAATTCAATGATAAAAACTCATTCCTTTATTTTTCTCTTATAATATCTTCATTTTTTCCAATGTATAGGACCATTATGTCTCTCCAAACCCCATTTCATCATTTAATGGTCTCTACACTATCTCCTCCTAACTTTCCTATTATCGATTTGATGGATTCATCCACATATATAGTTCCATCCCACCAAATAACATATTGACCTTTTATTTAAGATCCATACTAATAATATATATATATATATCAAGAAATTATTTAATATTAATTTCCTAGCTTCCAACTAATTTATTTTCCTTATGCATAGGATATAAGAATTCCTTATACATTTTTTTCTTATAATTAATGGAAAATATTTTTAAGACGTTTATCCTAAATATTTTTCCACTACATTGCATCAATATACTCAATTAGCTTTATGAAATTAATTGGTGACCACCACAAATCATCTTGAATTTCTATGTGGTACACTTCCATGTTAAAATTTTCTATCTCTGAATAACATAGTACAAAAAATATTTTTTTTATAAGGTAGATCCATTTTTTGTAAACTAATGAATAAATGAATCCACTAAAGGAAGGAGGCCATTATTTCAAGAAGGACTAAAATATTCATTTTCTGTTCTAGGTGAATAGTACTACACAATATTATTCAAGCTATTATCCATAACCTAATATAGTTGGATCATTATCACCATGAAGTTTCTCATTTTATCTTTCATATTTTATACAATTCTGTTATAATAACATCTACTACACTCAGAATTTACAAATATAATTTTATTTAAAACCATTTTTCTAAAAGAATAAAACCATTCTCAGAAAAATTTTCATTTTAGTACTCCTATAATTATAAATGAGTGTAATTAATATACCAACATGATTAAATATTTTTCTCATTAATATACTTTATTAATAATATCATTTTCTATATATACATCATAATTGTTCAAAAAATCATGCGATTAAACAAAAATTTCCCAAATATTGAGTAATATGGTGTGAAAAATGTCCAACAATTTCACAGTAGGTGATGATCAAGTCAACTCCCAATGCACCCTTTTCAGGGTTATTACCCTTAGGTATAACTTTCACATAACCACACCCACCTCTAGTATGAATGTATACATTTATTTTCATGGAATCAAATTTATTAATACATAAAACAAAATTCCAAGATGTTTTAATATATTTAGACGTGTAATTAGTTTTTATAATAATATTCTCTGACCACAATTTCCACATATAACTAAATTGTTCTCTAATTCAATTTATGAAATACCATTGTTTTTAAATATTAATATTTTATTACATGGTAAAACAATTATTAATTAAACAGATATTTTATGTTTCAGTTTAATGAAAATTTGAATCACAATACATTAATAATATTAATTTTTTTTCTACATACAAGAAATTATTCTTAATATGGTCATTGTATGTTAATTGTATAGCATCTCCAATCCTGGTGACATACATTGAAAGAAAGGAGTTATCATTGTTCCCAGAAATGGGAAAAATAATTTCATTGAAACATGAATAATAATCACGAATTTTAAATGATTCATAATATGAGATAATTATCATATTTACATGAAAAATAATATGGAAATATGAACCTAGAAAAAAATTCAAACATTCATAAACATATAACCATGGTTTAATATAAAGTCTTCATGAAAACATTTTCAAGGTAATTCACAATGGTATTTTATGTCATGTCATATCTAAAGATTAATTATTCACCCAAGGCATTACAGTGCTATCCGAGAACACCCAACAAATGTATGTATTCATGTGTCACACAATGATCATAAAAACATCTCACCAATAAAAAGATGATAATAAATAACTGGTTTCATATTAAAACCCTAATTACATAAGTGTTTAATGATAATAAAATTACTTTTCATTAACAATAATAAATGGAATATGGGTTTCCAACATGTCAATGTTATAATAATTTTTTTATTTGTTCGATAAGTAAATACCAATGGATAAAGAGTGGATTGGGTATTCATAAAATAATAATATTTGATATAAAATGTAGAAATAAGAAAAAATTATTTTGTTGGAAAGACTATATACTACATGGATTAAATAGAGTAAATAATTAGGGGGAACGAAGTTATCCCATTGGTAAAACAAAATTTTTGCAATAGAGGATAATCAATGGTGTGGTACATCAAATTAATTCGATGTCACAAATATTTTACATTAATGGATAAGAATAGGAAATGAATTCTCTTACCTTAATTCCCTATTTATTTTATCTCCATTCAGCCACATTAATAAGTGAATATCAAAAAATAATTAAACTCAAACATAATTTTTGGATTTATTTAAGTATATTGAACTTATAATCATGGGATTTTATTTCCCAATTCTCATAATTTAAGGGGAAACATTTTGATATCTTGTGTTCTAAAAATATTTCCCATTTTGAATCAAGTTTTCTATTTTTCATGGAATTTTATACATAAGTATAATAACATAAATAATGTTAAAATTAAATGTATTTATACATTTACACATTTAAATATAAAAAAATTACAATATTTCATAAGGTTTATAATAAAAAAAGGAAACATCCTAAGTATGATTTAATAGATTATTAATGGTGCATTTTTCAATTAGTATATGTGAGATGTATAATATGAGACCATATTAAAAATAATACATTTATATTATATTAATATTATCATGATTGGGTTAATAAATTTTATAATTTTATTAATCACTACATGAAAATTGTTAACTAGTGGATGTTTTTTTTATTTGTTGGTTGTTTAAATTTTCACTAAATTGTTAGGAAATGATTTCAAAAAACCACTGATAATGTTTGTGTTGGAATCCAATACAACGTATTTAATACCATTTTTATGTGGTTTCTTGTAATTTTCATATGATGAATATTTAGCAGCAGGATTCATCATTTTAGTGGTGATTTTATGGGAAAATTGATTATAATTTAGGGGTGGTTAAAACCATCACTAAATAATTGTGTATCATATTTTGTAGTGATTTTAACCCCCAATGATAAAAATCCATCATCATATAGTTTTTTTTAAACTGACACATTACAAATATTAAATATTAAGGGTGGTTTATAGTACTAATATTTGTGGACTTACAAAAAAATTGATCTTCAAATTCAATCAACCTAGAACTACGCTAAAAAAATGTATAGATCACTTGTAGTGCCTATCATAAGAAGACAAATTCCCACACATGGATTAATCAATATGGAATTAATCCAATCAAATATCTTGCCAATTTTAGTTATATATAGTTTTAAATAGAACATATTCTCTAGTTCAGAGGTCCAAAACAATCCTATATTTTTCTCTAAAGTTTTCACAGACTATATTCATCTACATATTCCCATGAAATAGGAACGAAGGAATGTAATCATATATAAAAAAACATTTTAATTTACAAGAACCATTAAAGGTTTTATCCACTAAAAACATTGAAAATACTAAAAAATTCCTATGAATACTATATTCCACAAATTCAGCATGGGCAAATCCACTCATTCTATTTTAGTCTAAGACATAAAGAAGACCACTAAAAACATCCTGATAATGAACTCTTCTCATCACCCTCTCTAATTCCGTCTCTATTTCATGCTACCATTACCGATATGAAACTTTTATTTAAAAATAAAGCATTTTTTATATTTATATGTAAACATAAAACAAATAAATTTTTTTGAACTATATGAACTGGAAATTTTGTGATTTACCTAATCACCACTTGTTATCTATTCAATATCACCTGGGATAGATCTAGCTATCTTCTGATATAAATCAACCAACACTTTCTATTAAAAGGATATATCATCCCCTATTCCTTAATTTTGAATTTCATATATATAAATCTCTCTGGGAATCTTGGGGGAATGGAGTGACTTCAGTCACGATTATATGCAACTGAAATCACTGGTGTCATGCAAAAGACCTCCAATAGTAATGGTTCGAAACCTATACATTTCAATCGACTAGGATGATCCTTCCCATAGAAATTATCAATTGGGTCATCCTGAGAGACTCAGTTGAACTATGTGGGATTGAAATCTGATAGTTCATAAATTGTTAACTATAAATCAAATATTAGTCATATTTTAAGAAATATATAATAACATAGTGATAACATATAATAATTTTCTATAATGAAAAATCAATTCATACCCCAACTTATTTGGAAGTTCCATTAACCAAATTCCCATTATATTTCTTATGAACATCGAAACATTGTTCTATTTGGGAGACTTGGAGCACTAAATTTTATCAATACATCAAAATAATATTAACAAATAATTTAATATATAGAACATATAATATTCTCTTGTAATTATTTCAACAAATGAAAAGATTAATATAATTGATCATTTTTTAGAAAAACTCATTGACACCACAATGTGAGGGGTGATTTTTTATACCAACTTGATGCATTATTCCGTGAAACATCTTAAAATAAATAAAATATAATTTGATAATAATTTATTCAATTCCATCTCCATGTCATATTCTTGTATAATTGTAAAATGACATATATAATAATATATATTTATATACCATATGATTCTCATCCTGATGGATGTCAATAAAAACATTGCATTTCTCTCAAAGAACCATATTGTGTACCTTATCATACAGTGTTTGGGTTCTCAAAGACGTATCATTGAATTTATTCCACAATATCCATTTAAAATGATTCAATTTCTATCCCAAATATTTCAACGTCCACGTTAGTTCTATATAATTTTAAATGGAAAATTACTAAATCATATCTAAAAAGAGATTTATTTTGAAAATATTAGAATTTAATAACATAATTACCTTCAATTACACCATAATTTTATAATATTACATTTATATGTGAATGGAAAACATTATTTCTTCATGATTAAGGCATATGCCTCCAATAATCATACGTAATCCGAGGGGTAACCAGATCCGGTGCCAACATGCCTAGATTCTAGATAAATAATTAAACGTTGCCATTTTTAAGGACCCCATAATAGTCAAATGAAAAAACAATCATTAGTATGTTCATATTCCATATGTATTAAATTTTTATATTTTTCTAAATGGTAGAATTATTTCAAACCTTTATGAAAAAATAGTCTGTCGTATAAAAAATTTCAATATAATTATTCATATTAAAATTTTAACTATAATATTCATCCCACAATATCCCTATAAAGAACCAATAGTGCAGACCTGCTCCCTCATACTGAGGTTGCTGAATGGGGAGGCGTTAGCTGAGCCACTCGTTGGACATTGACGGAGGGTGTGAGAGATGATGTAGGGAGTCAAGTAGATGTTGTCTCTGATGTAGTAGGGAGGGAGACCGATGGATCACCATCTATTTATGGTTGAGTTAACGTTGATTGAGAGTTTACTAGCATCAGTATAACACATTCTCTATAGAATTAAAATAATTTAAAAAATTAAAATTAACTTCAAAATATATATTTAAAAAAATTCAGGTTGAAAAAATTAGATATAATAATATATTCACAGTACTAATAAACAAAATATACATAACTATAATATACACATACAATAATTTTATCCTTCAATCATGCTGTCTTCCTACTCCATCATTACTTCCTCTACACCATCCTCCCTTTCAAGACTAATATTTTCAAAACCATTAGAAAGAAACATGTCCACATATTATTGTTTATGGGATTCAGTGTGAGAGGTCAAATATTTTAAGTTATCCGCTATATCATACTTGTCTCTTTATTTTAAATAAGTTACTACACTCCACCCTTCAACAAAAACATTTTTCAAAAAATATAACATTTTAACTTATATTGATATAATATACTTATCATTTCATTCATGGTCACCAACATCCATCATGCAAGAAAAGTTGATAGGATTAAATTATAAGTAATATTTTTTAAAACCCCTAATAATATCGACCCAATTTCATTTGAATAATTCAAATGAAAAATTCCAATGGTAGGTTAATTTGATAATATCAATCAAAATTCCATAGTATCCCAGTTTGGGAAATTTAAATATACCAATATTTTGTGATTTCAAACAATCTTCCTGATCGAATATAATAAATTTAACGCCATACACATTTTATGTGTCAAACTTTCTAGCATGTTTTAGAAGAGCTCGAGTAATAAACCTCAAATCATATAAAAAATCATCTCGAGTATAAGAATTCAATATCTAAAAAAATTAATATAAAATATAATAATTAAAAAATATATGTTTTAAGCTAATATCCATATTGATTGAAGTATTTTTCAACATACACATCTTGAAAACCACTCTTAAATAACTTTTTTAATAGCTTTTTTAACATTATTATTCCATGTTTGGCCTCTCATTCTACTATTGGTTTGTGTCCTTAGATCTTAAATAAATTCATTTGAAATATCAAAAATTAGCAACACATGTATATGTGCCTGTAATAATTCTATTTCTGTCAGTCTAACAATTGGGCTCCTCCCAACTGGTCTGCCAATAGAAAGAATGGTTATTTATTTCCCATGTAATTGATATTGAGTCAATATGACATCACATCAAACTCAATTGAATAATATTTTAGTATCATGAATGTATCTAGAAAAAAAGTTAATATGCCCCTCTTCTAAATATCATTCTGAATTAGAGCCTTCAGGTTGAGATTTTGTTTCATGTATGATTTCAGATTCCCATGACATCTGTGAAAATGAAATAAATAACATATTTTTGTACTTGATGAAGTGTCATAGTTTTATTAACAGAAATAATAATATATATATATAGTACGTATCAATTTTATATATCCATTGATAATGTATGGGGACTCATAATTTATCTTCCTCAACTAAATACATAGTTTAATACATCATGACAGTAAAAAAATAAGGAAATATCATTTCTATTACACAATATGTAAATACAAATCACTCCAGAAGGATGTCAATATAATATGGTTAAAGTGTTTTCTAACATAGTTTTATGAATAATGGGAAAACCTGGAGTAAAACAGCAGAAATCGTTTCAGGTAATAATGTATGAAATTCCAACGGTAGTAACTATTTTATTTGAATATGGGGACTGATAATTTTGAATACATGTGACCTATTATGCTTTTTTTCAACAAACCATGGGATGTTACTTGAGTACCCCTCATATACCATCACATGTTTTAAAAATCAAATGAATATATCTTTATCCCTATTTCATATTTCCAAAGGTTGAAACATCATACATTCCATTCCCATCTTTCCAGATACTATGATTTATGTTCAATGCTTATAATTTATTCCAAGCATTGAGATGATCCTTAAATTTTCCATTCTCATTATGATATGTGAGGATAATACTTTCAAAATTGTTTTTGTCAATGTTCATAACATCAAGATTATGTGACCGAAAATTAAATTACCAATACCAATGTTTGATGAATAAACATTCTCTTCCTTTTTTGGCATTCTGATTTCACTTGATGATTCACTTAAAACTCGTTTCCCACTATCATTCAAATGATGCACCTCCCAAATTCTGTTTCAAAACATCCATGTTAAGCCAATATTACATAACATGTTAAAAACTACGGACGAGTTTTATGATCAATAAAAAATTTAATTTTGACTTTGTCATCCAAAATCAATGAGATGCCATGATAAATGTTGAATGAATTAAGAAGCCCAATTTTATACTATGAGGTAGTCCATTGGCCTAAATATCATAGTTAAAAATAGGACAATAAAAACCAATGTAAGTGTTCCAACGATCTAAATTCCCAATTCCAAGGAACTCACTAATGGTCCACATTAGAGAAGCTTTCATTCTAGAAATTTTTCTAGATGATGCATCATATGTATCAATATAATTTCCCCATAAATCCTACAATTATTCAATTAAATTCTATAAGTATACATCAATTTTATTTCCAGGAATTTTTTTTCTAGTAATAATTGTAAAATTTCTAAATTTTTTTTTTCATACACATCCATTAAGGATGATTATAAAGGACCAAAACCACTGAAAACATTATATAACTGGTGATCAAAGTCCCTAATGGGTTGAATCTGTTGGCAGTTAGTCAAAATAAAACATTCATCCTAAAAGATGATAAATATGGTTGAAATGATTCAAATATATTCTACGATTATAAATATATTGGATGTCAAATTAACCCATCATTGGTATTAACTACAGAATTAAACTTCTTGTGTTTTGTGGTTTTTTAGATGATTGATCATTGAAATTGAGGGTTTAAAGTATAGTAACACAAAACATCTGTAGGTGTGTTCCATTACTTATTCATTATTGTAGTATATTGATTCACACATCCAACACCACCCCTTGACTAACATCTGGATGAATAAAATTTTTCAATTTGGTCTTCTTGATTCATGTCTATAATAAATCAAACAATCATTTGGATAAGCGTGTATTTTATTCATAATTCATACCATGCACGTTAAATTTCATTCATATTATAAAAATAATCATGAATATTTTCTTTAGTAAATTTATCAATGCACAATTACAATATCATGGACTTTATCTGAGTTGTAATTAAACATAGGAATTTTATATGGTACAACTTCAATTGAAAATATGGTTTTGAATATTTCAAACATATAATATAAAACTCTGGATTTACATTTTCAAATAACCCATTAAATACATTATTCTAATCAATGATTTTTAACTTACATTAAACACCATTGAATCAAGAGGAGGATCCAATGATATGTTTTGTTCTGGATCTAGTATTCCAATATTCTAAAATATCTCTAGTCAATTTTTTATTTCTAGCACCCCTAATTAGTTGATTGATTAATTTTGATGTTGATTTTTGTGTCTTACAATTTTGTATGAATCCTTTATAAGGTTTTTAATTTAATTCTCCATTGTCATCCAATTTTGGATCTCATTCTATCAATTAACATCAGTTCGCTAACATTATGTAATGTTAAATTATCCATGCCAAACCAAATTAAATAATTTCCTGGGAGTTGTTCAATATAATGTGTTCCTAACCTTAAAATATATTCAATAGTCTCCTAAATTTACATTTTGGACTTAGATATATTATTCTCCATGAACATATCGATTGGAAGATGAAAAATCTAAGAACTTCTCTGAATACTTAGCACACTGAAGTGTGTTTCTAGGTAATGTGATTCATGTTTTATCAATATATATCACAATGTAAAAACATATTATTATAAAATATTTAAACACATAATTATTACTAAATAAGAAAAGAGATACATGGAAATGAAAAATCCAAAAATCAATTAGTTAAAAGAAGATTAATATAAGAATATTTTTATAAGTTCTATAGGGTATTCCACTTAATGATTCACAAGAATTGCTAGTGGTGGGGGCCTCGTGAACAAATCAATCAAATTTCTAATTTAACAAATTAATTTCGGTTAGACATCATTGAATTTATTATATAGGTTACTAGATATTATTATACAACATTTTTGTTATTAAATTCTAATGTTATCTTATTTTAGTTACATAATACTAAGTAAATTATGTTTTTATATAATTCCATTCTCTAAAAAATATCTCTATAGAAATAAATAGTCAAATATCATTAATGTAGGTTCTATGATTAAATTCATAAATAAATATAAATTTCATCTATAAATTCATAACTTCACTGATAGGTTTTCTAAATATCCTTAATTACCATCTCCAATATTATTAATAAAACCTTAAAATTAAAAGACAGATATAAATTCCACAAAAAATTTCTTTACATCATTAATATTTCCACTATAAAATCTTAAATCAAACTGTGATAACAAAATCTAAAACAACTGATTTAGTTGAATGTACCACCTATAAAACTAAAAAAGATATTTCTATAAACCATCATATTACAAACCATGAATCTAAATAAATTTAAAACAAATATATCTTCTCATAAGTCATTTTAATCTCATATATAAAATACACAATCTCATTTATTTTAGTAACATCAATGCCTATAATATCATAGAATATTATAATCCTTATAATCACATTAAAAATTATAAATACTAATGGTAAAGAATTAAAAATATCTAAAAAAAGTTATACCCTAAAAAAACTAATATATTCAATTTTTACCTAATTTACTATATAATTTAAAATAAAATCATTCATATCATACATCCCCCAGAATATCTCATAACATATCAATAAGAAAAAGTAATATCAATAATATTTGAGAGAAAATCATGGTTTACACCAATACATGTATTATATCATTAATTGAAACTCTAATAGTGCTTTATTAATAGAATTTTCCTCAATCTTACATAAAATGGATTTATATGAAATTTATCTTACTCAGGTCCCTATATGGTGCCTTTATAACCATTAAAATCAATTATGGGTGCTCGTATTAGGATACAAATGACAAACGAAATATTCTAAATAATAATAGAAGATTTCACATGAAAATATACTAAATGAAATGATAAATTGACATTTTTAATTTATAAAAATAGTTATAATTTTTTGGAATACATAAATTAAAAATTCATGTCCTTAGTATAAGTGTACAATTATAAATACCATTTCTTGACTTCTATCCAATATATTCACCCATAAATTTGTACTATGTGAAACATTATTTAACTACTCATATATGTTAATTGAAGATAATGTTTTGGCATAATAATGTGACATCCACCACATCTAATATTTGTTTTATTACTCCATATATAGCACTATAATAAATAAATAACTATTTATAAACCCAAAACCATTTATTTAATAATAATTATCCATAATTTATCGAGGTGATCAAATTGATTCACCTAAACATACACACAAAAATCACTATTTTTATGTCACAAATCCAAATAAGTAATTTTCTTATTATTATTAGAATATACCAAATAAATAGATAGTTATTAAGATGTTAAATATTATATAGAAATAAAAACATTTTATAGAAGTACTAAAAATAGTTAAACATGCATAATGATTCATATCAAGAATTAAGGAACCTCATAAATTTTTTATTAATTAATTTAGAAATAAATTTCAAGGCTAACATTGTCATAACCATTTATGAAAAATATAATTAATAAAACGTAATAATATATTAAAAATAGGTAAAATAAGAAACTATCCAAATTTTAGAAAAAAACCATCTGTAAAAAACAATTTATTTGAAGTACCAAAATATATATGAAAAATATTACATTAAAATTTGTAAAATAAAATTAGAAAACATGTTAAATCACTGAAACCCATTTAGAAAACACATTATTAGCATAAACTGGTTATATAGGTGTAGATGATTGAGACCAGTGATCCATTAAACAATCAACGATCTCTCCATGTCTTGGAAGTACTAGACACAATCCTATAATCCATAATTAAATATTTATTAGTAAACTAACACAAAGATCCAACTTCCATAAGAAGAGTAAAAAATACCTTATGAAACACATGAAGATAAATTAAAGATGAATCTAGAGACCATAAATTGAAAAACAACTTATTCTATAACAAAAAATATCAATAATATAATCCCAACTATATGGAAATACTTAGGTGGTCCATTGAGAAAAATCATCACTGGCAGGGTAAGGGGCGGTAGTGACATGAAAGGGTCAGAGACGAAGGGGGCCAGTAGTGGGGAGGTGATTGAGGGGAGAAGAGTCATTGACAATTTCAAGAAGTGAGGGCTCGATTTCTCTAGATCATGACTGTGGGGCCTGAGGGTGGGGGTGAGGGGGTGTTGGCGGTGGGGATCTGTAAGGTGGTGTTGTTGGGGAAGGGGGTTTCAGGGACTCCAGATCCGAATATGGTGTTGGTGGGGTGATGGGGTGTCATCGGCTTCATATTGGGTTCGAAATATAGGGGTTAATACTTGGGAGGCTCGGGGGCTTTGGGTTGTTATGTTTGGTTTGAGGGGGATTAGTGGGTTTCAGGAATAAGATTAAAATTTAAAATAATGTAAAAGTTTTTTCTATGTTTTTCAAAAACCACCTCTATATTATTTACATGAAATTTAGTGTCTGTTTTACAAACCTCTGCTATACAACAGTCTCTAATTTCTATTTTGTTGTCGTGAATGGTGGTTGAATTAGAAAACATATGGAGTATAATAAATTATATAAGTAAAATTAAATAAAATTATTAAAAGAAATTACATCTAACTTGTTGTGGTCTATTTTATATGTCTCTTAACATCATGGAAGATTAGTGATTGAGTACTTCTATACACCCCTAAGGGTAATGAAGGGATTGATAAAGATTATTTTGGAAGGGTTTTGGATCTTTTAGGTGAGATTGGAGTGAAATTCCAATTGAATAGATAGGGCATATTTGTACTAGAATAGAAGGGTATTTTTTGAATAAATTATTGAATAAAATACTATATACATATTCAACCTTGTAATAGAGAATGTTTGACATAATGAATCATTTATCAGTTAGATACAATGGTTTTATGACATTAACCCAACTTATATAAAAATTGTATTTATTTAAGAAGGAATGTGAAAATAATAAAAAAATTGTAATTTTAAGAGAACACATTTGACCTCATATTTTTCAAAATACTCATTATCATTATAAATTAGGTATAATGTTATTAAATGATGAATTTATAATATAAATTTTTTTCTTCTTATATAACCATTCTAATGTTTATTAACTCATTTATGCATCATTATTATGTTAAAAAAAGACATCATTTCTAAAAAATATATTTTTACAAAATAAGTAAAAATGAAGTATTTCAAAAAAATCCCATAAATTACTATTGGAATATTTCTGCATGCAGAATGAAAAAAAGGAATTCAATTCATCAAAATAATTTTCAATCAATGGTAATATATGCAATGACCAAAAATTTTATCAATTAAATTTCTCTTCTTATAGTTATTTTTATATAGTTTAAATTACATAAATTAACTTATATAATATATTACAATGATTATAAATGGTGAATGTATAAAATATGAGGTATTTCTAGATGTCAAGGAACCTATAACAATGTATTAGTAACAAGATCCTAGAAAAAGTAATGTGCCCATTATGAATATTAATATAACCAATAGTATAATAACATTACATATGAATGTATAAATTAAAATTGCATATCGTATAAATAAACTATGATATATTTATATATTTTTATATGTAGAAAATGCTTTTAAGATAATTAATTAAGTGTTTTTATTTCTATAAGTCATAAATATCGAATTATAATTTTATAATTAATATAATTATTTAAAATAATTTTTTCATAAAATAGATCACTAAATTAATAATTTTTTGTCTTATGATTATAATAAAATTTTCTGTGAATTTGATTAATTTTTCAATGTATCATAAAAAGAGTTATAATATTAAAACTGATATTTATTGATAAAATGAGGATTTTAGTTAAAATTTAAATTTATCATATTTAAAAAATTTCATTCATAAAACTGTATTAGTTTCCTAAATTATATATGAAAAATAATGGTTAGGGATAATTTTTCAGATTTTTCTAAATAGATGATTTTTTGGTAAATAAAGATGTATGTTAATTTACAATATTTAATAAATAAATGAGTTATTGAGTCATATATATGATATATCGATGATTTAAGATAATAATATCAAAATATAATTCATTATTTTTATATGTTTGTTGATAATTTTCAAATGATTCATAGTCGGTATCCAAAATAATAATCAAATTAATAATCCATTTGAAAACAACCCTACCCGACTATAAGTACCACCTCTCACCACATCTTCTGCTCACACATTTCAAGCCTTGTATCTTATCCAATTTCGGACAAATCCAATTCCTTATTCAAATCCACATATCTATGATCCATTGATATCTTCAAATGACCAAACCCTTTTCCATATGGAGGTTCTCAAGGAGGATAAAATCAAGAGGTAAAATCATCTTTATTTTCTTTTTAACTTCTTTATTATTATAATATCCTCAATTACAACTACCTAATAGGCATGATAAATCTAGTAACATTTATGTTCTATAATTTTATTCCATTAATGGAATAAATCATCTTCTAATCTCTTCCCTAAATCAATTATTCCAAAAAATGAAAATATAATCTGTGGGGTGCTAAATTACCACCACCAATGGATTATTCCATTCCATTTTTTTATGAATTATTTCAAGGATAGACATAAAACTAAAATTATTGTAAAATTATATAGTATTATAAAATTTATAAAAAAATTTAGTTTTGAAACTAGTATATATTCATGATTTTAATTAATGAAACAATTATATTTTGTGGTGATCGAAGAACCTCCAAAATAATCTAAATACTTATCACAATTATATTATCAAATTATTCATCCGAACAATTTATAAAAAAAGAATTTATATTAAAAATTTATATAGTAGATGATAATTTATAAATTATAATTTTAGTTCTCCATAATTATTCTCATTTTATATGAACCACTCTACTCTTATACATGTAAACCAATCATGAAAACCAAGGAATAGAAAACTCTTGAATGACATAATTAAATCTTATAACTAAAAAAATGTCAATAATTAAACCTAATACAATTATATAAAATAAATATATATAGTAAAGGATATGAATAGATAAATTAAATAATTAATTTCATTATACATTACATTAATCACTATTGCATAACACTCTTGGAAAAAATGTAAAGGTTTCATTTCTAAGTTCCATTTTCATTCAGGTTATGTTTTCTCTTTATATTATCCAACGTAATTATTAATTGTTTTAATATAACTATAATTTATTATATTATTTTTCAAACTTATTTATCTAAATAATTTCAACTTAATTTTATGTGGTAAATCAATATTTTATACATTTTCCTTTTAAACTTATCTCGATAAGAAATCCCTATTAAAATGAACATCTCGTTTTCTTACCCATTTTCATGTACCATCCATGATATGTATTAGGAAACCAGTAGTTTTATAAAACCTCTAATTTTTTCATGATAAAACTATATTTTTTAATTTTTTTTCTATAAAAAAATCATGACATGTATAAATGAATTTTCCAAACGAACTCTTCTATTCAATGTAAAAAAGGGTATTTCTCTTAAAAATTCGTTGATTATTTTTTTATAGTATTTTCAACTATGTCAAAACATTTTATGAATATTATATTAAATTGATATTGACCTATTATTATTTTCATATACCATATTTTATTAAATGTTTTATGATCACATTGACTATGAATGTGTTACTTTGATAAAATTTACCATATTTCTATGAATAGTTATAGATTATACTTGATGATTCAGGAAATTTATTTATATTTCATATCTATATGTTTTTTATGTATAGCCCAATTAATATTAATAATTCACTAGTCTTATTAAATGACAAGTGGGTCCTTATTTAACTCCTCAATACTTCGGTAGGTCTCATGGGACAAAACAGAAATTGATTTTGGCTGTGTCTTTAACCATTTTTTTCAGATGTATTGGACGGTACCACGATATTATTTTTATGAAGTACAGAATTAAAAATTAAAAAATTATTATATTTCTAATTGATAATCCATGTGATAATTAGACTCACATAATACCCATGGTTAAGATTTATTCTAATTCCATTACTAACATGGAATTAATTATTCAACTTTTATTTTTTTCCATGTTATGGTCAGGATTAGTTTTTAATGGTATGTGTTTATATACATTCACTATATCTTATTGTTTAAATTATCTTCCAATGTATTTATTACCCAAAATGTGAACCCTAGGACACCAATTTCATGGGATTTTATTGGTCGGAGTGGACACTAAAGAGGGGGGGTGAATTGAGTTCCAATTAAAATTTCTGTTAAAACATTTTCTAGTTAAAAATCCCCCAATTTATAAAATATGTTAAACTGTAGTGAATTTATATAGATAGTAAATGTTCACTTATCTTATAAAAGATTGATTATGTCTTATTTAGTTTAACCACAAGATCAAAATAACTTTTGAAACTAATCTACTGATTTACAATAAGTGTAAACACTTGCTAATATAACTATCAAAGTAGCTTCAAAATAATTTTGTATTTTGAAGTAATAGCAGTGGAATAAATATAATATATGTCATATACATTAAACTTAATTAAAAGATGCACAACAGATATAACAAGAGGTTCAGTCTCAAGCCAAGACTTAGTCCTCTCAAATATATATAAGAATTTGATCCACACCATAGATCGGGGTTAACAACAGTTTTACAAAAACTGTCCAGGTCCAAGACCTCTACCACTGTTATTCGTGGGAAACAAAACAACAAAAAATCCGTTATTCAGGTCACACACGACCTCTACCACTATCCCAGTGGGAAATAAAAGATGTAAGAGTTTGAGTGAGGATTTACAGATCCTCCAGGTAAAGTTCAGGAGACAGTGTGTGCGTAAAAATACAGAAGATAACACACACTTCTCGAAAAGTAAATAAAGAATCACATAGCAGAGATGTAGAGTTTAGAAATGGCTCTAGTGATTTTCAATGTAGCTATGGACTCTTTGGATGGAGAAAGAATGCTTCGGAGTCCTTCTCTGGTTTTTCTGTTAAAAAAAGAGTGTCGTAGTTCAACTTGTGTTCTACAGTCTCTTGATTTGTCGTGTGTTCTTCAGAAATGTAGGATTTCATATATGGAACTTCTTTGAGAATCGTGCAATGTGTCTTTCACAGTTGTGCTCTGGATTGTTCTTTTGTTCAGTACAGAGCTCGCATGTATTATAGTATATGTGTCGAGACGTTTCAAGTGCGTGTGTGTTCTCTAATGCAGCTCAATCTTCTTTATATTCCATGAGCTCTGGCAGTAGGAATGATTCCCTTTTCATATGTATGAGATACGATTTCCTGTCAGGCCAACAACTTACATTAAATAACATTAATTGCATTAAAAAAACAAATAGACCATTAGCATCATTTAAAAAAATATTGACAAAATCTTAAGAAACGGTGTCACAGTGATCATGGAAACAGTGTCTTCTTCACGGTGTCTGGTCACGGTGAGTCCTTCACGGTGTCTGGGTTACGGTGAGTGGTCAGGGTGTCTGGTCACAGTGAGTCCTTCACGGTGAGTCCTTCACGGTGTCTGGGTTATGGTTATTGGTCACGATGTTTGGTCACGGTGTCTGGTTATAGTGTCTGGTCACGGTGTCTGGTCACGGTGTCTGGTCACGGTGAGTCCTTCACGGTGTCTCCATACTTAGACAAAAAAATCTGTATTTGGACTAAGACAGTGATATGCAGAATATGAGTTAAGGATAATCATTAAAGATAATATATGATATAATTTTGATTATGCATAAATCTTGTAAAGAGTAATTAACATCCATAAGATTTGTTATTATAAAAACTTGATATGCACCTATTGTTGAGTTTGAACAGCATTAGAAAGATGTGCACTGAGGATCAAGATTAATTAACAGTAATGAGATTTGTGATTATTAAAACATGATTAATACATGAGTAGTCCATCAATCTCCCCCTTTTTGATGATCACAAATCATATATAGGCATAATAGAAAAGACATGGAATATTAAAGTTACTAGCATAGTGAAAACATTATAGAATAGATACTTGCAGTTTTTCTCCCCCATTTATACTATTATAGAACCGATACTTGTACGTTTTTCTCCCCCTTTTGGGATTATCAAAAAGTAGTGAAAAGGAAATTAAATGCGGCAGTTGTCATTAAATAAAGGATCCATAATACAAAGTACAAGAGAAGTACAAACTGTAAAAAAGAAATGACATCCCATCAAAAATAAAAATAGTCGGTAAACTCTTTAGGGATCCATTTTTGTTTTTCCTTTATCAGCAGTAGGAGCTGGTGCTGAATTAGAAGAAAACATAGAAGAGGTACCAAACAAGGTTAAGGGTAAACCTTCAAAAACAGATGGAGCCAAAGTAGGAGAAGTAGAAGATCTAGGCTTAGGTTGGTCAAGAATGACTGGCCGGATTTGAGAAAGGGCTTGGCTAACAGTCATGGTAGTTGATGCTAAGGTAGGTAGTCCAGGTCTAAGGGGTTTAGAAGCTAGAGAAACTATAAAGGTACTCTGCACATGAAGATACGGATTCAAAATATTGATGAAATCTGTAATTATTCCACCACCATACTTCATAGCCTTTTCAAAATCATCCTTATTCTCCAGATATCTGTCCAACAATCTGGTGAACTCTGAATGTTTTTGAACTTGAGCTTTAAAAGCATGAGTCACTGGAGGGATTCTCATATTTTCCACAAGATATGTAAAGTGATCTTTCATGTCACTTTTAGAGGAAAACCGGGAAAGATACAAATATATTTTCTTAGAGATCTCTTTTTGATCATCATTCGCTATCTTTGAATGAATTCTAACCAAGTCCAATGCTCTATCACTGTTCTTAATCACTTCTGACAAAGAAGATAGATCCAAGCCACTGAAGGAATTCTGTAATTATTCATTAAATATGAATCTCAGAAGAGAATCATCCAATGAAGGTGTGGAGGTCTGACTAGAAGCAGGTGAATCCTTGACAGCTACGGTTAGAACTTTGAGCTTTTTCAGAACATTTCGCAGACATCCAGTGTAATAATCTGTAAGCTTATTCAGAGTTTCCACAAGATCTCTCATGCATTCCAGCATCTTCGTGTGCCTTTTTCCAATCTTTTCATCAAAAGATAGTAGGTAAGGATGAACTTGAGACACAATCTCCTAGAATTGAGGGAATCAGAAGACTCATGAGAAAAAGCAGCAAGTGCAGGGGAAGAAACAGGAGCAGGCTCTGATCTCACAGACAGCTCATTCTGCAGACTTTCTACAATACTTTTCAGATTTGCAACTTCAGCACTCAGCTGCTTATTCTCTACTCGAACATCTTGAATTTCTCGGATCATCCTTGGTTGAATATGCAAGATAATATTTTCCAAGAGAATTGATGCATCTTCTTGACTTAATTGAGTCACTGGGCGAGGTTGAGTGGAGACAATTTTCTCAAAACCAGCTAACAAAGTCTCGCCAAAAACTTTCAAATCATCTTTGGTTACAAAATAATGAAGCTCAGGTAAGGATACAAGTAAAGGGAGTGGTTTAAATTCTGATTAAGGGTCAGAGTCATCTTCAGACTCAGATTCTGATCCCGATTGATGTTGGGGCTCTGGTTTTGGTTCTGAATGAGCTAAGGACTTCAGTTGAAACGGAGAAGAAAGATCCATTCTAGTTGCAGTCACTTTCTGTGACTCATTCACATCATAAAAGCTTGGAAACTCATACCGAGAGTGTACATAGAAAGTGACAGAAGGTTGAGAAGCTTCACCAGATCCATCTTCCACAATATCAAGATTTCGAGTTTCCTCCCCCTCAACTTGTGCTTCCCTTCCAGATTCTTGAGGTTCAGGAACATGGACAAGATCCACAGGATCATCCCTAATCTCTTCTGCAAATTTTTTCCTTTCCAACTAAAAGGAAATTTCCATTCTTTCTTTAGTAGATGGAATAATCTCAGGAACTGATTGTTCCACTGGATAAGATTCCATACTTGCTTCTCTCTCAACAGAAAGAGTCTCTTCAACAAAAACATTCTAAAAGGTTGCTTGATATTCAGAACAAGGAAAAAATAATTTCCTTGCAGCATTGGGATGAGCTTCTTCCTCATGGAGAACAACTGAAGGATCCTCAGTCCTTTCCTTTTCAACAACAACTTCCTCACCTTGATGTATTTCAGCAGGGATAACAGCAGTGATAATAATAGGGATAACACACCTTTCATCTTCAACAGGAACGGTTTCCATTGGATATATTACATATTCTTCTCTAGGTGGAACTTCAACTCTTAATTCTTCTTGTTCTTCTTCTTCTAAGTAATCATCCACTTCATCTGGTTCTAAAACAGGATCATCTAGGTTATTAGGCCTTCTTGTATTGTCAACAGGATTAATCTTTTTATACAGTTGATCACAATCCTCAACCCATTGCTTTTTCCAGGTATTCCAGAAAATCTTCATCCTTCTGATGATAGGCATGGATAGGCAGAAATCAATGTCCTCTAGTTTTTCTTCATTCGTTCCAACCATTCCTTTTGATACTAACATGGCTGAAATCATCCTTGAATAAAACAGGAAGGTGGATTTGGAAGTTACATTGATCAGCTCACAGATATGGTGGATAACATACATACACAGATTGATCATTTGGCCATTCTTCAACAGGTGTATCAGGAACACATCCAGATACTTCATCACAGCAAAAACTCCTTTTCTTGGACTAACCAAATTCTGAAATAAATTGAATAAAATTCTTTTCTCCCCATCCAGTTCAGCAGCTATGTCCCTTCACTTGGTTCCATTTGCAGTTAGATTTTCCAAAGCGGTTTCTAGGTCAAAGATGTCTGTTGTTGGAGGAGGGTCTCTTTGGTAACCTTCACACACTCCTTCATGTGGAATTATTAGGCATGCATCCCACAACATTGAAGATAAAGAGCACTTCTATCCATTGATCCAACTGGTCACCAAAAAGCTTTCTCCAAACTCAAAAGAGAACTTCACATACTGATAGAATTGAGAGACAAGCCTCGATTAAATCGGTCTATTCTGTCCAGTGAACCATTCAAGCCATCCTTGTTATTTTAAATCATAGAAAAATAACGATCTTTTAGACAGAAAACATTCAGGGAAAACCTCCTTTTCTGGTACAATGGTACGGCTTACCAGGTTTGGGTTTAGAGGTCCTTTGAGAGCTATCCTCGGTATCCTCCGTTGTTTCTTAGAGCGGCACTTCTCAGACGAGGGAGAAGATGGACGCTTCATCCTTGGCATTCACAAAAGGATCGGATGAGATGGAAGAGAAGTTTCAAGAGAGAATTCGGGTAAGGTGTCGAATGAAACCCTTAAGTTTTATCATTTGGGAATGTCAAACGTCATAAAAACACAAACCCGGGAAATCAAATAACGGTGAAATAAAAATTACCGCGATACGGGTAAAAAATAAAATAAAAATTATCATACTTCTCACGGTGAGACAGAAAACTAGCCATCACGGTGAGACAGTTTATAGTCATCACGGTGAGACAGTGAGCAGTTTATATAGTCACGGTGAGACAGTGAGTTGTCAGACCATGAGTATAAAACAATAACATAGAAACAGTAAGTATAAAACCGTAAAGTAAAGTACAGTAAAGTATTAAACATTAAGATCGGTAAGATATTCATTTGTGGTTAATCATACAAAGATCATGTATGATGTAGTCTAATATTTCATAATTTAATGGTTTAGTGAATATATCAGCTTGTTGATATTTAGTACCAATGAATTCCAAAGTGATATACCCTTTTTGATAATGATCCCTCAAAAAGAGATGTCTTACATCAATATGTTTTGTCCTAGAATGCGAAACAAGATTCTTATAAATATTAATAGCACTTTTGTTGTCATGATTTATTGAGACATGTATGAATTGATATGCATAGTCTAGTAATGTGTGTTTCATCCAAAAAATTTATGTACAATAACTTCCAGCAGCTATGTATTCAGCTTCTGCAGTTGACAATGCAACTAAATTTTGTTTCATACTACACAATGATACTAGTGACATTCCTAAAAGATGACATGTTCCAGAGGTGTTTTTTCTATCTAGCTTATATCCAGAAAAGTCAGCATCAGAATAACTAACTAGTTCAAATGATTGTCCCTTGGGATAGAACAGTCCTAAATTGGGAGTATGCTTGAAGTATTTGAAAATTCTCTTTACATCATTTAAATGTGACTCTTTAGGGTTTTATTGAAAACGATCACACATACACACTCTAAACATAATATCAGAATGACTGGAATTCAGGTAGAGTAGACTTCCAATCATTCCTCTATAAGTGGTTTGATCAATAGATTTACCATTTTCATCAAGATCCAACTTACAGGTTGTACTCATGGGAGTGTCACTACTTTTTGTGCTATCCAATCCAAAACGTTTTAAAATATTTCTAGTATATTTACTTTGAGTTAAAATAATTCCATCATCATTTTGAAAAATTTGATAACCAAGAAAGAATTTAAGTTCACCCATTAAACTCATTTCAAATTCATTTTGCATCATTTTTTAAAAATTAGTACATAAAGAATTTATAGAAGATCCAAAGATAATATCATCAACATAAATTTGTACTACTAACACATCATTAGAAATTTGTTTTATAAAAAGAGTAGGATAATCTATTCCTTTTATAAAACCTTTAGAAATTAGAAAAGTACCTAATTTATCATACCAATCTCTTGGAGCTTGCTTTAAACCATATAAATCTTTTGATAGTTTGAAAATATGATTTGGAAAATGAGGGTTTGAAAAACCAGGTGGTTGTTCAACAAAAACATCCTCATCAATATATCCATTTAAGAATGCACTCCTGACATCCATTTGATATAGTTTGAAATTTAGATGTGCAGCATAAGAAAGTAAAATCCTAATAGATTTTAATCTGGCTTCTAGAGAAAAAGTCTCCTCATAGTCAATACCTTCTTCTTGACTACAGCCTTGTGCAACTAGTCTAGCTTTATTTCTAACTATTTTTCCGGATTCATCTACTTTATTTATAAACACCCATTTTGTGCCTATTGTGAAAGTGTCCTTAGGTCATTCAACAAGATTCCAAACTTTATTTCTTTCAAACTGATTGAGTTCTTCTTTCATAGAAATTACCCAAAATCCATCATTAATAGCATCATCAATTTTTAGGTTCCAGCTGTGACAAGAAGGCTTGATGTTCAACCTGATTTCTAAGAGAAGCTCTAGTTTGTGTCCCTCTATCAAGATTTCCTAAAACAGTATCTAAAGGATGATTCTTCAGAATTCTATTTGATCTAGTAAAGGTAGGGATAGAAATTTGAGGTTCATCTATAGGTTGGGAATCAACAGAAGCAGGTTCTGGAAAATTTCCAGAATTGGACATTTTAACTATAGGTCCACTTTCTTTATCATTAAGGTTCGAAACAGAGAGATCATATTCAAGAATTTAAAGAGAGGTTTTAGACTCATGTGGATCAGTTTCATCAAACTTTATGTGAACAGATTCATCCACACACTTGGATCTCTTATTGAAAACTCTACACTCTTTACTAGAGACAGAATAACCTAGGAAAATGCCTTCATCACTCTTGGATGCAAACTTGTCAATTTTATCTTTGGTATTAAGAATAAAGACTTTGTATCAAAATACATTGAAGTAGATAACATTAGGTTTCCTATGGTTCCACAACTCATAAGGGGTCCTCTTAAGAATATGTCTGATTAAGACTCTATTGATAATATAACAAGCTGTATTTTCAGCTTCAGCCCAAAAATAAACAGGTAGGGCATACTCATTAACCATATTTATAGCAATTTCTTGCAGGGTTCTATTCCTTCTTTCTACTACACCATTCTGCTGGAGAGTCCTAGGGGTAGAGAAATTGTGACTATAGCCATTGTGTGAGCAGTAAGATTCAAATTCATGATTCTCAAACTCACGGCCATGATCACTTCTCAGAGTTTTAATCTTAAGTCCACTAAGATATTCTACAGATTTGGAATATTTAACATAGTAAGAACAAGCTTCACTTTTGTGAGCTAGAAAATATACCAAAGTATATCTAGAAAAGTCATCTACTAAGACATAGACATAGTGCTTCCCATTTAAGGTAGAGACTCTAGATGGTCCAAAAAAATCCATGTGAACCAACTCGAGAGGATGAGAAGTTGACACTTCTTTCTTTGGTTTGAAAGAGATTTTTTGTTGCTTTCCCTTTTGACAAGGATTACAAACTTTTTCATTTGGAAACTCAAGATTGGGTAGGTCTCTAACTAAGTTCTTCCTAGTAAGCTTTCTAAGTGAGTGTATATTGTCCTGTCCTAATCTTCTGTGCCAAAGCCAAGACTCTTTATGAAAAGCATTTAAAAAATTAATATTATACTTAGCTAAAGAATTTAAATCAACAGCATAAAGATTTTCATTTCTCAGGGCAGAAAATACTAAAACATTTTTAGAATAAAAAACATTGCAATAATTATTTTCAAATTTAACCTTAAAACCATCATCACATAACTGAGAAATACTTAACCGATTATATTTAAGTCTATAAACAAATAATACTTTAAAAATTAATACTAAGTCAGTGTTACCAATCTTGTCTAAGACGATGATTTTCCCTTTAGAATTATCACCAAATGTGACCAAACCTCCATCAATCCTGACTAAGCTTTTAAATCATGAGAAGTCTCCAGACATATGTCTTGAACATCCACTGTCCAAGTTCCAGGTCTTCCTACAGGATCTCTTTAAGAAGGTTTCCTAAAAATCAGATTTAGATAGGAAATTATTTTGGTACCCAGATCTTCTTGGGTGCAGACAGGTTACCTATCAAATCTTTTGGTACCCAAATTTGTCTTATGGGTCTCATGAAAGTTTTAGAATCAACAGACATTGAATGATAAACCTTATTAGATCCATAACGATGAATATAACTATTTGAAGAATATAAATGTCCAGAACATGAATTAGTAGCATTATGTCTAGATTTAGGAATAAATCTATTCTTAGTAAACTTGTCTATGTCCAAGTTTCTAGCCTATTCTAGTAGTTTATTTTGGTGAAACTTGATTTCCTAGCGTTTGAGTTGGTGTATCCTTTCCATTTTTTAATTTCTCTAAATTTTTTTTGAGTTTCTCATTAGATAATTTCAGTTCACTGTTTTCTTTAAGAAACCGAGCATTCTTTTCCATTTCAATACCAAGATCAGATATATGTTTAACCATTAAAGCATACTGTTTCATTAAACATTTGTATTTGTCTTTCACCTCATTACAGTTTTCTTCTAACATATCATAATATTCAAATAGTTCAGATTTTAATATGTTATCAGAGTCAGTAACATCTCCAGAATAATAAGAATTTAAAGCAGGAGTTTCATATGTTACCTCAGAAGTGTTTTTCATAAAACACATGTTTGCCTTATTTCTGTGTTCAGTTTCAGAAACATCAGATTTAGTGGAGGTATCCTCAGAAGTGCTCCAAGTAGCCTTCATATACTTTTTGTACTTACTGTCCTTGTAATCATATTTCTTCTTGAATTTTCGCTTTGGGCAATTTTCTTTAATATGTCCTTTTCTATTGCACTCCTAACAGACAACTTCATTACTTTTATCTGGATTTTTCCAATCCTTCTTCCAATGTTCCTTATTGTCATACATTCCTTTGTAATTTTATTTGATGAAGAATTTCTTTTTCCTATAAAACTTCTTAAACCTTCTGGCAATGTGAGCCATTTTAGCATCACTATCAGAATCACTTTCACTGTCTTCACAGCTTGAACTCTCGTTTATAGCATGAAGTTTATCCTTATCCTTGTTCTTTGAAGTTGAATATTTGAAAGCAACATACTTTCTTCTAGTTTCATCTTCTTCTTCTTTGTTCACCTTGAGTTCTTCCTCATACATCATAAGCTTACCAATGAGTTCTTTAACAGGTAGATAAGCAATGTCGCATGACTCTCTGATTGAAACAGATGTGCCTCTCCATCGGTCTGGTAAACATATCAAGATTCTCATAATTTGTTCCATTGCTGGAACAACTTTTCCAAGTGAATTCATTGTATTGACTATCTCATTAAACCTGAGATACATGTCAGAAATAGGTTCATCAGTTTTCATTTTAAAATTATCATATTTAATAATATAAGTAGTATAGTCTCATTTCCTTAACATTGGTTGTTCCTTCATGAGAAATGCCCAAGGTATCCCAAATTTCAAAAGCAGTTTTACACACAGAAATTCTGTTAAACTCTTCATCTCCTAAAGCACAGTACAGAGCATTCATGTCTTTACAATTATTATTGTAAGCAGTCTTTCTAGGTTCATCCCAAGTAGATATAGCAGTAGTGGGAAGTTTATATTCTGATTCTATGTCAGTCTATATATCAAAACCTATGCTTTCTAAATGAATTATTATTTTAAGTTTACACTGAGCATAGTTGGTACCATTGAAGAAAGATGGCATGTTAGTAGCAGCACCCTATAGTCTATTATCCATAACTAGATTTTAGAAAGACAATTTAATGAGATAAAAATTTAGAACTAACATAAATTTAAGATCATTAAAGATGCAACTAAAATCAAAGTTGAAAAAAAGAGTATTTCAAAAACCATTGAACAAAAAAAACTAATCCTCTGATACCGAATTTTGGGCGGAGTGGACACTCAAGAGGGGGGGGGGTGAATTGAGTTCCAATTAAAATTTCTGTTAAAACATTGTCTAGTTAAAAATCCCCCGATTTATAAAATAAGTTAAACTGTAGTGAATTTATACAGATTGTAAATGTTCACTCAGCTTCTCAAAGATTGATTAGGTCTCAGTTAGTTTAACCACAAGATCAAACTAACATTTGAAACTAATCTACTAATTTACAATAAGTGTAAACACTTTCTAATCTAACTATCAAAGTAGCTTCAAAATAATTTTGTATTTTAAAGTAATAGCAGCAGAATAAATATAATATATGTCGTATACATTTAACTTAATTAAAAGATGCACAGAAGATATAACAAGAGTTTCAGTCTCAAGCCGAGACTTAGTCCTCTCAAATATATATAAGAATTTGATCCACACCCTGGATCAGGGTTAACAATAGTTTTACAAAAATAGTCCAGGTCCAAGACCTATACCACTGTTATTCGTGGGAAACAAAACAACAACAAATCAGTTGTTTTGGTCACACATGACCTCTGCCACTATCCCAGTGGAAAATAAAAGATGTAAGAGTTTGAGTAAGGATTTACAGATCCTCCAATTAAAGTTTAGGAGATAGTGTGTGTGTAAAAATACAGAAGATGACACACACTGCTCTAAAAGTAAATAAAGAATCACAGAATAGAGATGTAGAGTTTAGAAATGGCTCTAGTGATTTTCAATGTAGCTCTAGACTTGTTGGATTGAGTAGGAATGCTTCGGAGTCCTTCTCTGGTTTTTCTGTTGAAAAACAGAATGTCGTAGTTCAGCTTGTGTTCTACAGTCTCTTGATTCGTCGTGTGTTCTTCAGAAATGTAGGATTTCATTTATGGAACTTCTTTGAGAATCGTGCAATGTGTTTTTCATAGTTGTGCTACTGATTGTTCTTCTGTTCAGTATAGAGATTGCATGTATTGTCGTATATGTGTCGAGACGTGTCAAGCACGCATGTGTTCTCTAATACAGCTCAATATTATTTATATTAAACGAGCTCCGGTAGTAGGAATGGTTCCCTTTTCATAGGTATGAGATACGATTTCCTATCATTCCAACAACTAACATTAAATAACATTAACTGCATTAAAAACAACAAATATGACCATTAACATCATTTAAAATAATATTGACAAAAGCTAAAGAAACAGTGTCACAGTGATCATGGAAACGGTGTCTTATTCACGGTGTCTGATCACGGTGTCTAGTAATGGTGATTCCTTCATGGTGTCTGGGTTACGGTGAGTGGTCACGGTGTCTAGTCATTGTGAGTCCTTCACGGTGAGTCCTTTACGCTGTCTGGGTTACGGTTAGTGGTCACGGTGTCTGGTCACGGTGTCTGGTCACGGTGTCTGGTCATGGTGTCTGGTCATGGTGTCTGGTCACGGTGAGTCCTTCACGGTGTCTCCATACATAGACAAAAAAATCTGTATTTGGACTAAGACAGTGATATGCAGAATATGTGTTAAGGTTAATCATTAGAGATAATATATGAGAGAATTTTGATTATGTATAAAACATATAAAGAGTAATTAACATCCATAATATTTGTTATTATAAAAACATGATATCCACCTATTGTTGAGTTTGAAGAGAATTAGCAAGATGTGCACTGATGATCAAGATTAATTAACAGTAATGAGATTTGTGATTTTTAAAACAAGAATAACACATCAGGAGTCCAATAGATTTATTTTCCCCCAGGATGCGAATATGTACATTATGAATGACATGAAGGAATAATATAAGAGTTATGGATGTTTGTAATGATGATGATATGTTTTTTCTATCATGTTGTATTGTAAAACATGTGTACGTATATGACTTCCAAAATCTACTAAACTATTCATTCATTAGGGATGTGATCTCTTCTTCATTGTACCAATGTAATAATGTAAGGAAACAATGAAAGGAAACTGTGGTTGGGGTCATTATAGTTGGTATAAAAGGAAGATTAGTGGAAAAAAGAGATATTGGATTTTAAAAACATGATTAGGGGAAAACTGTAATATAAACATTGAGGATAAACTTATAAAGACATCATATAATTTTATTAATGTTGAGATTTTGTGTATCTTCATTGAAATACATCTATTTCTAGATTCACATGTGGATGAGGTTTATGAACATTTATACCTAAGGGTAAAAACTCTAACAAGGTGTCTCGGGCCAGATTTGGGGGAACCTAGTACATGACAACGGGACATACTGTGCACCTTTTTTGACACTCCCTTGGGTTATTATTAGTATAATTTCATTTAATTTGTAAACCATTATGAAATATTTTAATGTAAACATGTACCCAAATAAACCATGGGTATGATTATGATATTATATATGAAAAAATTTCCAATTTATGTTAATTTTTATGGTCATATGAAAATTATTAATTATGATTCAAAAGATAATTTAGTCTATTATATTATTTAGAAATGGTTACAAATAGAAGTTGTAATACCCCGTAATTCCATATAAATTTTTTCAGAATAAAATTATATTATTTTGAGACCAGGCTCTGAGACAGCATGTAATTCCAAGGCCCGGAGTGGCTATAATGTATTTTTGAAATATTTTTGAGGCTCATTAAATTATCATGCTAGAAGGATTTTTCTAACATTTAATCCAATGTTGGGATAAAGAAATCTGTTGGCACTATTGAACTCATATTCTTAGAATTCACCTAGGAAAGGACAAATTTTGGCCGGTGCATACCATCAATGGAAGTTAGTTATTAGCTTTAAATAAAATAATTAAGTGACAACTAATTTGTTTTCAAATACATATAAGTCATAAATTGTAACTCACTTTGGAAATACCAGAGTACTATTGAACTCATGAGGTCATGTTTACCTTAGGTATAGATTAACTTCGATTTACACAGTTAAAGGGTGAAATATAGTTTTTAGGCATTTCTTAAGAATAATTAAAATAAAATATACTCAATTATTTTATATTTATTTTGTTCTTCTGAAATTGTAGTAGAAAAATAGTGTTTTATCTCAATGAAACTGAAATGTTATTTCATAAATGAAACAACGTAACAGAACTACAATACAATGGTAACCGAAAAGTGTTTCCTCCATTACTGTTTTAACTATGGGGTGCGCCTTTGACACATTGGTAGAAACACTATGAATCTATGAAGGATCACTGTTGATGAAGGAAAAATGAAAATAAAAAATGACCGGACCACTCCCCCTCCTCTTTATGAGATCCATCCATCGATGATGGATTGGGGACCCTCATAGACGAACCGCCTTCAGTGAAAAATTCTTCCAGTAATCGAACTCCAACAAGGTAGGGTGTCTTGTGATTGATTCTTGCTTCCCCGTTCATACCTTCTAAACAAAAAACGTTGTTCAACCCTTAAATAGGTTGATCTGTGGGTGAGTTATTTTTAAAAGTGGGCTGTTTTATCTCAAATATTGCATGAAGTTTATTTTTTGATGGAACCATAATATCATAGTACCATGTTTCAAAAACACTAACGTGGAGGAATCCGGATGACACAATCAAGGCCCCAATTCCTCCATCATTGGGAGTTCTTGTGATCTTCATGAATTCACCTCTGAATCAGGGGCATGGAATCCTCGAGCCCTTTCTGGGAGGAAGATGACTTGAGAAGTCTGGGGGTGCTGATGGTTCAAGAAACGGACCAGCGATGTGGACCTTGTAGTCCATGGAAGATATAGCTGGCAGCGGTAGCTGCGGGTGGGTGGTGGTGTGCCACGAAATTGTTTCAAGGAAGCGGTCATGGATCACTAGGGTCACAATGGTGTGATAGGGGATATCGATATGAAGGACCGTAGCTGGTGGAGAGTGACACAACCACCTGATCACATCGGAGGAGCCGCCAGTTGTATGCACAAGAACGCAGTCCAGGTGGGACTTTGTACAGGACAATAGGGAGCCTAGACTCAGACGGATGTGTGGATTCATGAACTGAATGCCTTCTAGCATCCAGGTTGAAGGAGAGATGACCAATATATTAGGCTAGAAGAATGTGGGATGGGATTCCCATTGGGCAAGGTTGAATCTCCACCAAGTCAAATCGGGGCTGGGTCGGAAGTCCCTGGTCAGGTCAGGTCAGTCTTTCTATTTCGTCTTTGAACCATACTAAACCGATCCCTTTTTGAAAAAATAGTCATTATATTCAAAAATTACGCCATATGCATAATCTGATTGTGGAATTTGAACCCTCGTGAAGAGGGACATCTTTCAGTATGGTCTACGGAGGCATTCAAGGAAGTTTAAAATCAATGACTGTCTTGAGGAGTGGATTCTCCAAGTATGGATATATGATAAGAAGCCATATGTGGTCTAGCTACAAGAGTCTTTTTGTGAAATAGTAATGAAGATTTATGTGTGTACCTTCTATTAGTGGCCTTGTGTGGAATAGGTATAATTATCCCTATTTGGACAAGCTATGATGGCCTCTGTGGGAGAGACTCTATGTGACCCAGTAGACTCATAGTGGGGAGAGTCCCTATGTTACCAAGAAGACCCATGGTAATCATTACTGATTAGTACCTCAGCAGTCCCAGGTGTTTGGTGTTATGAATGAAAGTCTTGCTTTCCAAGCATTAGACTATGCCTATGTGAGCTAAAAATACCTTGTAAATACATTCAATTGTGGTCGTTCCCTTGTGTTTTGAGGTCCTAAATGATTATTATGTTACTCGCCCCAACATGAGAACTTCTCACACATGTTGTTTCTAGTGCACTTGATAGGCTCTTTGATAGGTACTTTGGTGGTCTGGGACCAGGAAGTTCCAAGTGAGATACGACATATAGGACACACTTATACAGTGTTCGGTAGCCACTCCCTGCATACCCTATAATTGGGGTTCTTCTACTTATATCCTTTTAGAGATCATTTGTACATTACTGTTTTTAGTTTTTGTCTTGTTGGGTTTTTATTCATCCCATTTGACTTAAATCTTGTTCCCTTAGTCTATGGTTGTTTTAGAGTCATGCAAGTTTTTCATTTTCATCCTTTTTGGATGTGGATGTGTGTGCCTGCATACCGGTATTCGGTAAAATTCCACCCAATCATGGGATAAGGACTTCAGTGTTATTCTCTGGCCCCTGTCCTTTAGGAGGTGTGATGGGGGTAGTCACGGAACAGGCCCTGTGGGATGGGTCAGGACATGGTGGAATCAAAGGAGGTCATTTCTACCTTAAAGAAAGAGAGTCTGTCATTTTGTTTTGGGGAAATAGGGTTGAAGGTTTTGAGTTTGAATTTCATGTTTGGGGAGTCTAGTGTTGATAAATCAGGCGATATATCCATACAGCAGAACCCTAAATTCTTATTTATGACTTGTTACATGAATCCACTGCTTTCATGTATCATATTGGAATTGAGAGTCATATTATGTTCTTCTTGAATCATTGTCTGCTCACAAGGTATAATCTATTGAATATGGTACATTATGATCTATTTCAAGATGCTTCCACATAAAGATCCATCCAGGACTCTCATGCATGATAGTGAGGATAGTCCGCCTAGCGGTGAGGCATCAGTTTAGAGACCAATGCTAGAGAAAGACCTAACGGGTCATGCACTAGTGTTACCACCACCCCATGATCAGCATTTTCTTTCGGTGATACTGGTAGAGGAAACACGTTGGCTCAGTGCCTTTCACATGTTCTAGAGGTAGAGACCTCCAATGTTCATGGGTGAGACTAACCCCCAGGGGGAAGAGGATTGGCTCGAGGTGGTGACAGGAGTCTTCTGACTAGTGATGAAACCTCTTGACTAGATGGAAATAATAGAAGCGAGCCTTCATCAAGGCTTGGTTGGGAGATGGTGTTGATTTTTGATTTAGACACATGATTAGGTGACCCTCACAAAGGAAAACATTGAGCTCTTATTCAGGGTGTAGTTCTTCCCATCAATGTTGCACTCTGTGCCCATACAATAGCTAATACACCTAGAGATGGGTAGCATCACAGTAGTAGAGTACTCAACAAGATTCACCGAAAATTATCGATACTCTACAAACATGGTGCGACAACCATTCTTCATGGCTCAAGCCTTTGATCAAGGACTACCCTATGAGAATTGGGTGTCAACGGTGTCACTCATCATTCCTACCCTTTTTGGAGTTCGAGAGAGGGCCAAATTGTAGAGAGCTTCCGGGTAGAGCAGGTGCCAGTAGTTGGAGCCACCAGTAGACACCATGCAAAATATTCTTTAGTGGAGGGTAGTAGGTAGTAGGAATGAGGACCCAAGCATGTCAAGACATTCAGGGAGGACCCCAGGATACAGTCTTAGTAGTGTGGGGCTCCAAGAGTAGAGGGATTCAGTAGGGGCTAGGTTGTGCCTCTCATGTAGCGGGCATGGACACATGGCTCGGGATTGCACGACTCTCCGCAGAAACGATCATAAAACGATTGAGGTACTATCAATTAATAGGTATAGATTCAATTGAGTTGGTTTGTGGGGAAACGAATGGGGTATGATAGTATGAAGAGTAGCATATGGTGGGAGAAGGTTCAAGGTGCTACCACCAACACCCCCATGTTGTTAGCCACGGTCTATGGGTGCCAATGGGAATGGGCGGGCTCAAAATCAGTTGATAGAGATCTATGACCACAGATCTCCAGAGATGTTTAGAGGTATGTTATGTGTCTTATCCACTGTATATGTAGTTATAATGAACATAAGTTCCAGTCACGTTTTACATACCACATACCTTTATCAGAGCTCAAAGATTCTGTTAGATATTTTTGCTGGATCCTTATGATCAGAGACTTCAATAGGAGGGGATTCGATGATTACACACTGGTGTCGGTAGTGTGATCTTATCCATTGAAGTGAGTGTTTTGGCTGGGATTTCATAGTAGTGATGTCGAGGCCATACAATATTATTATTTTAATGGACTGGTTATCCACAGTATATGCTTATATTTATTGTTTTAGGTGCAGAGTGTAGTGTACCTGTGAAGATGGAACCATGTTATCTTTTATCGTAGAAAAGGGCATGACTGAAACACATGATGAATCCTCTTTAAGAAGGTTTCAGTAAATCATTCTCATGTTTTCTATCCTCACCCAAGGTGCTATGGACGAGGAGAGTCCATGGTACCATGTAGTGGTGGATGAGTGTAAGGATGTATTCCCCATGAATGTTCTAGGATTACCTCCTCACATGGTGGTCAACATCTGCATCAACTTGTACCCCAAGACAACATACATATCTACACCTACATATCATATGGCTCTCGCAGATATTTGCGATCTAAGGGAGCAGTTGGAGGACCTACTGAGTAAGGGGTTCTTAATGCCCAGGGCTTCACCATGGACAACCCGTTGTTGTTTTCCAAGAAGGTGGATGGATTAATGGGGATATCCATGCAATATAGGCACCAAAATTAGGTGTATCTGAAGAATAAATATCCAATTTCAAGGATTAATGACCTCTTTGATTAGCTGAAGAGGGGGAGGTGGCTCTCGAAGAAAGACCACAAGTCTGGATATCATTAGTTTCACATACAAGATTATGATGTACCAAAGACAACCATTAGATATTGGTGTGGCCACTATGAGTCCCTTGTGATGCTGTTTGACATGATAAACCCCCCAGAAGTGTACATGGAACTCATGAACATGAACATGATGCCTTATTTAGACAGGATTATAGTGGTCCTTATTGATGACATCATGGTTTACTCAGCTTTAGAGGTGGAGCAAGCAACACATATACATATAGTCCAAGATACTCTTGATCACCAACTGTATAGAAACCTATAGACGTTCTAGTTATGGAATCATGAGATCCACTTTTTGGGACACATCATCATATAGTATGGTGTTGTAGTGGATCAGGTGACAATAGAGGCAATGCTTTCTTGGCTTCCACCCATGAGTGTGACTAAACAGAGGAGTTTCTTGGGTTTTTGTGGATACTACTAGAGGTTTCTGACTGACTTTCCCAGTGTAAAAACACACTAATCATATTTGAAATAAAAGGTAAAAATATTTTAATGGATGGATATGTTCCAGAAGAATTTATAGAAGATCATGAAGATACTGATGAGTGCTCCTATCTTGTGGTTTCCAGAGGAAGGCGTTGGATTTGAAATTGTCTACGACATGTATAGGACTAGACTGGGATGCTTGCTCATTCAAGTATAAGCAGTTAATTCTTATGGTTTGTGACAGTCGTGGGAACATGGGAAGAACTACATGACCCATGACGCTAGGCTATAAGTATTAGTATTTTCTCTAAAGCCATGGTGGCACTATTTGATGGGTATGTAATTTATCGTCTACTATATCCGTAAAAGTATTAGGTATATATTATAACTGAATTACTTGAACATGAGGTACCGGTGATGGAATTTTTTCATTTGGGATAATGATTTTGATATAGTGTATACTCATGGTAAGAGGAATGTAGTGGTAGAGACACTCAGTAGAAGATTTGGGTTGCATTTTCGGAGGGAGGCATCTGAGCCGTTGTTTGCGATGTAGATATCCATCATGGATGATGATTGTACTCATACCTTCTATTTATTGATGTCACTACCCCACTATTATAGTTAGTTAGGGAGTCCCATCTCAAAGATGTCGATTGCGAGGCCTGAAGTGCTCATTTACCCATAGAAAATGCACTTTATGGAATTTTGATATGTGGGGAGCATGTAAGTTTATTAAATGGGTGTTCAGTAGTACCAGTGGAATTTAAATATGAGGTTTGGGGGGAGTTTCATACCTTCTATTTGGTGGTACATCATAGAGTGGAAAATAAGTACCAGGATATCTGATTTCATTACTGTTGGCCAAGGGTGAAGAAAGAGGAGGCATAGTATGTTTCACAGTGCCTCACTTGTCTGAAAGTGAAGGATGAGAATCAGGTTACATCATGCCAGGACTAAAAACTTGAGGTACCAGAGTGGAAGTGGGATGGTATCTCGAGGGACTTCATGATTGGATTTCCACACACATCCAGGGGACATCATACTATATAGGTGATCATTGACCGACTCTCCAAGTTATCTAACTTACAACCCATTTGAGAGTAGGGTATAATAGAGAGATTTGGATACCTCATTGGGTAGGATATTGTTTTACTCTATGGAGTCCCATCTACGATTGTATCACATCATAATGCACACTTTACATCCTTGTTGTGGAAGGGATTGGTAGATGCTTTAGGAATCATATGCGCTTTAACATGGGATTTCACCCACTTATTTATGGTAAGATAGAGAAGACCATGCAAACCATTGGAGACATTTTTTCTTCTTAAAACCTAGATTTTGGTCACAGTTGGGAGGGGCACTTACTGTTTGTGGAGTTTTCGTACAACAAAAGATAGTACTCCACCATTGGCATGGCACTGTTCGAGGTACTATACGAAGAACCATACATGTCACCGTTATTTTGGAAAGACTTGGAGGAGTCAGCACTCATGGGTCCAATGATGATACAAGATACCACTGAAAAGGTGCAGGTCATATGAGAGTGAATGAAGAATACACAGTGCTGATAGAAGCCTTATTCTAATAGAAGACGAGGACCCCTGATGGTCGAGGAGGGGGACTACATATTCTTATGAGTCTATCCGTCAGGATGGATACAATGATTTAGCTGAGACAACATATTATCTAAGAGGTTCATTAGACCTTTATTGATACTAAAAACTGTAGGAGAGGTGGAATATCACTTCGTTCCACCACCATAGTTAGAGAGGTTTCACAAACTCTTCTGCGTATCCCAACTGGGGAGATAAATGCATTACCCTTGTCATGTCATTGGTCATGGTTATCTAGATATTGATGATGGGGAGGCATTAATGGAGTTCCCAATGGAGATAGAGGATCTACATGATAGGATCCTTAGTGGATGGTTGATTCCTATAGTTCATGTTCATTAGCAGTATGATAATATCTAGGAGAGAACGTGAGAGCGGGAAATTCATATTCATTCTTAGTAACCGCATTTGTTTAATTATTCTTCCTATTGGAATATGATAACATAAATACCTAAAATGGGGGAGTAATGTAATACCCTAGAATTAAATGTAATTTTTTTTAAAAATTAAATAGGATTATTTTCAGACCAGGCTCAAATAAGTCTTGTAATTCCAAAGGCCAAGAGTGGTCATGACATATTTTTGAACTATTTTTCAGGTTCAAAAAATAATCATGTGAGTGGGCTTTTGTAAGTGTTATCCCAGTGCATGGATCACAAATCTGAGGGAAAATTTGAAATAAGACTTTTGGGATTCTCCTAAAAAGGGCCTAACATTTGCCGGCATGGGCCAACAGTGGGTGTTAGTTATTGGGCGTAAATATAATAAACTTGCAATTATTTTGTTTTCAAATAATTATAACTCCTAAATAGTAACTCGGATTGTAAATATGATATTACCGTTGAGTTGGTGAAGGTGTGTTTCCCCTATGAAAATCTTAACCATGATTGGCATGAGTTGAGGGTGAAAGATAGATTTCATATTTTTAAATAAATATTAAAATAAAATAAACATGACTAATTTATTTTTATTTTGAACATTTTAAATTGTTTGCACAAAATGACATTTTAAATCAAAGAAATAGAGAATCTATTTTATAAATTAAATAGCATAACAACACTACAATATAACTTTAATGGAAAAGTGTTTCCTCCTTTAATGTTTTAACTTGGGGTCAATCTTTGACACGTTTGGAGAAACACTCAAAATCACTAAAGGATCGCTATCGAAGAATGATGAAAGAGGTTTTCCAGTGACATGAGAACTACCCCTCTTATTTAATAGATCCCTCCCTCAACAAAAAATTGGAATACTTCATGGAAGAATCTCTTTTAAAAATATATTCTTCCTGTGATTGAACATAAACTGCTATGGTGTCTTGTGATATATACTATTTCCCCGTTATTTCTTTCTAAACAATGAACATGGGAAAACCCACAAATAGTTTGATCTGTGGGTCATTTGTTCTTGTCATAGGGTTGATTTTTCTTATATATTTATTCAGTTTTATTTCTGGATAGAACATTAATGTCCTCTTACCGTGTTTCAAAAATCTATTACGGAGGAATCCGTTCGACAGGAACAACGCCCCGATTCCTCCATCTTGGGGTTTTTGTGATCTTCATGATCACACCTCCAAATCAGCAGAAAGATAACCTCGAGGGTATATCAGAGAGCATGATGACCATATAAGTATGAGGGTGAATAATTTTTCAGAAATAGACCATCAGAGAAGACCTATTGGACCACATAAGATATCGTCGGCATGTCGGCGCTAACGGTGGTCATATGCGGGTGGCGGCACGCTGAGGTGGAGGCTGGGTTTTGGGTCTTGACAGTGCTGCAGGGGCCTCGGGTACAAAGGTTGATGGCCGGTGGATATCGAAGCAGCCCATGACATGCGATGGAACATGGTCCTGCAAGGAACAGGTGTGGGATATGAGGTAGCTTACATCAACCGGTCGTGTAGAAGCACATGCTGGATGACTCCAGGCATTCGAGATGAAGGTGATATGGTCTGTAGAGTGGGATGGAAGGAGGTAGAGTGGGTTACTTAGTGAGTTGTACTTGTCAGATCTGGACTGAGTTGGACTCTAGGAAGACCTGGGTCGTGTCGGATGATTTGGGTCTGGTAGAACTGGACCCTGACCCGACCGCCCCCTTTTAAGAAAAGACATTCATATCATTGAAACTGTATGCCATATTGATGAGTCGTTTACGGAATTAGAACCCTCACAATGAGGATGTTATTTTGGAATGATATATGTAAGATTTAGTTCATTTATAAATCCTATGAATGGCTTATGGAGTTTATTCTCCCAGAAACAAACACACAATGTGTGAGAATCTGGCACCTGGATGAGATATGAAGACTGCAGATGAGCAGGTCTAAGTGACATAGTTGGCCTATATTATAAGAAGACCTATGTGTACTTGGTACAAGTGGCACTATGTGAACCAGCTATAAGTGGATCTTTGTGAACTATCTATAAATAGTCATGTGTTGACCAGCTATAAGTGGCCTTATGTGGACCAACTATGACGGCCTAAGTGGGGAACGACACTTTATGACCTGACATAACTATGATGGGGAGTAGCTCTTGGTGACTCAAGAGACCCATGTTACTAAGTAGGGATTAGTACCTTATTATTCCAAGGTGTTCAATGTTACGAATGATAGTTTTACATCCCATAATTTATATTATACCTACGTGATATAACAATAACTTGTGCATACTCTCCATTGTGGTATTTTCCTTTTTTCAGGTTCCTTACTGACTGTTTTGTTACTCACCCCTTCACGGGCTCCTCCCACAAGTGTGGTGTCTGGTGTAGTCGACAGACACTTCGAAAAAGTCCTTGGTGTGCCAGGTCAAGATGGTGCCTAGTGAGATACGTCATGCAAGACCCACTTCTACAGCTTCCAGTAGCCACTCCATGCCTACCATATGAATAGAGTTCATATTCCGATGACCTTTCAGAGATCTTTTATACTATCCTATTATTAATTTTTCTATTTTTGGGTTTGTATTCAAAACCATTTGACATACAACTTTTAACTTAACTCTGTTGTTGTTTTAGTGGAATTCATGTTTTTTTCCTTTTCATGCTATTGGGACTTGGTTGTTTGTGTGTGCGAATAGTTACTCAGTAAAATGCCTCCCACTCATTGGATAATGACATTGTTTCTAGTCAACAACCCCAAGCCTTTAAGAGGTGGTCTTGGGGTAGTCACGACATTGGAACCAAGGGACAATTCATGATATAATGAATATAAATGGTGTCAATGCACTAATTATATGTAGGTATTTCCTTCATTTGAAATATAATGACAATTGAACTAGAGCTACAACTAATTTTGAGCAACTAATAACAATATTGGGACAACTGAATCACCTTATGATCAGTAGTCTTAATTGTATGGAGAATACTAATACACAATTTATAGGTGAAATGTTACGTCACATTATGTGACCACAACCTCTATCATTCAATGGGTCAAAAAAAACCCATATATAGAATAGCATTTGATATGTTCCTTAGAGAAGATATTTCTCACTATTAGATATAATGAAATTGAGAAGAATATCTTGATATTTTGTCGACTCTCTCGAGATGATTATCAATGGTGGCCATTGATTCAAAAAAAAATTGGAGGAAGAAATTAAAAAATTACAATGGAATGATATTATGGAACTTTTCCTTGAAACATATTTCCCTGGAGAACAATGAACAGAAATGGAGCTGCATTTCTTGAGTCTGAAACAAAAAAAAATATGAAAATGTTGTGAAGTATGAAGAAAATTTTAAATTGTAATCAAGATATACCATGGACTATAATTTTAATCCAACGAGAAATATTGACCATTTTTTTAGAGTCATTCCTTCGAAGGGAAATGCTATCCCAATATTTCACAACATATGAATATATAGTATCACATGTAATAAAGATAGATATATAATTATCTAAGACATATGAAATTAATTTATAACATGGGAAGAAGAGGGTGGTGTAGGAAAGAATGGATTAACTGAAGAATAATTAGGGGAGTTTTCTAATGTATGATACTTTTGGAAGGAAACACCATAATTCCTTATTAAAATGTAAAGGAGTATATTACAAGGGTAGAGAAAAAGGTCACCAACACCATAATATAGAGGGAAAGAAATAATATACCAGTCATCAATTACACAATTTTTAGGGGATGAGACAATATGAAAATGATTTTACTATCCATCGAAGAAACATACCAATTAAAATGTTAAGGGAGAAAGGTTAGGATAATGTAATAACGAATATGGAGGTTGAAGTTCTTAATGATGTGGTGGAAGGTAATTGAATTGTTTTCATCAAACATATCAAATGTTTTATTTGACTTTGGATAAAAAATTCTTTTCTATCATCCCATTTTTTCCAGAAAATTACTCATTTCTCATTGGATTTAGTAATGTATTTTTAGTCAAAACACCTAAGGGAAGTATCATTACAATAATGACGTGTCAGTAAGTCCCCATTTTGATACTTAAATATTCCTTAGTTGAAAACCTAATAATTGTATCTAATTTTTATTTTCATATAATCCTTCCTATGGAATGACTTTAAAATTATGATGTGAAATAATATTTCAAGAAGAAATAAGTTACAATTTGTGAGGAAGTTGAAGAATCTCTTATCATTAGAGAAGAAACATTATCGTCTCATTCTCATCTAGGTCCACCTCTAGTATCTCATCAAAATGAAATTACAAGGGAGGCAGAGAAAACATCATCTATTGATCTTCAAATAGAAAATTTAATGATTTTGAAAGAATGAATTGATCTATTTCTAGACGATTTACTTATACATCCTCTATAATGGGATGTTTAGTTCTATGTTTATTTAATTCATACTATTGGTCGGAGTGGATACTCATGAGAGGGTGAATTGGGTTCCAATTAAATATTTCTGTTAAAAATATGTCTATTAAAATCCCCCAAAATAAATAACAAGCTAAACTGTAGAGAATTTGTAATACAGTAAAGGGTAAGTTAGGTTCTCAAGAGATTGATTAGTTCTTAGTTATTCTAATATGAAGATTAGATTACCTTTTGAAACTAAACTAATTATTTACAATAAATAAAAACACTTTCTAGGTTAACTTTTAGAGTTACATTAAAATAGATTTTAAATTAAAGTACTTAGAAGAAAAATATTCAATATAGTTTAACACAAAATAAACAAGCAGAACAGTTTTAACCAGGAGGTTCAGTCTGAAGCCGTGACATAGTCCTATGAAAAAGATTATATAAACTCTGATCCACACACTGGATCTGGGTTTACAACAGTACACAAACTGGCCAGGTACTAAGTCCTCTACCACAGTTCTTCGTGGGAAAAACAAAACAATAACACACAGGCTATCCAGGTCACACATGACCTCTACCACTATCCACAGTGGGATATAAGAGTGTAAAGGAAATATTAGGTGAGGATTTAGAAATCCCCCAGTTTAGCACAGGAGACAGAGTGTATTAAAAAATATAGAGCACACTCTGCTCAATATGTAAATTAATGAAACACAATAGAGCTAAACAAATAAAGATTATTTCAGAGTGCTCTATGAATTTTGAGTAAAGCTCTGGACTCCTTGGATTGAATGCAGATAAAGCTTTGAGTCCCTCTCTAGTTTTTGGTCAGGAAAAATAGAGTGTCATTTTTGTATTGGACTTTATGGTCCAGGTTGATCAGCTTGATCAGGTTGAGCATAAGTGAACTCGTTAAACTCTTTTCCCCGTGGGTGATCAGGTTCTACAAATTCTGAATGTATCCTTCCTTCTTCATCTATGCATGTATATTCTTGTGTATCTCCAAATGGTTTTTTCATATGTGCATGGAAAGACTGATCGTTGTTTCTATTTGTACTATCTCATTGCTTTAGAGGTTCTCTTTATAATACTTCAGCTTCAGTAATGGGAATTATTACTTCTTTACAGGTATGTAGTACATTTTCCTGACATGCCAACAAATATCATTAATTAATAGAATATGAATTAAAAACATCAAATATGATCGTTTCTAAATAAAAAAATAGAAATAGGGTTTAGAGAAACTGTGACCGGTTTCCATCGGTTTCTCCTGGTATCAGTGACCTTCTAACGGTGGAAATGAGTCAGTATGTCTTGTGTGGGTAACTGTTACTTTTTATAAATATAACTCTATGTATCGGTAGCTCTTTCCATCGGTAGATTCTGTTATCAGTAGCTCTTTTGTACTGGTGACATTCTTGTATCCGAAGACTTTGTAGCGGTAGCCGTCTATTTGTATCAACAGAGTTGTATCGGTAGCTCTCTGTCAGTGTCTTTATGTATTGGTGGACTTTGTCCATCTATATCAGTGGAATTCAAATCGGTAGTTGTATGTCTGTCTGTTTGTATCGGTATCTTGTATCAGTAACTATGTATACACCAATGGAATTACTCTATCAGAAGGTATGTATCAGTCGACTTGTGCATACCGGTAGAATTATTCTATCTGTAGCTCAGGTGAAACGGTGACTATCTACATACCAGTGACCTTATCCATATCGGTAGACATTTGTATGGATGTACTTAGCCTTATCGGTAGCTGTTGTGCATACCAGTTGACTTACTCTATCAATAGTTGTTCTATAAAAAACATATCCATATTGAGTTACAATTATTTCAAAGCATGTATATACATAGATAAACATTAATTAACATATATCAATGAATATTTTTATATTCTTGTCAGCATAATTTAACGTATAGATAGGATTATAAATACATATTAAAACATATTTGAGATTATCAAAATAGGTGAGGTCAACAATCTCCCCCTTTTTGATAATCACAAATTATGTTATTATAATCCAAAATAATCATCAATATATCAGTATAAGATACACTAAGTTTGACATTTTCAAATGTATCATAGAATATAGTATTACATGAAAATGTATTAGAGGTATGAAACAACTGTATAAAACAAATATACCAGAGGAATAATTGTATTATGGTAATATTATATTTTGCTTATATTTCTCATATTTCTCTCCCTTATATAAATTAAGCTGTATTATGATCATTTATCCCCCCCCCTCCGTATATATTATTTCCCCGCCATTGTGATTAGAAAAAAGATGGAAAGAAAGGATGAGAGAAGGAACATAATGTAAGAGAGAATGAGAGAATTTATATAGTTCTTGAATCATAAAAATACATAGAAATACATAATTAAACCAAAAAGAATACAAGTGATTCCTATCAAAGGTCCTAGCCACTAATCAATCTACCCCTAGAATGTGAACATTAGATTTGGCTTTGGTTTCGAATGTAGATTTGGGCTCGATAGCTTTAGTAGAATGCTTGGGAATTCCAGAAAGCACTACTGGAGGTTGAGAAACAGAAACTGTTCCTATCCTCTAGTGGGTACTCCTCAGATTAAACAATGGTGTCATGCTTCAGATAGCTTGAGCCAGTGTCATCTGTGGAATGGAGGCAGACTGAGCAGAGGCAGGCCGAGATATATGTGAGATGATTGTAGTACAGTCCACATGAAAAAATGGAAACAACAGATTCCAAAAGTCCATTATGATCCATCCTCCTCTTTCCATAGTAGAAAAGTGGTCATCCTTGTCCTCTATAAATTTATCTAGAGCTAGATTCAACTCCCTCAGTTTTCATACTTGTTCTATGAAGGCATGAGTGACTGGGGGTAGTTACAGGTTCTCTAATAGAAGCTTGAAATGATCGATCAACTGATGCTTACTGTAGATCCTTTGAAAATAGAAATACACCTTTTATTTGACCTATTTTTGAGAAGCATTGGCCTCTCCCACAAAATTATGAACAATTATCCCTATATCCCTAGTGGTAGTTACCACTTGGGTCAAAGAAGCAGAGTCTATAGAGCCACTGGTAGAAGACTATCCAATTTTTTCTCTAATCATACCTCTTATCTGATCAATATCCAATGAAGACCTGGTAGTACTCAGAGGTGAAATAGTAAAGGCAATTATTTCCTTAAAGTATTTTGTCATCCCACCTATGAGATTTTTCACAAGAGAGTCCTGGGTGATGACATGCTGTTCCATGAAAGTCTTAAATTCCTCAAAAACAGATACCATCTGGCCAACTAATTTTTTTAAAAAACTCCAAGCCTTTTTCTGCTAGATATTTTGAGTTCATATAGGATTCCAGAGAGACAACTGACTTATTTAGAGATTCAAAATCCTCTACCATGCTTAAAATTTGATTCTGTAAGGTCTTGACTTCATTCATCGTCTCTTCTATAATGGTTGAAACAATACATCCACGAGAGAGTTCAAATGATTTTTCCATTTTGCAATGTTCGTTTATAAAATAGCTTTTTAAATCATCAATAGATACAGTCCAAGTCTCCTTCAACTCAACCTTTAAAGATTCAAGATCATCCTTAGTAACTAGATTTTTAGGCACAACTGCAGGTGCTCATTTAGAAAAAAACTATCCAAATAGTCATTCATAATAGATTGAAGGGATGATATCAATGAGGTTTCCATTCTTCTTACCACTTCCACAAATGGGGCATTAAGATTAGACTTCAACTGTTACAAATTAGCTTTTCTAACCACATCCTCAGGTAAAAACTCGGAAATAATATTATAGTTAACTTATGGTGAATTGATGGGTGTCTCATCTTATGAATAAGGATAGTCTAACCCACAAAATGCAAAACCTGGGTCTTCGGTCCAGTGTTCAATCTCACGAGAAGCTAAAATAGTGCCATGTCTGGTAGGATGCTCCACTTCAATGTGTGCATTCTCCTATATATGTATAGAAATAGCACCCTCAGTAGCTCAGTCTTCCTTAGAATAATTCTCCACAACCATTTCCAATTCAACAGTATGAGGCTCCAAAGGAATATGTGTAGCTCTATCTACTTCAACAAGAACAAACTCTATAGGCACAGTAGTACTTCCAATTAATGGACTCAAACTAAATGTGTTCTCCTCTGATTTATCAGAAATATGTTCTCCACTTTCATGGACTTCTTCCTCATTCTCTGGAGTACACTATTCTTCCTCATCAATAGGGTCTTCTTCATTTCTTACACCCAACACTTTTTCCTTTCCAGATGATACAACATCAGAAATAGGAATTAGAGGCAAGTCTAGATCCCTTCCATTAGCTATAGAGGTATCCTCCTATTCAGTATCATCACTATACTGAGGTTCCTCTTAATCAGGTCCTAGACCTAGATCCCTCACATCCTTAGGCCTAGAAGGATGATCCACAGGATTAAACATAACATACAGCTTCCCTTCATCAATGACCCATTCTCTTTTCCACGAATTCCAATTGATCTTCATGTATTTACAAACAGTTCTTATGATTCAAAAATTGATCCTTACCAACATTGTCTCATCCTGAGACTCAGCTACTCCCTTCACTTTGATCATAACCAAAATTAACTTTTCAAAGAATAGGGCATTAGTTTTTGACCTTGTCCAAGTCATATCTTTAATTTGAATCATCAGAATCCTACCTAAATATACCTTGACACCATGTCTCAGAAAATGAAACTAGTAAATATCTTGGTATTTCAGATTTACGAAGTCCCCTCTTCTTGGACTGAGCACGTGTTGGATGAACTTGAACAACAACCGGTTCTCTCCATCCATTTCTATAGCAACTACTTTTCTAGGGGTTCCATGTCCTGTTAGTTCTTCCAAGGCTACTTCATATTCAATGATGTTACTAGTAGGAGGTACTGATTTCGAGAAATACCCAAACTATCATTTATGTGGAACTCTTAGGAACTCATCCCACTCAATAGAAGAAAACGATATTGTTTTTCCATTTACTACTGATATAATTCTATTCTCAACTTCTAATTTCTCAAAATGAACAAACTCATATAATTATTTTACCAGCTTCGGATAATTAGGACCATTGTTATTCAAGAAGCATTCTACACATTTATGATCTTCCAGTACTTCTAGAACTAAAAACATAGTAGTCATCAACCATTCCGCGCATAGCTATTTCTCAAATAATATTTACCTTTGGATGAGATGAGGATTTTTATCTTTCTACAATTAAATTCCACTACTAGACTATCCTTTGAGTCTCTTGGAATTTGGCTCATCATCATTTTCACTGACTGATGGTCTCTTCACTCTTTCCATTCTGCAAATCGTGAGGCATAGGCTTCGAGACCAACGAATGTTTGGAAGCTAAGGTATGAAGGTAAAGGGTTTGAGGTGGATTTAGAGGGGTCAAGACTTATGTTTAATCATTTAGGAATCACAAAATAATTAAAACATAATAAATATAATAAAAACGATAACGATTATGGCGGCTAATGATTCGAAGATTAAAAATAGCACAAACTAACGGTAATACATACTGGTGAGGATTCCTAATGGTGAGTTATTTTTATCGTTGAGGTCCATGAACAGTGAGGTATATCAGTGAGGTCCACTAATAGTGAGGTATATCAGTCAGGTTTTGATTAATGGTGAGGATTAGGCTAATGGTGAGGTTTGGCTAATGGTAAGGTTTGGCTTCTACAATGTTTATCCATCCTAACTCATACATAATGTAATTTAACCAATATGAACTTAAGGGCTTGGTGAAAATGTCAGATAATTGATGTTCAGTACCTATAAATTCAAGAGTAATATCACCCTTTTGGTAATGGTCTCTAAAAAAATGGTTCCTTACATCAATGTGATTAGTCCTGGAGTGAGACACATGATTCTTAGAAATATTGATCTCAATAGTGTTATCACAGTTTATAGATACATATCTATACTGATAATTGTAGTCCAATAAAGTGTGTTTTATCCATAGAATTTGTGAACATCAACTACCAGCAATAATATATTCTACTTCAGTAGTAGAAAATGCAATAGAGTTCTGCTTTTTACTACACCATGATACTATGGACTTACCTAGAATATGACATATTCCAGAATTCCTCTTTCAATCTAACTTGCAAAAAGAAAATTCACCATCTGAATAACTTATTAAATAAAATGATTGTCCTTTTGGATAAAGTAATACTAAGTTGGAAGTATGTTTAAGATATTTTTAAATTAATTTAATATCAAGAAAGTGTGACTCTTTTGGAATAGCTTGAATCCTTGCACACATGCACAGACTAAACATACTATCAGGTCGACTAGCAGTAATATATAGCATACTCCCTATCATACCTCTGTGGCTGGTTTGATCCACTGGTTTTCTAGTTTCATCACCATCCAACTTACAACTAGTACTCATATTTGTATCACTTTCCTTAATACTATCCAAACCAAAACATTTTAAAACATCCTTTGTATATTGGTTTTGATTTAAAATAATACCATTTTCATTTTGAAAAACATTAAATCCTATAAAATATTTGAGTTCTCTCGTTAAACTCATTTCAAATTCAATTTTCTTACTCATTGAAAAATCAATAAACAAAGCATTTTTAGAAGATCTAGAAATAATATCATCAACATAGATTTTCACTATCAAAACATATTTGTAAATTCTTTTATTAATGATAGTTTCATCAGCAATCCATTTAGAAAATCCTTTTGAAATAATAGAATTACTAAGTCTATCATACCAAGCTCGTGGAGCTTGTTTTAAACCATATAAAGCTTTATAATGATTAAAAAATTGATTTGGAAAATATGGATTAGTAAATCCAGGTGGTTGTTCAACAAAAACCTCATCAATTATAAAACCATTTATAAAAGCACTTTTAAAATCCATTTGATATAACATGAAATTCAGATGATCATCATAGACAAGTGGAATCCTAATAGCTTCTAATCTTGATACAGGTGAAAGGGTTTCCTCATAGTCTATTCCTTCCTCTTGACTGTAACCTGATGTAACTAACCTTGCCTTGTTTCTAACTATGTTTCCTAATTCATCAACTTTATTCCTAAAAACCCATTTGGTGAATATGGTCAAAGTGTCCTTAGGTCTTTAAACTAATTCCCAGAATTTTTTTATTTCAAATTTATTTAATTTTTATTGTATAACCATTACCCAAAATTCATCATTTATTGGATGATTGATATATTTATGTTCTAAATTTGAAATAAAGGCGTGATGTTCAACCTGATTTCTTATAGAAGATATATTTTATGTCCCTCTATCAATATTACATACAACAACATCTATAGGATGGTTCTTTAGAATCCTTGTTGATCTATTAAAGGTAGGACTAGAAATTGAAGGTTCTTCTCTATGCTCGGGTTCACCAGAAGCAGATTATAGAATATTTCCAGAACTGGTTGTCTTTACAATAGGTTCAATGATTTTATCACTAAGGTCCAGAATAGATAGATCTTCTTTAAGATTTTCAAGGGAAGACTTAGGTTCATGCAGATCAGTTTCATCAAATTTGACATGTACTGATTCTTCCACACATTTGGTACTTTTGTTAAAGACTCTATAAGATTTACTGGTTATAGATTAACCTATAAAGATTCCATCATCACTTTTAGAAGAAAACTTGTCAATATTATCCTTAGTATTTTGAATAAAGACTTTTCAACCAAAAACTTTTAAGTAACTTACTTTAGGTTTCCTATTATTATACTGTTCATAAGGGGTATTCTTAAGAAAAGATCTAATAAAGACGCTATTTATAATATAACAAGATGTACTGATAGCTTTAGCCTAGAAATAAATAGGTTGGTCATTCTCATTAATCATAGTTCCTGAAATTTCTTATAGGGTTATATTCTTTATTATTGCTACACCATTCTGTTGAGGTGTCTTAGGGAAGATATATTATTACTATAGCCATTATGTGAGAAATAGGTTTGAAAATCATTATTTTCAAACTAACAACCATGATAACTTCTCAGGGTCTTAATATTAAGTCCACTTAGGTTTTCTAAATACTTGTAATATTTCATATTGTAAGAACAAGCTTCACTTTTGTGGGAAAGAAAGTATACCCAAGTGTATCTAGGAAAGTCATCTACTAAGACATAGACATAATGCTTCCAATTTAAACTAGAAACTCTAGAAGGTCCAAAAGATTCCATGTGAACCAATTCGAGAGGTTGAGAAGTTGAAACTTCTTTCATTGATTTCAATTAAACTTTATGTTTCTTTCCCTTTTGACAGGGAGTACAAACTTTGTCTGATGAGAATTTTAGTTGAGGTAGACCTCTAACTAAAATTTTCTTAGTCAGTTTATTAATTGAATGAACATTGTAGTGTTCTAATATTTTGTTCCATTGACAATACTCTATATGAAAATAATTTGAACAAGTAGCCTTTTGTGTGGCTAAATAATGTAAATCTACAACATATACATTTTCATTTCTCAAGGCAGAAAATACCAAAACATTATTAGAATTAAAAACATTATAAGATTCATTTTCAGATTTAATATTGAAACCATCATCACACAATTGATAAATTCTTAACAGGTTCTATTTTAATCCATCAACAAATAATACTTTATAAATTAAGACTGAATCAATGATACCAATCAGGCCTAAGTTGATTATTTTTCCTTTTGAGTTATCACCAAAGGTGACATGTCCTCCATCAACTTGGAGTAAACTTTATGAAAAATGAGTATTATACTATCATATTCCATGAACATCCACAGTCCAGGTACCATATATTCTTATAGGAACTCTTCAGGCAAGTCTCCTACAAAACAAGTTTAAACAGAAAATGATTTTGGTACCTAGATTTTCATGGATCCAGACTGGTTAGCAAACCAGACTTTGGGTACCCAGATTTGTCTAATGGGTCTCATATAATCAATAGATTCAAATGATTTTGAAAGATAAGAATTTTTTGACATATATAACTATGTGAATAGATATTTGAGGCATTGGAATTTCCAAAATTGGAACTAGCAACATACTTTCCAGATTTTGGAATAAATCTATTTTTTTATTATGTCTCTGTCCAGTCTGATAGTCTAAACCAATTGTATATTTCGGTGCCACTTGATTGCCTAGAATTTTTGTAAGAGTGTTATTTCCATTAGTGAATTTCTATAAATCTTTTCTATGTTTCTCATTGTACAATTTATGTTAAGTATTCTCCTTTAACAATTGAGCATTCTTTTCCTTTTTTATACCAAGATTAGATTTAACAGTAGTAGTCAAGGCATACTATTTCTTTAATGACATGTACTTATCTTTCAACTCATTAAAATTGTATTCTAACATATTACAATATTCAAATAACTCTTCACTAGACATGTTTTGAGAATAAGAATCATCTACAGAATAATAATAATTTAAAGCATGAGTATCCAATGTTACCTTAGATGTGTTTATCATGAAACACATATTAGCATATTGAGATTTTTCATCCTGAGTGGAATCATAATCACATGATCTATATTCTGAAGCAGACAAGGGTGATTTAATAGATTTCTTATATTTTCTATCTTTGTAGTCATATTTCTTCTTGAACTTAAATTTTGGACAGTCAGCCTTAATGTTTCCTTTCCTTTTGCATTTATAACACACTATCTCATCATCCTTATCATCTTTCTTCTAATCATTCTTCTAATCACCTCATTGGTCATAATTACCCTTATAATTTGTTTTTCTGAAAAATTTATTCTTTCTATAAAATTTCGTGAATCTCATGGATATTTGAGCCATCTCTTCATCACTCTCTGAATCTGAGCCTCCAATTTTTGAGCTTTCAGTAGGTATGTGAACTATCTCTTTGAGGCAGTACACATAAATTCCACTAACTTCGTCTTTGATTCATCATCTTACTCTTTGTAAACCATTATCTCTTCTTCATACATCATAAACATACCAATTATCTCTTTAACTAGTAGTGAATTTATGTCACATGATTCTCTTATTAAGACATATGTGCCTCTCCATCTTTCTGGCAGACATCTTAGTAATCTCATGATTGCCTCCTTTTTAGGAATAGATTTTCCAAGTGATGTGATGCCATGACCCCAGTTACCCAGAGGTGGTGAACTATTTGAATACATTTTCATGATTACAAGGAATCAAGTCCTGAAAGACCTATCAGTTTAACTATCTTGGAAAATAGATTACATACATGAATGTTACATTACATTTTATAACATAAAAAACTACATAAATAATCCTTTATGAACACATTTATTCCATTGGCATAACCCTGTATATCAATCACAATACACTTCTTGGAATCTTGGGAAAAACAAAACATAGAAAGGGGTGAGCTCAGATGCTCAGAAAGGATAACAATACAGCGGAAACATTCATAAATAAGAAAAAAACATTTAAGGCTATGTATAACTAAAACAAAATCATTTTAAACTTGATCTTCAGCATAATATGGCACAAATAAAATGATGTAATTCCATTTACTTATTCACATTGATATTATACTAGACAAATAATCAAATTCAATATCACTAACAACTTTCATAATGATGGAATTCAAAAATCCAGACTATCATAACCACATAGTCAAGGCCTTGTGCCAAGACTACAAATAATATTTGGTCAAGGCCTTGTACCAAGACACTATTTTTTATCGTGAGACCTATCAATGCATCAAGGAGTTATAGCGGGCCCCACCCGTCAGATACTATGTCCAATGCATGCATCATATGAAAACGTTTAAACATAACATAAACATTCATATAATAACTAGCATACGAAATGTCAATACATTATCCCTAAACCATGAATGGTATAAAAATAACACATCCATAGTAAAAAATATCACAAAAAATTCTATGGAATATGGAAGAGTTGTATCATAATAAATCACCTTCCAACAAGTTTAAAATTCATAAAAGGATGTTGACATAGATGAAAATGATTTTTAAAACTCTTTGAGAGAAATATACATTTCTCATGAAAACATTTAAAAGTCACACAATTTAGAAAGGAAGACATTTAAAGACATTTTGGAATAAAATTTTACCATACCACGTTGAATCTTTTGAAAGGAATTAACATTTTAAAAACATTCATGTCGATATAAATAAATCCTTAAAAACCATTTTGAAGACATGAACATTGATGAGAAAGATTTAAAAGAATAAATATTTAAAACATTTTAAATGATATTTTTGTAAAAAAGTTCCTTAATATAATCCCTTTTAAAACTCTTTCTTAAAATGTTTACATGGATAATAAATATCTCCCATTATATACTTACATAAAAACAACCTCAGATAATAAAGAGTTTGTGAAATTAACCCTTACCAATTTGTAACTTACGAAACATACAACCCATGAAAGAGGTATCATACAATTAATATGTAAACAAACATATATTAAAGTTTATAACACAAAGAATACAATTATGGGTAGTAAATACACCACACGAAAGGTAATAGTGGTAATATGTCACGAATCTCAAGGGAATAAGGAGTGAGATGAAAACCCTTTACCTTGTACTTTCCTTTAGTCGACGGTATGTTTAACCTCTTGTATGAAGACCGTAGTAAGTTATTGAATTATAACAGAACCATATTAATATTTATGATATCATACATTATTTATTTATGTCTTTATACTACCCATTTAATAATAATTTCTTTGTTAAATTAACATTTTGGGTAATAATCGCTTTCTTTATCGTGCGTGTTTTAACTTGTTACTCTTGATTGTATCACTTAGATCATGATTTAAATACTTCCAGAATATAAAACATGATTTATATATCATATATATTTATAATATAAATATGTATAATAGACATATATATGAAATGTAAAACACCGTTTATGGAGACTGTAGTCCGTACGTACACATAAATGAAGTTTATGTTTTCATAACGTATTGAATGGAACTAAGTGAATAAAATATATATAAGTAGATATATATATATATATATATATATCCAGTAGCATTGTTATGTCATATATTAAAAACATATTAGTAATATATATTTTTATAATCATCGATGAATGGTGAATGTGGAAATGAATCTCATCGCGTCGTGGAGATGGTAATCCTTACGTACACACGAGCGAAAATATCATTTCCTTAAAGGTGTATAATTGGATGGAATATTAATTTTAAAGAGACATTATAATGTTATATTAATTATTTATATACATATTAAATATCATTATATCCATCCAAATAACATAGTGTTGAATAACAAATTACACCACAACGTGGAGACAGTAAGTCGTACGTATGCACGCATGGGGTCATTATCATTCATAAGATGGATATAATAATGAATATAGATTTGAAATATTTATAATACCATGAAATTATATATAATATACTGTATTTATTATTTTATAATTGAAATAACAAATAAATAAGTAGTGGATGAATAAAGGAACTTGAAAGAGGGTGGTGAAATCATTACCTCTTCTTCGGGTTCTTCCTTTTGATATGATCAAAACGGCTCCTTAGGTTGGATTGCTGATCAAAATAAAGCCTATAGGTTTTATTTAGGGAAGTTGGTAGGGTATTGCGGCAGGGGTTGGCGGAGAAAAATGGATTTTGAGGTGTGATTTTGAGAGAAGGGGAAGTGCCCTTTTATTAGAGGGTTGAGGGTCACCTTAGGAAAATATTAAAGTATTAATTTCTTATACAATTATATTTGGTTTATAATTGTTCCAAATGAATTTAAACCTTATCATTTAGTTTTAACTGTTAGTTAAATAGTTTAACATTTACCATGTCTTCTTGTATTATTTCTATATATGGTTAATAAACATACTATAAACATCCAAAATAACCTCATTTGGATCATTAATGACATATATAATATTATTTATGCCCTTTTTATGAACCATACATTATTAGGAATATTATATCAACCAATAATATAGTATTTGTTTTAAATATTAATTCATGTCAATTTTGACACTATTTGATATTTTTTTTATGGGAAAGTCATCACAACTTGATTACATCGAACAATATACATTTAATCATCCCTAAAATTTAATAATCGACTATAAAATTCGTGTATGACATAAAAACTTTGAAATTATATTTATTTTAATATTTATACTTCCATTTATTTGATTCTTTCATTAATAAGATAATTACTGCATCGTCATTGTGTCATAAATAAATTTAATTATTTAATATCTATAAATTATAATTAAAATACCATTATGTAGGAAATATTTTTATCTTTAAAATTAATATTTATAGTTGAATTTATCTTATGTATGACCCTATATTAAAAAAATTTTAGTTATAAAACATTTATTTTAACTCTTTTTACTCTTCTTTAAATAAAATAATCATAAATATATTATTCTAATAAAAGTGGACCTAAATGGTCATATTTTATTCCTAATGTTGTTTTTGGCCGAATTACACTTATCAAATAGAATTAGGACATGTTTTGGGTAATAATAATATCATTTTTACCCTTATTTACTCTATTTACTTTTAACCGTGGTAAATAAAAGTAAAACGTTACCATTCACCAAAAATTATTTTTATCTTATTGAACCACATTTTACTCATTTATATTAATCGTGTCTCTATTATTTTCAAAATTCAACTCACAGAAGCGGTAAAATTATGTTTTATGTGAATTTAAAAATTCTCCTAGGAGGTGGGTTAAAGACGGTGAAAAGTTCAATAAAATTTTGACATATCTAAAATTATTATAAACTAACTCCAATGAATTACATTGAACTTAAATCAGTATTATGTATCTATTTTTACCTAAAATAAATTTAAACAAATTAAATAATTATTAAAACAAAAACATGGTTTTAAACTATAACTCAGTGTTTTTCACTATTCATTAAACATTAAAAGTTTTTTGAAAAATAACTAAAATTCACTCTAAGATAATTTTGATATTCCAAATTCAATAATGAAGTCTATTTTACAAAATTAAAAAAATAGAAGTTGAATTTATTAATTTAAAATTAATCCTCGCTGTCAAAACCAAAAGGCGTAATTTTAAAAAATAATAACTATCAAAAGATTGACACTTTTTTAGGTCAAATTTCAAAGTGAAATTAATTACAATGGCCATAATTTAATTAAATTGTAAAAATATAATCTATTTGTACATGAAAATCATTGAAATTTATAATTTAACACTATAAATTATTTTTATTACAGATGTTATTTTCAGTTAAAATTTAGTATTTTTCACTATTCACCCAAATATTAAAGTTATTAGAAAAACACCAAAAATTTGTTGAAACTAAATTCTTATGTCCCGATTCTAAAGATGCAGTTTTTTTGTCAAATTAATTATATAAATGTTTCAAATATTGGATTTATAAAGGGTTCTCCATTAAAAGGTGGTAAAATTGCATTTTTTGAAAAATACTACTTTTATCTGAAAAAAATGTATTGTTCTTAAAATATGTCTAGGAAACTAACAAAATGGATTCTAAAATTATAGAGATTATATAATGTTCAAAATTCAGTTTATACTATTCATAACTAATTTTGAACGGCTAGTTGGTAAGTCGTGGTGCGCTTGAAGTCAGTTTTGCTTGTATTTCAAGTTATTGAATTACATTGAAGAAATAATGTACTATGAAATCTTGGGGTGTTACATTCTTCCATCCTTCAATAAATTGTGTCCTCACAATTTGATATTTTCCTTTGAAAAAATGTAGTTGAAAATATCAAATACCTTTTGGATAACCCACATTGAAATTTAGGTTAATATAATTTAGTCTTAATAAGAAGAAAAGGTAAATGAAAGGGTCAACACAAAAATAGGATCAAGATTAGGAGAAAATTGGTGGAAATTAGAGACATATAATTGGAGGAAAAAAAATATTTTTATGTAGTGATTGAGGTCATCAATCATAAACAAGTTTAAAATTAAGGGCCTTAAATTCATCAATCTATGATGATTTAAAATACCATCGGTTCAACAAAACATATGGTATTAGGATAACACATTTTTGGATTTAAGATCCCTTCACTGAAGTATAAGAATTATTTTCTTCATTGAATAAGAGAAGAAGAAAAATATATACTTGACAAGCAGAGTCCCATCATTTAACTAATTTCTACCACAAAATCATCTTTCACTCTGAAAAATAATAGATCATAAAAATAATATTCTATTTATCCTATTCGTATAGGTTTCAAAAAAATGAATTTATAATTCAGATACAAGAATTTTTTTAAAATAAGTATACATTATTCAATCTTGGACATCACGTGGGCCAGTGGTAGGTGATACACCCTTGTCGCCCTTCGGTTGCAGGTTCAAGTCGCGTAGCCTTGCTGGACACGACGGGTTGCCGCCTGACCTCTGGGTTGTCCTTTCATGGAAATCCAAAAATAATATCAAAATAGAATTATCCAAAATACTTATGTTCAAAATCACAGTCCAAAATTTATAATGAAGTTAAACACAATGAATATCCTTTTTTCAATGTAGTAACATGTGAACACCTTCATCATATATTCTTTTAAAACATAGTAACATCATAAATTACCATAAAGTCTTATTGATTACATTCATGATCCCTTATTCTTTATAGAAAACTGGATAAACTCCTTCTATCCAAAATTGTTGTAAACTCCAACAATGATTGAATATAAAAAGAATTAATCAGTTTCAAGGTAGTCAAGAATATCCAATCTAATTTATCCAAATCAATCATGTATTATTCCAAAATCACTACCTCAGTATCAGAACCATATTATGGTTTATCTTTCTCATAACCATATATTTTCAAAAAAATTAACCTGCTATTGATTCAGTTTTCTTGGTTTCACACAATCTCAAGTCCTTAATGAAATAGTACTGCAGTACATTCCTTATATACTCCATAATTATTATAACCAATACATTGTTGATACAACACTCAAATGACATAATTCTCTAATAACAACATAAGAACACTAATCATTCCTCCTCATCTATGGTAGTATCATAACTTGATTATTATCCAATAGAATCATTTTGGGCATACTCTGATGATTTGGAAATTGGTTCGTGTAGTGTCCCAATTCCTTGAAGATGAAGGATTGTACATTTGAAACCTTTTTCTTAGCCTTGCAGTCACGTACTGGGTGTCATTTTTCTCTATACATATAACAAACTTCCATTCCCTTCAGTCAAGTTCAAGTGTGTTTCTTCCCACAGTTATCACCTATAGAAAAATTCATATTTTCCCTCTTCCCTTTACCCATATTTCATTCTTCCATCATTTTCATCTCTTTCTTCCCTTCAATGCCATATGACTCAGAGAATTCATTACTTATATTATTAACACATGATATTATTTCTTCATATGTTGAGAATACATGGGAGACTATTTCCCTTTTAAATGTTTGACTAATAACGTGAAAGATATGATCCTTCTTACTCTTTGGATCATACATATTGCTGGAATTCACATTCCTTCTACAGGGCGCCATTTCTATACAATAGCATAATCTAGGTCAGTTTATGTATTGCAATGAATAACTCGAAACATGTAAAATACCTAACATAAATTGAATGGTTTATGGATATAATCCATAATAATAAAGATGTTTTCACTAAGGAAGTATATACTAATACACCCTTCATAATGATTTGTAATTATAATGAGAATTATCTTAAGAATATCACTCGGGAGTGTCGTAACCAAGAGTGCAGCAAGGCCCGTTGTCGTGCACCAGTTCCAATTTGATTCTAGCTCAAAGTGGTGTTTTTGGGTTTTACCCATAGGTACATATGTGCCAGAACCACCTCTACCTGCTTGTATACAAACAGGGAATTATTTTCTTGGAGAACTCATAAAATCTCTACATTACCCAAATTCTACGAATTTCTTCTATACTAATCCTCAAAGTCTATGTTAGGTCTACATGCTCTAATCAGAGTTTATCTAAATATAGTTTCCATGGTTATTGGTAAACTTCCTCTGATACCAATTGAAATTCCCCGATCCCAGTTACCTAGAGACGGTGCATTATTATAATACATAGGCATGATTACTAGGAATCATGTCTCGAAAGACCGATCAGTTTAGATGTCTTGGAAAATAGATTACTTATATGAATGTTACATTACACTTTATAACATATAAAAAAACATAAATAATCCTTTATGAACGCCTTTATTATTTCGGCATAACCATTAATATCAATCACAATACACTTCATGGAATCCTAGGAAAAACAAAACATAGAAAGGGGTGAGCTCAGATGCTCAGTAAGGATAACAATACAACGGAAACTATCAAAAATAAGTATAAACATTTAAGGAAATGTATAAATAAAAAATCATTTTAAACTGGAACTTTATCATAATATGTCACAAATAAAATGATGTAATTCCATTTACTTATTTACTGGTATATTCTACTAGTCGAATAATAAAATGCAATATCACTAACCACTTTCATAATGATGGAATGCATAATGCCAGACTGTCATAACCACATAGTCAAGGCCTTGTGCCAAGACTACAAATAAGATTTTATTCAAGGCCTTGTTCCAAGACACTAGTTTGTCTCATGATACCTACCGATGCATCAAGGAGCTATAGCGGGCTCCACCCGTCACTTACTAAGTCCAATTCATTCCTCATATGAAAAGGTTTAAACATAACATAAACATTCATATTATAACTAGCATTATAAATGGAAATACTTTATCCGTAAACCATGAATAGTATAAAAATAACACATCCATAGTCAAACATATCACAAAAACTTAAAAACAATATGGAAGATTTTTATCATAACAAATCATCTTCAAACAAGTTTAAAATTTATAAATGGATATTGACATAGATGAATATGATTTGTAAAACTCTTTGAGAGAAATATCCATTTTTTCATGAAAACATTTAAAAGTCACACAATTTATAAAGGAAGAAATTTAAATACATTTTTTAATAAAAGTGTCCCATTCCACTTTGAAACATTTTAATGGAATTAACATTTTAAAAACATTCATGTCCATATAAATAAATCCTTAAAAACCATTTTGATGACATGGACATTGATGAGAAAGATTTAGAATAATAAATATTTAAAACATTTTAAAATATTTTTTTGTAAAAAATTTCATTATAATAATCCATTTGAAAACTCTTTCACGAAACATGGACATGGATAATAAATATTTCCCAATAGATACTTAAGTAAAAACTACCTTGGATAATAAAGAGATTGTGAAATTAACCCTTACCAATTTGGTAACATATGAAACATACACCCCATGAATTAGGTATCATACAATTAATATGTAAATACACATAAATTAATGTTTATTACACAAGGAATACAATTATGGGTTGTACATACACCACACAAAAGGTAATAGTGATAATATGGCTTGAATCTCATGGGAATAAGGAGTGAGATGAAAACCCCTTACATTACACTTTCCTTTAGTAGAGGGTATGTATAACCTCATGTATGAATACCGCAGTATGTTAATAAATTATACCATAACCATATTAATATTTATTATATCATACATTATTCTTTTATGAATTTATACTACCCATTTAATAATAATTTCCATGTTAAATTAACATTTCAGGTAATAACTGCTTTCTTTATCGTATGTGTTTTAACATGTTACTCTTGATTGTATCACTTAGATAATGATTTAAATACATATAGAATATAAAAATATTTTATATATAATGTATATTTAGAATATAAATATGTATAATAGACAAATATATGAAATGGAAAACACCGTTTATGGAGACGGTACTCTGTACGTATGCATAAACACTCTTTTCGTAATCATAACGTATTGAACAGAACTAAGTGAATAAAATATATATAATTACATATATATATATATATATATACATCTCCAGTAGAATTATTATGTCATATATTACAATCATATTAGTAATATTTATTTTTATAATCGTCGATGAATGGTGAATGTGGAAATGAATCTTATCGCATCGTGGAAACGGTAATCTGTATGTACGCACTAGAGACAATATCATTTACTTAACGGTGTGGAATTGGATGGTATATTAAATTTAAGAATACATTATAATTTTATTTTAATTATTTATTTACATATTACTCATCATTATATCCATCAAAATAACATAGTTTTGATTAACAAATTAAACCACGGCGTGGAGACGGTAAGTCGTGGGTACACACGCATGGTTACATTATGATTCATAAGATAGATAGAATAATGAATATAGTTGTGTAGTATTTTTAATAACATAAAATTATATAGAAGATACAAGATTTATTATTTTATAATGGAAATAACAAAGAAAAAAAGAAGTGGAAGAAGAAAGGAACTTGAACGAGGGTGGTGAAATCATTACCTCTTATTCGTGTTCTTCCTTTTGATTTGATCAAAAGGGATCATTAGGTTGGATTTATGATCAAAATATGTCTTATAGGTTGAATTGATGGAATTTTTGAGGTTATTAGGGAAGGTTTTTTCCGAGACAAAAGGCATTGGAGGTGTGATTTTGAGAGAAGGGTAAGTCCCCTTTTATAAGAGGGGTGAGGGTAACGTTAAGAAAAGATTAAAGTATTAATTTATTATACAATCATATTCGTTTTATAATTGTTCCAAATGAATTTATCTATAGACTTATGTGTTTATGGGTCTAAATACTCTCAACCAATAGGTTTTAGGCAAATTTAGGTTACCATGTAAACCTTATCATTTAGATTTAACTCTTAGTTAAGTAGTTTAACTTTTACCATCTCTTCTTGTATTCATAATATTATGGTTAATAAACATACACTAAACATCCATTAGAACCTAAAGTGGATCATTAATGACATATATAATATTATTTATTATTTTTGGTCAAACCATAAATTTTTAAGAGTATTATATCAACCAATAATATAGTATTTGTTTTAAATATTAATTTATTTCAATTTTGACACCATTTGGTATCTTGTTTTTGTGAAAGTCATCACAACTTGATTACTTAGAAAACGATACATTGAATCATCCTTGACATTTCATACTCACATATAAAATTAGTTTATGTCATAAAAACGTTGAAATTATATTTATTTTAACATTTATAATACCATTTATTTGATTGTTTCATTAATATGGTAATTACTGCATCATCATTGTGTCATAAATAAATTTAATTATGTAATCTCTAAAATTATAAATAAAATATTATTATGTTGGAAATATTTTTAGCTTTCTAATGAATATTTATAGTCGAATTTATCTAATATATAACCCTATATTAAAAATGGTTTAGTTATTAAACATTTATTTTAACTCTTTTAACTCTTCTTTAAATAAAATAATAATAAATGTCTTAATCTAATCCATGTTGACCTAAAGGGTCATATTTTATTCCTAAGGTTTTTGGGGTCTAATTACACTTATTAAATAGAATTAGGACATGTGTTAGGTTAATAATAATACCATTTTTACCCTTAATTACCCTATTTACTTTTAACTATGGTAAATAAAAGTAAGATGTTACTATTCACCAAAAATAATTTTTGTCTTATTGAACCAAATTTTACTCATTTATATTAACCTTGTCTCTATTATTTTTTAAATTAAACTCAAAAAATTTATAAAAGTAAGTTTTATGTGAATTTACAAATTCTCCTAGGAGGTGGGTAAAAGACGGTGAAAAGTTCAATAAACTATTTATATATCTAAAATTATTATAAACTGACATCAAAAAATTACATTGAACCTATACAGGTATTATGTATCTGTTTTGACCTAAAATAAATTTAATTAAAATAAATAATTATTTAAATAAAATTTCATTTTTAAACTATAACTTAGTGTTTTTCACTATTCTTAAAAAATTTAATTTTTTCATAAAAATACCAAAAATTCACCGTAAGATTATTTTGATATTTCGAAATTCAATAATGAAGTCTATTTTACCAAATTAAAAACATTTAAGTCGCATTTATTAATTTAAAATTAATCCCCGCTCTCAAAACCAAAAGGTGTAATTTTAAGAAATAATAACTATCAAAAGTTTGACACTTATTTATGTTCAATTTCAAATTGAAATTGATTATAATGACCATAATTGCATTAAATGGTAAAAATATAATCTATTTATACATCCAAACCATCAAAATGTATAATTTAACATCATAAATTATTTTGATTTAAAAAGTTTTTTCCAATTAAAATATAGTATTTTTCACTATTCAGCAAAATATGAAAGTTATCAGAAAAACACCAAAAATTTATTGAAACTAAATTATTCTGTACAAATTCTAAAAAAGGAATTTATTTTTTGAAACTGAATATATAAAACAATCAAATATTGGATTTATAAAGGGCTCACCAAAAAATGTGGTAAAATTGCTTTTTTTCGAAAAATACTTCTTTTATCTGAAAAAATGAATTTGTTCATACATTATGTATAAGAAACTCAAAATATGGATACTAAAATTATATGGATTATATAAAGTTCAAAATTTATTTAATACTATTCATAACCACTTTTGAACAGCTAGTTTGTTAATTTGTGGTGCGCTTGAACTCAATGTAGCATGTAGCGCAAGTTATTGAATTACATTGAAGAAATAAGGTACTATGAAATCATGGGGTGTTACAAGTGAGCTCATTGTATTTAAATTTTTTTGAACCTGAGATACATGTCTGAAATAGGTTCATCATGCTTCATTTTAAAATTATCATACTTAATAGTGTTGGTATTCAATCTCATTTCATTATCATTGGTTGTTCCCTCATGAGACACACCGAAAGTATCCCAAATCTCATAAGTAGTTTTACGAGAAGATATTTGATTGAATTCCTCATCTTCTAAAGCACAATACAAAGCATTCATTTCATTACAATTATTATTGTATGCAATTTTCGTAGGTTCATCTGAATTTGTTCTTTCAGTTTATGGAATCTTATACCGAGTCTCTGCAGCAGTTCAGATATCAAGTCTCATACTTTCTAAATTAATTTTAATTTTTAGTTTCCATTGGGCATAATTAACACCATTAATGAAAGGTGGATTTTTTGTAGAAGCACCTTCTAGTCTATTATCCATAATTAGATTTTTGAAAATATATTTACAGAGATAAAATTTAGAACTAACATAAACTTAAGATCTTTAAGATACAACTAAAATCACAGATGAAAAATAGAGTATTTGGAAAACCATTATTAATTAACAATCCTCTGATACCAAATGTTGGTCGGAGTGGATACTCAAGAGGGTGGTGAATTGAGTTCCAATTTAAAATTTATGGTAAAAATATTTCTATTAAAATCCCTGAGAATAAATAACAAGCTAAACATTAGTGAATTTTAAATACAGTAAAGGTTCAGTTGGGTTCTCAAGAGATTGATTAGTTCTCAGTTAACCTAATCGGAATATTAAATTATCTTTTGAAACATACATAATGTTTTACAATAAATACAGACACTTACTAGTTTAACTATAAGAGTTAATTTAAAATAGATTTGAATTTAATGTACTTAGCAGCGGAATATTCAATATAGTTTAAACAAACTAAACAAGAACAATAGTTTTAACCAAGAGGATCAGCCTCAATCCGAGACTTAGTCCTCTCAAACATTTTATATAAACTTTGATCCACAGCTTGAATTGGGGATTAAAACAGTACACACACTGTCCATGTACTAAGACATCTACCACAGTTCTCTGTGGAAAAAAACAATATCACACAGGCTATCAAGGTCACACTTGACCTCTACCACTATCCACAGTGGGATATAAGAGTTTAAGGGAAATATTGAGTAAGGGTTTAGAAATCATCCACCTCATCACAGGAGACAAAGTGTGTTTAAAAATATTGAGCACACACTGATCAAAATATAAATAAACGAAACACAATAGAGATAAACAAATAGAGATGATTTTAAAGTGATCTATGTGTTTTGAGTGAAGCCCTGGACTCGTTGGATTGAATGCAGATGAAGCATTCAGTTCCACTCTGGTTTTTAGTCAAGAAAAACAAAGTGTCATTTTTGTATTTGACTTTCTGGTCCAGGTTGATTAGCTTGATCTGGTTGAGTGTAAGTGAACTTGTTGGAGATCTTCTCACCATGTGCGATTAGGTAATATAGATTCTAAATGTATCCTTCCTTATTCTTATATAAATTTATCTTCTTTTGTATCTCCAGAAGGTTGTTTCATATGTACATGGAAAGACTGATCGTTGTTTTTTTGTACTATCTCGTTACTTTCAAGGTTCTCCTTTATAAACTGTCAGCTCCGTCAATGGGAATGATTTCCTTTTTACAGGTAAGAGGTACGGTTTCCTAACATGCCAATATCTATCATTAATTAATACCATATTCATTAAAAACATCAGATATGATCATTGACAAATAGACAAATAGAAATAGGGTTTAGAAAAACTATGACTGGTTTCCATCGATAGGTCCTGGTATCAGTGAGCTTGTAATGGTGGACATGAGTCAGTATGTCTTGTGTCGGTAGCTGTTACTCTTTATAATAGTAGCTCTATGTATCGGTAGCTCTTTCCATCGGTATCTTTTTTTATCGGTAGCTCTTCTGTACTAGCGGCATTCTTGTATTAGTAAACTTTGTAGCGGTAGCCGTCTGTTTGTATCAGAAGACTTGTATCAGTAGCTGTCTGTCGGTTTCATTCTCTATCGGTGGACTTTTTCTATCTGTATTGGTGGACTTTATATCGGTAGCTATCTATCTGTCTGTATGTATCGGTAGCTTGTATCGGTAACTACGTATATACCACCAGACTTACTCTGTTGGTAGGTCTATATTAGTCAACTTGTGCATACCGGTAGACTTATTCTATTGGTAGCTCAGGTGTAACGGTGACTATCTGCATACCAGTGACCTTATCCATATCAGTAGACTTTTGTACCAGTGTACTTAGCCTTATTGGTATCTTTTGTGCATACCAGTGGACTTACTCTATCAGTAGTCATTCTATGCAAAACATATCCAGATTGTGTTAGAATTACTTCAAAGCATGTATAGATATAAATAAACATTGATTAACATATTCCAATGATTATTTTGATATTTTTTTAGCATATTTTAATATATAGATAGGATTATAAACACATATTGAAGCATAATTGATATTATCAAAATATTTGAGGTCAACACATACTAAAAGTCAAAAATCAAAAACTCTTTATTGTATAGAATGTATGGAATTAGTATACCAGAAGAAAAAACTAGGGGACTTTTGTGATATTTTATTTATTAACCCTAGTTTTTTTTCTACGGGGAGCCAATTTTCACTATGTCAAGAAGAAAGATAGTTCCATGAAGCTGTGATAGGATTATAGTGAAATCAATGTCATTAGAACAAAGAACATGTATCATCTCCCTCGCATTGATGATTTATTTGATCAAATTAATGGATCTCAATAATTTTCTATGATTACCCTTCAATGTGAATATCATCAATAGCATGTCGAGAAGGAAGATATTCTTATGAATACATTGTGAACAAAGTATGTACATTAAGATTTTACAATAAATTTATTTGGACTTACTAATGCACCATCAGTTATTATAGATCAATGAAAAAGATTGTTAAAGTAATATACTATGGATTTTTTGTGGTATTTATTGATGATATCTTGACATATTTTAAAATCTATGATTACCATTAGAAATACTTGTTGGTTCTTCTCAAAACAATTAGAAGAAAATAGTTTTATGGAATGTTTAGAAAGTGTGAATTTTTGCATCAAATAGTTTATTTTAATATCCATATTATCTCTAATAATTTAATCTCTTTTCATTATACAAGGAAAAAGGTTTTCTAGAAATTTCATACACCGATGATCATAAACAAGGTATGCAGTTTCATTGTTTTAGTAGGTTATGATCAACTTTTTTATTATAATTTATCCTGATTAGATAACCTATTAAAGAAGAATACATGTAAAGGGGTTAATATCATATTGATAAAAGAATGTGATTTTTTAGAATAATTAAAGAGTACATTAGAGAATTATCCAATATTGAATCTTTCATTAATAAAGGGTTGATTTTGGATTTATAGTGACACATCAACGAAATGACTTCGTTGTGTCATCATATATAATGATAATAAAATATATTTTGTACAAAGGTAGATAAAAACTCATGAAGGGAACTATCAAACTCGTGATATAGATTTAGAAGATCTGATATTTGATTTGAATATATGTTGAAACAATCTATATAGTGAAAGATGTGAAATATATTAAGATCCCAAGATCTTGAAAATTATCTTCTCATAAAAATAACTCAACATGAGGAAAAATGGATGGCTTGAGCTACACAAGTATTATGACTGGTCAATAAACAATCACCTAGGGAAGCGTAATAAGGTATCAGATGCATTGATCAGAAATGATCAAAGAGATATAAATCAAATTATATCTGAAGGGGGCTCTATGTTTTGGGATCTAAGGAAGATGTATATAAGAATTATCAATATAAGTGAAACATATCTACTTTTTCAAATTGATTACAAAACCTTTTTATTAGAAAAAATTTAAATTTATTAGTCCAAATTTGTGAATTTTCAAAGGAAAATGAAGACTATGAATGATGGGATATTAAAAAAAATCCACTTATAAAGAGGTAATTATAAAATTTGGGAAGAGAATTTATGTTTCCTCTATAACAGAGAAAAAAATGGAGTTACTGGATGATTCCCATAACTCAAACTTCTCTATACATCCTATAGAACTAAGATGTATTGATATTTTAGGGTCATTTTTTATGGGATAATACAAAGATGAATTTTTTGATTATGTGTCATGATGTTTAGTTAGTAAATAGGCTACGTTAAAAAGTGAAAATCTTAAAGGATTCATGTAACCTCAACCTATTCATGCATGAAAATTTGATGAAATTACTATAGAAATTCTAGCTGGATTACTGGGGACCCTCAACAAATAATGAAGCAATATGGTTAATTATTGATCATCTTACTTAATCTACACATTTCCTTACTACATAGGAAGACTTCCCCCAAGAGATCATTCCACTAATCTTTATTAATAAACATGTAAGTATTAATGCTAAACCAATTTCAATTTGTTATGATCACGATCCAAAATTTACATAAAAAATATGGAAATGTGTTAAAAATATTTGGATACAGAGTTTCATCTGAGCACTACATATGACCCTCAAACCAATGGGATGTTTGAAGTGACCATTCAAAAATTACAAGAAATGTTGAGATCATTCTCACATAACATTCAAGGTATGTTGGATTATTATTCTCCTTTGATATAATTTTCTTAAAACAATATTTTCCATTCATGTTTTCAAATCCCCCCCCCCCTTGAAGTATGGTATGGAATGATATGTCATAGACAAACTTGTTAGAATGATGGTGGTGAAAGGAATCCCATAGACCCAAATATAGTAGATAAAAAATATAATGACTAAATAAACACATATCAAAATAGTAAAAGTTAAGAATAATAACTATTCCAATTACTAAAGAAAATATTTTGAGCATCAAGTGGGTGATAATGTTTTTCAGGAAGTATTTATATTTTATGTTGAAATAAAGTGTGATATGAAATGGAAAATCAGCCCGAAGTACATCAGAACCTTTTAAATTTTGGACAGAATTGGATCTGTAGATTATAATTTGAAAATTACACCTAACCATTCCAACAATCATAATGTTTTCCATATCTATTTGTTATGGAATTATATAATAGACCCAACACATATTCTCAGATATTGAGAAATATAACTGGAACCTTATTTATCATACTACGAAGAGACTATCCATATTCTAGATATTATAGAACTGGTTTTGAGGAATTAGATGACTCATCTAGTAAATGTACTTTATAAACTTAAAATTAAAATATAATATGTTATATTTATATATTAATATAAGTAACTAAATGTTTTAAAAATAATAAAATAAGTGTTTTTATTTTTTCCAATTTTTAAACATTTAATATAACATTTATAATTAATATAATGACATAAAATTAAATTTATTTTCATAAAATATATTAATAATTAAATAAATTTTTTCTTTTTCACTATAAATTAATTTTAGGATACATTAATTAATTTTTAATGGTGTCAAAAACATAGTTGTAGTATTAAAATAATAATTTTCTGAATATAAGATGATTATATATTAAAATTAAATATATCATATTTTAAAAATTATTATCATAAAATGGAGTTAGTGTTTGAATTATACACATCAAAAAATGGTTAGGGTGATTTTTTGGTATTTATGTAATATAATTCAATTGTTTTGTGAACAGTTAAATATGGTAGTTTATGTTATTTAATAAATACATGAATTTTTGAGACATTGATGATGTATGGATTATTAGAGCCCATAGTATCAATAAATCCTTAATAATTTCAATAAATTTAGAGATAAATATCAAGAAATTATTATTATTGAGGCAAAATAATATACAAATGAATAAAATATTAAAAAAACCCTCTCATATACTATAAATACCACACATCACCACCTATTCTCCTTACACCACCTAATCATAAAATCTAGTCTGATTTATTCCCTATACATTTCTATAGAATCACATATATGTCTACTATCACTTCATCACATCCAAATACCAAAACCTTTTCCTTTATGAGGTTCTCAAGGAGGAAAAATTCGAGAGGCAATCCCCTTGTTTTCCTTTTATTTTCTTATAAATTTAATTTCTTTCCTTATCCTTTAATCACCCCCACCTATCCAGGAGGCATGATAAATCCTATAGATTTTATATACTATAATTTTATTAAGTTAATGGAATAATTAATATTATATTATCATACTGCTACATTTTATTGTAAAAAATGTAAATATCATCTTTGGTGTGACGATTTACTGCCACTATGGAAGATGCTATTTTGTTATTCTATAACACCTTCAAGGCTGGACATAAAACCATAATTATGTTTAAATAATATTATAATATACATATTAAATTAAATTTTGTGTTATGGAAACATTATACATACATGATATTAATTAATTAATGAAAACTAGTTTTTGATGATCGAAGAACTGCAAAAATAATAACAATTCTTATCCATATTGTCATATAAAATGATGTATCCTCACCTAATATAAACCAAATCCATATAAAGATATAAAATTTAATTTATGATTATTAATTAAAAATAATTTCATTTATTTATAATTATTCTCATATTGTATTTACCTTTATAGTCTTATTCTCATTAACTAATCATGAAATCCAAGGAAAAGAACTCTCCTGAACGAAAAAATTAACTATTTTAACTAATAAAAGACTATAAATATAGACAATAAAATATACCTAAATCATGTAAATGTTGGAATTGTTCATAATTAGATAAATATTGGAGTTAATTTCATTATCCTTGAAATTATGTACATGTGAAGAATATATTCATATATAAAAAAAGGGTTTCATATCGAACATCAATTTTCATTCGAGTTCTCATTTCTCCCTATTTACAAAAATATAATTATTCATTTAATTAATATAATTAATTTATATTATGGTTATATTTTCCAATATCATGTTTCTAGATCAGTGAATCTTTATTTCATAAGGAAATACACATTTTATAATATTTCCTTTTCAATTTATCCCAATAAAGAAGGCTAATTAAACAGAACTTGTCAATTTCATACAAATTTTTAAGTACCATACATAATATTTTTTGGAATAAATTATTTTGATAAAATCACTAATTTAGTAATAAAAAACGTTTCTTTATAAATTATGGTTTTATATAATCAGTTACCAAAAATTGAAATGATTTCTTTAAGTAACTATTCTCTATATAGTAAAAGGTTATTTTTCTCAATAATTCCTATATGATTTTATGAGATTTTATTCGTCTATTTTCATGCCTATATTTGTATATTATTCTTAGTTTAGATTTATATATTTTGATTATTATCTACCATATTTTATTAAATGGTATATGATCATTTTGACTCTGGATGTGCTACTTTTATTCCATTCACAATATTACTCAGAATGGTTAGTGATTCTATTTACCGATTGGGGAAAGTTATTGAAATTTCATATATATATATATTTATATATTTTTTATATTTAACCTAATTAGTATGATGGATAATTTTCAACTATTAAGTGATGTTTTGTCTCAATATTTCCCCTCGATGCATCAGTTGTTCACATGAGACAAAAGAAAAATGGATTTTTGGTCAAGGCCTTAATCATTTAATTTCAGATGTCTGAGATATGGTCTCGGTGGTATGTTTATGATGTAGGACCTCATACATTGCCTCTTTATGATATTATTAATTTATAATCCATGTAATTATTCATCTAGTCTAATATCTATTGTTTATCTTCATTCACATGCGATTATTTAATGGAATTATTTACACATCTTCTAATCATTCCATATTATACTCAAGATTATGTTTTAATAGCATGTGTTTTTTTTCATTCACCATACCTCATTTTTTAGTATAGCATTCATTGTATTACATACCATTAGGGATAATATGTTATCACCCTTTTTTGTTTTATTAGTCCAATGGATGCGTAGATGTATATAATGAATGACATGTATGGATAATATAAGAATTATAGATGTTTCTAAAAAAATTTCTATACTTCTTTTTTCCCTTCAAATTGTAATGAAAATATATAAATGTATCTTTTTTTCCAAATATACTAACCTATTAGATCCTTTGGGATATAATCCCTTTTTCAAATTACCAATGTAATAATTTAATGCATCACCTCTAGTTTTCTAATGTTGGGGTATTTAAATTATAATTTCTCATATATAAATATGTTCTTTACAAAACAAAATAAAATAATGAACATTTAAAATATGATTTTAATTTATATGAGTCATTAATTGTGGTATGTATCTATTCGCACTATGATACCTATATTTTTTAAAATTACTAATTATTAATAATATTTATATTACATTTTATTATTTTGATTTCAAATTACTATTCAAATTTTCGGGTTATTATTCGGAATGGTTAAGTTATTATTCACAATAGATATTTTACCATTTTAACATGTCTTGTTTCTATTTTAGGTGGTCAAGTTACTATTCAAATAGTTAGGTTACCATTCCCAATGGTAACATCACTCTTCAAATGGTCACAATACTATTCCAATGACAACACTACTATTCCAGTGTACATATTACCTCTTATAAGTACCTCTACATTATTTTATTAAACATTCACTACAATTATTATGAAGGACATAAATTATCATCTTCTCTGATGAAATGGGGTTGAATAATATGATTAATTTTTATAGTGTTGTTATAGGGTGGGATTGTTCCATCATATTGGGGTGATCCATTTATTCCGATTTTAGATTTTTTAAATTTAGATTTTTTTCTTATTGTAATATTTTTAATTTAAATTGGTTTAGTTATTGGATAATTTAATTACTTGAATTAATGAAATTAATTCTTGTTGATTTCACTATGTGATGTATGATTATAATACTCTCTAACATAATATTACACATATTAATTTTAAAAAACTATTACTAAAAAATAATAGATCGTTATAGTATGTTACTTAAATTATAGAAAGAATTATATTAAATAACCATTATAGAATATTATAAACTTTCTATATAACATTTTAATGAATATATGTACATGGAAGAAAATATTCCTCACTAAACGGAGAAATGAATTCAGTTTCCATTGAAAAAATATATTTCTAGTATTTGGAGTGCATAAATAGAGGAAAATGAAAATAAAACATGTGATAACTATAAAAAATTAGATGGGAATAATTGAAATAATATTTTTGAGAGATATATAATATTATTTTAACATATTGAATTTATGTACAATAAATACAGGCTAAAATGAGAATTTAAAATTCAGTACATACATCATTATTAATAATTAAATCAAAAGTAATTAGATTATTGAAAATAATTCAGATCTATAAATCCCAAAAATTAAGTAATTTATTTGTCCAAAAAATATTAATGTGTATTATATACAACATAGTTATGAAAATTGGTTTATAACCTTAAAAAAATTGTCAATAAATTAAAATTGAGACGAAAAACCCTTACCTCAAGTATTTCATTCATTATATGACCTATAATGTATAGTATAATAAGTTTAAATTTATTAAACACATATACTATAATCCTAATTATAACTATAAAAACACACATGGTATACTTATAACATATCATCACCTGTTTTTTTACAATCATTTATTATAATCATTTTTTGGTGTTAACAAATTCATTTTTCATATATCTTTCAGTACTTTGGTTATGGTACATGAAATTTGGTTATGTTTAGATAATATAAATAATATAAATCATGATTTATATGACATATATATTAATTTTATAAACATTTATGACCATTATTATAGATTAGTTATCAAAAAATGAATGACGTCACTATATAGAGATTGTAGTCCGTATATACACACGAGTGACATTTTTATTTTATTTTTTGGTTGGAAAAAAAAATCATAAATTTTAATTAAAATTTACATAATGGTTTTTATAAAAATATATAATATATAATAATAAATTATATCATAATAAAAGACCATGAATGATGGTGGTTGAAAATGAGTTGGATCACTAACTTAATGTAATAGTCCCCTAGTAAGCTTTTGAAATAAATTCAGATCCCATTTGATTGAGAAGAGGTGGTAAATGGTTGTAATAACATTATAATAATATATATGTATATTTTTTATAATATAGAACTTTTTTTTTTGAATATAAAAATTTTAGAAGAATTTGACGATGGAATATAAGATAAAGAGTTTATTTAAGAACTATACCACTTTATTGAGATAACACATTTTCCTTAATCTTTACGAATTGAAGGATTTATATTATGAGAATAAAAAGAAACTAAGATGAATGAAATTAATTTTGGATGGTTTCATTGTTGTTTTTAAATATAAAATCCTCAAATAGTGTGATTAATGGTGGAGAATAGGTTCCATTTTATAAGTGAGGGGAGGGATGCATATGGAATTTCATAAATTATTTATATGATATAACACCACAATAATAGAAATGTGGCTCCAAAAGTAATTGTATTTGAAGGTAAGATTAAATAATGCCGTGATATAGTCAACCAATAATAATTTTACAGGTTTGGTTAGTAATCATATCCTAATCTCTTGGATTACCCCTGGTAAACCTATTTTAACATTAACGATTGGAAAAAATTACTATTGATTCCATTAATAGTAAATCTAATAAAGATGAAACAATTATTTTATATTAATTACTATGATTAAGAATATTTTATTCATATTACATGATTAACGTTTTATATGGGGAATATTTTAACTTCAATTAAGCAAAGAAACCATAATGAAACACCTTTTTGAAAAAAAATGATTTTTTAGCCACAAAATTGAGTGAACTCCAATAATTTCCTATAAAAGATCATATATTGAGAATAAAAATATTATATTTAACATATAATATAATCATTTCTTAAATATGTTAATTAACATATACTTAATTAACTTATCAAGATAAAAACACATTGCATGCATAGAATGATTTTTTAGAAAAATGTGTTTTAAGACAATAAATTACCGTATAAAAATATAGATTATAATTTTTATTGCAATAAAATTGATTGTATTTTTTATAGCTAATGAATAATTACTTTATAATTTGATCAAATATAAATAAATTGTGTAATTTACTTGAAAATAATTTATTATCATTATAAGAGGAAAAATTTTCATATTCACCGAAAAACAATCCTTAAAGAAAATCAAAAACATTTACCATAAGATAATATTTAAATAATGAGTTTTGATAAGATATTTTATTATAAAAAAATATTTTAAAATTGGTATAAATTAATTATAATGCGAACATGGAAAAATTTGATAAATAACATCTTTGAAGAAAAAATATATTTGAGATAGAAAAGTAATTTACTTAAAATTGAGTACTTATATATGAATAAATATAATTAAACTAATGAAAAAATCAATAAAATGTTTTCATTTAGTGTTTATTATAATTAACACCTACCTATTTAATGATTTTGTTTTATCATTTTACTCTATTACAATTCACATAGACTCAAGTTTCCATTAAAGTAAATCTATCCAATACTTAATGTTTACCATTTATGGAAAAATATATTATATTTTCTCATGTAACGTTATACCCCCTTAAAAATAATTCTAACCTCAAAATCATGCCCCTATTATAATTAAATTAAGATATGTCTTATTCATCACATTCTTGTGTTCCCATGTGGCTTCATTACATTTTTAATTCATCAATAAAATATTTACGACATAAGTAGTCTTATTATATAAACATTATATCTCTGGTCCCTGAATTCAATCATTTGTTCTTAATATGAAATATGAAGATCCATCAGAATAAAATCCTTATCCAGTACACATGAAGTATTAGGTATGTAGTTATTAAAATGAAATTCATCTAACATTTCAAGAACTTTTGATAGGTTTGGTGCGTGTACCAAATGATATGATACAGTCCTCACATGATCAAGTATGTCAAAATGACCAATATACATAGGAATTAGCTTTCCCATAATTCTAAATCAAAAAAACGTTTTTCTAAGTTGATTTCATAAAGAAAAAAATCTCACTTACATCATATTTTTAATCTCATCAATGATACTGATCATAACTCAGCATTCGACTATAGGTTATGTTGATGTCATGTTCAACATATCTCATATTATTTTGTATATTTTTAGTCAGCACAAGTCCCGAATTAATTATTTATCAATATTAATCAATATATACTAAGAATCTATACTTCTTATTATTGGTGGGATTCATAACAAGACATCTAAATAATCTATAGAAATATATTCTTATAAGAAAACCGAAAGAAAGGAATGTGTTTATCCTAGAAATAATTGAAATATAGAGAAAATGGTATCAATGTGTACTTAATTTTATAATGGTCATAACATACTATCCATCTATCTATGTATGATTTGATGTACTAAAACAAAACAATGTGTCTAGAGGTTTCTAATTATTTCACTAGGACATCAAGATAAACCACTAGTAATGATTAGACAAAATAGAATGTTGTTCCTCATGTAATATTTCCTCTACATAGAAATATTACCTAGTAATATGATAAAGGGAGAAATATGAACTAAAATTAATGAAACATGATAACTTCATTTGGTGAACAAACACAACACAAATATAATTTTTCCCTTTATATATTTTTGTATTTCAAAATAGAAATCCACTATAATGTCTTACCATATTTATTTTGGTATGTTAATGGTAGATACATCCCTTTAGTCCTTTTTCTATCAGACATAACATTATAACATACAATGAAATGTGTAAGATCCTAATATTTTCTATAGTTCACTTGATATTTATTTCAGGTACACAATTGTTTTTATTTTAGTAAATATTTATATGGGTATAACATGGTGTGTGTTTTCTTGTAATTTTGGGAGAAAAAAAAGAAAAAATATATTCATGGTTGGCACTATATTTAGGATAACTATGCACCCCAGCCTGACTGACCATGTAACCCTGGATAGAGGGTAATCTCATGGTTGGAAAATGGTTTAAGGGCATGGTTATGGAAAACTGTACACCCCTTCCCAGAAAACTATAAAATGAACATAATTATACCCTAACATTAATGATAAACTTTCCCAAAACCCCATATTAACCACAAATAAATACCAATTCAATGTGAAGTGGTTTTTCATGATTTTGGATCTCTCAAGATAAATTTCAAACCTTCATGGCCTTTTAATCCATGATACAAAGCCCAGATTGAATATCATCTTCCCTCTAAGTACGTGGATCAAATTTAATTGATTTCCAATTCATCATAATTTCTTATCTATGTCCTTTGGTGGTATTTTATCTTACATATTTATAGATCTAGATATAGAAATAATTGATATTTTTTGTTCTTGATTTATGATTTTAGAAATAGATTCCGATCTATATTGTTATGATGCCCAATTTTGTGGTTTTTCACTGGCGAGTGATATTTTTCAAACATGAGGTAGGTGGTATATTATTCAAATCCCATTTTCTTATGATGAATTAAATCTTTGTGATTATATAATTCCTTGAGTTTTTTTAGTGACTATAATTCTTATTTTATTTAACTAATGTGGTAAATTAATTAAATTATGAATTTTGGATTTTTTTTGAATAACAAAAATTATGGAATATGGATATCATGGGAATGATTTGGTAAGTTAATTATTTAATTACTAAATGGATGAAATATTATTAATAAATTTCTGAATTAATTAATTGGAATGATATGGTTACTAGTTTTTGAATTAATTAAAAGGATTTAATATAATTAATTAAACATTGAATTAATTAATATTCCCAAACTAACTAATTGATGTATTATTTAATGGAACATTGTGGTGGTTAATTATGATAAGAGTATTATTGTTTACTAATCATGGATTTAATGAAAATTATAAGACATTTTATAATGTGATATGTCATAATATGTGTAAATAAATGAAAAATAGGACTCTAGAAATGAATTTATACACCTATGATATATATATGTATATATATATATATACATATATATATATATTCATGACAAACCAATGAGGAATGAGGAATGAGACATGGAATGATGATCCAAATACTAATAGGGTGCTAGACATGTCATTCTTCCCCTAGCATGTATGCTAAATTAATGTGATAGAGACTTATGCTTCAAATACCTACAGGGTGTGAGATAAATAATGATTCTCCAAATACTCATGGGGAGATAGGTATGGAGTTCTACTACCAAAACATTGGAATTATAATATGGTTCTAGGATATAGTAAAAATGAATAGAAATGAAAGGGATAATGTAATTCCATGTTTAATAAGAATTTTGAGTTGAATATGTCACATCGTTCAGAACCGACACGAGCTAAAGAAAGTATTGAGTTTTAGGTGTCCATGGAAACCTGGTCTATGTGAAATTAAATAAAAATTAATTTAAAATGTAATAATTTTTTACTTATGGATTGTACTTATTTCATTATATGATAAAAAATATTGTTATTGACTGTATTATTTTTAGACACCATTTGTAGTTGCCTATTGAGATATAATAACACCCAACTAGGTCTGCCTGACTGATACCAAAATAGATTTCATGGATACCAGTCATGTTATGGTCAAAGGTGCATTGTTATATGGGAGTTCGTATGGAGAATGATTGAGGGAAATAAAAATGGTTCAGAGCCCTCTTTGGAGTCGTTAGGTTCTTCCTTTTCAGTTCTCATTTTTGACACATGCAAGCCATGTTTTCTTCTTTAGATTTGATATTTTATATCCTACTTTGAATAACTTTTAATATTTGTATTATTGTGGTTTTATGTTATTAGGATGTTGATTATTCATTATAGATGGTGTATTACAATGGTAAAAGTGGGTATATTCTCCCCATGATTGAGTTATCGGACCTTTGCTGCTTGTCCCTAACCTCTGGTGTACGGAGATTCATGCTTGAGGTCATGTGGGGCTCTGGCTCAGTGCACCCGTGTGTGGAACCCTAGCTAGGATGTTACAAATTGGTATTAGAGAGGTTATATTTTCATTTTATTTTGTATTTCTGTTTGGGAATGGTATACATGAGACAAGGAATAGTTGGGCCTTGGTAATAATCTCATGTATTAGAGTTTCAAACCATGTATGATGTGAAACCCATGTACCCAAGGTGAAACTTTTTGTTATTACTATTTGTTGTAACATTTGAATATTATTTCACCTTGAGTAAGTCAATTGTTGTGTGATGTGATTATTGGTACATAGATTTTTTAAAAAGTTACTTGTTGACCAACATAGAATGAGGGTTGAGTTTGTATGCCTCATTATAGGCGCTCAATATTTTTTTGACATTCACCATCTGAGGAACGCATGAGAAAATGGGTTTTCTGTATTTTGTTAAACATAAATTATTTTCCTTGATTATGTAAAATTGAAATGAGAAGGGTTTCTAACATGAAATTATGAATGGAAAGAAGATGATGCTAAATGTGAATAAATTGGTGTCTAATATGAAAACATGAACAATGGGAATGTGGTTATCCTTGTTAAATGTTTCCAAGGTGTGTGATGGTTAAGGGTAGTAATATTGCCTTGGTTTTGACTGCTTGGTGAGGTTTGGGGAAAATACTAGTTGTGAGTTATTGTTATTTTCCACTTACATATATGTGTTAATGTTTTGTTATAAGTCCTAATAATTGTGTTTGGAATTATATGGATACTCCCCAGTGTTAATAATTTTACAGAGGATGACAGGAGGATATGGCTGAAGGTGGTCCACCAGTAGTGGAACCAGAGGCATCGATGATTCCGATTGAGGAATCAGGGGAGAATTATTTTCGAGAACATAACTAATTTTATTAAATTCATGGAATGATATCAAGGGAGGGTTGTAAAAATCATATCAAACATAATGAGAGAGTTATATTTCATGAACCCTCTGAATTTTACATGGGAGGTTGGACCCGAGAGAGTGGAATCTTGGATTTAGTGTTGTCATAGTATACATGACCACATGGAACCTCATTTTGATAAGAGAGTCAATCTAGTTGTATATATGTTACATCTTTAGGATAAACATTTGTGTGATGTACAGAATCAACATAGAAAGTTGGATCCAATGGAGTGGAAGCACTTTTAGGAGAAGTTTTCTAAACACTTTTTTCAATATAAGCACAAGCATGTAAAATAAGCTGTGCTAATGAGATTGACTCAGTAGAGCATGTTCAAGATGGAATTTGATGGAAACACAATGGATTTACATCACATTTCTCTAGAACTGGGGGAATATAAAGCTATATTAAAAATTTTATTTTAGGACGAATCTAATTGTGAAATTAATTCCTAGGTGAACATCTTTAAGTTGAAGAAGTGTTCATAATTGGTAAATCATGAACTCATCTCGGAGGGGATCTTAAATTATGCATCTAGTGGAGGACATGTTGTTTATTCTGGATGATCTAGAGGTACATATTAGAAGAGAAAACGAATCTTTTTGAGAATTTCTCCCAGACTAGTGGAAGGAAAAGTGAAATTTTAGGTGGATCATGTTATGACCAAGCTAAAGGAAGAGATGGTTTGCATGGATTGTCTTTTGTTGATATTGAGGATGTTTTCACAAAAGAAAGACACATTAAATTTCTTAGAATTCGGAAGTTGAAAGTTTGAAGATTTGGGACCGAGATTATTGAACATTCGGAACCTGGTGTTCGAAGAATTCAGAGTCTGAAATTCGGAGTCTAGAAATTGAGAAGTTCGGAACAGGGAAATTGTAAATTCTCGAAAGATGGCTGATAGGAGACGTGAGGGAAATAATTAGGACGATGCTTTTCTGTTTTGTAACTCTAATTTGTGAGCATATTCCGGTACTCATGATGCAAGAAAAAGTTGGATGGTGAAGCTGTACCGAGATACGGAGGAGTCATTCCGAGAATTCAAAATCTCCGGTATCGAGGAATCGAAAAAGTCACACCGAGAACCTGAAGTCATATCGAGGAATCGAAGAAGTCGCACCGAGAACCTGAAGTCGTACCGAGAATCGAAGAAGTCGTATCGAGAACCAAAAGTCGTTCCGAGAATCAGGAAGAGTCGTTCTGAGAACCAGGAGCCATGGCGAGAATTAAAATGGGGTCATACCGATGATTTAATAAGGGTGAATCTGAGAAATTAATACCAAAGATTCAGGATGGATTAATCCGAGAAAGTCATACCGAAGATTCAAGAAGGGTGAATCCGAGAAATTCATACCAATGATTCAAGAAGGGTGAATCCGAGAAAGTTATACCGAAGATTCAAGAAGACTGAATCCGAGAATGTGATGTCAAAGACTCAAGAAGGGTGGATCCGAGGATGTGATACCGAGAAACCAGAATAGTGGATCTGATAATGTGATACCGAGAATCCATAAGGTTAGATCCGGAAAAGGCCAAAGTTCTAAATCAAGAGAAGTGGAAGAATATTCATGAAGATTCTAGAAGCATTGAAAAATTCTTAATTACTCTGTGATTTTAGGAGAAATTATGATTTGGGTGAATTTTAGTGAGCGGGAAAAATATTTTGGTTTCCCACCTAAGCACCCTTTGGAGAACCTATAAAATGTGATCAGAGTACAAATTAAAGATGTGATGATTAATTAGTTAGAGAAGCACTTATAATCTAGAGATAGAAAGAAATGTGTGGCTGACTGAGTTTTCATTGCAGTCTCAATTGAAACAAGAATTTGATACTGGTTGATACTGTATTGAGTTTCTCGGATTGAGAAAATTTGGATTGAAGAAGAAAATTTAGAGTGAAGAATTCATAGTGGAGATTCTGAATGGGGAATCAGTACTGGATATCACCGTATTGAGTTTCTCACAATGAGGAAGTCTCGGATTGAAGAATCGGAGTGAAGAAGAAAATTCAGAGTGAAGAATTCGGAGTGAAGAATTCGGAGTGGAGATTCAGAATGGGGAATTAGTACTTGCTATCACCGTATTGAGTTTCTCAGACTGAGGAAGACTCGGATTGAAGAATCAGAGTGAAGAAGAAAATTCGAAGTGAAGAATTCAGAGTGATGAATTTAGGGTGGAGATTCAGAATGGGGAATCGGAACAAGTTTTCACCGTATTGAGTTTCTCAGACTAAGGAAGATTCAGATTGAAGAATCGGATTGGGAAAATTCAGAGTGGAGATTCAGAATAAGACGTTCGGACCGTAATTGATCTATCTCATGTCCAAGGAGTCCTTCCCTTTATTCTGGGTAAGGAAGTGAAGATTTATGCTGAAATTTCTTACACATGTGTATTTTAAAGGAAGTGCTAGTAAAATAAGTTGTTACAAGAATCAAGACATTTCCCTATTGTGCAAAGAGGGTGCACATGCACTGGAGTTATTGTTTCATAGTTCTTCACGCATGTAAGGGTATATCCTACTTGTTGTAATCCAAGGATTTTTTTTCTTAGTGGATTGTATGGTGCTGGATTATTTCCAACCATACCAAGGATGTGGCTATTCTTATTGAATAGTGAACCTTGTAAATTGCTGTATTTGTTTGGATGTGTGGTTATTTGTTTCTCAGCAGGGAATTATATCTTTAACAAGAGACAAAGTTTGTTCTCAACAAGAAGGGAACATAAAAGAAGAAAAAGGGGGTACAACTGATTCAGCCCCCCCCCCTCTCAGTGGTTCATTACTCCCATTGTGTCCTTACAAGTGGTATCAGAGGGAGGATCCCTTTGTTTCCTTTCTGATGGAGAATCTGAATTGTATGAACAGTAACAGCATTCTAGTATTCTATGGGAAGAACTATCACATCTAGAAGGATAGAATTCTACCATATCTCATGTCTATTAGTTATGAAGATCTTGAAGCTGCAACAGTTGGGATTCCTCTAATTGAAGACAATGTTCCACTTACACATGTTGAAAAGAAGTTTCTTGAGAATGATGGAAGAGCCAAGAATGCTATATTGTCTTCACTTTCTGAAAGGGAATTCTTGAGAGTAAAAGGAGTGCCGACAACCAAATGTATATGGGACAAATTGAAAAACATATATGAATTCAATACAAAAATCAAGAAGGAAAAATGTCAAATCTGGTGATTGAAGTATGAAGAATTGAAGATGGGAGAGAATGAATCTGTTGGAGATTTCTTCACCATGTTAAACGATATTGTTAGTACTATCAGATGTCTTGGTGAAGAGATGAAAGACTCTACTGTGGTGGAAAATATCTTGAGGATTATTCCTGATAAATTTGATGCGAAGGTATCTTCATTAGAAGACAGAGACCCGGTGACTCTATCTCTTGATGATTTGCACAGTACACTCATTACTTATGAAATGAGAAGGGAAAAATAAATGAAGACAAAGACAAAGTTTGATAGATAATTATCTTTAAAATCCTTGAAGAATGAGATATCTATGAAGATATTGATTGAAGAAGATGGTGGTGAGTCTGTCTCTAAAAGCGAGGTATGTAAAAATCTTAACAATATTTTATCCTTGTTTTCAAAAAATGATAAAAGTGGCACAATGAAATACAAGGGAAAACTTCCTTTGAGGTGTTTTGAATGTGGAGGCATTGGAAACTTTTTGGATAACTGTCCTCGAAGGGAGAATGAAGAAGACAATGATAATGAAGAAACAAATCCAAGAATGTTGTGGAAGAAGCAGGGTGGTAAAGGAAAGTCGGGAAAAGAAAATAAATTCTTCAAATACAAGAGAAAGGATTTCTATCCATAAATGAAGAAGATGAAGAAAGTTATGTTGAATCCAAAAAATCAGTTGATCATGGTTTTGAGAATACTTTAATTGAAACAGTGAATGGTAAGGATTTTGGAAGCAGCAGCATGGAAGATGAAGAAACTCAGCTTGAGATGCATCTGAAAGAAGAATTGAAGGAATGTTTAAGGAAGATCAGAAGGCTGGAGAAGCTTAACAAAATGTTGGAAGATGAATTTTTCTCAACATCCAATCAAGCCAATGATAAATAAGAACATGAGAAAGATCTTTAAGACTTGAAGAAGTATCTTGAAGATGAGAAAAATCAAAATGATCACATGAGAGTTAAGATGAAGGAAAAAGAGGAAGAATTAGAACTCGTTCAAAAGAAGCTCTCTGAAGTTGAATCAAAAAACATTTGTTTTCAAAACTCAACTACTAATTTTGGTGAAGGCTCTCAACAAGAACATTCTAATAAAACTCAAAAGAAGAATAAAGTGGTTGATGTGAAGAAGAAAGTTGAAAAAGTAACTTATGTGGCCAAGACCAGCGTTACTGGGAACTCTAAAGTTTCAAGGAAACCTAAATCTAACATTGGTGAAAAACAAGAAAAATCAAAGAAGGCAGAATTCCAGTAGAGAAATATTGCTAACAAAAATTTTTTTGGTGGGGATGAAGAAAGAGCAACAAAGTATCAGAACAAAATATTTAGAGGAAGGTACTCCTTTTATGGGTACTGTTGGTATTGTGGTGGAATCAGTCATACAACGAATATGTGTTGGTTCAATCAAAATTACTACCATCACACTACATGTTATGAATGGTAGAGGATGAGGGGGAGTCAATCTCTTCAATGGAAGGAGAGTGAGAATGGTTTCTTGAAGAAATTTGAGATGAATGAAGTTAAGATAGAAAATAGGTTCCAGCCTCTGGATATAATTTGTGAAAGGTGTGAACAACCTAGAAACCTGGCAAAAGGATGTCATGGGATGTTACCGGCTCTGAAAAAAGTTCTTAATTTTCAGAAGCCAAAGGTGAAGAACGAAGTGAAAGAATAAAACTCCCTTGTAGTTGTAACTATTTTAAAAGTTACAAAGGAACATCGACCTTGGATACTTTATAGTGGGTGTTCTTCACATATGACAGGAGACATGAAGTTGCTAAAGAATATGAAGAAGTTTAAAGAAGGCACAGTGACATTTGTTAATGATAAATCTTAAAAATCAATGGTGTTGGACCAGCCATCATTGTGAAGGAAAAATTGAAGTCCAAGAAAATGTTGTATGTTGATGTGCTGAATCACAACTTGTTGAGTGTATCACAATTGTGTGATGAGGGTAACAAAGATATCTTCAAGAAAGATGGGTTTATTGTGAAAAGTAAAGAAGATGGAAAGATTGTTACAATAGGCCAATAAACCAAAGGGAATATGTTTCAGGTTGGAAATTCAAAAAACTCTTGTTACATGAGCTTAGTGGAAGAAAATCAGTTGTGGCATAGAAGACTTGGACACATGTGTCAGAGAAATATGAGCATGTTATCTAAAAGGGACAATGTTCAAGATATTATTGATTTTCCAAGAATAAGGGATTGGTGTTGCACTACCTGTCAGAAAGGAAAGATTACAAGTGTTCTGCATAATAAGGTTGAAATTTGTTCTAAAGAACCCCTTGAACTAATACATTCTGATATATGTGGGCCCATGAGAAGAAAATAAAAAAATAGAGACAAGTACTTCATCACTTTCATTGATGATTTTTCTCGCATTACCCTTGTTATGTTTATGAAGCACGAGTCAGTTGCCCTGAAAATGTTTAAACGCTTCAGAAGGAAAGGTAAGAAAGAATGTGAGTACTCTATGAAGAAGTTGAGAATAGATAATGGTGGTGAGTATAGAAGTGAAGAATTTTAAGACTATAATGAGAAGCATGGGATTCAGCATGAATATAGTGCTCTATATACATCTGAACAAAATGGGGTTGCTAAAAGGAAGAACAGAAGCTTGATGGAAATGGGAAGAACCATGTTGCTTGAACAAGGCCGTACTCATTATTTTGGAGGCAAGCTACAAGTACATCTTTCTATATTCAAAATCGATGTTTCTACAAGCCTCAATCAAACAAGACTCTATATGAACTTTTCTATGGCATTACTCCACGTATGAAGAATGCAAATTTTTTTCGGAGCCCATGCATTATAAAGAAGAAAGGTGGATGTAGTGGAAAATTCTAACAGAAAGAAGAAGATGGAATTTTTCTTGGATATGCACCAGAAGGAAGAGGTTATAAATGCTTTAACAAAGAAATAGGAAGAATGGTGGATGCAGTTGATGTAAAATTCATTGAAACTATGGGGAAAGATAAGCATGTCCAGACAGACAAGGAAGATGAGGAAGATGAAGTGAACGATTCTGATAAGGATGCAATGAATTTTAATCTTAATCCAGATGAAGAATTGGATTCAGCCATATCAAGTGATGAGGAAGGCACACAAAAAACATATCCAAGTCTGATGAAACAAGTTAAAGCTCAAAATATTATTGGTGATAAACGTCACATGGTTCAAATAATAAGAACAATTAATTCTATATCACATAATTACTTGTATTCCAAAGTGGAAAAAAATGATGTTAAAGAAGCCTTTGAGCATCCAAAATGGGTTCAACCCATGAATGAATAATTGGATCAGATTGAAAAAAATTACACATGGGAACTCGTACCCAAGCATGAAAATAATAACATTATTGGCACCAAATGGCTCTTCTGGAACATGTTGAATGAAGAAGGTGAATTTATTAGAAATAAAGAAAGATTTGTTTGCAAAGGTAACTCTCAGATTGAAGGAATTGACTTTGAATAAAATTTTTCTCTGGTAGCCAGATTAGAAACTATCCGAATCTTTCTTGCTATTGCGCCACAACGAGGCTAACAAATATTTCAAATGTATGTTAAATCCGCATTTCATAATGGTGATCTAAAAGAAGAAGTTTATATTGAGAAACCATATGGATTTGTTATTGGGAAGAATGAAATTTATGTGTGCAGGTTGAAGAAAGACTTGTGAAAGGTTTGCTGAGGAAATGAAGAATGTCTTTGAGATTTCCATGTTGGGTGAAATGAGATACATTCTTGGGTTACATATTTTTCAACAGAAGGAATTCATTTTTCTCTCCAAAGAAAAGTATGCTAAGGAAATTCTTATGAAGTTTGGGATGAAAACTCAAAACCTGTATCAACTCCTATCTCTATGGGAATGAAGCTAAGAAAAGATGATAAAGGAAAATAAGTTTATCATAAAGAATATAGAAATCTTATTGGAAGTTTGTTATACCTAACAGCATCAAGACCAGATATTGTTTTTGATGTTACCTTAAAAGGCGTAGCCGAATTTCGAATCAAGTATATTAGCTCAAATAACATTGATTTGTTTGCCTATTCAGATGCAGATTGGGTAGGAAATGTTGGTGATAGAAGATACACATCTGGTGGATTGTTCTTTATGGGAAAAACTTGTGTTGGATGGAACTCGAAGAAGCAGAATTCTGTGACACTCAGTATAGCTGAAGCTGAATATGTTGCTTCCACCATGGCTGCTACTCAACTTATCTGGATGAAAACACAGTTGGATGATCTGTTAGTTGAAGTGATGTTTCCCTTGCTCTTGGGCTGTGATAATTAAAGAACAGTTAGTCTTACCAAAAATTCAGTCCAACATTCTTGATCAAAGAATATTGACATCAAATATCATTTCATCAAAGAGCATGTGGAAAATAATGAATTGAAACTTTAATATGTTTCATCTTCTGAACAACTTGCTGATATTTTCACAAAACCCTTGCTGAAGGAATCATTCTCAAGATTGAGGTTGAACTTGGGTGTCCAACCTCTTTCTCTACAAGGTTATGGTATATTGATTCTTCCCCTCTCTCTTCTTACCTTTGGATTGTGTTTTCAAGGGGGAGAATTTGTTTGTATCATAAATCTATTTTTTCAAAGAGAGAGTTGTGGGTAAGCTGTGAACTCAGCATTGTTTGTGTAAGTTAACTATTCTAACTGTTTGTTGGAGTGGTTGTAGAAAATAACTGGAAGTTGTTTACAGGATGTATGAAGTTGAAGATTTATTTTTCACTACCTATTGATAGTATGGTTTTTCTGTCAATGATTCTTATTTACTACAATGAGGTAGGTCACACAGGCTAAGAATTAATGATAAGTAATTTATTACTTCTGGTTACAACATTTTGGTGATTTATAAAACTTTGTTAACAACAAAATCCAAAGGGGGAGATTGTTAGGACCAAGATGAAGGAAGAGATGGTTTTCATTGATTGTCCTTTGTTGATCTTGAGAATGTTTTCATAAAAGAAATACACCTTGAATTTCTAAGAATTCCGAAGTTTCAAGTTTGAAGATTTAGAACCGAGATTATTGAACATTCGGAACCCGGTGTTCGATGAAATCGAAGTCTGGAATTAGGAGTCTGGAAATTGAGAATTTAGAAACCAGGAAATTAAAAATTATTGAAAGCTAAATGATAGGAGATGTGAAGGCACTAATTGTGATAATTCTTTGCTATTTTGTAACTCTAATTTGTGAGTATATGAAAGTACTCATGATGCAATAAAAATATGGATTGTGAAGTCGTACCGAGATCCAGAGGAGTCATTCCGAGAATTAAAAATCTTCAGTATTGCTGAATCGAAGAAGTTGCACCGAGAAACTGAAGTTGTATCGATGAATCGAAGAAGTCACACCGAGAACATGAAGTCTTACTGAGAATCGAAGAAGTCGTATCGAGAACCAAAGGATGTTATGGGAATCAGGAAGAGTCGTTCTGATAACCAGGAGTCATCCTGAGAATTGAAATGGTGTCATACCAAAGATTCAAGAAGGGTGAATCCGAGAAAGTCATACCGATGATTCAAGAAGGGTGAATCTGAGAAATTCATACTTAAGATTTAAGAAGGGTGAATCCAAGAAATTCATACTGAAGAATCAATAAGGGTGAATCCGAGAAATTCATACTGAAGATTCAAGAAGGGTGAATCTGAGAAATTCATACCGAAGATTCAAGAAGAGTGAATCTGAGAAAGTGATGCCAAAGACTCAAGAAGGGTGGATCTGAGATTGTGATAGTGAGAATCAAGAAGGGTGGATCCGAGAATGTGATGCCTAGAATCCAGAAGTTCAGATCTAGAAAAGGATAAAGTTATAAATAAAGGGAAGTGAAAGAAGATTCGAGAAGATTCTAGAAGCATTGAAAAAGTCTTAATTACTCCGAGATTTTAGGAGAAATTATGATATGGGTGAATTAAAGTGAGCAAGAATAATATTTTGTTTTCCCGCCTTAGCACACATTGGAGCACCTATAAAAGGATATCAGAGTACAAAGTAATGATGTGACAATTAAGTAGTAAGATAAGCTCTAATAATCTAGAGAGATAATAAAATGTATGGACGACTGAGTTTTCATTACAATCTCAATTTAAACAAGAATTTGATACTGGTTGATACTGTATGAAGTTTCTCGGGTTAAGAAAATTTGGAGTGAAGAAGAAAATTCGAAGTGATGAATTCAGAGTGGAGATTCGGAATGGGGAATTAGTACTATCTGTCACCGTATTGAGTTTATCACACTGAGGAAGACTAGGATTGAAGAATCGGAGTGAATAAGAAAATTTGGAGTGAAGAATTAGGAGTGGAGATTTGGAATGGGGGATTAGTACTAGCTATCACTGTATTAATTTTCTTAGACTGAGGAAGACTCGGGTTGATGAATCAGAGTGTAGAAGAACATTCAGAGTGAAGAATTCAGAGTGATGAATTCAGAGTGGAGATTCGGAATCGGGAATTAGTACATGCTATCACCGTATTGAGTTTCTCAGACTGAGGAAGATTCAGATTGATGAATCGTATTGGGAAAATTTAGTGTAGAGATTAGGAATGGGACGTTCGGACTGTAATTGATCTATCTCAAGTCTAAGGAGTCCTTGCCTTTCTTCTGGGTAAGGAAGTCAAGATTTGTGTTGAACTTGATTACACTTGTGTATTTGAAAGGAAGTGTAGGTAATATAAGTTGTTACAAGAAACGAGACTTTTCCCTATTGTGCTAAGAGGGTGCACACACACTGGATTGATTGTTTCACGGTGCTTCACGAGTGTAAGAGTATATCCTACTCATTGTAATCCAAGGAATTGTTTTCTTAATGTATTATATGGTGATGGATTGTTTTCAACCATCCCAAGGACATAGCTATTCTTATTGAATAGTGAACCTTGTACATTACTGTTTTTTTTGGATGTGTGCTTGTTTGTTTCTCATCAGGGAATTATATCTTTAACAATAGACAAAGGTTCTTCTCAATAATAAGGGAACTTAAAAGTAGAAAGTGGGGTACCACTGATTCACCCCCCCTCTCAGTGGTTCATTACTCCAACTGGGTCCTTACCAATCAGTTATGTATGACCTTACCCATGTTCTTTTCAACACATGTGGCTAGACCAATGAAAATATATAAACATTTTACCCAACTACTAGAAGATTGTCCATCCTATAGCATTATGGGAATTATACAGAGGTTCTGTGGGAACATGATCCATACTATTTTAGAAGGGGGAGATAGATTGAACCGTAGTGTGGAACAAGGTAATTTGCACCATATCATTCTGGTAGCTAGAGTTCTATTTTCTTAGGAATCAAAGTCAATGGATGAGTTGAATTTGGGAAATAGTTCCCATAGCAGCATATTGGTTCAACATAGAGTTGTCAAACATCATCACAGGGATGATGGGTAGGCTAATTACATTAATTATAGCCTACAATTGCAGATAGTGTGGTTGCACCATCAAAAATTAGAGGTTATATTCTTATAAATTCAATATTATTTAGTGCCTTATTTGACAATGGGGACCCTAATTACTTTATATCTATAAAACAATTTAATGGTTTGAGACCAGTGATGGAGTTTTTGAGAAGTATAATGATGATAGAAATAGAATTGGGAATACGGTCTGGAGACATATATTTTTGTAAGGTATGTTTTCTTGAGATTAGGGAGTGTCAATTTTGTGGGGTATTTATGTTCATAACATTTCAGTCATTGAACTAATATTGGATATGGATCAGCTGGTTGCATTCCATGACCAAATTGATTGTTACCAGAGGATAATGACTTTTACGTCTCATAAGGGATACTACTATATTTATATGGAGAATATGATTTCCAGGAAGGTTAGTTAGGTCCAATTCCAAAACAAATGGGAGAGCTCATAAACCTTGTTTGTAGTCTATTATTGTATGATAGAGGAGTGGAATAAGATGTTGTTCTAGTAGTAGTGGAATTTTTTCAAGGTGTTTTTTTCAAAAGACTTTTCAATTCTACCACCTAAAAAAGCTGTGTAATTTACTATTGAAATTGTGTTGGGGATGATCCCATTTCAATTCCACCATACAGAATGGAGTCATGATACCATTATGATCACTATACTCATCTAGAATAGTTAGAGGATAAGGGATTTATGAATTTGAGTCCATCTCCTTGGGGATCAGCATTATTGGTGTTATATAAGTCTAATGGAAATCTATGTGTGTCTGTTGGTTACCATAAGTTTAACCAGAAGACTATGAATAAATGGTATCCTCTTCCACGTAACGATGATTGGTTTTACAATTTGAGTGGAGTTGATGTATTTTAAAATATCAAAATGAGATTAGAGTATCAATTTCTAATATATTATACTTAAAAAATAATCAGGAATTTTTTTTAAAATTATGTATGGCCTATACATGTTTTTCATAATTTCGTTTGTGTTGGTGAATGCACCAGCATTTTCCAAGGTCTTCATGAATATAATTTTTCATCCATACCAGGATCAATTTGTGGTGCTATTTTTGGATGATATATTTTTGTATTCCAAGACATATAATGATCTCACCCAAAACATTAACATCATCCTTAGTACAATCACTGAGCATCAACTATATGCAAAGCTATCTATGTTATTGTTTTGGATCAATAATGTATACTTAATGGGTCACATAATTTTATAGGAAGGTGTGTCAGTGGACCTACAGAATGTTCATATAGTTTTTTTTATGGGAGCATCAGGAGAAGTATCAATATCCTTAGATTTATGGGGTTATTTGGACACTAATGGATGTTCATACAAGAATTTTACCACTTGGTAACACAACTTATGGGCTTGAACAAGAAGAGGAAAATGTTTTTTTGGAATCATGAGTTAATTATATCTAGTATTTAATGAAGCAGTTTACATTGGAAATGAAATTTAACCTACATTAGCAGTTTGATGAGTATACATTGTATTATAACACTTCTGGGATTCGACTCAGTGTAGGGTTGATGTATGGAGATCTCGTTTTGGTGTATTTGGTGAATAGTTAAATGTGAATAATGATCAAAAGAGATCGAAGTACAAGTTTTCACAATGCTATTTTAATCTTTGGTAGTAGAGATTGGTTGTGTGTGTGAAGATGTTTTATTTTTAAATATCATATATGCCCGAAAAAGAAAAAAGGGTTGAGAATCCATTGATAAGGAAAACATAGACTTTGGAAATTAAAGATTCCATTGTTAAGTGGAAGCTGAGGACCTTTCATACTAAAATACACATTTTTTATATGGGAGTCAGGAGAAGATGAATCTCATATTTGTTTTAGTGGAATATACATGTTTGATCTGGATTAGAGACTAGAAGTATGAGAATCCATATTGTTTTACCTTTTCTTAATTCCTTGAATGTAGGGAGTTACCTTCTGATTAGAGAATAAATGAGGACGATATTATCAATTTTCGGAATCCTTTTGTAATTCCTATGAAAATATAAGATGATTTGTCGAATTAGTTTCATGCCTCAATGTGGGCGGTACATCCAGGTGTGACAAAAATGTTATGTCAATTGTGATGATATTTTAGGTGTTTTTCCATGAAAAAAGGATGTATTATGGATCTTGATGGGATGATTTATCTTTCAACATGTGAAGGTAGAGCATCAAATTCATAGTGGCTTGCTACAGTTGTTGTCCATTATGGAATAGAAGAGGGATGATTTGTCCATGGATTTTATGGTAGGTTCCCAAGGACCGATCAAAATAATGACTGAGTTTGGATTCTTGGGGATCAATCGATGAAATTAGAACACTTCATACATATTTGGGACACATTATCCATAGAGAAGTTGGGAGTTTGGTATGTCTAATAAATAGTTTGTCAATATGGGTTCTAATGGAATACAGTTTCAAATTATGACTCATGCTTTACATTTCACTTCTGGCAGGGCTTACAGATGGTTCTTGGAACCTAGGTGTCATGATTATATCATTTCACCCACAGATAGATGGGAAATTGAAGCATAATATACATGTTCTTGGGGTATTTTTTGAGCTTATGTCCTTGAGATTAGATGTTCTTGGGAGAAGGACCTATATTTTTTGGAGTTTTCCTATAAAAATATTTACCAAGAAAATATATAGATAGAACTATACGATGACCATTATAGAAGTCCCTGCATATAACCTTTATACAGATTTAGGAAGGTTATTCTACAATGATGGGACCGTGTCTCATTATAGAGACGTCAAAATTGGTATAGTTGATTCAGAAATTTATGGTTATGACTCATCTTATACAAATGGAATATAATGATTAATATTAAAGATACATAGAGTATATAAACATTGATATTTTTTTCCTTCAGGTGTCTACTAGGTTCATTTACTACAGGATATAGAGGAATGAAATGTTGGAACCAAGGTTTATTGTACATTTTGGGGTAGTGGATCGAATCAGTACCATGGTTTAATATTTGTATCTTCCATAGAATTACAGAGCTATGAGTAATATTTTACATGTGTCACAACTATGATAGTCTCACCGTGAACCTTCTTAAGTGATCTATCTCGATGAGGCTTAGCTTGAGGTTGATTCATCATACAGGGAGAATAAAATTAGGGTTTTTTATTATAGTGTGATAGTGTTGCAGGGAATGACTGTGATGATAGTTTGCGTGTTACCGCAAAACATGATTGTATAATAGAAAACATGTGAAAGGGAATATCATATGAGGGAACAGTGGACGAATCATTTTTTATAGAATATTTGGGATTCATGGGAGTATATCTAGAGGACATGCTATTATAAGGTAGGGAGATTTTAAGATCCTGGGGTTTTTTGGAGTCAGATCAGTCATGATTTTAGTTACTGTTTTTTCTTTATATTAGAAATTTTTCCCTGGGTTGTAACATGGGATGTGTTTTGGTTGATGTTTGAAAAATATGAAGGAAGAAAGGTTATGCATGATCGGTGAATGTTTAGGGATAACTGTGTTCCCCAACCCACCCAATCATGCAACCATGTACAGTGGGGAATTTCATAGTTTGTGTCAAGACCCCCTCCCCACAAAGTGTAACCCTCCTGGGCTGGCAATGTGAGAAAGGAGAGAATGACCCCTGAGTCCCGCCTCCAGTAGGCCCCGGGTTTGCGACTAGCACCGAGGGTATAGTAACACACAAATGGGAGGCATTACCCTCTAAGAGAAGACATGCGGAAGATAGAGATACGATAGACAACAATCAACTCCAACTCATAACTAGAAATATTAAAGAACCCCAAGTGAACAAATGGAATGTCATAAAAAATTACTACAATGAAAAAGGGGAAAATGCAAGTACCCAAAAGAAAGTAAAATAGCTGCAACCACAAGCCCGAACAGCTCTTGCAACCCCAAGCTAGTAGAAACCATCTTGATCTCCAAACTGCTCCAAGTAACCTAAAAATAATTTATATATACGTAGAGTGAGTATAACAGTATACTCAGTAGGATCCTCCCCGAAGCCTCTTGTGCGAAAATAAAGAAAGCATGCTAAAGCACAGTGAACAACAAGTGAAACTAACTCGTCACCTAATAGGTTTACTAAGTTCCCAACCTCACCCTGGATACTCTCACCATGTAACGCATACAAGAATATATCATATAATAAAGAATATCAAGGGTACCCAGCCACTACTTCCCCACTGGTTTTCCACTTTTCCCCAACATCGCACATCCTAAGTATCTCTCTCCAAAAAGGTTTGCACGCATACACCTAGGCGAAGCACCACAATCTTCACCTCATGCAACATAAAGGATTGCACAACCAATGTAACCAGGTAGTTTAGGAGAGCCACCACAGCTCGTGTAACATGTATCATACGTTGGGTATTATACCTCAATCCATTATAGCCCATACACCGAGTAAGGATCCTCAAGCCATCACAGCCTATACACATTACACCTATAGTAGTCTATATGATACTATATCCAGAATATATGTGTGTGAATAACCACAATCCATTACAACCCTCTACACACATATAGGGGGTAAAATAACAGATATTCCTAATGTCATAAGTATCTACCAAGAGAAGAGAGCAGGACCAAAGAAGGTAGTCAGACATTCATCCTCCCATCAGAATGTTGGGGAAAACACCCCCCAGGGCTCAGAATCCCCACGGTGTCATTTTCCCTTACTGACAAGGTAGAGTAGCGTATAGAAACACCAAAAGTAGAGAATATACTATATCTCACAACCACAATATGGGCATAACCTAGTCTTATACACAACCGCAGCTAATGTCTATCGGACTCCAGGCTACCACTTCTATGACTAGGTAGCCTAAAAGCACACTACCATTTAAAGATCATTATTAGATTAGTTCATTCCCTTTTTATCAATTTCACTGTACGTTAATTAATTCATTATACATTAATTAACCATGATTAAATCCACATTAAATTTCATTAGAAACACACCCAAAGTCAACTATTTCTTTCAAAAGTTTTCAACCTCATCATTAAGTTCCGGCAACTCCAACCCCATGGGTTAACACCATTTATTCAATTATTCATTACATAATTACATTCCCATATTCCCATGTATTCTAGAAAATCATTCTATGATACTAAACACAAGGGGGATTATCACAGTGAGTAGATGTACTACTCGTCGAGTCTTTCCCCCTATAGAAAGAGAGTAGACCCATCCTCCATTGACTAGCTAGACACAGAACGTAGGTGGCATACCCTGTGTGTCTTCACCCCTTTCGGGAGAAGGGTAATAAAGACTGGTTTCCTTGAGTAGTGGGGAAAAGTAAAGAAAATGAACAACACGTATCCTCCCTGACACCCACATTCATAAACCGATGCAGCTCACCACTCTAGGCGTCATCCGATGACACAACTCAAAAGGCCTCTATGCCCCCACATATCACAACAACCTTCCAGGATTACATCATAGCACAAGCAGCAGGAAAGCAACCATCACATCAATTGGTCTCTTGTCCCACTAACAATCAAGAGGGTAACTCATAACCCTTCAAAGAATTGTCAAATAATCAAATTATTAAAACATATTTAATTAACAGGTTTATAATTCATTTGTTTCAACATCGAGAAACCTAACCAACAAGCTATTACAAAAGATTAAACATGCTTACTATGCCAATTTTATTAACATCAAATTGCAACAAGAACCAGATTCGTTTTTCTGCCTCCTTATCCTTATCCAAACAATTATCAATTAATCTCAATTTATGGCCTTTACCAAATTCCATCAAGAACGAACAACAAATAAAAAAAAGAATAGAAATTACACTTTCTAGAAAAACATGAGGCAATAACATACAATTGATATCAATATCATTATCCGGTTAAAAATATTTATTATGTAAAGTATATTTATCATCTAGTGCGATTAAACATGCTAACAATACAATTGCACGTAAGATAAAGAGAAGCAACAAATCTCGTAACTCAAGGTTTTTTATGAAAATCCCAACAACGAAGAATGCATAAGAAATCCAGGTTCATTCCCCAAAAACCCTCCATAGATCTCTCCTCATAACAAGATCAAGACCAAAGCTAAACATATTTGGCATCCACACACTTAGATCTACCCATAACGGGTGTAGATCTAATAAATATAGGGAAGAGGAGAATTATATCTAATAGATCTAAGAAACCAAATAAGAACGATCAGATACCTTAAGAAACCGGCTTCAATTCGCCAAGAGAAGCATTTAGGTCACCTCATACATTCTTGGGAGAGGTTCTACTACCTTCAAGGAAGGTTAATCCCATGTTATGGCCACTTAGGAGCATAAATGAACCATTTAGAGGCAAAACGTGTTAGATCCACAATTTTAGGATCTAAGATTAAGTGTATGCATGGTTAGTCCACACAGTTTGTCCAACTGTGTGCTAACTGTGTATTAGCTACTACCTTGCCAAAAAGTCCTCACACGGTTAGTCCGCATGGATTTCCAAACTGTGTGCTAACTATGTGTCAGCCACTACCTCTAACACCAACCTCGCACAGTTTGGCCACATGGTTTCGACAACCCATTCCCCTCCCGTGCGGAATCTATAGCCCTTTAGTTTTCCTTAAAAGTCCACTCAAACGCACCCCCAAGTCACCTTGACCTTCTATAACACCTCTAACACCAAATTTTCACAATGTAATGGATTGGAGAGGTTCATGACATTACATCAGATATCTCTCAAAACATTCTCATCCTCAAGAATCCAAAACCCACCTAAATAGAAGATGAAACAGGGTCTGAACAACCACCCATCGAGATAACTCTCAAAAGAGAGAAACCCACTGAAAACAACAAAAGGATCCATCTGATAACCATGAACGTTTCATAACCACAAAATCTACAACGATACATGAAGAGAGTCAAAAATCAAATAACTCTGGGTACTGGACACACATCTGTGACTCACATTCCTAGGTACTATTCTCCAAGACACCATGTCACCCCAACACACAAACTAAGGGGATAGAATACCCACAAAACAACTTGTCCTTGTGGTCTTGGATCTCCACTGGTCACTCCTCAAAGGTTGTATAATCATCAACATTGATCTCTCCCCAATCGATGATGTGAGAGTCATTGTGAAGATAACGATGGAGCTGTGATACATGGAAAACATCATGTATCCGAATGATCTGAGGGGGAAGTGCAACTCGATGCGCCACAGATCCAAAATGCACTAACACCTCGAAAGGCCCAAAAAATCAGGGGGAAATCTACCTTCCATGAACAATCCTTCGCTGCCCACGATGGAGAGTCACCTTTAGAAACACATGATCCCCAACATTAAATTCTAAGGGCCTCTTTCTTTGATCGGCATATGATTTCTGACGATATTGTGCTGTCTTTATCAGCTCAAACATCACTTGAACCATCTCTGTTGTATTTTTCACTAGTTCTAGTATGAGAATTGTTGACTCTCCAACCCCAGTCCAGCACAACGGAGAACGGCAAGGCTGACAATACAAGGCTTCAAACAGTTCCATTCCAATGGTGGAGTGAAAACTATTATTGTAAGAAAACTCCACCATTGGTATCTACCTCATCCACAAACCTTCGAAATCCAGAACACAAGATCGTAACATGCCTTCAAGTGTTTGGATGGTTCGCTCTGTCTGGCCAACCGTTTACGGATTTAAAGACGTGCTAAGGCATATTTGAGAACTGAAAGCATGTTGGATACCTCTCCACACCCTGGAGGTAAAATGAGAATCTCAATTAGGAATGATCATCCTAGGGACTCCATGAAGTATCACCACCTCCTCCAGATATTTCCTCGACAAAACATCCACTGAGATCAACTCCTTGATCGCTATGAAGTGGGCCGATTTTGTTAAACAATCCACTACCACCAAAATAGAATAATGGCATCTCAGATATTGATGTAATCCTGTAAAGAAGTACATTGTGATGTCCTCCCACATCCACTAAAGAATCTCTAATGGATGGAGAAGACCACCAGGAACACGGTGTTCAGCCTTCACCTTTTGTAAGACTAAACATCGAGACAAAAACTCTGCAACCGCACACTTTAGCCCAGGCCACCAAAACTGACTCCTCAAGGATTGGTACATCTTTTTCATGCCAGGATGTACTACTAAGGGAGAACTATAGAACTCTCTGAGAACCATCTCGCGCATCGACAAAGGGACAAAAGTCCTTCCAGGATACAACACTCTGTGTTGTTCATCTTCAATCTAACCATCAGGGGCCTCACCACAAACAACTCGATCTCTCTAGACTTCCAACTCTAGATCTCCAAACTGGGACTCTTTCACATTCTGCATCATGGATGACTGTACCATCATCTGATAAAAGACATCCTCTACCCCCAACTTCTCCCATATCAAGATGTAATGCTGAAAGTTCTTCCATTACTCTCATGGAATCACCGGATTCACACAAAGCAACACTACATGACTTTCGGCTCAGTGAATCAGCTACAACATTCTCTTTTCTAGGTGTATACGATATTTCTAAGATGTATTCCTGCAAAAAATCCATCCACCAACACAGTCGTATGTTCATGTCACGTTGGGAGGAAACATACCTCAATGTCTTATGATCAGTGAAAACCACATAGCGCTCACCAATGAGGTAATGTCTCCAAAACTTCAAAGAAAACACCGCAACTGTGAACTCAAGATCATGGGTGGCATAGTTTTGTTCATGGGGACATAACTACCAAGACCCATAAAAAAACTTACCTCTACTACATGAGAACACAGCCTAACCCCATATTTGAACACCACTGAAATCATCAAACTGAACTCCTTCAGCTGGAAGACAACCGACTGGAGAACTTACTAACTTCTCCTTTAGATACTCGAAAGCTTCCTGGCACTGATCAGTCCATATGAATGCCTGATCCTTCCTAGAAAAATCTTTCAGAGGAGTCACAACTCATGAGAAAGTAGCTACAAACCTCTTATAATAGCCTATGAGAGCAATGAAAATTTGTGTCACTGACATTGTCTTGGGGGCTTCCCAAGACATCACTGCTTCAATCTTCGACTGATCCATAGCTACTCCGAATTGGGACACAACATGCCCCATGAAACAGGCTTATCAAACCCAAAACTCACACTTGGACAACTTCCCAAATAGCGGATGTTGACGTAGGACTCCCAAAATTGCTCGTGGATGCTCGGCATGCTCCTCTTCAGACATGGAGTATAGAAAGATGTTGTCGATGAAAACTACCACGAATTTTTCTAGGAACTCACAGAACAAAGAATTCATCATTTCCATGAACACATCTGGATAATTCTTCACAAAAAATGGCATTACAACGAACTCATAATGCCCATGACGACAACAGAAAGCAGTCTTCAAGATATCCTCATCCTTCACACACATCTGATGATATCCAGACCACAATTCGATCTTTGAGAACCAAATTCCACCCTCCAGTTGATCAAATAAATAATCAATCCATGGAAGAGGATATCGATTCTTTATTTTTATTTTGTTTAAGAGAATATAATCGACACACAACCGCAAACTGTCGCAGCCTTCTTCACAAACAAAACTGGTGCACCCCACGGTGACACACTTGGCCGAACAAAACCACACTGTAATAGGCCATCAAGCTATATAAGTAGCTCTCATAACACATAATGGGACATCCTATATGGATACATAGATATAAGAGATGCTCCTGGCTATAGCTCGATCCCAAACTCGATCTCTCGTCAAGTGGGTAATGCTACAACCTCTTCTGGAAAGACATCAGGGTACTCCTCTATGACCCTAGGAAACGCCAACTACTGAACCTCTGATGAACTCATCATCATCTCTGCAATCATGGATGATAAGGATCGAACGTTCTTGTGACCCATCCGAGGATCTCACTCGCCAACAAACACCACCGGCTCTCTATCTGCAGTAATGAAGATGAACTTCTTCCTGGAGAAATTCATGATAGCCTTCACCGAATACAAAAAATCCATGCCAAGGATGATATCATATGGTTGTATTCGTAAACATAGGAAATCTCTCCAAGGGCGGTGTTTCCCCAAAACTAACTCACAATATCTACATTCTTCAAACAAGTAAACTCAACTCCCAATTGGCGTAGCCAAGGCCAAGGGCACTGGAAGCCTCTCAACCTCATGTACCAAATCATGGACAAGGGTAGGTGATATGAAGGAGTGTGTTGCTCCTGAATCAAAAAAGTCATAAACTAAGGTATAAAAAAGCAAAGGGTACCTCAAACGACATCTGGCTTGTCTGGTGCTGGGAACGCTAGAGCATAAAACTGACCATGACCACCTACGTGGACTCTCTGACCCAGATGATGACCACCAACACAGTCGCGCTTTGCTCTCTGAGGATGCGGAGCGTCATGGGGCTTTCCTCTGCCTACCCCATCTACCCTCTTCTAATCTAAAGCTAGTGCAAATGGCTGCTTCCGCCTCGGCTAGAACTACCTCAATGGAGGAACATGTAGTGAAACACCTGGTGCACGATGACTACTCTGAACAGTTAGGCGCTCCCACAACTAATGGACATGACCACTACAAGAAAAACAAGTGTATGATCTCTTGGAATAGGCCTGAGAGTTGCTACCTCTGGGGAAATGAGATGTGAATGGTAGAGACCTACCCCCAGCTTAATGAAAACTCTTCTTCCCTGAAAACCTAGAACCCCAGACCACAACATTTCTTTTTGAGGGATAATGACGATCCCCCTCTCATGATGAACTTGTCCTGGAAAAAGTACTCTCGACAACCTCTTCCCTTGCCAACACCTGAAGATATGTCTTCAGCATAAATGGGGTGACCTGGAGCTAGATATCTGGACCCAAAGCCTCCTAGAAGTGCCTCGCCCAGGCCTCCTCATCTGGTAATAGGTCAGAATAATATCGTAAAAGTTTACTAAAATAGATTCCAAACTCTCGAACAGCAGAGCTCCCCAGTCGAAGGGTATGAAGCTCCTGGCGACTGGACGCCTTCGTAGTCGAGGAAAGGAACTCGACTCTAAACTTGTCTAGGAACTCCTCCCATGAGATAACTAACTCCTCACGATCCCTGAGGAACAAGAAACACCAATGCCTTGCTTCTCTATGCAGCATCGTCATAGCTAAGTACACCCAGTTCTACTTCAGAGCTTGGATCGAACTGAAGCCTATCTCGACCTCCTCCAACCAGTCTTCCGGGGCTGCATCTAAAATGGATCCCTCATACTTCTGTAGACTCTGGAACTGAATCTCTCATAGTTTCTTCCCCCAAGTGTCATCATCGTCAACCTCTACCCTACGACGATCTGCTGGAATAGCCTGCTAGACATTTTCTCTGAAAACCTGATGAGGACGCCGACCTGGAGCCATACCTGTAAAATAAAAAACCTTAAGAGCACCTAAACCTAGAATATGGAAGACTCAACATTAATTAATTTATTTTTTTCGTTCATTTATTTTAGGTTAACCTATCCCAAGTTCTACCCATTCAAACACAGGCACAAAGAAGAATGATGCAAGGTCCTTTCCTTAGTCTCTACCCTGCAACTAGTATCAACTTGTTTTGTAACCATTGTAAACTTAATGGTTCGTACATCAGATCATAGGGGGCCCTAAAAGCCTATGTCTCAGCCGGTCTCCAGTGTTTACATCACTTTGCAAACATGAATGACACTGCTTCCCTACCAACCCACGCAACCTCACATGTTCCTAACTCCAAACTCCATCATATCCCTTAACCAGATCTATGATACCACTCTATCATGACCCCATCCCCACAAAGTGTACCCCTCCTGGGCCGGCAATGTGAGAAGGGAGATAATGACCCCTGAGTCCCGCCTCGAGTTGGCCCCGGGTTGGCGACTAGCAATGAGGGTATAGTAACACACAAATGGGAGGCATTACCCTCTAAAATAACACATGAATAAAAGAGAGATAAGATAGACACCAATAAACTCCAACTCAGAACTGGAAATATTAAAAAACCCATGTGCACAAATGGAATGTCAAGAAAAAGTACTACAACCAAAAAGGTGAAAAAATTCAAGTACCCAAAAGAGAGTAAAACAGCTGCAACCACAAGTCTAAACAGCTCCTGCAACCCCGTGCTAGTAGAAACTATATTGATCTCCAACCTACTACAAGTAACCTAAAAAACAGTTTATATATACATAGGGTGAGTATAATAGTATACTTAGTAGGATCCTCCCCGAAGCCTCTCATGCAAAACTAAAGAAAGCATGCTAAAGCACAGTGAATAGTAAGTGAAACTAACTCATCACCTAACAGGTATACTAAGTTCCGAACCTCACCATGGCTAATATCACCAAGTAATGCATACATGAATATATCATATAATAAATAAAATCAAGGGTACCCCGCTACTACTTCCACACTGGTTTTCCGCTTTTCCCCAATGTCGCACGTCCTAAGAATATCTCTCCAAAAGGCTTTCCTGTAGACACCTGGGTGAAGAACCATAATCTACACCTCGTGCACGACAAAGGCTTACCCGCAGACACCTGGGCGAAGCACCACACCACCCACACAACCAAAGTAACCAGGTAGTTTTCGAGAACTAAAACATCTCGCATAACATGTATTATACGTCAGGCATTATACCTCAAGCCATACAGCCCATACACCAAGTAAAGATCCTAAATCCGTCACAGCCTATACACATTACATCTATGGTAGTCCATAGGATACTATATCAAGAATATATGTGTGTGCATAACCACAAGCCATTATATCCCTCCACACACATATAGGGGGAAAACTAACTATTATGCCTAACGACACAAGTATCTGTCAAGAGAAGAGTGTGTGGCCAATGGGGGTTGTCATCCATTCATCCTCCCTCCAGAATGTTTGGGAAAACACCCCCCCCCCCCAGGGCTTACAATCCCCGGGGTGTCAGTTTCCCTTACTGACATGGTGGAGTAGCGTATAGAAACAAAAAAAGTACAGAATATACTATATCTCACAACCAAACTATAGGAATAACCTAGTCTTAAACACAACATCAGCTAACGTCTCTCGGACTCCAGGCTGCCACTTCTAAGACTAGATATCCTAAAATCACACAACCATTTAAAGAGAATTATTAGATTATTTCATTCCCTATTTATCAATTACACTTTACATTAATTAATTCTTTAAAATTTAATAAACCATGAACAAATCCACATTAAATTTCATTAGCAACACACCCAAAGTAAACTATTTCCTTCAACAGTTTTCAACCTCATCATTATGTTCCAGAAACTCCAACCCCATGGGTTAACACCATTTATTCAATTATTCATTACAAAATTACTTTCCCATATTCCTAGGAATTCTAGAAAAGCATTATATGAAACTAAACACAAGGGGGATCAACATGGTCTATAGATGTACTACACGTCAAGTCATTGCCGCCTATAGCAAGAGCGTAGACCCCTCCTCCTTTGAGAAGTTAGACACAGAAAGCATGTGGCATACCCTGCGCGTCTCCGCCCCTTTCAGTATAATGGTAAGCAAGACCATTTGCCTTGAGCAGTGGGGAAGAGTAAATCAAATAAACAACCAAAGAACCAGAAAGCAACCAAAAATCACATCCACCCCATTCAATCAACCCCGGTGTCCTCCCAGACACCGAAATGCATAAACGGATGCATCTCGCCACTCTAGGCGTCATATGATGCCACAACCTGAAAGGCCTCTATGCCCCCACATATCACATCAACCATCCAGGATTACATCACAACACAAGTAGTAGGAAGGCAACCATCACATAAATTGTGCTATTGGCCCTTTAACAATCAAGAGGGTAACTCAAAACCCTTCAAAGAATTATCAAACAATCAAATCATTAAACCATCTTGAATTAACAGGTTTATAATTCGTTGGATCCAACATCGTGAAACCTAACCAGTAAGTGATCACAAAAGATTAAACATACTTACTACGCCAATTTGATTAACATCAAATTGCAACAAGAACCGGATTCATTTTCATACCTCTTTATCCTGAGCCAAAAAAATATCAATTAATCCCAATTTATGTTCTTTACCAAATTCCATCAAGAACGAATAAAAAATCAAAGAAACCTAGATATCACAATATCTAGAAGAACATTAGGCAATAATATACAATCAATATCAATTTATTTACCCAGTTAAATTATTTTTTATGTTAATTCCATTTTTCATCCAGGGGGATTAAACATGCTAACAATACAATTGCACATAAAAGAAAGAGAGGCAACGAATCTCCTATCTCTAGGATTTTGATGAAAATCCCAACAACGAAGAACACAAGAGAAATCCAGGTAGATTCTTCAAAAGCACGCCTAAAATCTCTCCTCCGAGAAAGATGAATACCAAAGCTCAACATATTTGGAATCCACCCATTTAGATCTACCCATAACGGGCGTAGATCTATGAAACCGAAGGAAGAGGAGAAGTATATCTAAGTAGATCTAAGAAAGCAAACAAGAACGATCACATACCTCAAGAAACCTGCTTTGATTAACCAAGAGAAGCCATCGGATCGCCTCCAAAATGCTTGGGAGAGGTTCTTGTACCTTCAAGGAAGGGTAATCCCGAGTTATGGATGCTAAGGATCTTAAACGGACCATTTAGAGGAAAAACGAGTTAGATCCACAATTTTAATATCTATGATTAAGTGTCCGCAGGGTTAGTTCAAATGGTTTGAAAAACCGTTTACTAACCATGTGTTAGCTACTGCCTTACCAAACACTCCTCACACAGTTAGTCTGCACTGTTAGCCAACCCATGTGCTAAACGTGTGTTATGCACTGCATCCAACACCAACCTCGCACGGTTTGGCCACACGGTTTAGACAACCCACACTCCTCGTGTGGGAAAGATATAACCCTTTAGGTTTCCTTAAAATTACACCAAAACGCACTCCCAAATCACCTTGACCTTCCAGAACACCTCTAACACCACATTTTCACAATGTAATGGTCTAGAGAGGTCCGATACATTACATTTTGTGGGTGGTTTGTTAAATAGTTCACCTTCTTTGCAGTAACCACACACCCCTTTAAATGAGTCACAACGTTATGTCACATGGTTAGGGAAGATAATACACCCATTCATAGAAAACCACACACAAATATTATTTATGCCGAATGATTAATTCTAAATTTCTCGAACCCACTAATTAATTCTAAATATCCCACCATTCAACCCAAGGTGGACATTCATGATTTTAAAGTTCTCTTGATGAATTGTAAGCATTCCCATCCTTGGTTCTTCACGATTTAATGCCTTGATTAGAGATATTCTTCCCTCTATGTCATCCTATATATATTCTTTCTCATTCATCCACCTTTCTTCTCTCATTATTTTGGTTTGAATTTATATTTTTTTTCTAGATCAAGAGCTAGATTGAATGAATCTATATCATTTAATGTTGATCTATTTGTATAATTAAGAGATATTTTTTAATATTTATTTATGATTTTCGATCCGTATTCCAATCTATGTATCCGTGTTACTAAATGTTTGGGATTTCCATTAGTGACTATTTTTTTTCAAACCTGTTGTAGATGAACTATTTTTTAAATACCATAGTCTTATTTTAAATTACATATAATTGATTATAGTATTTATAGATTTTTTAGTGACTGGAAATCCCAATATAATTAATTAATGTAGTCAATTAATTAAAAGAGGAATTGGGGATTTGATTGAATAATGGAAATTGATGAAATTGAATATGTAATTATCATGATATTGGATTGAGAAATTTGGGATAGTTAATTATTGATTCATTATCTAATTTTTTAATTGAAATTTGAGAATAACAAATTGGGGACATTATTATTTGATTTGGAGAGTGTAAAATGACCAATTAGATGGTGAAATAATTAATGGGAATTATTTCTTCAATTAATTGGAAAATTGATTAAAATATGACATATGATTAACTAATTGTTGAATTAATTAATGGGAATGATATGGTTAATTAATTTTATAATTTATTAAATGGAACTGATAAGATTAATTAATCATTGAATTAATTAACGGTCTTGGATTATTTAATTGATGAATTAATAAATGAAAAATTATGTTGGTTAATTAGGATAAGTGGAATAATGTTTCTTAATATTGGTTTTCATGAAAATGTCAAAATATGTGATAATAGGACACATTACATAGTGTGATATGTAATTATATGTGTGAAAAAGTGAGAAATAGGGTCCTAGACATGACATTATACACCCATGATATATATATATATATGAATGATTGATAAATGATGTGTGAGACATGGAATGATACTCCAAATACTCATGGTGTTATACACATGCTGTTCATCACCATCCATGTTTGATAAATGTATGGTATAGGAACTAATTCTCCAAATACCTTTGGGATGTGAGAGAAGGAATGATGATACAAATTGTCATGGGGTGAATGAAATTGAATTCTACCCATAAAACATTGGAATTGGAATATGGTTCAAAGTGACCATAATAATGAACTGAAATTACATGGATAATTTAATACCATGTTTTATATGAATTGTGAATTTAATACATGACATGGATCAGACCTGACATAAGTTGAAGAAGGTTTTGAGGTTTGGGTGTCCTCATGAACCTAGTGGTTATCTAGTTAAATAAAGACTAACTGATAATGTAATAATATATTACTTATGAATTGTAATTATTTATATATAAAACATCATACACTATTTATTACATTATTTTTTAGACACCATTGGTGGTGGCCAACAGAGTGGTAATCAAACCCTGCTATAGCTGCCAAGTCGATACCAGAATAGATATCATGGACATGGAATGGATTAAGGAAACATATTTATTATAGAAGGATGTGTTAGGATAAAGGATGGTTGAGGGAACAATATGCGTTTTAGGACCCTCTTGGGAGTCATTAGTGTCTTTCTTTTGAGTTCTCACTTTATACATGTGCATGGAATGTTTTCTACTTCATCTTGGATATTGTTTTTCCTACATTAATTGAATTGTGATATTCGTATTTTCATGGTTATATTCTATTCTTAAATTTATTAATAATTCTCATTAGTTTATTTATCTGATAAAAGAGGGTATAGTCTCCCCATGATCGATTTATCAGACCCTCACTACTTGCCGACAACCTATGGCATACAGGGAGGTGTGTTTGAGGTCTTATGGTATTCTAACTTGGAGAAAAGGTGTGCAGAACAAGACAAGAGAAATTACACAATATGATACATGCTCTATAATATAACTCTCCATTATGTTCCATAAGAAAAACTATTACAAATCTCTATATATATTTATATTTTTTTGATGAGTGGGAAATACTGAGTTATGATCTTTTTCAAATTGTTCAATATTTAGATATGTTATTGGCATTAAGCCTATTATGTTCAGGAAATTCATCATTAAATCACAATAATGTTTAATATTGTGAATATTTATCACCTTATCTTGTAGCTTCATATCATCTTTTTATGTCTCTTTAGAAGTTACATGGATAGATGGTTAAACAGTCATTTAAGAATGAAATTATTTCTCCCCTTCATTCAATATTGCATTTTATATCCATTTAAAATTCCAATATATAAGATATTTTATTTTAATCCCCTGATTTTTAATTAATTAATCATTTTTGAGTAAATTAAATTATCCAGATATACAGAATTACACATAACATAATGTATATCCTGCATTACTCAAAACACTGAGTTTTAAAAATAGTGATATATTATTAATATTATTATTTAAATGTGATCATTATAAATTACTTGTTAATAATAGATTTATGAATATTAATACACACCTTTTAAATATCATGTATAATATTTTAAATAAATAAATCATATTGATTAAAATTACTTAATTTTTATTAATGTTTTTATATTTTTTAAAAATACTAATTTCTAAAGACCATTTTTTTGAAATTTTAGAATTTATTATTAAAAAAATTTAAAAAAAATATTTAAAAATATAAATTTATTTTTAAATCAATAATATAAAAATTATATTATGGTTAATTTATTAGATTTTAAAAAAGATTATTTTTTCTACTAATAGTGAAAATACTAGTATTTATTGAAAAAAACCATTTTGATTAATGTATTTATATGGTTCATTTTTGTTTCTAAATTGTTAAAAATGTCAATTATGTTCAATTATATTTCTATTAATCGAATTTAGATTATTTTAATCAATATTATATTGAACTTGGATATAATAACATTATTATATTTTGATCATTTTTTCTTTAAAAATATGCTTTCTCGTCGTGTATGTCAGCCCAATTTTGAAATATAATTTTCTACATATGACATTTGAATTTAGAAATATGGATTACATGTTTTTAATCATTAAAAATTGGTAATATAATATGGTCATCGTATTTTATTTTTAAAATTAATTGTAAAATAATTATTATTATTTACCACAGTTAAGGTAAAAATGAGTTTACCATGGAATAAACTAAAATGATAAGTTTTAAAAATTACTAAAAAAATTCCACAAACACATTTTATTGAAATAATTTATACCTCATCTGTTCAGGGTTCATGGATAACTCATGTTTGAGAATTTTGGCATCTTACAACATGGGAATACATATTTAATTAATAAAATTACAAGTGTCCCAGTCACCTCACTTATGAAAGGTCACCAAATCTCTTCTCAACTTAACACATACAAATCATATTTTTTTAATCCAATACATAACCAAATATCTGCTTCAATTTCAACATCACAAAATAGAATCATTGGAATGGTCATAAATAAAATATAGGATGAGTTTTGTTGCAAAACTCATGTGGTTACCAGGTAAAGTTGTAACATTCTTCAATGAGTGTTTTTTTATATTTTCCTCCAACTACATAAATTATTTTTAAAACATGATAATATAATAAAATTATAACAGCCAAGTAAGTCTTATATTATTTTTAACTCTAAGTAACACATATTATATAAATCTTAAAAAAATAAGCCCTTGATTATTAAAAAAATACATTAATAATGATATGAGAAACACTCCCTCAGACTAAGAAGAAATTAATATTGAACTTGTAACAATCATTAACAACAAATAAGGACAACTCATAACAAACATGATAACAAAGATATCATAGCCTGTTCTTTTGGGATCTTCATTGAGTAGAAATCCAATGAATAGAATAAGGGTAATAGCACAGACGAATGTAAAAATAGCCCTCATCATGGTGGATGAATAATCTAAAAATTTGATGAGTCGGGTTATGTATTTATACATAAAACTTCCATCACATATTTTAGTTGAAGTATTTTTCTAAAAAAATAAAATGATAGTAAATAAAACAAAAAAATACCGTTAAACACTTATAGATGTACATAAATACTATTTAGTGATTAAATAACATTAAAAAGAGTTTGTTTAAGTACATCCACACATAAACATGATTTAAATAAGTATTTTGTTTAAATATAAAAATGTATGTTGATATTATTAAATAATGTTTTTAGTTATATTATTTTAATAAATATTCAATTTAATTTTTGTCAAATATATTTTAATTTTAAAACTGTAATGTTTATTATTTAAATAAAAAACTTATTAACTTTTATGATAAATGTATATTAATTTTTCAATAAATTTTAATATATAGCTCTTTTTATAATTTTTGTGGAGATTAATAGTATTTATTTTTTTTAAAAAAAATGTGTCTAATTAATTATAAAATTATTCTAACAAACAAAGTAAATAATTAACATATATTTTTAATGACATGTGATTTAATAATTTTATAACAATATTTATTAGAGGGAGAGTATAATAATTTTGATATAACAATAATAGTAATAATAGTACATACTTTATGTTAACAGTTATTAGTTTAAAGAATTAATGTACCAATATATGTGTATCAACAGTAATAAAATATGTTAGATATAAGTAAATATAATAGAAGTAATAAGTTAATAGATTTTTAATAATGATTTTTATAATAATAATATTTTTTTTAATTATAATTATAATGCATTGAAAAAATAAGAAAATGCACTCCCATTTTGGATTTGGGTAATGTTGAATGAAACCCTCCCCCATCATCATATTCCGCATCTATAAGATCGTTGGCCAACTATGGACTCCTGGGTATAACCCGTACTACTGACACCCTAATGGTGTTGTCATCATGGGTCATTTTTCACATCAAGCGACACCCCCTCGTAGATTATGTGACTCAAGATGCTCGCATGAAAAGGAAGATGATGCATCCTCTCAGTGGTTGATCAGCCTGTAAATCGCTCTGAGGACCTGTGTTGGCCTCAAGGGACATCTTTCTATTGGATTCATCCCACAACGAATCCAATTCAGTGATGGTGAGTCAGATCATTGGAAACTGAAAAGTGTTTGAGTTCCATTTTAATTTTCATTTGGACTTAGGTACCCCGTCTTTCTGAATTGGGACTCTATTTAATTATATGATTTATTTTCAGAAAAGGGTCAAGTGGATTACACTGATTGGGTTTTCAAATTTTGTTGGGGGTTCAATATTTGGGTATTTAAGGACCTGTGAGGTATGAACAAGGGGACACGTTGTCTTTTATTGGTTACCTGTGATTTATAACAAGTTACGCTTAGTGGGGGAGAAGGGAGGTACCCCTGAAAAACACTAACTTGTAAGACTTTGTCGATTTTTGTTCCATGTTTTGGGAGGAAGTGAACAGTGCAATTCCATGTTCATATAGTAAAAGAATTATATTTTAGAATCTTTTCGAATGGTTTCTGGTTCCAAGTATATTTTGAAAAATATTGTTTTTCTTATATATTGTTTTAATAACTTTTAGGATTATGATAGTAAGGTGATGATACTATTTTATATAATTGTTCTTAAATTATCAATTTTTTTCAATTTTATTTGTATAAATTTATCCAACCTATTGGGAGATACATTTCAATCTTTCAGGTAGTATTGAAATCACCTTAAAAGTAAATAAAATTTAATTTTTATAAAAATGTTCTTATGTTTTCATATTATCAGAAGTATATAAAACATTATTCTCTTCAATTCAATTATCTGTTGTGAATCCTACATGGTAAGGGAGGTTATGTGGTGAAATAAATTAAGGTATTACATAAAAAATATATATTTTATTCCAACTAGTCTTAGAATATTTTGTGGAAATTATTCCCTATTTCATTGAATAATTTTTTATGATAGTGATAATTCTATGAATTTGTGTTATGCATTCATATGTTTTGATATTTTCCAATGAAGCTTTATTTTTATATAAAACAATGTATTCATTTCGTGAAAAACTTTCTCAAGCAATTCAAGATATTGATGCCTTTCTAATTTTATGCCGATTTTATTTTAGTTGGTTACAAATAGTTAGATCATGTTTGTTTAAATGATTTTTAATATTTCAATCGATGAAATTTTGTTACAGCCATACATAAAATTTTTATACCATATATAAATGTGAATTCATTTTATTCAAATTTATTTAAATCATTCATCACTATATTTAAAATAGTGTTTTGATTGTTTTCGAGGTAGAAATGTGATCCTTTTATGTTCTCCCTTAATGTTTCCTGTTATGTATTATATATTAAAATTTTATTGGTTCATCCCATTCACATGTGAATTTTCGAGGTTTCTCTCTCGCCTCCCTTCTTCCCAATGGAGTAGGCCATGGCCGCAGTGGCGCCGCCCCCCATCGGTTCTCTAAGGCCGAGGAGGGGGGTTGATATTTCATCTTCAATTCCTTCTCATAATCCCAACTTCTACCCCTTCACTCACAATTCTTTTCTACCTCACATTCCTTTAATCAACATAAGCCTTAACATCCAATCCTGCATAGATAGAGTTATCTCGGTCCTGATTTCATTATTGGAGTTCGTGGATGCTTTAGCGCTCTAGAAGATCACTCCGGTGGCTCGATTGGGTATGAAACGTCCATCCGTGGATGCATTTGATAGGTTTGTGCATTATTCATTAAATATATAGGACCATGTGTTTTTTTTTTCTTCTTGATGCGAAGCATATTCAAATACATTTCTCAATCGAAGATGACCTGGTGTGTGCTTTGGATTCTTCTCTGAGATGTATGGAGGGTTTCTGGTTTTCCCCCTTTCGGTGGTCCTTCGACTTCCACCTGATGCAAGATCCTCTAGTTTCTGTTCTCTGTATTTCTCTTCCCAGACTTCCTTTACCATTCCAGAATCAGGCGGTTCTTCGGTAGATTGGAAACATGGTAGGGAGCTACCTCTACTCTGATTCTCATACAGATGTTGTCTTCCATCTAGTCTCTCCGAGGATATTTGTTGAAGTTGATGTGTCGAAGGGCCCTATAGACAACTTTATAATCGATATTGAAGGTGAACTACTGTGGAACTAGAATGTATTCTATGAAACCTGGAATGATTATTGAGATATCTGTGGTCATCTTGGGAATAAGGATTATGTATGCCGATGAGGGTTTCATTCTACCCAAGATCATCCCTCGATGGAGGGGGTGGTTCTAATGTTAGAAAGGATAAGTTGATCACTATGAGAAAGCAGAATCGTGCAGCCTCAATGAAGGAGACCATTCATTCCTCTATTTCACATTTGATGACTGATGCTACTAAGATCACTCTTTTCGAGGCGGGGAGGAGGGGGCCAACCCATTGGCTACAAACATCTTCGAGCGCCTAAAATAGGACATGGGTGTTCCTAAGGAGATGCAGAATGATTCAGGGCCTAAGTTAGCTTGTATTCCGGGATGCCAGAGTGCTTCAGAGGGGTCAGTGCGCGAGGTTGTAGCTCAGACAACACAAGTTTTAGGTGCTAAGTATCAGGTTCTGGGGGACTCTGTTGAAGCTCTGGGTCAAATTTCTAAGGGTGAGGCAGGACTAAATATGTGTACCTACACTATGGCAGTGCGTGATGGTGGTAGCAGCAACTCAACAAGGGGGACACAGTCTACTAGCGATAATAAGGATAAGGATGGGAATGAGTTGTAGAGGACTTCATTTTGTAATGTTAGGTCGTTGAAGTCTAAACAGTAAACATCCAAAGGAGGAACTTGTCCTGTCTAAACATAATCAACCAGTTTGAATGTTTGACTAATAAGGGAGAGTTTAAATGAAATCTCAATTGCCCCTCTGAGATAGATTTTGATGATTTTGGGTTATCCTCTGATGGTAATGGATTAGGAAGGTCCAGAAAAGGTTTTCACAATCAAAAAGGAAGAAAAGGAATAAAGAAAATAGAGATCTGGGGAGCTACATTGTCTCCAAGAAGATGAAAACAAAGGTGCAGAATGATTACTCCTATCTCCTAAGGCTGATGGAGACCCGGTCGACCAAAATAGAGGGGAAAATCAAAGACAACATGAACGTTCCATTGGAAGGATTGGAGGATCAGAAAGATAATGTAATCAAACCCCAAGAACAAGAGGAAGAAACATCTAAGGTAGAGGAACAACAAGAGGAGATGATGTTGCAATCTCAGGAGGTAATGTCGGTGGTGGAGGATACCAATCCCCATGTATAGAAGTGTAATGTAGGGCCCCCTGGCTTCTTTTAGGTTCTGAAAGATGTGGAGGTAGATGAGAATATGGAATTACTCAATCATTCTGGTGAATAAATGAAGGAGGAATTTCTGCTGATCAATGCTACGAGGGAATATATTGATCAAATGATGGGAAGATTAATTCAAGTGTAAATTACCAGAGAGAAAGACGATTGGATTGATAAGTAATACCACATATTGGTTAGAGGCTTTAATGCGATGAAGATTATAAAAGATGAGTACATGAATGCTTGGTATTATCTAGCACGACATTATGAAGAAATCCTGGAGGCCGTTCCAACCTGCCAAGTTAGTTCCTTTCCCAAGAATCTGTTTAGGGAAGGAGATTCCAATCGCCTTAGACTTGTGTTTAATAAGTCAATTGTATCCTTTACTTCTTGATATTTTTTATCTATGAGGGTTCTCACTTCCCCCATAAAAGTGTTAGAAAATAAAATTGTTAATTTGGAGGTATTGGTTCATGAAACAGTTGTGTTCTTAAAATTGTTTTTGAATTATTAAAGAACTTTAGTTGGACTCATATAAATATGAGCGATGTCACTAGATTTTGTTATGTTTTATTTTGGATAATATTTTTGAAATGTGTATATATATATGTTTATATGTATATGTTCACACACACACACATATATTTATATATATATCAGTAGTGCAAGTGAGGTTATCAAACCCATAAATTAATGTTTGGTTTGCAAAACCAATAAAGGTACAAATATTTTTATTTGTATATACATACTTACATATAAGGGTTTACTCTATTAAATCACATGAAATGAGGTTTTACTCATGCTAAATAATATTATATGAAGGTTTACTCATGCTAATTCATGTGCAATGAGGGTTTACTCATGGTAAATCACATGGAATAAGGTTTAAATCTGGCTAAATCATGTGCAATGAGGGTTTAGTCATGATAATTCATGTGAAATGTGGGTTTACTCATGCCAATCCATGTGCAATGAGCCATGACTCTTTATTTTCCAAGTGTAATGGGCCCGCAACTCTTGCCTATGTCATCTTCCATGTCTCGAGATTGAACCAAGAATACAAGTCATGTTTCAAGTTGCCTTTGAGAAATAATTTAGATTGCTTATAAGTATTTTAGTGAAATTCATGTAACATTAAGATTGATCAAAGAATATTTTCCAATTTTTGAATATCTAAATTGAAATCCTTTTTCACAAAAAAATATTTTTTTGAAAACATTGCAGGTTCCCTAAGATTTCACTAACAAGTTTATAATATGTTTTAACTTTTTTTTTGAAATACTCTACCATGTTTCCTTTTTATCTTGAAAACCCCTTACTATTCTTTTTTCACTCACCCTATGTTTTCAAAATCAATTTACATGGGGCATAATGGCAAGTAGAAGTGAGATAGTGGCCATGGTCATGTTATGGTGTTTCCCATTTTTGAAAATAATTTTTTAGTATATTCCTTAATAAGTTATGTTATGAGGATTCTACAAATGTATCCAGACTCTATAAAATTCAATACCTTTGTGATCCTAGGTATTGTGAACAAATAAATTATTTTTTATAAAAAATGGACCATGTTTTATGGGACATTAAATGTTGTATCAGAGCCGAGGTATAGACAACATTTGATGTCACGAAATGGAAAAACTCTTTGATCCTTTAAATAACTTTCCTAGATTTTCATAAGTCCTTTTCATTAAGGAGTAATGAATCATTAACCATCGAGCTGTAAAGTATTGCGTCTATGAATAACATAAAATTTGATATGTTTCATTAGTAGGAAAAAATATAGTTTCGAGATGGAAGGGAAAAACCTCACATGACAAACTTGTCCCATCCGAAGGACTTACTTTCAATAATCATTGTGAAGTCAAGCTCGCATAACATCAAAACCTTTTCCATTGTCCAACTTTCTTGAAAGACACTCGACGACACATCAAACACCACCTCCATACTGTGGAATCATCAGAGATAACAGATAACCTATGATCAAATATTATGCTCCCAACTCTCTCACCTTTCTCAAAAAGGGAGGTATCATCATGGTATTTTTAAATATTTCAACATGTTTGGAGTGTATGATGCACTATTTAATTTTAGAAAAGCTAACGAAGAGGGAGACCTCTGAGTAGCCTATATATAAATATAGTCTCGGCATATGGTATTTTTGCAAACATTTTCAATATATTAGAAGGATCATATTTTAAAAAATTAAAATCTGATTCTGTCAAACTATTTTACAAAAACCTAGTACATGGTGATGTTTTGAAACCGTATGTTAGAAAAATTTATTTTCAAAAAGTGTATCATATTTTCCATCAGTACGATCTGAGTTGCATGGACTACATATGGAATATGCATGTGGAAGACATTGAAAGTGTATTGAGGTATTGTGGAAATATGTGGACCCTAACTCTCTGTGATTGATGTGATAATGGGCGAAGGGGAATGATAAATAATGTAAGGTAATTAACCCTAAATCCATGTTAAATTTTTAGTTCTCTTTTTTTATGTAATAAAATTTAAAGGACACAATTTTTATAAGGGGTGTATAATGTAACACCTCAATAACTCTTAAATAATTTTTTACCCATTGTAACATGCTTTAAATAAATCTTAAAGAAAAAATAACTCCTTGTTTGTTGAAGCAATAAATTAATAATGATACAAGAAATATCCCCTTAGACTAATAATACATTAATATTAAACCTATAACAACCATTAACAACTAATAAGGACAACTCATAACAAACTTGATAATGACGATATCATTTCCTGTTCTTTTTGGATCTTCCATGAGTATAAATCTAATGAAGAGAATAAGGGTATGAGTAGAGAAGAATGTAAAAATAGGCCTCGTCTTGGAGAATAAATAGTCTACAAATTCGATGAGTCTGGTTATGTATTTACACAAAAAATGACCATTCCATATAGCTTTTATAACGACCCATACTTTACATACATTTTTAATACTTCAAAAATTGAAGCACACTTATTACAACATATGACAAAACCACAAAGGACCGTATAGGTATAGTGTCTTTAGAAACTGGGAAACATAAACAACTGGTTCATAAATCTTCTACAGTGTCTCCCATTTATTTCATCATATCTAGGGTCCCTTTTTGCATATTCTACTTAATATCCATCTTCCTGACCTGGGGAAAAGAAAACATAAAAGGGTGAGCTCAAATGCTCAGCAAGGGCAAATAAAGGAAATAAAAATCATATCATATCTTTTTGAAAATCAAAACCTGCAAAAGAGATCATAATATCTTAACATGGAATAAATCATAGAAGTGAAAATGAGATCCCCATAATCATAACATAAAACTTGAAACTTTGTGGCATGCACACATAATCATGGAAATCATTTCTTGTTAGTCATGACTCATTGCCAAGACTATCTTAGTGGACAAAGTCCCTTTCTGAACCGAGTTCACTCCTCGTTTCAGTCCTGTATCACTGAACCGAAATAACCTTCCGTTCCAGCCATGTCTATCTCATGAGATATAAAATCATTACCCAATTCATTGGAGGGAGATATAGGTCCCACCCATCTTATAATGAATCCTTTCTTATGTGTGCCACATAATCATAAAACATACATCATCGCATAACACATATAACAAAAATGGGATTCTTGAAACATCATGACATCATAAATCAATTCATATAAGATAAAGGAATTCATAAACATAATTCCATCACAACATAGTCAAACCAATGTAAAAATATGGATAGAAACAGAACCCTTTATTATCTTAGATGGAAAATAATTTTGATAAAACACTTGAATTGAATTCTTGAGGAAAATATCCTTTCTTCTTGAAAAACATTTTTCCTTTCATAACATGTCATACAACTTTAAAATAAAAGAAGTTGATTAAAAATAAACTTGAAAACTTGTAAAGGAAGCTTCTTTGAAGTAATGTTTTAAAAATCCATTCATGCCGTATAAGTTAAAAAAAACATTCTTCGTACTTTTGTCGGAAAAGTCAAAAAGTACCTCGTACGGAAAAACGACAAAAGATTCCTTTCATATTCTTTACTAAAAACTCACCTAAGGGTAAAATTGGATTTAAACTATTGCAAGTTGATGGAAACAATATTACATATTGAGGGAACATGGATGTGGATGATAAAATACACCCCAGTAAATACTTACGAATAAACAATCTCGGATAAAAATGAGATTGTGATATTTCCCTTACCTTAGGTCCGATTTGCTTTGTTCGTGTCCGAAGCTCCTGTATAATGGTTTAAATAATGTTATTGACTTATTCCAGAATCATAAATATTGATATGAGATCATATATGGTCATATTATTAGCTTCTTGTTAGTAATATTTCATTGTTACTTGTTACTCGGGTCTTTATAACTTTTTGTTCTTATGCGTGTTTTGTCGAATAAATTCTTATTCTTATCTTTAGGTTATAGATAATTCATTTCCAGAATGGTATTAGTGTAGTATATACCATATTCATTCATTCAATTCATTTATATAATCATTATGAAATGAAGATCATGTAGAACGAGTCGCATCACATCGTGGAGACGGTATTCCGTACGTACGCACGAGTGATGATATCGTTCCTATGATCGTGGAATTGTATTGGAGTATATATATATTATTTAAGTATCAATATTACTTCATAATAATCATATATAGTTACTCATTACACCATTATACCCATCCTTGTAAGGTGATGGTGGAAAATAGATTACACCACGGCGTGGAGACGGTATTCCGTACGTACGCACGCGCGGTGATTTCATTTTTCCGTAGGATGGATAGAAGGTGAATTAGGGTTGTTTCATATTTATAATAACATATCAGTATGTAAGTAATACTGATGATATTACTTTATCATGAAACAACTAAAGAAGAAGAAGTTGAAGAAGAAAGAAATTGAAAAGATCGGTAATGGATATTACCTCTTCTTTGGAACGCTTCTTTGAATCCTCCACTTAAGGAACTAAGATTGGTCTTTGGAGAAGACCAGGACCTCTAGGATTATTCTAGGGAAGTGTAGAGGAGAAAATGGCAGGGGTTGTCCGAGCTTGAGTGCTCAATTTGGTGTGAGGAGGAGGGGGAGGAGGTGCCCTTTTATAAGGGAGGAGAGGGGCACCTTAGGAATATCTCAAAATATTATTTTATATTAAAGTCAAAATCGGTTTATAATGGTTACAAAGGGTCTTATTTCGAAGATAAAGTGGGGAAGGGTCGAAATCCTATCAACCAATAGGATTTAGACAAGTTTGGGGTATTATTTTAACCTTATCAATTAGATTTAACTCTAAGTTAATTAATTTAACTTTTACCGTATCTTTTTGTTTTCTTTCCCTATATGGTTAATACACTTACTATAACATGCCAAACGATCCCCAAATTGTTTATTATTAATATATATATCCTTATCTAAGTCATTTTCCCGAACCTTAGATTTTTAGGAGTAAAATAACAATTAATAATATAATATTTGATTTAAAAACTATTTTGTGTCAATTTTGACACTATTTGATATATGATTTTTGTGAAAGTCATAACAGAATTATATGTTCGAACCAAGTTGATTAAATCAACATTAATATATCATAGTAACCTAGAAAATTAGTGGAATTCATAAAAAGTCTCAAATTACATTTATTTTGGTATTTATATTATCAATTTTGTCAATATTTCATTAATAAGATAATTACTGCATCATCTTTGTGTCATAAATAAATTAAATTATTTGATGTCTAAAAATTACAAATAAAATACCATCATGTAGGAAATCTTTTTAGCTTTCTAATGAATATTTACAATCGAATTTATCTTATGTATAACCCCATATTAAAAATGATTTACGTATTAAACTTTGATTTTAACTATTTTAACCCTTCTTTAAATAAATTAATAATAAATGTCCTATTCCAATCCAAGTGGGCCTAAATGGTCATATTTTATTCCTAAGTTTGTTTTTGGTCGAATTACACTTGTCCAATAGAATTAGGACATGTGTTAAGGTAATATTGATATCATATTTACCCTTAGTTACCCTATTTACTATTAACCGCGGTAAAAAAAGTAAAATGTTACTATTCACCAAAAAATTATTTTCATCTCATTGAACCACATTTTAGTCCTTGATATTAACCGTGTCTCTTGGATTTTCGAAATTCCAATCACAGAAGCGGTAAAATTAAGTTTTATGCAAAATTCAGTTTTTAACCTACCACTTAGTGGTTTCACTATTCATCAAAAATTGAACGTTTTCAGAAAAATACCAAAATTTCACCCTAGGCTAATTTCGATATTCTGAGTCCAAAAATGAAGTCCATTTTGAAAAATAAAATTTATAAAATTTCAAAAAGTTGTTATTACTATTCATAACGGCTAGTTTTAATAGCATATTGTTGTTTAGTGAAACTCGGTATTACGTACGACGCAAGCTATCGAGGAAGGTCGCGATTGCGTGTAAAGTAAGCCAAGCAAGTGTTGTGTAGAAAAAGATTCCTTTGATAACATAAAAGTCTCGGGTGTTACTGCTTTTGTGGTAATTATTTTCAAATAAAATAATATAAAAAAACAAAAAATAACTATTACACACTTATATATGTATATATATACTATTTATTGATTAATTAACATTAAAAGTTGTTTATTTAAGTACATCCACAATAAAACAAGATTTGAGTAATTATATAGTTTAAATATAAATATTTATGTTAATCATATTAAATAATAATTTTATTTATACTTTTTTTAAAAAAAATCAATAGAATTTCATTCAAATAGATTGTAATTTTAAAATTAAAAAAATTAAATTGATGAAAATAAAATTAACATTTTATTGTAAATGTTTTTATATTTTTCCAACAAATAGGAATATACAATTATGTTTATAATTTATGTTGACATTAATAGTAATTTTTTCAAAAACGGACGTATTTATTATATAGTTATTATCAATAACATGATAAATACCAAAAAACATTTTTTAATACGACATGATTTCATAATATTTGAATAATAGTTATTATAGGGAAAGTATAATTTTTTGAAATAACAATTATAGTCATAATAATACATTCTTTAAGTAGACAATTATTAGTTTGACGAATTAATATACTAATATATGTGTATCAATAGTAATAATATATTTTAGATATAAGTATCTATAATAAAGGTAATATATTATAAGATTATAAATAATAATTTTTTATATTAATAAAATTATGTTATATTTATTATTATTAAAAACTTTTGAATTAAAATTGGAAATCCCATTTTGGTTTGGGGTAAATTCAAGTGAAATCATCCCCCATAATTATCTTCATCTTCTCGAAGACTATTGGCTGACCTCCAACTCACAAGTACACCCCGCACCCGTGACTGTAGAGACCCGAAGCCTGACGTACATAGACTTTACATTACTTTTGCGGAATACTTAGTACATAACAAAAACACACACACAAGGATCGTAATAGTTTAGTGTCTTTGGAAACTCGGAACGTAATCTTCTAATCGTGGTGAAAGATCTTCAATATCTCCCATAAAGATCTTCCCTTTTTTTTACCTAAAACCTTTCTTTATATCCTGGGGAAAAGAAAACATAAAAAGGGTGAGCTCAAATGCTCAGTAAGGGTATACAAAAGAAAAATCAATAACATCATATTCATAAGAACATAACTTTTGGAAATCTTAACCTGCAAAAGAGCTCATAATATCATAACATGGGATAAATCATAGAAGTGAAAATGAGATCCCCATAATCATAACATAAAACTTGAAACTTTGTGGCATGCACACATAATCATGGAAAATCATTTCTTGTTAGTCATGAATCATTGCCAAGACTATCTTAGTGGACAAAGTCCCTTTCTGAACCGAGTTCACTCCTCGTTTCAGTCCTGTATCACTGAACCGAAATAACCTTCCGTTCCAGCCATGTCCATCTCATGAGATATAAAATCATTACCCAATGCATTGGAGGGAGATATAGGTCCCACCCATCTTATAATGAATCCTTTCTTATGTGTGCCACATAATCATAAAACATACATCATCGCATAACACATGTAACAAAAATGGGATTCTTGAAACATCATGACATCATAAATCAATTCATATAAGATAAAGGAATTCATAAACATAATTCCATCACAACATAGTCAAATCAATGTAAAAATATGGATAGAAACAGAACCCTTTATTATCTTAGATGGAAAATAATTTTGATAAAACACTTGAATTGAATTCTTGAGGAAAATATCCTTTCTTCTTCAAACTCAATTTCTTTTCACAAAACATCATGCAATTTTAAAAGAAAGAGATTTTATTGAAAATAGTCATGAAATATTTTAGAGGAATCTTCGTGAAAATAAGGCTTTATAAAACAATAGAAATCCGTTCGTGCCGTATAAGTTAAAAAAACATTCTTCGTACTTTTGTCGGAAAAGTCAAAAAGTACCTCGTACGAAAAACGACAAAAGATTCCTTTCATACGTATTACTAAAAACTCACTGAAGGGTAAAAATGGATTTAAAAAATTTTAGGTGGATGGAAATAATATTACATATTGATTAAACATGAATGTGGATGATAAAATACACCCCAGTAAATACTTACGAATAAACAATCTCGGATAAAAATGAGATTGTGATATTTCCCTTACCTTAGGTCCGACTTGCTTTTTACGTGTCCGAAACTCAATTATAATGATTTAAATCATGTTATTGACTTATTAAAGAATCATATTCATTGTTATGATATCATATATGGTCCACTTATGACATTATATTACCCGTTCTTTTTTAAATTCCATGTTAAAGAAGCGTTTTGGGTAAAATCGTTTCATTTATCGTAGGTGTTTTGACTTGTTGTTCTTGACATCATTATTAATTATATCATGATTTACTTACTTCCAGAATATAAAATATGATTTATATATCATATATATTCAGTATATATATATATATATAATAGGTAGATAAATAAAATGAAAAACACCGTTCATGGAGACGGTAGTCCGTACGTACGCATGAATGCTGTTTTCCTTTCCTTATTGTCTTGAATGGAAGTAAGTAGATGACATACATATATATATATATACATAAATCCAGTATCTTTATAATGTCATATATTTCATTATTATTTCTTATATATACTTTATAATCATTCTTAAATGGTTAACATGGAGAATGAATCTCATCGCGTCGTGGAGACAGTAGTCCGTACGTACGCACGAGCGATGATATCATTTCCATAAATATTGAATTGAATTGGAGTGGATTATACAATATATCAGAATCAATATGATGTTGTAATAACTATGTATAGTTATTCTTTACACCATTATACCCATCCATTTAAGGTGGTGGTGGAAAATAGATTACACCACGGCGTGGAGACGGTATTCCGTACGTACGCACGCGCGGTGATTTCTTTTTCCGTAGGATGGATAGATGGTGAAATAGGATTGTTTCATACTTATAATAACATATCAGTATATGAGTGATACTGATGTTATTACTTCATAATGAAACAACCTAAGAAGAAGAAGTGGAAGAAGAAATAAAGATGAATGAATTGGTAACTGTAATTACCTCTTCTTTGAAGCGCCTTTTGAAGGCCTCCTCTTAGGGAACTAAAATTGGTCTTTGAGGAAGACCATAACCTCTAGGATGTTTCTAGGGAAGTGGAGAAGTGATTTTGGCAGGGGTTGGCCGAGCTTGAGTGCTCAAATTGGTGTGAGGAGGAGGGGGAGGAGGTGTCCTTTTATAAGGGAGGAGAGGGGTACCTTAGGAATACCTCAAAATATTATTTTATATTAATGTCAAAATCGGTTTATAATGGTTCGAAATGGTCTTATTTCGAAGCTAAAGTGGGGATGGGTCGAAAGCCTATCAACCAATAGGATTTAGACAAGTTTAGGGTATTATTTTAACTTTATCAATTAGATTTAACTCTAAGTTAAATATTTTAACTTTTACCGTGTCTTTGTGTTTTCTTTCACTATATGGTTAATACACTTACTATAACATGCCAAACGAACCCCAAATTGTTTATTATTAATACATATATCCTTATCTAAGTCATTTGGCCGTACCTTAGATTTTTAGGAATAAAATAACAATTAATAATATAATATTTGATTTAAAAACTATTTTGTGTCAATTTTGATACTATTTGATATATGATTTTTGTTAAAGTCATAACAGAATTATATGTTCGAACCAAGTTGATTAAATCAACACTAATATATCATAGTAACCTATAAAATTAGTGGAATTCATAAAAAGTCTCAAATTACATTCATTTGAGCATTTATAACATCAATTATGTTAATATTTCCATAAAAAGGGTAATTACTGCATCATCGTTGTGTCATAAATAAATTAATTTATTTAAAGTATAAAAATTATAAATAAAATATCATTATGTAGGAAATCGTTTTAGCTTTCTAATGAATATTTACAATCGAATTTATATTATGTATAACCCTATATTAAAAATGTTTTAGTAAATAAACTTTGATTTTGTCTCTTTTAACTCTTCTTTGATTTAAATAATAATAAATGTCCTAATCTAAACCAAGTGGGCCTAAATGGTCATATTTTATTCATAAGGTTGTTTTTGGTCGAATTACACTTATCCAATAGAATTAGGACATGTGTTAGGGTAATATTAATATCATATTTACCCTTAGTTACCCTATTTACTATTAACCGCGGTAAAAATCGTAAAAAGTTACTATTCACCAAAAAATTATTTTTATCTCATTGAACCAAATTTTACTTACTGATATCAACCGTGTCTGTCGGAATTTCGAAATTCCATTCACAGAAGCGGTAAAATTAAGTTTTATGCAAAATTCAGTTTTTAACCTACCACTTAGTGGTTTCACTATTCATCAAAAATTGAAAGTTTTCAGAAAAATACCAAAATTTCACCCTAGGCTAATTTCGATATTCTGAGTCCAAAAATGAAGTCCATTTTGAAAAATAAGATTTACAGAATTTTAAAAAGTGGTTATTACTATTCATAACGGCTAGTTTTAATAACATTTTAATAGCATATCGCTGTTTAGTGAAACTCGTTATTGCGTACTACACACGCTATCGAGGAAGGTCGTGATTGCGTGTAATGCAAGGCAAGTCAAGGATGTGTGTTGTGCAAGCTCCTTTTGGTGTAGCGTAAAACACAAGACATTAATAAAATTAAAAAGAATAGTTTTCATAAAATCTCGGGCTGTTACATTCTACCCCCCTTAAAATGAATTTCGCCCTCGAAATTCGTCGGGGTTATAAATGGTTTACTATTTGAAAGTTTCTTTGATAGAAACCCACATCGTAAAAAGGAATACCAAAACTTATCTTTAAAAACAAAAGTATAAAACGTAATGGTTACCCAAGTTAACTAATCACTGGGTATCCACATAGGAGAACATAGGTGAAAATATGGACATGGAAGAGAAATCTAACCGTCATGTTCTGATGGAGAGTGGTAGAGGACATGGCTATGGAAAAGCTAGCAATCAAAAATCCATAAATTTGTGATGATCTAAGGTGCCATCTGATTAATCAGATATAAGAGCACTAGGACAATATTTTTGGTTTTCAAGATCATTTCCCTAATGTTGAAGAATTTGAATTAAAATAAATACTTACTTTATTTTGGTACAATCTCACTGTTGTTCGTGCCTTGAACAATTTCCACTTCATCTCTTAAATAAATGAAGTTGAATTTGTTATTAGTGAAGTGTTAGCAGATCATGTGATAGAATGACGGGTCATTCCATCAAAAGGTTAGCAAAGGTTATTAAATATACATAAGTCATTCTATAGTGAGATTAATCACATATGGTACCTAAAATGGACTTATACTTCATATATCATACTGCTTAATATAATAAAACTAGTTTCTACTAAACAGGGACTTCCTGTAGGCCAGTAGTAGGCGATAAAGGCCAGTCGCACTTCGGTTGTGGGTTCGATTCCCACAGCCTTGTCCGAAGCGATGGGCTGTCACCCGTCCTGCAGGTTGTCCTTTTTCTAAAACTATATTACTATAACATCCCATCAATAATATCGAGAAAACTTATATCCTTATACAATACTAACTTATGTCCAACATAATCCATTCCAATCTTTAGGCTTATCCATAATACTGCAGTCCACTCTCATAACATAGTGAAAATGATTACCAGAGATTTAATACTATAGTTGATCCCCATATATCATAAGATATGTTTTGTTGGTCACATTCCAAACATTCAAAGTCCTTAATCATGTATTCTCTTGAATACCCATTTAACCTTAGTGAAAACATGAATGCAGTTAAAAGTTAACACCTTCCACATACCAAAATCCTCAAAATTCTATATACTCAAACCATGATATCACTTAGTCCTTACTTCAATCATGAGCTCATGAATACTGTCAAACATTTCATTTTCTCCTTATGCCTTCATTATGCGCATATCATCTGCTTTCCAAAATATTTAAATCCCTTTTCATGGTTACCTGTACCTTAAAATTATTGAAAACCACAATAATACAAAAATATTCTAATAAACAATAAAAGTACCCCAACAACATTATTCTTGAATACCAATACATAAACACTTCAATCCATCCTCTTCAATTATTGTCCTGGAATAAGTCCTTCCATGATTTAGAAGTAACTTTTTAGGTCAGGGCATTGAGTTGGGTAATGCCCATGTTCTCCACAAATAATACATTGAACTCCATAACAGTATGTCACTCTATGTCCCTTTTCTCCACACAAATAACATCGGTCCCTCCATTTGAGGTATTCTTCAAGGTTCTTCTTCCCTTCTTTAGAAATCTCAATCTTCCTTTCTTTATGCTGCTCAACATGCGAACATGCATAATAGTCTATCTTCCTCTTCTTTGATGAATTAGGTATACCACTAAATTTCACCTTGTTAATCATATATCGCGATGACTGATTCAGCATAATCACAATATCTTTCTCTCTAGGCATTACATAATTTTGTTGCTTATAGTCACCAATTTGTCCATTGGATTCAATGTTAACCGAATTCCGTCTGGTTCCCTCCATTAACTAAAACACAAAAAGAATTCATTGAGAGGAAAAAATCATGCTAGAGAAAACAACATAGTAAAGGGGGAGTACCTTCAATATCTAACATCTTAGGTTTAATTCTATGATCGTTAGCGTAATTCTAGTAATATAACCTATACGTATACTTAACCTTAGGGACATCCCTAGACATACCTTAGAAATATCTCTAGGGATCTCACTAAAGTTCTCGCATCCTAGTTTCCAAAGGTTGACTAAACCTTTCCTCTGATAAAAACTGTAGATACCCGAAGCCTGACGTACATAGACTTTACATTACTTTTGCGGAATACTTAGTACATAACAAAAACTCACACACAAGGATCGTAATAGTTTAGTGTCTTTGGAAACTCGGAACGTAATCTTCTAATCGTGGTGATAGATCTTCAATATCTCCCATAAAGATCTTCCCTTTTTTTTACCTAAAACCTTTCTTTATATCCTGGGGAAAAGAAAACATAAAAAGGGTGAGCTCAAATGCTCAGTAAGGGTATACAAAAGAAAAATCAATCACATCATATTCATAAGAACATAACTTTTGGAAATCATAACCTGCAAAAGAGCTCATAATATCATAACATGGGATAAATCATAGAAGTGAAAATGAGATCCCCATAATCATAACATAAAACTTGAAACTTTGTGGCATGCACACATAATCATGGAAAATCATTTCTTGTTAGTCATGACTCATTGCCAAGACTATCTTAGTGGACAAAGTCCCTTTCTGAACCGAGTTCACTCCTCGTTTCAGTCCTGTATCACTGAACCGAAATAACATTTTGTTCCAGCCATGTCTATCTCATGAGATATAAAATCATTACCCAATGCATTGGAGGGAGATATAGGTCCCACCCATCTTATAATGAATCCTTTCTTATGTGTGCCACATAATCATAAAACATACATCATCGCATAACACATGTAACAAAAATGGGATTCTTGAAACATCATGACATCATAAATCAATTCATATAAGATAAAGGAATTCATAAACATAATTCCATCACAACATAGTCAAATCAATGTAAAAATATGGATAGAAACAGAACCCTTTATTATCTTCGATGGAAAATAATTTTGATAAAACACTTGAATTGAATTCTTGAGGAAAATATCCTTTCTTCTTCAAAATCAATTTCTTTTCACAAAACATCATGCAATTTTAAAAGAAAGATATTTTATTGAAAATATTCATGAAATCTTTTAGAGGAAGCTTCATGAAAATAAGGCTTTATAAAACAGTAGAAATCCGTTCGTGCCGTATAAGTTAAAAAAAACATTCTTCGTACTTTTGTCGGAAAAGTCAGAAAGTACCTCGTACGAAAAACGACAAAAGATTCCTTTCATACGTATTACTAAAAACTCACCGAAGGGTAAAAATGGATTTAAACAATTTTAGGTGGATGGAAATAATATTACATATTGAGTAAACATGGATGTGGATGATAAAATACACCCCAGTAAATACTTACGAATAAACAATCTCGGATAAAAATGAGATTGTGATATTTCCCTTACCTTAGGTCCGACTTGCTTTGTACGTGTCCGAAACTCCTGTATAATGATTTAAATCATGTTATTGACTTATTACAGAATCATATTCATTGTTATGATATCATATATGGTCCACTTATGACATTATATTACCCGTTCTTTTGTAAATTCCATGTTAAAGAAGCGTTCTGGGTAAAATCGTTTCATTTATCGTAGGTGTTTTGACTTGTTGTTCTTGACATCATTATTACTTATATCATGATTTACTTACTTCCAGAATATAAAATATGATTTATATATCATATATATTCAGTATATATATATATATAATAGGTAGATAAATAAAATGAAAAACACCGTTCATGGAGACGGTAGTCCATACGTACGCATGAACGCTGTTTTCCTTTCCTTATTGTCTTGAATGGAAGTAAGTAGATGACATACATATATATATATATACATAAATCCAGTATCTTTATAATGTCATATATTTCATTATTATATCTTATATATACTTTATAATCATTCTTAAATGGTTAACATGGAGAATGAATCTCATCGCGTCGTGGAGACGGTAGTCCGTACGTACGCACGAGCGATGATATCATTTCCATAAATATTGAATTGAATTGGAGTGGATTATACAATATATCAGAATCAATATGATGTTGTAATAACTATGTATAGTTATTCTTTACACCATTATACCCATCCATTTAAGGTGGTGGTGGAAAATAGATTACACCACGGCGTGGAGACGGTATTCCGTACGTACGCACGCGCGGTGATTTCTTTTTCCGTAGGATGGATAGATGGTGAAATAGGGTTGTTTCATAATTATAATAACATATCAGTATATGAGTGATACTGATGTTATTACTTCATAATGAAACAACCTAAGAAGAATAAGTGGAAGAAGAAATAAAGATGAAAGAATTGGTAACGGTAATTACATCTTCTTTGAAGCGCCTTTTGGAGACCTCCTCTTAGGGAACTAAAATTGGTCTTTGAGGAAGACCAGAACCTCTAGGATGTTGCTAGGGAAGTGGAGAAGAGATTTTGGCAGGGGTTGGCCGAGCTTGAGTGCTCAAATTGGTGTGAGGAGGAGGGGGAGGAGGTGTCCTTTTATAAGGGAGGAGAGGGGCACCTTAGGAATACCTCAAAATATTATTTTATATTAATGTCAAAATCGGTTTATAATGGTTCAAAAGGGTCTTATTTCGAAGATAAAGTGGGGATGGGTCGAAATCCTATCAACCAATAAGATTTAGACAAGTTTAGGGTATTATTTTAACCTTATCAATTAGATTTAACTCTAAGTTAAATATTTTAACTTTTACCGTGTCTTTATGTTTTCTTTCACTATATGGTTAATAAACTTACTATAACATGTCAAACGAACCCCAAATTGTTTATTATTAATACATATATCCTTATTTAAGTCATTTGGCCGAACCATAGATTTTTAGGAATAAAATAACAATTAATAATATAATATTTTATTTAAAAACTATTTTGTGTCAATTTTGATACTATTTGATATATGATTTTTGTTAAAGTCATAACAGAATTATATGTTAGAACCAAGTTTATTAAATCAACAATAATATATCATAGTAACCTATAAAATTAGTGTAATTCATAAAAAGTCTCAAATTACATTCATTTGAGCATTTATAACATCAATTATGTTAATATTTCCTTAAAAAGGGTAATTACTACATCATCGTTGTGTCATAAATAAATTAATTTATTTAAAGTCTAAAAATTATAAATAAAATATCATTATGTAGGAAATCTTTTTAGCTTTCTAATGAATATTTACAATCGAATTTATATTATTTATAACCCTATATTAAAAATGTTTTAGTAAATAAACTTTGATTTTGTCTCTTTTAACTCTTCTTTGAATTAAATAATAATAAATGTCCTAATCTAATCCAAGTGGGCCTAAATGGTCATATTTTATTCATAATGTTGTTTTTGGTCGAATTAAACTTATCCAATAGAATTATGACATGTGTTAGGGTAATAGTAATATCATATTTACCCTTAGTTACCATATTTACTATTAACCGCGGTAAAAAATCGTAAAAAGTTACTATTCACCAAAAAATTATTTTTATCTCATTGAACCACATTTTACTTACTGATATCAACCGTTTCTGTCGGATTTTCGAAATTCCATTCACAGAAGCGGTAAAATTATGTTTTATGCAAAATTCAGTTTTTAACCTACCACTTAGTGGTTTCACTATTCATCAAAAATTGAAAGTTTTCAGAAAAATACCAAAATTTCACCCTAGGCTAATTTCGATATTATGAGTCCAAAAATGAAGTCCATTTTGAAAAATAAAATTTACAGAATTTTAAAAAGTGGTTATTACTATTCATAACGGCTAGTTTTAATAACATTTTAATAGCATATCGCTGTTTAGTGAAACTCGTTATTGCGTACTACACACGCTATCGAGGAAGGTCGCGATTGCGTGTAATGCAAGGCAAGTCAAGGATGCGTGTTGTGCAAGCTCCTTTTGGTGTAGCATACAACACAAGACATTAATAAAATTAAAAAGAATAGTTTTCATAAAATCTCGGGCTGTTACAGTGACACCCCAATCATGATGGTCGTCATGGGTCATTTTTCACATAGAGCGACACCCCCCTCGAAGATTCTGTGACTCGAGATGCTCTCCTACAATGGAATCTGATGCATCCTGCTAGTATTAAGTTGGACTAAAAATTTCACTGAGGACCCATGATAGCCTCAAATGACATATTCCCCAGGGATTCATCCCTTGGTGAATCCCATTATGTGATGGTGAGTCAGATCTCTAGAAACCGACGAAGTGTTTGAATTTATATTTAATTTGTATTCCATCTTAGGTACCCTATCTGTTCGAAATAGGGTTTTATTTAATTTAGATATAGGATTTCTTTTTGGGGAATGTATCTTGTGGTTCACAACAATTAGGTTTTGAAATTTCTATTTGGGGTTTGATATTTTGTATTTAAGGACCTGTAAGGCAGAAACAAGGGGACACATTGTCTACATCTTGTTACCTGTGTTTTATACCATGTTTCACTAAGAGAGTGAGAAGGGAGGAGACCCATGAACCATGTTAACATGTATGCCTTTGCCTATTTTTTCTAGTTTTTGGGAGGAACTGAACAACACACATTCATGTTCAAACAATAAGGGAAATCTACTTTTTCTAGAATATGTTCAAATGGTATCTAGTTTCGTGTATATTATTCCAAATCTTGTTTTTCTTACCTATTGTTAAAATCAATTTGGTTTTTTTGATATTAATATGATGCTACTATTTTATGAAACTTTTCTTTTACGTTCAAATTTTTTCATGTTTTTTGGTTGAAATTTACCGACCCTGTTGCGAGATTCATTTCCATCTTTTAGGCAGTATTGATCTCTCCTGAAAGGAAAGAAAATTTTATTTTCATAAAAATGTTCTTCTATTTTGTCTTAGCAGTAGTATATAACCCTCAAATATTTTCAATTAATTTCAAGGTTATGAAGCTAGCATGGTAAGGGATGTTATTTGGTGAAATACATTAAAGTATTATATGAAAAAAATTGCATTTTATTCCAAATTACTTTAGTTTCTTTTGCGGAAATTATTTCCTGGTTCATCAAATAATTTTTTTATTATAGTGAGAATACTATAAATTTTTTTATTCATTCATATGTTTTGACCTTTTCCAAGGAAGATGATTTATTAATTTGAAACAATGTTTTCATTTTGTTAAAAAATACGCCAAGCAATTCATCTGTTTCTAGTTATTTTATGATAGCTCTATTTTTGTTGATTAATACTGGTTACATCATTTCAATATAAGTAATATTTAATATTTTAGGAATATGAAATTTGGTATATCCATACATAATATTTTTAAACCGTATTTCAATTTGAAATCATTATATTCAAATTTATTTAAATCTTTCAATAGTGTATTTAAAATAGCATTTTGATTTTCTTGGAGGTGAAAACTCCATCCTATTATGTTCTTCTATAATATTTCATATTAAGTAATAAATATAAAAAATGTTTTGGTTCCTGAGACTTTTTTTCCCTAATATTATTTATGAATAATTAAAGAACATCAGTGGGACTCTTATAAATACGAGCTCCATCACTAGATTTTCAGACGTATTATTTTGGATAATAATTTTTTAAATGGTGATATATATATATATGTTTATGTATATATGTTCTTGTATATATATATATAGATATATATATCATTAGTGAAAGTGAGGTTATCTAACCCTCAATTTAATGTTTGGCTTCCAAAACAAATAGGTGTATAAATATTTTTATACGTATATACAAACTTATATATACATAAATTTATATATATATAAATATATATACAAATATATATATATGTGTGTGGGGGGGTATTATTTAACGTGAAACAGATTTGTGTAAGGAATCTGTATACATATACATTACTTTTGATGTAAATACAATAATACTCATGTATACAACAATATTTTGGGTATGAAATCATGTTTTATGTTTGTAAATAAATGTATATACTTTATGATAATATATTATATAGATATAGATGAAAGTATAATCATACAATTTTAACAAGTAACCACTTTTATAATTGCATGAATGCTCATGAATGTTGTTTAAATCGAACTAGTTTAAAAACCCATGTTTTAAATGATAAACCATAATACGTCATGTGCAATAAGGTTTTAGTCATTCTAATTCATGAGAAATGACAGTTTTCTCATTCTAATGCATGTGCATTGATGGTTTACTCTGCTAAATCACACACAATGAGTGTTTACTCATTCTAAATCATGTGTAATGATGGGTATCTTAGGCTAATTTATCTGCAATGAGGGTTCAAACATAATAAATCATGTGAAATGAGGGTTTACTTATGCTAAATAATGTGTAATATTGATTTACTCATGAAAGTTCTTGTGTAATGAGGGTTTACTAATTCTAATCCATGTGAAATTATCCTTGAATCATGCTCTTACATGTGCAATGAGCATGTAACTCATGATTATGTAATGTTTCATGTCTTGAGAGTGAACCAAGAATCCATTTAATGGTTCAAGTTGCCTTTGAGAATTTAGTATGAATTATTATAAGTCTTTTAGGGAAATTACGCTTACTTTATGAATGAATAATGACGATTTTACAAATATATTATATCTAAATTTATATCCCTTATCACTATCAGGATTATTTTTAAAAAAAAAATCATGTATCCCAAATCATGTCTAACAACTTTATAATATGTTTTATGTTTTATTTGAAAAAAATTATTAATTTTTCTTTTTTTCTTGAATACTCCTTACTGAGCATTTTTCACTTACCCTATGTTTTCATAATATATTTTCACATGCCTTAAAGGTGTGTAAAAGTGAGATAGTGGTTGGGGCCTTGCTATGGTTTTTGTAATTTGTAATGATTAGTTTTTAGTTTTTTCTTATATAAGCTGTGTTATTAGTATTATCCAACAGTATTCGGACACTCTAAAATTCCATACCATTGTGATATTAGGTTGTGTAAATAAATAAATGTTATATTTTTATTAAAAAATGGACCATGCTTTATGGTTCATTTCAATACACATTATCATTAATATAATTATATGATTTTATAGTAATGGAATAACCTACCAAAATTTCCATATACATCAAATGGGATACAGAATCACCCTTTGTGTGAATGGGGAATAACTGACACATGAACCGATATAATTTCTTTTCCACTACCAGTTATCATATAATGATATAATGATGTATTAATTTTTTATATTTGATAAATATGATATTTTTATTCTTTTTCAATAAAAATATCTTATGTTCCTTCTTACATTCAATTATTTTTTGAATATGATAATGTCGTTCATGTCTAATAGTGACTACCAACTCGCAAAGAAATTCAATTTATTCAAGATTGAAATGGATGTTAATGAGGATAGTCTTAATGAAAATGTGTTATTTATAAGAAATATAATTTATTCAATAATTGTGTCATATTATTTATCTTTACATCATTATTTCCATAAGGAAAATGTAAACAACAGTCATGTGTATGTAAGACCAACTGTCTCTATAAGTTATATATTTAATTATTAATCTATAAATATTATTGAATAGTATAAAAATATAAATAATGGATATATATATTACTTCTATAATTTTTATCATTTAGTAGATTATGAATCTATGATAAATTTGAGAATAAATAAAATAAAAATGATATCATACCTAAAAAACAATGTTTTTATTCCCTGAAATGTTAATTCAACATGGAATTGTTAATAAATGGGATATAAGAGGTCATAGATAAATAATATATGGAATGATATATATTTAATGTTATGATATATATATATAATAAACTCATATTTATTATATAATTGGATAGAACATTAATGATGGAAGTCAATAACTAATGGAAGAGATGTGTCCCTCAATTTTCCATCATTGAGAAATATATTATGTTATGCACATATATTCATTTATGATGTGTATATACATACCCTTTGGAATTTTATATCATTCATATCTTTTTTTCAAGTTTCATATTATTTTATTCTTTAATGGTATTTGTGATTCAATGTTTCAAAAATTTTAATGCTTTGATAATAGAATCTCATAATTTAACAGGAATTTTTATCATTTTGTTTTTGATGATAAAATCATAAGATCCATATCTCTATAAACACATCTATTTTTTAATGTGGTTATTTCAGGATAATACCTTTTTCCCCATATTTCCTTCTATCAATACACTAAATATTTACAAAGAAAATGTTTTTATAACTGACTACATTTATCTCCTTAGTTGAAAATACTCTCTATTTTTTCTTTATGTTTTTAAAAAAAAATTCAGAAATGTTTTAATTTTTTATACTATTATTTAAAGTCAATTGTAAACATTTTTATATTTATAATTATTTTAAAATGTAATCTTTATTTTAATTTCTAGTAATGTCTCATTTGGATTTTAATAAAAATATGAAAAGTATATTATGTTTTATTGTGTATAACCTGATTCTGAATTTTCCTACATCATGAAAATTATTTTCATTGAATATTAAATTATATTATTTTCGTTTACATTCAATGAAAATTATGTACAGCATATTTTATAAATTTTTTGTGATAAAAAATATTTTTTCCAATGAAATGATATTTTCCTCAACAAACATTCTAAGGGATCTTTATATAAAAAAAATTTCTATAGAATATGATATACTTTGATATTACATATTATTTACTAGGATATTATTAAAGGATAAAATTATTATTATTTGATTGTATCATTTTTATTTATAATGAAAATATATTTATTAGTCATTTTTATCTTGTTTAAGTTAAACCGTGATAAAATGATTATGAATCCCACTTATTTTGATGGGTTATGATATGATGATTTTTTAATTACCCTTTGGAACATATATGTCCTATTTTTATCGGGTAACAGGTGGGACCTATATCTCTATAAAATCAATTGCGAAATGATAAATGTTATATGAGTTCAATGTTTACATGAGAGGTTATTCCATAAATAATAGAGGGTAATCAATGCATATCCAATGTCCAAAAGAGGCTACATAGATTCTTTTCTAATCCCAGACGTATGTATATGGGCGGTTATCTAAATACTAACATGTTATGAATGTAATTTTTTTTATTATTGAAATAATATTTTCTAAGATTATATATATTCCACAAATATATATATCTCATACTAATACTATGATATAATAGCTCATGTTCATTGATTGTATCATGATTCATGACTACTAAACTTAAATGATTTATTAAATGACTCATGTTTATGATCTTTTATATATAGGGAATGGTTTTTAATCTTATTATCATGTTCTTATACCTAGATGCTCATGTTATATTGATATCTAGTTTTTTTACTGATAATGATCATATGAGATCACCATTAATTATTTTACCACTACCTAGGATATAAAAATTGGTATTATTTATGTTTTTTTTGAATGTATTTTTTATGAATAACGTAGTTGGAGATGTCCTGGATAATTTACAAACCATTTTTTGTTTCTATGTTTCCAATGGAGATATATCTTTAATATTCATTAGCGTGTGTTTAAGTAATGTGATGAATAGTCATCTAAAATGATTTAATATCTATTTAGGAGAATCCTAGGTTAGTATTGTTTTCATGAAAGGATATTTTTAATAAACCATTGAAAAAGGAGATGAGGAAACATTAGTGACAAATCAATGGATACTTATAAGCATAATACTAATGCTGATTCAATGTAGAGAAAATTTCCCTGATATTTTGGGGTAGATAATGAGAGTGTTTTATAATAAATTATAAATATTTATGGATAATAAAAGTATTTTTATATATATATAGTTACCTAGGAATTATAACTCACAAAAGGGTGATCTGATCTGGAATTGGTCACCACTCAGTGCATGAAAATGGGCCTTACAACACACCTTGTTATACAATCCAAGGGGATAGGCTTTGGAAAATCAAAAAATCATTAACAACAATCATGAAGGATTTATATTAAAGGTGAGTACGAATAACCTTTGAAAAAACCATATTTTCATAGAGAAAAATTCGGATTCATGATTTATACATACTATAAATGATTTTTACTGATTATGTGATTTCCTAATATGATTATTGATTCTTAAAAAGTGATTTTTGGTTTTAGAAAATGGATAGAACTATAACAAATCATGTTAATTATGTTTGTGTATAAAATTGAAATTAATTTACCTTTTGGAAGCCAAATATTTTGGGAATTGGAAATAAAAATATTAATCTATGCTCACACAACATTATCATTCCATTAATTATGATGAACATCCAAATTATTAGTGGAAGAAATAATAGTATATTGAGACCTTCACGAGATAATGTCCTCATTCTTGTAATGGATCCAATGACCTACTAGTTTTGGATTAATGAATTTGTACCATTGAATATATAATTTTGGATCTACAATGTTAGGATCCTGAAAAAGCAATTTTGGATGTATACCATTTAGAGGGATAATTAGATCAATGGTGGACTCTCATCATTAATACAAGGGAACATGATTAAATTGCCTCTATGAAGTTGGATGTGTTTAAGATTTTATTTTTTTTAGTAATTACCTCCCTCGTGTCCTTGATACAAAAGTTGAGAAGGTATTAATTGATCTAAAATAGACGGTGATGAATCTATTTATTCCTATAAGAAAAAAATTTCATGTCGTTGGAGATATATATCAATCATTACCATCCATTATAATTGTGAGGTTGATCAATATTTATTTTGGATAAAAACAATGTATACGAAGGGGGTTATCCAAAAGGGACATTAGTGGATATGATGAAATCCTTTTTTGGGATATCTAAATGGAAATAGAGATTGGATTTACCTATTAATGATGGTATTCATATGAATAGAGGGATATAATTCAAGGTATTATCTAAAAACCATTGAGGGAAAAAGATATCCATTCCCTAATGACTGAATTTTGGAAGGAAGCATAAAGTAATTTTTTTAAGGAGAATAATAAATTTTGTATGTATAGAGAGTAAGTTCATTTATAAGATGAATTTTTTTCCATGTGATTACATTAGTTGATGATATGAATAATGATAATGATTCGTAGATTTTACTACACACAAATCAGTAGTTCAATTTTAATGACATTTGTAATTATTTTAACATGATTTAAAATTTCAGGGTCGATGACAATGATCGACATCAAAAACCTTTAATGAAATGGTAAAATAAAAATCAAGTTAAAAATATTTCTAGAGATGTGTGAGATAATTATATGGTGAAATATAAACATACAATCAACTATAAAATGGATAATGATTTATTTTACTACGGATATGCCCATTATTTTATATTATTAGAGTCTACTAAGGGGGCCAAGATTCCATCCAATGAAATCATATATTTTATTAGTAGTGAAACCCCCAAATTGTATGATTTTCACATGTCAAGTGTTCTATTAATATTCAGTTGATGTTTTTGGGAAGGTACTCAAGAAAATATTTTCATTCAATATTTATTTGAATTAGATATTATCTATGGAATTGATTGAATTTATCTATATAAATCCCAAAATAATTGTTGATGAAGGGAAGTAACATTTAAAATTAAATGCCAACTTATAATAGTATCTTAGTGTAATGATAAGTATGATATTTTTCTAGTGATTACATATATTGTTTGTGTCTTTATTTCCACACGGAGGGGGTGTTTATCTTATATGGTTGTAGATAAGATTAACATCAATGATATTCCTATTTCTATATATTTTACTAATGTATTTAAAAAATATCTCCCTTATCTTCCTAGGAAACATAAAGATTATATTGAAATTGGACTCATACATGGTTCCACACCAATTTCTAAGACATCTTATTGAATTTACGTTATTTAGAGGCATGAATTGATGAAGAAACACCAGGAGAATCATTAAAATTCTTCCACTTGGCCATTTGTGAAACATTGATATGAACATGCTATTTTTTAAAAAAGAAATATATTTCGACGAAACTATTAATTGATTATAAATATATGAATAATATCCCAATTTGGGAATGTATCTACTACCCTGTATTTATTACCTATTTGATTAGTTGATTGGAGATTCGTAATTTCCCCAGAATTACCATCATTCTGGATATCATAAATTGATGTTCGTAAAGGATGATATACCCAATACAAATAGTTGTACAAGGTATGGAAACTATGAATATATTGTGATTCCATTTATTCATACTAATTCCCCCACTTTATTCGTTGATTTAATTAATAGTGTCATTAGATATTTACTTGGTCAGTCTATCGCAGTAAGTATTGATGATATTTTTAAGTATGTAACGATCAAGTAAGAGCATGAAGATCATTTTTTAATTTTATTAAATACCATGTAGAACTGGAAACTATATGTAAAAGATACAAAATGTAACTTTTTTACTATAAAGGGGATTATTTTTATTTCATATAATCTCTAGGGAGGGAATATAGGTAGATCCATAAAATAATGAGTCTATTGAATGTTTTCCCAAACCAAAAATGGTGACTAAAATCCATAGTTTTATTGGTCTAGGTTGATGTGTTTAATGGTTTGTGGATAATTTCTCTTGAATATCTAATCCACTCATTATGTTAACTAGGAAGGGAGCTGTGTTCCTCTAGAAATATGAATGTGAGTAAAATGCCAACGATCAAAAGATTACATTATTAAACACACATTTTTAACTTACCCTATAATTGGGAAGGGTTTTAACCTTTGGTGATGCATCTATAAAGTGATTTTACGGTGTTAATATGACAAATTACATGATTATCACTTATGCCTAATGAAATTTACTATTTCATGAGAATATTTTACGAACTCATGATTTGTATTTAGATGTTGTAATGTTTATATTAATCATATGGATGAATTATAATTAGGGAGAAATGTACGATATATACACTGATCACAAATTATTAAATTATATATTGACCAATATAGAGTTGAATATATGCTAGAGAAAATGGTCCAAGCTAATTAAAAACTTTTACTTATGGAAACATTAATAGAATGTGAATGAAAAAATGGTGGATAATGATTTAGATGAAAATATTAGGATATATATTCCATAATGAGAATAATAAAATATCCATTACTTATGTATTTACAAAGGATGGATATGGAAATCTTAAATTAACGGGTGAAATATAATATTTCTCAATTGACTGTTCGAGCATATATATATATATAAAGAGTGTAGAGTTGTGAAAAATATGTTTATATTAAAAAAGTGGTTGAAATGCCCTTGAGTTTATCCTTGATCATGATGGAATGATAATTTTTTAGAACTGTGTGTGTTCATTCTATACCGAATTTAAAGACTTTGTTTTTTGAGGAAGCACATATATCTTTATTATCTATTAATCTAGGTATCATGAAGATGTATATATTTTCTCAAGATTATTTCTTATGGGATGGAATAAAGAGATATATCAAAAAGTATGTATCTTGGAGCTTGGTACGTCATCACGATAAAGAAGAGAGAAAAAATTCTGATGTATTGGTACATTCCTTACCCATTATAGAATATAAATGGGAATAAACCACTATTTATTTTTCCATTAGATACCCAATAAAATATAAATGGAATAATTATATATGGGTTTTAGCAGATTTCCTTACAAAGGGTGAACACTCCATCACTATAAATGATTATTTTTCTCTATATTATAATACTATGACATAAATTAAGAAATTGGTATGTTTTCATGGAGTAATACATTGAATCATATCATGTCAGGATCTAAGGTTTATTTCATTTTTCAAGAGATGTATTTAGGAAGGTCATGATACAAAGTTGAGTTTCAGTTCATCAGTTCATCTTTAAAAAATGGTCAATATAAGATTACAATTAAATTCTTAGAGGTTATAATGGGATGTTCTTAAATTAATTTTAAGGGTGTTTGTGATAAAACCTTTCCTCTAATTATGTTTTCTTATGAAAATTGCTTCCACCCAATCATTCCAATTGAAGATTATGAATCACTCTATGAAAATAAGTGTAGGTATCCAACATATTGGAACCATGTTAAAGAAAGAAATGTATTAGGACATCAAAAATCTAAAGAAATTGAACTTAGTGTAAGAGAAATTATAAAATACATTTGAGAAGCACAAATTCGATTGAAAATTTATGATGATAATAGTTGACATAATATAAAACTCTAAGTTGGATAAGGTTTTTTTATTTTAATTTATCCATTGACAAATTTAATTTGACAGGGAATGAAAGGAAAACTAAGCACTAGGTAAATCATTCATATTTAAAATATTGATTATATAGGGATGGAAGTCTATTTTTTTTGGAAATTCCATCAAAACCCATTATATTTCATGATGTGTTCCATCTATATTTTTTAAGGAAGTATATAGCTGATCCTTAACATGTATTAAATATTGAGTTCACAACATAGGAAAAATATATTTCTTATGAGGAACTAATGTTGGATATTCTATATTGTATAGAAAAATATCTATGAATCAAGACTACTCACCTGGTTAATGTTCTGTGGGGAAACCACCAATTTGAGGAAGATACATTGGAGCATGAGGTTATTATGAGGTATAAGTATCCAAATTTGTTTGTATTGGAGTGATCTGTTTCTAGGGAAATATTCATTTTAATAGGGGTAGAAAGTAACAACCTGAGTTTTTATGAGTTATTATTTTTCAAATATCGAAAATATGCTTGATAGATTTTGTTACATGAAGTACCGATCCGAGATATAATTACACACAACAAATAGTTTACCTTGTGTTACAAAGAATATTGAGTTTTATTACACCCCAACATATTATTAAAATTATTATTTAAATGCATCCATTATAATCAAGAAACAAATGTTAGAGGAATTAATAGTAATAAAAAAGTATTAATATTATAAATAATGGTTTTTAAAATATATAATGATAAATGTAATTATTTTTTAGAAATTTATTTATTGGTTTGGAAAATACAATTTTGTAAAAAATATATATTTTTATTTTATTTTGGTAAAAAATAATAAATTAATTTTTTTTACACTTTAAAAAAAATATTTTACAAAACTATTTTTTATAAATAATCATTTCGAAATTATCGTGAGGTGAATTTCTTGGATTTAATAAGAATATTGTTTGTTCAATTAATAGTGAAAAGTACCTATTTTTATTGAAGAATGACTTATCAAACAAAGAATTTATGAGGGTAATTTTTTAAAAAAAGGTTTTAAATTATCCATAGTTTAACCATATATCTATTAATAAATTTGGGTAATTATGATCACATTAATATTGAATTTTGATATAAAAACTTTTTATAAATTCAAACATTTTCTCTTTGAAACTCCACTTTCTAACCACATCTTTTGATTTGATTTTAAATTATATTTTTTTTCAATTATGAGATTTGAATTTTGAAAAATTGTTTCTATATTTATAATTATAATAATTTATATTATTTGATAAGATCAACTTAATTTCTTACATAATGAATAGTTAACTGTAAAATATTTTTACTGCAGATATGTTATAAATGGGTTTACCTTGTATTAAAAAAAGATAAGTATTAAAAATGACCCAAATCATATCGAAAACTCATTGGATGGACCTATAAATACTTTTCAATTCACCTGTGGATAATGGATAATTTGGGATCCCTGTTGAATGTGAAAACATGGGTTTACATTTTCATTCCAAAAATTACCACTATTTCACTATGATCACTTATTAAATGCCAACCACTATCATATCCTCTACATGATTCCAAAACAATTTAGTTCATACAATACTAACCCATATCGCACAATCAATTCCATAATATAATCCTATAAGACTTATGTTTTAATATATCCATCTGATGAAGGCATTTGGTGAAAACCTATGGTCTCCTAAAGAAGTGGTGACATTTTTCAACAACAGTTTATATTTAATTTCTTCCTCAACCCCCTTAAATTAATTTTAAACCATTATAATATAATTAAATAATTTCTTTAATTATATCATGATTTTTTTGTATGAATAACCTAAAACCACTTATAGTTACCCCAAATGGTATAAGTTATCACCATTTGTAAGTAAGATGGACTACCGCCACCAGAACAAATGTTATTGTTTTTAATCACCACCGCTTTCATATAGATATTGTGATATATTAATATTTTATATGTTATATTTATGATATTGATTTTATTTCTTTATAATTATATAATATTTTACTACATACATTCCATTCTGTTGAAATTTTATAAAGTCATTCGTGTGTATGGAATACTACTACCTCACGAACCAGTGTTATACTTCCAAAATGTAAATGGATTTTAATGGGGATATTTTAGTGATAATATTTAATATATTTGACATAATAAATTTCTATAATGGTAATATATTATCCTTATTTCTTTCTTTATTTCATCTGTGAAAATTGAAACCATGTTCATGTGTACGTACAACCTAACGTATCCAAGAATGGTGGATTTTATTTTCTATCTCTATCATTAATGGATTATCCTAAATACATATATTCTAAATATATTGTAAATTTATATAAATATTAATGTAATTATTTATATCAAAAAATGATCAATTTAATATGTCCATTAATAAAAAAATCAAAACATACACAAAAAACTATTTTATTTTTTCACGAAACATGACTTTGACATATAATCGTTAATAAAGGGTTAATAAATGGTAATTAGTAAATAATATATTTTATTATATGTATAATTATAGTTATAAAGTTTATGAATTATTAAATATTATTTATTATACAGAAGTTTTGAACATGAATGATGGAAGTGAGGACCTAAGGAATGTGATTGTTATCTCAATATTCCTTCTTTGAGATATATGTTATATTATAATCTAATATTATTTTATTATATTTTTATAAAAACACTTTGAAATAAAATATAATGAATATAGTTCTTTTTATTTTTCATTTCATATTTGTATTTAATGGTATTTATCATTCAATTTTTCCAAAGTGATAAGGTTATTATGACATTATCTAATTAATCATCATGATTGTTTATGATTATTTTTATGATGATGATATATTATTATCCATAACTGAAGAAACACGGGAGTTTTCACCTCCTCTAGTAATTTTGTGAAAATAAATTTTTTCCATCATTTTAATAACTTTCTAAAGACATGACATCTAAATAATTTTTTTAATGGATACTATTTTATTTCATTATTTGGTGAAAACTCCATTATCTTCTATTTCTTGGGTTTTGAAAAAAAATTAAAATTTTTATAATGTTATTATATGAATTTGAAATGTGATTTTTACCCTTGTTTTAAAATTTCCAAATGTTTTAGATGTAATAATTATGTAATTTTCCATACATGTCCCATTTGTCTTTTTCCATTTTGGTGAATGAAATCCTTATTTTAACATGTACGGCATAGAAAAATATTTACCAACTTCATGAAAAAAACATTATTTAACTATTCCATTATATTTTCCAATAAGGTTATTTTCAAATAATTGTATTTCTAAAATATTCAATTAATTTGTTTATGTAAAAAAATTCAATGAAAGGATATATTCCACATGATATTTTCTAATTGATAATTAGTTCAAAATAATTTTCCATCTAAGATGACCCAATTTGATTTACTTATGATTTTCTTAGGATATGATCCAATGATTCAATTATTATTCTTTTATATATGTTTTATTTTTATGATTAAAATATATTAATGAATTTTTTTTATTCAATGGGTTATACCACTGATAAAAATGATTATGAAACACGCTTCATTTTCACATGTTAAGATATGAGGATATGATAAAATGATTTTGAACCAATTACTTTTCATGGATTTTGATATGATGAATTTTTTATTATCCTCTGGAATAGTTATAAATTATTTTTTACAATGTGATGGGTGAGACCTATATCGCCATCTAATCAATTGGGAAATAATTAAAGTTATATGATTTCCAATGTTGGACCAGTAGTTATCCCAATACTAAAACATGGGACATGAGTGGTTTTAGCAATCCAAAAATAGGATACAGAAGTGGTAATCCCAAACCCAAACTAGTTAATTAGGTTATTATAAATATCCTAACATGTTATGTATTCTTTCATGGGTAGCCTTGACATATGATTTTCAATGACTAAGAATATTACATTGTTTCTGATGCTTTCATCGGGGTTCACGCGTCAATATGCTTGAGTGTGAGGGGCACTGATTTTGTTACCCCGCATTCACGCTTTCCAAAGGTGGGATTCATTCACTCCTTTTCCAGGGACATTTTCTCCTTGATCGAAACTAGAAGATGGGATGACGATTCTTCCTTCGGTGGATTCCTCCTTGGAACTCGTCACCTAGTCCGGGTCTCCCTTATAGATTTAATACGTTTTTTGTGAAAGTCTTCCATGTGCCAAAACTTCATGGACACCAGTTAATTACACTGCTTCTTGTAAGGACATTCCAAGGGGTCTGGCTAGGGCAGTAACCATCAGCTGGGGGAGTAGTCACGTTGAGACATCATTGGCGTGTCTGGACACTGGGGAATTGGTGTGCCATTCTTTTGTCCCTTATTGCTTCTCGAGGGCACAGAAGCCTGAGGCATCCCACATCGAACATGGGGGATCATATGTCATAGGCATTTATCTGAAGTTTTCCTCAGCTTCCCATGTTCAACACAGGGTATGTCGCAAGTTTAACATCCAGTGGAGACAGATTGGGCTGATCAGAACACTAGCTAGAGTGGATGAGATAGAATAACCCCCTTGAGGGAACACCAATATTGGGGCCAAAACGTGGGTTTCTTTTCGAGTACTATGGAGGGGACTAAGGTGGCATGATCTCATAGGGATGTGGCTGCCCAGGTAAGAATCAGGATGGACGATGGTTTTGGTATTGAGCCTTGAAGAGACTTCCTAAATACCATGCCTTAACATGGATCAAAGTCCTCGTAGTTCGGAATGGATACCGGTGAACTAACGTGAATGAGGACCTTAATCCGATGAGTGACGAGGCTTGAACCTCTTGAAGGTTTCCTTCGTACCATGCCTTGACATGGATAAAAGTCCACATAGTTCATATGGGGTGTGTGTCAGTGAACCGACGTGAATAAGGAATGTGGTCCATGTGGATGATGGGCTTGAACCTCAGGGAGGCTTCTTACATACCATGCCTTGACACAGATCAATGTCCCCGTCGTTTGGGTTGAAAATGGGCTATTAAACCGACGCGAAGTGGTGTCATAACAACCAGATGGTGGGATCGCAACAGCTTACTGCTGGATCGAGATGCAGCTTAACGTCATGCGGGATGGGGGCGTGTTGGAGAACCGATGTGAAGAAAGACCTTGGTCTATGTGGATGGCGGGCTTGAACCTCGGGGAGGCTTCCTACGTACCATGCCTTGACACAGATCAAAGTCCTCATAGTTCAGAATGGAAGTCAGTGAACCGACGTGAGGATGTACCATGGTCTGATGGGTGTTGGGATTGAACCTAATGGAGGCTTTCGATATACCATGCCTTTACACGGATCAAAGTCCACGTAGTTCAGGTGTACAGTTTAACATCATGAAGGATGGGGGCGTGTCGGAGAACTGACGTGAAGAAGGACCTTGGTACATATGGATGGTAGGCTTGAACCTCAGGGAGGATTCCTACATACCATTCCTTGACACGGATCAAATTACACATAGTTCAGAATGGATTTCGGTGAACTGATGTGAGGATGGATCTTGGTCCGATGGGTGTTGGGCTTGATCCTCGCGGAGGCTTCATACGTACCATTCCTTGACACAGATCAAAGTACATGTAGTTTGGGTGTACAATTTAACGTCATACAGGATGGGGGCATGTTGGAGAACCAACATGAAGAAGGACCTTGGTCCATGTGGATGGCGGGCTTGAACCTCGGAGAGGCTTCCTACATACCAAGCCTTGACACGGATCAATTTCCATGTAGTTTAGAATGGATGCCGGTGAACCGACGTGATGATGGACCTTGGTCTGATGGGTGTTGGGGTTGAACCTCATGGAGGCTTCCTACGTACCATGGCTTGACATGGATCAAAGTGCACGTAGTTCGGGTGTATAGTTTAACGTCATGCAGGATGGGGGAGTGTCAGAGAACCGATGTGAAGAAGGACCTTGGTCCATGTGGATGGTGGGCTTGAACCTCGAGGAGGCTTCAAACGTACCATGCCTTGACACGGATAAATGTCCACGTAGTTCAGAATTGATACCGGTGAACCTACATGAGGATGGACCTTGGTTTGATGGTTGTTGGGAATAAACCTCATCGAGGATTCCTACATACCATGCCTAAACACAGATCAAATTCCACGTAGTTCAGGTGTACAGTTTAACGTCATGCAGGACAGAGGTAATTTTGGGATCACGTTGTGAGGCGGCCTAAGGTGTGTAATGGTCTGTGCTCACTCTAAGCCCACGGGAGTCATGCTCAGTGTGAAAAACAAGAGGTTGCTGGGAACTGAAGATCACATCGAGATGGGTGCGTCCGTGAGAAACGAAGTGGGGCTTATGTGTTGGGTGGCCCATGTTGCTGGGGCTTAGTCCAGGATGGAGGCCTGAGGGCGAAAAAGAGCAGAGGGAGAGGGATTTGGAACCCCGGAAGAGAAGAGGGGTCAGTTCCTTACACATCCTCCGTAGTCCATGGGGTCTGAAGATGAAACGAGGGAGAAGGGGGGCTCTGCCTCCTACAAGAATGGCTAAGGGATTATTCCATAGTGGATTCCCTTCCCCTGCAGACAAAATCCACTCCCAGAAAGAGAATATCATCCCCTATGGAGACAAGGGGGCGTGGAAAATGACCACGGTGGGGCACCCCATGTGAGAGTCATGGGGATATGTCACAGTTTAACGTCATGTGTTGAGGACGACGGTGTTTGGCAGTTTAATTTCGTGTAGCTTGGACGAGGTGGGTTTACTCTACACCCCTAGGACATACATAACGGGTACGCTCTACTCCTTTTGGGAGGGAAGGTACTAGCAATTCCATATTGAAGGGGGTTCGTGGAGTGAAGCATTGAGGGATCCACGTTAGCATTGATATGCAAAGAAGCAATAGACATTACCAAGACTATGTGAAGAAGAATTAGTCAATGAAACTCCATGGGAGGTATCATCCAGGGGACTTTGATGTCACATTGTTCACACCTAGAGGGTCACATAGGAAAAGGAATTGCCAAGAAGAGGAGTCCATAGGCAGGGGCCTTGCGGAGCTCGGTTTCTCTGCGTGGTGAATGGAACATGCGAAGGGTTGTTCTTTGTGAAATGGGGTTCCTTAGCCTTAGAATGGGGTAGAGGTAAACATGAGAGGTGCTTCGCGAAGTGGAAATGCATTCTCAGAGCACTGCCTCGTGGAGCACAGGCGCCTCGCGAAGCAATGTGGTGTGAAGTGAGGTGCTTCAAGAAGTACAATGATCCTTCCTGGGCATGTGGGTCACATGTACATGAGGGGTGTTTTTCAAAGCATAAACGCCCCACAACAACCCGAGTCCCCTTGGGGATCCCATTACTTCACGAAGGACCTTAGGCTTCGCGAATGGTATCCCTCTCGGAAGAGGGGATCAAAATGAGGCAAGGTGGAGGCATCTCGTGAAGAAAAAATACCTTTCATAGCTCTTGATTCACAGAGAAAAGGGTGCTTCGCGATATGGGTGATGAGAAGATGAATAGTCGGATTGTCCATCCTGAGGGCTCAGGGGGAGCTTGGTATTATTTGGCAAGAGGCGCCGCATAGTAGAGCTTACACGGCGTGAAGAAGGATTGGGTTGTTTCGCGGCGGGTCACGAACGTCAGGGGCGTTCATGGAGGGCACCGCCTCCATTGTTTCATGGCGGGCTCGCGAATGTCAAGGCCATTTGTGGAGGCTATCGCCTCCTTTACTTTGCGGCTATCTCACGAACTTCAGGGCTGTTCGCGAAGGGTACTGCATCCTTTCCTTCGCGGTGGCCACGTGGCCCGGTGGGACTCCGCGAAGCGGCTTCACGAAGATGGTCGTGGTGTCCCTTTATCTTTTTTCTTTTCTTACAAAATTTTGGTGCAAAAAAATGCCCCCCCCCCTCAGACATGGATCTATAGAGGTACCAAGGGACAAATTCGTAGGGAAATTACGAAAATCATCGGTCGTTCGTGGTTGTCACTCGGGAAGAGGGTGCATGAGGGGGACAGGGGCCACATGGTCCGGGCGCGCCACGAAGATCCGTGCGGGATGGATGCGTTGTGAGGCTCTGAAGGCGTCTTCCTATAAATAGGGGGCCATCCATCTCTTTTTTCCTTTACCTTATCCGCGATTTTTTCATTTTGTGCTCTTCATTCGCGAAGCTCGGCGTACTCCACGCCTGCTCTTTGCGAATCGGGCTTCGCGGCGAACCACGAGTCTCTGACTCCATGACTACATCATGCGAACATGTTCATACAGGATGAGGCCAGGCTCCGTGATTTAGATTTGCAAACGAGCTTTGGGAACAGGCTTCGTGACCCGACCTAAAAATTTTCCGAGTTCTGAAACCCAATGCCCCATCAAGAAGCTGCACTGGGGGTGCTTCAGATGCCGCCCAGAGGGATGAGATGGCAGATCTTCTAGGCCCATGAGACTTGGTCCATAGCAACTCGGACCATAATACATTGATGAAGCTAATATCAGAGAGCAAAAATAACTCTCCATTGTGAAAGAGGATTCCCTTTTATGGAATCGGGCTGATGGATGACGTCTTCATTCCTGAGGTGAGTACGGACGAACTAGATTACTAGTTTAGGAGCATGTCTTGACAGCGCCAATGGTTCAGGGTGGCTGATGGTCACACGCAGGGGGAATTCACACTAGTCACCACCGACTGCCTGTACAATCATCTGAACAATGTTGATGGGAATCCATTGCAGTCAGAGATGTCCCCTCCCATGTACCGCACAATACTGACGGTAGCCTTAAGGGATTCGAATAAGGGGTGGTCTGATGAGTGAGATCTGCGCTAGGGTAGCAACTTCACAAACCATTGGGCATGGGACTACTGGGTCGGGACCTCATGCGAGGAGTACGGAGCCGAGCTGAGGAGAGTGGGTTTGTATGAGGTGGCATGGGCCTCCCAATTCCACATTTATCAACTGAAATAGCTAATGACAGAGCTATTGATCAGATGTTCATCTAGGACCAAAACGTTTCACCTCCACCATGGGGAGGTTGGCATCAGTCTGTGCGATTTCCATCAGATTTTAGGGGTCCCGATCTTGGGGGATATATATGATGGGTTCCTTCCCATCATGAGAGCATGGGAGGATCCGAAGAAGATGTCACGGCTGGAGCTGGCTCTAATGGGGCTGGTCCCCAGAGAAGATAAAGAATCGGTGAGGGATGTCCACTTCAAGAAGTGGTTCAAGAAGATCCCGAATTTCCCGATGGATCAAGAGTTTCCCTCAAGGCCTTGGACTTTCCCAAAGGGGGGTCAATGGGGAAAGGAGCATTTGTATTGGAAGCTCTTGGAGGACAACCATTGGAAGACCCGTGGTTTCAGTTTTAGTACCGAACAACAGACGATAGTCAGACTGGTGGCGTTTATTGCGGACCTTATCTCTGGTTTGATCCTACCAGTGAGGGATAACAACGTGGGGGGGTGCATCCCAGCTCATTCATCCTAGAATCCATGATGGCCCCAGGAGGGCAGGTCAATCTTGGGATTCTGATGCTCACCATATTATACAAGATGCTACGGCATGTTAGCGAGGGCAAGATTCTACACAGTATATGCGGTCCCTTCCATCTTTTGTATGGATGGATCGCGGCGCACATCAGGGGGGTCTACGAATATCCGAACCCCATCACGCCTCTGGGGTCAAACATCCACCCATCCATTCTGAATGCTGCCGGGAAATTTCCAGCCAAATTAACCGTATCATTGGTACTGAACCGGGTGTGGAAGGCAGACAAGATTAATTTCCACTAGTTTTCATTGCCAATGGGGGTACTCACTGACGACGGTCAGGGGAAGAAAGAGCATCGATCTTTTCTCCTTGCCTTCTGAGGTGGAGCCTTGGTGGCAAGGGTGGATCGCAAGCCTCTTTGAGATTCGTACACCCCACACCGGTTCGCAAGGTAATTCTGGTTCCTATAGCCACTGACACCGCATATCGACTGGGAGGTGCACCATAAGGAGCACATGTGCTTGATGAGGCAATTGTGGCTCATGTTCACACAGGAAGACGAGAAAATGTGAAATTCATTGACTCCACCTACTTCCACCATTGGAATGGTTTTGGAGTATTCCATAAGGCTGGAGGTATCTTATCTGGGGGAAATGTTTAAGCAAACAACTCTTCGAGCTGGTGGTGGTGAGCCTCCCCTATCTCGAGGTCGGGGCCAGAAGGTGACAAGGGCCTCTTGCAGTGGTGGGGCTGATGGGGTAGCACCAACAACACCAGTTGAGGGTGAGGCGGTGGTGGCAGATCCAAAACTGGCAGTGGACCCGGTGATCCTAGGAGAGAAAATCCAACCAGAAGGGTAGTCACCGAGGGGATTCCACATGATATCCACTTATGGACTGGGGTAGTGGCTGCACCATATCGACATGCTAGAGGATTCTATTTTCTCGGAGGCCTGGGACATCTGGGATGCCAACCGGCAATTCCGTGTCCGCCCCGAGATGTGGCAACACTTGAACCATATCGGGATGGATTTACTGTGTATAGACCATGTCTGGGATGGTTTCGCAGTGTCTTCGGCGAAGGCAGATCATTATGAGGATGAGCTGGAGGACCTTGTGCATTCTAGGGGTGCCCCGCATCCAATGACAGAACGGGCAAGAGACGGTTCCCCCACAGCTGTCAGCCGTAGAGCTGAGAGAGAGCACCCCCCTAAAGGAAAAATCAGACAAATCCTCATGGGGAGATGAGGCTGGTGGAGGGAGACTATTGGGGGAAGGCGAAGTTTGTGATCAAGACTCGGATCTCGAAGATTTTGCAGAGGCTCTCGAGGTAACATCCCATATTTCTTTCTTCGAGACAACTCTCTGGTCATTATGGATTTTTTACCAACATCTGAACCATGTAGGAGGACCTTGTGCGCATACCTCATTTTCTCTCCTCTTTGGGTGATGATTCAGGACCCTCAGAACCCGCACTTATGTTCGCATCCAGTTCAGTGTTGGGTGGGGCTGGGAAATCAAAGGTGGCTCCTCCAAAATTTTCAGACCTTCCGACAATACACAGAGGTCCATGCTTTGGGGTCCCGTTAATGACAACCCAGGAGCAGCATCAGGTGTTCAATCTTTGTAAGTCCTCTACAATGAATTCATTTTTGCCACACTCTGATCGTGCCAACTGACGTCCATTCCCTTCTTTATCACGTACAGTTCTTTGACTGGCATGGATACTGCAGCGAGATTGGTCGGAATTTCTGGCGATGCCCCTCACAAGGCCATGCCAGAAATCGTGGAGATAGTTACCTAGCCCACCCGAGCTTCAGCGCTCCCTACCACTGGCTTGGAAACCAACGGGGTCGTGCCCAAGGTCAATGAGGTGGGGTCCGATGATAAGGATTGATCGGTTGAACCAAGTACTACAACACCTAATCTGATGCCAGATTCCACACCTGATCCAATGCCATGTGCAGATCTCACTGAAGATTTCCTGAGGGTGTATCACACATACGAGCCTGCCAACCACGCGGACTGGGATGAGACGGCCTCTGACGAAGAGGAAATCGATATAGTCCACCACCGATCATGGAAGCTGATCGTGCGCTTTATCGAAAAGACCCCCCTCCCCAGGCATTATGGTTGGACGAGATAGACATACTTCACTTGCGGATGCGGGATATGTGCACTGGGGGAGTGGATTCCCAGCGTCCGCATCTGCTCATTCGAGATCTCAGGGAAGAGAAGATCTGGGAGTATGATCGTGGCCTCCGCATGGGCTAGTAGCGGAGGAATGCGACGAACATCAAGAAACTCCGGGAGGCTGAAAATGAAGTCCAGCGGCTACAGATCTGGGTGGATGAGAACTCACCCTCGATTAACTAACAATCAGAGATAATCTTGTGATTGAAGGCCTAGCTGGCAGAGTCAGAAGATCGTATGCGGAAATATTCTAAATAAATTGTTGTCATTTAGGCTGACATATAGTGGGGCCAAAAGTCAAAGGGTGGCAGAACTGCAACTTCATTTTGACGGGTTCAACCCATCCTTGGGAGGGATAAACCCTCGATTGTTTTAAAGACCACAAACTCTCAAACACATGTGTTGATTAATTTGATATCATGTCATGCATGAGTTTCATTATCAAGGTTGGCTTCATACATGTCTGTTATATTCGTGAAATGTACAGTGGTCAATCCCTAAGCTCACAAAGGTTGAGCCCAATGTGGGAAATAATGGGTGATCACCATGCTATTTCATATCAATATTATGCATCTACCCAGATTCGGGTACCCGGGATTTCCTGGAAGACATGGGAGGGGCCCGATCAGAGGATTAGGAAATTAGAACAATTGACGAGCCATTCTTCCGATGTGCTCTGGTGCACGGACGGGGTAACGCCATGGGAATTGGGATTAGTCCAAACATAGGGAAGTGGATGGTGTGAATCACGATACCCAAAAATACAGAATGCTATGGGGGGTGGTATGACAATGAAGGATAACTATTGACCATGTAAACATAGTATCATTATTGTGTTAGCCTGAAATGGGGATAACATATGAGGGCTGACCGTTGACAATGTTCGAAACATGGGGCCTGACTCAAAATTCTACCCATTAGTCTTCCGGAACGTTGGCCTATGACACTACGTGGGCCATAGGCTGAGAATCTATATTGTTAGGGGGTCCCTCCAGACATGAAAGGGGAGGAGGTTCCGAATAAGGGGCAAAAAAGCATGGAATGTGGAGTGGGGGTTTGTTCGAACAGAATCCAACATACTTGAAATTACGCCACCGCAGCGGAAGCACAATGGATGGGCACATCGGTTTGATCATGGATCATTCCTTATTTCAGATAGGACCGCTCTAGCGAGGGAGCCGTTGATTCCCAATGACATCTTGGGGCATCCCAGACTTATTCGGGGTACAGTTTCTGTTATATGGTCCCTCACGAGGGGTCAGGCCATGGGCCAGAAATGGGGAGGATCATGATCTTACGAATCCTGAGGCTCGACCCGAGGTGAAATTCATGGGTGTCCCTACGTATTCCATGAGGATGGGAATTAAGTCATACGTAGTTCTGGAAGCATAGTGTAGCCATAGACGAACACTGAGAGGTGAAATCCTCTTTGGCAGAGGCTCTGGTGTATCCCATGATCAACATGGGGCATCATGAACTTGTTAAGGGTAGAACCGGAGTTTAGTGTCATGCATTGAGGACATATAGACTCTTGAAGTTTAACGTCATATGATAGGACATGTAATAAAAGGGAAGAGACTATATAGCATGTGGTGCGGTAGCTATGAATCTGACATGAATGATGACATGGAGTCCAAATCACACCATGTACCCCCGGAGGAAACTCTTCAGGTTGAGGGACCAAGAGTGAAAATTAGGCTGGGCCTGAAGCAGAGTTTTGGGGCATTCCTACGTACCCCATGAGGATTGGATCAAGCCATAAATAGTTATGAGGGTGTAGTTTAATGTCATGCGGGATGATGAGAAGCCTGGCCGCATTGGTACACATCCTACCAAAACAACTATGCCCACATGAGTCGTGCTCGGTGTGGGAAACAAGAAGTAATGGTGGGACATTCCCGACATAGGAAGGGGAATCCTAAGATGAAGGGAAACACAGTGAATACCAGCCCAAGGATGCTAATTAGTCAATGATGCACATCTAGGCGCGTTAAGAGATAGATCCGAGTACGTCAGAATTCTACTTGAGCACGAGAGAGTAGAAATGTGTGAATCATGAGGCTTGAAATCTGGACCACAATGATGGTTGTGTGACGATGTAGGATAACCGTTAACCATGGCAGAAATGCAGTATCCATATCACGTTATCCTGGAATGGGGACAGACAAATGAGGGTCGACCGTTGACCATGTTCGAAACATGGTACCTGTCAGAAATGTCGTTCGAGATCCTTAGGGATGTTGGCCCAAAACAGTAGGAGAGCCCTTATGCCTAGAATCCATGGACAGACCTTAAGCCTAGAATCCATGTCATCCAAGGGTTCTTTTGGGTGTGGAAGATTATGAGGATCCAAATAGAAGCCCACGAAGCTTGGACATGGAACTGGAGGAATGTCTCCATGAAAACACCACACTTAGGGGTCTTCATCAGAACACTTTTGAATACGACAAAAAGACGTATTAGATAGAGGGAGTATAGTCTCGTCCCATAGGGAGATCTTAGTTTAGGGTCGTAGAACGTAGACCATATGTGGTATGAAGCACGAGAGACTCATAGTGAGTAATTACAAAAACATGATGTGAATGGGAACTGGGTGTTTCGACCACCACGTGTTCCTTGGAGTGGTTTTAGATCAAGGGACCAAAAACGAGAGTTGATCTAGGATAGAGTCAAAGTGGACAGGCATTCCTACGTACCCCCTGAGGATGGGGATCAAGCTGCATGTAGTTATTGAAAAGGGGGCACGGTTAAGTACTAGTTCTAGGGAAAAAGAGGTGTGAGGGCATGGCCAATGCACCAAAAGAAGTGGTATTTGATCAATCTTGTTTGTACTTTAAGGAGAGTGGTTTTTTTGTGAAGCGACAAGACTAGGGTAGCAGGCCCTGACATCACCACAAAAATAAAGCAATAGTAGGTGTTTAAAAATGTCTTGGCGTATGACCAATACCCAACGTGACGTACTCAACAATGAGGTCATCACAATGTAGCCCCATTTTTCGTCGTGCGGTCAGACGATAATATCACAGTTTAGGGTCATGTGGTGGGACCCAACATGCATTTTAACGTCATGCAACACATACCTATAAGAGATGATGCTAGGCAGGGAATGCGTACGGTGCAATGAAACATAACCGACGCTAATGGGGACATGATCCTGCATCACACCATATGCAATTATGAGAGGAGAAACTAGGGCCAAGGGGGCAAGATAGCGGTGAGAGAAAAAGGGGCTAGAGAAACAATATCCCAGCTGAGTTGGTATAAGACCCCAACCTTAAACCTTACTTAATATTGAATTAAATTAATAATTCACATTGAGGATCTTTTCAGGTTTAGAGTTTTAGAGAATTAGGACATAACTATTACATCTCAAAAGATTACAAAGTAGAAACATCTACTAAGTTTCCATTAAATAAATACTCTTAAAAAGAAACATGTATAGTTCCATGTTTTAGGTAGCAATAATTTCCCTTGATCCCATCCTTGACCCTATTCCCTGTTATGTCCTGTGAAAAACATTTTAAAAACATGGTATGAGCATAAAAAAGCTCAGTAAGGGATACACAAAGAATGAAAACTGTTAGTTTTTCAAAACTACATGTAAACCATGTATACTTTATCAAAGTAACAATTTTCACATTTTCGAAGTAGTAAAAATTATTTACTGAATAAAATTTAATTACTTACCCTTATGTAACCAGAATATTACCATAAAACCCATATAAAGATCACATAACATATAAAGGTAACTTGGGACATAAAAATACTTAAGTGGAATAACCATACGGTCGACTTCCACACATACTTAATAGAAAATCCATACGGCCGACTTCCACACATACTTAATGGAATAGCCATACGGCCGGGTTCCATACATACTTAATGGAAAATCCATATGGCCGACTTCCATACCCAATGCATTGGAGGTTATAACGTAACCACCCGTCAAATGTCCAAGTACCATTATAAAATCATAAGACATAAAACAAATATAATTGAAAGAAAACATTTCCGCACTTTGATCACAATATATCACATAAATATATTGATATAAAAAATCCATTATAAAAACCGTTTTCAATACCAAAATAAATGAAAATAAAAACATGGTATTTATTTTTCATTAAAAATGTTATGGCTTGTAGAGGAATCCAAATCTCAAATAATGGTCACAGCGGCGGAGAAGTCATTGTCGCCGCATATGTATGAAAAAAACATTCCCTTTTGTCGTTTAGTTGAACGCTTCGTAGAAAAAGATTCCTTTTGTATAAAAATAAATGTCAAAGGGGTTTATACACAATATAAAAGAAAGTTGTGTAAAAAACGAAATATGCCTCAATGAAAAGATATTGAGACGAATTCCCTTACAAAGACGGTATCCTTGGTTTAAGGATAAATCAATTACATAATTATGTGTGACAAACGAATACACCAAATATAAGTGGATATTAAGTGTAAAACAATCAGAGGTTATTCACACATATTCATAGAACAGCATATTCAAGGAGTACAAGTTTATCCCAAAAAATCAAATTTGGGATAAGAAGTTCCCTAGCAAAAATTTGACAGCCTAACGGTGTCACTACAAAATTCATAAAATGAGTTTATGAGAGATAAAAATGGTATATCATCACATGGGCATAAAATTTACATCAATAAGGATATAGAAGAACATATCCCAACATAATAGTATGTGAATTGAAATACATAACAAAATAAGTCTTTTAAAAAGAGGAGGGTGAAAGGTCCCCTTACGGAGTTGGGTAACTTTCGAAACGTACACCCCATGGAAGAAGGGTCATACCATGAAGATGTAAAAACCCATAAATGAAATTATACTACACAAACTGTATAATAATGGGCAGTACATACACCACTCAATGTAAATAGTGGCAAACGTAGCATAAATGTCACGGGAATAAAAGTGAGATGAAAAATCCCCTACGAAAACTCAGCAGCCTAATGGCGCCACTTAAAACATCCATGAAATGGATTTATGAGATCAAATGGGGTCTCTCATAATATGAACATAAAAATTACAGTATGAGGAATATAAAATAACATCCCCAAACATAAGAAATAGGAGCTTAAATGAAATGAAATAAAATAGAGTACTTAAAAAGAGAGAGAGGGGTAGGATCCCTTACGAAAATTCGGCAGCCTAACGGCGCCACTCAAAACTAAAAAATGGATTGATGAGAGAAAACAGGGTCTCCCATCATATGAAAATAAAAAGTATAGTAAGAGTAATATAAAAGATCATCCCAATCATAGGAATTATTACCTTAAAAGGAATGACATAAAAGTGTGTACTTAAAAAGAAAGAGAGAGGTCGGATCCCTTACCTCGTGTCCGATATGACTCGATCGTTCTTTAATCGGCTTTAAATCGGGAAATTTCCTTTGATTTGAGCTCAAAGACTTCATTGGAATGGATTCTTCCCAAAGTGAGTCTTCAAGGAGTTATAGAGGGATGTGGAGAGATGAAATGGGAAGGGGTTGGCTGAGCCAAAGGCTTGAGAGGTGTGGGTAAGGAGGTAGAGGTGGGGGCCTTTTATAAGAGGAGAGGAGGGGCACTCTTGGAAAGTAAAGAAATGTTACTTTATTTTAGAATGAGTTTCGGATTTTAATGTTCCCACATTGTTGTGTTTCGAGGATAAGGTGATAAGGGTTCGAAATCCACCCATCCAATAGGTTTTTTACATGTGTAGGTCTTAGATTTTACATTATCTTTCCATTTTATTTAAATCGTTAAATAACGTGGTCATCGCTGCATCATCATGATGTCATAAATAATTTAATATATTTAATCACTAAAAATTATAAAAAAAATACTATTATGTAAGAAATATTTTTAGCTTTCCAATTACTATTTATAGTCAAAATTATGACTTGTATAACCCCATGTAAAAAATTGTTTTAGTAAAACATCTCATGTTTGTGTCATTTTTACTTTAACATTATATAAAAAGTTATTTATGTCATTTTCCAACCAAAGTGGCTCCATGGGGTCCCCATTTTGACCCATGGATTGTCTGGGTCGTCCATGACATATCTAATGACAGGTAGGACATGTGTCTAGGACATTTCAATTTATTAAAACATTATTCTTACATTAAACTACAATAATTACCTATAATCGCGATTAAAAACATAATAAGTTACTATTCACCAAAAAATTATTTTAATCCCATTGAACTAAATTTTACTTCTTAATGAAAACCATGTATGTCGGTTTTTTGAAATTCAAAATAAAAAGGTGGAAAATTTTCATTTAAACGGAAAATCAGTTTTTATAAGTATCACTTAGTGGTTTCACTATTCATCAAAAATTGAAGTTTTCTAGAAAATTAGAAACAATTCACCATAAGCTATATTTGATATTCCGAATTCCAAAATGATGTCTATTTTAAAAAATTGAAAACATATAAGTTTCATTAATTAATTTAATAATTAATTCCCGTTGTCAAAACAAATAGCGTGTTTTTATGAAACAAAATGTATCAAAAGATTGACACTAGTTTAAGTCCGATTTCAAAGTGAAATTAATTCCAATGACCACTATTGGTTTAAATGGTAAAAATATATTCTAATTTCACTTTAAAACCAATTCATAATATAATCTAATCATATAAATAAATAACATTAAAAAGTGGTTTTGAATTAAAATACAACATTTTTCACTATTCATTAAAAATTGAACTTTTTCGGAAAAATAGAAAAAATTTACACAAAGTAAATTTTGATGTCCCGATTATAAAGAAGAATTTTATTTTGTCAAATATAACACATAAAAATTTCAAAAAGTGTATTTAAAAGAGGTTCTCCTTCAAAAGGCGGTTAATCGACCTTTTAAAGAATATCAGAATGTTTACGCTTAGATTTGGATTCATTCCCATTTTTATTCCTCTAACATTTATTGTAAAAAGTAAAAATATTTGACAAACATATATAATAATTTTTTAGTTAGTTATGTTCATTCCCTCCATTACAACGGAAAGGCGTTAACTACTATTTAAAATAATATTATTTTATTATTAGAGCGCAATGTAAGATTCCCAAGAAACTCGTTGTTGCGTGTTGGGTACGCCATCGAGAATAGCATCCCCTTTAAAGTCATATTAATATTTTATTCACAAATATGGATAAATGTAAAAATGACATACTCTTTATTTACCTGGGGTGTTACATCCTTCCCCCCTTTTGGGAATTACGTCCTCGCAATTTTAAAATTGGGCTCGGAAACATCCTTGAAAGTCCCATATCAGAACAAGAGTCGGTAAAACAATCACTTTAAAATAAAGGGAGAGAAGTACAGAGTTCACCCGAGTTAACCCATACTATGATTCCAAGTAGGAAAATATGGATATGGAAGAAAAAACAAAGGGTCATGTTCTGATGAAGAGTGATAGTAAACATGTCTAGGAGAAAGTTAACTATAAGAAAATCACAAACTTGTGATGGGTTATACGGTATTCGATTCCCCAGTAGGAAAAGTTAATAGACAACATTTTTGTTTTAAGTTACTTTTTATTGAGGAATTTATTCATAAGGAAACATAATCACTTATCATGTTGACTTTCAACATTTACTAGATTTCCTACACGAACTAATATTTTCTCCAGAAGACGAGTATTTAGAAAGACTTGTTCACATTAAGAGTACTATAATAAACTTCTAGAGAATCACCTAATCCACAAAAGAGAACTATATATTTCCCATGTCTTTAGAAAAAATCCAAAACCAAAACCAAAAAGGTTAGTACAAGATCAGATAATCCAGAAAAGGATAAACCTTTATAAAAAGAAAATCTATTCTTAATCTCCAAAATTTTTCTAACAAAACCCAAAGTTCAAAGAGGACTATTCGATAAAATATTTGTCCATAAAATTATTCAAAGTAAACCAATCTAATATTAAAACCCATATATTTGAAGGATTTAGTCACATAGTCTTCCAAGTTAAATCGTAACATTTATCTCCAAACAACATCAGTTTCTCCTAAAGTCTCATATTGGAAAGTAATTAACCTAATCACATATCCTCCATGATAGGTTAATCATTTTCATAAATAACCTAAAATCAACATACTCTTAATTCATAAAATATTCTAACTAAAAATAATCAGTCAAACTAAACAGGGACTTCACATAGCTCAGTGGTAGGCATTAAATACCAGTCGCACTTTGGTTGTGGGTTCGATTCCCACAGCTTTGTCTGACGCAACGGGTTGTCACATGGTCTGCGTGTTGTCCTTTTTCCAAAACTATATAATTTTAAAACATTCCCCAAAACGAAATAAAATATTCAAAAATGATGCTAACATATTTTAACCTCATGTTTATCTCATGCCTTTCATTTTCCAGCATATTATATAACAACCCATAATTACCTCAAAAGTAAGAATCATATAAACTCTAATGGTTACCATTATAATTATTACCTGAACTTCCACATCGATTGGTCATCTCTTACATGATGCCTTACAAAACATATCAAGGTTCAGGTGTTGATCATGACTCCTTGATAGTTGGTTTAGAACAACCACGAGTTTCCTCATTGAATCCCCCATTTTATCTAGTATCTTAATAAGAGAACCACCACAGTTTCCTTCAAACCTTTTGTCTCTTTGGTGCCTGCTAGATCCATCCATTCACTAAAAACAGAAATTTCAGTGTGAGTATATCAACAAAACCATCATGTACTAATGAGGAAGATAAACACTAATATATACTTACTCATTCACTTTATCTAAAACTAGGACTCTTTCTGAAATCCTAACCATTATGGTAATGTCACTTATTCTTAGAGGATAACCTAACCTCTAAAGTTATCTAAACCGACCTTTGATACCAACTATAAGACCCCAGGCTTAAACCTTACTTAATATTGAATTAAACGAATAATTCGCATTGAGGATATTTTTAGGTTTAGAGTTTTAGATAATTAGGACATAACTATTACATCTCAAAAGATTACAAAGTATAAACTTCTACTAAGTTTCCAAAAAATAAAAAATCTTAAAAAGAAACATGTCTAGTTCCATGTTTTAGGTAGAAAGACCTTCCCTTGATCCCATCCTTGACCGTATTCCACGTTAAGTCCTGTGAAAAACATTTCAAAAACCTGGGATGAGCATAAAAAAGCTCAGTAAGGTATACACAAAGAATGAAAACTGTTAGTTTTTCAAAACAAAAAGTAAACCATGTATACTTTATCAAAGTAATACATTTCACCATTTCGAAGTAGTAAAAAATCTTCACTGAATAAAAGTTCATTACATACCCTTCTATAACCAAAAGATTACCATAAAACCCATATAAAGATCACATAACATATAAAGGTTACATGGGACATAAACATACATAAGTGGAATAACCATACGGTTGACTTCCACACATACTTAATGGAATAGCCATACGACCGACTTCCACACTTACTTAATGGAATAGCCATACGTACGACTTCCATACATACTTAATGGAATATCCATACGACCAACTTCCATACCCAATGTATTGGTGGTTATAATTTAACCACCCGTCAAATGCCCAAGTACCATTATAAAATCATAATACATAAAACAAATATAATGGAAAGAAAACATTTCCGCATTTTGATCACAATATATCACATAAATATATTGACATAACAAATCCATTATAAAAACCATTCTCAATACCAAAATAACATAAAATAAAAAAATGGTATTTATTTTTCATAAAAAATGTTATGGCTTGTAGAGGAAGCCAAATCTCAAATAATGGTTACGGCGGCGGAGAAGTCGTTGCCGCCGCATATGTACGAAAAAAACATTCCCTTTTGTCGTTTAGTAGAACGCTTCATAGAAAAATATTATTTTTGTATAAAAGTAAAAGTCAAAGGGGTTTATACACTTTATAAAAGAAATTTGTGTATAAAAAAAATATGCCTCAATGAAAAGAGATTGAGATGAAGTCCCTTACAAAGACGGTATCCTTGGTTTAAGGATAAATCAATTACATAATTATGTGTGACAAATGAATACACCAAATATAAGTGGATATTAAGTGTAAAACAATCAGAGGTTATTCAAACATATTCATAGAACGACATATTCAAGGATTACAAGTTTATCCCAAAGGATCAAATTTGGGATAAGAAGTTCCCTTGAAAAAATTTGACAGCCTAACGGCGTCACTACAAAATTCAGAAAATGAGTTGATGAGAGATAAAAAGGTTATCTCATCACATGGGCATAAAATTTACATTAATAAGGATATAGAAGAACATATCCCAACATAATAGTATGTGAATTAAAATACATAACAAAATAAGTCTTTTAAAACGAAGAGGGTGAAAGGTCCCCTTACCGAGTTGGGTATCTTTCGAAACGTACACCCCTTGGAAGAAGGGTCATACCATGAAGATGTAAATAACCATAAATGAAATTATACTATACAAACTGTATAATAATGGGCAGTACATACACCACTCAAAGTAAATAGTGGAAAACGTAGCATAAATGTCACGGTAATAAAAGTGAGATGAAAAATCACTTACGAACACTCGGCAGCCTAATGGCGCCACTTAAAACTTCCAAAAAATGGATTTATGAGATCAAATAGGATCTCTCATAATATGAACATAAAAATTTCAGTATGAGGAATATAAAAGAGAATCCCCAAACATAATAAATATGAGCTTAAAAGAAATGACATAAAAGAGAGTACTTAAAATGAAAGAGATGGGTAGGATCCCTTACGAAAATTCGGCAGCCTAACGGCGCCACTCAAAACATCCAAAATGGATTGATGAGAGAAAATAGGGTCTCTCATCATATAAATATAAAAAGTAAAGTAGGAGTAATATAAAATAACATCCCAATTATAGGAAAGATGATCTTAAAAGTAATGACATAAAAGAGTGTACTTAAAAAATATGAGAGAGGTCGGATCCCTTACCGCGTGTCCGACATGACTCGATCGTTCTTTAATCTCCTTTAAATCGGGCAAATTCCTTTGATTTGAGCTCAAAGGATTCCTTGGAAAGGATTATGCCCAATTTTAGGCTTCAAGGAGTTATAGAGGGATGTGGAGAGATGAAATAGGCAGGGTTTGGCCAAGCCAAAGGCTTGAGAGGTGTGGGTAAGGAGGTAGAGGTGGGGGCCTTATATAAGAGGAGAGGAGGGGCACTCTTGGAAAGTAAAGAAATGATACTTTATTTTAAAATGAGTTTCGGATTTTAATGGTCCCACATTGATGTGTTTCGAGGATAAGGTGATAATGGTTCTAAATCCACCCATTCAATAGGTTTTGGACATGTGTAGATCTGAGATTTTACATTATCTTTCCATTTTATTTAAATCGTTAAATAATGTGGTCATCGCCGCATCATCATGATTTCATACAAACATTAATATATATAATATATAAAAATTTAAAAAAATACTATGATGTAGGAAATCTTTTTAGCTTTCCAATGACTATTTATAGTCAAAAATATGACCTGTATAACCCCATGTAAAAATTGTTTTAGTAAAACATCTCATGTTTCTGTCAGTTTTACTTTAACATTGAATAAAAAGTTATTAATGTCATTTTCCAACCAAAGTGGCTCCATGGGGTCCCCAAGTTGACCCATGGATTTTCTTGGTCGGACATGACACATCCAATGAGGGAAGGACATGTGTTTTGGTCATTTCATTTTTATTAAGCCATTATTCTTACCTTAAACTACACTAATTACCTCTAATCGCGAATAAAAACATAATAAGTTACTATTCACCAAAAATTTATTTTATTCTCATTGAACCCAATTTTACTTCTTAATGAAAACCATGTATGTCGGATTTTTGAAATTCAAAACAAATAGGTGGAATATTTTAATTTAAACGGAAAATCAGTTTTTATAAGTACCACTTAGTGGTTTCACTATTCATCAAAAATTGAAGTTTTTCAGAAAATTACCAAAAATTCACCCTAAGCTATATTTGATATTCTTAATTCAAAAATGATTTCTATTTTACCAAATTCAAAACATATACGTTGCATTAATTAATTTAATAATTAATTCCCGCAGTCAAAACAAATAGTGCGTTTTTATGAAACAAAATGTATCAAAAGATTGACACTAGTTTAAGTCCGATTTCGAAGTGAAATTAATTCCAACGACCACTATTGGATTAAATGGTAAAAATATATTCTAATTTAAATTTAAAACTAATCCAAAATATAATCTAATCATATAAATAAATTAGATTAAAAAGTGGTTTTGAATTAAAATACAACATTTTTCACTATTCATTAAAAATTGAACTTTTTCAGAAAAATACCAAAAATTTTCACAATGTAAATTTTGATGTCCTGATTCTAAAGAATAATTTTATTTTGTCAAATATAACACATAAAATTGTCAAAAACTGGATTTAAAAGAGTTTTTCCACCAAAAGGCGGTTAATCGACCTTTTAAAAAATATTAGAATGTTTACGCTTACAATTGGATTCATTCGCATTTTCAATCCACTAACATTTATTGTAAAAAGTAAAAATATTAGACAAACATATATAATCATTTTGTAGTTAGTTATGTTCATTCCCGCCATTACAACAGCTATGCGTTAACTACTATTTAAAATAATATTATTTTATTATTAGAGTGAAACGTATGATTCCCAAGAAACTCGTTGTTGCGTGTTGGGTACGCCATCGAGCATAGCGTCCCCTTTAAAGTCATATTAATATTTTATTCACAAATATGCATAAATGTGAAAATGCCATACTCTTTATTTACCTGGGGTGTTACAGTTGGACCCAAAAACGAGGTGTCTGGGTGGTCTTACATATCCCATACGGATGGGAATCAAGCCACACGTAGTTCTAGAGGATGCCTTTTAATGTTGTGAGGGACAAGTGGGATATAAAACATGAGGGATAATTTTTAGAACGGGGTTCGCATGGTGTGACTATTGCAAACCCAACGTGAATGGGGACATAATCTCGTACCACGCCACGCGGTCCCGTAGTCAAAGACCAGAAGATGGTACATAAAAGACAAATTAGAAAAACTCAGGCTGGACCCAATGACAAGAGGTATGGGCGTTCCTACATATCCCACAAGGATAGTAATTAAGACAAACATAGTTCCGAGGAGATCTTAGTTTATGGTCTTAGAGCTTGGACAAAGGAGGGGTGTAAACCTTCCATGTAAGCAAAGACCTCGACCTGATCCCTAAGCCCACGTTAGTCGAAATGGGTGTGGGAAACAAGGGAGGAAGATGTATATTTCAACACATGGAATGCACACCATAGAGAAATTAGTGCGGAGCCCCTATTGCGACTCTGGTCCTCCTAACGTGCAGATGTGCACTGAGTAACAGTACCAAGAGTTTCGAAGTTCTACTTGGACATGAAGAGAAGGAGAAGGATGTGAAGTATGTAACTGACATTTTGGGATTAATGGGGTTGGTGTGGTGATGGAGGATAACTGTTAACCGTGGAAGAAATGCAGCATCCATATCGCATTAGCCTGAAATGGGAACAACAAATGAGCATCGGCCACTGACCATATTCATAACGCGGGATTTATATCGATTTGTTGTTTGCGACCTTTGGGGGAGTTGGACTGTAATGGTAGGATAGCCCTTAGGTCTAGAATTCATGCCACTCGAGGGGTCCCTTTGGGTGTGAATAGAGATGGATGCCCTAATGAAGAGAAACACAATGCTTGAAAAGCTAGTGGAAGCATGTCCGAGCAGAGTCTGACATTCCAGGTACTAAACCTGAGTACCCTTAAGCACACTAGCGAACCACCGAAGAGGGTTGACGAAGGTGTCCAGTATGGAGAGGGTAGGCCAAGGGGAAAAGGTGAAATGGAGATTTTCAGGAGTTGGGGCTGGACCCGAAGTCTAGACATTCGGGTGGTCCAACGTATTCCATAAGGATGGGAATCAAGCCATACTTAGTTATCGAAGATACCCGGGGGGTAGGATACCCTAACGAGGAAGTGTACGGAATGGAGAGTAACCCGACGTGAATGAGGACATAATCCTGCACCACACCGCACAATCCCATGAGAGAGAACATGGGCAAGGGTCCCGAAAAGGCCAAGGGGCCTGAGGCAGGGCCTCAGTCAAGAAGGCATGACCAACATGCAGTTTAACATCTTGTAGTGAGGACGAGGAGGAAAATATGATTCCCTAGACAAAGGAGGGGGTGTATGGCACAATGAGTAACCCGGCATGAATGAGGACATAATCCCACACCACACCGTAGGCTCCCATAATAGAACCTGGGATGGGGGCCAGAAAGGCCAAAAGGCCGGAGGCTAGGCCTCGGTCATCAAGGCCTGACCTACTTGCAGTTTAACGTCTTGTAGTGAGGACTAGGAGGGTAATATGATTCCCTACACAATGGAGTTTTACAACATGTGAGTAACCCAATGTGAATGAGGACATAATCCCACACTACACCGTACACTCCGGGTAAGAACTTGGGCTAGGTTCCTATTTCTGTCGCTTTCGCCGGGGCGCGCACATCCGTATTTGGAGGACACGATGTTGTTGCCCCGCATTCCCACTTTCCAAAGGTGGGTGGAATTCATTCCTTGTTCAGGTACGTCTGCTCCTTGATCGAAACGGGATGATGGGATATCGGTTCTTCCTTCTGTGGATTCCTCCTCAGAACTCATCACCTAGTACGGGTCTCTCTCATAGATTTAATACGTTGTTCGTGAATCTCATTCCCATTGCCATATCTTCATGGATGCCGGTTAATTACACTACTTCCGTGAAGACTTTCCATAGTGTATTGACATGGTAGCGACCTTCGGTCAGAGTAGACGGGAACATCAGGCATGTCGGGGCATCTCTAGGTGCGTGGACATAGGGGAACCGGTATTCTTTCTCATAAGAGGGCATCTCATGGGTGAAGAACCCGAGGCATGTATCTGATGTTTTCCTCAGCTTCCCGTATTTATCACAGGGTATGTTGCAAGATTAACGTCTAGTAGAGACGATTACACTAAAGGCGTGTCAACCGAGGTTTTCCTCAGGCATCTCATGTTTATAACGAGGTAGGCCGCGAGCTTAACGTATTGTGGAGATGGAATGAGGGTTATCATAACATCCCATAGAGATGGATCAGATTGGTATATCTTAAAGGGAGAACACCTTGAAGATGGACGGTTCAGAATTCCCAATGAGGATGGATCCGAGGTGGTGCACTCCCTATAGGGGAGATGTCACACAGTAATGGCTGATCTGAACACCACTGAGGGCGGATCAGGGGAAGTGCACCCCAGGATGGGGGACACCATGGATTACCATTGGTTGGGATTGAACCTCTTGGAGGTTTCCTACGTACCCTATGTAGAGGACAAGGATCAAAACCCACGTAGTTCGAAAGGGTGATGCATTGGGGTGTACACAGAGGACAACGACCTAGAGATATGATGGGGCTTACATGTGGAAAGCTGCCCATGCGCCGCTAGGAGCAGTGAGGAGGTGGATGGCATGATCCCACCGGGATGTGACGGCCCAGGTGAGAATCATGATGGGTGATGGATGGATGAATGAAGTGGAGGGGGAATGAAATGGGACCATCGTTGGGGCGACAGTGAAGTTGGGCTTGAGCCTTGAAGACGCTTCCAACATATCCCCGTGGCAGGGAATCAAAGTCCGCATAGTTCGGGATGGTACCGTTGAAACGACGTGATGGTGGACCTTGGCCCGATGGATGTCGTCAGCGAACCAACGTAAAGGTGGACCTTGGTCCGATGTGTCAGCGAACCAATGTGAAGGTGGACCTTGGTCCGATGGGCACCGTCAGCGAACCGACTTGAAGGTCGACCTTGGTCCGATGGGCATCATTAGTGAACCGACGTGAAGGTGGAACTTGGTCTAATGAGAGATGGGCTTGAACCTCAGGAAGGCTTCCTACGTACCATGCCTTGACATGGATCAAAGACCATGAAGTTCAAAGAGTTTCATCGGTGAACCGACGTGAAAGTAGACCCAGGGTTTCACTAGTGGTCGGTGTCGGCGAACCGACGTGAAGAAGGGAGCTTGGTCCGATTGGTGATGGGATTGAACCTCAGGGAGGCTTCCTACGTACCATTCCTTGACATAGATCAAATACCCCGTAGTTCAAATGGGTGAGTCACAACGGTTTTCCGTCAGACTGGGATGCAGTTTAACGTTGTGCAAGACAAGTATGAACTCGACGTGAATGAATGATGGGCGGTCATGAACCTCGTGGAGGCTTCCTACGTACCATGCCTTGACATGGATCAATGTCCTCATAGTTAAAATGGTTTGTGTGCATTTTAACGTCATGCTGGACAAGGGAATACAGTTTAACGTCATGCTGGATGAGGGCATTGCTATGGCCGATGCTTACTCTAAGCCCACATTAGTCATGCTCGGTGTGAGAAACAAGAGGCAGAAAGGACCTGATGATCACATCATGAAGAGTGCGTCCCTGAGAAGCAAAGAGGGGCTTACGCATTAGGCGGCCCATGGTGCTGGGAAATACTCCAGGATGGAGGCCCGAAGAAAAGGATGACGATGGTTTTGGGCTTGAGCCTTGAAGAGGCTTCCTACATATCCCCGTGGCTGGGAATCAAAGTCCACGTAGTTATTCTGGTGACGGCTTACCGCCGATTGGGGGTTTCAACGGCATACCGCTAGAATGGGTCATAATGGCTTACCGGTGGATAAGGATGTCAACGGCTTGCCGCTGAATGGGGTCACAACGACTTATCGCTGGATTGGGTCACAACAGATTAACGCTAGATAAGGATCACAATGGCTTACCGCTGGATGAGGATGTCAATGGATTTCCGCTGAATAAGGTCATAATGGCTTACCGCTGGATAAGGATGTCAATGGCTTGCCGCTGAATGGGGTCGCAACGGCTTACCACTGGATTGGGTGACAACGGCTTATTGATAGATAAGGATCAAAATGGATTACCACTGGATGAGGATGTCAACGGCTTTCCACTGAATAAGGTCGCAACGGTTTACCGCTGGATAAGGATGTCAACGGCTTGCCGCTGAATGGGGTTGCAACGGCTTACCACTGGATTGGGTTACAACGGCTTATCACTAGATAAGGATCAAACGGATTACCGCTGGATGAGGATGTCAACGACTTTCCGCTGAATAAGGTCGCAACGGCTTACGGCTGGATAAGGATGTCAACGGCTTACCACTGGATGGGGTCACAACGGATTACCACTGGATTGGGTCACAACAGCTTACTGCTAGATAAGGATCACAACGGCTTACCACTGGATGAGTATGTCAATGGCTTGCCGCTGAATAAGATTGCAACGGCTTACCGCTGGATTGGGTCACAACGGCTTACTGCTGGAAAAGGATGTCAACGGATTACCACTTCATATGATCACAACGAATTACCGCCGATTGAGATCACAACAATGGATGGGGCTTACCCGAGGAAGCTGCCCGGGTGCCGCTATGGAGCGACAATGGTGCATGGGGTTTACACAAAGAAGCTGCTCGGGTGCCGCTTTGGAGCGGCAATGGTGAATAGGTCTTACACAAAGATGCTGCCCGGGTGCTGCTAGGGTGCGGCAATGGTGCATGGGGATTACACTAGGAAGCTGCCTAGGTGCCGCTATGGAGTGGAAATGGTGAATGGGGATTACACAAAGAAGCTGTCCGGGTGCCGCTATGGAGTCGACAATGGTGAATGGGGATTTCGCAGGGAAGCTGCTCGGGTGTGCCACTAAAGAGTGGCAATGGTGGATGGGGCTTACGCTAGGAAGCTGCCCGGGTGCCGCTATAGAGCGGCACTAGTGAATGTGGCTTACCCAAGGAAGCTGCCCGTAATGTCTTCCTCATGTCTGGCCATGAGGGCATCCCAACTCACTGGTGAAATGAGGCCCTCACCTGTGAACTGGTGCACAAGAGGGGTAATGCCATGGGGTGTTGGAATTATTCCACTGTAATCCTGGAATTAGGAATCTTATGATTGTAGCACAAGGCATCTCTTGTTTAGAGCTAGAGGCATCATATGTTTGGAACATAGGGATTACTACAGTTTAAAGTCATGTAGATAAGACTGTTAGCATCTCATGCTTGGAGCATAAGGAATCTCTCGTATAAGGCAGGAGGCATCCTATGTTTGGAACATAGGGAGAATACTACAGTTTAGAGTCATGTAGGTAGGATTGTTGGCATCTCATGCTAGGAGTAGGAGGCATCTCTTCTTAGGAGCAAGAGGCATCCAATCATTTGTTAGACAGGGGGAACTACAGTTTATAGTCATGTAGATGGGACTAATGGCTTCTTATACTAGGAGAATAAGGCATCTCTTTTTTGGAACAAGAGGCATCCTATGATTGGCACATAGGATGTGCTACAGTTTAGAGTCATGTAAATAGGACTATTGGGATCTCATACTAGGAGCATAAGGCATCTCTTGTTTGGAGAAAGAGGAATCCTATGTTAGGAACATAGGTATTACTATAGTTTAGAGTCATGTAGAAAGGACTATTGGCATATCATGCTAGGAGAATAAGGTATCTCTCAAATATGGTAAGAGGCATCCTATGTTTGACACATAGGGATTACTACAGTTTAGAGTCATGTAGAAAGGACTGTTAGCATCTCATTCTTGGAGCATAAGTCATCTCTCGTATGGGGCAAGAGGCATCCTATCATTTGTTAGATAGGGAGGACTACAGTTTAAAGTCATATAGATAGGACTATTGGAATCTAATGCTAGGAGCACAAGGCATCTCTTGTTTGGAGAAAGAGGCATCTCTTGTTTGGAGTAAGAGGCATCCTATCATTTGTTAGATAGGGTGTACTAAAGTTTATAGTCATGTAGATAGGACTGTTGGAATCTTATGCTTGGAGAAGAAGGCATCTCTTTTTTGGAGTAAGAGGCATCCCTTGTTTGGAGTAAGAGGCATCCTATAATTTGTTAGATAGGGTGTACTATAGTTTAAAGTCATATAGATAGGACTAATTAGGCATAAGGTGCCTAGAAATGGCTGGTGTTGGGTCTTACGCAAGGGCATCCCTTTGTGGTTCAACCTGGTATAGGAGCCAAGTCATAGGGTTTGGAGGAGTTACCTGAGGAATGGATCGTCTCAAGGTACTTGGGGAATTGGTCATGAGAATCTCAAGTCACGACATGAGAATGAAACCAAGATGAATATGTCGACTCTATGTGTTTCATGGTGTGCAGAGGAGCGTCTCAAATCATGTTATTCCATAGGTTGAAGGTGGGTGTGCATGAGGGTGCAATGGAAAATCCCGACGTCCTGACCCGAAAAGTTCCAGGCGTGACAATACATTTTCCATGGGGGTGGGTGACGGTTGCGAAGGGACCGGCCCGAAGGGCGGGGAAAGAAGCCCGGCACTGACCCCAAGCGGGGGTGCAGGGGCGCAGCCGCCACGGTATGGACCAGTGGGTGCGAAGGTAGGATCTTCGCGAAGGATAGGTCTTCTCAAAGTAGCTTCACAGAGTATGGCCTCAAGTAGAAATGGTCTCTCGCGGAGAAAAGGGGTATCGTGGAGCAAAGGACTCTCTCGGAGTAAAGGCCTCTCGTGGAGAAAAGGACTCTCGTGGAGCAAAGGGCTCTCGCGAAGCTTGGTCTCGTGGAGCCGCATCACGGAGCATAGGCACTCAGAGCATGGACTCATGGAGCCTCGGCTCGCGGAGCAGCAACGCGAATGAAGCTACTCGTGGAGCATGGCCTCGCGGAGCCGCAATGCGGAGCTCCGCTCGGCCGCCCAAGGGGTGAAGTGGCCGTGGCCATCCCCCTGGAGAAGGGGGGTCACCTGGCTATTTATAGGCAAGGGGTGGCGCGAAGCAAAGCTCTCTCGGCGCAAAGACGGATCTTGCTCCACGGCGGATCCTCGTGGTGCGTCGCGAATGTCAAGGCACTTCGCGGAGCCGTCCCGCCTCCTTTGCTTTGTGGCGGGCTCGCGAACGTCAGGGCGTTCGCGGAGCATTACCGCCTCCTCTGCTTCGTAGCAGGTTTGCGAACATCAAATTCGTTCGTGGAGCATCCCGCCTCCTGTGCTTCGCGGAGGGTCTTCACGGTGCATCCCGAATGTGAGAACAGGTTCATGGAGCTTCCCGCCTCATTGCTTCACGGCGGCTCTCCACAATCACGAAGGCGGCTTCGCGAATGGGCTTTGCGAACCAGTTTTCCATCCAAACATCAAATCTCCATAACTCCTAATCCGTACCTCTGTTAGGGCCCTACGACCTACCAAATAGAAGATTGAGAAATGGACTACGATCTAGGATCATGTTTGGAAGCATTTGGAAAAGTTTGGGGACGCGTTTTTCGGGGTCTACAGGTCCGAAAAGGCTAAGGGGCCTGAGGCTGGGCCTCGGTCAGGAAGGCCTGAGCAGCTCGCAGTTTAACGTCTTGCAGTGAGTAAGAGGGTTGGGGTATGGTATCTCATTCGGAGATTTTTATGGCATGGCGAGAAAACCTGATGTGAATGAGGACAAAATCCCACACCATATCGTACAATCCCATAAGAGAGAACCTAGGCCGACGGCCTGAAAAGGCCAAGGGGACTGAGGGTTGACATCGCCCGCAGGAAGTTCAAATCTTGTAGATACAACGAGGCAGAATGAACCACAACATTCGATGTTTGGGACATCTTGGGGTGTACCTAATGATCCAGGATAGCTGTTGAACATGTTCGAAACACAGCGTCAGGAGAAGAAAACGAGCATTGACTACTGACCATATTCGAAATGTGGGATTTGGATCAATTTGTTGCTCAACATCCTCGAGGGAGTTGGCCCGAAGTGGTAAGTGAGAGTCCTTAGGCCTAGCATTCATACTATTAAGGGGGCCCTTCCAGATGGGGAATGAGACGAAATCCTAGTCAAGGAGAGTGTGAATCATATCGGTACCCATCTCTCAAAGAGGAGAATATCTCTAGGGAGCAGGACGTATGGCCGGATCGAGGTCAGCTCGACACAAATTTGGTAAAAATCACACCCTCTCCATACATATTAACCCAGGGGGAAGATTCTGGCATTTGGGCTGAGCCAACAGATGAAATGTCAGGGCATTCCAACATATCCCATAAGGATGGGAATCAAGCCATAGGTAGTTCTTGAAGGACATGTAGTTTAACATCGTGCGGTGAAGACGTGGGGGGATAGAAGAATAGGAGCTGGCGCAAGGTGTGACCCTTATAATACTTGTATGAGTGGGGATAAGGAATCCTACACCATATCATGCGAGGATACTCTGAGGAAACTATACCCATGGGGATAGTTGAAGAGAAGAGTTTGGGGTCGAACTGAAAATGAGGCATCTTAGTGTTCTTACGTATCCCATGAGGATGCGAATCAAGCCACACATAGTTCAAAAAATGCAGTTCTATGTCATGCAGGATGATGATTAGTTTAAAGTCATGTAGTACTATTCAGTTTAAGGTTATATAGGACCGTACAGTTTAAGGTAGTGTCAGACCATACAGTTTAAGGTCATGCCAAACCGTATAGTTTAAGGTCATGCCGGACCATACAGTTTAAGGACATGTCAGACCATAGAGTCTAAGGTTTTTTCAGACCATACAGTTTATGGTCATGTCGTACTGTACAGTTTAAGGATGTGACGGACCATAGGGATCATGAAAAGTATTTCTTGAGGATCTTGATATTGGTGGGAGGAGTTATGCCCTCACCATCCATGGTCTCCAAGGAGTATTCTCCATTGGGGTTGACCTTATGAATGACGTATGGTCCTTCCCATTTGGGCACCAACATGGGTGGTTTCCTACCGGGGATCATTGGTGCTCGGAGGGCCAATACCAGGTCTCCATGCAGGAAAGAGCGGTGGCGAACCTTCTTGTTGAAGGCTCTAGATATCTTATTATGATGCCTTTCCAAATTGTGCAGGGCACATAACCTACTCTCGTCGAGTCCTTCCAATTCATCTAGACGGATTTTGGAAACCTTATCTGGCACCTACTGGTCATATACTGTAATGCGAACGATGGAAACGGAATATCGACGGGAAGGATGGCCTCGGCCCCATACACCTAGGAGTATGGGGTCACCTGGGTGGAATTACGAGTCATCGTCCGATAAGCCCAGAGGGTGTTGGGGGGGCTTGTTTGGAAAACTCTTCTTGTTCTAGCAAACCATTTTTTGAAAAATGTTAGAGTGGGTTTTGTTGAACACCTCGATCTTCCCGTTCACCTGCATGTGATAGCGGGAGGAATGGTTGGAGATAATTTTGTACTTGGGGTACAATTTCTTCAGCTCAGCTACTCGGAAGTTGGTGTCGTTATCGGTGAGGACTGCGTGAGGGACTCCAAATCGGTAGATGATGTTGGAGCTCACAAAATCGATAATGGATTGAGCCTTTACTTCCTTTATTGGGACTGCTTCTTCCCATTTAGAGAAGAAATCCGTAGAGGTTAGGATAAACTAGCACTGGCGAGCTGTCGCCGGTGGATAGGGTCCCACGATATCGAGTGCCCACACCGCAAATTTCCAAGAGTACTTGGTGGAGTGGAGGGGTTCTAGCGGGCGATGTAGAAAATTATCATGAACATGGCATGCGTGACGTCTCTTGGAAAACTCAATAAAATAATTTATCATATAGGGCCAGAAGTACCCCAATCTCTGGATCTGATTGGATAGCTTTGGCCCAGCCGGGTGGGCACCACAGGAACCGGCAAGAACTTTTTTCATGACCTGAGAAATCTCAACTCCTTGAATGCAACGAAGGAGAACACCATTTAAACCACACTTGTAGAGGATTTTCTCATGGATGGGCCCACTGTGGAGGGTAAACTACAGTGGGCGGCGTCAGATTCGCTCACGCTCGGCCCGATCAGATAGGAGGCAACCATTTTAGAGATACTCGATGAAAGGTTCTCTCTAGGTTGGAGTCTTTTCAACCACTGCATCTGAAAAACCTGCGGTTCCTAATGTGGAGGATCTGGTGGTAATATGGATTACTCACGGGTTGTCTACATACTCTGGGGTGATGGGAGAAATGACTCTCCGGTGTGATACATGTATAATAAGATCATCCTGGTTAGGTTCTGCAAGTGATGCAGCTAAGCCGACCAAAGTGTCTGCTCGACCAATCTATGACTGAGGGACATGGGTAACATCCGGTTGAGAAGGTAAATGTGCCTTTAAATGGAGGGTGCACTCCAACAACGACATGAGAACTGGCTTCCTGACAAAATAGTCTCCATTTACTTTCTTGAATACTAGTTTTGAATCTTGTTTCATGTGAAAATTGGGCACATAGATTTGAAGGTCTAGCTCGAGGCCAGTGATGAGAGCCTGATAATCTACCTCGTTGTTGGTGTAGCCTTTTGACAAAATGAATGAGTACGGAAGAATGGCTGGATTTGGGGTGATGAAGACAATAACCAGTCCCACTCTATTGAGCTTAGGATCATTGAGCCTTCTACTGGTGGGACTCCGGGAGGCACCGTCATAGTGCAATTTCCAACACCGGACAACATGGTCGACTGAGAGGATTGCCTCATCAAGAAAATCGAGGTCCAGGGATTGATCCGCGGAGGTTGGATGGGAATCGTGGAAGTCTGCCAAGGCTTTCCCCTTGATAGCCTTCTGAGGCATGAACCTTATGTCAAACTTCTGGAGAATTACCCCCCACCATGCTATTCGGCCAGTCAACATGGGGCGGTTCATGATGTACTTCAGTGGGTCTACCTGAGAGAACAACTGTACCTCGTGGTGCTGCAGGTAATGTCACAACTTCTGTATAAAAAATATTAGTGCAAGGAAGCTCTTCTCGATAGGAGAGTATCTAGTCTCTGTATTGAGGAGCTTGAAACTGAGATAGAAGAGGCTATTATCTGTGATCTCATTATTCTTCTGGGAAAGAAGGGCACCGAGAGGCCGATCCAGGGCTACAACATAGGGAATTAGTGGCTTCTTGGAGAAGGGTGGAATTAGGACCAGAGTCTGGAAAAGATATTTCTTGACATCCTTGAATATAGTCTGAAACTCTTCGTCCAATTCATAGGCGTTGACCTTCTTCATCAGCTGAGAAAAGGGCTTACACATGTCGGCCAGTTTCACGATGAATCGGTGTATGTAGGCTAAGTGGCCTTGAAAAGCACGAGGATCTCCAATATTGCTTCGGGGAGTCATCTTGATGAATATCTTGATCTTCTCGGGGTCTATCTCGATACCTCAGTGCCTAACAAAGAAGCAAGGATACTTCCCAGAAGTGAACCTAAAGCCACACTTCAATGGGTTCATCTTTAGGTGGCGGGAACGGAGGAAACCCTATACTTTCTCAATTTACTTGAGATGGTCCTGGAACTGGAGAGATTTGACCACCGGATCATCCACATAGCACTCCACTAATGTTCCCAGGATCGGCTTGAATATGTGATGCATGGCCTTCTAATAGGTGGCACCTGCATTTTTCAGGCCGAAGGGAAACACCTGGTAACAGAAAGTACCTTGGGGGGCCCTGAAAGCAGTGGAATCCTCGTCTTCGGGGGCCATTCAGATATGGTTATATCCAGAGTACCCATCCATGAAGGAGAGGGCGTGGAACCCATCCTTAGCATCAATCAACAATTCTGTCACTGGAAGGGAAAAATCATCATTTGGACAGTGGCAGTTGAGATCGTGGAAGTCGATACAAACTATGACATACCCATTCTTCTTCCTGACTGGAACAATGTTGGCTAGCCACATGGAGTACTAAACATCATTGATGATGTTGGCTCTGATGAGCTTGTCAACTTCAGCCTCAACCATAGCACCGTGAGATGGGTGAGTATTTTTGGGAGGCTGCTTGAACCCACGATGGTTTGTCAGGAGGCCAAGGCGGTGGACATCTACCTAGGGATCTAGTCCTGGAATCTTGCCATAACTCTAGGAGAACACGTCACAGTGTTGTTTAAAGAAGTCCATGTACCACCGTTTCTCCTCGAGGGACATGGCATCACTGATCAATGTGGGTCTCGGGTCTACCTCGCTACAAAGGTTCACTAGTACCAGTTCATCGATCATTGAAGAGACGCCTTCTTCGAAGGAAGGGGGAGAATCCTCTAGATCCCCTTCTCCACTTGTGGAAGGATCTTATATAGGGGGAGTAAATTCCAAGCCACCAGACTCTAATGGGAGGCTGGTGCTGGCTTGAGTGGCAGTGGTCAGCACATCAGGAGATTCATGCACCGCTGAGACCATGCCAATGGAGGAAGTTGATCTAATCCCGTCTGGTCTTTGGACCAGAGGTCCATGCTTGATGTTGTCAAAGTAATAGTGGTGTGTCGATTCGATCCGGTTAATACCAGCCTGGAAAAACATACATGTATAACGTATTTTCATTGCCAGGCGTGGTCATCCTGATACTGTATAAGTGTAGGAGGTTTCAGGATCACCTGAGCCTGGTTAGTGTTGGAGTACGAGCTTATTTTTCGCCATCGCTTGGACCTGGGAATATTTTTTCCTCTCCTACCTGAAATGAAAAAAAACTACCACATTTCGAGGTCATGTCCTCCATTTACTAGATTGTGAAGAGATAGGAATCATCCAGACCTACCCACAGATCACTTGTAACCAGGACGGGTTCAACCTCACTTTCTAGAATATGCATATCCTTACTCTTGTAATAGTCAGCGTCCAGATAATGAGATTCACAAGAGGCGAAAGGATATGCATCTCCTTTGAGCATGCCTACTCGACCATTGAGAGAGTATTTGAGGCATTGGTGATACGATGAAGGGACTGTTGCATGCAGGTGGAGCCATGGCCTGCACATTAATGCGTTGTACGCAGTGTCATGGGAGAAAACCATGAATGCAGTACTTGAAACTAGGCCACCGAATTGGGTCTTCAAAAAAAACATGTCGACTGGGGTCTGAATGGTCCTGCTGTATCTCTGAATTCTTAGGTCGAAGGGAGATAAATCATCCTCAGACAACCCCAGATTCTGCAGGGTCTGAGTCAGGATTATGATAATCCCAGATCCCATGTCGACAAGATAGCGGCGAACATCCAAATAATTGAATAGGCAAGTGATGTAAAGTGAAAAAATGTGCCACTATATGGGAGGGTCTCTGTCTTCCTCAGACAATTAGATAACTTCTTGTCATTTCACATTCTCAATTTCCTTAGCGTGGAAGGCTCCTACAGCTGCTACCTCCGTCTCAAACGGGAGGGGGCTCCTTAGGGCCTTGACAAGCGCCTCACGCATGTCTAAAGATAGGAGAAGAGCCTCATGAATAGAAATCCTCAATGGGATGCTGGAAAGGTTCATGAGGACATCATACTTCCACTCCAAGAAAGAGATTTTTCTTATAGGAGGTCGCTCTGTGATTGGAGGCACGGCGGGCCCTACAGGCTGGACCGACTGCTGGCCAGTGCTAGGCACATCCTGTTGCTCACTAGTCGAGGCTTGAAGAGTAGCTTCCAGATGAGGGCTGGACAATTGATATTGTCCTCTAGTTGGGAGAGACTGGTCATGGTACGGACGATGCAACTCTTCCTGATATAGTAGCACAAATGATGGTGGAGGTATATCTTAGGACACCAGATGAGGTGGTTGCATGTGTTGAGCTCTGCACTGGGTCTGCTATCTGGTCTCAGTGGCATGAATGACCTGGCTAAAAGTGCCAACTGACGTGCGTTGAAGACCCATATAGTCGTTGTTCCTCTGACGTTGGCATCAGCTGCAGACGTTGGGGAGGCTCGCCTGGCGTTCCCCCTCGTCGGGAGTTATATATGGATTTACCAACTCCACAGTATTAACTGAAGCATACCATTGACTGTCAGTTGACAAATCATCCACCACTAGGTGGATTCTGGGAAGGATCCCCATCTTAGGGGTAATGAAGTCACCGAGAGTGTGGGATGACAACAACATTTGTAGAGTGTGCTGCTTTTTCTTGTGTCGTCGATGCTTGCTCTTATGGGAAGAGGCCGACTAAGATGATGACACAAATGCGCTTGTCATAGCTTCTGAAGGCTCCAGCTGATTCAGGAGTGTCTGAATAATACCATGGGTGCATAAGACTATTTTACAAGCCAACCAATCATCGTACTTCTAGGATCCACGACAGGGAACCTGCTGCCACTCACCTTTGTTGTCACTACTGCTTTCTGACCTCACAAAGTCACCCGCCTCTTATGCTAGAGGCCGGGCCCAACCTGACTATGTTGTTATTGACCTGGTCTTGGATACAATCTATAAACACATAGCACCCCTTGAGGGTGTACCCCAGAATCTGATGATCAGGGCAGTTGTTGGGGTGATCAGTGAGATTCACCTCTACCGGCCTTTTTCACTCAGGTAAGCACACAATCCACTGCAATAGGGCACTACGGATATAACCGGGGAACTGATCCTCACCAAACGAGTAAGTTTGGTGTATTTTCTATGGATAGGGGGCTCTAGGAGCCTGTCCCTGACGAGGGGTCGGAGGAGCCTGCTGAGGAGGCGGAGCCTAATTATCTCACCTAGGTAGCGGTAGCGCATTGCGCGGGGGAACATGCCGATTCTGAGGCGGTCACTGTTGGATAGGAAGTTGTGCCTGAGCTAGAGGGACTCTACGAGGTTGAGGAGACGGTGCTAATGGAAGCAATTCTAGCTATCATGGGCTTCTATTTGGGCCACCATGGTGGGCTCAGCTCAATTATCTTTCCTTGATGGGATCACTAGGGGTAGAATATGTGCCTGACTAGCTTGTTGTAGAGCTTCTGCGAGGTGATGGCCCTTATCTGAGAAGTTTCAGAACCCCCGGGGTAGTTATGAGTGATCAGGGAAGGAATCGGTTCTGTTTTGACATTCCACACACACATCGTCAGTAATTTCTCCTGAGTCTGTGGCATGTCGAGGGAGTATGTGATCCCCTTCCACCGGGCGATGAATTTTGTAACTCGCTCATCGGACCTCAACTTGCACATGAAGAGGTCGGCAATGTTGTTATTTCTCATGGTGTATATGAACTGATATAGGAATTGCTGGCAAAGATCCTCCCAGCCGGTCACCAATCCAATGTGGAGCTGGCTGTACCAGACAAACGCATGTCCTTCCAGTGTCTGCACAAAACAACAGAGTTTTGAGGCGTCCTACTGCGCTGGAGTCCCCTACACAGGGCCAAACTTGGGGGAAAAGTGGGACAGGTGTTGCAGTGGGTCCCCTGTCCCATTAAATGTTGATAAAGTGGGATTTCCAAAACCTGGGGGTATGGGCATATCATCCACCCGCACTGGATACGACATGCCATCTAGTGGGACTACCACCTGCCGCGTTTCCAATGCCTCGAGGTGGGTGATGAGTGCCGCCATTAGATCGTCTAGGTGGGTGTCCCTATCTTGATGGGTATCCCTAACCATTGGTGCTTTGTCAGGATCTTCGACACGGTAGGCAGGTTCAACGGCTCGTGGAGTGACTGGTGGAATGGCATGCGGGGCAGCTAGTGGAACCTTGGCTAGATTCCTCAGATTGACCCACCGTTTGGGAGGGTTGGTGAGATGTATAGTGCCTTATTTACATGAGTTCTGGCTTCAAACTTGTCCATTTGAGTTTTATGATCAGGGTTTCACAGAGGCGTCTCACCGAGGGGAGTTTTTCCTACCCCTGCTGCCCCGACCTAGGATGTCCAAAGTCGGGTCATCGCTCTATAGTGTGTTCGGCCAGGAGTTTGTTGACCAGCCTGTTCTGCTCAGCATGTTGCTGGAACAACGCAACCTTCTCGGGGACTTCCTTTGTTTTCTACACGGAGGTGGATGTTTCAGAGTGCTTGATAGCTCTGACATGCTCTTCACCCTTACCGGTATTCCGAATAAGTACCAATGACTTCGTCCGCACAGGGAATCCTAGGAGGTTCCACTACCAGCGAGTAATCCTTCCTAACAGGTCCAAAAATGGTGGAACATCCTCAGGGGTAAATTCTCCATCACTTAATTCCAGGTCGTCCTCCTTTTCCATGACATCGGCCATAGGTACCGTGACCCTTCCCAGGGGCATGTCTTCAATATTGCATACCGAGTTGGGCTGCCATCGAATAGGGCTGAAGAGGAGGGTAGCGTACTTCCCCTATCCACAGACATGCACATGGGGGGTATCCTACCAGATGATTTTGCGGTGTACCCTGAATCTCTGAATGCATTATTGTTGGTGGGTCCTCTAGTGACCTTGTGACTCAGGGCACTAGGCCACGGGGAGTGCGACCAAATCGACCAGATGGCATTGCTCGTCGATTTCCTCGAAGTGAACTTGGATCATGGGGTACACCACCCGATGATAATGAAGACGTAAGTGTGTCGCCAATAGGGTTTGGTGGAAGCACTCGACCTCCTCTGGGGTGAGGGATTCTGGTACACAAAATTTTGATGTTGTCGCTGGCCAGAACATCTCCGGTAAGTGATCTGCCACAAGGATATTCTAGAAGCTCCTGAGCTCGGATTCAGGGTCTGGCCCCATATTTCCCCACTCGTCAACCAGAGGTGGCTGAGGAACTGGTAGTGGTACTGAGGTGGAATTCTGAGATAGTAAACGGTGAGGTGGAGAATACGGTGAATGAGCCGGCTGGCTGGCGAATTCCAGGCCACCCTCCGAGGAGTGCGATGATGTAACCACAATGTCATGATACGACAGGCTGACAACCATAACATCTAGTGTTGGGATCATGGTTACGAGTGATTGGTCGAGTTGTTTCTCAACTGCCGTCGATCCCCAGAATAGCTCTCTATGATCTCTGGTCGAGGTAGATGGTGCTTCTAGTGATGATGATTGTGACTGCACGATTGAAACCTGTGGGACTCCCAAAATTTCCTCCTCTTGGATGTACCTGCGAAGAGAGGTGGGAATCCAGTGGACTTCACACTGAGGAAGGATGAGGCTATACACCTTGTTCCTACCCCGATCACTGTCATAGAGGACCAATAGGAGGATTCCACTACTTAGTCGTACTCTGCTTCGGAATCCGAGAAACTGACCGGTTTGATCTCAGTCTAAAGATTTTCAGTATTATTCTTGTGGTAGCAATGACCCACCTTCCTTCCCCGGGATGGCTCTTCGGATAATGTAAAATTCCCGGCATGGGATGGTCCTTCGGCTATACTAGTGTTGGGGCGGGGAGTACTTCCGCTAGAGTGGGCTTTGGAGAATTGAGCATCGGGTCGGATGTCCAAGGGGTCACGGGGAGTACCTCTATGCTAAGTGCTGGTACGGGTGGGACCCTTTCTAGAACTGACAGGAGCACGGGTAGTGTAACAGCCCAAGATTTTATGAAAAATATTCTTTTTAATTTCACTAATGTCTTGTGTTATACGCTACACCAAAAGGAGCTTGCACAACACGCATCCTTGACTTGCCTTGCATTACACGCAATCGCAACCTTCCTCGATAGCGTGTGTGGTACGTAATCCTGAGTTTCACGAAACAATGATATGCTATTAAAATATAATTAAAACTAGCCGTTATGAATAGTAATAACCACTTTTTAAATTTTAGAAATTTTAACTCTCAAAATGGACTTCATTTTTTGGATTCTGAGTATCGAATTTAGCCTAAGGTGAAATTTTGGTACTTTTCGGATAACTTTCATATTCTGATGAATAGTGAAAATTACTAAATTATAATTAAAAACAACTTTTTTAATCGAAATAATTAATAGTGATAAATCATTAATTTGAGTGGTTTTAAAGTATATTTAGAATATATTTTTACAATTTAATACAATGTTGGTCATTGGTTGTAATTTCACATTTAAACCAGACATAATCAAATGTCAATCTTTTGATAGATATTGTTTCTTAAAAACACGCTATTTGTTTTAACAGCGGGATTTAATTATAAAATTAATTAATGCAACATATATGTTGGGAATTTTGTAAAATAGAAATCATTTTTGAATTCGGAATATCAATTATAGCTTAGGGTGAAATTTTGGCATTTTTCTGAAAAATTTCAATTTTTGATGAATAGTGAAACCACTAAGTGGTAGGTTAAAAACTGAATTTTGCATAAAACTTAATTTTACCGCTTCTGTGAATGGAATTTCGAAAATCCGAGAGACACGGTTAATATCAAGGACTAAAATGTGGTTCAATGAGATGAAAATAAATTTTTGGTGAATAGTAACTTTTTACTTTTTTTACCACGGTTAATAGTAAATAGGGTAACTATGGGTAAATATGATATTAATATTACCCTAACACATGTCCTAATTCTATTGGACAAGTGTAATTCGACCAAAAACAAACTTAGGAATAAAATATGACCATTTAGGACCACTTGGATTAGATTAGGACATTTATTATTAATTTATTTAAAGAAGGGTTAAAATAGTTAAAATCAAAGTTTAATAAGTAAATCATTTCTAATATGGGGTTATACATAAGATAAATTCGATTTTAAATATTCATTAGAAAGCTAAAAAGATTTACTACATGATGGTATTTTATTTGTAATTTTTAGACATCAAATAATTTAATTTATTTATGACACAATGATGATGCAGTAATTATCTTGTTAATGAAATATTGACATAATTGATGTTATAAACACCAAAATAAATGTAATTTGAGACTTTTTATGAATTACACTAATTTTATAGGTTACTATGATATATTAGTGTGGATTTAATCAACTTGGTTTGAACATATAATTCTGTTATGACTTTCACAAAAATCATATATAAAATAGTGTCAAAATTGACACAAAATAGTTTTTAAATCAAATATTATATTATTAATTGTTATTTTATTCCTAAAAATCTAAGGTTCGGCCACATGACTTAGATAAGGATATATGTATTAATAATATACAATTTGGGGTTCTTTTGGCATGTTATAGTAAGTTTATTAACCATATAGTGAAAGAAAACAAAAAGACACGGTAAAAGTTAAATTATTTAACTTAGAGTTAAATCTAATTGATAAGGTTAAAATAATACCCTAAACTTGTCTAAATCCTATTGGTTGATATGATTTCGACCCATCCCCACTTTAGCTTCGAAATAAGACCCTTTGGAACCATTATAAACCGATTTTGACTTTAATATAAAATAATATTTTGAGATATTCCTAAGGTGCCCCTCTCCTCCCCTATAAAAGGACACCTCCTCCCCCTCCTCCTCACACCAATTTGAGCACTCAAGCTCGGACAAACCCTGCCAAAATATCTTCTCCACTTCCCTAGAAACATCCTAGAGGTTCTGGTCTTACTCAAAGACCAATTTTAGTTCCCTAAGAGGAGGTCTCCAAAAGGCGCTTCAAAGAAGAGGTAATTACCGTTACCAATTCTTTCATCTTTATTTCTTCTTCCACTTCATCTTCTTAGGTTGTTTCATTATGAAGTAATAACATCAGTATCACTCATATACTGATATGTTATTATAAGTATGAAACAACCCTATTTCACCATCTATCCATCCTACGGAAAAAGAAATCACCGCGCGTGCGTACGTACGGAATACCGTCTCCACGCCGTGGTGTAATCTATTTTCCACCACCACCTTACATGGATGGTTATAATGGTGTAAAGAATAACTATACATAGTTATTACAACATCATATTGATTCTGATATATTGTATAATCCACTCCAATTCAATTCAATATTTATAGAAATGATATCATCGCTCGTGCGTACGTACGGAATACCGTCTCCACGACGCGATGAGATTCATTCTCCATGTTAACCATTTAAGAATGATTATAATGTATATATAAGAAATAATAATGAAATATATGACATTATAAAGCTACTGGATTTATGTATATATATACATATGTATGTCATCTACTTACTTCCATTTCAAGACAATAAGGAAAGGAAAACAGCGTTCATGCGTACGTACGGACTACCGTCTCCATGAACGGTGTTTTTCATTTTATTTATCTACCTATTATATATATATATATACTGAATATATATGATATATAAATCATATTTTATATTCTGGAAGTAAGTAAATCATGATATAAGTAATAATGATGTCAAGAACAACAAGTCAAAACACCTACGATAAATGAAACGATTTTACCCAAAACGCTTCTTTAACATGGAATTTACAAAAGAACGGGTAATATAATGTCATAAGTGAACCATATATGATATCATAACAATGAATATGATTCTGTAATAAGTCAATAACATTATTTAAACCATTATACAGGAGCTTCGGACACGAACAAAGCAAATCGGACCTAAGGTAAGGGAAATATCACAATCTCATTTTTATCCGAGATTGTTTATTCGTAAGTATTTACTGGGGTGTATTTTATCATCCACATCCATGTTCCCTCAATATGTAATATTATTTCCATCCACCTACAATTGTTTAAATCCAATTTTACCCTTCTATGAGTTTTTAGTAAAGGATGTGAAAGGAATCTTTTTTCATTTTTCGTACGAGGTACTTTTTGACTTTTCCGACAAAAGTACAAAGAATGTTTTTTTTAACTTATACGGCACGAACGGATTTATACTGTTTTATAAAGCCTTATTTTCATGAAGCTTCCTCTAAAAGATTTCATGACTATTTTCAATAAAATCTCTTTCTTTTAAAATTGCATGATGTTTTGAGAAAAGAAATTGATTTTGAAGAAGAAAGGATATTTTCCTCAAGAATTCAATTCAAGTGTTTTATCAAAATTATTTTCCATATAAGATAATAAAGGGTTCTGTTTCTATCCATATTTTTACATTTATTTGACTATGTTGTGATGGAATTATGTTTATGAATTCCTTTATCTTATATGAATGGTTTTATGATGTCATGTTGTTTAAGAATCCCATTTTTATTACATGGGTTACGCTATGATGTATGGTTTATGATTATGTGGCACACATAAGAAAGGATTCATTATAAGATGGGTGGGACCTATATCTCCCTCCAATGCATTGGGTAAAGATTTTATATCTCATGAGATAGACATGGCTGGATTGGTAGGTTATACCGGTTCAGTGAAACAGGACTGAAACGAGGGTTTCTCGATTCAGAAAGGGACTTTGTCCACTAAGATAGTCTTGGCAATGAGTCATGACTAACAAGAAATGATTCTCTATGATTATGTGTGTATGCCACAAAGTTCCATGTTTTAAGTTATGATTATTGTGATTACATTTCACTGCCATGATTTACCCCATGTTATGAAATTATGATCTCTTTTGCAGGTTAAGATTTCCAAAAGTTATATGCTTATGTATATGATGTGATTGATATTTCTTTTGTTTACCCTTACTGAGCATTTGAGCTCACCCTTTTATGTTTTCTTTTCCCCAGGATATAAAGAAAGGTTTTAGGTATAAAAAAAAAGGAAGATTTTTATGGGAGATATTGACGATATTTCACCACGATTAGAAGATTACGTTCCGAGTTTCCAAAGACACTAAACTATTACGATCCTTGTGTGTGTGTTTTTGTTATGTACTAAGTATTCCGCAAAAGTAATGTAATGTCCATGTACGTAAGCTTCGGGTCTCTACAGTTGGTATCAGAGGAAAGGTTTAGTCAACCTTTGGAAACTAGGATGCGAAAACGTTAGTGAGATACCTAGAGATATTTCTAAGGTATGTCTAGGGATGCCCCTAAGGATAAGTATACGTATAGGATATAGTTCTAGAACTATGGTAACGATATTAGATTAAACCAAAGATGATAGATATTTAAGTTACTCCCCCTTTATTACGATTTTTGCATCTAACACTATTCTGTTTGGGTTTTAGAAAATGGCTGGAAACAAGATGATTCACAATAATGGAGGATATGATGGACAATGGAATGATATTCTTCATGAGAAACCAAATGAAATGGGATTTGGATGTCCAAACATCATTATTATGCCGAATCAAAAATCTCACAACATGATCAATAAAGTAAAATTTGGTAAGTTTCCTGACTCGACTAATAAGAGAAAGATGGAGTTCCATGATGATCATAGAGTAAAGAAAGTTCAATTTCCCCTATGTAAATCATGTGGGAAGAGGCATCAAGGAGAATGTTTCAAGGGAACTGGAAGATGCTTTGGGTTTGGAAAAGAAGGACACAAAGCAAGTAAGTGCAAAGGAAAAGGGTCGGTTAACACCATGGATGAGGATAATGGTATTGCTACGACATCAAAAATGGTTAAGTGTTTTAAATGTGGAATGTATGGGCATTATGCAAACAAATGCCCTAAGGGAAAGACTCATGAAGAGAATCAGTATGGTCATATGGGTAGTATTTATGTGGATGATGATGAAGAGACTACAAATGATATGTGAGATGAAAGAATTTTTGAAGCTCGTTCAATGGTTTGAGAATGTAGTGGCATGATTACATGTTTATCATGTGTAATTTTGGAATAAAGAGACATCTATGGATTGTTACACTGTTGTCTTTCCTTGTGTTTTGAAAGTATATGATTAATGTTACCAGTATCCATGAAGGTTATTCAGATATTTTTGGAATGTAGATGATATGCGCATAATGAAGGGATAAGGAGAAAATTAAATGTTTGATAGTATTCATGAGCTCATGATTGATATAAGGACTAAGTGATATCATGGTTTGAGTATATAGAATTTTGAGGATTTTGGTATGTGGAAAGTGTTAACTTTTAACTGCACTCATGTTTTCACTAAGGTATTCAAGAGAATACACGATTAAGGACTTTGAATGTTTGGAATGTGACCAACAAGACATATCTTATGATATGTGGGGATCAACGACAGTATTAAATCTCTGGTAATCGATGTCACTATATTATGAGAAGTGGACTGCAGTATTATGTATAAGCCTAAAGATTAGACTGGATTATGTTGGACATAAGTTAGTATTGTTTAAGGATAGAAGATTTTCGATATTATTGATGGGATGTTATAGTAACGTAGTTTTAGAAAAAGGACAACCTGCAGGACGGGCGACAGCCCATCGCTTCGGACAAGGCTGTAGGAATCGAACCCACAACCGAAGTGCGACTGGCCTTTATCGCCTACCACTGACCTACAGGAAGTCCCTGTTTAGTAGAAACTAGTTTTATTATATTAAGAAGTATGATATATGAAGTATAAGTCCATTTTAGGAACCATATATGATTAATCTCACTATAGATCGACTTATGCATATAATTTTTGCTAACCTTTTGTTTGAGACAGATGGAATGACCCGTCATTCTATCACATGATCTGCTAATAACAAATTCAACTTCATTTATTTAAGAGATGAAGTGGAAATTGTACCAAAATAAAGTAAGTATTTATTTTAATTCAAATTTTCAACTTTAGGGAAATGATCTTGAAAACCAAAAATGTTGTCCTAGTGCCCTTATATCCGATGAATCAGATGATACCCTAGATCATCACAAATTTATGGCTTTGTGATTGCTAGCTTTTCCATAGCCATGTTCTCTACCACTCTCCATCAGAACATGATGGTTAGATTTCTCTTCCATATCCATATTTTCACCTATGTGGAAACCCAATGATTAGTTTATTTGGGTAATCGTTACATTTCATACTTTAGTTTTTAAAGCCAAGTTTTGGTATTCCCTTTTACGATGTGGGTTTCTATTAAATAAACTTTCGAATAGTAAACCATTTATAACCCCGACGAATTTCGAGGGCGAAATTCATTTTAAGGGGGGTAGAATGTAACAGCCCAAGATTTTATGAAAAATATTCTTTTTAATTTCACTAATGTCTTGTGTTATACGCTACACCAAAAGGAGCTTGCACAACACGCATCCTTGACTTGCCTTGCATTACACGCAATCGCAACCTTCCTCGATAGCGTGTGTGGTACGTAATCCTGAGTTTCACGAAACAATGATATGCTATTAAAATATTATTAAAACTAGCCGTTATGAATAGTAATAACCACTTTTTAAATTTTAGAAATTTTAACTCTCAAAATGGACTTCATTTTTTGGATTCTGAGTATCGAATTTAGCCTAAGGTGAAATTTTGGTACTTTTCGGATAACTTTCATATTCTGATGAATAGTGAAAATTACTAAATTATAATTAAAAACAACTTTTTTAATCGAAATAATTAATAGTGATAAATCATTAATTTGAGTGGTTTTAAAGTATATTTATAATATATTTTTACAATTTAATACAATGTTGGTCATTGGTTGTAATTTCACATTTAAACCAGACATAATCAAATGTCAATCTTTTGATAGATATTGTTTCTTAAAAACACGCTATTTGTTTTAACAGCGGGATTTAATTATAAAATTAATTAATGCAACTTATATGTTGGGAATTTTGTAAAATAGAAATCATTTTTGAATTCGGAATATCAATTATAGCTTAGGGTGAAATTTTGGCATTTTTCTGAAAAACTTTAATTTTTGATGAATAGTGAAACCACTAAGTGGTAGGTTAAAAACTGAATTTTGCATAAAACTTAATTTTACCGCTTCTGTGAATGGAATTTCGAAAATCCGAGAGACACGGTTAATATCAAGGACTAAAATGTGGTTCAATGAGATGAAAATAAATTTTTGGTGAATAGTAACTTTTTACTTTTTTTACCACGGTTAATAGTAAATAGGGTAACTAAGGGTAAATATGATATTAATATTACCCTAACACATGTCCTAATTCTATTGGACAAGTGTAATTCGACCAAAAACAAACTTAGGAATAAAATATGACCATTTAGGACCACTTGGATTAGATTAGGATATTTATTATTAATTTATTTAAAGAAGGGTTAAAATAGTTAAAATCAAAGTTTAATAAGTAAATCATTTCTAATATGGGGTTATACATAAGATAAATTCGATTGTAAATATTCATTAGAAAGCTAAAAAGATTTACTACATGATGGTATTTTATTTGTAATTTTTAGACATCAAATAATTTAATTTATTTATGACACAATGATGATGCAGTAATTATCTTGTTAATGAAATATTGACATAATTGATGTTATAAACACCAAAATAAATGTAATTTGAGACTTTTTATGAATTCCACTAATTTTAGAGGTTACTATGATATATTAGTGTGGATTTAATCAACTTGGTTCGAACATATAATTCTGTTATGACTTTCACAAAAATCATATATAAAATAGTGTCAAAATTGACACAAAATAGTTTTTAAATCAAATATTATATTATTAATTGTTATTTTATTCCTAAAAATCTAAGGTTAGGCCACATGACTTAGATAAGGATATATGTATTAATAATATACAATTTGGGGTTCTTTTGGCATGTTATAGTAAGTTTATTAACCATATAGTGAAAGAAAACAAAAAGACACGGTAAAAGTTAAATTATTTAACTTTGAGTTAAATCTAATTGATAAGGTTAAAATAATACCCTAAACTTGTCTAAATCCTATTGGTTGATATGATTTCGACCCATCCCCACTTTAGCTTCGAAATAAGACCCTTTGGAACCATTATAAACCGATTTTGACTTTAATATAAAATAATATTTTGAGATATTCCTAAGGTGCCCCTCTCCTCCCCTATAAAAGGACACCTCCTCCCCCTCCTCCTCACACCAATTTGAGCACTCAAGCTCGGCCAAACCCTGCCAAAATATCTTCTCCACTTCCCTAGAAACATCCTAGAGGTTCTGGTCTTACTCAAAGACCAATTTTAGTTCCCTAAGAGGAGGTCTCCAAAAGGCGCTTCAAAGAAGAGGTAATTACCGTTACCAATTCTTTCATCTTTATTTCTTCTTCCACTTCATCTTCTTAGGTTGTTTCATTATGAAGTAATAACATCAGTAACACTCATATACTGATATGTTATTATAAGTATGAAACAACCCTATTTCACCATCTATCCATCCTACGGAAAAAGAAATCACCGCGCGTGCGTACGTACGGAATACCGTCTCCACGCCGTGGTGTAATCTATTTTCCACCACCACCTTACATGGATGGGTATAATGGTGTAAAGAATAACTATACATAGTTATTACAACATCATATTGATTCTGATATATTGTATAATCCACTCCAATTCAATTCAATATTTATAGAAATGATATCATCGCTCGTGCGTACGTACGAAATACCGTCTCCACGACGCGATGAGATTCATTCTCCATGTTAACCATTTAAGAATGATTATAATGTATATATAAGAAATAATAATGAAATATATGACATTATAAAGCTACTGGATTTATGTATATATATACATATGTATGTCATCTACTTACTTCCATTTCAAGACAATAAGGAAAGGAAAACAGCGTTCATGCGTACGTACGGACTACCGTCTCCATGAACGGTGTTTTTCATTTTATTTATCTACCTATTATATATATATATATACTGAATATATATGATATATAAATCATATTTTATATTCTGGAAGTAAGTAAATCATGATATAAGTAATAATGATGTCAAGAACAACAAGTCAAAACACCTACGATAAATGAAACGATTTTACCCAAAACGCTTCTTTAACATGGAATTTACAAAAGAACGGGTAATATAATGTCATAAGTGAACCATATATGATATCATAACAATGAATATGATTCTGTAATAAGTCAATAACATTATTTAAACCATTATACAGGAGCTTCGGACACGAACAAAGCAAATCGGACCTAAGGTAAGGGAAATATCACAATCTCATTTTTATCCGAGATTGTTTATTCGTAAGTATTTACTGGGGTGTATTTTATCATCCACATCCATGTTCCCTCAATATGTAATATTATTTTCATCCACCTACAATTGTTTAAATCCAATTTTACCCTTCTATGAGTTTTTAGTAAAGGATGTGAAAGGAATCTTTTTTCATTTTTCGTACGAGGTACTTTTTGACTTTTCCGACAAAAGTACAAAGAATGTTTTTTTTAACTTATACGGCACGAACGGATTTATACTGTTTTATAAAGCCTTATTTTCATGAAGCTTCCTCTAAAAGATTTCATGACTATTTTCAATAAAATCTCTTTCTTTTAAAATTGCATGATGTTTTGAGAAAAGAAATTGATTTTGAAGAAGAAAGGATATTTTCCTCAAGAATTCAATTCAAGTGTTTTATCAAAATTATTTTCCATATAAGATAATAAAGGGTTCTGTTTCTATCCATATTTTTACATTTATTTTACTATGTTGTGATGGAATTATGTTTATGAATTCCTTTATCTTATATGAATGGTTTTATGATGTCATGTTGTTTAAGAATCCCATTTTTATTACATGGGTTACTCTATGATGTATGGTTTATGATTATGTGGCACACATAAAAAAGGATTCATTATAAGATGGGTGGGACCTATATCTCCCTCCAATGCATTGGGTAAAGATTTTATATCTCATGAGATAGACATGGCTGGAATGGTAGGTTATACCGGTTCAGTGAAACAGGACTGAAACGAGGGTTGCTCGATTCAGAAAGGGACTTTGTCCACTAAGATAGTCTTGGCAATGAGTCATGACTAACAAGAAATGATTCTCTATGATTATGTGTGTATGCCACAAAGTTCCATGTTTTAAGTTATGATTATTGTGATTACATTTCACTGCCATGATTTACCCCATGTTATGAAATTATGATCTCTTTTGCAGGTTAAGATTTCCAAAAGTTATATGCTTATGTATATGATGTGATTGATATTTCTTTTGTTTACCCTTACTGAGCATTTGAGCTCACCCTTTTATGTTTTCTTTTCCCCAGGATATAAAGAAAGGTTTTAGGTATAAAAAAAAGGAAGATTTTTATGGGAGATATTGACGATATTTCACCACGATTAGAAGATTACGTTCCGAGTTTCCAAAGACACTAAACTATTACGATCCTTGTGTGTGTGTTTTTGTTATGTACTAAGTATTCCGCAAAAGTAATGTAATGTCCATGTACGATAAGCTTCGGGTCTCTACAGGTAGGACCTCCATTCTTGGTTCCCTTGTTGAAGTCAGCATGAGGTAGGTCCCCATACAAATCGGACTAAATACGGGTAGTACCTCCATGTTGGGTGTTGGTGAAGTTATGTTGATCTCCACCCCTCTAGTTGATAGGATGAATAGGACCTTTGTCCACTGCAATAAGGACGTGAGGAGGATCCTCACATCGGAGAGTAGCTGGATGTGAAATGCCCCTACCCTGGCGGTCCGTGGAAGAAGGGACGACTCCATATATAGTTTAATGAACGCATGAGAGGCTCCCATATGAGGTGTTTCTACCATGGGGAAGGCCCTCATTCGGGTTGAAGGTGGAACAAGGCATGCCTTTGATCCGGGCATGTGCGCGGGAAAGGCTTGCGTCCTCCATGGTGGTTGCATGGGGAGGGCCCTTGTAGTGGGTTGCATTACTACGGGTTAGTCCATGGTGGCGACTGCCTGTGCTTGCATCCAAGAGAGTCGACCCATCCTGCCCATGGGGTGGTTGGGGACTCGATCCGGGTTGGGTATATAGCTTCCCCTACTCGGTGTATGTAGGGGGTTGATGATGTAGGTCGGTGGTGGATCAAGCCATGGTAGCCACTGACGTTGACGCCCCTTGATGGGAATCCTCCTCGGCCTGTGCCCAACGCTGGCACTGGGTTAGTCGGGCTGCTACTGGTGGTGCAGGTAGGTAGTCTACCTGCTCTTCAGCTCGGAGAACCGGGTGGCGGCGCTATCACAGTCTGGTGGGGGCCCTCACTGGGAACCCCTGAGACAGAACTATAGCCGGGTGGGACCGAACATCCCTTACCTCATTGTAGGAGGTCATGGAGTTGTCGAGGCATTCTGGGGAGAGGCCGCTGAAACGATTGAAGGATGGAGTGGGGAGCAGTGGCTCCCTACGCGTTGACGATGAGGCGCGGATGCCTATAAATCTAGGTGGGTCATGTCCCTCGTAGGGATGAACCCCTCCTCCTCATACGTACGTACAAGGCCATTCATTACACTCTATTGGATAATCTCTAATGGGGAGAGGGGGTGTGGGTTCCCAGTAGTCATGGAAGTTGTGGCCATCATAGAAGAGGCAGAATGGCACAGGGTAGCCGCATTGAGATTTACCTTACCCCTACGTCGGTGGGCAAGAAGTGATTGCGTTCCAGATACATCAACTGGGCTCCTGAAGGTAGGGAGATATGCTCATTAGTACTGATAGGAAAATAAATCAACACCCAGTTCCCCAGTTCCATTCCATATTCCATGGTTGGTAAGAGGGATCCATGCTGACAACATTGCAGACCGAGATGCCCAACATTTTGACGGCCCAATCTTCTAGTGAGTTTCACGCCCTGCCCGATATTTGCTTGGAGGGACCTGACGCCAAATATCTGAATCTTGTGACACGTCACTATACTAATGGATCGGGCACTACTAATCTCCACATCAATGAGAGGAGCTTCACATCGTGTTCACCATTTCTGTTTCCGACGCTTTCACTGAGGCACATGCGTTCGTCTGCATTAGTGTGACTTACACGACTTTTGTTACCCTAAATTCCCAATTTCCATAGGTGGGTGGAATTCGATCATTGTTCAGGGAAGTTTTATCCTTGATAAGAACGAGATGATGGGATGCCAGTTCTTCCTTCCCTTGATTAATCTTCGGAACTCGTCACCTAGTTCGGGTCTCCCTTATATATTTAATACGTTGTTCATGAAACTCTTCCCAGTGCCATATCTTCATGGATGCCAGTTAATTACGCTTCTTTGGTTAGAGAATTCCAAGGGGTCCGTCCAGGGAAGAAACCTTCAGTTGGGGGAGTAGTCTCGTTGTGACATCACTGGCGTGTCTGGATGCTGGGGAATTGTCGTTTCTGTCTTTTGTCTCATATTATAGGGATTATCGACGGCGTGGAAGCCCGAGGAATCCCACATCGAACACGAGGTATCATATTACATAGGCATGTATTTGAGGTCTTCCTTAGCTTCCCATGATCAACACAGGGTATGAAACAAGTTTAACGTCCAGTGGAGACGGATCGGGATGATCAGAACACTAGCTAGAGTGGATCAGATTGAAGAACCCCTTTGAGGGAACACCAATATTGGGGCCAACACTTGGGAGGATTTCCGAGTACTGTGGAGGGGAATGAGGTGACATGATCTCACCGGGATGTGGAGGGCTGGGTAAGAATCAGGATGGATGATGGTTTTGGTCTTGAGACTCGAAGAGACTTCCTATGTACCATGCCTTAGCATGGATCAAAGTCCTCTTAGTTTGGAATGGATGCCGGTGAACCAACATGAATGAGGATGTTAGTCCAACGAGTGACGGGCTTGAACCTCTTGGAGGATTCCTTCGTACCATTCCTTGACATGGATCAAAGTCCATGTAGTTCAGATGGGGTGTCTGTTGGCAAACCGACGTGAATAAGGACCTTGGTCCATGTGGATGATGGGATAGAACCTTGGGGAGGATTCCTACATACCATGCCTTAACAAGGATCAAATTCCTCATAGTTCGGGTAGAAAAGGGGATGTTGAACTGACACGAAGGTGTTTCAGAACAACTAGATGGTGGGATCACAATGGATTACCACTGGATCGAGATGCAACTTAAAGTCATGTGGTACGAGGGCGTGTCAGATAAATGACGTGTAGAAAGACCTTGGTCCATGTGGATGGCGGGCTTGAACCTCGGGGTGGCTTCCTACGTACCATGTCCTGACATAGATCAAAGTCCACGAAGTTCTGAATGGATGCCAGTGAACCTACATGAGAATGGACCATGGTTCGATGGGTGTGTGGCATGATCCTCGTGGAGGATTCCTACGTACCATGCCTTGACATGGATCAATGTCCACATAGTTCAGGTATACAGTTTGACGTCATGAAGGATGAGGGGCATGTCGGAGAACAGAATTGAAGAAGGACCTTGGTCCATGTGGATGGTAGGATTGATCCTTGGGGAGGCATCCCATATACCATTCCTTCAAATGGATCAAAGTCCACGTAGATCAGAATTCATGCCGGTTAACCGATGTGAGGATGGAAAATGGTCCGATGAGTTTTGGGATTGATCCTCATGGAGGCTACCTAAATACCATGCCTTGTCAAGGATCAAAGTCCATGTAGTTCGAGTGTACAATTTAACGTCATGCAGGATGAGGGCGTGTCGGAGAACCGATGTGAATAATGGCCTTGGTCTATGTGGATGGCGGGCTTGAACCTCAGGGAGGCTTCCTACGTACCATTCCTTGACACAGATCAAGGTCCTCGTAGTTCATAATGGATTCCAGTGAAATGACGTGAGGATATTCCATGGTCCAATGGGTGTTGGGCTTGAACCTCATGGAGGCTTCCTACAAACCATGCCTTGACAAAGATCAAAGTCCACATAGTTCGAGTGTATAGTTTAACGTCATGCAGGATGGGGGCGTGTTGGAGAACCGATGTGAAGAAGGACCTTGGTCCATGTGGATGGCTGGAATTAACCTCAGGGAGGCTTCCTACATACCAAGCCTTGAAACAGAACAAAGCCCATGTAGTTCAGAATGGATTCCGATGAACTGACATGAGGATGGAACTTTGTTTGATGGGTGTTGGGTTTGAACATCGTGGAGGCATCCTACGTACCATGCCTTGACATAGATAAAATTCCACGTAGTTCGGGTGTACAGTTTAATGTCATGCAGGACAGAGGGAATTTGGGGCTCACGCTCCGAGGCGGCCCAAGGTGTGTCACGGTCGGTGCTCACTCTAAGCTCACAGGAGTCATGCTCAGTGTGAGAAACAAGAGGTTGCAGGGACCTAACAATCATGTCGCGAAGGGTGCGCCTGTGGGAAATGAAGAGGGTCTTAAACGTTGGGTGGACCATGGTGCTAGGGCTTACTCTGGGATGGAGGCCCGAGGGTGACAAAGTGCATAGGGAGAGGGATTTGGCACCCAGGAAGAGAGGATGGGGTTCAGTTCCTTATCATATCCTCCACTGGACTTGGGGACTGAAGATGAAAGGAGGGAGAAGGGGGGATCTGCCTCCAGTAAGAATGACTAGGGGCTTATGCCAAGGTGGTTTCCCTTCCCTCGTGGACAAAAACCTCCCCCATAAGGAGGATATCATCCCCTGTGGGGACTAGGGGGCATGGAGAATGTCCAAGGTGGGGGAACCCCACTTGAGAGGCACGGGGCGATGTCACAGTTTAACGTTATGTGTTGAGGACGAGGGTGCTTGGCAGTTTAACGTCCTGCAGCTCAGACGAGGTGGGTTTACTCCACACCCTTAGGACATACATAACTGGTACCCTATTCTCCTTGTGGGTGGGAAGGTATGAGCAATGTCATATTGAAGGGGGTCATGGAGCGAAGCATCAAGGGTTCTATGTTAGCGTGACTATGTGAAGAAGCAATAGCCATTAGAGTGCCTATTCGAAGAATCATTAGGCAAAGCAATGCCATGGGAGGTATCGTTAGGGGGATTTTGAAGTCACATCATGCACACCTGGAGGGTCACACAGGAAAAAGAATTTCCAAACATATGAGTCCATAGGTAGGGGCCTTGTGGATCTCGGTTTCTCTGCATGGTGAAGGGCACTTGCAAAGGTGTGTGCTTCACGAAATGGGGTGCCTTAGCCTTAGCATGGGGAAGAGGTACACATGGGAGGTGCTTCAAGAAGTGGAAAGGTGTTCACAGAGCACTGCCTCATGGATCACAGGCGCCTCGTGAAGCAAAGTGGCATGAAGCAAGGTGCTTCATGAGGTACAGTGATCCTACCTTGGCTTCTGGATCACATGTAAGTGAGGGGTGTTTTGCAAAGCATAAACACTTTGTGACAACCCGGGTTCTCTTGGGGAACCCCTTCCTTTGAGAAGGCCCTTTGCCTTTGTAGAAGGCATCCCTCTCAAAAGAGGGGATCAAAATGAGGAAAGGCAGAGGCATCTCGTGAAGAAAAAATTCCTCACATAGCTCATGATTCGCAGAGAAAAGGGTGCTTCGCGATTTGGGTGTTGAGAAGCTGAAAGGTCGGATTGTCCATCCCAAGGGATAAGGTAAATCATGGTATTTATAGGAAATAGGGTCCACAAAGAAGATCCTACATGACATGAAGAGGTATTGGGTTTCTTCACGGGGGGCCGTGAACGTTAGGGGCATTCGTGGAGGGCACCGCCTCCTTTTCTTCGCCGCGGGCTCTCGAACATCAGGGCAGTTCGTGGAGGGTACCACATCCTTTTCTTCTCGGTGGGATCGAAAATGTCAGGGCCGTTCGCGGAGGGTACCTCCTTCTTTGCTTCGCGGTGGCCACGTTGCCCAGGTGGGACTCTGCGAAGTGGCTTCGTGAAGCCGTCTGTGGGGTCTATTTCTCTTTTTTATTTTCTTCCAACATTTTGGCACCAATATACATAAACCTATTTTTTATCCCAATGTTATTCACTCATGTATTAGGTTATTTGATTACATTATTGTTAATGTATTATGAAAATTCATGACTTATTATATGAATCATATTTATGATTTTTGATATGAAGGATATGTTTTTATTATGTTATTTCATGATCTCATACCCATATTCTCATCTAATATTGATACCTCCCTTGATTAGCCTTGCCAATACACTTATGTTACAATTTCTCATGTTTCTATTCTTTAGGATATGATGAGATTTAATTTCTATGGTATGACTAATATGGGATCAATTTATCAAGAATATGGTGGAAGATAACATAACTCAGTTATGGAATAATTTTCTTTGTATGAATGTTTCCAAAGTCACTATACCATTATGATGCTCATGTGTGTTTTTGATAAATATAATGAATATTCATCTATAAATTAGAAATATCAATCTATGAGAATTATAGGTCATCATATTTATGATTCACATCATATATATGATAGAATAATTCATTCAACTCAAGTCACTTTCCACCTTCTTCAATTTCAAAGGGTGGTTGTGTGTTGGGCATTCATAATCTTTATTCTACTACAACCATATTTTTTGTGACTATATAAATCTTTATGGGTGAATATATACTTATATTTTTATTATAATTATATATATAATTACTTTTTCTATAATTATAATTCCTCTATTTCATTAATTGAATGATTACCACTTCTAACTCCACCTAATGATTCAGGTAATGTTTCTCATGCTCATTAAAATTGCATGTGGTATAAACAATCATCATGTCATTCGATATGAGAAAATTTAAAATCCCTTTCTTGGATGCATAACTATAATTCACACAATTATAGGGAATTATGATTATAGGTGCACACACTATACTTCTCTTAAATTACTTGAAATTTTCTTCACACACTTTAGTCTAGAGGAACTTAATACCAATTCATGTTAACTTATAGAGTGTATAATATAGTCAGGATAAATCAATGATAATTAAAAAAGTATATGTAAAAAATATATTGAAACTATATATTTTAGTCATAGTTTTAAGTCTAGGACAATGATCAAAATTTATGTCTTTGATGTATCTACCGATATAATATCTCTTATGAATATATTACCCTAAAATGAATCATTCTACAGAAAATATACAAACTTTTTATATTTTGAAAACAACTTCTCTACTTCTAGGATGATCATAATGATTATCTAGTGATCTTAATGATCTTCCTTTATCTTATAATATATATATATATATATATCTTCAACAAGAAAAACAAAATACTGATTAAGGTAATATACCAAGCCTCTATTCTTTAAAACCATGAATATAACATAAGTATTAGAAATAGAAAATGGTATAACATAAAATTTATCCTGTCTATATATCAAATAGAATGATTTCATGGGTATTTATTCCCTTTTTATACTCATTATATTGTATCTAGAATTAATATCAATGTGGAAAAATTACTGTGAACCTCTTAATTGATAAAAAAATTATCAATATGGTATAGATGATACATATTCTTGATCATGATAGTGATAAGTTCTGAATAATCGATATTAAGATGAATTAAACCATATTTCTTAAAAAATTATAGGTGCACCCCATGATGTCCAACTTTTACAAAAGAATCTTTTATAATGATTAACCTAGCATTTATTCCCCAATTTCAATAACTAAATCTTGTCTATTCTATTTACTGTCTTTTAATTAGTTATAACATTGGGTATGAGTTTTATTAAAAACTTATCTTCACAATTCAAATCAAGACTATGTTACACTTCTTGAAAGATATTGATGTACTCTCATACAATTAGAATATATTTTATGTTTATTTTTTTCCTGACCATCTTAGATAAATTACCACATTGAATAAGAATTAATACTAATTTAGTGGGTTTAATTTCTATTTATTGTTAATATATATCCTCAAACATATAAAAAATTATAGGTTTATTTAAAATATCTAATTTTAGATCACTTCTTAAAAAATTGATATGAGATTTAAATAAATAATTTCAATCCATTGCCATAATGAATTGTATTAAATTAGATGAAGAATAAAAATACTTATTGGGATTTAATTTCCCAAAACATCAATTGGGAAAAATTCCTACACATAATATTATATCATCATACCATTGTAAATTTTTACTGCTATTTCAACAAAAAATAATTGAGGATATTAATTAAAATTCCAAAAGACATTTTATGATATATAAGAATTCATTTAACTATTCTATATTATGTTAATTAAATATTTGATCATATATGTTACCACCTTACCATTATCAATCAATCATTAATCTATTACTAAAACCAAAATGGTTTCATGACTATCAAACATTATCAATAAAACTAATGGATCATGTGAAATAATTCTTATTTTGTCTAAATATTGAAACTATATTTTCAATCTATGAAATAAGAATTTTATCCTAGGTCATTTATGGTCATTGTTTACTTAAGTCCTTTATAATGTCACTTATTGAATATTTGTATTAGTATAAGAATATAACCTATAAGTGTCAAAATATGTGTACATTAAGGTACAATTCAGTGTGCACTAGAATGATGGTCGAGAGGTACATAAAATACCCTTGAATGGAATATTACACCTAGATGTGTTTATTCACAAACAACGTCCACTTGTATAATCAAGATAAAAATTTATTTTCTTATTGAAACCTCATTCATTTCATTACCAAAAGAATGGATATTCTTCTATATGTAGGCTTATAAAAAGGGTTTTCACTAATGATTAGTCATTAAAGTTTCCAAAATATTCCAAACCATTCCTCTAATAAAAATTATAGAGAACCCTATGTTTCATACATAATCATTAGTTCATTTTTTATGAATATTCAATGAATTTTTCAATAATAAAATCATACGGATTCTATAGGATTACCTCCATTAGAAACATGGAACCATAAACAACTAGAAAGTAAAATATTTACATCATTTCTTATTATATTTATCATAACTATCAATCTTAATAGAAATATCATATATAAAAGCAGTCTTTGGGTTATGGATAAACGAAACATATGAATGGGTGAGATCATCAGATCATTAATGGAAAACATTAGAGATATCAATATACCATAACAAGTGATCATTAGATAATGGTAATGGTACATAAATGGGATCATTACTTATAATAATCATATCCAATCAGTCAATGGAGTATAATCATGAAACATTTCATATGGTTTTATCAGACCAATTACATAACATATTAGAGTGTGGAATTACAAATAATCAATTGATCCATGAAAACATATCCAAAGAAAAATAATTAATATGTTAGCATCAATATTATCATTTAAATCCATTACTTAGTTAAGGTTCACTAATATGACTATTATAATGGATTGGGTTCACCCTAATACCTAACATTTCCACAGTGATGATTACTTCCTATGAAAATCTGATTGGAAAAATTCCCTTACTAAACTAAGTTCAATCTATATTATAGTCATTATTATATGATTATATAACCATATCCATTAAATTATTTTGAGGGATATATAATTTCATCCCCATCTATCTCATAGTGAATACTATTTATATATGTTTCACTTGACCATAAATAATTCATCAGATCATTAAATCTTAACCTGGGGAAAGGATATAAGCTTCATAGAAATTTAGTCCTCATATTTATAAAAAACCAAGTCAAAGAAAATATTTGATAAAATTGGATCATATACCTGGTATAATCATTTATAACTTCATTTTATTTTCTTAAAAAAATAATTACTTTTAAAATATTAATAGAATGTTTTTTTGGAAAATTCACTCTTTATTTTAAATCATTAATTTATAATCTAAACATTTCAAAACTATTATGGAATGTATTTTAGAATAAAAATGGGATACTATAATATAATATTTATATTAAAGGTTATTCATGATTCTTGGGAATTCCATTCATTTGAAATATGTTAAAACAAAAATTCCATTCATAGTTTTTGTACAAGTCAAAAGTACCACATTTTTAAATGATTAAAATGATCCTTTAAAACCATTGTAATGAAATTCAAAGATACTAACAAATTATTTCAAATAATATTAAAAATATTAATAATAATTTTGATTTTCTAGTGAAACAATGAAAATGGAAAACTTATTATTTCCAAAATAATGAAATGGTGTTTGTATTCCTTAAAAACATTTGATTTGTATTTTCAGTAATTTATGGATAAAAAAGGAAGAGTAAAATTTTATTATAAATAATATATATTTTGATAAAATAAATATGTTTAGTTTTAGGTAGATCATATAATTTTTTTCATCGTAAATATATGAATAAAAATACTTGTATAGATGAGATTGTAACATAAAACACATAATGATATTGTATATTTTGAATAAAAAGATTTGAGATGATTTAAAATAATATGGACTTCTAAATAAAATTAATTTAATCATGTATTGATTAAAAATAAATTATTTAGAGGTATAAAAACCATATAGATTAAATATTGGGGCATAAAAATATAACCTTTCCCTATCATGAGAAACTTAGATGACAAACAAATACCTCGTGTTATTTTTCATCTTAATAACTCTAAAATCTAGTATATTAAATTTAAATGTATTGTAATTATATAATAGAACCATAATAATATGTATAATACTATACATGGTTTACTTATTCCAACTTAACAACCTTTTATTGAAATCTATCATTACCATCATTTTTTTTCATTAACTGCTTCATTTGTTGTATATATATTGTTTTAACTATTCTGGTCCCTACATTTTTATCATGGATCATTCATCTAATTTTCCTTCTTCATATGAATATTATAAATATTAATTATATATATATATATATATATTTCATTTATATTAAATGGTTATGTGAAATTATTAACAGTACAACGTAGAGACGGTGGTCCACAAGTACACATGAGTGATGTGTCAAATTTTCAATGGATTGAATGAAAGAAAGGTAACTATAAATTAATATTTTAGAAACATTATTATAACTAAAATTATCTAAATAAACCCTAAATATATCATTATAAAAACCATGTATGATAGTGGTGTAAAATGATTTGTATTGCAACATGGAGGTGGTAGTCTATAGGTATTTGTGAGTGATACATTCTTCTCCCATTGTATTGAGATATGGTGGAGAATGGCTTATTACCAAAATAATATTATTTATTTATATTTATTATATTGGATTAATTATTTTTTATAGATACAATATGTTTATAGTATGAAGATGATGAAATAAAAATGAATGTTCTTAGTTAATATATATACATATTCTTTGAGAGTCCTCCATTGTATTATTACATAATCCCTGAAGGATTGATATTATAAGAATAAAAAAAGATATAGTATGAATGGAAGGATTATAGTAAGGTTTTGGAGTAGTTATTTTCTAATTTATACGGATAAAATAATGTTATTCTGGGGGGAGAAGAGGTTCCATTTTATTAGTGTGTGGAGGCAAACCAATGAAATTTAGTAAAATATTATGATGAATTATGGTAACATACATAGGGAATGGACCCAACTGTCCAGGAATTTAAAAATAGGATAATATAAGTCTAAAATATATTCAATATAAAATAATTCTGTATGTGTGGGTAGAAATTGTTCCCTTATCTATGGGTTTACACACCCCCTTCTATAAACATGTTTTAACCTAGATAGTGGTAACAAAACTTCAATGTTTTTAATATAGAGGATCATCAAATATTAAGTTGAATATATAATATAATTTTATTTATATTTATTAAAAATATGCATTCTAATTTTCATTATTAAATTTCAATAAGTGGAAGAAGTTAATTTTAATTAAGTATTCAACCCACAATGAATTTTTTTTTTCGAAAAATGGGTTTTAAAGCCAAATACAATATTTTCACCATTCATTACCTTGTAAAAACAATAAGGTGAATTTTAAAGATTTATATTAAATATATAATCCAAAAATTTCATTAATTCCATTAATAAATATGGACTAAATTATGTTATGATGATAAAAACACATTTCATTGATAAAATATCTTTTTAAAAAAATTGGGTTTTGATACACCGAATTATGTTATTAAAAAATTATGAATAGTTTTGTACCCCATGTAATTAATTATATTATTTATAATAATGCAATTAGTTGGTTAAATGATGATAATATTCATAATATAATTAGACAAAAACATGAATATAAATTATAATTTATAAAAAAAATTAGTGTTTTAACTATTTCAAAAAAATAAATAGTTATAAAAATTTCCTAAATTTTAATCATGCTAAAATAATTATATTATAATTTTATATTTGATATTAATTTCCTCAATTGTTAATTAAATGAATTTTTGAAATCTATTATTACATTCTCAAGCAGAAATGAAACAAAATGTGTTATTAAATAAATTTTTTTAGCGTGAAATGAATTTACTAAAAATATAGTACTTATTTGTTATGAAATAAAATTTAATTAGTTAAAAAATATAAATATATTTCAAAAAATGGTATATAGTATTCAATCCATACAATTTAAAAACATGGTTATAATGTTTTACTAAATCATGGTTTATATATACTTAGAGTTTTGTGTATAGAAAGATATCAAATAATTCATGTTTTATGTCAAAGGTAATTCATATAAAATATTATGGTGTTACAATTTCATATCATCAAAATAGAACTAATATAGATCAATTTATTTTATATCTAAAACAATTTCATTATATAAGGGTGTTAATATGCATGTAGTTTTTATTTGAATTATCAACATATTCAAATTTTAACCAAGAAATTATCCTTAACATAACTACATCAATTATTCTACATAAAATTTCATCATTAATTTTTTTTAACCATCTATAAATTATATAATTTATTTTTAATTTCATGGAAATTTACTTAATTAATCTTTATAAATCCTTTAGATATAAATATAATGTTTTCCTATATTTATTTAGAGGATTTTTAACCAATAAGAACCATATGAATTTGAATTTAATGCTATATAGACCATGATTTGTTTTCCAAATAATTTATATTTTGTATCATCTATTTTAATTAATTCTGTCAAAAATACTTTGTTCACTAATGTGAATCTCATCGAAGGTTTCATCATGAAAATAATATTTGGTTGATTTATAATATCACATTATCTAATTTTTTTTTGCCTTAATAGTTGAGACAATTAATTATCAAAAAACATTTTCAACATATTGTATTCCCTATAAAATCAAATAATATATAAATAATTAAAAAATATTAAATTCTAAGGGTCTTATAAAATTATTGTTTTCATATTCACATGAGTTTCCCCATGATAGGGAAAATCATCGTATCATTATTATTTCTACAAACTATTCTCATTCCATTTTTAGAATTGTCACTGGTCACTATATATTATAACTAAAAAAATTAATTATCATAAGAAGCCTAATTAGTTTACTTCGCATACACAAGTTGGATACATCAATGGGTCTATAAACAAATGTTTGAGTGTATGAATGACCAATAATATTTTTTTGACTAAAGTATTTATAGAATGAAACTTTAACCCCATGATCAATCCCTCTATATATTTTTACCATTCACAGTAATACCTAATGAGTTATTCTACACTACAATATTCTTGTATTTTAATGAAAATATCCTATAATAATCAACTTATGGACCACCATAATTTATAAAACAACTTATGATTAATAGTAAAACTATACCGAAATTTTCACTATGACATGTATAATTTACTATCATCATGGTCATTAATATTCTATCATCAAATATACAGATGTGTAAGATATAATTATTATGTTATCCATATTCTTTTATAGTATATGAAAAAATTTAATTTTCTAACTACAACCGATATATTGAGTGTCAATTGTTTTCTCTTTTTGTCATCTCAGAATGATATAAATAATTTCCATTGTAAAATATATTATCAATCATCATTTTAAATCTTCACAAAAAATCTATATATTCATACTTCAAATATAGATAATAATCCCTTCATTAAAACAAAAAAAAAATATTTTAAATGATCTATTAAACAATCATTTTAAATTTATTTAAAATAGATTAAAGACATTTGGATTTGTTATAATGATTTTATTTTATCAATACCATTGAAAATTTAGTCATAAGATCAACCATACATGTGTGATAAAAAATTATAATCAATAATGCATTCTTTGATGTCTCACTTAATTTTCTACATATTTTCAATGATAAAAAGTCATAAAACTAAACCAATATTAGATTATCATAAAAAAAATTCCACTCAAATCCTAATGGTGTGAGAGAACTCCTAATCTAGGTTATGTATATGGTTCAAATAACAGTTTAATAGTATGTGAGTTTCTTAATCTATTTGTCAATTATAAACAATTAGTATTTAACTCAATCATATCTTTCTAGGGTAAATTTTTTGGATTACCTATATTTCTTCAGTATATTTACACATATCTTTTGAAAAGTCTTTTTCAATTTTATACAAATAAATATATTGTGATAGTTCTCTCAAAATGATTAATGGATTGAAAAACTATTTTAAGAAAAATATCATTATAAAAAAATACATGTATTCCCTACAAATTTTGAATCAAATATGAAATCATAGTATTTTTCACAAATAAACAATAATTTTATTATTGGAAATAGTGAAATAGGTTTTGGATTTTTTAGGTGACCAAAAAGATTAATCATTGGTTTTTGGACAGTGTCTTCATCAAAGTAATCAGATATTAGATGGAGAGAATATGTAATGTTTTTTAAAATATTATTCAAATGTATATATTTGTGTATATTTCAAGGTTTTCTCTCATTAATATTCTTCTCATAATGGGTGATAAGTGTAGTTTCCTAAAAAGAATTATGACTGTGAGGTTCAAATACAAATTTTTCCTTCCATTCCTTCCTTTTTTTGGATTTCTCTATTATTTGTGATATAAATTTTGATTTAATATGATTATTTATTTTTTTCATCACCATTTGATTCCTTTTTTATCCATAAATAGTGATTTTCTCCCATAAATGATCTATGGTTGATTAGTTTTACCCTTATATATATATGGTTTACCATTATTTTGGAATTGCTCTATCTAGTTTTCTCTTACATGGGAAACAATTGTACATTTACAATGATTTTTGTATACCATTATGTGGGTCTCAGCTTACCATGACATAACTTTTCATCTTTAATGAAAAACTTCACACATTGGTTCATATGTACCTCCACAAAATAGTATTTTTGGATTCACATTTCTATATAATTTTGAGTAACATTAACTTGCGGTTATGATTTTATTACCTTTATGTAAGAATTGAATCATGTTCATGTTTTTTCAGAGCTCACCATGAAGGATAATTCTCCCATATGCAAGTTCATCTCTCCTTGATGTAGCTCAACAACCCCCCTTAATTAAGTAGGCTATATGATTACCATTATTCATGTTTTCCTTTAAGTTTCAGTGAATTTTATATAAAGTCAAATACAAATTATTGTCCACCATATGTGTTTTCCTTTATATCTAATAATTCTTTCAGATTTTTATGAATACACTACCTTTACCATCTGACGGTGCATTGATTTTGGAAGAGGCTTTTTGAGACATCAGTTTCATCAAGAGTGAGATTATCTTGAAGAGAATAAATTGGTGGATCTTGTTCAGGAATCCACCTAGTTAAAACATATAGATTACATTCCAATAAAATATCATGGTGTTTTTCATCGAATAATACTGTTTGGAGAAACCATGAGTTGTCTTAGAATGTGATATATGGGATGAGGATGGACATATATAGTGGAGATGAATAAGGAAATAACAGAAAAATGATTCTAAATATATTATCGAACAATTTCATCGATGAATGTGAGGCCAATCCACAGTAGGAAGTTATTGGGACTCAAAATGTTTTCATTTTCTATTTTTTAATTTTTTGGGTAATCTAAATTTTTATTTCCACTTGGGTCATTTTCTCTAATTTTATTTTTTGTGACTCTGATACTTCCAATATAATACATTTATTTTAAATAGTATAACCTATTATGATCCTTCCCCATGCTCATTGTCCAATTATATTAATATTATAAATATTATATATTTTTTAAAAGCTTTATTTTCATCCCATATTGACCTTGAATATGATTAACATTATATCTATAATTTGAATTTATTAAATTGTTTAGAACATGTTATAAATTTATTTATTGATATTGAAGCAGTTTGAGTTTATATTTTTATCATTTTAATAATTTGTATGACAACCTTAATATCAATCTTACCCTAATGGTTTTTATACTCAATAAACTTCTAATCAGTTATTGGAATGATATTTGAAATTTGAATTATATTTATTCAAATTTTTTTAATATGCTTCAAATAATTTATTTTTATATAACATCAATTTTTTTATAAATTTTTATGTCATTTTCATCTATAAAAACATCCTTGTGATTTTTTCATGTCTAATATATCAGTTATAATTCCTTTATTCCTATATTGGTTTAATAAATTTTTTCTTTTTTATTTTTTATTTTTTAATAACTAGAAAAATAAATAAATATTTTGATTTCATATTTTGAGTTTCTTGATCCAAAAATCACCCAATTGGATCTTGGAAATTTAATGTGAAATGACACATAATATTAGATGGAAATAGTTTCCATCATATCTATTTTCATAATAATTTTGTGTCATCCAATTTGGAATAAATTATTTATTATTTTTAATTATTTTTTGTGGATTTTACATTGCAATATGCTCTAATGTTTCATAATGGTCATTATATTACTACCATTATATATACCTTTAAAATATTATATTGATTCAAATTTCCCTTGTTTATTCTCTAATAATGGATACCTTGTTTGTTTCCCTTTTTTGGGTTCTGAGGGGTCTGTGTGGGGTTTTACTATTATTTAGTGTTTTTTTTGTAGTGTTGTGTCATCAAAATATATATTTTCTATAGATTATGGGATTTTATAAAGACTTACTCTTATGTGATCTCTGTATTTTTCTTCTTTATCCTTTTGGTTTTTTGTCTATAGGTATGGTATTGTTGTACGTTCCACATTTTTGGATTAGGTAGTTTTTGTGTATAATGAACTTTCTTTCTATTGTATTAGACTATTAGCATCACAGATTTGTTTCGAAAACCTTTTAATTTCATGTAATTTTGTGTCCTGAGAGTTTAAGAAAGTTTTTTTTATATAAAATAATTATATGTGTATTTTAACTTTTTCTTTAGCTAGTTCCCCCATTTTTTAGATGTTTCTCCTCACATTTTTTACAACACCTATATTTTTTTGATGATTTACATCTGATCATATAGTTTTTCTCAGTTTTAAGAACACCCTTGTTGATTTTACTGTCATTTCCTTGGGTAGTGACTATGAATCCATCCCATTAAATATTTTCTGATAGCCTTCATCAAAATGCATAATAAATATATTTTCTATGTGGTCTGTCTCAACTTAATGCTGAATGGTCTTAGTGTTTTTATACTTTTGTTCATTATGAGTTCACGTTCCACTCTATATTATATTCTTCCACTACTTTGATATCTATCTCTGTGTTCATGTCTTGTTGATGTTTTAATTTTAAAAAATTTCAGTTCTAATATTTATTCTCTTTCAATTTCAATTAGTTTTTAACTACAAATTTATTTTATTTTTATTTGGTACATTTTTTATTAGTCTTTCTAGGCAGTGAATAACTATTTGGGGGACATTTTTGATTGTGAATTATTGATATTGTACATCCTTGTTTTTGAAATGTCATTGGATGAATTATTTGGGAGTAATTATGTGCCCACTATTTTTATTTTACTAGATTATTTTGTATATCATTCAGTTTGGGTGGCAAGTGTCATGTTAATTCAAGCTACGGGCTTCTAAACTGACAGTTTTATGAATGACATAAACTCATTTTCCCTTTTTTAGCTTCGTATATATGTTACTACTATATTAATAATTTTAGTGGTACATAATCATTATTTTTCTTTTGTATTTAGTTTTCAAATTGGATGTTTTTATGATTTTTCATATTTAATCGTTACTTCTTTTAATTTTTATGGTGGTAATTTTTTTTTTCAGATTATCCTTTTTTGTATTTTGATTCAGTGAATATATAATATGAATGTTTTTGTTTTCATCATTAATTGAAATCTTTTTAAACCCTTTGTTGGGTTGGATTTACCACGACATGAGTTTGTATTATTTATATTTTCCGTAATGTGTCTATGTTTTATCCCAATGTGGGTATTTTTCTAGATTGTTCAACTGTACAAGGAACTAATTATACCATTACATAGATTTGGCATTACCCATAAATGGGGTTAGGATTTGGTTGGCATAACATATCATTATTAAGGTTTAATTTCACACATTAGTTCCTATATACATTTTTATTATGGGTTTTTATGTCACTTTTTCTAGTAATTTGGTTTCCCATGATGTATGGTTTTATTTTGATTGCGATTCCAAATCAGTTGAGTCACCGTCCAGAAGCACCACAACCCCTTTTTTGAAACATTCACCTATCCTCTACTTCATATCCCCTTGAAATAATGAACTTTATTAAATTTAGGTTCTTTGTTTATAATTACCTATACATATGTTTTCTTATATGTTTTTGAGGTATTTTAGAAGTTACACCCAAAAACTTCTCATATATACATGTGTTACTTTCCCTCTCCACTAACCAGAAGGGTGTTTATCCTAGTCATCCATTACATATGATGGAACCTCTATTATGAAGGGGTTTTTTTATAAGTCAACTCCACCAAGAGATATAGGGTTACATTAAATGAAAAATTAGATTTCATTAGTTCATGGGTAGTCGGTGTTGAATATTAATGATCACTTGTGGAATCATTTTTGTGAATCACTTTATCAAATACCAATTCTCCTCTGATGCATTTCATTGGTTCAAATAATGTGATATTAGATAGGAAAAAACATGTATAGTTGATATGTACATTTAAAATGAGATACTAATAGGTTCTAATCATTCAATAAGGTTCTTCTTTGACAAATTTGAGACCATGACTTGGTTTTGGGGACTTACTGTTTAAAAAAATTATATAGATATTTTTCCATCGCCTCATTTTATATATTATTTCATTTTCATATGATCTAATTGGTGATGTTCCTTCTGTTAACATCTCTATTACATTTTATACACTCGTTTACTTTCTCAAAGTGGAAGCTGTGGTAATCTTTCCCCATGTACGTAAGCCTATTATCCATATCATGTTAATAATTTCTAACATTTTATAAATTGCATTTTATTTTTTATCTCCCATGAATTTTTAAAGAAATATTCTAATTTGTCTATATCAATTTTTCCCATATGATTTTATTTATTAATTTTTTATATTGAGGTTAAATGATATAATTTTTTTAGTTTAATCATTGATGTTGTGTCCATAAATTCAATCTTATAATATTGGTTTCTTATATACAATCACCATTAAATTATTTTTGATAGTGTATTTTAATCCATTTTATCATTACTCTTAATATTTTAATATGTTTTTCCCAAATAATTTTAAGAGACTTTACATTCTATTTTGACAATGTTTAATGTATTTTTATTGTATACCCATAATCTTCTGTTTTTGTCCATGGGGGATTAGTGTTGGGATAAAATATGTCAGAGATGATGACATATAGGCTTGTAAGAAACTAAAATTAAACGAACGTGAATGGATTATGTGTTTTGGAAATGTTATTACATCCATAAAATAATAGGGGTTACTATATTTTTTTGTCCATATTAAACAATGTTGGATCAAATATGTAATACAATGAGTATTTTCCATTATTTCTCCATGATATTTGAAAATATTTTAAATAGGATAGAAAAAAATTCATTAGTTTTTCGGTTTGTTCATCTACAATTGAAATCATCCACAATCGCTAGGTACATTTCCAAATGTTGTCTTCCCACTAATGGATAATTCCAATAAAATAGTTTTTTATAAAGTATACACTATGTTTATTTTTCCAAAATTTTGATTGGCCAACATAAATAGCCTCCTCTTGTCCAATTTGGGGTTGAAGCTAAAATTTTACTCACCTCGAAGGATTTAGGCTTCTATTTTGTCTAAACATTTTCATTATTTATACTCCATAATCATTGGTGTGGATTTTTCAAAATTTAAAAATTATTCTTTAAACACATTACATATCTAGTGATATCTCATATAGATGTGTTTGGAACTAAAATAAAATATCAATTTTTTATATTAATTTCCCTCTAATTACTATAAAATTGAATGTAATGATCAGGAAATTATCATATCTCCTATAGAATATTCCTCATAGACAATGTTTCTATTCAACCTTCAATGATAGTTATACATTGTCCTCAATTTTTAAAAAACACAGCACACTCTTAATGTCATGATTTTAAAGAGAAATCTCCCCCTTCAAATGTTATCAATTATCAATAAATAAACATTATCCATTATATATCTCTACTCATACTATATATCCTTCCAATATCATTTAATCACTTCCAATACCTATAGAATAACTAGAAGAACCTCCAAGTTTCCTCAATATTAATTTTACCTCTATCTAATGGGTTTTTCCTTAACAGAAAATAAATATACCCTCAATTCTAGTAGTATGTGAAATTTATGGTCCAGTACACACCATATTATTCTTAATACTACCCACTATTGATGGATATAATTTTTTTTCAATTTATCATTGGTCCTTCTTAGTTAATGGACTCTGAATTTTAATGTAAATTAAATGGCTAAAAATTTGGGTTCCAACTTGTTTCAATTTTCACTATTTGAACCTTTAAAATATTTCAGAACGTAATGTCCCAAATATTTCCCAAACAGGTGATCACTCATGTAATAAGTAATCAACATTCCAAGATTCATATTAGTATCTCCTAAATACAATATTTAGAAAGACTTGTTTATGTCCTTGTTAATATTATTAATCATGGTGATATCTCTCCAAATGATCAATATATCATAAATATAAAACAAAAATATAATTAAATCAAAATAAAAAATATTTTATAAAAATGTAGTGATCAATATTAATCTTTATGTTATCATTATTCTTGATAAACATGTCGAATTTCAGAACTAGTTCTTTGGTTCCTACATAAATCCATAAAATCTTTTCCTAGGATTACTTACACTTTTTCTTTAAAATTATCCAAAGATCCCTCTTGTTAATAGAGGTATATCTTCCCACCATGATAAATACGTAATAATGATGTATTTACATATTGATTTTGAATCTATAGGTTTAGACCATTTTCCTATCCGACAACAACTTTTATTGAATAACTTCCTACCCCATGAATTTTTTTACCCAACTCAATAACATTCATCAAACCAATTCCCTTCAATGTAATATTTACCTTATTTCATTACTATGATAAAACATCTTATCCTTTAATTATATACACAAATGTGTTTTTTAGTGTCTAATTTCCTTATAGTAACTCCACCAAATTAATTTTATGGTATTTTCGTCAGGAATACATATCCTCATATATATCCATTCGCATTCTATCTTACACTGAATAATAATTATGTGATCATAACTATATGTCCCTCCCCTATTAGTGGGAATCCAATACTCATGTGATTAGTATCTATGAATCAATTTTCATACCCCGGTGGATTTCCTCAACCACACATCAGGTGGAATCTATTTTATAAAATCATATTATGGAGACATATCACTAAATAAATATATATAATATGGTACATGTATCATGAATTCCATGGGTCACTCTCATAGTAGCGTAAACAAAGGATGGTGATATTAGGTCGAGACCGACGATAATTTCCTCTGACTACAGGTTCAATGCATTTTTTACAAACAAAAAATTTTCAATTTTATAATCCTTAATAAACACTATATCACTTCCATTAATAACCCTCATACTTATAAGATCCTATGGTCATCATCTAAACACTTCATGAGTATATCTCAAAATGATACATTATATTCCTTTTATATCGATCATTTCCTATTCATATTTCAAGATGTAATGAAATTACTTTTATTCAAATATAGTAAATTGATTGAATGAATCATATTAATGTATCCAAACCATTTTTGAATAACATTGTTATGTGAAACTAATATACAAATTTTGATAACGTCCACTTTAATCCCCATTTCCTCCCCTATAATGTGCCTTAAAGCTTCTCATTTGAGAGCATACACCGAACCCACTCATAAATTATTTTATTTATTATATTATAAGCACTATTATTATAAGGCATAGTTGGTATATATTTTCTATATTTATTTTGAATATCCTAAAGTACTCCTTAAACAAACAATTATACTCTCTCGTATTGTCTCAAAGAACACACCTTAAACATTTCCTGTTTGACATTCATCCATTAAAAAAAATAATGAAAACATCACAACCATCATCATTATATTTCAACGAATAAGCCGAAAAATTTATAGAATGGTTGAATATGAAGGTATCAAAATGAATATAACCTATCATCTTTATAATAATCATTATGTAGACATCTGTCTGGATAAATTCTAAAACAATCTCTTTTTATGATGGGAAATAACAATGATGTTAAACACTGTGTAATTTTACAATAATGAAGTATACACATGAATCTAAATATATATAATTATTCATGCTATCAGACCTTTTTTAGTGAGCATTCATATTCCACTCTCTCTAATGTTACAGAGCCACCTATGCCAACCATTTTCTAGAACCTCATTTCTGATATCATTGACTTTATTATCACTTTGTCTAGAATCTTTGGGATAAATATATGTAACATCATTTCCTATATCAATCACCATGTTTCTTCATAGAGGATTATATTTCACACAACATTAGTAATATAAAAGGAACACTTGGACTATTTTTTAATGCTTCCAATTTCCAAAAAAAAATATTCTAATTTTATAATTTACTAAAATAAATATTTATTTTACGATTAATTTTTAAAAAAAAATTCAAATATATTTAAAGAAACGATTTTTTTCAAATTAATTTAATTTACACACATATATATATATTGAAAATATATATTTGTTTTTATAAATGAATAAATTTTTATTTGGTAAATCTTTGCACCTTTGGACTTGTGATGAGGAGAAATCATACTTTCTACACATTCCCACCTTATTTTGAATATTATAATCAACAACATTTAAATTTTTAATATTTCAAACTATTATACATCCCATTTACACAATCATTTTTATTAGAAATTACACTATTATTATAGAAAAATATAATCAATTTTATTTTATGGAAAATTATTATGCATATGAGATGATCATATAATTTGTACAATTATTGGACATGTACTAAGTTCAGTAGACATAATTTATATAATGTTTAGTTGATGTATAATAACAAATTCCCCAAGACAATGTTCTAGATAATCTATCATAAGAACTATATCATATAGGGGAAAACATGTATTCTATACGACCTTTTATTAATCCTATAGGATGAAAAAAATTATACGTACAACTATATCTATGTCACCATTATACTTGATGAAACATATATTCACTTTAGTGTTGAAAATATAAATGAATATCAGATGAATATGTTGTACTAAAAATTCTTTTTGAATAATAAATGTGTTATTTTTACTACAACAATCTATGTTAAAAGTTGAATATTATGATTTATAGTGAACGTACTAGTAGTGGTGCATTCGAGGTGGATAATATTTTTAACAAAAATGAAAATCTAATATTTTACTGAAGAGTTTTGTAAGAACATTTATAGGAGTTATATTCATTTTAATATTTAGATATTTCATTCATAAGGCATACACTTATCTAGATAACATTATAAGTGACATATGTTTTTAATTCCTAATTGATTTTCTATGATATTTTTGATAGAGGGATATCAGGGTAGAGAGTTAGAGGATAATCTAATATTTTATCAAGGGTACCTAGGATAAAGGGAAATATAGCTATTCTTAATCTGTGTGATTGAGGTATTCTATGGATAATGTGGATATTCATTATGGTACAGTTAATACCATTTTACCCTTGAGTCTGGTTTAAAATTCCTTAGTGAGGATGGATAACATTTTGATATCTTATTATAATCATTTTATATTTTTTCTTATATTCATTTAAAAAATTATCAGCTGTTTCAACTTATTATTATATACTATTCATATTATGAATTTTATATATAGTTGTTTTAAAAAAAATGTCATTCTAATGGTTATAATTTTCAATAAATAAATTAATTTTGATAACTTTTTAGAGAGGCTGAAAAATATTATAATTGTTTTCTTATAAACTATAACTCAACCCCCTCATAAAGATATTTTTAAACTATTTCAATCCTATATTTGGCGTCATATATTTATTTTTCTTGTTTTTCACTATTGTATACAATTATGATAACATGTTTTTTTGAAAAGTGTATGATACATTTTGAAGATGTAATTTTTCCTATTATGTGACATGAGAATATAAATCAAAGTAGATAATTTATTACTGTATTTCATGCATACATTTTATGGTATTTTCATCCATTGATTTCATTATTCAGTTGATTAATCTTTCCAAATTTTTAATGATATGATTTTTTTTTTGTTTTATGGACAGAAATAACATATAAATGGAAATCAATAACAATGATGAAAATATTAGCGTAAAGTTATGAAAAAATTAACTAAATTTAAGTTCTAATAATAGATTTTTTAGGACTATGTAAAGCTATGGAAATGAAATATATAATTTACAAACCATGTATTTAATTTATGGAACATCAGTTTTATCGAGATTAAATTTTGGAAGAGATACGCTAAAATTCAGAATTCCAAGATATTAGATGATTTCACAACATGTAATGTTTTAACATCATGAATATTTCAACAAGAATAAAAATAATGATGCATGGAATGAGGGGTTGAATCATATGCTTATAAAAATACACCCACAGTTGAAAATTTTATCATTTTAAATGGGGGAATTGATAAGGATCTCCTTCCGGATGACACATGTACCATTGCAGAACCGTAATTCACTAATTTTTTGTATATATTCATTCAATTTATTTATCACCCACTCATGGTTATCATGAATATGTGATATCTTTATTTCATGTAAATCATGGTGAAAAGGGATTTAATGTATGTGGAATATAAATTTTGATTTCAATTCATGTTGGAATTTCATATTGATTCCTTATTTTTATCTCTTATATAGTATCTTCTTGCATGACCGTTGTGAGTAGGGTTATGGAGTGAGATTAATTTATTTATTTCTTCAAGAATGATCTTTTCCAAAGTCGATTGAATCCATGTTTTTGATCTATGATCTATGGTTTATATATCCACCATGACTATTGGGGTTTTGACATCTATATGATTAAATTTAGATTTCAGTTACCCATCCTTTCCAATATTTTGTACTTGACCATGAGAAAAGGATAACTTATGATGGAGGGAATTTACGATGACCATCAGACTCACATAAAAAATATTTTTAGGACTTTGTGACTATTAAATAATTATTTTATACCTTATCAACCCATAAATAAGGATTCAGTTCTTCACGACATCCATTATATATGTTCTTCACTGAAATTCTTAACAAATCAAATTCTTAGTAGTTTATATATAATTTATATAAGTACTAATTTGTTTTGATTATTTTATTTAATAAATATTTTATCTAATCCAACCATGGTGGGTTTTATGTTGGACTTTTATATCCTATAATACCCTATACTTTAATGTTTTTTTTGTCTCTCGTTTGTAAGTATATAAATTCAGTAACCATGTAGGAAATACTTTTTCCCACGGTGTTATAATTAATTATTCATTGATGGTGCTAATTATGATTAATAAAGATATCATATGATAATTTTTTTTAATCAATACTAGAGTTAATATTTGTCTTATTATGATTGTAAACTATCATATCATTGATAATGATGATAGTACATTCAGTAGAGAAGGGACAACAAAGCATTATTTGAAAAATAATTTTCAATATACATTATTGAATTATTTGAATATATATATATATGGATTTAATCATGGTAATATATCAAAAATATACTGATGAAGCATGATTTTAATAATTTTGGAACTCCCAAACTTATAAAAACAATTAGAGTAATGATACCAAATGATTATCAGGATTTTTTTCTACCATCTAAAATAGCTTCGTGAATGAATCAATGGTTAATATCTATTGTAAATATTATAAAATCTCTTGGTGATAATTTATAAAGAGTTAATTAGTTGGATTATAAAATTACTGATATAATGCAACAAGAATGGGAATCAAATTGAAAATCTATTTCTGATACTAGACATATTATAATGTTGATTGAAAATGATTTTTTTGGAACCATCAAACAATAAGAGGATAAATTAAAATGTTATATAGATAATATTAAGAATAAAAATGGAATATACTTTACTTCAAATTATATAAGATAAATTAATAATAGATTATATGAAAAAGAATCAAAATATTTTCTGAATAGAAATTAATGGTAAGACATACAGAAGATATTATGAATAAAGTAAGAGTGAACATTGTCAAATTTTTTAATGAATAAAAAATAATTTTGGAAAGAAATATTCTCCCTATAAGAGTAAGAAATATCTGGAGTGAATATTTTTTAGAAAAGACACTTATATGGTGATATGTTGTGAATCAATGAAAACAAAACATATTACAAGAAATTGTAAAATACAAACAATGAATGATAAGAAGGGTAAAACATGAGAACGTTATATAAGATAAAAAGTATGAAAATAATAAAATAATCAGAAACTTAGAGTGAATGTGGTGGAGACAGTTCTTCAGAATGTTATTTAGAAAATAGATATGACGATCATAATGTTATGGTTTTTTATAATGGTACTCTAATGAACAACCAATGATTCAAGGAAATGGTTTTTTAATAATCAATACCAAATCAATGTCTAAATAAAAACTATCCTAATTCATATAATGAGTATTATTCTTTTTTAAATGAAGAAAGTGTTATTAATACTTGTTTTAAGGAATCTTTTTCTGGTTTTCATGATGTTATAATATATAAAAAATTGCATTTGGAACAAAATAATAATGCTAAGAGAGAATATAAAAGATTTAATTGATTACATTCCAAATTAATTTCTTTAATTTTAAAATTCTTAAATGAAATTTAATGTATTATTGTACGGTTAGATAAAAATTATTATTCTAGTTTAACTAATGTTGATTTGAAATTAGTTATTAAATTTTGTTTAGAATAATTAGACCTAAAAACATTATTTAAATTTTAAATCTAGAAAAAATTATTTGGATTATATGAACATATAGTTTAGAATGTAAGGAAGTATATTTACGTTGTGCTATATTAATGAAAACCACAATTCAAGACAATTACAAAATTCAAAAAAAGTACACCCACCTATACTATATGTCATGGAGGTAGGAATTAAATGAAATAAAACTATTTAAATAAAGTTAAATATTTTTCATTTCCTAAATATTTTACCTCAAAAATAATATCAATTCTTTAACATATTATGTTTGGGTTTACATGGATTTCAAATGTTATTTTTTCTAATAATTATAAATTCATATATTCATTTGTACAAAAAATTATATTTTTTTATATCAAGAAAGTAATCTGAGTACCAAAAACATTCATATTTTGCACATGGATAATAGCTAGTCTAGGAATATGATAGATAATATATAATTTTTCTATAAGTTTTTCTAATGAAAGTTATAAAATTAACTATCATAAATAATTTTCAAAGACAAAATTATTGTATTAGTGATATTATATATCTTCCTAATGCGTTATTTTTTATTTTTATATATGTTATAAAACATAAGAAAAATCATGTTATTGGAATTTGGTTATGTGATGATGGCTATCATTTGAGATTCAGGAATGATAAATATACACATTAATGTATGGAAGGTAAATTTGTTCTTTCTATAAATTTGTAGGGAAATTTTACAGTCTAAACATAGAGGATATAAGATGCCAAGATATACCATAAATAATTGAAATAGTAGATTCATATTTATTATGGAATAGATATTTATGACTCTATTATGATAGAAAATTATCCAAACTTTATAATAAATGACTAATTAGAGATCAACCACTAGTTTAATTCATCTAATGTTTATGAGTCTTCTAAATTATATAAGAAACATAATTCATGATTTAAATATTTTCATGAGGTTTCAAAATAGAATTTTACAAAATTACTGTACATTGATTTATTTGGTCCCAGAAAAAATTGATGTATTGGAGGAAAACAATATATATATATCGTAGATGTCGAATACACAAGATATAAATTGTTCAATTATCTAAATTAAAAGTTGTAAGAATTTAAATATTTTAGATACTTCTTAGACAGTTTTAGAAATAATAGAAACCTACATTTGGTTACTATTCATAGTGATCAGAGTAGAGACTTTGAAAATTATATTTTTGAAACATTTTCAAGTAAAAAAATTATAATATACAACATTTATCAACCAAATACCCCTTAGAAAAATGGGGTCGTTGAACAATGTAATTTTAGTCTTCATGAAATTATTAAATACATTTTATACTAATATACAATTGGTAAAAAAATCCTAATGATATTATTAATTTATGATATACAAAATATCTACATTTTTTATAATTTTATTAATAAAAATACATTTGAGTTGTGAAAAATATGAAATTAAATGCATTCTTACATAAATGTCAATGGATGTATGTTTTTAATTTGTAATAGTAAATATAATTTAAATCAAATTTACATAAAATATTTTTAATGATTTTTTATTGTGTATTTCTAAAAAATAAAGGGTTATATTTATTTAATAAAAGAAAAATTACATTTGGAGAAACAATTCATGTTATTTATGATTAAAACGATCCCATTGTTTTTAAAATACATGAAACCACATCTTCAAATGATTTTTTAAAAACAAATTTTAAACCCATGATGGGAAAGTCTTTATATGATAGAATATTTCAAGAAATGTTTTTGAAGTTATACCCCTAAAATATGTTCAACCATTTGTGGAAGGAAATTTTATTATAAACCTAATAATTTTTATAATCATATGAAATTATATGATTAATTTTATCATTAGTGATGTCGCCTAACCAGGAAAATGTAAATTATACTTTATAAATGAATTTGAAAATTGAGAATTCATATGCCAACTTGATCTTAAATCTCCCAATTAGGATTAATGTGACAAATAATAGAATAGGTAAATTAATGATGAGAATAATGATTTTGGAAGTAATATTGTTTAAAATTTGGTTGAATGTTGGATATATTTTTCTTGGGATTATATTAAAATGGTGTTTCGATAATAAATGTGATGAGTATAAAGTAGAAGTAAGGTATAATGTAATAATTTTTTCTATGGTTTATAGTTAAGATGAAGGCATATATTACCAAGTACACTTACCTCTATATGGAGGACATGAACCATTTCACAAAAATCTATAATTTGTAAGATTATTTAATTTTACTCATTATCAAATGGATTTGAAGTGTTCATTTCTAAATATACATGCATTGAAGGATGTTTACCATTAAAAAGATGATTTTAAAAAATCAAAGGATATATTATTTAAAAATTTTAAGGAACATTATTTACATAATCTAACCCCATGAATGTAGTATAATATAATTACTAGTTCTTTACATTAGTATAATTTTGTTAATGATGCTTCTAATACAAAAATTTTATGAATTTTTTTAAGGAAACCATAATTATTTTAATTATTTTAATTAAAACATTTCAGATTAAAATCCAAAATAATTTATTATTAATTTGTGGAACTTATGAAGTTTTTGTTTGAACTGTTCATGACAGGTGAAATTTTTTCCATGGCTTTAAAATTTTTCCAAAACCATAAGGAACATTCATACATAAAAAAAGTAAATAAAATCTTGTAACAAACCAACCAGGGCCAATCAGACTATTCATACAAGTCATCTCGTTACAGGGTGTGGTATAACAATGGTAACCAAGAAAGTCTCAAATATAATTAAAACAAGATATAAAACCATATTATAAATAAAATAAGTGTGATAAAACTAATACTAACTTACAATACTATGAACTTTTTCATTCCAATACTAACATGTCTCGATAATACCAACATCTACCTAAAACCATACCAAATAGGAACACTTACAAAAATTGAATCCTGCATGATATAGAATGCCCTTCACATAACATGTATCCAATAGGAGAATGTCTATAAGAGACCAAAGGTAAAAGTTAGGTGTCATTGAAAAATAAAAATATAAAATCACAATGAAATTTATACATGTTATGATATCAATAATAAACACGTTTGAGATTAATAGAAAAATTATTTCATGTTAATTTTAATAAATAAATAATTTATAATTTTTTTTATAATGTTCATGGACTTTTTAGAAATTTAATATCATTTTTACAAATCCATAATCATATCAGTCATAAAACAAATAATGTAAAAAAAATTCATAAAAACATACATGTGATCTATAATATATGAAATAATCTACCAGAAAATATACAACCATAAATAACAATGCAGCTTCTAGTCAGGATCTAGCATATGGGAGAATATGTAGAGGACACTAACAAGCCAAAAAAATCATATAGTTTTATCAAAATAATATCGAGCACATCCAAATTCCATCGATATATAAGATTGCACATCATATTAGTGTCACACACACACACACTAAAAAAATGAGTGTCTCTTTATAAACGCGTCCATAGTTCCCGATTTAAAAGGGGATTCAATTGAATTTTTAAATCCCATGTTCATATTTTTTATAAAAATATTCAATTCAAATCCAATATGATTTAGTTTTTAGAATTACATTTTTCCAAAATAATGGAAATTGTGTTTTCAAATAAAACCCCCCATTAAAATATGAACCCATTTCCATTACAATTTCATCAAAAGTAATTCGATACAAAATATCACGGAATCAGTAATTTAAACATGAAATTAATGAAATTTAAACTCTTGGATAGATTGACCTATATTATGGACTTTGAAAACCAAATGGATTTTGACATTAGGGATTGGGAACGAAAATATATTCCTTTAGATTAAATGGAATAAAAATACCCTGAAAAATAATGATAAATAATATGATTTTATTAAAAATCTCAACTGTAATTTTTATCACAACCATAAATAAAGAAGAAACCAAGATGAATGCTTACCCTGAGATAAGAAATACCAACAAAATGGTAGTAAATAACTGATAGAAGTGATTTAGATGGGATTTAATCACAAATATTCTCTTAGGGATATCTGTAGGTCTACTTATAAAGGTAGATTTAAATAATTAATTGAACATGTCCCTCGTATAGGTCCCTAAAAACAAACACCACAACATTTTCATATCATGTAACCCAATTACATAATGTGTAATGATTGGAGTCCCTATATACTAAGAACCATGTTTCCTTTATAATTAAAAAATGATTTACCCCTTAAACATGTGTACCTATTACGTAGTGTATAAACAGTTCACTCTGTGTATCATCTTCTTGTATTATTCCATGAAAACATAACATGTATTATACTTCCCTTAACAGGAATTTATGTACCCCATGAGAAGAAGAAAGCATAGGTTTTATGTTGATAATCCAAAATAATTTAATAATTGACTGATAATGTTATCCACCAAATTTCATGTTTTAAATAAAAGCAGAATGAGAAGGGAATCCAAAATAAAATACTAGAACATACCTGATCGAAAGGTAACATGGTGTCACAATCTACCCAACATAAAAATAATTTGTCCATATAAAGTGCTCTTTATCGTAGATATGATAAAAGTGAATGCCACCATTTCCTTACCCAAAAATTACACACCCAATTTTTTTTAAATAATATTAAATTCTATATAGTAACTAGACTAGGTTGGTAATTTTAACATGACATACGCTATCATGGATTTCCATAATAAGAACTGGCTACTCTACAAAGTTACATAGGGTGTAGAATCTATGACCTTCCACATAATCAAATGGGAAGGATCTGGTATATATCTCAACAACTGAAAAACAAAAAACAAATCCTGGATAGAAGACAAACTAATTTAAGATTCTTATAGGTATCCCACCCTCCCTAATCACTCAATAATTTCATAGGTTCCCACAATATTTGGTGACAACTTACACTTCTTACTCGGCAGACGATTTCCTATGTGAGGTGAAAATTTTAGGAAATCCTGATGAATAACCACAATCTCATTCTTCTAAAAAGGATGATCCAAATAATATCTATGACATCATAAAATTACTCTGGATCTCTTAAAAAATCTCCATTAACTCCTGAACTAGACATATCTTAAAAGGGGCTTCTCTCCCAACTCTGTCGATAATCACAAAAATATCATACATACCACAATGAGTATTTGATAAAAGGATGATGAAATATAATGGATTTTCATCCCACATCCGTACCAGAATGGGTAATGAATATAAAAACCCCTCAGGTTCCTATTTTTCCACCTCAACTACTTAATATGTGAGAATCCATGATATAAAATATTCAATTAATTACCACATCCCAAACCACCAATATAGACACTTAAAATCATCATGCATATTTAAATGACATGGGTTCAAGGAAAAAAATATTTGTATCCACTCTCCAAAAACTCATGTATCATAGATTAAGGACAAATAAACTGACTAAAAAATCACAAGGCTCTACAATGAAACTGACATCTTTCATTTGTGGTCTCCCAATCATTTAGGATTTATGCTAAGTGTCAATTAAAGGTGCTCATAATCTAATCATATTGAAATATATAATAAAATAATGAGTCATCCTTCATCTAATCAAGGAACGCATGTCGACTAGCCACCTTCCATCCCTATATCTTCTCATAAAATAAACTCATCTAACACAACTCTTCACTTCAATCCTTCACTACATGGATCTATACTCATCTACATGGTACATAAAACCCCATATTTTTATTCCTAGTGGTGTATATTATATCAAAATAAATTTTGTGCTGATACTCAACCAAGTATCTCTATTTCTTGATGAAATCACTCTGATTGAAAATGTACTTTTGGATGTTTTGATCATAATACAGTTTAAATCGCTCTCTAAAATGTTATTTATGACACCTCTTGAGTTTTTTTATAACCACATCAAACTCAATATAATAGTTAGGATATTTATTTTCATTAGAGTATAACTATAATAATCAATAATCCACTATTTTCTTTCTTACATTGAGACACATCCCAACCCTAAACATAGGGCATAATAGAAAACATCATTTCCCAAACCTGGTTATGAGAGAATCAACACTGATTCTGAAACCATCCTTGCCTTCAAATCCACAATTTATATCTATCATTATCCATCCATCTCAAACATTACACACTTATGGGTCAAATATGCCATCAAAGACAAAATCTAGGAGAGGTCTGAAGAAAAACATGTCTAATAACCATCCACCCCAAAGAATCTTTGGATCTAGAAAAATGTTTCTAGAATTTTAACAAAATATAACTCTCTAAACCTTTTCAAGATCTATAGATATTACTTTATGAGATATCACATGGACCATTTAATTCACCTCTCATATCCGGAACTCCCTCATATTATATTTACCATAAAAAAATTATTTGAAGGATCAAATAATGACATCCAAATGGTTCACTTGTTCTACCGCTGAATTAGAGTACATCAATATTTCATCTATAACAACAAAAAAGTGTCCATGAACTGGTGGACGATCAAGTTCATAAAATCCAAAAATATGAAAGTATATGTAGTGAATCCGAATAGAATAACTAGAAACATTAACATCCCATATAGACTCTGAAAAGATATTTTGGGTATTCCCTCCTCTCAGGATCACAACTGATGGTACCCTAACCTTTGGAAAATCTATAAAAATCACGATCCCTTCATCCAATATAATAAATCCTCAATTTTGGTTAAAGGATATATCTTCTTAATGGTCTCCCTATTAAACATTTTATAATTGATAAAAAGTATGGGACTTTCATATTCCTTCTTAGAAATGTGTATAGATGAAGCCCATGGATATATTATAGGAAGAATTAATAATTTATCCTCTAGGTTCTCTGGATGGATGTAATGATCAAATAACATAGTAAATTAAATTCGATAAGATGGACTAGTAATGGGAATTGTTCTACGGATTAGTTCAATAGAAAAATCTAACTCCTTATATGGTGGTAAAAAAGAAAAATAATCTAGTAGGACCTTATGGTACACACACCCAATAGCTGGTTGCTGACCACCCAAAAAAGGTGAACTACATCATGAAACATTTATGACAAAATTCATGAAGTTATACTGTAATAAGGAACATTAGGGATTGGTCTTCCGGATCTATAGTCCCACTCACCTTGGAAGATATGAGAGGCCCCAATAGTAGAAAATAACTACATCTAGAGGCAATGAAAATCATTCTGATTTTCGATACTAATCATCCAATGCATGGTTTTACTCATGTAGAAGATGTCATGATAAAGAACTAAGATGTAACAGACCACCTTAATGTCAGATATCACCACCCAACATATGGGGCTCATGAAACCTTATTCATACCTCTTCCCCAGTGGTGTGAAAGAATAAAAAACAACATAAGATAAGAACACAAAACCACAACTTAAACCATCATTGATGATAAAAAATAATTAGTATAACCATTATCAAACACATCTAGAACCATAACATATGAAATAAAAAAATGTAACTCTAATAGTATCTTTCTTGGCATTAGTTTTCTCAAGATCACACTCTTCCCAATAAATCTATCCAATCATAGAAAGTTTTACATCCCCCATGAGCTAAGACTGAGAATCCCCACAATTTTTAGAATCACTATGATCCCATGTTCACTTGATGAAACTTTATCTCGTGTTAATTCCTTGAGACATCGTGTCATAGAAAATTTTTAGTTGATCAGATCACCAAAAAGTTAAAAATACTAGAAGTCTCCTTACACTATGTTTTTGTATGACCATGCATCCAAAAATTCTATAAGATCACAATCTTCCCTAAATAATCCCATGAAATAGTTCCTGCAAAACACTGACTACTACCATGTTTCCTTTTTTGATTAGAAGTTGAACCTAAGCTCACTGATGCACTAACTGAAGCTCCAACCAAACCTATCATTCCAAATATTTCTGCATCATCCAATGATTCATTTTCCACTTTCTTCACAATGGATATATGTCACAAAAGAACTATCCTTGACCAAATATCGACCCTCATCCCTATATCAAACCTCCAAATATTCAAGGAACCATTAGTGACATGATCTTGTGCCATATGTAATATCTGCACAAAATATGTATGGTAATCCAAAATTGAATGCTTCTCTAGTTCAATGGTGAGAAACACCTAGGAAATTTTCTCAAGTAAATATCAGGATAAAACTACTGATTAAACATTTTATTATTGTAACCCATGATGAGAACCTCGTGCAACATAGTTTACACTATAGATTCTAACAACCTTCTTCTTATCCCCAAGAACATATATATGGAAAACACACTTATAAATATTTATGACTCTTTAAAAAGTTAAATATACTCTCTAACCGTCATGACACTTCTTATATTCTTGGGTTCCTTTATCAACATAGAATATTTGTGGATATTGCCAGATAATTTTGATAAATGATCCACCCCTTGTCTCAAGTTCATGGAAACCACTGACCCAAGTGTGTGAATGGTATATAAATGTTATTCCTCCATATAATGTACCACTAGATGATCATCCTATAAAACATACCTCATTTCTTTACCTATCATATTTGGAAGTTCTCTTATAGGATGTATTTTCATTCAAACACAAGAAGATTACCATTAAGTCAATATAAAACCCAAAAATCAATTATCGAACATCTATAATAAAAATATGATTTATAGTGATAATAATTTAAATAAATTATGCATTCTACCATAAAAAGTAAAAAACTTATAAATGGATCATGTCCATATAAATAAACTCTTTTTAAGTAATGAATTTTTAAACCACCCAAGGTAACTTAGATTCAGTCAAAATACTGTGTTCTGTAGGTCCCTTTTATGTGCCTTATTTTTGAATTCTGATGATACTAATCTTGTATACTTAATATATTGATCCAACATTGGATGTTTGGATATGATTTAGGCTAAGTAAATCATATAAAATCAATTTATATTAAAAAAACCATGACAACATGTTTAGTCACCAAAATCATCTAAATCTATGGTGAGGTAAAACAAATATAACATAATGATTCTCGAATATAATCAAAATAAATTGTAAAACTAGAGTAAAAATTTTGAAATAATGAGGGATACAATTCATAAAAACTTGATAAATGGGTATGTATGAAAATTTTAGACTAAAATGTCTTTGTGTTACAAACATTCTCCTCTAAAACATCCAAACTAAAAAAACATAGTAAATAGAAGACTTTATGATAAAAAATTGCATTTCCTTCACATATATCCTACAAAAAAGGTCTACTACCACCCAAAGGGAGAAGTAGGATGAGAGAATAATATCTATCTAGGAAACCAAAATGAAATCTATACAACTGATAATATAAATAATGCACATGATTTTTATTTAAAACAAACCAATTTTGCAAGAATTTTTATAAACAAAAAAATTATCTTGAAATAATATTATGTCATGTTTTCCAAATATAGAAACATGGCAGTCAAAAAAATTATTTAAACATACATGTGAGAAAATAGTAATGAAATAATATATCATGTATGAAATTGTCAAAAACAATAAGGGACATTCCAATCCTCCTCCTTCTTAATGGAAAATAAGTTAAAAAAACACACGAGACTAAAATGGTATAAGGATGGATCCAAATAATAATGATTCCTTCCAAAATTCAACGATCTAAAAGAGGATACCTCCTACTAGTATTACACACACTACGAATACCCATATATCATTCTCGATGTACCCGTGGTTCCTACATTACAATATTTCTCAATTTCCGTTATATAAATAATGTACACATTTTTATAAAACCATATAAGAGAAAAAGAAAATTTCACCAGGTTTTTTATGTTAATTTTTTCAAATATCAAGGAAATTTTATTTCCAAAGAAAGGCCCCAGTAAAAACATTAATCCATTCCCTTTTCATTTCCAATACATGAAATTTCATTTCAAATGTCAACAAATAAATAATAATAATAATATGAAATTAATGATATTATAATGGTTGTATAGACCCCCTACCTTAGAGGTTCAAAAAAACTGATTTCCTTGAAAAATGATGACTATGAACCAAATTCTCATCCTTCGTAAGAAAATTAAGGAAAAGTTAATGCAATTGATATAAGAAAACAAGATCTATTTAAAAATATCTATCAAAATAAATTAAAAAGTAGAAAAAATTATTTAACATAAAAGAACACTTACCTGGAGATAACAAATAATACCAAAATGGTGATCAATCACTGAGTGAAGTGATAGGGATGGGGCAGAATCACACAAAATCTCCTTGGTAGATATCTAGGTCGAGCAGAGATAGCTATAGGGACAATGAATGAAACATATCCCACATAAGACACACTAAAAACCAACATCACAACTTTTAGGTGTAGTGTAACCCATTTACATATCATGCAATCCTCGGTGTCCTTATATGCAATGAACCTGTGCACTTTAAAATAAAAATGGAATTCCCCCACTTATATATAATATTTCAATTAAAAGGGGTGTATCCAATTCATTACCTATATCCATTTCATGACATCTTCCTTGAAAAAATTATATAATGTGTACTTCACATACACTGCGTGTAAGTGCCCAAAAAACTGTTGAACGTTTGGGTTTTAGGTCAAAAATTCCAGTAAATGATTCCATCAGCATTAGAGGCATCCTCCCAATTTCATAGTTGAAAATTCTCACATTATAAAAAGGGAGACTAAGGTCAACCATTAGAACACACCTGCATGAAAGGTAGTAGGGATGTTGAAATAAATGGAAAAAAATTGGTTATGAAAAGGAAAAATGTTTTGGTACTCCTATCAGATATCATAATCATTAGATCTCAGAGAAAATAAGAAAAAAGTAGATCAAAATATTTTTAGAGGAATGATTTTTATTTTATTATATCATATAAGTAGTTTACTAGATTATTTATTTTTTTATATATATCTATGAAATTTTTACAAAAAAGAAAATAATACAATAAAAAATGTGTTAAATGAATTATTTACAATCTTAATGGAAATATTTATTTTATATTATTTTAAATATTAAAAAATAATGTTAACCCAAAAATATTTTTAGATTTCGACTTTGGTAGATTTTAATTGGATAGAAAAATATTATCTTTAACTTTTTAGTTTTTATGGTAAGATTTGGTTTCATGGGGTTCTAAGAGACAACACTCAATAGATCTTTCCACTACATAATTTTCATATATAGAAAAAATAAATTTAGTGGTTAGTAATTTTGGACCAAATAGATCATCATTTTTGTTGAATATAGTTATAGTAAATCAATAATGTTTTTGATATGACAAGTTCTATAGGTCAAAATAAAAGAAAAAATCACAATAATAAAGAGCTAATTACATAAAGTTAAGGCTCAATTTTCTTCAAGATCAAAAACAAAAAGATGATATTATTTTAAAAATTAAAAATACACAAGAGATGTTTCTAGATATTTTCCAAAAACCCACAAATTCAGAAAAATTTGAAAATATAAAATGGAAGAATTGAAATATTTACATAAGGTAATTATTTATTTTGTTAAATATTACCAATCCCCTTATAGTAAAAAAATCCTAGAAAAGGGATATGAATTTTTTTCCATTTTATTTTTGTTTGTTTTATTTATTATGGTTTTGAGAAAAATATACATATATTAAAATTTTATAAATCCTTAGAAGCATCATCATACCTTGTTATATACAAACATCAAAAGGAAATACTCATTTATTTTTCTCTCTTACATATACAAAGTGGATCATTTTTCCAAAAATATATATTATAAAAAGTATTTTGTAAATATGTTTTGGGTGGTAAATTTATTAATTTTTATAAAAATTTCTCTCTAGTTTATAATGATTATTAAATTATTGAATAATTTCCATTGAAGGAATTGTTTTCAAAGAAAACATAACGTTTAAAAAAATATTATTAGAAAATATCAAGAGATTATATATTTTATCATTATGAAGAATGTTATATCATTATCATTCAAGATTTGTCAACAAAAATATATATTTTTAATAGTTTTTTATTAAAAATTTATATTTATAGAGACTTGATCGTCTATCATCCCAGACTATAGAAACTAGAAGTTGGTCTTCTCCATTTTCCACCATTAAATTTTTTAGGAAAACTCTCATTATATATAATTTCATTCACCCATTTTTCATTATTTTATCCATTTAATTTTAACATAATATTACCTATAATCATGGTATTCTCATGTGACTCTTCCAATAGATATGATTTGAAGGAACAACTCATTGATATAGTTTTGTATGAATAATTTGAAACTTTTATGAATTTTATTTCTATGGGTGGGAATAAATATGTATTTATATATAGGAAATTGATTTTCAATATATGGAATTCATATGAGAAATCAAATTGACAAAAATGTTCAATAAAGTAGATGTCTTGAACATTATTTTTTTCTATTTCATTGGTCGGTAACATAATATAAATAGAAAGAAAGTTGATAAGCTGGTATAAATTTTATTTAAATGATATGAAAATCAAGTCACATGTATGATCCAAACTGGATAAGATATTTTGAAAATGAAAACATATAACAATATTTATTCTATTCATATGAAAATTGTAGAAGGTTTCACACCTTTTAGTTGACACAATGATCATTTCTCTTTGGATATAAAAATATTTAATACCTCATAAAAAGTCATATATTTTCTAAAGATTTCATACATCTCTATGATATAATTTATATATAATATGAGAATGGAAACATAGTAAGATTTATGCTAAGTTATATTGAGTTAGAAATGAATGGGTAACTATAGATAAAGGTTTTATTATACCAAATATTTATTAATAACATATAAAAAATTTCAAAAAGTAATAAAAACAAATTAGGTAGTTCTTTTCAGAGAAAATAATTCATACCGTAGCGAAGAATCCATTAAAAAAATAAATTTTGTGTATTTTTCTGATCTGAAATGGGTTTTAGATAAGTTATAAATAATTTCATCTATTTTATAGGTTGATATAATAAAAAATAAATAAGTAGAGAAAATAAAATCAGATGATAAATCTCATAACCTTCCAAGAATGAAAATTAATAAATTATTAGATAAAACATTTTATAATTTTTTTTAAAAAAACGTGGATAATGATCATTCTATTATTTTATATGATATGAAGGTTGAGTATTTAATTGATTAAATTTGTAAATATATAAAAGTATAACAAAAAAAGTGAAATGAAAACAAATAAATGAATTCCAATGTGAAAAAATAAAGTCTCGATGGTTTTGAAAAGAATAATTTAATAAGTGATTTTAGTGGATAAATAAGTTGTTGTTTCTATTTATTCCACCTGTATGCATCTTATTCATACTACTGGTTAACCAAAAAATGTTACAATATTACTAAATCCATTAAAACAAAAAAGGGAAATTATTCCTATAAGACTTATCTCAATTTTATGGATTTGAATATCTAATAGTAACATTTTATGATAATGAAAATTATGTAATCAGTTAATATTCTCTTCCTAGAGAACTATCTAACCTACTCGGTAATAAAAATTCAATGAAGAAATATTTTTTTAATGTTTTAAAAAAATTAGATAGTAAAGATATTTTTTGTTAAACCTTAACATATTTATATTCTCATTCAGTGAAATATTTTCTTCTCAATGATTTCAAAAAAAAATCTTCCATTAATTTTAATAAACAACATAAGGAAATATCCTTAAAATAAACCAAATCTAAGGAAGTTTGTTTGTTAGGAAATTTATAAATAACATTTCACAAAATATAAGACCTATAACCATCAAGAAAAATATCTCCTTGAAGGCCTTGTGCTCCATGTGGTTATACTACTTACTCTCCATCAATATGTGCAATTAAAATTAAAATAGAAATGTTCTATTTCAATTATTTTATTGATAGTTTTGAAGTAATTATGTTGAATATTAGGGAATATCATTCTACATGAATTTATTTAATGATGAAAATTTATTTGATGGGAAATTAATGTTCTTTAAATAATCATTCAAAAAATATTATCTTAGAAAAAGATAAGTTGAAAGAAATAAAAGTAAAATTCATAGAATAATCATGAAAATTCAAATGTTCCATCAACTAGATTAATTACATATAATGAAAAAACATGTTTAATATTAACAATTAAATGAAATAAATTAGTTTTAGTGTTTTTAGAGAAAATAAATATTAATGTTTTTAAATGCAGATGAGTGATTGATGATCTAAAATCTCCCATTATACAACAAAATGATGAAATTTCAATGAATGGAAAAAAAATTCTAGCACTGGAAGAATAATTTGAATAGTTCAACATAATTTCCTCTTAACATTTAAGAATGTGGAGGATGTTAATAAAAATCAGGATAATATCAATCGTTTTATGGGGATCATAAATAAATTTTCAATGAATGATTAGTTTTTATCTAAACACTTAAAAAATATTTTTAATAAAAATATAATTTTTTTATTTATATATTTTTGAATTTTGATTCATTTCTATATTATCGAATAAGTGTGAAAATATATTATGTACATACCATTTTTCATATGTTTGTTTTTGTCTTTGACATTTTAGGAGATACATTATTCTTCCTAGATTTAATTTTTTGGATAAAAAAGGCGGTTACACTGATAAATTCTAAACATTTATATAAAGGTGGTGAAATTAAAAATGATTAAACACTTATGGTAGAAAGGGATAAATCTATATTTCCAGATTGTTATAAATGTAATGGTGGGTATGATTTTCAATATCTTATATCCATGATTACTTTGAAATTTTTTGTATTCTATTTTTCAAAAAATTGATGCTTTTTGTGTCGAAATAATTCTATTAAAATTTTGTTAATAATAAAATAGAAAAACATAAAAAATATATTCATTCTATAATATGTAACAAATGTACACTATATTAGTTAAAATCATAAAAAATATCAGTTAGAGAAGTTGTATTGATATTCCCACGTGTTCAAGAAGTGAATATGATGCTTTCTCTACCACCTCTATGAAATAAGCAATATAAAAATTGGGATTCACATAAAAAATATATATAAATTCATGTAGTTTGATGTTTTCAACAAATATAATGATCTATAGATGATGTGTATATTTTTCAATAATTCTTTTATGAAATAGTTCTTCATCAAAAACTATAATGATTTTTTTAGTAATTAAAATTATTTTGAGGATAACATTGTCAATCCATTCAGTCTTTTATTTTATATGATATATGTGTGTTATATTTTATCAAGGGATCATATGGTAGAACGTTGGGGGGTTTTCTAATTAGTCGGATAGAGGGTGCCCATTAATAGTAGAAATAAATTTGTGATATTTATTTTTGATTGAGGGATTTATTTCCTATGGAAGATAGAGATTGCAGTAATTTTAATCCCATGGATACCATGGATTTTTTTATCAAATCCTTAAAACATTATAGAAATATTTTTATATATCTTTATGTTGATTTTTTATAATTTCATAGGACCTTTACAAACACATTTCACTAGTTATATTTAGGTGAATATTATTTTACTCTTTATATTAACAGATGATAACATTGATTTTTTATAAAAATCATCTTACTCTGACTATAATGTTTTTGATAAAAAAATATTATAAGATAAAATCCACTAAGTAGTTGGTAAAAAAAGTGTGTTTTATTTTTAAAAACTAAAATTCACCCAATCTATTATGGATATTTGTAATCTTTTGACCATAGATTTTTTTATCTTTATTGATTTTTTTACTATTAAAAATATGACCTTTTATCATAAGAATATAAAATTCTTAGGTTTTTATTTTTTAATACTATAAATATATATTATTTATATTAAATTTAAAAATAATATGTATTAATATTTAATATTTTATCAAAAATATTAGATATTCTATTAATATATTTTTTTCATTTCCTTAACAGTCCTTGTTTTCCTCAATTAATAATAAAATTAAAATTATTAAATTCTTCAATAAGGAATATTTGGATTAATTATTTTTCTTTTATTTGAAAGAATTATATTTTATAATATTTTAAATGGAATAGTATATATAGAATTTTTTTTTCAAAAAATCTAAAAAATGTTGAGAATTTTAAATTTGAAATTCGGAGAAATAGGGTAAACAAGTGACTAGAGATATTATTGAAACATAATCAACCTATTTTAGATGAATTCATAGGTTTATTTTGATCTAAAAAATAACAATATCATTATATTTATTATCTTTGTTGTTTTCTCTTTAATATTCGAGGAAAATGTCAACCAAAATGTGATAAAATCATTTGTGTGGATACTATTTCTTATTATAGACTAATATAAATTAACAAAATGTAGTGATACAACTTACCATTAAACTCATGTCAACCCTATAGAGATATACATGTGATGGAAGAGCCATTTTTCTTATATAAATTTTAAGGTTGAACAATACCCCTTGATAAACATGGTAAAATGTCAAAGGTCGCAAGGTACACCCACTCATCCACATATTCATAGAACAGAATAATATTTTATCTGTATCCTAGGACAAAAATCAAGTTACATTAGTCCAAATCATCACCACACCTCCCTGTTACCCAATAACCACACTCTAACGCTCGATAAGGGACATATCTAAAATATAAAACATGATATCATAGACTTCTTATGGGACATATTAAATACATGAATATCCATTAAACTAAACAGAGGAGAGATAGAGTGAATAGAAGAAAAATATGAGAGGAGACCCACTTACCGTGAAAATATTGAATGAGTTTAATACTGCTTCTATCCACTATGGAAAGTGTTTTGGGAAGCCAAAGTATATTAGGTAATTCTCTACATCACAAGAGGGAGGTTTTCATATCATATGGAATGAAAATCACATGCGTCCTCTACCAAAAATATATTTCCTTATGAATTAAATAGTACATAACACCAGTTTAAATTATTTATTTTATGATGACTTTTTTCACTAAAAAAGAAAAAAATTATTAAAAAAATATTGTCAATCAATACACAATAATAAATAATATCACAACATGTAAAAATAACTTTCTCAATATTGAATTCATGGAATCTTCTGGGAGTAACATGCACAATACGTAATCCCATTATAAGGCATGTAATTGCTCAGAAGATAGTATAAACCCCATATTTTCATTAGAAAAAAAAATAATTAAAAATCAAAATTACATGGAATAAATTATGAGGTTCAATAGGTTGTTTCAACCTTAGAACCCTTAAAACATTATGTCCCAATAAATCATTGGAATAGAATTCCATATCAAAAATATGAGACCACTCCTCTCTCATCGATACCTCACATTCCCACGTATCCTGATAATCATAACCCTGGTATGATAACATGAATAAAAAAGATATATTACTCTCATGAAGTACCATTATATCAGAATCCACAATCCTGACTCGATTCCTATTCAAAATTAAATTTTTTTTCAACATAATGATCCTCCTTGATGAATTCATGAGATGGTTCAGAAAGATAATTCTGAAGGTGTGATACAAGGAACACAGTATATATTATCATCAACTATTGTATAAGTGATATATAATAATATGAATTACCCTCCTTCTCAACAACCTCAAATGGTCTTACAAACCATTATTCAACCTTCCATTTCCACCAAATCCATTTATGATCCTTGTGATGTGAAACTCTCATAAACAATAGGTCAACCACAACGAACTATAATGGTCCATGATAAGGATCAATATAATATTAATATTATCCATATAACAAGAAAATTCTATTATGTATCAATTTAGTCCTTACTGCCATCTTATGGACCAGACTTAGAACATCCATCAATTTTTCACCAATATCAGATAAACACAATTGAAATTTACATGGACTTTTATACATGTTCTCAAAAGGAGTCATCCAATTAATGGAATGTCAATTATTGATCTATAAAAACACAACATGTCCCAAATGGTCATCTAATGGTACAGAAAATTCATGGTCACATTCATCAGATATAACCACATTAATATATACAGATCTATTTGTATGTCCACCCATATATAGATGGTTTTCCATACTCACATGATCTTGAGATACCATTAATTCGTCAAGGTAAATCCCAAAAAAAGTATAGAAATGTAGATTTCTATAAAAAATACAGTAAATGCTACTCTGTGAAAACATGAAATCTCTTTCACATAGAATATTCTTAACTTCTCCACAATTTTTGTGTTAGGAATTTGTATAAAGTTAACTATATGATTTTTGTATCTATCAAAAACAAAATCACATTCTTCATTTAATGGGTTTATTGAAACCCATCAACAAGGTCCATAAAAATATCAATCCATTCCCAATTCGACAATGGTATTTTATTAAGTAACCCTAAAGGTCTCTAGTTTATATCTGTGGCATCTTGGAAAGAATAACAATATGAAACAAAATAAGAAATGTACCATCTAATATCTAGTCACCAAATGTTTTTTCACCTGTCATAGAAATTTTTTTCGGTCCCTCGGTGCATAGAACACTGGGATTTATTGAAATACCCAATCATAAAATTTATCAGTAGAAAAGATACAATGTATCAATTCAAAAAATATATAATAACCTCTATGAATAAAGAGCACATTAAAACAGTATCCCTAAAACTAATAGGGTCCATAATGATACAAAATACATCATAACCCTATTTCTCCTTATTAATTATCACAAGTAGAGATGATGTCATCTCAGTACTTCCCAAGACAACCTTAGAATCTTCTTTTAGATTCCTAAATAAAATAATGAAAAAATATGAATCAAGTTCCACTACTCATATTATGCTTTATGGTAATGGGATATAAGTTTTCAAATTAAATAAACTATAAATACATTTAACATCCATATTGTGTAGGAAATGTATAAATAAAAAATATTTAGGTACTCTAACCATGACTCTGGTATATATTCAATTATTTTTTAGAAAAGATATAAATCAAGTAATTGTAGTAAGAATATATGGTATAAAATTATATTTATAAGAAAAACCACCAAATCTTAAGTGCATGCATCATGGTTGTGAGTTCATAGACATGGGTCAGATAATTCATCTTTTTTCCAAAACTATCAAAAACCATAGTGTACCATGTGATCACCTTCAATACAAACAAAACCTAAACATGAACTCAATTCGTCAAAAATGACAACATACCTCTACTAATTATCTAGAAGATCCAACTGTGGCGTATAATTCAATGGAAGATTCATATTAATATAATTTGTATAATATTTTTTATGCCAAGGGATTTTGACCCCCATATAAGATATATAAGTCATTGTAGAGGAAAACACTGAGAAATGTTTTATAAAGTGGTAAAAATACACCACCAAATGCAAGAAGAGGTGAATATTTATAATATTACCAAAATTTTCCCATGTTAGAAAATTTTTACAAAATTAGGGAATATTAATATACCATGTTCCAAGACCACATGTCCCAAATAATGTCACTTCCATAATACATAAATCACATTTTGATAGCTTGGAATAATGTCAGTAATTTTTCAAAATTTTCAAAAATACTCTTATCTGATGTACATGATCCTCCTTAAACTATGAGAAAAAATATATTTCACTCAAAAAAACCACCATGAATGTGTGAAGATAATAATTGAATATCTTATTCATCAAATACATAAAGAATACATGAGAATTTCTGAGACCAAATGGTATATCAAGGAACTCATAATTTACATACCTTCTACAGAATATAGTTTTATGAATGTTTGATTATTATATACTCAACTAGTGATAACCAAATCCAATATCATTCATTAAAAAAGGTTTGACTCCTCTCAACTGGACAAAAAGGTCACTATTATAAGGTAACATATTCTTGTTCTTTACCCCAACTCGATTGAGCTTCTTGAAATCAATATAATGGAAATTTTTTACATCATATTTCCTTGAAAAAATAACCAGATCCAATAAATGTAACCTGGTTGTGTGTATTAATCATTCTTATAGTATATCAATAAATTGATTTTCAAAAAATTCAAGCATAGTAGGTGTTGTGTGGTAAGAATTTAGAGATATCAGCAGAGTATCAGGAACTAAATCAATAGAAAACTCAACCTCTAATAATGATGAAAATTCATAGAAATTACAATAAGAAACTTCATGAAACTCAATGATGAATGGAAGAAGACTATCCATCAACATCTCCCACTCCAGATCAAAATATAAAACTGGCTACCTTTCCAAATCTATATTAGATGGTCTATATAAACATGACCACATGTAACATTATCCTTGAAGGATACAACACACCCTATTAGTCATAGTAATGAATTCCCATTGATGTTAGTAATATATTCTTGACTTATTGGAAAAGAGAAAATCCACCCAGAAAATGAATTCTATAGGTTTCATATCTTTAATTAGAAATTCCTAGGTTAGATCAATCTCTAATAATGGGAAAGTATATATAGGACATCGATGGCCCATCTCTCTATATTTATTCGAAGATCCACATTTATATGCATCACATAAGAAATAATATCACTAGGAATATTTAGTTAGTTCCAAAATAAAATCCCATATAAATTAGTTTGATTCACCAGTATCATATAAAAAATTAAATAATGATGAAGCTATAATATGGTCACCCCTCACATTATATGGGCCTATATTAGCTTCTTCTAGTGACTCTTTTTCTATATCAGGCATCTACATTTAGGATTCTTGTTTTTGGTAATTGTATGTTATTGGAGTATCATATCAGACTTTAGTACATTTATGTGTTTATGAGATCAGTCCAGTACATGGGGAAGAAATAATATAATAAAATTTATCCAAATGAATTTATCACCTTATGGAACTATAGATTTTAGGTGCGTCAGAAAAAACATGTTTTAAATGTGACTACTTGCCATCATGGAAGAAAGTAAAATGGATTATTAAAAGAATAATGGGATATCTAAAAGAATCCATCTCTTGCAAAACACCATAAGATTCATCATAATTTCTATTTCCATTAATGGAACTCATCGTTATTCCACATAGTGAAAATGGGACTACCCACAACCCTGGCATACCATCTAGGTCATGCTCAACCATCAATGGACTATGTAGTATGATATCATAAGTATAAATTTTTGATAGTAAGTCATACGAATGAAAATTTATTCAATGAACCACCTGTAAATATTATGTATTTATATGCTCATTTGATACAATATTAGTTTTAAACTGAAAAATCATAGAAAATAAACTCTAATACTCCATCATAGTCCTGTCAACCTATCAGAGACTGGATAACTACATAGCCTTACTATGAACCCTAAATTATTTATATAATTGATCTAATAAAAGAAAAAAATAATTCTAATCTAAGACCTCAATCTTCTTCACCATCACCATTAAATATTGCAATCTCATCCTATGTCATTCTATCATGAAGGTGGACTATTTTTTCTATAATCAAACTAGGAATTTAAATTAATCAAAGGTGAGTTATATCATTCACAGTGAATCATTACCCTACTTAGGAGAATTAGAGCCTTGGAAAGTAAGTAGATTTAGGAGAATGAAATTTTGAGCACAATTCTAAGATTCATCCCTCTGAGGTTCTACTATTAGAACTTGAAAGGGAATGGGTGTGAATTTCTATCCTAGAGCTTCGACCTCAAGTATAATAATCTCAACAAGATTTTGGTATTTATGAGTATTTTATAATTATTTCTCATCATTATATCCTCATATAATCTATTAAAACATATTCTATGATTCATGATGCAACACAACATTAACTAACAACATTGAAGAAATTGGAAAGGAACCAAATATAAACGACCCAATCATGGGGAACTGGGATATGCATACCATCAGATAATATACCAATATTTTGATTTCAAGAAATTCATATCAAAATAATGTAATATACTAGAATCAAATAAAATTATTCATTAAGACATAGTTTACAAATTACCCATAGTATCTTAAGGATCATTACTATGAGATTTGTCCATTCAGTCACTTGTAACAACATTCTGTGTCCTAGAAATACATCCTAAACTACATACTGAGAGTACAGTAACATGTAAAACCATCACCTATGATAATGCATTATCTTGAACTATCTAAGATACTTTGGAAATCCAATTATTGAATCTAATATAACTTGTATTGAAGGGACATACAAATTACCATGGGTCAGTGACTAGAACCTAACATCATAGTAGATTAAATAGGTAAATAATTTTCCAAAAAACAACAGAAGATAAAATATTATTAGTCGACAAACTGATCACTCCATAGGGAGAATGTACTAGAATCAAAAAATTATTTTTATCACAAAATAAGTATAACATCAAAGTACACAACATCAAAGAATATAAAACTCATACATCCAATGAAACAAGTGGATGACATCTCCTGTAGTGACCTCCATCACTCCGATCCCAAATGATCAAGAACATCCTATGCCTAAAATCATGCTTGAAATTTAATTAAAATATGGAATGCAATGATAATTCATTTTCATATTAATCAAATAGATGATTAATTTCAATGGTTGAAAATCATATTAAACTTGTATTAAATGAAATTTAATATAACATCATTTATTTATATAATTTGGCATGAGTAAAATAGTACTATAATAAGTAAAAATATATAATAAAATATGTCACAATATGTGCCATGGTCATCTTCCTTGTAGTAAAATAGATTCTAGTTATTGGATCATCACACGTATAATATCCCTGATCATGGACAATTACCTGTACAGATGTACGTAGTGCTCATGTAGAGTAGGGTTAATCAACATTCCATTAGGGATAATCATATTCAACTAGAGTTCTATTAGAGTTTTCAACATAATTACATTTCATAGGTATCACGATCCTTGAATTATTCTCTCAAAAAAAAAACACTATATACCCATTATTTCTTATTCTTAATCAATCAATTAGAAAGGGTAAATAAATCAATTTAAAATCATTAAAATTCCATTGCAAAAATTTTAGTTTCATTATAACACATCAATTTCAAAACAAAAATATTATTTTTCATTATTTAATGTCATTTAAATAAAAAAACTTGTGAAGGGATTTTATCACTTCATTTTAATCTGTTTTTCTAAAACATTTTAGAAGTTTATTCATAAATTCAATCAATTCAAAACTCACATCCCACTATTCCAATTTCCTTCGAATTGGGGTTTTTTTAAAATACATTCCATTTAAAATTCAATAATCATATCTGTGCAAAGAATTGTTTTATAAATAAATTAAAATTAATTTAAATCTAATAAATAAAATCAATGTTTAAATTACATGTATAATATAAAATGTAAAGACTTACCATTAAATTAAATTTCCAACACCCGCAATAGGACACACCAATAGAGAATTAAGGTTACAAAATCATAGAATACCACATTGAATAATGTTCTAATAAAATTTATTTTAGATATATAAAATACACGATGACCCATCATCATCTAATTTTGATAGAAAGATATAGTTGATGAAAAAACAAGAGAGGAGACCCCCTTAGACAATGTAACAGCCCAAGATTTTATAAAAAAATATTCTTTTTAATTTTATTAAAGTCTTGTGTTGTACGCTACACCAAAAGGAGCTTGCACAACACACATCCTTGACTTGCCTTGCATTACACGCAATCACAACCTTCCTCGATAGCGTGTGTAATACGCAATACCGAGTTTCACTAAACAACGATATGCTATTAAAATATTATTCAAACTAGCCGTTATAAATAGTAATAACCACTTTTTAAAACTCTGTAAATCTTATTTTTCAAAATGAACTTCATTTTTGGATTCGGAGTATCGAATTTAGCCTAAGGTGAAATTTTGGTACTTTTTGGATAACTTTCATATTCTGATGAATAGTGAAAATTACTAAATTTTAATTAAAAACAACTTTTTTAATCGAAATAATTAATAGTGATAAATTATTAATTTGAGTGGTTTTAAAGTATATTTAGAATATATTTTTACAATTTAATACAATGTTGGTCATTTGTTGTAATTTCACATTTAAACCAGACATAATCAAGTGTCAATCTTTTGATATATATTGTTTCCTAAAAACACGCTATTTATTTTAACAGCGGGATTTAATTATAAAATTAATTAATGCAGCTTCTATGTTATGAATTTGGTAAAATAGATTTCATTTTTAAATTCGGAATATGAAATATAGCTTAGGATGAAATTTTGGCATTGTTCTGAAAAACATCAATTTTTGATGAATAGTGAAACTACTAAGTGGTAGTTAAAAAAACTGAATTTTTCATAAAACTTAATTTTGCCGCTTCTGTGAATGGAATTTCGAAAATCCGAGAGACACGGTTAATATCAAGGACTAAAATGTGGTTCAATGAGATGAAAATAATTTTTGGTGAATAGTAACTTTTTACTTTTTTTTACCGCGGTTAATAGTAAATATGGTAACTAAGGGTAAATATGATATTAATATTACCCTAACACATGTCCTAATTCTATTGGACAAGTGTAATTCGACCAAAAACAAACTTAGGAATAAAATATGACCATTTAGGCCCACTTGGATTAGATTAGGACATTTATTATTAATTTATTTAAAGAAGGGTTAAAATAGTTAAAATCAAAGTTTAATAAGTAAATCATTTTTAATATAGGGTTATACATAAGATAAATTCGATTGTAAATATTCATTAGAAAGCTAAAAAGATTTCCTACATGATGGTATTTTATTTGTAATTTGTAGACATCAAATAATATAATTTATTTATGACACAAAAATGATGCAGTAATTATCTTATTAATGAAATATTGACATAATTGATAATATAAATACCAAAATAAATGTAATTTAAGACTTTTTATGAATTCAACTAATTTTCTAGGTTACTATGATATATTAGTGTTGATTTAATCAACTTGGTTCGAACATATAATCCTGTTATGACTTTCACAAAAATCATATATCAAATAGTGTCAAAATTGACACAAAATAGTTTTTAAATCAAATATTATATTATTAATTGTTATTTTATTCTTAAAAATCTAAGGTTCGGCCAAATGACTTAGATAAGGATATATGTATTAATAATATACAATTTGGGGTTCGTTTGGCATGTTATAGTAAGTGTATTAACCATATAGTGAAAGAAAACAAAAAGACACGGTAAATGTTAAATTATTTAACTTAGAGTTAAATCTAATTGATAAGGTTAAAATAATATCCTAAACTTGTCTAAATTCTATTTGTTGATAGGATTTCGACCCATCCCCACTTTAGCTTTGAAATAAGACCCTTTGGAACCATTATAAACCGATTTTGACTTTAATATAAAATAATATTTTGAGATATTCCTAAGGTGCCCCTCTCCTCCCCTATAAAAGGACACCTCCTCCCCCTCCTCCTCACACCAATTTGAGCACTCAAGCTCGGCCAAACCCTGCCAAAATCTCTTCTCCACTTCCCTATCAACATCCTAGAGGTTCTGGTCTTCCTCAAAGACCAATTCTAGTGCCCTAAGAAGAGGTCTCAAAGAGGCACTTCAAAGAAGAGGTAATTACCGTTACCAATTCTTTCATCTTTATTTCTTCTTCCACTTCTTCTTCTTAGGTTGTTTCATTATGAAGTAATAACATCAGTATCACTCATATACTGATATGTTATTATAAGTATGAAACAACCCTATTTCACCATCTATCCATCATACGGAAAAAGAAATCACCGCGCGTGCGTACGTACGGAATACCGTCTCCACGCCGTGGTGTAATCTATTTTCCACCACCACCTTACATGGATGGGTATAATGGTGTAAAGAATAACTATACATAGTTATTACAACATCATATTGATTCTGATATATTGTATAATCCACTCCACTCCAATTCAATATTTATAGAAATGATATCATCGCTCGTGCGTACGTACGGACTACCGTCTCCACGACGCGATGAGATTCATTCTCCATATTAACCATTTAAGAATGATTATAAAGTATATATAAGAAATAATAATGAAATATATGACATTATAAATCTACTGGATTTATGTATATATATACATATGTATGTCATCTACTTACTTCCATTTCAAGACAATAAGGAAAGGAAAACAACGTTCATGCGTACGTACGGACTACCGTCTCCATGAACGGTGTTTTTCATTTTATTTATCTACCTATTATATATATATATATACTGAATATATATGATATATAAATCATATTTTATATTCTGGAAGTAAGTAAATCATGATATAAGTAATAATGATGTCAAGAACAACAAGTCAAAACACCTAAGATAAATGAAACGATTTTACCCAAAACGCTTCTTTAACATGGAATTTACAAAAGAACGGGTAATATAATGTCATAAGTGAACCATATATGATATCATAACAATGAATATAATTCTGTAATAAGTCAATGACATGATTTAAATCATTATACAGGAGGTTCGGACACTTACAAAGCAATTCGGACCTAAGGTAAGGGAAATATCACAATCTCATTTTTATCCGAGATTGTTTGTACTTTGAAATTTACTGGGGTATATTTTATCATCCACATCCATGTTTCCTCAATATGTAATGTTATTTACAACAACCTACAATTGTTTAAATCCAATTTTACCCTTCGGTGAGTTTTTAGTAAATGATATGAAAGGAATCTTTTGTCATTTTTCGTACGAGGTACTTTTTGACTTTTCCGACAAAAGTACGAAGAATGTTTTTTTTTTAACTTATACGGCACGAACGGATTTCTACTGTTTTATGAAGCCTTATTTTCATGAAGCTTCCTCTAAAAGATTTTATGACTATTTTCAATAAAATATCTTTCTTTTAAAATTGCATGATGTTTTGTGAAAAGAAATTGATTTTGAAGAAGAAAGGATATTTTCCTCAAGAATTCAATTCAAGTGTTTTATCAAAATTATTTTCCATCTAAGATAATAAAGGGTTCTGTTTCTATCCATATTTTTACATTGATTTGACTATGTTGTGATGGAGTTATGTTTATGAATTCCTTTATCTTATATGAATGGTTTTATGATGTCATGTTGTTTAAGAATCCCATTTTTATTACATGGGTTATGCAATGATGTATGATTTATGATTTTGTGGCACACATAAGAAAGGATTCATTAAGAGATGGGTGGGACCTATATCTCCCTCCAATGCATTGGGTAAAGATTTTATATCTCATGAGATAGACATGGCTGGAATGGTAGGTTATACCGGTTCAGTGAAACAGGACTGAAACGAGGATTACTCGATTCAGAAAGGGACTTTGTCCACTAAGATAGTCTTGGCAATGAGTCTTGACTAACAAGAAATGATTCTCTATGATTATGTGTGTATGCCACAATGAGTAATGTTTTATGTTATGATTTCATTTCACTACTATGATTTATCCCATGTTATGAAATTATGCTCTCTTTTGCAGGTTAAGATTTCCAAAAAAGTTATGTTCTTATGAAAATTATGTGATTGATATTTCTTTTGTTTACCCTTACTGAGCATTTGAGCTCACCCTTTTATGTTTTCTTTTCCCCAGGATATAAAGAAAGGTTTTAGGTAAAAAAAAAAGGGATGACCTTTATGGGAGATATTGAAGAACTCTCACCACGATTAGAAGATTACGTTCCGAGTTTCCAAAGACACTAAACTATTACGATCCTTTAGTGTGTGTTTTTGTTATGTACTAAGTATTCCGCAAATGTAATGTAATGTCCATGTACGTCAGGCTTCGGGTCTATACAGTTGGTATCAGAGGAAAGGTTTAGTCAACCTTTGGAAACTAGGATGCGAAAACGTTAGTGAGATCCCTAGAGATATTTCTAAGGTATGTCTAGGGATGTCCCTAGGGATAAGTATACGTATAGGTTATAGTAATAGAATTACGCTAACGATCATAGAATTAAACTTAAGATGTTGGATATTGAAGGTACTCCCCCTTTATTATGTTGTTTTCCCTATCATGATTTTTTCCTCTCACACTATTCTTTTTGGGTTTTAGACGATGGCTGGAACCCGAAGGAACCGTGTTGATCAATGCAATGGACAATGCAATGATTGCCCTCCTGAACAAACAAATGTTATGGGAGATGGAGTGCAAAATCTTATTGCTATACTTACACAAGCTATGAATCATTCTGGACTTCCAAATGAGCAGAGAAGGGAACACTATTCTATTGAGTCCTTCATGAGGCAACGTCCACCTTCTTTCAGTGGGTCTTCTGATCCACTTGTGGCTGAACAATGGATCAGTACTACTGAAAAGATATTTTCAGTTCTTCAATGTTCTGATCATGATAAAGTCATCTTAGCAGTATATCGTTTGGAAGGTGAAGCTGATCAATGGTGGAATCTTATCAAGAATACGAGGCCAAGAGATGAAATTGAGTCCATGGAATGGGACGAGTTCAAGAACTTGTTTTTCAGTAAGTACTTCCCTCGTATTCTTCGAACAAAGATGGAGAAAGAGTTTCTTGAACTGAAGCAAAGGGATGATGAATCTGTTGGTACCTATGAAGAAAATTTTACAAGACTTGCAAGGTATGCTTCTGGAATTATCATCCAACCTGAAAGTAAAGTTGATCGATTTTTCAGTGGCTTAAAACCAAGTCTTCGAAGGGCATTATCTATAAGAGACTTCAGTAGCTATGAAGAAATTGTGCGTTGTGCTATCAAGGTAGAAATGGAAGTTGGTGTTACATATCCATCTCATGGTTTTGACAAGAAACGAAAGATGGAGTTCAAGGAGAAATCCCAGAATAATGGTGAAAAGAAGATGAATGTTTCCTTATGCACAAAGTGTGGAAAGAAGCATGGTGGAGATTGTCTTAAAGGGACTAGAAAATGTTTTAAGTGTGGAAAAGAAGGTCATCGAGCAGCTGAGTGTCGAAGTAATGGAAAAAGGTTTTCTAATGATGTGAATAAAGCAAACACTGCAGAGAACGCACTACCAACACTTCAATGCTTCAAGGGCAAAGAAATGGGGCATTATGCTAATAATTGCCCTAATCCAAGGGTTAGTGATGATCAACATGAGCAACCACTTAAGGCAAAGGACAAAGGGAAGTCACATGCGATCACTATTGGCGATGTTGAATATGACAATGATGTGGTGGAATGATTAAGTGTTTATGTAATGGGATTCCAAAATAATGTTTTATCATGGAGTATTGGAATATTTATGTATTGGTCTAATGTGGTATTCAACGTGATTGAGATATTATGCGCATAATGAAGGGAAAATGAGAAAATTAATTGTTTAACAGTATTCATGAGCTCATGATTGATATAAGTACTAAGTGTTATCATGGTTTGAGTATAAATAATTTTGAGGATTTTGGTATGTGTAAAGTGTTAACTTTTAACTGCATTCAAGTTTTCACTAAGGTTCAATGGGTATTCAAGAGTATACATGATTAAGGACTTTGAATGTTTGGAATGTGACCAACAAGACATATCTTATGGGGATCAACGATGGTATTAAATCTCTGGTAATCATTTTCACTATGTTATGAGAGTGGACTGCAGTATTATGGATAAGCCTAAAGATTAGAATGGATTATGTTGGACATAAGTTAGTATTGTTTAAGGATAGAAGTTTTTTCGATATTATTGATGGGATGTTATAGTAATATAGTTTTATAAAAAGGACAACCTGCAGGACGGGCGACAGCCCATCGCTTCGGACAAGGCTGTGAGAATCGAACCCACAACCGAAGTGCGACTGGCCTTTATCTCCTACCACTGACCTACAGGAAGTCCCTGTTTAGTAGAAACTAGTTTTATTATATTAAGTAGTATGATATATGAAGTATAAAGTCCATTTTAGGAACCATATATGATTAATCTCACTATAGATCGATTTGTGCATATAATTTTTGCTAACCTTTTGTTTGAGACAGATGGAATGACCCGTCATTCTATCACATGATCTGCTAATACTTCACGAATAACAAATTCAACTTCATTTATTTAAGAGATGAAGTGGAAATTGTTCAAGGCACGAACAACAGTGATATTGTACCAAAATAAAGTAAGTATTTATTCTAATTCAAATTTTCAACTTTAGGGGAAATGATCTTGAAAACCAAAAATGTTGTCCTAGTGATCTTATACCTGATGAATCAGATGGTACCTTAGATCGTCACAAATTTATGATTTGTGATTACTGGCTTTTCCATAGCCATGTTCTCTACCACTCTCCATCAGAACATGATGGTTAGATTTCTCTTCCATATCCATATTTTCACCTATGTGGAAACCCAATGATTAGTTTATTTGGGTAATCGTTACATTTCATACTTTAGTTTTTAAAAGCCAAGTTTTGGTATTCCCTTTTACGATGTGGGTTTCTATTAAAGAAACTTTCGAATAGTAAACCATTTATAACCTCGATGAATTTCGAGGGCGAAATTCATTTTAAGGTGGGTAGAATGTAACAGCCCAAGATTTTATAAAAAAATATTCTTTTTAATTTTATTAAAGTCTTGTGTTGTACGCTACACCAAAAGGAGCTTGCACAACACACATCCTTGACTTGCCTTGCATTACACGCAATCACAACCTTCCTCGATAGCGTGTGTAATACGCAATACCGAGTTTCACTAAACAACGATATGCTATTAAAATATTATTCAAACTAGCCGTTATAAATAGTAATAACCACTTTTTAAAACTCTGTAAATCTTATTTTTCAAAATGAACTTCATTTTTGGATTCGGAGTATCGAATTTAGCCTAAGGTGAAATTTTGGTACTTTTCGGATAACTTTCATATTCTGATGAATAGTGAAAATTACTAAATTTTAATTAAAAACAACTTTTTTAATCGAAATAATTAATAGTGATAAATTATTAATTTGAGTGGTTTTAAAGTATATTTAGAATATATTTTTACAATTTAATACAATGTTGGTCATTTGTTGTAATTTCACATTTAAACCAGACATAATCAAGTGTCAATCTTTTGATATATATTGTTTCCTAAAAACACGCTATTTATTTTAACAGCGGGATTTAATTATAAAATTAATTAATGCAGCTTCTATGTTATGAATTTGGTAAAATAGATTTCATTTTTGAATTCGGAATATGAAATATAGCTTAGGATGAAATTTTGGCATTGTTCTGAAAAACATCAATTTTTGATGAATAGTGAAACTACTAAGTGGTAGTTAAAAAAACTGAATTTTTAATAAAACTTAATTTTGCCGCTTCTGTGAATGGAATTTCGAAAATCCGAGAGACACGGTTAATATCAAGGACTAAAATGTGGTTCAATGAGATGAAAATAATTTTTGGTGAATAGTAACTTTTTACTTTTTTTTACCGCGGTTAATAGTAAATAGGGTAACTAAGGGTAAATATGATATTAATATTACCCTAACACATGTCCTAATTCTATTGGACAAGTGTAATTCGACCAAAAACAAACTTAGGAATAAAATATGACCATTTAGGCCCACTTGGATTAGATTAGGACATTTATTATTAATTTATTTAAAGAAGGGTTAAAATAGTTAAAATCAAAGTTTAATAAGTAAATCATTTTTAATATAGGGTTATACATAAGATAAATTCGATTGTAAATATTCATTAGAAAGCTAAAACGATTTCCTACATGATGGTATTTTATTTGTAATTTTTAGACATCAAATAATATAATTTATTTATGACACAAAAATGATGCAGTAATTATCTTATTAATGAAATATTGACATAATTGATAATATAAATACCAAAATAAATGTAATTTAAGACTTTTTATGAATTCAACTAATTTTCTAGGTTACTATGATATATTAGTGTTGATTTAATCAACTTGGTTCGAACATATAATTCTGTTATGACTTTCACAAAAATCATATATCAAATAGTGTCAAAATTGACACAAAATAGTTTTTAAATCAAATATTATATTATTAATTGTTATTTTATTCTTAAAAATCTAAGGTTCGGCCAAATGACTTAGATAAAGATATATGTATTAATAATATACAATTTGGGGTTCGTTTGGCATGTTATAGTAAGTGTATTAACCATATAGTGAAAGAAAACAAAAAGACACGGTAAATGTTAAATTATTTAACTTAGAGTTAAATCTAATTGATAAGGTTAAAATAATATCCTAAACTTGTCTAAATTCTATTGGTTGATAGGATTTCGACCCATCCCCACTTTAGCTTCGAAATAAGACCCTTTGGAACCATTATAAACCGATTTTGACTTTAATATAAAATAATATTTTGAGATATTCCTAAGGTGCCCCTCTCCTCCCCTATAAAAGGACACCTCCTCCCCCTCCTCCTCACACCAATTTGAGCACTCAAGCTCGGCCAAACCCTGACAAAATCTCTTCTCCACTTCCCTATCAACATCCTAGAGGTTCTGGTCTTCCTCAAAGACCAATTCTAGTGCCCTAAGAAGAGGTCTCAAAGAGGCACTTCAAAGAAGAGGTAATTACCGTTACCAATTCTTTCATCTTTATTTCTTCTTCCACTTCTTCTTCTTAGGTTGTTTCATTATGAAGTAATAACATCAGTATCACTCATATACTGATATGTTATTATAAGTATGAAACAACCCTATTTCACCATCTATCCATCATACGGAAAAAGAAATCACCGCGCGTGCGTACGTACGGAATACCGTCTCCACGCCGTGGTGTAATCTATTTTCCACCACCACCTTACATGGATGGGTATAATGGTGTAAAGAATAACTATACATAGTTATTACAACATCATATTGATTATGATATATTGTATAATCCACTCCACTCCAATTCAATATTTATAGAAATGATATCATCGCTCGTGCGTACGTACGGACTACCGTCTCCACGACGCGATGAGATTCATTCTCCATATTAACCATTTAAGAATGATTATAAAGTATATATAAGAAATAATAATGAAATATATGACATTATAAATCTACTGGATTTATGTATATATATACATATGTATGTCATCTACTTACTTCCATTTCAAGACAATAAGGAAAGGAAAACAACGTTCATGCGTACGTACGGACTACCGTCTCCATGAACGGTGTTTTTCATTTTATTTATCTACCTATTATATATATATATATATACTGAATATATATGATATATAAATCATATTTTATATTCTGGAAGTAATTAAATCATGATATAAGTAATAATGATGTCAAGAACAACAAGTCAAAACACCTAAGATAAATGAAACGATTTTACCCAAAACGCTTCTTTAACATGGAATTTACAAAAGAACGGGTAATATAATGTCATAAGTGAACCATATATGATATCATAACAATGAATATAATTCTGTAATAAGTCAATGACATGATTTAAATCATTATACAGGAGGTTCGGACACTTACAAAGCAAGTCGGACCTAAGGTAAGGGAAATATCACAATCTCATTTTTATCCGAGATTGTTTGTACTTTGAAATTTACTGGGGTATATTTTATCATCCACATCCATGTTTCCTCAATATGTAATGTTATTTACAACAACCTACAATTGTTTAAATCCAATTTTACCCTTCGGTGAGTTTTTAGTAAATGATATGAAAGGAATCTTTTGTCATTTTTCGTACGAGGTACTTTTTGACTTTTCCGACAAAAGTACGAAGAATGTTTTTTTTAACTTATACGGCACGAACGGATTTCTACTGTTTTATGAAGCCTTATTTTCATGAAGCTTCCTCTAAAAGATTTTATGACTATTTTCAATAAAATATCTTTCTTTTAAAATTGCATGATGTTTTGTGAAAAGAAATTGATTTTGAAGAAGAAAGGATATTTTCCTCAAGAATTCAATTCAAGTGTTTTATCAAAATTATTTTCCATCTATGATAATAAAGAGTTCTATTTATATCCATATTTTTACATTGATTTGACTATGTTGTGATGGAGTTATGTTTATGAATTCCTTTATCTTATATGAATGGTTTTATGATGTCATGTTGTTTAAGAATCCCATTTTTATTACATGGGTTATGCAATGATGTATGATTTATGATTTTGTGGCACACATAAGAAAGGATTCATTAAGAGATGGGTGGTACCTATATCTCCCTCCAATGCATTGGGTAAAGATTTTATATCTCATGAGATAGACATGGCTGGAATGGTAGGTTATACCGGTTCAGTGAAACAGGACTGAAACGAGGATTACTCGATTCAGAAAGGGACTTTGTCCACTAAGATAGTCTTGGCAATGAGTCTTGACTAACAAGAAATGATTCTCTATGATTATGTGTGTATGCCACAATGAGTAATGTTTTAAGTTATGATTTCATTTCACTACTATGATTTATCCCATGTTATGAAATTATGCTCTCTTTTGCAGGTTAAGATTTCCAAAAAAGTTATGTTCTTATGAAAATTATGTGATTGATATTTCTTTTGTTTACCCTTACTGAGCATTTGAGCTCACCCTTTTATGTTTTCTTTTCCCCAGGATATAAAGAAAGGTTTTAGGTAAAAAAAAAGGGATGACCTTTATGGGAGATATTGAAGAACTCTCACCACGATTAGAAGATTACGTTCCGAGTTTCCAAAGACACTAAACTATTACGATCCTTTAGTGTGTGTTTTTGTTATGTACTAAGTATTCCGCAAATGTAATGTAATGTCCATGTACGTCAGGCTTCGGGTCTCTACAGACAAAGAAGATCGAACAAGGTCAAAACCACGTTTATCCCTCATGGCATGGGATTGGAAAACCCAAAATTACCTCAGGAAGGATTTGAGTCATGCAATGGAGACATATATATCCTGTTGAATAAGAAATAGTTTTGTTCCCTCCTTAAAACTGTCTTCTTAATGAATTAATCAATTTTTATCCTTTATTTATGTCATGTAATTAATTAAGAACACATATGTCAAAGAAGGCATTTCAACTATATTAATATTTAATTTGGGATCATTACCCGATGTAAACTACATTTATAGTTTGTAAAACATTCATTACCTTCGAGAAACTCAGAAAATCAAATGGGAGGAGAATACAAAATTTTTAACCCCATTACATGGCATGTAATTTCCCAAAAATAAAGAAAAAAATACAGACTCTACTTCAAAACCCCCCAAAATGGAAAACCAATAAAAAAGTGACATGGAATATTTTATCGATGGTAAAAGGGTGTTACACATAATACGATAACACTGAGTGAAGTAAATTTTAATATATATGTAGACTTTACCTCAAGATATATACTTAATGTTGATACTGACTCTATTTCGTTAAAAAAATTAATATGACATTATTTAATAAATGAAATTAATAAATTTATAATAAAAATTGATATTAGTATTGTAAACATTTCTATATCCTCATGGAAAGTCCTATAAAATGTGATGGGGATGTTGTGTGATAACTCTAGGAGAGGTTCATTAAAAAGGATCCCAACACCATATATAAAGAATAACCAAACATCCTACAATCTTAAATTCCTCCACCCAACATATTATATGGGGGCATTAATAACTATATGATAATACATTGAAACCAAAATTATATATACTTTTAATTTCCATCTCCTAGCGTAATTGTAATTTCATAATTTTTGTTAATGTGGTGGATTAGTAAATATACAAATTTCATCCAATTAGCTTCATAATATATGTATATTTGTGTGTGGAATTAGCATCAAGTCATCAATATCATCAAGAATAACTGAAAAGAAACATCATTCAATTCCATGGAAAATTTGGAACAATGTAATACATGTAGTTTACTGAAAATGTTGATTCTATGAAAATGGTGTACCACCTCACAATAGTTTAAAAACATATCACTCATAAACTTCAACAAATAGATATGAAGAACCATATTATAGGCCATATAATCTAGATTACTTTTCTTATTCCCCTCAGGGGGATGGAATGCAAATCTCTAGTTCCCATCTCCCAACCATTGAAAAATAATATAATTGTCAATAGTCTTGAAGTCACATATATGGAATACATAAAATCCGTCAGATATATGGTGTGGAAAAAACGATTCTGGAGGTCAGTCATGGTGAAAATTATATTATAATTGAACTATTATATTTTGAAGAGGTAATGTGACACATGACAGTTCTCAGTAGTTAAGATATCATCCTCTTTCTATATCTACTCAATGCAATATATTGGTTTATAGAGTTTAGTTTTCAAGACATATTAAATTATACATATAAACTAAATATATTCAAAAGAATATATTTTTCAGTAATAAAAAATAAATGTATATGATGTCTCTATTTCCAGTAAAATCAAATATACTATTTTTAAAACTTTTACAACAGTTGTTATCGTACATCAATCATGTGGATTGTATCATAATTTCCATATATTTATAGGTTAAAATTTATATCTATGACATTATTAGATACATAATGAAACCAACCATGTAGGCTCACATTCACTAGAACTATCCATATAATTTTGAATAAGGGATCACATTATCCATCCACTTTGTCACACCATACTAAATTTTAGTATCTGTTTATGTTTTTTAACAAAAACAATCTACATATTAACATTCATCTACATGCATTCATAGATAACAATAAATTTTTTTATACTATGTAGTCTATACACAAGATATATAAACTACACTCTAGATATGTTAATTTTAGTACATGACTTTATCACTTGTGAATTAGGATAATATATTCATTGGACGTTACATTGACATCATATTGTTCTTCCAATATAATGAAAAGAACAAAACCTGTATTTCCCTTAGAGGGATCATGAATCTATATGAAATAAATCATATGAATAGAATGTTTAAAAGAAAAACACATTATTTGGAATCCTCTAATGAAATTATATCCCTCATTCACTAAATTTTTTGATAATATCACATTCCTCTATTAGGACTATTTTTTACCCCTTTTCTTATTTTCTCCAAATAATTCACTGTTAAATAGAGGGTTTCAGGAACTAAAAAATAAATTTAAATTTGAAAATGTATATTTTAAATATGGGTATTTTAGTTAATAGTCAGTACGTATATCACCTACTATGTGTCTAGTAAATTAGACCCTCTATAAAACTCTAGTCTAAGACATGAAAGTGGCTTCAAAGTTCCACGAAAGAGGTCATATGTGTTTCCATAAAAAAATAATTCTTACATTAAATAAATATAATGAAATTATTATTTAAATTATGGATTCTAATTACCCTATAATCTAAAATTTGTAACATTTTTTTATGTCTAGCTTTCAAACACCCTTGTAAACTCCATTAATTCATTTTGTGATGTTAGTTGTCATATCCTTATAACTCTTCCCCATTTCATGTGCTAGAAAATATTTATCATTTAATCTTACAGTATTTAGTCATATCATTTTATATTACATCTACCAGTACCATTGAAACAATCCATCCACTATTCTCATGGTGCATATTATATCAAATGTGATATTTTATAAAAACAAATTAATATAGTATTATAATAATTTTTATTACAAAAATATAATAAAAACCATTATTTATGAATTATTTCCTCATGGACTCAACCTTGACCTTGTTTTTCCCTTGGATTAAATATTTCTAATGAAATATCTATTATATGAATGAGGTGGTGTGGCTGAAAGTCCTAGATCCTTTAATTTCTCCTCGATTTCTTCATACTGATCAGGAACCAAAAAAATTCATTCCACATCCATCATAAAATTTTGAGAGAAATCTATGAATAAGTCCTTGATAACATGTTCCCATTCATAATAATATAAAATTACAATGGTACATGTGAATTAGTTTCATCATATGTTGTCAAAATAAGTAAATTTCTAGTATAAAATCCTCATATAAATGTTCAATCAATTTCAATAAAATTCACACTATTTCTAAAACAGATTCCATAAAGTAAGACTATCTAAAATAATTTACCAACCCCTTCTGTGAAATGATCAATTACATTATATTGGATAAAAAATTAAATAGTATATACGCATTATAAAAACAACATTTGTTTCTTCAAAATTCATTACAATTTCTATAAAACATGACAAGATACACCATAGTAAATATTATATTTAACAAAAGTGTTTTGTTATGTGATCCATGAATTTCACTATGAAATATCATTCCCAAAAATAAATTTGATTATATCCACCATACAAACTACTAGACTCTATTAACTTATTTTTAATCTTTGATTAATAATGGTAAAAATTTAAATTTCATTTTTCTTCACGTGATCCCATTATAGTCCTGTGATCTCAATGGTTTTTATTGTAAATCTAATGATGTAATTATAATGTAAATTTTTATCTTGTATATATCAAAAAACACATAGCTTTAGAAATCATAGCTTTCAAAGTGAATTATATAACGATCTAATTTTTAATCTTCTATGATATAAAATGAAGGTTTTTTATGATTTTTTTATAATATTCTTTATCCTGTATTTTCTACCAAAATACATTACAATATACAAATTTTTTTCCCTATAATTAATTTATTCCACTAATAATTCCAAGACAATCTGTACTAGGAGTAATAATTGGATAATAAAATTGTGGAAGGAATTTCACACTTTTTGTAAAAAATTATGATATTGGTGGAGGATGATTCGATTTTCTTTGATGTAAAGGGGAGGGATTAGAATATACATAAGTATTATATTTTTATTCTACATGAACACACTAATCTTCGTTTTATAATTTTCATAATCTTTAAAATTCCTCTCCATCAAATATACAGCATATATAGGTCCATATTTTAAAAATATACATTCACTAAAAGATGTTATAAAATAATGATATGTAATTATATCATTAATATGTTATGGGAAAACATTAAATTCATACGAATGTTCTTCCATAGTATATATTGTTATATACACCTCCATTAATTGATTATTGGATAGGTTCATACCCTATGGTGATATTTTTCCTAATCTACAACATTTCTAATTTCTAAGGGATTATTATATAATGTATCATTACATTCACTAAGTCCTTACAAAAGGAACAATATCACATGTTAACTATTAGTTATAAACATCAATGAATTTATCACTGAATGGATTCTAAAGTGCTGAAGAATTAAAAATCCTTCTTGTTGTCCACAATAAATATCTCCTTTTTCAGTTTTAATTATTTGACAATAAATATTTTAAGACAAGTTTTAATCTATTATATATCTTATTATTAGTTATATCTAATCATTTAAAATAATCTTATTTTGTAATTTTAAAAATATTTATTTTACTAGTGAATCTTTGGGCTAATAATATGTGTAAATATTATTTATTGTGATTCTTGTGGACTTTACATTAGATATTTCATCAATGATGCCCATGAACCTCAATTATTGTTCCTAATGAGAATTTAAATCTCTCAAATCATTTCACCTAATATTGTCAAACTAGGGTTGATGATAGGTCCACTAGTTGTGTGCCAAGTGAAGATTGATTCAATACATATCAAACATTTTCCCAGGAACATTCCCAATAGGTGGGTTCATACCAAAGAATGAATCCACATAATTATATCCAGATAGCGATATAATTACTATGAAACAATAGATTCATTACATTAACATTTTTAGGATATTTTACTAATTTAAGCCTTATCCCAATGGTTTTTTACTATGGATTACTACTATTTATTCCTTTAAGTGATTAAATTTTTACACAATACAAGAATTAACAACCATACATTTTTATATATGATTATTCGATAAATTTTACAAAAAAAACATAATAATAATATAATCTAAAATTAAAATGGTGAAATTTAATAACATTATACATGAAATTCAATAATAAAAAATTTCACATTATCAAATAAAACATTATAAATATAATTTCTTCATTAAAATGATAATTAGAAATAAAAATTTTGAAACAATTAATTTAATATTTATAAATTATTATATCATATTTTAATAAATCATTAAATATATAAAAATTAACCGTTCAATTAAATATTATATATGATATTTATCCATTCATGAAATATTATTATCTCTTATTAAAACATATTACATTTTTTAATAATATAAATTGAATCTTATAAAATAAAAAGATAAATATTCCTAATTAATATTAAACAATAATTATACTTATTTTCATAAAAATTAAAAATTAATAATTTTAGAATTCATATTAAAAAACGTAATAAAAATAATGAAACTATGTTACCATTATTAAAAAATATTAGAATATGTAATAATAAATAAAATTAAAGACATTTTTTTAATAATTATAATAATTAAATATGAAATTATTTAATATTATAGTATTAATCCTGAAACATAGTATAATTTCAAATAAAAAATGTTACAGTTTAGTAGAAATTTATATTAATAATTAAATACAAATCCTCACATTAAATAGACTACCTAATATAAAACATATGATATTGAAATAAAAATTATGTACAAATAATGAAAAAATAAATATAATAAAATGTCAAAATTATAAAATTGAATCACTAAATAATATTTTTGAAAAAATATTCACTTTTAGGGTGAGTTTGAATAAATGAGGTGTGTTTCATGTATAAAGTGAAAGAAATTTGGGAGCCAATTTTCTAGGTGGGTATCATGGAAACCCATCTGAATTGGCACTCCCCTTAGTGTCTTCTAAATAATTGTCCAATTTATTTAGAAATATCATTTTGAATCTATATTGTGGAACACTAATTAATGTGGTTCCCCACTAGATTGGCAGATTAATTAATTGTTATTTTCATGATTTGTGTTGAAAGAACCAATTCATTTAGATCCTTAAGAACATATATTTGTAAATAAATGCTACATAGAGCCAAAAATATTTCCTATTATTTTAATAATGATTTTTTGGTTATCCCTTAAATTATAAAGTCAATAATGTTCATCCACTTTTCTTATGAATCATCACCAATTTATAATGAATTCCGCCCAAGTAATATGGATTTAATATAAAAAGAATTAAAATTCCATAAAGTAATATACTATGAATTTGGAAATTATTTTGTGATTAAATTCTATTTTGGAAACATAATTAGAAATATTTAACAGAAAATATTGAATAAATGAAAATAAATCCTATTAATACAATTTATGATTCAATGTTATATAATAATCATTTATTATAAAAATAAAGATCTAAAATATTTCTTCATATTGTTTTTTATGTTATTATTTTGATAAATAAATTATAAAAAATAAATATTGATGTTATGATATAGATAGAAATGTTCTCTAAATGGGAAATATGGCTGACTATGGATAGAAATATTCATTAATAAAACCTATGGTGATCAAATGAATGAAGATACGATAATTAGGTCCACTTGTTTTTTATAAATCTAAAGAAAATAAGATACATAAAAATTAAGAGGAAGATGATCATTATTGAAGGAAGTTTTTATTGAATATCTTGATCAATATAATTCAACTTTATATTTTATGTGTGTGGTTTAAGTATTGTGTCTGATGTAATATTTTTAAGAAGTTCAAAAATATATTTTTAAATCTTATTGTATTAATTGATAATAATTCTATTAAAAAAATGATGTCTCGTAACACCAACTAATCATCAAGAACTAGTCACACGTAAGGATTTGGTTAAACATTTAAATCATGAGGTTCATGGTTTTTACTACGTAACTTTTTTATCAAAATTTTTATTTTCTAAAACCATTATATTATTAAAAATTATTGAATGTCAATTATTAAATGGGGAGATGTTTGAATTATATAATAGAAAATTATTTTAAGATCCTCATGAGTTAACAAATATTTATATATAGACTATCTCTTGTCATGTTGTTTTTCTAAGAGGGTTATTGGGGGTTTTATAGGTGTTTCCAATTAGGGTGGTTGGATCTATGGTTTATGTGGTGTTTCAAAAGTGGTGAATATAATAGGTAAACACAAGACAAAGGATTGAATTTTTTGATCAAGTGTTATTATCATATATTTATTTGTCATTATTCATGTAATGATGAGTGGGTATATATATTAGTTTAGTAGAATATTAATTTTCTTTATAGTTTTTTCAGGGGTCTTCAATGTAGGCATCACTTAGAATATATGTAGTATAGATGATTTCAATAGATATGTGTGAGTACCCTAATAGTGATAATTATAGTTTTCATCACCCAAATCCTTTCATATAAATTATCTGATATTAGGATAAGTTTCATTTATTTAATCATAGTTATTTGTTACATCATTTATTCAATGTGGATAATTCTTACAATGTTTTAAAAAGAAATAAGAAATATGTGTGATAATTAAAATTTAGTATTAAATGTTAACTAATATCCTTTATATTTGTAAAATATGAATACATATAAAACATTAACATCCTTAATAATTTTGTAATTTTTTAAATTATCATATTAGAAGTTGTGGGGGGAAATAAAATAATAATGGTGTTAGAAATATTCTAAAGAACCTGAGAATAAATTAAAAAATAAAATTCCTAATCATATATGATCAAGACCATGGGACATTAAATTTTATAAAATTATACTAAATAATATGGAAAATTGAATAATAAAAAGATTCCATAATAATAGGACAACATAAGTATATTAATAGATCAAAATGTTCCTCCAAAATGTTTGGAAAATTGTGGAGTAAAAATATCTAAACAATGAACAAATAAATTTAATAGTTTAGGTTTGACATCAAATCACCCATAAGTGTATATGGATAAGAATTTATTACACCCAAAATCTCATGATTCATTTCTGATAAAATAAACACCCATGAGACTAGCCAATAGATCTAATGCATGAGATAATCTCTATCTCTTAGTAACTCAAGATATCAATAAAATAAAATCCACAATGACACCACATATAAATATTGTATGTCATGTGAAGAAACCAATTATAGAAATTCTATACACATATAGATTACTCCAAAATTCGTAAGAAAATGTGGAACCACAGATGAAGAGGAGAATATTTATAGTGAGTAAAATCTACTAGAGAACCAACCGAAAGTGCACATGACATCATTTACAATGTTGGGAATCCAAACCATCAAACATTCTCTGCATGGATCAGGTAAAAAAATGTTAATTCAATGAAACCATGGGTAAAGTGAATTTTTTATCTCATTGGTACTCCAAAATAATGGAAATGTGAAGATAGATCATTTTCATGGTCAATTTTGAGCTCCCCTGCATCAATGAAGGATATCAGAATGAGTGCACATGGATAGATTCAATGTAGGATAAGGTGAGAACGATGTTCTCAAGAGAATCAATATGGTTATTGATGAGATCCCCACCGGGATCAGTTTTACAAAAGAGATATCTCAACTATGTGGAATTTGGTAGGGAACACAAGCCATATATCATATCAATTGAATATTCCTAATAAACACTTATTTATAAGATTTATGATATTGACTAATTATAATAATTATTATAATTTAAGTATAGTGGAACTAAGGGGAATTTAATGGGGGTCATAAAATAGAGAAACACTATGTGTAGTTAGAATTTAATAAATGAATAGAAATCAGAATTTTTTTAAATAAATTAAATTAAATTAAAAAAATTATTTCTCCCATTAGGTTTGTAAAAAAATTAATAAATCCAAAGATATGATTTTTAATGTCTCTTTATATTGTTGTATAAAAATTTTAAATGAATATAAATGAAATTAATATCAAATATATATTTTGAATTAGGGAAATGATGATTTGTTTAAAAAAATAACTAACTTTGAAAATTATAACTTTCCAAATCACCCATATTTTGGGAATGTTTATAAACAATAGTGGGAATGAAATAAATAACTCTATATTTGTATCCCTATAATTTCAGTCACAAAATTTGTGATCACCAAACCAATTAATTAAATTTCATACACATTTTTTTAATTTTTGTTCTAAAACTACCTTTCCAAATAAACAATAAGTTCCTTGAGGTATCTTACATAATAGACATATAACTAGTTTTTTCCATTCAAATAGAGAAATTTGGATGAAATGGTGACCACAATCCATGGATTAGTTTTTTCAGGACCTTCCCAAATATGTTTTGGGGATTTTCACATGAAATAGAGGTAATATAATTTATTGACTAATTTTTAGGAGATAATATAATTTATATTCATAATGGACCATGATATGAAATGATTATCTAGATAATGAACGTATTCATTATTTTAACCAATATAATTTTATAATAAATTAGATAATAGTTTGTTGTTTAATATTATTTATCATAATATATGTCATTTTTTAAACAAAAAATCTCTATTTCCTTCTTATGATATAATGCTGGTTTGGTATATAAATAAAGACTAATTATCCCTTAATATTGATCTGAGGCTGAGATACCATTACCATAGAGTGAAAATACAATACAATTTTAATTTTAATTTTTTATATTCCTAAAATACATTAAATAAATATTTATATAACATGGGATAAAATATTACATAAATCATATATAATAGTGTCATGACCCATCCCCTGGGGCCCGTATCTTGACTACCCCAATCCCGCCTTCCATAGGCCAGGGGCTGGTGACTAGCACCAATGGAGTGAATTCCCAAATCTGGGAAGGCGTTGCCTTTAAAAAATTTAACAAACACAACCAGAGTACAAGCGGAAGAAAATACTAAGTTATGTAGTATAATTAGTGTGCTAAAAATAAAAAGGGGCCGGAAATACAGTCCCAACAAAAAGGTACAACTACTACTGAAAAAGATAAACAGATGAAAGGTGAAGCAGCTCCGGGGTCATCCTCTGAGTTCTTACTTAAAGGGTAGGTAAAAATAGCCTCCCTAGTGCTCCACGTCCATCTATCTACTCCGGGTACCATCCAGTCCTCATACGCTCTACCTCGGCCAGATCTGTACGTCGTCTGCATCCAACACAATGAGGTGCAGTCATAGCCTGTGCAGGGGTGAGTATAACGATGCTCAGTAGGGACCCCGAGACCCACAAGGTCTCACAAAATTCAACAAGGATAAACCAAAAAGTATGATTTCAATGGATAACCATAACTTAGGTATATGGCCATACATATACCTATGTTATCAAGTAACCCATCTTAATATTGAGGAAAACACAAAGGGCATTGACTCAACTCAAACTGGGATTTTATTCATGATGTCAAAACCACGACTAATGGAGAAATATTCCTCTATCGAGTATAGTGGTCCTGCCTCTACAACCAAGCACTTACCACTAACCTTGAACTTTTGAAGTACTCCACTTATCGATTACTGTGGGAATGTTGCTACAACCAAGCGCTTCCCACCATGGGTCTGCCGCTACAACCAAGCGCTCCCCCCTCATAGCCTATAGAGATACTCCTTCTATCGATTACCGAGGGTCTTCCACTAAAACCGAGTGATCCTCCGCCTTGGGTCTACTGCTATAACCATGAGCTCTACACTGGGCCATCTGAATCACTCTGAGTCAATCGATCAGTAGTCTTCAAGTCTCAATAAGCTACTAGGTCTTGGAAATCTGCTCGCTCATCACCGGGAGGGTCCGCTCCATGAGCCACATGATGATACCCCAACTATCACGAATTCTCACGAAGAAGTATCACAATGGACGCCATGTCATAGGGGTCTCAATGAAATATAAGGCGCGTCAATCAGACGCGCGGTCTGAGAGATATTGGCATTTTAGTCATGGGGTTCTGGTTGGTTTTGTGTACAAACCAACCCGACCGTAACTCAACTATACCAAAAAACCTCATGGGGGTACTCAAGGGACTGTTTCTCAATGATATTTCAAACGCCACTGATGGTTCATCAAATGGACGTCCGGTCTGAGAGGTACATGTTTTTCCAATCCAGGGGCCTGGTTGGGTATACGCTCATTTCAAACCCAACCTTTTTCCAAAGTCATCCAGAACTCACTTAGAGTATCAAAAAAGGACTGATTATTCGTGAGGGTCCCAGTTCCATAGACGGCGCATCGATCGGACACACGGTCGTGATGTTATTCGCATTTAAGCAAAACGGGCATGGCCCGTAAAAACCGGTGGGCTGGCGGGTTGGCCTGTCCTGGCTCGGCAGGTCTGACCTGGCTAAGGGGTCGGCCTGACCCGATGGGGAATGGTCTAGCCCATGGAAGGCGGCCCGGCTGGGCTAGCATGGCCTGGCCCGCGGGCCGAGCAACATGGAGCAGGGGGGCGTCTTCCCGAATCGGCAGCGCCGAGCAGCGCCGCCCTCTTGCCCAGCCGGCCGAAGCTGGCTGGCTTCTTCAGCGCAAGGGGCCTGCGGCTACAGGCCGTGAATACTCCGCCACGGTGCCAGGTGGCACCGTCACCTCCTCAAAACTGGCCAACCAACGAGCTGACCGATTTGACCGCCGAAGCAGCCCGACCTATGCGGGCTGCGGTTCTCCATAGCGTGGCGCGATGGGGTGCCATGGTTCTCCTATCTGGTCAGCTACGGCTAGCTGGCCCTTCTTCGGTCATGCGGCCCGCTTGCGGGCCATGGTCTCTTCCACCGGCGTGCCACTCGGAGCCACAGTTCTCTAACGGGCCGATGTGAGATCACTGTTGTCGCTGCCGACTACGATCCTCATCGCCAAAACAAACAGAAATTCTTCAGAGGATAATCGGGTTGTGTTTTTTCGGAACACACCCTACACGTTGGGCGTTATCAATTGTCCATAAACAATCACTTGCTTTCATCAACGACATGGGTATAATTTATTCAAATTAAATTATAAAAGCACCCTACCTCATAATTGACGTCACACGTTGACAAGCTGTGGAAGACGAGCTTCGCGGTAGTCGAACATCGCGGAAGATGGCGTCGCATAGAATGGTGTCGTCCCTTCAACGTTGGAGGAAGAGTCGTTGACGTAGGCAACAATTCTAACGAGACGTGTCAAATCCCTTGATTTGGAGGAAGAAGAAGGTAGGGGAAGTGGTGGAGTGTTCTTTTCCCGGAGAGGATGATGTTTTTCATGGATGAATGAAGCACCACTAATTCTCCAAAGGTTCCCCACCAAAATATTTTCTAATGAAAATATTATAATAGACATCGCCAATTTTAAAGAATTGACATAAAAATTAAATAAATTCAAAAGAGAGGTGCCAATTATTTAATAAGGTTATTAATTAAATGGGTTGGCATCATCAATGTTTGGGAGGTGGAGAGGCTCCACCATAATGAGGGTAGGGGTTAATTAATTAAGGGGTGTTTAAGGGAGTTAAGGGGAGATGAAAGGATTAGGGCTCGTGTGGGCCCCACCACACTAAATCCTCTCATGGGAGGTTATGTGGGTGTGGGCCCCAATTCTAACTCCACTTAAGAGGAAATAACTGCAACAAAATAATAACGTTGTGTACCAAAAAGATTATTAATTTATTATGAATTCCTCAAAAAAATAACTTCCAACCAGCATAAAACTCAACTACGGTAAAGGTCCCATTAAGTGAATAACGGCACTACGAGTGCATGGGTGTCCACGATATTCAATTCCAAGCACCATTTCAAAAGATATAAAAACCCACACGTACATTTACTGAACGTACCCAAAAAAACTTCATAAATTGATTCCGGGCACACCGGGCCTCGGAATCCAGTGCCATCCGAAAACACATACTCATAAAATTTCAATGTATTTAAAAAAAATCCTTAAAATTTTCGGGCCTTTACAAACAAAATATTTTTTTCTTCTTTAAAATATTTGTATATTTATTCCATTAAATATGTTAACATGTTTTAAAAATATTATGATATTCCAATAGTGATTCAATAGTCATAAATCATGATGTTTTTTTGGGAACCAACATTTTTAAAGGATGTTGAAAATTTATATCATAACATAGAACGGATGGAATAATTATAATATAGTATTATAGATATGTATTTTTTTACCCCAAAATGTGGTGACGGTTATTTCATTTTAGCCATTGTAGAATGCGTTCAAGATCAAAAGTGTCTATATATTGGTTGATTTTTTTCCATTGCCTCATCCATGATTTCTCATTTATTACATTTCAAATATATTAATTTATTTTTAAGGAAATATAATTCCATTAGATCATGAATTGTGAATTATTACATCTAAATTACTTCATTGGATTTCCTATATTTCTATTTTTAAAACCCAATTTAAGCTAAAAATATGTTCTATTTTGGGATGTGTTATGCGTTAGGCTCATAAATGTAATTTTATATATGTCTATAAGATTGGTTTATTGACCTCAATAATATAAATATAATGATGAATACAATATTACTAATAATCACAATAATTTTTTCTTTATGGTTTATATTTTTTCATTATAAAAATTTCTGAAAGATTTGTTTTTTCATTTATACAACCCCTAAAATGACTAAAAATATTTCTTTGTAGAAATATATAAATATAGAAATAATGATATAGATAATATATCAATGTTCATTAAATGTTGATTTGGAATAATCACTTGCTAAAGGTAAATTTTTGATTTACTTACTCAGTAAGGAGTTTGGATCATAAATTTTATAAGAAGGGGAGGCTGAGTATTAAACGATGTTCCTGATTTTTTAACATTATCTTGATGTAAAATATGATCATTGAAACCTAATAATATCAATGAAATTAATTATATCTCATATATTAGGTTACATTAAGGATTCTCAGATATGATATCATATCCATGTCATGATGGGTGTGGCTCAAGCTTGTGTGGATATTCTAACTATTTGGACCCAAGGAAATCATTAATTATTTTGCATACATGGGAAGCTGTTTATTCTTATATACATGTTATAATCAGGAATGGTGAATTTTAATTCCTATTAATATAAATTCTATCAATATGTTTCAATGATGGTTAAATAAATTTCATCATATCTACATGGTTTAGGTATATAAAATGATATATCTAGATTTGTAGTGTTATGGAATACCTTCAAGTAGGTAATTACAAGACATCAATAAAAATTATATACTCTAAATATAATTCCAATATAAATATCCATGTGATATGAAATTTGAATTTTTATTCTGGAATGATTTTAGAGAAATTCAAGGGGTTGATAAAATGCATATATCATCATTGATAATGACACGAAATTACTGAATTCTCTTCAATATGAGTATGTTCTATTATTAGATGAAAAGGTGAGGATGTTTGTGTTATAGGTTATATATATTCCTTGTCTGGAATTGATAATTGTGTCATATCAATACCGAAGGATTATAAAATTATTCATAAAATTATTCTATTGACTTCTAGGAAATCTTAAAAAACTCACACAACATATAACCATAATGATAATAAGTAGATAAGTATATGATTTATATATTAGAATATATGATTTGGGATTTTTCTATATACAATGGTTAAATCATTGGGGTATCATTTTTAATTTTTTGTTGGTTATTATAACAATATCTATCAAACATTGAACGAGGAGGAACCATTTGCAGAAATAAATAAAAGTCTTTTTTAGAGATATGTAACTGATTATGAATTGTATTATTTAGAAGATTATTGACTATTTAAAATACAATAAAAGAAATCAATAACAACCTACTTTATCTATGATCCATATATAGGCTAATTTAACTGATATCTAATATTTAGTGTTGATGATTATATATTTTAGAATGCATTCTTATGTTTTCTGAATGATATTTATGCTTGGAAAATAATATTATCTAATCGATTCTTGGGGATATTTTATATATTATAACATATTGTTTATGAATATTATATATTAGAACTACCAATTTTTTAAATGATGTTCAAGATATGTTTCATGTACATCACCAGTATAAATACATATATAATCCATACTATGTGATCATTATCGAAAATACTAATCTATATATGGATGTTTCATTTATGGAGAGAAAAATATATACCATGGACAAGTGAGGGAATTTTCATTAATGTAGATATTTCCATACCATGTAATTTTTATTATAGGATAGATTGATTTTGGTGGAGACCTATGGATGATATATTGAGATGAAATCATAATGTCCAGATTTATTCTAAGGTGAATACTTATTAGTCGTCCTGAGAATTAATTGATCGATGAACATGAGGTGGACTGATATTTTCCACTAGTATTTGAATTAAATGAAATTAAATATTTATTATACTTTTTGGAGTGGTTAATTTGGTTCTATAACTATTTATATGATGTTTTTTAATTAATTTTTCAAAATCATAACAGATTTTATGATATATTATATTGTATCGATCATGGTTCAAATCTAATGGGACCAAACAAGAGCATAAAAAACTCATGTGAAAGTCCTCATATTATAAATCCTAAAAAATAATTCTAAATATTAAATATAAGTATAAATAATAGAATAATTAATAATAATATTTATATTGGAAAAAAATTATGATAATAAAATTAAAACTACATTCGAACAGTAAAGAGATAAACATAAAAACATAAATATCCAATTAAAATGATTTAATGAAAATTGATTTATATAGGTGTAATAAATATCACTCATGGTCCAATTATTTACTACACAGGAAAAAGTACACAAAAAACGTGGGAAAATTCAATCATATATGTAAATAGATTCCCTTCCCTACCATTAAGTCCAATTGAGTATCTCAATATCATTAATTTATAATAAGAGCTCTATTTCCCCTACGTGGGTTAAAAATCATAAAATATACTATGGTATCAGGGTTCTTGATCATGGGGTGATTAAAACATAGAAACCCCCTTCAATAATGTCAATAATAATATCAAATTAATATTATACAAGAATGATGCGATATGGTCATAATTAAACAATAAAAAGTTATTAATATAAATATCACATAATGGGAGTAGCATACATAAATCAAGTAGTTATAAGGGTGTATCAAAAGATCACACATAATTACTACTGGGATTAATTTCCCATGTTATAACATATGGGGATGTTATTCTAATAAAATATAACATTCAGTACTAGGGTCGGACATCTAGAAAACAATTTTGGATTAGTAAGGATAGAAACCAAAAAATAAAAATGTGTAAGTGGGAATATTTTCACATAAAAATTGTCCATAATCAATAATAGAGTAGTAAAAAATAATTAACTATCATAATTTTACCCATTTAAAAATGAATTATGCCTATAGGGAAGTGTTTCCTTTTCCATGATCTTTGATACATGGGTGGTCATCACATACTGTCTCATAAGTCACTATGCATATATTAGAATCACTTCACCATCAATGAATTTTTATTATGGGGGGTAGTTTATCCCTCTTCCATGGGTAATAACAGAACTAATATTCATATTATTCCATATCAATATAACATAATATATCCTTAATGTTTTTCCCACCACATAAATTAAAAACTGATTCATGTATTACCATGCTATAGGAATCACAATTTAAAATATATAAACTTCTTTATAAAGGGAATATAACCTCTTCAAAATTGAAAAATAATATTGAGTTGGATAATAATACCACCTTCATAACCACATTCACAATTGAAATAATATGTATCTCCAAAAAAGTAGAAGAACGTTACACTATGTTTTGTATAACATCTAACTAATGATTAAAACTACTCTAGGATGTTCCTCACTCAACCAATCTATATACACATCCCATGTGGATTTTTAATAAACCTATATATCTACAATCCAAATTATAGGGTAACACTCACCCCAAAATTTGTGCATACATGTGATAACTCTATAAGAAAATCCAACGTTTTGTACCAGTAAATCCTCTTTCTTATATATCTTAGTTAAATAAATTAACGTCACAAATAGAGATAATGTCACATATACATGATCCAGATGATCAAAAAAAATTATATACATCTCTATTAGTTCACCGTTATTTTCATAAAATACTTAGTTTATGAATATAGACATTAACAGATATCATAGTGGCGTTATATACTTGGAATGAACACTCAGAAACCAAATAAACCATCCCTTCTATAAATGAAACAAAATTAATATTTTAATTAATATTTCATTAAGTTTAAATTATTTCATAGACCCTTCTATCAAATAATTAATATAAAATAACATAAACTATTGGAAAAATCTTTGGACCACTACCCTCGATCTAGTAGAAACATTTTCATCCTATAACATTAGAATATTTTGATTCAAATAATGGATGCTCAAAAATATTATAAAAACCCAATATTAGTTAACAACCATTGGAGGTGTCTAAAATAGTGGTAAAAACAATGAATATATGGATATATACTTGTATCCTTACCTATGGCCATAGAATATGATAAATAGATCATGAATATGTTTAAAAATAAGGATAAATAAATTTTTATGGGAAGCAGAAAACAAGGAGGGTGGAGACCAATTAAATTATAATTGGGGTAAAGTGGGATACATTATTTATTGAAATTATAGTACTTCAATTATTTAAATTAATATATAAATCACATTATTAGTAGAATATTGCAATATATCCATCGTTTTCTCATTACAACACTCCTTCCAAAGTGAAAATTAAAATATATCCCATTAGTCCTTGATTTAGTGCATTTCTCCTTAGTGGAACTATAAAAATGAAACTAATGAATCAAACATTTATTTTTTTTCATTTCCAACATAGACATAGAACAATGTAACTGATCCCAAGGCTTCACAATGTAGCTTCCCAATTATGGCATGGACAAAACCCCCTCATGAATTCATTCATTTTGGAATGAATGGGTGGAAGTAAGAGTAACCACATGATTCAAAAACACGATCCTAGATATCTCGTTACATTAAAATTAACCATTCTATGTTGTGACCCAGAACCTACAATAGAAGTTTCTTATGGTACATGTATCGAACCACAAATACTGACCCATATCCTCAATAAACTCTTCCATCTTTCAGAATCAATGAAAATTGACATGGTATCAAAAGTATATAAACAAATTTTTATATTGGAATACTTGAGGTGTTAGAAACTCCCAACTGTAGACTGGATTGTTTCATGGATACATTAATAAGTCGCACTGATTAATTACTCTAGCCATTATACTCACATAAAAAGACCCTTTTACAATGTATCATGCTAGTAATTCCTAATATATCACTTTATGAATACTAGATGTAATTTTTCTCAGTGTAGGATCACTTCACTTTCATCCAATACATGAACTATTCATTCATATAATGATGTATAATCCTTCAACTAGATATCATTCACATATATATCATGATAATGTTTGGTTCGGAATCCATTGAACTAAAATACATGGAAAAAATATATGATATTATATATATATATATATAATTAAGCACTAATAGAAAATCAATAATAATATAAATACAATTATCAACTACACATACATGGGATCTATATTCCCCTTTTGTTATATATGATTTTGTGCTGATCATGGTTACACCATTAGGAAAACATGACCACCCTTCTAAAAATCAAGATTAAAATGTCTAAAATATTAAAATGACTAGATTCTAATATATACCATATTTATCCTCTATTAGAACAATTATATATGATCTGATATATCATTAATATGACTCAATATTATAATATAATTCTTTATTTAACCTATCCAAATACATAGGTGATTCAAAATTACTTCCTTTAAAGGCCTTAAAACGAGTTATATAAATAGATACTCAATCTCAAATATCATAGTTAGACTCAACTAATGTCATACGAATCTACCATAAATCACCAAAGTAAATGAAAAATGGTCATAACATGTCTTCTAGAATCAAGATATAGTAACCAAATGACTTATTGTGCTAATCTATAGTTGATAATCAGGTTAGTTTGGAAGAACCCAAAAGAAGAATGACATGAATCGGGAATGTAAAATGATATTCCTAGGTTTACCATAAAACCACACTATATTCTAGATATAAAAACAATGAAAATCAACAAAAAATGATACTCCTCCACATCCATTTAGAGTATTGGGTTTTTTAGATGGAGAAATTTCAAGCATTGATTTAATATTTTTGGCCTGGTTAGCCTGGGAAAATTTTTGCGTCTTCAGAACCTAATTTAAAGATTTTATATGTTCTAATGAAATATTTTTATATTAGGGTTAAGTATCATTAAGATAAATGGTGGTTTTTATGGGTTTGGTGTGCATTGATAATTGAAAACACATTGTTTAGAAACTGATGGAAGATAAATAGAGATATATTTAATAGTACGTACTACAAGGAGAAACCATGTGTAGTGTTGCAACTCTTTTTACAGGATGCTCATGGGATTCCCCAAATTATTAAATCAAGTGTAACAGCCTATACTCTTATCCCTGCATACGTTGCATGTGCACATGGGTGGTGCATGGTATAGCAAAACCGTACAGCCAATCCATGACATCTATTACAAAGGGGTGACCCATTAGATAGTGAGTGTGAAAAATTGGTGCAAGGTTTTATAAACCCTAGGACCCCAACCATGTACCAATATAAAACATATTTAAATTACCATTCCACACATACCTATTTATTTTTATATATAAATTAATTTTCTAACTCAAATATGTGAGTTCCCCCCCCCCCCCCCGTAGCCAGGGAGCTCCCATAATTCCCTCAAACAAGCCTTTGGCTTCCTCCCCTTATCGATTCTCATATTCATGCATAATTGTTGGATAAGGATTACACTCAATAAATACTTCTATCCATTAACTTATTTTCATTTATTGTCACGAAAAATAGAATTCAAAATCCATGTGATATATTTTTCTCTCTATTCATGTTGTTTTTATACATATCTAATTTGTCTCATTTCACATTTATATAGAAGAAGATATCAATGGTAAATAACCTACTAGTATAATGTATGTTGTTAGAATATTTATCCTTAGTTCTATGGATTTTTTTGTGTCCGTTCCTAATTTTGATCCTTGGGTTTTCCGAGTGGGACCCCTAATTAATTAAAACCTAATTTTAATTTGATAACTTCATGTGGAGGGATGCAGTTTGGTATTCCCTAGTTCATATAAATAATTCATGATGGGTATGGTTCATTTATCCACCTATCTATGTTAGGCCGGTTGTGTTTATTTTTTTTAATTAAATTATATTTATATATTTATTTAGTTCAATGTGAATTTGGATAGAATTTCCCAAGTATTGAGGTGATGTTAATCACCTAGACCGAGCTGACATAATCGTCAGGTAGAGAGTATTGAGAGACATAAATGGGGTGGTGTTGAGTGAAACTATGAGGTGAACAACCATTTATTTGAGGTTAAAAAGTAATTATGATGAAATCATGGATCTTAATAGAGGATATGGTGTCCACAATTAAGATTTTTTCACTCATTCATATAGAACATGGTGTTAGATCATGTTTCTATGGTACAAATTATGATTAATACTCACTATTATTGGATGAAGTATCGTTGGATTTATATTCATACTTATATCACATATTATAGGTGGTGTAGACCACTCATTTTTAGTTGAGTCCTCTTTAGATAATCTATCATAAATATGGTATTGATCATTATTTTAAAGGTGATCACCATAGAAAGCCACATAGTTTTTGATGCACCTTCGGGTTATGGTGTTGATACACCTTGTTGGGGGATGAGGCTCACCGTTATACTTGCGGCCATAATAATGGGATTATTAGAGGAAAAATACCTTCATTACTTATGAAAACCTTTATTGAGAAGACTTTTAATTTTAAATTTGAGAAAGGATATCTACATTACTTGGTGTGTCGGGTTGACAAGTCAACGAGGCATTCTAAGTGGATGTATGAGAGACCTAGGCCTTATTGATGGGTAATCCATTTTTAAGTAAACTTATTTATTTATGGAAAAAGTTGTTAGTGGTATACTTATGGGTGGAAGCTGAGTATCCATCATATAAGATACTGTTCAAGTGATGCATGGGTATTAATCCATGGTTCTTCTCCACAACAAATATATAGGTGTATAAAAGTATTGTATGAAATATATTTATTATTGGAATGTATTCAATGATTATTGGAATTGGTAGAAGAAGGTAAACACATCATTGGTTCTATTATGCAAAAGGTAGGAAAGTTAATTATAATATGGTTTTGGGTTTATATTTATTTATATTTTGAATAAACAAGTGTAATTAATGATTTATGAGTGGAACACATTGGTTACTTCCTAATGTATTCATACTAACACCCTACATAGTCCCCTTGGGGAGTGTTTAATAATATTGTATTTTATATTAGGTAATGGATAATGATTGGGAGATGGAAATTATTGATCATAGATGTACATTTTTTTGGGATAAATTGCAGTGAAACAAGTGGTTCCACTGTATCAATTCGGGATTTCCTTTGGAGATCTTGCAGTCATTAAATATTCATATTGTTATGGTTGACCATAGGTGACCCAAATTTTTTATCATTTCGTATGCCATATATTTTCATGTTTCATATGAAAATGGTAATGTTCCTTTGGGTTTGTTATATTTTTACATCTTTCTATTATGCTTCCACTAGTTTTTATTGTCAATTATGTTATTTCTTATCCTTCTTCCAATATGGTATATACATATAGATCATAATAATAATCACCACCTAAGGGTATAGTCTCTATTCTAAAACCTAATAAGACCCTACCTACTAGTCTTGAGACTTTCATGTATGGGGTAGTACACCTAAGGCCTAATGGCCAACTAGGCTAGAGAACTGTTAGGGTGGAAAACCACTTTGGTACATTATAAATTGTCTTAAATTTTGTTTCCTTTCATTTTTATTGTTAATTTTGGTATATGGTATCCCATAGAAAAAGATATTGTAGAAACATGGTAAATATGTCAGGTTTGTGTGCCTCTAGAACCATTTGTGGGGGATAAACCAAGTTACAAAGGGTGGGATATTAATGTTCTGCTTCTCCCTTTTATAGTTTATTTGATTTACACCTCTGGTTTTACACAATGGTGAGATGTTTATCTGTTATTTAATCTAATAACTTGCTTTATATAGAACGAGAGGATTTTTTATCCATCAAGAGAGGCACATATGGTCATATGATGTGTGTTTTTATTGTGATCGAAATTTGGAACATTGAATTTTCTAAGAGGGGTTAGGATGTTTATATTTTAAAAAATGAAACTAAATAGTGTTTTCATATCTAATATTTTTAGTGTAATTCTACTCATCCATCATAGGTATCTAATTATGGATGAGATAGATAGTTGATATATGATTCTAACCCAATCAGGATAAGGGAGGGATTGTTACAGGGGGTGAGTTTTTTAATGTTTTAATCAATATTATAATTATTTTACAATATATCCTTTTGGTGGAAATCTACTCAAACACCCTAGATTTATATACATAATATTTTATGTGGGTCTCTATTAGGAGTAGGATATGGGTCATGATTCAAGATGATACATTATTTTTGTGACTCTTATGGGTAAGAAATGGGATTCAAGGCCTCATATACATTATACATGGCTCTTTTATGAATTGATAAGGGTCTATGAGGAGGGATTTCAAGTGATAAGGTTGCGACAGGGGAGTGTAAGGGTGGTGATATGCACTCCCTATTACAACTTTCACACTCTTCAATATATATAATTTCATTGATATTTGACCATTTAATTTTGTCTCTAGAGTGATGTAACATAGATGGAAATCAATGAAGCATCGTAAGAGTGGTGATATGGTGTCACATGACAGTTTACAAGATGAGTCACCCGTGGGTTGGGATGAGTTCCTTTTAGGATGAATTGATAATGATATGTATGTATAAAATTTAGTACAAGATAAGAATATATAGTGGATTTAGAAATTTGGGTCATCATTAGAGGAATATCTCAGGGTGATCATGGTTTGGGTCATACTGGGTATCGACAGTGGAGCTCCGGATGTAAAGACATCTATTGTGTATTTGACTCATGATTTATAGTCTCAACACCAACCATTAATTCATGGAATGCGAGGACTGAAGGTAGTAGAGAATGAGATTGATCTACTGTAGATGATATTCAATCATCTTGTTATTCCCCAATGTAATTTGGCGATGATAGATACCTATATAATTAGAGGAATTTCACGTTTCTTGTGGGTTGTATAGGTGTAGGATGGAAGATGTGATGGATTAAAATAGAAGGATTTTTTTATGTCAGTTTCTTCAATAAATTATTCCAAGGGATGCTGAGGATTAACATAGACAACGATTTCATGAATCTATAGCATGGAGATGAAACTTTTATGGATTAAGATTGGTATTTCAAATTCCAGTTATGATTAACACATACTATGGTTGGTAAAGACATCACAAGGGTGCGGAATTTCATGGATAATTTATGAAATGATATAAACTGAAATTAAACATCATTAGGATATCATCATTATTTGAGGTGGTGAATTATGTGTTGATAGAAAAATGAAATTTTATTTACCATTATTATTCATATATGATGATGGGATGATGTGATGTTCGTAGTGAGGCTTCAGGTAGAATGCATCGAGGCTATAAGGAGTCACAACAGGGAATTCAGACTAGGGATTCACGTAGACCACCCAATAGAGGGTCTTCAAAAATATTCTTCTAGTATGGAATGCAATGGAATGTTTGTACCCAATGTGATCAGGTTCCAAAGGAGTTTTATAAATTTTTCCATATGGGGAATCAAGAGAGGTTTTACCGGAATCCTTCTATGATACCAAATATTCAAGGACAAGGGTAGAATTAGGGATATAAGGTCAACCCTTGAGTGGTTATTGGAGCCGGTATCTTGGATATAGAAAAACATGTAGGTCAAGGTGGAGATAGAGAGACATGGAAGTGGGTTTAATTGTAAATATTCGGTTCATCTCTTTATGTACATTGGGCATTGCCTAGTTGGACATTTGGACAAGTGAATTCTATTTTGATTATAGGGTCAGAGCTGTTTGAGGTGCTTATGATAGTTAAACAAACATTGTTGTCATGATTGAGTTTTATTATGTTTTATCCTGGCTACTTTTGGTTCAGGAAGTATAATGTTATTTTTTGGACAAATATATTGATTTTAATAGGTTTTCATCAGTTATGATGCATAGAATATATAAATTTACGAGTTCTATTGAAACTATTGTTTATTGTGGGAATTAGTGTAATGTGAGATATGTATAATGTATATTGGAATATTTAATATGATGGTAATATATATATATATATGTGTGTGTGTGTGGGTTTTTTGTTATATTATATTGAGAATCTATCTTGTTTTGGGAGATATTGGAATCAAATGATATATGAGTTTTGATGAGTTATGTTAATGACACAAGTAGGAAATGGGCATCTGATGAGACCATGAACATGATGGGTGTTATGTATGACATGAGGATGAATTAATAACCAGGTGAGACATGTAAAAGATTTAATTTCATTAAGGAATTTTATGTTTAGGTATAGTCCTAGGATCCACCTGATATTTAAAATTTTTGGTCAGAAACTATTGGGTTTGTAAATCTTAATGTGCAGAGAACTTTGTGGGGAGTTGACCTATGTTAGATTAATAGGGGTAGAGCATATTGATTTAAATGATATGTGTACATTCAATTCCATATATAGTTCGATATTAATTGCACAATGATGAAATTTAATAATGTGGGATGCTAAAGCATCCCATATTTTTTAGCTGATTATTTTCCATTCACTTTTTCATTTTTTATCATAGTGAGTGAACCAACATTTTTTTGGAGATTCAGAACCCAAATAAATATGTTTTTCATAACAAAAAAATAATTTTTTCATGATTTTGTGTCTCATTGTGTACTTAAGGTGTTATAAAGATTTTTTTTATTTCTTGGGGTTTGAAAACAAATTTTTTGAATTTTGTGCTACATGTAGAAAATTAGATTTAACTGTGAGGCCTAGATGTGGAAACCATGTTATGTGTTTCTGATAATCTAATATGAAATTCATGGGTTGTGCAATGACTTTCACACCATTCATATTATCATACACTCCTAGTAACACTTGGGCATTAGGGGCACACATTTGGTGCATGTTCATTCCCAACCATGTGACATCATTAAAATGGGAGACTTTTTGTATAGTCAGTCAGAATAGTAAGGACATAGTTATAACAAAAAGAGTGACTTAACCATACCCATCATTAAAAATTGGAAATGTAAACTTTTATCTATCCATTATTTTTATTTTCTTATAATAAATTTCTTACTAACATTCATCAGCTTCTTCCTAGTAGCTACAAATCTCTCCAAATTCCCTCCACATAGGTTTGGTACTCCTCTCCTCATATATGATGTGATTCATGATCTGTTAGTGGTTATTAATTCCACTCAGTAAATACATCAATATTTTTTCTATTTTTTTATTTTATTATATCGCAACATAGAATTCTGAATCACGTAAATCTGATTTTTATTGTATTTTTATAGTGTTTCTGTATATATTGGATTTCTCCTATTTTAGTTTGAGTTTGATGCTAATATAGAATAATAAAACACCTACTAATATATATTTGGGGGTCCATAACATCATCCTTAATTTTAGGAGTGTTTTTTGGTATGTACCTAAATACACAAATTTGGTTTTCAGTGTGAGACCCATTATTAATTAATTCCTACTTTTATTGGGCCAAAATGATGTTAGTTATTCCATTGGGTATGACATAGATTAAATAAATCAAGATATGTTGGTTAAGGGCGTTTTAAACAACTACGAAGGGTATGAAAGTTATTTTTATTTATTTATATAAATTATATATATTAATAGCATCATTTCTATGGGAATGTGATGGCTATGTCTTTATTATTGAAGTGATGTTGAACTCCTAGACTGGGGAGAAAGGATTGGAAGGAAGAGGGCATGGACAATGATATATGGTGCGATGTTGATCACCAGATAGAGGCAACATGGTCATTGGTTTGAGGTGAAGAGTTTTTCAGGATGATGTCATGTATCTTGGGACATGAAATTATGTTATCCATTAGGATTCATAAACATTTTCATAGGAGTATAAGGTTTTTAATGATTCATATTAGGTATTGTTTGTGATTTTCGCTAACTGTTGTATTCAAAAAGTAATTGGATTCATGTGAAAAATGATAATACTCATCTGAGGTGGTTTCAACCAATATTTTTGGTAGATGCCACTTTAGATATTATAGCTTATGATATGGTGTTAAAAATTAGTTTTTATGGAGCTTCACACCATTTAAATCCACATGGATGTTGCTGGAAACTTATGTGATGTTTTTGAGACCATCGGTTGGGGATAAGGCTCACAATTATATTAATGTAAAATGGGACAGGATTAATGTAGGATGGATTTCTTCATGCCTCAAGACGTCATCTGTTGAGCCTTAGTTATTTATTAGTTGGTTGATGGATATCATCGTGCCTTAGGACACCAGGTTTTTGATATGATGGGGACATTGAGAGTAATGGTCTAAGGAACATGGGACTTATTTATGGGCATTCTGTTTGGGTCCTTACTACATGATTGACATAATGAGGTGTTAGTGGAATATTTAGGGGTTGAACCATAGTGTTCACCTGATATGATACATGTCTATAGACTCCAAGTAATTATTCCGTGGTTCCTCACCCATTAAAATATATACATGAATACATGTACAATATTCCATAAATATATTTGTTGGAATGTATTTAGATATTATTGGTGTCAATCGAACCAATTAAACAATCCATTATGGTTGTTTAGAACAATGAATTCAGGAACATTGCAAAATTTTTATGTTTTCCATTTTTATTTATATTATATTATATATACACCATCATAATTAATGTTATAAGATAGGAACATTTCATGATGGCCTACAGAGTTCACACAAAAACCCTACATATACCCCTTATAATACATATAGGATTTATGTCTTTGAGGGTTGGTAAGGGATCATTCTATAGAGCTAGACTTTAGTTGAAATTGAAGTTCCTTTTTAAGGTACTGGTGGTAGTGGACTACATGGTTCCTCAACATTGAGCTGAAGATTCCTTTTAGGATATTCATGCACTATATACGTGTAATAGTATGGTCAGTCACAGGAGACCCATAATCTATAGTTTTTTAAAACCTATCATGGAATATCACAAATATAAATTATTATTGTCTTTTTCAATATTATATTATTGAATCATTCTATTCTGATTTTGCTGGATTATGTCATTTCTTCTGTTGTGTATGGTCATTCTTTCACTATGTTATATACATATGAACCATTACTATTATCACCACAAGAGGTTATATTCTACCTACTATCATTTATTCATACCCTCAATTCATGTAGGCAGCCTTTGGGGTATGGGGAGGTGCACCTAAACCATTATGACCAACTAGACCAGAACACCATTCATGGGTAAAATTGGTTTAATATGATACATTTCCATTGGAGATCACAAAAACCTCATTATGAACTACTTTCTTAAATTATCCCAATTAATCGTGATAATTCAAAGAGAGTGATGATGGTATTTAGTTAACTAATACTCAACCTTAACCACTAATAAGTCAAGTATTATAAAATGAACTCTATTAAGACCCCTTTTTTTCTCAAAACACCAAATATATATATAAGTAATGATACATCTTGGTAATAATTTTTTGAATAACATATCTTGAACCATGTGAATGACCTTAAAAATATTTTTCATTCTAAATGAAACCACAACTCTTTCTTATATATATAGGATCACCTTACAGTCTATGGATAAATATTATGTATACTCAATAATATGTATATTTTGCTTCATGACTTGTGATTTCGAGTGATATATCTAACTCTTCTTCATTAACTATAAGACTGAAGAGGTTATAACCTTTTATGTAAAGGTCTTTTGACCTTGATTTTCTTATTTATAAATGTTCATCAAAACGAACTGGCCTATCATATTCAACTCTCTACATTACATCATATCCACTTTCATGGGAGTCCTTCTACATTAATAATTATACTAAGAATTATTTTTTAGGGGGATACATCGTGGTCCCAAAAATACCAAAAAACCATATATAATAAAAAACTAAACCAGAATCCGTAAAGAAACCAATACTAAGATCAAATCAAGTTTTCCTAGATTATTCTTACGTAGCATCAGTGACCATTTCATTACCTATATCATGGAAAATAATAATTTATTGGGTATAAGTTCCCCTATCCGGTAGTAAGTTAATGTTATAATTCAACGACATATAGTTCCCCTAAAAATATCTAGAAAAAAATGTGCACGAATGATGTGATATTATTATTAGTAAAAAATAGTGGTATTGTATAACAATAATGTCAACCTTGGCTACACCATCAATTTGGGAGTGACCATACATAATTCGGATAGTATTGTGTGTGTCCAAACAAATTTTCTATAATCAAAACTATGCATGAGACATTATGTCATAAATATTTGGGTATGATGTCATCATAACAAGATATATAGTATAAGGGAAATAAATTATGTTTATCATGTTACCGTATTGGGAATAATGTCTATGTGGAAAAAATATAAAAGTTGGAATATTATCCAATATAAATAATCCAACATCAATAATAACATCTTAGTAATAGTATTTCAAATATTCAAAGACTCTCTAGCCACTTCCATGATCAAAATACTATAAATAATCCTTATCCATATGCTTTGATTGTTGTGTGGGTATCACAAACAATACCATGTATATCTATATTTATTCAAGAATCTCATCCCCCTACATTGAAGTGTCACATAATGGAATGTGATTCCCAAACCATGGTAGAAGATAAAATGGGCATATTATCCCTCAACAACACAATACATGGATTCAATGAATTACAACCAATAATGTCCAGAAACAATCCAAGAATTCCATTCCTTTTTGGACAATAATGTAACCTGAAATGTTTTCCCTAGTGATGTATAAACATTATTAAAATTTTCATATCATTCATTTCCTAAGTAGATATCAGAGTTAATTTTCAAATAATCAAATAATCACAACAACATTCACAATTTAGAAAAAATGAATTACTCCACTAAAAAACAAAATAAATTTACATCGAGGATTAAATAAAATTCAAATCACTATGAAAAATAATTTTTTTCAATTATCAAACAATAACAAAATAGAGGGAATAATAATTTTCTAATGGCTGAAATCAGAATTAAAATTTATAAAACATAAAAAATGACACTCAGTTAATTAAGACGTATATATCAGATGTTAGAGATCAATCCAAGGAGATGGTGAAATTATTTTATCTATGGTTTTAAATTAATTTTTTTTTGATTTATTGATTAAATAAATATAAAATAATCATATTAGATTATTAGAACCATTTAGAGAATTGAATAATTAAAATGAAGATGATTAAATAATTGGTTTTCAAATTGTATAGAATGGAATACCATGGTTTTATAATTTAATTGTGTGGGTAAAATTTAATTTTAGAAATTAGGTTGATTGATTCATGATTTCTGTGAGAGTCGAGATGAGGAATATCTAATGATCATGGTATCCCCTCACTGATGAGGCAGTCCTATATCTACTTGAGTCTGATTATTTTGGGTTTCACCGAGTAAAATTTATCTTAATGCTCTCTTTAAAACAGATTCCCTAAAATTTTATAGTGGTCATACCTTTTTTAGGGATGTAAGACGCATAATTATAAGATTCCTTGTAGATTCAATTATAAATAGTAATTATAAAAGGAAATGAAAGGGACCGTATGTTGAGGAATAAATTATGGAAAACCAACTACATGTATAAAATAATGAAAAATCAATACAATGACACATTCCCCATTATATTAAATTTTCCTAGAACATAGATGGTTAATCAACCAATCCTATTTATGAGAGGATAATAGGGAAAAAGAAATGGTATATAATGAATAAAGAATATATAGATGAAACTGGGGAGGTCCCTAGACAACCTAGTTTATCATACCATTTTTTGGACTATAGGGTCCCCCAAGAGTGGAAAGTTGGTTGTCTGTATATTTACTTCATATGTTAATAGGTATTAATGTGGGACATTATGGATTAGTCCAAAGTGTCCACATGTGTGATGAAGGTATTAAAATGGTTCAAAAAATAAATATAGTTAAAATTTGGATACATAGATCCCATCCTTCCTTTCATAGGGACATGTAATTTTAACACACTATGCAAACACAACATTCACTTTTCATTACTTGAAAATAAGAATCACGTTCATTAAATGAACAGGTTCACATAATGTAATAGATATAAGATGTTTAATTCATATTTTCAATTCTAAAATCATTTTCTGTTGTTTCTTTTGTTATGTTCCTGGGAAGGGCATCATAATCATCCCAAAAATATCTGGTGTCAAATCACTACTCTTCATTCATGAAATGATGTTTCTTCTTGGTCATTTTTTAATTTTCTACATTTTCCTTCCATGAAAAAATGAGTTCTTCCATTAAAAAATTAGAATGAATAATAATTAAAAAATAAATATATTAAAACACTATAAAATGCATGAATGAAATATATACATCACACACGCAACATATATACGAATCCTATTTGGAGGTATAGTTATCTTTAATACTTAAATGAAAAAAAGGGAGGAATACAGACCCCATAAACCATAAATAAATATTATTGACTATAAGAGTCTATATGCTTCCATACCAGTTTAGAATCAAGGTCAACTCTCCTTATTACACAAATAACCTTTATAGTTGGAAATACATGGAAAACTTTATCATATATAGGGTCAACACAAAACCAAGGAATACTCTAGTGGTTCCCTCTTCTATTTTTCATCTCAATTGGTTTAGGAACATCACAATCAGTAAAAACCATTTATCTAAAATATAAAAAAAATTGAGTGTAAACAACATTCTAAGAACATCATAATATTCTATCACTAAATGGATGCATAATAGAATTAATATTTTAGTGAGTTACCTATAGAAACAAGAGGGCCTATTAGTAGTAATTCTTAATCATGTTGTAAATAAGTACCCTTATGGAAACCCCCCTTTATTTTCGTGATCCACCAAAGGAATGATGTGTTTTCATGGAAATGTGTATTTCACACATGTATTTATTTTCAAATGGGAAATTTTTATAATTTTACCCACTAAAGCACTTTTTAATCAATTTTATTAAATTTTATTTTATCCACTATTCTAAAAACACAACCCCACACAATTTTGCTTCCCACATTCTCTCTTATCTTATCAAAATATCCATTTATACCTCTAAAATTTAAATCCATTTAAATTAGTGATATATTAATTTCCATAATATGGTAAGATTATTATTTTGGATCATTCTATATTTGGTTGTACCATTATGTCACATCAAATACATTGGAAAAGGCAACTCCTCAAAATAACCTCTACATAGATAGGTGATAATGACTATTGTTTGTGGATCTATACACATAGTGAGTAGAATTCCCTCATTAAAGTATTATCACCTTATAATTATTCAATATCATATAATATATAGTATATAATACATCAAATTATTTGAGTGAAAATATGAAATTATTTATTACATCCCTATAGTGAAATATTAAATACAGTTTCAAAAATACTCCCCAAATTAAATATATCATATCATATAATACAGATGAGTTTAAAAAATGATGAATGTGATAATTTGAATCCATATTAACAATGTCTCTAATGAGTAATTACCATGTCATTGTCATCCCAAAGAATCAATAATCTTCACTTGTTAATCTTTATTATGAACACAATAGTGAATTCAAAAATGTTTTCTTATAAGGATGATATATATATTAATTAGTATAGTAATTCACTATACATAGTTTCCCCTAGTCTAAAAAATTTACTATGTCCATGATAAATTGAAAATTTTCAAACCAATCTACAAACACAATTTCATTATTTTTTATATTTTCATGTAATGTTCTTATCATATCTATAATATACATGATCCAATAAAATGATAATTTAAAAGTTAATATATACATATATATATTTATATTTATATTATAATAATCATCAAAATATAGTTGGAAATGGTTAATATATCCTTCTAGAGGCCACCTAAATTCCCAAAAATCACTCAACTCATACACATACAAATGTTAACTAATCAGGGATAATAGGTTGTGACACTATAACCATCCTAATACCACTATAATAGATTTTGGAACATACAATATATATATATATATATTATAGACACATAATGTGATATAAAAATGAATATTTTCTCTAGTCCTTTTAATTGGAAAGAGAATAAACAGTTTTATTCCAAATTTAAAAACATAATAATATACATCAATATGTCATACATTTCCCATATTCATTTGATAAACCAAATTATAAAATCATTATCATACCATAGTATTACCTTAAAATCTATTGTACCTAGAACATAGTGTTTTGTGTGAAAAATAGTACCCTATAAATATTAAAATAATAAACAAATTCCCATTACATAAAACTATTTTTCATTAAAAAATATAATCCAATAATAAATATAATATAAGAATAATATACCATCATAAAAAATGTTATAGAATATTTTATGTTTTTAAAATTCATTATAGTATTTTAAACAAGATAATGTTTTAGTATGAAATTATTCCCTTTTAAAAAATGTAATTGGTAGAGCGATATATGTTCTATCCTAAAAACACAATAACCAAAACACAATCATAGCACATGATAAGGGTATACAATTATAATGAGAAGTATAAAAAATATTTTAGAGACTGCATCATATAAATTATGCTTTACCACAATGTGAATTCTCTGTAATCATCACATGAACCCAATTGTGTCAACATATACTAACAATTTCTTAATAAGAATTCATCTTTATAATCACTATCCATATTAATTATTTTCATATCAATTTGACATCATTAATTTGAGAAATATATGATTTATCAGTAGTGTTCTAATAAAATTATGGACATTGTCTTCATAATACGAGTATGTGAATCTTCAATTTTGTAAACATGTTAAATTGAAGATTTTTAGAAATAGTATCTATAATGTATATGTTGTTTAAAAGGTAAAACATAATGTTTTGTGTCAAAAATAGATCCCAAATATACCCACACGTGTTCTACCCACCTTAGAAAATAGTGGGTGAAATGTGGGACCCCAACATAGGTACTCCCATTAATGAAATTAATGACCCCTGATAAGGGAAGAATTAGTGGGCAATTTCTATTATCATCTTTTACCTCAATTTTTTTATTCTAAGAATTATGCTATTAATTCATATTTTCTCATGGATCTCAAATAATTAAAATAATTCTATCAATGATGATTAGGGATAGAGTTTGTATGTAAAGAACATGGATATAAGGGATTATAATATTTATATATTACTATAACTGAGTGGCTATGTAACCTATTTTCAACAGTCATATGAAAACCCAAGTAATTATTGATGATATGTAATTTGTTATTCATATTTTAATTTTTTTAATATATGTTATAATTCCATGTAAATGATATATTTTATGATTAAATTATTTTTATTAAAAATATAATATCAAAATTTATTTGATTATTTGTGGGTAAAATGAATAGTGAATGTTTGAATTACAAAATTATTTAAAAATTAAATATATAAATTAAAAATTCAGGTTAATATATATTCAACTGAAAAAATTAATTGGTTTTTATAAATATTATTTTTTCTAGAAAATTCATATCCATAGGAGTCATCATCCTAGATTTGAACTTTAATTTAAATTTAATAAGTATTTGATATCTTAAAATTTAAAATATATCATTTTTATTGAATGATTATTCTAATTTATTTAAAATTAAAATTTCATTTCATATCTTCAATCCATTAAATGTTTTCATTATATTGGTAAATTTAACACCACATTCATTGGGTCCATACAGTAGAGAGTAGACCATGTTGGGGATTGTCCATTTCCTCTAAAAATCATTATTAATTTGAAGTTTTCAACATTAAATCACATATTAACATTTTTAATTTCCCAAATATGGGCCCAACTTTAGAGGTTTTTATCCAAAAAAGGAGGATATCATCTGTAGGTCAAAAACCATAGGTAGGTTCAAATGAGTAAGGATCGTGTGGGATATCATAGCTCGTTGTGGAAGGTTATTTTGGGGTTTCAATTATCAACTCATCTTTAGGTGATTTATTTCGTTGATGATAGACCAATAAGTGTGGAATTAGGAATATTTGACCATATATAAGGGAGGGTGATTACTGTTACATTTGTATCTATGTCTAAGGGGTTCGTCCTGGTGTGTGAGTAGCTTAGCTAGTTTATGAGGATATAACCAACGTCATTCAATAAAGGGTTTTGGGAATCTCTTAGGTAATTATTTTCATATAATAATTTCTAATACTATGAAATAATTGTCCTACTTCATTAAATTTTTGTGGGTTTTTATATTTCATATATTTATTATACTTTGGTTTTTCTTCTAAAATCCTTCTTCTATATAAACGAGAATATTATCCATATAGTTATTTTATGAATAAAATAATCTTATATGATATGTTGTTATGAGGGTTTCATGATTGGAGATGAGCTTATATATGTTTTATTCAAAATCTTCCATATTTCCGTATTTTTTATCATTATTAAATATCATTTCACTTCTGATATTTTGAAATAATGTATGAATGTTTTTTCCATTATACAAGATTAATTATTTAATTCTCATGTTTATGTTGAAACACGTAAGCTGAAAATATTTCATTCTAAATAAAAATTCATTTTTATCTATTTTAATTCTTTTTTGAAAATTAAGAATATGTGTAAATGTTCTTATGAAACCTATTTAGGACACAATTTTTAATTTTATGTGGCCTTTATTTTAATACATTTGCTTAATATATTATTGATTAATTAATTGTGTTTTTTGATATGATTATGGCCCCATAATGGTCAATTATAGATATTTGGATAACCTATTATTGAATAAATTAATCTGTTAATATTTTGATAAAAATAGTTTCTTTAGTGATTAATTTCTTAATGTCCAGTTCATTAATTTCCCTATATTTCATTATTTTTTTATTTCTAATATTCATTAACATTTAATTACCATGTAATTTTGAGGATTTTCGATTATCTTGATTAAATTATTTCAATATTTGATCATTAATTTTTCAAATATTATTTGTAAAATAAATTCTAATACAATTATATTATGTATGATGTTTTTTTATAATTTCTTTAAGATTAAGAAGAGTATTTTTGTTTGAATATTTTGAAATAATAAGTGTTTACTCATAATAAGTGTTTTACATCATATATCAAATCTTATTTTTTCACCATTTCATATAAATGTACTTGTTTTGGTAAATATATTTACTTTCCCACTTAGTATTTATAATTATATAACAATCTCAGTTGCTTCATTCTATGAATTTATATGTGGGTATGGATTTTGTTAGGGTTTGTTTTTAGATCTTCTTGAATGTTCATATCAATTTCATAAGTGATAATTTATCTAAATTAATTGGTGAGAGTTTTAAAAAGGTCATGTTGATTAACTAATAAACAATATAAAGGTCATAAAGTGGTAAAAACAATATTGATCCTTAATGTAAAAAAAAGAGAAATCATTCAAAGTAAAATATTTGTCATGATATGAGATATAAATACAATTATGGTGGGATTCAATTGATTTTTTACAGAAGCATTGATGACTAAACTAATATAGTATCCAAACCATATACTAAATATTTTTTAAGAATCCAAGAACACATGGGATGACAATATTTGTTTAGGGAAACTTTTTGGGATCACTAGTGTAGATCCGAGTGAAGCATAATATTTAAATGGAAGCATGAAACATAGTTACTTTTTTTATTCTAGGTAGTTTTCATATTCTCCAAATTATATTTTCTAATAAGAAGGGGATCCTCATTCTTGGAAAGTGATTCCTCATTTTAAATTCATATTAGGTATTCTATCCTCCGCATAAAAACATAAGTGTATTGTTCTTCTTCATCCTTCATGTTGTTATCTTACCATCATAAATAGAGGGATTACTATAAAATCTTGTTCAAGGAAAAAATTATCAATGATTTTAGGGGAGTAAATATCATATTGATCACTATCAATTCACCAACTCTTAATTGAAAATGATTGTAACTTGGTAGTTGGGATGATACATCAATTTATAAGATTTTTTTCCTCTTTTTATTGATTATTCATTATATTATTCCCCATTCGTATTAATTGAAATTATTTTATATTTGAAGTTTTTTTGGATATTATTACTATAGAAGGATTATTCTATATTCTCCAACATCTTAAATAGACTGTCTCTATTGATTGGTTTTTATCACAATCTGAAAGGTCTCTCTTGTATTGGAAGATATTTTGTTCATGGTTGATTAGTGATTTAGAGAGATTGAGGAATGTGTTTAGACATAAATATTATTCTTTGAGAGAATTATTTTTAACAATTAAATCCTATTTTATATTTTCAATAGTTTATATAATTTATTTCATATCAAAACTACATTTCATTAATTCTAAAATTGTTATCATTTTATTGTTTCTATTTTGAATTCTTTCCATTTTTCCTGTTTTTATTTAACTTTTTTATTTACTTTTCCCTTTTAAATATCCCAAATAAAGAAGAAAATTATTTTTTTGAACCCACTAAGATAAACACATAGCCTCCTTATGGTGAAAATGAGGCCAGCCATTATAAAATACCATAGAAAATATATAAGTAATTATTAATGGGGGTGCAATAGCCTCATGTAAAAATTGACATCATTTCTAGGGTAGAAACTGTAACATTGTGTTCCTTATCATAAATTTAGGTATAACTATCAATAGTGATCGATTCACATGTCCTAGAATTATTTCTTTTGTTACAGAAATCTCTAGTGTATGACCTTACAAAAAACATGGAACGATTTCAATATTGGAATAAGTTAAAAATAATTTAGGATCCTAATAAGGATTATTTAATTTTTTTTTGATTGGATAATTTATTTCTTTGAATCTTCCAAATTAACTATGGATCTCCAAAAGGCATGATATCTTTTATAGGAAAACAATTTTGATCAAGATTTTTTTAAATAAGATGGAGAATAACCATAAAAAATAAGAATAAATAATAATGAATAAATCAACGAAGTTGGAGTTTCCGGAATTTAAGATTGATATTCTCATGGATTAAAATATGGAATTTTAAAATCAACATATGAAGACATTTATTTAACACAAGTAGGATATGGATCTTGGAAAATTGTATGGATCTTAACATATCATTGAAGACCAATTTATTTAGTCCTCATTGAGATATTTTAAAATGCTTTCATCTGTCTAATAATTTTTCAATGACTAAATAGATTGGGCATTTTCAATATTCCCTGTCTATTTCTATAGAAGGAAAAAAAATAACTGGTTATGTTTTTAATATTAGTTAGAAGATGATTACTATCTCACTCCGAATTTAGTCACACTCCCAAGAGAATTGTTTCATCATTGAAAAGAAGATAAATATATTCAGGCTGATAATTGTTTTATAGGAATTCTATCTTTTTATTTCATTTAAACTATAATAAATTTGATTTTAATTATTTTTTTTCTTTTTTAAATGTTTATAATATATTGAATCTATTAAACAATATAGAGATTCATGATGGAACTATAAAATAAGTTTAAAGGAACTTTTTTAACTCATTGATTTGATTGGTAATTAATGATTAAGATTATTTATAGGGGAAGAGGTGGTTTTTTGAGTGAATTGTATGTATAAAACTAAATATTCATATAAATTATATAGTCATTAAATGGTTCTTTTTCAAACACAAAAAAAAAATTAATCCCAAACTGATTTTTTCTTATGTACCACACAATAATAATCAATGAGAAGAATATGGTATGTACCCTTATATGTTTCTCTCCTTCCACATGTCAAGATGAGATATAATTCTGAGGGGAGTGATTGTAAGGAATCTAGTCAAGGGTTATGATTTAAGTGGGGCATGTTGAAAATAATAGATAATAGAATTAATAAAATGTGTTGGTTTATATGTAAGAAACTAGACCCCATATGTTTAGGGATAAATCAAGGACTATCCATTCATGGATAGTCTATGTAAATAACCCCCTTGTGGGTAATAAAATGATTTTTTTGTTTTATTTATTCTAAAAATATTATATTTGATTTATTTTAATAGTTTTTTTATTACTTAATATAAAATTAAGAGATAGTTCAATTACATTTACGTATAGTTTTAATTACCTAGGATGCATATTTTTTACTCATCCCATTACATGAAAAATTTATTACTACATTATAAGAAAATGTGTCTCAACAGGAAGTGGGTATTTCATTTATTTTAGTCCTCATTTTGATGAATGAAATTAAAAACCTAGTAATTATTTCTAGCATATATACTATTTTTTTGTAACTAAATACCACTTTAGTAACCAACAATTATTTTCTTTTAAGTTTTATATTTACTACTTTTCCTGATGAAGTTAAAATGATATTACATTAATTTGATGTTAATTTTTGCCAAAATATTTTAATTGAAAATAATTTTCCAAAGGAATTGAATTCATGCTGGAGAATTGTAAAAATTATCCATAATCGATGTTCTTCTAATTGATTTATTCATTTCTAAACATTCTATTTTATAATATTTATTGATTTTTTTTTCACATTCAAAAACAAATAAATTCATTTACTCTCTTATTTGATAACAAAAATGTATTGAAGAGTATATAAAAAACATGTTCATGGTAAAAACTAATTATTTTCATGGAAAAGAGAATCTAAATCATGGAGAAACATGAATAAATCACCATTCACTCAATCTATAGTTATATGATATCTTTAATATTAAATTCTAGAGTTATATATTGACCTGTTAAGCTTATAGTAGTGAGAACTAAGAAGAAATATGTATAGTACTAAATGAATAACTAAAGAATAATTTTGGTTATACATCACTGAATATTGATTTATTACTATGGGTATTAGTATTGTATTTTAATTTTTACTAAAAAACTAATTTCATATAAAAATAGACTTGTTTCCATCAAATTTTATTAATAAAATATTTGAAATGTTCCAAAAACATACTACGATAAATTGAAAACATACTCATGGTTACTTATTATACATAACATCATTGTGTTATAAAAAAATTGGAATTATATGCTGATATTTATGTATTATTAAAAACCTTTATGAACGTTCGTGTTTATTTTTTCACTATAATAAAATTTCTAATTTTTAAATGAAAATGTTGGGTAGTAATTGTTGGAATTATTTTTCCAAGATGATATTTGTATTTTATAAATGATCTCATGACACTATCCTCTCGGAGGAAATCATCAAGGGAATGTAATAATATATTTGAGATAATAAAACCATAATCACACCACCAATAGATTATAGGATGGATATTGGAACTAAGGGTATATCACAGAAAAATAAAGGAGTTATTATCCTATAGGATTTGAGAAATGAGAGGAAAAATAAAAAAACTACCAAATAGCCTACAACCATTAAAATGAAGAATAAATCCCAATACATGATATAAAAAAGATGACATATAACTAAAATAATTGGAAAATACAAAAACTGATCCCCAATATCAAACATGTTGATTCAATAGCTCTTATAACTAATCAATCAGGAAAATTATACTTCGATCACAAACTAAAACCAAATAAATTATATATATATATATATATTGGCGGATCATAATATGTATTCTCATTATGATCAAACTTGAAACCACTCATGAATAATGTGAAGGAAGTATTAAAAATCCATATGAGTATACAAATTAAAAAAAATCCTAACTTATATAGGTTTATTATTCATTCTCATTCCTCACATTTGTCTATGTCCCCGAGTATCATATAATATTAATAAGAAAATATCATTCAAAATTTCAAAATAAGGTACCCTACTGTCACATCCCTATAATTTACATAGTTATAATGCGACAATGCACATCATTAACTATCTCTCTCTAGAAATATTATATCCTAAAGAAATGTAGGCTAATGTATGATATCTGAAAGACACTATAGTCCAGTATATGTATTTCATGCATCAAATCATGTCACCATCCCAACCAAGTCTCCATATTTTAGCTGAGTAGTTTATAAGATATACCACATCCTATACACCAGGTATTATTAGTGAATCCATCATAGAATATACGCAAAACACATATAATAACCATTTTGAGACTATATATGGAGATATATGTATTCAGAATACACACAATCCTTTACAAAACTATATATAAATATATTTGTAAAGATAACCACCATTCATACAAACACATTATGCTACCAAGGGAAAATATTAATGCTTGTGGTCACAATCTAACATTCATTCCTCACCAACCTATATATTGGGAAAACACCATATATGAATTCATTAGCAATTAATATCCCGACATACTTGGGTGGGGTAATCATCCATTATTTCTTCTCCAACCTGGATGATTTGGAAAAAACTATCCCAAATATCACAAGATGTCAATAATTATATACACATGTGTAAGCTAGATTAATGAAATCAGAAAACATAAATTAAATATATAAGTCTCACAACAACACTATGTGACACCTCCTCTACAAAGAATTAGATTCTAATAATATCACAAGAGGCTATAGACTATTACTAACGTGGAGTATGTATCAATAGACTATAAGAGTCAATATTAATGGTAATTAATTAATACCCAATAAATAATGTTAATCTATTTTCTATTCTAAGATTAAAATGTTATTATTTTGATCCAATTTATGAGGAAACTATTAAAATTTTTTGTTTTATTATAATGTATATCATCATCAAAAATAAAAAATCATGAGAAAACTCAATTCATTTATTAATTCAATTATCATTTCATAATAACCCATGTACTTTAAAAATAATCCCAATCTAGAACATAAAACATTCACTCATATTGTCTGGTATCAAACTACATATTGTAATTAAGATTTTATTATATTATATCAACCAACAATCAATCATTAATCATGTTTATTTATTACAAAATAATCATCCCATTTTCCAGCCCAAACAAAATTGGAATGACAAGGTTCAAGAAGATTTATCAGTACTGATAAAATCACCAAAACCAATTTATATGAAATCACTACTGACATCCCTTTATAATATAATCATGAAAACAACTCCATGTGCTACCATGATAGTCACAGGAAACCTCATCCATAATCATCAAGATCATAATAATGAATATTCCACCATAACAACTACTGGAATACCTTTCCATTATTCTAACCACAAAAAGGTAATATTCAACCATGTCATAGATCTATATCAATAGATAATAAATACATAATCATATTATTGACAAAAATATAATTTCAATGAAAACAATAAAAAACCTAAGAAATGCAATCCAGTATCAGTTACAAAACATTCAAATCGATCAACACCAATGAAATGACATTGTCAATCATAAAATTTACATTACAGTCTTTTACTATCGGATTTATATTGTATATATCTTAAAACCATTATCTGTACAAAAAATATTCAAGGATAAATACAGTTTATTTCAAATGGTGTTCCTCGTTAACTTCTTTTTCATTTATCACCAATTTTGATGATAATCATTTAAAGAATACTATTTCATAAAAAACGTGCAATTAATAGATTTAATTTTGTAACACCCCAACATTTTGTAATATATTTATCCAAAATAATATTTGATTATTTGATATGATTCTTTACACACTACACCATGTTGGAGAAAATAAAGTTATACTATTGAAATATAATTATTTAATGTGATAGGTATCTCCATGTAACTTAATTGGTTGGTATGAATATAATTAATCACATTATGAAAAATAAATGAAATGGGATACTTAATAACAATATGTTATTAATAAATAAGGATCCAATTTTTAGTCAAATCATTTTATTATTCAAGATATCATTTTCACCCAAAATTGTTATTTATTACATCTAGTAGTAATTATTAATATGAATTTTTTTAAATATCATAATTTTTATTTTATAAGAATAAATCATTTTGGAAATCATTTTAGATAGAATTCTTTGGTCTTTTCCGAAAAGATTTATTTTCAAGTGAATAGTTGTAATCCTACTTTTGATTTAAGAATATATTATTTTCATACTGTTTTAAATTGTTTTGGACTTAAAATTAAATATATAATATTATTAATTATCTAAATATGTTAATATAAATAAATATTAAAATTTAATTATATATATAAATTTATATATAAAATTACAACTTTCTAAAAAAAATCGTTAAATTCTGTATTCTAATTTTAAATTTATTTCTACAACTTTAATATTCTGAATCATGAAAAATAGATTCCATACATGGAATTTCAAGGACTAAAATTTTGAAATAGGTTGGTTTTATTTTTTATGATTATTAATAGTAAGAATAATAATTTTATTTTCCACCGTAATTATTAAAATGGGTTAATTAGTGACAAAACTAATGTTATAAGTCTATATATTCATTAAAACACATGAATTTATTTCATTTTATGAGTTTATTATATACTTATTCATCTAAAAGAATAAAATATGACCATTTTCTCGATTTATATTGATTTTTTTCTTTATAATATTTAATTGAAATGTAATGTAAATATTTCACAAAATATCTTTTAATATATATATATTTCTATGATGACAATATTTTTAGATTTTAAATTGTGTTTTTTATTTTAATTAGTTTTATTATCAGGGTAAATTATTTTAATTTATTTAGTGATGAAATAATTTCCTTAAATTCTAATTTTATTTATACTCAATGATTTTGAAAGAATAAGAAAAATTAAGTAAATTATTTTAGAAACACTAAATGTAATTTTTTTGAGTTAATTATAGTTCCAATTAATTTTTTTGGTAATTATAAAATATTAAGTCTTTGTAAAAGTTTAACATTATAACTCATTTTCATCCATGTTCTTTTCAATGTCAACTTTAATTAATTGTTACAAACATGATATTAATTATATTTTATAAAACATAATATTATTAAAACATATTTAAAATTTATAAATATAATATATTCATCTATTTTAATGGTATATGGTTTATTATGTCAAACATTTTCTTTTTATTATAATCATGTTGTTTTATTGAGATATTCAGGACTCTAAAAGTGCAGAAAACATTGATTTTGCAAAAATTTTCAAAAAGGGATGATATGTGTTAAAACTAAGAGAGTAGTGTATATATAAAACATAAAAATGAAAAAAATTAATTGGAAGATAGTATTTAGACTTGTAATAATAATATTTTTTAATAATATAAAATTTTATCTTGTTTTTCATCAAAATTAATTTATATTATTTTAATACGTCATGTTATTCCATGAGTTCCCCTCACCTCTCTTATAAAAAGTCACCACAACATTTCACATCCTGACACTCATTTTTCTCTCAAGATCTACCAATAATTACCTTAATATCATTTTATATTCCATATCCACATCATATATCTTTTTTATTTCTCAACTTTTATCCATTCAAGACTTAATATGTAAGAAAAAGAATATTTCTCGATGAAAATGTATAACTACTAATCGATATTTTTCAATTTTATTTTTTTTATAAAACCTTTAAATATATGGAGTTGATGGAAAAATAATTATATAGGTATAATCAATACAAATAATTATTATTATTTTTATCGTAAAACATTTATCAACATTATCTCTTCTATTGGAAAATGATAACGATGCGTAGTCATACGTCCGGACAACCTCCTCCATGAAGAAATTGAATTGTTTTTAATTTCCTATTTACATGAATGGTAATAAGGATAAATTTAATAAATATATATTATTATATTATATAATAATAATTATTTATATTTGTATTTTTAATTATCTCTGTTCTGTTCAATCCATCAAAATATGAAAGCAGCATTCAAACATATGTACATCATTTTGTATCCATGAATGGTGTAATTCCTTTTTGTATCAATAAATACTATATATATATATATATATTTAATATAAAATATATTAATATCATGAATAATGTTTTATAAAACTTATATCCATTATCAAAGTACAAAGACAGGGGAAAGTCAACCAAAACATGCATGAGAAATACAAAAATTATCTCCCGGAACTATGACCATAATAACAAATTATTATTTAATGGGTTCTAAGATGATATAAGTAAATATTTTATATTATTATATACATTATTATAATTCAGTAATACACTTATTATAAACTATATTTATGATACTATATTTTCCAATAGAAATGATTAAATTACATAATTGAGGTAAGGGATTTATGTTTCATTCCCATTTTATTTATGACTTTGTATACATGAATTTCAATTGAATAAATTTTATGATACATATATAATAAATCTATTTAATATTTTAACCTCTGAATATTTATAGTAAATATTTTTTTCATTTCATTTTATATAGTATAAGTACACAATAGAGTGAATGAATGTTGATATTAAAAATGAACTTTATTTCTCTCTTTTGTTGAAAAATAATTTTCTTGTGTATCCATGTTTTCACTAAAATGATTATAAAAATGTTTTACTATTATCTTATTTTTATATAAAATCATTTTTATCTATATTTTACTTTTTATAAAATAAATAATAACATACTTCTTTTCATTTTCCGAATAGGGTACTATTGAATTTTTACCAAAAATTAGAATGGAATCATTATTTTTTCATAATCATCATTAAAATAATTCAAATTATAAATACCATTAAATCAATTTAATATAATGTAACATGTTTCCATAGTGATTTTAAAACAAAATATACTCATTAATGTAATGGAACTTTTTTGATTTTATATAAGTGATTTCTAATTGAAAATGGTATTTTTATAATGAAAATTTTAGCGTCCTATTAAATGAATATTTTATCTATGTTAAAATAAATTTCTATAAATAATTTTTTATTAGTGATATGATCCTATTATTCAATTATTTATATTTATATGTATTGTTTATTATTATACAGATGATATGTTTATGAAACCTATTTTTCCTCAATGAGATATTGCATGATGAAATAAGAAGTTGTTTTAGGATATTGTGGAACACATATTTATAGTTTTCATTATATGATCAGAAGGAATACAATTATAAATCCCATAAATCCATTGGGAAATTTATTATATATCCTAATATTATTACTCGAAAGATGTTGGTGTTATTAATCTATTATGGATTAAAAGTAAGGTTTTTAGATCTACATGGAGAAACAAGTGATGCTTCTTAATCTATTATGATATGGTAAACATGTTTTAATTCATGATAGGCTATGATATGATGGTCTCGGTAATTGACCTAGACATATAAAATGCTTTCCATTCCCTTAAGGGTGTAACTATTGTATTAAATGTTTTTATGCTTCTAATTTCAACATGTTGTTCATCATTTATTAGTGATGATTTCTCACACTTATAATTAATGTATTTAGAAAGTATAATGTTGTTTGAAATTAATCTTGTTAATGATACAATATATGTAGGGTATGAAATATTTATGTTATATTCCTGATTTAATACTTAAATATTTATCTTATTGCTTCATATGATCTTCTATTTATATATCCAAATTTTACCTTTATTGAGAATATAATCTCTTTCTTTATTATGTATCCTTTCCATATGTAATGAATAATTGTTTTTATAGGGCAAGTTCATATAGAGTAATATGTGAGAAGAAGTTAATGGTAGATGATAAACTTATTTAATGACAAAAGAAGAGAGTGTACCTAGACTTCATGTATAGTAAGGCAGTAAAGTCATATTGGTGTATTGGGGGAATGTATTGAATGTTCATAAAAATGATATAAACCTTATGTATGAAATATATGGAACATTATATGTAACGGCCAAAACTTTTATTAATGAAAAGTCTTTTTGATCTAATTAAAAGTCTTATTATGTAAAATTCTTATAAAACCTATTCACTTTTTTTTTCTAATTTTAGATTTTAAAATACCATTAATAATTGTTACCATTTCTAATATAGTTGTTGAAAAGTGACCACATGAAAAGGAAAATATCGCCTCATAATTAAGATAATCACCATAAGAATCCCATTCTTTGGAGTTTGGAAAGGTGGTGGCAATATTGTGATTTTATCTTGACTATGTACAAACCGAGCTTCAATGCATTAAGATCGAACCGAACCACCAACGAGAGAAGTGGAAGTTGATAGAGATTACCACCCGAGTGATGTTATCTGAGCCACCCTAAGAGACGGTCACCATAAAACACCATAACCATCTGTCTTATGTGGTTGTTATAAGGGGTTCTGTAACAAGAAAATAGCAATATGATTATGTGCATTATTTTTTTATAGAATAATGAATATACAATAATTTTATTATTGTTACATTGTAAATAATTTTTAAATAAAAAATAGTATTATTACTTAATATTCAATGAAGAAATATAATTTGAAGAATTAATTCTATTTTGAATTAAATTAAATTTTAATAAAACAATAATAATAAATTAATTGTTATTAAAAATAAATGATCATTTAATTAGGGAAATACAATTGTATTATTAATCAATGTTTTAAATATGATTATTTAAAAACCCATGAATTTTCTATAAATGACTATTTTTATATTAAAAGTGAAAATTCAAATATTTAGACAATTATTTAGATGAAATAAATTTTATTTTTTTAATTAGTATTTCTAAATTTTCCAATAGTGAAATTTTCACAATTTTCTGAGGTAATCAAATTTTTGGGTAAAAATAAAATATTATTTAATTATATAATGTGTTTTATGATATCTTAATGACCTAATAGTGATGAGAAAAATATCATAAATGGGTAGTTCAAATAATATATGTTTTACCATTAATATAATTGGATTTTTGGTTTGTTTGATTTTTTTTCAAGGCATTGTTGGACCCTCCAAGGCTTATAAAACATTTTAACTTTTTAAATTTATATCCTTGAGAGTGTAACTCTCCTTCAAATAACCAATATAATTATTTTAATAATTTTGCACACTATACATATAAAATATTGTTCTCCACACACCATTCATGAAAACAATTGTAAAATACATGGTTTAGTTTGTGTTTTTTATTAGTTTCATGTGTGGTTCCCAAAATCTAAATAACAAAAAAATCCCTCTCTTTTCCTAAATAAACCCACCCAATATCATAATTACCCTTAACTCAAATCCATTAACCGTTGGACATACTTTTCCTACCTCTCAATAAAAACCCCCCCATGATCCCCATGTTCTATATAAGCCTCTATCAAGCCTCTCCCATGATTTTGGTATTATAATTCCATATAAGGGATTTCTTACTTTCTCATTTTTTTTTAAATTTTATTATGTTGTTAGGCGCTTTTATTTTCAATTAAAAATATTGGGGTATGACTTATCACCTCTCCCATACTTCCCTAATTTTGTTAGAATTATGAGATACCCCTTTCTCTCTCACTATTTCCTCTCATGTAAAATCGTTACCATGCTGAAATTCCGTAAGGGATCTCTCTCTCCACATTTACATTCTTGAAATTATTTTTTATTATGAATCTAAATTCCATTACATATGTTCGGAAAATTATCTATATGAACCCATTAATTTCCATTTCATGTACATATGAGGGGACACCCCTTTCTCTATAATCATCCATTTTTATGAATTCTTATGTCACGCTGTAACGCAGCCGAAATTGCACCGCAGTTTTCGAAGACAAAGTCCTTCTGTAGTGAATACCATGCCCATTTCTCTTTCCAGGGTATTGAACATTATTCACATTTACTTTTTTATTATAGAGTTCCATATATAAATTCCACAATCCTATATTGAGGAATAAATGTTTTTTTAATGAATCCTTTTTATATGATCGATGTGCCACACTTATGGATGAATTGAAATGATTAAGAAAGGTTCACCCTTATAGTGTAACAATGGATTAGGTAAATAATAGTATCATGATGGGTCAAGTGTAACAAGTTTTTAATCATGATAATTCAATTGAAATGAGTTTTTACTCATTTTCCATGTTCAATAATCCTTGGATCAAGAAATAATCATGTTAAATGTTGTTGACACATTTTCATGTTTTGATAATCATGCAATATCATTACTTTACATTCATGTTTATCTTATGATCCAAAGATATGCCTATTTTCTAACATGTACTGTATTCTTCATGGTATGAATTCTTTACTCCCTTAAAGGAATTTATTTCCCAACCTTTTCTTATTCCTTTCCTTAGTTTATCCCATGTAATGCTAAGTACGATGAAATGTGTGTTGTCATGTAAAAGTGGTTCTCAATAAAGATGTGTGTTTCATGTTTAAAGTTGTTATGTAATGTTACTAAGCCCTAATGAAATAAGTCCTATCATTATTATATGTTCAATCAAGTGAATAATGTTTATAATAATTTATATTTAATTGTGTAAAAAAGAGATCAGTTGTTATACTATATTTGGTATCATAGGAATGATTTTTTATACCATTGATGATTAGGATTATATAATGTTGTTGAAAATAATAGGGATAAATCTAATTATATTAAAATATTATTATATTTTGGTAATGAATATTTATTACCAGGTTTAAACATGTGGTTCTACATATTTAGAAGAAGGTATCATTATTTTGACATCATATGAATGAGATTTCATGAATATATGATAGATCACTGTGATTATTATAGGATGATGCTTACAATTTTCATTGTGGTTTTAGTCAATTACTAGAAATAGAAGGTTACATTGTAAAAATGAATTTTATGGAGAATAAAATGATTTTATACCACAATAACCAACTTCTATAGGAGTTGTAATATAGAATTTTTTTCTATAACCATATAACATCCATTGACCCTCAGACATGCTGATCATCCAAACCATAAATAGAAGGATCAATGTAATATTGATAGACAAATGAAGAAACATCAACCATTATAATGGGTCTTCAGATCCACTAGTGGTTGATTGATTGATCAAGACCATTGAGAAAGTATTTTGATTTTCTAGTGATTGAAACATGAAGGTGGCGTCTTATCCATTTATGAATTACAATTAGAAGAATATAAATGGTGCAACTATATTAGTAATGTAAATAAATAGAGGGATATTGATCCCATGAAATGAAAATAGTTTAAAAGGATATTTTTCAATATGTAATTTCCTCATATTATAAATTCAATATGGAGAAGAAATTAGTTAATTTTAATAAAAAGGATGATGAATCCACTAGAACATATGAAGATTATTTTACAACAATTCCTACGTATGATTGTAGTTTAATCATTATCCTTGAATGAAAGATTTATCAATTCATTGGTGGACTAAATTACAATTGCTGATAAGTGTTACCAAGAAGTGTCTTTTGTAGCTATTATGGTACCATTTTATTTCAAAACATGATTTAAATGTAAAATTTATATTCAAAAAAATTCCAATACTTTTGTTAAAAGAATAATATTGGGACTCCTAAAAAATCGAAAAAAATCACACAGTGTAAATAAATTCCATTAATATACATCCCATGAATATGGAATGAAGCATCAATGTAATTCTATGAATGTAATTTTGAGGTGATTTAAATTTTTAATGGTTTTTATTAAATCACATGAATGTCCAAAAGAGATAACATTTCTTGTTAATATACTTGATAAAAAGAAAGGTTACACGTAATGAAATACCCATTCTTTATTTCTTCAAATTCAAGATGTATGGGAATTTTCAATATAGTACATGAATCTAAATGTTTTAAATGATGTTTTTTATTAAAAAAATATTATGAAAAAATGATTAATGGTAATATCATTTAATCATGACTACCAAAGTGGGATATAGAATTTATGTGCTGATAGATACACTTATCATCAACTTTTAAATAGCTAAGGCCATATTGTATTCTTGATATAACTACTAATTTATATATATGGAATTTTTAAATGGTTTCTAATTACCACTAAAATAATTAGATATTGTGTAATTGGTGAAAATGATTAACGGTACATTTTTCGCATCTCAAGTCTATAGTTTCTCTCCGGTTGTAGTTTTCCTGAACATGTTTCCTATAAATATTGTGATTATGCATTTATTTTAATGTTATATAATTATATAAATGTATTAGATTTATTTATATGGATCTCATATCTGTTTGATATAAGGGTTTTCCCTTATTATATTCTGAAATAACTATTGATCATAAATCAAATCATGGATGAAAATGAATTTCCCAAGAAATTTGCATCAATCTGGATTTTCTCAATTTTTTCCTTGAAGGGAATCTATAATAAATGGTTGTGGATGAAATCAAAATTTAGGAAATACCAATTATATGAGATTCTAGTGAGGTATTTCTAGAAGATCTTTATATTCATCATTTGAATCGTGATGTTGGGTTTTCAAATTAACTCACTGCTAAAGAAAAACCCATTTAAATGGATCCTTGTAGAATGGTCTCAAATAAGTTGGAAAAATTAGAGAACAAACTAAATAGATTTATTGATAAGGGATTCATTTTACATAGTGCATCACTATGGGGTGAAGCAATCCTTTTATTATGAAAAAATAACGTTCAATTCATTTTTTATCTTGAACTTAACAGGATCATTATTATGAACTAGTATCATCTAAGCCATTTCATTGGTATTTTTATCAATTATGATGATATAAAAAATTTAAATCATTTAAATTCATTCTTATTATCATCAATAATGGGTAATGAAGGTGTTTATATGAACGAAATCCTTCTGTATGTGGTATGTGTATTATGAATTGATAGTGATTACATTTTTACATAGTAATTCCCAAATTATATTAAATGATATTGTGAATATGGAATTTAGTGATTACCAAATACCTTTTATGGTTTTAATCATTGATGATATTCATACATATTATAAGATTAAGTGAAATTGTTATGATCACACATTAATTGGACTAAATTCATGTTTGAAAAATATGATTTATTAATAATTTACCAAATGTGCATTTTTTTTTCATGATGTTTAGTTGTTTTGTTATATAATCACGTATGTAAGGGTTTATTTGGATCCATTAAAGATATTATTTATTAACATGTATCCCAAACTGACCATGAGTACAAAGATCCATTGATTTCATTAGTTGGTAGGATATTAACCACATTTTTCATGATATTTCTCATGAAAATGTAATCCAATAACAGTGTTAACATGGAAGAGGGTTATGATCTTGTAGATAGATGATTTTGATGATAATTTCAAGTAATTGAAGAGAAGGATGGTCATTGTTTCTTTTCACACAATACTGTATGGTGGATAAGAGTTTAATATCAATAGTAAGGAATCAAAGATGGGATTGGGATGTGTCCACACACAGAATATTATGGTGATAGTATATGCCTCACACAAATTGAAAATACACGAGAAATTAAACCTCAATCAAGATTTTAAAATGTAATTTTTAATTCATTCATTGATGTTATGTAATCTTTATAATTATGTTGAAGGGTGATATATATTGACATGTCATAAAATCTTTTTGTATATCTTCACATAGAACGAGTTGAGTATTCACTAGAGTGTATGTCATAGTTGATTAATGATTATGATTGTTTAATAAATTTCTTCCCTTTGTAATAAAACAAGGTGTGAGATGATTCGATTAAATATTATCATGCATGATTATATTTAATGCGGATTTATATAGATATAATAATTATAGAGGTTTTAAATATGGAGAATGAAAACCAAAGAAATGGAGATCAATAATATATTTATCGGATGAGTGTTCAACAATGAATCCATTTTAAGATTATAGTGGTTATGAATGATGATAAAGAATTTAAAATATGAATAAGGATTTTTCCTGAGTTAAATAATGATATTTTTGGAATGATACGGTTCAGAAAGGTATAACGTGCCCCTTAAATTCTAAAATTGAATAAGGAACTTTCTGATAAAGATCATATCATTGTATTCCTTATACATACATGATGTAAATAGATTTATAGAGATATAATGGAGTATTTATATTGGGACAACATGAAAATGGATATTATAGATTATGTAACATGATTATTAGTATGTCAACATGTAAAGTCTATGATACAAGAGCATAAGGGGAAGGTAGAATCATTACCCATACTATAATGGAACTGGAAGAACGTTACCATTGATTTTTTTCCTCAGAATCCCTAAAACCTCTAACTTCCATAATATTGTTCATGCTATAGAATGTATCCATACGATGTTAGTAAAAATTAATCCCATAAAATAGTATTTATATCTTCATCAAAATTATAGATTATAAATTAATAATGTGGTGAGATTTTATCAATTATTATATTCTATTTTATACAATTGGCATAAGAGGTTTTCTTAATGTTCTTTAGATTTCATCAGTATTCTATGGATATTGAATTGATTATCATTAATATATAATATTTTTAGAAAAATGTTCTTCATAAGAGGATAATTCAACTTGTAAGTTATGTGTTCAGATATTTCCACATATATGTCAATGGTGGTTGGGATATATACCTTTCTTTGGTGAAATTTTCATACGAATATAACATTCAATCGATCATTATGATTGATCAATATAATTTCTCCTTTGGTAGGAAGTGAATAACTATTAAGTTCTATGAAAATTATAGTTAAATAAACCTATCATTTCTAGAAATATATTATGTAATGGTAGAGAAGGTTAGATCTAGACCAAAGAACATTAGAGATTCTCATGGACAATATAAATGTTATTATAATAACATTCGATTATATTTGGAATATTAGGTCAATAAAATAGTATTGTTATTAATATATCGTTGTAAAAATGTTATCAAATTTGGAAATATGGTACTATTGAGAGCTATTTATATTAGTGCATTTGAAATTCTTGATCGTATTGGGATGGTAGCTTATCATTTGAATATTACACAAAATCCCTCTCAAGATCATGATGTGCTACATGTATATCTCTTGAGGAAATCTATAATTAATCCTTCAAATGTGAATGAATCCATGGTTATTTTACTAGAGAATGATATCTGTTATTAGGAATTTTTTTTGGGGATTTTATATCATAGGGATTTCATCGACGAAACATGACCATTCACATGTTGATTGTTTTTTAATAAAACCAAAAATTAGATGAATATACTTGAGAACACAATGATTTGATGAAATAGATATATGCTCAATTTTTTATATGAGTGTTATAAAATTTATAGGTTCATATTAATTTCAATGGGGAATAATGTAACACTCATTGTTTTTATGATATATTTCTCTGTGAATAAATTTTATTTCATTAATTTTTTTATCTGTACAAACAAATGTGTTTAAACAAATTGTATTATACTAATTAAATATTATTATTTAATGTGATAGTTATATCCTATCCATTTAATTTTTTTGTATGAATATGAATAAACAAATTTTGAAATATAAACATTTTTCCTACTAAATACAAAATTTTTATTTAATTTTTATCAAATAATCACTCAATTTTTAATAAAGTCATTTTATTCATCAAAATTACTTTTTCTCGAAATAAATATTCATCTACATTGTGTGAGTAAATAAGGAAAATAATTTATACAAATTTTGGATATAATTTTTATAATCATGGTATCAAAATTATTATTGGGTTAATTTATGGGATTTTTTTGAAATGGTTTTTTTTCTAGTGAATAAAAAAATATACTTATATTTATTAAAAAAAATATTTTTGTTTTATGAATTTAAAAAAGATTTTTTTATTTTAAATGTTTTAATTTTATAATCAATTTTATTTTATTATTAGTTATCCATTTACATTCAATGAAATCAGTATTATGACATAATTTGGTATAATTGTTTTTTACAAAGGAAAACAATTTTATGAATAAAATGTTTTTATTCAGCTTTTAATATTTATATTAAATTAATTTCATCTAATTATAGAAATTAAATCTCATAAAATTGATTAAATATTTTTATTTCAGAAGTAAAAAATTTATAATATTTTTATATTTTATTTTTGTTCAATATGATATATAAATACAGTTAATGTTCTTACTACAACAAAAGTAAAAAAGGGTTAATTAGGTATAAAAATTATGAGATAAGGTTTCAATTAAATTAAAGAAATTTCTTTTATTCCAATTTTTGATTCTCGCTCTTCTATAATAAACCAAACAAAAAACATATTCTTTTGAACCATTTCCCTTTTTTTCCTTTATAATATTTATGTAAATGATAATGTAAAACCCATCACATTCATCCTTTTAATATGTAAAATATTTTAAAAAAGGGGTATAAATAACATATGATCAGATATTACACACAATTATAAATATTAATGATCTATTTTTATCAGATTCATTTATATTTTTTCTATTTTGATATTTATCTTAAATTATTAGGCAATGTCGACCAAGTGTTTTTGTAAACAGTAGAAAAACAAGGTAACTAATTTTAAAAACACTAAAAGTAATTAATTTTATTTTTTATAGATTTCAATGAAATTTTTAGATAGATATAATTTTTAGGTATGTTTTGTTATTTTATATTCAATTTTTATTCCAGTTATGGTTTTTTCAATTATAAATTAGATGACTAGTTTCAAAAATGAAATTAATGATATTTTATAATAAATAATATATTAATGAATTACTAAAAAAATACGGAAATTATTTTCATAGAACTATTTAAGGGGATATGGTTTCAAATATCATATATGTTCCATTTATGAGTGACTTTTCATTTTATGATAACTTCATTGACCGTTAAATAGTAAAAGAGTATGAGTTTGTGGTAACGTTCAAAAATCATTAATATGGGGTTAGAAATATGAGAAAAGGGTTGAAACATAACCATAGCTTGAAAAAAATTTATTTCATGAGAATATATCCACTAATAATCATATTTCATAGGATTTTTATAAATTAAGTTCAATTTGTTCTAAAAATTAAAATAAATTATATTAAATTAATTCTTTAAGTAATTCCAATAGTGCCCATCGATTCACATATAAAAGAGAACCACTTCTTCTCTCATACTAATTTTTTTACCATATTTTTTTCAATAACTACTATAATATAAAAATAAACTACTTCACTAAATCCTAGGTCTTTTAGTCTTTACAAAAATTTCATCCATTCAATGTTTAATGTTTCTACCAAAGAAGGTTTCTCAATAAAGAAGTAGAGCTACTAACAGAGAATTTTTAATTTTATTTATTATTAAAGGTTCTCTAAAATGATGGTATACATACTAACATAATTTATGATATTTTAGCCAATATATTTAACTATTATTATGATTTTGGTATAAAAATTATCCATTATCTTCCCATTCATTGGCAAATGATTATGTCAGTTGTACGTACGAGAATGATACTATGTCCACAAAGAGATGTTAGTTGTTTTTCATTTACTATGTACATGAATGTTAATAAGTATTCATTTAAAAAATATATATTATATAACAATGATTATTTATTGGTGAATTATTATTTACCTATTTTCATTCCATCCATCGAAATATGAAAACAACATTCATAAATTCGAATGGCCTACTGACTCCATGAATAGAATGATTCATTCTCCTATATCTTCCATTTATTTATAAATAAATATATATATATATATATATATGGAATATATATTATGTTAAATTCATTAATAAACATATGGATATTATTTTACCATTATTAATTTTTATGTACATGTGCTACTAAACCAAATCATTCATTAGAAACAAAACAGTTTTCCCTTAGAATAATAATTTCAATATAAAATTACATATAATTCTTTGATAAGATGTTATTAGTAAATAAAATATTGTGTGATATATGTGAGTAAAATGATGGAATAAAATTATAATAAATCTATATTTATTATATTTAATTTTTTAATTTGTATGAAGATATATTGGACTTTATTTAAGGTATTTCACTCTCAATTTCATTTTATCCAGAATTGATTACGATTCAACATCCATTAAAGATATTATACAATACATATCTAATAAATCCATTTAATATTTCATCACCTTTTATTTTTTCAAGAGATAATAATTTTTCAACTAATTTTCCTCAAATTATTTACATGAGAGACTGAAATTATTATTTTATGAAAAAATCATCTTTATTTATATCTTCAGTCGAAAACCAAATTTCTCTCATGTAGTTTTTTTAAAAGTGATTAACTTCAATTAATATTAAATAGTTTCTGTTAAAATTCACCTTTTCACATGTTTGATTAGGTATAAAAATGTATCAATTGAATCAACATCACATTTTATGAATAATGAATTTTAAAATTTCATAAAAAAATGTGAAAGATTTTCTTTCACATACACCTTATGTTATAAATTTCCCACTACCATAACTACTCAATGATTTAAATATTACATTACATGTTTCCATAGTAATTATTAGGAAAATACTTTCCCTAATTTTTTTATAATTTGGATTTTGTAAATGTGATTTCAAAATTAAAATGGATTTTCCTCATGATATACAATTGTTTTATTTTAACAGAATAACTTACCTATGATAACAACCTATGATGATACATATGATTTTCTATGGATAAAATCCAACAATAAAATAATTATAATTTCTACGGATTGTTATAATTTTTTATTAATAGTTTTTTATAAAAATTATTTATTTTATATAGGGCATGCTATGATTAAATGATAGGATTATTAGTGATATTATGGAACAAATATTAATGGTTTTATTATGTGATGCGTGGGACCATAATTATATATCCCTCTAATGAATTGGGTAGCAATATATATCTCGTGAGATAATTATGTTTACTATTACAATGGAAGAGATCCACTATGAGAAACAATATAGTGTTCTTGATCTATTATGTGAAACATGATGGGATTTATAGTATAATATATGAAATAAGGGATCATTCATGATTCATTATGATATAGGAAAAAGGAATTAATTCTTGATCTGCTATGATTTGATGGTCGCGGTAATAAAATTTGATATATGAAATAGATTATATACTAATGACGATTTAATGGTTTTATGACATAATTTTATTCGAATCAATTGAACACATGGTTCATGATTAATTAGTCATGATCTCTCACAATTATGAATCACATATTTCTAAATGGAATTTTTTTACAGGATGAATCATCATTATCATCCATGATAGGTTGGTTATAATAATTTCATGTCCTGTTCTGGAATTTATGCCCTTATTCTTGTATTATTCATTCAGATGTTCATTTATTGATATCTCACATTTTAACCCTTTATGATTGTTGACATCCTTGTTTTAATGATCAAAAAATATTGTTTTGAATAATACTTTTGAATTTCATGTTTTCTTATAAGTAAGTTGTATTCTGAGAATGGGTGATATATCTATGATGGTATGAGACACCATTGTGACTTACTCCATTTTCCATGATACACTTCCAACATAAAAATATCTATGTTTGAGACACCGCCAGTATATCACACCGCTACACTTCCATAACACTAGATTGTAGAATTTAAAAACTATGAGACATAATCAATGAATACACCACCATGATATCAAGCCACTGTAATACAATTTTTTTAAGTATGAGATACTACTAGATGAGGCACTGTCAAAACCATTCCATTAGTAACATAACACCAACATAGAATTTGAAAAGTACAATACAACATCTGAGCATAGACTCCTTGTGTACTGAAAATATAGAAATGTTTGAGACATAATCTAAGTCACACTGTCAGTGACATGTTTCCAGAATAACATACCATCAAGCAAGACATTGATAGAGTTTGACACCTTCAAATCCAAAGATGCTTCCAATATTTTTTACATTATGTATTTTGTATTAAATTACTATAATTTATATATTAATTAAATTTAATACCATTTTTTAATTTAATAAATTTACTTAAATTTATGATATGAATCATTTTAGAAAGATTAGTTTGATGTATCAGCTAATTCAGATGTTCCTCCTTCTACTGATAAATTTGGAGCATAATCCCTCATGCAATATACATATGTAGTCATATATAGAATATCATGATGAAATGATAGGAAAATAATATGGTCCTAAATAACTTATGATTAACTTAATACCTATGATCAAAAAAGAACAACCTATTTGAAACCATGAAGAGATCACCTATTGTGAACAATGAACTAAGGAATCTAAAAGATCATTACATCTAGTGCATTTATCTAGTTATAAAATATGATTCTCGAAACATTATTTTCTTGAATATTTCATTGGAATCTGACTCATTATTCATTATTGAGTTATATCAAGAGTCATAAGTTATATTACATTTGACCAAGCACTTCTAAACTATACACTCCATGATTTCTCAATTATATTTTGTTTTAAGACTTTTTGACTAGTGTGTTTCATTATTTTTCTTACCAAACGCACACAATCACCTTCACTAAACTATATGATACTCAATACCTTATCAAAATATTTCTTATTTGTCTCTCCAACGGATAAGAGTGTTACTGGTCCCTATGTGGAATGTTTCTTTTTTATCAAATGAATAAATATGGAAGAGGTTGTGTGAGGCTTGGAAATATGTAAACTAATTTTATAAACCTGATACAGGTTGTTAATCATATAGTTTATTTTATATAAACTACATGGTTAATTTTTTTCAGAATTTTTAGAAGAATATGTCTCAACTTGAGACTGAACCTCTTTTATTTATTTTCCCAAAGTGTGTTTTAAAATTTTTTTACATTATTTCCTATTTAAAGGTAAAAATTGTTCTCTACTATAAAAAAATTCAAACATTTATACTTTATCCTTATTCTTGTTCATATTTTATTTTGATCATGTAATTTAATTTCACATGATTCAATAATATTATATATATTATTAATTTGATGACTAATCAGTCCTTAGAAAAATATTTATAAATATTACAATATATATCATACTACTTATTATGATAAACATGACAATAAGGAAAAAATTGGTGGATTTCAGAATAATAAATTTTTAATAGAAATTTAATTGGTTACCTATTTAACCACCCTCTTTAGATACTCAATCTAACCAACATTTGGTATCATTGGTTTTCATTTCCTTGATTTTTATGCTTTTAATTTTTACATGTGAATATTGTTTTTTAATAATGATCTTTTATTTTTCTTAGTTTTAAATTTAATTATACAATATGGATAATAATAAATATGGTTCTTATAACATTATATCTCCTTTCTTTAATAGAAAAAATTATTCCTAATAAAAAATAATAAAAAAATGCACAAAGAGAGCATAGGATTTAAAAATTTGTATCCTCTAAAATATGAATATGGAAAACACAATACCTCTAAAAGCACATTGGATGATGCATGAAAATTATAATAAAATACTATTTATAAAGCTATGAATTCCCTGGATGTTTACCTTTGTGATGAAAAGTTTAATAGGATTTAATCTTTTAAAATTAATCTTAAAATTTAGGACACTTTGTGTTCGTCCCATGAAGGTACTTCAAATTTAAAAGAAATTATACATAATACCTATAATATTAAATATTATAATTTTAAAATGTAACCTGATTATAATATTTTTGATATTTACCTATTCTTTAAAAAAATTTGTAATACCATGATCTCCTTAAGAAAACTTGTATATAACCATGATCAAATAATGAGATCGTTGATATGTCAACTTGAATGATGGAGAGGCACTTCAATTTCGATATGTGAATAATGAATTATATGTAAAAAACATATGAAAGATTTTATAGGATAGATAATTATGTATGAATATTAATGAAAGGAAAACAGTGAAGAGGATGAGGAGCGTAAGTGGAAGTAAATAGATTTCCATACTACCACCACATTCTACAAAACGAGAATAAAAAATAAAAAAAAACAAACTATAGATTCCAATGATATTGAATCTATCTATGAATGTGATTTTAAAATGGGTCACCTTTCCATACATTTTACAAAGGCCTATAAGAAGAACAAAATTTAGAAAAACAAATTATAATGTTATGGATTATAATAGAAGAAAGTTGAAGAAAAATGATGATCATCATAAAGATTTCTTCTACTATTAATGCAATAGGAAAGGCCATATAAAATTTGACGTCCCAAAACATACGTACAATAAAATGATGATATGAAAAAAAGATAAAAATATTTTAGTGAAGAAACATTGTTTGCAATAGAAGATAGTTCATGTGATTTGAATCCATCAGCTATAAATAAACCAGATAGAAAAAAAATGTACTTCATGACAATGTTCAGTGAGGTACTTGACATTCCTACTATTTATACTATTTTTCTTGTGCATGAGATTTATAATTTTGAAAATGAAAATAGTGGTGATAATATATCTAATGATTAATTGTTTAAAAACTGTAACATAATAAAGGATACCATTAACAAATTAAGGGATAAGTATTAAATTTCTAAAAAAGAATCATTATCTAAATATAAATATAAAATATGAGATTTTTATAAAAGGGGAGAAAAATATTCCACTTCATTTAGAAAACAATGAACATAAACATTCAATTGAGCAATTGAAGAATGATCTTAAAAAATTTAAAAATGATTGGGAGACACTAAAACAAATTTTTGGACTAAACTTTTCCCACAAATATATTATTGGGATAGGATATTAACCTGGATATACGATAATAACAAATGATAATTGTTTTCCTATGTCTAGACCTGAAACCTGTAAAAAAATTAAAATAACCCAATAATATTTTTACTTCTAAGATTATGTAATCCATTTATAGGAAATCCATTGGGAAAACTTGGCTCCCCAAAGCAATGATCATTATAATTCCTAGACCAAAAAATATTTGGATACCAAATTTTTTTTTTCAAAACTATATTTGTAAGAAAAATTGTTGATGTCATCAAATAGATTTCTATGGTATTTTTCAAGTTGTTGTTCAAGCTATATGGTTGGATATTACTCTTTATTCAAGAACCTTATCTAGGTTTATGGTGGCCATGTCACATTTGGTGATAATAAAATATGGAAAAAACATCGACCTCGTATATATTGGAATAAAAAACTCAGTTTTAATTTCTAATGTTTTATATATTGAGGTGTTAAAATATAATTTTATTATAACTTCTTAGTTTTTTGATGATGGTATTTATGTTAGGTTTCAAAATTTATAATGTATCCAATTAAAAAATGATTTGATTTTTACTTATTTAGGAAATTATAATATATATGGTAAAGATTTAAATACCCCAATTTCTCATAATGTTTTCTACTTAGCGCATTTCATAAGGAATGATGGGTTTTTTCATATAAGACTAAACAAATGCAATATCCAATCACATAGAAAACTAAATAGAAATGGTTTACTTATGTGTATACTTATTCTTGAGATCCCAAATGATAAATTATATAAACCTAGTCAAAAAGGGAAACAACAAAAAATTTCATTTAAACTAAATAAAGATGATTCAACTCCTCAACGTTCTGAGTTAGTTATCATGGATTTTTTCTGAACTACTTGATTTCAAGTCTTAATGGGAAGCACAATGTTTATATTCTTGTAGGTGATTATTATAGGTATAATTAGGTATATTTTCTATCTTAGAAAAGTGAATCATACTTTTACTTTAGTAAGTATGATATGTCTCTATAAAATCCTAGTGTACATAGGATTAAGAAAATAAGAAGTGAAAATGGTCGTGTGTTTTTGTGTCATGATTTTGAATCATTATTTTCAAAATATAGCTACACTCACAATGTTAATACTCATAGGGCTCCCTATAATAACATAGTTATTGAATAGTGAATTTTAGCCTTAAATTAGATATCCCAGATCATGTTAAATGATTAAGACCTACCTATCTATTTTTGGACAAAATATATTAATACAACCTTTTATAAAATCAATATAGTTTTTATAAGGTCTATTCATATAAAGAACCCTTATGAGTTGTGTAATAATATAATTACTAAGTTTAATTACATATGATTTTTTTTGTAACAAATACCATATTTATAAAATTAAGGTTAATTGGGAAAAAAATTCTTCCATATGCGATGAATTAACTTTCCTTGGTGATTTAATTTCAAGAAATGCATGTAGAGTTTTCAAAAAGAATTACAAAAATATAGAAGAAACATTTGATGTAAAATTTGATTAAATTAATACAAGTGAGGCTAATAAAACTTTAAAAAACCTAGTTAATTATTTATTTTCTCTAAGAAGAAATTCCAAACTGTTAGATTCTTCTGTAAAACATGCAGAAAAATCAACCAGCTCTAAAGAATTTCTAGAACTTCCTGAACCTAAACCATAAAATAAGAAGTGACCAGTCCCTGTTTCTCTAAATCTGTTAGAACTATTATGTGACATCCATTATATTATTTTTAGGTGATATAAATATAGGTAATAAAACTACATATTATGTTATAAATTAGGTTGAACATCAATCTTTCTTGTCTTGGAATGAACCTAAGAACTTCATTGAATCAATAAATGATGAACTCTAGGTAATAGAAATTCAATAAGAGTTCAATAATTTTTAAATGAACAATTTTTGGGGTCTTTTAAATCATCCCTCGAAATACTTGAAAAATTTAACTAAATGGGTGTTTTGGAATAATGTTGATGAGCCGTGAAATATATTTAGAAACAAACGTAGACTTTTTTAACAAGGTTATAGTCTCGAATAAGGGATTTCCACTGAGTAAACCTTTTCAACTCTACCTAGAAATAAATCCATAAGAATCCTAGTTTCTTATACAGATCATAAATAATTTAATGCTTATCAAATTTATTTCAAAATTTCATTCCTAAATGGTTTTATAATTGAAGTAGTTTTGTGGAACATCCACCAAATTTTCAAAATCAACACATTTCAATGAATGTTTTCTTATTGAATTATAATTTATATGGTTTTAAAAATTATCTTAGAGCATGTTATGAATAGCTTTGTAATTTTTTGATTTTCAATGTTGTATCAAATGTAATATTTAATTTTATAATTTAGATAAAAATAATTTAAAAATATTTATTAATAGTAAAAATCATTTTCTATGATATTTCTTGGATCATAAAAATATAATTTATATACTTATTTTTATATAATAATACAAAATGAATTTGAAAGTATTTTAACAGTTGAACAAGAATTGAATATTGTATTAATGATTTTTCAAAATGTAGATGTAATTTTTTGAGTCAATGTATATATTAATAATATATTTTAAAAACTTTAATATAGATTGCACTAAATGTATTGATAATCCTATGAGTACAGCCTATATATTGGATTTTGATGAATATGGGAAACCCGTTGATCAAACAAGTTATCGAGTTATGATTGAAGTCTTATCTTGTTGACTACTAGCCGACTAGATATTATGATTAGTGTATGTATGTGTTCCTTTTTACAAGAAAACCCCAAAGACTTACATCTTGTTTTTGTTAAAATAATTTTCAACGACCTAAAATATACTGAAAACAAAGAAATTTTTTTACCATAGAGGAAAATAATTTGATTTTGTAAGTTATAATGATGTTGATTTTAGTGGATGGAATTTAAATATAAAAATAACCTCTGTAGAATGTAACTTTTTATAAAATTCTATATTTTCATGTTTTAGTAGAATAAAAAATTATGTTGCATTATCTACTGCTAAATCTAAATAAAAAGTTGTAGGTAGTTATTGTACATAATTTTTGTGGATGAAACACACCCTACTAAACTATATATATCTATTACAATATGTCCCCATAAACTATGGCAATAAATGTGCAATAAAAAATCAAATAATCTTTTTTATCATTCTAGAACAAAACACATCAATATAAGACATCAGTTTTTGAGTGATCATTTTCAAAAGGGAGAAATTACTCTTGAGTTTTTTGGCACACAAAATTCATTAGCAAATATTTTTAGGAAGAATTTCAATTTTGAGTGAATTAATAACATCAAACATAAATTATGAATAAGAAAAAAAATTTATTTTTAATTCTCATTGGTATCTTGTTGTGATGACAAACTGTTCACTGGTCATATTGTTGGTCTTCCATCTATTGAATTTTCATACCATTGGTTTTTTCATATCCCTGTCTATGATATAAAATTTGATATCTCATATTGTTGAGATGTCAGGAAATTTGGATTCATGACCTTAAAATTGTGTTATCTATTTCTCGATATTTTGAACCGCTAGTTTATTTCCTAGTTTATTTATTTTTTTTGAAAGCTTAGGCATGTTTTTTCTTGAGAATAAATATAATTTCAAGAATAATTACAATTTTAGAATACCTAATATTCAAAATAATGTTAGGTAACAAAATTTCTTTTCCCAACATACCGTGAACCCTATGTGATACTCGTGTATCTCTCTCTCAGGCCCAATGAAATGCATCCAACTCTCCATTTTCAAACCTCCCCATATCATTATAAAAATCCTAATGAACTAATCCATATACCAAAAATTTAGCCTACTTTTGAGTTTTCTCTTTTAATGCATAAGACTTCTATGAATTTGAACAAAGAGTTGAGTGAACCCTCTTCTATTGCACCAATTATTATTGAGATTGTCAACCAGTTTGTTTATGAAGAAATGGATGTAGACTCAAAGTTGTTGTCATAGAGTAACAGTATGGTACTTATGGTTATCCAAGGTTGAGGGTGGTAGGAGTGTTTTCATTAAAAAATAGTCCTTTGTACCAGAATCTAGTTAATGATTTTAATCAGAACATAGAGTTTGAATTTAATAATGGTGGTTTATATTCACTTAAAAGAAATTTCCAAAGATTGGTGTTTAGGTTTTATACAAGAAAATGGGTTAAGTGTTTTAATGTAACTAATTATGGAATCTATGGTTACTACTATGGTAATGGTCTAAAATCTAGTGATGCAATCATTTATGAGGATTTCCTTTCTATGCTAACAAGAGATGGTTCAACAACATGTCTTGTTGCCTCATTGTTAGATGGGTAATGTAGATTTTTCTTTAAGTTCATACATCAAATTCTTTTTCCAAGCTAGGGTGGCTTCACTAAACTAATGTAATAGGATCTGTATATTCTTCCACTTGTGATAGATGGTAAAAAGATTACTCTATGTAGAAATCTAATATAACATATGTGTGATATTATCAAACATTCGTCCAAACCAAATTAATTGTTCTACATAATGATTATTCCTTCCATATTATATTCTACGGGCCCTGTATGTGATGATTATGAATTTGTTTTATAATGTGGTGGTTTCTCCACAACAAGTTAGACAGTTTCTATAAAGAAGATAACCTAGAACCCATAGAAGAGACAATGTTTTGGTGACAGTGTTAAGTTATATATTGAGTGGTATCTTATTATTTGTCCAAAGGGACCTTGTTGTTTTTTCGATCCTGGATGGGACCATAGGAATTTGTGGAATACTCAGATGAGGAAGAAGATATTGGTGAAAAAGTGTAAAATTAACAACCTATGTATATAGGGAGTGACTCCAGCCTTTCTATGAAATACTCTCCCATTCCATTTGAACCCACTAGTCAACCATGGTGGTTTCAAAAAATAATAATGTTATTTAATAGTGATGAATAACATACGATGGTTTATGGATATGATCATTATAAAAGTTCCAAATCCATTGAAGTTGATGAGGAATAAGAAATGTACGAGGAAGAGAAGAATGCAAAAAAAGTAATTACATTGTCTTATACGTTGGATTTGATGATGGAATCATTCTAAACTGAATTATGATAGTGTATTCATCAAAAATAAGGATATAGAACATCCTTCAGAGCTTAAGGATGCATTCCAAGAGGGGGAGAATTCACCATTAGTGGAGATGATTTCTATAGCTGAAGTTGTTGATGTTGTTGAGACATGTTCAATTTTTACAAGTCAAGATGTTTCAAATTCTAATATGTTTGTGTAGATGATATTTATTGTTTTTATGGAGTATCGTGGTTTTTAATAAGATAATAAAAAGTTTATTGATGGAGAATATAAAAATAAATAGTTTTCCATTTTAAATGACCATGAGTCACCTGTGGATGAAAATGTGGAATTTGAGTCCACTAATTCAAATGACCAAAAGAATTTTTATATATAATATGCACCAACTATTGGTACACATTTAGAGATTGAGCCTACTAGTGTAGAACATACAGTGGCTACACCAAGTTCATAAGGTTGAAGGAATCTGGAATTTTAAATTGTTTCTTATAGTACGATACCACTAACCAATTTTTTTATTTCATACCATTAGGTTTACCATATAGAAATTGAGTGGGGAAATTCAATAAATTTATACAAATCCCTCCAAATTTTGATAATAATGGGGTTATTATTGTAGGTGATCTTAAGGGTTCATTGACAACCTTGGTTCATCTTGACGGTCTACTTGAATTATACCATTCTTTGAGACCTCATGGATTTGAACCCACTTCTGCTCATCAAGATGTTCTGATGTATGTAGTTACTCAATTTGACTTGAATTATTTTAGTGAAAAGATGATGTCTATGTTACACAAGTGTGTAAGTAATCAGTCCTATATTTTTACAATCTTATTGAAGAAGATGTTATGTAATAGTTTGGGTTAGTTATCCATCATATCGAACCAAAAATGATGCATCACATACATGAGAAGGAAATTGACAATAAGAGTATAAGTGGGGGACTATAAAATATAAAATCCTTGTTATAAAAAAATGAAATCTTGTTTCAAGTATTTATTGGATTGTATCCGTAAAATATCTTGAAGATATATCCTTATATTCTTATAAAGCTATTTTCCTTCTGCTCTTGTTTTTGATGTGAATAATTTGAGATCATTTTTCTGATAGGATGTTATAGCTACCTCTATTGATTCATCCAGTAGATGAATTGTAATTTATTTTAAACATATAAAAAATATTTAAAAAGGAAAAGAGAATGATCACATGTTGATATGTATGTATTATATATATATGAATGATGACGAAGAAACTATATCCAACTTCATCATGTTTTATCTCTCTCATATCTATACCAAACATGTTCTCAATGTCCATTTTAAATTCTTATTTGATAATTTTAGAATTCCTCCCCTGACTCAATAATTTAAATATCAAGTCACACAACTCAAAGAGATAACACCATTATTGACCCATTTCATAGAAAAGAATTCTAATTTTTTAGTGTAATTGAAAGGGGTGGTCAAATTAGAATGGATTTCATCAATTTAATGAAATAATTTATTCATAATAAAGGCCATGAAGTGGTTTGTTAGTTAGTAATTATTATTAATCCTAATTTCTATTCTAGACATGGAGTTACTATCAGTTCCCATATAAAACAACTATCCAGTTTTTAGCAATTTCATATGGATCCATCGCAAATTGTGTGCTATATTAGTGAAGTTCTTTTGGCCCATTTGGTCTCCCACATGTTGTTCCCTTTGTGTTCCATCAAATATTAATCAAGAAGATCTCGATGCATCAGATAAGGAAAAAGGTAAAGCATTAGTTAAAGGAAAATAATGAATGTACCCCTCTTCCCAGTATAAACCTTTGTATTTTTTGGGATAAGATTGTCCACTCATTGATGAGGTCTTTATTCTATTAAATTTTTATCATAATTTTGAATTTTTTTCATACCTCGTATTATGTCTGTCCACTTCTAAATATATTTTATATACCTTAATCTGTATATTCATCATACCATTGCTGATATTATTTACCTTATTGATAATCAAAATAGGGAGATAAATTTTATGTAATATTTTTTTATTCAAGTCATTTTGGAATATTTAAAATGTGTTATGAAGTATTTTATAGAATTATGTTTATCAATGTTCTTATTAATTTCATTGAACCATCAAAAAATACCATAAATGCTATGTCTTGATTAATATTTGGATGTTACCATGGATATCATGTAAAACATCTTGAAATATCATTGATGACATATTTTTACATTTATAATATTCTTTTGATGCCATGATTTGTGATAATAAAAAAGGGGTAGATTATTTACCTCCATGTTTAAATGATCAAAAAATCTTGTTTTTAATAACACTAGTGAATTTAATATTTTCCTATATATAATATGTATTCCAAGAGTAGATGATAAATATGTCAAAGTATGAGACAACATTGAGATATGAAAACATTCACATGACACACCACCAGTATAAAAATATCTACATATGAGACACCTCTAGGTTATCACACCATTAAACTATCATATCAATGGACTTTATAAAGTATGAGAAACTTTAGATTGATAAACCAACAAGTTATCATTTTTCATGAATGAAAATATGGCTAAATATGAGATACCACTAGATGAGGAATCTCCAATGTCACACCATTTGTTTCATATTTATAGAAAGAAATTTGAATAAGTTTACGACACGATCCTAACATACAATGATAGACCAGGCACCACCAGTATACTGAAAATTTAGTGATGACTGAGACATCGTCAGTGTCATACTGCCATATCATCATACCTCTAGTGCCATGCCACTGAAAAATCATACCATCTAGAGACACGCTACCAAAGTGTCACACCTCGAGATCCTAAGACACCATCACTATTTTATTGCTTTACTTATTTTTAATTACACTACACTAAAAACTATGTTCATAAAATTTAATGTCATTTACAATTTTAAGGATTATAAATTAATTTTTGAGAGTATGTATGTCAGGATGAGTAGTACGAGGTAGAAATTGATTTGGATTTTCCTACTACTATATATAAAATGGATCACACTCCATCATGAAATATACACACAAAAATTAATATAGAAAACAATGTATATAAATTATAGAACAAAATTTTGATATAATGGGCGCATGATTTACTGAATATTCAAGATCAGAAGAGCTGGACCTGATTGAAAATAGTATGAGATCACCTAAAGTGAATTGTCGACTAAGGAATCCAAAACATCATTATATCCAGTGCCTTCCCATAGTCAGAAAACAAGAGTTTCGACACTCTTTTTTCCTGGATATTTTGAAATATCCTCAATTAAGGTTTATTTATAACTCAACTCAAGATTCATTGGTTGTATTGTGAAAAATCATGCACTTATAAACACTACACTCTAAGTTTCCATGATTCTGTTTGGTTTTATTAATACTTTTAGCATCTCGTTTACTACACTCACATTGTCTCCCTTACTAAACTAGAATATAATTGATATCTTCTCAAAAGTTTTCTTATTTTTTCCCATGGATAATATTGGTAGAGTTACATTTGTGTATTTATTCTTTTTACTCCAACACGTAATTGTGGAAGAGCTTGTGTGTGACCTGGATTGTTGTATACTTTTTTATAAACCTAATCTAAGTTTTTGATAACCTAGTTCTTTTTATATAAACTTCTTATTGTTGAGAGATCACCATGTGGAGTGGAATATCTCTCATATTGATATTGAATATCTTATATTTATTTTTATTTTTTGTGTTTTAATTTTTCTTTACTTTATTTTATCATTAAAATTGAATACAATTTTTAACTCTACAAAAACTTCATACATTGATATTTTATATTAATTTTTCCTCATATAGCATTTTGATAATGTAAATTGATTTAAAATGATTTGATAATATTATATATATTAGTAATCCAAGAAATAATCAATACTTATAGAATTAATTAGAAATATTTAGATATATGTCATACTATTTGTTTTTGATAAATATTCAAATTTTACAAAATTTGGGGGATTTCAAAATAATCCAATTTTAAAAAAAAATTATTGGGTACTCAATTCATCCCATCATGAGATACTCAATCGAACCAACAATGGGAATCTATGATCATAATGATAAGGTTAAATTTTTATAGATTATGATGAAAGGTTTGTGGTGGGAATATATGGGAAGATTAATATATCTGAACATCATTATAGGATATATCTAATATCCTTAAAGAAATAAGATTATTGGGTATCTTCTCTTCATGGACACTAAACATTCACATCCTGTGTTTGAGTTTTTGTGAAATGTGTGGAATATTCATATTAAATAATATAATATTTAAGCCAGAAATGTATGGTTTTTTACATTTTTTTCTATCAACTTCAATATATATCATCCATGCCTAACAAAAGTAAAAAAATATATCGAACAGTATCTAGTTAATCATAGAGGGAGAATATAAATTTATAAAACATATGATCAAACATCCCCAATACATCATAATGAATATTATAATCCCACATATGATGATAATTAAAGTTCTATAATATAATTATATTCTAAAAAGTTACCGTATTATTAAAAATATTAATATTTTAATGAATTTAGTAATATTATTTGAAAATAATAATCACACTAGAATATGAGTTAAATAATTTATTTTTCCTAAATTATATTTTCAATGTATCAATGAAACCTAAAAATTATCTACTAATCATACTTCTTCAATATAGAAGACAACTCTAACATCATTTATATAAATAATTAATTATCAAGAAAATAAATATAATCAATAGTATTCAATCTACTAAACATTAAAACATGCAATTATTTATTTTATGTTTCATTAATAATTCCACAATATTCATAATTTCAAGACATAACACAATTATTTATTTTCTCTCTTCTGATAAAACTCTACACATGATAAATTATTTTACACTACATGTGATAATTTTCTAAATTATACTATTGAAATTATCATCATTAATAATTAAGATACATCGTTCAACCTATAGTTCCATATTTTCAATTCACATTCTATAAATAATTATATTAATAAAAATTATACCCCATGTTATTAAACAATATTTAAATTCATGAAATATTAATTTTTCATTAGAATAATTACACTTGATTTATTTTATCCTACAATTTATAGATTATAATATTTTATTCAATAAATAATTATTCTACTATATTTATATATGATTATGGTTAAACTCATTCATTAAATATTTGATTTTATGGAATGAACATTTTATTCTAGCATAATTAAAATAAAGTATAATTTGAAGATAATATACCTCTTGGAATCCAATAACGCTAAAGCATGAAATTTTAGTAGAGAAGACAATTTTGTGCACACATACTATAACCAAGAGGATCCTCAAACTATATTCAGAAGACATTCTAAACATGAATGTTAGGATTCTGGGTAACCAGAACTCAAAACGATAGGGAAGAAATCAAGCAAGAGAAAAAAAAAAGTTTTTGTTATTCGTAGAAAACACTCCACATATAATTCATAAAATTTTCATATATTCCCCATTTATTTTTAAAAAATATTTTTGTAAATGTAAAAAATAATTCCATTTTGAAAAAATATTCAAAATAGAGAGATAAATAATTAAATTTTTAAAAGAAATTATTTTTTTGATTGAGGATATAATTGTTTTTGAAAATGGGTTTGTAAGGTTTTCAAATAGAACGGAGGTGTTAAAATCTAATAACTGGGTTAAATTATATATCCATACAAAACTCAAATATTAAATGTAAGAGTAAACATGTTTTACCCAAACACATATTTTTTCCATTACATGTGATTTTTATTACATTTATACTTGCATTATATGTTTTGGGTCATCCTTAAACAATTAATAGATTAAACTTATATGATTAATGGATAACCTAACATAACAATATGAGAACCATGAAATCTCCAGACTACCCTTATAAAAGTAGAATAAAACCAGGTCAATCCTTATATATGAAAGGCTTTCCATTAATAAAATAATGGAAACCAAAGATTAACATTAAAAACTATAATATTGACCTCATGTGGTCTTTATTATTTCTTTTCAACCTTTACACAGTTAGTGGGTACCATTATGTAGCACATTAGATTTTTAGGATTTTGTTATTCAACACCCAAAACGAAGAATTTACCTTTATGAATGGTTTAAATATAAATTATTTCCCTTACATGCGATTTAGTGTACCTTTATATGTGTTAATTATTCAAAAATAAGCTTTATATAAGAATGGGAACATATAGGCTTCCATTTTTTACCTAGTAATAAAATTGAAATACCATTATGCAGCTTATAGAGATTAAGCTCTCCCTTTATATAGTAAAACGAAATCACCACTCACCAAAACTAAACTAAAAATAGCCTATACACTTATACAATCTTTTAAAAATAGATATTTTAATTTCTCATCCTAATGGAGATCAATCTAAAACTACCCTAAGTCCACCTCCATTTGTCAGAGCCTAGTGACAAGCAACAAAATGAATAACTAGTTTGTAAGTACTTTTCCAAATTTAATTATTTCCACACACTCCAACATCCCTATGAATAATTGAAAAATAGATGAAATTATTTACACAATAAACATATGTGTAAAAAAACACAAGAATTCAAATATCATCATTGTTTAAAAAGAAATTTAAAGGGAAAAAATCCACACTCAACTATATAGAAATCCCAACCTTGAAAACTATAAATTTATATTATCGAGATAGATAATCTCAGGATCTCCAATCACCGACCACCATACACTATCATATGTAGATTCAATACCTTATACCCTCTATAATCTTTACCATATTTTCCATAATCTACATAATACATGACACATATGGTAAAATCCCATGTTGGGGAATGTATATACATACCATTTTGTGTATCATGGATGATGAAGGGGTTGCAGTTAAAAAATTGAGATTATAATTCTTAGAAAAAAATAGTAAAATAATAAAATTACTTAGATATATATATATATATATAATCAAAAAAAGAATCTCTGATGATAGTAAAAGTAGATCTCCATCTCACTACCCAGTGCAGTGAAGAGTGCCAACAGTTTCAAAAGTCCATCAATGATGTCCAGCTACTCACATGTCAATTTAGATGAAACATCCAATTAAATGCACACCATGTCCCTATGAAAAAATTTATAGGGGATATTTACCAAGGTATAATATCTATTTCTTGGTAAAATATAATGGTTATACACAATAGATAGAGTTCCCATATACTTACTCCATAGGAGGCTTCCACTCAGTAGATTTCTTGAGGACCCATTCACACCCCTGGAAAGAGTGTTCCACTACGATAGTGGTAGAACAATTACGTAAATCCAGAGGAGGGTTCTTATCAATCATATATTTATGATCCATTACCTATACTAGAAATATTGTTCCACTCTAGTTGTTTAGCACCCATCCCTCGATACAAAAAGTGGGTTCCACTCAAAAATTCGATAGAAAGCACATACTCTAATAAATAGAAGGGTTCCACAGTAGTGGTCAATGTAAAATTCCCTTATAATTCGGACTGTTCCACTCATATAAAAGATAGATGACCCATGACCTTCCAAGAAAGAGGGTTCCACTCTAGTGGTATATAGAGGAACAAAAACTTTTCCAGCAAGAGTGTTACACTCTAATAGTTGACAGATGATCCATGCCTTATCTAGAAAGAGTGTGACACTATGGGGATAGGTTGGGAAACCATGACCTATACAAGTTGGAGGTTCCCACTCTAATGATATACAAAGGACCCATTCCCTTCCATGTATATGGGTTCCACTTTAAACTCTCTACTGATCCACCCCAATCACTTTTGTCATTTAGTGCCACCTACAAAAATTTCACATAGATAACATCTTACATCATATCTTGCAATCCAATAGTAAGGCTACCATCATCTTATAATCTGAACAAAACATAAACTAATCTACCCAAGAAGAAAAATATGATTCCAAAAAATGGAGATATGTTAGGTATATGGTCCATCTAAAATGATGAAGGGGTTACACAACATGTATGGGGACACACATGGCATGTGGTTTCACTCCGCCACATGTTCATGTACCATTTAGTTCTTGGATCACAATCCATGTAGCCCTACACTACATGTAAGTGGATAATATTGTTTTCCTCAACCACATGGGGTCATAAAAATTATCTTATCCATGTTTGAGTAATGTTTCTCATGTCTATTTACTCCGATACATGACACGTTCTTCCACACATGGTTTATTATATATTCTTTAGTCCGTGATTGTGTCCTAGTACATGGAATCTACCATGTTGTTCATGTGCCTCTGTACCCCCGAGATACATTCTAGGTTTCCAAAACATGGTTCACATGAAATTTTTAGTTCCACATGAAATGTGATACTTTTCATTAAAAAACACTTGCTCTCATAGTTAGGGACCTACACGCCTTATGTTATTCTAAACTACACGATGTTCAATTAGGGTCTTCACTATACTTTAGATCTGTTACATTGTTTTATATATCATTTTCATATACCACATATATCACTTCTAGGACACAAATAATAATAGAAGGGTCTTGTAATCATTATTTCTTCCATCTGGTGGTCGAAAAAAGGGAGTCCTAATAATCCATATGAAGCCGGCATGATGCGCCATCACACTACCATTCTTTTTTCTATATCCCTTCACCACACTGATATTTTTATCCATAGTGATATAAATCGATTCCCTAAAATCCTCTCAATATATTCGTGATTATCTAAAAAAATCTTTTGGCATAAATCTCCCATGAATCTTGGGGTATGATCATGTTGGGTTTCACCCAGAAATGTCAAATAATGGCCCCAAGGTTTGAGGATTGCTAACATGTAGAACATAGGGATAAAGGATTATTATACAGATTACTAATTAACATTATCCATTAATGCTTGGATGAGTAATATATATCAAGATTCCAAAGTAAGAAATTGGACATTTGATATAGATTGAATAACCAATTTAAAATTAGTAAATATGTTCTTGGAATGGCATGAAATTGAAAGATATCCAATGAAAAATATGATCATACTTAATCTTTTTTCCAATTTAGTATGAATCCACAAATATATGAGTCATACCATTATTCATAAAATTCTTTAGTGAGTAATTTTCTCTTCATTTAATGTGAGAAATCATTTCATGCATTGTTCCTTAATTATCCAGGATCCATATTTTCATCATCTTTGGATTTAGATTTTGAAATGATGGTTTAAAAACACTCCTCCCATTGTTCCTAAGTTTATGAGGCTAACCATGAAGATTAGGCATAATAATTCTTATAAATATGGGATTATTATTATAGTGGTTAAATTCAAATAAATATATAAAAAAATTGTTTATATTACTAAACACACCTTCTAGTGAATTCTTTTCTCTAAACGTCCCTTTCAGACCATTTTTAGGGAGGGCCTAGGGTAAAAATTATTTTTAAAATTTAATGGTGGTCTTATTTTATAGTCTGGGACTCTTTATAAGATCTAACCAATTTTATTTATGAAATCATGAATTCTTGATAAAAAGTATATTAAATATTTTATTAGATTTCATTTTGAGAATACATTGCCTCAGAATCACACACTGTCTAAGAACCTATATCTAAAAATATTTCAAGATATATTGAAATGTATTATAAGGGAAAATATAGTCTCAAAATTATTCTCTCCTTAAATATTTTCATCCATGAAAAGGAGAAATTAAAAAAATAATGGGTTATAGAACCTGTATGTGAGTCTCACATTCCTTGGAGCTCTCTGGTACAATGTAATACTACCACAACAAATAAAATAATGTAATTATTTACCCACATAGGGTCCTATCCTCTAAATTCCCAATATCCACCTAGTTCTCTAAAAACATGGATATATTCTTGATTTTCTAATTTCACAAATCAATAACATTTGTGGGGACATGCACATATCACCTCCACTGTAACACAAGGAAGATTTCATGCATCCACTCCAACTGAGGGGTAGGGTGAGGCAATAAGGAGCCTCTCCTACACATTGAATAATATAAAATTTCTTGATAAATATCATAAATATCAGTACTTTAAAACCCATAAATTTCAATGAATTATTTTCTTAAATGGTTTTGGATTTTACGAGCATGCAGTTTCTGACGGAACCTGATTCTGAGGCCCGGTGTGCCCAGAATCAATTTCAAAAGTTTAGTTCGGGTACATTCAGTGAACGAACGAGCGAGTTTTTCTATCTTTTGAATTGGTGATCGGAATTGAAATATGAGGGCACCGATGAAACCGTAACATTAGTAATTTTTTATGTGGACCTTTATCGAAGATGTATTTGCTTGGGAGTTGTTTTAAAATTTTGGTTTAAATAAAATTGAATAAAATTGTGTACAATTTTATTGATTTTTCAAAGGTGGTTTTAACCTACATGGGTAAGTTAGGATGGGACCCACTAATATCCTAACTACCCATGTGAGGATAAATGTGGGGTGGGGCCTGCACGAGCCCCAACCCTTCACATTCCCTTAAACCCCTTAAACCCCCCATTTAAACCCCTTGCATTTAATTTGGTGACTTCTCCTCCTCCTCTTTAATAATTCCAAGACACATTAATTTATTTAATTGAACCTCTTCAATTAATTTAATTAAGTGTTTGAATTATTGAGTTTTTTAATGCATGGCAAAGTAAAATAAAATAAGGGGAAGATTATTTTATTTTGGTTATCTTGTTGTGTTGAGAATTGAAGGAGGGAGCTCTACTCTCTTTTGAGGAACTTCTTCTTCAATGAATAATTCCAACTCTCCGACGAAGAATTTCGGCTCAGCGGCCCCGGTTTCATCTTCCTTTTCCTCCTCTGCAGTATGGAAGGAAACAAAGATGAGGGAATTCACCAATGACGTCACGCTTGTTCTCTCCATGATAAAAAGAATAGACGCTGCTTCCACCATGGATGCTCTCTGTTGACATCTACGAAACCTCACCACGTGACGTCGCCAACCGCGACGCTGATGTTCTCAGCATTTGCTGAGGCTGGGGTTAAGTTCAATTTTAATGAATTAATATTTTGCTTTGATATGTCATTAAAGTTTCTTATTTAATTCGACCAAATGTTATCGACATAATTGGAGGGGATCAGACCGCATAAACACAACCGATTTCTCCTCCCATTTTCCTTGTTGACCTTAGTTGATGATTTGCGAAGGTGGCACGGTGTTGTTGCACTACTTGGGAAAACAGAGAACAGCGGCGGGAGCGGGCCTCGGCAGAGGGGCGCGGCGCTGTCGCGCCACGCTAGAACTTCAAGGGGGTAGCGGTTGGGGTGGGACGCGGCTGAGGGGCACGACCCCGTCGAGCCGCGCCGGTCAGACAAGAGTCACGACCTAAGGCCGCGGTGGTCTTCAGCAGGGGAGGCTGGGCTTGGCCGGCCACCGACGTTCCAAGAGGCGGGACCCCCGCGTGTCCTGCGGTGGCTCAATTGGCTGGACCTTATGGTCGTCCGTTTCTGAAGACACTAGGGGGAGTAACCCCCAAGACCTACCTAGGGCGGACCCCACCAGGGGGGGCTGCCTTTTCCGAAACCAAGGGGATCGCGCCCCCTTCACACCCCGCTCATCCACGAGTCGAGCCACGTCCAGCTTCCGAGCCGGGTCGCAGGCCGCGCCCAGCCGCGTGCCGCACCCACCGGTCCAGCCCCGGACCCGGGTCAGGTTTACCTGGTTCGGTCCGAACCGGGGGGTATTGGGACGGGTCGGACTGGGCCCAAACCCCCTATTTTCAGACAGGTTCATTAAAACACCCATATCATGGGCTATGGACCTCCGATCGATGCACCGTCAGTTGTGTTGGAATCCTTGGATCGATACGGTCTTTTTTTATATTACAACCATGATTTTTAAAAATTTTGGGTATGGCCGGGTTGGTTCGAACCCGTAATCAATCGGGCCCTTGGAGCGGAAACACTTATAACTTAGTATCCGAAAATCCGAATGACGTTCCATCAATAAAGTTGTATTAATCTCAGTGAGACTGTTCTTTTGGATTACTCCACTTGATGTTTGGACGCATCTGGAGTACGGTCAGGTTGCTTTTCGCTTAAAGACCAACCGGGCCCCTCGAACGGAAAAACCAATATCTCTCAGACCGGGCGTCCGATTGACGCACCGTCTGTCGCGTTGAGTTCATTCTGGCGAGATGGAACTTTGTGATTCATAAACTCTGGACTTTATGACAGTTGATGTCTCTACCCCCTGGCTCGTGGAGTGGACCCTCCCATAATCGAGCGTGCTATGTGCGGGAACCCTAGAGCTGGCTGCGACTGCGACGACGAGGGCGATTTTCCATGGATCCTACGTGGGTTTGGTAGAGAGGAAGACAGTACATGGATCCTCCGTGGGTTCAGAAGCGATGTTTACTGTACTTGGATCCTACGTGGGATCGACAACGATGGTTAATGTACTAGGATCCTACATGGGTTCGGCAGTGATGACTTCTGTACTTGGATCCTACGTGGGTTAGACATGGGAGATGATTCCAATGCTACATATAATCATCTCCACCCCTCTTCGTGAGTAGTATACCTGTGTGAGCTGAGCCTTAACATCCAATAATTATCTACGATGTGATTGTCATGCTTTCCTGTGTGGATCGGGTTGTGCTTTCCTGTGTGTTTTGGGTTGTGCTTTCTTGTTTGGATTGGGTTATGCTTTCCAATGTGGAATGGGTTGTACTTGGGCACATGAGTTAGAGAAGAACTGGAATTGATAACTTAGGTATATGTATGGTCATATACCTAAGTAGAGTTGGTTGATACTTTTTTTGTATCTTTATTTTGTGGTATATCTTTTGTGGATTCTGGGAGGCCTTCGGTGGTCTCGGGGTCCCTACTGAGTATCATATAATCACCCCTGCACGGGATATGCCTGAACTACATTGTGTTGGATGCAAACGACAGATAGTGCTGATCATGGTTGAGACTTGTGGAGTGGGGCGGTATCCGGAGGGGGACTATCAGGTGGAACGTACACGATGCGGACAAACGGATTTTATGAGCTGAGGAGACCATCTATACCCACCCTTCAGGTGGGGTTTCCAGAGGACGACTTGGTGGTTTCTACTTTACTTTTCAGCTGTTTTACTTTCTTTTCTTAGTTGTACTGTACTTTCAGTTGGGTTTGTATACCGGACCATTTACTTTCCAGCACTTACTTGTGTACTTTTTTTACTTAGTTTTTATTTCATCTTGCGTACTCCGTGGTTTCTGTTTTCTTATATAAAGGCTATGCCTTCCATTTTATCGGGATTTACACCTTTAGTGCTAGTCGCCAGCCCCTGGCCTATGTAAAGCATTCTTGGGGTAGTAATGACACGGGCCCCGAGGACAGGTCGTGAAAATTGGTATCAATGGAGTGAGTTCTACACAGAACTCAGGACCCTAATAATTTCTTCTATGTGAAGAAAAAATGTTTAGAGTATTAAGTGTGGTTATCAGTCTAGGGAGTCGAGTGTTGGTGAGGAGGCCGATGTATCCATACCCCAGGACCCTGACTTCTGATTTATGACTCAGTGCAAGAAAACGTTAATTTCATGTGTCTTTAAAAATGTTTTCATTGTGATTACTTCGTGTTAGATCACTAGGTATACTGTATTAACCGTGGTGCACCTGTTTCTTTTCAGGATGGAACCACGACAGCAGCCAGCTAGTGTTCCGACCTTTGTGAGAGATGGAAGCCCACCGAGCGATGAGGCCTTGGTGCAGGGCCCCATTACAGCAGAGGCACCGATGGTACCTCTACCCATCGAGCCATTGATACCACCAGCCCCAGAAGCTGAGAGTGCACATCCCCTAAGTGCACTGCACGAGTTTCAGTGTCAGTGGCCGCCCAGGTTCCACAGAGAGACAGACCCTCAGGTAGCTGAGGACTGGAAGGAGGCTGTTGTCCGAGTCATCATATTGGTAGGGACACCAACAGACCTCATGTTGATCCTTATGGCGAGTCTCATTCATGCATAAATAGGTAGATGGTGGAGCCTGATACTCCAAGTTCATGAAAAGGCATCTCTACTTTGGACAGACTTCGAGAGCCTCTTCTGTTCGGAGTTAATTCCAGCCACCCTCCATGCGGTGCACATTCAAGAGTTACTACAGCTGCGGTTGGGCAGCATGACAGTAGCCCAGTACTTGGCAAAATTTACCGACCTCTTGTTCAATTACACAGACATGGTACGGGACCCATTCTTCTGGGCCCGGACATTTGAGCAGGGACTGAGGCATGAGATCAAGGCTTCAATGATCTCCCTCAGCAGTCCGACGCTGGCAGGAGTACTGGAGTGAGCCCTTCTTATGGAGAGATTTCTTGCTGAGCCTACACCAGCAGCGAGGCCTATGATAGGGCGGTACATAGCGGAGTATTTTGCAGCCGGCAGTAGATATATGTTGAAGAGGTCCAAGTGGAAAAGACCATTAGGTGGTCGTCCTCAGGATATTGGTTCGGTGGTGCGGGGCACACGCAGTAGAGCTAGTCATTCGAGAGGCAGACAATGCTATGCATGTGGCGGGCATGGCCACATGGCTCTTGAGTGCCCGACCCGCCATGCAGAGGAGTAGAAGACGGTTGAGGGGCCACCTAGGAAGAGGCAGAGGTTCGACCATGGAGGTCCGCAGGGAGCAGGAAGATGAGGTATAAGAGCTGGCCCAACAGCAGGTGGTGGACGATGCTTCGGGGCTCTACCACCACCACCAACACCAGGAGGTCCACCCTGACCATAGGGAGCTAGCGGACAGAGGCAGGATCAGCTTCAGGTAGTGGAGGCTTACGACCACGGTGCACCTGATATGATTCAAGGTACTAACTATGTATACTCCACGTTTTCTGCAGTTCTTATAGACACAGGATCGAGTCATTCGTTCATTGCTGCTTCCCTTATTCAGAGCTCGGAGATTCCGACAAAGCCATTGGCTCGATCCTTACGACTAGAGACTCATACGGAAGAAGACTCGACGATTACGCACTAGTGCCGGTACTGTGAGCATACTCTAGGAGGTGAGAGCACTGGTTGGGATCTTCTTGTAGCAGCGTCGAGGCCTTACGACATCATCATGGACATGGATTGGTTATCTACTGTCCATGCTCAAATCGACTGTATTAGGCGCAAGGTGCGGTGTGTCCGCACTGATGGGAGCAGGTTCACCTTCACTGATGAGAAGAGAGCCTTTTCAGCACAGGATGGACTAACATAAAGGAGAGGGCAGCCGATCACCCATCAGTTTTCTAGTCTCATCCTAGGAGCAGTTGGTGCGCGAAGTCCGAGTTTTCTTGTTGTGGTGGATCAGTATGAGGGCGTTTTACCTGAAGACGTTACAGGACTACCTCCTCATAGAGAGGTAGACTTCTATATTGACCTGTACCGCGGGACAGCCCCGATGTCTACTCCATCATATCGGATGGCTCCCGCTGAGCTTTGAGAGCTACGGGTATTGCAGGAGGACTTACAGGGCAAGGGAGTTATCTGACCCATTGTTTCACCCTGGGCTTCCCTGATTTTGTTCACCAAGAAGGCGGATGGAAGCTTGCGACTGTGTGTCCACTACCGTCGCATGAATCAGGTGACTATGATGAAAAAGTATCCAATCCTGAGTATTGACGACCTCTTCAATCATCTCAAGGGAGCACAATGGTTCTCGAAGATAGACCTCAGGATAGGCTATCATCAGCTCAGAGTTCGAGATGAGGATGTGAATGAGATGACCTTCAGGTGTCGGTATGGCCACTATGAGTTCTTGGTTATGCCTTTCCGTGGAACCCGCGGTCCAACAATGTTAATGAGTCTCATTAATAGGATCTTCTAACCTTACCTCGATCAAATTGTCATATTTTCCATTGATGACATACTGATTTACTCGACTACTGAGGAGGAGTATGCCTACCACTTGCAGGTTATACTGGATACACTCTGAGAGAACTAGCTTTATGGTAAGCTCTCAAAATTTCAGTTCTGGATTTGAGAGGTCCACTTATTAGGTCATGTATTCACTGAGGCAGGAGTTACGGTGGATCTTGCGAAGATCGAGGCAGTGGTAGCTTGGGAGCCACCAAGGAGCGTGAGGGAGGTGCAGAGTTTCTTAGGTCTGGCCGGGTACTATCAGAGATTTGTGCCAGACTTCTCCAGAGTTGAAACACCACTTTTATCATTGATGAAGAAAGGGAAACCCTTCGTGTGGTCAGATAGATGTTAGCAAAGCTTGCAGGAGCTGAGAGAGAGAGATTGACCAGTGCACCCATCTTGAGGTTACCGAAGGAGGGGGTTGGGTACGTAGTTTACTATGATGCATCAGGGACTAGACATGGGTGTGTCCTGATGTAGGAGCGGGAAGTGATCACCTACGGTTCACAAAAAGTGAGGCATCATGAGCAGAACTACACTACCCATGACATGGAGTTAGCAGCAGTGGTATTTGCCTTGAAGATGTGGCGACACTATCTGATGGGCGAGTGCTTTAGAGTCTACTCTGACCACCAAAGTCTCAGGAACAACTTCTCGCAGAAGAACCTAACCCTGAGATAGAGACGATGGCTCGAGTTCCTGCCGGACTATGACTTTGAGATAGTCTATACTCCTAGGAAGGGGAACGTAGTAGCTAATGCTCTCAGCAAGAGTTCGGGCATTCAACTACTTGCAGTGATGACGGAGCAGCTATCCGCGTTGCAGATATCATTCATGGATAGAGATGGGGAAAGCATTATACAGTTGCTCACAGTCACATCTTCACTACTTCAGCGGGTTAGAGAGGCACATTTTGGTGATGTGGACTATAAGACGTGACATGAATAGATATCCACAGGACATGCACCTGATAGATTTTCTATTAGAGGAGAGCACGTAATCCTTTTCAGGGGACATACCTTGGTACCAGTTGAATTATAGGAGGAGGTGCTGAGGGAGTTTCATAATCCCACTCTAGCGGTACATCATGGAGTAGCGAAGATGTACCAGGACCTCAAACGACAGCACTAGTGGTCGTGTATGAAGATGGATGTTGCAGAGTTCGTTTCACGATGCCTCACCTACCAGCAGGTGAAGGCAGAGCACCAGGTACCAGCAGGCTTGGTACAACCCTTAGTGGTCTCGGAGTGGATGTGGGGCTGGATATCTATGGATTTTGTGACTGGACTTCCACGTACTTCCAGAGGAAACGACTCCCTCTGGGTGATTGTCGACTGAATCACCAAGTTGGCCCACATCATACCTATCAGAGAGCAGGGCTTAGTGCAGAGCTTGGGACACCTCTACGTTCAGGAGATCGTATGACTTCATGGTGTACCATCGTCTATCGTCTCCGATCTAGATGCTCCCTTTACTTCCCAGCTTTGAAAGGGGTTGTAGGAGGCATTTGGGACGCAGCTACGCCTGAAAACCGACTTTCACCCTCAGATGGATGGCTAGATGGAGAGGACTATTCAGACACTCTAGTACATGATCCGTGCACGTGTCATCGACATTGGTCGTAGCTGGGAGGATCACCTACCCGTGGTGGAGTTTGCATACAACAACAGCTAACACTCCACCATCGGGATGGCACCATACAAGGCATTGTACGACCGACCTTGCAGATCACCTCTGTGCATGATAGACCCTGGGGAGTCATCACTTGTAGGACCAGCGATGGACTAGGCTACAACAGAGAAGGTGCGGATCATCTAGGAGTGGATGAGGACTGCTCAGAGCCGACATAGGTCCTAAGCTGACAGGAGGTGGAGACCACTAGAGTTCAAGGATGGTGACCATGTTTTCATATGGGTCTCACCTAGATGTGAACTATAGAGATTTGGTCAGTGCGGTAAGTTATCTATGTTCTTCATCGGACCATTCCAGGTTCTCAACAGGATAGGAGAGGTGGCTTATCGCATGGCTCTTCCACCTCGGTTACACCGGGTGCATGAAGTTTTCCACGTATCTCAGCTGTGGAGATACGTGCATGACCCGATGCATATCATTGACCATGGGGATCTAGACATCGATGATGGAGAGAATTTTGCGGAGGTCCTGGTGGGGGTCTAGGATCGACAGAAGCGGGTTCTACGTGGATGGTTGATTCCTTTAGTGTGCATCAGGTGGCAGCACGGGAACCTCCAGGAGAGCACATGAGAGCGGGAGGCTCAGTTGCGTGCATAGCACCCTCATTTGTTTCCCTAGTTTATGATGTATCTTTATGGGGACATAAATCCCTGAGGTGGGAGTAATTTAAATTCCCATAAATTTCAAGGAAAATTCATTCATAAATTTTTTGGGATTTTACGAGCACGCAGCTTTTGACGGAACCTGATTCTGAGGCCCGGTGTTCCCGGAATCAATTTCTGAAATATATCTCGGGTACGTTCAGTGAATGAATGAGCGGGTTTGTCTATCTTATCAACCGGTGCTCAAAAATTTATATCTAAGGGAACCGATGAAACCGCAGTGTCGATAATTGTTCAAAAGGACCTTTACAGAAGATGTGTTTTCTTGGGAGGAGTTTTTTTAAAAATGATGCTTAAATAAAAGTGAATAAAATTGTGTACAATTTTATTTATTTTTCTAAGGTTGTTTTAACATACATGGTTTAGTTAGGATGGGACCCACTAACATCCTAACTACCCATGTGAGGATAGATTTGGGTTGGGGCCCACATGAGCCCCAACCCTTCACATTCCCTTAAACCCCCCATTTAAACCCCTTGTATTTAATTGGGTGACTTCTCCTCTCCCTCTTTAATAATGCCAACACGCATTAATTTAATTAATTGAACCTCATCAATTAATTGAATTATGTGTTTGAATTTTTGAGCTTTTGAATGCATTGAAAAGTAAATTAAAATCAGGGGAAGCTTATTTTATTTTGGTTAGCTTGTTGTGTTGAGAATTGAAGGAGTGAGCTCTAGTCGCTTTTGAAGAACTTCTTCTTTAACGATGAACGCCAACTCTCTGACAAATAACGTTGGCTCGGCGGCCCCGATTTATTCTTCCTTTTCCTCCTCTGCGACAAGGAATGAAACAATGACGTAAGAATTCTCCAACGACGTCACACATGTTCTCTTCATGATAAAAAGAAGCGATGTTGCTTCCTCCTCGGCCGCTCTCCATCGACGTCTATGAAACCTCACCACGTGACGCCGTCAACCGCAACGGTGACGTTCGTCATCATTTGTTGAGCTTGGGGTTAAGTTCAATTTTAATGAATTAAAATTGTGCTTTGATATGTCGTTAATGTATATCGTTTAATTCGGCCAAATGTTATCGATGTAACAGGAGGAGATCAGACCGCACAGACATGGATGATTTCTCCTCCCCTTTTCCTTGTTGACCTTTGTTGATGATTGTGGTGATGGTGGCGCGGTGCCATTGCACCACGCGGGGACAAAGAGAACCACGACTGGAGCGGGCCGCGACGGTGATTCATGGCACCGTCACGCCGTGCCGGTGAGGTCGAAGGAGGCCACGACTAGGAGCGGGCCGCGGTGGAGGGGTGCGGCGCCGGTCGGACAGGAGCCACGGACTAAGGTCTTGCCGGTCTTCAGCAGGGGCAGCTGGGCTCGGCTGGCCACTGGTGTTCCAGGAGGTGGGACCCCAGCAGGTCCCACAGTGGCTCAAACGGCTGGCCATTATGGCCTGCCGTTTCCAAAAAAAAAACAGGGGGGTGTAACTCCCCGGACCTGCCTAGGGCAGTCCCCAACTGGGGGGGGGGGTAACTGTTTCCGAAACAAAGGGGGTCGCAACCCCTTCGCACCCCGCTCGGTAGTGAGCTAAGTCAGTTCGTGCCGCGCCAGCTGCGGGCCGGGCCGCGCCCAATTGGTCTGGACCCGGACCTGAGTCGGGCCGACCCAGGGGGTATTGGTCCGGTCAGACCGGGCCCAAAGCCCCTATTTTCGGACATGTTCTTTCAAACGCTCATATCGTAGGCTACAGACCTCCGATCGATGCATCATCAGTTGCGTTGGGATCATTGGGTCGCGACGGTTATTTTAGTATTTTACACTCGTGGTTTGGGTGAAGTCTGTGTACGTTTTGGAGGGATCGAACCTGAAACCTACTAGGCCCTTGGAGTGGAAACACTTATAACATAACGACCGTACATCCGAATGACGTGTCTTCAATCATGTTGTATTACTCTTAGTGCTATGGTTATTTTGTCTTACTACACTTGAGGATTGGATGAAGCTGGAGTATGGTCGGGTTGTTTTAGCTTAATGACCAACCGGGCCCCAGGGACAGAAAAGCCAATAACTCTCAGACCGAGCATCTGATTGACACATCATCTATCGCATTGAGTTCCTTTTGGAGAGAAGAAACTTTTTGATAGATCATATATGTACTTAGTGATAGTTTATGTATCTACCCCTTGGCTCGTGTAGCAGAACCTCCCGGAATCGAGCGTGATGTGTGCGGGAACCCTAGAGCTGGCTACGACTACGACGACGATGGTGACTGTACATGGATCCTACATTGGTTCGGCAGTGAGGATGACTGTACTTGGATCCTCCATGGGTTCGGAAGCGATGAAGACTCTACTTGGATCCTATGTGGGTTCGACAGCGATGATTACTATACTAGGATCCTACATTGGTTCGACAGCGATGACTTCTATACTTGGATCCTACATGGGTTCTGTATGGGAGATGATTCATAGGCTACATCTAATCATCTCCACCCCTATTCGTGAGTATTATACCTATGTGAGCTGAGTCTTGACTTCCAATCATTATCTACGATGTGATTTTAATGCTTTCTTATGTGGATTGGGTTGTGATTTCTTAGGTTGATTGGGTTGTGCTTTCCTGTGTGAATTGGGTTATGCTTTCCTGTATGGAATGGGTTGTACTTGGGCTCGTGAGTCAGAGCAGAACTGGAATTGATAAATTAGAAATATGTATGGGAATATACCTAAGTAGAGTTGGTTGATACTTGTGTTTGTATCTTTCCTTTGTGGTATATCCTTTGTGGATTCTGGGAGGCCTCTGGGGGACTCGGGGACCTTACTGAGTATCTTATACTCACCCATGCACGGGCTATGACCGCTCTACGTTGTGTTGGATGCAGATGACAGATAGCGCTGATCGTGGTTGAGACATGCGGAGTGGGACGGTATCCGGAGGTGGATCTTAAGCCGGGACGCACACGGTGCGGACGGACGGATTTGAGGAGATGATGAAACCATCTGTACCCACCATTCAGGTGGGGTTTCCGGAGGACGGCTTGGTGATTGTTGCTTTACTTTTTAGTTGTTTTACATTCTTTTATCAGTTGTACTGTACTTTCAATTGGGTTTGTATACTGACCCATTTACATTCCAGTACTTACTTTTTTACTCATTTTACTTAGTGTTTAGTTCATCATGGGTACTCTGTGGTGTTTGTTTTCTTATAAAAAGGCAATGCGTTCCCTTTTATCAGGATTTACACCTTTGGTTCTAGTCTCCAGCCCCTGGCCTATGGAAGGTGCACTTGGGGTAGTCACAAAATGGGCCCCGACGATGGGTCGCGATAATTACACTTAATATGAATCTCTATAATCCTCATATTGGGGATACATTCTATAAAATTTGGTCTTCTTTCCCAAACTCTAGTGTCCTTTATCGTCAATCCACATAATATTTTTGTCTGATTTGGGATATCCTCAACCACTCATGAATGACTTGGACCTTATCCATCATCTCCTTCAATATCTGAGTCCCAAAACCCGATCCCTCTCAGATCACAATCCATCATATGAGTGACTTATAGGGCATCCCATACATGGTCTCCAATGTATTTTTACCAACAATAGAGTGGTATCTATTATTGTACGGAAACTCTACCAACAAAATGTGGTCCTCCCAAACCTGTCCAATCACTAAAATTAAAGCTCTCAGAATATCCTTTTGCACTTGGATTATCTGCTGGGTGTTCCCATCATTCTAGGGGTGATAGGATGTACTAATCCTCATTTGGGTCTCAAAGGCCTCAAGTAGGCCTGTATAGAACCGTGATCTAAACCACAGATCATGATCAGAGAAAATATTCAAGGGAAACCCATAAATGGTAAAACATCCAATATATACCAGAAATTCCGTTAGAGGATAACCCCCTGACCATTTAATAAATTAAAAGAAATAGACATTAAACACATCTGATATATAAATCTTCCCCAAATAATCAACTGAACTCTGCTCCCTATTAATAAAGAAGTGTACTGACTTCATGGTTCAATCAATGACCTCTACTTATTAGTATAATCCCTATGATATTGACCATGGATATTCCATCCCATTTCATCTCTAGAATCATATGTTTCTATAGAAAACCATCTGAAACCTGGTAGATATCATTCTCCTACTAGAAGGAAATGTGTCGTGAGATGAATGAATCCTTGCACTGGCTCATGCATGCCCACCAAAACTACCATTGATTGTCTATTTTAATATTATCCACACCAATATGTGCATCCTATGGATATTTATGTAACCCTCTCATCACATCCTCCAACATCATCAATAGGACCTCCATCAATCCCTGTAAAATGGAGGAGACGATTCCCTCCTTTAGGTTGTCCATATGTTGAAGCTCTTTAGTATATCTAGTCACATAGGACCTCAGACTTTATTTCCCTAAACAAGGAATCTCTCTCTCACTAAAAGAGAGGAGGATTCAATACATTCATCAATAGGAAAGATTTAAATTCATTCTCATCTAGGGTCGACAACATGGAGGCCAACATCTTAGATGCATCATGCAGAGAATGAGCACACGAGTTCTGGTTAAGGGAATCTTCTAGAATTTTTCCCTTTCCATTATTATATACTATCACAGACTCATAGTCTTTTAGGATCTAAATCCAAAACCATTGTATCATATTCATTTTTATTTGTGGGAATACATTCCCAAGACACTTATGGTATGACTACATGACAATGTGCTCACCTAGAAGTGTGGTCCTCCACATCCTTAGAGTGAATAGAACCACTTCCATCTACAGATCAAGAGTCATGGAGTTCTGGTCATGGGGTCTCAACTAACATGGCCAATATGTGATAACTACACATCTCTAAACTGAAATGAATCCAAACATGGCTATTGAATAATCACAATACAATTAATACTTCACACCCACCTCTAGTATTCCAATAATATGATAACTCTTAATCCTCATCCTCAGTTCCTTGACGGCCATTTCAATCTTCTTAGTTCAGGTAAAGAACTTCCCTTTCCACATTCGAGCGGCCAATGGGGCTAGAATTCTAGATAAGCCTTCTCAAAACATCATGTAGTACCCTTACATGTTAATAAAACTATATAACTCTATAATTATTATCTTTGGAACTCAAAATATAATTGCATTGATCTTTATAGGGTAGAAATATAATCTATATCAAATTTGAAATTTCTTATAATGTGAACCTTGTGAATCCATAACTGGAACTATGAGATCCAACCATAAGTTTGGTGATCCTAAAGAAAATCTAGGTCCATCTTCAAGTGATATTCATGATCCTCCTCTAAAAAATTTTATTTGAGTATTTAATAAATTAATACAAACATAAATTAGGCCATATTAAACTAGAATATCCATTTCATCAAAGCCAAAAGCACAAAAGGGGAATTCATCCCATTGAATGACATTTCCAAGAACTCATACATTCAGTAGATTCTTTAGAATACTATCAATAAAACATCATCCTTGACAACTATAAATTGTTTATATTTGGACCATATATTGATATTCGAGAACCATATCACACAAACAAATATATCAATGAGGTTATAAATCCTCATAATGGGGGTACTTATTCATTATCATTCCTGGGTTCAGGTGATGATAATCCAAAAAAATCCTTATTATCTCATCCACCATTTTCAAGAACAATATTGGAGTTACCTAGTGGACATACTAGGTTTAACAAAACCCTTACATCAAAGATACACAAACTGTAATTGAACCTCCATGAGCTCAGTAATGGGTTATCCCATATAACTAAGAATATATTACAGCGTTCTCGAGATACATGTCAACAAAGTAATATATCTCCCAACTCAAAGGTAGTCCAAGAAAGTCCTCTGAGAATACATCCATAAAATCCTCAATGGATTAATAAATATAGATTCATGAAGATTCTAAAACATCATGGGTTAGACTCACCAACTGGTGGGTGATGGGCTGAAACCTCCCTCTAGAAAATCCCAATTGTCCCCCCGTGAGCTCACACTTTCCTGTAAAGTAGAATCTAAACCCAATAGTGCAATAGAATCTGACTCATCTTTGGTGATCGTAAATTTGGGAATGATATATGGAAAACCTATCCAAATACAATATTAGATAATATGGTTCCATAATGATGACCAAAAGTCCCCCCAAGAATCTTTCAACACCAGGTATTATCTCAAACTACAAACACATAAACGATATATAAGACACATTCCCTGTAAGAACCCGAAGGCATAGATATGGGATAAAGAATCCATTAGGAGCACAATATATCACACTATGATTAAAGAGATGAATCAATGTCTCTCACATGTTTCTAATAGTACTAAATAAATATTATTATAGACAAAAATCTTACCTCTAATCATCCCAGGTGTCGTAGGGTCATACAACTCCATAGGTTGCCGAAGCTACCAACCCTTACCACCACTCCCTAAAACTAACATGGGATCCTTGGTAGTGGTCATGGAAGGAACCAAAAACACCATACACCACATAAGGATCTTCCACTATGATCGTCATAGACTCATTTTCTTGTTCCGCCTCGATGGGTTCTACCCTTCCGTCAACTAGGAGAACTATGATCGTGGAATACCTATACTCTGGCAGTATTTTCACTATCTTCATGAACTCATATCCACATCCATTTAGGTAATCATGAACCATAATTATTCACCCATTAGATGACTATATCATCCCCTCTCCATGATTTCCTAATCCTATTTTCTTCCCCTGAACACATGCCTGAGCATGATCTCGTGAATATCTATAGAGTTGAGAACCTTTAAATTGGTGTCTCCTAGATGTTTAATATGACTCAGATCCAAAATTCACACTGACATCTTCATCATCATAATATTCCATTAACATGAATCTAACCACCATAATCAATATATCCAACACCCTATCATAGCTGTGAATGATAAAAGTGTTACCCAATAGCATGGATATCTCTACAGAGACACTCCTTAACCTTTTCTGGTTGGTTGTTCCTTCCAATATCATATCAAGTTATTTCTAAATGTGGTTTTTGATCCTTAACTCATAATCTTCTACTCTCATCAATCAAATAGGTAGCTCTAAAATCTCTAAAATCTGACCAAAATGTAGAAGGAGGGTTAGTATTCATCAGGAAATATCTACTGTAAGTTCGGTAATGAGACTATTGACTCCTCATGCATCTATGTAACCAGACTTCCCCTGTGACTAGATGCTACCCCAAAAATCATGGATACTAGAGAAACAAAAAGAACATTCAGTGTCCTGATTATCTATAAAATAAAGATCACAAACTTATCCAATCCTCCAAAACATATTAATATTTCCAAAAAAGAACGTCAATGGCCTCTAGCATTGGAACTCATATAGTGATCTAAGCATGTAAACATCATTAGTCATCTCTAATTGTATTATCATTTACTCAATATTTTGGGGTAACATGACATTTCATCAGGGAGTAATAATATCAATGTATGGCCCTTGAACTGAGGACTTATCACTCAAAGGGTTTTATTCATGGCCAGGTATTGTTAACCTAACCAGATTTGATCTCGAATGAATCCAAAAAATTTATTAAAGGTGTACTAAATTCATTTGAGAATATATATATGGGGAGATGAATCATGAAGAATTGTGAAAAGACTCAATCCTATATGATCCATGTTATAATGTTCCATGAAACCAATATCTCGGTATTTGTGAATCAACAAGAATTTAATTTGATTCATGGTGTAGGGATACATTATCCACCACACAAAAACTAAGTTACCTATCCTAAATACCATAGTCCAGAAATGTTAACATAATTTCTTAATATCTCAAAAAAATAATCATAAGGTTGTAACCCTAATCATCTTTGCAATTAATAACCCAACTCTTATACTAATTTTTCATAACCTGACCCTATGAGGCTATAAATAAAATAAATCCAAGCCTCCATCCATAGTCCAGGGGCCAGTGAAAAGCCCAAAAAAACTTTTATAGGAGGTTTTTTTCTACGGTTCCTTTATGCACACACAAAACCATGTCAGTCTATATATAATGATGGATAAAGTAAAATTATGAAAAATATTGATTAATAACCATTCATGAAAAGACTCTAGTAAATAAAAGGTTTTTGAAGGTGTAAACTGATAATTAAAGTGAAATAATATGTACCCAACCAGAATGATATCCCATCCTAAAAAAAATAATAGTATTTGTCTTAAAGAGCATATATAAAAATTGATAATGACTGATCATTATATGCATTAAAATGTTTCAAGTATTCCTAATATCCTCTTAATTTTCACCAACATATTCTTTGTTATTATAAGAAATGAAACATGTGGTAAAATTACATGTAGAGATGAGTATATACATACCTAGATAGATAACTGAAAAGATGCATGAGGAGAAGAAAGAGACATAATTGGGAATAGAATTGTCAACCCAAAGTAAAAGTGTAATAGAATCTAGAAATTTGGAGACATATATATAAACTCAATAGATAAATAAAAAATGAGATAGTAAGGGGTTTTCCATCTCATATATCAACAATTGAATGAGTTCCAACAGTTCCAAGAGTCCATAAATGATTCCCAAAATATCCCACGTCTACTGAAAAGAAACATCAAATCCATGACACAACTCTCCATTGTATTTCATTGTCTGGGGGAACAATATCTATTTAGAGGAACCACACACTAGTACAACTAAAGGGTTCCAATAAATAGAAAGAGGAAGCATTCCTTGACATCATAGTAGGGTTCCACTTAATAGATAGCATGAGGACCCATGACCTATCATGGATTGAGGGAGAAAGTTTGATGTTTGAGGAGACATGCTCTATGTTTATAATAGGATTCCACTAAATACAGGATATAGGTTACATTCTTTATCCTAGAAGTAGGGTTCCACTTTAGTGGTAGATGACCCATGCCTTAATATCATAGGAGGGTTCCAATCGGATAGAACATATAGGACCCATTCCCTTACCAAAAAGAGGGTTCCAATATTGTGGACAAGGACACATGCCATGATACCAAAAGAGTGTTCTACTCGGATAGCTGATAGAGATCCGATGCCCGGCATAGGAGGATAGTTCAACTATAATGGTAGATAGAGAACCCATGCCATGGCCAACAGGAGGGTTCCGATATTATAGTTATTCAAAGAAACATTTCCTTCCCAACAGGAGGGTCCCAGTTAGTGAATTAGTAGATGAATCCTTATTTATCCCAACAGAAGAGTATCACACTAATCTATCTATTGATCTTACTTGATCAATGTCGTCATCAGATATCACATAAAGAAGAAACACACTCAAAACATCATTATTAATAACTAAAAATCCACTATATTAGAAACCGTAATGTTCTACATAGTTAAAATATCTATATAAGATAATCACAAGGAAAAAATATGATTCTGGACAATAGAGATAAATGAGGTTGAAGGTTCCTTAAAAAGGATAAAAGGGATACATGATGTACATGGGGACCCAGCTGATGTGTGTCTCCACTTCGATGCCTGGTCACGTGACTACCGATACAAACATATGTACTTTTATATCCCTAAATAGTGTATTAGGGGACTACATGGAATGACTTATCCACCAGGGGTCCTACTTGTTTTCATGGCCATGTGTTGGAAAATTTTCCTTCGTCTTTGTGCTCCGGTACATGGTATGTTCTTTGGATAGGGGTATTTTCCATGACATTCTGGTTGTGTTCGTGGACTATTGACATTTTTTGGTACACAGCATGAGCCTAGCCTTTCCCATTCCCATTTTCACTTATAGTGTAACTAGGGTTTATTGAACATGGGTCACATGATAGGTTGGGATCCAAGCCAGATTTTGATACTTATCTCTCCCAAAACCCTAGCTGCCACAACCATGAACATACACAATATGCGCTATTTAAAACTACATAACATGTAGTTGATATTTTTTTAGAAAACTCTAGTTCTTTTCCCTTGTGTTCTACATCCAGATCGTCTACTGTAGATATCGATTCTAGGAAACATGAAACTTCATGGGGAGCTATCATTCGTCATGTTTGGCCATCTGATAGCCTAAAATGGAGATTTCAATTGTTCTGTATGAATCCCACATGAAACTTCCCTAAACTTATACACCTCCACATCTAAAATAATATAACATATTCTGTTATTTAAACCATAGATGAATCACCTTCATCCACCAAATTTTTCGATTAAATATATAGTTCTCCAAACCATTCATCTCAAACATATTTTTCTCAAATCCATAACTCCATTAATGCTTGATACAACCCACCAATATTGAATTGAGACCCCATTAACCAATTATGACTAATGAGAAAAAACGATGGAAACAAGAACAAGAAAAATATGTCCAATGTTAGTTGGGCAAGAGTTATTATCCTATGAAAATATATTGGGACTCTAGGTGTGAGAAACATCGATTAATTGATTTATATTGAATAATTATTTTAAAATAATTGTTTGAGTAGTTATAATGAATTTTAATTTATGTAGCTCAAATGAAAAGGATGATGATATTATATATTTTAATAAATTGGGGAAGAATCCATGAATTTAAAAGTCCTTTATGGATTGTGATCATTCGTCGATAAGGAACAATCTCACTAATGATAGAGAGATTTTATTTTGTGTTCCATACACCTTGATTCACATAGATCTGGAGTTTCATCACATTGTGATTCAGATTCAACAATGGAGGTGGAAGAGAGATCCTTCCAACAATCCCAATATTATAAGGATAAACCTATATATCCTCTATAAAATTCCTTATAATGTGTGTATTAGGTATTTATGGGATTTATTCAAATAAATAAATTATTTATATATTTCTCTAAACGAACCCTCCAATGGATTTTTTTACATAAATGTCCCACATCAACATATTTTATGTCACTAAGACAATGAAGAATGAATTCTAAATTCATCAATGGTCTCTTAATTTTTTTATTTTAGACTCCTTTTAGGATTTATTCAATTTTAATTTTCAAATTGTACATTTTTAATATAATATATATTTAATATTTTTATAAAATTAATTTTGGACACACCAAACCTTGTATTCGGATTCCATATCAGTGAATTCCTATGAAAATATTTCTACATGCATTCCAAGTTCATAAAAGTGTAAAACATGTTCTCTATAGTTTTACCCTTCTCTATAATAATGTTCAAGTGTAAGGGTAAGAATAAATTTTAAACTATTATATTTCCCATTATAAAAACATATGAACAATTTATAAAACTGATTTATTGTCACATCTATAATTCCCAATGAAATTTATATAATGTTACAATAAATTGGATAGCATCAAAATTAATTAACCAACATAAATTTTCAAACATATAATTTCATCAATAATTTGGAAGAATATTTTATATCATATAAATATATCTAAAAATATTTTTTAAAACAACTTCATAATTTAAGAAATTTCTCCTGATCCACCAGACATCCCAGAATGAAAAAAGAGATAATTATTAAAATAATGATGTTTACACTAGTTACCAACAAAAAAATTTATATAATCATGATTTATAACATAATAAAGAAGGATATGGAATGTATATGGGATAAATAAACCCTACCATGAGACACCTCTTAATGATATCACTATTATTGGAACACAAAAACCCCATATATTAATAAAACCTATAGCTACACTGGACATTTAAAAAAATTCAAAACAATATCCCAGGTGAGTAACCTATCAAACAAGAAAACATCAATTAAAGAATAATTTCATCAATAAGGATAGTCAATATCGAATATAAACATAATATTATATACTCAACATCTGAAAAATTAAACACTAAAAATGTTTTTAATATTTATAATGTCTCCACAAATTTCATTCCCATGTATAGTCATATAAAAAGTCACATAGACTTCCAAAACCTATAAAGTATTCCATTTAAAATAATTTTTTTAAAAAAACACTCTAGAAGTAGTACATTCAAAAAACAATTCACATTTATTAAAAATGGAACCATAACACAATTTTGGAGAAAACCCATGCACCTATATGTTAGAATCAATTATTCCTAGGTATTCTATCAAATGAAAATTTAAAGTTGAATTATATCTATTTATCTTGATAATAATATTAAAATATAACAATCATAATATATTATGATCATCATGGATTTATTAAGAATAAATTATAATGTTTTGATATAACTGTATTAGTATTCATGAATATTCTATTTACAACATTTCGTTATGCTATGTAGGTCAATGTGTTAATGACAGAAACATATTTTCCAAAATATTCCTTTCTTTCTAGATATTTATATAAAAATTTAATCATAAAAATACTTATAAATAAAAAAAATTTTATAACAACATTCTAACTGGGCTCTTGGATTTATAATCCTTCTTGTCGGGGAATATTCAATAAAAATAATTTTTTAAATTTTCCACCCAAAAATGTATTTATCTGTATCTCCTTAGAGATAAAAGTTTCAATACATTTTCAAAATCAATTTTAAAATAAACGTCACTTTCACAGAAGAATTTCAAATTTTATTTAATAAAAAATTATGCAAAAGAAAATTCCCAGAGTATCTGAATAAATATTACTATAAAAAAATCTCCCTGGATGAGAAAAAAAATAAAATTAATACTAACAAAAAATACATCGAAACTTATGGAACTGAAATTTACCATATAACCTGAATTATAGAAAAACATTAGTTTGTAACAATACTTTTAACCACATGAATTTTTTTCCATGACTGTTAATATCTCATTATTCACCCAGGGTATACCTATGAATAAGGTACGAAGGATACAATGTTCTAAATTTTAGTTTTCTTTTCCATAGGTTCATGTCAAAACATTTAGAGTCAAATTATCACTATCTACCTTTCCCAAATAATCATAAGCACCCTGATCAACCTAAAATGCTATTCATTAAGAATAAAAATAACATTTGACCATCAATTTAACCATGATATTATCCACTATTTTGATGTGTCTCACCCACACTACTTTAAGTCGTGTCTTAACATAACACATCATGATCTATGAGGTGTCCTCTATTTCCATTGGATGATTTCAACAACATATGATAAAAATTAAAGAATAATTATTTCTAGGTATGTATTGATATAAGGCCAAAATATGTTCATAAATAATCAACATGTAAACCCCGAAACATATTGGAATTTAATTAAAACAAATAGATTTATTATTCCAAAATATGGATTAAATAATTCTAAGATAAAATTACAATATTTTCCTTTTTGATCTAGGGTGAATATCATCTAGAAAATGTGAATATTATATTTACTAAAAGAAATGTATACTTAAAATAACCCCAACACTCAGGAAAAATATCCACCAGTACCAATATAATTGTATGGAAGTCACATTATAGAGACCTATGATTATCACACATGGATATTACATCATTTTCATAAGAATATTAATTACAATGTGCAATCACATTCCTCGGGATTTTTATAGTTTAGTTCCTTCGGAATCATGTGGAAGATACTATAGTGTGGTGAAATATCATAACTTTTTCCAATAAAGATATTAAAATTTAGTTATGTTCATACACATACCTTACATAATATATTTCCTCATATCATAAGGAATAGAAACATATATAGTGGGGAGCACATATTCTCGGTAAGGGTAATCATAAGACATATTAATATATGATCATACGAAACAAGAACATAAGAATACGAGTATGTGTTAATGAAAAAAAACACATGATATTCATAACCAACTTCCCATAGATCCTAAACACGGGTCATGGAATAATGATTAGCATATAACAAGATATGAATCAAAAGGGATTCAATGAAAATCATCCACGATAGCATAACATTAGAATAAAACATATATTTTTGGCATACATATCAACTACTAACATTTTAATCAGGTATAAATATGTACACGATCACTCATTTTGTTAATATAATGAAATCAGGCCCCCGCATAAAATTATGATTATCCATCAAGGTGCACAAAGAAAAATTTGAACATGTTATTAGCTTCATGAATAACATTGTGTACATGAAATTATGTTCACAAAGTACATTTTAACCACATGTTCATGATGACATATATCATCATAGTATTCATGGTTCACCCAAAAAATTATCATAGTGGGAAAATTACAATACAATAAGAGGTTCACTCCATGTTCTTTCCAAGTCTTACAAAACCAGGTTCACTCATAGTTTTAAACCATTCTTGCTGAAACAAATCCACATATTATTCCATACATATCTTATTGAACCATGTTCAATTCCCATTCCATCCATGTTTATCTCATGATATATAAATAATTAAATATAACTTGGGAGAGAGATATATGTATCACTTGTCATTTGTTCTAATGTAATCACCATCCTTGCTTATAACACAAACACCATCACATAATTAAAATCATAGGTGTATGTGCCTCAAATCATAAAACATTTATCAAATCATAACCCATGATTTGAAATACGTTTAATAATCATTAAAATAAATCATATACTATGGAAAACAATCAAATTTCATAATCATTTCATAATTTCATCATAGCATTACCCATAGAAAAAAAGGTAGCTTTAAAAAAAGTTTTATCAATACATTACTGATTGAAGTTAATAGGGTTTGATAAACATCTTTGCATAAACATTCAGAGAATAAATAATAACATTATCTATGGAACATATCCGTAGTAAAGTATATATAAAATTAATGGATATTGTATTAGATTGTAAATTGTGTTATATAATCATTTGAGACATTTCATGTGGCGAATTACTTTTCTATGAAATAGTTTATTTAAAAAAAAAAATATTTTTGTAAATAGACTTCTTTGAAAATAAAACTACCAACATATAAATTACTCTTTTTGAAATCATTGAACACATTTTATTATGAACGTATCATTTCATCATTGGAAATTACCTTTTAAAACACAAATAATATTGGAAACATTTTTCATTGAAAATGACATTCAAAACTAATAATGGATTCTATGAAATTAATTTAATAAAATTTTTTAAACATAATTATTTTTATAAATAGTTTTTCTTAAGAATTATAATAAAATTAAATTTTAAAAACTCAAACCATTTTTATAAATCAGTGTTTTAGATGATAACTTATTTTGAACAAAAGTGAAAAATAAAGTTAAATATTCATAAAAAAATTAAAACAAGTATTTGTATTAAATTAATATATAATTAATATTAATTAGTTATAATCATTCAGGATTATTATTAAGATTAAAATTATGATATATTGTTATTGGAGACTTAATCATATATAATCTCAATAAATGTTATGATTGTATCATAAAACCCTTACCAGTTTGGTAACCATGAATCATAAACCCCTTGAAAGAATTATCAAAAAATGGAACATAAAATATCAAATTGATAAAAAATTTCATGATATTACATTTCAATTGGGATGAAAATATATCTCATAAAATAATATAGGTTCAGAACAAAACGTGTGACACAAATAAAGAAAATTACAACAAAATCTGTTAACAATTTGTTAACATTTCAACTGTAAATTCCATGAATGAGAGATAATAATATTGATTTGTAAAAAAATATTTATAATTATAATAATAATAGTATAAATTACTAGTAAATATATGTAAACGCAAAAATAAATAGGTGTAGAATATGACACTTGTCTCACAGAAGTGAAAAGTGAGATAGAAATCACATACCTTATGTATTGACTTCTACTATACTCATTAAAAACACCAATTTAAAATGTATAATTTCATTATACATCCATTAAAGAACCATATTAATATATATCATACCTCATATTATTTTTATTTCATTTGAAAACTTAAATGATAACAATTCCATGTTAGAGTCTCTTTTTGGGATGTAATATCATTATTCATAAATGTATTTTTTTCTGTATTATTACTTTGATCTCGATCCCATAATCCCCATAATAATAAAAATGGTATAAATATACTACATTGTAATTATATTAAAAATAATATTAATATATAATATTTAGTTAGAGAATGTGAAATACATTGTTCATTGAGACGGTTGGTCGTAGGTACGCATGAACACTATTTTCATTTTCTAGTTAGATCAAAAGAAATTAAGAGAAATGATATATTATAATAATATTAAAGCTTTTATTTCATATATATAACATATTATTATTAAACACATCCATAATTACTTCCATGTAAAGAGTGAATTAATCACATCTCTTTTTCAGTTGTTAGTCTGTCGTAAACAAGAACAACATTATTTTATTCCCAAAAAATGGAAAGCATGTTGGTGTGTATGATATAAAAAATAAATAACAATAATTACATAATAAAAATTATATATATCATATAAAAATATTAAATCAGTAGTAATGTATATCCATTATGGGAGGTAATTGGTAAATGAATGACATCAGTTTGCAAGGTGGTAACCTATCGTAAAGACATACAATAATTTAGTAACCCTTTTTATCGATCTAGAGATGGTTTTATGTAATGAAATTATTTTAAAAACATATATTTATATGTATCATATATATTTGAATACATTATAATGATTTTAAAATAATTTAATTAGGAGGGTATGGAATACAACAAAAACAATCATTGATGAACGTTATGTATTCTTTGGCTATCATCGTTAGAGTTGCACTAAAGTCCTTCCTAGGATGACTTTGTGACAAAAATATTTTTTCTATGATGAATAGATTGATCTAAATTACTTATTTAGGAATGTTTTGTTCAATCCAAATGGATTTATATGAATGAATATGTTAGTGCAGTGATTCCCCATTATTATTGAGGAGGAGTGACATTTTTGTAAATACCCAATAACATTCACTTTTGGGGGGTCAATCTTACCACATGTGGAACCAAAATTGATTATTAAGGGATGGGAGGGATTAATTTGTCAATAGAAACCACCACTATATATAAAAATTCATTTTTATCATGTTTTCCTAAGAATTTAATTTACATAATCTTACCCTTTTTGTTTTTACCAATATAACATATATTTTTTTAATAGGTAATTTATTAATTAAGACTAAAATTAAAATGAAATTCATTAGATAATTTATAACTACTAATTATAAATATTAAATAAAAATAATTAGATTAAAAAATTTATTGTGTATATTTAATTTTAATACAGATGCATGTAATGTTGAAAACACTATTGTAAACATAAGCAGTATAATTAATTTTAGCTATTTTAGCTAATAATTATGTTAAATAATTATGTTAAAATTATTCAATAATAAAATTTATGAATCATAAAAAGATTTAATAAATTTATCCAAATTCCATTCAAAAAATGGAATAATTTAATTTGAAAATAATCTCTTAGATGCGACTAGAAAGCCGGTTTTTTCCAAAGTTTACCCAGTTTTTATATCCTATTTCAATATAAAATTGATTCATATGAAATAATTTAAATAATGGATATATATTAAAAATAATTTACCTATAAAATAATTTTAATGATAAATTTTACTTACTAAATTGTTTTGTTGAAAATATAGTTTTCATTTGAAAATCAATACTTTTCACCATTCATCAAAAAATGAAAAAATTTTGGAGCATCCCAAAAACTCATTCTGTGATACAATTCACAAGATACATAATAATAATAATTTAAATTTATCAATTCAATTTATAAATGTGGTAAAAATAATTTTAAAAATATTGATCCAAAGGTATCAATTCCCACATTTAGAAAAAAATTCAGTTTTCTAAAAATGTTTTTTTTCTTTTAAATGTTTAATATTTTTTTAAAATAAATAGAATACTAAAATATTTATATAAAATATACATTTTATTAATGTATTTAGTTCTATTCATAATTTAAATTATAGTAGTTTATTGTTATATTAAATTATAATGCTAAAATTATAGTTTCATTTAATAAAACTATATCCTTTGTTAACATAATATATCTAGGAAAGTCATTATTTCGTAAAACCCAAGCTACCTCAGTGTTCATAATTTTGAATAATAAACTAGATATTTCGTATACCACGAAATATCTAAATGATTGATTTATTTTTATGAAAATAATTCACAAAATCTCAGAGTGATACATTTTACAACCATTAACTAAAGTTATCCCTCAATATTCATCTCGATCATTAACATATTAACATTTGAAAAATTTCTTCATAAGTCCCAAAACATTAAAATCAATAATAAAACATATTTATTAAATTTAATTTAAAAAAATGGATACCCAAATTAAGACATAACTAGTCATACATATATGAAAACATATTTGGGGAGTGATGATATAGACTAGCAGGAAAATTGTAAATAAATATAGTTACTGGTAAAGATCACTAACCATAGTTAATTGGGTGATCCAATGAATGTAATAAAAGAAACATAAATCAATAATTATTTATGAGACAATATGATTCATAAAAAATGATTTTACCAGTATAAAGTGTTTTTAATGATACATTTCCTACATTTTTGAAATTATTATTTCGTCAGGATTGATAATATATGAAAATGAACATATCAAACAACATTTTATTTCAAGTGAAAAATATCTTCTATTGGTTTTTCCATCATATAACTCCCCTTCATCACTTAATAATTGAAATTATGGTTAATATTTTTAACCAGAAGTAATAATGATTCAATGTATCCTTATATTTAACGAAAAGTCATTCCTCTTATCTTTAGTTTACATTAGCACTTAATATTTTACAGAATTTGTTAATAAATATATATATTATGAATTAATATATTAATATCTAATAAATCATCCAATTTTTAACTTAAACCATTCCATAAATGGTTAACAATATAATCCTTCAATAATTTATAATTTATAAATAAGGTCACTTAAATTACCAAACTCAACAAAACTCTAATCCTTCAAATATTATTAAGAATCGCCTTATAGAAACATTAAAAATTTAAATTATATTGTTATATATTATACTAAATATAGTTAATAACATATATAACCTTAAAATATTAATAAAAACATGCACACTTCCTCACTACTAAAATAAATCCACATATTATTGAACATATTCCATAGATCCAATAATGTTTTAAACGCCAACAATGATAACATAAATCACGTTGTAAACAACTAGTTTAGTTATTTAGAGGAAATGAATACCACTTAGTTTATTTTATTCATATCAATAATTTATTTATCAAAAGAATACTCAATTTTCTTATCATGAGGAACACATTACCGGTTTACATTCACTTAATCATAAAATATAGACTTAACATAAAATCAAATTTCTAGGTCATCAGTACCATTCCACATAATCATTCAAATACACAATGAAAAAACTATACTAAATAACCCATAAATATTTAATAATTATTCAATTCTGATACAAAAACACATTAATCATTCTACCTTTTCCTTGAGCCATTATGCAGGTCTTATCATCTTATTTCTTAATACCTATTTCCTATAGTGTGAAATATAAATTATTTCATAACATTAATAAACATAATTTTAATCATTATTTTCACATTAAATATAAAAAAAATTGTAAGAATAACCCATGCCTTTCATATTTCATTTATAGTATCCTTGTCGTCAATAGAAAACCCATTACATATATAACCTTCCTGATTCTCTCCAAGATATTTCCTTTATAATTCATAAACTAACAACACTTAAAACATTAATCCATTGATAATACCATAGAGAGACCAATAATCCAATCCATTTCATTGAATTAACATTTCATTTCTCTTTTACTATCACTTTATTTGTTTCCATTTTCTCAAAATATAAAACATTTCCTCATTATTTGAGACATTCTCTTGATTTATTCTTTCCACATTATTGAAATATAAAGAATTGAGTCTTTATTCCTTCATGGTATCAATTACTTATAATCTAAAATGACTATATCATTATCTTATTTGATGAGTCCTAGTGTTGGTTAAGGTGCATTTTGTCATTCTTCTTCCATGATAATGGATTAGGCATAATCATAATATCCTCCACTCGAGTCATCATCCCCTTTGGATTCACATCGTTAATTTTTCTATCACATTTAATTTTAACCATTTTCTTATGGATCTCAACATAGAAAAAATATGATAGTGTAAGAAACTGTAAATATAATGGAAGACCAAATAATCATTAAAATCACTTATAAGATGTCTAAATCATGACACCGTCTATAATCCCTGATACTATATGTTTCTCTAATTCAATTCATAGTCATAATATATTTAAATCATTCATCATGGATTTTAAATTGTTTTTTTATTTTCAAATCATATCCTCATAGGCTGTAAAACTAGGTTTGTTGTAAGTCCAATTTTCGAACAATAGTTCTTGATCTTTTTTAGCTCAATATAGTGTTTTTTTGTTGTTACCCATATCTACATCTTTGAAAATTTCACATCCACTAATATTATTCATACCGGGATGTTTACTTGGAAAACACTCACTCTATCCAATACCCAAATTCTAGTACATCTATTTATACTTTAACTCATTTTGTGTCTTGTCCATATAGATATCCCTATACATTTCCATTAAAAATAACCCATTTGATCTCATTAAATATTTATTATCATAGTTTCAAAAGGATAACTAATCATTTTCTCTAATACCAACTTTATCAACCCTAGATTGGAATACATGGAAAATAAATCCTTTTTAGATTAATATTAATTATATTTCACAAACACACGCATGTTTTCTATAATAAGTTAGTGCCACTATAAAAATGGAATAAAATCAAATAGTCTTATAAAATATCTTTAATGTTTCCCCAAAAGTACTCCATATTTTTCACTCTTCATAGACATACTATACATTAAAATATTCTTCATAACATAGGGGATGTAAAAATAAGAAAGGATGAGATATGATGAAGACTAAGGGTAAAAAATAGATAAAATAATCTAAGATCATATGAAGGTAGAAAATAAGGATAAAGATTTGTGACAGTGAAAAAAATATGTGATGTTCATACCCAATAGTCATAAACTAGAGATATGGGTTAAATATTGAGTGTTCACAGTACATGAATCATACTGGAATCAAATAACATGATCTAACAGGTCATAAGATTTAGAAGAAGCAAATATTGTTGGCATTCCTATTAGGTTTTATGATTTTAAATATGTATAAAAAATATGTTAACTTTTTATGTAATGGACAAAAAATTAGGCCCTTGAATAAACATATGGACATGAAACCAGGTTCATGCATAACATTTTGAACATGTAATGAGGATTAAAAATGAAATTTTGAACATGTAATTAGGTTCTCGATTAACATTGTGGAAATGTAATTAATTTTTTTTTCATACCATCATAGTAGTAAATGTTTATTACATAGTCCATCAGAGTGGAAAAAGTCCCTTACATAGGAGTGTTCACACCTCGTTCCAGCTCTGCCTTACTAAATATGATTCACTCAATATTCTATCCATGTTTTACTAGACTAGAATCATATGTCATTCTTTTAATAAATTACTAAACTGGGATGACATACCATGCCATCAATGTCAATATCAAGATATATAAATATTTACCCAATTAATTTGAGGGAGATATAGGTCCCACAACTATTTAAATGAAACATAACCAATGTCAGGGGTTATGAAATAACCAATATCATTAGTCATCACATAAAAATATTACATAATAATAATCATACATATCATTAAAAAAAGATCATGAAAAATTTATAATATTATATCCCATGAAATGAAATGGTTTTCTAAAACATTTCTTCATATAATTACATATGGAAGGGAAAGAAGTTTCTTAGTCAATTCATTATTTCATCATTGTAAATCCCATGGAAGAAATAAGGATTCAAATCAATTTAATAATGGTATAACATGTGTAAAATTAATTGTATTCATAATAATCATTTCCTAAACCATCTATTGAAATAATAAGAATGTAATCCTAGGACCATAATCCCAGTAAACTATAATTGACATCAAATGGTGTACTCATAACTGGAAAATAATTTTGTAATATCATTTCAAAATATATTACAACAAAGAAATTCAAATTTAAAATAATTTATTGGAATAAAAAAATTAAATTGATGTTTAAATTAATATTTTATAAAACTATCATTTAAAAAATAATTTTTTTAAAAACATCATTTTGGGAGAAAATATATTTCTAATAGAATGGGGAAATAAAGTCGTATTTTCATTAAAAACATTGTCACAGTTAACATAAGAACCAATGATTTAATAAATAGTTCCATTACATTAATATATAATGAATAAATGAATAACAATAAAATTAAATAAATTTATTGTGATGTATATCAATAAATATAAATATTACGATTTAATTCACAAACAATCCCGATAAATGGTGGGATTGTAACATAAAACCCTTACCATTCTGAATAGCATGAATCCTAAGCCCCATGAAATAAATAATGAAAATTTGAACTTAAAAATAACAAGGATAAATTAACCCATTATATTACATATAAATCGATATATATATAATCATCATGATAGAATATACATGTATAGCATAATGTGTGTTTGAAAGAATAAAATTAAGATACAAATCCCTTACAAAGTTGTTATCTATTGAACTATAAAAGCAATGAAAGAGTGATCCTAAAATCAATTTTTAAACCTAAATATTTCTTATTATGTTAAAAATAATAAAAATTCAAGGGATATATATGAACTACATAAATTAAATAGTTGGTGAATATGACATGTGTCTCAAAGAAGTAAATAGTGGGAAGGAAATCCCTTACATTAAGCATTTACTTCCATTGTACTCATTCAACCCTCTTATATAATAAATATATGTAAATTATTTGTCTACTAAATAATATTATTCATATATATATCATACTATATATGATTTCATTATGACCTATAAATAACCCTTTATAAAAAACTCCATGTTATAATAATGTTTTGACCAACAATTACATTGTTTTTCATATATGTATTATTTGATCATTTTATTAATATTTTATTGATAACTGTTCCATAATATAAAAATTAATAATGACTATATAAGTATTAAATATATTATTTATATATTTATTTATATTATTCCATAATACTTAGTGAGAGAAAACAAAATTCACCGTTCGTAGTGATAATACGTTGTACCTATGCATAAACATTATTTCAATATTCCATTTGTATCAAAATAATGAAAGGAAAATGATATTTATAATTAAATAATCATTTTCAGGTAATATATATCACATACATTCAGTAAGTCCTTATGTAATTCCTTTAGTGCAATGTGTGAATAAATCACATCACTTTGTGAGGTGGTAGTTCTCCGTACCAACATAGGATGTTATTTAATTCCCATAACATTGAAGGAATGTAGGTTTTTTTTAATATAAAAATTTGAGATCCATAATACCATCATAATTAACATGTATATCATATATAATTAATATACCAATTATTATGTATAATGTGAGTGTTTTTAATGGAAAATAATAACATCAGTTCGGGATGTCGTTGTATTACGTACACACAAATAGTGATTTAGTAACACATATGATGGGAGTGGATATGGTTATAGTTCATTAATATAACATAAAAACATATTTATATATAGAATATAATATTTTTTATAAAATAATGATATAAAAATAATTTAATGGGCTGGAGGAAGAAATACAACCAAAAATCATGTTGATGAATATTACCTCCTCTTTATGTATCCTTCTTATATTTTTACTAAAATCATTCATAATATGTATTTATGGAGACAATAATTCGTCTATTATGGGTTTAGTTAATTTGGGAGGTCATTTTTCTAGGGTTATTTTAATTAAAATAGTTTTATCTTTGTAATGAATTTAAGGTAGTGAGTTCCATTTTATTCGGTAGGATGTGTTTTTTTCTTTGTAAATACTCAAAACAACTCAATATTGGTGTTAATAATTCCCCATGTGGCTCCAAAAACGATTAAAAATGTATTTTAGGGATTTATTGGTCTATAAAATCCTCCTCCACACAAGAATAAACACATTTTTATCATGTTATTCTTTAGTATTTAGGATTACTCAAATTTTACCTTTTTTACCACAAAAACATGTAATATATTATTTACCAAGGTTAATTATCCTTTAATACTAAAAAAATGATATTTGTTAGATACATTATAACATTTTATTTTATATATTAAATCCAATTACATAAATAAAAATTATATATGTGTGTAAAATTAATTTTTATACAAACGCATGTAATGCATAAAACCCTGTTTTAACCTTAATAGTAGTAATTAATGTTTATAGTTTTCACTAATAATGATGGTAAGAACATACGGAAAAAATAGTAGATAATATAAATAGTGATGAGTCAAATTATGGAATCGATTTATCCCAATTCCATTTTTATATGTGGTAAGATTTAATTTTAACATAATTGTGCAGTGGTGTCAGGAATAAAGGTTTTTTGGTGTTAGAATTCTCAATCATTTACATTGTTTTTATGTACAATTTCTATATTTAATTCCCTACAATGAACTAAATTTCATTAAATGATATATAATTAAACTATTTCTAAATTAAAAATAATTTAAAATTAAATTACCTTTATAAATAATTTTAAATAATATTTGGTTTTTAAGTAAAATTATTTATTTTGCACTGCCAGAAAATCGGGTCTAGTTAAATCGTCCCCCGAAAATATTAATAAAAAGTAAGGTTACATAGTTAGAAAGAGTAAGGGGTTTTACAAAGCCTAGAGTGGTATACTCCCCTCATATCATCCTCATCCAATGATGCACAAAAATCCGGAGCCCGAAAGGACCACATGGTAGTCATCTCTATGACTGCACTCTTGGACAAGACATCAGCCACTTCATTGGCCTCCCAATATGCATGAGTGATTACCAAGTTGAGATGTTTTACCAGATTAAGACATCTGATCATGTGAGGTAGAAGTCTCCACGGAACATCCCATGTTCTCATTTTGAGGGCATGCATCGCAAGTTCAGAGTCTGATTCAATCCATAATATAATCCAGTATTGAAAGACAACATGATTCACATCATAAATAATGGCCCATTATTTTGCTTCATAAACAACTCCTTCCCCAATATAATGATGAAAGAAACCCTTGAAGAATCCAAAATGCATTCAAAAGACTCCCCCACTACCCAATCTACCTGGCACTCTAGATGTGGCTCCATCAACATTAACCTTAACACATGGAAAGAATGGTGGTATCCAATGAATAAACTTTACCACCAATGGAATCTTCATTTTACTAGAAATTCCTAGAATCTGTAGTGCAGTTAATTATGTTGAGGTATTATCCATGCAACAATTTTTTATCACATTAGCAGCATGTATGTCCCGATGAATCAGCATTGCACTTTCATGAAAGGATGGAGCCTTGTTGTCAAAAAGGATGCCATTCCAGTCTGTCTATATGGCGTGACAAATCGCCGCTGCAGCAACCAGCAACATGTTCTGAATCTGTGCACTCCTTCCAGATGTGGAGATGAACACCGTAAAGTCTTCTAGTAACCTATATGAGCATAGATCCATGTTAAGGATGTCTTCAATGTATTTCCAGAGATTCTGAGCAAAGTGACCGCAGATGAAAAGGTGTTGTACAATTTTAATTTCATTCAGACACAGATAATAGGTAGACAAAATACATTGGCTAGCCTTCCTTAATTGATCGTGCATTGGAAACCAGTGTCTCCACACTCTATAGAGAAGAAGAATCTATGAGGTTTGGATAAAAGGAACATTAAATTTGAGAAACCAAGGGGGAGTTTGTGTGGAGCCAACAAGCTGTATGTTGTATAATTCTTTTAGATTAAAATGTCCATTCATGTTGGGCCTCTTGATCAAAGTGTCAATGTCCCTGATAGAGTAAGTCATGATTTCATGTTTTTCCTGAGAAGTAATCAGGGTTTCAAGGCCATAAAAACGATCAAGAAAATCTGCTATTGATGTGTCCATCGAGTGGGGGGGGGGGGGAATATCTCCATTATACAAGGGGTTGTCCAGTAAAGGATTGTTACAACAGTTAAGACCAGATTTTATGTAGACAAGCCATTTAGAATTATTAATAAAGTCATTGAATGAGTACCAATGGTAATTCCATACAAATGATGACATATAATGGGGGTAACCATTAATAAGCATCCTTTTGAATCTGCATGAAAGAAAATCTAGGGATGAGTCATTGGAGGTTAAGAGATTCCATATGAACTTATTAATAAGTCCCTCATTCAAACACTGACGGTCCTTGACTCCATGACCACCCAACTCAATGGGTTTGCTGCAGTCCTTCCAAGCAACAGTGATCAAATTACTTTCATTAATAGAGCCCGTCCAGATAAAATTCCTCATCACGCATTGCAGTTCCTTGAGAAGATTGTTTTTCCATTTATAAGTGGAAAAGGAGTACAAAAACACTGATGTGATCACCGAATTAACAAGGCACACCCTTCGAGCATGAGACATTGATGTACCCTTCCATTTATCCATATGATTCATGATACCCGAAGAAATTCCATCAAGGTAGTGCGTACATATCCTACCACAAAATATTGGAACTCCAAGATAAATAAATGACATAGATCCTTTTTTGACTTCGAGAAATCTGGTGACCCTGTTTTTTTTTTCAGCTGTGACCCCGTCACCAAAAACAATGAATGATTTATTCTAGTTTATATGTTGTCCAACAACAGTCCCATAGTGTGATAATTAGGCATTGATCGCAGATATTGACATCCTTGAGGCTTCCCCAAAATTCAGAATATCATCAGCATATAATAAATGATATGGGACAAGGTTGTCCCTCCCAACCATTATCTATCTAAAAATACCAATTTGAGATATATCATTAAGACATCTACTGATATATTCTTTAGGAATAGAAAAAAGATGCTTAGAAAGCAGATCACCTTGTCTAACACATCAGGTGTAGTGAAAATAACCCATGGGAGATCCATTAATTCAAATGGACAGCCTTGCATATTTATGGATACTTCTGACAAGGTTGATGAATCCACTTGAGAAATCAAATCTCCTGAGAATATCGAAGAGAAATCTGCACTTAAGGGTGTCAAAGGCCTTGGATATGTCAATTTTGAGGAAAAAATTGTCATGCGTTGCATTCTTTTTCATCAAATTGATGCTCTCTGATGTAGTGAAAAGAATGTTCTGAATGTTTCTAATAGGTATGAAGACATACTAATTAGGAGAGATGTTCTCATTGATTAAGCCCCCCAATTTGTTCATCATGATTTTACTAATGATTTTTGGTGTGGTGTTTCCAATCGCAACTGGTCTGAAATACTTCACATTAATTGTATTCTTCTTATTAGGAATCAAAGAAATGAAATTAGAGTTAAAACCATAAGGCATATAACTCTGAGCGAAGAAATCTCTTATTGCACTAAAAAGATCATCTTGCACAGTGTCCCAATAGAATATAAAAAACTTGTTGGTGAAGCCATCCGGTCCAGCTATACTTTCCATGTTAAGAGAAAAGAGGGCCTCCTTTATTTCTTCTTTTGAGGGAACCCTTGTGAGCAAGGTTTTAATGTTCCTCAACACATATGGAAATGTTATCAACAATCTCCTTAGTGATGTGCATTACATCATCAGATTAATGGCCAGTGAAATATTTCACAACTGCATTTGAAATCTCACTTTCAGAGGTGTAGAGGAAACCCTCAACTTTAATGGCCTTTAGTCCTACCCTAATTCTTTTTTTTTGCATCCGATGAAAAAATTTAGAGTTCCTGTCACCATCTTTCAGCCACTTTTCATTCAAGTGATTACGCTCCAGCCTTTATTTGACAATAAAAAGACAATCAAGCCATTCAAGTGAATGAATATCCTCATGTGAGGGGATTTCATGGTTCAAATTTCTCATTTGATTACTATCCAATTTATTTTCAATAGCCATGATCTCACTGTCAATCTTGGAAGAAGAATCCTTGATCCATTTTCATAAGAGTTATTTAACATTCTTATGTTTAGCAGCAAGAGTATACATCGGGCTGCCTTTATAATTAATCTTCTAAGCCGTAATAATGACTTCCCTGCATCTAGGAGTCACAAGCCATCCATTATTAAAACAAAAGGAAAGAGGACCAGACCTGACACAGTACAAGGACATATCAATCACAATGGGGTTGTGATCCGAGTGTTGCTTTGGTAAATTATGTCCAGATATTCTAGAATCAGCACTCTCATCATCAATCTAAACAAAGCATCTGTGAAGTTTACTTGATTTTCTTCCATGCATAGTATACCGACTCCAGGTGAAATCAGCACCTGTGATTGAACTTTCAGCAAGTTGACATTGGTCAATGAATGATGAGAAGTCCAAAAAGGACACCATATTGAAATTCAACCTAGTTTTCTCTTCTGATCTCAATAAGTGTTGAAATCTCTCATTATCACCCTTTTATTGAAGGTATGTCCACCAAAGGATTAAAGATCACTCCAAAGCATCTTTCTTCGTGTATAGGATGGGGAAGCATAAAAAAGGTGGCATTAAAGATATAACCTTGACAAGTGCATGAGACCGAGACCCATTAGGGGTTATTAACAAAGGAGGATAACTGTAAGCCCTCATGAATAAAAACCCAGAGGTGGTCCTTATTGATATAATGCAAATTCTGAGAAATAAAATTATAACCAAGAGAACTCCATTTGAAAGCCTTCCACTTGTCAAAGAGCATTTTAGGTTCTTCTATTCCAATCAGCATAGGATTATATGATACAATGTAGTGTCTAAGGGCCCTATCCATTGGGGTATTCCCAAGCCCTTGACAATACTAGAAAAAAAATCTTCATTGAAGAAGGGTTTGGCTACTTGTTAGGGGCCTCCTTTCATTGATGAAAGTCACTGGGCCACTACCCTTTTTTTACATTTCATTTTTCTCATTATCATCAGAAATTAAATTCACTCTAATATCACTCCTACAACCAACCCGATCACCTCCATCTGTCTCAGCACAAGGTATTTCAGACTAACCACCCAAAATAGGGATATTCTGCACATCTTGGTGACCATCAACATCACAAGAGATTCCATCCAAAGTAGAAAACTTGTTCCTTGATAGCAGGTGGAAAGGGTCACCGCTCATATGAGATTCTATTTTTAAAACCTTATTTAGATTATCATTTTTGAATGGACTCCCCAGAGCACATCCAACAGGTGCAGAGTCCTCCGCTTCCTCACCATATGCTGATTGTTCCTCTTTACTTGAAGCAACAAGAGCTCATTTATGTTTCTCCAATTCCTATGTATTAGCCCCATCTAGGAACCTATATTTTTCCAATCCAGAAGTAGGATTCATCGACAGAGAAATCCACTCCCCCTGCGATTCTGCATCCATGAATGTCACTTCCAGGGCAGTGGAAAGGGCCCCTCAAGGGGGGGAAACATCAGAAAGGACCCTGATTTTATGGGGTTCTGCATTTCAATTGGGGCTTCACCATCATCCGGGTGGGAAAGGACCTCAAATTCATGCAGAGACTATATAGGTGAATCATCCGGCACTATGATAGATTCCCCCTCATCACATGTAGTGCCATGAACACTGAAACCAGCAAGGCTAGCTGCCTGTCTCACATCAATAGATGGAATTCCATTAGAGACAACAATAGAAGTTGATCCACCTCCAATGTTCTTCTCCAATATGGTTAAAAGACCTACCCCAGCTTGAGGGGCATCAAATAATGAAGTTCCAGCAGGATCCTTCATCTGTACTGGTGAGGGTGTAGGGTCTGAGCCACCTTTAGTATGGGGAGACACACTTGAGGGTCCAACAATCAATTCAGAAGAAAGAACCTTATCCTTACCATTCCTTCTTCTTCATGAGTCATCATCATGTCCTTTCACCTTGTAAGGAATACACTCCTTATCTCTATTGCACTCATAATAGATGTGACCAAAGAGTCTGCAGACCATACAGAAATTTTTCTTTCATTTATATTGTATTTCAAGTTTCATGTTGTCATCCCTTGTGGTGAGTACTACCTCTTCCACTAAAGTGCATGACATATCCACCGAAACAAATACTCTTTCATAATGACAAAATTGTTGTTTGTTTGTTTCTTTATCTATCCGAATGGGGGTTACAAACGACGAGTTAATATCCCATAAAATATGTGGATGCCAATACCACCAATTACAATGACAGATATGAATCCAGAGCTTCACATGAGAATTACTTAAATTATTAGGATCAAAACTCATATCGTGAAAACTCATTATTGAGTGTAACACAACATAACTAAGTGTTATGTGTTATTAAAGATGAAGTGTATATTTTTTGAAATGGAAAATATTAAAAAAATTTAAATTTATTTGAAATATATATTTCAAAAAATCATAGAGTGTTGGAAACCTGATTAAAATAACCCCTCATCCATATTAAATAAAGGGTGGCAGGAGAGAGTAAATTATGACCCTTAGACAAAAAAGGCAGATTATGAGAACAATTAAATAATATTAACATTTTAAGAGAATCCCTTTCTATAATACATATTTGTAACTTAATAATAGGATCACAGAATGAGTAATGATTACAATATCTAATGTAAATTTGGTGTGATTTTAATACTAAACATATGGAATGTAATGAATAATCATAAATCGAGTATTTAATTTTTATTTTTCAATAAATTAAATTAGTTGGATTCCCTACACTCATTAAATTGATCAAGAAATTTTATAATTATTATAATATTTTTAATTCAATTTAATGATATATTAATTGATGTGTTTTATGATCAATAAGGAATGTCAATGGTACCACCACATAAGAATAATGATAAGAGCATAGAAATCCCCTGAGAGAGAAAAAAATCAATGACCCTATGGTCAAATTGTATACATCATCCTAAAATTTAATATCAAATCTTCCCACACAAACATTCAACTCCTTTAAGACCTCATGAAACAAGAACCAAAACTATTGTGTTTATCCATGAAGAATCATTATATCCAAAAGACATAGTTATCTTACTAGAATTATTTTAACTAACGGTTATTTCGTCATTCTATAACCAAGACTCTATCTGATGATCTAAAATGATTCCCTTATAATTTTATATACTATGATAGTGGAACTCTATGATTATCCTCTTTCGATCATCATAATCATCATTATCATCCAATCTATTTTTACTTGTTAAATAGTCATTCTGAACATAGTTGACATGAACATAATGGGTATTTCGACATGGAGCTACGCTTGAGATATTAAAAAAATCTGATAATCCTCACTTGAGAAGAATATTGATGTAGATTTTTTAGTTACTTATATATTTAAACTATTCAGATTTTCTACCCTATTCCAAAAAATTGATGGATACAATCATGAGTAATGACTGTTACAAGTCAACACTAGTCCTTTAGGTGTGTGTTTTATACCGGTATCACATCACTAGAGTATGTATATAATCCCATGGTGTTTCATTTGGTATAATAAAAGACATTCATTCAAACATCACTTATTATATTGGATATGATATCATGGGAAAAATTATTTTATAAAAATGTGGCATTATTTTGGATTTTTCATCAACCCACTTGGAAATATGAGGTTGCAACTCCCATATCTCAACCCAATGTGACCATAAGTAAATTCACAATATAATTACATGGAAATCACTTAGGAGGATGATTCAAGCATAAAAACAACTAAAAAAGTCTAAAAAATTTATTTTGGATTATCAATTTCTCTGATAATGCTCGACAAAATAAAAATAATGAAGATGTATCCCAACTCCAAATTGATAATGAAATGGGTTCACGAAGTGAGAGTGATATCTGTTTATGGTAAAAAAAAACTCATGGATCTAAATGATGATGTAAACAGTCTTTTAGATATGTGGGATTCCATATAGATGATGAAATAAAAAAATAATTTGTGTTATTCCATATGAATCCAATGTGTAGTGAACCAGAGTAGTTCAAAGATGATATTTCCATAAAAACAAAATGAAATATATACTGATATAATATAGTCATAGTGCATATATGGATTTTTGAGATATAATTTTGAAAAATCTGAACTGAATTCCCATGGTTACAAACATTATGGTTCTCAATGAAATGATGAGAAGGAAATGACAATGGTTTTAGTGTCTTATGAGTTGTGGTGTGAATGTGAGCATGTGAAGAAAGAAGGATGCAAAGTAGGAATTGAGGGATTGAAACAATCATGGATATGATGTAGATAATAGGCATGTGAATCATTATAGAAGATTGAATGTGATGTTATGTGCAATAAAACTAAGTAAGTGAGCTTATGACACTACGCTCACATCTAAAATTGTTAAATAATTGGGGTGAACTTCATTCTATTCATGGTGATTGATTATTTTGAAAGGGATATAATATGGATACATATATATACTAATATGGAATTTATTCAAATTTGTTATTTTATAGATATTTGATATATGATATTACTAAGATAGAAATAATAAAAAATAAAGTGAAATCCTCTATCCGATGGTTAACTTATCTTATATGTATTTAGAGGGTAAAATATAGTTTTTTGAAAAAGAGTAACATGTGGAAATTAATTCCAATTATGTGGATGTTTCAATATATAGAAATTCATAGGAAATATAAGTCAATCTAAGAGATATCAAAGAGAACCCTCTCTACATAATTGTTTTTCTCCACCACATTCAATGACAATCTATACAGTAGGATATCATATTCCACTAAGTAATAGAGAAGTTTATTCTAATTCATGAGGATATTAGTTTCATTATTTTTTATCACCATCCCATCGATGTCCTGAGAGTGTGATTTAAATGTTTCTGGTTATCTACTTAAGTGGAATTACTTGAGACCAAGTGTTTATTTTCAATGAATTAATGTTGTGTTTGAAAATAATTCTTTTATTCATTCAAAACATATTCTATTAAACGTGAATGGAAATTATATTAGATGTGTAATGGAGAGGTTTTTCAAATATTACTACTTTAATACTATATTCTCTATGAAAATTGGGCAGGATAATTTATATATTTAAACAAGGATTTTGGTAACCCATTTTTAGGGTGATCTAAAGTACCATGACCATTATAAAAAATAAAAAATGGAAGTGAAACGTAATTAAAATGTCCATTTTATTTTCATTGTACTGATTCTGTTAAGAACAAGAGTTAATTTAACATCCTCTATGAACATCTATAGGCATTAATTTATGAATATGAATGAAATTGTCTTGGTAAAATATTTTTACTTATCTTATCCCACATTCTCAAAACACCAAAGTAGGCCCTTTAAATTTTCATGTTTTTTATATACATTCAAATCATTGTTTAGTTCCTTTATTATTTTATTATTTTTATTCTTCGCATTTTTTTCATGATATTCACTACAAATAATCACTATTTTATATTTTAGGAGTAAGTTCAGTCCATGTTTTTTTAATTATTAAATTGATTTAGACAGTGGAACTAAAGACATAACTCACAGATATTATTTTTTGAAAAAATTCACGGACAAGGAAATTTAAAACATTTATTTAATAGGGAGAAAAAATAATTTCTTCTCTTTTTCTTTTTTTTTTATTTTAGGTCAGGGGTTTCTTTAATTTTTTATGCATTAATGTTTAGTTGGTTATATATATAATGAAAATATGAATCCCCATATATAACTATAATTTTGTATTTGAACACTTATAAAAACAAATTGATGAACTCAAAATGAAGATCCAATTTATCCAATGATGTGAGAGACATATAAAATAATGGGTACAATATTTGGGCTTAATCATAGATCAACACTAAATTAGAGGCACAGAAAATTATTCAAAGAGATACTTATACTCATTGAGAAAATAGATATAGAGGAAAATGAGGCTAAAGTAGATCCCAATGAGGGAACTAGAAATAAATCAACACTCAAAAAGGATTCTGAGAGTGATGTTGACATGGGGGTTGAATCTGAGGAGGATTCCTTAGATGATTCCAAATATTTTTTTCTCAAATAATTAAACTACACATCTATTTAGTAGAATGGTTATGTATAATAATCTCACTAAAATATGAAAAATAATAGGAAAATGATTCCATTTTGTATAGTATAATACATTACAAGTTTGAAGATATAGAAAAATAATAAAATTAAAAGACCTCCAATAAAGTAGATGAAGGTTTCATGAGATGTGAAAATGTGTTAGACTGATATGAATATAAATAAAACATGTTTACTACTAAATATTGGGATGGTAAAAATGGTGCACCAGTCATACATGGAACATGATACTGAATACGATCTTATGAAACTAACCAGAGTACATTCAAATATGAAAATATAAGTGGATGTGGGTATCCAATTAAGAATATTTTGTTAATTTTTTTTATTTGATCAAAATTGTTTGGTTTTTGTTAAAATGACTATATAAAGAGTAATAAGAGGATATTATGTTATAAAATAAATTTTTAGATGATGAATTATTCATACATTCATATAAATATAATGAAAATATGAGGGGTACAATTTTTAGACAACCCAAGAAAATAGGAAGCTAACCATGATGAATAAAATTATATGATCAATCCAAGATATAATAAAATTTTTAAAAAATTATAAAATTACGATGGTTAAATCTATATCACACACAAATTATTTTATCATAAGGGAAATGTTTTTTCTCATTGACTATAACCAGGATCATTTTTTTGGGGGGAAACTCAAAATATTCTATTACATTAATAGAATTTTTTTAGGGACCATATTTTTTTAGATATATAATAAATTCCCAAAAATTTATTGAGCATACAAATGGATGTAAATTACAATATTACATGTGTATTTTATTTTTTAGGAATATAAAAAATTCACAAATAGAACCAATCATTCATAGCTAGGAATATTGAAACAATATTTCAAGGGGGTTAAATTTAAAATTAATTTATCATTTAATTCACACTATCCTTGTTTTTAGAATCCTTTTTTATCTTATCTATGTTGGATACCCTCATTTAAAATTTTGATATAATTTTTATATAGGTGGATGAGTTTTTTTATTAATGAATTTTTTGTATCTTTTAGTTATCTACTTCAATATGGAGGAATATAAATTATATACAATTGAATGGTTAGGGTGAAATATATGTGTTATTTTTTTTGACTTGTGATTTAGTGAAGTCTTTCGATTCGTATTGATGAAATTTCACTACTATTTTTTATGAATAGAATTTATGATGATCTTGTTGATTGTTTTTTATTACTCATTCATTTTATGAGTGATTAAAAAATTTCATATGTTTTCTATTCATGAGATTATTTCTACACATAACATTTCTAATTATTCATTATCCATATTCATTAAGTGATCATGATAGTTGTTTTTTACGAGAACATTCATTTGATATTGAGAATTAAATGAATGCAAAAAATTCAAATTTAACATGGTTGAGAAATTTATATTATTTAACAAAAATATTTTTTCCCAAATTAAAAATTTTCCTTCTTTTAATCCAATATAATCCATGAATTACCTTTTATAGGAAAATAGCCACATTACGATAGTGATTTTATATCTAACTATACTATTTTATTTTTCACAAATTTATGTCAATGGAATTGGTATTCCATGGTGGAAGCGATTTAAAATAATTATGAGACAATATTAAGGATATACTTCTTTTGATATGGGTAATAATTCCACATATCTTTAATTTTACTTTTATTTTCACTCTTCTTTAAGAAACGATTCTAAAAATTATCTAAAAATTGCTTCAGTTTTGGTTGGTCAGAAACCCCCAGTACAGGAACAATTATTTTAATCATATGGTGTTTGATGGTGGATGTGATATTTCTCGATGATCATCTATTAAAAATAATAAAATATTTTTTTGAAAATAAAAACAAAATAAATCAATAATGGAGATGGGAAAATTTCAAGAGGGTGTCTATAATTTATAATTTTCACTACACCATGACCATAATTTGAGCATGACAAGAGGGTTTTGTCACTTTAAAGTGGATATTTTTCTTAAAAATTACATTTGAATATAATTAATTTTTCATATGTTATTAACCTTCATTTTAGAAATTATATGTTTTAACATCAATACCTACCTAACATATGCATTAGTGTCATTTGATCCTATATAAAAATCCCACATTATTTTATATGAACTTGATCATTAAACACAAGATAGTCTTGTATGTTTTAAGTATATCTAAGGTGAATGGAATACTTTAATGAACATAATTATACATGATTTATATACTATGACTGAAGAGAGAAAAAAAAATGTGTGGTGGATCATGATTGAATTATTATAAATAATATATTTAGATTCTACAATTTAATGATGTAGAAGAAAATATATTATCCAAGAGAAAAATTATGACTATTAATTTGATTATTTATTTGAAGAGAGTCAATTTGAAAAAATATTTTTATATATAATTTTAATGTATAGTGATTATGTAACATGACGCTTCCCAATACCACTAATATGTGGCCAGACCAGTGGTCACTACTAAAACATAGGCGAACCTCCACGAATGCTAGAGGATGTCCGTTAATAGTTACCTTTGATTGGCTATACCACATATAATAGAGTGATAAGTAAAATATAAAAATAAATATATATACAATACTTTTATCATCTATGCGAGTATATATTAAATAAATAAACAAAATGAAGAAGAAATAAAAAATGAAAAGATTGTGAACAAGCATATAAGAAAATTCACAAACTAGGTCCTCCAATCATATAAAAGTATTAAGAAAAAAATTAAACCAAAAGAAATTTGAAACAGGCTCCACCATATCTTTTAGACACAAATAATTCCAAATCTAATCTAATATATGTTACTCCGGCTCATCCATGCCATCCTATCCTTCGTCCAATCTAAACATTTAAAAATGGAGTGCTTCTATGGTATCTATGTACATTGTCGTCTTAATAAGGGTATGTCTATAAATCTATAGGCCCCCACCATTCATGTCCCAAAATATAACTACTTCAGATAATCAATCCTAGATATGTGATCAATGTAAAATAGTTAAAATTAGTGTTTTAAAGGCATTTAAATGAAAATGAAAAAAAAACCAAACTTGGGTGCAAGATCACCCATAGAGAAGTACATACTATCATTGGATAATACTAATTTTTCGTTAAGATAATCATAATTACCAATATATACATACTACTCCTAATAAGGGGAAATATACACTTCCTAATTCTAAATAAACATCCATGGGAATTATTCTGTCCCAGAAACCAAGAATCCACATAGAGATATAGTTCACCCTATGATTAAAATTATCAAGCATCCCCTGAGGGTAATCATTCACCCATGGTTTAACACTTACATGTACCCCCAATATTTCATTAAACCTATTTTTACTATTAATGAAATCAAGTCTTTAAGTACACATAGGAAAACATAATATAAATAATAGACTTGATATACATATCCAGAAAAAAAAATTCATTTCATAACCCCCCAAATTCCTCATTTCAGAATCAAGATTTTGAACCAAAGAATGTCATCAATATCATTTTCATTTCAATGTATTAAAAATCCAATTTTATTTTTCCATTTTTAATTGTATGTGATATATCAATTTAAAACAAAAATACTGATGCTTGATTTCCCGTTTATCAAAAAAAATTCAGAAAATCCAACAACTACTACCTTAAAAAAATAACATTCTCAAATAAAAAATTTCATAAATTAGGAAATGAAATTTAGATTACCAATAATAATTGATTATTATTTTTTATTATCATTTCATAACCATTGGCTCAAAATCGTAATTCATCTTTACAACAAATCATATCATTTTATGTAGTCATTCACTAAAAACCGATGGGAATACACAACAAACGTACTAGAAAATGAAACATTATTGGTTAATAAGAAGAACCAACTAAGTATTATAACATTAGTTAAGGTTATAGTTTTCAAAAAATAAATTTGATTTCATTGATATCATTTTTAAACACAATATTATGTTTGAACAAACCACATTATACTACAAAAATATTATTATTCATTGTTTTAGTTTTTGTATACCAAATGAATTTGTGGGTATGAATAAAATTAATCACATTATGTAGTATATATAAATCTCATACTAAAAAATGTATAAATATTTATGATTAATATATAAGAAATTATTTTTCAATTGGGTTATTATATTTTTTAAAAATACTTTTTCATAAAAAATAGATTTTAATGGTTTTTTGGGAGACTATTATAATTAATTTATACTAATTTTGGAGATTTTATTTAATAAAAACGATATATTTTTTTAAAAAATATAGACAAATACCATACTGTGATTTTTTAGGAATTTTCATAAAATAGGGATTTCCTAGTAAATAGTGGAAATTAATTATTTTTTGAATGCATTATTTTTGAATTATGAATTTTAAAAGATAGATTTTATAAATTCCATAAATGTAAGATTATTTTAAATAAATTATTATTTAATAAAATATTTTCAATGTAATTTATTTAATCATTTAATTTATTGTAAAAACTTTTTTGTACCAAAAATGGCAATTTTTCAGAAAAATAGTTTTTCATGAAATGTTTCATTTTTATTTTAAATTAACATATAGAACATATAGAAATTTAATAATGAAAAATTGATAATATATTTAAAATCATGAATTCTACATTTTTATCATATGTCTCATTTATTTTTTGTTAACACGAAAAGAATGCGTTGAATTTTTTTGGTAAAATGGTAAAGCTAAAATGGGCTAATTAGATTTAAAAATAATGTGATAATGATTTGAATTCATTGAAAAACATTATTTTAATTAATTTTATGTGTCAAATTTTCCTATAATAATAACAATTCATGAACAAATACCTGTTTTACATAATACTTTTAGTTTGACCATTATAATATTAATGAAAAATATTAATTATAAAATGTCCCATTAATACTTTCAATAACTATAATATATCATGGAAATGAAAAAAAATACAATAGTTTACTTTATAAATGGTAATTTTAAATATTAATGAATCTTTTAATCATGTTAATTTATTTAGTTATTATTCAATTATGTTAAATTCATACGTAACACCAACAATGTGATGTGAAAGTAGTAGAAAAATAATGTAACGGATTTTACAAAATCTAAATGTATTTATACAGTGTAAAATTATATTATAGATAAATATAGAATATGAGGTATCAGTGAAATGTTTATCTTTTAATTCTTTTTCTATCATGTTGTTCTCAAAACAAAATATAAACAACAGTTCTAAAATGTTATTAATAATATTTTAAATAACAAAATTTTATTAAATGAATTAGAATCCATAAAAATAATATATTGATAAATTTTAATTTTATATGTTTTAAAATATCATCCATGGTCCGTTTATGAGCCTTTTATCCGTTTCTAGTAACATTATTAATCATTAATGTGTATAAAACAATGATATTATGTTATTTTTGAAAATGGTAAACAAAGGGTTAAAAAGTGATAAGGGTAAAAACATAACCAAACCCTATTCAGATTTTATTAGATAAGAGTATTTGGACTCATTAGATTATTATATAATAATTATATCAGTATATATCTATATTTAAAGAAGATTAAGTTAAATTAATTTAATACTTTAAGTAATTCCAAAAGTGCTCCTCCCCACACTAATAAAAGGTGACCACCTCTACATCATTAAAAACATTTAAGCACAATATATCAGGCTAAAATGACCTAATATCAATCTATATTCCTTATGTAAATCCTAGAGATTGTTATTTTCAAAAAATACCATCATGTCAATCTTAAGGTGTATGAAAAAAAGGTATTCTCAATGAAGTGGTAAAACTCAAAACTAAGAACTTCCAATTAAATTTATTTTTGTATATATTATATATATATATATGGTATCAATTAAAAATAATGAAATAAATATACTAAATATAATTAATTGTTATTATTTTTATGGACCATCCATTATCCTCCTATGTCCCATCTATTGGAAAATTATAACGTTGATCATGCGTATATGTGGACTACGACATCAACAAAGAGATGCAATTCAATTTTTTATTCCATTTTATGTTATTGATTTAATTATAATATATGATATATTTGATATAATAATTAATTTATAAATTTTAATTATTTATTATTTATCTTTCATTTCATTTTTATTAAAATTTTAACAAAATTTACTTACGTGTACGTACATCTAACCAACATCAAGAACTGTGTAATTAATTTTTCTATCCCTACTCATTATAGATGACTTTATATATATAATCAATATATATTATATTTATATCACAACTAAATTGTGAGTATTTTGGAAATATTATGAAAGAATAAGGGCCATGATTCCAAACAAAAACATTCTTGAAAAAATAAGTAGTTATCCCCTAAAACAATAATTTTAATCAAAATTTATTAATAAAATTGTGATAAGAATATTACAAGTAAATAATATATAGTTAGATATATATCATAATATTTATGTAATAAATCAATAATAAATATTTATTTATTATATAAAGGTTTCGACTATATATCTTGAAAGAAAATACTTTATGTAATATATTATGTTTCCCCCATATTTTAATTAGGATTATTTATTCTTGAATTTTAATTGAGAAAATAATATGATCCTTAACAGATAAGTTAATTAAATATTTTGTATCCTCTGTTTATTTATAGATAATAAATTCTCTAATTTAATTTTTTATAATTTATGTACTCATGTGACAAAAAGAATATATTTATGGAAAACTGGCTATGTTTTCCTATCTGATTGTCAGTAGTTTCCTTATATACAAATTTTTATATTTTTTTTGAAAGAATGTTATTATTATTATTTAAAAATTATTTTATAAAGTAATTTTTATGTATTATATATATTTTTTACAAAATATTTTGAAACTAATATTTTTTTCATTTTCATAATGAGGTACATTTTACCATTGGTGTGACCATAATATATTTATTTTAAATTTGAAAACATGAACATAATTTTAATAAATCATAGCCACTCAATTACATGATGAATCCTTTATATATTTTGAACCCTCTTTTAGAAGAAACATTTTACCAAAGTATATTTAAAATAATTTATTTTATACAATAGATTTCAAAACTAAAATGTCATTTTCCACAGGAAATATTCCAATGATTATTTTAAATGAATTTTCATATATGATAACATCCTTTTATGTAAATTTTGTTTTATGAGGATTATGATACAATGTTAACATCTTTACTATTTCTATTTATGGTTCATAATTATAATGATGAGATTCTTATGAAAATGAATTTTTCCTTAGGTTATTCTATGGTTAAATTATAAAACTTTTAAATGAGAAATTTCCATTTCACAAGTTATAATATGATGATTTTTTGAATGTTTTTTGATATTGTTTTAAAAAATATGTATTCATTTCATTATGTGATTAGTGGGTCCAAAAATATATATTCCAAAAATTCATTGGTAATTTTTTATATATCATAATATAATTACCGTAAACAAGTCAATGTGATTGACCCACTATTGGAATAGAGAAGTGATTCGTGATCTTTTATAATATTGAAAATAGTTATTGATACTTTATTTTTTGTCTTAGTGTAGGAATAATCATGCGTTAATCATGTTTTAATGATCAAAAATCATAAATATCCCAAAAATACTATTTTATCTATCTCTAATCTAGTCTACATGTAGTTGGTTTCATTTATATTTAAATAACCCCATAGAATATCTTAATTAATATAAATTACATTTGATTATTATAAACTATATTTTACTTTTGGTTTACAATTATTTATTTGATGAATGATTAAGTATAATTAATTCTATGAATATCACTATTTATGTCTGCATACAGATATTTGGCTAAGTCTGAGAAATAGTGAGTCAGCAACTAGTTATGTTTTTCTGGAAAAAGACCCAGACACCATAACCAGACACTGTGACCCAGACACTGTGGCTACACACCATGACCCACCCACTATGACCGGACACAGTGACCCAGAGACCGTGACCAGACATTATGACCAGACACCGGCACCCAGACACTGTAACCAGACACCATGATCCAGACACAGGGACTCGACACCATTACCCGAACACCATGACCCGAACACCATGACCAGACACCGTGACCCAGACACCATGACCAGACACTGAAACGAGTTTTAGATCTATTGAATTCTATGACATATGTTCCTTGCCGAGACATCGTTTGATGTTTGGAAAAGGTCCAGACTGTAACAGCCCAAGATTTTATAAAAAATATTCTTTTTAATGTCTTGTGTTGTACGCTACACCAAAAAGAGCTTGCACAACACACATCCTTGACTTGCCTTGCATTACACGCAATCGCGACCTTCCTCGATAGCGTGTGTTGTACGCAACACCAAGTTTCGCTAAACAACGATATGCTATTAAGATATTATTAAAACTAGCTGTTGTGAATAGTAATAACCACTTTTTGAAATTTTGTAAATTTTATTTTTCAAAATGGACTTCATTTATGGATTCAGAGTATCGAATTTAGCCTAAGGTGAAATTTTTGTACTTTTCGGATAACTTTCATATTCCGATGAATAGTGAAAATTACTAAATTATAATTAAAAACAACTTTTTTAATCGAAATAATTAATAGTGATAAATCATTAATTTGAGTGGTTTTAAAGTATATTTAGAATATATTTTTACAATTTAATACAATGTTGGTCATTGGATGTAATTGCACATTTAAACCAGACATAAACAAGTGTCAATCTTTTGATAGATATTGTTTCTTAAAAACACGCTATTTGTTTTAACAGCGGGATTTAATTATAAAATTAATTAATGCAACTTCTATGTTACAAATTTGGTAAAATAGACTTCATTTTTGAATTCGGAATATGAAATATAGCTTAGGATGAAATTTTGGCATTTTTCTGAAAAACCTTCAATTTTTGATGAATAGTGAAACTACTAAGTGGTAGGTTAAAAACTGAATTTTTCATAAAACTTAATTTTACCGCTTCTGTGAATGGAATTTCGAAAATCCGAGAGACACGGTTATTATCAAGGACTAAAATGTGGTTCAATGAGATGAAAATAATTTTTTGGTGAATAGTAACTTTTTACTTTTTTTTACCACGGTTAATAGTAAATAGGGTAACTAAGGGTAAATATGATATTAATATTACCCTAACACATGTCCTAATTCTATTGGACAAGTGTAATTCGACCAAAAACAAACTTAGGAATAAAATATGACCATTTAGGCCCACTTGGATTAGATTAGGACATTTATTATTAATTTATTTAAAGAAGGGTTAAAATAGTTAAAATCAAAGTTTAATAAGTAAATCATTTGTAATATGGGGTTATACATAAGATAAATTCGACTATAAATATTCATTAGAAAGCTAAAAAGATTTCCTACATAATGGTATTTTATTTTTAATTTTTAGACATCAAATAATTTAATTTATTTATGACACAACGATGATGCAGTAATTATCTTTTTAATGAAATATTGACATAATTGATGTTATAAGCACCAAAATAAATGTAATTTGAGATTTTTTATGAATTCCACTAATTTTATAGGTTACTATGATATATTAATGTTGATTTAAGCAACTTGGTTCGAACATTTAATTCTGTTATGACTTTCACAAAAATCATATATCAAATAGTGTCAAAATTGACACAAAATAGTTTTTAAATAAAATATTATATTATTAATTGTTATTTTATTCCTAAAAATCTAAGGTTCGGCCAAATGACTTAGATAAGGATATATATATTAATAATAAACAATTTGGGGTTCGTTTGGCATGTTATAGTAAGTGTATTAACCATATAGTGAAAGAAAAACAAAAAGACACGGTAAAAGTTAAATTAATTAACTTAGAGTTAAATCTAATTGATAAGGTTAAAATAATACCCCAAACATGTCTAAATCCTATTGGTTGATAGGATTTCGACCCATCCCCACATTAGCTTAGAAATAAGACCCTTTGGAACCATTATAAACCGATTTTGACTTTAATATAAAATAATATTTTGAGGTATTCCTAAGGTGCCCCTCTCCTCCCTTATAAAAGGACACCTCCTCCCCCTCCTCCTCACACCAATTTGAGCACTCAAGCTCGGCCAACCCCTGCCAAAATCTCTTCTCCACTTCCCTAGCAACATCCTAGAGGTTCTGGTCTTCCTCAAAGACCAATTCTAGTGCCCTAAGAGGAGGTCTCAAAGAGGCACTTCAAAGAAGAGGTAATTACCGTTACCAATTCTTTCATCTTTATTTCTTCTTCCACTTCTTCTTCTTAGGTTGTTTCATTATGAAGTAATAACATCAGTATCACTCATATACTGATATGTTATTATAAGTATGAAACAACCCTATTTCACCATCTATCCATCCTACGGAAAAAGAAATCACCGCGCGTGCGTACGTACGGAATACCGTCTCCACGCCGTGGTGTAATCTATTTTCCACCACCACCTTACACGGATGGGTATAATGGTGTAAAGAATAACTATACATAGTTATTACAACATCATATTGATTCTGATATATTGTATAATTCACTCCAATTCAATTCAATACTTATAGAAATGATATCATCGCTCGTGCGTACGTACGGACTACCGTCTCCACGACGCGATGAGATTCATTCTCCATATTAACCATTTAAGAATGATTATAAAGTATATATAAGAAATAATAATGAAATATATGACATTATAAAGCTACTGGATTTATGTATATATATACATATGTATGTCATCTACTTACTTCCATTTCAAGACAATAAGGAAAGGAAAACAACGTTCATGCGTACGTACGGACTACCGTCTTCATGAACGGTGTTTTTCATTTTATTTATCTACCTATTATATATATATATATACTGAATATATATGATATATAAATCATATTTTATATTCTGGAAGTAAGTAAATCATGATATAAGTAATAATGATGTCAAGAACAACAAGTCAAAACACCTACGATAAATGAAATGATTTTACCCAAAACGCTTCTTTAACATGGAATTTACAAAAGAACGGGTAATATAATGTCATAAGTGAACCATATATGATATCATAACAATGAATATGATTCTGTAATAAGTCAATGACATTATTTAAATCATTATACAGGAGGTTCGGACACATACGAAGCAAATCGGACCTAAGGTAAGGGAAATATCACAATCTCATTTTTATCCGAGATTGTTTATACTTTGGTATTTACTGGGGTGTATTTTATCATCCAAATCCAAGTTTCTTAAATATGTAATATTATTTCCACCCACCTACAATTGTTTAAATCCAATTTTACCCTTCGGTGAGTTTTTAGTAAAAGATATGAAAGGAATCTTTTGTCGTTTTTTTTATACGAGGTACTTTTTGACTTTTCCGACAAAAGTACGAGAAGAATGTTTTTTTTAACTTATACGGCACGAACGGATTTTTACGGTTTTATAAAGCCTTATTTTCATGATCCTTCCTCCAAAATATTTCATGACTATTTTTAATAAAATCTCTTTCTTTTAAAATTGTATGATGTTTTGCGAAAAGAAATTGATTTTGAAGAAGAAAGGATATTTTCCTCAAGAATTCATTTCAAGTGTTTTATCAAAATTATTTTCCATCTAAGATAATAAAGGGTTTTGTTTCTATCCATATTTTTACATTGATTTGACTATGTTGTGATGGAATTATGTTTATGAATTCCTTTATCTTATATGAATGGTTTTATGATGTCATGTTGTTTAAGAATCCCATTTTTATTACATGGGTTATGCAATGATGTATGATTTATGATTTTGTGGCACACATAAGAATGGTTTCATTATGAGATGGGTGGGACCTATATCTCCCTCCAATGCATTGGGTAAAGATTTTATATCTCATGAGATAGACATGGCTGGAATGGTAGGTTATACCGGTTCAGTGAAACAGGACTGAAACGAGGATTACTCGATTCAGAAAGGGACTTTGTCCACTAAGATAGTCTTGGCAATGAGTCTTGACTAACAAGAAATGATTCTCTATGATTATGTGTGTATGCCACAATGAGTAATGTTTTAAGTTATGATTTCATTTTCACTACTATGATTTATCCCATGTTATGAAATTATGCTCTCTTTTGCAGGTTAAGATTTCCAAAAAAGTTATGTTCTTATGAAAATTATGTGATTGATATTTCTTTTGTTTACCCTTACTGAGCATTTGAGCTCACCCTTTTATGTTTTCTTTTCCCCAGGATATAAAGAAAGGTTTTAGGTAAAAAAAAGGGATGACCTTTATGGGAGATATTGAAGAACTCTCACCACGATTAGAAGATTACGTTCCGAGTTTCCAAAGACACTAAACTATTACGATCCTTTAGTGTGTGTTTTTGTTATGTACTAAGTATTCCGCAAATGTAATGTAATGTCCATGTACGATAAGATTCGGGTCTCTACAGTTGGTATCAGAGGAAAGGTTTAGTCAACCTTTGGAAACTAGGATGCGAAAACATTAGTGAGATCCCTAGAGATATTTCTAAGGTATGTCTAGGGATGCCCCTAAGGATAAGTATACGTATAGGATATAGTTCTAGAACTATGGTAACGATATTAGATTAAACCAAAGACGGTAGATATTTATGTTACTCCCCCTTTATTACGATTTTTGCCTCTCACACTATTCTTTTTTTGGGTTTTAGAATATGGCTGGAAACAAGCTGATTCACGATAATGGAGGATATGATGGACAATGGAATGATATTCTTCATGAGCAACCAAATGAAATGGGATTTGGATGTCCAAACATCATTATTATGCCGAATCAACAATCTCACAACATGATCAATAAAGTAAAATTTGGTAAGTTTCCTGACTCGACTAATAAGAGAAAGATGGAGTTCCATGATGATCATAGAGGAAAGAAAGTTCAATTTCCCCTATGTAAATCATGTGGGAAGAGGCATCAAGGAGAATGTTTCAAAGGAACTGGAAGATGCTTTGGGTGTGGAAAAGAAGGACACAAATCCAGTAAGTGCAAAGGAAAAGGTTCAGTTAACACCATGGATGAGGATAATGGTATTGCTACGACATCAACAATGGTTAAATGTTTTAAATGTGGAATGTATGGGCATTATGCAAACCAATGCCCTAAGGGAAAGTCTCATGAAGAGAATCAGTATGGTCGTATGGGAAGTATTTATGTTGATGATGATGAAGAAACTACAAATGATATGTGAGATGAAAGAAATGTTGAAGCTCGGTCAATGGTCTAAGAATATAGTGGAATGATTACATGTTTATCATGTGTAATGTTGTATAAGTAATCTCATGGAATAAGGAGACATCTAAGGATTGTTACACTGTTGTCTTTCCTTAAGTTTTGAAAGTGTATGATGAATGGTACCAATAACCATGAAAGGTTATTCAGATACTTTTGGAAAGTAGATGATAAGTGCATAATGAAAGGATAAGAAGATAATGAGATGTTTGATTGTATTCATGAGCTCATGATTGATATAAGGACTAAGTTATATCATGGTTTGAGTATATAGAATTTTGAGGATTTTGGTATGTGGAAAGTGTTAACTTTAAACTGCATTCATGTTTTCACTAAGGTATTCAAGAGAATACATGATTAAGGACTTTGAATGTTTGGAATGTGACCAACAAAACAGATCTTATGATATATGGGGATCAACGATGGTATTAAATCTCTGGTAATCGTTGTCACTATATTATGAGAGTGGACTGCAGTATTATGTATAAGCCTAAAGATTAGACTGGATTATGTTGGACATAAGTTAGTATTGTTTAAGGATAGAAGATTTTCGATATTATTGATGGGATGTTATAGTAACGTAGTTTTAGAAAAAGGACAACCTGCAGGACGGGCGACAGCCCATCGCTTCGGACAAGGCTGTAGGAATCGAACCCACAACCGAAGTGCAACTGGCCTTTATCGCCTACCACTGGCCTACAGGAAGTCCCTGTTTAGTAGAAACTAGTTTTATTATATTAAGCAGTATGATATATGAAGTATAAGTCCATTTTAGGAACCATATATGATTAATCTCACTATAGATCGACTTATGCATATAATTTTTGCTAATCTTTTTTTTGAGACAGATGGAATGACCCGTCATTCTATCACATGATCTGCTAACACTTCATGAATAACAAATCCAACTTCATTTATTTAAGAGATGAAGTGGAAATTGTTCAAGGCACGAACAACAGTGAGATTGTACCAAAATAAAGTAAGTATTTATTCTAATTCAAATTTTCAACTTTAGGGAAATGATCTTGAAAACCAAAAATGTTGTCCTAGTGATCTTATACCTGATTAATAAGATGGTACCTTATATCATCACAAATCTATGGATTTGTGATTACTGGCTTTTCCATAGCCATGTTCTCTACCACTCTCCATCAGAACATGATGGATAGATTTCTCTTCCATATCCATATTTTCACCTATGTGGAAACCCAGTGATTAGTTTATTTGGGTAATCGTTACATTTCATACTTTAGTTTTTAAAGCCAATTTTTGGTATTCCTTTTTTAAGATGTGGGTTTCTATAAAAGAAACTTTCGAATAGTAAACCATTTATAACCCCGACGAATTTCGAGGGCGAAATTCATTTTAAGGGGGGTAGAATGTAACAGCCCAAGATTTTATAAAAAATATTCTTTTTAATGTCTTGTGTTGTACGCTACACCAAAAAGAGCTTGCACAACACACATCCTTGACTTGCCTTGCATTACATGCAATCACGACCTTCCTCGATAGCGTGTGTTGTACGCAACACCAAGTTTCGCTAAACAACGATATGCTATTAAGATATTATTAAAACTAGCTGTTGTGAATAGTAATAACCACTTTTTGAAATTTTGTAAATTTTATTTTTCAAAATGGACTTCATTTATGGATTCGGAGTATCGAATTTAGCCTAAGGTGAAATTTTTGTACTTTTCGGATAACTTTCATATTCCGATGAATAGTGAAAATTACTAAATTATAATTAAAAACAACTTTTTTAATCGAAATAATTAATAGTGATAAATCATTAATTTGAGTGGTTTTAAAGTATATTTAGAATATATTTTTACAATTTAATACAATGTTGGTCATTGGATGTAATTGCACATTTAAACCAGACATAAACAAGTGTCAATCTTTTGATAGATATTGTTTCTTAAAAACACGCTATTTGTTTTAACAGCGGGATTTAATTATAAAATTAATTAATGCAACTTCTATGTTATGAATTTGGTAAAATAGACTTCATTTTTGAATTCGGAATATGAAATATAGCTTAGGATGAAATTTTGGCATTTTTCTGAAAAACCTTCAATTTTTGATGAATAGTGAAACTACTAAGTGGTAGGTTAAAAACTGAATTTTTCATAAAACTTAATTTTACCGCTTCTGTGAATGGAATTTCGAAAATCCGAGAGACACGGTTATTATCAAGGACTAAAATGTGGTTCAATGAGATGAAAATAATTTTTTGGTGAATAGTAACTTTTTACTTTTTTTTACCACGGTTAATAGTAAATAGGGTAACTAAGGGTAAATATGATATTAATATTACCCTAACACATGTCCTAATTCTATTGGACAAGTGTAATTCGACCAAAAACAAACTTAGGAATAAAATATGACCATTTAGGCCCACTTGGATTAGATTAGGACATTTATTATTAATTTATTTAAAGAAGGGTTAAAATAGTTAAAATCAAAGTTTAATAAGTAAATCATTTGTAATATGGGGTTATACATAAGATAAATTCGACTATAAATATTCATTAGAAATATAAAAAGATTTCCTACATAATGGTATTTTATTTTTAATTTTTAGACATCAAATAATTTAATTTATTTATGACACAACGATGATGCAGTAATTATCTTTTTAATGAAATATTGACATAATTGATGTTATAAGCACCAAAATAAATGTAATTTGAGATTTTTTATGAATTCCACTAATTTTATAGGTTACTATGATATATTAATGTTGATTTAATGAACTTGGTTCGAACATTTAATTCTGTTATGACTTTCACAAAAATCATATATCAAATAGTGTCAAAATTGACACAAAATAGTTTTTAAATAAAATATTATATTATTAATTGTTATTTTATTCCTAAAAATCTAAGGTTCGGCCAAATGACTTAGATAAGGATATATATATTAATAATAAACAATTTGGGGTTCGTTTGGCATGTTATAGTAAGTGTATTAACCATATAGTGAAAGAAAAACAAAAAGACACGGTAAAAGTTAAATTAATTAACTTAGAGTTAAATCTAATTGATAAGGTTAAAATAATACCCCAAACTTGTCTAAATCCTATTGGTTGATAGGATTTCGACCCATCCCCACATTAGCTTAGAAATAAGACCCTTTGGAACCATTATAAACCGATTTTGACTTTAATATAAAATAATATTTTGAGGTATTCCTAAGGTGCCCCTCTCCTCCCTTATAAAAGGACACCTCCTCCCCCTCCTCCTCACACCAATTTGAGCACTCAAGCTCGGCCAACCCCTGCCAAAATCACTTCTCCACTTCCCTAGCAACATCCTAGAGGTTCTGGTCTTCCTCAAAGACCAATTCTAGTGCCCTAAGAGGAGGTCTCAAAGAGGCACTTCAAAGAAGAGGTAATTACCGTTACCAATTCTTTCATCTTTATTTCTTCTTCCACTTCTTCTTCTTAGGTTGTTTCATTATGAAGTAATAACATCAGTATCACTCATATACTGATATTTTATTATAAGTATGAAACAACCCTATTTCACCATCTATCCATCCTACGGAAAAAGAAATCACCGCGCGTGCGTACGTACAGAATACCGTCTCCACGCCGTGGTGTAATCTATTTTCCACCACCACCTTACACGGATGGGTATAATGGTGTAAAGAATAACTATACATAGTTATTACAACATCATATTGATTCTGATATATTGTATAATTCACTCCAATTCAATTCAATACTTATAGAAATGATATCATCGCTCGTGCGTACGTACGGACTACCGTCTCCACGACGCGATGAGATTCATTCTCCATATTAACCATTTAAGAATGATTATAAAGTATATATAAGAAATAATAATGAAATATATGACATTATAAAGCTACTGGATTTATGTATATATATACATATGTATGTCATCTACTTACTTCCATTTCAAGACAATAAGGAAAGGAAAACAACGTTCATGCGTACGTACGGACTACCGTCTCCATGAACGGTGTTTTTCGTTTTATTTATCTACCTATTATATATATATATACTGAATATATATGATATATAAATCATATTTTATATTCTGGAAGTAAGTAAATCATGATATAAGTAATAATGATGTCAAGAACAACAAGTCAAAACACCTACGATAAATGAAATGATTTTACCCAAAACGCTTCTTTAACATGGAATTTACAAAAGAACGGGTAATATAATGTCATAAGTGAACCATATATGATATCATAACAATGAATATGATTCTGTAATAAGTCAATGACATTATTTAAATCATTATACATGAGGTTCGGACACATACGAAGCAAATCGGACCTAAGGTAAGGGAAATATCACAATCTCATTTTTATCCGAGATTGTTTATACTTTGGTATTTACTGGGGTGTATTTTATCATCCAAATCCAAGTTTCTTAAATATGTAATATTATTTCCACCCACCTACAATTGTTTAAATCCAATTTTACCCTTCGGTGAGTTTTTAGTAAAAGATATGAAAGGAATCTTTTGTCGTTTTTTTTATACGAGGTACTTTTTGACTTTTCCGTCAAAAGTACGAGAAGAATGTTTTTTTTAACTTATACGGCACGAACGGATTTTTACGGTTTTATAAAGCCTTATTTTCATGATCCTTCCTCCAAAATATTTCATGACTATTTTTAATAAAATCTCTTTCTTTTAAAATTGTATGATGTTTTGTGAAAAGAAATTGATTTTGAAGAAGAAAGGATATTTTCCTCAAGAATTCATTTCAAGTGTTTTATCAAAATTATTTTCCATCTAAGATAATAAAGGGTTTTGTTTCTATCCATATTTTTACATTGATTTGACTATGTTGTGATGGAATTATGTTTATGAATTCCTTTATCTTATATGAATGGTTTTATGATGTCATGTTGTTTAAGAATCCCATTTTTATTACATGGGTTATGCAATGATGTATGATTTATGATTTTGTGGCACACATAAGAATGGTTTCATTATGAGATGGGTGGGACCTATATCTCCCTCCAATGCATTGGGTAAAGATTTTATATCTCATGAGATAGACATGGCTGGAATGGTAGGTTATACCGGTTCAGTGAAACAGGACTGAAACGAGGATTACTCGATTCAGAAAGGGACTTTGTCCACTAAGATAGTCTTGGCAATGAGTCTTGACTAACAAGAAATGATTCTCTATGATTATGTGTGTATGCCACAATGAGTAATGTTTTAAGTTATGATTTCATTTTCACTACTATGATTTATCCCATGTTATGAAATTATGCTCTCTTTTGCAGGTTAAGATTTCCAAAAAAGTTATGTTCTTATGAAAATTATGTGATTGATATTTCTTTTGTTTACCCTTACTGAGCATTTGAGCTCACCCTTTTATGTTTTCTTTTCCCCAGGATATAAAGAAAGGTTTTAGGTAAAAAAAAGGGATGACCTTTATGGGAGATATTGAAGAACTCTCACCACGATTAGAAGATTACGTTCCGAGTTTCCAAAGACACTAAACTATTACGATCCTTTAGTGTGTGTTTTTGTTATGTACTAAGTATTCCGCAAATGTAATGTAATGTCCATGTACGATAAGATTCGGGTCTCTACACAGACACTGTTTCCCTAATACTGCATCTATGCTATTAGTTCCTAATATCTATATGATAATAACATCATAACTATCTGACAACTCTATGGAAAATATGGAGACACGGTTTCATGGAGACACTATTTCCATATGATGTTGTTTCCAGATAGACTATGACACCGTTCTTTAATCTATTTTCTTGTCTTCAATTTAATTTCTAATGGTCATATTTGAGTCTTTTAAATGCACTAACATAATTAATATTTCTTTTTATACATGTCACCTGACCATATGTGGTACGAGGTTAAAAATACATGCATCCTGTCAGCTCAAACACATGCACTCCATGAATAAAAAATAAAAACGTTTCAACAAAAAAAGATGTGTGGTAATGAAGAAGCATGAGAATTCTTGAGAAAATAACCAAAACATGCAACTCCAAAATTTGCAGAACAAATGAATCATTCTCGAATCCAAAATGTTGGGATACCATATATCAGATTTAAAAACATCTTTCCAATACCAAATCTACGAAGAACACAATATTGATATAACTAGAAAACTAGAGCACTAGACTTCTGACACCTTGTTTCTTGCAAGAGGACCCAATTATTAAATCTTCTTAAACATAGATGTCTAGAGATGTATAGAAATAACACTCAGAGAACTTCTATCCCTATCTCATCATCTTTGATCTATTTTGTATTATTTTTAGATTTCGAGCAGTGTGTGTGTATAAAAACACACACTGTCTCCACTATTAAACTGGAAGATACAAGATATCCTTCCTCTCACATGTTTTTAAACTTGTTTACTCCCATGGATTAGTGTGGAAGAGGTCCATGTGTGACCTTTTAGTTTATACCCTCGAAGAACTCTGGAAATGGTCATGTGGCACAGAATGTTCTGTGCACTATTGTTTACCCCGATCCAGGTTGTGGATCATGTTTTTGAATATAAACTACATAGTGCAAGGTGATCACCAAGTGGAGTGGATTAGTTCCCGGGTAGAGACTGAACCACTTGTTTTATATCTGCTATGTTGTTTAATTCAGTTTTATATGTTTTACTGTATAATTATGAAATCAATAGATTTAATTTGATAGTTAATCTTGGAAAGAAGTTATAAATTTTTTTCCATTTTATAATAGCTTCAAAAGTAATATTAATAACTGATATTAAGATTACGCAGAATTAATCAATCATCTGATAAGTTATTTAACAAGAAAAACAATCATAACAGTATAATATAGATTAACTAGGATGTATTTATTTTTATTGTGGAACCTTTTATGAATACTTTTTAAACAGAATTTTTTTATAGATTCATTATACACCCCCTCTTGAGTACTCTACTCCAACCAACATTTGGTATCAAGGGATTTGGTAATTTCTATTAAGCCTTTATTTTTGAAACAATTGAACATTGATTTTAGTTTTACATTAATGATTTGTAAATTTCTATAATTCTAAATTTCTAGCTATTTCAATGTAATTGTTTATGATGGATAATATATTTGATGCTGCTGCAACAAACATACCACCATTATTTACTGGAACCAATTATGCCCAATGAAAAATCAAAACAATAATGCATATAGAAAGTATAGGTTTGTAAATTTTGTCATCAATTATTGATGAGTATAAGATTCCTTCTTTAGATAGAATCAATTCGGATGACCCAACCAAGACTCCCTATAATAAAAATTTTGAAGCCATGAATGAATTATATTTATCTTTATAATACGAGGAATTTAATAGATTTTCTTCATATAAAATTTCCCATGAAGTTTGGGATAGATTTTCTGTTTAACATAAAGGAACATATTGTGTGAAATAAATGAGACTTAATACATATACAATTAAATATGATAAATTTAAAATGAAACCTGATGAGCCTATTTCTAACATGTATCTCAGGTTCAAAAAAAACTTTTCAACACAATTATTTCCCTTTGAATAGAAGTCACTGCCAAAGAACACATCGTGAGTGTTCTCATATGTCGGCCTGGTAGATAGATAGGAACCTCTCTCTCTCTATTAGAGTGTCATGAGACATTGACATGTTACATGCAAAAGAACTCATTGGGAAACTAATGATGTATGAAGAGAATATGAAAGTCATCAATGAAAATATGGTTGTACCCAAAAGAAAATAAGTTGCATTTAGGGCCACCGCCTCTAAACACAAAGAGAATGGGAAATTAGAAGTCTCTATAGAATGTTTCAGTAGTGAAATATAATCACCTGACCATGATGATGGGATTTCATAATTAGCTATATGTTTTAAGTTATTTTACAAGAAAAATAAATTTTTTAGAAACCCAAACTTCAAGGGAAGATATGACAAAAAAGGACGCTTGATAAATGATTGGAAAATATGTGACACGTCTGATGTGATAGTATGTTATGAATATAAGAAAAAGGGACATGTAAAGGCTGACTATCCCAAGCTAAAGTAAAAAAAAGAAGTATGAGGAAAAAAAGATAGTAATTATGAAAATGAAATGAAAGAAACTTGGAGTGCTTTTGAGGATAGTTTAAGTGACTCAGAATCTTCATATGATGAACACGATAATAAATAAAATATGTTCTTGAGGAAAAAGGCATATGAGGTAATAATGGAATCTCTTATATACAATTCCTATTATTCTGTAGATGAGAATGACTCTGAAAATATGTATAATGATTAAATTTATGAGTGTTGTAATATACACGAGGAGATATTTAATGTACAAAAAGATAAATACAAGTCTTTAAATAAACATCATGCTCTTACTGTAAGTGTTAAATATGAACATACTGTAGAAAGAGAGAAAATTATCAATTAATAAAAGAAAAAATTAACTAAAGCTATATAATGAGGAATTGAAAAATTTTATTATAAGGTTTACTAATGATAAAGATATGTTGGTAAAAATACTAGGTTAACATATTTCTCATAAATATTCTACTGTCATTAGTTATCAAGCTGGTAAAATAAATTTTAGACGAATGAATTTTGTTTCTAAATCTAAGACATAAAACATTACTCCTAATTCTGGAAGACATTTGGAAAGTAAAAATTATGATACACTCTCTACAATTTCAATTTTTCTGGTCCAAATAGAGTTTATCTTTCAAGAACATTACATAATTCTTATAGGAACCCTATGATTCATAAATGGGTTTCTAAATCACTAGTCACTAATATTACTCAACCCAAAAAAGTATGTGTACCAAAGTCTATTTTTTTATTTAACTACTTTGTATGAACGTTTCTTAAATAGATCCTATAGAATCATATGGTACTTGGATAGTGGGTGTTCAAGACACATGAAAGGAGACTACTCACACTTCATGAATTTAATAAAAATTGATGGTGGACATGTCACCTTTGGTGATAATTCCAAAGTAAAAATCATTGTCTTTGGCCAAATAGGTAACTCTAAATCAGTATTAATTTACAAAGTACTTTTTGTTGAGGGATTGAAATATAACATGCACTATATTTCACAACTATGTGATGATGGATTTCATATTAAATTGGAAATGATGCTTGCAATTTTTTTAATTATAAAATTTTATTAGTGTTTTCTCTATTAAGAAAAGAAAATGTATACTCTGTTAACATAGATTCTTTAGTCTCTCAAAATGCTTCATGTTTAAGTGTATTTCACAATTAATCTTGGCATTGGTATATGAGAATAGGAAACTATAATATTAAATCTCTTATAAAACTAAATATAATGTGTTTAGTTAAAGACCTACTAAACCATGAGTTTCCAAACCATAAAGCGTGTAATCCTTGTCAAAATGGAAAGCAACACAAGTATTCCGTAAAACCAAAGAAGGAAGTGTCAACATCTTAAACTATTGAATGAGATCATGTGGATTTGTTTGGACCATCAAGAGTTTCTAGTTCAAATGGGATGCAATATTTTTATGTTCTTATTTATTAATTTACTAAATATACTTGGACTTCAATTTTCGTTCACAAATGTGATGCCTTCTCTCATTTCATCAAATGTGCTATAATATTTGAAAATATTAGTAGACATAGAATTAAATCCATAAGAAGTGATTAAGACTGTGAGTTTGAAAATCAAGAGTCTGAATCCTTTTTCTCACTAAATGGCTATAGTCATAATTTCTATACCTTTAGAACACCTCCACAGAATTGATTTGTATAATGAACAAATGGAACCTTGCAAGATATTTCTAGAACCATGCTTAGTGAATATGACATACCTATTTATTTTTGGGCTCAATCTTGAAATACAAAAAGCTATATTATCAATATAGTATGGATTGGACCCATTCATAAATGAACTTCATATGAGTTATATAACAATAAAAAACCCAAAGTAATCTACTTCAATGTTTTTGGATAAAAATAATATATCCTTAATTCTAACGAAAAAGTGTGACTAATTCACATCCAAGAGTGATAAAGGATTCATTCTCGGATATCCAATCTATATTAAATCCTATAGTGTGTTTTATAAATGAACTAAAAGTGTGAAAGAATATGTCCATTTCAAATTTGATGAAATAGATCCACATGAGCCTAATGCCACTATAGAGAACCTGGATGATGATGTGTCAAATCAGGACCTCAATTCAAAATCCTTTAAACATCCTGTAATGGAATCTATGGAAACATTCTGTTCTATAAATTCTTTATATTTTGGTCATAATGAACCTGAACCTATTGAAGAACATGAAATCACTAGTACTTCTTTTTCTAGAGCTTCATGAACTCTCCAGAACCAACCTTTTGATGTTTTTGTAAGAGATTTAGATAAAGGAACTAAAACTAGATCTTCTCTTAGATATTAAGTTAATCATAAAGTCTTTTTGTCACAGCTTGAAACTCAAAACATTAATGATGCTATCAATGATGATTTTGGATGATGAATATACAAGAATAACTTAATCGGTTGGAAAGGAACAATGTTTGGAAACTTGTTGAAATACCTAAGAAACATTTACTATAGGAACTACGTGGGTGTTTAGAAATAAAGTAAATGAAATAGGTAACATAGTTAGAAACCAGGCTACATTGGTTGGACAAGTCTATAGTAAAGAATTGTTAATTGAATATGAAGAAACATTTTCACCATTTTCTAGACTTGAAGCCATTAGAATTTTTCTTACTTATGCTACACATATGAATTTCAAACGATATCAAATGGATGTTAAGAGTGCATTCCTAAAATGGTATATAGTTGATGAATTATTTTTTGAGAAACCACTTCGTTTTTCAAATACTCATTTTCCAAATCATATTTTTATATTATCAAAATATTCATATTGTTTAAAAAAGGCCCAAGAGCTTGGTATGATAAACTACGTACTTTTCTTATTTACAACAGTTTTACAAATGGAACTGCTCATCCTACCCTTTTTATAAAACGTATTTATTATGATGTTTTAGTAGTTCAAATTTATGTAGATGAAATTATCTTTTGATATTCAAAAATTTCACTATGTATTAAATTTCTTAAAATGATGCAAAATGAATTTGAAATTTTTTTAAATGGTGAAATAAATTATTTTTTTGGGATTTAAATGCTTTCAAAATAATGATGGTATTATTTTAAATCAATGAAAATATACTTGAGATCTTCTAAAACGTTTTTAAATGTATAAAACTAAAATTAGTGATACTGCAATGAGTACTACTTATAATTTGGATCTTGATGAAGATGGAAAATAAGTTGATCAACCCAATTACATAAGAACGATTGGAAACATTCTCTACTTAACTACTAGCCAACCTGACATTATGTTTAGTGCATGTATGTGTCCTAGTATTCTATAAAAACCTATGGAATCTCATTTAATTATTAGTAATAGAATTTTCAAATACCTTAAGCATAAAACCAATCTAGGACTATTCTATCCCAGTGCATAATCATATGAGTTAGTTATATATTCTTATGCTAACTATTGTGGTTGTGAGTCTGATCAAAAAATCACATCTACAACATGTTACTTTTTAGGAATCCCAGTAGTGTCATGGTGCACTAAGGAACAAAAATCTATTCCATTATCTACTACTAAAGCTGAGTAAATAGCTACTAGAAGTTTTAGTCATGAAAATTTAGTGAATGAGTAACACATTATTGGATTATGGATATCAATTCAGGCATGTAGCTATAAATTGTGACAATAAAATTTCTAATAACAACTCAAAAAATACTATTTCACACTCTAGGACAAAACTTATTTATGTAGGACCTCAATTTTTAAGAGATCATTATAAAAAAGTTGTTAAAAAATTGGAAATAATTAGAACTGAATATCATCTCACAAATATATACACCAAAAAAATTAAATTCTAAATGAGTAGATTACATCATACATGATTTGGGGATGATAAATCCAAATTATTAAACACACTTTTTCAATGTTAATGGTTTCACAAGTCACTATCATAAGAATACTGTATAATTGTAAAATTTTTATAGTTTTTCTATCATAAAAGTTTTTGTTTCATTATTATGGTCTCACAATTACTATCTCTTCATTATTGTATCAAACATAATGTCTTAAAATAAATGTTCGCACAATTTAAAAATCACACAGTTACGGTCTCACCGTGAAATCTTGTTATGGTCTCACTGTGAAAGCGAGTTTTGGTCTCACCGTAAAAGTCTATTATGGTATCTATGTAAATACGCCTTATTTTTTTATCTACATATTATACCCCACATCATTGTAATTAATTATTTTATTCTTTTACATCCCTTAAGTTTTTTTTGATGCTTGATATCCCTAAATGAGAAAAACAAAATATATTTCACTTATTTCTTCACCTGAACTCTCTTCTCTCGAATATTAACCCATCCTTCAACCATTATCTATATCTATCTCTTAGTCCTTAATTGAATGCCCATAATAAAACGTCCATCTTCATCAACTCCTAAGAATCAAAGATCAAATAAGAAGATAAAAATATCTCTGATGTTAGTGCCTGAAGGTCCTTTAAATCCAAACCCGGTGAACAGAATATTTGTACCTAAAAAGGAAATTTTCCAAATGTGGCTTCTATAAAGCATGTAGTTAGTATTGAAAGTACATAAAATGGAAAATATGGATGGATTGTATCACACATTATGATAATCTGTTTTACCCAAATCTAGTTTCATAGTTTTATCAGTTTTTTCAATTATCTTTTGATACATAAGTTTTTTTGTTATGAGAAGACGGATCAATGGGAAAAGATATACCTTTTCTTCAAGGTTATGGGTTGCATACATAAAGATAACTCATGAGGGTATTTTTGAGTACTACTTCTGTGTTCCCCCACCTCCAAGTGAGATTTTTATTTTTGAAGAAACCTTGGGTAGGATAACTAGGAATGAAACAATGAGAATAGATATAGATGTTGAGATAGATAGGGAAACCAGACTATTTTATGTTTTTTCTGAATTTGAGTTTCCCTAGAAAAGATTATTTTTCTATTCTAAAGTATCAAGATGTATTTTTGATACATCTTATGAAGAATAGAAATAAGATTATCCTATGTATGTATGTTATAATTCATATGTGTGAGTTGATAAATACAACATCTAAGACAACCTCCCAGATCTACTCAAGAATAATCTCTATTATGCTTCATGAAAAATGGTTGGTTTAACCAGATGAAGAAGTATTTAATTAATATGAATTTTTTAATTCATAAGTTACAGTCAAATGACTAAAAATCCATTGGAACCCATGGATAAAAGAATGGGTGGAGGATAATGATAGGGTTTATGAAAATTTCTACCCAGTTGAGCACTCTTGAAGACCTAAGGACATTTCTGATCCTGGTTTGGAGCCAGATGATATTGATGGTTCTTCTGTTGGGGATACAGAATAAGAGGTTGTTGATCCTATAGGTAAAACTATCCTCGATGAGGAAGACAATGAACATGCTCCTCAAGTCTAAATTTAGAAGTAAGTACATATTCCTAATGAAATTTTAAATATTAATGAAGAAACTTCCTCTAAATAAGAATATGTTTATTTTGAAAGTGGAAAGGCTATTCTGGAAGAGCATAAACAAGAAGACCATTCTCTTGGGAATGAAGATGCTTATAAATAACATTTGGAGGAACAAGTTATTCCTAAAATTATCCAATATTTTTAAGAGATAATGGAGAAAAATATTTGTTGGATAGAGAAGAAATGAGTGAGGATATTTTGGATGAAATCACGAATTTGATCAAGGATCTAAATCTCATAGTCCTGGTAAAGATGCACATGTTGTGGGAAGTAGCACCAAAACATAGAAACTATTAATGTTCCTAATAAGGTTGATCCAATATATATTGATACATGGTATAAATTCCCTTGATATTTTGATGTGAATGATTCCAGGAAGCCTTATTTAGTTGTATAGATCTTTCTATTGTGTTTCAGTTGAATCCTGTATCTTCTCTTAATGTTATCTCTGCCATGGAACATGAGCCTGTCTCATCTTTTATCCCTATACCTTTAGAAGAACCATCCACCTTTGTGAGTAAGGATGATTTAAAATAATTTTTATCTACCCTATTGTCTAGGGTTGAAAATATCATGAATACTCAACTATCTACTGTGAAAAACATGAGAAAATGAGATGCTACCCTCCTGTTAGAAAAAATTATTTAGTAGATTCAGACAAAAATGATTCATGCAATTCGAGAAGTCAGATTTGAGAACAAACAGCTTAGTGATGAAGTGAAGTCTGTCATAAGAATGGTTAAATATATGTAAAGAATGTTGAACCCAAGACCAAATCCTTTTTCTCATCTTGTTGGGGATGTGGGTAGTCATATTCCATAGGAAGTCGCCTCCCTAATTCAACCAAACCTCACTTCTGTAGTTGAAAAGTGGATGAAAGAAACAAACTAATAGTCCAAAAGATGCATTAGCTTGTTATTGGCCTTAAAAAGATGACTGACGTGTATAAGGGTTCTCTCCATATTGTTCAGACTCAACTGAAGTCTCTTAGTAAAGCTGGTATAGGTTCTAGTACCTCTAGAGAGTCATCTCAACATTCCTTGGATAATGATGTTATTAGAACCGTTGTTAATGAAGAACATCAATCCATGCTTAGTGGTTTTAACAATGAGTCTCTATCTATGGTTGTCACGAAAAGTGACCACATTCTTGATTTGGTGGGATCTCATTCAATGATTGTCAATGATTCATAGGAGGAAATAACATAGATGGTGGATTTCTACTTCAATAGGATTTTCTATAAGAATGATATGACAAACAATTTCATATACCTTGTAGAGAATATCAAAATCCCTCATGTCACTCAATCTTTCAAAACTCAAGTTCTAAATTTGAAGGATTTCACTAGTTTATTTTACAATAACATTGAGAACAAGGATGACATTGAGAAATTGATGTAGTATGATGGTGAGATTATTTTTATCTTCAGAACTATATTGTGGCCTTATCTTCATGTGTAGAGCATTGCTATTGTGGCTCCTACAGCTACACCCTTGAGACCTGGTTATCCTAACATCTCATCCTATACCATTGCCTCTACTTCTATGTCTGTCTCTCAGGATTTAAGTCAGATCAGTCATGTTATTCTTGAAAAACAATTTCCTTAGCCTTCCACCAAACCTTCCTTGGTCCCTTCTATTTTTGAAAGACTCCCTTTACCTTCTCTATCAGGTTTTTCACTTCTTCAACTTTTACCTCTACTCCTATGGATTTTAGTGATGTTTCTGCCAATAGAAAAGAGAAGACAGTCAGTGCTGAAGAAAAATGAACTCTATATTTTTATAGGGATATTTTGTATTTTTGTTTCCAACTATTTGGAATGAAACATATTTATCCATCTAATGAACTATGAAATCTTCTTATATATTATCTTCTTTACTCATATACACTTTTTGATAATCTCAAATGGGGGAGAGACAAGCACTCTAACAGAAAACTAAAGGAGGGACACATTGAATAAGAATAGATATATCACTCACATGATTTGTGATCCTAAAAAAGGGGGAGATTGTTGGACTCCTCATGTGTTAATCATGTTTTAATTATCCCAAATCCTATATCTCCTACCAATCATGATTAACCTATCTGAAATCATTTGTACATATGGTTGGTTTTTCTATGCTTTAAATAAAATTATCCAAGATCTTAATTGTTATAAATTATGATAGATTATTGAAAATATATTTAACTTTGATCTACAATGATTTATATGATGAATGATTATGTCTAATTCTTTCTCTGAATATCAATGTTTAAGTCTGTATTCAAATATTTGGATAAGTCTAAGAAATTGTTAGTCTACCACTAGTTATGTTTTTCTGGAAATGGACCCATAAACCATAACTAGACACCGTGACCTAGACACTGTGACCAAACACCGTGACCCAGACACCATGAAAAGACACTGTGACCAAGACACTGTGACCACATACTGTGACCTAGACACTATGACCAGACACCGTTACCTTGATACCATGACTAGACACCATGATCCGGACACCGTGATCATACACTTTGATCAAACACTGTGACCCAAACACCATGACCAGACCCCGAAACTAGTTTCAGATCTATAGAGGTCTATGACACTGGTCTTTTGATGAGAAAATGGTTGAAGTTTATAAATACCCTTGACACATTGAACAAAATAACTAATCTAGGCTACTGGTTCCTGATATCTATACAACTATGCCATCATAATAGTCTCACCACTCAATTAAACAGAATAAGACACCATTTCATGGAGGCACCATTTCCTAGTGACAATTTTTCCAAAATGAATATGACAACATTCATTAATATGTTTTGTTGTTTTAAATTTAATTTCAAATGGTCATATTTGAGCCTTTTAAATGAACATAAAAAATTAAAATTTCTATGTAGTCATGTCACCTTTTAGTATGAGGTATGAGGTGAAGAGTACATGAATCATATCAGCTCCAACACATACTCTCCACGAATGAAAAAAAATGTGTGGCCCAGAAACAATGATGAACGATAACAAAGAAGCACAAACATTCTTGAGAAAAGTAATGACACATGAAACTCAATAATTCTAAATAACACACGATGCATCATCGACTCCAAAATGTTTGGGTACCATAGATTAAATTCATGAACATATTCTCAATACCAACTCAATGATGAACATGATCCAGATCTTACTGGAAACTAGATAAACAGAATTGTGATACTCTCTTTCTCACAAGGGGACCTGATTATTATATCTACTTTATCATAGAAGTATATAGTTGCATAGAAATAACACTCATATACCTTAAAACCCTCTATCGTCATCTTTTCTCTATTTTATTATGTTTTTAGCTTTTTATCGGTGTATGTGTGTCTGTATAAAAACACATATTGTCTCCAACATTAAATTGGAGGATATACAATATCCTTCCTCTCACATCTTTTTACACTTGTTTACTCGCACAGATAAGTGTAGAAGAGGTCCCCATGTGACCTATTAGTTAATATCCAAAATGAATTGTGGAAGAGGTCATGTGACCTGGATAGTCATGTGCATTGTTTTATATCCCGATCTAGGGTGTGGATCAGGTATATTAATATAAACTACTTAGTTGGAAGTGATCACCAAGTGGAGTGGATTCGGTCTTGACTTGATACTAAACCACTGGTATTATATATATTGTGTCGTTTAATTAATTTTTCTCTATTTTACTATATAATTCAGAAATCATTACATTTACTTTGATAGTTAGTCTTGGAAAGAAGTTATAAAAGTTTTTCCTTATTAGATTAGCTTCAAAAGTAATATTTATAACTAATTTTAAGATTATTGAGAATTAATCATACTACTGATAAACTATTTAAAATTTCAAACTTTTATTACTATATTAAGTTGATTAACTAGGCTGTATTTATTTTTATTGGAGAACATTTTAAGAATAAATTTCAATAAAAAATGTTTTATAGATACTAAATTCACCCCACTATTGAGTACTCTACTCCGAATAACACATAGTAATTTACCATGACCTATGAATTGGTATCTACACCTATGATTGTGACAAACATTTCTGAAATATTTATCATATAAACTAATGGATCATCATTAATATATGATTTTTCTCACTCTTATTATTCATGACTTTTTAAATTAAATTATATTATTCCATGACACGTGTATTATGATATATGATTTATTAGGTGAGAACATTCTATGTTACGATCATGATATTATACACATATTCTTATCTTATAATTTATTATGATCGTATATTGATATCTCTCATGTATTCATTTAATAATCATATGGTCTTAACCTTTATTATGTATCATTTCAATAGGTTATGTGAAAAGGATTTATATTATGTATGAAAATGAAGGAAAGCTTGTGGGATGATCATTATGAATGATGCTGAAGATCTTTAATTAAATAAAATGATTGTGTATCCAGTATCCACATATAATAAACCATTAAAGTACATAGATTTTTTTTAATATTTATTTAATATTTATATATTAATATGTAATATCAGTGTTTGAAAAGATTATTCTATAATAGTTGGTTTTATAGGATATGATCAGTCAATCTGTAATGATTATTATTAGCTAACATTGGTGAAAATTCTATTAATTACTATAAACATTGAATAACATTCTATCATTTTGTTAATGACCATATACAACCTTGGATAAATCTAAGGTTCCATATATTGAGAATAATTTTCCATGGTATGGATATTAACAAAATTATTTTTTAGGATTATATGATTCATCGGTTTTATTAACAATTCTTAATGGTCATCGAAAACATTTTGGTTTTATTCATGCATTTCAAATAGAACAATTTTTTTGTGGGGGTGATACATATACTAAAATATTGATGTATCATCTTCAAAAACTAGTCATATGATTTTATTTATTTAATTAAAACTCATTTGGATTATTAATTACTATCCCGAAATAATAGATGTATAGTTAGCAGTGAAAAATGAAAATGGAGTAATGGATACTTATCTAGTCTATAGTTCCTCTCAAATTGACGTTTCTGGGAAAATGCTTCCAATATATTTTTTATTCTTCCTGTAGTTGAAATTTATTTTATTCTATGCAAGTATTGGGATTCATTATATAGGTCCCATATCAGTTTATATGGAAGGTAAGTCACATATAATATTCCTAATTAACTTAAAAATATTTATCGATGTGAGGATGTATAAAAACATACAATGGAAATTGATTCTATATATTTTATATGAATTACTATCCACAAAGAATATCAATGTTGTATAGTTGAAGAGAAACTAAAATTTTTTTAATCCACTATTTTATTGGAATTTGGTTCTATTTCATGAAGAGTTTCATTATCTTTCTCAGAATCATGATGTTTTGTTTTCAGTAGAACTCATACATATTGTTTCACCTTTTTCAATGTCTCTTATAGAATAACCCCAATTTAGATAAAGTAAATGATGATGAAACTCTAGGACAATGTTAATAAGGGACTCGTATGATATTGTGTTTCACCATGGTTTGTTCATGTTCTTTATTAATAATAAACATTGATTAATGAGTCTTTTCATTGATTAGGAGAAACATTAGAATACCACTATCTGAAAAAAGTATCATCTACCCCATATCAATGATTTTTTTGATCAATAATGAGAAGATACATACTTCTAAAATATTAAAAAAAATTATATCTTATATTATATGGTAATAATTATGTCATATCCATGAAATCCTTCTATTTTAAGTATAAGTATTATGAATATACATTGAGTCTTTTTGGACTTAAAAATTCCCCTCCTATCTTCATGGATACAATGAATTGATTATTTGTAGATTTTATTGATCATTTTCTTGTCACCATTTTTTATGATAAACTTATATGTTTAATTAGGAAATAATTTTAGGAATATCATTTGTTTATTATGATAATTCCATAAATAAGGAGAGGTTCTATGAAATATTTTTCATGTTTTAATATTTGAATCATAGAGTTTCTTTATTGGGTACTATATTCTAAATTACGGGTATTTCTTTAGATCGTTCCAATAAATATGTTATTCTGAAATGAACTAAAAGATGAATGGAAACCAATATAAATATATAAGGGTTGAGTAGATTTTGCAAATTTTTGGTGATATATTTATCATGACTATATAATCAACTCACCAAGTTAAATTAAAAAGGAACAAGTTATTTTTCATAGTATAATATGGAGTGTGTTTAAAAAACCAAAGATAATGTTGGTTAATGAAACTATTCTCAAAACAATATACATAAGAAATGGTATTCGTTTCTATATTGATGATCGTATAAGGAATTGGGATTCATCATCATGAAGGATGAAATGGTGTTGGCATATTCCTCACATTAACTAAAAATATATGAATAAAATATCATGACTGATTATTTGGAGTAAAAAATGTTAATTTTTCTATTGATGATATTGAGGAATTATTTTATGGTGAATGGTGTTATATATAAATGGAGCATAAAATTATGAGGTATATCTTTACACTAAAATAGTTGAATACTCTATATAAAATATTGTTCGAGTTGATTAATGATGTCGTCTTTCCAATATACTACAACCCTAGAAATGAAAATGGGGTGGAAGATTCTCTGATTCGTAATGATAATTAAATCTTATCCATGTTAAGTATTTTAAGTGATATAATTGGTATGTATTTTCATAAAATAGAACATAAAATATAGGGAAAATTTTATAGATATTATCTTTATCAAATGGATGTCCAACCATCCATCCATTAGAGTATTAAAGATTTAGGGAGGGAATATATAGAAAAATATAAGAAGGTGAGAAATGTAATTAGTTCAACTATGATACTGATGAAATAATGGGGTTCCAGAATATTCTATTTGTTCCATCAATAACATAATTGAATAACTAACTATAAAAAAAATTCTTACTATTATTCATTATCTATATATATTTTAAGTAAAAAATTTTGTAAATTTTTTAAGAAATAAATATATTCACACAAAATAAAAATAGATATTTTAGGATATATATCTCAATTCCTCAAATGATAGTAAATTAATGATGAGTGATATAATTCAAAGTTGTTTTTATAAATATTACCCATACCTAAATAAAAATGGGAAATCATTACAAAGGGTTTTATCATCACACTCCCAAACGGTTATTCTTGTTTAGTCAATTAACATATGTAGTGAACACACATTATTTCCATCAAATAATATTTCACTATTGGAAATCTTGTTAAGTTATAAAATAATTAATTTTTGAGATTACATGAAGTGGCACATTCTATTATTTTATAATAGGATCTTAGGATAACCACAATGTACTTAAAAATCCTTTATCATGGGTGGGATATCAAGTTGTGTTTTATTATTAAATATATTCTTTATATAGATATCTAGTTATAGAGAACTATTTAATCCATGGAGGATATAATGTCGTCATTATAATGGATTTAAAATATGATTGATATAAACACAATCCATTGGTGTAATTTTTATTCAATAATATGTTGTACTAGATAATTCATATAGATCCATATTAATCCCTCTATGGTGGGAGGTAAAAAAATCTTCAATGATGAAATGAAGTTTGGAAATGAATGAAATTGGGACTCAATCATACTGAAGAAATGGAGGATAAGTTTATATCCATCCACCACCACTTATGATCTTCTTGGATTTGATAAAAAATTTATGATGAAAATCATCAAGGAGATATTGAGTTTTCTGGTTGTGGAAAAGTAATCCTATAAATTTCTTTATGGAAGAATTTTATGACAATTTAGAAGAAGGAATAATTAATCCATATGAATATTGTCCCCTTTGTAAATATTCACCATACTGAGATGGTATCTTATCATTTCAAACATCAAATAAATATTTCATAATATCATGATGTGTTCAATGTATCTCCCCTAAGGAGGAAAATGCCCAATCCTTCATAGATACTAACCTTATTGGCCATACAATCAGATCTAGATCACTCTTATGAGGATCAATTGATGTTGTTTTAGGATTATAGAGTGGAAGTTCTAAATAAAAGGACTAGTAAACATATTGATGTTTTTTGGTGAAACCATCAATTAAAGGAAGCTACATGGGGACCTCATAATGTGAAGAAACAATGATAAACTCTATTTTTGGTATCAAATTGATAAAATTTCATTGGGTAAATTTATTTTAAGAGGGTAATAATGTGTCACTAATATATTTAATGATATATTTATAAACAAATAAATTTTTCATCATTGATATAATTCATTAAATGAAATACCAAGTATAAAGAAATGTCATTTCACTTTTATAATAACATTATATAATGTCAAAGTTATTTTCTGGCCATTGATTTGGTGGGTGTAAATAAGTCTATCCACATTATGAAATACATGTATATATAAGTTTTCTCATTATAAAAATATAGAAATTATATCATAATAAAGAAGCAATAAATTTTTAAAAATGCTTTTTATTCTTTAATGATACATATTCATAAAAAAATGTATTTTATTACTTTATCTGAGGGAATAATAAACTTAATTTCTGGAAAATTTTTTATTATTATTATATAAAAAATATAATATTTTTCAAACCATTGTATTCAAATTATTTATTGTTTTTTTATTTTTATTTTTATGATAAGATTGAATTTCTAATGAATAGTAAAAAAATAATGATTTTTATTGAAAACTATATTATTTTGGAAAACATTTATATTGTTCAAATTTATTCTAAAACGGCTTCAAAGTTACACTTGTTCCATTATATTATTATTTATCAATTAGGATCATTGGATGAAAATATTGGTTGGAAATTTGTTTAAATACATATTTTATACATAAAATGGAATTTATATAAAAAATATTTTCGTTGAGTTTTACATTTATCTCATAATATAATTTTTTAAATTTTTAAAAATTTAATTTTGAATATTGAATTAAATATTTGGAATATTTAGGTAAAAATAATTCAAACTGGACCCTTTTATTATTATATAATATTAATAGTAACCTTCTTAAATTTTCATTCCACGGTAAAAGAAAAAATTATTATTTATGTTTTTTTTTGAAGAATAAGGTAGTGCCGTGTCCAGAAGACCAATTAAAAAAATCATATAAAAGGAAGCCGTTACATGTTTCTAAAAGATAGAACCATATTAAAATCAATTCATGAACACAATGTAAATCAGTTGGGATGTCATCCAGCCACATAATGTCTTGATTTACACTCATATTATAAAGTCCATTTGAAATGATGTTTTTTTCATAATAAATATGAGTTATGATTTAGTTGATTTTGAGAAGCGAGTGGTTGAAATCCATCCAAAGTGTAGTGATCAACCACAAAAGATGTGTCAGACCATTCAAAATCACATTCCTAATGGAGGTCAAGTAACATTCAATCCATAGATTGTTCCAACCATAGTTATTTTTGAATGACATATCATGTATCATACTCATCTCATCGGCCTCCAGAGAAAAGTAAATTCTGCAAGAAACCAAAATGCATCTGAGGACCTATCCAAGGTGATTCTTGAAGATCGATCCAAAACCTATGGGACCTTGATTTCTATTAGGAGAACCATAAACATTAACATTAATCCAGGGAGAAAATGGTGCTTTCCATAACACATCAAATCTGTGTCTGGTTGGAAAAACAATTATCAATTAGAAGATGATGAAAAATCCTAAAGGCATTTATATTGTTCATATAATTACCTTTATTCATCGATAAAGATTCACATATTGAAAAAAGGTTCTACATCTCACATGTATTATGTCTTAATGAAAATATTTTATGAATAATAAAATTTATCTCATACCATGTCACATGATGAATATTTGAAATAGAATCAAGGAAAAGGTTATTAATTTTCTGAGGTCTTTTCATTTTCACACATCTATTCAGTTGAGAATTTTCACAGTCTAGAATCAACCATCTATAATAAAAATTATCAAAAATATATTTCCAAAGTGAAAAAGTAGTGTCACATGTAAGAAATTGATAATTAACATATTCTATCTATTAATTACATAGTCAAAATTAATAGCAGAATAAATTCCAAATGATTGAAGACACCTATATGTGTGAAACATTTTGTGAGAAAGTCACCAAATAAGAGTGAATCATATAGGATTTATCCAAGGGTTTTCATAAATACAATATCTATTTAAAATCATTTTTATTGTTAAAAAAATAATGATTATTATAAAAATGGAATTAAGCATAATATTGGGGGAGGTCTCCCAAATCAAAAAAAATTTAGTGTTAGAAAATGGGTAGTTTTCAATGACATGCAAAATAGTGTTAGGGATGGGATCATTTTGAGAATTTATCATATCTCTAATAGAATAATTGGTACTCTTAGGAATTTGATCAGAATAAATCATAGATATTAAGGTAATGTTGGTCCAGTTATGCAGCCAAAAAATCACAGAGTTATCCCTAAAAACCATATATCAAGATTTTTTCATAATGCTGGAATAATATTGATTAATGGATGTCTAGCTAGAAGATCTGAGTAAATTTGAGTTTCTGTTCATTAATTTTTCAATGATCTATTTTCGAGAGAAGATATAGAATCAAATTTATTGTAAGGAAAGTTCCAAGTGATTGTGTCTTGAAGGGATTCTTTAAAAATTTTTTTGTAAATATCACCATTATCAATAGGTTTGAAACATGTAAACTATGAGATAGTTACAAGTTTCCTTTCCAAGGTGATACATTTCTATAAAATTTTCTTGAATGAAATATTCATTTTTTTGATAATACCAATTGTCTATTTATAAACCATCGTCAAATAGACCTTTTTAGAAATAATGGCATACATATTAAGGCATATTATACCTGATATATAGAGAAATTTACCAATTCTAGAAGATAGCTGATTAAGAACATGATCAACGATAGTATAAAAGTAAAAAAACATAGATACGCCCCAAATAATGGGAACACCATGATATGTAAATGAAAGAGAATATTTTTTATTTCCTATGTCACTAATAATATTATATTTCCTATTAGGAGGGAATTATTCCCCTAGATAATAGAGGATTTGTTCCAACTAATGGTCTAACAAAAAACCTCTTCATACTTAGAGAGGGAAGTTTTGAGGTTTTGAATATTCATTTTATCACCTTTAATGAAATGTATGATATCATATGCATATAATAGGTATGTGGTAGCATTAAAATTCATACAAACATGAATGGGAACTTGTTTGTTCTGGTCCACAAGAAAAGTGAGCCTGTGACTAAGATAGTCTTACGCAATAGTTAATTGAATGGTAGAGAAGGGGTTACCATTCCTAAAACATTTGGGGCATTTGAAATAGCCCCCACATAGATCCATTAACCATAACAGAAATAGAGGTCGAGTTGGAGATAGTTTTGATAGTATTCATAAATTAATCATTTGACCAAAACATTGAACATCCTTGAAGACAAAACTCTATTCCATGGTATCAAAAAATTTATAATATCAAGTTTAATTGCAATACTTCCTCCTCTGTTAGCTTTTATTAATGTGTTGACACACTCCGATGCAATAAAAATGCTACCTTTAATGGATCTATCCTTAATAAATCCCAATTGGATTATGAAGACCATTTTTATTATAGTTGAAATCCTATTATCAATGAGTTAAGTGATGATTTTATAAAAGGTTTTAGTGAGAGAAATGGACCTAAACTAATGAATCTAAGAAGAATTGTACTCTTTTGGAATACTGTAATGAAATTGATCATTTATACAATGAGGAAGAACACCATTGGAAAAAATGTTTTGACTTGATTACAAACATAAAATTGGAGGACGTCCCAATAATGATGACACAAACCATTATTAAATTCATCAAGACATAGATAACTATCAAAATTCATACTAAAGATAGTGTCTTTGATGTCCTGATCGAGAGGAATGCTTAAATGAAAAATGATATCATCCTTATTGACCATCACCAAAATAACCTTAGGTAAGAAGAATCTTTGTTATCAAGGTCATTAATGATGGATTCAGAGTAACATATTCTATGATTAGTGATATCATAATCCTTGTCTAAATGGTTTTACCAATATTTTAAAAAGTTTAACAGTCTGAAATCATTCTTGACTCTTTTTAGAGTGTTATAAAACATAGTATTACTGTTACCATTTGTCAACCATTTTACATTACAGGCTTGTTTTTTCATGTTCTATTTAAAGGTGATAAGATAGTTGAGTTTGATAGAAATGTAGATTTCTTGATTCATATCAATGGTAAAATCATATCAAGTGTTATTATTTAGATGTTTCTTATTATCATCCTTAATAAAAATTATTTCATTATTAATTTATTTTGATTTAGAACTGCACAAAAATTTTAAAATATGTTTATGTATATTAACATAACAGAATAAAAAAGGGCATCAATTTAGTGCGTCAAAGAATCCCATAAACATTTGATGATATTAGTGCATTCAGTGTTAGAAAACAACATAGTATTAAAACTGAAAGCGAGTGAGGGTATCATGATTTTTAATGGATATAGTGATAGTAATGGAGGTGGTGATTAGAGTTCATATTTTGAATTTTGGTGAGGGATATGCTATCCCATTTATCTAAAGAAATGTCAATTCTTAAGTCTATATCGAACTTGCTAGCAACCACCATATTGTAATGCCTCCTATACCAAGTTTATTTATCACCAATAAGATTTATTTCAAAAATAATTTTCTCTTCTATAGAAATCATGAATTATATTCATGAAATAACTTCATGACATGAAACAATTATATAATTTGAGTTGAGAATAGTATTAAATTCCTCAATCAAAAACCAAAGGATACTAATATTAGTACATAAGAATGAATGGTCATTCCAAAATAGGCCTCCTATCTTAGTAGATATTCTTTGCATAAACAAAGGAAAAATATAAATGAGTGTCCTCAATAATTAATTAACATGTAAAAAAAGAATAGAAACATTAAATACATTAACATTTTGTAAATAAGAGTTCGGGAAATTCTATATGGATTCAATATAAGAGTTTTTTCTCCCACCTGTAAAATAATAACTATACAATCACAAGTTGTATAACATTGAGGAGAAATTATTTTATTTTCTCAGAAATAGAAAAAAATCATTGGATGAGGATTTTTAATACTTCTTTTTTAAAATTTTACATGTGATAGAGTTTGAAATACCCTAACAATTCAAAAATAGAATATTCATTTAGAACTAAATTTAGATTTATATCTCCCTTTTTTATTGTTCCATGATCTTTTTTCCCTAGAATATATTATATCATTTTTATATGTGTTTGGGAAGTATCTTTCAATACTGATTATTAGAAGAAGAAGAGGAACTGTTTGAGTTTCCTTCTGCATCATTTTCCTTGGGAGGATCATGTAAAGTGGAATTAAAATGTGAAGCCATGTGGCTCTCATTAATAGTGTCAGTATAATGGACATTTTGAGCCAAATTCATATTATAAGAGGTTGTAGAAAAAAAATTATTTTCAAGAGATTTAAAACCAATAACAGAATGACTATCAAATGGAGTATCATGTGTACATGAGTCATTTATAGTAGGTCTTTCCTATTGTAATAGAATAATTTCCCTACTTCATGATAGTCCCCAATATCGGAGGTGTGTTGGTGTTCACTTGATCCTCCACACCTAGTTAGAAATGATCCTTCTTATTATAATTAATCTTCTTGGTACATTGCCTAGAACTGAAGGTGTGGAGTCATTCTCACTTGTATTTCATTTAGTGGGGATCATAGGGATTTCATCCTTGTAACCTGATTCAGTACAGTCATTGATAAAAGAGCTTGAAAACTTCTCAGAATGACTCATAATGTTGTTGTAATTACCTGCTTCAAAAACCTCAATCTCTTGATGGGATTTCATAATAATATCCATGACCATATTTTCTATTTCATTTAAGAGAAATTGGTCCTTAGCAGAATTATATTCTTTTTCATCTAAATCCTCCTATGATTTACTCGAATTTTCCTCTAAGAGGGTCAATTTATTTACTTTCTTTATCCAAATTTCAATCTTCTTCTTAGAGTGTTCAGGATTTTCCACAATGGGGGCCTTAACATGCTTATTCTTTCTCATTTATTTTCATTCATTCTCAATTGGTGGATTAAATTTTCTCATAACCACCCCTCAATTTGAAATTATATGCCCAATAATCTTATAAAGGTCACCGAATGAAGGCTTTATATCATAATCAATTTTGGTTTTAATTTTATAATAATCACAATGGTAGCTGATTATATTATATTTATTTGAATGAAAATTAAATTTAAATATAATTCTCAGAAATAGACCCAATTCATCATTTAATGTTCTTTGGTCAATTTTAAGATGTGATCTGATACAAGAATATATTTCATTCATGATTTTGGGCTGCCAAAAATACCAATTGAGACCATGGAATTTAACCCATACTTTTTCCAGTATGTTCCAATGATTATGGGGGTTAAAAGGATAGTTCCTTTTAGATAATATATGGAAACCCAATTTTAGATGAGTATTTCATGTCTTCCATACATTATCAAGGTCCACCTATGACTTTAACATTATATAAAATTAGCCTCTACCAATTGGTATCTATTTACAATTAGAGAAACCCCATTAGTGTGAAATATGAGGTTTCAATTCAAGAAAAGGACAAGAATGATAACCATTTAGATAGAAGGTATGCCCCAAGATAGATATCTTCCACATTTGGGCCCATTGATATAGGGAATCGGGATCATCCACCACCACGAATACTCAAACATAATGTTTCTTGAAAAGGGGGGATTTGGTGTATTTCATTTCTGTAGATATGTTCCGTTAAGAGAATCAATGAATGAAATACCTCTATATCTATCAGCAAGAGAATGGTTAGGGTTCTCCTCCGTGATAGCTTCCTTCCCATGTTCATTATTTTCTCCAGCTGGAATGTATCATTCCCATTTCTGGTCAAAAGACACCATTATCCCTGGGAATTTTGCAAGAAAAGAAAAGATCATGCAATAAATCAAAATTTAGGGCTCATAATATGTGCATTCTGAGATGCATCTGAAGTGTCACTCTCTATTATATGTATCCCACTTGTCAAAATTTTTCAAGACCATAATTAATATTATGGGAACCTAGAATAATCATAATGGATTAAAACAATATATGTTGATCTCTTTAATGTTAATTCTAATGTGACATTCCCTCAAATTATTTTAAAAACATTAATTTATTTAATTTGAGAGTCCTATTAATCACTGATCTCACAAACATCTACAGTATAAAATTTTTCCATTTAAATTTTAGTTTGACATTTTTAATATTTAAATAAAACATTAAATCAAAAATATCACATTCTTTCTTATACTATATATAAAAAAATGTCATGGATAAAAAAATATATTTAATTATGAATTTTTATCTGAAATAATAATTATCCTTTTTCATCTTTTAAATATATCGTTAATTTTTTGTGTTTAAATAATTACATTAAATTCCTACGTAATTCATGCATGGTAGATCGATAAGCATTTGACAAAATTAAACGATGTTAAGAGTCTAAATGTAATTTTTGAGATAATTATAATGTATGATGAATTTTATACATAATTAGAAGATATTCATGATTTTTTAGATTTTTTTCATTAAAATTCAATTATGTTCATGTTGTATTCAATGTCAATTTTATTGATAATTTTAAAAAATGAAATTAATTATATTTTAGAAATAATAAAATTTTATTAAATAAATAATATTTTAAAAAAATACTATATTATGCTAGGTAAATTTTATACTATTTATATTTTTAATCAAATTCTATCTATGACTAATATATTCTTTTATGATGACATTCTTAACCATTATGTTTTAGAAAACATTGATAATACAGAATTGTCAAAAGTGTTAATAATGGCTAAAACTAAAATTTAAGCATGTAAATATATATAAAACATGTTAAAATATTATTTTATATGTGTATTGTATTCAATAACATATTAACCTTTACTTATATCAATTTAGATATATTTTATCATGTAATTAATTTATATTAATTTAGTTCTTTATGTAATTTCGAGAGTTCCACCCCCCCCCAATTATAAAAATTTATCCTATATTCATTCAAAATTTACAGTGTAAGAGACTTATATCTCTGATATTACTATAACTAATATCCCCCTATAATCATTAAAAACATTCTATAACTTATTTTCAACACAAAAGTCCATCCTTTAATGTATTAAGCTGTATGAAAAAAGAAGTATCCTCAACATTGTGGAACCACTCATAGATGAGTGATTCCAAATTAGTTTCATATTATTACTCCTATAAATATTTGGAATCTACTATAAGATTACTAAATCAATATTGTATAATCATAATTTCACTTGTTAGTACATGTGGACTACCTCTTCTATATTACGATGTGATTCATTTTTCAGTTTCATAACACTTTGATGGTTATTGTGATATATTTAATGATTAAATATGATATAAATTATAAAATAATCATTCTATAATGTTTAGTTATTATTTACTAGTCTTTTTTCCATCCATAAAAATGTAAAATCAAAGATCATGTCTATGTTTGACCTACCGTCGCTATGATTGATGTATTTTTTCATCTATACCTTTTATAGATGATAGTATGTATGTATGTATATATATATATATATTGAATATATATGATATAATTGTCATTATTAACATTCTAGAGATGATGAAATCATGATTATTGTATAAGGATGGGGACTGTTGTGTGAAAACATGCATGAAAAGAAAGTAAATCGTCACCTGGAATAATGATTTTAATAAAAAAATTATTAAAATTGAGATAAGATGTTATAAGTAAATAAAATATGGTAAGATAGATATGAGTATACTTTTGAAATAAATTTATAATAAATCTATATTTATTTTACATTAGGATTGAATATGTATAAAAGAAGGCAGGACTTTAGTGAATAAATTTGTGTTTAAATCTAATATTAATCGTAAATTTTCATGATTCAATTTCTATTGTAGATATTTTAATCTCCTTATAATAAAAATTAAATAAATATTTATTATCCCCTATCTATTTTTATAAAATACCTTTTTTCCTTGATTTTTCTAATCACTATGTGCTCAAGTTACTAAAATACTTTTTTAATGAAAACCAACTATGTTTTATAATTTTATTAGAAATATTTTTCTAATATATCACTATGTTCTGAAAATTTTTAATAATTTTTTTCATTATTATTAAATCAATTTTTTATAATTATTTTCTAATTATTTTTGTTTCTTTTTTTCAAAAATAATCATATTTTCATTTTTTGAAAGAGTTACTTATTGCCAAACATGTGAACATAATATTTGTTTTAAAAATTTACATAACTAATTAAATTTCCTACTATCATGAATGATCAATTAATCAAATCATTATTTATATGTTTCCACGACTATATTTAATGATTTTTTTCCAAAATATATTAAAAATGTATGTATTTTAAATTATGTTATTTCAAAATGAAAATGGTATTTTCTTTAAGATATATTGTAGTAATTAATTTAGAGGAATTATTATTTATGATATCATTCTTTGATATAAAATAATATTTTAATGTAAATTTGGTCCAATGATATAATCATTATTCATTCATTGGCTGTTTTATGATTATTATGAGGAGATGATTATGAAACCAATTTATGTTATACGGGTTATTTTATTGTAAATTTTGGAAATGTTTATGAATCTTATATTCTATTTAAAATTTATAATATACTAATATGATTAATGTTTTTTATCTTATAGAACACATTTATATGAATGTGTTCATAGGATATGAGGTAAATGACTTCTATGAATGTGTACATAGGAGATAATGGAGAAGATAGAGATTAATGGGTTGAGTTTACTATAAATGTGCACATAAAAGATGAGGGAAGTGATTTATATCTTTTTATTAGTCGGGAGGGAAAAAATAACTATTTTCCTCTTTGTAAAGGGGTACACAATTTTTACACATGGTTGTCCAAAATCTATGCCAACCGTTCATCCAGCAGTGCCTCTCAACTCAACACTGTGTAAGGTTAAGTTGAATGGTTTCCCAAACCATGTCAAATGTCAATAATTTATTTTACACCTTTTCATGGTCCCTAGGGTCCTTCCTTATTGTTTTATAATCTCTGAGAATATATAATTTAGTCGGTATTTTATGGGTTTATTCTTATAAGAAATTGTGTTACCCAACATACCACCCCCAAAACTACTAAAACATATCCCAAATCCCTAAGCATAACCTAATAACGTGAGGAATCTATAGAGCCTTATCTAGTTCTAATAAAATGACATTATGGTTCCCCATATCATAAAACTCAATTCAAGATTCAAATTTAATATTAACCCTATCAAACATTTTTAAACTCAAATTACCTAGAGTTTCAAAAAGAATCATATTGGGAAAAACAATTACAAACTCCCCACTATAAAAAAATTTATCCAGAATAAGTAATGGGGTTCCCCCTACAAAACATACAAATTATATTTTTCCCTGATTCCATTTAAATATTCATATTCAAACTAAAAATTTCATCACATAAATTGAAGATAAATCTACAAATTTATGGAACATTATCCAACTATAAATTATCTAACACAAGTAACATCCCCAGAACCTCATGAGTATTCTTAACTAAGATCATCTATGTTGATACAGCTTCAAATAATTATCTAAATGATAAAAAATTACACGATACTCCCCACTATTAGGATTCATATACAAATTAAAAATTCAATATTATAAATCATCCAACAACATATTTGGAATTTTATTTATCATATTGCATTCAATAACATGAAATAACCCCATTATAATATTATAATAAGTCTTTGAAAGGGATTTTTATGAAATAGTATGCATACAGTCCATCCATTTGGGATCATATACATGATGGATTTCCAATAATTCCTTGAATGATTCATGAGGCACTGATGTCTTTTTTCAGATGATATACATTATATGATCCACATCTCACCACAAATAATTACATAAACTATATGTCATGAATCCAACGCATTAATAATTTTTAGGATTATCATCCCCACCATGGATGTGGCATGTACTTACCTGGTCTCATTTCATTCACCCTTGGATGAACCCCTTGATAATTTCAATACTACCCTAGAAATCGAAATTCATTGTCAACAATTATTCAATATAGTAATTAACTATAATCATGGAACCTCTATCTTCTCCTATCACTTGAATAGTTCCAATGAATTCATAACAATATAAAAATAATAAAAATCCCAAACATCCATGATCCCATAAAAAATAATCAGACTCGAACTGGTAACAAATATGATATTTCCTTCATCATTCACTAGGGAATGCAGACGTATTTTGTTTCATTTACACTCCATTGTACAAAAGAATGAATGATAATTCAATGATCGATTTATTACCCCAATGACCAATATAGTCTGAGGTTCATAATAACTATGACTAATGTCAAACTCCTTATCATATAAGTGGAATTTTTTTTCACATATCGGTTCACCTTGATCACTATATACCATGTATCATCCATCACTAAACATAAAAGACATTCCTAGCCCAAGACCACTTATAATTCATAACCCACTCGAAACCATTTTTTTATGAACCTTGTTCATAGTTTCCCCATAAATAACACTAATTAGGACTACCTCGATCATAAATTCCTACTACCCCAGACCACTACTTGATTCTATGAACTATAGTGGATCTTATACATCATGCACAACTCCCAAAATTCCAAATTTATGTGAATAGTAATGAGGATCTAATGAGGTTCCATGTTGAAAAAATCTCTCAGGTATCAGAGTGAAATAAATGAAAATAAGAGATACATATTGAAAACTATAAAACTATATATTAGTACATAGTATATAAATAAAAGGACTAAACATGTTATAAAATTTGAAATCTTTTCACCAAAGCATACTAGTTGGATCACTCACTTGTCCAAAATTCATATGAAAATATAGATACAAATCTAAAACTAAAATAAATGAATGGATGGATACAATATATCTAAAGTATAATATAATTTCAAACATTAATCACAACTATGCTACACTAGATTGACCATGAAACCTTGGCCTCAGCCCAATATAAACCTATAATAATGGAGGTCGGCTAAGGTAACCAAGTGCAATAGAGGACTTATAGGGGAGGGAGTAAAAATCAGTATGAAACCATTAATACATATCTTAAATTTAAATACTCAATACAATAGTTCACAAAGATGTTCTCTAGGTAAAATAGTTACAATAATAATTTTAAAGTAGATAAATTGAAATATAAACAATGTTTTACCAAAGGTCTAGACTTATCCTTTGAATCATACATAGCTTCTTCATCCAGTTATGAGGTGTCTCTAGGAACAACATGATGACATTGAAAACCACAACACTCCCAAATATAATATATATACCCAACCCTAGTTTAAAATGTCACTCAGGTAAAATATATCTATCCCTGGCTCCCTAAATTCACCTGGGGAAGCATCCACCACCATATTAACCATTAAATGTGTCCCCCAAGGGGGGAAAATTCACTAACTGGCATAACAATATGATTCTACGTATCACTAGGGTGACTATATTTACCCCAATATTAACCTTCACATAATTCCCTTTACTTCTATTCTCATTGGGTTGTCTTCCAATCAACCAAGGAATCATGATCATATATCCAATAATATTATAAATAAAACATAATGAATAATGAATCAAAAAATATTTTGATTTTAAAATATTGAAAAATTTAACATTTCAAAATCATTCCCATTTCCCAAAATGGGTCATGAAAAAAATATTCATTTCAATTTAAGAAAACCAGAACAATCAATCAATTTAAAATTTTCATTTTAAATTAATGGGTATTTATTAATTTAAAATAAACAATTTAATTTCTTTTCAAAATTAATTACATAACTACATAGAAAATATAATAAAAATTTCCAACACTAAAGAAACATTGTACCCAATGCCTAAAATTTTAGAAACCCTATTCTAATTGATGGGATTGTGAATTGTAATATCACAACCATAGGCTCTAAATAATAATTCCTCCTTTCAAAATATCAAATTAATTTATTAAGACATCACCTAGAATACCGATGAGTCTACATACTGGATTCACTATAAAATGGAACAATACAGTTTATTAATTATAGGGACCACCTACCACATTATAGATACTTTATAAATTTTACTCCATGGGAACACAAGTAGGTTCCAAGGCACATCTAATCTATATTAGGCTAACTAGACACAATCACTAAACTAGGGTCCTTGACCACTACCCAAAAATCCAAAAATCAATTTTATACAAATTAACACTAATTTAATAACTCTAAAAATGATATAGATTAGACTTAGTCACATGAATTTTACTAAAATCCATTTTATTCAAGAAAAATAACTACAAACCCATGGGAAGTCTCCTAAGGACCCCCCAAAATCAGGATCGTCCCATTCCAAAACCATATATTCCATAATCATAAGTATTAAAGTCAAATTTTAAATTAAAATCCAACAGAAAATCATATGGATATGTACCTTCATCAAATCAATGAATGGTGGAAATTTCACAACATCTTGAGACATACTATCACACTGATGTAAAACACCATAAATAAAAACACTTTTTCCAATATGATTTTTTTGGAATTATAATCAACACCCTACATAGGAGAGAATAAAATTTTTGGAAAAAATATGAGGGAACCCATAGATATCAATAAATAAATTTTCATAGCTTGAAATGTTATAAGGACCAAAGAAAAAAACCCTCTTGATTAGGTTAGGAGAGGGATATGTGAGGGGACGATGCAGTTGGTCATGTGAATGAGGGAGATGATGGAAATGGGGTATTAAAATACTAAAGTGGGAACTGCTCATCTCAGACCATGTGATAATTACACATTTGAAACTATCTCCAAAAATCCCAACCACACACACTTTTGGAGAATGGTTTCATGGACCTTTATCATACTATGAGACTTGTCTATAATTTATTTCATACCTTCCCCTAGTCCCCAATGGACTACAACATTGTCTTAAAGACCAGGTCCTAATATACATTGGGATTCATGGATAGAGAGAACAGTTATCACTAACGGTATTCAACCCATTCACTCTATCCTCCATTACCAAAAACTCTTGAAACTTACCCTGAAGCCTGTCAATCACCCAATCACATAACGAACCTCCCAAGCCCCAACAAAATATTAAAAAATATTATGATTCTTTAAAACATGGAATTCTATTAAAAATTCCTATTTGAAATTTGACCCATGAACTAGGTGAAAACTAAAATTAATTTGAGTTACCTAAATGTCCATATAGGTGTAGGTTGTAACCGATTATACTGAAATTAATGTGTTCATTGTTTCTTTAATATTTGAATATTGTTAACATGGGTTCCGTTTTTTAAAAAAGATAGTTTATTATTGAATACAATAATATGTTTCTATGTTGGGGTATTGGATATATGTAATTTATAATATTTTTTTAAAATTTTAAATTGTGAATGTTGTTAACTATTAATTTTGTGTGCCCAAATTTTTCATTGAAATTTTATTTTGCCTCTTAGTATTATTTTTAAAATTTTTTGATATAGGAATACATAATGAAATAAATATAAATACTTTTTATATAAGAAATATTTATTCTATATTTTAAAAAAATTTGAAAAGTGATTTCTGTTATATTTATTTAACAAAATGCCTTTATTACTAACAATAGGTAATCATGATAGAATATTCATACGAATTCATGGTAAATTAGGTTCCAAAGGGAGAATTTATCCTATTTTATGTTTTGTAGAGCATGAATTGGGTGACATAAAGCATATTGGTATCGTTCACACCAATACTAGTTTATTAGTTTTGTGTAGTGTGCTGAGATCACATCCTCTAAGTAAACATATGAGCTCGGATTTTCATAGCTAGTATGATAAATTAACGCCCTAAAACATCACTTGTGATGTCGTTCTTGGTAGTGTTCTCACATTTTGTTAAATACAAACGAGGCTACATCTCACATCACCTCTGTATCTCCACTCTAAGACAGATCAGGCCACCTGACCCAATATTTGACTGTACGAGACAACTAGGAAAGTCGTCCAAAAATTCTATTGAATACACTTCTAGGGTCATAGTGAGCATGAAAACCATTGAAACATGGTCTGAAAATAGTATAGATGATCATTAGGATCTGTGAATATTCTTATTTATCATAAAATGATTATATTGAATCCCCATTAAAAATTAAGACTAAAATGGGTTCACAATGCCATTGTATGTTAGGTACATGGTACACTAGGACTCCCGTGGATTGAATTGATTATGGGAACAATTTTTTGGCCAAATTCGATCCCACATAGGGTATTAAATAAACTAGTAATTTTTTATACACCATATGGATTTACGGTGTTGTGATATAAAGAAGGCAAAGGCTGAAGAAAATCCAAAAAACATAAAATATAGGGTAATACCATTAATTGGTGTGAATACGTGAAGGGGTAATGAATGATATTGAAAATTATTAACTAAACACTCATAATTAAGGAATATATTTCCAATAATGAAATGATTTGAATGAAATTTCCTTAACTATGGTGTTTTATGAGTTAGGGTGTTCATGTGTGTACAGTTATGAAGGGACATTCCATCATGGAATTTGAGGGACTGGAATGGTTTGTGCTACAATATGAGGGATAAACCCATATCTCATAAGGGTAATTGAACGTGAAATGTTAAGATAAATAGCTGAGGATGTGATCCTACACTATGGTTGTCATAACTAAAAATGATAACATGTTGGGGCCTCCTAAATACCAGGTTCAGTGTTTATATACTTAAATGGGGTATAATAAAGTTATTGAATAATATATCTACATGAACATATATTGAATTAGAATTGATGAATATTTTATGATTTTAATCAATATATGGCAGGATGAATAGGATAATATATGATCTTTGACTCTTTCTCCTCTAGTTAACATGGAATATAATTTTTTGGGGGCATAAAGAATGTTTATAAAATGGAACCCCAAGGGACTTGTGTCCAATTAATATACCAAATCAGGATAGATAAAATAAAGGGAAGAGAAATTTATTTCATGATATATATTAGAATTCTCTCTATAAATAAATGTTGGTTTTTCCATAATTATTAAATATCTCTATATGAGTAACCTAGATTGTATTGAGGATCTATATTTTTTTTATGATTCTATATGTTTTAATTTTCATTATCTTTCATCACTAACTCATGAATATCATGGTATGGTGACTTTATTTTATCAAATCAATATATAATGGAGATTAAATTATCATATGTGTATATTTTGATTGAATTCAAGTTGTTTTTTAAAATTCAATTTTAATTTTATAATTGAATCATCTCCGCATGTAACACCCCGACCCTAGTTACCTAGAGTAGATGCCTTATTACATAACATTGGGATTATCACAAGGAAATAATGTCTCAAAATACCGATCAGTTTAGTATTATTGGAAACAAGATTCATACATAATTTCAACTTTACAACTTGAAAAACAAATAAAACACCAATTTATTCCATTAGAAAAATACAAGACTCCTAGATTATGCATACAAGTCACTTATAACTAACTTCATAATATCCTAGGAAAATGAAACATATGAAAATGGTGATCTCAAATGCTTAGTAAGGGTAAGGAATACAGTGGAAGATAACATAGTTATTAAGCATGGAGAATAATTGAAACCACATTCCTTTACCAAAAAACATGAATAATTTTATGCCAGGAATATGAGCTGAGTAAATAATGCCATAATAAAACATAATCATGCATATTCTACTAGTCTAATGACCACATGAACCATCAAAATTATTTTCATAATGAGGAAATGTATAATGTCAGACATTCTGAAACACTTTTTCAAGTCCTTGTCCAAGACGTCTAAACATGATTAAGGCCTCGACCAAAACCATATGTCAAATTGGGAAATTCCTCATCCAATTCCACATCTAATAGTCTCATGAGACCTACCGATGTATCTATGAGCTATAGCGGGATCCACCCGTCACATACTAAGTCCAATACATTCCTCATATAAAAAGGTTGAAATATAATATAAACATTCGTATTATAACTAGCATATGAAATGTAAATAATTTAGGCATAAACCATGGATGGTATAAAAATATCACATACCTAGTCAAACATATCACAAGACCTTAAATAAAATATGGAAGGTTTTCATCATAATAAATCAACTTCAAATAAACATAAATTCCATCAAAAGATATTGACATAGATGAAATCAGAACATTTTTTATAGAAATATCTCTTTTTATTTGGAAATCACTTAAGAGTCACATAATTTTATTGAAAACATTTATTTTTAAAATATTATCATTATCTTGTAAGCAACTCTTCGACAATGTTATAATGGCAGAAAATAGCAGCACCCGCTGTATATGTTAAAAAAACATTCTTATCTTAATTTTGTTGAGAAGGTTATAAAGTACCTAGTTTGGAAAACGACAGAAAGATTCCTTTCAAAACATCGATAGTCAAATAATTTTATAAATGTCTTTAACCCATAATCTAGGAAATAGTAAAACAAATTGAAATACATTTTTAAGAAACATGGATGTGGATGATAAAGATGGTCCCAGTGGACACTTACGTAAAACCAACCTTAGATAATAAAGAGATTGTAGAATTAACCCCTACCTTGTACATATTCTTAGTTGAGGGTATTATAACCTCCTATATAATGGTAAAATAATTTATATTATATTTTAAAATAATCATATACATTAATATGATATCATATTTTATCTTTTATTATTGATTTGTTAATAATATCATAGTATTATCGTCGTTTCGGGTGTTAACTGATTCATTCTCATTTATATGCTTTGTTACGTACATAATTGTTTTATGGAGAGGATGTATCTTATTTATATTCAGAATGAAATTAAGTATTTAAATATTATTTTTAATCATCTAATGAAAATTATTCTTGAATGGATACAATGGGGAATGAATCTCATCGCGTTCATGGAGACGGTAATCTATACATACGCACGAGCGAAAATATCATTCTATCGATATTAAAATAATATATAATTGGATGGAATATCATATATACAGAATAATCATCATGTTATATTTATTAATTACATCAATTACACATCATTATTATATCCATCCAAATAATAATGTATTGAATAACAATTACACCACAAAGTGGAGATGGTAAGCCATACGTACGCATGTATGGTGACATGTCATTCAAAGGATGGATAGAATAATGAATATGGTTGAAACATATTTATAATATTATCAAAATATATATAATATACTGTAGTTAATATTTTGGAATGGAAGCAACAAAGAAAGAGGAAGTGCAAGAAGAAAGGAACCTGAAAGGGGTGATGAAATATTTACCTCTTCTTCGGGTTCTTTTTTATTTGATCAAAAGGGCTCCTTAGGTTGGCTTTATGACTTATGGAAGTATTCTAAAATTAAGGGAGGAAATTTGAGAGGGTATTTTGGGTGGGGTGGGCCGATCAAAATGGCTTTGAATGTGTGGGTTAGAGAGAAGGGGGAGTGCCCTTTTATAAGAGGGGTGAGTGGTACCTTAGGAAAAGATAGAAATAATATTTTATAATAAAATAATATTCGGTTTCTAATGGATGAAAAATATATTATTTAAAGGATAAGGTGGGTATGGGTTTAAAAATTCTCAACTAATAGGTTTTAGAAATGTTTGGGTCATTATATTAACTTTTTCTTTTAGATTTATCTCTAAGTAAAATAGTTTGACATTTACCGTGTCTCTCTGTATTTTTATATTATATAGTTAATAAATGTACTATATACATCCAAGAAAATCCCATGTAGTTCATTAATGATACAAAAAAAATATAATTCTATTGGAAAAAAATTATATTTTTAGGAATAGAATATCAAATAATAATATAATATTCATTTTAAAACTTATTTATGTCAATTTTGACACTATTTGGTATTTGTTTTTTTCTAAATTAATAAAATCATTATTACTTCGAAAAAAATTCATCTAAAAAACCCTAATATGTCATATTAACCTATAAAATTATCATAATTCATAAAATGTTTCAAATTATATTTATTTGAATATTTATAATGTCAATTATTTTAGTATTTCATTAATTAGGTTATTACTACATCATCGTTGTGTCATAAATAAATTAAATTATATAATGTCTAGAAAATATAGATAAAATTATATTATGTAGGAAATCTTTTTTATCATTCTATGTAATATTTATATTCGAATTTATCTCATGTGTAACCCTATATCAAAAATGTTTTAGTTATTAAACTTTGATTTTAACTCTTCTAACTTTTCATTGAATTAAATAATAATTAATTTCCTAATATAATCCAAGTGGAACTAAAGGATCATATATTATATTTAAGGTTTTTTTGATAGAATTAAACTTATCCAATATAATTATGACATGTGTTTGGGTAATAATAATATCATTTTTAAACTAAATTACCCTATTTAATTTTAACCGTAGTAAATAAAATTAAAAATTTACTATTGATCAAAAATTATTTTCATATTATGGAACAACATTTTACTTACTGATATCAACCATGTCTCTCTTATTTTTTAAATTCAACACACAGAAGTGGTAAAATTATGTTTTATATAAATTTACAACTACTCCTATGAGATGGGTAAAAGACGGTAAAAAGATTGATAAAATTTTTATATATCTTAATTTATTATAAAATGACCCCAATGAATTATGTTGAATTTATATAGGTATTATGTATATATTTTGACCTAAAATAAATTTAAATAAAATAAATAATTATTTAAATAAAAAGTTGGTTTTAAATAATAACACAGTGTTTTTCACTATTAATAAAAAATTTAATGTTTTCGGAAAAATACCAAAATTTCACCCTAAGCTAATTTTAATATTTTGAATTAAAAAATTAAGTCAATTTTACCAAATTAAAAACATAAAATCTTCATTTATTAATTTAAATTTATTCTTGTTGTCAAAACAAAAAAGCTTATGTTTATGAAATAATAACTATCAAGAGATTGATATCGTTTGTGTCCAATTTCATAGTTAAATTACATACAATGACCAGAATTGGACTAAATAGTAAAAATATAATCTATTTATAATTACAAACCATGAAAATGTATAATTTAACACTATAAATCATATTGATTGAAAATGTAGTTTTCAGTTAAAATATAGTATTTTTCACTATTGACCGAAACATTAAAGTAATCAGAAAAACACCAAAAAAAATATTTAAACTAAATTATTATGTCCCGATTCTGATGAGAAAGTATATTTGGTGAAATTTTATATATAAAAGTTTAAAATATTTTATTTAAAGAGGTATCTCCATTAAAAGGCAGTAAAATTGACTTTTTTGGAAAATACTTCTTTTATCTGAAAAAAATTAATTTGTTCTTACATTATGTCTAAGAAACTGACAATATGGATTCTAAAATTATAAGGATAATATAATGTTAAAAATTCAGTTAATAATATTCATAACCTCTTTTGAACGACTAGTTTGGTAAGTCATGTTGTGCTCGAACTCGGTGTTCCTTGTAGTGAAAGTTATTGAATTGCTTTGAAGAAATAACTTACAATGAAATCTTGGGGTGTTACATTCTTCCCTGCTTCAATAAATTGCATCCTCGCAATTTGAAATTGGAATTTATAAAATAAAATTTTGAAAATAGAAAATACCTTTGTGGGAAAACCCACATCAGAAATTGGGTTATTAAAATTTATTATTAATAAGAGGAAATGGGAAACGAAATAGTCACCACCAAATTGTGATCTCGATTAGAAGAACATTGGTGGAAATTAGAGACACATAATTGGAGGAAAAATGTAAATATTTATAGGGAGTGATTGAGGTTATTAGTCACAAACAATTATAGAATTTAGGGTTTCAAAGACATCAATCGAGGATGATTTAAAATATCATTTGTTAAAAAACATATGGTATTAGGTTACAACATTTTTAGTTTTAAGATCCCTTACCTAAAGTTTAAGAATTAATTTCTTCATATAATAAGAGAATAAATATATATATATATATATATATATATATACTTGACAAGTAGAGTTACATCTTCTAACTAATTTCTACCACATACTCATCTTTCACTCTAAAAGATTATAGATTTTTAAAAAAATATTATACTTCTCCTATTCGTATAGGGTTTAAAAAAATGAATTTATAATTCATCTACCAGACCTTTTAAAAAACTACATTATTCAAACCTGGACATCACGTGGTCCAGTGGTAGGTGATACAACCTTGTTGCCCTTCAGTTGTGGGTTCAAGTCTCGCGGCATTACCGGACGTGACGGGTTGTCGCCTGGCCTCCAGGTTATCCTTTTTATGAAGATAAAAATTTAATCTCATATTAGATTTATCCAAAATACTTCTGTCCAAACTCATAGTCCAAAATTTTTAAGGAAGGTAAACACAATGAATAACCTTTTTTCCATGTAATAACATGTGAACACTTTCATCATGTATTGTTTTAAAACACTGAAACATTATGAATTACAATAAAGCCTTATTGATTACATTCATGCTCCCTTATTCCTCATAGAATACTAGATATATTTCTTTTATCCAAAAATGTTGTATACTCTATCAATGATGGAATATGCAGATCATTAATCAACTTCAATGGATTCAATAATATCCAATATAATTTATCCAAATAAATCATTTATTATACCAAAAATCACTATCCCAGTATTAGAACCATATTAGGGTTTATCTTTCTCTCAACCATATATTTTCCAAAAATTTTATGTTACTATTAAGTCAATTTTCTTAGAACCATATGATCTCAAATCCTCAATAAAATAGTACTACAGTACAATCCTTATTTATCTCCATAATTCATATTACTAGTATATTGCTGATACAACACTCAAATTAAATAATTCTATAATAACAACATAAGATAACTAGTCATTCCACTTCATATGAGGTAGTATAATTACTAGATTATTATATAATAGCATCATTTACGTTATACTCTGATTACTGGGACATTGATTCACGTAGTTCCCAAATGCCTTGAACATGTAGCATTTTACATTTGAAACCTTTTTCTTACCCATAGAATCGCGTACTTGGGTTCCTTTTTCTCCACACTTATTTCAAACTCTCATTCCCTTTAAGCATTTACCAAGGTGATTCTTTCAAAAGTTATCACATATATGAAAATCATTCCTTTCCCTCTTCCCTTCATCCATCATTCTCTATTCCATCTATTTCTTCTCTTGCATCCCTTCAAAGACATAGGATTTAGAGAATTCATTAATTTTATTATTAATTCAAGATACTATTTCTTCATATGTTGAGAATAAATGGAGACTATTTCCCTCCTAAATGTTGGCTTAATAACATGAATGATATGATCCTTCTTACTATTTTGATAATAGATATTGTTGGAGTTCACATTTCTTCTACTGGGCACTATTTCTAAACAGTGGCATACACTAGGTCAGTTTATGAATTGTAATGAATAATTCCGAACATGTAAAATACCTAACATAAATAGAACAGTTTATTGATATAATCCATAATCAAAAAAAATTTGATGAGGTATATACTCATAAATACATCATAATTATTTATGAATAAAATGAGAATTATGCTAAGCATATCCCTTGGGAGTATCGTAACCAAGAGTGCAGCAAGGCCAGTTATCGTGCACCCGTTCCCATTCGAGTTTAGCTCAATGTTGTATTTTGAGGTTTTACCCCTAGATACATCTACACCAGAGATTCCTCGACATGCTCGTATCTGGATAGGGATGTATTTTCTTTGAAAACTCATAAAATCTCTACAGTACCAAAATTTGAGGAAGTTCTTCTATACTAATCCTCAAAGTATATCTTAGGGATATGTGCTCTAATCAGGGTTTATCTAAATCTATCTTCAAAGGTTTGTACTAAACTTCCTCTTATTAAAAATGTAATTCCCCAACCCTAGTTACCCAGAGTCGGTGCGTTATTACATAATATTGTCATGATCACAAGGAAATCATGTCTCAAAAGACCGATCATTTTAGTATTATTTGAAACAATATTCATACATAAGTTCAACTTTACAACATCAATAGAAATACAACACGAATTCATTCCATTAGAAACATCCAGGCCTGCAAGATTATTCCTTCAAGTCAATAATAACTATCTTCTTCATATCCTGGAAAAATGAAACATAAGAAAGGGGTGATCTCAAATGCTCAGTAAGGGTATGCAATACAGCAGAAGATAACATAATTATTTAGCATGGTGAATAATTGTAACAAAATGCCTTTACCAATAAACAAGAATACTTTTATGGAAGGAATATGAGCTGAGTAAATAATTCCATAATAAAACATAATAAAGGGTATTATACTTGTCTAATGACCACAAGAACCATTAATATTATTTTCATAATGAGGGAATGTATAATGCCGGACATTCTGAAACATTTTTTCAAGGACTCAGCCAAGAAGTCTAAAATTGGTTATGGCCTCGTCCAAAACCATATATCAAATTGGGAAAGGCCTCAACCAATTCCACGTTGAGTTGTCTCATGAGACCCACTGATGCATCGAGGAGCTATAGTGGGCTCCACCCGTCACTTACTAAGTCCAATACATTCCTCATATGAAAAGGTAGAAATATAACATTAACATTCGTATTAAAACTAGCATATGAAATGTCAATAAATTAACCATAAACCATGAATGATATAAAAATAGCACATCCCTAGTCAAACATATCACAAAACCTGCAATAAAATATGGAAGATTTGTATCATAATAAATGAACTTCAAATAATCTTAAAATCCATCAAAGGATGTTAAAAATGATGAAATCAAAACCTTTTTTAGAGAAATATCTCGTTCTATTTTGAAATTATTTAAGAGTAACATAATTATATAGAAAAAATTTATTTTGAAAATATTCTTATAAGCTTGTAAGGGAATCTTCAATGTTTTAATAATGACATAAAATATCCTGACCCGCCATATAAGTTAAATAAACATTCCTATCTTAATTTTGTCATAAATGTCATTAAGTACCCTGTTTGGAAAACGACGGAAAGATTCCTTTCAAAACATCGATGGTCAAACAAGGTTATAAATTTCTGTAACCCATATTATAGTAAATAATAAAACAGTTTTGAAATTAATTTTCGTGAAACATGGACGTGGATGATAATGATAGTCCCAGCAAATACTTACATAAAAACATCATCGGATAATAAAGAGATTGTAGAATTAACCCTTACCTTGTACTTTTACTAGGTTGAGGGTAGGATATCCTCCAGTATAATGGTGAAATGATTGTTATTAAATTATAAAAGAATCATATACGTTAATATGATTTCATATATGATCTATTAATATTTCATTGTAAATAATATCTTAGTATTGTCGTCATTTCTAGTGTTAACGGATTCGTTTTCCTTTATAATAATTGTTACGTAAGTAATTTTTGTTATGTATAGGATGTATCTTATTCATATTAATAATTATATTAAGTCATTAAACATTATTTTTAATCATGTAATAAAAATTACTCTTGAATGGATTTGATGGGGACTAAATCTCATCATGTTCGTGGGGACTGTAATCCGTACGTACACACGATCGACAATAACATTATTTTGATATTAAAATAATATATAATTGGATGGTATATCATATATAAAGAATCATTTTCCTGATATATTTATTATTTACATCAATTAAACGTCATTATTTTACCCATCCAAATAATAATGTATCGAATAACAATTACATCATGACGTGGAGACGGTAAGCCGTATGTACGCATATATTGTTACATCTCATTAAAAGGATGGATAGAATAATGAATATTTTTGTACCATATTTATAATAACATCAAAGTATATAGAAGATACTGGAGTTATTATTTTATAAAGGAAACAACTTAGAAAGAGGAAGTGTAAGAATAAAGGAACTAGAAAGAGTTGATGAAATATTTACCTCTTTTTCAGGTTCTTCCTTATGATTTTATCAAAAGGGATCCTTATAATTGCTTTTTGACTAAGGTATGGCCTCCAGGAATAAGGGAGGAAAGTTGATAGGTTATTTTGGCAATGTTTGGCCTAGCCAAATGGCTTTGAATGTGTGAATTAAAGAGAAGTGGGAGTGCCCTTTTATAAGAGGGGTGAGGGGCACATTAGGAAAAGTTAGAAATATTATTTTATAATAAAATAATTTTCGGTTTCTAATGGATCCAAAATAGATTATGTAAAGTCTATGACGGTTATGGGTCTAAAAACACTCAAAAAATAGGTTTTAGATAGGTTTGGGTCACTATATTAACTTTATCTTTTAGATTTAACTATTAGTTAAATGGTATGACATTTAACATGTCTCTTGGTATTTTTTTTATATGGTTAATAAACTTACAATATACTTCCACAAGAAACCCTAGTGTTTCATTAATGGTACAAATATAATTATATAAGTATTTTTTCTAGACCATCGATTTTTAGCAATAAAATATCAATTAATAATATAATATTTGTTTTAAAAACTCTTTTTTATAAATTTTGACAGTATTTGGTATTTTTTTCTTAATTCATAACAGCATTATTACTTAGAAAAAAATTCATCTAACCAAACCTCATATGTAATATTAACCAATTAAATTATTTAATGTCTAAAAAATATAAATAATAAACCATTATGTATGAAATCTTTTTTATCTTTCTAATTAATATTTATATTCGAATTTATCTTCTCTGTAACCCTATATTAAAAATGATTTAGTTATTAAACATTGATTTTAACTCCATTAACTCTTCATTAAATTAAATAATAATAAATGTCTTAATATAATACTTTTTGACCTAAAGGATCATATTTTATTTCTAAGGTTGTTTTTGGTTGAATTAAATTTATCCAATAGAATTAGGACATGTGTTAGGGTAATAATAATATCATTGTTGCCCTAAATTACACTATTTACTTTTAACTGTGGTAAACAAAAGTAAAAAGTTACTATTTAGCAAAAAATATTTTCACCTTATTGAACCACATTTTACTTATTTATATCAACCACGTCTCTAGGATTTTTTAAATTCCACTCACATAAGCTGTTAAATTATGTTTTATGTAAATTTGTAAATGCTCCTAGGAGGTTGGTAATAGGCGGTAAAAAGTTTGATAAATTATATATATATATATATATAATTATTATAAACTAATTCAAATTAATTAAATTGAATTTATATTGGAATTATGTATCTATTTTGACATAAAATAAATTTAAATAAAATAAATAATTATTTAAATAAAAAGTCATTTTTAAATAATAACACATTGTTTTTCACTATTCATCAAAAATTGAATGTTTTCAGAAAAATACCAAAATTTTACCCTAAGATAATTTTGATATTATGAATTAAAAAATGAACTCAATTTTATCAAATTCAAAACATAGAATCTAAATTTATTAATTTTAAATTAATTCCTGTTGTCAAAACCAAAAAGCGTATTTTTAAGAAATAATATCTATCAAAAGATTGACACTTGTTTATATCCAATTTCATATTGAAATTACATACAATGACAAGAATTGGATTAAATGGTACAAATATAATCTATTTATACTTAGAAAAAAATTAAAATATATAATTTAACACTATAAATTATTTTTATTATTAATGTTGTTTTCAGTTAAAATATAGTTTTTTCACTATTCACCCAAATATGAAAGTTAGCAGAAAAACACAAAAATTTTATTGAAACTAAAATCTTATTTCCTGATTCTAAATAAGATGTTTATTATTCCAAATTGAGTATATAAAAGTTTCAAATATTGGATTTAAATAGGTTTCTCTATTAAAAGGCGGTAAAATATCTTTTTTAATACTTCTTTTATCTAAAAAAATGAATTTGTTCTTAAATTATGTCTAACAAACTCACAATATGGATTCTAAAATTACAAGGATTATATAATGTTTAAAATTAAGTTACTATTATTCATAACTGATTTTGAAGACTAGTTTGGTATGTCATGGTGCGCTAGAACTCAGTGTTGCGTGTAGTGAATGTTATTGAATTACTTTGATGAAATATCGTACTATGAAATCTTGGGGTGTTTCACCTAATCTTCATAAATGAGTGTGGTGTGTTTTTTTAATATGAGTTTATATAAATATGATTAATGTTATACAACCATATTTATATCCATTGTGTAAGATATGTTCTATATTAAAAAATTGATTATGGTTCCCCATCTGATGGTTAGCCAATGTACCATGAACATTGAGAATATTTGAAACTATAATAATATATTAAATATCATGAACATTAGATTCTCATAGACCTAATTCTGATGAAAATAGTGAATGTGAGAATCTATATGATCACTAATTCCTAAAAATGTATAACCTATTCATTGAACTGTTTTTTATTTATCTTCTCCCACATTCTCAAAACCTCACAATGTTTATTTTATAATTAAATTCATTTTAGTAACATTTAAATCCATGTTTATTTATTTATTATTAGATTAAATGTATTATTTATTTTCCTTTGTGGGATCATAACTGTCTAGAAACTATTTTATTTTTTTTTAGTAAGTGTATTGTGATTTTTTTAAAATTAATAAATTGATCCATCCAATGAATTAAAATATTTCCAAATAACGTGTCACCCCTAATTTGAATATATAATCACATCGCATATAATATTTTGGTGTATCAAAAAACTTTTATATCAATACCAATCAAATAACTAGATGTGAAATTCATTAATTGTGAAAAAAATAAATCTTTGTTGACCTCCATCATTTGACATATTTTGAATAATTACAAAAAATTACCTAATTTCATAAGCCTCAAGTATTCCAAAAGAATGGTATGCATATACAAAAACAATCATTCTAAGTATATTTCAAAATCCTAATATTGGGGATTCCAAATATAATCTATATACTCTTAGTATAACAAATACATAGTGTTTGAAACCCTTTTTTCTATACTTCAAGTGTCTTATAGTTCATGAAAAATTTATTTTCCTCCAAACATAATCACAATCTCTTTCAAGGATCATACTCGTTATAACCTTACAAATTTTTATAACATACATTAATCAATGAGAACACTAATTATGGATTACTCAATTTCGTTCATTAAGAATTAAATTTTAATTACATTTATTGAAGTGTAAGTCAATATAAATATATTCATTTTCAGATAATAACAAAATTTATATTGAATTTAATGTGATAAATTTTATATTATTAAAATATTTATATAATATTTATCAAAATCCTTTATAAGAACCTATCAAATATATATAATATTGTATACTACTACATAGACCATATATTTTATCTAGTTTTAAATTTTGTTAATTTATTAAATATATATATGTAATTCTTGGACCATCACTACAACCCCAGTTGATAAAAACTGCACAGAAACACTATATAAAATAAAATACTTTATTAAATAAATCTTGAATAATTATGGGATTTCAGAATTATATTATTTATTTTTACCTTATTTTATATATTTATAATCAGGAAATTAATAATATATGATTTAATGATTTTATATTTTGTTTTTTACTTAGTAATATTATCTGATTAACATCATAAACTTTTGAACCCTCCTATTCTAATTATGTTCTTGAAATTTATTCAAAAATAATAAAACAATTTACATTGTCCTGAACCATCAGATCATAATATCCTAGAGGATATTTTGAAATTAAAATTTTTATAGTATATAAATGTAAACATTTACATTCCTCATTACATATATTACCTAAACCCCTTTTAGAATATCATGTGAAACTTATTTTTTTAATTGTATAACACTTCATGAAACATTAATATTCACTTTATCACTATAATTATACATAACTATTTAAATTTCTCTTAACCATCTAACATAAAAAATTCATTATGACATTAAGATTAAATAACATTAATTTTAGACTGGTGGAATATTTTATTTATGAACTTCAATTTTCTTTTTATCAAAATTTAATCTGACTGGTTTCTTATAAAATATATATTCCCATAAAAATATCAATGTACGATACAAAAACTCCAATGTTTTAGTGAATAAAACGTAATTCCCTTTAATGTAAATATTTTTAAAAATAGAATATTAATCCCATATCATGTAATTCATTTTTTCTATTTTAGTCATTTTACCTCATAATCCAAACTTTTTTCTTTAACATAAAATCCACTAATGGGTGGTTGGAAAACTGTACTTCAATTTTTTTTTCAAATATCTAGATAACAATTTTTCATGTAAACAAATTATTATCATTATATTATTTTATATCGTGTTAATGATAATGATATATCATAAACCATGTATATTGATTTCATTATATTATTTTTTTTATAGTAACTCCTTGTTAACTAACAACACCAATTATCTTATACGTGAAATGAGAAAACTATAAACCTCACTTTGTTAAATCCACATGATCTTGAAAAAATGTTTTATATTCATGTATTTTACCTAAAAACTCATTTACTCATCACTATAATGAAATATACAGGAATAATATAATATTTCATTAATTTAAATCTATATTATATTTATAAGAGGATAAAATTATAAATTTGGTATCACATATCATTCAAAATTAATTAATGACTTTTTATAAAATTTATAGTTATGAATCATATTACATCGATATTTTCAAACCACATCGATTATCTAAAAAATATAAAATTTTAAAATCAATACAAATTCCTTATTTTCCCATTTGGTTTCAATTAGATTGACTGGATAATCAAATAAATATCTTTTTACTACCCATCTAACCATCCTTCTTTGAGTTTCAAATTTTACCCACTTGTACTATCGATACAGTATAACACCCTGTAAATTAGATGTATAGTTCATATATCCTCAATAAATTGAGAATACTAGGGTAAAAATTTCATTAACTCTTTCATAGGTTTCAAATATTTCCATAGTTGGAAACTAGATGACTCTCACAACCTAATGAATCACAAGGAAATGATTAGTCCCACCATTTCATTTACATGTCTAATAATATTGAATATATGAGTAAAGACCAATGTTCCATTGTTAAAATATCATATAATGAATTTGAAACCTTTTGTGAATGAAATTATTCATCTAATAATCATTTACATTAACATATTAAAAACATCAATATATGGTAACTCATAATGAGGTTGTTACAATATATTAAATGTCTCACTACTTATAAACTATTTGTAAGATAAGAGTATAAAAAGTTTATTTTATTAGTAATTCAGATATAGTGGTATAAATATAACATATATGTTTGATTTTGATTATGATTATTATATTTATTTATAATTAATCCTTTTATTGGATGATTATCACAGTTTATAGGCATTTGAAAAGAAATTTTATTTAACGTGATCCCTCAAAAAAATTACCCCTTTATAATTCATTATAATAAATTCTGTTCCATGATCTATATTTCACTATGTAATGTGTCTATTTTACTATTTATATCACCAAATATTTATTTAGGCAGGGAGATATCCCAATCATATAATATACAATTCTTGTATAGTTGAGAAATTAAAACATTATCTAATCAGATATATGGGAAAACATAGATCTATTCATATGGTATCCTAAAGCTTTGGGGTTCCTACTAATGTTTAACATAACATAAGTAGTGGTATTTAATTATGTAACTCTTTGGATTATCCATTTTAACTATGAAATTACAAATACATTCCATGGTTTCCATCGATTGGTAGAGCCTACCTTGTTGAATAATTGATTTCATAACATGTTCCTAATTGGATGAAATCTAACACATAGTATTTAGAATGATTTTTAATCTCATTGTTATTTGTAATGATTTTTCCAATATAAGAATGAATTCTTATAGTAATTTATTTTAGAATATGATTACATCCACAAAACTAATATTTTCATTACACATTGATGTGTCAGTCCTTACAAAATACAGAATTTGTATAACCCCCACAAAAAATAGAATCCAAATATATTTACACATTTCTAAACATACCTCATGAATAATGAAAATGAACTTGTTGTAATGATTAATTATGTAAAAAAGTTGATACCCCTCCTGATAAAACCTAGAAGCACATATAGAAAACCCATGAATTTTTAAAATAAATAATAAGTCCCTAGGCTGGTGGATATTCAAATCCAATGTCCTTTAACCCGAGGATTAATTGCACAATAGATAAAGAAATTGATCACTACTCTAATATACAATATGAATAACCAAAATTCAATAACTAATTTCAATATAATAAATTAAATTAAAAACCAATGTCAATGTATATATAACCTAAATAAATTTCATCCCTATTATGTAACTCAATTTATGATGTATGATTACCACAGAAGTACATTAATAAGTATAAAGTAATCTTTGCATATATTCACATTATAGTAAATGTATTACATTGAATAATAAACAAGGTAATAACATTAAAAATAATTGAAAATGCACATATTTAGATATTAAAATAATATTATAATCAATTTATATAATGAATCTTGATATGAAAACATTTTTAGTTTAGAAATATATTATAAAAAATATAAATTACTGAATATAAATATATCATATACTTTTCTTAATATTATTTCGATCATATTAATCATTATATATAATTTTATAATAAATATAAGATATTTCATGATATATAAACATTTTATATTAAATTAATATTATTATAAATATTTTAAAATATATATAATCCCATAAAGACAAAAATTTAAGCCTTGATCAAATTATTCATCAAATTTGTTTTAAAAAATAATAATATTCCAAATTGGCCCTTCATATGAACAATAAAATTTATATATTCTAAACAGTATATAATTTAAAACAATTTGATTATATTTTGAGTTTTTTCTAATTTATAAAAAAAATTATAATTTATCCTTATGATATAAAAATAAACATATGTTTTTATATTTCATATAGAACAACATATATTATGGAAAAAGTTGTTTTTAATGTTAAATTTTTATATTGTGGAATATATATTAAAAAGTTTTTAATATAAATTTATCTTGATAATGGTGAGTTATCTTGGTAGGAATGCCACATTTATTAATTACAAAAATAAAGTAAGAAATTTCATAAGAAAATGATTTTAAATAAGTCTCTATACAACAATGAACAAATTTCATATATAAAGACATCTGATGAGATATAATCAGTAGTTTTCACCACGTTTTTGCAATACCATTGGCTAGTTAGTCTAATTCATGATATGGATGAGCAATGAAGTAGTTCATAGATGAGTGAATCTCCATAAAATTTAACCATCAAGTATTAGGCCTCTATGATAGGTGAATTGTCCCATATCTTATGGAATTCATAATGGTTGTGTAGTTTGATTTCACCCAAATGTTGCACCATCTACTTTTTCTATCCATTATTACAAAATTTATGATACCAATAATTTCAACATTAAGGGATGTATTTTTTCCATAGGGACCAAAACATTATCCCATTATATCACTGTTAGAATTTGTGGAAATTATTCTAATTCATGAGGGTCATATATTTCTCCTTGATGCTCCATCCATGTTTAGTTTGATCCACCATGATAAATGAAAAATAAAAAATAAATAAATTATTTTAATGAAAGGATGATAATTAAAAATAATTACATTTTTATTAAGGACCATAATATAAAAAATAGTGTTTTTTGTGACATTTTTGAAACGTGGTCAAATTTTTTATAGCTTCCATAATCTACACAAGTTCTGATTGAAGATTAAATTAATTAGGTTCTTGAATTATGTTATTTCAGTCATACCATATAATATGAATCCCTTATTAACTAGAAACATGGAAAATATTATTGAGCTGCATTGATATTGGGATTGTAAAGAAGTAATGAAGTTGTATAGTATTTATTATTTATAGGGATTATGCACATCGATGAAGTCATACGAAAATATCCAAATCACTATAACTAGTACTTAATAAAGAAAATATTAGTTGATTTTTTTGATACTAATTGAAAAAAAAAGTTATTTAAAAGTGAAATTCTGATAGACTTAATTCATGCCTTATTTTGGAACATTTAGTACATTATAATACACATTAGTATCTCTTTAGAGGGTGAAACACAAATTCTGTTCAATCTGGAAGCCTATGTGGTTGCATGCCTGAAGGAGTCATTGATGTAATGAAACATTGAGGAATAATTCCTAGTGAAGCTGAACTCCTAACTTAATTTTTCATCACCATTATTGACGTTTTTATTGATGACCACACTTTTAATTATAGTATGATGTATATCCATGTTGTTATCTATTTTTTATTTTATTGTGAAATTAGAATTTAGTAGAGAATCAATAGAATTTATATGGGTAATGATGGTAGACCAACCTATTATTTTTCTTGATAAGGATAGCATAGTCATAAGAATTGATTAGATAGTCCTCTATAGTGTTTCATTAATGAAAATAAATAATATATGAGTAAAAAATACTTCTAGTAGTATTGTGAAGTATAATAGATATAATTTAAAAATAATTTTGTAAATCATGTTAATAAGAACTACATGTTTGTTGATTTTAATATCAATTTCATTATCTACTTTGGCTATATAAGAAATTAATTTTTCATTGATTCCCTTAGAGAGGTTGGTAGCTTAAAAAATATGGAATATCTCCAAACAATAAAATGAATATATTCCCAATATAATTGAAATGGTTGGTTGGTAAAACCATCTTAACTAGGATAGCTACCATAATTAAGACCAAATACATCTTCGTTGGTGTCAAAATCCATAGTATTCTCAATGAGATTTGTGTTTTCTATATATCTGAAAATCTTGGGGATGATGACCTCAAATAAATAAGATCATGTATTTTTACCACTAAAAAGAATATTTTAGAATGATAAATCATGATAAAAAATTTATTTCATGTTGTCAAAAAACTCAGATCATCAATTAGAATGGATAGGGGCCAACAAATTGTCCTAACTCGTTAAAGAGAGTAGAAAAATTATATTAATTATTATTATCCTTATGTCATTTAACATTAAAATATTAACTCTTCATGTATTGTTTAATGTCATATGTTTTGTTGAGATCATGATAAAAAATTGTTTCATGACCTATAACTATTTAAAAATCACCCCATGGGATTTTCTCTTGAATGATATGAAGAAAATAATCTATATGGGAATATTTTCTATCAGGTGAGATAAAAAATAACTTCTCCATTCTTTCATAATCCTATTGAGTAGTTAAATTTTAGGGAAAATGATATTGCATAATACTTATAATTAAAATAGATGTAGATATCTGGATAATATTTCTTCATATAGTGTGAAATATCCAACAATTTTTTATTTTTAATTGGAATAGAGGTCTCAAATATCTTGTGACAAGAATTATCAAAATTAGATGATGGTCTTCTCTGATTCATAAAGAAGTGATATGAGAAACTGAATCCTAGATATCATGTCAGGATTCCTTTAAAAAGGCCTTATCAATTTTACTATCCAGTATATTTATAGATTATTTCTATATTATGTATATTTATCACTCATTATATTTATCATAATAAGTTTTATTCATTCAATACAAGCATTGAATTCCCACATTGAGGTAGAAAAAATGTGTATATTTATCTTTTTATCTTGGTTCAGAATAGAATTATGGTTCCCATGTATAGTTCATGGGCCACTATTGGGAGTAATAAAATTCTATATGTTCTTTCATAAATCCATTAGATAATGATTACCATTTTATGTATAAATGAAAGTGAAAAAATTATACATTACTATACTATAAATTCTAATAGTTATCATATGTTATGTGGATTTTTTATAAGTAATGCCTTTGGGACTTTAATCTAATAAGACTTGTAGTCTTTTAATATCTACAAAAGATATATTTTTATTAATGTGGTGATTCCCTACTTTTCTGAGGATGAATCCCGTGAATAAAATATCATTTTTGGTTTATATAAACTAAGGAAATCTGGATTTTTATTTTTGATATAGATCAAAATAGAATAGGTTGTTTTCAGATTGGTCATACCCTTAAAATTCAAGAAAATAATCTTCATTAATGTTTTTTTACAGGGTTATAACCCCCTATAATCCACTTGAATTCCTCTCCCTGGATGATTTCCAAATTACAACATCCATTTCAATTGAGGATTCTCAATTACAACATTATTTCTAGTCTCAAAAACTATTATAGTATCAAAATTTCTTTACCCAACATACATTAATAATAATGGTTTATTACAATCAAAACATTTCCCATTTCTATGATATAAGGTGATATCATGTATACCCTTTCCATTCATAAAAATATGGTTATTGAAATATCCAGGAATATATTATTCAGTATTTTCATCACATAAATCAAGGTAGATATAGTCGAGGTTTTTTAAACACCATAACATTATTCAAGTTCATTAAAGATAGTATGTTTTTAAACAAGTGCTTTATTCAATTTTTGGACAATATTTTCCCATAATGATTCTAATATTCTCCCTTTCTTAAATTACATTATTATCCAATGATTTAATTTCATTATTTCATTCAATATAGTATTATAGGGATTCAAAGAGAATATTATTATCATTAGTTACATTATTGTTTATTCTTTCTTGTGAATAAGTATCACCTTACAAATTGTCTTCTTAAGGAGTGATAAGAAAATTGAATTTTACAGGATTAGTAGATATTACATCCCTATTATAATTATATATTTCCTTATTATTTTAATTTTCATGTGAATTAAAAATAATACAAATGTACTAATCATTTTAAATGGGTTTTTCATGATAATAAATTATCCATTTAACCTTTATCAACAAGGATAAGAAATATTTTATAGTTTCCTCTATAGAATTATGAATTATAATTATTGTAATCTTCACCAATTTACCTTACATTTTTCTTTGATGGACCACCATTATGAGTGACAATGGATTTTCCATTTTTTATTATTGATATCTTTCTAGTAATTCACCACTTAGGTTCATTTAACCTACTTCTAGATCAAACTATAGTATAATATTTAGTGTCCAAAATTTTAAAAACATTATAAAAATGATGTATATATTCATACACCACCTTGATTTCAATTTTTTATTAATTAGAACTGATGTGGAAAACATCTGGTATCTTGGAATTTAGATTAGATGCAATGAAGATCGTCAAATAATAATCCATATCCCCAATTATAGTATATTGTTCCAGTTTCTATTGAATAACTGTATAATATGTGAGATCATTGAGAATTTTCATATTCTAAAATACCCAACTAAAACCATGAATACCAACCCATTTTGGGGAAAATTATTTTTTTGGGTTAAGGGAATAAAATTTATATCCCATTCAAAGATCAACATAATACCAGGTTTAACATACATATTAACAATTTTCATGGATGAATTTTAGTCTTCTTTTCTCCCACGAATGATATGGATGAAATAGCTACAAATAAAGATAAATTTAAATTTTTTATTTCCCAAGAAAAGAAAAATTACAGATTTATGTTCTATATATGATCATGTCTTATACCCATTGGAATATGTGATGTGCCCTATGACAGGAAAAATAAACATATCAAGATTTTGTTAAATATATTCGAAGTTCACATCAACTAATAATCCATAATTAACCATTATTTGAACATTATAAGTTTATGAAGGGAATACATAGAGGGATTTGGTCAATTATGTGACTCCATAAGGGACAATCCATTTATTTTTTGAATAAATTCATTATTAAAAACAACTTTATGATGTCGGTTCCCCTAGAAGTATTATTCCCTTCTAATTATTCAAACTAAAAATCATTTAATTATCTCTCCCATTATGATAAGCTATTTTTTTTACCCATATCCCTCTATGCGAATTGGCATAGGCTCGAAACCTAAAATACTCATACTCTACATTTACCATGAAAATAGGGATTCAATGATATTTCCGTACACTTTATGTCTACTCTAGGTTGGTTTAGGGAGCCCCGTTGGGATTCAATCATAATCTATTAACATATATTCATGTATTAACTAATTTTCGATACCTTATAAATATCTAATTCAGAAACACCTTATAAATTAAAAAATATATCCAAAAACCTTTCATATTTATTTATATACAGTTTTAAAGTATCAAAATTCAACTCATTCTATAATTTATATAAAAATGTTTTTTTTCGATAGTCATCTTTTGAATATCTTAGATGGATGAAAACCTATTAATTATTAGATATCGAGGGGTTATATCAATTTTATTTTATGATTGATATCATTATCATCTCTGATGATGGACCAATATTATTTGATGGTACACATTGATTTTAGATCCTGATTTGATGTTATATTTTTTTCTAAAAACATGTTGAATGATAACCATAAAATATGACATGTGAGTTATATGCTTTGGAATATAATTTTTTTAGACTTGTTCTAGGTCTCATTTTTCAATTTCCCTATGTCATAATCCATGTCCCAAAAATCCATGGAAAAAACTTATATCCTTTTTCACACACACAATATAACATTTAATATTATTGAACATAATTTATTTCTCCACATCATTTAAAAAATATAATTTCATGTTAATCTCAGAGAAAAATAATTTTTTCTGTAAGAATATAAAAATAATATATGGTAAAATTAGAAGTAATTATATCACCTAAACCAAGATCTCTATGATTGATAATCAAACAGTACCTAAACATGAAATGGAAAAAGAGTAAATACGTGTACCTTATAATGTTACTACCATAGATTAATTATTTATAAATTCATGGTGAATTTCACAGTATTGGGAGATATAATTAATCCCAACACCATAGGTATACATGGCCCAATGAATTAATATAAATTCATTTTTCATTACTCTTATCATCATGACATATTATCACCAAATATTTATAATGTGTAAGAAGAATGAGGGAATTAATTTTTAAAGAATTTTTCCATCAACTAATTGGAATGTTAGATCCCCGCTTCACATGTATTTAGGCTTTATAAAATAATTTAGGATACTTTATGAGTGAACATTCATTTACACTTGAAAAATAAAACATAGGGGTTTGTGATGTCCAATTCAACCTTCACTTGAAAGAATCAATCTCTGTATCATTAATTTTTATATAGTATATCATTAATGATAGGAAATGTGGAATAATCATTTTAATGTTAAAACATAACATTCAATATCCCAAACAAAAATATACATTTGATTAGTTTAGGATATGGATTGTTGTAAACTATAAATTAAATGCAACTCCAACCCTATGACATGCTCCGCCATATTTAATGGATGAAAAAGGTAGTGTCGAGAAATAAAATTCCATGAATTTTGATATAAATTAATATGAAAATATAATATGTCCAATTTTATAATATGAAAATAAATTAATTATGGAATATCTTCTTCAATATACCACTTTTAAGAAAGCCTAAAAATCATATGTTCCATTTCATATATATCATTTTGTATAAAATAACATCAGAAATACAATGAAATGATAATTTATATTTCATCAATAAATGTATTTTAAATATTTCAAAAATATCTTCTTTTTTCACATGATATGAAATACCTTGTGAGTACCATTCTAATAATATTTTTTCATAACTTAATAATATTTGAAATTATTTTATTCGATTCAAAGTCAATACCCATTCAATCACTATAAAAGTGACACATATTGACCTTGTAACATTGAAATAAATTTATAGTATCAAGATCAACAAAAATTTCATAAACCAAACCTCTATAAAAGTCTCATTCCAACTAAATCAGTGAATGTATATTTTTCTTATCATTAACTTACACATGTATCTCTATACCTATGTCCACAAATGACATCACTTGATAACATTGATTATAATTTATTACGTTGGTCAAATACATTGAGTGACCACGAGACACAAAATATGTCAATCCCATATATCCAATCATTAATTTCTCACATCTCATAGTATTTGATGACCATATCGATGAAAACATCACATTATATTCCCAATTATAAATTATCACACCACATTTCAATCATCCAAATAGATAAACATATCATTTGTATAATATTTTTAGGATCCCGAAATCATTATTTGATATTCTAATGTATTCAAGAATATCATATGTCATTTTCCATTATTATACTGAATACATTTCATCACCGCTTAGTAGTATTGACCTATATGATAATATACAGTTTTCCCATATCTTTATATGAACTAGGAAAGAGTATAATTCTAGGTACTTTTTCACAGTATTTCAGACCATTGATGTTTGTAATGCCGAAGTAATTTAATAATAAATGTATGTTTTTATTTTTCATATTCGACTGTTTGTAAGTACTTATTTCTTTATTTTTTGTTCTATTCCTATTAGTATATATAAATTTATTCATAATGATTGTGTAGTTCTACATGGTGATGTTGTCGTTGAAGGAATGCGATATTTTAATCTGAACCATTTTGTAATGACCTTCAACAATGAGATATGTGAATATATTAATTAATTTGATTTTTAGGTATTTTGAGGGTTTTTTATGATAACCATGGTTTGGATAAAAATTATGAGATTATAGAAAATTGAATATTTGTTTTTATATTAGGATTGAGGTTTTATAGGTGGTTCTTTAGGATACCAAAACCCAAACCATCATATCGACTTCTAAAACCAATAAATTTTCAGAAATATTTGGTACAATGTGAGATGACTAATGAAAAAAAAGTCATATATTTAATTAATTTAAACATTACATCTCTCAATAATAATACGGTAAAATGGTCCATAATTTTAGTATCTTTGTGTATTGGTTTCATAAATATCATATTGTAAACAATTAAAAATATTTTAACCAAAATTGATACTCTAATATAAATCTCTTATGTTATACTCATATTCATAACCAAGGGAATGGAAACATAACAAATGGGTGCTCGAAAATTCTCATTATGGATAAACATAATAGATAATAATTGATGATCTTAATTTTTTATGGGATAAGCATGTTAGTATGAAAGTATTGTTATGTCTTATGAACACATCATGGGAAAATGAAACCCAAATAAACATATATCATTTATAATTATATGTTCATAAGAATAAGATAAAATATAATAAATGAGTCATAATAGCATGAAAATTTTGAAAAATAAATGATTCTGCAATAAACATAACAATAATGATAATAACATTTTTTCTCATTAATTTATGTCCATATCTTCTATAACATATTGGATGAAGAATTCATGTTCCTACCTCCCATAACATAGTGGGTCTGGATTTAGAATCCAATTTTTCCATAATATAGTTGGTAATTTACTCATTTCTTTGTCTCGCATAATAGATGGTTTTTAATTCATATTCATTTCTCGAATACAATACATGTTCATGAATTCATATTACAAACTCGCATACTGTACTGGGTCAGGAATTCAAATCCCTTTCTTCCCGAATATAGTTGGTTAGGAATTTACACACCATTCCAGAATATTGATCTCATGTTATATCAAATCTATAAAAATAACTTGGTTGGATATTTAGGGACCAACATTCAATTAATGATAAATTATACATATATGTTCCTAGTTAACATGATAAAAATGATATTTCAAACCTCATTTAATTAACCATCAGAAATATTTTTTTTCATGATATCGTCAATGGAACATTACTTAATCCATACAAAGAATGAATGGGTAATGAATACTAGTATGATGTCAATAGTGTAACAGATACAAATTCAGGTGATGATGATATAGATATAAAATACCCTGTATATGTTTATTGAATCATTCACTTCAAAACTTTTGAAAAATATTTATTTTTAAAATAAGTAATGAATGAAAATTTTCCTTCAAAAAGATTTAGTTTTAGATACATAATATTATTTAAAAATTAAACTTTTAAACCACAATATAATTTATATATAAATAAAAATATATAAAAATTTATTCTTTTAAAAACATATTTTATAATACATAAAAACATTTACATGTTTCTCAAAAAAAATATGACATTATAATATATTATGAAAGAATTATTTTTAATTCAAAATTTCAAGTTTAAAAATGATAAATGTATCATTTATATTATGAAAAATGATAAATAATAATCATTTGGGAAACCACTTTTAAAAAAAGAAATGGAATCTCTGTTATGAATAATTCTCAGAACCATGAATTAATGCATTCACATCGAAAAATATAGAAATATATTTATTAATTGAAATAATACATATAGAAAATAATTTAAAAATTTCCTCTAACATTTTTATAATATGAATATATATATTCTAATGACCATAATAAATTATTGAATCATGGATAATGAAATCCATAAAATCATTGAGTACATTGAGCATTAATACTCCAAACCTTAATAAAGAGGAGGGTTGGTTTCACATTAAATATTCACATCTGGTAAATTATTTTCCAATGAAAATGAAACTAAAAGAGGATATATAAAAATATTAAAAATAGTAGACGATATGGAATTGGATAGTGTTTTTGTGATAAAAAATTCATATGAATTATATAATTATTTCATCATTAAAAATAAATATTTAATTAAACATGAGATTTGCAATGAAATCCCTAGGAATTCAGTTACCCTTGAAACAAATTATCATGAATGATATTACATGAGATGTATCTATAATTCCAAGTATACCCATTGAAATTATTTTAAAAAGGAATCCATTGGAATTATTTAGAAAAACATAAGTGGGGGATATTTTATATGTATCAAAGAATAAAAAATGGGATAGGATACCCCTTTCCTTAATTCTTAACTTCCACCATTGGTATTTAAACTACTATATAATAAATAAAATTATTTAATGAACTATTTTTAGAACCTAATAGATATATATATATAACAAAATTTTAATATTTTTTAAACAATTTCTTATATATTTAGATGGTATTGGTCGTTTATTATCATGATCATATTTTGTAATTATCATTGTTTATCACATGTTGGATTATGGAAACATAACATGCCAATATTGTTTTCTATGTTCACCATTAAAAATTAGAAAATATAATTACATAATTGTTTTAATTATTTATATATCCCCAAATTCATTTGATGGGAACTGTGAACATGGTTTGAGATAATGAAATCCATGAGAAGCTTGTTTCAGGTAATTTAGTAATATCACCACAATATTTTCAAAGTATCATTATTTTATTTTAATTAATAATTATCTATATTAATGAAATATAATACTCATTAAAATATATTTATATACTATAAAAATAATTTAAAAATATCCATTTAGGTTAGTGTTGAAAAATACAACATGTTTTCCCATAAAGGTTGTAGTTAGTAGAAACATAGAGACACCATTTTCATTTTTTCATAATGAAAAAACTAAGTAAATTCTTAATATTATTTTATTAATAATAATGTTTAAAATATAATTTTTATTCCCTAAAAATAAATCTTAACCATACATGTAATATGTGAAGGAATGTGAAAAATGTAGTCGCATGGAGGGGTAGTCCGCATATACATATGGATTTTATTTGCATTAATATAATGTAAATGGTTAAAGGTGTATAATAATTGTTACTTAAACATTATATTTTTAATAATTAAAATATTAATGATTTAATTATGTTATAATTGGGAAACAATATATGTAAGTGAGTGATATAAAATTGAATAAGTAAGGGATTCATTAGTACTCATGTTGAAAAGGTGATCATTCACTTAAATGTCTTCATGAAAATGGAAGAGTTATGCCATTTTTTCAGGGGTTTATATCCATGATGGGGATTCTATGGGAACATAATTTTTTTTTTTTTTTAGTTGAATTTAAATTTTTGGAGAATCCGTGAATGGGCGATTGAAGTTATCTTTAATAAGTAGATGGAATGGAAATTATATAAATATAAGTTTTTACTTTAAAGTGATTCCTTTTGTCTCAAGGAATGTGGACTCCAAAGTGGAATATATTGGTGAGAGGATATGTTTTGGTAAGTAAAAAAATTAAAATTTTCATTTTATAAAATTATTTAAAATTATTTTTGTCTTATACACATAGTGGAACCCTTTTTACCTAAATGTACCTTTTTCATGTTAACAATATTTCTTACCAAGGTAATTAATTTTTTGGATTAAAAATTAAGATACCAAAATTAAATAATTTAACAATTATGATTTAAAATAATTAAATTAATTTATAAAATAAAACTAAAATATTTAATAAGACTTATGTTCAATATTATTTTATGTGAGATGTAAATACCCCTTTTCAGAAAAGTGTATTTTAATGCAGAATATTTATTCTTTGAAAAAAAATTGAATGTTTTTTATTTTGATGGCAGTAATTGGTTAATTTTTAACCAAAAAAATTATGTATATTTAAAAACTAAAAAAATATTATTAACTTTGTGAAAACATACATATAATAATAAATTAAAATCATATTTTTATTCAGAAAAGATACTTAATTTCCAAATTATAAAAAAGGATATTTCTATATTGAAGGAATTATTTTTGAATGTACTGTTTTACTACATTAATACATTTTTTTATGAAAAATGTATTACGAATATTTAATTTAGTATTTTAGCTATAAATGTTTTTTAACAAAATTGTGTTATTAAATATTAATTTTTTCATAAATAAGCTAAAAATTTAAAAATTAATAAAAATTTAAAAATATTTATTTTTCTAGTTTTTTATATTGAATCCATAAATTAAGTATATGTTTTGAAGTCACATTCTAAACATTAATAATTTTAATTTCAAGAAAATCATAAAATATGATATAATGATTTAGATTTATATTTAATCTGTAACACCCCATGCTTCCACAGTATGTTTTCCTTTGAATAATACAAAAGCTTGTGTTGTACGCTCTTTCAAGTTCAAACACACCACAACCAATCAAACTAGCCATTATGAATAGTAATACCATCATTTTGAAATTTTGTAAATTTTATCATTCAAATTGTACTTCATTTTTTGATTCATAATATCAAAATTATCTTAGGGTGATTTTTTTGGTATTTTTCTGAAAACATTCAATTTTTGATGAATAGTAAAAAACACTGTGCTATTGGTTAAAACCGACACTGTATTTAAATAATTAGATTTTTTATTTTAATTTATTTTAGGTCAAAATAGATACATAATACCTATATATGTTCAATGTAATTAAATGGTATCATTTTATAATAAGTTTAGATATATAAGATTTTGTCGATCTCTATACCGTCTTTTACCAACCTCCTAGGAGCATTTGTAAATTCACATAAAACATAATTTTACCTCTTCTGTGAGTTTAATTTCAAAAATCTATGAAACACGGTTGATATCAGTAAGTAAAATGTTGTCCAATAAGATGAAAATAATTTTGGTTCAATATTACCTTTTAACTTTTAATTACCACGGTTAAAAGTAAATAGGGTAATTAAGGGTAAAATGTTATTATTATTACCCTAAATCATGTCCTAATTCTATTGGATAAGTGTAATTAGACCAGAAACAACCTTAGGAATAAACTATGATACTTTAGGTCCACTTGTATTACATTAGGACATTTATTATTAATTTATTTAATGAATAGTTAAAAGAGTTAAATTCAATTTTTAATAACTAATCCATTTTTAATATAGGGTTATACATAATATAAATTAGAATATATATATTCATTAGAAAGATAAAATGATTTAATACATAATGGTATTTTATTTATACTTTATAGACATTAAATAATTAAATTTATTTATGAAACAATGATGCTGCAGTAATTACCTTATAAATGAAAGATTAAAATAATTGATATTATAAATATCCAAATAAATCTAATTTCCGGCTTTTAATGAATTACACTAATTTGTAGATTAATATGACATTTTAGGGTTGAATAGATTACTTATTTTCGAAGTAATAATGGATATATGAATTTAACAAAAATAAAATACCAAATAGTGTCAAAATTAACATAAAAGAGTTTTTAAAACCAATATTATATTAATAATTGATATTATATTTATAAAAATCTATGGTTTAGCCAAAGGGCTAAAATAATATTATATATGTCATTAATGAACCACTTGAGGTTCTCGTAGAATTTTATAGTAATTTTATTAACCATATAATATCAAAATATAAAGAGATTGTAAATTTCAAACTATTATACTAAGAGTTAAATCTAAAAGATAAGGTTAATGTGATGACATAAACCTTTATAAAATCTATTGGATGAGAGGTTTTAGACCCAAACCCACCTTATCCTTTAATGAATTCATTTTTGATCCATTATAAACCGAATATTATTTTATTATAAAATAATACATCAAGCTTTTCATAAAGTGACCCTCACCTCTCTAATAAAAGGGCACTTCCCCTTCTCTCAAGTTCACACCTTCAAATCCATCTTTATCAGCCATAAACTGCACAAATATCCTCTCAAATATCCTCCATTAATCATAGAGGACGTAATTTAGTCATAAAACCAACCTATGAATCCCTTTTGATCAAATAAAAAAAAAGTACCCAAAGAAGAGGTAAATATTTCATCACCTCTTTCAAATTATTTTCTTCTTCCACTTAAAATTTTAAATTTGTTTCCATTCTAAAATAATAAATCATGTATCTTATATATACCATTATTTTATTATAAAAATGTTACAACCATATTCATTATTCTATCCATCCTATAAATGAAAAAATCACCATATGTGCGTACCAACGGATTACCGTCTCCACGTCGTGGTGTAGTTTGTTATTCAAACACTTCATCATTTGTATGGGTATAATAATGAGTATAAATGTTTTAAATAATAAATATTACATGATAATTATTATTTATATATGATATAGCATCCAATTATATACAATTTTAATATCAAAATAATGATATTGTCACTTGTGTGTGCGTACGGATTACCGTCTCAACGAACGCGATGAGATTCATTCCCCATCATAATCATTCAAGAATAATTTTCATTTAATGATTAAAAATGATGATTATGAACATAATATCATTCTGTATATGAATCAAATACATCCTATCAATAACAAATATTGATTACTTAACCATGTTTATAAAGGAATACGAATCAGTTAACACCCTAAATGATGATACTTCTAAAATATCGTCAACAAAGCATTATTAGAAGATAATATATGATATCATATTAATTTATATGGTTTTTTTATTATTTAATAACAATTATTTCACCATTTTACAGGAGGTTAACATACCCTAGACCAAGTAAATGTACATGGTAGTGGTTAATTTCACAATCTCTTGATTATCTGAGGTTATTTTTACGTAAGTATCTACGGGGACCTCTTTATCATCCACATATCTGTTTTCTTAAAAATGTAATTAAAAACATATTTAATAGTTACTATATAATGGGTTAAATTCATTTATAACGTTATTTGACTATATATGTTTTTAAAGGAATCATTCTGTCATTTTCCAAACAAGAAACTTTATGACCTTTTTGACAAAATTAAGGTTAGAATGTCCTTTTTAAACATATACAACGGGTGTGGATATTTTCTCCCGTTATATCATTCTCATAACTTCCCATACAATCTTATAAGAATATTTTTCACAATAAATTTTTTCTTTTATATTTATATGACTTATAAATTATTTCAAAATAGAAATAGATATTTCTCAAAAAAAGTTTTGATTTCATCTATGTCAATATCCTTTAATGAACATTAAGCTAGTTTGAAGTTGACTTAATATGATAAAAAAACTTCCATATTTTATTCATGTTTATATGATATATTTGAATATGGATGTATTATTTTCACAACATTCATGGTTTATGGATAAAGTATTGACATTTCAAATGCAAGTTTTAATATGAATGTTTATGTAAGGTTTAAACCTTTTTATATGAGAAATGCATTAGACATAGTGTGTGATGTGTGGAGCCCTCTATAGATCATCGATGCATCAGTAGGTCTCATGAGACAAACTTTTGTCTTGGTATAAGGCCTTGGAAAAAAAATTATTTGTTGACTTGGAACGAGGCCTTGAATCTGTGGTTATGAAGTCCGGAATTTTTCATTCCATCTTTAATAAAGTGGCTGTTGATAATGGATGTGATTATTCAACTAGTAGAATATCCATTTGAATACTTAAATGACATTATTATATTTTACCTTTTCCATATTATGTTGATGTTTATGTTTAAAAGGATTTTTTTAGTCTTATACATTTCTTCAATGTTTATGCTTATTTATAAAAATTTCCGCTATATTGTTATCCTTTTTGAGCATATAAGGTCACCCCTTTCTATGATTTATTTTTCCCAGGATGTGAAGAAGTATTTTATGGTTGACATGCAGAGATATGCTAAGGATATAAGTGTGTTCAAAATGGGAATAAATGATGTTGATGTTTTTATTTCATGATGTATTGTAATACTTATGAATGTATCTTGTACTTACAAGGCTACTAAACTGATCGGTCTTTGGGGACATAATTCTTTGTATCATGCCAATGTTATGCAATAATTGACTGACTCAGAGTAACTGGGGTCGGGGCATTACAGTTTTTATCATAAGAGGTTGACTACAATTCTTGGAAGTTATATTTAGAAAAACTCTGATTAGAGAACAATACCCTTAGATAAACTTTGCGGATTAGTATAAAATAACTTCCTATAGTTTTGGTACTGTAGAGATTTTGTTAGTTTTTCAATAAATACACCCCTGTAAAGATATGAATAGGTAGAGGTGGCTCTAGCACATATGTACCTAGGGGTAAAACCCAAACACACTGGTTTGAGCTAGAATCGAATTTGAATAGGTGCATGACAATGTTACTTTCTGCACTCTTGGTTACGTCACTCCTAGGAGATATGCTTAAGATAATTCTGATTTTCATTACGAACTATTACGAAGGTTTTACGATTATATACATCCTCAAAAAAAAACAACTTTATGATTATGTATTATATCCATAATGTTTTCAATTTATGTCATGTTTTTTACAAGCTAGGAATTATGTATTGCGATTCAACAACTAATCTAGTGTATTCCATTGTTTATAAATGGTGCATAGTGGAAGGAATGGAACTGTATCAATGCACGTAATCCATTTAGGGATTTCACACCTACTCAAGATAATTATAGTTGAACTGGTGAAGAAACTGGTTCTAACCATCTTATCACAACAATGGGACAGCTCACTCAGGTTATGAATAATAACCTTACCCGTATGGAGCACCTTGATCCACAACATGGAGGATCAATGTTATACCGCTTCATGAGGAAACAACCACAATAATTCAATGGGATTACAAATCCCTTAGTAGTTCAGAAATGAATAAATTCCTTAGAGAAAATATTTTATTCTTTGAGGAGTAGTGAAAGGGAAAAAGTTGTCATGGTAGTTTATCGGCTCATGGGAGATGCAGATCAATGGTGGTCATTGATTAAAAACCCAAAGGAAGATGATGAAGTATAAAATATTTAATGGAGGTATTTTAAAGATATTTTCTTATAAAAATACTTTCCTCGTTACCATTTCTTTTATTTGTTATAACAATTTATTCGTCGGGCATTAGTCTCTCAATCCTTTTCATCGTACGAAGATATTGTCTCATGTGCAATCAAGATCGGAAAGGAATTCTCTATGTCTTATGAATTTAAAAGAAAAGAAAGTGAAGAAGAGATCTATAGAACACTCTAGAAATTTAAATAATTGTAAGAATGAAAAAGTTGAATATCCATCCTGCAATAAATGTGGGAACAAACATCTCAGTTATGACCTGAAGGGAATGGGAGTCTGTTTTAAGTGTGGTGAAAGAATCCACCAAGATTGTGATTGCAAGGGGAAGAAAGAGGCTTTCAATGTTGAATGCTGCAATTTTATAGAAAATGGGCATTATGAAAATTAATTTCCTAAATGACAAGGGATATTACCTTAGAAAATGTCATGGGAGAAAATCCAAGCATATTTGATCACTACTGCTGAGGTTGAATCTCCAAAAGACATTGTGGTAGGTAAATTAATGGTTTCCTAAAGTTTATCAATTGCTTTTTTTGATTCTGGATCATCACATTGTTTCATATCTTCCCAGTTTTCTAAGTAAATCATGTATTTTTAATTAGACTTAAAAAGGGAGTTGTTAGTCAAAACACCTAAGTGAAGTATTATCAAAACAAAGTTTTGGGAATCACTTCCCATTAGATCATATATATGGTCTTTATCAGCTAATCTCATCATCATAACCATGATTGAATTTGATATAATCCTCGTAATGGATTGGTTTTTGGACTATGATGAGAGAATTTACTATAAGAAGAAGGAGGTTACAATTATTTATTATGATAAAGAGTACCTTATCTTTAGAGTAGAAACATCACCATCTAATTCTTTCCTAGATCCAACCTCAGTCACTCAACTAAGTTCAATTGTTACGGAGGAATACAATAAAATAAATGTGGGTGAGGAATGAAATGTTCAAATAGACAATGTAACTATTATACAAGAATATGTTGATGTGTTTCTAGAAAATTTATCAGGACATCCACTAGAACGAGAAATTGAGTTTTCCATTGATTTAATTCCTTGTTGAAGGTCCATATCAAAGACCCCTTATAGATTGGAAACTATGGAATTATTGGAACTAAAGAAACAACTTGAGAAATTGTGTAATAAGGGGTTTATTCTCCCTAGTGTTTCTCCATGGGGATCCCCTGGCCTTTTTGTTAAGATGAATGACAATTCTACGTGGTTGTTCATTGAATACTGGGATATCATTGCTATAACAATAAAGAACAATTATCCCCAAACATTCATTGATGATTTATTCGACCAACTTCAAGGAGCTCAATATTTTTCAATGATTTAACTTTGATATGGATATAATAAATTGTGTGTGAAGAAGGAAGACATTCTGAAAATAGCATTTTGAACCAGGTAAAAGATTTACTAGTTTACATTAATTCCTTTTGGATTGACTAATGCACCATCTGTCTTCATGGATCTAATGAATAGAGTTTCAAGGAATATCTAGAGGACTTTATAGTTGTATTTATTGATGATATCTTGGTATACTCTAAAAGCTACGAAGACCATGAAAATCACTATCACATTATTCTAAAGACTCTTAGAAGAAATGAATTATATGGGAAGTTTAGCAAGTGTAAATTATGGATTCAAGATATTTATTTTCTTGGCCATATTATCTCTAAGGATCGAATATCAGTTGATCCTTCAAAGAAAAAAGAAAAACAAGAATTTCCAGCACCGACGATTATAACTTAGGTAGGCAGTTTTATTGGTTCTTCAAGTGATTATCATCATTTTTTCCAAAAAAAATCCCAGTTGGCTAACCCATTAAACAAGATAAGATGTAAGGGGGTTAAATTTTTTTGGAAAAAAGTGTGTGAATAATGTTTTGAAGAATTGATGAGATGATTATCCAATGCTCCTATCTTTACTCTACCCTCGAGGAAGGATGGAATTGTTATTTATAGTGATGCTTCAAAGAAAGGATATGGTTGTGTCCTTATGAATAATGATAGAGTTATTGCCTATGCATCACGACAGCTAAAAATTCATGATAAAAACTATCCTACTCATGATCATGTGTTAGAAGCTATAATCTTTTCTTTGACTATATGGAGACATTATCTCTATGGTGAAAATGTGAGATATATAATGATCACAAGAGTTTGAAGTATATTTTCTCACAGAAAGACTTCAACATGAGGTAAAGGAGATGTCTTGAAATACTCAAGGATTATGATTTCACAATACACTATCACTTAGGGAAGGAAAATAAGGTGGCAGTTTCTTTGAGTAGAATGGATCATGGACTTTTGAACAAGATGGGAGTTGAAAGGGATCCTAATTTCTTGGATCTAGTGAAAATAGATATGGGAATAATCATAGAAGGTGAATAATCAATACTTTTTCAAATGGTTTCTAAACCATCTTTACTAGAAAGGATAAAATGTTCTTAGGTTGATGATGTGGATTTCCAAAAGAAAATTAATGATGTGAATGATGGGAGATTGTTCGACATCATATATGAAGACAAGATTTAGAAATTTCAGAAGAGATGTTGAGTTCCTGATATACCTGATCTAAAAATAGAATTATTAGATGATGCTCATAGATCCAATTTCTAAATACACCTTGGAAGCACTAAAATTTATAGATATTTGAAGGAACCTTTTGGGTGCGACAACATGAAGAGGGAGATAACTGATTTTTTATTAAGATATATGGTTTTTCTATAAGTGAAATATGGAAGGCAACAGCATGGAGGAGTCATGGATCCTCTTCCCATAACTAAGTGGAAATGGGATAATATTATGATGGACTTTTTCATGGGGAAACCAAATACTTCTAGAAGTAATGATGCAATATGGGTCATTGTTTATCGTCTTACCAAGTCAGTACATTTTCATTCTATAAGAGAATATTTACCACTTGAACATATGGAAAGATTATATATTAATGAATTTTTATGACTTCATGGAGTACCCCTATCGATTGTTTCTAATTCAAATCCCCATTTTACATCATGATTTTAAGAAAGTCTTCAGAAGGCCCTGAATACTGAACTTCATTTGAGCACTGCCTACCACCCTCAAACTGATGGAAAATCAGAAAGGACTATTCAAACCTTAGAAGGCATGTTGAGATCTTTCTCATATGGCTTTCAAGGTATGTGGGATCAATATTTACCACAGGTAGAATTATCATATAACAATAGCTTACATTCAAGTATTCAGATGTCACCATATGAAGCGTTATATAGAAAGAGATGTCGCACACCACCTTTTTGGGATGATGTTGGCGAAATAAAACTTGTAGGAAACAAACTTGTTGATGAGACTATGGAAAAGGTTAAGGTTATCCAAAACCACATCGAAGTAGCCCAAAATAAGAAAAATCTATATGCCAAAAACCAAAGGAAGGATTTGGAATTTCATGTAGGAGACCATGTTTCCTTGAAGGTTTTTCAATGAAAGGTTTTTATACATTTCAATAAGAAGGGTAAAATAAGTCACATGTACATCAGACCATTCGAAATTCTAGAACAAATTGGGGTTTTAGCTTACCATTTGGAAATTTCATCAAGTCTCTCCAAAGTTCACGATGTCTTCCATGTATCACTGTTGAGAAAATAAATTATCACGACCCCCTCCCACCAAAGTTGCCCCTCCTGAGCTGGAAATGGTGAAAGGGAGATAATGACCCCCCGAGTCCCACGTCAAGTAGGCCCTGGGGTGGCGACTAGCACCAAGGGTATGAGTTTTCACAAATATGGGAGGAATTAACCTTTTTATAATTTAAGATCGGGAAATAGGACACGTCACCCACCAAAAGGAAAAGAACAAGTGTATAGAAATAAACCCAAACCAATCCCACATTCATGTTTAAATAGTTCTGAAATAAGGTATAAGTAAAAGAAATCTCAAAAGTACAATACCAAAAGAAACAAGAGTACAACAACTCCAACAACTCCAACTATCCCGACTAGTAGGGTCCCACACGACCCTGGTAGTCCTCTTGGAAACCTCAATGTAAACTTAGGGTGAGCATACACGTATACTCAGTAGGGAAACCTAAAGATATCATGCACAAGTGGGGAGACATCCTAATGTCCTGTGAGAACAATAGAAGAAACCTAGAAAGGTAATCTATCCTCCCATCCTCACCAGCCGCACTCACCAAAACACAATCACAATAGGTAGTAGTATATAAGAACAAGAGTATTGGGTACCCCGGACCATTTCACATTAGTTATCTACTCTTCCAAACGGCAAACACCCTGACGCTTCTACACTCATCCCGCCCGAAACACCTGGTCCTCAAGAACCACACATCTCGCCCACACACACCTGGGCCTCACAACCACGTATCCCTCCCACACACACCTAGGCATCACAACCACGTATCCCACCCGCACACACCTGGGCCTCATCCCGAAGATTCTTGGGAAATAGTAAAACCTGCCTGAAGAGTCTTGGGCTAAAATTAGCCCAATCGAAACCTACCTGAAGGGTCTTAGGTGTAAGGTTTCCTCAAGACATCAAAACCTAGGGAAGAAGGAGTAAGAAGGAGCTAGTAACTAAGGGGAAAACACCCGCTCCCATGAAATGGTAGTGTTTGGAACTAAGTGCTCAAAATGGGTGGGGTGTGATAAAACACAAAAGATAGAGATACATATATATACCAAACACTCAGCCCAACCTATGGCTTCTAATCAGAGAACTGAGAACGTGCCTCGCACTACTACTACGAAGCATGCATACAACAAACAACCCTAACCCCATTTAGGATTTCACGTTTCAGAAGAATTAGTTTATTTAATTCCTTAACTATTGGGAAACCTTCCACAACCATCCACATCAATCGTTCGTAAAGCATATCCCTGCAATCCACAAATCAAGTTAGGATAACACAAGCAGCACAACATGTCCCTTGTTATTAACCAACCAACCCATTCATTATTAAACTTGTTCCATTACCATGACCCACCATTCATTAACTCTCACACTTATTATTTATTATTCACAACCCAAGGTTCGTTCACATTCAAGCCCATCCCTGCAGCCCTACTAACAACCACCTTAACAACAAACACACCGAAACCTGTACATCATTATCCCTTTAATACCATTTATTGCATCCCTGTTGCCCATTTCCATCTTAGTATTCACACCAACCCACAACCAAGCCAACCGCAGCCCCGCTGCTCACCAGATCCACAACAACCCACAAAACACCCCCATCACATGCCACACATCCCAGCCAACACCCACATGTTCATTATTCCATTTTGTTCAACTAGGGTGATCACACAACGGTTCCAGATTTTAAATCTTCCAACATTATGTGATTAACCAAATTCGACATTAAACAATGATCCATTCACAAAAACGGTGTAGAATGATAGGGAAACATTTAATTGCGCAAGAAGAGGCCCCCAACGACCATGATTTTCAGTAGATAGAAGCCTATTTAGTTTACAACATAATCACATAATAAAAAAGCTAGAATAACAACACACACAAACTTCCCCATCCTCGTTCTTTAACCAGTTATTATCTTTATTTACTTGTTAAAATGTATCCCTAGAATACAATATGACACCCACCCCACAAGATGCACAATATAGAGAGACGAAGGTGAGATCCCTACCTCAACAGGTTCTGATCACAACGCTCCCTCAGATCAACTTTAGAAGTCATCCGTCGGTGTCCGTCACTTCTGTCGAGTCCCGTAAAAACCTCCTTAGGTGGAAGTTAGAATGAAAAGGCCAAAGTAAAGACAACGAATCAAATATCAGAAGTTCCTCCTTGTCGTTACGATCCCGTGTCCGCTGACGGATCGTAAATCGGAGCTCGTACGAAGAAGTTATGGAAGAAAATGAGCCTTCGAGTCCCTTGGGAGAGCTCTGCTCAGAGGAATGGGGATGAGAGGGGTGAGTTGAAAAGGATGAGGGGACCCCTCCTTTTATAGGTGAGAAAAAAAATTACACAGCGTGTAATTTATGGTACACGGCGTGTACTCCGCCATTTCACATAGTCACCACGCAGCTTCCAACATGGCCTTTAATGTGACACGCAGCCGTTGACTGGTCAACACATAGTTTGAGGGTAACGCTTACGCGGGGAGGGACTACACGGCGTGTAGTTTAGGATAAATGGCGTGTACTCATTTATTTCACACGGCAAGGACACGGCTCCAACACAGCACATGACTGTTGACTGGTCAACACACGGTTTGAGGGTAATGCTTATGTAGGGTGGGACTACATGGTGTGTAGTTTGGGGTATACGATGTGTACTCATACTACAGGGTGTGTAGTTTTAAAATTCTGAAAAGTGTGGGAAAGGTCCATTTTACCCTCCAGAACACTTCGTGACCTTCTTTTTGACAATGTAATTGGCTGGAGAGGTCTGGGCCATTACATCAGATATCTCTTAAAACATTTTCATCCCTGAGAATTAAAAATCCAACCCAGAGGAACCCAAAAAATACCAATTAGGGCCCTCGTTATAACAGGAACCCAACCAACAACCCTAATCATAGGTGTTTGGAGTTCCCTCTCCTATGTCGAGATATTATCCATTTTAGGCAGCACTGACTCACCTGCATGGGTTTAATCACATCCGCATTAATGCGTCTTGATTAAGTATTGGGCCTTCCCACTTCCATATATTAGGATTTTCCAACTAACACTGTCCCCAACACCGTACAACCCACACATTTCCCGAACAAATGGTTTGGGGTAAATTCCTTCTCCTATGTCAAGATATTATCCGCTTTAGGTGGCACTAACTCGCCCGCATGGGTTCAATCGCATCCGCATTAATGCGTCTCGATTAAGGGTCAGGTTTTTCCCTTTCCTCACACATCCGGACATGCTACACAGTTCCAGAGAACAAGGAAACAAAAGGTCTCACAAATGACAAGCCAAGCATTCCATATATCAAAGGTACAGAGTATAACATCAAAACAAAGCTCAAAAGAACAAAGTAAACACAGGTCAAAAAAACTCGGGGTACTGAGCATGCATTTGGGCCTCCCGCTTCCACGTTCTTCCTCAAGGCCGCCATGCTTCCACAACACACGAACCAAGGGAATGGTTCATACACGAAGGACCTTCTCTATACTATCCTCAATTATGACTAGTCGTTCCTTGAAGGTTGTGTAGTCTCCCATATCTAACTCTCCCTATTCGATAACGTGAGATTCAGCGTGTAAGTATCGACGTAGCTGGCTGACTTGGAAGACGTCATGAACCTTCTCCAACTGAGGTGGAATGGCTAGCTAATATGCCACCTCGCCGACTCGCCTCAGTACCTCAAATGGTCCGATGAACCTAGGTGAGAGCTTTCACCCCTTCCCAAACCTTTGATGCCCCCGTCAAGGGGAAACCTTCAAGAACACATGATCTCCCACCTCGAACTCTATGGCCATCCTTTGACGATTAGCATAAGACTTCTGTCAGTCCTGATCCGCTTTCATCTTCTCACGTACAAGCTGGACTTTCTCTATAGTGCTCTGGACTACCTTTGGCCCAAGAGAACTTGTCTAACCAACCTATACACAAAAAATGGGTGAACGACATGGTCTTCCATACAAAGCCTAAAATAGTGCCATGCCAATAGTAGAGTGGAATCTGTTGTTGTAGAAAACTCTACTAAAGGAAAGTGTCGTACCCATGACCCTCCGAAATATAGAACGCATGTTTGCAGCATGTCCTCCAACGTCTGGATAGTCCGCTCTGTCTACCCATCGTTCTGGGGGTGGAAATCAGTGTTATGGCATAGCTGGGTGCCAAAAGCATGATATAACCCCCTCTAGACTTGTGAGGTAAACCATGTATCCTGATCTGAGATGATAGTCTTCAGAACTCCATGAAACCGCACCACCTCGTCTACGTACCTCTGTGATAAGGTACTCACCGGGCCCGACTCTTTATTTTCTAAGAAGTGAGCTGATTTCATCAGTCGATCCACCACCACCCAGATAGCATCATAACCTCCCTGAGGACTAGGTAGACCTATGAAAAAGTCCATCAAAATTTCGTCCCACTTCCACTCAGGGACATCTAATGGATGTAACAAACCACTGGTAACGCGGTGTTCATATTTTACTTGCAGACACACAAGGCACTTAGCCACAAACTCCACCACTGCTTGTTTCACTCCGGGCCACCAAAACAATTCCCTCAGGCCTTGGTACATTTTTGAAACTCCTAGATATACTACCAAGGCTGAGCTATGGGACTAACGGAGAACTCCCTCACGCATTGCCTCCAAAACAAAAAACCTTCCATGGAAAATCATCAAATGCTGACTGCCCTCTGACCATCCTTCTGGAGTATTCCCCTGATCGATAAGATCTCGCATCACTTCTTCCTTAGAGTCCCCCCACTGAGACTCTTCCACTTGCTGCAACAAGGAGGACTGCACTGTCATCTGAAAAAATAGCCTCTAACACCTTCTACCCTTGCATCCAAGTGCAAGGCGGCCAACTCTCCCATCACTTTCCAAGCATCAGAGGATTCCCAAACCACTTCCTTATGTGACTTCCTGCTCAGGTCATCAGCCACAACGTTTCCCTTACCCCTAGTGTAAGAGATCTAGAAATCAAAGTCTTGGAGGAACTTGACCCATCTCTGCTGCCGTATGATCAGGTCACGCTGAGAGAAGATAACACAGGCTCTTGTGATCTAAGAAGACCAAAAAGCTCTCCCATAGAGGTAATGTCACCGCAACTTCAGTGCGAACACTACTACTACAAGCTCTAGGTCATGGGTGGCATAGCTACGCTCGTGAGGGCGTAACTGCCTAGACCAATAATAGATCACCCCCTTCTTCTGCATCAGCACTCACCCCAGACCAAGGCCAGAAGCATCACAAAACACCACATAAAACAACCCTTCCTCTTCAAACCTGAGAACTAGAGCACTGACCATCTTCTCCATCATGTAGTTGAAAGCATTTTGGCACTCCTTGCTCTGTAGGAAGACCTAGTTCTTCCTAGTCAAAGCTTTCAATGGATCAGCAACTCGAGAAAAGTCCTAAATGAACCTCCGATAGTAACTTTCCAGCCCCAGGAAACTACGAACATCCGCCATGCTCTTGGGTGCCGCCCAAGAAAAAAAATCCTCCAACTTTGACGGGTCCACTGAAACTCCATGCTGAGACACCACATGCCCAAGGAAGTGTTCTTCTTGCATCAAGAACTTACACTTTGACAATTTCCCATAAAGCTAGTTGTGTCGAAGGACATCCAAGACTGCCCTAAGATGCTCAACGTGATCCTCCTCTGATCTTGAGTAGATCAGGATGTCATCGATAAACACAACGACGAACCGTTCCAGAAACTCTCGGAAGCCAAAGTTCATAAGTCCCATGAACACAGCCGGTGCATTCGTTACTCCAAAAGACATCACTACAAACTCGAAGTGCCCATAACTTCACTTGAAAGTCGTCTGCGAGATGTCACTATCCTTTACCCTCAGCTGATGATATCCAGATCGTAGATCAATATTGGAAAACCAACCTGCTCCCCTCAGTTGGTCGAAGAGATCATCTATCCTTGGAAGGGAGTAACGGTTCTTGACTGTTACCTGGTTCAACCTTCAGTAGTCTATGAACAACATGAGACCACCATTATCCTTCTTCACGAACAAAACTAGAGCACCCCATGGCGATACGATGGGTCGAACAAAACCCTTCTCCATCATATCGTCAATCTGAATCTGCAACTCCCGCAACTCCAAAGGTTCCATCTGATATGGGGTCATCGAAATCAGACAGGCATCAGGCTTTAAGTCTATCCCGAACTCAACGTCACGTCGGGGGTGGGGGGGGGGTAGAGTCAAAACCTCCTCAGGAAAAACATTGAGGAACTCCCCAACAAACTCCACGACAAACATCACCTATGTATCAGCTGGAACCACTGATAACCCGCCCAACAAGAAAAGGAGAGGCTCCACACGCCGGCGTCCCACCTGATAGCTCCTCTCACCAACAAATGATACATGTTTCCCATCCACGTCGGAGAACATGACCCTTCTTGGGAAGTAGTCGATAATGGAACTAACAGAAAACAACCAATCGATGGCTAGGATGACATCGTATGGCTGCATCTGTAACAGAAGAAGGTCCCCACTAGATCGATGTGGTCCCAATGTCAGCCCACACCCCAGAAAACACAAGATACGCTGGTCTGGCCTCCAACTGGCATACTCAGCACTAGTGGTATGTAAATTATCTCTACGTCTAGTCCTAGAGCATGGGCTAGACCAGGTGCAACAAAGGAGTGTGATCTCTTGAATCGAAAAAGGAATAAATGAACATGCTGAACAAACAAATCGTACCTCGCACCACTTATGGTCCTACCGGAGCTATCAAATCTGCTACGTGAAACTGTACACGCCCAGCTCCTCTGCCTCTCTAATGTCTTCCAACTCTCAGACCATGCCCTGGTCGAGGTCCCTAAGGAGCACCCTGAGGTCGGCATCCTCCCGTAATGTCTGCCATCAGAGTAGCATGGTCCTACTGCTGCAGGAAGGGCCTCACCGACAACCGGTGCTACTGAGGCGGGTGCTGAACCTTCCCACCTCCACTGTACTAAGCTCGGGTCGGTCACCAACTCAGAATGTGCCCAAAACCTCCACAAGAAAAATATTTCGGTCCTGGGCTCGTTAAAAATGGACAGGAACCAGAAGATCTGAACTAGAACTACTGGGGTGTGCTCCCCACTAGGCTGAACATGGAAGGTCCCGTCATAGGAGATCTGCTGCTGAATGCCTTCCCCTTCGACGAACCTGGATGGATCCCCTCTCATGGTGCACCTCCCTACTAATGCTTCCTCTAAACATCCTCTGCCTTCTTCTGTAATGCAAAGTCCGTCGTAAGGGTGAAGGGGGTGACAACATACTGGATCGAAGGGCGAAGTGCCTCCTCCAAACGTCTCACCCGAGACTCCTCATCCGTAAAGAGATCTGAAGCAAAGCATAGGAGATCCTTAAACTTGATCCCCAACTCTCATACTGACATACTCCCCTACTGGAGGGGGAGTAACTCCTGCCGCTTCTCCGCATTGATCTTGGAAGAAAGGAATTCCTATCAGAATTCCTTCTCAATGTCAGTCCACGGAACCTCTGCCTCTATCGTCTCTCCGAGGTAGACCATCCACCATTGTCGCACTGCACCTCTCAACTGACTGACTTCTAGGGGAACCCAGTACTCTCTTGGAGCATAGATCAGGGTAAAAGAGATCCCTAGCTCCTAAAGCCACCCCTCCGTCTTCGTATCCGAAGTACTACCCTCATACTTCATGAGGGTTTTTTGCTGGAAAGAACGGAGAGTCTTCTTCCACTGTCTATCTTCCTCCTCTCGGTCAATCCTCAACTGATCAACCACCTGAATCTATTGGGACTCGGTCATCTGATCCACCCGGGGATGACGTCTAGGTGCCATAGCTCTATGATAAAAAAAGATCACCTAATCCCAAGTAGTAAATAATTTTTTCTGGGTTTTTTTATCATTTTATTTCAATTTCATTCCCAGAACACCCAAATCAAGTAAAACACAATCATGATGACGGATGTACCATCCCTGGGGTCTCTACCATGCAATACATATAGTCTTACTTGGTTGTTCGGTAGGCTCAGAGTCCATGCATCAGATCATGGGGGGCCCTAAAACCTCGTGTCCTAGCCAGTCTTCCCTAGCCTATGTCACACACTAAGATTAACCAACACGGTTTCCCTACCATCCAATCCAATCCTCACCGTGCCTAACTCCAGAATCCATCATATCTCTCAACAATCACCTCTGATACCATTCTTTCACAACCCCCTCCCACCAATGATGCCCCTCCTGAGCTGGTAATGGTGAAAGGGAGAAATGACCCCCGAGTCCCGCCTCCAGTAGGCCCCGAGGTGGCGACTATCACCAGGGGTATGATTTTTCATAAATATGAGAGGCATTACCCTTTTTATTATTTAAAATTAGGAAATAGGATAATTCAACCACCAAAAGGTAAATAACAAGTGTATAGAAATAAACCCAAACTAATCCCACATGCATGTTTAAATAGATCTGAAATAAGGTACAAGTAAAAGAAAGATCAAAAGTACAATAACAAAAGAAACAAGAGTACAACAACTGCAGAAACTCCAACTTTCCTGACTGGTAGGGTCCTTCACGACCCTGGTAGTCCTCTTAGAAACCTAAAAGTAATCCTAGGGTGAGAATACAAGTATACTAAGTTGGTAAACCTAAAGCTCTCATGCACAAGTGGGGAGACATCCTAATGTCCCGTGAGAACAATAGAAGAAACCTAAAAAGGAAATATATCCACCCAACCTCACTAGCTGCACTCACCAAAACACAATCAAAACAGGTAGTAGTTTATAAGAACAAGATTATTGGGTACCCATCACCATTTACCATTAGTTAGCTGCTCTTCCTAATGGAGAATGCTCTGACGCTGCCACACACTTCTCGCCAACACAAACCTGGGCCTCAAGAACCACACATCTCACCCGCACACACCTGGGCCTCACAACCATGTATCCCACCCGCACACACCTGGGCCTCACAACCACGTATCCCGCCCGCACACACCTGGGCCTCATGCCGAAGATTCTTGGGAAACAGTAAAACATGCCCGAAGTGTCTTGGTCTAAAACCACCCGAATCGATACCTACCTGAAGGGTCTTAGGAGTAAGGTCACCTCAAGACATTACATCCTAGGGAAGAATGAGTAGGAAGGAGCTAGTAACTAAGGGGAAAACACCCTCTCTCATGAAATTGGAGTGTTCGACACCAAGTTCTCAACATGGGTGGGGTGCGATAAAACACAAAAGATATAGATACTTATATATACCAAACACTCAGCCCAACCTATGTCTTCTAATCATATAACTGAGCACGTGCCTTGGCACTGCTACTACGAAGCATGCATACAACAAACAACCCAAACACCATTTCGGTTTTCACGTTTCAGTAGAATTACATTATTTAATTCCTTAACTACTGGGAAACTTTCTACAACCAACCACATCAATCGTTCGTAAAGCATATCCCTGCCATCCACAACTCAAGTTAGGAGAACACAAGCAGCACAACATGACCCTTGTTATTAACTAACCAACCCATTTATTATTAAAATCATTCCATTACCATGACCCACCATTCATTAACTCTTCCAGTTTTTATTTATTATTCACAACACATAGTTCGTTCACATTCAAGCCCATCCCTGCAGCCCTACTTCCAACCACCATAACCACAAACTCACTGAAACTCGTACATCATTATCTCTTTAATACCATTTATCGCAGCCCCGCTGCCCATTTACAACTTAGTATTCATACCAACCCACAACCAAGCCAATCGCATCCCTGCTGCTCACATGATTCACAACAACCCACAAGACACCCCCATCACATGCCACGCATCCCAGCCAACACCCACATGTTCATTATTCCATTTTGTTCCACCTGGGTGATCACATAAGGGTTCCAGATTTTTAATCATCCAACTTTATGTGATTAACCAAATTCCACAATCAACAAAGATCCATTCACAAAAACGGTCTAGAATGATATGGAAACATTCAATTGTGCAAGAAAAAACTACCAACGACCGTTATTTTTAGTAGATAGAATCCTATTCAGTTTAGAACATAATCACATAATAAAATAAGATAGAATAACAATACACACAAACTTCACCATCCCCGTTCATTAACCAGTTATTATCTTTATTTACTGGTTAAATTGTATCCCTCAAAAACAAGAGGACCCCTACCCCGCAAGATGCACAATTTAGAGAGACGAAGGTGAGATCCCTACCTCAAAAGGTTCTGATCACAACCCTCCCTCAGATCAACTTTAGAAGTCATTCGTCGGTGTCCATCACTTCCGTCGAGTCCTGACAAAACCTCCTCAGGTGGAGGTTGGAAATGGAAAGCCCAGAGAAAATACAATGGATGCAAGCTCAGAAGTTCCGCCTTGTTGCCACGATCTCGTGGCTGCTGACGGATCGTAAATCAGTGCTCGGACGAAGAAGTTATGGAAGAAAAGGAGCCTTCAAGTCTCTTGGGAGAGCTCTTCTCAGAGGAATGGAGAGGAGAGGGGTGAGTTGAAAAGGAGGAGGGGACCCCTCCTTTTATAGGCGAGAAAAAAAAAGTACATGGCGTGTACATTATGGTACACGGCGTGTACTCAGCCATTTCACACGGTCACCATGCGGCTTCCAAGACGACCTTCAACAGGGCGTGCGGCCGTTGACTGCTCAACACATGGTTTGAGAGTAACGCTTACGCAGGGATGGACTACACGGCATGTAGTTTGGGGTACATGACGTGTAATCATTTATTTAACATGGAAAGGAAACAAAACTCGACCATTGATTGGTCAACACAAGGTTTGAGGGTAACGCTTACGCGGGGAGGGACTACACGCCATGTAGTTTGGGGTACACAACGTGTACTCATACTACACGGCGTGTAGTTTCAAAATTCTGAAAAGTGTGGGAAAGGTCCATTTTACCCTCCAGAACACTTCATGACCTTCTTTTTGACAATGGAATGGGCCGAAAAGGTCCGGGCCATTACATACGTGCCTGAACCAACACATGTACTCACCTATGAGAAAATTGAACTGGAACCTGATCTATCTTATTCTTAAAAGCCTATAATAATTCTTGATACCAGAGAACAAGTGCTGAGAAACCGGACGACACGTCTTGTAAATGTTCTACGGAGAAACCATACGATTGAAGAGGCAACGTGGGAACCTGAGGAACATATGATGAATAACCACATGAATCATTTTATTCAGTAATATTCTAGATATTTTGAGGATGAAATTATTTTGACGAGGGGAGAATGTAACACCCTAAGCTTCCATGGTATGTTTCCCTTTGAATAATAAAATATCTTGTGATGTACGCAACTTCGAGTTCAAACACACCACAACCAATCAAACTAGACATTATGAATAGTAACACCCAATTTTTGAAATTTTATAAATTTGTTCATTCAAAATGGACTTCCTTTTTGGATTCATAATATCGAAATTAGCTTAGGGTGAATTTTTGGTATTTTTTTGAAAACATTCAATTTTTGATGAATAGTAAAAACACACTACATTATTGGTTAAAACTGACTTTTTATTTAAATAATTAGTTATTTTATTTTAATTTATTTTAGGTCAAATAGATACATAATTTATATATATGTTCAACATAATTCATTGGAGTCGTTTTATAATATGATTGGATATATAAAATTTTATCGAACTTTTTACCTTCTTTTACCCACCTCCTAGGAGTATTTGAAAATTCGCATGAAATATAATTTTACCGCTTCTATGATTTGAATTTCAAAAATCTGAGAGACATAGTTGATATCAGTAACTAAAATTTTGTTCGATAAGATGAAAATAATTTTTGTTGAATAGTAACTTTTAACTTTTATTTACCATGGTTAAAAGTGAATTGGGTAATTAAGGGTAAAAATGATATTATTATTACCCTAACACATGTCCTAATTCTATTGGATAAGTTTAATTCGACCAAAAACAAACATAGGAATAAAATATGATCCAATCGGTAAAATTTAATTAGATTAGGACATTTATTATTGTTTTATTTATAGAAGAGTTAAAAGATTTAAATTTAATGTTTAATTACTAAATAATTTATAATATAAGGTTATACATAATATAAATTCTACTATAAATATTCATTGGAAATATAAAAAGAGTTACTACATGATAATGTTTTATTTATAATTTTTAGACATTATATAATTATATTTATTTGTGACACAATGATGATGCAGTAATTACCTTATTAATGAAAGATTAAGATAATCGATATTATAAATATCCAAATAAATCAATTTTGAGACTTTTATTGAATTACACTATTTTTCAAGGTTAATATGATAGGTTAGGGATGATGAAATGATTTTTTATATAATAATGTTGTTGTAAATTTAACAAAACCAAAATACAAAATAGTGTCAAAATTGAAATAAAAGAGTTTTTAAAACAAATATTTTGTTATTAATTGATATTCTATTCCTAAAAATCCAATGTTTGGCCAAAAGGGTTAAATAATATTATAAATTTTATTAAGGAACCACTTGAGGATTTCTAAGAGGTTTATAGTAATTTTATTAATCATATAATATATAAATACAAAGAGATATGGTAAATGTCAAACTATTTAACTAAGAGTTAAATCTAAAAGATAATGTTATTATGATGAACTAAACATATCTAAAACATATTGTCTAAGAGGATTTTGACGCATTCACACCTTATCCTTTAAATATTTCATTTTAGAGCCATTATAAACAGAAAATGAATTTATTAGGAAATAATATTTCAAGATTTTCCTAAAGTGACCCTCACCTCTCTTATAAAAGGGAACTTCACTTTCTCTCAAATTCACACCTTTTAAGCCATTTTTATCAGCCAAACCCTGCTCTAAAATCCTCTAAACTTTCCTATCTTAATCCTAGTAGACATACTTTAGTCAGAAATCCAACATATGGAGCCCTTTTGATCAAATCAAAAGGAAGAACCTTAAGGATAGGTAAATATTTCATCACCTATTTCACGTTTTTTCTTCATCCACTTCCTCTTTCATTGTTTTTTCATTATAAAATAATAAATCTAGTATATTACATATAATGTGATGTTATTATAAAAATGGTATAACCATATTAATTATTCTATCCATCATAAAAATGAGAAGGTCACCATAAGTGTGTACGTACGGATTACTATCTCTACGTCATGGTGTAGTTTGTTATTCAAACACTTAATCATTTGGATGTGAATAATAGTGAGTATAAATGATTTGAATAATAAATATTATATGATAATTATTATTTATATATGTTATTACATCCAATTATATATGATTTTAATATAAAATGAATGATATAGTCACTAGTGTGTAAGTACAGATTACCGTATCCACGAACGCGATGAGATTCATTCCCAATCTTCATAATTCAAGAATAATATTCATTTTATGATTAAAAATAATTTTTACAAACATAATATCAGTATATATATGAATCAAATACCTCATATCCACATTAACATGGATTATGTAACCAAGACTATAATGGAAAACGAATCAGTTCACACCCGAAACAATGATACTACTAAAATAGCATTGACAAAGCAATGTTAGAAGATCATATATGATATCATATCAATGTATATGGATCATTTATAATTTAGTTACAATTATTTAACCATTATAAAAGAGGTTAACCTACCCTCGATGAAGGAAAAGTACATGGTAAGGGTTAATTTCACAATATATATATTACCTAATGTAGTTTTTACGTAAGTATCTACTGGGACCTTTTATCATCCACATCCATGTTTTCTTAAAAATTTAATTCAAAATAATTTTACAATTTTCTATATTATGAGTTTAAGTCATTCATACCCTTATTTGAAATTAATTTTTTTGAAAGAAAAGCTTTCTATTGTTTTCCAAACAAGGTACTTTATGACCTTTTTGAAAAAATAAAGGTAAAATGACCTTTTTTAACTTATATGGCTGGTGTGAATATTTTCCACCGTTACATCATCGTCAAAAATTTCCATACAATTTTATAATAATATTTTCAAAATAAATGTTTTTTTTAAATTATATGACTTTTAAATGATTTCAAAATAGAAAGAGATATTTTTCTAAAAAAGTTTTGATTTCATCTATGTCAACATCCTTTGATGGATTTTAAGCTTGTTTGATGTTGATTTATTATGATACAAAACTTTCATGTTGTATTGATGGTTATGTGATATGTTTGAGTGTGGATGTGACATTTTTACACCATTATTTGTTTATGTACAAAGTACTGACATTTTGTATGAAATTATTAATACGAATGTTTATATTATATTTAAAACTTTTCATATGAGGAATGTATTGGACTTAGTACGTGACAGGTGGAGCTCTCTATAGCTCCTTGATACATCGGTAGGTCTCATGAGACAAACTACTGTATTGGCACAAGGCCTTGAAAAATCTTGTTTTTAGTCTTGGCATGAGGCCTTGACTACGTGGTTATGAAGTTTGGAATTATTCATTCCATCATTATGAAAGTGGATATTGATATTTCATGTGTTTATTCGACTAGAAGAATATTTATGTGAATATGTAAATGAAATTATTTGATTTTATCTTTTCCATATTATGCTGAATTTTATGTTTAAAAGGATTTTTCTTAGACTTATACATTTACAAAAATGTTTATGCTTATTTATTAATGTTTCTACTATATTGTTATCCTTACTGAGCATCTGAGCACACCCCTTTCTATGTTTTATTTTTCCCAGTATGTGGAGAATTATTTTATGGTTGACCTGTAGGGATAGGATAAGGAGATAAGTGTGTTCAAAAGGGGAAAAAATGTTTTTGATGTTTTTATTATATGATATAATGTAAAACTTATGAATGTATCTAGTACTTCTAATGATACTAAACTGATTGGCCTTTCAGGACATGATTCTCTGTATCATGCCAATGTTATGTAATAATGCATTGGATTTGGGTGATTGGGGTCAGGGCATTACACAACCATAGGAAACGATGGCATATTGGTTCAATGATCTTATCAAATATGATCCATATTCATATATGAACTATCTATACTAGGAATAATTTATGGATAACATGTCTAATAATATTAAATTAGCCTTTAATGGTTTATCTATTTCACAAGTATTTTACTGCGTTGTAATTTTTACATCATGGGTTCTCACTTTTCCTTAATGTTTTTGAAGACTAAAAAGGTAATTTGTAGTCAGTTGAAATAATATTAAGTATTCTTATTCTTATTATAAATAAATTAATTATTTAATTGGTGATAATAAATTATCAATATAAAAAATATTTTATTTTTAATCTTTGATTATATATAATTTTTTAATAAATATTCATTTCATATAAAATGAATTTTTTGTGAAATAAATTTTAATGAAGAAAAGGGTGTCATTAATTATTTAGCTATACTAGTAAAATTAGTTCAATATATTTTTATTTCAAATATATTTAATTATATATATATATATTTAATAATTTCATTTCCATTATTTATACCCACCAACATAACAACAACAATAAATAGACTACATTTACTACATACAGTTTTTTTACTGAAATGAATCATGTATATGTATTAGTGTGGTGATGAATATGAAAATTATATCAAACAAAATATATTTTCATATAGTAGATATATATATATATATATATATATATTAATATAGTGACATTACACTGTCTCCCATCAAATAAATTGTAACCTCAAAACATTATTTACAATACACATCTAAAATATTTAAGGGTATCTATATGATAGACATTGTATTTGATATGATTTTTAATATGGTGTCAACATTAGTAACTTAGGAATGGAAAGGTGTTCATCACAAGAATAAGTATTAAGATTAAAATAATAATATGTAGTAAATAAGATATTAGTAGTTATCAATTCAGTAATATATTATAATAATATGGTTAAGGATATAACATTTGACTTCAAAATTCTAGAAATTGATGTGGAATATATTTATAAATATATAATAAATGACAAAAAGTTCATAAAATTATTGAAATGGAATAATTAACAACATTCACACATGGTACAATCCCATAAATCAAATCTTGGGATACAATAATCCTATACTATTTGTTTTATCTAATAATAAATCATTGAGTTTGTTAATTGATGTTATGGTAAATTTTCCAATATATAGTGGTATAGGTATAATTATTATCCAATAAAATAAACACAAACATTAAGTTTATGATATTATAACCTTAATAATCATGGTTGAAATTTGTGGTATTCATTTGATAGTTTCCTTCTATTCCCTATGTATTTTTATCATACCTATTATCCTCATTAATACTTTGGGTTTTGGAATTGATTTTCATATTTACCGAACACCATTAAATTGAAGAATTGATGTGCGATAGATATATAATAAGGTTACATTATACCTTCCATTTAATTTGACCCCACTTTATCACTTTTAATGAATCGTAACATTTTTTCTCCAATCCTTCCATACATGAAACACTTTCTTATCTCTCTGATACATTCTCTTGGATAATTCTTAGAAAATTATGGATAGGTAAGAAGATGAATCATCTTTACATAATAATCCTTATTATATGAACATCCATTAAACTCATAAATATCATGCATAGCCTAAATTATGAATCATTATGATTCAATCTAGATTATTCGTGGTCATTTTAAATTAGGAATTGAAACCAATATATATTAAATCCCATAGTAATGTTTTATAAATATAAATATAATTATCCAAAGAATGTCCCATGGGACTGTGAGATTATCTCTTCATTTTGGACTCTTTTTCATCAAGCTAGTGATTATCATGTTAATTTCTAACCATACACTCTAATGTTATTACCCATAAGTGAATATTTTTTTGATCCATAATCCACAATATTGTATCCAAATTGCGATTTCCTTTCAAGGATTCCAAAAATATATCTACATTAAAAAATCATCAATATTGTATTCATGACATAAAATTATTATAAGGGTTTTCAATAAATGTTTCTAAACATATTCCCAAAAAATAACTAATCCAAATTCAAAAAATAACTATAAAATATTTGATACCAACTGAGGTAATCAAGACTTTCACTAATAGATCTGGTGATAAAGAAAAAACATACATACTATATTGTTCTAGGTGAGATGAATCAAGAAAAAAAGACATATATTTCCCTAGTTTTAATATTAAATCTAATCAATTTCTAAATCTAGTAGTTTATTTTCATTGAAGATTACTACATAATAATTTTATTTTGAACATTTTACATTAATCAAAATCGTTTAATTCCCCTTATCGATATGTATTAGGTTATACTCATCTTCATAACTAGGGGAATGACGCAGTAAGAATGTTTTGAGATCAAATTAAAGAAAATGGTAATCATAAGAGAAAAAAATAGGGGATCATTGGTGAGGATAAGATGGTCATGTGGGTATGAGATAATAGTCATGATCTATGAACATAGAATTATACAATAATAAATAAAAAAAAATCTATCATAAATAATATATAATGGAACCAAGGGAATGAAACCAAAATAATGGTTTTAGATTACATTACTTATAATTTTAATAATAAGATATAAATATTGGGGATCATAACAAAGGATAATATGAGGATGTGGGTTTGAGAGAATAGTCATAATCTATGAACATATAATTAGATAATTTCACATAAATAGATATGGATCATCAATAATAAATACATGAAACAAGAAATTAAGGTACCATAAGACAAGAGTCAACATAAAATATTTATTTTAAAAAATATAATATTATGAACCAAACATATTCATTGAAAGAAAAACATAGTGGGTCAAGAATTCACATCCCTAAATCCCATGATATAATGAATGATGTATTCAAATCCCAATATCCCATAAAATAGTGTGAAATGAATTAATTTTGTCATTTTAAATAACATAGTGCATCAATAATTCACATATCTGTCTCTCATATAATATTATTCAAGGAATTATTGTCCTAGTCTCTCATTCCATTATGGTCTATAAATTTACACCCTTTCCTCCCACAAAACAGTGGTACTAGAATTCATCTCCATGTATCCCATACCATGATGAATTAAGAATTATTGTACCTATATCCCATAATTTTTTCATGAGATAATAATCATTACCAAAAGTAGTGGAAGGGTTTATAAGGTCTTTAGATCACAAAATGATAATAAATAATTTTATGTTACAAGGGAACATTAAAACATTAATATTTCAAACATCGCATAATTACCCCTCAGAAAAGGGATGATATTCAAATTATCATTGATATAACATTTTAGAATCAATATAGTAAAATAAAATCTATGGTTTTATAAAAATATATTCTAAATGTATCATGTGAAACATCAATTGATGTTTACGAGATATAAATCACCCATATTATATTTATTAAATAATTAAAGTTGAAAAATGATAAAAAAAGATCCACTTAATGACACTTAGGATAAAATGTATCCTTAAAATGAAATACTATGATATTGATATGATTTTTAAAAATAACCCTTTTAAAACAAAATAACGGGTTTTTGGGAAAAAAATTACAAAACCGCGATTATAACTAAATTATTATTTAAAGGAGAATAGAAACATATATGAATATTTATATACCAACACAAGCACCTAAAGCATTTTTAAATCAATAATTGTTATTTAAAATAAAAAATTTACTTTTAATTTTTTTTAATTTTCCTTACTTTATAAGTAATTATGGATCAAAATAATTTAGAAACCAATTTTAAAACATTAAAGAGAGGAATTATAATGAATAATACAGATATTTTACAAATAATGTATTCATGATGAAAAATTTAAAAGGGTTTATTTTATCAAAATGTTAGATGTGGAATGTAATATAAAATTATTTTAAAATATATTATCAAAAGTAAAATAGTATAAAATGTCCATTATGAGTTATTAAATAATGGATAAGGATTAATGTTGATATTTTGGAGTATGATTCAAAACTCTAATGAGGTGGTTGTATTTGTATGACTTTCATACATCAGTTTGAGTAAATTAGTTTCCAATTGGAAATAAATTGAGTTAGGTATTCTAAAATAACAAGAATAACCCATGTATTTGAAATTTTTTGGTTATTTAGAGTGAAAAAAATACATTAATGTTTTACAATAAAAAATGAGTCTCGATTTGAAAAAGTGATTCCTGAATATACTAAAATGGATTTGGTAACCCTTGAACCAAAAGTACATGAAATTTATTAATTGAGATCGATCTAATATACCTTTGATTCATAGTAAATATATGAAAAAATACATCCTTGTGTTGTATATACAAAACAGAAAAAAATGTGATGAATATGGTATATGTGGCAGTGATCAAATATTAGGAAAATTCACCTTTTACATTAATTCTATACTTCCAAAAAATGGGATTTAGCTCAATTAATAATAAAATAATTGTGTCATTTCACATGTATGTATTCTAATAAAATATATTAATATGTAAAATAAAAACATCACAATTTTCACCCAAAAATATATGTATTAATAAAATATATTAATATGTAATATAATATATATTCCACAATATATTTTATTATCATCTAATAAATGTAGTGATGAAATGTAGAATATATCGCTCTATAGCGGTGTCAGTTCACATGTACAAACAGAAGATGTTTTTATGTTAAAAAAAAATTAAAAACTGTATGAATTGACTTTTATTTTGAGAATATTAATAATTTAATTAATATAATATTTATTCTTTATATATTTCATTTTAACAATATTTTTATTGTGATCAAGGAAAAAACAAATAATTTCATGGAGTCACTAGTCCACACAAAGAAATGAATAACAATTTCATTTTTCAATGGTAAAAGTGGAGTGATGAATTAATATCATTACATATATTGAATAACATTAATAATAAAAATGATAATAATTTAATTTTATTATAAAGGGGAAAATTTAATTTTTATAAGAATGATAGAAAATAAAAATTGTTAAAGAATGAATAGTACTCACATTGAGAACATAGACATTCCCTTAGAGGATTTCATTAAAATAGAGAATGTAGGAAAATTTTTATTGAATATATTATTATAGTATTTGAATAGGATTCAAGGTAATTTCAAATAGGAATATGTTCAAGAGTAATTCAAATTTATTAGACTGTCCTTGATGGTGTGGTGGAAGACCCGCATATGAAATTGAGGGAATAATATTTATTTCATATGAAATGTTCACTCTAAAGTGGGGCATAATAGGGAATTGAGAATTTTTGGTCAAGTAAAACCTAAAAAATTCAACTGAAGACGAATTTATAATTTTTTTTAAACGTAGTTTGGATGTTTTACATTAATTTATTATTTCCAATATAACACTAATTTAAACCTTATTAATAAATTTTAGGACTAAAATTTAGCATCACCAAGTTATCTAATTCAAAAATAATGATATAAAATATTGAAATTAAATTTTCAAAATATAAATTAATTTTTAAAAATAAAAATTTTACTATTTTTCCATGAATTCCATAAAATCCCATTTTTTGGAATATTATATTTGAAGCATAAATTTTTTATTTAGGATATAATAAACAATTTTGTTGATTGAATGATATAAAATGGTTTATTGTTAACAAAAAATTGTTATTTTTCAATCAAAGGCTGATGAAATTCGATTTCATATTTTGAATAGTTATGTAAAATAATTTACCAAAAATAGTTATTTATTTGAAAACATTACATACCGTCTATAAAAAAGTTATCTATTTTACCCTATAGTATTTCTAAATGAAATATTTTCCCCATAAATAATTTGATTGTTGAATTTTTTTTTAATTTTTTATGTTATTCATGCATCATGAGAAATTCATAAACTCTGCGATATCTGGAAACACTATATTTTAATTATTCACATAAAAATAAATTTTGTCAAAATAAAAATTCAAAAATTGTTCATATTAGAATATTTTTTTTTGAATTCAAAAAATTAAGACTGAAGTATTAAAATTATAGGATTAGATTATTTATCTTTTAAAAAAACTAATAACATATAATGAAATATTTTTATAAAAAGAAAATGCATTTTCAAAAAATTAACTGCTCTTATTATAATTTCCATAAATTTATAATTTAAATAGTCCTACAATGTTATTCAAATAAAAAAGATTTCCATCATTTCCCTATTATATATATATATATATATTATTTTAATAAAAATTTAATTCTTATAAAATTTGTTTTTATTAAAATATATTTTAAGGAATAAAATTATGCTATTATTTAATTAATAACACCAACTGAATAATATCAGTGGATTTTTATTTCAAATGACCTTCACTTTATAATATTTATAAATATATTGCATAATTTTAATCCCTCTATTTATATTATACAACACAATAAAAAATTATAAATGTTATATTTAATATATATAATTATTTTTTATTACAATTTATCACATTTTTTCATAATTTTATGGTTGATAGGAAATAATAAATCAAATACTTTTAAATATATAAAGGTAAAATCAATATTAAATTTTTTAGGGGTCACATTTTAGGTTCTCGAATAGATTCTTAAGAAATGTATGGAGGAGCAGCTATCATTTAGATATAAGTAGTACACCATGGGGAGAACTAATGTGTGGATATTCCCATGGTGGATGGGGAAAACCCATGTGGAGGAATTTTTTCCATTGGTTGTTATGGAAAATGGGAGTTTACACTATGGGAAATAGAGAATGAGGAATTGTTTTGTGGGAAAATGGTTCTAGTTCATAAGGACTATGGGAAAAACCATATTATGGTGTTGGACATGGTGTGATGTGGGGTGTCACTATATGAAAAACCCAAAAGGGGCCTTACTATGGCCACATTCTGTGTTGGTTTTTGATTTTAATGAGGTTTTAATGAATAGTTATGGGTTTCCCCCTTATAGGGAATTGGATGGGGAAAACACAGTTGTTTGGAATTTATGTAAGAATTTTAACTAAGGAGTTTCCTCAGTGGGAAATTTTGGGATGCACAATTCCTTAGTTGGGTCTATAGAGTAGAAGATAATTGTGAGGTTTTTATGCCATCAATAGTTTTTTCAATTGTGTTTGTGGTACCTTATAGTTTCTTTGTGTCTCAAGATGTTTTTGTTAAATCCTCAAGGAAACTATAGTGCCTCTCAGTGTAAATTTATGTATTAATAATACACCCATTACTCTATCAATTTGTCAATTTCCCTTATTTCATCTTATACCCTCACATGATTATTAACCTATGGTTCTAAAAGGATCTCACTTCTCTACCTCCAAATTTTACCCCTGTTGAAATGTGTTGTTATTATACATATTTATCTAGAATTTTTTCCTGGGAAAAACTACTTACATCCACTTTTTCCTTCCTCTTGTCTTTATCTATACATTGGTGACTAGAGTAAGGGTTTCATTGACAATTCCTCTTGATCTTACTGGAATGAATTTTTAATTATTATAAATTATTAAAATAATTAACTATATGTTATTTTAAATAATTTTTGGATGTTGTGGATTGAGGTTGTTTCTCAAGATATGATCTAAGGTTTTTAAAAAATCGGGTGAGAGTTTTCATGTTGTTCATAAAATTAAATAACATTTATTAAGGTAGGCGGTACCATTAGCACTCCATATTAGTAAATTAATTTTTACATATGTATGAGTTATGTGGTCTCTCCAGAATGGCTAATCACACTTTGAAATTATGTAAATTTTTTATTAAGATATTTCACCAATGGATAAAATGTATCTTTTATGTCATTGAAAAGCCCTTGGACACTAGTTGATTCATTGGATTCCTATAGACCAGGCCTACACAATAAATATATTGTTTGGTATATAAGGGACCCTGAAGTGTATGTAAATCACAAGGTATGTAATTGAGAGTAATGGTTTCCCTATGTAATCTTTGAGGGAACTATGAGATACCATTATAACATAGGGATTGTTGTGATGAGAATTGGGTGAGTGTTACTCCCCCTTGGTTTGTGTGTACCTATATGAGAATGAACCTAGTAAATTAAAATATTGTCATATGTGAGGACCAGCCTAGGAAAACATGTGTATTGATGTAGTCTTCATCCAATTAATCTAGATATCTACTTTTATGGATTTCCAAAGATAACATTAGATCCTATAAATTATTATATCTATTGTGAGAGATGTGATAACCATTCAGGCATAGGTAATGGTCGAAGAGGTAAGATTAAATTTGAGGATACCATGTAATGTGTTTGTGCATTATATTTCCTAGTGGATCATAATCAGTGGCTCAGTTGATATAATTCCCAGATGGATGGTGAGTGAGAGAATAATTAGTTATTACAATAAGAGTCACTACATAACACAAATAATTTTTTTTGTTCCGAATATTACATACGTAGTGATTATATGTCATGTTCTCGATAGCTCGACCCATGTAATGTGAGATGAGTTGTGTGGATGAATTACCTATTTAATCATTTAGTCTAATTATATATTCATGATGGACATACTTACCGTGAATCCAAATTAGAAAATCATATTTTATATGGAATTACTATATGGATACTTAGGATTTGACATAATCTAATGTCATGATGTTTTTTCATGGTGGTTCATTAAGAATTTCAATTATGTCTATGTAGTTATAATTCTTGTGAAATATCAATAGATTTATTTTTGATAAATATACATTAATAATTATTTGGGCTATCCCTTTATGATATTATGTGATTCCAATCAATTTTTAATAACTTGGAAAATCCCATGGGATTCATATATGATGCATATCAATTTAAAATTCCATTGAAAATAACACTATATTAAGCAGTAATTCCAATTTATATATAATGCCTTCTCAAATTAAAATGTATTCAATTGTGTTGTCTATATTTTTAGAATTACATTTTTAATCAAATATTATTTAGATTTATTCATGATTTTAAATTATTTTTCTGATTTAATTTAATATTCTCATCATTAGCCAGATGATTGAGGTTTCTGAGGATACTACCTAAGATCCATGGATTATACCTTTTACCATATGTGTATAATGTAAGTACATCTATCGCCCCATTAGTTATGTGAAATTCTCAATGACACTCTGGCACTGGAAAAAGTAGGTATAGTAAATCACAAGTGTTGTTCTAGAACCTGAGTATCGATGATTTTTATTTATTTACTCTTCACGAATTAAATATATATTACCCAAAGAACATCACATGTAATTAAAACTATTTACCATATATGAATATATCTATGTTAGTGGTTAATTACTATGTTTTACTCACATCCTACTTCGGAATCCATGGGATAGGGGTACCCGAGAATACTTCATTGATCACATGTTTAAGTTGTGAAAAATCAAGGAGTTTCATGATCAAATAAAATAACATTGATAGGTTTTATGATAGGGATTACATGTGGAAAAACATGAAATTATATCCTTATATATTTTAATTATTATTATGTTTTCATGATCATACGAGTGAGTTATCATTTTTATTTTTCTGAATGATAGTTTATTTTTATTAATAACTACATCTACATTTCATTAGAAAAATAATGAAATTATTTATTTTGTTATCATATATTTGAAGTATGATTGTTCTTATTCAGTGATTTTTTCTTATTTTCTATGTGATTAGACACTCTGATATGGGGTTATAGTCTCCCTATATTATCCACATCTACCAAAAATACTCATCACCCTCTGGAATATGGAAAGGGGTGCTTGAGGTCAAGTATAGATAAAAAGTCCAATAAAAACCCTACCAATGGGGTCTAATCCATGACACCTTGATCTCACCTTCATAGGCTATGTGATTTCATCTTGTGTCGAGAAGTAAAATCACACACAGGGGGGTCCTTATCATATCATACATGTATGTTCACACCCACATACACCTGTATAAAATATTTAATAGATATTTATTAATTGAAATGAAATACATGTATACATGTATTGAAATATTGAGTGCATAAATAACTACGTGGAAATATAAAATCCCATAAAAAATATAAAATATTACAACCTACTAAGATATATGGGATCTCTATCAAATACACCAACCAAAAATCTCATTATCCGATATCGGGTACACCCACCAGTCGGTCTAGATCAATAATCTCAACCTCCATTGACTCTTCATAGGACTCTATTGAAATGAATGTGGTCATCATAAAAAAAACATGTTCATAAAAAATCCATTATAGGGTTGAGTACAAAAATACTAAGTTGGAACCCCCAAAACTCAAATGAAAATAGAGAAACATGAAGTATATAGTATTCTTGACCAAGAAATAGATAACCAAAATGAGAGAGCAACACCTTCTTGAATCCACCATCAGCTAAACATGAGTAGTATTCTCATACCACATGGTGTAACAACAAAAATATGAAAACACTACAAGGAATCCTATAAATACTCAGATATACTTATCATAAAATCTATGTATCACAAGGTTATGGCCACATTTTTAGCGACAAGTTACTACTCTAGGATCAAAGGTAACAACCGAGAAGGAGAACATACTCCACAAGATCAATCATCACATATAATACTCATATAATAGATACACACTACTAAAAGGTAATATCTCCATACTTGATGTCACATATGAGAGATACCGCTCAATTGGATATGAAAATGTTATTGGAAAAACACCTTCATCCCATATGTAACGACCCGAAATTTTTTTTAAATAAATTTTGTTTCCTAATTTTATGTGTTATTGTTATACTCAACAAAAATGTTTTATTTGATAAACATGATTATAATTAAAATGAGATCAGTGGGTTTTGACTATTATATAACCATCGGTCAACATGACCGCTGTGAACAAAATGTTTTGATTATTGTCTCTAAATATAAGTAATCTTGGTTAATTATTATAGAAAGAAGATTCGATGGCCTCACCTAGTAGTCTTGGACCGATCGAAGCCCATCTAACAGAGCTTGGGAAGGAGGTAGCACCACTGGGCTTTGCTCTGGATCAAATCCAAGCCGAACTTCATCATGTGAAGCTGGAACGAAATCGCCTTCGTGAGAAGTTCAAACTGATAGAATTTACTACTCGGGCAATGTTGACTGAGCCGCCCCAAGCTTCTATCACCCTAGCACACCTTACTCTTAGGTCCTATGCTGGTATTATAAGGGGTTATGTAACGAGACCATAACTACCTTGTGTAATCATTGTTTTAAATAAAAATTGGGATTTCTTCTTATGATGAAGTTTATGAATTTTGAAATGACCGGATAAATATAGTATGCATATTTTTGATGAATTTTAGAAAAAGGATATTTTAAATATGTTTATGTAAACCCTAAATAATTAAAAATGTGTAATGATTTTCAAAAAATGGTCTTCTTCAATTATGTTCAGTACTAAATTTAGAGTCTAATAAGATCAACTTGATTTTTGATGAATAGTAAATTATGAATAGTGATTTTATGATTAGGATTAGTAATATGACCAAATGGATTAGTAATCTCACTTAAAGAAAGTTTTAAAATAATCTAGGCACCTTGATTAAGTAATGTGATTCAATAAAATAGTTAAATAACAGTTTCATTAATTATTATTCAAGTATTAGTTTTTTCGGGTGAATAGTGTTTTTTAATTAAAAATTTAATTAAAAATAATTAGAAAACTATTTTTATCAAAATGACTTTATTTTTGAACTCAGAGCATCGATATTATGTTATGGTAATGTTTGGGGTTTTTTCTGAAAAAAATGAATTTTCGATGAATAGTGTTTTTATTTAAAAATTAAATTAAAAATATTTAGAAAATTATTTATATAAAATGGATTTCATTTTTGAAATCAGAGCATTGATATTTGGTTAATGTTAAATTTTGGGATTTTTCTGAGAAAGTTGAATTTTCAGTGAATAGTAAAAATACAGTTTTAGGGTTTCGGTATGTTTAATGACATCATAACGGTGTCATGATGATGTCATGAGATCTTTTGAGGGTTGGCCGGCCAAGGGTGATGAATTATTGTTTTGGGGGCCCCATGTGGCCTAACTCCATGATAAATGACAAGGTAGGGCACATGGGTTTGAGAAAAGCACATGTGAGATGTCCCTTGGCCATTAATGCCTTGTCCCCTCAATTTCCCTATAAATACCAAGCCCTCCTCTCATCCATTCGACTCCCCACTCATTCCCAACGAATTTCTGGTCTCATTACCTCCCAAGGAGTCCTCCCAAGGTGCCCCCAAGCCCTCAAGGTCCCACCCTTTGAGGTTTAAGAGTTACATTTTAAGGTAAGGGATCCGACCTCTCTCTTTCTTTTCAAGTAATCTCTTTTATGTCTTTTCTTTTATACTCCATGTTCTTATGTTGGAGGATGTTATTTTATATTAATCCTACTGCCTATTTCATGTTCATATGATGAGAGACCCCCCTTTCTCTCATCAATTCGTTTTAATAATGTTTAAGTGGCGCCGTTAGGCTGCCGAATTGTTTAAAGGATTCTTTCACCTTCCTCGTTTTCAAGTTCTATTTTCATTCAAGTCTTTAATGTTCCTTTTTGTTATATTGGGGTATGATCTCTATATATATCATACTGGACTCTTATGTTCATATTATGAGAGACCCCATTTGATATCTTCAATCCAGTATTTTGATGTTTTAAGTGGCGCCGTTAGGCTGCCGAATTTTTAAGTGGTTCTTCACCCTTCTCGTTTTGAAGTTCTACTTTCATGTCAATTATTTCAAGTTCCTTTTTGTTATATTGGGGTATGATCTCTATATATATAATACTGGACTCTTATGTTTATATGATGATAGACCCAATTTGATCTCTTCAATTCAGTATTTTGATGTTTTAAGTGGCGCCGTTAGGCTGCCGAATTTTTAATTGGTTCTTCACCCTTCTCGTTTTGAAGTTCTACTTTCATGTCAATTATTTCAAGTTACTTTTTGTTATATTGGGGTATGATCTCTATATATATATCATACTGGAATCTTATGTTCATATGATGAGAGACCCCATTTGATCTCTTCAATTCAGTATTTTGATGTTTTAAGTGGCGCTGTAAGGCTGCCGAATTTTTAAGTGGTTCTTCACCCTTCTCGTTTTGAAGTTCTACTTTCATGTCAATTCTTTCAAGTTCCTTTTTGTTATGTTGGGGAATTATCTCTATATCTATCATAATGAACTCTTATGTTCACATGATGAGAGATCCTATATGATCTTTTCAAATCATTATTTATTGAGGTTTAAGTAACGCCGTTAGGCTGCCGAACTTTCATAAGAGAAATCTAATTTTTTTTCTTCCTTCCATGTTTTTCATTTCAAATTGTAGGTCCTTGAAATCTCATTACCATGATCATGTATCCTTCTTATTCTGTCCATGTACTATTTTATGGGTCATTTATGAATGTTTGACCCATTTTACCTCTCTTTTAATGTCTTCTAAAACCTCGGAACATTGCCGTTATGCTGCAGAATTTCTGTCTCAAAATGTCTATCTCTTTTTCTAAAGTCCTTTTATTTTATTAAGTGAATACTCAAAGCTCTTTCTTCTAAAGGGGTATTCACATATATACCAAAATGTTCTATTTTAAATTCTGGGATTTACATACATGAGACCCACCTTCCTTTTCTGTGGGTTTTAAAGTGACGTAAAAATAATGTCTTTAAAGCAGTTTTTAAAACGTTATGATTATGAAATGAAACCCATTTATTTTATGCTATATGGGTTATTTATGAAATTTTTGATGATGATATATGTGGCTCACATGATAATAAAAGCAAATTTAAGGGTGCGCCCTGATAGCCCTCCAATGCATTGGGTAAAGACTTAATCTCTAGATATGACCATTTTAACGACGCCTTGGTGAATAACCTTGGTAATTTTTAACGACACCTTGGGGATGGACCTTCGTGAAACGAAAGGATTGTCAATATTAAATGTTGCAGCCACATCTTCATGTTATGAAAATGTTTTATTTTTATTATGATATGCCTCATGATTTCATTTTCATGCATTAAAGTTCTTTTCATGACTTTATTGATGTATCTCAAGTTCATATGTAAAATGTTTCACTTGTTTCCCTTGCTAGGCCTTATGCTCACCCTTCCTTTTGATGTATGTCCCCAGGTTATGAGATGCAGTAATGAGCCTAGGGTGAACATGAGGAGAAGCCTTTCAAGTGTTTAAGAAGAATGTTTTTTTTTGTTTCATGTTTTATGTTCCTTGTTTCCAAGACACTAAACCTTAAAGATCCTCAGTTCCATGTAATGGAATGAAAAGTTATGTTATAAAAAGACGGGATGCTATAGTTGGTATCAAAGGATGGTTTAGTTATTTGTGGAAATTAGGATATGAAAACTCTAGGAGGAACCCTATAGAAAAGTTTAATATAGGAAATCTTCCTGGTATTTTGGTGAGTATTGAGTAAGGGGTTGGCAAGCAAATACATCCCTGTCTGGATACGAGCAGGTAGAGGTGGCTCTGGCACAGATGTACATAGGGGTAAAACCCGAAAACACCGCTTTGAGCTAGACTCGAACGGGAACTGGTACACGACAACGGGCCTTGCTGCACTCTTGGTTACGACACTCCCGGGGGATATGCTTTGGTAAATTCATAAGCTTGGTATGAACCATTGTTAAAGGAACAAAGATAAAATAAAATAAAGGTTCACATAATAATATATGATCATTCATAACTTAGATGGGAACCTAGGAGATCACAACTTAGGGTATACCTTTCATATACAAGTTATCCTTATATGCTTTCAGTTCCTTTTCATGATTATTAGCTAAGTACTTAAGCCCCTAATTATGATTTCTCTTCTTAGTTAATGGTGGGAAATGGAAGAACATGTTCCGACAACCAATGTGATAGGAAATGAGACGATTTTCGTATTAATATGACAGGGATGATTAGGGGATTAAAATATGATTATTATTTTGGAAGACGTTCATTATTTTGGGAACCATATTTGATCGAGGTAAATAGATTACTACGGTATTTTCATTGGGGAGTAAGGTTGACTTATATTTTGAAGAATCGATGAATTTAAGGTGAACTTATAGTAATTTAGGTTACTTATGGGAGTGACTAACCTATCTTGGGTAAAATATGTTTAGGTTAGATACTTTTTTATAAGATGTTAGGAGTGGTTGATGTTGTCTGGAGATGAACAATGAAGTTGTTTTGGAAGACTATGTTATCAAATCCTTATTGTATTTGGGTTTCAATCTTAGTTTGGTTTGTTTTGAGGAATTTTAAGGACCGTTATTTATGGAATGGTCTATGATGAACTTTGGGTAGTATCATGGAACTTTGATGATTTAAAAGTAGTTTCCATTCCTATGGGATTCTTTCTTTTTGAAGAGTTGTTTTACCTTAACCTTTCTGTTTTTGGGATAATGTTTAAAGATAGAAGAAATAGATAGTTAATCTTTTGTAGATTATGTGATTCTATAGAAGATGATTCTTGTGCTTTTATGAGACCAAGTGTTTTTGAATTCTCATCATTTGGAGAAAAGATTAGTGTTGGTAGGGACTTGTTAAAGGATGAAAATCTACTTGAAGGTAGGTATATTTTATTATGTTTTTGTTCTATGTAGTAAATGAAATCCTCAAAATTATTAAAATAAACGTAAAACAAAAATGTTGTTGGTTTACGTTTCCTACTAGGTAATCAAAGACTGTTTACACACATCATAAGTTTGGGATTTTCTCATGGTTAACTTTCTCCTAATCATGTTCTCTATCACTCTCCCTCAGAACTTGACCCTTTGTTTTTTCCTCCATGTCCATGTTTTCCTACATGGAACCCTAGTGTGGGTTAACTCGGGTGACCATTGTACTTCCCTTTCTTTATTTTAAAGTAATAGTTTTACTGACTCCTTTTCTGATGTGGGACTTTCAATGAAATTTCAAAACCCAGTTTTAAAATTGCGAGGACGCAATTTCTTAAGGGGGGAAGATTGTAACGACCCGAAATTTTTTTTAAATAAATTTTGTTTCCTAATTTTATGTGTTATTGTTATACTCAACAAAAATGTTTTATTTGATAAACATGATTATAATTAAAATGAGATCAGTGGGTTTTGACTATTATATAACCATCGGTCAACATGACCGCTGTGAACAAAATGTTTTGATTATTGTCTCTAAATATAAGTAATCTTGGTTAATTATTATAGAAAGAAGATTCGATGGCCTCACCTAGTAGTCTTGGACCGATCGAAGCCCATCTAACAGAGCTTGGGAAGGAGGTAGCACCACTGGGCTTTGCTCTGGATCAAATCCAAGCCGAACTTCATCATGTGAAGCTGGAACGAAATCGCCTTCGTGAGAAGTTCAAACTGATAGAAATTACTACTCGGGCAATGTTGACTGAGCCGCCCCAAGCTTCTATCACCCTAGCACACCTTACTCTTAGGTCCTATGCTGGTATTATAAGGGGTTATGTAACGAGACCATAACTACCTTGTGTAATGCTTGTTTTAAAAAAAAATTGGGATTTCTTCTTATGATGAAGTTTATGAATTTTGAAATGACCGGATAAATATAGTATGCATATTTTTGATGAATTTTAGAAAAAGGATATTTTAAATATGTTTATGTAAACCCTAAATAATTAAAAATGTGTAATGATTTTCAAAAAATGGTCTTCTGCAATTATGTTCAGTACTAAATTTAGAGTCTAATAAGATCAACTTGATTTTTGATGAATAGTAAATTATGAATAGTGATTTTATGATTAGGATTAGTAATATGACCAAATGGATTAGTAATCTCACTTAAAGAAAGTTTTAAAATAATCTAGGCACCTTGATTAAGTAATGTGATTCAATAAAATAGTTAAATAACGGTTTCATTAATTATTATTCAATTATTAGTTTTTTCGAGTGAATAGTGTTTTTTAATTAAAAATTTAATTAAAAATAATTAGAAAATTATTTTTATCAAAATGACTTTATTTTTGAACTCAGAGCATCGATATTATGTTATGGTAATTTTTGGGGTTTTTTCTGAAAAAAATGAATTTTCGATGAATAGTGTTTTTATTTAAAAATTAAATTAAATATATTTAGAAAGTTATTTTTATAAAATGGATTTCATTTTTGAAATCAGAGCATTGATATTTGGTTAATGTTAAATTTTGGGATTTTTCTGAGAAAGTTGAATTTTCAGTGAATAGTAAAAATACATTTTTAGGGTTTCGGTATGTTTAATGACATCATAACGGTGTCATGATGATGTCATGATATCTTTTGAGGGTTGGCCGGCCAAGGGTGATGAATTATTGTTTTGGGGGCCCCATGTGGCCTAACTCCATGATAAATGACAAGGGAGACCACATGGGTTTGAGAAAAGCACATGTGAGGTGTCCCTTGGCCATTAATGCCTTGTCCCCTCACTTTCCCTATAAATAACAAGCCTTCCTCTCATCCATTCGACTCCCCACTCATTCCCAACGAATTTCTGGTCTCATTACCTCCCAAGTAGTCCTCCCAAGGTGCCCTCAAGCCCTCAAGGTCCCACCCTTTGAGGTTTAAGAGTTACATTTTAAGGTAAGGGATCCGACCTCTCTCTTTCTTTTCAAGTAATCTCTTTTATGTCTTTTCTTTTATACTCAATGTTCTTATGTTGGAGGATGTTATTTTATATTCATCCTACTGCCTATTTCATGTTCATATGATGAGAGACCCCCCCTTGCTCTCATCAATTCGTTTTAAGAATGTTTAAGTGGCGTCGTTAGGCTGCCGAATTTTTTAAAGGATTCTTTCACCTTCCTCGTTCTCAAGTTCTATTTTCATTCAAGTCTTTAATGTTCCTTTTTGTTATATTGGGGTATGATATCTATATATATCATACTGGAATATTATGTTCATATGATGAGAGACCCCATTTGATCTCTTCAATTCAGTATTTTGATGTTTTAAGTGGCGCTGTTAGGCTGCCGAATTTTTAAGTGGTTCTTCACCCTTCTCGTTTTGAAGTTCTACTTTCATGTCAATTATTTCAAGTTCCTTTTTGTTATATTGGGGTATGATCTCTATATATATAATACTGGACTCTTATTTTCATATGATGAGAGACCCAATTTGATCTCTTCAATTCAGTATTTTGATGTTTTAAGTGGCGCCGTTAGGCTGCCGAATTTTTAAGTGGTTTTTCACCCTTCTCGTTTTGAAGTTCTACTTTCATGTCAATTATTTCAAGTTCCTTTTTGTTATATTGGGGTATGATATCTATATATATCATACTGGACTCTTATGTTAATATGATGAGAGACCCCATTTGATCTCTTCAATTCAGTATTTTGATGTTTTAAGTGGCGCTGTTAGGCTGCCAAATTTTAAGTGGTTCTTCACCCTTCTCGTTTTGAAGTTCTACTTTCATGTCAATTCTTTCAAGTTCCTTTTTGTTATGTTGGGGAATTATCTCTATATCTATCATACTGGACTCTTATGTTCACATGATGAGAGATCCTATTTGATCTTTTCAAATCATTGTTTATTGAGGTTTAAGTAACGCTGTTAGGCTGCCGAACTTTCATAAGAGAAATCTAATTTTTTTTCTTCCTTCCATGTTTTTCATTTCAAATGGTATGTCCTTGAAATCTCAATACCATGATCATGTATCCTTCTTATTCTGTCCATGTACTATTTTATGGGTCATTTATGAATGTTTGACCCATTTTACCTCTCTTTTAATGTCTTCTAAAACCTCGGAACATTGTCGTTATGCTGGAGAATTTCTGTCTCAAAATGTCTATCTCTTTTTCTAAAGTCCTTTTATTATATTAAGTGAATACTCAAAGCTCTTTCTTCTAAAGGGGTATTCACATATATACCAAAATGTTCTATTTTAAATTCTGGGATTTACATACATGAGACCCACCTTCCTTTTCTGTGGGTTTTAAAGTGACATAAAAATCATGTCTTTAAAGCAGTTTTTAAAACGTTATGATTAAGAAATGAACCCCATTTATTTTATGCTATATGGGTTATTTATGAAATGTTTGATGATGATATATGTGGCTCACATGATAATAAAGGCAAATTTAAGGGTGCGCCCTGATAGCGCTCCAATGCATTGGGTAAAGACTTAATCTCTAGAGATGGCCATTTTAACGACGCCTTGGTGAATAACCTTGGTAATTTTTAACGACACCTTGGGGATGGACCTTGGTGAAACGAAACGATTGTCAATATTAAATGTTGCAGCCACATATTCATGTTATGAAAAAGTTTTATTTTTATTATGATATGCCTCATGATTTCATTTTCATGCATTAAAGTTCTTTTCATGACTTTATTGATGTATCTCAAGTTCATATGTAAAATTTTTAACTTGTTTCCCTTGCTGGGCCTTATGCTCACCCTTCCTTTTGATGTATGTCCCCAGGTTATGAGATGCAGGAATGAGCCTAGGGTGAACATGAGGAGAAGCCTTTCATGTGTTTCAGAAGAATGTTTTTTTTTTGTTTCATGTTTTATGTTCCTTGTTTCCAAGACAATAAACCTTAAAGATCCTGAGTTCCATGTAATGGAATGAAAAGTTATGTTATAAAAAGACGAGATGCTATACCATAGGAGCATAAATCTGAGAGAACACCATCGTTGGATCTCTCCACTAAGAAATGTGAAACTATAACTCAATGGATCATGCTGAAATGATAAGGGATCTCAATAATCTCAAATGGGAGACACTACTAACCCAACTATAACCACTAAAAGTATCAATTAGTAGAAAAGGGATCACCCCCAGGATCCAGAGGGGGACACAACAAACCTAGACTAGAAAACTATAAACCAAATCAGTTCAGATTTGTGATTACTCCTAGGATCCACTAGGGGAGACTTCAAACCTAATACATTATCCCCAAGATATCACTTAGATTGGGGTCACCCCTAGAAACAACTTTGGTACACCACTAACCCAATCTAACATCCTAGATGTCATGTCACCCTCATATTGGATCTTCACCCATGTTGAATTAGTCACGATGATTCCATGAACCCCAAATGTTATAACTGACCATGAATGGGAGAGTTTAACATATCATTTCAACCCCTATATAAACCACCTTCTATGTATGGGATCATATATCCAATTATTTATCAAACCTAATGAAATTTACCTCTATCTTGGGGTTTATATACCAAAGGATTCCACAAACCCTACGAAGTTATCGAGATGGATAGGGGTTCTCTTCCAATGGATTGTTGGTCACAATTATAACGAGAACCTAATCTGGGGAAATGATACATTAGAGGATTCTTCCATGTCCTCTCTAGGGGGATACTACAACTACACCAATAAGAAATAGCATCCCATCCTGGTATCAATGGAGGGATACGAAAATTCTATCCATGATAATAATATCTAGTGATAATAATCATGTACCAAAGATGTAATTACACATTGTACCCTCATTGGGATAAACCATGAAAATTTACCCAACCTATGCTGATCCAAATATCACTAACTCAAGAATACCATAAAATCACCTCACATCTCATATCTATATGAAAAAACAATTCGGATATCACATTCTAAATGGATACTAATCAGGATAGGATACTCACATGCTTGAATAAAATCCTTGAATAAGGAGAAATGAAAGTCATATAGTTCTCCCAAAAGGAGTACGTGGTACATATAGGGGACTACCCAACATTAGACCCCATTTTAACCCATGTCTTTGTACTCTACTACACTTATTTCTTTCCATTTGGGATTACATGATGTGTATAGGAGTTACACGGTGTGTCATGGATCAACCAAGTTTTTAGCCACGTCTTAACTTCACACGGCTCAACCCACCATGTGTCAAACATGTTGTGTAACCCTTAGAACATGGTATGTCCATGATAATTAACTCCCAGGATGTTTCATCTACCCATTTCCCATGTCCAACACCAGGTTTCAATGTACATGGGTTGTGTACTCTCAACTGACTATGTACATTCACATGTCATCCATAGCCATTTCCTCAATGCACAAGACTTGGGGTCACCTAATAGTGTTTAACTCTCACACACAGTGTTCTGTCTCCAAATATATTCCTCCAAAAATTGTAAGAACACAAGACATTCTCCATGTTAATATAACATGTAGTTTGGAATTCATCTATAAAATTTACCTTGAGCCTCCTGAATCTCTCATGTTTTCTTTGAAACACATAGATCAAACTTTATGGGGTTCCATGGAATAATTTATGGGCTGTAAAACTATAAATTGATGCCTCAAAAGGAAATATGTAATCAAAATTCAAAACATCATACCTTTTGCTAAAAATATACTGATTCATGGTCTAATCGCCACTTTGAAGTAGTTTCTACATGATAAAGAGCGATCTCAATCTTTATTAGTTATTTGTGGGACCTCATTTCAACAATTCAGTTGTTTAGTCATCCATATCTCCAAGGGGAAGGGGGGGTAAACTTAAATAAATATCCCCCTGGGTTAGGAAGGTAAGTGATATTTTTTTTAATTTTATTAAAACAAAATCCTCCATTTAGAACCCTCTTCCAAATCACCTCGACTGACACAAAGTGCTAACAAAGATTATAAAATACTTAGGTTAAACAGAACATTTTAAAATTGAATTTCATCTCAGAATTACAATATGAGACTCATACATGGAGTTAATAAACATTTCCAAATAATATTATCATGCATGATAAAATATATTTTTTATTTTTTATATCACTATGCCAAGGATCTCTTAGACCTAGAATCCCACTCTTACTCAGTACCCTAGTTCATAAATATTCGTAGAAATATTTTAATGTTTTTTTAGTAGACCATGATTCTATACATCCTCCAACCTTAATGGATATCATACCTAAAAAGTTAAGTATTTTGAAAATGATAGAATGTAATTGACCTCTGAACTATGTGGTATTACCCACATGTCGAGATGGGTAATGGCATTCCTTAATAACATCTTCATAGACTAACCCTTCAGCTAGGCTTGTCAGTGGAGTTCCCTAAAGACTCATGTGGATTTCCCTCTAGTTGGAATGGGATGTGGCATTACCTGATGAAATTCTTAAGTGTAAGCCTTCAGGTAACCTAGGTAGTTGAGTTCCTGGGTGAAAATTTGAGATGGACCCTCCTATAGTACCAGGGTACAAGATCCTAACCCAGAATTCATGGCCCCTTCCCTATATGCTACAGAAACAAGATGTTCTGGGACATACATTTGGACTCACATAGAAGAGGGACACTTTCCCAACTGAGATACTTTTTGGTGATATGACCTAAAACCATTCAAGTGAGTCACTACTGCACTAAGTGTATAATATCAAGGTGTGGTGAGTGATTCCCTTATACATGTATATTTAGGGATGATGTGTGAGATGTTGGGAATTGTTGGTGGGATTCTTTGGAATAGTTGGTGATTCCTCTTCTGGGGATGAGTTGTGAGATAGAGATCCCAATGCTCCATTATATTGGTTTATTTGACTGATGAAGTAAATATATATATATATATATATCATTATTTGATACTCACTCTATGGGTTTTTTTACTCCCTTTATAAGAGAGGTGAAGATGCACAACATATGCCAAGTGAGTGTTGTGTCTTGCTTCTCATGGTTGGATGAGTCTAATATCCATGTATGGGTAGTGAAGACTAGATGAGAGGTTAATATTCTCATCATTTCTAGCTCCTTGTATTTAGATGAGTATAATTCTACTCTTTTTTTGGTTGAGTTCTACTCGTTTACTAAACCTTGTTATATCTAATGCTTCCCCCATTAGTTTGATCTATTACTAGTCTTCCTTTACATTTTTATTACATTTTCAGGGTATATTTATACTCACTCATGCATGGGATTTTCCTAACCCATACTGTTTATTTTTCATTGTGTGGATGGGTCAATCGTGACTTTAGAGAAGCTTATGGATATGTTGTGTTTAGACTATATCCGGTGGTTTTACCATGGGATACCAATGTTGGGATCTCTCAACTACTTACTAATTTCCAATTATTTCAGGTTGGGACCTATTTCTAGTTTTGGTGTTTATTTTTTCCTTTTTTATTTCCCTTATACACTATCCTACTTCATTTAGTAAGATGTTCCATGTATATTCAGTATATTTATAGTACTTTTTCATCTTTTATTTCTTTACTAATATAAATTTTCATTGAGTAGTCTATGTTCCCGTGTAATGGTATTTAGGAAAAGGCCTAACGGATTTTAATGTTCCTTCAGTGCGTGTTGTTACACCCTATACTATGGAGGTCATCTTGGGATAGTTATGGTTCGAGTAGCAGTTTGGGTCGGGTACCTGGGGGAATGGATTAACCTATTTCCTAGGCGTTCACTACTTATAAAACTCATGAATTTTTCTCATCCTACATGTGTCCCCATTTGGAATTACTAGGGATAATTACTTCTTAATGGGTGGCGGTATATCTCATAGACCACAATGACCTCAAGCCTTAGAACTAGTAACCAAATTTAGAGACACATCTCTGGAAGATCATCTCCAAAAATTCTAATGAATAACCCTATCTAGATATATTCATGGAGGAATCATGAAATAAAGTCATGAAACTCCCTTCTTAAAGACTATATTTGGAGAGTTAACTCAAGATTTACTATAAAAAACACAAACCATATCCTATATGATGGACTTACAAAAATTTCCCATGTGACTAGTTTCATAATGTACTGAGTCTTAAAGTATGTTATCAGAGTATATGTGAATGAATACATTGCCCACTACACCAAAACTGGAGTCCCTATCATGAGACGAAAACTCAAGACAGATTTACTCGATCACAATGGAACCCAAACCAAACCCATGACACTATGTTCCCAAATTGGAACCCGCTCTAATACCACTCTATCACAACCCATACTAATGGGGGATAATCCATGAAATCCAAAGACCACCTGCAAGGCTAGGGGATTGAGTTTATTACAATGTAGTACTATCACGCACATACGAGGGCTTAGCCAATCATACTTATACAAATCTCACCTAAATAAGGAGATGAAAATATAAAACTATCACCACTTTGGAAACATTTCAATCAAAATCCACATGAATGGAACAAGAAATGATATAGTAAATACAAGGTATATAAATATTTTTCTGATATAAGATATTAATGGTCTAGTGGATAAACCTTGTAATAAAAGATTGGTGTATAATATAACATATATCCCAACGGATGCAATTTTATATGAGAAAACCTTATAATGATAATAACATTGATGTGATAATTTATTAGTAAAATGATTATGTGTATAAAATATAAATAAAATAACATTTTTATGTAAAATAAATTTAATAAAAATTAATTACAGAAATAAATTTATAATATCAAGGAAAATAGAGAATTAATATCACCCAATGAAATGAATATGAGTTATGATATTAATTACCACTTTGTAATATTAAAATAAAACCTTTTTTGGAGAAATTAAATAGATTCAGACTTAAAATACCATATAGTTGGAAGGAATCATGATATTACACATAAATGTGGAATTATATACACCATATAATATAAATTATGTGTATAACATTATAATATACCTCAGTAAAATGAAAATGACGGAAAATCATTTACCGCACACATCCATCTAATTAAACACTCTTTAACCACCTATATAGTGTTTTTAAACATGTTATTAAGTTATAAAAGAACTATATTAATTTTTATAATATCATATTTAATCATTTAATAACATATTATCACAGAGTCATTAATAATATCTCATTATTACTATTTTCTCGGTTGTTTATTGCCTTGTTTTGTCGTGCTTCTATTAGTATGAGAGTTTCTATTTTTTAGAAGATTATATATTTACACCATCTATATAATGATATCAATGTTATAAATATCATTTATTTAATTAGATAAATATCTAATATAATTATTTAAATTTAATCATAGATAATATATAACATCTCTTTGTTGATGTGGAAGCATGTACGTACGTCCAAACAATGTTATCAATCCATTAATGGGTGAAAAGATAGTAAAGTGGTTTATATATTGATTTTTTTGAATAAATAACATTAAAATTATTTCACATATATTCATTAAATTTTTCCGTTTAATATTCAATGTAATTATTATGTGAATAACAATTTACAAAATAGGTAGAAATCCATCGTACACACGAGAGAAATTATCTTATTTCAAATTAAATGGAATCTAAGAATGTATATTTAATATTAAAATTAAATAAGTAAAATTATATCATAAATATTATATATATATATATATATTATATACATCTATATATATCCAACCATGAGATGTGTCGATGGAAAATAAGTCACACCAGTCCACAAGGTTGTAGTTCGATGTACAAATGGTCGACCATTTCATATCCTAACTGATAGATGATGAGATTCATATTAGTTATTCAACTAACATAACAAAAAAAAATTATATGGTAGATATTTATTGTCTTATATTTAAATTTTCAATACTTGAAAAATTTTATGAATGAATATATCAACATAAATAATTTTGTTATGATGATTACCTCTCTTAAAAAATATCCCTTGAATTCCCTCTTAATGAATATATGGTTGGTATTTTTAGAAGCCCAATAGCTCTAAAAATATTCTTGTATTTTTTGGGGACATTTTTTTAGGGCTTTATCAAGCCAAATGGCATTATAAGTGTGACAAAGTGGACTTGGTGTGTGTCCATTTATATGTGAGGAGTGGAATTTTTTAAGATAACCAACACTATTTAATATTGGGTAGTCATGCTCACACCAAGGGCCTCCAAAATTGAATGAAAATGGATAGGTGGGTTCTTGATTTCATTAAAACCTCTAATAAAAAAATATGTTCTAGGCATTGTATCCCTTACCCTCTATGATTACATTCATTTACCATTTGGTTTTAACCACGGTAACTTGTTTTTAAAAAAAGGCAATTTATCCATTAAACCTAAAAAAACTATTATTATATGAAAATTTGGATCCAAAAATTTAATAATTTAAATAAAATTTATTATATAAAAGATATATCTATCCATAATATCAATTTTAACACATGTTCTTATAGCATATAAACCTTCAATTTCATCTCAATTAGGGAAAATAAATTTTACATATTTTACTAATCATTAGGAAAAAAACTAAGTTATCCAGATAAGATAATAATAATAATGTTCATTGGAAATATTTAATAATATTTACTAAATTTAACTCATATATATGGAAAATTTTAATTTAAAATTGAACCTATTGATGTGATAATATAAGGTGCTTTCAAAAATGTATTTTTTATCAAAATATTATCTTATATTAAATATATGATTAATAATAAATATATGGTACATTTAAATTAATATAAATATATAAATAATCCATGAAGTTGTTATAAATATTTCCATACTAGTGTTTATTTTTTATAATTAAGATAGAGTAACATTGTGCACATTAAATCAGTTTTTAGAAAAAAAATGTCTTACCAACCCAAAAATGAACATATATAAAAATCATTTATAAATATGATTTAATTTAAATTTGTTTAATTAAATAAAAATAAATAGTTCTTTTGTTACATTAAATCACATTAATTTAATAATGTTACTTTTAAATTAGTTTGTTTATTAAATGAAACCACATTGTCAAAAAAATAATGATTTCTAATTAATTAGTGAAAAATTAATATTAAAAAACCATAAATTTCACCCTATGTTAATATCAATATGATTATTTTTAAAATGAATTCAATTTAAAAAAATTAAAAATTTAAAAATTAAAAATAGTATTTCCACACAAAAAAAAATATTTTTTAAGGAAATATATTATTTATTGAATGAAATATATATATTAGAAGTTGAGTTTTCATTTATTATAAATTTATCAATAAATTTATGCTATGTATGACATTATGTTTATTTAAAATATTATTTACTATTATTCAGCCCTACCAATTCAGTTACTATTTTATAACATTGATATTTAAATAATATTTTCTATGGGACATTTATGTTCAGCGTTGCATGACTTATACCCTATCAAAAACAATTTAAATCCTTTAAACTCTAATTGTTTTGTGAAATAAAATAATTTTAAGATATTACATTTGTTGTAAAAAATTATAATTTAAAATAGATGTGTTATATTTTACCCACCTTAAATAAAATTATTCCCTAAAATTATAACATGTGACGGAATTAAAGGGTTTGATATTTAAAGATACATCTATTGAAACCCCACATTGTACAAAGGGTTGATAAAAATTCCACCTAAAATAGTGAATGTGAAATATGAGGGTCATCTCAAATAATACAATACTAGTTTTCCATTTTGGATAACATAAGTGGGATGTGAAAAAATTGACATGTAACTAATGAATAAATATATATAAGGAGTATAAGAGATCATTGATCACAAGATAGTTAATGACCAAGTGAAAATAAATAACAAGAACACCCTAAATATCTTGTGAGTTAAAATAAAATTGATTTTTTAGATATTAACATAGTATGATAAAATTATGTTCTTGTTCTTTCCCCTTGATTTATGGGATTATTTAACATTCAAGATATTTAAAACTATAAAATAAACTTACTTGATATATTTTAAGTGAAATCCCAATATTTTTATATGCATTGATAAATTTATAAATAATTTCTTTCTAGATTAAATGAACATTCATTATGAATTTTTTATACCTGAAGAACTAAAACTAACTTTTATTAAATGGTATGACCCATAAAATAATAATAATCTAATCTTATCATCATTAAGTATTAACCAAAAATAATTTTCTTACCAAATATAAATTTAATAAAAAAATCTATATACCATCATACTAAGAAATAGTAATGTTTTATTCAAAATAATTTAACAATGATTCTTTTAAGGTTATTCCAAAATTAAATAAACCGAAAACCAAATTATCTTCAATATTCTCAACCGTAATTTATGTTTTCATAAAACATTTATCCCATAACTTTTAAATAAAATATAGAAATATTTAATTTCATTTTTCCAAAATAATCCATTATATAAATCATAATTCTAATATAAGGCTCATCCCAATTTTATATCCCCAAAAATGTCATTAATTTTGTCAAAATACAATTTATTCAATGCAATAATATTTTTCCAATAATAAATATATATTTAACTATCAAACATTATATCTTCCAGTAATTTCATTCTGAAAATCACGCCACGTAGGTGAGTGGTGGGAAATACACCGTTATCAACCAAAATTTGTGGGTCCAAGCCTCAAACACATTATAGAGGTAATAGGTTGTCACCTATTATGTATGTTGTAATTTTTTCAAAACAATATTAATATAATTACTATACCATTCCCAATAATATTATGAACATATAAATTAATTGAATTAATCCTTAAATATATATCATACAACTAAGTATTTATATATGGTTAATTTTTTCCACAAAATAAATACGTAATATCAAAATAGAAAATTAAATATCGATATATACATTATATAGAATAAATAACATGACTCCCATGTTTTGATAATTCATAATAAATATGGAAATGTAAATAATTGAACACCAATTCCCTTAAATCAATTCCTTGAGGAAAAGCATCCATGGATAATATTAATGCAACATTATCATGTCCAATTAAAATTATATTTTAATGAATGGAATTTTTTAAATTGGATGTCACGATATAAGTCATTATGATACCTTTTCTCTAAACACCTTTAGACAAGAGAGTTTAACTAATCGGGAGGCATATACCAGAAATCTACTTTAATCTGGATATCCCATAGATTCATATCATGATATTACTAATGAATAGAGGGAATATCTATTATAGGGACTAACCCATTACTAAATTTCCAATTCATTCCTTCCATATCGAGTTATTTATTTTATTCATGAACAATATTACATATAAAAAAATTCAATATCAGGTAAAGAATATAGATTATCAGTAATTTTCATCATTCAATCATTTAACTTCTAATGTAAAATTACATATTTTGAAGTGATATATAGTTTAATTTATAATTATATCAATGATTAATAATATGGTTATTCCATGTAAATTTATATTCCAATGATAACAATAATGTTAATATTTCAAGTGAATGTTAATTTTTACAAAAATTAACCACAAAATGGAATACCAACAATTTCCTTAGTCAAACTGATCATAAAAATATTAAAAAAATAAATATGGTTTAATCACAACATATATCCAGTTTATTATATGAAAAAAGTGGGGTTTTTTATTCTATGAATATAAATTCTAAAAATGATATATAAAAACATTCTTATGGAAAATAAAATTTTCAATTTGAAAATAACTTTTAAAAATGAAAGAAATTTCATGAATATAGGAAAAAAATTTCAATTCAATGTAATATTTTAATCATGTAAAAAACTCATTAATTAAATGAGTGGCCATAATTATGGAAGGTTAGGTTAATTTACAGTATGTTTAAAAAATATTCCTTTCACTTTTTTTGTAAGAAAACTAAAAAAGCTCTTATTCAGAAAATAAATGGAATATTCCTTGTAAAACATTTTTAAAAAAATTTGGTTAAAATTTCTTTAACCAAAAATAGTAAATAATATTGTATAATATTGTTGAGAAAAAATATATTTGGATGAAAAAAAATTTCAATATAAGAAAGAAATGATGTTTGATTTAATTAAATCCTTTTTCTCACAAATTTTATGTACCAAATAGAGGAAAATTGTATTATTACTAAAACAATTATAAATAACTAGAGGAGAAGAATATGAAATTTATTGATTAGATAATTATGGAATTTTTTCATACATTGGATATTTATTCATAAGGACCCTGATTAAAATGTGATTGAAATAGAAATATCATACAACATTGGAAACTATTAAATTGTAAGCCACATGAAAGGAAAAAATCGAATGAATATTTAAATAAAATGAATATAAATGGATTATAATATAATATATCATATTGGTAGTTTATACATATAATAAAGAAATATATGTAGATAACATGACATTTGTCCCAAAGGATAAAATTTGAGAACAGAAACCCTTCCAATTAAAATAACATTGAACTGTGAATAAATAAATATATTGATTATGTGTATAAAATTTAAATATAAATAAATAGCCTATTAATACAACATAAGATAATAAAAATTAATTAAACTAATATTATATTAATTTCAAACGCAATGAATAAATAATAAAAGCCAATGAAATCAAATTGTGTTATGAAATTCCTTACCCATGGGTAATTTTAAATGAAAATTGACTTTGATAAAATAAATTGAATTGAAACATAAAATACCATTAATTATTATGGATTCCTGATATTAAATCTAAAAGGTATTGAAAATTCACCATTTAAAATTTTTAGGTTCATAATATTACAATATACCTTAATAATAGGAAATTGAGACAAAATCCATTTCCACATGCATCCTTTGAGTTGAACACACATTTACCTCATGTATATTGGTTTTAAAAATAGTATTAACTTATACCGAATAATTAATTATTTTTATAATATCATGTATGATCTTTTTATGACATAATATGACCCATTTATTAATATTCATTCTTTATTACGATTGTTTAGTTTATTAACTACATTGTTTTATCATGCATTTTTAACATGATACTTCTGGTTCATGAAAAATATATTGTTATTAATCTATATTAGGAAATATAATGTTTTAATAAATATATAAATTATCAATATATAAATTCATACAATCATTATTGATATTTGAACTGGATAATGGATCTCATTACTCTCTGGTGATGGTAGATTGTCAGTACGCACAAACGACATAATAATTTTTTTAACGGTTTAATGGGAAAGTAAGTGGGTGGTATATTAATTTCACCAAGTCAATATCATGTAATATATATAACATATATTAGTTAATGGTGTCTTTATGACCTTCCATGTAATGCGTAAATAAAAAATCATTCATAGTGGTTTGTAAGGTGGTAGTACATCATAAACAAGAGCGGCATTATCACATTTTAAAAGGAATGTGAAATAAAAAGCTAAATGAGAAATTAAAAACAGAGAAGTATTATTATATAATTAATGTTATATATATTTATATATATATTCATTACACCCACCATTACATCCAATCATGAGAGGAGTAGATGAAAAACGATCCACATTGGTTTGTGAGGCTTTAGTGTTCCACACACACTATCGATAATATCATTTCAAATTTGATGGATGATGAGATTGATATAGATTATTAAATTTATATTATAAAATCATAGTATGTTATATATATATATTTTTTATATTTTAATCTAGAAACAACAATTTATGGTAGAAAAAGAATAATGAAAAAGTAAAAAGATTCGTTAAGAAAATTGTCTTATCTTAGAGAATCCTTATCTGGATCTATACTTAAGGAAACTAGTATAACGACCCATACCTTAAATAAATTGTCATTACTTCAGAATTTAAGCACACTTATTACAACATTTAACAAAACCAGGAAAGGACCGTATAGGTATAGAGTCTTTAGAAACTGGGAAACATAAACAACTGGTTTATAAAGCATCTACTTTGCCTCCCATTTATTTCATCATATCTTGAGTCCCTTTTTGGAATATCCTACTTAATGACCTTCTTCTTGACCTGGGGAAATAAAACATACAAAAGGGTGAGCTCAAATGCTCAGTAAGGGTAAACAAAAGAAATATCAATCACATCATATACATAAGAACATAACTTTTGGAAATCTAAACCTGCAAAAGAAATCATAATTTCATAACATGGGATAAATCATAGTAGTGAAATGTAATCCCAATAATCATAAATTAAAACATGAAACTCTGTAGCATACACACATAATCATACAGAATCATTTCTTGTTAGTCAAGACTCATTTCCAAGACTATCTTAGTGGAGAAAGTCCATTTCTGAACCGAGTTCACTCCTCGTTTCAGTCCTGTTTCACTGAACCGGTTTAACCTGCCATTCCAGCGATGTCTATCTCATGAGATATAAAATCTTTACCCAATGAATTGGAGGGAGATATATGTCCCATCCATCTCATAAATATACCATTCTTATGTGTGACACAAAATCATAAAACACACATCATAGCATAACCCATGTAATAAAAATGGGAATCTTAAACATCATGACATCATAAAACAGTTCATATAAGATAAAAGAATACATAAAAATATTTCCATCACAACATAATCAAATCCATGTAATAATAGGGATAGAAATAGAACCCTATATTATCTTAGATGGAAAATAATTTTGATAAAACTCTTGATCTCCATTCTTGAGGAAAATATCCTTTCTACTTCAAAAAAATTTTCCTTTCTCAACATGTCATACAATTTTAAACTAAAAGAAGTTGATTAAAAATAAACGTGAAAACCTATAATGGAAGCTTCTTGGAAATAATGTTTTAAAAATCCATTCATTCCGTATAAGTTAAAAAAACATTCTTCTCGTACTTTTGTTGGAAAAGTAAAAAATTACCTCCTACGAAAAACGACAAAAGATTTCTTTCATATCTATTACTAAAAACTAACCAAAGGGTAAAATTGGATTTACACAATTGTAAGTGGATGGAAATAATATTACATATTGAGGAAACATGGATGTGGATGATAAAATACACCCCAGTAAATACCATAGTATAAACAATCTCGGATAAAAATGAGATTGTGATATTTTCCCTTACATTAGGTCTGATTTACCTCGTAAGTGTCCAAAACTCCTATATAATGATTTAAATAATGTTATTGACTTATTATAGAATCATAATTATTGTTATGATATCATATATGGTCATATTATTAGCTTCTTAGTAGTAATATTTCATTGCAACTTGTTATTCGGTAGTTTATAACTTTTTGTTCTTATGTGTGTTTTGTCGAATAAATTCTTATTCTTCTCTTTAGGTTATAGATACATCATTTACAGAATGGTATTAATGTACTATATATCGTATTTATTCATTCAATTCATTTATATAATCATTATGCAATGAATATCATATAGAACGAATCGCAACACATCGTGGAGACGGTATTACGTACGTACGCACGAGCGATGATATCGTTCCCATGATCGTGGAATTGTATTGGAGTGTATGTATACTATTTCAGAATCAATATCACTTTACAATAATCATATATAGTAAATATTTACACCATTATAACCATCCATGTAAGGTGGTGGGGGAAAATAGATTACACCACGACGTGGAGACGGTATTCCGTATATATGCAAGCGCGGTGATTTCATTTTCCATAGGATGGATAGATGTTGAAATAGGGTTGTTTCATACTTATAATAACATATAATTATATGAGTGATACTGATGTTATTACTTCATAATGAAACAACTAAAGAAGAAGATGTTGAAGAAAAAAGAATTTGGAAAGGATCGGTAATGGATATTGCCTCTTTTTGACATGCCTCTTCTTAACCTGCTCTTGGGGCACTAAGGTTGGTCTTTGAAGAAGACCAGAACCTCTAGGATGATTATAGGGAAATGGGGAAGTGAAATGGGTACGGTTTGGCCGAGCTTGAAGGCTCAAATTGCTGTGAGGAGGAGAGGGAGGAGGTTCCCTTTTATAAGGGAAGAGAGGGGCACCTTTGGAAATATAAGAAATATTAGTATATATTAAATCCCAACCCCACATAAAAACTTCCGAAGTGACTCATATCCAAATATTAGATGAGACAGGGTTGTAATATCATCAACCAATACAATTTAGACATCTTAGGAATTTATTTTAATCATTACCAACTTGATTTATCCTTATTTATCAATTTAATTTTATTTGTGGTAATAATATTATAGATTTTAAATTTTTATTAATAATTACATGTGTTGTGAATTTTCCATAATTTGACACTTTATGAAATTTTAGACCATATAAATTTTAATTTACAATTTTTAAATATTTTTGTTATTTTAAATCAATTTTACAATATGTTATTTTTAAAAATGAACAATAGTGTCAATTTTGACACTATTCATTTATTTTAATTTAAATAAAATATATACAGAGGATTTGTTCTAACTAAAACCTTTAATAGATTAATAAAATGACATATGTATCTAAAAAATTAGTGGAGCACATTAAATAGTGAATATAATAATTATTTTAATATTTTAAAACCATTTATTTGATATTTTAATTAATAAAATAATTTCAACATCACTATTATGTCATAATTAATGATGATTATTTAATCCCTAAAAATTCTAAATAAATTCCTATGATGTAGATAATTTTATTATATTTCTGGAGGCTATTAATGTTAGATGTTTCATTATGTTTATCACCAATTTATAATTATTATAATTATATTATTTAAGAAAGTGACATGTTGTCACGTTCTTTGGTTTTAATAATAATTAAATTATTTTCAGGGAAAAAAGTATACTAAATTAATCTAATATGACCCTTATGTGATATGGGTCGACTTCTAGTCATCCAATAGAATTTTTCAGGTGTTAGGGTAATTTTATAATCTTATATTTACCCTTAATTACCCGATTTACCTTTAACTATGGTAAATAAAATTTACCGTAGTTACTATTCACAATGCCCAAAAATAAAAAGTAGCCTATTAACATAATTTGGACCCACTGATTCTGAATATGGAATCCATTTTTCAAAATTCAAAACCTATAAGTTGCAGTAATTAATTTAAAATAAATCCCATTGTTAAGAAAATGGGTTTTAGAAGTTAAAACATTGCCAGAGATTGAAATGTTTTTACCAATGAATTCAATGTGAAATTAATGCTAATGACATACATTATATTAAATTGGAAAAATATATTATATCTATACTTTAAAATCATTAAATATTATAAGTTAACCATATAAATTATCTCAATTAAAAAAGTTGATTTTAATTAAAAATTAGCGTATTTTTACTATTCATCAAAATATGAAAGTTATCAGAAAAATATCAAAAATTTATCCAAAGTAAATTTTTATATCCTGATTCAAAAGAATAATTTTATATTGTCAAATTGAACTTATAAATGTGTCAAAACCCAGATTTAATGTGGGTGCACCATCAAAAGGTGGCAAAACTGCATTTTTTTGATAAATACTTATTTTACCCAAAAAAAATTATTTTGTTCTCTTAACATGTTCTAGAAAATGTGTATGATGAATAATAATGTTATAAAATTTAAAATTCATTTAATACTATTCATAACGGCTTGTTTATAATATTATAATAATATATCATTGTTTAGTAGAACTCGGTATTGCATACTAAACATGCTATCGAGGAAGGTCGTGATTGCGCGCAGCGAAAGATTCCGTTGAGGATTTATATAACATAAAAACAAAATATTTCTCATAAAAGTCTCGGGTGTTACATTCTACCCCCCTTAAAATGAATTTCTCCCTCGAAATTCGTCACTTTGTAACAAACAGATGAGGATACCTCTCCCTCATCATATCCTCAAGCTCCCATGTAGCTTCTTCTAATTGGTGGTTCCTCTATAAAACTTTCACCAAGCGAGTGGTATTTTTTCGTAGGACTTTTTTACTACGATCCAGAATATCTATCGGTTGTTCTTCATAAGAAAGATCTTGCTCCAGCTGTACAACTTCTGTGATGAGTACGTGTGAAGGATCAGGTATGCACTTTCTCAGGAGAGATACATGGAACACGTCGTGAACTTAAGAGAGATTTGGTGGAAGCGCCAATCGGTAAGCTACCTTCCCAACACAATCCAGTATTTCTAAAGAACTGATACATCTAGGGCTCAACTTCCCCTTCTTTCCAAATCTCATGACCCTCTTCCAGGGAGATATTCTTAAGAACACTTTATCACCCACTTGAAACTCTAGGTAATTTCTTCAGTTGTCGGCATAACTTTTCTGTCGACTCTGAGCTACTCTTATGTGTTGTTGAATAGATCAGACCTTTTCTACCATCTCATCAACAATATCAAGTCCTAATAGCTTTCTTTACCCAACTTCATCCCAGCAAGTTGGATTCTTGCATTTCATTCCATAGAGTGCTTCATAAGGAGCCATCTGAATACTATAGTGAAAGCTATTATTATAAGAAAATTCCACCAAAGGTATGTGTTGATCCCAACCACCTTTTAAATCCATAGAGCAAGCTCTCAAAATATCTTCTAGAGTTTGAATTGTTCTCTTAGACTAACCGTCTATCTGAGGATGATAAGCAGTGCTGAAACTCAACTCTATATCCATAGTATGCTGAAGAATTCACCAGAACATTGAGGTAAACCTCGGATCTCGATCAGTTATAATAGAAAGTGGAACTCCATGCAATCTTACCACTTCCTTCACATATATCCTGGAAAGCTGATCTCGAGAGAAATCCTCTCTAATAGCTATCAAGTGTGTAGACTTTGTAAGACGATCAACTATGACCCATATAACATTATTGCCTTTGGATGTTTTATGAAGTCCTGTGACAATGTCCATAGTGATATTCTCCCATTTCCATTCGGGTATGGGTAATGGTTGTAACATCCCCTTAGACTTTTGTCTCTCATCTTGAACTTGCTGACAAACCAAGCATCGAGAGAATATTCAGCAATATCTCTTTTCATGACATCCCACCAGAAGTACTCTTTCAGGTCCCTATACATCATCGTGCTTCCATGGTGAATAGAGAATGAAGAACTATGAGCCTCATCCAGTAGCTCCTTCTTTAATTCGGGGATGGGAGGAACACAAACCCGATTCCTGAACTTTATTATCCCATCATAATCAAGGTTGAATTCAGAAAAATTTCTCACCTTCTTTTGTAACTCGACATCTTCTTTCTGTGCCTCTTTAATCTTCACATGTATTGATGGTTGAACATTAATTTGAGAAAGATACGATTTTTCCCCTTTCATTATAATTACAAGATCCATCCTTTATAAATCCATAAATATTGGATCTTTTGTGATCCTAATCATGGATAAACTGGCATGGTCTTGTCGACTTAATGCATCTGCCACCTTGTTTACTTTCCCAGGGTGGTAATGAATTGAGAAGTCGTAATCCTTAATCTGCTCCAACCATCTTCTTTGGCGCATATTCATCTCCTTTTGTGTGAATATATACTTTAAACTTTTATGATCAGTATAAATATAACACCTTTCACCATAAAGGTAATGCCTCCAAATCTTTAATGCAAATATTACCGCAGCTAACTCCAAATCATGAGTGGGGAAATTTTTCTCGTGTATTTTCAACTGTCGTGAGGCATAAGCTATCACCATATCATTTTTCATAAGAAAACACCCCAAACCCTTCTTGGATGCATCACTGTAGATCACAAACCTTTCTCCACTACAAGGTAGTGTGAGCACAGGTGCACTAGATATCCTTCTTTTCAATTCCTTGAAATTCTCTTCACATTCCGCCGTCCAAACAAACTTAAATCCTTCCCGAGTCAACTTGGTGAGTGGATTAGATAATCATGAAAAATATTTCACAAAACGTCGATAATATCCAGCCAAACCAAGAAAACTTTGGATCTCAGTCACGGTTGTTGGTCTCGACCATCTTTTGATAACCTCTGTTTTTGCTAGATCCATAGATATCCCCTCTTTTGAGATTATGTGACCCAAAAATGAAACTCTTTGAATCCAAAATTCACACTTGGTAAATTTGGCATAAAGCTTATCCTTTATCAGGGTCTTCAATATAATTCTCAAGTGATCTTCATGTTCTTCCTTGTTCATTAAATGTACAAGAATGTCGTCTATAAAGACTACCACAAACTGATTAAGATAGTCTCTAAAGACTCTATTCATCAGATCCATGATGATAGTAGGGGCATTAGTAAGACCAAATGGAATCACTATAAATTCATAGTGTCCATACCTTGTACAGAAAGTCGTCTTTGGTATATCCTCCCTTTTTACCCTTAATTGGTGATACCCTGAATGAAGATCAATCTTGGAAAATTATTGAGCTCCTCGTAGTTGGTCAAATAAGTCATCAATGCGTGGGAGAGGATATTTGTTCTTGATAGTGATCTTGTTATGTTCTCTATAATCAATACAGAGTCTCATTGATCCATCTTTCTTCTTAACAAATAGAACAGGTGCTCCCCAAGGTGATGCACTAGGGAGTATGAACCAGTTATCAAGATTCTCTTGGAGTTGATTCATCAATTCCTGGAACTTAATTGGGGCCATTCTATAAGGTGTCTTTGAAATAGGCAAAGCACTTGGTACGAGTTCTATTGAAAACTCAACTTCACGATTTGGTGGGAGACCCGGTAATTCCTCCGAAAAGACATCATCAAACTCCCATACACTGGGAAAATTCTTAATTGTGGGTTTCTCACCAACCATTTGAGATAAATAACGTTCATTTAGTGGAATCAATACCCATAAAATGGAAGAAATTTCCACTGGGAGGTTATGTTCATCCTTGCATCGATAGACGATCATAGATTGATTTGGAATATGAAATGTGACTTCCCTTCTTTGGAAATTGATATGAGCTCCATATAGAGAAAGCAAATCCATGCCAAGAATCACATCAAATTCCACTATAGGAAGGATCACAAGATTTTCAGGAAACACTTTCCCACAAACTTCAATCGGAGAAGAATTATAAACTTTTGATGCGACTGTTGGGCCATTAGGGGTTTCCACAACTAACTCAACATCTAATTTTTGAGGTAATACAGTGATATCGTTAGAAAATTTTTCAGAAATAAAGGAGTGGGTGGATCCAGAATCAGATAAAACATTTCCTACTTTAGAGTGGATGGTAAGTGTACCTTTCACCACATCGTTATCATACTCTACATCACTGATAGAAATTTCATTGACTTTCCTTTGTCTTTAGCCTTAAGAGTTTGTTGACGTCGACCATCATCATCAACCCTTTGATTTGGGCATTTATTGGCATAATGCCCCATCTCCTTGCACTTGAAACATTGAAGTGTAGTAGGTTCATTATGTGTGTCCCTTTCTTTGTTTGCATCACTAGACAGCTTCTTCACATCATTGTGGCATTCAAATTCCCAATGACCTTCCTTTCCACATTTGAAACATTTACTTGTCCCATTAAGACAACTCCCTCCATGTTTCTTTCCACACTTTGAGCATAAGGGAAAGTTCATCTTCTTTTCAGTGTGCTCTTTTGATTTTCCTTTGAATTCTATTTTCCTCTTCTTATCAAACCCATATGACTGATGGGTTACTCCAATATCCATCTCGACTTTGAGAGCACATCGAGCGATTTCCTCGTAGCTATTGAAGTACCTTATGGATAATGCCCTTCGAAGACATGGTTTTATGCCACTAAAGAATCGATCGATCTTACTCTTAGGTTGGATAATAATACCAGAAGCGTACCTTGAAAGTCTTGTAAAATTTGATTCATAAGTACCAATAGATTCATTATCCTTTTTCTTCAGTTCAAGAAACTCTTTCTCCATCTTTGTTCAGAGAATACGAGGGATGTACTTTTTGAAAAATAAGTTCTTAAACCCGTCCCATTCCATGGACTCAATTTCATCCCTTTGCCTCGTATTCTTAATAATATTCCACCATTGATCAACATATCCTTCCAAAAGATACACTTCTAGGATGACTTTATCTTGTTCAGAACATTGAAGAACTGAAAATATCTTTTCAGTAGTACTAATCCATTATTCAGCAACTAATGGATCAGTAGACCCACTGAAAAAAGGTGGACGCTGCCTCATGAAGGATTCAACAGAATGTTGCTCCTTCCTTTTCTCGTTTGGAAGTCCTGCATGATTCATATCTTGAGAAAGTTGTGTGAGCATGGCTAGAATATTTTCCAATGTAGCTCCCATAACGTTTGGTTGCTCAGGGGGAGAATCATTGCATTGCCCGTCGCATTCCGCAATAACATGGTTCCTTCGTGTTCCAGCCATTGACTAAAACCAAGAAGAATAGTATGAGCAACACTAATTATAATAGGAAAAACCACATAATCAAGAATCAAATTTCACACTTACGGTCTTATCATAGGTTGTTCATGTCCATTTCTAAAACACGAGGATTGTGTTCTATGCTTAGACATATCCTTAGGATTCTTACTAAGGCTTTCACATGCTAGTTTCCAAAGGTTGATTATACCTTTCCTCTTATACAAACTATAACGACCCATACTTTACATAAATTGTCATTACTTTAGAATTTAAGCACACTTATTACAACATATAACAAAACTAGGAAAGGACCGTATATGTATTGAGTCTTCATAAACTGGGAAACATAAACAACTAGTTCATAAAGCATCTACTTTTCCTCCCATTTATTTAATAATATCTAGAGTCCCTTTTTGGAATATACTACTTAATAACCTTCTTTCTGACCTGGGGAAATAAAACATACAAAAGGGTGAGCACAAATACTCAGTAAGGGTAAACTAAATAAATAACAATCACATCATATATATAAGAATATAACTTTTGGAAATCTTAACCTGCAAAAGAAATTATAATTTCATAACATGGGATAAATCATAGTAGTGAAATGTAATCCAAATAATCATAACATACAACATGAAACATTTTGGTATACACACATATTCATATAGAATCATTTCTTGGTAGTCAAGACTCATTTCCAATACTATCTTAGTGGACAAAGTCCATTTCTGATGCGAGTTCACTCCTCGTTTCAGTCCTGTTCCACTGAACCGGTTTAACCTGTCGTTCCAGCCATATCTATCTCATGAGATACAAAATCTTTTTCCAATGCATTTGAGGGAGATATAGGTCCCACCCATCTCATAATGATACCATTCTTATGTGTGCCACAAAATCATAAAACATACACCATAACATAACCCATGTAATAAAAATGGGAATCTTAAACATCGTGACATCATAAAACAATTCATATAAGATAATGGAATAAATAAAAATATTTCCATCACAACATAATCAAATCCATGTGATAATAGGGACAGAAATAGAACCCTATATTATCTTAGATGGAAAATAATTTTGATAAAACTCTTGATCTGCATTCTTGAGGAAAATATCTTTTTAACTTCAAAAACATTTTCCTTTCTCAAAATGTCATACAATTTTAAACTAAAAGAAGTTGACTAATAATAAACTTGAAAACATTTAAAGTAATCTTCTTGTAAATAATGTTTTAAAAATCCATTCATTCCGTATAATTTAAAAAAACATTCTTCTCATACTTTTGTCAGAAAAGTCAAAAAGTACCTCGTATGAAAAATAACAAAAGATTCCTTTCATATATTTTACTAAAAACTCACTGAAGGGTAAAATTGGATTTACACAATTGTATGTGGATAGAAATAATATTAAATATTTATGAAACATGGATGTGGATGATAAAATACACCCCAGTAAATACCAAATTATAAACAATATCGGATAAAAATGAGATTGTGATATTTTCCCTTACCTTAGGTCTGATTTGCCTCGTAAGTGTCCGAACATCCTGTATAATGATTTAAATAATGTTATTGACTTATTTCAGAATCATAATTATTGTTATGATATCATATATGGTCATATTATTAGCTTCATAGTTGTAATATTTCATTGCTACTTGTTATTTGGGTGTTTATAACTTTTTGTTATTATGCGTGTTTTGATGAATAAATTCTTATTCTTCACTTTAGGTTATAGATACATCATTTACAAAATGGTATTAATGTACTATATATCATATTTATTCATTCAATTCATTTATATAATCATTATGAAATGAATATCATGTAGAAAGAATCGCATCACATCGTGGAGACGGTATTCCGTACGTACGCACGAGCGATGATATCATTCCCATGATCGTGGAATTGTATTGGAGTGTATGTATACTATTTAATAATCAATATCACTTTACAATAATCATATATAGTAATTATTTACACCATTATACCCATCCATGTAATGTGGTGGGGGAAAATAGATTACACCGCGGCGTGGAGACGGTATTCCGTACGTACGCACGCGCGATGATTTCATTTTCCATAGGATGGATAGATGTTGAAATAGGGTTGTTTAATACTTATAATAGCATATAATTATATGAGTGATACTGATGTTATTACTTCATAATGAAACAACTAAATAAGAATATGTTGAAGAAGAAATAATTTGGAATGGATCGGTAATGGATATTACCTCTTTTTGATGCGCCTCTTCTTAACCTCCTCTTAGGGCACTAGGGTTGGTCTTTGAAGAAGACCAGAACCTCTAGTATGATTTTAGGGAATTGGGGAAGTTAAATGAGAAGGGTTTGGCCGAGTTTGAAGGCTCAAATTGGTGTGAGGAGGAGATGGGGGAGGTTCCCTTTTATAAGGGAGGAGAGGGGCACCTTTGGAAATATAAGAAATATTAGTTTATATTAAATCCCGACCTCTCTCTTTCTTTTCAAGTAATCTCTTTTATGTCTTTTATTTTATACTCCATGTTCTTATGTTGGAGGATGTTATTTTATATTCATCCTACTGCCTATTTCATGTTCATATGATGAGAGACCCCCCCCTTGCTCTTATCAATTCGTTTTAAGAATGTTTAAGTGGCGCCGTTAGGCTGCCGAATTTTTTAAAGGATTCTTTCACCTTCCACGTTTTCAAGTTCTATTTTCATTCAAGTCTTTAATGTTACTTTTTTTTATATTGGGGTATGATCTCTATATATATCATACTGGACTATTATGTTCATATGATGAGAGACCCCATTTGATCTCTTCAATTCAGTATTTTGATGTTTTAAGTGGCGCCGTTAGGCTGCCGAATTTTTAAGTGGATCTTCACCCTTCTCGTTTTGAAGTTCTACTTTCATGTCAATTATTTCAAATTCCTTTTTGTTATATTGGGGTATGATCTCTATATATATAATACTGGACTCTTATGTTCATATGATGAGAGACCCAATTTGATCTCTTCAATTCAGTATTTTGATGTTTTAAGTGGCGCCGTTAGGCTGCCGAATTTTTAAGTGGTTCTTCACCCTTCTCGTTTTGAAGTTCTACTTTCATGTCAATTATTTGAAGTTCCTTTTTGTTATATTGGGGTATGATCTCTATATATATCATACTGGACTATTATGTTCATATGATGAGAGACCCCATTTGATCTCTTCAATTCAGTATTTTGATGTTTTAAGTGGCGTTGTTAGGCTGCCGAATTTTTAAGTGGTTCTTCACCCTTCTAGTTTTGAAGTTCGACTTTCATGTCAATTCTTTCAAGTTCCTTTTTTTTTATGTTGGGGAATTATCTCTATATCTATCATACTGAACTCTTATGTTCACATGATGAGAGATCCTATTTGATCTTTTCAAATCATTGTTTATTGAGGTTTAAGTAACGCCGTTAGGCTGCCGAACTTTCATAAGAGAAATCTAATTTTTTTCTTCCTTCCATGTTTTTCATTTCAAATGGTATGTCCTTGAAATCTCATTAACATGATCATGTATCCTTCTTATTCTGTCCATGTACTATTTTATGGGTCATTTATGAATGTTTGACCCATTTTACCTCTCTTTTAATGTCTTCTAAAACCTCGGAACATTGCCGTTATGCTGCAGAATTTCTGTCTCAAAATGTCTATCTCTTTTTCTAAAGTCCTTTTATTTTATTAAGTGAATACTCAAAGCTCTTTCTTCTAAAGGGGTATTCACATATATACCAAAATGTTCTATTTTAAATTCTGGGATTTACTTACATGAGACCCACCTTCCTTTTCTGTGGGTTTTAAAGTGACATAAAAATCATGTCTTTAAAGAAGTTTTTAAAACGTTATGATTATGAAATGAAACCCATTTATTTTATGCTATATGGGTTATTTATGAAATTTTTGATGATGATATATGTGGCTCACATGATAATAAAGGCAAATTTAAGGGTGCTCCCTGATAGCGCTCCAATGCATTGGGTAAAGACTTAATCTCTAGAGATGACCATTTTAACGACGCCTTGGTGAATAACCTTGGTAATTTTTAACGACACCTTGGGGATGGACCTTGGTGAAACGAAACGATTGTCAATATTAAATGTTGCAGCCACATCTTCATGTTATGAAAAAGTTTTATTTTTAATATGATATGCCTCATGATTTCATTTTCATGCATTAAAGTTCTTTTCATGACTTTATTGATGTATCTCAAGTTCATATGTAAAATGTTTCACTTGTTTCCCTTGCTGGGCCTTATGGTCACCCTTCCTTTTGATGTATGTCCCCAGGTTATGAGATGCAGGAATGAGCCTAGGGTGAACATGAGGAGAAGCCTTTCATGTGTTTAAGAAGAATGTTTTTTTTTGTTTCATGTTTTATGTTCCTTGTTTCCATGACACTAAACCTTAAAGATCCTCAGTTCCATGTAATGGAATGAAAAGTTATGTTATAAAAAGACGGGATGCTATACCATAGGAGCATAAATCTGAGAGAACACCATCGTTGGATCTCTCCACTAAGAAAGGTGAAACTATAACTCAATGGATCATGATGAAATGATAAGGGATCTCAATAATCTCAAATGGGAGACACTACTAACCCAACTATAACCACTAAAAGTATCAATTAGTAGAAAAGGGATCACCCCCAGGATCCAGAGGGGGACACAACAAACCTAGACTAGAAAACTATAAACCAAATCAGTTCAGATTTGTGATTACTCCTAGGATCTACTAGGGGAGACTTCAAACCTAATACATTATCCCCAAGATATCACTTAGATTGGGGTCACCCCTAGAAACAACTTTGGTACACCACTAACCCAATATAACATCCTAGATGTCATGTCACCCTCATATTGGATCTTCACCCATGTTGTATTAGTCACGATGATTCCATGAACCCCAAATGTTATAACTGACCATGAATGGGAGAGTTTAACATATCATTTCAACCCCTATATAAACCACCTTCTATGTATGGGATCATATATCCAATTATTTATCAAACCTAATGAAATTTACCTCTATCTTGGGGTTTATATACCAAAGGATTCCACAAACCCTACGAAGTTATCGAGATGGATAGGGGTTCTCATCCAATGGATTATTGGTCACAATTATAACGAGAACCTAATCTGGGGAAATGATACATTAGAGGATTCTTCCATGTCCTCTCTAGGGGGATACTACAACTACACCAATAAGAAATAGCATCCCATCCTGGTATCAATGGAGGGATACGAAAATTCTATCCATGATAATAATATCTAGTGATAATAATCATGTACCAAATATGTAATTACACATTGTACCCTCATTGGGATAAACCATGAAAATTTACCCAACCTATGCTGATCCAAATATCACTAACTCAAGAATACCATAAAATCACCTAACATCTCATATCTATATGAAAAAACAATTCGGATATCACATTCTAAATGGATACTAATCAGGATAGGATACTCACATGCTTGAATAAAATCCTTGAATAAGGAGAAATGAAAGTCATATAGTTCACCCAAAAGGAGTACGTGGTACATATAGGGGACTACCCAACATTAGACCCCATTTTAACCCATGTCTTTGTACTCTACTACACTTATTTCTTTCCATTTGGGATTACATGATGTGTATAGGAGTTACACGGTGTGTCATGGATCAACCAAGTTTTTAGCCACGTCTTAACTTCACACGGCTCAACCCACCATGTGTCAAACATGTTGTGTAACCCTTAGAACATGGTATGTCCATGATAAATAACTCCCAGGATGTTTCATCTACCCATTTCCCATGTCCAACACCATGTTTCAATGTACATGGGTTGTGTACTCTCAACTGACTATGTACATTCACATGTCATCCATAGCCATTTCCTCAATGCACAAGACTTGGGGTCACCTAATAGTGTTTAACTCTCACACACAGTGTTCTGTCTCCAAATATATTCCTCCAAAAATTGTAAGTACACAAGACATTCTCCATGTTAATATACCATGTAGATTGGAATTCATCTATGAAATTTACCTTGAGCCTCCTGAATCTCTCATGTTTTCTTTGAAACACATAGATCAAACTTTATGGGGTTCCATGGAATAATTTATGGGTTGTAAAACTATAAATTGATGCCTCAAAAGGAAATATGTAATCAAAATTCAAAACATCATACCTTTTGCTAAAAATCTATTGATTCATGGTCTAATCGCCACTTTGAAGTAGTTTCTACATGATAAAGAGCGTTCTCAATCTTTATTAGTTATTTGTGGGACCTCATTTCAACAATTCAGTTGTTTAGTCATCCATATCTCCAAGGGGAAGGGGGGGTAAACTTAAATAAATATCCCCCTGGGTTAGGAAGGTAAGTGATATTTTTTTTAATTTTATTAAAACAAAATCCTCCATTTAGAACCCTCTTCCAACTCACCTCGACTGACACAAAGTGCTAACAAAGATTATAAAATACTTAGGTTAAACAGAACATTTTAAAATTGAATTTCATCTCAGAATTCCAATATGAGACTCATACATGGAGTTAATAAACATTTCCAAATAATATTATCATGCATGATAAAATATATTTTTTATTTTTTATATCACTATGCCAAGGATCTCTTAGACCTAGAATCCCACTCTTACTCAGTACCCTAGTTCATAAATATTCGTAGAAATATTTTAATGTTTTTTAGTAGACCATGATTCTATACATCCTCCAACCTTAATGGATATCATACCTAAAAAGTTAAGTATTTTGAAAAAGATAGAATGTAATTGAGCTCTGAACTATGTGGTATTACCCACATGTCGAGATGGGTAATGGCATTCCTTAATAACATCTTCATAGACTAACCCTTCAGATAGGCTTGTCAGTGGAGTTCCCTAAAGACTCATGTGGATTTCCCTCTAGTTGGAATGGGATGTGGCATTACCTGATGAAATTCTTAAGTGTAAGCCTTCAGGTAACCTAGGTAGTTGAGTTCCTGGGTGAAAATTTGAGATGGACCCTCCTATAGTACCAGGGTACAAGATCCTAACCCAGAATTCATGGCCCCTTCCCTATATGCTACAGAAACAAGATGTTCTGGGACATACATTTGGACTCACATAGAAGAGGGACACTTTCCCAACTGAGATACTTTTTGGTGATATGACCTAAAACCATTCAAGTGAGTCACTACTGCACTAAGTGTATAATATCAAGGTGTGGTGAGTGATTCCATTATACATGTATATTTAGGGATGATGTGTGAGATGTTGGGAATTGTTGGTGGGATTCTTTGGAATAGTTGGTGATTCCTCTTCTGGGGATGAGTTGTGAGATAGAGATCCCAATGCTCCATTATATTGGTTTATTTGACTGATGAAGTAAATATATATATATATATATATATATATCATTATTTGATACTCACTCTATGGGTTTTTTTACTCCCTTTATAAGAGAGGTGAAGATGCACAACATATGCCAAGTGAGTGTTGTGTCTTGCTTCTCATGGTTGGATGAGTCTAATATCCATGTATGGGTAGTGAAGACTAGATGAGAGGTTAATATTCTCATCATTTCTAGCTCCTTGTATTTAGATGAGTATAATTCTACTCTTTTTTTGGTTGAGTTCTACTCGTTTACTAAACCTTGTTATATCTAATGCTTCCCCCATTAGTTTGATCTATTACTAGTCTTCCTTTACATTTTTATTACATTTTCAGGGTATATTTATACTCACTCATGCATGGGATTTTCCTAACCCATACTGTTTATTTTTCATTGTGTGGATGGGTCAATCGTGACTTTAGAGAAGCTTATGGATATGTTGTGTTTAGACTATATCCGGTGGTTTTACCATGGGATACCAATGTTGGGATCTCTCAACTACTTACTAATTTCCAATTATTTCAGGTTGGGACCTATTTCTAGTTTTGGTGTTTATTTTTTCCTTTTTTATTTCCCTTATACACTATCCTACTTCATTTAGTAAGATGTTCCATGTATATTCAGTATATTTAGAGTACTTTTTCATCTTTTATTTCTTTACTAATTTAAATTTTCATTGAGTAGTCTATGTTCCCGTGTAAAGGTATTTAGGAAAAGGCCTAACGGATTTTAATGTTCCTTCAGTGCGTGTTGTTACACCCTATACTATGTAGGTCATCTTGGGATAGTTATGGTTCTAGTAGCAGTTTGGGTCGGGTACCTGGGGGAATGGATTAACCTATTTCCTAGGCGTTCACTACTTATAAAACTCATGAATTTTTCTCATCCTACATGTGTCCCCATTTGGAATTACTAGGGATAATTACTTCTTAATGGGTGGTGGTATATCTCATAGACCACAATGACATCAAGCCTTAGAACTAGTAACCAAATTTAGAGACACATCTCTGGAAGATCATCTCCACAAATTCTAATGAATAACCCTATCTAGATATATTCATGGAGGAATCATGAAATAAAGTCATGAAACTCCCTTCTTAAAGACTATATTTGGAGAGTTAACTCAAGATTTACTATAAAAAACACAAACCATATCCTATATGATGGACGTACAAAAATTTCCCATGTGACTAGTTTCATAATGTACTGAGTCTTAAAGTATGTTATCAGAGTATATGTGAATGAATACATTGCCCACTACACCAAAACAGGAGTCCCTATCATGAGAGGAAAACTCAAGACAGATTTACTCGATCACAATGGAACCCAAACCAAACCCATGACACTATGTTCCCAAATTGGAACCCGCTCTAATACCACTCTATCACAACCCATACTAATGGGGGATAATCCATGAAATCCAAAGACCACCTGCATAGGCTAGGGGATTGAGTTTATTACAATGTAGTACTATCACGCACATACGAGGGCTTAGCCAATCATACTTATACAAATCTCACCTAAATAAGGAGATGAAAATATAAAACTATCACCACTTTGGAAACATTTCAATCAAAATCCACATGAATGGAACAAGAAATGATATAGTAAATACAAGGTATATAAATAGTTTTATGATATAAGATATTAATGGTCTAGTGGATAAACCTCGTAATAGAAGATTGGTGTATAATATAACATATATCCCAACGGATGCAATTTGATATGAGAAAACCTTATAATGATAATAACATTGATGTGATAATTTATTAGTAAAATGATTATGTGTATAAAATATAAATAAAATAACATTTTTATGTAAAATAAATTTAATAAAAATTAATTACAGACATAAATTTATAATATCAAGGAAAATAGAGAATTAATATCACCCAATGAAATGAATATGAGTTATGATATTAATTACCACTTTGTAATATTAAAATAAAATCTTTTTTGGAGAAATTAAATAGATTCAGACTTAAAATACCATATAGTTGGAAGGAATCGTGATATTACACATAAATGTGGAATTATATACACCATATAATATAAATTATGTGTATAACATTATAATATACCTCAGCAAAATGAAAATGATGGAAAATCATTTACCGCACACATCCATCTAATTAAACACTCTTTAACCACCTATATAGTGTTTTTAAACATGTTATTAAGTTATAAAAGAACTATATTAATTTTTATAATATCATATTTAATCATTTAATAACATATTATCACAGAGTCATTAATAATATCTCATTATTACTATTTTCTTGGTTGTTTATTGCCTTGTTTTGTCGTGCTTCTATTAGTATGAGAGTTTCTATTTTTTAGAAGATTATATATTTACACCATCTATATAATGATATCAATGTTATAAATATCATTTATTTAATTAGATAAATATCTAATATAATTATTTAAATTTAATCATAGATAATATATAACATCTCTTTGTTGATGTGGAAGCATGTACGTACGCCCAAACAATGTTATCAATCCATTAATGGGTGAAAAGATAGTAAAGTGGTTTATATATTGATTTTTTTGAATAAATAACATTAAAATTATTTCACATATATTCATTAAATTTTTCCGTTTAATATTCAATGTAATTATTATGTGAATAACAATTTACAAAATAGGTAGAAATCCATCGTACACACGAGAGAAATTATCTTATTTCAAATTAAATGGAATCTAAGAATGTATATTTAATATTAAAATTAAATAAGTAAAATTATATCATAAATATTATATATATATATATATTATATACATCTATATATATCCAACCATGAGATGTGTCGATGGAAAATAAGTCACACCAGTCCACAAGGTTGTAGTTCGATGTACAAATGGTCGACCATTTCATATCCTAACTGATAGATGATGAGATTCGTATTAGTTATTCAACTAACATAACAAAAAAAATTATATGGTAGATATTTATTGTCTTATATTTAAATTTTCAATACTTGAAAAATTTTATGAATGAATATATCAACATAAATAATTTTGTTATGATGATTACCTCTCTTAAAAAAGATCCCTTGAATTCCCTCTTAATGAATATATGGTTGGTATTTTTAGAAGCCCAATAGCTATAAAAATATTCTTGTATTTTTTGGGGACATTTTTTTAGGGCTTTATCATGCCAAATGGCATTATAAGTGTGACAAAGTGGACTTGGTGTGTGTCCATTTATATGTGAGGAGTGGAATTTTTTAAGATAACCAACACTATTTAATATTGGGTAGTCATGCTCACACCAAGGGCCTCCAAAATTGAATGAAAATGGATAGGTGGGTTCTTGATTTCATTAAAACCTCTAATAAAAAAATATGTTCTAGGCATTGTATCCCTTACCCTCTATGATTACATTCATTTACCATTTGGTTTTAACCACGGTAACTTGTTTTTAAAAAAAGGCAATTTATCCATTAAACCTAAAAAAACTATTATTATATGAAAATTTGGATCCAAAAATTTAATAATTTAAATAAAATTTATTATATAAAAGATATATCTATCCATAATATCAATTTTAACACATGTTCTTATAGCATATAAACCTTCAATTTCATCTCAATTAGGGAAAATAAATTTTACATATTTTACTAATCATTAGGAAAAAACTAAGTTATCCAGATAAGATAATAATAATAATGTTCATTGGAAATATTTAATAATTTTTACTAAATTTAACTCATATATATAGAAAATTTTAATTTAAAATCGAACCTATTGATGTGATAATATAAGGTTCTTTCAAAAATGTATTTTTTATCAAAATATTATCTTATATTAAATATATGATTAATAATAAATATATGGTACATTTAAATTAATATAAATTTATAAATAATCCATGAAGTTGTTATAAATATTTCCATACTAGTGTTTATTTTTTATAATTAAGATAGAGTAACATTGTGCACATTAAATCAGTTTTTAGAAAAAAAATGTCTTACCAACCCAAAAATGAACATATATAAAAATCATTTATAAATATGATTTAATTTGATTTTGTTTAATTAAATAAAAATAAATAGTTCTTTTGTTACATTTATATCACATTAATTTAATAATGTTACTTTTAAATTAGTTTTTTTATTAAATGAAACGACATTGTCAAAAAAAATAAGGATTTCTAATTAATTAGTGAAAAATTAATATTAAAAACCATAAATTTCACCCTATGTTAATATCAATATGATTATTTTTAAAATGAATTCAATTTAAAAAAATTAAAAATTTACAAATTAAAAATAGTATTTCCACACAAAAAAAATATTTTTTAAGGAAATATATTATTTATTGATTGAAATATATATATTAGAAGTTGAGTTTTCATTTATTATAAATTTATCAATAAATTTATGCTATGTATGACATTATGTTTATTTAAAATATTATTTACTATTATTCAGCCCTACCAATTCAGTTACTATTTTATAACATTGATATTTAAATAATATTTTCTATGGGACATTTATGTTCGGCGTTACATGACTTATACCCTATCAAAAACAATTTAAATCCTTTAAACTCTAATTTTTTTGTGAAATACAATAATTTTAAGATATTCCATTTATTGTAAAAAATTATAATTTACAATAGATGTGTTATATTTTACCCACCTTAAATAAAATTATTCCCTAAAATTATAACATGTGACGGAATTAAAGGGTTTGATATTTAAAGATACATCTATTGAAACCCCACATTGTACAAAGGGTTGATAAAAATTCCACCTAAAATAGTGAATGTGAAATATGAGGGTCATCTCAAATAATACAATACTAGTTTTCCATTTTGGATAACATAAGTGTGATGTGAAAAAATTGACATGTAACTAATGAATCAATATATATAAGGAGTATAAGAGATCATTGATCACAAGATAGTTAATGACCAAGTGAAAATAAATAACAAGAACACCCTAAATATATTGTGAGTTAAAATAAAATTGATTTGTTAGATATTAGCATAGTATGATAAACTTATGTTCTTGTTCTTTCCCCTTGATTTATGGGATTATTTAACATTAAAGATATTTAAAACTATAAAATAAACTTACTTGATATATTTTAAGTGAAATCCCAATATTTTTATATGCATTGATAAATTTATAAATAATTTCTTTCTAGATTAAATGAATATTCATTATGAATTTTTTATACCTAAAGTACTAAAACTAACTTTTATTAAATGGTATGACCCATGAAAGAATAATAATCTAATCTTATCATCATTAAGTATTAACCAAAAATAATTTTCTTACCAAATATAAATTTAATAAAAAAATCTGTAAACCATCATACTAAGAAATAGTAATGTTTTATTCAAAATAATTTAACAATGATTCTTTTAAGGTTATTCCAAAATTAAATAAACCGAAAACCAAATTATCTTCAATATTCTCAAACGTAATTAATTTTTTCATAAAACATTTATCCCATAACTTTTAAATAAAATATAGAAATATTTAATTTCATTTTTCCAAAATAATCCATTATATAAATCATAATTCTAATATAAGGCTCATCCCAATTTTATATCCCCAAAAATGTCATTAATTTTTTCAAAATACAATTTATTCAATGCAATAATATTTTTCCAATAATAAATATATATTTAACTATCAAACATTATATCTTCCAGTAATTTCATTCTGAAAATCACGCCACGTAGGTGAGTGGTGGTAAATACACCGTTATCAACCAAAATTTGTGGGTCCAAGCCTCAAACACATTATAGAGGTAATAGGTTGTCACCTATTATGTATGATGTAATTTTTTCAAAACAATATTAATATAATTACTATACCATTCCCAAAAATATTATGAACATATAAATTAATTGAATTAATCCTTAAATATATATCATACAACTAAGTATTTATATATGGTTAATTTTTTCCACAAAATAAATACGTAATATCAAAATAGAAAATTAAATATCGATATATACATTATATAGAATAAATAACATGACTCCCATGTTTTGATAATTCATAATAAATAGGGAAATGTAAATAATTGAACACCAATTCCCTTAAATCAATTCCTTGAGAAAAAGCATCCATGGATAATATTAATGCAACATTATCATGTCCAATTAAAATTATATTTTAATGAATGGAATTTTTTAAATTGGATGTCACGATATAAGTCATTATGATACCTTTTCTCTAAACACCTTTAGACAAGAGAGTTTAACTAATCGGGAGGCATATACCAGAAATCTACTTTAATCTGGCTATCCCATAGATTCATATCATGATATTACTAATGAATAGAGGGAATATCTATTATAGGGACTAACCCATTACTAAATTTCCAATTCATTCCTTACATATCGAGTTATTTATTTTATTCATGAACAATATTACATATAAAAAAATTCAATATCAGGTAAAGAATATAGATTATCAGTAATTTTCATCATTCAATCATTTAACTTTTAATGTAAAATTACATATTTTGAAGTGATATATAGTTTAATTTATAATTATATAAATGATTAATAATATGGTTATTCCATGTAAATTTATATTCCAATGATAACAATAATGTTAATATTTCAAGGGAATGTTAATTTTCACAAAAATTAACCACAAAATGGAATACCAACAATTTCCTTAGTCAAACTGATCATAAAAATATTAAAAAAATAAATATGGTTTAATCACAACATATATCCAGTTTATTATATGAAAAAAGTGGGGTTTTGTATTCTATGAATATAAATTCTAAAAATGATATATAAAAACATTCTTATGGAAAATAAAATTTTCAATATGAAAATAACTTTTAAAAATGAAAGAAATTTCATGAATATAGGAAAAAAATTTCAATTCAATGTAATATTTTAATCATGTAAAAAACTCATTAATTAAATGAGTGGCCATAATTATGGAAGGTTAGGTTAATTTACAGTATGTTTAAAAAATATTCCTTTCACTTTTTTTGTAAGAAAACTAAAAAAGCTCTTATTCAGAAAATAAATGGAATATTCCTTGTAAAACATTTTTAAAAAAATTTGATTAAATTTTCTTTAACCAAAAATATTAAATAATATTGTATAATATTGTTGAGAAAAAATATATTTGGATGAAAAAAAATTTCAATATAAGAAAGAAATGATGTTTGATTTAATTAAATCCTTTTTCTCACAAATTTTATGTTCCAAATAGAGGAAAATTGTATTATTACTAAAACAATTATAAATAACTAGAGGAGAAGAATATGAAATTTATTGATTAGATAATTATTGAATTTTTTCATACATTGGATATTTATTCATAAGAACCCTGAATAAAATGTGATTGAAATAGAAATATCATACAACATTGGAAACTATTAAATTGTAAGCCACATGAAAGGAAAAAATCGAATGAATATTTAAATAAAATGAATATAAATGGATTATAATATAATATATCATATTGGTAGTTTATACATATAATAAAGAAATATATGTAGATAACATGACATTTGTCCCAAAGGATAAAATTTGAGAACAGAAACCCTTCCAATTAAAATAACATTGAAGTGTGAATAAATAAATATATTGATTATGTGTATAAAATTTAAATATAAATAAATAGGCTATTAATACAACATAAGATAATAAAAATTAATTAAACTAATATTATATTAATTTCAAATGCAATGAATAAATAATAAAAGCCAATGAAATCAAATTGTGTTATGAAATTCCTTACCCATGGGTAATTTTAAATGAAAATTGACCTTGATAAAATAAATTGAATTGAAACATAAAATACCATTAATTATTATGGATTCCTGATATTAAATCTAAAAGGTATTGAAAATTCACCATTTAAAATTTTTAGGTTCATAATATTACAATATACCTTAATAATAGGAAATTGAGACAAAATCCATTTCCACACGCATCCTTTGAGTTGAACACACATTTACCTCATGTATATTGGTTTTAAAAATAGTATTAACTTATACCGAATAATTAATTATTTTTATAATATCATGTATGATCTTTTTATGACATATTATGACCCATTTATTAATATTCATTCTTTATTACGATTGTTTAGTTTATTAACTACATTGTTTTATCATGCATTTTTAACATGATACTTCTGGTTCATGAAAAATATATTGTTATTAATCTATATTAGGAAATATAATGTTTTAATAAATATATAAATTATCAATATATAAATTCATACAATCATTGTTGATATTTGAACTGGATAATGGATCTCATTACTCTCTGGTGACGGTAGATTGTCCGTACGCACAAACGACATAATAATTTTTTTAACGGTTTAATGGGAAAGTAAGTGGGTGGTATATTAATTTCACCAAGTCAATATCATTTAATATATATAACATATATTAGTTAATGGTGTCTTTATGACTTTCCATGTAATGCGTAAATAAAAAATCATTCATAGTGGTTTTTAAGGTGGTAGTACATCATAAACAAGAGCGGCATTATCAAATTTTAAAAGGAATGTGAAATAAAAAGCTAAATGAGAAATTAAAAACAGAGAAGTATTATTATATAATTAATGTTATATATATTTATATATATATTCATTACACCCACCATTACATCCAATCATGAGAGGAGTAGATGAAAAACGAGCCACATTGGTTTGTGAGGCTGTAGTGTTCCACACACACTATCGATAATATCATTTCAAATTTGATGGATGATGAGATTGATATAGATTATTAAATTTAAATTATAAAATCATAGTATGTTATATATATTATTTTTTTAATATTTTAATCTAGAAACAACAATTTATGGTAGAAAAAGAATAATGAAAAAGTAAAAAGATTCGTTAAGAAAATTGTCTTATCTTAGAGAATCCTTATCTGGATCTATACTTAAGGAAACTAGTATAACGACCCATACCTTAAATAAATTGTCATTACTTCAGAATTTAAGCACACTTATTACAACATTTAACAAAACCAGGAAAGGACCGTATAGGTATAGAGTCTTTAGAAACTGGGAAACATAAACAACTGGTTTATAAAGCATCTACTTTGCCTCCCATTTATTTCATCATATCTTTAGTCCCTTTTTGGCATATCCTACTTAATGACCTTCTTCCTGACCTGGGGAAATAAAACATACAAAAGGGTGAGCTCAAATTCTCAGTAAGGGTAAACAAAAGAAATATCAATCACATCATATACATAAGAACATAACTTTCGGAAATCTAAACCTGCAAAAGAAATCATAATTTCATAACATGGTATAAATCATAGTAGTGAAATGTAATCCCAATAATCATAAATTAAAACATGAAACTCTGTAGCATACACACATAATCATACAGAATCATTTCTTGTTAGTCAAGACTCATTTCCAAGACTATCTTAGTGGAGAAAGTCCATTTCTGAACTGAGTTCACTCCTCGTTTCAGTCCTGTTTCACTGAACCGGTTTAACCTGCCATTCCAGCGATGTCTATCTCATGAGATATAAAATCTTTACCCAATGAATTGGAGGGAGATATATGTACCACCCATCTCATAAGGATACCATTCTTATGTGTGACACAAAATCATAAAACACACATCATAGCATAACCCATGTAATAAAAATGGGAATCTTAAACATCATGACATCATAAAACAGTTCATATAAGATAAAAGAATACATAAAAATATTTCCATCACAACATAATCAAATCCATGTAATAATAGGGATAGAAATAGAACCCTATATTATCTTAGATGGAAAATAATTTTGATAAAACTCTTGATCTCCATTCTTGAGGAAAATATCCTTTCTACTTCAAAAAAATTTTCCTTTCTCAAAATGTCATACAATTTTAAACTAAAAGAAGTTGATTAAAAGTAAACGTGAAAACCTATAATGGAAGCTTCTTGGAAATAATGTTTTAAAAATCCATTCATTCCATATAAGTTAAAAAAAACATTCTTCTCGTACTTTTGTTGGAAAAGTCAAAAATTACCTCCTACGAAAAACGACAAAAGATTTCTTTCATATCTATTACTAAAAACTAACCAAAGGGTAAAATTGGATTTACACAATTGTAAGTGGATGGAAATAATATTACATATTGAGGAAACATGGATGTGGATGATAATATACACCCCAGTAAATACCAAAGTATAAACAATCTCGGATAAAAATGAGATTGTGATATTTTCCCTTACATTAGGTCCGATTTTCCTCGTAAGTGTCCGGACCTCCTATATAATGATTTAAATAATGTTATTGACTTATTCTAGAATCATAATTATTGTTATGATATCATATATGGTCATATTATTAGCTTCTTAGTAGTAATATTTCATTGCAACTTGTTATTCGGTTGTTTATAACTTTTTGTTCTTATGTGTGTTTTGTCGAATAAATTCTTATTCTTCTCTTTAGGTTATAGATACATCATTTACAGAATGGTATTAATGTACTATATATCATATTTATTCATTCAATTCATTTATATAATCATTATGCAATGAATATCATATAGAACGAATCGCAACACATCGTGGAGACGGTATTACGTACGTACGCACGAGCGATGATATCGTTCCCATGATCGTGGAATTGTATTGGAGTGTATGTATACTATTTCAGAATCAATATCACTTTACAATAATCATATATAGTAAATATTTACACCATTATAACCATCCATGTAAGGTGGTGGGGAAAAATAGATTACACCACGACGTGGAGACGGTATTCCGTATATATGCAAGCGCGGTGATTTCATTTTCCATAGGATGGATAGATGTTGAAATAGGGTTGTTTCATACTTATAATAACATATAATTATATGAGTGATACTGATGTTATTACTTCATAATGAAACAACTAAATAAGAAGATGTTGAAGAAAAAAGAATTTGGAAAGGATCGGTAATGGATATTGCCTCTTTTTGACATGCCTCTTCTTAACCTGCTCTTGGGGCACTAAGGTTGGTCTTTGAAGAAGACCAGAACCTCTAGTATGATTATAGGGAAATGGGGATGTGAAATGGGTACGGTTTGGCCGAGCTTGAAGGCTCAAATTTCTGTGAGGAGGAGAGGGAGGAGGTTCCCTTTTATAAGGGAAGAGAGGGGCACCTTTGGAAATACAAGAAATATTAGTATATATTAAATCCCAACCCCACTTAAAAACTTCCGAAGTGACTCATATCCAAATATTAGATGAGATAGGGTTGTAATATCATCAACCAATACAATTTAGACATCTTAGGAATTTATTTTAATCATTACCAACTTGATTTATCCTTATTTATCAATTTAATTTTATTTGTGGTAATAATATTATAGATTTTAAATTTTTATTAATAATTACATGTGTTGTGAATTTTCCATAATTTGACACTTTATGACATTTTAGACCATATAAATTTTAATTTACAATTTTTAAATATTTTTTTTATTTTAAATCAATTTTACAATATGTTATTTTTATAAATGAACAATAGTGTCAATTTTGACACTATTCATTTATTTTAATTTAAATAAAATATATACAGAGGATTTGTTCGAACTAAAACCTTTAATAGATTAATAAAATGACATATGTATCTAAAAATTTAGTGGAGCACATTAAATAGTAAATATAATAATTATTTTAATATTTTAAAACCATTTATTTGATATTTTAATTAATAAAATAATTTCAACATCACTATTATGTCATAATTAATGATGATTATTTAATCCCTAAAAATTCTAAATAAATTCCTATGATGTAGATAATTTTATTATATTTCTGGAGGCTATTAATGTTAGAAGTTTCATTAAGTTTATCACCAATTTATAATTATTATAATTATATTATTTAAGAAAGTGACATGTTGTCACGTTCTTTGGTTTTAATTATAATTAAATTATATTCAGGGAAAAAAGTATACTAAATTAATCTAATATGACCCTTATGTGATATGGGTCGACTTCTAGTCATCCAATAGAATTTTTCAGGTGTTAGGGTAATTTTATAATCTTATATTTACCCTTAATTACCCGATTTACCTTTAACTATGGTAAATAAAATTTACCGTAGTTACTATTCACAATGCACAAAAATAAAAAGTAGCCTATTAACATAATTTGGACCCACTGATACTGAATATGGAATCCATTTTTCAAAATTCAAAACCTATAAGTTGCAGTAATTAATTTAAAATAAATCCCATTGTTAAGAAAATGGGTTTTAGAAGTTAAAACATTGCCAGAGATTGAAATGTTTTTACCAATGAATTCAATGTGAAATTAATGCTAATGACATAAATTATATTAAATTGTAAAAATATATTATATCTATACTTTAAAACCATTAAATATTATAATTTAACCATATAAATTATCCCAATTAAAAAAGTTTATTTTAATTAAAAATTAGCGTATTTTTACTATTCATCAAAATATGAAAGTTATCAGAAAAATATCAAAAATTTATCCAAAGTAAATTTTTATATCCTGATTCAAATGAATAATTTTATATTGTCAAATTGAACTTATAAATGTGTCAAAACCCAGATTTAATGTGGGTGCACCATCAAAAGGTGGCAAAACTGCATTTTTTTGATAAATACTTATTTTACCCAAAAAAAATTATTTTGTTCTCTTAACATGTTCTAGAAAATGTGTAAGATGAATAATAATGTTATAAAATTTAAAATTCATTTAATACTATTCATAACGGCTTGTTTATAATATTATAATAATATATCATTGTTTAGTAGAACTCGGTATTGCATACTAAACACGCTATCGAGGAAGGTCGTGATTGCGCGCAGTGAAAGATTCCGTTGAGGATTTATATAACATAAAAACATAATATTTCTCATAAAAGTCTCGGGTGTTACATTCTACCCCCCTTAAAATGAATTTCGCCCTCGAAATTCGTCACTTTGTAACAAACAGATGAGGATACCTCTCCCTCATCATATCCTCAAGCTCCCATGTAGCTTCTTCTAATTGGTGGTTCCTCCATAAAACTTTCACCAAGCGAGTGGTATTTTTTCGTAGGACTTTTTTACTACGATCCAGAATATCTATCGGTTGTTCTTCATAAGAAAGATCGTGCTCCAGCTGTACAACTTCTGTGATGAGTACGTGTGAAGGATCATGTATGCACTTTCTCAGGAGAGATACATGGAACACGTCGTGAACTTAAGAGAGATTCGGTGGAAGCGCCAATCGGTAAGCTACCTTCCCAACACAATCCAGTATTTCTAAAGAACTGATACATCTAGGGCTCAACTTCCCCTTCTTTCCAAATCTCATGACCCTCTTCCAGGGAGATATTCTTAAGAACACTTTATCACCCACTTGAAACTCTAGGTAATTTCTTCAGTTGTCGGCATAACTTTTCTGTCGACTCTGAGCTACTCTTATGTGTTGTTGAATAGATCAGACCTTTTCTACCATCTCATCAACAATATCAAGTCCTAATAGCTTTCTTTACCCAACTTCATCCCAGCAAGTTGGATTCCTGCATTTCATTCCATAGAGTGCTTCATAAAGAGCCATCTGAATACTTCAGTGAAAGCTATTATTATAAGAAAATTCCACCAAAGGTATGTGTTGATCCCAAACACCTTTTAAATCCATAGAGCAAGCTCTCAAAATATCTTCTAGAGTTTGAATTGTTCTCTTAGACTAACCGTCTATCTGAGGATGATAGGCAGTGCTGAAACTCAACTCTATATCCATAGTATGCTGAAGAATTTACCAGAACATTGAGGTAAACCTCGGATCCTGATCAGTTATAATAGAAAGTGGAACTCCATGCAATCTTACCACTTCCTTCACATATATCCTGGAAAGCTGATCTCGAGAGAAATCCTCTCTAATAGCTATCAAGTGTGTAGACTTTGTAAGACGATCAACTATGACCCATATAACATTATTGCCATTGGATGTTTTATGAAGTCCTGTGACAATGTCCATAGTGATATTCTCCCATTTCCATTCGGGTATGGGTAATGGTTGTAACATCCCCTTAGACTTTTGTCTCTCATCTTGAACTTGCTGACAAACCAAGCATCGAGAGAATATTTAGCAATATCTCTTTTCATGACATCCCACCAGAAGTACTCTTTCAGGTCCCTATACATCTTCGTGCTTCCATGATGAATAGAGAATGAAGAACTATGAGCCTCATCCAGTAGCTCCTTCTTTAATTCGGGGATGGGAGGAACACAAACCCGATTCTTGAACTTTATTATCCCATCATAATCAAGGTTGAATTCAGAAAAATTTCTCACCTTCTTTTGTAACTCGACATCTTCTTTCTGTGCCTCGTTAATCTTCACATGTATTGATGGTTGAACATTAATTTGAGAAAGATACGATTTTTCCCCTTTCATTATAATTCCAAGATCCATCCTTTATAAATCCATAAATATTGGATCTTTTGTGATCCTAATCATGGATAAACTGGCATGGTCTTGTCGACTTAATGCATCTTCCACCTTATTTACTTTCCCAGGGTGGTAATGAATTGAGAAGTCGTAATCCTTAATCTGCTCCAACCATCTTATTTGGCGCATATTCATCTCCTTTTGTATGAATATATACTTTAAACTTTTATGATCAGTATAAACATAACACCTTTCACCATAAAGGTAATGCCTCCAAATCTTTAATGAAAATATTACCGCAGCTAACTCCAAATCATGAGTGGGGAAATTTTTCTCGTGTATTTTCAACTGTCGTGAGGCATAAGCTATCACCATATCATTTTTCATAAGAAAACACCCCAAACCCTTCTTAGATGCATCACTGTAGATCACAAACCTTTCTCTACTACAAGGTAGTGTGAGCACAGGTGCACTAGATATCCTTCTTTTCAATTCCTTGAAATTCTATTCACATTCCGCCGTCCAAACAAACTTAAATCCTTCCTGAGTCAACTTGGTGAGTGGATTAGATAATCATGAAAAATATTTCACAAAATGTCGATAATATCCAGCCAAACCAAGAAAACTTTGGATCTCAGTCACGGTTGTTGGTCTCGACCATCTTTTGATAACCTCTGTTTTTGCTAGATCCATAGATATCCCCTCTTTTGAGATTATGTGACCCAAAAATGAAAATCTTTGAATCCAAAATTCACACTTGGTAAATTTTTCATAAAGCTTATCCTTTATCAGGGTCTTCAATATAATTCTCATGTGATCTTCATGTTCTTCCTTGTTCATTAAATGTACAAGAATGTCGTCTATAAAGACTACCACAAACTGATTAAGATAGTCTCTAAAGACTCTATTCATCAGATCCATGGTGATAGTAGGGGCATTAGTAAGACCAAATGGAATCACTATAAATTCATAGTGTCCATACCTTGTACAGAAAGCCGTCTTTGGTATATCCTCCCTTTTTACCCTTAATTGGTGATACCCTGAATGAAGATCAATCTTGGAAAATTATTGAGCTCCTCGTAGTTGGTCAAATAAGTCATCAATGCGTGGGAGAGGATATTTGTTCTTGATAGTGATCTTGTTATGTTCTCTATAATCAATACAGAGTCTCATTGATCCATCTTTCTTCATAACAAACAGAACAGGTGCTCCCCAAGGTGACGCACTAGGGCATATGAACCCCTTATCAAGATTCTCTTGGAGTTGATTCATCAATTCCTGGAACTTAATTGGGGCCATTCTATAAGGTGTCTTTGAAATAGGCAAAGCACTTGGTACGAGTTCTATTGAAAACTCAACTTCACAATTTGGTGGGAGACCCGGTAATTCCTCCGAAAAGACATCATCAAACTCCCATACACTGGGAAAATTCTTAATTGTGGGTTTCTCACCAACCATTTGAGATAAATAACGTTCATTTAGTGGAATCAATACCCATAAAATGGAAGAAATTTCCACTGGGAGGTTATGTTCATCCTTGCATCGATAGACGATCATAGATTGATTTGGAATATGAAATGTGACTTCCCTTATTTGGAAATTGATATGAGCTCCATATAGAGAAAGCAAATCCATGCCAAGAATCACATCAAATTCCACTATAGGAAGGATCACAAGATTTGCAGGAAACACTTTCCCACAAACTTCAATCGGAGAAGAATTATAAACTTTTGATGCGACTGTTGGGCCATTAGGGGTTTCCACAACTAACTCAACATCTAATTTTTGAGGTAATACAGTGATATCATTAGAAACTTTTTCAGAAATAAAGGAGTGGGTGGATCCAGAATCAGATAAAACATTTTCTACTTTAGAGTGGATGGTAAGTGTACCTTTCACCACATCGTTATCATACTCTACATCACTGATAGAAATTTCATGTGACTTTCCTTTGTCTTTAGCCTTAAGAGTTTGTTGACGTCGACCATCATCATAAACCCTTTGATTTGGGCATTTATTGGCATAATTCCCCATCTCCTTGCACTTGAAACATTGAAGTGTAGTAGGTTCATTATGTGTGTCCCTTTCATTGTTTGCATCACTAGACAGCTTCTTCACATCATTGTGGCATTCAAATTCCCAATGACCTTCCTTTCCACATTTGAAACATTTACTTGTCCCATTAAGACAACTCCCTCCATGTTTCTTTCCACACTTTGAGCATAAGGGAAAGTTCATCTTCTTTTCAGTGTGCTCTTTTGATTTTCCTTTGAATTCTATTTTCCTCTTCTTATCAAACCCATATGACTAATGGGTTACTCCAATATCCATCTCGACTTTGAGAGCACATCGAGCGATTTCCTCGTAGCTATTGAAGTACCTTATGGATAATTCCCTTCGAAGACATGGTTTTATGCCACTAAAGAATCGATCGATCTTACTCTTAGGTTGGATAATAATACCAGAAGCGTACCTTGAAAGTCTTGTAAAATTTGATTCATAAGTACCAATAGATTCATTATCCTTTTTCTTCAGTTCAAGAAACTCTTTCTCCATCTTTGTTCAGAGAATACGAGGGATGTACTTTTTGAAAAATAAGTTCTTGAACCCGTCCCATTCCATGGACTCAATTTCATCCATTTGCCTCGTATTCTTAATAAATTCCACCATTGATCAACATATCCTTCCAAACGATACACTGCTAGGATGACTTTATCTTGTTCAGAACATTGAAGAACTGAAAATATCTTTTCAGTAGTACTAATACATTATTCAGCAACTAATGGATAAGTAGACCCACTGAAAAAAGGTGGACGCTGTCTCATGAAGGATTCAACAGAATGTTGCTCCTTCCTTTTCTCGTTTGGAAGTCCTGCATGATTCATATCTTGAGAAAGTTGTGTGAGCATGGCTAGAAGATTTTTCAATCTAGCTCCCATAACGTTTGGTTGCTCAGGGGGAGAATCATTGCATTGCCCGTCGCATTCCGCAATAACACGGTTCCTTCGTGTTCCAGCCATTGACTAAAACCAAGAAGAATAGTATGAGCAACACTAATTATAATAGGAAAAACCACATAATCAAGAATCAAATTTCACACTTACGGTCTTATCATAGGTTGTTCATGTCCATTTCTAAAACACGAGGATTGTGTTCTATGCTTAGACACATCCTTAGGATTCTTACTAAGGCTTTCACATGCTAGTTTCCAAAGGTTGATTATACCTTTCCTCTGATACAAACTATAACGACCCATACTTTACATAAATTGTCATTACTTTGGAATTTAAGCACACTTATTACAACATATAACAAAACTAGGAAAGGACCGTATATGTATTGAGTCTTTAGAAACAGGGAAACATAAACAACTAGTTCATAAAGCATTTACTTTGCCTCCCATTTATTTAATAATATCTAGAGTCTCTTTTTGGCATATACTACTTAATAACCTTATTTCTGACCTGGGGAAATAAAACATACAAAAGGGTGAGCACAAATACTCAGTAAGGGTAAACTAAATAAATATCAATCACATCATATATATAAGAATATAACTTTTGGAAATCTTAACCTGCAAAAGAAATTATAATTTCATAACATGGGATAAATCATAGTAGTGAAATGTAATCCAAATAATCATAACATACAACATGAAACATTTTGGTATACACACATATTCATATAGAATCATTTCTTGGTAGTCAAGACTCATAGCGAAGACTATCTTAGTGGACAAAGTCCATTTCTGATCCGAGTTCACTCCTCGTTTCAGTCCTGTTCCACTGAACCGGTTTAACCTGTCGTTCCAGCCATATCTATCTCATGAGATACAAAATCTTTTTCCAATGCATTGGAGGGAGATATAGGTCCCACCCATCTCATAATGATACCATTCTTATGTGTGCCACAAAATCATAAAACATACACCATAACATAACCCATGTAATAAAAATTGGAATCTTAAACATCGTGACATCATAAAACAATTCATATAAGATAATGGAGTAAATAAAAATATTTCCATCACAACATAATCAAATCCATGTGATAATAGGGACAGAAATAGAACCCTATATTATCTTAGATGGAAAATAATTTTGATAAAACTCTTGATCTCCATTCTTGAGGAAAATATCTTTTTAACTTCAAAAACATTTTCCTTTCTCAAAATGTCATACAATTTTAAACTAAAAGAAGTTGACTAATAATAAACTTGAAAACATTTAAAGTAAGCTTCTTGTAAATAATTTTTTAAAAATCCATTCATTCCGTATATGTTAAAAAACATTCTTCTCGTACTTTTGTCAGAAAAGTCAAAAAGTACCTCGTATGAAAAACAACAAAAGATTCCTTTCATATATTTTACTAAAAACTCACTGAAGGGTAAAATTGGATTTACACAATTGTAGGTGGATAGAAATAATATTAAATATTTATGAAACATGGATGTGGATGATAAAATACACCCCAGTAAATACCAAATTATAAACAATATCGGATAAAAATGAGATTGTGATATTTTCCCTTACCTTAGGTCTGATTTGCCTCGTTAGTGTCCGAACATCCTGTATAATGATTTAAATAATGTTATTGACTTATTTCAGAATCATAATTATTGTTATGATATCATATATGGTCATATTATTAGCTTCTTAGTTGTAATATTTCATTGCTACTTGTTATTTGGGTGTTTATAACTTTTTGTTCTTATGCGTGTTTTGATGAATAAATTCTTATTCGTCACTTTAGGTTATAGATACATCATTTACAAAATGGTATTAATGTACTATATATCATATTTATTCATTCAATTCATTTATATAATCATTATGAAATGAATATCATGTAGAAATAATCGCATCACATCGTGGAGACGGTATTCCGTACGTACGCACGAGCGATGATATCATTCCCATGATCGTGGAATTGTATTGGAGTGTATGTATACTATTTAATAATCAATATCACTTTACAATAATCATATATAGTAATTATTTACACCATTATACCCATCCATGTAAGGTGGTGGGGGAAAATAGATTACACCACGACGTGGAGACGGTATTCCGTACGTACGCACGCGCGATGATTTCATTTTCCATAGGATGGATAGATGTTGAAATAGGGTTGTTTAATACTTATAATAGCATATAATTATATGAGTGATACTGATGTTATTACATCATAATGAAACAACTAAATAAGAATATGTTGAAGAAGAAATAATTTGGAAAGGATCGGTAATGGATATTACCTCTTTTTGATGCGCCTCTTCTTAACCTCCTCTTAGGGCACTAGGGTTGGTCTTTGAAGAAGACCAGAACATCTAGTATGATTTTAGGGAATTGGGGAAGTTAAATGAGAAGGGTTTGGCCGAGTTTGAAGGCTCAAATTGGTGTGAGGAGGAGATGGAGGAGGTGCCCTTTTATAAGGGAGGAGAGGGGCACCTTTGGAAATATAAGAAATATTAGTTTATATTAAATCCCAACCACACATAAAAACTTCGATAATGACTCATATCTGAATATTAGATGAAATAGGGTTGTAATATCATCAAAAAATAAACTTTAGACATGTTAGGAATTTATTTTAAACATTACCAACTTGATTTATCCTTATTTATAAATTTAATTTTATTTTTTTAATAATATTCTAAATTTTAAATTATTATTAATAATTACATATGTGTTGTAAATTTTCCATAATTTTACACTTTATGACATTTTAGACCATATAAATTTTAATTTTTAATTTTTAAATATTTTTATGATTTTTAAACAATTATATAATATGTTATTTTTATAAAATAACAATAGTGTCAATTTTGACACTATTCATTTATTTGAATTTAAATAAAATATATACAGAGGATATGTTGAAATAAAAGCTTTAATAGATTAATAAAATGTCATATGTATCTAGAAAATTAGTGGAGCACATTAAATAGTGAATATAATAATTATTTTAATATTTTAAAACAACTTATTTGATATTTTAATTAATAAATTAATTTCAACATCACTATTGTGTCATAATTAAAGATAATTATTTAGTCCCTACAAAAACTAAATAAATTCCTATGATGTATATAATTGTATTAGAGTTCTAGAGACTATTCGTGTTCGATGTTTAATTAAGTTTATCACCAAATTAAAATTATTATACTTATAAGATTTAAGAAAGTGACATGTTGTCACATTCTTTAGTTTTAATAATAATTAAATTATTTTCATGGAAAAAAGTCTATTAAATGAATCTAATCTGACCCTTAGGTGATATGGGTCGACTATTAGTCATCCAATAGTATTTTGGCAGGTGTTAGGGTAATTTATAATCTTATATTTACCCTCAATAACCTGATTTACCTTTAACTATGGTAAATAAAATTTACAGTAGTTACTATTCATAATGCCCAAAAATAAAAAGTAGCCTATTAACATAATTTGGACTCACTGATTCTGAATATGGAATCCATTTTTCAAAATTCAAAACATATAAGTTGCAGTAATTAATTTAAAATAAATCATGTTGTTAAGAAAACGAGTTTTAGAAGTTAAAACATTGTCAAAGATTGAAATGTTTTTAAATATGAATTCAATGTGAAATTAATGATAATGACCTAAATTATATTAAATGGTAAAAATATATTCTATCTATACATTAAAACCATTCAATATTATAATTTTTCAATATAAATTATCTCAATGAAAAAAGTTGTTTTTAATTTAAAATTAGCGTATTTTTACTATTCATCAAAATATTAAAGTTATCAAAAAAATATCAAAAATTTATCCATAGTAAATTTTTATATCCTGATTTAAAATAATAATTTTATTTTGTCAAATTGAACTTATAAATGTGTCAAAAACCAGATTTAATGTGGGTGTGCCATCAAAAAGCAGCAAAACTACATTTTTTGATAAATACTTATTTTACCCAAAAAAAATTATTTTGTTCTCTTACCATGTTCTAGAAAATGTGTAAGATGAATAATAATGCTGTAAAATTTAAAATTCAGTTAATACAATTCATAATTACCAGTTTATAATATTATAATAATATATCATTGTTTAGTGGAACTCGGTATTGCATACTACACACGCTATCGAGGAAGGTCGTGATTGCGTGCAGCGAAAGATTCCTTTGATGATATATATAACATAAAAACAAAATATTTCTCATAAAAGTATCGTGTGTTATAACTAGGGTTTCTCTTTTTGGAAAACCAATATCTCTATAATGTGGATATGGATTTATTGGAGAGATTATTTAATTGGTAGGTCAATAAAACGCATGGTATGTGTGAATAAGTACGGGGAGGGAGTGCCCTTTTGAAATTGACAATTACTAACATTTTTTTAAATACCAAAAAAATTCAATAATGGGATGTTCCTCTCACCCTAAGTTCCAAAAAATAGTAAAATTTTATATTTAATGGATGGAAATGTCTATAAACAACTCTAACTAAAAAAAAACATATTTTTTAAACATGTTATTCATTATACATTAAGCATACATTCTTTTACCATTTAATTATTAAACACGATAACTAGTTTTTTAACCTTTGTGGTTTTTCCATTATTCATAAAATAAAATGATCCATAATAGATAATATATACCAAATTATTATAAATATTATATAAAACTCGTAAAATAAAAATTTTATTTTTTGGGATAATTAATTTTAATAGTAGCGCATGTAACATGAAAAAACACGTTTCAAATTTAACTATGATAACTAAATTTTACCATATTTACTAATAAATATGACCAAAAATTAAATTCATAATTTTATTCAATACTAATTATGACGAATAAAAATATTTAACCCATTTTTCAAAATTCAACTATTATAATTTTCCTAATTTAATTTAAAATAAAAGCCATATATATGTCCAAAAGTGGGTTTTCATGAAATGCAATTTTCAAACTAATTGTGGGATGATATTATATAATATATATGTAATCATCATGATATGGATTTAAATTCATATATTTATATATATATTCTATATATTTCATTAAAATCTTTTGATGTTAGTTTTTATCTGTTATTTAAAATGGAGGACAAGTATCACTTTAAAATTGATTTCAGATAAAAAATTTAAGCATAAAAAATATATTAAATTTCATTTTATATATTATTTAATAATAATTAATAGAATAAAATCATTAGGAATAATTAATTTTTAATTTGTAAATAATATTAATATAATAATGGTACATTTAAATTAGTTAATTTTTTAAAAGAGATGAGAATTTTACAAAAAAAATATGTAGTTTTACTATTTATATAAAAAATCAATACCTTGAGAAAAATTCAAAAAATTCCTCCTAAGGTAATATCAATATTTTGAATTAAAAAATCAGTTTATTTTTCTTAAATAAAACATATAAAATTTACAAAAATAATTAAATTTATTAATCCCAAAAAATAAATATAAATTATTTCAGGAATAATATTTTTTGTACCAGAAATTATCTAAATTAAATGTTGTAAGATTTTTCATTAATAATTTATAAGTAAATTTATATTATGTTGATAATTTATATATATTACATACATAAGTTAGTCATATTAATACTTTACTATTTAATAGATATGTTATCATGGTCATATTTAAATAATATATTATATGTGTCATTTCAACTCAGTGTTGCGTGTCAAATACATTATCAAGAATAATTTTATACTTCTAAAATGTTATATTTGCAAGAAATTAAAGAAGTAAAATAGATTAATGTTATCTGAAATAAACATAATATGTAATCTCGAGTTGTTGCATTATATTTATCTATCTAAAAAATATTTTCTCTTCTTCTTACTTCATATATAATAGTAATAAGAAATAATAGAACAAACTATATTTACATGGCTCGATATAAAAGCCTACACCTTTACATTTTAGTTATATACCCCAACATATATTCTCATCTCAATATTAATGTGCAAATAATGGGAACTATTTATATATCCTAATAGTCTTAAAAAATAATTTGGATATACACCATAACTAATATTCTATAAAAATGGGTTATACTACCATGTAAAAAACCTCTTTTGTTTTGATCCATTTATAGATAGTCCTTGATATGATTGGGGATTCTAATTCACCAATTTTAATTTTATCTTCCACCATAATGAGTCTATATCAAAAAGTCTACATGTGTACTCTCTTTAAGAACATCAGCAGCAATATTAGTCCAAAAACTCATCCCCGGTTCTTGAGTAATATAGATTATTATCTTCCGATTGTTTCTATCAAACAATTTTTTATTGACTCTTAGTATCCTCACAAATTTAATGGTGTTTTATCTTAGAAATATTCTAAATTATTGAAATAATATTCAATCATTTTTTTAAAGATATATTTACCATGTATATACAGTTGTTCAAAATCATGAAAAGAATAATAAAATATATATATTGATCTTGGAATTTTAATCCCAAAATATTTAGATCAAGACTCCCATAATTTGGTATTCATAATTTAATATAACAGTATGTACGTACTTCTCTTTTAATTCAATATTAGTAATCCTAAGTTTTTTCACCGTTTAATTTTGTCTTCAATACCCAAAAGGAATTAGTAATTAATTATATTATTGAAACGGTTTATAAAAAACCACAATCTCATATTTCTTTAATCATCAGATTAATTATTATCATGCAGAATCATCCGTATTTTTTTCAATTACATAAACTCAAATTAATAAGAATTTATTTATCAATCACACTATATATAAGATTACATTGATGTGTATCCTATTAATTTCATCGATTTATGTATCGCCAAATGTAATTAATTCTCATAATGTTTACAAATACGGGCACTGACGTGGCCTTATTTTTACTCAGTTTGCCACATCTTTTTATTAATTTTTATATAATTGATTTATTTATTTAAACACTTTTTAATAAATAAATGCACTTTTGTATTTTTATAATTAAATTTGTTAATTATAAATTTTTTATAATTAATTGTGTAATTTTATTCTTTAAAATAATAAACTTATTCTTTCTTTATTTTTAATATAAGTAAGTATCAATTATTATAATTAATTTTAATATGTTCATTTAATATAAAATTTTCAGTTTTACTAATCAATTAATTTGTTAAATAATTTACTTCTTTATTTAAAATTGTTCGATATCGGTAACCAGGTTACCGTTAGTCAGGTTACCGCTGCCAATTTTGCGCTAATGGTGACCTTTGTCACCGTCACCCAATTACCTTAACAATGACCTTTTCACCTCACTGATACAATTCTACCGGTGAGCCTTTAAATAGTGAGTTTTTATTTAGGTTTATTATAAATCTACTTAACTTTATAATAGTTAATATCTATTTAAACAATCATTTAATCAATATAATCCTATTCAATTAATTTAGACTTTGTTTTTATTTATTTTTCATTTATTTTTGTTATATTAGATTAGGTTAATTATATTAGTTAATTCGTCCAGACATCGTGCTCATCATTTAAGTAAGTTAAGTGTGTTTTTATATTAATTATTTTGGTTTTCCCTTAATTATTTAAGTTCAAATAGTTATGTAATTAATTAATTAATAGTTTTTAATCATTAATTATATAATTTTATGTATGCAGATTATCTATTAAGTCACAAAATTCTGATTTAAGTCTACCGGGGAGGTAGAATATTTCTAGCGGTGACTTATTTGGGTCACGGATGCTAACATTATCATTCGCCACTACCTTGAAATTAATTAATTTATATAGTTATTAAACTCTTTTATTATTTTAGCTTATCAATTATCAAGTTTATTAATTTAATTGTTATCAACTAATACTTTTTATTATAATTCCAACGTTTTTAAGTTTAATAAAAATCTTTTTTTAAATTAATGGTGTTTATTTTTCTCTTTAATTAATTATTTTCAATCTTTTTTTAAGTTTATCTTGAGTTTTAATTTTAAGTTTAATCCATGCGTTTTAATTTTTCCAAGGTCACCATTAGTTATTTAATCTCATTCATTCCGGTAACCCTCATTTTAATATACCGGTGACTATCTATTTTATTCTATCGGTGACCCTGCGCCGCATTACCTCACTGTTACCCCTCTTCATACCTCACCATTAGAAAATTTTATAATTTTTCCTCACCGTTACAGCCCCATTCCTAAACCCCACTATTACCCTCTTTTCCTCAACATTACTTCAAATTTCAACCTCACCGTTACAGCAACTTTCATCCTCACCGTTACCTCTCAATTCCACAATTCCTCCAACCTCACTGTCAGGATATTTCTTGTTTTTATCACCGTTACTCCCTGCTCCTAGATGATACCACACAGCAAATCCAGCACCCAAAGGCTCTTGTTCCACTGTCCGCTGGAGTTGAGCTAAGTCAGGAGAGGCACCGAAGCTGCCACCCCACTGCCTTGCTCAGACCAGAGGGTAGCCGCACCTTTTGATGCCCACCGCGCCACCTGCTAGAGGAGTCGAGATGCTGCTGCTCAAGTGGAAGAGGGTTGTCGCGGGTCTGTTGAGTTGGAGAGGAGGGAAGCTGTGTTTATGCTACGCTGAAGGGGGGTCGCGCCGCTGCTTTATTAGAAGATTCCTAGGTGCCGCCTTGAGCAGGAGATCCGCACTACCTGCTGGTTGCCACTAGAGAAGAAGCTGAGCTGTGATCGCCGCTGATGTGTGTCAATGGAGGATGGAGGCTGAAGCTGGGATTTGCTGCGAAGTCGCCGCCACACTGTAGGTTGAGGCCGCCGCTGGCCACCACTAGCCGCTGTTGGGGAAGCCGTTGCCGCTGCCATGCGCTACTCTGTTTGGAGAAGCATCTCAAAACCCTCCCCCTACCCTGTGCGCCGATTTGGAGGAGGAAGAAGAGATTAAAAAAATAATAATAATAAAATAAAATCAATGACAAAAGAAAAGTAAAACAAAATACGATAAAATAATTAAATAAGGTAAAGTTAATGTAAAGTGAACTTTACATAAAAGTTAGATTTACAAAGTCAAATTAATATAGAATAAAATTTATAAAAATAATAAAATGAAACAATTATAATATTAATAAATAAATAAATTATAAATTAAAATATTAAAATAAATTAATAATAAGTGTTTATAATAAATTAATTTACTATTAATTGTATAATTTAATTAATAATAATTATTAATAAACTATAAAATATACTTATTAATTTAAATTCTTAAAACATAATAGTAATTTTAATTACCAAATTAAAATTAACTAATTAATTAATTAATCAGACAATTTAATTTCTTTTATAGTAATAATTAAATTATTAATTCAATCTAAATTATTTTCTTAATTACTTAATTATTTATGCTCTTAATTTTTAATAACATAGTTTAAACAATGGATAAAATTTGTAACATAGTAAATATTTTTTTAACTTTATTAAATCAATAAGTTTTTAATAATTTATGTAATACCATAGTAATATTAAATGGGTATTTTTATAAATAATATAAAAGTAGATAATATTTATTCATTTAAGATATTTATTATTTTACATTAAATAAGTATTATAATAGTAAACATAAAATAATAACTACAACTTTTTAATTTCTTTTGTTATGTTTTAATTATTTAATTTTGTATTTATCATGTGCAGGTTCATTACAAAGTCAAAAATACATCCAGGTTCATCCAACTAACTCATCCGGAGTTAGTTACAAGAGAAAAATTCACCTAACGTGCCTGTCGCGGGTTAAACACACGTGTGCGGTGCGTGGGTGAAGAACTCTTGAAGTCGGTGGAAGACATGGTGGTGACATGCAATGGATGAAAGAGATTACTTAAGCAGAACAAGAAGCGTTCTTTAGGAGGAGACCCGGGGGAGATTGGATTCGCAATTGACTGGGAGGCAAGTCACTTACCCGGAGGGACGATGCTGAGCAGTGCAGTCCAAGAACACAGGAGCAGAGCATTCTTAGGGAGTACTTTCTCCCTCAAAATTTAAATTTTAAGAACTCTATTTCTGTAATGTTTCTCATTACTGCTGTGATAATAAACAATATAGTTAGCTAATTCTTTTAGTTCGGGGAGAGTTCTAGCTTTACTGGTATCGTTTTCATCCTTCTGATTAATCAATTCTTCTGTGATTAGAATTGATCGGCGAGATCAAATCTAATTTCATTTATCTGCTTCGTACCAAAAGCACTGAAATTTTCTAAACTCTATAATCATTCGGTGAGTGTGATTATGGAATCATCTTTTAAATAACCAAATCATAATGAAACTTCAATACTTATGGCGAGTTCGTGTTGTTGTTCTTTTTAATTCATTTCTCTAAAGTTGTTCTTCTTAGAGTGGAGAACTCTAATTTGTATAACTTCCGCAACATAAATCCTAGAGAGGGAAGTAAGTCGCATTTATTAAGTGGTACAAAGCAGTACATTTAGATGAAAAGGAAAAACATTTTATAACAGTAGACTATAATGAACCCCGAGTGATCTTTACTATTGTCCTTTATCAGCATTTTATTTTATTTGATGCACGCTGTTTTTGTAACAGCCCAAGATTTTATGAAAAATATTCTTTTTAATTTCACTAATGTCTTGTGTTATACGCTACACCAAAAGGAGCTTGCACAACACGCATCCTTGACTTGCCTTGCATTACACGCAATCGCAACCTTCCTCGATAGCGTGTGTGGTACGTAATCCTGAGTTTCACGAAACAATGATATGCGATTAAAATATTATTAAAACTAGCCGTTATGAATAGTAATAACCACTTTTTAAATTTTTGAAATTTTAACTCTCAAAATGGACTTCATTTTTTGGATTCTGAGTATCGAATTTAGCCTAAGGTGAAATTTTGGTACTTTTCGGATAACTTTCATATTCTGATGAATAGTGAAAATTACTAAATTATAATTAAAAACAACTTTTTTAATCGAAATAATTAATAGTGATAAATCATTAATTTGAGTGGTTTTAAAGTATATTTAGAATATATTTTTACAATTTAATACAATGTTGGTCATTGGTTGTAATTTCACATTTAAACCAGACATAATCAAATGTCAATCTTTTGATAGATATTGTTTCTTAAAAACACGCTATTTGTTTTAACAGCGGGATTTAATTATAAAATTAATTAATGCAACTTATATGTTGGGAATTTTGTAAAATAGAAATCATTTTTGAATTCGGAATATCAATTATAGCTTAGGGTGAAATTTTGGCATTTTTCTGAAAAACTTCAATTTTTGATGAATAGTGAAACCACTAAGTGGTAGGTTAAAAACTGAATTTTGCATAAAACTTAATTTTACCGCTTCTGTGAATGGAATTTCGAAAATCCGAGAGACACGGTTAATATCAAGGACTAAAATGTGGTTCAATGAGATGAAAATAAATTTTTGGTGAATAGTAACTTTTTACTTTTTTTACCACGGTTAATAGTAAATAGGGTAACTAAGGGTAAATATGATATTAATATTACCCTAACACATGTCCTAATTCTATTGGACAAGTGTAATTCGACCAAAAACAAACTTAGGAATAAAATATGACCATTTAGGACCACTTGGATTAGATTAGGACATTTATTATTAATTTATTTAAAGAAGGGTTAAAATAGTTAAAATCAAAGTTTAATAAGTAAATCATTTCTAATATGGGGTTATACATAAGATAAATTCGATTGTAAATATTCATTAGAAAGCTAAAAAGATTTACTACATGATGGTATTTTATTTGTAATTTTTAGACATCAAATAATTTAATTTATTTATGACACAATGATGATGCAGTAATTATCCTGTTAATGAAATATTGACATAATTGATGTTATAAACACCAAAATAAATGTAATTTGAGACTTTTTATGAATTCCACTAATTTTATAGGTTACTATGATATATTAGTGTGGATTTAATCAACTTGGTTCGAACATATAATTCTGTTATGACTTTCACAAAAATCATATATAAAATAGTGTCAAAATTGACACAAAATAGTTTTTAAATCAAATATTATATTATTAATTGTTATTTTATTCCTAAAAATCTAAGGTTCGGCCACATGACTTAGATAAGGATATATGTATTAATAATATACAATTTGGGGTTCTTTTGGCATGTTATAGTAAGTTTATTAACCATATAGTGAAAGAAAACAAAAAGACACGGTAAAAGTTAAATTATTTAACTTAGAGTTAAATCTAATTGATAAGGTTAAAATAATACCCTAAACTTGTCTAAATCCTATTGGTTGATATGATTTCGACCCATCCCCACTTTAGCTTCGAAATAAGACCCTTTGGAACCATTATAAACCGATTTTGACTTTAATATAAAATAATATTTTGAGATATTCCTAAGGTGCCCCTCTCCTCCCCTATAAAAGGACACCTCCTCCCCCTCCTCCTCACACCAATTTGAGCACTCAAGCTCGGCCAAACCCTGCCAAAATATCTTCTCCACTTCCCTAGAAACATCCTAGAGGTTCTGGTCTTACTCAAAGACCAATTTTAGTTCCCTAAGAGGAGGTCTCCAAAAGGCGCTTCAAAGAAGAGGTAATTACCGTTACCAATTCTTTCATCTTTATTTCTTCTTCCACTTCATCTTCTTAGGTTGTTTCATTATGAAGTAATAACATCAGTATCACTCATATACTGATATGTTATTATAAGTATGAAACAACCCTATTTCACCATCTATCCATCCTACGGAAAAAGAAATCACTGCGCGTGCGTACGTACGGAATACCGTCTCCACGCCGTGGTGTAATCTATTTTCCACCACCACCTTACATGGATGGGTATAATGGTGTAAAGAATAACTATACATAGTTATTACAACATCATATTGATTCTGATATATTGTATAATCCACTCCAATTCAATTCAATATTTATAGAAATGATATCATCGCTCGTGCGTACGTACGGAATACCGTCTCCACGACGCGATGAGATTCATTCTCCATGTTAACCATTTAAGAATGATTATAATGTATATATAAGAAATAATAATGAAATATATGACATTATAAAGCTACTGGATTTATGTATATATATACATATATATGTCATCTACTTACTTCCATTTCAAGACAATAAGGAAAGGAAAACAGCGTTCATGCGTACGTACGGACTACCGTCTCCATGAACGGTGTTTTTCATTTTATTTATCTACCTATTATATATATATATACTGAATATATATGATATATAAATCATATTTTATATTCTGGAAGTAAGTAAATCATGATATAAGTAATAATGATGTCAAGAACAATAAGTCAAAACACCTACGATAAATGAAACGATTTTACCCAAAACGCTTCTTTAACATGGAATTTACAAAAGAACGGGTAATATAATGTCATAAGTGAACCATATATGATATCATAACAATGAATATGATTCTGTAATAAGTCAATAACATTATTTAAACCATTATACAGGAGCTTCGGACACGAACAAAGCAAATCGGACCTAAGGTAAGGGAAATATCACAATCTCATTTTTATCCGAGATTGTTTATTCGTAAGTATTTACTGGGGTGTATTTTATCATCCACATCCATGTTCCCTCAATATGTAATATTATTTCCATCCACCTACAATTGTTTAAATCCAATTTTACCCTTCTATGAGTTTTTAGTAAAGGATGTGAAAGGAATCTTTTTTCATTTTTCGTACGAGGTACTTTTTGACTTTTCCGACAAAAGTACAAAGAATGTTTTTTTTAACTTATACGGCACGAACGGATTTATACTGTTTTATAAAGCCTTATTTTCATGAAGCTTCCTCTAAAAGATTTCATGACTATTTTCAATAAAATCTCTTTCTTTTAAAATTGCATGATGTTTTGAGAAAAGAAATTGATTTTGAAGAAGAAAGGATATTTTCCTCAAGAATTCAATTCAAGTGTTTTATCAAAATTATTTTCCATATAAGATAATAAAGGGTTCTGTTTCTATCCATATTTTTACATTTATTTGACTATGTTGTGATGGAATTATGTTTATGAATTCCTTTATCTTATATGAATGGTTTTATGATGTCATGTTGTTTAAGAATCCCATTTTTATTACATGGGTTACGCTATGATGTATGGTTTATGATTATGTGGCACACATAAGAAAGGATTCATTATAAGATGGGTGGGACCTATATCTCCCTCCAATGCATTGGGTAAAGATTTTATATCTCATGAGATAGACATAGCTGGAATGGTAGGTTATACCGGTTCAGTGAAACAGGACTGAAACGAGGGTTGCTCGATTCAGAAAGGGACTTTGTCCACTAAGATAGTCTTGGCAATGAGTCATGACTAACAAGAAATGATTCTCTATGATTATGTGTGTATGCCACAAAGTTCCATGTTTTAAGTTATGATTATTGTGATTACATTTCACTGCCATGATTTACCCCATGTTATGAAATTATGATCTCTTTTGCAGGTTAAGATTTCCAAAAGTTATATGCTTATGTATATGATGTGATTGATATTTCTTTTGTTTACCCTTACTGAGCATTTGAGCTCACCCTTTTATGTTTTCTTTTCCCCAGGATATAAAGAAAGGTTTTAGGTATAAAAAAAAGGAAGATTTTTATGGGAGATATTGACGATATTTCACCACGATTAGAAGATTACGTTCCGAGTTTCCAAAGACACTAAACTATTACGATCCTTGTGTGTGTGTTTTTGTTATGTACTAAGTATTCCGCAAAAGTAATGTAATGTCCATGTACGATAAGCTTCGGGTCTCTACAGTTTTTTCAGTTGTACTCTGTTTTAGTATAGGTAGAACATGTTTACAATAGATTTGTAGTTTCAATTTACAGTACATAAAATCGTTAAGGAATTTAAAAGATATAAAAATATAAAAAGTGAAAATTAGAAAAACCACTCCGCTGCTGACAACAGTGGAGTTTTCCAAGTTTTTAGTTTAGTAGTGGATAAATTTACCTTCCCTGTGGGTTCGACCCTGCTTGCCACATATACTGTAGTTAGTAGGAATATAAATATTAAACTTTGATTGGCTTCAACAAAGTTTTAGGTCATGTTTTCGGCGCCGCTACCGGGGAAGGCACGATCCATTTATAAAAAAACTCTAAGAAACACATATATAAGAAAAATTTAAAAAAAACATCAAAATTTTGAAAACTGTAAAAAAAATTGTTACTTCTCATTCTGATTATTTAATATTAGAAACTATCTACAACTGTTAGTATGAGCACAAGAACATCTGCTGTTATATTAGAACCTCTAAACCCTGAACTCGATAAACATTTAGCTGCTCTATGAAGGAAAAACAAAATTGAAATGGAAAATCAAGAAAATAGAATCCCTGAGAATAATAACTTTCTAAATAACCATCCATAACTCTTAGATGAACATGAACGGCCCAGGTTGAGGGAGTTCCAACTCCCTCAAGTATCAAACAACCCATCATCCATTAGATTAAGTCCTACAGCTTGAAACTATGAACTAAAACAATCACACATTTCACTGCTGCCTGCTTTCAATGGGCTCTCTAATGTGGAATCATTAGCCTTCATTAGAGATTTATACAACACTGTGCAACAACTACCACTTTTAGGACTCACTGAGAATGATCTTAGGATAAGAGTTTTTCCCTTTTTCTCTAAAGGGAATGAGAGAAATTGGTTTTTGAGCTTAGATGAGAATATTTTTGAAAATTGGGATCAAGTTTAAAACTCTTTTATTATGAAATTTTATCCCTAATGACTGAAAGGAGAACTTAGAACTAAAATCACTAGTTTTTATCAAGAGAATGGAGAAGCATTCCATGAAGTTGGGGATAGATTCACTGATCTGCTTAGGCAGTGTCCCCATCATCAACTCCCATCACATCTCCTCATGGATACCTTCTATGAAGGGCTTTCCTCCCGAGTTCAGAACTTAGTGGATCAAGCTATGGGGGGTAATTACAATGATAAAACTGATGAGGAGTTGAGACAAAATTTCAATAATTTGTCCCTTCATTATCATCATAAGAATTCAAGAAGGAAGAGAGTCAATAGGAATGTTAATACTAGTTCAGAAGATGAAACTCAAGCTCAACTAGCTGAAATCGCCAACCAACTTCAAACATTAATGAAACAGAATTCAAAACAAAATGTTAACCAAGTTGAGAACCAGAATCAGTATCAATCTCTTAGGCAACAGTGCACTCAATGTGGTATGTTTGTGTACTCTGAATGTTTTTGTCCTAATGTTGATCTATTTTCCCAACAACCTGAAAATTTAAACATTGTCAATTACGGTCCTAGGATGCCTAAAAAAGATGATCCATTTTCTAATAATTACAATCATAGATATAGGAACCATCCTAATCTATCGTGGAAGGATCAAGGTATTATTAAGCAACAAACTGCCCCTAATTATCAGAATCAACCAAGACCAAAATTTCAAAATCAACAAAGGGGTGAGTCTTCAAATGTTCAAGGAAATAATGATAATCAAATGTCGTCTAAATTGGATCAGATCATCAATAAAATAAATTCACAAGAGGAAAGGTACATGACTCAACTTAATAAGCATCAAAGTCAATATGAGTCAGAAAAAATGAAAACTGATGTGAGAATGCAGAATATGAAAACACAGCTAGGCCAATTATCTCCAGATTTGACTTCTAGGGATAAAGGTAGGTTTCATAGTACAACTGAACATAATCCTAGGGAGAATATCGTGGCTGTTGTTACTAGGAGTGGGCTGAATACTCAAACTATTTCTGAAAAAACTGTAAAAAATTCTCAAAATGAGAAACAGTTTGAATCTGGAAATGAAAATATGCTTTGTTCACAATCTAGAAATTCATAGAAAAATGTTGAAAATGATGAGAATCTGAACCTGTCACCTGAAAATCAAGATGAAAATTGTTCTAAAAATCAAAAAAATAAAGGAAATGAAAATATTTTGGAAGAGGTGAGGGACATGCCCACTGTTCTAAAGAATTTTTCCCCACCCATCCCTTTCCTTGAAAAACTGAAACCTCAAAGTAACACCAGGGCTGAAATTCTTCAGTTCATTGGTCTTTTGTCCAAGCTTCAAGTGAACATCCCTTTTATCCAAGCATTAATTCAAATTCCATCCTATCTAAAATCCATAAAGAAAATTGTTTCAAATAAAAAGACCCTTGAAGAATTTGCTACCTACAGCCTCACTGAAGAGTGCAGCGTTGTACTCCAAAAGAAAATCCCACATAAATTGAAAGACCTAGGTAGCTTTGTAATCCCTTGTACTCTATGAAATTATGGTCAACTGAACTATTTGTGTGATCTAGGTGCCAGTATTAATCTGCTCCCATACTCACTGTTTCGACAGTTGAGGTTGGGTGACCTTCAACCCACCACAATCATACTACAGTTAGCTGATAGATCAATCATTTATCCTATGGGTAGAGTAGATGACTTACTAGTTGGAGTTGGGACGCTATTCTTGCCTGCTAATTTTCATGTTCTTGATATGGAGTGTGATCAAGAGGTACCTATCATCTTGGGTAGGCCCTTCTTGGCTACAGGTGGTGCTGTTATAGATGTGTCAAAGGGTCAGTTGATTTTCAAAATTGGTGAACAAGAAGAAGAGTTCAATGTTTTTAAAAATAGTAAGGAACCAACTTACCTTGAAAACTGTTCAAAAATTGAGTCTCTTGAAGGTAAATGTTCTTATAAAAATCAATTTGAACTCATTGAAAAATCTTAAAATCATTCCTCTACTGATGAAAATATTTGTGAATCTGTTCTAGAAGCATTAAATTATGTGGTAACAGCCAATATAGAAAATCTTCCAGAACTGGACAACTATCCATTTCCTTCTGTAGGAGAGTCCCCTGTTCTTGAACTTAGGAGTTTTCTTAGTGAAATTGAGGGTGTTTCTATTAACACCAACATTTCTGAACACTTTGATGATACCTAGGGAGAACTTTTAAGACAATTAGATGATTCCTCTTTGATAAACCTGGGGAATTCTAATCTGGAAAATCTGGACAGTGTATTGACTACCTTGGATAGTAGCACTGTTATCTCTGAATCTGAACTGGAAATTTAAATCTTTCATATTTTAATACTCTTTACAAGAAATATATTGAAGATCATGGCCCCCGCAGGCCTAAGAGTCTTCATTCGAGTGTAGTACCACCTGATCATGAGCTGAAGCCCATCCCTTCCCATCTTAAATATTCATTCTTGGGTGAGAACTCTACTTTTCCTGTAATAATCTCTACTGAACTAAATTCCAACCAAGAAGATAAACTGTTGAATGTTTTGAAAAAGTTTAAATCTTCCATAGGCTGTACCATTGCTGACATAAAAAGAATTAGTCCTTCATTCTGTATGCATAAAATTCCTATGGAACCTGATCATAAGCCTAGGGTAGAATATCAAAGAAGATTAAATCCAAACATGAAAGAAGTTGTGAGAGAGGATGTAATCAAGCTGTTAGATACTGGAATGATATATCTCATCTCAGATAGTGCTTGGGACATCCCTGTCCAGGTTGTCCCCAAGAAGGGAGGTTTCACTGTAGTAAAGAATGAAAAAAATGAAGAAGTCCAAGTTAGGAAAGCCACAAAATGGATAGTATGTATTGATTATAGAAAGCTTAATGAAGCCACTATGAAGGACCTTTTTTCTATGCCCTTCCTTGATCAAATGCATGAGAGGCTAGCTGGAAATGAATTTTTCTATTTTCTGGATGGGTATTTTGGTTACAACCAAATACCCGTTCCTCTAGAGGATCAGGAGAAGACCACTTTCACATACCCCTTTGGAACATTTTCTTACCGGTAGATTCCCATTGGGTTGTGTGGAGCTCCAGACACCTTTCAACGGTGTATTATGGCTATATTTTCTGATATTATTGAGAGAATCATTGAAGTTTTCATGGATGACTTTTCTATAGTGGGGAGTACTTTTGGTACTTGATTAGGAAATCTTGACTTAGTCTTAGAGAGATGCATTGAAACCAACCATGTTCTTAATTGGGGGAAATTTCAATTCATGGTTACTGAAGGTATTGTGCTTGGTCATTAGTTGTCTAAGAGAGGTTTAGAAGTTGATACTACTAAGATAGAAGTTATTGAAAAACTGTCACCTCCTGTTAATGTAAAGGGTGTTAGATGTTTCTTAGGGCATGCTGGTTTTTACCAGAGATTAATAAAGGTTTTTTCTAAAATCACAAAGCCCTTATGCTCCTTATTGGTAAAGGATGCACCTTTCAATTTTGATGAAAACTGCTTGAAATCATTTAATTTTCTTAAAGAGAAACTCACTATATCACCTATCATTACTAATCCTGATTGGAAACTACCGTTTGAGCTTATATGTGATGCTAGTGACATGGCTATATGTGATTTACTTGGAAAGAGGAGAGAAAATAGGTTTCATGTGGTATACTATGCTAGTAGATTACTAGATGATGCTCAAAAGAATTATACCACCACTGAAAAAGAGTTGTTAGCTGTTGTTTTCGCTCTGGAAAAGTTTAGACAGTACTTGTTAGGCTCAAAAGTCATCATTTTCATTGATCATTCTGCTTTGAAAAACTTGATGTCTAAAAAATAAACTAAACCCAGGTTGAATAGATGGATTCTGTTGTTACAATAGTTTGACTTAGAGATTAGGGATAAACAAGGATCTGAAAACTTAGTTGCTGATCACTTATCTAGGATTCTTGTTACCCAATCTGATTCTGAAAATCATAGGGAGATCAATTGTTCCTTTCCTGACGAAAAAATGCTCACTGTCTCAGTCAGGCAATCGGCTTGGTTTTTAGATTTTGCCAACTTCTTGGAAGTAGGTTTCATTCCCAAAAATCTATCTAATAACCAAAGAAAGAAATTCATTTCTGAACTTAAATATTATCATTGGGATGACCCTCTACTATTTAGGAGGTGTGGTGATGGTATTCTTAGAAGATGTGTACCTAAGGAAGAGATGTTGTTTGTTCTTGATAGTTTTCATTCTTCACCTTGGGGAGGTCACCATGGGGGTGAGTGGACCGCTCAAAAAGTGATGCAATCTGGTTTTTATTGTCCTACCCTCTTTAAGGATTGTAAGAGCTTTGTGGTCGGTTGTGATAGGTGTCAGAGGCTGGGAAATGTGGGTAGGAAACATGAGTTACCCCAGAAGGGTATTTTGGAGGTATAAATTTTTGATGTTTGGGGTTTAGATTTTATGGGTCCATTTCCATCATCTCATGGGAATGAGTATATTCTTGTTGATGTTGATTATGTGTCTATGCTGGTTGAGGCAGTAGCTCTGCCCAAAAATCAAGAAAATAGTGTGATAAAATTTGTTAAAAAGAATATATTTACAATATTTGGAGCCCCAAGAGCTTTTATTACTAATAATGGAACACATTTTAAAAATTACAACTTTAAGGATTTGATGTAGAAGTATGGTTGCGTTCACAAAACTGGAACTCCTTATCATCCAAAGTCGAGTGGACAAGTGGAAGTTTCTAATAGAGAACTGAAACAAATTCTTGAGAAAACTGTGTCAAACTCTAGGAATGACAGGTCACTTAAACTAGATGATGCTTTATAGGCATATAAAACTTCTTTCAAGACCCCAATAGGTATGTCTCCTTACAGGCTGTTGTTTGGGAAATGCAGTCATTTACCTGTGGAGTAGCAACATAAGTCTTATTGGGCAGTTAAGGCTCTGAACATTGACTTTAAGAGTACTGGTGAGAGGATATTTCTTGATTTGAGTGAACATGATGAGATTCGAAGAGAGAGTTATGATAAATCAAGAATTTATAAAGAGAGGACTAAGATATTTCACGATTCTATCATTCAAACCAAAGAGTTCAAATCTGGACAGAAGGTTCTCCTCTTTAATTCTAGACTTAAAATTTTTCCTGGGAAGCTGAAGTCCAAGTGGTCTGGAACGTTTACTGTAGTAATAGTGCTAAAGAATGGAGCTGTGGAAATTGTAGGTGATGATAATAAACCCATGTTAGTCAATGGGAAAAGACTGAAACTTTATTTTGAGGGGCATCCAAAGGGTTTGGATGCATTCACTGTTCTTGATAACTATTCTTGAATGAAGTCTGGCTGGGGACTTTAAACCTAGCGCTACTTGGGAGGGAAGCCATTGTTCTTTTTAGTTTTGTTAATAAATAAAAAAATTGTAATTAAATAAATTCTAACTAAAGACATAAAATTCAGTGCTTCATGGGAGTCAACCCATGCTCTTTCTTTGTGTTTACATTTGTTCTATTCTTATTTTACTATGAATAAAGTGCTTCTTTGTATGCTCATATATGCTCTGTTTTTTCTGGATAATTGTTCCTGGTCTTTAAACTCTGGGTTTTTAGGAATGCTACTTCTGTCATCTATGGAGTGGAATTCCCATGGTAATTTTTGGACAAGAGCTTAGTCAGGGAAGTACTTCAACTTGTTGCATTTTTTTTTCTGCTCCTATTTTTGTGAATAGAATTCTGCTTGAATAAAATTCTGCTTGTTTTATAAAATTATGCTGCATGTCGTGTAACTAATGAATTAAAAATCTGCATGATCGTCCTTGCTTAATAAAATTGAATTTCACTATTGTGATAAATCATTTTCACTGCATGAAACTAAGTGTGGGGGGGATTACATGCTGCTGGTGTTTTGAATCTTCTTGTATCATTGAGGTGTTTAACATGAACTTTGTCTACTGTTTTGAACATATTATTGAACTTATTGTTTAAAATTCTTACACCCAGTTAATTGTACACCCACACCTTTTATGCTATGTTTGAACTTTATTGAAAATCTATTCCACTGGACATCAATGTTAATGGGTGTACTTGTCAATGAACCTGCTGATTATTTATTCATTGTGGCAAACTAAAATTTTAAACTTCACTGAGACCCTTTATACATGTCATATTTCTACTTAATTGATAACCTGTTTTGAACCTTAATTGATTAATTGTTCTTCTCCATATTTAGAATTCAACTTTGGGGACAAAGTTGGGTTTTATGTGTGGGGGAGGGGGTCAATTATTGACTGTGCTAAACTGTTTTTAATTGTAAATCTCATCAATTCACATTTATTTTAAACTTTTTTAAAAAAAAATGGTCAAAATTTTTTTATAAAATAAATTCTTTCACAATTTTAGGCTTTACGTTGTACTCAAATGAGTCTTGCATTAGGATGTTTCTTGATTGGAATTTGAGTCTTGCGTTGAGTCTGAAATGAGTGTTGGTGGATGATTGTTGAGTGGAACTATTTAGTGGTTTAATGAATTTTGGTTAGGAAATTCTTTTGAGATTGATATGGTAATCCTTTTAGTGGATTTAAGATCATAATTTTAGGTACTAGGAGTTTTACTTTTATCCAAGGAGAATTTTCATTCTTTTAATTTATAAAAATGATCACTTATAGTGAGTCAATGTAAATGGTCTTTATATAAATCCTTTGTAACTAGAGTAATACTGGGCATATAGGATCCCACGGTGAGTCTCTGAGACCTTATAAACTGGTTGCATTTCAGTTTACAATAAGCCCTCTGTAATCCTTTAATAAGTGCATTGCACAGTGCTTATCACAAATTACATGGCTTGGGGAAAATAAATAAAGTGTCTATGTTCAAAAATGAGCTCATTAAGGTGAGGGGAATGATGAATGCTAGATGAAGAAGGGATCAGTTGGTTTATATGTAAATCATTATGTTATATCATTGAGGTGATTCAAAAAGAAAAATTATTTATTTTTTGAACCAATGTGATGAGTCAAAGTACAAAGTTCCTTTTTTATGATTTTAGTTCCACATTTTTTTCCTATTATCACTCTTGAATTTAGAAATTGATCTTGAGTTAAAGTGAGTCACTAGGCTGAGTCATATATGAAGCAGGAAACCTTCATTTAAGGATGATTCATGGTTTACTTGATTTCCCTTTGAGTAGTTGTTCTAGGTGAGACATTATTTGAGGTTATGTTTTCAATAGCCTAAGAACACTTTTTGAGTCCTCTGTTGAAATTTCTCTGAACATAACTGATTTGTATAATTCACACTTTTTCAAAGATGATAAAACATGATTTTGTTTGAGGACAAACAATGTTTAAGTGTGGGGGATTTTTATGTGGCCTTATTTTTACTCAGATTTCCACATCTTTTTATTAATTTTTATACAATTTATTTATATATTTTGACACTTATTAATAAATAAATGCACTTTTGTATTTTTATAATTAAATTTGTTAATTATACATTTTTTATAATTAATTGTGTAATTTTAGTCTTTAAAATAATAAATTTATTCTTTTTTTATTTTTAATATAAGTAAGTATCAATTATTTTAATTAATTTTAATCTGTTCATTTAATATAAAATTTTCAGATTTATTAATTAATTAATTTGTTAAATAATTTACTTCTTAATTGATAATTGTTCGCTATCGGTAACCAGGTTACCGTTAGTCAGGTTACCGCTGCCAATTTTGCGCTAACGGTGACCTTTGTCACTGTCACCCAATTTCCTTAACGGTGACCTTTTCACCTCACTGATACAATTATACAAGTGAGCCTTTAAGCAGTGAGTTTTTATTTGTGTTTATTATAAATCTTCTTAACTTTATAATAGTTAATATCTATTTAAACAATCATTTAATCAACATAATCCTATTTAATTAATTTAGACTTTGTTTTTATTTATTAATAATTTTTTTGTTATATTAGATTAGGATAATCATATTAGTTTATTCGTTTAGACGTCCTTCTCATCATTTATGTAAGTTAAGTGTGTTTTTAAATTAATTAATTCTGTTCACCCTTAATTATTTAAGTTCAAATAGTTAATTAATTATCTAATTAATAGTTTTAAATCATTAATTATATGATTTTATGTATGCAGATTATCTATTAAGTCACCAAATTCTGATTTAAGTCTACCGGTGAGGTAGACTATTGCTAGAAGTGACTTATTTGGGTCACTGATGTTAACTTTATCATTCGCCACTACCTTGAAATTAATTAATTTATATAGTTATTAAACTCTATTATTATTTTAGCTTATCAATTACCAGGTTTATTAATTTAATTATTATCAACTAATACTTTTTATTATAATTCCAATGTTTTTAAGTTTAATAAAAATATAGTTTTAATTTAATGGTGTTTATTTTTCACTTTAATTAATTATTTTCAATCTTTTTTTTACATTGAGTTTTAATTTTTTGATTAATCCATGCATTTTAAATTTTCCAAGGTCACCATGAGTTCTTTAATCTCATTCATACTAGTGACCCTCATTTTAATATACCAGTGACTATGTATTTTATTCTATCGGTGACCCTGTGCCGCATTACCTCACTGTTACCCCTCTTCATACCTCACTGTTAGAAAATTTTATAATTTTTCCTCACCATTACCACCCAATTCCTAAACATCACTATTACCCTCTTTTCCTCACCGTTACTGCAAATTTCAACCTCACCGTTACGGCAACTTTCATCCTCACTGTTACCTCTCAATTCCTCAATTCCTCCAACCTCACTATCAGGATATTTCCTATTTTTCTCACTGTTACTCCCTACTCCAGGATAATACCACACAACAAATCCAACACCCAAAGGCTCCTGTTCCACTGTCTGCTGGAGTTGAACTGAGTCGGGAGAGGCACCGAAGCTGCCACCCCACTGCCTTGCCCGGACCAGAGGGTAGCCGCACCTTTTGATGTCCACCGCGCCACCCGCTAGAGGAGTCTAGATGCGGATGCTCAAGAGGAAGAGGGCCACCGCGGGTCTGTTGAGTTGGAGAGGAGGGAAGCTATGGTTCTGCTGTGCTGAAGGGGGGTTGTGCTGCTGCTTTATTAGCAGATTACTAGGTGCCGCCTTGAGCAAGAGATCTGCACTACCTGCTGGTTGCCGCTGGAGAAGAAGCCGATCCGTGATCACCGTGGCTGTGTTTCACTAGAGGTTGGAGGCTAAAGCTGGGATCTGTTGCGAAGCCGCCGCCGCACTGTAGGTTGAGGCCGCCGCTAGCCGCTGCTGGGGGAGCCGGCGCCGCTACCATTGGCTGCTCTATTTGGAGAAGCAGCTCAAAACCCTCCCCCTACCCTGTGCGCCGATTTGGGGGAGGAAGAGGAGATTAAAAAAATAAAAATAATAAAATATAAACAATAAAAAAAGAAAAGTAAAACAAAAGAAGATAAAATAATTAAATAAGGTAAAGTTAATGTAAAGTGGAATTTATATAAAAGTTAGATTTACAAAGTCAAATTAATAAAGAATAAAATTTATAAAAATAATAAAATGAAACAATTATAATATTAATAAATAAATAAATTATAAATTAAAATATTAAACTAAATTAATAATAAGTGTTTATAATATATTAATGTACTATTAATTGTATATTTTTATTGATAATAATTATTAATAAACTATAATATATACTTATTAATTTAAATTCTTAAAACATAACTAGTAATTTTAATTACCAAATTAAAATTTACTAATTAATTAATTAATCTGACAATTTAATTTCTTTTATAGTAATAATTAAATTATTAATTCAATCAAAATTATTTTCTTAATTACTTAATTATTGATGCTCTTAATTTTTAATAACTTAGTTTAAACAATGGATAAAATTTATAACTAAGTAAATATTTTATTAACATTATTAAATCAATAACTTTTTAATAATTTATGTAATACAATAGTAATATTAAATGGGTAGTTTTATAAATAATATAAAAGTAGATAATATTTATTCATTTAAGGTATTTATTATTTAACTTTAAATAAGTATTATAATTATAAACATAAAATAATAACTACAACATTTTAGTTGCTTTTGTTATGTTTTAAATATTTCATTTTTTATTTATCATGTGCAGGTTCATTAAAAAGTCGAAAATACATCCAGGTTCATCCAACTAACTCATCCGGAGTTAGTTACGAGAGAAAAATTCACGCGACGTGCCTATCGCGGGTTAAACGCACATGTCTGGTGCGTGGGTGAAGAACTCTTGATGTCGGTGGAAGATGTGGTGGTGACATGCAATGGATGACTGAGAGTACTTAAGCATAACAAGAAGTGTTCTTTAGGAGGAGACCCGGGGGAGATTGGATTCACAATTGACTAGGAGGCGATTCACTTACCCGGAGGGACGATGCTGAGTAGTGCAGTCCAAGAACTCAGGATCATAGCATTCTTAGGGAGTTCTTTCTCCATCACGTTTTAAATTTTAAGAACTCTGTTTCTGTAATGTTTATCATTACTGCTGTGACAATGAACAACATAGTTAAATAAGTATTTTACTTTAGGGAGAGTTCTAGCATTGTTGGTATCTTTTTCATCCTTCTCATTAATCAATTCTTCTGTGAATAGAATTGATCGGTGAGATCAAATCTAATTTCATTTATCTGGTTCGTACCACAAGCACTGAAATTTTCTAAACTCTGTAATCATTTGGAGAGTTTGATTATGGAATCATCTTTTAAATAAACAAATCATAATGATACTTCAATACTTACAGCGAGTTCGTGTTGTTCTTTTTAATTCATTTCTCTGAAGTTGTACTTCGTAGAGTGGCGAACACTAAGTTGTATAACTTCCGCAACTTAACTCCTAGAGAGGGAAGTAAGTCACATTTATTCAGTGGTACGAAGTAGTACTTTTACATGAAAAGGAATAACAATTTAAACTAGTAGACTAGAATGAACCCCGACCGATCTTTACTATTGTCCTTTATCAGCATTTTATTTTCTTTGATACACTTTGTTTTTTCAGCTATACATTGTTTTAGTATAGGTAGAACAAGTTTACAATAGATTTTTAGTTTCAATTTACAGTACATAAAATCATTAAAAAATTTAAATGATATAAAAATATAAAAAGTGAATATTAGAAAAACCACTCCACTGCTGACAACATTAAAGTTTTCCATGTTTTTAGTTTAGTAGTGGCTAAATTAACCTTCTTTGTCGGTTCAACCCCGCTTTCAACATATACTGTAGTTAGTAGGAATATAAATATTAAACTTTGACTGGAATCAATGACAGTTTAGGTCAGGCACACTCAACTCCTCCTTTATCACTACCTATTATTTTATAAATTCTTAATTCGGTTATAAAAAATAGAAATATAATTTCTATTAATATAAATACCAAAAAGATTTTGGTTCTATTCATTTTTTAACATAATTTTAAAATTTCAATTTACATTATTATTCTAAAAAAATCATCATTCCCACAAGGATATTTATTGATCATTTTTCTTTAGTGTGGTAAAGGTATACCCACATATCCTCAATTTTGTTTCTCCTTGTATAATAGTCATATCATTCAAGTTAGCGAGTGAATCTAAAAACATGAAAATGATTATATAAATCATTGATATCGAAAAAATTATTTATTTTTTCATTCAATTCATAAGAGTTAATAGTTAAACATTATGTATGTACTATTTAGATCAATATAAACTCAGTATAGACACAACTCAAATTAATCCCATAGAAATGAATCAGTTAAAATCATCCAACTGAATAACCATTAAATATAGGAGATAATAATTAATGTTCATCATTAGATAATATGTATAGAGGTATTCTCATGGATTCCCATCCACTAAAATGATATCATCAAACCAAAAAAACATGATTCATTAAATGTTGACATTAATGTTTATCTAACATAAGATATATACCATTCTAATTATTATAAAATAAAAATTATCATGAATGAAATCAAATTCATTTTCACTATTACAACACCTCAATAAATAAATGGTTTTACATAGATTCTTTATCATTCATGACATAAAATTCCAATTCATAAACCTCTAAAAACCAACAAGCATCATCATAAACTCAAACAAATATATATATATATAAATTACCATTTAAAACAAATTAAATTACATACATGAGAACTTATAAACCAATTGAGGTTTTGATTAAGGATTTTTTTTTGTTAAGAAGTGTGGCTAATAGTGACATGTATGTAGTTAGTCTATGAACATTATTATAGATGGAAATTCAGCATATGTTTAGGGCCCCATTACTAGAGAGTTGGGAATTCATAGCAGTTAACGATACATCTTAGGGCTCTAGTATGAGTGGGAAGGTCACATAATATAATTATATATAATATTATATATAGTTTGGGACAATGTGGTATGACCATCAAATGTTTATGGTCATGGGTGGGATGATACTAGTCATTAGACCATTAATATGATGTATGGTTTTCATTGAACACATAAAAATTAATCATATTACGATGATTTAAAACAATTGAAATAACTATTAAACTCATGTTTGTAACTTATGGACTTTTATAAAATGAAACGTGTGACATATTTCTATTATATAATGTTCCGAATATTACCCTGGTTTTGAATATGGCCTTACACAATTTATTAAAACTGTTTAACAACTGTGGATATAAGTTATCCTCATGAAAGGTATTTCAACAGTTTCAACATCCATGGACTTATCAAAATTATCCCATACCTACTTCCACATTTTTAAACATTTTTCTTTGGTGATTTTAATTTGTAGTAATAGAGGATTGATCACACAAATTCATCTCCTACATAGCAGACACATAACCAATACACTATGATCTCTTACACTATTATATAAAAACATATCTATATATAAACATATATAATTATAAACAGTTAAATATAATTGTTAATATAATAAAAAATAAAGGTGTTTTATTTTTAATTTTCACTTCAATGTTTTGTAATATTGACAACTTTATATCTATTTAGCAATACACAAAACAATAATTTGGTAACATATACACTGCTTTATTCATTTATATTGAAATAATAATGTCTATTGATATTAATTGATCACTCAACCACATGAAAATTATCCTCTGATCCTTAACAGTACCATAGATTCATTTTTGTTTTATCTGAACACACACACACACACACACACATATATATATATATAATTTATCATCTTTCAAGAAAAATAAAAAATATAGGACTCTAGGAACCAGTCTATTGAAGAGTGGATATAGTTTAGTTATATAAAATGTGAACTTACTTGGTATTATGTTTCTAGATTTTAAAATACTATTATTAATTAGGACTGTTTCTAATATAGCTATTGAACAGTGATCACATGATTAGTATAAATATTGGGCTTTAACAAATCCAATTTATCACGACAAAGGAAGCGATGGCTTCATCCATTAGACAGTCCCCATACGAAGGCTATTTCTCGTAATTTAGAAAGGAGGTGGAATCATTTGGCTTCATTCTTGACCAATCCAAATCTAAGCTTAAACATGTTAAGCTTGAGTGGAACTGACTACGGGAGAAGTGGAAGTTAATAGAGATTACCACCAAAGCGATGTAATCTGAGCCACCCCAAGTGTCAATCACCATCGCACACCTTACCCTTCATTCATATTCTCGTGTTATAAAGGGTTTTGTAACAAAACCCAAGTACTATGAGTATGCACATTTTTGTATATAAAGAATGTGCATTCATTGTATTATTTTTTACTTTGCAAATAGATTTTAAAGACGAAATAGTATTTTCTGTTAATATTCAATTAATAAATATATTTTTATAAATTAATGGAATTTTTTAATTAAATAATATTTTAATAAAATATTATTATTATTAAATTAATTTTTATTAAATATAAATGATCTTATAATTTTATGAATGCAACTGTAATTTTAATTTAGGATTGAAAGTTGTTTTTGTCAGAACCCATGCCTTTTCGATAAATTTCAGTTTTTATTTTAAAAGTATAAATTCACATATATAGAAAATTATTTACATAAAATTAACATTATCTTTGGAATTAGGACATCAAAATTATCCAATGGGGAATTTTTCATTATTTTATGAGATAGTAGAATTTTTGGGTAAAAATTAAATACCATTTAAATATATAATGTATTTTATGACATCATAATGCCCCAATAGTGATATAATAAAATAATTTAAATATTCTGTTCATAAAATATATGTTTTACAATTAGAGTAATATGATTTTGGATTTGTTTTATTTATTTTACAAATCCTTAGTGGACCATTCAAGGACAATAAAACATTTTGTCTCTTTAAAATGATTTCCTTGAGAGTGTGTCTCACCTCTACATAAGCAACCCTATTATTTTAAGATGTTCATCCATTGTATATATAATATATTTTTTTCAACTACCGTTTGGCAGAAACCATGGTAAAAACCCATGGGCTGGTTTGGGGTTTGGATTAGTTTAATGTGAGGTGTCCCAAACCTAAATAATAAACAATTCCCCATAATTTTCTATATAAACACATGAAATAACCCACTTCCTCTTCACTAAAAGCCATTTGTGTTCGACGAACCCCTGCCCTCCCCTCTCTATAACCCTATCAGGGTGTCCCAATCTCTGAAGAATCCTTTCTCAAGCCCTACCAAGACTTTTCGATCACACTTCCAAATAAGGGATTCCTACCTTTCTCTTTTTATTCAAGTTTCTTAATATTGTTATGCACATTTATTTTCAATTAAAAATGTTGTGGTATGATTTTCCACCTTCCCCATACTTCCCTCATTATGTTTGGATCATTTAATACCCCTTCACTCTCAGTAATGCATCCCATGTACACCCATTACCATGCCGAAATTACGTGATGGATTTCTCTCTCTTCTTTAACATTCAAGTAATTATTCTGTATTATGCATCTAAATTAAATTACATTAGTTGGGACATGTATCTATATGACCCCCTTACTATCCATTTCATGTACATATGATGACACATCCATTTCTTTTTCATCAACCATTTTCATTAATCTTATGTCACGTCGTTATGCTACCGAAATTGCACTGCGTTTTTCCAAGCCAAGATCATTTTGTAGTGAATATGATACCCATGACTCTATAAAGGTTATTCATCATTATACACATATACATATAGAATGGTACATTCATTTATTTATTCCACATTACTAAATTTTACAATAACTTATGATGTTGATTGATTCCATGTTATACGATCCATGTGGCACACTTATGCATGAAATTAAATGTTTAAGAAGGGTGCCCCTTATAGAAATCCAATACATTGGTAAGTATAGTATTATGATACATCATTTCCAATGGGTTTTGAATCATTATAATTCAAGTGCAATGAGGTTTCACTCATGCTTCACGTGCAATGAGGGTTTACTCATGCTCCATGTGCAATGATCCTTGGCTTATGCTAATTCAATGTTACGTGTTGTTGCCACATTTCCATTTTATGATTATCATGCTTTAACATCCCATTATGATCATGTATATCTTGTGCTCCATTGGTATTTCTATTGCATAAAATGTATTTTATTCCTCATTTTACTCTATGTTTATTCCCTTACTGAGCATTATAGCCCACCCTTTTCTTATGCAAGTCCATATGTTATCCCATGAAATTCTAAGTATGAGAGAATGTCGTGGTCACGTAAATGATGTTTTCAATGAAGATGTTGTGTATTTTATGTTCCAAGATAATATGTAATGTTCCTAAGAACCAATATACACAGAACCACTCAATATTCTTTGTTTTATCAAGTGAATATTTTATGTAATAAATCAAGTTTAAGTGTGTAATAAAAAGAAGGGTTGTTATATTTGGGATCATAGGATAGGTATAGTTATTTTTGGGGTTAGAATTGGAAGACCATAATGAAGACTCGGAGACAAGAATAAGTATAATAAAATAATCTCTAAGTACTAGTGAATATTTAGTAATTGTTTTATCAAGCAAATACTTCCCAATCTTGATACGAGAGGGTAGATGTGGCTCTGGCACAGATTTATCCTAGGGGTAATCCCTGAAAATACCAATTTGAGCTAGACTCGAACCGGAAATAGTGAACGATAACGGGTCTTGCAGAACTCTTGGTTATGAAACTCCCGGGCGATATGCTTTGGTAAATTCACAAGCTTAGTATGATCCCTTATTTTGGTAATTAAAAAAATACCCCTAATAGTATAGTTAGAAATCAGACCATTAGTAGAATATATTAAAGAGAATGAATTTATAAGTTAAGTATATAAATGTTATTTATATGTTATCAGTTTTGTCCTTGGATTACCCTTTATGTTCTACCCCTAACTTTCTTTTATTCCATACAATGGTTAGTAATAGGAGGACTTGGGATAACAACCGATGTGAATATCAATGTGATGAATGTGCTAATGAGATTCCAAATCTGATGGGAGCTAGAATCGTGAACATTGTCACATTTCTCTCTCAGTTAACACAAGAATTGAATAGAAACATGATTAATGAGGAACGTTCAAACCCCCTAAAAAGTACATGTTGCTATCAAGAGCTTCATGAGACAGAGGCCTCCTACTTTTAATGGATCATCTGATCCCTCAATCACCGAAAAATGGATCAACTCCATTGAAAAGATCTTCCCCATCCTTCAATATTCTAAACAAGGGAATTTTCTCTTGGCTTCTTATCATATGGTGTGTGAAGCTGATCAATGGTGGACATTGATAAAAAATTTGAAGCCTGAGGAGGATATCGAGGTGTTAGAATGGAACTATTTCCATAAGATATTTTTTTATAAATATTTTCCATGAACCCTCCTGTTTAAGATGGAAAGAGACATCCTTGAACTCAAGAAAAAAAGATGGCAAATCTATCAGAGCATACGAGGAAAACATCACACGGCTTTCACGATATGCCTTTGGATATGTCGATACCCCTGAATGCAAGGTTGACCACTTCTTTGCTGGGATGAAACCTAGCCTATTGAAAGCACTAGTGAACCATGACTTCAACAGCTATGAGAAAATTGTATGATTTTCCCTCATGGTCAAAATGGAGATCAAAGAATCTCAAGGGTATCATGGGTATAAGAAGCATAAGGTGGACATCAATATTGGTGGTCCGATTGATAAATCCAATGGTGCTAAGAAGATCTAGCACCCCACTTTACAAATGTGCAGTAAGAGACACACATGAAATTTCTTGATGGGGATGAGGAAATGCTTTAGGTGCGGAAGAGAAGGGAACCTAACTGTAAACTGCCGACAAGAAAAACCCTTAGTTGAAATATAGGATATGAACACTCCATTCAAACCTCAATGTGTTGTTCATTGTTACAGTAGTAAAGAACTAGGGAATCCGACAAATCAGTTCCCTATGCTAAGGGTTTTTGGAGACAACCAACTACCTCTAATGTAGCAAGGGAGAGCCTTTTCCATCACTACTAACGAAGTGAAGAAAAAAAAAGTGGTGATAGGTATTTTAGAAATTAATTCAATAATAGTGAATATAAATTTTGTTTCTGGTTCTATGCATTATTTTATATCCCGGAATTTTAGTATAACAATCCCCACACCACCAAAAATCATGGAAGTAAAGATGTAAGTGAGTATGGAAAATGGGGAAATCATTGCATACCTTGAATATAACTCCTACCTTGTCAAAATATGTGGATTGAATTTCCTGTATAACCTCATCATACTCCCTCTAGTGGAATTTTATGCAATTTTTATCATGGATTGGATTTACTTTGATAGAGGCAACATGCATCTATTTGAGAGTCAAATCACTCTTCATGTGGAGAATCGACACACGATTCTCTACCACTGCAAGGAGGAGATGAATCTTCTTTAGCTCCATCATCTCAAAAATCGATATTACTGCCCTATGAGCATGCTTATCTATCTCAGATGATTTATCCTAAGGAGGAAACCACCCTTGGAGACATACCTATTGTGAGGGAATTCACTGAAGTGTTTCCTGAGGAATTTCCATGTCTTCCTCCTAGAATAGATGTTTAATTATAAATTGATCTTATACCTGGGATGTTTATAATATCCAAGACTCTATATATAAGGGATGTTGTGGAACTTGAGGAGCTGAAGAAACAACTACAGGAGAATCTGGATAAAGTGTTTATATACCAAAGTGCTTTGGCATGGGGTTCACTAGTTTTCTTCGTCAAGAAGAAAGATGGGTCAATGTGCCTTTGCATTGATTATTGTGAGCTAAACAAAATCAAAATAATAAACAAGTATCTTATCCCACGAATTGATGACTTGTTTGATCAGCTGGGGGGAGCATAATACTTCTACAAGGTGGATTTGCAGTCAAGATATTCTCAAGTAAGGGAGAAGAAGGAAGATATCCCCAAGTGTACTTTTCATAACAGATACGGGCACTATGAATTCTTATTAATGCATTTTGGACTCTCAATTTCTCCATAAATCATAATGGACTTAATGAATAGTGTATTTATGGATTACCTCAACCAATTTGTGATAGTCATTATAGATGATATTTGGATGTACTTCAAAACCAAGGAAGATCATGAGTAGATTTTAAGAACTATAATATAGACCTTACAGAAGGAGGATCTCATTGAAAAGTACAGAAAATATGAGTTCTGGTTGAAAGAGGTATCATTCTTGGGTCATATCATCACAATCCATGGGATATCTATGGATCCCTCCAAAATAGATGCATTTTAGGGATGGTCGAGTCCAACATCGTTAATAGATATATATATATATTCTTGTTTTTAGCTGGATATTATCAATGATTTGTGAGAAATTTCTCATGATTGTCCAACCCTCTACCCATGATTACACGGAAGGGAGTATAGTTTTCATAGAGAGATGAATGTGAAGAATGCTTCTAGGAGTTAAAAAAGAGGCTTATAACTACACTCATGCTCACTTTACCCACAAGTGGAGAACTTTTTGTTGTATTAAGTGATTCTTCAAAGAAGGGAATGGCCAATCTGTTGATGAAAAATGACAATGCCATTGCCTATGCTTCAAGGCAATTGAAATTTCATGAGAAGAATTATCCAAAACATGATTTGGAGTTGGTAGAGGTGATCTTCGCATTAAAAATTTGGCGGTATTATCGCTTTGGGGTGAAGTGGGAAATAAATATAGACCACCAAAGCCTCATGTATATATTCACACAAAAATATTTGAACATGCACTAATGATGTTAGTTTGAGCTAATCAAAGACTATGACTTCTCAATAACTATGACTGCTCAATCCATTACCACCATGGGAACGAGAACAAGGTGGTGGATTCCCTATGTATAAATGACCCAACTATTCTATCATTGATGATAATTGAGAAGGATCAAATCTTCTTAGTTTTGATGAATATGGACATGGGAATAAAAATTAAGAGAACATCATAAATCCTTCCACAAATGATTACTCAACCGTCTCTTTGGGAAAGGATAAATGATGCTCAAAAGGATGATGTGAGAATTAAAACGAAAGTGGAAGATATTAGAAAAGGGAAATCATCGGAGTTTAATTTTAATGAAGAAATAATTGTGAGATTTGGGAAATATTATATGTTCCATCATGTCCAGAGATGAAAAATAAACTTTTGGATAATGCACATAGTTCAAATTTTTCTATTCTCCCCAAAAACGCAATAATGTATCGAGATCTCCGAGAGTGTTATTGGTGGGATAATATGAAGAAGAAGATTTCTGAGTATAAATCAAAGTGCCTGGTGTGTCAGTAAGTGAAGTCAGAGAGGAAGAAGTCTAAGGGGATGATGCAACCATTGCCCATACCAGCATGGAAATAGGAGAACATCATCATGGACATTGTCACCATACATTCGAAGACATCCAAATGCAATAAGGAAATCTGGGATGTTGTGGATCGTCTAAAAATGTCTACACACTTTATTTCCATTCGGTAGGATTTATCATTGGGTCAAATGGGAAGGATATATATTAGTGAAGTGTTATGGTTGCATGGAGTACCACAATATATTGTATCCGATTGATATCCAAGATTCACCTCTATGTTTTGGAAGAGCCTTCAACTTGATCTGGATACTAAACTAAACTTTAGTATAGCCAATAATCCTCAAACTGATGGCCAATCTAAGTGAACTATTCATACACTAGAGGATATGTAAAGATCATGTTCTATGGACTTCAAAGGAGGGTGTGACCAACATCATGCACTGGTTGAATTATCCTACAATAATTATTTCCACTTGATAAACCGAATGTCACCTTATGAAGATTTGTATTGGAAGTGGTGCAGGACAACGAAAATTTGGGATTAAGTCAGAAAACGTAATTTTCTAGGACCAGAAATGGTCAAAGAAATAGTGGATAAGGTGAAAATAATTCAGCAACATATCAAGGCAGCCTAGAGTCGACATAAGAGTTATATAGATAACCGTTGACAAGACCATGAGTTTAATGTTAGAGACATGGTATTTATATGCATAACTCCATGGAATAAGGTCATGAGTTTTGTAATGTATGGTAGGTTATAGCCTTGGTTCATCGGCCCCTTCGGGATTCTTGACCATGTTGGGGCTGTGGCCTATCGACTAGCACTTCCACCTACCATTGGAAAAGTACATGATTTCCTTCATGTATCCCTCTTAAGGAAATACATACCAGACCCTTCACAAGTACTCTTTTCAGATGTAGTACAGTTTGAGGATGATCTATCTTATGAGGAGCAAGGAGTGAAGATCCTAGATCATAGAGAAAACATTCTATTAAATAAGACAATTCCCCTCATCAAGGTGTTATGGAAAAACGAAAAGTTTTAAGAAGCGATGTGGGAATTGGGGGAATCAATGAAGTTGAGTTACTCGCATATGTTTTAGTGTGGGAAAAGGAAATTTTGAGGGTAAATTTTCTAAAGTGGGGAAGATTGTAACTTCCGAAATATTCATTAATGGAAATTCCGCTTGATCTAATTAAATATAATATTATGGATATATAAAATGTGGACTTCCTTGCTCTTATATTTCTGGATTTTAAAATACCTTTATTAATTGAGACCGTTGCTAATATAGTCATTGGATAGTGATCAAATGATTAGTATAAATATAAGGCTTTAATAAATCCAATTTACTCAGACAAAGGAAGTGATGGACTCATCCAATAGACTTGCCCCATATGAAGCCCATTTGTTGGAGCTCAGAAAGGAGGTGGCATAATTGGGCATTACTCTTGACCAAGCCCAAGACGAGCATGAACACATTATGATTGAGCAGAACTGACTATTGGAGAATAGGCTGTTAATAGAGATTACCCCCCCCCCCCCGAGCGATGTTATTCGAGCCCCCCAAAGAGTCTATTACCATTGCACACCTTACCCTTCAGTCTTATGTTGGTGTTATAATAGGTTATGTAACAATACCATAGTACTATGACTATGTACATTATTTTTGTAAAAAGAATCTGAATTGATTTTGTTATATCTACTGGGTAAATAGTTTTTAAAGTACAAATACTATTTTTAGTAAATATTCAACTATGAAGTCTATTTTGATGAATTAATGGATTTTTTTAATTATATAATATTTTAATAAAATATTATTATTATTAAATATCTTTTTATTAAATATAAATTAGTATATAATCTTATGAATGTAGTTGTAATTTTTATTTCGGTTTGAAGGTTGTTTTTGTCCAAACCCATTAATTTTCGATAAAGGACTGTTTTTATTTTAAAATTATAAATTCACATATATTGAATTTTTTTTCGATAAAATGAATATTATTTTAGGAATCAAGAGGTCGAAATTATCCAAAAGTGAGTTTTTCATAATTTTCTGAGACAGTAGAGTTTTTGGGTAAAAATTAAATACCGTTTAAATATATAATTTGTTTTATGACATTATAATGACCCAATTGTGATGTAATAAAATACTAAAAACATTATATACGTCCAATATATGTTTCAAAATTAAAATAATTTGATTTTTGTCTTGTTTGATTTATCGTACAAAGATTTAGTGGACCCTTCAAGGATTATAAAACATTTTGTCTATTTAAAATGTTTTCCTTGAGAGTGTGAATCACCTCAACATAAGCAACCCTATTATTTTAAGATTATCAGCCATTGTCCTTATAAAATATATTTTTTCAAATACCCTTTTTAAAAAACCATGTGAAAAGTCCATGGGCTGGTTTTGGGTTTTGATTAGTTTAATGTGAGGTGTCCCAAACCTACATAATAAATAATTTCCTCTCTTTTCCTATATAAACCCACCAAAGAACCCACTTCCTCTTTCCTCATAGCCTTTGGAGTTTGAAAAAATCCTTACCTCCTCTCTCTGTAATCTTCCCAAGGTGCCCCAATCTCCCAGGAAACCTCTCTCAAGCCCCTACCAAGCATTTGGGATCATACTTCCAAGTAAGGGATTCCTACATTTCTCTTTTTTTTCAAGTTTCTTCATATTGTTATGCCCTTTTAGTTTCAATTAAAAACTTTTCGATATTATTTCACACCATCCCCATACTACCCTATTTATTTCTGGATGATGAGAGACCCCTTTCTCTCTCATTAATGCCTCCCATGTGCCCTCTTAGTGAAGAGATTCCTTGCTAAGCATTCACTAGTAGCATGTCGGTGGCATAGAACTCAGCGAGGTTCACCAACCTCTCGCGCTACTCAGTGAGGTTCACCTCAATGAACATATACATATGGAATGGTAGTTTCATATATTTCTTACACATTACTTAATAGTATAATAACTTATGATGTTGATTGATTCTATGTTATATGATCCATGTGGCACACTTATGCATGAAATTAATTATTTAAGAAGGGTGTTCCCTAATAGGGATCCAAAGCATTTGGTAAAGTATAGTATCGTGATAGGTCATGTGAAATGGATGTTGACTCGTGATAATTCAAGTGAAACACTGTATTAGTCATGATTCATGTTCAATGAGGGTTTAGTCATGATCCATGTGTGTTGAGCGTTGCTATATAGTAATTCTATGGGTTGTTGCCACATTTCCATGTTATGATTACCATGCTTTATCATGCCTTTATGTTCATGTTTCTATTGTGATCCATTGATATTTCAATTTTATAACATTTATTGTATTCCTCCTATTATTCCATGTTTACTCCCTTACTGGGCTTTATATCTCAACTGTTTCTTATGAAAGTCCTCAGGTTATCTCATGAAATGCTAAGTACGAGGGAATGTAGTGGTCATGTCAAAAGAGTTTTGTATAAAGATGTTGTGTGTTTTATGTTATAAACTATTATTTATTGTTCCTAAGCCCCAAATACACTAGACCTCTCGATCTTCTATGTTGTTTCATGTGAATATTTTATGTAATAAAAAAAGATTATTTGTGTAATTAAAAGTAGGGTTGTTATAGTTTGTATCAGAAGATAGGTATAGTTATTTTTGGGATGAGCATTTGAAAACCCTTGTGAAGACATAGAGACAAGAATAAGTATAATAAAAACATCCCTGATTATTTTTGGGTATTTATTAAGTGGTTTATCAAGAAAATACATCCATGTCTATATACGAGCAGGTAGAGGAAGCTCTGGCACAGATATATCCTAGGGCTAAAACCGGAAAATACTGCATTGAGCTAGACTCAAACATGAAATAGTGCATGACAATGGGATTTTTATCACTCTTGGTTATGACACTCCCAGGGGATATGCTTTGGAAAATTGAAAAGCTTAGTATGAACCCTTTTTAATGGAATTAAAAAAATTCCACTAATAATATATGTTAGAAAGTATATCATTAATACCATAGATTTAAGCTCATCGATTCATAAGTGAAGGAAATAAATTTTATTTATATGTCATAGTTTTTTCCATCGATTAAAATTTATGTGATACCCATAAATTTATTTTATTCTATACAATGTTCATTAATAGGAGGACATTAGCTAACAATTGGTATGATGATAAATGTGATGAATGTACTAATGAGATGCCAAATACGATTGGAGTGGGAATCGCGAATGTTGTCACGCTTCTCTCTCATTTAACTTAATCATTGAATAGAAACATGGGTCAATGGGAATGTTAAACCCCCAAAGATAGAACATGTTACTATCGAGGGTTTCATTAGAAAAAGGCCTCCTACTTTTAATGGATCATCTGATCCCTCAATCACCGAACAATGGATGAACTTTATTGAAACGATCTTATGTATCTTTCAATATGAACAAGAGAAGGATTCCTGGTTGTTTGTCATATAGAGGTTGAATCTTATCAATGGTGGACATTGATCAATAATATGAATCCTGAGGAGGAGATCGAGGAATTAGAATGGAAGGATTTATGAAAGATGTTTTTTATAAATATCTTCCATGCACCCTCCTGCTTAACATGGAAAGGGACTTCCATGCCCTCAAGCAAAAACGATGATGAATCTGTCCATGCGTACGAGGAAAACATCACAAGGATTGCATGATATGACTCTGTCTTTGTTGTTACCCCTAAATGCAAGGTTGACAGCTTATTTGGTGGGATGAAACCTAGCCTATGGAAAGTCCCGGTGATCCTTGACTTCGACACCTAAGAGGAAATTGTTCCATGTTCCCTCAGGGTCAAAATAATGATTTGAGAATCTCAGTGGTATCATGGGGATAAGAAGTGTAAGGAGAGCTTCAATTTTGGCGCTCTGATGGATAAATCTAACAATGCTAAAAAGATATATCACTCCACTTTCCAAAGGTGCGGTATGGAAAAACCCAGAAATTGTTTGAAGGGGATGAGGAAATTCTTCAGTTGTGGAAGAGAAGGGCACCTAGGTGTTAACTGCCGACATGAAAAATCTGCAGGTGCAATAGAAGAGAGGAATGATGCATTTGATCCTCAACTCATTGTTCATTGAAACAATAGTAAAGAACCAGGGCATCTCTAATATCAGTTCCCTATTCCAAGGGTTTTCATAGGCAACCAAAAACCTCCAAGGGGAAAGGGGGAGCCTTTTCCATAACTATAACCGAAATGAACCCCAACAACAAAGTTGTGATATGTAATCTAGTAATTCATTCAAGAATAGTGAACATAATGTTTCATTCAGGTTCTATGAATTCATTTATATCCCAAATGTTTAGTATAACTATCCCAGCACCACCACAAATCATGAAAATAAAGATATCGGTGAGTATGGAAAATGGGGCAATCATTGTGTCCCATGAATAAAACAACTGCTCTATCATAATCTGTGGATTAAATTTCCTAGATAACCTGATAATACTACCTCTTGTGGATTTTGATGCAATTATTGGCATGGATTGGCTTTAATTATATAGACCCAACCTAAATTTTCGTGAGAGGGAAATCCTATCCATGTAGAGAATCGACACACGATTCTATACATGTGCAAGGAGGAAGATGAATCTTCTTTAGCTCTATCATCTCAAGCATGGATATTACTTCCCTATGAGAAGACATATCTATATAAGATGATTTAGACTAAGGAGTCAACCACCCTTGGAGACATGAATATTGTGAGGTAATTCATTAAAGTGTTTTATGAGGAATTTCATGTTCTTCCTTCTAGAAGATATGTTGAATTCCTAATTGATTTTATACCTAGGGAATTTCCAATATCCAATAATCCATATTGAATTGTTGTTGTGGAGAATGGGGAGCTGAAGAAACAACAATAGGAGAATCTGGATTAAGGTTTTATATGCCCAAGTGTTTCACCATGGGGTGCACCAGTCTTCTTTATCAAGAAGAAATATGGGTGAATGTGCCTTTGCATTGATTTTTGCGTGATTAAAAAATTAAAAATAAATAAGAAGTATCCTCTCCCATGAATCGATGACTTGTTCGAGCAGTTGTGTGGAGCACAATACTTTTCTAAGGAGTATTTTAAGTCAGGATATTATGATGTAAGGGTGAAGAATTATGATATTCCCCAGACAACTTTTCGTACAATATACTAGAACATTGAATTCTTATTAATTCCTTTCCGACTCACCAATTCTCCAACAATATTCATGGACTTAATGAATTAAGTCATTAGTGATGGCCTTGAAAAATATATGGTAGTCTTTATAGATGATATTCTGATATACGCGAATACCCTGTCGGATCATGAGGAGCATATAATAACTGTACTAGAGACCTTGCAGAAGGAGAATCTCTTTGAAAAGTACTTCGAGTGTGAGTTCTAGTTTAAACAGGTCTCATTCTTGGGCCATATCATCACATGCAATGGGATATCTGTGGATCCCTCCAAAACAGATGCAATTAAGGGATGGCGGAGGCCAACATCGGTAATGGATATCCATGGCTTCTTGGGTTTTGCTAGAAATTATCTATTATTTGTGAGAAATTTCTCATGATTTTCCAACCCTCTTACCAAGATAACTAGGAAGTGAGTAAAGTCTACATGTAGTGATGAACGCAAAGAAATCATCAAGGAGTTAAAACGGAGGATTATCACTATTCCCATGCTCACTTTACCCATAGGGGGATAACTTTTTGAGGTATTCAGTGATGCTTCATAGAAGGGAATGTGTTGTGTGTTGATGCAAAATGAAAAAGTCATTTCCTATGATTCAAGGCAATTGAATGTTCATGACCAAAATTATCCAACACTTGATTTGGATTTGGCTTCAATGATCTTCGCTTTAAAAATTTTGTGGCATTATATCATTGGAGTGAAGTGTGAAATATATACGGAAAACAAAATCCTCAAGTATATATTCACACAAAAAGAGTTGAACATGCACCAATGAAGATACTTAGAGCTGATCAAAGACAATGACTGCTCAATCCATTACCACCCTGGGAAAGAGAACAAGGTGTCTGATGCTCTATGTAGAAAGGACTCGATGATTCTATCATTGATGGGAATTTAGATGGATCCAATATTCATAGACTTGATGAATATGGACGTGGGAATTACAATGAAGGGAACATCATCAATCATTTCACAAATGATTTCTCAACCATATCTTTTGGAAAGGTTAAATGATGCTAAATGGGATGATGTGGGAATTTTGAAAAAAGTGGAAGCTATCAGAAAAGGGAAATCCTTGGAGTTCAATGTTAATGAAGAAGGAATTGTGTGATTTGGGAAAAACTATGTGCTCATTCAGGTCCATAGCTGAAGAAGGAACTTTTGGATGATGCACATAGTTCAAATTTCTCTATTCATGTAGGAAACCCAAAAATGTATTGAGATCTCCGAGAGCATTATTGGTGGGATAATATAAAAAATGGGATCAATGAGTATACATCAATGTACCTAGTGTATAATCAAGTGAAGGCAGAGAAGTAGAAGTATAAGGGGATGATGTGACCATTTCCCATACCAGAATGGAAATGGGTGAACATCACTATGGACTTTTTCACTAGACATCCGAAGACATCCCAAGGCAACATTTCTATCTGGGATTATGTGGATTGTCTTACAAATCATGAAAATTTTATTTCAATTCAGGAGGATTTCTAATTCGATTAAATGGCATGGATATATATATCAAGGAAGTGGTTAGGTTGCATAGAGTACCACTATCTATTGTATCTGACCGAGATCCAAGATTCACCTCTATGTTTTGGAATATTCTTTAACATGATATGGATACTAAACTGAACTTCTGTATGGCCTATCATCCTCAAACTGATGGACAATCTGAGCAAACTATTCAGACACTGGAGTATATGTTAATATCTTGTTCTATAGACTTCAAAGGAGGGTGGGACAAACATATTCCACTGGTTTAATTATCCAACAATAATAGTTTCAACTCAAGTAGTCGAATGGAACCTTTTGAAGCTTTGCATGAGAATAGGTGTAGAATACCAGCTTGTTGGGATGAAGACAATGAATGTATGATGCTAGGACCATAAATGGTTGATGAAATAGTGGAGAAGGTGAAATCCATTAAGTATTATATCAAGGCATCCCAGAGTCAACAGAAGAGTTATACAGATAACCATCGATGAGACATAGAGTTTAATGTCAGAGACACGGAATTTCTATGCATATCTCCATGGAAGAAGGCCATGAGGTTTGGAAAGTAATGGAAGATATGTACTTTCTACATCATCCCCTTCGAGATTTTTGATCATGTTTGGGATGTGGCCTATCGACTAGCACATCCACCTGCCGTGGCCATTGTACATGATGTCTCTCATGTATCCCTCTTCAGGAAGTACATAAAAGACCATTCACATGTACTCTCTTCATAGGTATTACAATTAGAGGATAATCTTTCTTACAAGGAGGAACAATTGATGATCCTATATTGTAGAGAAAATGTTCTATGAAATAAGACAATAACCCTTGTCACAGTGTTGTGGTGAAACCCAAAGTTTAGAGAAGAGACATGGGAATTGGAGTAAGTGATGAAGCTGAGTTACCCACATATTTTTTACTGTGGGAAAATGAAATTTTGAGGGAGAAATTTTTTAAGGGGGGAAGATTGTAACGACCAAAACTTTGATTTATGGAAATTATTCTTGATATAATTAAATGTATTATTACAGTTATATAAAATTTGAACTTCCATGGTTTTATGTTTCTCTATTTTAAAATATTTTAATGAATTGTGACAGTTTCTAATAGAGTTGTTGAATAGTGATCACATGATTAGTATAAATATAGGGCTTTAACAAATCTAATTTAATTAAAAAAAAGATGTGATGGCCTCATCCAATAGACTTTACACCTATGAATCCCATTTTTCAGAGCTTGTAATGGAGGAGGCATCATTCAACTTAACTCTTGACCAATCCCAATCCAAGCATGAATATGATAAGCATGAGCGGAACCGACTACATGAGAAGTGGAAGTTAATAGAGATTGCCACCGAAGAGATGTTATCCGAGCCACCCATAGAGTCTTTCACCATCACACTCCTTACCCTTCGGACTTATGTGGGTGTTATAAGGGGTTATGTAACAAGACCCTAGTAAAATGACTATGTACATTATTTTTGTTTAAATAATGTGCATTCATTTAATTATTGTTACTTGGTAAATAGTTTTTAAAGCAGAAAAATTATTTTTAGTTAATACTAAACTAAGAAATATATTTTGATGAATTAATGGATTTTTTGAATTAAATAACATTTTAATAAAATATTATTATTATTGAATAAATTTTAATTAAATATAAATGATTATATAATTTATTGAATGTAATTGTAATTTTTATTTATGTTTGGAATCTGTTTTTTCCAAAACCCATGAATTTTCGACAAATGTCCATTTTTATTTAAAATGTATAATTTCACATATTTAGAAAATTATTTAGATAAAATGATTATTATTTTTGGAATCAGGACGTCAAAATTATCCAACAATGAATTTTTCATAATTTGCTGAGACAGTCGAAGTTTTGGGTACAAATTAAATACCATTTCTATATATAATGTGTTTTATGACATCATAATGACCAAATAGTGATTTAATAAAATACTATAAACATTACTTTCGGCCAATATATGTTTTTGAAATTAAAATAATGTTATTTTTTATTTTATTGGTTTATTTTATAAAGCCTTTGTGGACCCTTTAAGGCTTATAAAACATTTTTTCTTTTTAAATAGTTTTCCTTGAGAGTGTGACTCACCTCCACATAAGAAACAGTATTATTTTAAGACATTCAGCCATTGGAAATATAAAATATTATCTTCCACTACCCTTTTGAAAAAACCATGGGCAAAAACCATGTCCTATTTTTGGGTTTGATTAGTTTAATGTGAGATGTCCCAAAACTAAAAAATAAAGAATTGCCTCTTTTTTCTTATACAAACATACCCAATCTCCCAATTCTTATTTGCTTAATGACTTTGTAGTTATACCATACCATTCGCTCCCCTATCTATAATTTTCCCAATGAACCCCAAGAATTCACATATCCTCTATGAAGCCCCTCCTTATCCTTTGGGATCACACTTCCATGTAAGGGATTCCTACCTTTCTCTTCCTATTCATGTTTTTTTAGTAATGTTATGCCCTATTATTTTAGATTAAAAATTATGGATTATGATTTCACAACATCCCCACACATCCCTATTTATGTTTGTATTATTGGATACCCCTTTATCTCTCATTAATTCTCTCGTGTACACCCATTTCCATGCAGAAATTCTGTGAAGGCTTTCTCTCTCCTCTATAACAACAAAGTAGTTCTTTTGTATTATTCATCAACAATCCATTATGTTTGTTGGGAAATGTATCAATATGACCCCATTACTATCCATTTCATGTAAATATTATTAGACACCCATTTATCTCTCATAAACCATTTTAGGGTTCTAATGTCACGTCATTAGGCTCTTGAAATTGCACTACGTTTTTACAAGCCAAGATCATTGTATAGCGAATACCATACCCATGTCTCTATCACGGTTATTCACATTTATACACATATAAATATTTAATGGTACTTTCATGTATTTTTTTCAAATTATTTAATTCTGGAATAACTTATAATGTACATTGATTCCATGTTATGTGATCCACAGGGCACACTTATGAATGAAATGAAATTTTTAAGAAGGGTGCACCCTAATAGCACTCCAATGCATTGGGGAAAGTATAGTATCCTGATACTTCATGTTCAATGGGTGATTACTCATACAAATTAAAGTTCAACTAGGTTTTACTTGTGCTTCATGTGCAATGAGAGTTTACACTTTCTCCATGTGCAATGTGCCTTGGCTCATTCTAATTCCATGTTAAGTGTTGTTGCCACATTTCCATGTTATTATTATCATGCTTTATCATGCCTTTATGTTCATGTTTCTTTTTTTCACCATTGATATTCCTATAGTCTAACATTTATTGTATTCCTCTTGTTATTCCATGTTTATTCCCTAACTAGGATTTATAGCTCACCCTTTTCTTATGCATGTCCTCAAGTTATCCCATAAAATGCTAAATACGAGGGAATATATTGGTAATGTAAAGGATGTTTTGAATAAATATGTTGTGTGTTTTATGTTCTAAGGTATTATGTAATGTTACAATTCTCCCAAGACACTATCCATCTCTATATTCTATGTTGTATCAAGTGATGATTTTATGTAATAAATAAGGTTTATGTGTGTAATAAAAAGAAGGGTTATTATAGTTTCCTTAAAAGGTTTAAATTTTAATAAAATAACCCATTTTCCCAAATATATTTGTATTACCCCTATTCCATCCATTCCCCCTCACATATGGTTGAACTAGAGGATCTCAAGGGATCTCCCATGATTCCCTCTTCCTTTGACTCCCCATGACATTTGTGTGGGTTTGAGGAATGTTATCTCCAAATGGAGGTCATATCTCTCTCTTCCTTATTAATTTTCACCCAATTATATATCTCTTTAATTTAGTCAACCAAAAATATTTTTTTCTGATTAGTACAAATATTCATTGTATAATAATCCTTATATGATAGTATTTTCATGTATCATGTTGAGAGGACATCCCAAGGTGAATAACTATATTCATCACTTGGTGTTTTGGTTGAGTTACACCATCATAATAATTTTTATAGTATATTAGTTTTTAATTAATGAAAATTTTTATTGAAACAATGGATAAGTATATATATTATTCTCATTATGGAGTTGGGTCTGAACCACAAACCTTCCATAAGAAATTAATTATTGTTTCAGTGAAACAAGGGGGCTTTGTGAGTTATAATGCATTATGCCAAATTTATATTAATTTTAAACAAATTATATGTTCTTATTATTTGGTTTAAAAGTTTATTACATTTTGTTATAATTAATTATGGAATTTTGGGTATTGATTTAGGTTCTCATGAGATGATACAATACTCAAACATGATCATCTAATAGTATTTTAGATTCTCTTAAAAGGGTATAAATTTTATTGTGGTTTGTTGACCCATAAGAATAAAACCTTAATAAGTGAATTTAATTTATTTATTACTGTATTATATGGTCACACCACCGAGTCTGACCAATATTTTAAATTACATATTTCTTAAATTCGAAATATTTTTCCTTTGATAAAATGTATGTGTAAAGGAGTGACATAGACCCCTAGAACCGTGGTGTGGTCTTAGATATAGATAAATGAGGATATAAAAATGAATAAATAATTTTTGAATTATTTTAACTAGAGGGGTATGAATTAAATTTTGTGAATGTAATGTAGTGAAACTCATATAAGATCTCATGGACACCTCCATGTAATTGAGTGTGATCTAATTGAATGGTTGTTTGGAGTAGGATATGGGAGAACATTTTTAAACCTTTATATCCTATGGTCAGTTGATATGAGAATGTGGTAAAGTTCCATACCCTTGACCTATCTATACCCTTGTTGGTATGCTCTGGGTATATTATATAGGGCTTTTGTGTGAGGACTAACATGGGATGACATGGTCATTGAGATGGGTTTCTTGCCATATCTCTAGATAATTACAAGTATTCAAATAATATGATTCCATTAAGTCATTGAGATAAATCTGAAGACATAGAGGGTTATGAATCACTTTGAGTGAACTGTTTTGACCTAACAGGTAATATAGACACAAAGTATCCCATGTACGATGTTCATTCCTAATTTGATATGTGGGACCTAAGTGGGAGCCACAGTGATATAACGCTCACTAAGGGACTTGATGTGGGAATGGGTAGGGATGAATTTTTATTTCACCTTATATCCGAAATCATTTTTTTTATCATTGTATGTATTAGGTTGTTACCATAGGTCATGCGCATTATTGTTCGTCCATTGTTATGTGATATAAGTTGGGTGGATGGAAAGCCCACATAATTATTTATTACGAAGATATATTCTATAAGAACATAGTACCATAAAAACATTATAAATATAGGATAATTGTTTATAGAAACATGTATTTTCACCTTGTACTTGAAATATATTCCAAATTTTATAAAATTCATAGAAAACATACATTGATTTATCTATTGATCCTTTCTATTTATATATCATTAAGACGTCTTCTTGAAATCTTCTATGATTCCAATCTATTTATAATCCATGGGAAAAATTATTTGATATACTTTATAATTTATATATTTATAATTAATCATGAAATTCCCTTGGAATCTACTATTATTAAAACATGAATATAATTCTTCATGTAATACCCTTATATTTGGTTTTGATTCTAATCTATTATTAATTTATTTCGATATCCCCATGGCTTTAGTTTGAATTCCTATCCGTTTAGAATCCCTTAGGAAATACCCTTTTATATTGTTATGATTCCTATGTATTTAGAATATCATAGTAGATCCCCATTGATTAGAAATTATGATTGATATTATGTAATTCCCATGATTCCATCTAGGATATGTCCATTGAGCCTAATGTACATGGATTCCATGGAAACTACCATGTATCTAATGATTTCCCTGAAAAAACATAAAATTTTCAATGGTAAGACATGTAACCCTCATTAGTTATGTGATGTGTTTAGAAACACAATTTCACTAGATAATGTAGTTAAAGTTATTCCATTTTTTATTTTAGTACATAAGGTTTGTGAGTGATTATTTATTTACACTTCCAGACTTATTTTTTATTAAAATGATCGTGTCATATTTATATACACTATATTAGTAGTATGTATGAGACCCCATTAGAGGTTCCCTGAAGAGTTATACTAAAACATTTCATGGGAATCTATGTAACATGGGTACCCCAAAGTATTCAGTGATCACAAGGTTAGGTCAGGTAGATTTATGGAGTTAATTAATTAATTGGGATAGTTTATATATGATTGGAGTTTAGGATGATGTGAGATATGTGGATTCTAGTGGAGCCCCATGTATATATTTTTCAATTAATATATTTTTGTGATCATCCAAGAGGTAGATTACTAATTAATGATGTCATGATTTTATATTTTTATTACATTTTTATCCAATGTTTCATTTGATTTATCATGCCATGTTTTATATGATTATGTGTAATATGATGGATGATTATAAATGTTGGGTAGTGATCATTTATTTTCTCTATTATTGCATACTCTTATATAGGTTATAGTATGTCATGGCCAATTCCATTTGGGCTCTTGCTATGACTCCCCAAGCCCATTTATAGTAGGCCATAAGCTGGTGACTAGCATTGAGTTGGAATATCACTTACATGGGATGAATTACTCATGTACTTGTACACACACACACATCTCTAAGCCCAAAAAATAATTAAATATAAAAAGCTCTAGGAAAATAATGCATTCATACCACTATATCCCAAAAAAAGTAGTATGATAGGAAATTAATTTAAAGTGATACTGTCCCAAATACAAGCCCCCCAAAATTTGTCTATAACCATACTACCAAACTATAAGAAATGTTACTAGGACTTATGTATGTTTCTGTTGGAAAAAATATGCACCTGCCTGATCTCACAAAGATTCATCCGGTCCCAGTCCAACAAGGACTCTATCAAAAGGTCAGTCATGTGAACAGTGGATGACATGTGTGGGAAACACTTGTACATGGGTGAGTATAACAATACTCAATAGGACACCTCTAAATCACAAAGAATAACAAAATTTAAAGATGCAGTCATCTGTACAAAATTATATGTCTACATGACAATATAAAACATATATATATACTAAATATAAGACATGTAGTCTAGAGACAAGTCACAACCACTGTATACTGACACTAGGGAGATAGATCGAAGATTCCACAAAGCACTAATCTGAGAGAACACACACATGAGTTTGATAGCACTAATGAAGTTGGTTTTAGATGTATTATTTTTTTGGAAATATCAAGATAGATATACATTGATATATCAGAAGAGAATATGATATTATAGATGTGAATCACAGTCAGGATCATGGGGTGATACCAAAAACTCCACCTACATTGAAATTCTAGGTAGAGGATTAATTCCTGGTGAAGTTGGTAAAGTCTATATGGAAAAATCTATCAGGGGCATGAAACATTAATAATGGATCATTCTCAAGGCCTCTTAGGGGATTCCAAAAACTCTATCTAAGAAGTACTACTTAATGGATCACATACATATGAGTAGGAAATGATTCATACCTACCTTTTGGGAAAATATAGTAGAATGAACACATACAAATGGTGTCTAAGATATTGTGAAAAAGAGAATCAATCCATATAAAAATGCATACACAGCGTGTAGTAGGGTCACACACCATGTCCCTTCACCCTAAGTACATCCCTTGTATAATGACCCGTGTCATTTAAAATTGTATTGTGTAGACGATTGTCACACGCCATGAAGAAGAATTCACACATAGTGTCCTTCCATCTAAGATCTTCTTGTGTACTCCGGTTGTGTCCATGAACATGGTTTCCATCTGTGTATCACTTCACGTGTATCAGAACATGGGTAGTGTGTGTACATGGTTTAGGACCATATGTGTGGGGTAGTACACTCCATGTAGGCAACCCGTGTACTCCTCCCCATTTTTTTGTATGTCCCTTATATATGGTCAATCTCTAGGGAGAGCCTAAACATTGTGGGATAGGATTCACTAGTTGTCTGACATTTAATTGTCTTCAAAAACCATATCCACTACTCAGTGGCATTCACACTCTATGTGACCCCACTTTACATGATTTGTTCATTGTGATTTTATAGAAGGTTTGCTTTTTATTCCCCACACTTTGTCCAATGATTCAGACCTCGATTCAGTGGTCTATTTGCCTCCCAAAATCAGTTCATGGGCAGTCCCACTAGTGCAACATAGAATAAAAGGGATATGTTCCTTAAATAGTCTCATAAATCAATTTATTTTCATCCCAATGCTAACTTCTCGAAGAAATATTTCTTCTGATTCAATTTAATTAATCTGTCATCATTGTTATCTCACCTCCATTTGGCTGTCCCAATGTTGGATCTCCAATTTTTCAATGTTGTTCTAAGAAACAAAGTTGAAATGAGTTTTCAATTAGTAATTCATCAAAGAATAAATAACACATGTAGAAAATGGGGGAGGGAAAACACATGGAACAAATTAGAGGGAAAAACATAGCAATTGTTCATTCTATCCACGATCTGTTCATATATGAATGACTGAAAAATAAAAAACAATTCTCAAATGATCAATCCCCATAAAACCTACAAAGTATAATCCATCCTATAAGGAATAATCAAACTGTGGATCAAACTATTGATAGTTTGGTCCATGTTCATTGTTAAATTTGTGAATGGGAAACAAATCCAAAATAATGCATCCTATCTGGGAATGAGATAATCCTCTATTAATGAACGATTGTCGCTGGTGAGATCCATCAAAACAAATTTCTGATCCAATTATCTTACAGCACTACAGAGATATTTCTCTAGTGTTTCTATCCAAAGATTCTAGGGAATTATAGGGTTATGTGTCTACCCCTGGATCCTTAACTATGGTCTTAATTAATTTAATATGAATAACTTCTTCACTGTGATGATGAACTAGATAAAATAAAATAAATCATAAAATTATTTAATTTCTTTAAAAATGCTTGAATGTAATTTGTAGAGGCGAACTCACACCTACTAATATTTGGTCATGACTAAGGTAATGTTGCTTCTTTAAATGAAACAGTTCCCTTGAATTTTTGATATGATAATCCTTTTAGTTTTTATTACATTTTTTCAGGAAAAATACGCATGCATGCTATTTAATATTTTAATATATTTCAAATAGTTATTCTGGGAACATCGGGCTTTGGAATTGCATGTTGTCTTAGTTCTTGGACTAAAAATTAATCCATATAAAATATAAAAATAATACACTGAAAATTTAAGACATTACATTCTCTCTATCATGGGGATTTAAATCCCCAAAAAGCTAAAAAAAGGTTTCTAAAAAAGATGTGGGTACTAAGCATGTATATGAGACTCCTACTCTCGTGTTTTATCATGTATATTCTCATGATTCCACCATACATGAACAAATGGATAAGATCACCCTTTAAGGATCCTCTCCTGTAGATCCTTGATCTCCACTGGTTACTCTGTATAAGTTGCTCTGTCCTCAATGTTTGTCTCACCCCAGTTGATGATCTGTGATGGGTCATGCGTGTACCTCATCATGTGTGACACATTGAATACAACATCTACCAGGTACAACTATGATGGTAAATCTATGTGAAATTCTACCTCACCCACTCAACATTGTATCAATAAAGAAATGATAATCCATAAAGATAAGTTTATGCCACAACTAAATATTTGTGATCCACATTGAGGTGAAACCCTTTGCATACATGGTCTCCTTCCTTGATCCCCAAAAGCCTTAGGAACCTATCAGCATTCAAATTATGATGGATCTTGGAAGTCCTCATCTACTATTGAATGATCTACACCTTCTCTATTGTATATCTAACAAACTCCAGACCATTGAGTGGTGACTCTCCTAGGTTATCCTTGCAATGTGGTGACATATAGAGTTTCTCATACAAAGACATGAATAGTTTCATATCAATTATGGAATGGTACACAAACACAACTACTGTTAGGTGATACTCCAAATAATAGAATTCCAACCTGAAAGCACACACCATTTCCTCTAGAACAAGAATGGTCCACTCTTTCTATCTGCCCATCTATGGGTGAAATGTTCTCCTCAAGTGTAACTAGGGTTGAAATGCCTATTTCAATCCCATCCACAACCTGTATGTAGAACGAGAATCACAATCTAAAATAATCATCAATTGAAATACATAGAGTCAAACTATCTTCTCCAAGTATAGGAATCTCAAGCTCTCAACTGATCTCTGCTCTCAATGAGCTAGGAAGTGGTCCAACTTGGTGAGTTTGTCAATTATCACTGAGATGTCATCATGTCCCCTACAAATATGATGTAAACCTGTCATAAAGTCCATATATATCACATCCCACTTCCATCTGGGCACTAAAAGGGGTTGAGATAAACTAGTATGAACCTATATATTAGCCTTAACTTGCTAACAATTAATGTATCAAGAAAAAACTCCACAACTCCTTTCTTCATTCCTAGCCACCAAAATGGATTTCGAAGGTCATGGTAAAAATTTTACACACTTGGATGTACTTCCAAATAAAATGTAAGAAACACCCTTAGAATCTCTTCACACAAAGCCACTCGTACTATTATAAAACCTCTACAAAGGATCAGATGATTTCCTCCATTGGAATATCTATCAAGATAATTCCCTATGGATATCAGATCACATACAGTCTCTTTTTTGGTAACACCATGTTGTGCCTCTCAGACTAACTATAATAGTGTTGGGGTAATAACAACTGACCAAAGGTTTGGTGATCCATCTCCATCCACAAATAATTACTATATCATGGAAACCTACCCTGACCCCTCATTCAAAAAATGCGAACTAGATCATCAGCTGAGATCATATATCACCGCATTCCCCTTCCTAGGAGTATAGAAAATCTCAATGTCAAATACATAGAGGAACTCTATCCATCGCATCTTTCTCAAGTTCAGGTGCATGTAAGAAATATTTTAATTGTGACTCTTGTGATCAGAGTATATGCTAAACTACTCACCCATAAGTTAGTTTCATCACATCAACATCATGAATACAACCACTGCGAACACAATACCATGTGTCACAAAGTTCTTCATGGGTGATGTCAACTTTCATGAACCATAGACAATCACTGCTTGTGTCTACATCAGGAAACAACAATGCTTGATCCATAATGCATTATAGAACACAACGGACAAGACATTGTATGTTCCTGAAAATTCATTGAAGGGAAAAAATACCCCACATTCACTTTGTATAAGGAAGAAGGTTCTCCAACAATTATAGCAAGGTGAATGGACTAAAAACAAGTTGAAATTTTAAGAATAAACTTGAAGAGATTCATGTTTTCAGGTAATTTTGAGTGGTCTGTATACCATCGCCGGGAAAGGTTCGCAGACCTCATAGGTCCCAAACCACTAGGTACATGAAACGATCAGTAAATTTCTGGACTGCGAGGAAATGGCCAGCGAACATGGTAGACCATGAACCGTGTCTCCCAAGGAATTTTTTGTGTGATGTCAATTCGTGTACCATACCGTGAAACCATTAGTTCATGGACCAAAAGAACCAGTAGGGTTCCACAAACCATTATCGCAAACTGAAGCCCTGTAAAACCAGAGTTGATCGAGTCTTATGTAGGTCAATATTGCTTCATGGGCCTCTGTAAATGGTATTGAATTCCCAATATATTGAATAATCTTAATTCTCTATAAAAGTGATCACAATAGAAGGATGAGGGACAAATGAAGTAGGCATGAAGGGGACATAGAGGTTGGAAGAAATATTTCTTTGAAGACTCTTGATTCCATATTGATTCATTGGCGATGACCGAATCATGAACCACTCTCTCTTCTAGTACATTCACCTGTGAACAATAAAACAGGGGAATTGAATAATAATAAAATAACCATGAACCAAACCAGTGAACTGAGAACCATTTACCTCTCGTGGATGACTTCACCGCAAAAGATAATCCCCCTGACCATCCTTCAACATAGTTCTCTGTGTAGTGTATCACAATGCGGACTGAACCGTGTTCCTTGTACTGCATCAGCATATGGATGGATCCCAAAGCAGCATTATGGGCCGCGTACCACTATGTTACTTAGTTGTCTATACCCATGCTCGCGTATCAAATCTATATGCGGGCAACCCTTCTACCTGCATTCCAATGTAGTATGTGGATCTACCCCCATAATGCATAAGAAACTAGTGCGTGGAGTTGGGTATGTTGGGTTTTATTTTCTCTGGTCCCAACCTCACCCTTCAATTACCGTTAAGTCTTCCATGATTCTTCCACTAACGAGTCCATCGGCATCAGGAAAATGCCACATACAAAGCCACTGAACTTGTATGATCAGACCATCGGGTGTATCATCGCGCCCCTTCAAGTCAACATACCCATGGTAAGGGGTGTCACAAAGGCTCTCCCTACAATAGTTCAGTCTTTGAGAATGTTTGTGGGTATATATTCCCATGGTAATCTGGAGTCCAACCATGGGATTCCAATGTGAAGCACCTTGTTCTACGGATTTAGGGTGATCACTTTTTTTCCCATTCAATGTGGAATAGTGGTTAGTCAAAGGAGTTAGGTTAGTTTCTCCTTTTCATGGAGTGAAACAACTCCCCTTCTCAGAACATGATCTGGGACCCTCCCACTGAGGTATGTCCCCAGTCTTCTAAGGTAGGACCACGTGACGTTCATTGACATTTCACATTGAATGGTTCATCTCTCTGCACCCTCACCCACGGTCACCCCGACCTCTTCAATCATAGGCTCTCCATCCCTTGCCAATATGGGAGGAGGCATGTACAGTGTTGAATCTTTAACATCCCCATGTTTATCACACTGAGCATAACTCTCACGAACTTAGAGTTTTGTGAGGATTACAACATTCATGTGAATCTGAACTATGAGAATTATAATTCTTGACAAAATTAGGATATTTAGGATGCCTTCCAGAAGGCCTATGCTCAAAAGGGTTCCCATCTTAAAGGTTCCACCCAATCATGTCTGTCATATGTGAAGCTTCCATGCATAATCCCCAGTCTAACTGAACTACATGGGTTCTGATTCCTCACAAGAGGATGCGTAGGAAGCCCTTCTTATGGGGTCGATCCCAATATCGAGTCACCATTTATCCCCATGGTTGATGATTAACTCCAGAATTCCTTATTATATGGCTCATTTCTGATTCAACTCCATATAATTAAACATACAGTCATGCCTACAAAAATCATGCAAACCAAGGGTATCCCATGGAAACTCTTTTTCGAAATTTTCCAAGGATTCATGAACATATGAACACAACTAAAATCTATAAGATATTCCTAGAATCAGAAACAATCCTCCCCCGAAATGGTGTGATGAGCCTAACCTCCCATCCTTTCAACCAAAGGGGTCCTCTAGTGTCGTTGGCTAAATCTTCGATTAACGAGCACCTACCTTTGGAATGAAGGTCCATGAATCTTGGATACCAGGGCCATTGGGAGTTCGTAGCTCTAGGAATGAACCCATTGTAGACCATTTAAGGATGTTATATCTAAGAAGGACCGATTAAAAATGTACATGACCCCCACATAATCGCCGACGGAGACCAATAGTTCTCGTTGGATTAATCCAACATCATTTAAAGGATAATGACGTTGAACGAGTCAAAATAGAAGAAATGGTGATTTTGATAAGAACCCATCTCTATAGAAAGGGGACTGGGGATGAACCTCATCATTACATTTTCACACCCCCCTAAAATGTGCCACCTCAGAGGTAGAAAAAATGGTGAACCTGAGATGAATCCATAACCATGGTGGCAATTATACCCCACTCAAGCCCCTTCTCCCCACAACAAAAGAAAATGGGAAGGGGGTTGAGCTAAATCGCCAAATATGTATATGTTTAAAAGAATTATACTTTGATGAGTGTTTATGGTTTTTTGTCATACATATATATCATAGATTCTCGTATTGAAACCTACGATCCAAATGAAATCCCAACGACTGATGTAGAAACACACATCAGCGGTCTGTCGGGTGACCGGGGCCCCAACGAAGTGCAGGACCCCCCACCGACCCAGCGTTTTCAACACTAGGTATCAAAAATTATGATCAAAAAGTACCACTGAAATGGTACTCTCCCCATGCTAGAGGCTGAAAGACAAGCCCTCCAGTCCCCAACAGTCTGCCAACCACCTATTTAGCCGCTTCCGGCACCCCAACAGAAGGTAGCCTTAGTGGTCATCTAAAACCATTTCTAGAGCCAATCAATCAAATGTGACAACAAGTACCAACCTTATATTAAGGAGGAAAATGATGTAGATGGTGAAAACATCATCTCAACTGAGGAGGGGGTCCTACTCATGGACCCCCGCTTGAGAAAGTGGTCTCTGACACTGGACGACCAAGCCTCCTCCCACTGAAGAGGACCTTATACAGAGGCCACCTGCCAATGTCCTCAAGATCCAGGTCCCTCGGGCTGCCTGTCAAGGGAGGAAAATATATGACTGGGAACACACTATCACCCTGGTTCATGAGGATCAAATCCTCCATACTAACATGGTGGCATGAAATGAGAAGACTTATGACTCTTCCCCCCTCCACTCAAGCCCATCACAGAAATAGGGTGGCACAATACGAGCACATGCATGTTCCTATTAGTTCATGTTGGTCTCGCCTTGATGATAGAGAAGAAAACTACAACAAGATATAGATATCTTCCGATTCAAAACATACCCATCAACCAAAAATGATGAAGCTTAGCTAAATTCAGGCACAGAAACCGAACAATACATTTCAATACTTCCTTCTAAATAGAGAATCAATAGGATATATGCAGGAACAAACACCTGCTAACTCATTTATAGCCTGCCATCTAAATAGGGAGGCAACCAAATATGAGTAGATTCAAATTCTTGGGGATTTATAAAAATATCATGATAAAAATATAGTAGAAAGGAAGAAAATAAAAATAAACTCTATTGAATATGAATACGACTAGTCAAATATGGAGCCGAATAGAGAAGACAACCAGTGAGAAACTCATTTTTTTGTCCAGACATAGGATAACTACCAGTATCTTCTAGAAACTCATGGAGGACAGATGTAGTCCCAAAATCCTTCATCGATATCAGAATGGTCCTTCATACCTGTTCTAGCCAAATATGTATCTCAGAACATCATGTAAATTATGGAAGATGAGATTTCAATTCCAGACCTTATCCTTAAAACATGGTAAGATATCATTGCATTAGCAGCAAATAGTATAAATTAGGCCCGCGACCCGGTTTCATGAAATGGAATGAGTCACTCTCAAGACGATTTAGTCACTCTGGAGTATTTATGCGTCCCTTCTCTCATCTAAGAGGTTCTAAAGTAATATCCATCAATATTCAGATAATTGGGTCGATAAAAATACAAGTTCCCACTGGGGGATGTTGGTCTAACGTGGTGCATGCTCTCGGGCAGGCATATATCCCTTATAAAACTCAATATGTCTATTGACATATTCTGAAAACAACACGAGACCCAAAAAGAAAGTTAATCATATATGAAGTTCATTTCCAACAAAAGATGTCCCCCATTAACAGAAAGGGAGCTCCCAAATATTAATAGATCCAGAGGAAATTGGAAAATGAAGACACATACATGATCCTTCCCTACAGGAAGAAGGGGTTCTTGATGCCCTCAAGCATATATTAATAATGACTCAAGACCTGGTAATTCCATTACCAAATTATGGAAGTGACATTAGCAGTTACAAATGATCTCCTCGCAATATATCTACCAATAGCTCTGAGGGTCCTCCACAAATCACCCACAGGGGGCTCACCCTGTGGTCCAGAAATGATCAATCACGAGAGTCCATGTCTTGATTCACATCGGGGTATCCCGCCACTTGGCCTGGTGATAAAACATAAAGAAGGTCCTCCCCATGATGTAGTTCGCCCGTATAGTCCTCCCTAGGGTATACGCTGCATGTATGCTTCTCCCTGTAGTCGTACATCAAGTCATTATTGTATCCCTTTCAATAATGAAATCCATTGTGAAGGCACTCCCCATAATGGAATTTGATAGGAAGGTCCTCCACATAATAACGTTAAGCAATGACAAGTTCCTCCTTTAATTTCAATACATCCTGAAGGACCTCCCCAAGATGTGATCTGTTGAAATTATCCCTCCATCTAGGTATCAAGTCACGATCGTAGCCCTCTCCATGATGACAGTCAGTGAAAAGTCCCTCCCCGAAATGGCAGTTTTTATGAAGGTCCTCCCCTCCATAAAATCTTGTAGAAAGATGTTACTCCCCTCACTGTAGCCTTCCATAAAGGTCCTATGAGTTTTCACGATGGAATTACATTTCGTACAATCAATCATCAAGTTTCCATTGTATCCCCCTCCAATGAAGCACAAATTTAGAAGGTCCTCCCCGCAATTAACACTATTTGTGGCTAGAAGTTCCTCCCTTTTGAGAAGAAATGTAATAAATCCCTCCTATGTTTAAGTGCTCGAAAAAAACTCAGACACATCTTTCACTTCATCTACAACAAGTTATTTTCTTTCTCAACAAGATTATGGCCCGAGGCCATGCTCATTTTCGGAACCACCCACACACCATTCACAAATCAATGAGGCTCCCACCAACCAGGGTGCTTGGAAAAAAATTTATTAAGAATCAGTCGTGCTGGGATTATCATGTAAAGTAGCCTCTTGAAAAAAACATGATATGTATCTTGTGAGAAGACATCTAACTTGGGATAATATACCAATGATGTGTTGGCACACAACCACTTCTCACTTTACCATACTTAGAGAATTGTCTAGGGAATGCATGAATGACATTCAAATAAATATATGGGAGAATCTTCTTCAGTTGAAAAAAAAATTCCTACCCTACGAAGGGTATGTGGACCACATCAACATGATAGGGGAGCTTCACTGGCTAATTGAATTTGAACCCCTCCCATCCATGAGGAATCCACAATCAGAAAGGCGAATGAAAAATAGTGAATTGGCTTGCCTCTATGCATTATAGAAGTTGCATCACCACATTGGAAATACCCTAGCAGATGTTCACATTTGTGTATGGGGAGAACATGGATCTCTATACTTCACCCCACTTCTCGTCCAATAGAACCCAATTTAAAGGACGCCCTATAATTTCGTCACCCAGGGGAAACAATAAAGTGGACCCTTTCTTTGGAAAGAAGGGTTACTCAAAAAAAACATGCCCTAAGTATGCCCCGAAAGCCTCAAGATCGTGGAGATCAGTCCATCGAAATGCTTCTGAGTCAGGAAACCAAGAACATAAAAATGGTTTCCTGCCTAAGGGAATCCAACCAGAAAGCGGTTCGAAGTATTGAAAAGACCATTGACTTTAAGAAGTCCCCATGTCATACTCGACTGACACCCGCGTTGGAGTATGTGAAATTGAAAAGGTGGCAATAGTGGAAGCTACCACCACAATATAGTAACTACCCCATCACATTGATCTGGAGGGTTTTATAAATCAAAATTCCCTCTTAAGAGCAACCAATCTTGGCCATAGTCCATCAAAATGAAAACATGAAAACCCACCGCATAGGGATAGGTCATTTTTACTCCAATCTCTATATAATGGATGTCTGTCTTCCACCATCTTGGAAGAAAAACTGACATAGGAGTTATCTGTTCAACCCTTTCCTGGGGTTCACACTCCCTGAGACAGATACAAGTTATGAGGAAGGTCATGGTATCCTTTCAAGTCAATCCTTACTGAGAAATCCGATGAATACCACATGATCGAAGAAGAAAGACCAAAAAGGGATGCAGAAATCCTTTATACCATTCGACACAAGGTACACTGTCCCCAATACGTTATGCCTATGTGAACATTATAAACATCATCCCCATGGAGATCAAAAGAAATGACATGGGGGAGAGGATGTGACGAAATATGGTTTCCTCTTAGAGGCATCCCACACTGAGCTTGTTGGTGTGCATACCTGGAACCAGAGAGTGGTCCTAAATCTGGGTGCCCCCTATGTTAAACCATCAATACCTCCCCCCAGAAATCCCAATAAGGAAAAGAATAAATCCAATGACATCTATGTCCCACCTCCTCCTCACCATGATAATGGTTCCCTCACATTGAAATAGAGGTTCACCAAGCAAGATTAAGAAATGAAAGATATCTAGAAAATTAATGTAGAGCTGAGTCGATGGTGTTAACTTCCATGATGTGTTACACTTGTGGAACTTCATCAGGTGCTCCTAGAAGAGGTTCCCATACCACAAACACTTAACTCGGTGAAGGATTACAAGCTCAGAGGCCCTTCCAACCAAGAAGCGGGACCATATTCCTACTTCAACCTGTCTCTGGGTGGATTTCAAGATCCCCCCCCCCCATTAGGAAGGTATCCAGAATATGTTATGGTAAACCCACAAACTATAACCCTATCTGGGTATGAACCCAAAATTCAAGCATCACCATCACTTTTAGTCTTGGCCACTACCACACTAGGTCAAGATCAATCCTGAATGGATATGCAACAAGGATCTTAAACAATGTCGGGCAATTAAAAGCACGACTATAATCTAAGGAGTGGTGACATGCACCGATACAGCCAGAGCGCAATCCCTACCCTGAGTGGGTGAAAAATGTTCTGTCACCGCCAAACTTTTGGAACCCTGTATTCCCGGTTTTCACTGGCTCGAGGGACACAAAACTGCATTTATGGAACTATACCTCTTATTGTAACCCCATGATGGCCATCCCTGAGTAGTTAGAAGCTGTAAAACTTAGGTTCTTCATAAAAACCCTATAAATATCGTCCTTCATATAGTATAGTAGCCTTCCTAACAAATAAATCATAGGTTTAGAGGAACTCCACAGAGAGTTTCTCTTCTATATCAATTCAACGCCACGTAAGATGATAGTAACTGACCTCATGACCATCCAAAAATTAGATAATGAAAGAGTCTCAGACATCATTTCCAAATTGAAAGGCCTAATTTATTCCATAAACCAGCTGCTCCCCCAGGATGACATGCTTTCCATGTGCATTGATAACCTTTAGGATGAATTGTGAACACCACTTATCCTAGTAAAATACTCAAGTGGGATTAGATATTTATCTACCATTCTCCAAAGAATATAAGAAACCCTGAAATTTAACAATATTAAGTCTCGAGTGGCCCCATCAGCCCCTAGGAAAAGAAAGGGAATTGCGGAAGCAGGTTTTTTCATTCTTATTCCACCCTTAACACCGATTATAGTTGTGAGGCCCCCACCAAACCATCTGGGACCCATGATATGCTGACAACCACCACTACCTCGACATGAAGATGGATGGGGTGTTAAATAAAATCAATTAAAAGAATAAAGAAATGATTTTTACTCATTTTGAGATTACCAGGTCCATGATAACTTGGTAACCACTATGAATTGAAATTTTCTATGGCTACCAGAGCCACAACGAGCTGATTAAAAAGGTATCGGCGACCTTCCAAATTATTTTCCCTATCACCCGATAGTATGACATTCCCTCCATGAATTAATTGATTTCAATGATCTCCTATGAAAGATGGTGGATTCTAGACAAGTCATTTTGGGACCACCTCTAGCAAAAGTGGTGTATGTTTCTACCTCTAACTCAAGAGAGGAAATGGAATGGAAAATAGTCTCCAGTTAGTAGGAGAAAAAGATTTACAATTGGATGACCCATAAAACAGACAATCAAGTCCTTGGAAACTTCCAGGTGTAGTTGAAACAACCAATTGTCCCCCCAAAATCTCATGATCCCACACTTCCATCTTCCTAAGCCCCGCAATCCTCTAATGGCCAGAAGGGAAGAAATAAAGAGCTAGAATATGAGCTTCCAGCAATGTTGAATTCAGTGTTGTCACTTTCAAATGTAATTCCAATAGACATGGTACAGTGAATGTCACCCTTCCAAAAATTACAATGGGTGCCACCCCCACCAAACAGAACAACTTGCACAACCCCACCAAATGAAACCATTAGAATGATACAGTTAGATAGAAACAGTGGCATATCAGGAACTGATATTTGGATCCATTAATGTCATTCACATGACGGACGAATTCTCGGATGAGTACTATGGCCACAAACCCAAGTTCCCCCTGCCCAACCGGAGAGCCAGGGGATGAGGATGCAGAGGCCAAACGTTCCATGGAAACAATGATCAAGTAATGAGTCAAATTCTTAGACATGCCATAAGTAAAATAATAAACATCGTAGAAACTCATGAAAGGACCCTCTGGTAGAAAAAAAAAGAAATGGAATGATCCTTCTCCCCCTACCAATGAAATCCAAGATCAGTTATCTTGGAATATCCCTCAGGGGAAGGGAAAACACCAACCCTTCAAAGGAAAACATGCAGATCAATTTGAACCAACCTGGAAAGAACCACATCACCACCAGCTCTGATAACAGAGGCCAAACCCTCTATAGGTTATGGGCATAGCGGAAGCACGTTGGTGGGTTTACCCAACATTAATTTTAGCATTTACAACGATCAATCTAAGATTCATCAATATACAAAAATGTCGGATCTTCAGAATAGAATGACGAAACAAAAGAAAAAACGGAGTCTAAAAACCATATATGGGGTCATCATATATTGGTTATAATTAATTTAATTAGTTGAAAAGAATTACCTTGTAGTAATTCTCTCTTCGTTGATGTTTCCGATCACGATTCGATGTGATCCATCATTGCATTGTAGATTCCATGTTTAGAATTCCTCTAGTAGTGATTCACACAAGCTCCATGTATCTATATACATTGCCAAAGGGATTTCATGGTTCTTGCATGGAAGAGCCTTCGCTTGCGATGTACAGCTTCGATCGCCTTGATCTGGTGGAGGTGGATCTCTATCTCGTAGCATGAGATTGTTCTTGGGGGAAAAGGAACTCTTTCTTTGCATGAGAGATTTTCCAAATCCAGTATGCATAACCACAAAAAATATCTAGTCGAATGAGTAATATGTTATTGGGATTTTAATTACATAGAATAATAAAAAGAATTAATTACCCGAAAGCATTTATTCATTTAATTTAATTCTTAGTAGAATCCCATGTCTAATAATAAGAGTTGACTATAATTATTACTTGAAATGTGCCAATCGAATTACAAATAGTATTATTTAATTAAATAAATAATATTATTTCTCAAAAATTCCTATAAAAACTAAAGGGGGTTTATATATTAATATACATAGTGACTCATTTTATTTTCCATTTTTATTTATTTCCTCCACCACATTTATTAGAACTTGAATAATGACTATTTATTTCTCAAATAAATATCACTACATTTATCGCTAATAAATATATTATTTCTACCACAATATATTCTCTTGAATAAATAATGTCGAAATAAATGCGATCATACATCCATGAATAATTATTAAACCACAGTCAAGAATAATATTTATTCAACTTGTTAAATTAATATTTAACTGAGATACGTGGACAAACTTAGTGTGTGACCCTCTTAGGTGATGCACGCCTAATGTCCAAGGATAGCGTCTAGAAACACGGAAAGGAACCCATAGAGAAATATGTTAACGCTGCAACGATGTGTCATATCCTATGAACAATTATTGTGTAATGTAATACCTTTGTCACGATATCTCATATCTAGCGGGTTTCATGCTAGTGCCATCAACCCATGTGCTCGATTACTCATTCTTTGAATTTCTATTATTGAACTTCCCCATTTCTCACCATATCCAGGGATTTATTTAGGCTATATCAATTCCATCAAAGGTCCTGAGATATATACTCCCATTATGGAATAGAAGGGACAAATCTTTTCTTGCATTATCTATTAATGCAGTATCACTTGTGACACACCCAACGTATCGTACCTCACTGCGAACAGTGTGTCATCACAATTTTCATCATTACATATATGTTCATAAGTTGTAATACCCATACATAATAATCTTAAAGTCCAAGGACCAATACACACGTCCTCATATATGAACATCCAATGACACTATGAAATGTGGATTTCTTACTGGCAGGTCTCGTTCTCATAATACTCTATTGGATATTACCAAGGGAGAACACCATGAGAAGGTGCCTCAAAGTTTTATAAGTACTCACCCTTATTGGGATGTGTTATTTGTGTCCCTAAAATAACCTCATCAGGCTATATAACATATATTTAAGAACAATGTTATGGTACTTTTGGGTTCTCATCATAACAGGGATCCGCTATGACCCTTTAATGAAATAGCCATCATTTGGACATTATCATAGGCATTATCATGAAAAAGAAAAATCAAGATGTGATAAGGTAATTTTTAATGAATAATGTACAAATTTGTTGGTTTTAGGCAACCAACACCAACAAACTTCCACATGGACAAGAGACAACTGCTATCAACTTTTAACCCGCTAGTACTCACATGATATTCATGATTCTACGGAGATATTCCTTAATCATGGGATCTTCCATGTTCTCTTACATGGACACTCTTCTCACTATAACTTCACCCCTTTGATAGAAATACCTCAAGAGGTGATACTTTCGTAGTATGTTCTTTTTTCCATTGATTTAACCTTGGTTCATTTTCAAGAGCCACCACTGTAGTATTATCACAATAAAACATGGTAGGATTTTTACTGGTGGCACCACATCAAGATCCCAGGAAAATTTCTGAATCCAGATGGCTTCCTTGGCTGCATTAGAAGTCCCTACATATTCAGACTCTACTGTTGAATTGTCAACAACTGGCTTCTTTGAACTCTTCTAGCTCATAGCTCCTCCATTGAGACTAAAAATATATCCAGATTGTGACTTAATATCATTCTGATCTACCTAATAGACCAGCATCAACATACCCTCTAATGAAAATCTCCTCATTTACTCCATACACCAGGAACATATCCTTAGTTATTCTCAGATACATAAGGATAGTCTTCACAACATTCCAATGATATTCTCCTAGATCTGATTGATATCTTCCAAACATTCTCAGTGCATATTTCACATGAATCCTGGTACATAACATGGCATACATGATGGATCCTATAGCTGATGCTTGTGGCATCATACTCATTATATCATTCTCTTGTTGTTTCTAAGGACACATTTTCGTATAAAGACGCAGTCCATGTGGCATTGGAACCAATCCACTCTTGGATTGTTACATATTAAATCTATTTACTATCTGGTCAATATATGTACCCTAACATAGTCCATGCAGCCTCTTGGATCTATCACAAATGATCTTTCTCCCAATATTGTTGGCTACTTCTCCCAGTCCTTCATGGAGAAACACCTATTCAACCAGTCCTTAACTGACTTTAAGACTGTTACATCATGTCCAATAAGAAATATGTAATCAACATATATTACTAGGATAACAACCACATTCGCATTAAACTTATTATAAACCCATTTCTCACATTCATTCATAATGAAACCAAATTTCTTTATGGCTTCATCAAATCGAATTTTCCACAACCTAGATGATTTATTTAATTCATAAATGGATTTATGCAATTTGAAAACCCATTTGGCTTCACGTGGGGTCACAAAACCTTTTGGTTGTGTCATATAGACATCTTCCTCAAGATTCCCACTAAGGAATGTTGTTTTCACATCCATTCTCCGAATCTCGGAGTCAAGGTATGCTATTATGGAAAGTATGATTCTTATGGATTTAAACATGGAAAATCATGAGAAGGTTTCGTAATAGTCAATGCCATGACTCTGTTTGAATCCCTTATCCACTAGCATAGATTTATAGGTTCTAAGATAACCTTTCATGTCTAGTTTTCTCTTGAATACCCAATTTCATCATACAGGCTTTACATTAACTGGATCATCGACCAGAATCATGACTTGGTTTTGATACATGGAATCCATCTCAGAATTCATTTATTCTAGCCATATTACTACTTTTGATCTTTCTGATGCTCCCATGATGGAGATAGGTTCATCATTGTCCAAAAATAACGATTCACCATCCTTAGTGACTAGGAAACCAAATTTATTTGGTTCCCTTACATCTCTTCAGCTCATACAAAGTACTTGTGTTTCAATAACCTCTTACATGGAGACCTGTGAAACTTATTACTGTACCAATTCATGGGTATCTTGAGCATCAACTTAGACAATGTCAATATTGATCCCACTATCCTTTTTTAGGATATGCTCTCACTAAATAATGATTTCTTGTCTCTCGATAATCACTCTCTTGTCTGAAAGGTTATAAAGGTAATATCCTTTCATTTCCTAGGAATATCCTATAAAGATACACATCATTCCATGGGATGCTAGTTTGTGGCCTGAGAAGGCCATTACAAATGACTCGTATCCCCATACACATGTCTGGGAAAAAATGGGTTTCTTTCTATTCCTTAACTCGGAGGGAATTTCATTTGCCACCTTAGTTGGTACTCGGTTTAATGTGTATGATGCAGTCTGTTATTCATATCCCCAAATGGATAATAGATGATCTCCATGACTCATCATCGACCTCATCATGCCCAATAAGGTGTGGTTCCTCCTTTCACTAACTCCATTCTACTACGATGTATAAGGAAGAGTGTGTTGAGATAGAATCCTAGACTCCCATAGAAGTTTGATAAGCTATTAGTTCAGATATTCTCTACATTTATCTGATCGATGCTTCTTTATCTTCTTACCAAGATAATTATATACTTTATTCTTGAATTCCTTAAATTTCTCTAAGGATTCTAACTTATACCTCAATAAGAAAACATATCCAAATCTACTCAAATCATCATTAAAAGTAATGATGTAAGAATATCAACCACTATCATCTACTAGAAATGGTCCACACACATCCATTTTCAAAAATCCAAAAATCTTGGTGGACCTTTCATCCTATCCACTGAGAGGTGGATTAGTCATTTTACATTGTAAACAAGTGTTACATCTATCAAGTGGTTTTAGCTTAGTAGAGTCTAAATAGCCATCTTGGTAGAGCTTTGCCTAGCATTTCTTTATTACATGATAGAGACAGTGATTCCACAACTGGGTGTTGTATTAGTCATGTGAGTTTCTTTCGTTATCGATTTCCAACACATGGTTTTCATAATTTAATACATACAAACCATTATTTAAATGAGCCATACTATAACATACGTTGTACTTAAAAAAAGAAACCATTATTTCCAAACATGAAAATAAATCCATCCATATCCAAATTTGATACAAAAATAATTTATTTGGTAACAGTAGGTACATAATAACAGGTATGTAAAACCAAAATCATCCCAGTTGGAAATCACCAATGACTAACACAGCTAGCCTTATGCCATTGGTAGCTCGAAGAACCACCTCTCATCTGGAAATTGTTCTATATCTACTTGGTTCTCGCATTTGAATATAGATGTGAGCCCCACAAGCTGTACCTAATACTGAATGTGTAGAATTTGAAATATTACACTCAATAAAGAACACACATTTAGCATCCCCATGCATTTGGGTACAGTTCCTCTTCAAGTAGCCCTACTTTCCAAATGAAAAACACACTTCCATAAATTCCTTGCCCTCCCACTAGATATTCCCTTTCATGGAAGGACGGTGTTCAGGGGATTCATACCGTTTATAAGTCCTTTTCCCATTTTCCTTGTCCTTACTTTTCTTATTCACCATAAGGACTGTGGGTTTGTCATGCCCCATGTTCTTATCTACCTGGAGAATTAAGGTTATAATTTTTGATAGACTCTTCTAATTGTTTCTCTTTTTTAAGTTGACAGTAAATCTTGAGAATGTCTTGGGTAGTGATGATTGGATGAGATCTGTATGAAACTCATCTGGAAACATAATCCCTAATATGTCAATGCATTCAATGTCGCTAATAAGCCTAACTACATGAGGCCCAGCTGGTGGAGACTCTCTAAGAATAGTTGTAAACCACACATTTGATATCTCATATCTCTCATGTCTCACCATCTCTTAGTGGATATCCTTAAGGTGATACATCATGTTATTCTCATCCATGTTTTCGTGAGGATTCAGAGCCCATTATACATGGATGATAGCTTGAAACACTGTAAATCTATAGCCACGTCATATGTTTCATATAGAAGGATATTTCCTCATCCCTGGCCTCTTTCTCAGGCGCAACTGAAATAGGCTCTTTCAGCACATACAATTTCATCTCGTGGAGAAAGATGATGCTTAAACGCCTCTACCATTCTTGGAAATCAGTGCCCGTGAGAAGCATTTCCTTAGCGAGTATGGTTCACAATGATATTTCTGAAGTTATTATTCTTGTCATTTCTACAAATTAAGATGAGAAAAGGTTTAGTATATTATTATGATAAAATTGAGAAAATAAAAAAAAGTAATACTTATTAGTCTCCCACTATTTTATCAAAATCCAATGGACCTCACCATTGACTTTGGAATATTTTGTTTCCTGAATATTCTAGTGTCAAGCATACATATTTCCCTTCGTATTACCCCAACAAGGGTTGGAAGCTACTTGAAAGGTCCTAGGTAGGCATTCCAAATGCCAACGGAATTAACTCGCAACTCCTTGATCCACTGAGTGGAATGCCCAATCCTAAAATCCTTTTATTTTGGATTTCCTCAAACTTTACCTCTTGGCCACACCAAGTCCTACTGTGGAAATCAACCCTTGATGCAAACCAAGTCAAGTCAACCCAAGACCTTGAATTAGAATTCCCCGATAATTGAAAGCACCCCAACTAGGTTTGGTCAAGAAAATTGAACTATGATTCGATTCTAAACAAGATTATGGAAGGCTATACCAACATAAAATTTCATTGTGGAATTTTAAAAATATACGTAAATTTACATTTTATTATACTTGATTACATCATTATTAATACTATGTGGGATATACATAAGTGATTAAACATGTCTATGATAATATTTTAGTCATAATCAGGTCTTATTTTAGTTTCATCTTGTGTTCTTGTTTAATTCATTAAGTGTGTGATTGTGACAACACTCCCACAATAAATAAACCATGAAACTGACGGAAATAAAATAAATTGTATGATCATGAGCTTGTTCTATTAGTTATTTTATCTAGTGGTTGATAAACTAACCCAATACCTAGGGGACAAACACCTTGAACCGTTTGGGTTCGTGTTTACAGCTTTCCACATGTCCACCTTTGTATCTTCTAGGATTGGTTTCACCTTGGCCCATAAAATGAGAAACTTCCACTAGCTTGGGAGCTCCATCAATACCATATGCTTTTGTATCACATGCAGCTGAGGGGTAAAATGCGGTTTTACATAAAAGAACCCTTCTGCATGCAGGCCCAACATATTAATGAGGATAAGGCTCCAAGGTCAACAGATATAATTTAAATAAATTAATTAAATGAAACCATTCACATACAAATGTCTTGGTCTAGATCATGATCATCCATGCATGTAACAATATTTTCGCATAAATAAAACCAGTATTCAATACTTTAATCATTATTTTTTAAGATAAATCATGCTCAAATGAGTTAATTATCTTTAACTAATAAATCCTTTTATCATAAACCCTTTTCTGAATTTCCTTGAGATTCTCATCAATCATAACTGTGAAAAATTAAATCCATTAAAAAATTTCATTGTACATAACTTGTACCTTGGGGGAAACACGGTGAATTCCCATTCATAACTACCCAATGTGTAGAAATGAACATTAGACATATGTTAAATTGTACACATATATATAAAACCCATATCACTTGTTGTGCCTCAGCTTTATGCATGCACAATGGCACATGTATCAAGGGTTTGTATAATATAATAATTAATTTTTATAAATATTTGTAATTTTCGATGAGTACACGATGTGAAGTTCAGATTACAAAACGTGTACTTTTGTTCACCGTCTATATAAAGTACACGCCTAGGGACATGGCATGTACATGTACATCAGAAATTTTTCAGAGTACCCAGCATGTTCAGTGGGACACACACTATGTATTATCCGTGTTACATGATTTCTAGCTGGGCAATCCATGCATGGGGTACACAGTCCAACCCTAACCCGAAGGGACTACACGCTATGTTCCATGGGCCGCATGACATGTAATCAAGAAACCGTGTGCCACCTGTTCCTGGTAACACATAGAGACTTAAAGACTTAGATAATATCCATTTAGACGGCCTGATTTTGTAGACCAATCCAATGCATTGATCCTATAATACAAGGCAGGTAGTGCTAAATACATTCCATGTATTCGGCTGTTGTACAACCAGGAATGTTTGGAACCTCTAGATGAGATCCTCTATTTTATTTTAATCAAAATTAAATAAAAATTTTGCTTTTATTAGGTGAATGAGAAACGAGAGAAGATGAATAGATCTTGAGATCCAGATTTAAAGAATAATTAAATTGAATTGAAACAACTAAATTTTTAAATTTATAAATGAAAAATGAAATACTAAATAATTATAATCAATGATATGACCACTAGGATTACACTTGTAGGTTCCTGGCATAGTGGAAGGTCATTAATGGGTGTACCCAACATTAATTTTAATTTTAACAATGATCAATATGAGATCCGTCACGATAATAAAATGCATGATCATCAGAATCTAACAAAGAATGAAAGAGAAAGAGAGTTATCCTAGAACCCTAGATTGGATCATCAAATGTTGGTTGTAATTAATTTACTTAATTGAAATGAATTACCTTGAAGGAATTCTCTCTTTGTTGATGTTTCTGGTCATGATCTGATGTGATCTGTCATTTCATCGTAGAATCCATGTATAGGATTACTCTAGTGGTGATCCACATGTTCTTGACACATCTCTTGACGTCACTGAAGGGGTCTTCGGGTGCTAGTGTGGAATTGCCTTATCTTGCGATGTCCACCTTTGAAAACCTTGATCTGTTGGAGGTGGATCTCTCTCTTGTAGTTTGAAAGCATTCTTTATGGAAAATGAATTCTCTCTTGGCTAGAGAGATATTCCAAATCCATTGTGCACAACCACAAAAAATATCTAGGCTAATGAGAAATATATAATTGTGATTTTAATTACATAGAATAATAAAACGAATTAATTACCCAAAAATTTTATTCAATTCATTTAATTCTTTGTAAAAATCCATATCTAATAAAAATAGTTGACTATTATTATTACTTGACATGCCCCCAGTGAATTACACCAAATATTATTTAATTATAAAAATAATATTATATCTTATAAATTCCCATAAAAACTACATGAAATATATATATTTATTTACATAGCGTGTACTTTAATATTCTATTTTTCTTTATTTCCTACACCACATTTATTAGACCTTGAATAATGACTATTTATTTCCCAAAAAAATATCACTTCATTACTCGCTAATAAATATATTATTTCACACACAATATATTACCTCGAATAACTTGTGTCAAAATAAATACGATCAGGCATCCTTGAAAAATTATTAAACAACATTTCGGAATAATCTTTATTCAACATCTTAAATTAATTTTTAACTGAGATAATTGGAAACACTTATTGTTTGACCCTCTATGCCTATTTTTCAGTGGCATTTGGTGAAACCTGCATAAATTCCAATGTTACCATCTCACAACATTCCATGGCACCCATAGAGAATGTAGTAAATGCTGTAACAATGTGTCTCCTCCTACAAACTCTTAGTTTTTAATGTAATCCATTTGTCATTATATCTCATATCAAGTGGGTTATATGATAGTTCCATAAACCAATGTAATTGATTATTCTTTCTTTTACATTCCATAATTGATCTTGCCCATTCCTCTCCATGGACATGGATTTATTTAATCTATATAAATTACATCAAAGAGACTGAGATATCTTATCCCGTTATTGAATAGAAGGGTCAAATCCTTTCTCGCATTATCTATTAATGTAGTATCACTAGTGACGTACCCAATGTATCCTACCTCATTGTGAATAGTGTTTCGTCACATTTTTCATCAATACATCTATGTGAGTTTTAATCCCCATTAATAATAATCTTAAAGTCCAAGGACAAATATAGACGTCTGTAGATAGGACCATCCAATGACACTATGAAATGTGGATTTCTTACTAGTGGATATCGTTCTCATAATATTCTCCTGGATTTTACCTAGGGCGCACACTATGAGAAGGTACCTCAATGTTTTATGAATACTCATCCCTAATGGCCTGTGTTATTTGTGTCCCTCAAATAATATCATCCGTCCATAGAACATATATTCAAGAACAGTGTTTTGGAACTTCCGTGTTCTCATCATAACATGGATCCATCCTGACCCTTTAAGGTAATAGTTATCCTTAGGATATTATCACATGCATTTTCCCACAAAAGAGAAATCAAGATGCTATAAGGAATTTATTAATGAATAAAGTACAAATGTTTTGTTTCTAGGCCACCAAATCCAACACCCTCTACATCCAAATCATGATCCCCTAAAGTGTATGGGAAAGAGAAACCCCATTCCAGGAAGCACCAACCATTAGAGCAGAAATATGATATTTTAATGTAGCCAGATTTTTATATCCACAATCATGTCAATCATGGATGTGTTAAGAATGTCTGAAAAGATTAGGGAGGAACTCATCGAAGGCTTACTATGTCCCTGGTATGTCGATGGTGATGTAGCAGTAGCCGAAGTCTATCGGACAAAGGCTTGTCCTAAAGATTGTCACGTCATCATCCCCTTCACAGAAAGGGCTGAAGATTTCATTATGAAACAGAACATAAAACCCTTATATGTGTCTGGAATAAAAAATGGAATTGATGTCGGGATGATCATCATCAGCTACAGATCTAGAGTCAACCTCCCCTTGCTATGGAAACTTTGTCAACTGGACAGTTATGAACAAAACTGGACACCCTGCACTACTACTATCGTTGGATATGAAAAAATCAAGTAGAAATAGTTGGGTCAATTCAAGCTAAAACTAGTAAATGAGACCTCATTTCAGATTCTGAGTTCCTTATAGTATAGAATATTACGTCCTTCAACATTTTATTAGGGATTCCTTGGATGTATCCACACATTGAAATTCTGTCATCATACCATCAGTGCATCGAATATTGAACTAATGGAAAATATGACATTGCTCACCGATAAATCCCCATTTGTGTTTTGTGAATCACACTATATCAACACAGGTTTCTATGATGCAGAAGAAAAACATCTTTCAGCCGATGACATTGATTAGATCAATGCCCCAAATGGATTTGAATTGTCTCTTGATGCCCCCCTGCCCGAGTGACTTGGGGAAGAGTATGTACATCCCATCAACCATGTTGAATGCCTAAGTGCATGTGTGGATTATGTATCAATAATCTGTATGGTCTCTGTTAAGGCCACCAAGTCCAATGGCCTTGAATAGAAGGCTGACTGCCACAATGATAGGAAAAACCATATCAAAGATGCTCTCGACCCGTCTACGGTACACCAAACTACCCTTTCCATACACAATAAGGAAAAAGATGATCCCTCTACAAACAATGGAGAGTTCGTCTCAAAAATAATCTCTCCATAATAATAGGAAGAAGAAGATGATGATGAAAAAGAAAAGGAAAAAGAATAAGGCCTCAATGATTCTCCTCATGCTTTTGATGAAGGTTTCTCCCCCACAATCGATGAACATAGGGAGATAAATCTGGCCACCGAAAATGACTTGAAACCCACTCTGATCAGTGTGGATATTCCTGTTGAGGAACAGAAGGAATACACCTCCTTCCTAAAGAAGAATCAATATTTTTTTTCATGGAACAATATACTAATATCAGGCCTCGATCCTGAGGACACCACTCATCAGTTGGGTATACAATAAGATCACCAAGTCTATAAGAATACATCTAGAAGGTCCAACCCAATACATGCTACCAAAATAGATGCTGAAGTTGACTATATGGTCAAAGACAACTTCATACAGGATTTCCAATATCCAATCGGTCTAGATAACATAGTCCCTATAATAAATAACAAATTACATATTAGAATCTTCATTGACTTCAGAGAACCTAACCGGAATTTCTAAAAAGATGTCTTTCCATTCCCGATCACAGAGTTTTTGATCGATGCAACAACCGGCTACAAAGCCCTCTCATTCATGGACTGCTATTCTGGATACAATCAAATCTGGATTTCCTGAGGAGATAAACAAACTACCCCTTTTAGGACCCCTAAGATAGTTTTCTATTATAAAGTGATTAACATTGGTCTAATGAATGTTAGCACCACATATCAGTGCACCATGTACCGCATCTTCAAGACCTTCTATAGAAAGTTAATTGAGTGTTATGTCGATGATCTGGGGGTTAAATCATGATAGTACTGAAACCAATTGAATGATCTTGAAACCATCTTCATCAAATCGTGACAAAACCGTTTAAAGCTGAACCCCCTAAAGTTTACCTTTGACATTACCTCAAGAAAAATCCTTGACTTCATCATACACCATCGCGGCATTGATGTCGACTCTGAGAAGAAATAATACATCCTTGGAATGTATACACATAACAACCTCAAAGAGTTGAGAGGCCTCCAAGGTCACCTTTCCTACATTCGGAACTTTATGACCAACCTATTAGGTAAATGATTACCTTTCACTAGGATCATGAAGAAAAGAGTTATGTATGAGTGGGATAATTATTTCCAAGAAGCATTCAACAATCTCAAAATATAATTCCTAATCCCATCAGTGATGATGCCACCAGTTGAGGGTAGGCCACTTAATTTTAATGTAAACGCACTGGAATGGTCATTAGTTGCCTTTCTCGCGTAGATGAATGATGCTGGTAGAGAGGAAAACCTATAATACCTTAGCTAGAAAATGATCAATATCGATAATTGTTATTCAATATATTTAAAGAACTAGATATCTCTAATCTTCATGGTTTAGAAACTCTGGCATTACTTGCAACACCATGAGGTCCACCATGTTTTCCACTACATCCTGCACAAAAATATTCCCGACCGTTCCATGCTAAATGAGTGCCTATGACAATGGGTTGTCAATCTATACTAGTTTGACATATGTTACATGCCCTAGAAGTCCATCTATGGCTAGGTGTTAGCATACATCCTCGGTGAGCACCCTGTGGAAGAAACCACGTGGTTGGATGCTGAACATCAAGATGAATAATTTTTTTCCATTTAGAAGGACCCCCAGATATGGGAAATGTACTTCGATGGTGCTTCTTGAGTCCTGACATGGAAAATAATGGAGGATCCCACGCTCAAAAAAGTGGGGCTCGGATTTATATTCTCATCCACTAAAAAAGGCCATCTTTCCTTAATATTTTCTACCTTCGAAAGGGATTACAAATAATGAAGCACTGTATCTGGCCCTCATTACAAGCATGGAACTGGCACTTCATGTGCAAGATAAACAGCTACCAATAAAGGGTGATCCATAGCTAGTCATCAAAAAAGTCAAAGGAGACTACACCATTGGGAAATATGTATTGGTTCCCTTGATGAACCATGTCTGAGAACTAATGGAAGAATTCCCATGAGAAACAACATTGGCTTATATCCCTCGGTCACAAAATGCTCATGTCGATGCTTTGGAAAATGATTCCGCAACCTTGCTCGATCCAAAACAGTTTGCAATAGTAATTATAATTTCCCACTGCTGGATGGTCTTGCTATTTATCCAATGCAACATGGAGGAAATTGACAAAATTAGCCTCATTCCTAAGCCTCATGGTCATACCACCATATGGATGATTCCAATAGAAAATTAACTTCAAAATTGGGAACTCCACGAAATAGGGCTGGAAGGAAGCATATCAAAATATAGGCATTCATCTTTGACATATACAATGGGTTAAACCAAGACAAGGTTCTCCACAAACGAGGCCTTGACGAAGTCGTTCTCAAGTTCATTGATGAAGAAGAGGAAATTGTCATCCTAAAAAAAGTGCACGCTGGAGCATGTGGAGCACCCCAATCAGGAACCAAGCTCTCTCATCAAATCCTAAGGCTCGTGTGTTACTGGGCCCTCAAGAACTAGGATTGTGCCATATTCCCCAAGAATTTCCATTCCTGCCAAGTTCAAGCTTATTTGATACACCGACCCCCATACATACATCATAAAGCTATTTACTCCTAGATATTCAACACCTGGGGGATGGATTTAGTGGAATCACATCCTTCCTCCATAGCCAGACAGATCAAGTTCATACTCACAGTGACCGACATCTATTTCAAATGAGCTGAATTCATACCCATTAAGGATGTTGGGCTGAAAACACTTGTCAGCATTGTGAAGGCCGACATCATCACCATATTTGGTGGCCCTCATACAATACCTATGGACAACATCACCGATTTCTGCTCTTCTATTTTGAACAAGTTATACCATGAGTATGGAATTGAATCCAAGTGTTCATCCCATTACCACTCAGCAGCCAATGGGATAGAGGCTTCCAATAAGAATATGTTCCATATACTTCAGAAGATGGTTGATAAGGATAATAAATTGTTGCTAGACAATCTCTTTCAGGATTTGTGTGCTTACTAGACCACGACTCGTACTTCCACCCAGGCAACCCTGTACTCACTAATATATGGGGAAAATGCAATTTTGCCTTTCGAAATCCATGTTCCAAAACATCGTGTGGCCATTTATGGTCATATTTATAGGGACGAGCAACCCCATAGACAGTTTTATGAGTTGGCTCAACTATATGATAAAAGGCTTCACACTCTACACCATTTGGAAATCTATCAAAATCAAATTGCATCTGACTTCAACAAAAAGGATCACCTTAGATCTTTCCTTGAAGGAGAAATGGTGATAGTCCTTAGAAAAATGATGATATATGGGAAGAAGCCCCCAAATATAGAGCCAAATATGGAAGGACAATATTTCATAGATAGGGTCTATTCCAATTTAGAATATGTTCTGATATCAATGGACATACAACTCATCACGGCCCCCACAAATGAAATGTTCTTGAAGAAGTATTTCTTGTTATAATACTTCCATGTCAATGATCCAAACTCTATTACCCTAAACTATGAATTGTTTTCCTGACCACGTGATGTTTAAATGTAAGATAATAGTCCATGTAATCACACATTGAACCATCATGTCAATGGTCCGGACTCTCTGACCATAAACTATGAGTTATAAAACTATATCATGGTCCAAAATCTATGAACATATACTATGAGTTATAAAACCATGTCATAGTACAAACTCTATGACCCTAAACAATGATTTGTTTTGCAAACCACATGATGTTGTGTTATACGGTATTATTCCAGGAAACATGACATGAACCATGATGTCAATGGTCCAATCTATAGGACCATAAAATATGATTTATAAAATAAAGTCAAGGTCCAAAATCTAAAAACATAAACTATGAGTAATAGCCCCCATGTCAAGGGTCCAAAGTATATGGCCCTAAAAAATGAGTTATAAAACCATGTCATGGTTTAAAATCTATGTCCCTCAACTATGAGTCACTATCCTTTCCACATGAAGTTAAACTGTAAATAACTCGTCCCTGGACCATGACACTAAATTGTGATTCATGTCATCGCTAAAAGAGTTTAAACAACATGACATGTGATGTCCTAATAGAATGACAATAAACTACATGATATATCAAATAACTACATATGACTTGATTCATAACCTTGTGGGATATGTAGTAATGCCTCAACCCTTGATCTTGGACCAACACACCACCATGAAAAAATGCCACCATTATGAACCCTATATACCCATATCCATAAGGAAAACCTTTATCAATCCTTGCTTCTCACATCTAGTATAACTCATGTGAGCGTAGGATCAGTTTTATGGATTCTCTTACGAAATAAAACTACGGAGTAACATGGTATAGCTGGTAACCGTGATATGTAGAACAAAAATTCCCCTACCACTGGACCGTGCCAAATCGGTACAGGGTACATTCAGAACTACATATGGCTTGATTCCTGCTCTTACAGGATACATAGTGATTCCTAGATTTGGAATCACATCCCAACCATGAAAACAAAATCCCTCACATGTACTTACACATTGATCAAGAGGAATTAGTAATAGGTACATACAGAACTAAGTATAGCTTGATTCCTGCCCCCAGAAGATTTGAATCGACTACTTGATCCTTGTTGTTTCCACATCCAATCCAAGTAAAAAAAGGAATGCACCCATCATATCCTCTACCTACAAACACCTTAGAAGGAAAACATATGTCCATTAATATTTTCTCACTATGAGTATGAATCACGTGAACTTAGTATTAGTTGTAATGATTCTCTTACAACAATAGGTTATGGAGAAGTATGGTTGGCCCAGGACCCCTAGAAAATGAAACAAAAAATGTTCCTACACATGGAATGAGCTAGATCAGTACAGGGGACATTAATATCTATGTATGCCTTGATTCCTTCCCTTACAGAAAACGTAATGATTCCCAGATTGGGCATCCTAGCCTAGCCACCACAAAAAATGATCCATTTCCCCCATACATGGGTCAGACATGTACATGGAGTCCCTAAAAGGTCTCAATCGCATGAAAATACACTAAAAATTCTTCAAGAGTTATGTGTGGTCTAGTCCTCAGTGTTGTGAGATCTCTCACATTCCCCTCCACTTATAAGGAGTCAAATGATCCTGCTTCCCCCTCTACATGTGAGTCAAACCTATATGGAAGCCCCAAGTAGTTAATTTTTAATCATGGTATGGGTATTCTCATGTTCCCACTCACTAATTTATCATTTGTAAATTTCTATACACAGGGAAAACATGGATCTGTATAATCATTCAAGGCAATCTGAGATGGAAGTACAGTGTCATGCAGACACCATTGTTTGACTATGCACATCAGGACCCAGTGGCACTGCAAATGTTTCCCACAAAAATGGATATCAATAATGGGAAACATAATCCCTAGGAGAGTCCTCTCCATTATCAGTATACCAACCTATATTCAAGCCCCATGACTACCCTCCTGATTAAAATTTCCTAAGGAACACTAGTTTACAACTTTAATCATCACACATGACTAAGAAATGCTGGAATGTCCTGATTTGAATTAAACCAAAACTATTAAAGGTCTTTATGATAGTATAGTCATCCTTACTACATGACTCAGAACTACACATCATCATTTTCTAATGGTAATACATTAAACTACGAGGCAAAATCATCCTTATTGTATGACGCTGAATTGCGTAGCATAAAATTATGCCTAGTGTACCCTTGAATATTAAATTTTGTATTCTTAGGAAATGACCAGAAATCCTCGCAATCCCTTGTTTATCACAGTGAGCATAGGTCTAGTGAGCTTAGGTATCTTATTGAGAGTTACACCATGGAATTATGTAAAACTTTCCAGAATGTTGGTCCTAGAAGCATTATCCTAAAAAATAATGTCCTAGATTTCATCCCCAAGTGGAACCCCATGTCATGTCCATGTGACATTAAATGACATGGTACTCCAATGATGGAATGAATACCTCACCCTATGTATGGGTTAGATCTACGTAAGGGACACCCAATTACATGAGTAAATCATAGCCCAAATGTCCCCAATATGTCTGAATACACTCCTTCCACACCCTAAACTCTATATATTGTGTGATCATTAATTCCCATAACCCTCCAAGTCCATATGAGATGGAAGCCTAGTGTCATGCAGACACCTTTGTTCGACTATGCATATCATGCCCCAAAGGCTCTACATATGTTGTCCACAAAAATGGATGTCGATCAAAGTAAAATTCAACCCCAAATGTGTCATCTCCTATCTCAGTACGCCCAATGGCTTCCAAGCCTCATTACATATCTCTGTATTCAAGGTTACTCAAAGTCATGGTTTAGAAGTTACTCCTTACTCACTATCTAGACATATTGAAACATGCATGCCTGATTCATCTTAGGTCACTTTTGAGGATTTTAAATATATCTCATCCATATGAATGATGATGATCCACATACAAAAGTAGAGTTCCCCATCTATAATCCTGCAGATGTTAAGTTAAAAATTTCCATTTTATGTTCAAGTGAACCACTTATCAATGGTCAAATACCGTAATTTGAATGATCCCAATCATCATAATATGTCATAACCATCGAAGACGGAAGTCCAATGTCCTGTGGACTCATTTGTCTAACTATGAACATCATTCCCTGGAGGCGATGCATATATTTCCCACAAATATGGTTGTTGATCAAAGGAAAATTCTTCCCCATGACAGTCCATTATAGATATCGTACGCTCAAATGACATTCATCATATGTAACACCAAAGATTTGGAAAACTCCTACATAACGGCTTTTATACCTCCCTCTTCCTAAATTCCCCTAACACAAAAAACTTTTAAATGGACTGTTCATTTACCAACTACCCCTCACGCAATTATGGACCTCGTGGGACCAGTCGCTCCTTCCAAAACCGATATGAATGTACCTAATTCTTTCAGACAAAAATACTCAGGCCATCAACCCACTGTGGCTCCCAATATAAAAATAAATTCAAAATGTTGAAAATCCCACCAGTCCATAAAAAATGGAAGGCCAGTGTCCTACATACACCATTGATTGACTATGCACATCATGCACTAGTGGATCTGCATATGTCACCCACAAAAACGGTCATCAATCAAAGGAAACATCATCTAGAGGAGAGTCTTTTCCTTCCAAAGTATGCCTAAAATGGATCTCCAACCCCATTCGTGTATATAATTTACAAATATATGGTCATTAAAAATCTATAATCCATGATTGAAGGATGCTATAACATTCTTGGAAGATAGTCTCGGATTAGGTACATGCCCCGATATGTTTGGTCAAAGCTATTAGACCTAGAACATTAGTAATAAGTTTTATTGGTAAGACATTGAACTTATAGAAACAATGAGAAAGACTCCATACTTTCCAATGGTAAATTTCCATGATGGCACCTCTGGATAAAAGTCATGTATTGGTCTGTTATGAAATCATTGAGCCATTAAATATGACATAATTCTTGTTAGGTCGAAAACCCGAAAAGGGTAGGCTAATAAAGAGTCATGTTATACTCTCTATGCCTGTACCAAGTATGATTATGAAAAAAGTAGTTTAATAATGAAAAATACATAAAATTGTGTGTGCTTTTTCATAAAACCTCATCAATAGTCTAACTAAGATTGTCGATCCCCATGGAAAAGTAAACAATTAGGTTATATTTCGACTATTTCAGTTTACTAATTTCAAATCATGGTTTAAAATTAATACATGATTGAAATGATGTTTATATGATTGATTGATCAATTGACGTTATAGGAAAAGTAAAAGAAATAGAATTCAATGGAAAATCAGTTTCAAAGAGTTTGAAAAAAAAATGGAGGAGCATCAACAATTGCGAGCCTAACCAAACTATCAAAAAGGGGGAATACTACATATCATAATGTGGGATAGAACTAAAACAAGATTCAGTTGTCCCTTTCCAAAATGATGTTGAGAGGTTGTCTTGGGTTGTCGATAGTTTTCACCAAAGAAACTATTTCCTTGGTTTCGGCCTTGACCATTGGAAGAACCTACTCCAGAATGATTTTAAGGTCCCTCCCTTGCTTCTGGACGGCTTCAAAGTTGGCACGTGAGGAGGTCAGTTGATCCCTGAACTTTGATATGTGGGCTTTAAAGTCTCACAGCTCTTCCTCTTGGGATTCCACCAAATCACGGGCCTTCAACTCCTTGGTTGTGAGATGATTAAATTTTTCTGAAACATCTCAATGTTTTCCTCCGGTTGATGGGTTGAATTGAAATTGGTCATCATGTCATCACCGGAGTCTAGGTCTTCCCTGGAAATGATTGTTCAGTGATAAGGATGTGTATGTGCCTATAATCAAGTCAATCAAAACCTATATCCATGAATAATTACTGAAAATTTTCACCCTCATCAGTAAACATGTCCATGGGTGTCTCCACATCAAGATTTTATTACTAGTCTATGCCTCCTTTCACACTATATAGTTCCTCACCTCACCACTAGTTCCCTGATCCTCCCCCTTTGCGATGTGTCTATAATTAGGATGTGTAATCACATGATTGGGGATGGCCTAATATAGGTCACCCAAGATGTGAGACCCTCTTTTACCTGAGATGTCCCAGCCACTGGAGCTAGATGCAAAGGACTACCTGTGGGTTCTGGGGTGGTTGGTGACACTCTTCTAGTACTATCCCCATTGAGGTCTTGGACACTATCCGTGGAAGGGTATCAATTTGAATCACTCACCAATGATATAGGTTGTACCGATGAGGCCCCTCCCAGACATTGTTGCTGAAGAACTGAGCGTCTTCATACCACAAGGGTAGCAGCAGGTGGTGTATCCATCATGGCTACTGCAGGGATAATAATAGAAGGTGTAGTTATCACACTATTCACAATATAAGGAATGTCTGTAATTTTCATTGGGGCAAGGATGGGGTAAGAAATGGTTAATGATTTTTTCACCCAATGAACTAGTTCTTTCATCATCCTATTGGGGTAATAATCTGTCCATAGTCGGGCATACTCTAGTGATAATCAATTGGATTCTATCATGATAGTAATGATAACTTCCATTGAAACACCTTCATGCATCATCATGAGCTAGAATTGTCAAAGGAATATGGTGTGATAATCTCCCCTTAATTGAACATCTATAAGTAGTATAGTTTGTAGAAGGCATTTAAATTTCCTATAAAACCAGTAGGGGAGGTATGGCTCACAAATGATTAATCGATCTATACTAGTAGTGAGAATCTCATCCCAAAGTGTGATAAGGTATGAGAAATCATCCAAATAACTATCCTTATCACCTCTAAATGATCTATGTGGGGTAGGATGCGGCGAAAAATAAAAATTTCAAGTGTTTTTCAACATCCCAGCAACATCAATAACACATTATGTCTTAGGAAGAATAGTGAAAATATTGAGAAGGGGGTTAAAAGGAAGAGTGAGGAAACCTTGTAGTATGTTGTTATTCATAACAGGGAAAGTGTTCTGCCATCCACCTGTAAATAAATTGAAATGTTTTGATAAAATAATATGGTGGTGTAACTTCTTATATTTTTTCCAACAATTCATAAAGTCGGGTGAGGGTAGGAAGGGCCAAATTAATGGGTTAACCCTCTTCCAGTGTGTCCACCATCATCAAAGTACATGCCAGAACCCCAATATATATTTCACGGAATGGGAAAATCCATCCTCTCAAATACATGGTGAATAACATTCTAGTCTAATAGAAGATAATACAGTTAGTAGAAGCTGATATCCCCATGTGGTGTGTCTTCCTACTTTAAGGGTAGCATAATATGACCCTGGAGTTTGGTAAGACTGACGGGTTGGGTGAGTCAAACTATGAAACTCTCTCACCTTGGGTCAGTTTAGTTAAAATAATAACCCTATCCAAACATCAAATTGGATAAGCAAGATAGCATCGAGGGTATGATCAAGTAATCCCTCTACTGTGACCTGTAGACACGTTTTCGAAGGGGACACATGGTTAGTGTCATCCAATGTAGTAACTTCTAGGAGAATCTCATCATAAATTTCTCTAAGGATATAGATTCCTCCATGCTAAAAGATATCCATTGGCTGATTCCCACCTCCCAATAAATTAGTGTAAGTTTTCGGTGCTTGAACAACAGTGACTCAGCAATTCAGGAAGGATTTATCCTAGTGATAGGACTAAAAACTGAGGAACATAGGCTTCATAATATAATCCCACCACCTTTAATTGGTCGGGGGGCTCTAGGATGGTCTACTGCACACAAAACGCATATTCCCACTCATCAAAGAAACATCCTATGGCCCGAAGATCCCCCACGGTGCTCCACACGCCATTGGGATTTCCTAAGAGATGCAGATAATGGATGGGTAATTTTTAGCATCTAGTCTTGGGACACCATCGCAACACCCATGATTACCCTGAGTCCATGTTGAGCCTCTTTGTATTAAGAAATTATACTAAATCAGAGTGGGATGCCATCTCTTATTGGGGAAATGACGGTGCGATCATGTCCTTGCGGTGCCTCTAAGAGGATGAAAGGAGTTTCCGGATCTGCCAAAGGCTGAAGAATGTTGTCTGGGTGACCAAAACTATAATGGGATAACTGTACAGATAGTAGATAAGCCATAATCTATGGCCTCATGAAATTTATTAAAAATCTATCATGAGTAATGATGTGGGCGCGAATATGATCTTCACTATTTCTCCCCATAGTCACCCTTTTTTTGATAGTTTTATCACATCCTGTGAAGAAACCATTATAGCCTACATGAGAAGATCCAGAAGTAGACAAAAAATCATTTAAATAAAAATTGTTGGATAAAAGGATAAGGAAAAAAGAATAAAGGACTCAAAATATCTCCACATATTTCTTTGTGTACTGATTCTGGAAATGGTACACAGTAAAAATATCTCATGTAATACATGTGTTTGGAAGGCACATCTGTATAATACATGATACATGGATGCAACCTTTCCTACTAATATATTACATGGATATATTACACCGCGTACAGTCATGGTATGTGAACCATCCACGAGGTGTTGGCCCGTGAATCATTGGCTTGAGAAGAGAAAGGTTCATGGGAAATGGATAGTGTGAACCTAGGTCTTGATTAATTTCATATTTATAAATTCATGATTAATGTTTAATGCTCTTATTATTTTTTCTTAAAGATTTTTTTTCCGATCAAAGTTCATTAATCAGATGTGCACTCCGCGTAGAGTCCTCCTATGTGGCATCCATATTTTAGTTTTAATATTCTATAATACCATTCGAAAAATGCCAAATATGGTAAACAAAAAAAGGATCTATGAGGAGATTTGTTAGTGGTATATAAGAAGCTGTTCGTGAAAGGGATTTTCACAAGGAGCAAAGTACGCTATAGTAGAGGAAGCTGGAGAAATCGAGAGAACTTTTCTCGGTGAGAAACATTAAATGAAAAACGACATGGACCCCTATATACTAGTGTGGTCACCTCCTAATATGTCTATCTGTTCTACCATGGACCTTTTCAGTTCAGGACCACATCTACATCTGAATAGTCCTTTTTTCATTCCGAAAGGAACCCTTTCCGATGGAAGAAATTTGTAGGGTACTGAATATTCCACAAAGGGAAGAAAGATAATCCCACAATCCATTTGTATAAGTAAGAATGTACTCTTATAATTCTAGCATGGTTAATGGACACAAAACATGTTGCAATTTCTATAATAACCTTGATGAGATTCATGTTTTCAAGGAATTTCAAGTGTCCCATGTACCATCAACGTAAGTGTTTGAGGACTGCTTGGATCGAAAACCACTAGGTATGTGAAAAGATCTGTGAACCACTAGCCCATGAGGTAATGGCCAGAGAACAAGGCAGACTGTGAACTGTTTCACTGAAATAATTGTGTAGGAAAATTCAATCTATGTACCACACCGTGAACACATTAGTTAGTGGACATGGCGAACCAATTGGGCTTCATGAACCATTATCGCAAACTAAAGCCTCTGCAATCCCTGGTTGACCAAGTCATCCGTGGGTCAGTATTTCTTTATGGGCCTCCACAAATGGTGTTGGGTTCCAAATAGATACAAGTGTTCAGACACTTTATAAATGGCATAGTATAAGGATGAGGGACAAACGATGAAGTCTTAAAGGGTACTCATTGGTTGGAAGAATGTTTTCAGAGATGACTTCGACATCCGTCATGATTCATCAGCGAAGCCCGAATCACAAACCTCTCTTTCCGCAAGTACAACCAACCAAGAACCATAAAAGATGGAAATTTAATAATAATACTAATAGAACCGTGATTCTAATTGATGATCCATGAACCATGTACTTCTCACAGATGAATTACCCACGATTGATAAATGCTCAGACCCTCTTTCAATATGCTGTTTTACATTGTGTACTATGAGGCGGACTGAACCCGGTGTCACATACTGAATCAGTACGCAGGTAGAACCTAAAGTAGCATGAGGGACTATGTTCCCCTATGGCACATAGTTTTCTATACCCATGCCCACATACCACCTTGGTAGGCGGGCGTCCCCACTTCATGCATACCACTATAGTATGGGGATCCTCCCCCATCCTACATAAGAAACTAGTACACAAGAATGTGGTATTTTTCGGTATTATTTCCTCTGGTCCCAACCTCACCCTTCCATTACCATCTAGTCCTCCATGATTGATCCACTAACCAGTCCTTCAGAATCAAGCCAAAGACTCTCCCAAAGTCAAATGACCCGTATGATAAGACCATCTGGCACATTTGCGCACCCCTTTGAGTATACATACCCACAGTAAGTGGAGTCACAAAATCTCTCCCCACAATAGTTCGGTCATCAAGAATTCTTATGGGTCTACATTCCCATGTAACCTAGAGTCCTACCTTGGGATGATGACATGAACCACCCCATTCTAGGGATTAAGGGTGATCACTTGATTTTCCATTCAATGATGAATAGTGATCTGTCAAATGAGTTATGTTCGCTTCTCCTTTTGATGAGGATGAAACTCCTCCCCTTCCTGGAACATGTTCTGTGTAACAGCCCAAGATTTTATAAAAAATATTCTTTTTAATTAATGTCTTGTGTTGTACGCTACACCAAAAGGAGCTTGCACAACACGCATCCTTGACTTGCCTTGCATTACACGCAATCGCGACCTTCCTCGATAGCGTGTGTAGTACGCAATAACGAGTTTCACTAAACAGCGCTATGCTATTAAACTGTTATTAAAACTAGCCGTTATGAATAGTAATAACCACTTTTTAAAATTCTGTAAATCTTATTTTTCAAAATGAACTTCATTTTTGGATTCGGAGTATCGAATTTAGCCTAAGGTGAAATTTTGGTACATTTCGGATAACTTTCATATTCTGATGAAAAGTGAAAATTACTAAATTATAATTAAAAAACAACTTTTTTAATCGAAATAATTAATAGTGATAAATTATTAATTGGAGTACTTTTAAAGTATATTTAGAATAAATTTTTACGATTTAATACAATGTTGGTCATTGGATGTAATTGCACATTTAAACCAGACATAAACAAATGTCAATCTTTTGATAGATATTGTTTCTTAAAAACACGCTATTTGTTTTAACAGCGGGATTTAATTATAAAATTAATTAATGAAACTTCTATGTTATGAATTTGGTAAAATAGACTTCATTTTTGAATTCGGAATATGAAATATAGCTTAGGGTGAAATTTTGGCATTGTTCTGAAAAACATCAATTTTTGATGAATAGTGAAACTACTAAGTGGTAGTTAAAAAAATTAATTTCTTCATAAATCTTAATTTTACCGCTTCTGTGAATGGAATTTCAAAAATCCGAGAGACACGGTTGATGTCAGTAAGTAAAATGTGGTTCAATGAGATGAAAATAATTTTTGGTGAATAGTAACTTTTTACTTTTTTTTACCACGGTTAATAGTAAATAGGGTAACTAAGGGTAAATATGATATTACTATTACCCTAACACATGTCCTAATTCTATTGGATAAGTGTAATTCGACCAAAAACAACCTTATGAATATAATATGACAATTTAGGTCCACTTGGATTAGATTATGACATTTAATATTATATTATTTAATGAATAGTTAAAATAGTTAAAATCAAAGTTTAATAACTAAAACATTTTTAATATGGGGTTATACATAAGATAAATTCGACTATAAATATTCATTAGAAAGCTAAAAAGATTTCCTACATAATGATATTTTATTTATAATTTTTTGACTTTAAATAAATTAATTTATTTATGACACAACGATGATGGAGTAATTACCCTTTTAAGAAAATATTAACATAATTGATGTTATAAATGCTCAAATGAATGTAATTTGAGACTTTTTATGAATTCCACTACTTTTCTAGGTTACTATGATATATTAATGTTGATTTAATCAACTTGGTTCTAACATATAATTCTGTTATGACTTTCACAAAAATCATATATCAAATAGTGTCAAAATTGACACAAAATAGTTTTTAAATCAAATATTGTATTATTAATTGTTATTGTATTCCTAAAAATCTAAGGTTCAGCCAAATGACTTAGATAAGGATATATATATTAATAATAAACAATTTGGGGTTCGTTTGTCATGTTATAGTAAGTGTATTAACCATATAGTGAAAGAAAACAAAAAGACACGGTAAAAGTTAAATTAATTAACTTAGAGTTAAATCTAATTGATATGGTTAAAATAATACCCTAAACTTGTCTAAATCCTATTGGTTGATAGGATTTCGACCCATCCCCACTTTAGCTTCGAAATAAGACCCTTTGGAACCATTATAAACCGATTTTGACTTTAATATAAAATAATATTTTGAGATATTCCTAAGGTGCCCCTCTCCTCCCTTATAAAAGGGCACCTCCTCCCCCTCCTCCTCACACCAATTTGAGCACTCAAGCTCGGCCAACCCCTGACATTTTCTCCTCTCCACTTCCCTAGAATAATCCTAGAGTTCCTGGTCTTCTCCAAAGACCAATCTTAGTTCCTTAAGTGGAGGATTCAAAGAGGCGTTCCAAAGAAGAGGTAATATCCATTACCGATCTTTTCAATTTCTTTCTTCTTCAACTTATTCTTCTTTAGTTGTTTCATGATAAAGTAATAACATCGGTATTACTTACATACTGATATGTTATTATAAATATGAAACAACCCTAATTCACCTTCTATCCATCCTACGGAAAAATGAAATCACCGCGCGTGCGTACGTACGGAATACCGTCTCCACGCCGTGGTGTAATCTATTTTCCACCATCACCTTACAAGGATGGGTATAATGGTGTAATGAGTAACTATATATGATTATTATTAAGTAATATTGATACTGAAATAATATATATATATATATATATATATATATATACTCCAATACAATTCCACGATCATAGGAACGATATCATCACTCGTGCGTACGTACGGAATACCGTCTCCACGATGTGATGTGACTCGTTCTACATGATCTTCATTTCATAATGATTATATAAATGAATTGAATGAATGAATATGGTATATACTACACTAATACCATTCTGGAAATGAATTATCTATAACCTAAAGATAAGAATAAGAATTTATTCAACAAAACACGCATAAGAACAAAAAGTTATAAAGACCCGAGTAACAAGTAACAATGAAATATTACTAACAAGAAGCTAATAATATGACCATATATGATATCATATCAATATGTATGATTCTGGAATAAGTCAATAACATTATTTAAACCATTATACAGGAGCTTCGGACACGAACAAAGCAAATCAGACCTAAGGTAAGGAAAATATCACAATCTCATTTTTATCCGAGATTGTTTATTCGTAAGTATTTACTGGGGTGTATTTTATCATCCACATCCATGTTTACTCAATATGTAAATTTATTTCCATCCACCTAAAATTGTTTAAATCCATTTTTACCCTTCGGTGAGTTTTTAGTAATACGTATGAAAGGAATCTTTTGTCGTTTTTCGTACGAGGTACTTTTTGACTTTTCCGACAAAAGTACGAAGAATGTTTTTTTTAACTTATACGGTACGAACGGATTTCTACTGTTTTATAAAGCCTTATTTTCATGAAGCTTCCTCTAAAAGATTTCATGACTATATTCAATAAAATCTTTTTTTTTTAAAATTGCATGATGTTTTGTGAAAAGAAATTGATTTTGAAGAAGAAAGGATATTTTCCTCAAGAATTCAATTCAAGTGTTTTATCAAAATTATTTTCCATCTAAGATAATAAAGGGTTCTGTTTCTATCCATATTTTTACATTGATTTGACTATGTTGTGATGGAATTATGTTTATGAATTCCTTTATCTTATATGAATTGATTTATGATGTCATGATGTTTCAAGAATCCCATTTTTGTTACATGTGTTATGCGATGATGTATGTTTTATGATTATGTGGAACACATAAGAAAGGATTCATTATAAGATGGGTGGGACCTATATCTCCCTCCAATGCATTGGGTAAATATTTTATATCTCATGAGATAGACATGGCTGAAATGGTAGGTTATACCGGTTCAGTGAAACAGGACTGAAACGAGGGTTACTCGATTCAGAAAGGGACTTTGTCCACTAAGATAGTCTTGGCAATTAGTCTTGACTAACAAGAAATGATTCACTATGATTATGTGTGTATGCCACAAAGTTTCATGTTTTAAGTTATGATTATTGGGATTACTTTTTCACATCCATGATTTATCCCATGATTATGAAATTATGCTCTCTTTTGCAGGTTAGGATTTCCAAAATGTTACGTTCTTATGAATATGATGTGATTGATATTTATTTTGTTTACCCTTACTGAGCATTTGAGCTCACCCTTTTATGTTTTCTTTTCCCCAGGATATAAAGAAAGGTTTTAGGTAAAAAAAAAGAAGATCTTTATGGGAGATTTTGAAGATCTTTCACCACGATTAGAAGATTATAGTCCGAGTTTCCAAAGACACTAAACTATTACGGTCCTTGTGTGTGTGTTTTTGTTATGTACTAAGTATTCCGCAAATGTAATGTAATGTCCATGTACGTCAAGATACGAGTCTCTACAGTTGGTATCAGAGGCAAAGGAGGTAGGAATGTATCCGATCCTTGGGAACTCTCACATGTGAGCGTTGGACGAAGCATGGCTCTCCGCCCAAGGGCTTCATGAGGAAATGGCTGCCACTGGGGATGGTGGTGTGTCCCACCCAGGGGGTGTAGCCACCCATGGAGTGCCCTGATAGGTATCAACTATAGTCCACTAGAAGTAATTCCAGACCGTTACAGTTGGTATCAGAGGAAAGGTTTAGTCAACCTTTGGAAACTAGGATGCAAAAACGTTAGTGAGATCCCTAGAGATATTTCTAAGGTATGTCTAGGGATGTCTCTAAGGTTAAGTATACGTATAGGTTATAGTCCTAGAATTGCGCTAACGATCTTCGAATTTAACCTAAGATGTTAGATATTGAGGGTACTACCCCTTTATTATGTTGTTTTCCCTAGCATGATTTTTGCCTCTCATACTATTCTTTTGGGGTTTTAGACGATGGCTGGAACCCGAAGGAACCGTGTTAATGTGGAATGTGATGGGCAATGCAATGATTGTCCCCCTGAGCAACCAAACGATATGGGAGCCGGAATGAAAAATCTTGTAGCCATGCTCACACAACTTTCTCAAGCTATGAATCATGCAGGACTTCCAAACGAGCAAAGGAAGGAGCAACATTCTGTTGAATCCTTCATGAGGCAGCGTCCACCTTCTTTCAGCGGGTCTACTGATCCATTAGTTTCTGAACAATGGATTAGTACTACTGAAAAGATATTTTCAGTTCTTCAATGTTCTGAGCATGATAAAGTCATCCTAGCAGTGTATCGTTTGGAAGGAGATGCGGATCAATGGTGGAATCTTGTTAAGAATACGAGGAAAAGGGATGAAATTGAGTCTATGGAATGGGACGAGTTCGAGAACTTATTTTTCAATAAGTACTTCCCTCGTATTCTCCGAAAAAATATGGAGAAAGAGTTTCTTGAACTGAAGCAAAGGGATGATGAATCTGTTGGTACCTATGAAGCGAATTTTACAAGACTTGCAAGGTACGCTTCTGGTATTATCATCCAACCTGAAAGTAAAGTTGAACGATTTTTCAGTGGCTTAAAACCAAGTCTTCGAAGGGCATTAGCTATAAGAGACTTCAGTAGCTATGAAGAAATTGTGTGTTGTGCTATCAAGGTAGAAATGGAAGTTGGTGTTACATATCCATCTCATGGGTTTGACAAGAAACGAAAGATGGAGTTCAAGGAGAAAACTCAGAATAATGGTGAAAAGAAGATGAATGTTTCCTTATGCACAAAGTGTGGAAAGAAGCATGGTGGAGATTGTCTTAAAGGGACTAGAAAATGTTTTAAGTGTGGAAAAGAAGGTCATCGAGCAGCTGAGTGTCAAAGTAATGGAAAATGGGATTCTAATGAAGTGAATAAAGCAAACACTGCAGAGAACGTACAACCAACACTTCAATGATTCAAGTGCAAGGAAATGGGGCATTATGCTAATAAATGCCCTAATCCAAGGGTTAGTGATGATCGACATGAGAAACCGCTTAAGGCAAAGGACAAAGGGAAGTCACATGTGATCACTATTGGCAATGTTGAATATGACAACGATGTGGTGGAATGATTAAGTGTTTATGTAATGGGATTCCAAAATAATGTTGTATCTTGGAATATTGGAATATTTATGTATTGGTCTAATGTGGTTTTCAAAGTGATTGAGATATTATGCGCATAATTAAGGGAAAACGAGAAAATGAAATGTTTAACAGTATTCATGAGCTCATGATTGATATAAGGACTAAGTGATATCATGGTTTGAATATATAGAATTTTGAGGATTTTGGTATGTGGAAAGTGTTAACTTTTAACTGCACTCATGTTTTCACTAAGGTATTCAAGAGAATACACGAATAAGGACTTTGAATGTTTGGAATGTGACCAACAAGACATATCTTATGATATGTGGGGATCAACGACAGTATTAAATCTCTGGTAATCGTTGTCACTATATTATGAGAGTGGACTGCAGTATTATGTATAATCCTAAAGATTAGACTGGATTATGTTGGACATAAGTTAGTATTGTTTAAGGATAGAAGATTTTCGATATTATTGATGGGATGTTATAGTAACATAGTTTTAGAAAAAGGACAACCTGCAGGACGGGTGACAACCCATCGCTTCGGACAAGGCTGTAGGAATCGAACCCACAACCGAAGTGCGACTGGCCTTTATCGCCTACCACTGACCTACAGGAAGTCCCTGTTTAGTAGAAACTAGTGTTATTATATTAAGCAGTATGATATATGATGTATAAGCCCATTTTAGGAACCATATATGATTAATCTCACTATAGATCGACTTATGCATATAATTTTTGCTAACCTTTTGTTTGAGACAGATGGAATGACCCGTCATTCTATCACATGATCTGCTAACACTTCATGAATAACAAATTCAACTTCATTTATTTAAGATATGAAGTGGAAATTTTTCAAGGCACGAACAATAGTGAGATTGTACCAAAATAAAGTAAGTATTTATTCTAATTCAAATTTTCAACTTTAGGGAAATGATCTTGAAAACCAAAAATGTTGTCCTAGTGATCTTATACCTGATGAATCGGATGGTACCTTAGATCGTCACAAATTTATGGATTTGTGATTATTGGCTTTTCCATAGCCATGTTCTCTACCACTCTCCATCAGAACATGATGGTTAGATTTCTCTTCCATATGCATATTTTCACCTATGTGGAAACCCAATGATTAGTTTATTTGGGTAACCGTTACGTTTCATACATTTATTTTTAAAGATTAGTTTTGATATTCCTTTTTATGATGTGGGTTTCTATTAAAGAAACTTTCAAATAGTAAACCATTTATAACCCCGACGAATTTCGAGGGCGAAATTCATTTTAAGGGGGGTAGAATGTAACAGCCCAAGATTTTATAAAAAATATTCTTTTTAATTAATGTCTTGTGTTTTACGCTACACCAAAAGGAGCTTGCACAACACACATCCTTGACTTTCCTTGCATTACACGCAATGGCGACCTTCCTCGATAGCGTGTGTAGTACGCAATAACGAGTTTCACTAAACAGCGATATGCTATTAAACTGTTATTAAAACTAGCTGTTATGAATAGTAATAACCACTTTTTAAAATTCTGTAAATCTTATTTTTCAAAATGAACTTCATTTTTGGATTCGTAGTATCGAATTTAGCCTAAGGTGAAATTTTGGTACATTTCGGATAACTTTCATATTCTGATGAAAAGTGAAAATTACTAAATTATAATTAAAAAACAACTTTTTTAATCGAAATAATTAATAGTGATAAATTATTAATTGGAGTAGTTTTAAAGTATATTTAGAATATATTTTTATGATTTAATACAATGTTGGTCATTGGATGTAATTGCACATTTAAACCAGACATAAACAAATGTCAATCTTTTGATAGATATTGTTTCTTAAAAACACGCTATTTGTTTTAACAGCGGGATTTAGTTATAAAATTAATTAATGCAACTTCTATGTTATGAATTTGGTAAAATAGACTTCATTTTTGAATTCGGAATATGAAATATAGCTTAGGATGAAATTTTGGCATTGTTCTGAAAAACATCAATTTTTGATGAATAGTGAAACTACTAAGTGGTAGTTAAAAAAATTAATTTCTTCATAAATCTTAATTTTACCGCTTCTGTGAATGGAATTTCAAAAATCCGAGACACACGGTTGATTTCAGTAAGTAAAACGTGGTTCAATGAGATGAAAATAATTTTTGGTGAATAGTAACTTTTTACTTTTTTTTACCACGGTTAATAGTAAATAGGGTAACTAAGGGTAAATATGATATTATTATTACCCTAACACATGTCCTAATTCTATTGGGTAAGTGTAATTCGACCAAAAACAACCTTATGAATATAATATGACCATTTAGGTCCACTTGGATTAGATTATGACATTTAATATTATATTATTTAATGAATAGTTAAAATAGGTAAAATCAAAGTTTAATAACTAAAACATTTTTAATATGGGGTTATACATAAGATAAATTCGACTATAAATATTCATTAGAAAGATAAAACGATTTCCTAAATAATGATATTTTATTTATAATTTTTAGACTTTAAATAAATTAATTTATTTATGACACAACGATGATGCAGTAATTACCCTTTTAAGGAAATATTAACATAATTGATGTTATAAATGCTCAAATGAATGTAATTTGAGACTTTTTATGAATTCCACTAATTTTCTAGGTTACTATGATATATTAATGTTGATTTAATCAACTTGGTTCGAACATATAATTCTGTTATGACTTTCACAAAAATCATATATCAAATAGTGTCAAAATTGACACAAAATAGTTTTTAAATCAAATATAATATTATTAATTGTAATTGTATTTCTAAAAATCTAAGGTTCAGCCAAATTACTTAGATAAGGATATATATATATTAATGATAAACAATTTGGGGTTCGTTTGGCATGTCATAGTAAGTGTATTAACCATCTAGTGAAAGAAAACAAAAAGACACGGTAAAAGTTAAATTAATTAACTTAGAGTTAAATCTAATTGATAAGGTTAAAATAATACCCTAAACTTGTCTAAATCCTATTGGTAGATAGGATTTCGACCCATCCCCACTTTAGCTTCGAAATAAGACCCTTTGGAACCATTATAAACCGATTTTGACTTTAATATAAAATAATATTTTGAGATATTCCTAAGGTGCCCCTCTCCTCCCTTATAAAAGGGCACCTCCTCCCCCTCCTCCTCACACCAATTTGAGAACTCAAGCTCGGCAAACCCCTGCCATTTTCTCCTCTCCACTTCCATAGAACAAACCTAGAGGTCCTGGTCTTCTCCAAAGACCAATCTTAGTTCCTTAAGTGGAGGATTCAAAGAGGCGTTCCAAAGAAGAGGTAATATCCATTACCGATCTTTTCAATTTCTTTCTTCTTCAACTTCTTCTTCTTTAGTTGTTTCATGATAAAGTAATAACATCAGTATTACTTACATACTGATATGTTATTATACATATGAGACAACCCTAATTCACCTTCTATCCATCCTACGGAAAAATGAAATCACCGCGCGTGCGTACGTACGGAATACCGTCTCCACGCCGTGGTGTAATCTATTTTCCACCATCACCTTACAAGGATGGGTATAATGGTGTAATGAGTAACTATATATGATTATTATTAAGTAATATTGATACTGAAATAATATATATATATACTACAATACAATTCCACGATCATAGGAACGATATCATCACTCGTGCGTACGTACGGAATACCGTCTCCACGATGTGATGCGACTCGTTCTACATGATCTTCATTTCATAATGATTATATAAATGAATTGAATGAATGAATATGGTATATACTACACTAATACCATTCTGGATATGAATTATCTATAACCTAAAGATAAGAATAAGAATTTATTCAACAAAACACGCATAAGAACAAAAAGTTATAAAGACCCGAGTAACAAGTAACAATGAAATATTACTAACAAGAAGCTAATAATATGACCATATATGATATAATATCAATATGTATGATTCTGGAATAAGTCAATAACATTATTTAAACCATTATACAGGAGCTTCGGACACGAACAAAGTAAATCGGACCTAAGGTAAGGAAAATATCACAATCTCATTTTTATCCGAGATTGTTTATTCGTAAGTATTTACTGGGGTGTATTTTATCATCCACATCCATTTTTACTCAATATGTAATATTATTTCCATCCACCTAAAATTGTTTAAATCCATTTTTACCCTTCGGTGAGTTTTTAGTAATACGTATGAAAGGATTCTTTTGTCGTTTTTCGTACGAGGTACTTTTTGACTTTTCCGACAAAAGTACGAAGAATGTTTTTTTTAACTTATACGGCACGAACGGATTTCTACTGTTTTATAAAGCCTTATTTTCATGAAGCTTCCTCTAAAAGATTTCATGACTATTTTCAATAAAATCTCTTTCTTTTAAAATTGCATGATGTTTTGTGAAAAGAAATTGATTTTGAAGAAGAAAGGATATTTTCCTCAAGAATTCAATTCAAGTGTTTTATCAAAATTATTTTCCATCTAAGATAATAAAGGGTTCTGTTTCTATCCATATTTTTACATTGATTTGACTATGTTGTGATGGAATTATGTTTATGAATTCCTTTATCTTATATGAATTGATTTATGATGTCATGATGTTTCAAGAATCCCATTTTTGTTACATGTGTTATGCGATGATGTATGTTTTATGATTATGTGGCACACATAAGAAAGGATTCATTATAAGATGGGTGGGACCTATATCTCCCTCCAATGCATTGGGTAAAGATTTTATATCTCATGAGATAGACATGGCTGAAATGGTAGGTTATACCGGTTCAGTGAAACAGGACTGAAATGAGGGTTACTCGATTCAGAAAGGGACTTTGTCCACTAAGATAGTCTTGGCAATTAGTCTTGACTAACAAGAAATGATTCTCTATGATTATGTGTGTATGCCACAAAGTTTCATGTTTTAAGTTATGATTATTGGGATTACTTTTTCACTACCATGATTTATCCCATGATTATGAAATTATGCTCTCTTTTGCAGGTTATGATTTCCAAAATGTTATGTTCTTATGAATATGATGTGATTGATATTTATTTTGTTTACCCTTACTGAGCATTTGAGCTCACCCTTTTATGTTTTCTTTTCCCCAGGATATAAAGAAAGGTTTTAGGTAAAAAAAAAGAATATCTTTATGGGAGATTTTGAAGATCTTTCACCACGATTAGAAGATTATAGTCCGAGTTTCCAAAGACACTAAACTATTACGGTCCTTGTGTGTGTGTTTTTGTTATGTACTAAGTATTCCACAAATGTAATGTAATGTCCATGTACGTCAAGATACAGGTCTCTACATTCTGGGTCCCTCCCACTAATGTAAGTCCCTGATCTTATATTATAGGTCTGCGTGACCATCCGTTTCATTTTGCATTGAATGGTTCATCACTAAACAGCCTCACACATGGTCACCTCAGCCTCTTCCGCTTCAGGCTCTCCCTCCCCCACCAACAGGGGAGAAGGCATGTACATTTTAGAATCTTTCACATCCTTATGTTTCTCACACCGAGCAAGACTCAAATGGGCTTAAAGGTTTGTGAGGATTACAACATCTACATGAATCTGAACTACAAGAAATATTATTCGGTAAAAAATCAGGATACATAGGATTCGTGGAAAAAGTCATGGCCTCATATGGGTGCCCATCCAAAAGGGTCCACCCAATCATGTCTGTCAGATGGGCAGCTTCTAGGAATAAGCCCCAACATATTCGAACTGTATGGGTTGTGATTCCTCTCCCAGGTATAAGTAGGAGGCCCTACTTATGAGTCTGATCCCAACAACAAATCACCTTCCGTCCCCCTGGATAAAGGTAAACTCTAGATCACCTTATCATATGGATCAAGTCAAAATCACCTCTGTAGCATCAAACATACATTCATGCCTACAACGATCATGAAAACCAATGGTATCCCATGGACACACTCTTCGGGAATAAACCAAGGATTCACAAACATATGAACATGACTTAAATCCAAACACAAATCTTAGAACAAGAAACAATCCTTCCCTGGAAGGGTTTTTTGAGCCTAACCACCCATCGTCTCGAGCAATGGAGTCCTTAAGTGTCGTTGGTTGAATCGTCAATCAACGAGCGCCTACTTTTGGAAAGTAGTAAATGAATCATGGATACCAGGGCCGTTGTGCATTCCTGGATCCACAAATAATCCTGTTGGAGACAATCTGAGGCATGTATATCTGATAAGGACCAATTTCATAATACTTAACCCCCACGCAATCGCCCGTTGGGATAAATAGTTCCCGTAGGGTTAGTCTATCCTTCATTAATGGATACTGATGCTGAATAGGTAAAATCAAATGAAATGGTGAATTAAACAAGAACTATTCTCTATAGAAAAGAGATGGGGGATGATCCCTATTGTCCTATTTCTACACCACTCAAAAATGTGCCACCTCGGATGTGGAATAGACACCCTAATCTGGGAATATTAATATTGAAGTGCTCATCAGACTATGCCTCAACTGATAAAAATCTTATTTTCACATCCCTGTCCACATGGAAGAATTCCGCGTTTGTGTATAAAAATCATCAGTGCTGATACCATATAGAATTTAGGAATGAATCTCTGATAATAGCATGCTAGCCTGAGGAACCTCTCCACCTCCAACACATTCTTAGGTGGCTACCATGATAACACATCCTTGACCATGGTTGGGTCCACTACCACTCCATCCACTGAGATAACATGTCCCATAAATGGGACCTCTAGGATCCAAATCATTCCTTCGAGAGATTACAAATATTTTAGTGCTCTCATTGTATGTCCAGAACCATCCTAAGGTTTCTTGCATGCTCCTCCTCAAATGTTGAGTACACAAGGATATCGTCAATGAAGACTACCATGAACCGGTATATGTAAGGATGAAAGAATTGTTTTATGAGTCCCATAAACACTGTTGGGGAGTTATTCATGACAAATGGAATCCCCAAGTATTTATAGTGACATTAACATATTCTGAAGTATTTACTCTCTATATCAGCATCCCAAACTCCCAACTGGTGATATCCAGATTGAATGTCAACCTTTGAGAACCATTGTGCCCCTCCAAACTAATTGTAGAGATCATTGATTCCAATTATTGGATACAAGTTCTTTATTATCACCTGGTTCAAGCACTGGTAGTCCATAGAGAACCTCAAGATATTGTCTTCATTGTTGGTAAACAACACTAGGGCTTCCCCGAGGGAATCATTAGGTCATAAAAAGCCCTTCCTCAAAAAGTCCTCCAACTACACCCTCAGCTCGTGAACCTCAATGGGAGCCATACGATATACTGGTTTATTTATCAGTGTCATTAGGATGTGTAAATTAATTCAGAAGTATATTTCATGGAAGGGTGGGAATATGATTACATTTTTAGGAATGATGTCCTCATACTCTGACACCACCACTGGAAACTGGAATCTCATAACATAGGATGCAATAAGGATAAGGATATACAACTGACATGTAACTGTCAGAACCTTCCTATGAATTATTCCATCACATTATTCCTAGGTTTACTTTTCACTGAAAAAGTAAAACCCCATTCCATATCTATAAAAACACCACACCCTTCACCTAAAACAGTCATCCTGGAAATGCACTGTAGATAAACAATCCATTCCCAGAATGACATTGTAAGGCTTAACTGCTACCCCCAAGAGGTTCCAACATAATCTCTAGCCGACAAGGTTTTGATCACATTGTTGTCATAGATGTTTCATAATTGATTCCATTCTACTAGGATTCTACAAGTGTAAGGGTCGATTCAGCGGTTCAAACCAGAATCTACATGTAAATAACTATATAGGTGGTGATAATGGAATGAGTAGTACTGATGTCGACTAATACTACAACTACTTTATAAAACCCAAATATCATTCCACGAATCATTCCCAGAGACCCTGGGGAGTATGCCTCGATAGTATGTAGTTAACACCGCCCATATCCCCTAGCTCCCTAAGCATAGTGTAGACCTCCGGGGGTGGTGGTGGTTCAAGTAAAAATGTCAACCATCTCATAATGATTCTCCCAAATCCTTTGCCATGTCTTCCACCCTGTAGATCTGCCTGCTCTTTTCATTGTCTCTACCTCTGTGTTTGATCCATTTTCTCCCACTTAGTAGCATATTAGGTCAAAAAATATCGAGTGAGATGTCCCCTAATATTACAAGAATATAACTACCAATCCCTCGGTAGACTGGACCCACCCAATGAGCCCTAAAATATAGATCCTTTATTCAGAGACCTCCTCCTGAAACACCTCTCCCATCTTGGTCACTAAGACTGATGTAGGTTCCATGTTTTCAATGCCTTTGATCCTACTCTTCATCAACTCACTATCACTAGATGTATACGTATTTAGGGAATCCTATAAGAATAATGAATATGCCATGGTCAATGAGTATATTTGGACCGATGATTCAAGAATGAAATGGAATCCAAAAACCATTATTATATGATGCATATACCATTATTTTTCCTCCAACCAATGTTCTCATGTACCAATTTGGAAAGAAGGTTATCTGAGTCCAGGTGTATGGATAGATCTTCCACCCACACCCACACTGGTGACCCTTTCCTAAAAGATAAACTTGAAACACTTATCAGTGTTTCCCCAAACCAATCTCATAGACTCCTGGTCCTAATGTAGAACAATTCACCTCTAATTCCACTCTATCACGATGTGTCCCCTTGGCCTCATGTTTTGACTCCACAATCCAGAATTCAATCAGACCGGGGCTAGTGAAATCCACCATGTAGGAATATCACTAACATGGGTGGCATTACCTATGTACCTATACACACAAACACATCTCCAACCCCAAAAAATGCTGAAATGTAAAAATCACAAAGAATAAATTGTTTTCATTTTACTATATCCCAACCATTATAGTGTTATAGGAAAGTAGTGTTACGTTAAATATGGATAAATAAAATCCCACAAAAAGAAGTCTGTAACCACAATCCATCCTATATGAAAAGGTATTGGAACTACAATCTATAGTCGTAGGAACGCAACTCAGCCTACCTGATCTCACAAATCTTTTTCAAATCTTGGTCCACCTACGACTCAATCAAAAGGTTTCCCATATACACAAGAAATGACTTCTGTGGAAAACACCCTTGCATGGGTGGATATAACAATACTCATTAATACCCCCCAAAACCAAAAAATACACAAAGTAATCATACTTTCATATATACAAAATTAGAAGTCAAAATACGTATAAAAATATCAATATAAATGCAATCCCAAAGTCGAGATGTATGTCCCAACCACTGTATACCAACACTAGGGATCCATCATGAATATTCCATGAAGAACTCAACATAGATAACACAATCGTGAGTATGATAGCACTAATGAATTCAATTTTAGATTTACTATTCATCAGGAACCGTCATGAGAGAGATATGATGATAGTTCTTAAAATAATACACTACCACATGTGAGGATCATAGCCAGATACCTTGGGTGATACCAATATCTCCATCTAGATTAAATTGCAACGTAGCGGATTTATGCCCAGTGAAGTTGGTCACGTAAATATTGTAGACTCTACAATGGGATGAAAAAATGAATATAGGATTCTTCTACGGGCCTCTCAGAGGATTCCAGAAACTCTATCCATGAAGTCCTCATGAACAGATCATAGTACAATGAGAATGAAATGATTCATACCAACTTATAAGGAAGTGATAAGGGAACAAAACTTAACACAACATGTCCAATATACATTATAAATGAGAATCATGCAACACATGACATGTAGTAGGTTAGCACACTATGTCCCTTGACCCCCGGTACTACCTGTGTACAACAACCATTGTTATTACAAACTGTGTTGTGTATTATATGGGTACGAATCTTTTATAAGTAGTCACACGTTGTTTCCTTCCATCTAGGTTCAGCTCGTGTACTTTGGTCACGTGACAGTACACAGTGTTCACTCTTGTATTGATTCTCATGTATCAATACACCTAGTATTCTGTGTACTTGGTCCATGCCAAGTCATGTGGGGGGAGTACACACCATTTAAGAAACATGTGTACTACTCTCCAAGTCTGGGTATATTCCTTGTACATGGAGACTCTCATGGAAGGGCCTACATGTCATGTGATAGGGGACACATATTGTGTGACATTTTACTATCTCCCAAAACCCTAGCCACTTCTCAATGGTGGCCAAAAGAGTTGTAACCAAGGGTTATATTCCAAGATTATCAAGATTTTATAGAATGTATTTTTTTCATCCGCACACTTTGGGAAATGATCCAAACATTCTTTGGGTGGGGTTTTCACCTCTAAACACCATATCGTTTGTCGTATCACCATTTCAACATAGAATAAAAGGTTTTATGGCCTTCAATTGGGTCAAAAATCTATAAATTTGCATCCCCACTCAAAACACTCAAAGAATGGTTTCTACTGAAACACTTTGATTCATCCATCTATTTCATCATCACACCTCCGTTAGGAAATATCTATTATGGATCTTCAATTTTCAATCATTGTGCCACTAAATGAAGGCACGACTATCATTCATTCATCAATAGGTCAATGAAAAACCACACACATAGAAAAAGTGGAGAAAAAACACATAGAACAAATGTATGGAAAATACCTCGACAGTTGTTTGTTCCAATCTCAATCTATTATTGTAAGAATAACTAGTAAAGAAAATTAAATTCTGAAAGGATCAAACCATGTAAATTTATAAAATTATAACACATCCCATAAGAAATGATCGTAATGTGGATCAACATGTTCGTTGGATGGTCCATGTTCAACATTAAATTAATGAATATGAAATAAATCCATAATAACACATCCTAATTGGGAATTGGTTCATTTATTGTTGATGATTAATTACTTCTAGTGAGATCCAATAATAATAATCTCTTAACAATGTCTATGTTGTCACTGCTGAGATAATTTTCTAAGGTTTATTTTTATAGCCTCTAGGGAATTCCAGGGTAATGATTCCAATCATGTATCCCTGCATAATGAATTACATAAAAGAACGAGTGTAATTATGATACTGATTCTATGAAATAGTGAAAATAAAAGGAATCATTAATTTGATTTATTTCAGTAAAAACTACCAAAACAAATTTTCACAGCCGACTCACCCCAACTGATCTTAGGTCGCACCAAAGGTAAACCTGGTGCACTGAATGCAACAATGCCCACATATGTATGATTTATCCACCCATTTAGAAGTTATTCAACTTTTTTAGAAAATATATGTGCACAATATATTTAATATTTTAATATATTTCAAATAATTATTATGGGTAAAACGGGCTTCAGAATTGCTTGTCATCTCAATGCATGATGTCAAAATAATCCATATAATATTTTTTAAAAATATTAATAAAATCAGGTACATTACATAGTATATACATGGCTCCATATATCATAACTTCTAGTTTTTAGCCTCTAATATATAGGTACATGTACTTATGGCCATGTATTTACCACTGATTTGGGTTTGGTCAAGTGGTCTGATGAGGTGGTACATTAAATAATTCTTTCTATCCTAATTAAAAAAATTCATTTAGATTTTATAATATTATAGAGTTTTATATGTCTCTATGGATAGAATAAAGACCATGAACATGAATTCTTGTGTTTCGTCACTTTTCGAAAACCCTAATCAAATATTTTTTGAGTTCTTGATAGTATTAAGTTATAGTGTTTTTTATTTTTTTTTGTTTCATATTTCCATTTTTCTAGTTTCTCATTGAATTCAATTCTTTTTCTTTTAGTAGAGAATCATACTATTGATGAGTTAGTTTTCTTTTTTATATAGTCTAGTTACTAGATCGATAGTGCATATCAATCCAATCAGTGATTCTAATTTTTGGGGTTCTTAAGGATGTTTTGTAGGATGAGAAGACTTTAGAAAGTGATGGATGAATTAGTTTTGGAGGGAATGACTTTCTGCACAAATATTATGAATAATTGAGCTTTTCCTAAATAAATTATAATATTTTTGTCTAATAATATTGTTTTTTGTTTATAATTTTTTGTTTTACTTATAGATATATAGGCTAGTATATGTTGTTTTGGTTTTTATTTTCTATACTTTGTTTTCAATCATTATTACATAATGTTACTTGTCTTACTTATATCATTTTACAATTGAAGTATTATAATAATTTAGATCATTATTCAAGGATTTTTGGGTCTAGTTTTATGGTTTTAACATGGAATTGACATGTGGGTCAATTACCTTTTATTTTTAATGGTTTAATAATTTCATTGATTCATGAAAATATAATTTCATTTAAAAAATAATAATTATCAATCCTACAATCTTGGATGACCTCATCTGGGAGTATGTTAGAAATTAGAACTCCCTAATAAATCTATATAAATTTATTATAATAATGTCTCCACAAAAATATAATTACATATAAAATATAAATGATATTAAAATATAAATATTTTCCATATTCAGCCAAAATAGAGTAAATCATAGTTCATTAGAAAATATGATTATAAATATATACTATAATCTCTAAAAAAAATATAATTTTTTAGTTTTAATAAATCACAATAAGATTATTTAAATCCACAAAGGTCCCAAAATAATGTTAGTATGTTGAGAATTTTCAAACATAAAATTATTTACATAAAATTATTTGAATCATTAATTTAGTATAGTACTACTTTGAAAAAATTAAATGCGAAATTATTCATAAACCTTAAATTCTAGTAGATGTGGGAAATCCCTAGGACAAAAAGATTACATTGTATTTTGGTTCCCTATTTCATTATAATATAATAATTGAATGTTTTATTCTAATTAATTCCAAACTATGTAATATATTAAACATCTACATACTCTAAAAATCACTTATTTGAATGTTTGAATATTATAATGTATCAATTTTTTACACATGACATTATGGAATTATTACTTTCACTTATTGGTAAAATATTTTATCAAATTCAAATCCATTATTGTTTAGTATATTTTAAAAATTAATATCATGGTATTACTGTGAGAAAAATGTATAGAATTCATAATATAATTTCCATATTCTTAATGATACAATAAACCAAGAAGAAATATTGACACAACTGTAATGTATATCAGTGGGAAACTGGTGTAGCTCATCTCCCTTTCATGAATCTTTGTGAATAATTCGTGATGTTCCCATGGATTGGAAAAAATAGGGTTGAAATTTTTCAATGATTATAAAGTACGTATATGATTATTTTATTTAAAATAGTTGAAAAATGGGTGAGAAGATTGAATAGTCAAATTTATAATAATTTTATTATAGGAATTAAGGTATTTAATAACCAATTGTGGAATATTTTGATTTGGGATAGAGTTATTTTCTATCATATTTTTGTGTTGGCGAATTCTAATATAAATAATGGTGGATATCCCTTCATATGCCAATATATATTGAAAATTACTAGAATAATGAGTTTCTATAATGATGATGTTTTGAAAAGAAGAAAAAAAATTCATATTTCTTAATGATTTAGAAAATCCTAATTGAAGGGGCCATATTAAATATGTGATTATTATAAAGCTGGGATTATATTGACAACAATATGGGATTTTGAGGTTATATAACTAAAGTAAACTATTTGTACATGATGACTTCTAGATAAAACTGAAGCGATGAAGACCATCACATCATGTAATGTCCATAGTATATGAAATTATTATTAATGGATGAAATTCCAGGTTATCTTTTCATTAAAAAAAATTCTAACTATATTAGATGGATCTGAATAATTATTATATGATGTTTGTATTATAGATAATATAGAATTGAAACAATAATGTTTCAAATATGATATACAAGAATCTTCCTTTGAGATGATTTGGAGAGATTTTGAGTTGAATAATGAAGATATCTATGAAATAATATTTCTTTATAAATTTATAAGTAATAAAACATCATATATAAACTTTTATATCAATGACACTGAGTAGTTGAAGCAGTTAATATACATTGAAGTACTAAAAATGAGTTCTTATATGTTCTATTCCCTTTGTAGAATTATTTTGGATAGTTCTATATAAGTTTGATAATTTCTGAAAGAGTTTTATTATATTTCAATATGATAATGATATGATGGAAGATTTAATGAGTTTTTTTAAAAAATTATACACTATAAAACAATATCAAGGAAAATAGAAAAAAACACAAGTAACAACATTAGATTTTATTCCTTTTAAAACTAATACTATTTTATATCATTTGTGTTACATGAAATATCATATATAAATGAGCCACAAAATAGTGAATTATCATTATTTACAAATATATAATACAAAATGTAACAAACTAATCAATTAAAAATACCCACCATTAGTGAATTATATAGAAAATATGACTTAATGATCAATGGGTTACATTACATAATATATGTTTTTCTCTTTATTTTTTTTCATTTAAATGAAAAAATTAAAAAAAATTAATATTCATAATTTCTAAAAATAAAATTATATTTTATTTCGTTCTATAATGTTTATTTTATTTTTATTTTTTTAATATTTTCTGTAATATTATTTTGTAAATAGTAAAAATATAGTTTTTACAAAATCTATAAATTTTATAACATTATTATAATATATTTATGACCAAGAAGATTATATAATATTTTAATTAATCAAATATGTATTAAAGGTGTAGAATTATTTCTTTTGAAAGAATATTTTAAACATATAATTTATTTTTCAACATTTTATAACATGGATAACATTTCATTCAAAATAAAATTTCTATTTGGAATTGAATTTTATCGAATCATTTTAATGGTTAAGATGTGTTTCTGAAATCATTAATATTAAGTAAATTTTTTTATTTTACTAAAAAAATTTAGATCCTCAAAATAATAAAGGTTTTAAATTTAATAATGTATTTATATTTTATGATTAGAAATACATTGTTTTTTTAAATCATGTTTTGTATGTGCTAATGTCAAATATAATTTTTTATATACCTTGAAATTTTAATGAAGAAATGAATTTTATATTTTAAATTCATAGGTCTAAAATATACGAATATAATCATTTTATTTTCATTATAAAATAAGGATTTCTATGATTAATGTTAATTATTTCGTTGATGGTAAAAAAAATTTAAGAATAATTATTTTATTTATATAGTGTAATTTTTTTATAATATAACAAATATATCACTTCTAAAAATTGAAATTAATAATATTTCTAGAACATTTTTAACGTACCAGAATACATTTAATTATTTTAATATACTCAATATGATTAATAACTCATGTTATCAAACACAATAATTATTCTATAAAATAGTTTTTCTATATTAAATTATGAAATAATAATTTACTTATATTTAAAATATGTATTCAATAATATCAGGGTTATTTTCAAATTCATCACATACACATTATTATGTGGGATAATGTTTTTATTTTTTAATAAAAAAATTACTATGTTTAAAAACTAGTTACCATGTAATGTTTTTTAATAAATGTAAAAATAAACTGGTAAAGGGATTTAAAAATATCAATACAAGTGTGGAATTAAAATGTAGGGGCCCTGTCTACTTTATCTCACTCTAGATTCCAGTTTTCCAAATTTTTTATCCTATTAATGTTTAATAGTTTCATTATATCCTATTAAAATAATGGGTGTTCACCAAAGATACATTTTCATCACTTATAAAAGGGGATTAATTTAGTAATCTAAAAGATACAAATCCCTTTAAAAAATTTCATGAACTCATATAAAATATTCATCTCCTAAAATTCCATTACATGAAATAAATTACTATTTTACCATATGTTTTCCCAACTCATTAATTTTCAATGATAATTTTGAAAACAAGGATCCTGGTCCCAATTACCATAAAGGGAATTCGACTAACCATGGAAACACGCTAAGGAGGTCTTTATTTAATTTTAAAATCATTGATAATTATTTTATATTTACCACCTTCATTTCTTATATATGGTGCATTAAATTAAACATTTAATTTAAATATATTTAATATATTTCATTTCATGGTATTTTAATTTCCATTACACGATATCCCTATTCTGTAATTTGTTCATAATTTATTAATGTTATAAATATTTTTGATAACTAAAATTACATTAATTTGATAAAATTATTATTATCAATATTATTTCCTTGTTGATTGGTTTTTTCCTCTATATGAATTTATTTCAGGGAAATTTGTCTTAATATTTCCTGAAAATGTCCTTTTAATAGTAATAATTTACCTTGATAATGTTTACTTCTCAAAAAGTATATTAAAGGTGATATTAATTCATATCTTACTTAATGAATTATTACCCTCTTAATAAATATTTTTTATTCCCACCAATGTTATCTATTATATTTTTAAACCTTTTTAGTTGTTATCTCATATGATTTTAAAATTTTATTTTTCATTTTTAAGAAAACAAAATTCCCAATAATTTGACAATGTGAGTATTCAAGAAAGGATTACTAAATTTTTAAAAATATTGCACATCCCTTAAATATCAAGTGTTTTATCTACCACTCTTAATTTCATTTTGATAACTTATATTTATTTTTTAAAGGAACAATTATTAAAGATTCTTATAAAAAATATTTTTTAATTTTTTCTAAAAAACATTATGAAAACATTAGGTATATTTTAAGCACCTATTATTGAAGGTTATTTTAAAACATATATGTTTTAAAAAAAACATTTCTAATTTTAGAAACCATTCTGTGTCATTCAGTGATTAAGTATTAAGATTTCATTCCAAATATCAATTTTTTAAATTATTGTTTATCAATTTATAAAAAATATCATTCTATAATTAACTATCGAAATCATCCCAAAATATATACTTTTATGGAACTGTTAAATATTTTCTCAAAAAATTAATTAATAGTTTAGTTTATATTTTAATATTTTCCTCTAATAGCCATATTTAGTTTGATATGATTTTTCATGGACCACCTATTGAATTATCTTATAAAATTATCTTTTGTAAATTGTTTGTTTTTGGGTATCAACTATTTATATTAATGAGAAAAATTTTGGTGATACCCACAAAGAATATTTTGAAAGGAAATTTTTTATTGACAACTTAATTATTATATAATTAATTATTAATTTCATGTGGCACAGTCATGTTTTAATGATCTATGTGTGGGGCCCTATATCATCATAATATTTATTGGTAAATGTTTTCTATCTAAGGATAAAATTATTTTTCCATTGGTATAATTGTATTTTATCTTTTCCCCATGTAGTTTATAAAAGATATAGTGGTACTTGAAAGCTACGGGATCACAAGACAAAAAATAAACAAATTTGGAATGGATTTTTTAATAAGAGAGTAATCGTGATCTACTTATGTACCTAGATAAGTCGAGATTGAGTACTGAGATAATATAGTCAATTATCATGCAATATTATTCATGTTTTAAAAATATTAATATATAAATAAATAATTATTAATATATATTTTTTAGAATTATTTTATAATAATTTTATAATATATAAATGTGTGTGTCTGTGTGTGTGTGTTTGTGTGTCACATTAACAAATCACCTAAACCAAACTATAATGGACCCCCTATCACTTAATATTCATCCATCCTACCCAGGAGCAGTTATAGTTCCTCATCGACTCCCCCTCCCATGACCTAACCAGCATCACTACATCACATTATTCTTTTGAATTAGCTATTATATCATATAGTCAATTATATAGTGAGTGGTGACATCTCTCCCTTGTCATAAAATTTCCAATAAACCCCCTCTTCCAATGGCTCACAACCTCACCCCCTTCCCCTTGAATTTATTCAGATCACATCATTTATTTCAGTCATCTTCACATTTCCCATTTTCACCATTAACATCCATATCCCTCTCCTTGATTGATCCCACTTCCCCATCCTTTGATTAGATGATGATTTTGTTCCCTCATTTGACCACTCATATTCCCCTCATCCTCCTTTGTCTCAATAATACCCCCTCTATATGTCAATCTCTTACCTCCTTTTTCCATCACTATGACTTACATCGAATAGTATAAGTCCATCAATGTTACCTCCCCTTTCCATTATCAGATCTCCACTTATAACCACCACCTTAACCAACAAACATTTTCTACTAGATATATATTGTTATAGTCAACCATCATCAAACCCCACACCCATTAATTATTCCCCAAACTCCACTACTGCTTATTTATGTGTTACATGTCTTCTTATCAAATCATTTGACTCCATCACTTGGTAAATAATACAATTATATATTGTTTCATTTCCATATTTTCTTTATTTTCTGATTTTATCTTTTATTTTCTTATTTGGATAAAAATTATGAATTCTTTTCTAAATTTTATTAAAAATAAGATAATTTAATGAACAATTATTTTTTTGTGTTCCTTAATACTAAATATTTCAATAATTTTATTTATGTTTAAAATTAATGTCATTGAAACCATATTCAATCATGAAATTGAAAAAAATATATTTATTTCATAGAACACAAAATACTCTAGTCGATTTTGATTTTAAAAAATATGAATTTTTTGTTTAGTATAGTTTTGTTTCTAAACAATATTTTTAATATTTTGATAAAATGATAAAAATTTGATCTTAAAATGAATAATTTATATAACAATGAAACATTGTATTCTTAGAAAGATATGTTTTTAAATGGGTTTTCACAAATATTTTTAATTAAAATAAATTTATAGTTAATTTATGAGATTAAAAACGATTATCTAAAATTCCATTAAATAAAAAACAATCCATTAATTTTTCACATGAAATATAAATATTCCAAGAACATCCCATAACTTCACCACACCATTGGAGATTATTTTCATATTATTTAAATTTTGATATAATCTTATTAATGTAAATTATTTTCATTAATTTTCATTTCAAAACGTTGTAATTATTTATTGTTTATTAATATTTTAATCTTTCTTTCAAATTTTTTTGTTTATATTGAATGATAGAAAAAATTGATGTTTTTTAAAATATTTGGATTGGGACAATTATCAAGTGATGATATGTTATTAATAAAACTTTTGGTTGAGTTTATTTTATTTTATTTGGATATTTTTTCGATCTATAAGTAATTAATATTCCATTATTTTTGGTGACAACATAAATTGATGATATATTCACTTGTGTATCCATGATGTAATGTATCTTTTCTGTAAAACTAATTAAAAATACAATACAATGTAAATTTTAGTGAACCGTATTTTATTTTTATGTTAAATTTTTATGATCAATTCATAAAATATATACTTTTTTAATAACACATTTCATGTAAACATTTTTCATTTTGGAAGAACTAGACAGAAGAGATGAAAATTTGAAATCAATATGGGAACCTTATAAAATGTATTTAAAATTTAAATGTTTTTATATTTTTATGTGGTTTTCAAAATCATTTTTGAATTTTCATTCAATAAATGTCATTATTAAAATTCAATATAGAATTTTATGGTTAAATAACCTTATGATATATCTCATATATCCTTATTCAAAATAACACATTCACTTCCATATCACTTCATAACACATATTTATATGAAAAGGTATCCACATTTTCCTTTCCCATCATCCATATTTTCTCAAATCAAATCTAGTTAAAACTAAATAACTCAATATTTAATATCACTATTTTATTCTCCAATAATAATTCTAATTCACTAATTAATGCTTTTGGTATCCAGACTCGTTCTTAACTATATTCCACCACCTGTGACATCATTACTCTGATTTATATAGTAATTTTCATTTAATTTTTTTGTGTGACTTGAGATACAAGGAATATAAATGTATTATATATATTACTTTTATGTTTAATCAAAAAATTAATAGATATTGGATGTTAACCATCTAATTTTATTCATTTTGAATCCAAAAAAGCATTTATAATTAGATGTTTTTTAAATAATTTTTATCAATATTATTCATAATAAAAAATGGACTTTTTAATAATTATTTTTAATTTATTTTTTCAATAATTATAATAAATTGATATTTTTTGTTTTAGAATCTAATGTATTTTAATTATTCTTATTTTTTAATAAATCGGTTATGATGGATGATGCAAATGGGATTTGTGTGAAACTGTAATTTGTAAAATAAATCAATCCTAATCTTGAAGACATTTCCATTCCCATAATGAATCAGCATGTTTATGTGTTGAAATGTTTATAGAGTAGGATATTATACATTGGATGATTGTGTTTTGTTGTAGTGTATATTAATTAATATGAAAAGTAAAAAAATTATGGGATTTTTGAAAATAAATTTATTATATTTAGGTTTGATTGGGTTTTTTAATTTTTTTTAAAATAAAGTATGATACTAATAGAAATATTTATATTTATTAAACTAATATATATATATATATATATATATATTAGTAATGTGTATGTTAAATCTCATGATTGAATTTGAATTTATATAATAATCAAGATGCATACATTAATCGATCCTAATCAATCAAGATCGTGTATCTTGTTTCAGAATTCAAGATGAGCTCAAGCATTCAAAATCAGTCATGATTAATTTATCGAGTATTAGAAATTTTACTTGATCTTTAGATTTAGTAATATAATAAATTGAGTTAACTCGACTAATTTACAACCCTAATCACAAGGTATTCGATGAGTATAATTGGGCCTTAACTGTTCTCACAAGGTTGTCCATGTGTATAATTGATGTTTAGGTATTCCCAATGTTTTTTGAGAGTATAATTGTAATTTTACTGTGTTAAAATTGTTTTAAATGGGTATAATTTTAATTTATCAATAATCACAAATATTTTCTTCAATATATTTATTTTATAGCTATAATCTAATGTTTTTTATAGAAATGATATAACATTTATTTAATCATATTTTCATGTACTAATGTACTTATGAAAAATATCTATGTGGAATTTATATCATTATTCTCCATGATTAATGTTTACAACTCTTCAATCTTAATTTATAGTGTAATTTTATTCTTTTTAGTTTACATTTCTTTTAAAAAAACTTATTTAAAACAAATATTTCTCTATATTCTATTAATAATATATTTCCCACTTCTCAAGTGTTATCATATGCATATGTTCTAGCCCTTATTCACATGATAATGAGTAATTCCTTTTCTAATAATTTAATTTCACCCCTTCATTTGCCTCATTTTCATTCAAAATTTTTCTATAAGAATATATTATAATGGATTTTTTATAAATAGATATATTTTTATAGATGTCTAATACATAAAAATAAAATATTATAATAACATAATATACATCCTTTTTAATGTCAGAAATAGAAGTGATATATTCCTATAAAACACTAAACTTTTTGTTCGTAGTATTGTATGTTTTTTTGTGGGATAGAACTTGAACCATATGAAAATTATGTAAAATAAAGATATTTTTATCAATAGTTTTTATAATTGGTATTAGATTATATTCGATAATTTAGGAGGAGTACTATATTCATTTTAGGGATTATTATATGAGAAATTTAGTGAATACCATAGGGATATTTCAATAGGATATGTCTTCTTTTAGGATAATAAACAAAAAAATTGTAAAGTAGGGATTGTTTAGTTTTCCAGGTCAATTAATCCACCTCTACATACAAGCATGTGGATACGATTGTGGAATAGATGCAACTGGTGGTAATAACCTAGAAAATTGATGGTTGAGTATCACCTCAATGTTAATTTAGGATAATGATTTCTTGGACACATATTAAATATCTTGGTAAACACACCTAAGGAAAATTCAATGGTTAATTACCATTCTTTATTTGAACCATTCTGTTATAATTTAAAATATGTAGGTTAAAAAAAATAAAGGAAATGACAATTGTTAATCTAGATTTAAACAACGAGATTAAAAAGTTATTGTATGTGTGAACTAATATTTGATATTTGGATAAAGGATAAGTGGAACTTTAAGAGTATATATTTCAATGATTTTAAACATTATATTATTCTAAAAAAACCATAATAATTTTGGGATAGTTATTTTTGGTACCCAACTAAGAAGTAAAAGAGTATCTAACCTAATACAATTTTGATTGATGTAGAAGTATTATAGGATGAAAGAAATGTTTTATTATAGAATAAATATTATTATTATTTTCATATTTATTTGATCATTTTCTATTATTTTATTAAAAAATAATTTGTTTTTAATATATGGATAAAATATGATTATGGAAAAGAAACAAAGAAATAAATTTTACTAAAAAATCATGATGTCCTTATAAGAACCCAGACCTTTTTTTCAGGTATGTTTTTCCTTTTCTAGAGTTTTTGAGAAAAGAGGAGTTTCTTGTAATTTTTGATGTACACGTTGTGTAATTTCAAAGTACATGTTGTGTACTTAGATGCCACGCGAGGTCGTGTGCTGGCCATGTCTGGGCCACACACACGGTTGTGCGGGTGATGTGGAGGAAACCTAAAGAGGAGTACGGAAAAGCCTAGTACACGTAGTGTAGTTTTTTTTTCATTAAACGGATTGGGATCATGTCTAATTGCCATAAACATCTTCTTCTAGGTCCCGTTCGACCGTGAAAAGCTGTACTATGCCAGAACTTCACCAATCCCCCGAACCTCCATCACTTCTCTGAATCGATCGTCATCGATTGCGTTGGAACCGATACGGTAATCTCTTCTTTCTTCTAGAGAATCATTTTCCAATTATTCCTCTTTTTCAAGTTATCATGGGTTGATATTTTTGTTCATTTAGTATATCTATGATGTTCTAAGGAGATTCAAGCCTCATGGTTCATGTATATCGATCTCCTAGAATCAAGGTATGTGGTTTGTGCCTTTACATTCGAATTCCTTGAGAATTATGTGCAAATTCCACCAACACCATTCAAAGAGGTAATGCGTGTTTACCATTTTAGCCCCAATGATTGCTTGATTTGATTGTATGCTAGAGTAGTGGATTTTTATTGGGTTTTGGGCTAATTGTTAGGCTTTGGAACTGTTTTCCATGCATTTCCTAGCTGTCTGGTCTATTGGGCCTAGTATAACTTTTTGACTATTGATTTTTCCTCATGCCTAGTATTGTAGGTTGGTGGGTCTATTGTTCTTTCATGCTGAGATGTTGTAGAATGATAGCCAAGTAGTTCTTGAGGATACATTGTCTATTAGAAATGCAAGACTTGCAGACTTTACACAGGGTAGTGAGAACATAGTATAGTAGACCATAGGGAGAACAGATGTAAGGGATTCTCCAGAGTGTCTTTATAATACGATGCGAGACCAAAAGGGAATTGATGTTGAGTGCTTCCTCAGAGAGTCTGTAGTTCCTCAACTATGGCCACAGAGAGAATGAGATGTTGAGTGCTTACCTAGAGCACCTTTATTATGATACTAGACTATAGGGGGTATTGACTGTGGGTTCTTCTCCAAAGAGTCTAATATTCAGCTAAACTAGAGGGGTGAGATTGCGTGTGCCTCCCAGAGGGTTTCTAGTAATTGTAGGTTGAACCATAGGGGATAGGCTATGAGAACTACATAGAGGGTTACCTATTTGTTCTACTTGCTTGAGTGGCTTCTTACTTTATTGTCAATTAAATGCTACAAACTATGGAATGTTTACTGTTGAGTACTTTCCTATTTACTACTTTTTGTACATTAACCTGCCATGTATTCAATGAATGTTAGGTACTGATCTTGTGGTGGATTCCTACTAGGATTTAGTCTCACACCATGTTTGGGCTACGTTTTTTTGGCCCAAACTAATTATACTGTTATAGGTATAGATAAGGTCCAACACCATTCTACTGCAGGTTCTTGATTGCATTGGAGCTGGAGAGCATGGGACCAATATGAGGCTTGTGATATTGAGGAGTTTTTTTATCTGTTTTGTTTTTGTACTTGGGTTTAGTACATTATTCAGCAGTGTGACTTGTTTGGCTGCTTTCCTAGACATGTATGTATCATGCATCATTTATATTTTTTTTCATGTTGTTTAGTTATCAGTCTTCCATTGTTTACTGTTGTTGTATGTTTAATGCTTCTGTGATTGTATAATTGTTTATCTTCCACTATTTACTCTGCCTATGAAGGCATAGCTTCCCCACTATCACACCCAAGGCCCTCAATGCCAGTCGGCAGCCTCTGAGGACATGTGACCAACCGGGTACGGGGTGCCTCTGGGTGGCTTCCAGAACTGGGATGTTACAATGTAGTATTAGAGGAATTATTTTCTCTTAACTTACTGTGTGGAACCTTTAGCCAGGGGTAAGATGGAATATGTACTTGGTAATAAGTTGTTCCCGCGAGTAGCTAACCCCTATACAGGGAAAATCCAATCTACCTCATTTAATTGCTGTTTTTATGGTTTTGTAATTATTAAAGTTTATTTGATTTCACCTTGAGTGATTCACATGTTATGTGCTGTTACCATTGATGTTATTGAGGTTCTATTTATATTGAAACCTGATGAGATGAGGTTATTCCATCTCTTGCATCATATAGTCACTTTCTAGAAATCACATGTCATGCATTCTTGGCATGTCATCTAGGATACATTAGTGATGGTATGTTTTTGGGATAGATTTTGTGTAGAATATGCATGATGTTGTGATAGATGCCTTGATAAAAACATCTTCTTTTGTTAGAGCTTTGATTGTGTAGGGTTTTACGTAGATGAATGCCAAATTTTGGTTCTTGAGGTGTTATGGGACCTCATGGACATGAATTTGCTGAATCATTCACTTGTTTACATTGTTTGTAACTTGTTAAAGATGCCAAACTTTTATTCGCAGGGAGTATGGGCCCTCATAGATCAGAATTTGGCACTTTTAGTGTTCATTTCAGTGTTTTCTGGGCTCTATAGTAGTTTCTGTGGCTTACTGTCTAGAAAAACATAGAATACACACAGTGTAGTTTTGACTACACACTATGTGTTCTTATGTTCTTGAAGAAATAGTTTTTCTTAAGTACATGCCCTATACATTATGTACATTCCATGTATTATCTAAGCATGTCACAGGACATATGGGATGTGACACAGGATAGGGAAAATCTCATGGGAACACGTCGTGTATTAGTTTTTCACGATGTGTAGTGTAATCCCAGGAGTTCGACTGTGTGGTTAACTACACGGTCGGTGGAGTTTATTCTTATAAACGCTGTGTACATCTTGAACACTTCATGTAGTCTGACCCAGTTACTCGGTCGTGTAACGAAAAATACAGTTCGGTGTTATCCTTTCATGTACGCGCCGTGTCTATCCGGAACACGCTGTGTGGTTCGAGCCGTGTGTCTGACTGTGTCACTAACAACACGGTACAAGTGAATCTTGTCCAGTACATGTCGTGTCTACCTGGAACACTCCGTGTAGTTTTGTCTTAATAGATCCCTGTGGCTTGACCATGTAGAATAACTCAGGCATGGAAAGAGGATTCAAGTACACGCCATGTATTTTGACAACACACTGTGTGTTTGTGATGTTACACAACCAGTTTAAATTGAAGTACATGCCCATGTGAACGACTTATGGAAACATGTTGTGTAGTAAAATTACACGCTGTGTTGTCATGTTTTATGAAAATTGAATGATTTATTTCTTCTATTCCTTTCATTTCCATTCTGCATTTAGTCATTGATAATTTTGAATGTAAGGTGTGAGTTTGACCTTGAAGAGTCATGGCACCGAGAAGTCCTCTGGATGTCTACCAATTGTAGGGAAATGATCAGATGCAAGATCTAGCTGATCAGGGGCTTCCTATAGATCCTCCTGTTGTTCCAGCCTTGTAACCAGAAGTGATACCTGTTATAGGCACCGATAAAAAGTTTAGGTAATTCTTTATGTGGATGATGCATAACTTTTTGGGAGGACCGCCTCCTCCCTCAACTATGGAAGAATTGACGCAGGTTTTCCAACAGCAGCATTCTCCCACCTTCTCAAGGGAAGGAGGACCTCAGGTTGTAGAGTCATGGATAGAATCCTTGATGATAGTCTTTGAAAATCTAGAGATGCCTCCAGAAAGTCTGGTCAATCTCGCTACCTACATGCTGTGAGACTCTACCAAGAGGTGGTGGGAAGTGATTTCACAGGCGGGTCATCAGCAGGTTAGGGTGTGGGAGGAGTTTCAATGGTTATTTTAAGGAAACTTCTATCTAGAGACCCTAAGGGCCAACTGAGCCTGGGAGTTAATGAACCTAGAGCAGGGTACACTTTCATTCATGGAGTATTCCTCTCACTTCAGCGAGCTTCAGTGTTTCACACCCCTCTAGGGCGGAGATGGGTTTTTCTTGGCAAAAAAAGTTTGAGGATGGTCTCAGACGGGAGATCCGCTCAGAGGTGAATATCTTTAGGTCTACTTCCATCACATCCATTGTATACCAGGAACTAATTGTGGAGTGCTATATGAGAGATTCTTGAGCTGAGATATAGGGTGATTCCTCTTCCAGAGTTAGTGCTTCAACAGCGGACAATAGGAAGCACCATAGAGAGTCTACACGCGGGGATCCGAGGTAGCGAGGCACATCTTCAGGTAGTCATGTGGTATGATACCAATGTGGAAGGGCTGAAAATATGAGGCCATAGTGCCAGAGAGACCCAGTGGAGTTCCAATCTTGCGGCAAGATGGGTCACCTTCAGCACTTCTATCAGGTTTTCTCTCCAGAAGCTGGTGATATGGGTTCATCCATGACTCCTCATTCAGAAGCAGCACCACCAGTTTCTCACCAGTCTAGAAATTGGAGTTCTTCCGGTCGGTCGGGCCGAGGTGGAGGTCAAGCCTGTGGTGGTTAGTCACCTGTCATTTAGTGACAACAGGGTGGATTATCTCAGTGTGCTCAGGCAGGGCCACAAGGCTCTGGTACAGGTCGGGCTTTTGCAGTGGAGCAGACCCAACAAGAGAAGGATCACAGACCCTCTATAGTTTGAGGTACGATCGTAGTATCATCAGTCTTATCTTATAAAATTTTCGATAGAGAGGTTTCCCATAGATTTATCTCTATAGACATTATGGTGAACCTTGGGTTCTACATATTTCTCTCTACCAATACATTGACTCTAGACACACCGTTGGGGACTAGGACAACTAGTGTACATCTGTGCAAGGAGTGCCCTCTAATGTTGGATGGGTATCACTTTCTATGGGATCTTTATTTCTTAGAGATGACAGGATATGATTCCATTCTCGAGATGGACTGGATAGTTCCCTTCCAGGTAGTCGTCGACTATTATGACCATAGGGTGAGTTTCATATCACCAAAGGGAAGATCTTTTCTTTATAAGGGAGATTGGGACGTCCATGCGAGCATAGCGGGTCTAGAGCATCATGGGTTTGGAGTAGTTACAAATCATATTTCTTATCATTATCTGGATGACCGGGGGACTTCATAGTTAGACTATCCTCCAGTGGAGGATCATTTTAGATTTGTCTTTCCAGAGGACTTTTCGATTTTTCCTCTGGGGCATGTGGTATACTTTTCTTTTGAGATCATTCCAGGACATACATCGGTGTCCATTCCTCCTTATAGTATGGCTACACCGGAGTAGGAGGAGCTCAAGAATTCGTAGGAGGAGTTGTAGGCAAAGGGTTTCATCTAACTCGGTACTTATCCTTGGGGTTTTCCTGTTCTTTTTGTGAAGAAGGCAGATGGTACCCTCAGGATTTGTGTGGATTATTGGATGTTGAACCAGTTGATAGTCAAGAACTGATATCCCTTACCCAGTATTGATGTTATCTTTTATCAGATTTGAGGAGCACGCGTGTTCCCAAAGATATACTTGTGATCCGGTTATCATTAGTTTCACGTTAGACCATCAAATATACCTTTTATAGCCTTGAGGAGCAGGTATGGTCTATATGAGTATATTGTTATGATTTTCAGTCTCATGAACACACCTGCAGTTTTCATGGAAATGATGAACATAGTGTTCCATCCATACATACACTCTTTCATGGTGGTGTCCGTGGACGATATATTTGTGTTCTCTCACACTCAACATGACCATGCCACCCATATTGAGTTCGTTTTGAGTACACTGAGGGAGCATCCATTATATGATATTCTCTGTAACAGGGACTTTTGGATGGAACAGATTCACTTTTTGGGCCACATTATCATAGAGACAGAAGTATCAGTGGACCCAGAGAAAGTGAGAGTAGTAGTTTTCTTGGATCATTCAAAGAACGTCTTTGAGGTGAGGAGTTTTCTGGGGCCAGGTGGATATAACATACACTTCATACATGACTTTTCACGCTTAGAAGCACCGCTGACGGGTCTGACTAATAAGGGTGTGGAGTTCTTATGGTGAGATTTGTGTGATTAAGCCTTTGAGGAGCTAAAAGGGAGGTTGACTTCAACATCGATACTAGTCTTTCCAGAGACAGGAAAGAGCTACACTGTCTACTATGACACTTCAGTTATCGGTCTAGGAGATGTGCTTATGAAGGGAGATGGACTCATTGCGTATGGGTCTTAGCTGTTGAGGCCACATGAGAGGAACTAGTCAATGAATTATCTGGAGTTGGAAACTGTTGTTCATGCCCTACGCTGTTGGAGTTATTATCTTTTGGGAGAAAATTTTTATGTTTTCACCAACCACAAAAGTTTCAAGTACATTTTCACTCAGCGTGATTTGAATTTGAGACAGCAGAGGTGGGCTGAGTACCTACAGTCCTTTGACTTTGAGCTTGACTATATGTTTGGGAAAGGCAACCCATTAGCTGACACATTGAGAAGGGGAACTATGATACAAGTAGTTCAAGAGGAAAATTGTGAGTGGAAGCTTATGGATCTGTTCTATGATATGCATTTGGAGGTTCACAATAGTCTGGGAGAGGCATTGCTATCTTCTTTAGCAGTTGCCTTTGCACATCTTGATCGAGCTCGAATGAGGCAGTTATTAGATTCTGAAGGGCAAGTCTTATGGGAAAGAATTTCAGGAGAGGACCCTATTCCTAGGTTGACCATTGGCAAGGATGAGATCTTGTGGTTTTAGGGATGTGTATTGGTTCCAAAAAACATATGCGAAGAACAGATACTAAACATTCATTCCTTGGTTTGGGTAGTTTATCCTGGCATCACAAAGACGTATTAGGATTTACACTGTCAGTATTGGTGGCCAGGTATGTAGAGGGACGTTGCTGGTTTTGTCATGAGGTGTTACACTTGTCAGCAGGTGAAGGCAGAACATCAGTGACTAGCAGGGCTTATGCAGCATTTACCAATTGCTGAGTGGAAGTGGAATGACGTCGCTATTGATTTCATGACCAAGTTTCCGAGGTCTCCTTGATGTAATGACGCAGTATGGGTTTTCATTGATAGGCTCATGAAGGTTTCTCAATTCTTTCCAATCAAGGAAACCTTCATTGTTGATGATATGGGAAGGTTGTATATCTGAGATACTGTACGTCTGCATGGAGTTCCACACTACATTGTTTCAGACATGGATGCACGTTTTACTTCTCAGTTCTGGAAGGGGTTTCAGAAGGCTTTGGGTACACAGGTACTTTTGAGTATAGCAGACCATCCCCAGACTGATTTCCAGTCCAAACGTATAATTTAGGTGCTTGAGGATATGCTCCGAGCATGCATTATGGACTTTAGAGGTTATTTGGAGAAGCATATACCTCTTTTAGAGTTCAGATACAATAACAGTTGTACGACGACTATTCAGATGGAACCTTACGAGGCTCTGTACGGTAGACCATGCTGATCACCTTTATGCTGGCTGGAGATAGGAGAGGCAGCTTTGTTGGGACATCGTCTTGTTCAGGAGACCTCAGAGAAAATAGAGTTGATTCAAAAGATAATGGCTATGAAACAGTCTCAACAGAAGTCTAATGCTGATAGGAAGAGATGCCCTATACAGTTCGAGGTTGGGGATCAGGTTTTCCTTCATGTTGCACCGAGGTTGAGACATAAGAGTATTTGGAGATAGTGTAAGCTTTCACCATGGTACGTCGGTATGTTTGAGGTGTTTGAGAGAGTTGGGCTGGTTTCCTATTGGTTTCAGTTGCCTCAGAGGTACCGGGATATGCACGACGTCTTCCATGATTCTCAGCTCCGACATTACTTGTCAGACCCGTCTCATGTCCTTCATCCTGAGGAGGTTGAGCTCGAAGTGGAAGTATCATTTCTAGAGCATCCTATCTGGATTGTTGATCGTAGTACGAAGGTTCTCTATGGCAAGTCTGTTCCTCTGGTATGGGTGTTATGGCATCATAGGCGAGTACACGACCAAACATGGGAATGGGAGGCCGATGTATGATCACAGTGGATATAGATGTTTGGGTTTTCTTCTTCTATGTCTCACTAGGGAAATATGGTGATGAATTTATTTAAGGGGGGAGTTTGTAAGAACCATGACCTTCTTTTCAGGTATGTTTTTCATTTTCTGGCGTTTTTGAGAAAATAGGAGTTTCTTGAAATTTTTGAAGTACACGCTGGGTACTTCTTAAGTACACACCGTGTACTTCGATGCCACGCGAGGTCATGTGCTAGCCATGTTCGGGCCACACACACAGTCATGTGGGGTGTTGTGGAGGCCACTTCAATTAGAGTGTGGAAAATCCTAGTACACGTTGTGTAATCCAAATGTACACGCCACGTACTTTCTTTTTTTTCATTAAACATATCGGGCTTGTGTCTGATCACCATAAATGTCTTCTTCTAGGTCTCGTTCGACTGAGAGAAGCCGTACGACGCCAAATCAACTCCAAGCCCCTGAACCTCCGTCTATTATACAAATCAATCTTCGTTGATTGAGTTGGAACTGCAGCGGTAAGCTCTTCTTTATTCTAGATTTTTTTTCAATTCTTCCTCTTTTTAAAGTTATAATGGGTTGAATGTTTTGATAATTTCATAGGTCTACGACGTTCTAAGGTAATTCAAGCCTCTTGGTTAAAGTATATCGATCTCCAAGCATGAAGGTAGGTGGTTTGTGCCTTTCTGTTCAATGTCCTTGAGTATTATGTGAAAATTCCACCAATACCCTTGAATGGGGTATTGCATGTTACTATTTTTTATTGTGTTTTGATTTCATGATTTAGAAGTGTTTTCCATGCCTGTTCTTGCCCGTCTGTACCGTTGGGCATAGTTTACCTTTTTTACTACTGTTGTTTTCCCATGCCTAGTATTGTTGGATGGTGTGTCTGTTGTTCTTCCATGATGAGATGTTGTAGAATGCTTGCCAAGTAGTTCTTGATGTTACTTTGGTCGTTACGCGATGCGATACTTGTTGACTTTACACAAGGCTATGAGAAAGTAGTGTAGTAGACCATAGGGATAATGGACGTAAGGGCTTCTACATAGTGTCTTTATAATACGATTCATGACCAAAAGGGGAATTCACATTGAGTGGTTCCTCAGAGTGTCTGTAGTTCCTCAACACGGGACACAGGGAGAATGAGACTTTGAGTGCTTCCCAGAGCACCTTTAATATGATACCAGACTATAGGGGGAATTAGCGGTGAGTGATTCACCAAAGAGTTTATTCTTTTGCTAAAACAGAGGGGTGAGAATGTGTGTTCCTCCCAGAGGGTTGCTAGTACTTTTAGGTTGAACCATAGGGGTTAGGTTGTGAGAACTAACTAGAGGGTTACATGTTTGTTCTACTTGATTGAGTGTCTGCTTATTTGTTTGTAAATTAAATGCTTGAAACTGTGGATTGTTTACTATTGAGTACTTTCCTGTTTACTACTTTCTTCACTTTAACCTTCCATGTATTCACTGACTGTTATTCACAAATCTCGTGGTGATTGCCTACTATTATATTGTCTCACACCCTATTTGGGGAATTCTTCTAGGCCAAAACAGATTATATTGTTGCAGGGATAGATAAGTGAAAAAACCCTTCTACTTCAGGTTCTTGATTGCATTGTAGTTAGAGAGTGTGGAACCATGCCGAGTCTTGCGGGGTTGAGGAGTTGTTATCTCTTTTCAATTTGTACTTGGGTTTATTACTATATTTAGCATTGTGACTTGTTTGGATGCTTTCCTGGACATATATGTATCATTCATCATTTATATATTTTTCTCCAATTTTCTAGTTATCAATATTCCACTGTTTACTATTGTTGGATGTTTACTGCTTCCACGATTGTATAATTGTTTATCTTCTATTGTGTTACTCTGCCTAAAAGGGCATAGTTTCCCAACTATCACACCCAAGGCCCTCACTACTAGTCAACAACCTATGATGTTTGGGGAAATGTGCATGAGGACATGTGACCTACCTGGTACGGGGTGCCTCTGGGTGGCTTCTGGAACCGGGATGTTACAATCCCAATACATAATAATAGTTCATACATAAACATATTATAATAATATTATATTCTTGTTATGATAGAAAAACTTTAATTTCATAGTCTTAACTAAGGCAGTAAAGTAGATTTTAAAATACAAACTAAAACCTGATACTCTAAGAAATTTTAATTTGTTAGTGATATTTATCAATTATATTCTGGTATATTCTCAAATTTAGTACAATTATGTGAAAAATATCAAGATTTTTTTGATAGTTTTTCATTAATTGTTTGGAAACATATATTAAATGATATCTCCAACATGGAAATTTTGTTATATTTCAATGTTATAATTTTTTGATACAAATTTCAGGAAAAAAAAAGATATAGTGGTTGATAAATATTAGGTTCAATATTTCCTTGATGCTGATATATTAATCAGTTGATTGAATTTGAATAAAAATATGCATGAATATATGAGAAACCATGATATTAATAATTTAATCAACAAATTTCATGTGATGCTACTAAAATTTTGGTATTACAATGGTCTATGATTTGATGACAATGTGGTTGGCACTATTATATAATTGATTAATTTTTTTTGATGAAATATAATTATCATGAAATGGTCTATGTGTGGAATTTAGATTTAAAATTATAATATATATTATAAATGATTTATATTTCATGAATACCCTAAATTACATTATCAATGAGTAAATGTTAAAATTTTATGGGTATAATATATTTAAGGGGGTAGAATGTAACAATATGATAACACAGTATTACAACTTTTCTCTTTGTTACACACTTGAACCTGATTTATTACATAAAATATTTAATTTTTACAACATTTAAGACAAGTATTTCTAGTGTATTTGGGTCTTAGGAACATTACATAACAACTTCAAACATGAAATACACATCTTTATTGAAAACATATTTTACATTACCACACACATTCCTTTGTTCCTTGCATCACCTGGGATGACTTTGGGACATGAAAAAGAAAAGGGTGACCTATAAAGCCAGATAAGGTAGTAAACAAGTCATAACATGAAGAATACAATACATGTAAGTAAATAAGAATTTCAATGGGAAAACAAAAAACATGAAAATAAAGGCATGATATAGCTTGATTACCATAACATTGAATTGTGGCATCAACATTTAACATGATATTAGCATGAGACAGGGATCATGGAACATTGAGCATGAGTAAACCCTCATTTCACATTAATTAAATTGACTGAAACAACATTTCACTTTATGTATCATGACACTATTCCTTACCCAATTCATTAGAGAGCTTTCATGGCGCACCATTCTTAATCAATTCATTATATGCATTAGTGTGCCACATGGATCAAATAACATGGATTCATTAAATATCATAATATATTACATGATAATGGAATTTTTAATTCATACATGAAACAATATAATCAATTAATAAATTTTCATAAAGGTGAATACCCTTGATAGATAAATGGGAGTTGTATTCTCTACAAAAATGACTTTGGTTTGGAATATTACGATACAATTTTGACCGCATAAAAGTGTGACATAAGAATTCATAAAAAATGGTTGATGAAAGAGAAAGAGGTTTATAGTTATATATACATGAAATTGATAGTAAGGGGGTCATATATATACTTGTACCAATATATGTAATATAATTTAGATTCATGATACAATAGAAGTTTTGAATGTAAATGAGAAGAGGGAAATTCCTTACCAAATTCTTGTATAGTAGAGGGTGTACATTGGAGGAATTAATGAGAGATAAAGAGATCTATCATCATTCGAATAGAAGGAGGGAAGTATTGGTGAGGTTAGAAATCATACCCCAATAATTTTAATTGAACAATATGGTATAACAACCTAATGAATTTTGGAAAAAAGTGAGAAAGGAAGAAATCCCTTACATGGAAGGGGGTTCCCAAAGGCTTGGGAGAGGCTTGAGAGATGCATAATGGGAGCCTGAGACACCTTGGGAGGATGTTAGAGAGATGCAGTTAGGGTTTGGTCGATCTCCAAAGGCTTTGTGTTAAGAGAAAGTGGGATATTGGGTGGGTTTATATAGGAAAAGAGAGGGAATTCATTATTATTTAGGTTTTGGACACTACAGATTAAACTAATCAAAAACACAATCTATACCATGGTTCTTGCCCATGGTTTTTTCCAAAGGGTAGTGGAAAATATTATTCTATATGGAGAATGGCAAAACAAATTAAAATATTAGTCTTACTTATTTGGAGGTGAGTCACGTTCTTAAGGAAATCATTTAAAAATGTTAAATTGTTTTACAAGTCTCGGTAGGTTCTCAAAATCTTGGTAAAATAAAACAAATAAAACCTTACATCACATTATATTAATAGTAAAAAATATATTATCTGAACAACCCATTTATATTATTTTATCACATCACTATTAGGTCATTATAATGTCATGAAACATATAATATAATTAAACAGTATTTAATTTCTACCAAAAAATTGGACTGTCTCAAAAAATTTTGAAAAAATAATTGTTCGATAATTTTGACATCATGATTCCAAATATAATATTCATTTCATCTAAATAATTTTATAAATATGAGAATTTTTACTTTTAAAATAAAGACTGACATTTATCAAAAATTCATTATTTATGACAAAAACAACATTCATACCATTATAAAAAATTTAATTTTTTTTTTTAAAATTATAAAATCATTTATATTTAAAAGTAATTTATTAATAACTTTTTATTAAAATATTTTTTAATTATAAAATCCATTAATTAATAAAAAAATATTTCTTAATTGAATATTAACTAAGAATACCATTTGTGTTTTAAAAAACATTTATTGAGTAATAATGATAAACAAGATGTATACTAATTCTTCTATAAAAAATAATGCACATAATATTAGGACTAGGTTATTGTCAAATAAACACTTATAATATTGCATATGATCTAAGGGTAAGGTGTCTGATGGTGACAGACTCTTGGGGTGGCTCAGATAACATCACTCGGTTGGTAATCTCTATTAAATTCTATTTCACTTGTATGCAGTTCCATTCAAGCATAAATTGTTGAAGCTCAGATTTGGTGTGGTCAAGATCGAAGCCTAGTGACACCACCTTCAATCTCATATCCATCAAATGATCTTCATACAGACAAATTCTACTAGATGAGGCCATCGATTTCTTGTCTAACTATATTGGATTTCTTAAGGCCCTATATTTATACTAATCATTTTATCACTATTCAATAACTGTATTAGAAACTGTCAAAATTCATAATAATATTTTGAAATCCAATATCATAAAACAAAAGAATTTCATATTTTATATAAAAATTTTATATAATAATACATTTAATTATATTAAGAGTAAATCTCATTGGTAAAAGTTTTGGTCGTTACAATATTCCCCCCTTAAGAAATTTCTACCTCAATTTTTTCCCACACTAAAACATATGCGGGTAAATCTGCTTCATCACATCCTCTAATTCCCATGTCTACTCTCCAAACATGTGGTTTCACCACAACTCCTTGACAAGGGGCATTGTATTATTTCATATAACTTTTTTTCCAATGATCTAAAATCATTACAGGATTCTCTTCATAAGAGAGGTTATTCTCCAATGGTTTCACCAATGGATTGAGTACATGTGATGTGTCACATATGTACTTACTCAACAATGATAACTGGAATGCATCATGTACTTGAGATAGGTTCAGTGGGAGTGATAGTCGATAGGTCACTACTCCAATGCGGTCAAGGATCTAAAAAGGGTCAATGTACCTCGGACTAAGCATTCCATTTTTCTAAAATATCTTATATATATTCCACAATGATATACAGAGGAAGACCATTTCTCCAATATCATTTTCTTGGTCTCATCAAAGATTATCATCATATCATTTTTTTACTCTGAGAAACATTAATGTGATAATGGATAGTCCTAACCTCCTCCAACATTTCTTCAACCTTTTTTGTACAGGGAATTATTTGATCCACAACTTCATCCCAACTTCTCGGTGTTCTGCACCTCTTCCCATAAAGTGTTTCAAAAGGATCTATTTGGATGCTTGAGTGGAAAATTTTATTTTTAGGGAACTCAACCAGAGGAATATGTGGATCCTATCTTCCATTGATGTCCATTGAGTATTCTATAAATATATCCTTATGTGTATGGATATTCCTTTCACATTGGCAATCAGTTTGAGGATGATAAGTCATACTGAATTTCAACTCGGTATTCAGAGCTTTTTGAAGACTCGTCCAAAATGTAGAAGTGAATCTAGAATGTAGATCATATTCAATCAATAGTGGTACTCAATGCTTCCTTTCCACTTCTCTAGTATATATCTATGCCAGTTGATCTAATGAAAAATCCTCTCAAATTGCAATGAAGTGTGCAATCTTCGTATGATGATCCACAAAAATTCCAAATATCATTGTTTCCTTTTGATTTCATCAGAAGTCCAGTGACAATGTCCATGGTGATATTTTCCAATTTCTATGATGGTATGGGTAATAGATGAATTATCACATTAGTATTCAACTAGTCATTCTTATCTTACTGAAATATCAGGAACATTTATCATTACTCAGCTATCTCCTTCATCATGTTATCCCACGAAAATGATCTTGGAGATCTCGATACGTATTTTTGTTTCCAAGGTGAATGGAAAAATTAAAACTATATGTATCATCCAAAAGATCATACATTAACTCAAGGTTTTATAGAACATATAGTCTTGTCCCAAATCTCATAATTCCTTCTTAATTAACATTGAACTCTGAGGATTTCCATTTTTTGATAGTTTCCAGTTTCTTCAGGATTCCCATATCATCCTCTTGTGTATTGTTTAACCATTCGAAATGTTATTATTGAGCAATAATTTGTGAAAGTATTGATGGTGTTCCCTCATTTATGATCTCAATGTTCATATTCACAAAATCAATGAAGATTAGATACTTTTAAATTCTGATCAATGATAGAATTGATGGGCCCTTTCTACTTAGATCATCTTTCACCAAGTTAGCATTCCCAGGGTTTTAATAGATTGAGCTGTCATTGTATTTGATCATCTCTAAACATCATCATTAAGGCATATTAAACTCTTTCAGTGTGAATATAATCTTTAGGATTTTGTGATCTGTGTATATTTTTCACTTCTCCCCAAGGAGGTAATGTCACAAAAATTTTAAAGTCAATAACACTGTAGAAAACTCTAGATCATGTGTTGGATATTTTTCCTCACGAACAATCAACTTCCTTGAAGAATTTGCAATGACTTTGTCATTTTGCATCAACACACAACCCAGAACCTTCTTCAATGAATCACAAAATATACCAAATTTTCTCCACTTCTGGGTAATGTGAGCACGAGCATAGTGATAAGCCTCTTTTTCATCTCCTTAAAAATATCTCTACATTCAAAACTCCAAGCAAACATTACTCCATTCTGAGTTATCTTGGTCAGAGGATTTTACAATCATAATAAATTTCCCAAAAATCGGTGATAATATCCAGCTAACCCATGGAAGCTACAAATATCTGTTACCGATGTTGTCCTCATCCATCCATCAAGTGGATCTATCTTGTAGGGGTCCACAGATATCACATTGCTTGTGAGGATATGACAAAATAATGATACATCCTTTAACCATATCTCACAATTGTTGTACTTTGCAAAGAGCTTATCCTTTTGTGAGGCCTCTAGTACAATGTTTAGATTCTCCTCATGCTTCTCCTGGGTTTTGGAGTATATTATGATATTGTCTATAAATACCACCATAAATTTGTCAAGGTAATCTCTAAAGAATCAATTTATCAATTCAATGAATATTTTTAGAGAATTAGTGAGACTTAAAGGCATTACGATGAATTCATAGTACCCATATCGTGTATGAAAATCACTCTTCATGATATCCTCGTTCTTTAAACTTACTTTATAATATCCAAACCATAGATCCAATATGGGGAACTGTTGTGCTCCACATAGCTGATGGAAGAAGTCATCAATTCGTGGAAGTGGAAACTTGTTCTTTATCATTATTTTTTGAGCTCATGATAATCAATTTAAAGGAGCATTGACCCATCCTTCTTCTTGACGAAGAAGACATGTGAACCCCATGGTGAAGCACATAGGATTATAAACCCTTTATCAATATTTTCCTGTAGTTATTTCTTCATCTCGTCATACTCCAAAATGTATATTCTATATGGAGTCTTAGATTTTGGCAATGACCCACGTAACAACCCAAACATTTATTAATGAAAATTTCACTTGATCCAATTAAATGTCTTATTATGTAAAATGGATATATAAAATGTGAACTTCCTTGATTTTATATCATTGGATTTTAAAATACCATTATGAATTTTTACAATTTCTAATATATTCATTGAACAATGATTGCATGATTAGTATAAATATAGGATTTTAAAAAATCAAATTTACTCAAACAAATTATGAGATGGACTCATCTAGTTGAATTTCTCTATATGAAGCCCATTTTTTTGGGCTCGGTAAGGAGGAGGAATTACTAGGCTTCATTCTTGACAAACCCAAGCCGAGATTCAACACCTTAAGCTTGAACAGAACCTATTTTGGGAGAAGTGGAAGTTGATAGACATTACCACCTGAGCGATGTTATCTAATCCACTCGAAGAGTCTATCACCAATTCACACATTACCCTTATTTCATATGAAGGTGTTATAAGAGGTTATATGAAAATACCTTAGCTGTATGATTATTTTCGTATATAATAATGAATATTCATTAATTTTATTATTGTTACATGGTAAATAGTTAGTAAAGACCAAATAGTATTTTGTATCGCTATTATTCAATTAAGAAATAAATTTTGTTGAATTAATGGAATTATGAATTAAATAATGTTTCAATAAAATATTATTACTAAATGAATTTTTATTAAATATAAATTATGGTATAATTTTTATTAATTCAATTGTAATTTTTATCATGTTTTAAAAGCCTTTTTTATCAAAACCCGTGAATTATATATAAGTAATTGTTTTTATATAAAAAGTAAAATTTCACATTTTGAAAAAACTATTTAGATAAAATGAATATTTTTACTAATCCGGATGTCAAAATTATCCAACAGTGAATTTTTCCTAATTTTCTAAAACAGTCTAATTTTTTGGTAAAATTTAAATAATGATAATTATATAATGTGTTTTATGACATAATAATGACCCAATAGTGATATAATGAAATACTATAAATTTTATGTTCAGACAATATATATTTTAACATTAATATAATGTGATTTTTGGTTTGTTTGATTTATTTTACAACGCCTTAGTGGACCCTTCAAGACATATAAAACATTATAACTTTTTAAATTAAATTCTTTGAAAGTGTGACTCACCTCCACATAAGAAAGCCAAATATTTTAAGATTTTTTTCCATTGGAGTTATATAATAATATTTTCCACTCCAATTTGTGAAAATAATGGTAAAACACAATGGGATGGATTGTGTTTTGGATTAGTTTAATTTCTAGGTCCCAAAACCAAAATAATAAAGAATTACCTCCATTTTCCTATATAAATCCACCCAATATCCCACTTAATATTCACTAAAAGCCTTCAGAGATCAAGAAACCTATTCACTACTCTCACTATAATCCTCCCAAGGTGCACCATTCTACCAATAAGCCTCTATAAATCCTCTCCCAAGCTTTTGGGATCCCAATTCCACGTAAGCGATTTCTTCCATTCTCATTTATTTTCAAATTTATTTATGATGATATACCTTTGTATTTTTAATTAAAAATGTTTGGGTATGATTTCTCACCACCCCATAATTTTCACTAAATGTTTTAATGATTATATATCTCTTTATTTCTCATCAATTCCCCCCATGTACACTAGTTACCATGCTGAAATTCTATTAGGAATTTCTCTTTTTCATTTACATTGAAGAAATTATTTTGTATTATGAATATAAATACAATTACATATATTGGTACATGTATCTATATGACCCCATTTTTGTAACATTCATGTACATATTATTAAATATCCCATTATCTCCCATCAACTATTTTTTTTAATTCTTATGTCACAATGTTATGCAGCAGAAATTGCACCTTGATTTTCCAATCCAAAATCATTATATTTTGAATACCTTGCCCATTTTTCTATCAAGGGTACTATAAATTATGAACACATACATATAGATTATATAGTTTCATGTATACATTTCACATTCATTTATCATGGAATAAATGGTGATGTTATTGAATCCATGTTATGTAATCCATGTCGCACATTTATCCTTGAAATGAAATGATTAAGAAGGGTGCGTCTAGTTAGTGCTCCAATGCATTGGGTAAAGATTAGTATCATGATATGTCAAGTGAAATTAGGGTTTAATCATGATAATTATAGTAAAATAAGGGTTTACTCATTCCCTAATTTCAATGGTCCTTGGATTATGCTAATATCATGTTAAATGATGTTTCCACATTTCCATGTTATGATAATCATTCTATATCATCCCTTTATGTTCATGTTTCTCTTATTCCCCATATATTTTCTATTGAATAACATGAATTGAATTATTCCTATAATTCATTGTTTACTCCCTTATTAGGCTTTATATCTCACCCCTTTTTATGCATGTTCTAATGTTATCCCATGCAATGCTAAGAATGAGGAAATGTAGTGGTCATGTAAGAGATGTTTTCAATAAAGAAGTTGTGTTTCAGGTATTAAGTTGTTATTTAACGTTCCTAATCCCCAAACACAATAGGACTATCGATCATCTATGTTTTATCAATTGGGTATTTTATATAGTAAATCATGTTTACGTGTGTAAAAAAATTAGGGTTTTTATAGTTTGTGTAAGAGATAGGTTTAATGATTTTTCGGAATATGATTTGAGAAACCTATTGAAAGACTTAGGGAAAAGAATAACTGTAATTAAAAAATTCCTAAATTTTGGTCAGAATTTAGTAAATGGTTTATCAAGAAAATACATCCCATTAAAGATACGAGCAGGTAGAGGTGGCTCTGGCATAAATGTACGTAAGGGTAAAATCCAAAAACACCGCTTTGATCTAGAATCAAATGGGAATAGGTGAACGAAAACGGGCAATGATGCACTCTTGGTTATGACACTCTTGGGGGATATGCTTTGGTTAATTCATAATCTTATTATGGACCATTATTAAGCAAATTAAAATAATCCCCTAAGAATATATATTGGGATGTATATCATGGATAACATAGATTGAAGCATATAAATTCATATTTTAAGAAAATAAAAGTAATTTATAAGTCATTCATTATTTGATTTGGATTACCCATTATGTGTTATCCCTAAAATTCCTTTTATTCTACCCAATGAGTGGTAAAATGATGATTCGGGCTAACAACCTATGCAAAGATCAATGTGATTATTGTTCTAATGAGAAGCTCAATCTGATATGAGCGTGAATCGCGAACTTTTTCATTATACTCTCTCAGAAAACTAAAATTTTGAATAGATACATGGGTTAAGAGGAACGTTCAAGCCCCCCCCCCCATGAAATAACATTTCGATATCGAGAGATTCATTAGACAATTACCTCATTCTTTTAATGAATCATCTTATACCTCAATCATTGATCAATGGATCAACTCCAATGAAAATATCTTCTCCACTCTTCAATATTTTGAACAAGAGAATATTATTCTATTGGATTATCTTATGGAGGGTGAAGTTGATCAATGGTGGACATTGATAAAAAATATGAAGCTTAAGAAAGTGATCAAGTAATTGGAAAGGAAGGATTTTTGGAAAATGTTTTTTATAAATATTTTCCGTGCACCCTTCGACATAAGATGGAAAGGGTCTTCCTTTCCCTCAAGAAAAAAGATGAAGAATCTGTCGGAATGTATATTCAAAACATCACAAGTGCTCCACGATATGACTCCATCTTTGTCTTTACCCCGTAATTAAAGGATGACCGCTTCTTTGGTGGGTTAAAACCTACCCTATGGAAAGCCTTAGAGATCATTGATTTTGATAGTTATGATGAGATAGTCTAACGTTCCCTCAATGTCAAAATAGAGTTTGGAAAATCTCATGGGTATCATGAGGATAAGAAGCATAAGGTGGACTTTAATTCTGGAAGTCTAATGGATAAGTCCAATGGTGCTAGGAAGATCCATCACCCGACATGACAAAGGTGTGGAACAAAGCTCCCTAGCTATTGCCTGAAGGGGATGAGGAAATTCATTTATGAGGAAGGGAAGGGAACTTCACCATTAACTACTGACCATAAAAACCTACGTCTATGATAGAGGAGAGGAACAATTCATTTGAACCTCAACACATTATTCAATGAATCAACTCTAAAGATCCATGGCACATTGCAATCTAGTTCACTATGGAAATGGTTTTTGGAGGCAACCAATAACCTCCAAGGTAGAAACAGAGATCTTTTTTCATCACTACCGCCGAATTGAACCTAAAAAATGAAGTGGTGATAGGTATGATAGTTATTCATTCAAGAATATAGAATATACATTAGGATTATGGTTCAAAAAAATACTTTTATATCTAAAAATATTAGTAGAACAGTCCCAACACCTCCAAAAATCATGGATGTAAGGATGTAGCTGAGAACGAAAAAAGGGGAAATCATTGCATCCCATGAATATAACTCCACCCCTATCACAATTTGTGGATTCAACATCCTGGAAAACATTGTCATAATACATCTAGTGTAATTTTATGTAATTATTGGCATGGATTTACTTTCCCTATATATAGCCAACATAAACTTTTGTGATAGGGAAATCACTATTCATATAGTGAATTGACCCCCCGATTCGATACAAGTGCAAGGAGGAGGATTAATCTTCCTTAGAACCATCATTTCACGTGTGGATATTACTACCCTATGAGCACACATATCTGTATAAGATGATTGAGTCATAGGAATCCATAATCCATGAATACATGCTTATTGTGAGAGGATTTGATGAATTGTTTCCCGTGATAATCTCTGGTATTCCTCTAAGAAGCGATGTTTGATTCTAAATTGATCATATAATAGGGGTGTTTCCAATATCGAAGACTCTATATAGAATAGATGTTGGGGAGCTTGAGGATCTAAAGAAACAACTACTTGGGAATGTGGATAAAGTATTTACACACGACTCTACTTCAACATGGGGTGCACTAGTCCTCTTTGTCAAGAATAAGGATTGGTCAATGAACATTTGCATTAATTATCATGAACTCATAAAAATCACGAAAAAGAATATGTATCCTCTGCCACAAATTGATGACTTGTTCAACCAGCTACGTGGAGCACAATACTTCTGCATTGTGGATTTGTGGTCAGGATATTTCCATGAATTGGTGGGGAAGGAGGATAACCCCAAGACTGATTTCTGTACAATATATAAGCACTATGAAATCATAGTAATTCCTTTAAAAATAACTAGTGCTTCAGAAATATTAATTTCATTGATGAATAGTGTCTTTTGAGATTACCTCGACAAATTTTTGGTAGTCTTTATAGACACTATTCTAATATACTCCAAAACCAACGAGGAGCCTGAGGAGCATCTAAGCACTATAACAGTGTCCTTGTGAAAGGATAAGCTCTAGGAAAGGTACAACAAGTGTGAGTTCAAGTTGAAGGAAGACTCATTCTCAGGTCATATCACCCCAAGTAAAGGGATATCTATGGATCCCTATAAGACATCTGCAATTAAGGGATAATGGAGGCCAATATCGGCAACAGATATCCATAGATTCCTCAGTTTAGCAAGATTTTATAGTTGATTTGTGAGAAATTTCTTATGCTTTTTCAACCCTCTTACCAAACTAAATCTAAATAGATTAATGTTTTCATGGAGTGATGAATGTGAAGAGAGATTCAAGATGTTGAAAATGAGGCTTATCATTGTGCTCATGCTCACATTACACATAAGTGGGAATTTATTGTTTTAATCAGTGATGCTTCAAAGAAGGGAGTGGGATGTATGTTGATGGAAAATGACAAATTATTTGCATATTATTCAAATCAATTGATTTTTAGTGATAAAAACAATCAATAAAATTATCTGGAGTTGGCTTCTGTAATCATCACTTTGAAATTTTGACGACATTGCCTATTTAAGGAGAAGTGTGAAATATACATGGATCATAAAAGACTCAAGTATATATTCACTTAGAAGGAGTTTAATATGAACCAATAAAGATGGCTAGATATGATCCAATACAATGAATTATCAATCCATTACAACCTTGGGAAAGCGATCAAGGTGGCAGGTGATCTAAGTTGAAAGGATTTATCAATTATATCATTGATGAGAATTTAAAAGGATCAAATCTTCTTTGATTTTATGATGATAGTTAAAAGAATCATAATGAAGTGATCATCATCAACACTTTACCTAATAATTTCTAAATAATATCTTTTTTAAAGGTTAATGGATGCTAAATAGGATGACGTGGGAATACAAATGAAATTTGAAACAACCGCAAAATGGAAATCCTCGGAGTTCAATGTTTAGGAAAAATGAATTGTGAGATTTGGGAATAGACTTTGTGTTCCATGAAGTCCGGAGTAGAAGAAAGAACTTTTGGATGATGTACATAGTTAGAATATATACATTATCCTTGGAATGACAAAGATGTATCGAGGTCTTCATGAGCATTATTGGTGGGATTACCGGAAGGGGGAGATCACTGAGTATACATCAATGCGATTAGTGTTTCAGTAAGTGAAGGCTAAGAGACGGATGTCTAAGGGGATGATGCAAACATTACCCATACTAGAAAGGAAATGGGAGAACATCAAAATGGACTTTGTCATCAGACCTCTCGTGAAACCAAATGGCAAAAATGCTATCTGGGTTGTTTTGGATTGTCTTATAAACACTGCACACTTCATTTAAATTCAGGAGGATTTCTCATTGGATCAACTACCACAGATATACATTAGATATAGGGTAAGACTACATGGAGTACCACTCTGTATTTTATCTGATCGAGATCCAGGATTCACCTCTATGGTTTTGAAGAGTCTTCAACATGCTCTGGATATTGAGCTAAACTTCAGTACGAATTATCATCCTCAAACTAATGGCCAATCTGAGAAAACTATACAAACACTTGAGTACATGCTGAGAGATTTCTCAATGGACTTCAAAAAAGGATAAGATCAACATCATCCTATAGTTGAGTTCTCTTGAAACAATAATTTCCACTCAAGAATCCAAATGGATATATATGTTTCCCATTATGGGAATAGGTGCAGAACACTGGAATTTTGAGATGATGTCGGGGAGAGAAAACTACTAGGTCCAGAGATGGTCAATGAAATGACAGAGAAGGTTAAGACCATCCAACAACACATTATAGCTACTCAGAGTCGACAAAAGAGAAATGATGATAAACCTCAACAAGTCCTAGAGGTTTATTTTAGAGAAATTATATTCCACCACATATCACCATGGAATAGGGTTATGAAATTAGGGAAAAATGAAAGATTAGTCCAAGTTACATTGTCCTTTTTGAGATCCTTGATCGCATTGGTGCAGTGGCATATCGACTAGAACACCTACTGAACCTATATCAAGTACATGATGTATTCCATGTATCACTCTTGATTAAGTACATACATGAACATTCACATGTACTCAATCCATAGGTGGTACCATTGGATAATGACCTCTTCTAGGATGAGAAGCCGATTAAGATATTAGATCAAAGGGAAAATTTTCTACGAAATTTGACAATTCCCCTCATCAAGGTGTTGTGGAGAAACCATTAATTTTAACAGGAAATGGGGAAACCATAGGAAGTGATGAAGGAAAGTTACACTCATTTGTTTCAGTACGAGGAATAAAATTTCTAGGGAGAAATTTCTTGGGGGGAGATTGTAACGACCCAATCATTTAATAACAAAAATTCATCTTGATCAAATAAAATATCTTATTATGTAATATGGTTCTATAAAATATGAAATTCCTTCTTTTTAGGTTTTTTATTTTAAAATACCATTATGAATGGTCACCGTTGTTAATATAGTCATTGAACAGCGATCACATGAGTAGTATAAATATAGGCTTTAACAAATCCAATTTTATCAGACAAAGGAAGTGATGGCCTCATCTAGTAGAATTGCTTCATACGAATCCCATTATTCAAATATTAGAATGGAGGTGGAATCACTAGGCTTCTATCTTGAAAAATACTATGCCAAACTTCAACAATTTAAACTCAAACTGAACCACTTACGAGAGAAGTGGATGTTGATTGAGATGACCTCCCGAGCAATGTTATCCAAGCCACGCCAAGTGTTTGTCACCATCAAACACCTTACCCCTGGTTAATATGGGGGTATTATAAGGGGTTTTGTAACAAGAAATTCTATCTATTATTAAGTTATTTTTTATATAATAATTAATATACATTCATTTTATTATTTTTTTACTTTTAATATAATTTTTAATGCACAAATAGTATTTTTTTTGTTAATATTATGTTAAGAAATCTATTTTGATTAACTAATATATTATTGAATTAAATATTGTTTTGAAAAAAAATTATTACGAAATTACTTTTTTATTATATATAATATATCTAATAGTGTTTATGAATACTTTTTTTATTTATTTATGATTTGAAAGCTGTTTTAATCCAAACCCATTAATTTTAGATAAATGTAATTTATTATTTTAAAACTAAAAATTCAAATATTTAGAAAATTATTTAGATAAAATGAATATTATTTTTGAAATAAAGATGTCTTAATTATCTAATGTTAAATTTTTTATAATTTTCTAGGACTATCAACTTTTGGTTTAAAAATTAATTACCGTTTAATTATAAAATGTGTTTTATGAAATCATAGTGACACAATAGTGATGCAACGAAATACTATAACTGGTATGTTGTTCCAATATATTTTTTACCATTTAAATAAGGTGTTATTAGTTTCATTATTTTTTTTACAAAGCTTTAGTAGACCATCCAAGACTTAGAAAACATTTCATCTTTCTAAATTGAATTCTTTGATTGTGTGAGTCACCTACACAAAACAAAGCATAATATTTTAAAAAGTTAGTCATTTGAAATTATAAAATAATGTTTTCCACTCCGATTTGTAAATAACCATGGGAAAAACCATAGGATGGTTTGTGGTTTTGATTAGTTTAATGTGTAGGGTCCCAAACCTAAATAATAAAGAATTCACACCCTTTTCTATATAACCCCACTCAAGATGCCACTTCATTTTTACTCAAAGCATTTGGAGCGTGACCAACCTCAGCCCTCTTATCTCAATAATCCTTTAAATGTTCTCCAATCGTATAATATTTAAATCTAAAGCCTCTCCCATGCATTTTGGATCGCACATCCAAGTAAAGGATTTCTTCTTTTCTCATATGTTTCCACGTTTCTTTATGATGATATACCATTGACTTTTCAATTAAAAATGTTGTTGTAAGATTTCTAACCACCCCATAATTCCCTAAATATGTTTTAATGCTTATGTATTTCTCTCTCTCTCTCATAAATTCCTCTCATGTACACCTGTTACCATGCCGAAATTCCATACATAATTTCTCTATTCTAGTTTACATTCAAGAAATTCATTTTTATTATTAATATAAATCCCATTAAATAAGTTGGAAAATGTATCATTATGAACCCCATATAGTCTATTTCATGTAAATATGATTATACATCCCCTTATCTCTCATAAACCATTTTTATGAATTCTTATGTCACGACATTATGTTGTCAAAATTGCAGTGCAATTTTCCATGCCAAAGTAGTTGTGTAGTGAATAACATACCCATTTCTCTATAAGGGTATTCACATTTATTTCTACTTACTTATTGATTATATATTTTCATGTATTCATATCGCATTCCTTTTTCATGGAAAAAATGACAATGTTATTGAATCCATTTTATGTTATCGTTGTTGCACATTTATGCATGAAATGAAATGATAATGAAGGGTGCACCCTAATAGCATTCCAATGCATTGGGTAAAGATTTATATTACGATATGTCATGAGCAATGAGGGTTTACTTATGATAATTCAAGTATAATGACTATTTATTAATACTCTATGTGAAATGGGCCTTGCCTCATGCTAATATCATGTTAAACCATGTTTCCACATTTTCATTTTATAATAATCATGCTATATCACGCCATTATATTAATTTTTTTTCTTATGCTTCATTGATAAGTACATTCCCTAAAATGTATTATATTATTCATGTTATTCCTCTTTTACTACCTTACTAGACTTTAAATCTCACCCCATTTTATACATGTCCTCAGGTTATCCCATTTAATGCAATGTATGAGGGAATGCATTGGTGATATAAAGGGAGTTTTCTATAAAGATTTTGTGTTTCATGTTTTAAGTCATTATGCAATGCTTCTAAGCCAAAATACACAATATTTCGCAATCTTCTATGTTGTATCATGTTATGATTTTAGGTAATAAATCATTTTTATGTGTTTAATAAAAAGTAGAGATGTTATACCCCATGTATAAGATCAATTGATAATTCAACATCTCTTCAAGGAGGAGGACCATGAAATTCCTTGGAAATAAATTCAGCTAATTCCCTCACAATAGGTATGTATTGAAGGATAGTTTTTCATTTGACTCAATCATTTTAGCCAGAAACATGTTCTTATAGGGCATTAATATCCAAGCTTGAGATGATGTTTCTAAATAAGATTCATCCTCCTCCTTGTGCTTGTGCCCAATCGGGGGTTGATTTGTGATATGGAGAGTGATTTACCTATCGAGGCTTTTTATGATGGCTATACATAACAAATCCAATCCATAACATGTTGCATCGAACATTATAAATGGGAGCATAAAGTTGTTCAATGGGATGTTCAATCAAAAAATTACGGTAGGAGAGCATTTTTATCGTGGGGTCCAATGATTTACCCATTTTCGATACTTACTGGAATCATTACTTCCATGATTTAAGGTGGTGTTGAATTGTTCTACTAATCATTTGGGATATAAAATAATGTGTAAAACTAGAATAAAAAATATGTTCTCTATTTTTTATGTAACAACTATCGTACTTATCTCAATTTTGTTGTCGGGGTTCACTTCTACAGTAGTTATGGAAAACAGTCTTCCTTACTGTCTTGGAGGTTTTTGGTTTCCTTTGAAAACACTCATCTAAGGGCACTAGTTTAAAAATAGCCTCGGTTCTTTTCAGTTGAAGCAATGAACAATGCATTGAGGGTAAAACAGAGTATTCCTCTCCTATATCGCAAATGTGGTTTATTGTTTTTTTCATTTAATAGCCATATACCATTCTCTTCCACACCTAAAGAATTTCCTCACCCCCTTCAGGAAATTTCTAGGGTGCTTCTTTCCATACCATTGGAAAGTGGAGTGCGGTATTTTCTTATCACTTTTTGATATATCCATTAGACAACTAGAATTAAATTCCCCATTATGCATCTTATCTCCATGATACACCTAAGATTCTCCAAACTCCATTTCAACTTTGAGGGAATAATGGAAAATTTAGTCATAGCTTTCAAAGTCTCGAATCACAAGGGATTTCTGTAGGATAGTTGTCAAACTTCCAAAGAAGCAGTCAACCTTTCATTTGGGAGTACCAAATAATTCAGAGGCATATCATCTAAGCCCTGTAATGCTTTCCTCGTACAATTTCAGGGATTAATTGTCTTTTTCAATGAGGGAAGGTATGTACCTTTCCATCTTAATTTGGAGGGTGCGAGGAAAATATTTATTGAAAAAAAAAAATTTCAAATTTTTTTACATTCCAACACCTTGATCTCTTCCTCAGGCTTCGTATTTGTGAACAATGTCCACCAATGATCAGCTTCACCCTCTATACAATAAGCATCTAGAAGTCAATTTTCTTGTTCATAACATTGAAGCATTGACAAGATCTTCTTAATGGATTTGATCCATTGTTTGAGGATAGAGGGATTAGATGATGAATTAAAAGTAAAAGGATTCTTTCTCATGAATCTAATGATTGTGAATTATTATTTCTTTGGGGGGCTAAACATTCTTCTTGACCCATTTTTCTAATAAAAAGATGAGTTTACTAAGAGAGTATCATGAAAAAGTTCACGATTCCCAATCTCATCAGATAGGGAATCTCATTAGAATAGTCGTCACAATGATCTTCACATTGGTTATTAGTTTGAGTCCTCATATTACCGTCCAGTGGATGGATGAAATGGAATTTTAGGGGTAACACATAAAGGGAAATCCAAATATAAATCAAATAACATATAAATTACATTTCTATTATGAACTAATGAATTTCTAGGATTCAATCTATGTTATCCATGATCTACTCCCCAACATTATTCATAGGGGAATTTTTTTACCTTAATAATAGTTCATACTATGCTCATGAATTTACAAAATCATATCCACAGGGATTTTCGTAACCTATAGTATCAAAATTCCCATTGTCGTGCATCAGTTTCTATTCGATTCTATCTCAAAGCGATGTTTTCTGGTTTTACCCCTAGATATATCTATGCCAGCGCTACCTCTACCTGTGCATATCTAGACATGGATTCATTTTCATGAAAACCACTTACTCATTACAAAAAAAATTAGGTATTTTTTTATTATAAATAGTCTTATCCTAAGGCATTAACTAGGGTTTTCTAATTCTAACCCCAAAATAACTAAACATCCCTCTGATACCAACTATAAAATCCATGCTCTTTATTACAGACTTAAATATGATTTATTATATAAACTATTCACTTGGTACAATGTAGAATATAAAGAGTTGTTGTCTCTTTGGGGATTAAGAGAATTACATAACAACTTTAAACATTAAATAAACAACATTATTGAAAAATTATTTTACATGACCACACACATTCTTTCGTACTTAACATTGCATGGGATAACCTGAGTACATGCCTAAGAAAAGGGTGAGATATAAATCCTAATAAGGGAGTAAAAAAGGAATAAAATGAATAATAAAAGTCATGTTATGCAATAATAATATCAATGAGGCATATTAGAAAAATGAACATAAAGGCATTATATAGCATGATTATCATTACTTGGAAATGAGGAATCAACATTTTACATGATATTAGCATGATCGAAGGCTCCTTGCACATGGATAATGAGTAAGTACCCATTTAACATGAATTAGAATGTGTAAAACCTCACTGAACTTGACCTATCGTGATACTAATCTTTACCCAATGCATTGGATATCTCTCAAGGATCACCCATATTAATTATTTCATTTCATGCATAAGTGTGACACATGGATCATATAACATGGATTCATTAAACATCATCATGTATTACATGATAGAGGAATGTTTAATTAATATTATAAACTATATAATAAATACATAAATTTTAAAAAAGTTTAATACCCTTGATAGAGAAATGGGCATGGTAATCACTACATAATGACATTGACTTGGAAAATCGGTGTGCAATTTTGTCAGCATAATGGTGTGACATAAGAATTCATAAAAATGGGAGATGATAGAGGAAGGGGTGTCTCATAATATTTAAATGAAATGGAAATCATGGGGGTCATATAGATACATTTCCCAATATATGTAATTTAATTTAGATTCATAATAAAAAAATAATTGCTTGAATGTAAATGAAATGATAGAAATTTATTACGAAATTTTGGCATAGTAATTGATGTACATGGGAGGCATTAATTGGAGAGAAAGAGGTATATAAGCATTAAAATATAAGTATGTTAGTATGGGGGTGATAAATCATAAAACAAAATTTTTAATTGAAAACAAAATAGTATTACAACATAATGATGTTTGGACAAGAATGAGAATGGAAAAAATCCCTTATTTGGAATTGTGATTTCGAATTCTTCGGAGAGGCTTCTTGGGAGCTTAGGGAACATTGGGAGGTTTCTAGAGAAAATATTTCATGGGTTTTTGGCGCTATAAAGGATTTTAGTGAAGATGAAGTGGGAGCATGGGTGGGTTTATAGAGTAAAAGAGAGCGAATTCTTTATTAATTTGTTTTTGGTCCCTACAATTAAGCTAATCAAAACCACAAACCATACAATGGTTTTCTACCAATGGTTTTTGAAAAATCGGGGGGGGGGGGGTATAAAATATTATTTTATAAGGCCAATGGATAAAACTCTTATAATATTAGGCTTTATTATGTGGAGGTGAGTCACACTCTCAAGGAACTAATTTTTAAAATTTTAATTGTTTTATATGTCTTGGAGGCTCCACTAATGATTTGTAAAATACATTAACCAAACCTAAAATAACATTATTTTAATGTTAAATCATATAGTTTAAGAACACACCATTTTTAGTATTTTATTACATTACTATATTGTCATTATGATCTCATAAAACAAATTATATAATGAAACAGTATTTAATTTTACAAAAAAATGACTGTCTCAGAAAATTTTAAAAAATTCACCACTAGATAATTTTTTCATTCTGATTCCAAAATTAATATTCATTTTATCTAAATAATTTTCTAGATATTTGAATTTATAATTTTAAAATAGTAACTGATATTTATTAAAAATTCATGGGGTTTGACAAAAAATGGCTTTCAATCATTTATAAAAAATTTCAATTGTATTCCTAAAAATAATATGATCATTTATATTTAAAATTAATTTATTAGTAATAATTTATTAAAATATTATTTAATTAAAAAATACACTAATTCATCAAAATAGATTTCTTAATGGAATATTAACTAAAAGTACTATTCGTTCTTTAAAAACCATTTACAAAGTAATAAATATTAAAAAGAATGTATATTATTTATTCTGTACAAAAAAAATTCACATAATCATAGTTCTAGGGTCTTGTTACATAACCCCTTATAAAACCCTAAAATGACCTAAGGGTATGATTTGTGATCGTTAAAAACTCTTGGGGGTGGCTCGGATACCATCAATTCGGTGGTAGTATCTCTAAACTTCCACTTCTACTATATGAGGTAACAATCTAACTTAATGTAATGAAGCTCAACTTGGGTTTGGTCAAGAGAAAATCCCATTGACACCACCTACTTTTCGAGCTCTGAAAAATGGGCTTCAAACAGATAAATTCTACTGGATGAGGTCATCGCTTACTTTTTTTGAGTAAAATAGATTTGATAAATAAAAATATTTATACTAATCATGCGATCACTGTTAAACACCTATATTATAAATGGTCACAATTCTTAACGGTATATCAAAATCTAGAGTCATAAATCCAAATAATTGAATTTTTTGAATAACCATTATACCAAATTAGATATTTAGTTATATCATGATAAATTCTCATTAAATTTTTTTGGTGTTGTTATTGTTAGAGTTTTTAATAAAAAGAAAATTCTGGATAACTTCTATTACACACAACTCCTTAAAAATGATCCATGAAATATTAACCATGAAATATTTATAAAACAATAATAAAACATCAAATATTGTAATAAATAAAATATTTTTCCTTCACTGGATATAATAATTCTTAAAATTTAATGATAAAATAGTTATTTTCAATAGTATAATTTTTTCATTATATTTTCAATTTTCAAGTTAAAATATAAATTAAAATATTTTAGAATTAAGAAAGATGAAAACAAAATTATTTTATAAATTAATCATTTTATATTCATAGTTGTATGAATATGTTAATTTTATTTTGAGAAATAACATATTTATAGGTAAATAATAAAAAATTTAGTTTTTACCAAAACTATAAATTTTGTAATTTTATTATTATATAATAAAGAACAAAAACATTAGAGAACAATATAAATGATAAAATATGTATTTATAGAGTGATATATTGTATTTTGAAAAATATTATGAATCTATGATACATATGTTGAATATTTTAGAATATAAGTAACATTTAATTTTTATTTATGTTTTTTTGGTTTCTCTATTTAATTATTAAATTAATATTGAAAATTATTTTTTGATTTATTTAAAATAATAAAAAATATTTTTATAATAAAAAATATTTTTTTTTGAAATATTGAAAATTTAATTGTTCACATAATATTTTACATAAAACATATATTTACCTATAAATTACATTTTGCAACCATAATGTTAAAAATAAATTTTCATACTCCAAGAAATATTTTTTTAGACATTTAAATCATATTTGGAATCATTATGAACTAATTATTAAAATAAGAACATCTAATTTATATTTAATAAATTAGGATTTCCATGATTAATGCTAATTATTTTTAACGTAGTTAAACAATTATTTTGTAAGAATTATTTAATTAACATGGTGTAATTTTTAAATATCCAAATTATCTATTCACTTATCAAATATTATAATTTATATAATTTATAAATCAATATTAAAATATTGACACACAATTAATTTTTAATAAATACAAAACATGATTAAGATAAATATTGGGTAGAAATCAACATTTGATTAAAAAATATATTTCTCAATTATATTATATTTTTAACATAATTTTTCAATATTAATAATTTTAAATACATTATATAGTAATTAAATTTATTTTTATTATTATTAGGGGTTATCATATATATAATTACTCAAACATTCCCATCGGGTCTGAGCCTATGATTTGCATGACCTCATGCAAGCCTTCATGTATAGACGAGTCTACCGACTAGAAGTGATCATCTAAAAAATAATAGTGAGGTGATTATTCCCAAAATATAATATCCTTTCACCAATATTGTTGATAAATATAAAACAACTCATAGTAATCAATTCAGATGAATATAATTTCTTATTGAGCCAATGTCATACAATATATAAATGATCTCCTATAGTGGAAATCCAAACCTAAGTAATAATATGAGAAGATAAAATAAAAAAAATGGTATCATCTGATGTTAATCCTATTCCAAATACCATATTCACATTGGAAAATTATGGAATAGAAACACATGAGAAGAAGAACTCTATATATTGTAACATACAGAAAAACCAATTGATACAATGATTTACTAGATGGTGATGTTCGCCTGATTTTTCTAGTCCCCGTAGTTAATATGTTTCAAAATGATATCAGATGAAGTGTTAAGACTATAACATTTACCAAACAAGTAATTTGAAATAGAAATAGATGTATACAAATTAATCACCAGACAATATTAATTTATATGAACATCACCAATAATAACCTAAAAGGAATGGAAATACAGGATTGAACAATGTTAGGAAAAAGTTATACATCCACAGGGGAACACTGAAAACATATTTTAAATCAATATTATCAGGTGAGTACCAAACACTCACCCAAATCCACTACAAATATGGTGTTTAGAAAATTAAAATAGAAATACACAATGTTCATATAGGGGTTTATCATGAACTATATATGGTGTACTAATCCTATATATAGAGGACATTGTTTAGTCAACAGGATATAAAAAACCTATGAGATTCACTGACATCCTCCCATTAATTAAATAAGCTTCCAATATACTACAGAATCCTCATTTTGAGCAATCAATATTCAATCAATAAGAAATATTTTGTACCAACATATTTGTAGTCACATCACTCTACAATGGGACTAGTGAAATTCCTTTTCCACATAATAGTACACTATAAACATAAAACCTTGAGAGCTCGATATTATGATCTATTTCTTGCTATCAAATCATCATCACATAATCCCATCTATCTTATGAATCTCTGATTTTTCAAACTGTATCTAATGGACACTATTTTTTTGGATGATCTTTTTAAAGAAAAAAATGAAAAAACATATAACAAAAATTATTGAACCAGCATTCATAGAAAAAAATATATGGTCTATCTGATGAACTACATTTTATAAACTCAATCTAGAAAGCTCTATAAAATGTGAATTATCGAAAACACCCATTATCCCAATAATATCCCACATAGAATATTCTTCAATATTATCATCATTATTTTTATTCCATTCCCCAATGAACATTCTCCATCTTGTGTAATCTGTTCTATCCTCTCTATCCAATCAGTAGAGTCTCGCTAACTCACAATGTTTCCACAAAAAACTAACAGATTTTATCCTTTGAAAATATATATGATGGGTTTTTCTTCACATATTTCATCAAAATATCAAAAAAACATTATCCTCTAGAATACTTGTAATATAGTTATTAATCTTGTCTATGATCTTTTTTAATTTCATGAAACAGTGGGTTGTGAGAAAGATGAATCGAATTTTTAATTTCACATAATAAAATTCAACTATCTTGTTCCTTTGTATGTTTATCTAGTGATGGAATCAACAATATCAGATCTTTCCCTATGTCAGTTCTTACAATATACACTTCTTCTTCAGAATAAGTAAAAAATAGTTGCCACTAAGGAACAAAACATAATGTAGTTCCACATAAATTATTTACAAATCCTATAACACCTTTCCATTAATCTTTATCTCTATTAAGACCTTCGTATATAAAAAATTTCAACTAATTATAATAATCAAAACATAAAATTTCTGCCTATGATACATTGATGTATCTTACAATACATTTAATCACATCAAATTTTTTTCCTTTAGGATCTAACTTGAAATAGATGACAACTCCCAATAAAAAACAAATGTCTAGTCAAGTACATAAAAAATCATAAGTAAAAAATCATATAGACAATGCATAATGAACCTTATACATGTCATGAACTCCTCCAAGTGTTGATGGTTCCTGAGTTCTTATATGTTTGAAGATTCTATTTAGAGGATTTGAGATATGTTCAAAAATAGTCATTCTGAATCTTTATCTGACTGTTTTAATGTGTTAATTCCAAGATTAAACCAATGAAATGGCATTATTGTCCCCCTCAATTCTAAACTATATTATATTAATTGTTTTTCCAAGTATTATCATATCAAAACTTTTATGATATTTTTCTATTTTGTTACAAAATTTTTTGGGAAACTATATCATCAATTAACATATCAATCACAAAAAACTCAATTCTAGGATATGCTCAGTCAACCAATAACACTTTATAAAAATAGTGAATTAAATCAGTTGGTCATAATATTTATTCAAAGGTGAAAGTGTATAACTTTCAATTCCACTACATGTATCTTACCTAATTCTCTATATACATTATTTTCAATTAGAAACCATATCCTCTTTCCAATGAACATCTCTGCCATTAGTCTAAACAATGTAATGTTATTTCTCCAAATCCCTAGGATGAAATGGTTTTTTACATCCGAAAATTCCATGTGTATATCATAAAACACAGTAATAAAAAACAACATCCGAATAGTTGTGTGTTTCAACATTGAAAGGTAAATATAAAAAATTTATATTACTTAATTTTTCTATAAACTATTCTAAAATATTTATTTTGAATATATTATTTCCATAAACATTATATTTTAAAAGAGATGACAATTATCATTATAAATAACTCTTTCCATCCACTATCTCAGCCAAATCTAAAGATAATTTAATATTTAAAGAAATTGAATTATCTTCCATTTCTAACTTCCACTATTTAGAGTCTTCATGATTATTTTATTACATTGGGATATCTTTTTCCCTTGTGTCTATTATATGTAAAAAGTGCATAAAATACCCAAAACTCTTAATAGGTGTTCTGATATGAGATAATCTCTTCAAAATAATATTAGGTTCAACTATATGAACTTCTCTATCTGATATAATTTTTTTTTAAATTAAATTTTTCCATTCATACTCTATATAATACTTTTCTATCCAAACATTCACATTCTATCATATCTCTTTCCAATAATTCTCTACCTAGTTTAATAAATATTAGAGTTCCATCCTCTGATATTTTAGATGAAATTTTTGACTAAGTTATTTTCGGATAATATATGTCTGATCAAACTATAATTCATTAATCTATCTATTATAAACATCTTTATTAGTCAGGTTTCGACAATTACACATATTTTCATGATTTAAGACATCATCTTGAATCTATATTACAATTTTTTTCATCATCCCATGGGCAAAAACTAATGATATCATCACAAAATATGATAACAAATAAAACATTTTGTTTCTTATATATCGTATCTCTACCATTAGTATCAATATGTTCTTTTGTGAAACATCCAAAAATAATTAGATATTTTTCCTCTCATATCAAAATTGACCAATTTTATTTTGGATTCTTATTTCATATATAAAATTATGGACTTCTATATACCATGTATGTTGTTTTATTTAAGCCTTATTTCCAAATTCCATTTTTCATTCAAGAGTGAAGCCAGATACTATGAGAATTCTCAATCTATGTATGATTTATTATCTCTTATATTCCTTCTCATTGTACAGTTATAAATTTTTTTTCCCATACTTGATTCCCTTATTTTTTAAGAAGTTACAAAAGTAGGGATCAATGTATTTCTCAACATTTTGAGTTCAGATAAATTTCATATTCCATTCACTCTTTTTATCATCGAAAGCTATGAATGAAATTAATTCCTGAAACACAACAAATTTTAAATAAAAGTTTTATTTAAAGACCATGGGATTAGAATCATTAATAATGGTCAAATAATACAATGAGCCTCTATATGAGTAATCATTTGATAGACCCCAAACACGAGTTTTGAGAAAACACTTTTTTGTTCTCCTAACACAAGACTCTCACATATCCATGTATCATATGATTGGGGATGATTATGAAATTGACTAATAGAAAATTGATAATAGTTTTAGATATGTCAACAAACCTACAATTCCACTTTTATAGACCACTTGATGATGTAATTTTGATAGTTTCATCTTCGTCACACAATATGGTAAGATACAATGTAATATTGTTTACTCATTGATCAATAACCATGGAATCTATTATTATATTTCAAACATCATTAAAAAATGAATTATGATTCCAATATCATCATATTATCGCACTAATATGGGGTTATTTCAGATACGTTTAATTTTTCTACTAAATTTGATTTCCAATATACATCCACTTTTCATTCAAATGTTCACATCACCCTTCCCAACTAAATCCATATCATCATATTTCACTATACGTATTCTTCCAATAGTTCTCAATACGTAATCAACCATGAATACATTATCACCTATAGAATAAAATGATTCACTATTGTAATAATTCCATGAGTCTTCTATAATTATCATTATAATATAATGTGTCTTAGGCCAAGTTGGAAATTAAAAATGTATTTTGTGTTTTCATTTGAATGATGGTCCAAATTGTAAAATAATGGAAATTAATTAATGTGTTTTTCGGGGATTTATGGTAATTGTGGTTAATTATAAGTATATACATACTTAGGGAGGGTATGGATGTGAATAATAAATTTTATAGAGATATATTTAGAGTTCGTGTTGGGACATAGTTATTACTAACTATATGCTAAAAAAATTGTGGATTGTTTGTAATAATGAATTATTTTATAAACTACGAGAGTTTTCATATAAATTTGTGAGATGTGAATTAGAATTTTTGAGGTACTCGCATAGATTTCATATGGTCTTTCCAACCAAACATTGTAACCATGTAAAGTAGGTGGTCTTGAAGAACAAGCCCCACACGGTTAAAACAATGTTTGTAAAAAATTTATGGGAACTATGAAATATGATGTGTCTTTGATATATGGAACTAATTGGTTTTCCTAACTTTTAGTAAAAACCATTAGGTCATAAAAAGAGGAAGGATTATAATTTTTCACCACTAACAATAAAAGGAGTTTCCCCATTTTCCAACCTTCCTTCTCCTAGTAGTTCACTCATAGGTCATATCATTCCTCCACTTCCTTAGGATGAATATACCACTTTCATTCTATGATTCAAAGCATCATCATATTAATTGGAAGGAAAATAGTTATTCTAAAACATACCTTAAACCATATAATTGTTTATTTTTCTGTATTAATTTCTATTATTATTATTTTCTAATATTAACTATTGTTTGAATTTTTTTTTAATTATTATTTACTATACTTTTTTCATGAATAAAAGGATGGTATTGGATGATTAAATGTTACATTTTATAAGGTAGGCTTTCTGTATGTTTTCCCTTAAATCATTGAAATCTATAAAATGATCTTTTATGCCACAAACTAGATATTTTGTGTATTTACTCCTAAGAGTGAATTTTATTTCATAAAAAACTAATTCCATGAATATGATAGTCCTTGTGTACTAATATAAATTATGGGAGGTGGACTGGCACAACATGAACCACCCCATTGGGGTTCAATTTCTTTCATACCTATAACCCCTAAACCTTATTTCGAAATTAAACCACCATTTTGGTTTATTGTTATAATGCCCCAGCCTTAAACCATACTTAATCTTGAGTTATTACAAGATTACACATTGAGGATCTTTTCAGGTTTAGACTTTTAGAGAATTAGATCATAAAACATGCATTACATTCCACAATTACACAAAGTGGTTACATAAAAGATAGTATTCATTTTTTTCCATCAATGGAAACATATTTAAAAATAAAGCATGGATTCTTTCTTGGAACATCCTTGACACTATCATCATAACATTTACCTTTTCGTTGACCTATGAAAAAAATTTCAAAAAAACATGGGATGAGCATAAAAAGCTCAGTAAGGGTTATAAAAATATGGAAAGGAAACATGAGTTTATATATACATAAGAATGAAATCATTCTTTACCCATAAAACATAGGAACATTAACATACATCATCAAATCATGAATAAATCATAGAAATAATAAGATATAAAAGGTAACTTGAGGCATTCATAACATTCTTACATAGGGAGTAACCATCTTGGTTACGTTTGGAATACCCACCATAATATATTCCCTAAATCTCTTCAGAGAAACCTTAACGTTTCACTCCTTCGCGTTACCCAATGCATTGGAGATATATATCGGGCTCAACCACCCTTAGTTAATCATGGAACCACCCATCTTCATAACAATTCCCAAGAACTATAACATAATCTTATCACATATAACATGCATAAAGGAAACCTAACATTTCCACATTTCAATAACAAGATATCAATACAACACATTGATATAAAAACATTATGAAAACCATTTTCAATAACAAATTAAAAGAAATGTAAAACATGGTATTTATTTTTCTTTTAAAAAGAAGGTATGGCTTGTAGAGGAAGCCAAAACCCAAATAATAGTCACGACGGCAGAGAAGTCGTTGTCGCCGCATACGTATGACAAAAACATTCCATTTTGTCGTTTAGTAAAAAATTCGTATAAAAAAGATTCCTTTTGAATAAAAGTAAATGTCAAAGGGTTTTATACACCGTATAAAATAATTTTGTGTATAAAATAAAATATGCCTCAATGAGAGGAGATTGAGACGATGTCCGATACAAAGACGGTATCCTTAGATTAAAGATAAATCAATTACATAATTATGTTTGACAAACAAATAAATGAAATATAAGTGGGTATTAAGTGTAATAAAATCAGAGGAAATTCACACATAATCATAGAATGACATATTCAAGGAGTACAAGTTTATCCCAAAGAATCAAAATTGGGTTAAGAAGTTCCCTTGCAAAAATTCGACAGCCTAACGGCGTCTCTTCAAAAATCCGAAAAAGAGTTAATGAGAGATAAAAAGGGTATATCATCACTTGGTCATAAAATTTACATCAATAAGGATATATAAGAACTTATCCCAACATAATAGTATGTGAATTAAAAGACATAACAAAATAAGTATTTTAAAATGAGGAGGGTGAAAGGTTCCCTTACTAACTTTCGAAACATACACCCTGTGAAAGAAGGACAATAAAACATTGATGTAAATACTCATAAATGAAAGTATATTACACAATGAAAAAAAATAATGGGCAGTACATACACCACTCAAAGGAAATTGTGGCAAATGTAGCATAAATCTCACGGGAATAAAAGTGAGATGAAAAATCCATTACGAAAACTCGGCAGCATAACGACGCCACTTAAAACTTAAAAACATAGATTGATGAGATCAAATAGGGTCTCTAATAATATTAACATAAATTTTACAGAAAGAGGAATATAAAAGAAAATCCCCCAACATAACAAAGAGGAGTTTAAAAGAAGTGACATAAAGGGGAGTACTTAAAATGAAAGAGAGAGGTTAGATCTCTTACGATAATTCAGCATCCAAACGGCGACACTCAAAACTTCCAAAATGGATTGATGATAGATAAGAGGGTCTCTCATCATATGACCATAAAAATTACTGTATTATTAATATAAAATAACATCCCAATAACAAGAAATATGAGGTTAAAAGGAATGACATAAAAGAGTGTACTTAAAAAAGAAAGAGAGGAGTAGGATCCATTACCTCGTGTTCGACATGACTCGATCGTTCTATAATCTCTGGAATAATAAAATTTGGTCAATTTATAATTTCTTAAGGTCCTCCTTTAAATATTATTATTCAGTTCATATCACATATTATAATGTTATTATAATTGGTTAATAAAGTCAGTTCATATCCGACGTTTTTGTAGATGTTCAGTACATGAGTAAAAATTGAACTTGTTGGAAAAGAAATTTCCATGTAGTTATAGTTACATCATCTCCATAATAGTATTTATGTTTTAAATATAATATATATCTAGTATATATTCATTTTATACTATTCCATATCATTTGGAGATAAAAAATTTAAAGCACCGTTCATGGAGATGGTAGGCGGTACATACGCATGAACACTACTTTTATTTTTTGTCATATTAATAGAATTAAAACAAAATGATATATATATATATATATTATAATTCCATAATTATATCCATCATTTAGATGTAATATATTACATATATATCCATTATATATATGTACTTAAAATACTACATAACATTTGGAGATAAGAAATGAAATGTACCGTTCATGGAGACGGTAAGTCGTACATACGCATGAACGATACTTTCTTTTCTATGTCATATTAAAAACAAATTATAAGTATGTGTATTTTAATTCCATAATTATATTCATCATTTATATGTAACATAAATCACATATAATAACTTTAAATCCATCCTTTATACATCCCACGTATCGCATTAACGAATCAAATCACTTTGAGGGGGCTGTAGTCCGCACTTCCTAAAATGAAATTATCGTGTTTACCCACAATGGAAACCATAAACGTATTCCACAAAAGAAAAATATAGAAGCTTAAGTAAAAAATAAACATATTATATATCATATATAAATATATTGACATCTTAATGGCCACCTGTGAAGGTGTTAAAAGAATGTTGAACAATCATCGTTTCGGGAGGCAGAAATTCGCCATCCACAGAAATAGTATGTTCGTTAACAATTAGATGTAGGTTTGTTTAAGTTTATCTAAATTAATTCTTATAAAAACATCCCAGTATATTGAAGATACTGGAGTTGTTATAAAAAAATTGAATAAAAAGAGTTTATGGGAGTGGAGAAGCAAAATAAATCAAAAGGACTCAAGTAAAGACATTTCCTTAAAATCGGGTAACTCCCTTTGGTTTGAGCTGAAAGGATTCCTTTGGAAGATTTCTGACCAAATTGAGGCTTATAAGAGTTATAGAGGTATGAGGAAAGACAAAATGGTAAGGTTTTGTCTGATACAAAGGCTTTCTAAGTGTGGGTAAGGAGGTAGAGGTGGGGGCCTTTTATAAGTGGAGAGGAGGGGCACTCTTGGAAAGTAAAGAAATGTTACTTTATTTTAGAATGAGTTTCGGATTTTAATGGTCCCACATTGATTTTTTTCAAGGATAAGGTTATAAGGGTGTGAAATCCACCCATCCAATAGGTTTTGTACATGTCTAGGTCTTATATTTTACATTCTCTTTCCATTTAATTTAAATCGTTAAATAATGAGGTCATCGCTGCATCATCATGATGTCATAAATAATTTAATTTATTTAATGTCTAAAAATTATAGAAAACTACTATGATTTAGGAAATATTTTTATATTTCTAATTAATATTTATAGTAAAAAATATGACTTGTATAACCCCATTTTAAATTTGTTTTAGTAAAACAACTCATGTTTGTGACATTTTAATTTTAACTTTAAATAAAAAGGTATTTTGTCATCTTCCAACCAAAGTGGCTCCATGGGGTCCCGAAGTTGACCCATGGATTGTATTGGTCGGCCATGACACATACAATGAGGGTAGGACATTTGTCAAGTTCATTTAATATTATTAAAACATTGTTTTTACCTTAAATTATATTAATTACATCTAATCGCGATTAAAAACTTAAAAGTTACTATTCATGAAAAAAAATTATTTTAATCCCATTTAACAACATGTTACTTCTTAATTACAACCATGTATGTCGGATTTTTGAAATTCAAAACATAGTGGTGGTAAAATTTCATTTAAACGAAAAATCATTTTTTTAAGTACCACTTACTGGTTTCACTATTCATCAAAAATTGAAGTTTTTCAGAAAAGTACCAAAACATCACCCTAAGATATATTTGATATTCCAAATTCAAAAATGATTTATATTTTTCAAAATTAATTACATATAAGTTACATTAATTAATTTAATAATTAATTCCCGCTGTCAGAACAAATAGCGTGTTTTTATGAAACAATATATATCAAAAGATTGACACTAGTTCAAGTCAAATTTCAAAGTGAAATTAATTCCAATGGCAACTATTTGATTAAATCGTAAAAATATATTCTAATTTTACTTAAAAAAAAATTCAAAAGATTATCTAATCATATAAATAAATTAGATTAAAAAGAGGTTTTGAATTAAAATACAACATTTTTCAATATTCATTAAAAATTGAACTTTTTCAGAAAAATACCAAAAATTTACACAAAGTAAATTTTGATCTTCCGATTCTAAAGAAGAATATTATTTTGTTAAATATAACACATAAAATTGTCAAAATGTGGATTTAAAATAGGTTCGCCATTAAAAGGTGGTTAATCGACGTTTTAAAGAGTATTAGAATGTTTACGCTTAAAATTGGATTCATTCACATTTTTAATCCTCTAACATTTATTGTAAAGAGTTAAAATATTTGACAAACATATATAATCATTTTTTTAGTTAGTTCTGTTCATTCCATCCATTACAACGGCTAGGCGTTAACTACCATTTTAAATAATATTATTTTATTATTAGAGTGCAACGTAAGATTCACAAGAAACTCATTGTTGCGTGTTGGGTATGCCATCGAGCATATAGTCCCCTTTAAAGTTATATTAATATTTTATTCACAAATATGGATAAATGAGAATATTTCATATTCTTTATTTACCTGAGGTGTTACATCCTTCCCCCCTTTTGGGAATTGCGTCCTTGCAATTTTAAAATTCGGCTTGGAATCTTCATTGAAAATCAGACATCGGAACAATAGTCAGTAAAACAATCACCTTAAAATAAAGAAAGAGAAGTAAAAAGGTCACCCAAGTTAACCCACACTAGGATTCAATGTAAGAATATATGGATATGGAGGAGAAATCAAAGGGTCATGTTCTGATGGAGATTGATAGTAAACATGTCTAGGAGAAATTTAACCATATGAAAATCACAAACTTGTGATGGGTTAAACGGTATTCGATTCTCCAGTAGGAAAAGTTAACAGACAATTTTTTTTAAGTTACTCTTCATTATTTAATTAATTTTTGAGCTTAACTAAATCATAATAAAGTATACTTACTTGTCACGTAGACTTTCATCTTTTACTAGATTCCTTAATCAAACTCATATTTTCTCCAAAAGATGAGTATTTAGGTTGACTTGTACACATTAAGAGAGCTATAATCAACTTCTTGAGAATCACCTAATCCACAAAATAGAACTATATACTTCCCATGTATTTAGACCTTAACCAAAACTAAAACCCAAAGTTCAAAAAAGACCATTCAATAAACAATTTTCCATAAAATTCTTCAAAGTAAACAAAACAATGATTGAAACCCAAATATTTGAAGGATTTAATCACATAGTCTTCTAAGGAACAAATTAACTTTTATCTCTAAATAACATCAGTTGCTCTTAAATTCTCATATTGAAAAGTAATTAACCTAATCACATATCCTCTATGATAGGTTAATCATTTCCATAGATAACCCAAAATAAACATAATCTTGATTTCTAAAATCTTATAACTAAAAATAATTAGTCAAACTAACCATGGACTTAACGTAGTCCAGTGGTAGGCGATAAATACCAGTCGCACTTTGGTTGTGGGTTCGATTCCCGCAGCTTTGTCCGACGTGACGGGTTGTCACACGGTCTGCGTGTTGTCCTTTTTCCAAAACTATATAATTCATAAAAAATTCCCCAAAGGAGATAAAATCATCAAAAATAACCATAACCTAATTTAACATCAATTTTATCTCATGCCTTTCACTTCCATCATAACATATAGTAAGGATCATATAAACCCTAATGGTTACCTTTAAAATTATTACCTGAACTTCCACATCGATTGGTAATCTCGTACATGATGCATTACAGAACATACCAAGGTTCAAGTGGTTGATCATGACTCCCTGATAGTTGGTTTAGAAAAACCACGAATTTCTTCATTGAATCCCCCATTTCATCCAGTCTCTTAATCAGAGAACCACCACAGTTTCCTTCAAACCTATTGTCACTTTGGTCCCTGCCAGATCCATCAATTCACTAAAAACAGAAATGTCAGTGTTAGTATATCAACAAAACCATCATATACTAATGTGGAAGATATACTTACTCATTCACTATATCTAAAAACTATTACTCTTTCTGAAATCCTAACCATTATGGTAATGTCACTTATGCTTAAAGAATACCCTAACCTCTAAAGTTATCTAAACCGACCTCTGATACCAACTATAAGGACCCAGCCTTAAACTGTACTTAATCTTGAGTTATTATAAGATTACACATTCATGATCTTTTCAAGTTTAGAGTTTTAGATAATTAGATCATAAAACTTGAATTACATTCCACATTTACACAAAGTGGTTACATAAAAGATAGTATTCATTTTTTTTCCATCAACGGAAACATATTTAAAAATAAATCATGGATTATTTCTTGGAATTTCCTTGACACTATCATCATAACATGTACCATTCCCTTGACATATGAAAAGCATTTCAAAAAAACTTGGGATGAGCATAAAAATCTCAGTAAGGGTTATAAAAATATGGAAAGGAAACATGAGTTCATATATACATAAGAATGAAATCATACATTACCCATGAAACATAGGCACATTAACATACCTCATAAAATCATGAATAAATCATAGAAATCATAAGACATAAAAGATAACTTGAGGTATTCATAACATTCTTACATAGGGAGTAACCCTCTTGGTTATGTTTGGAATACCCACCACATTATATTCTGTATATCTCTTTGGATAAACCATAACGTTTTACTCCTTGATGTTACCCAATGCATTGGAGAGCTATATTGGGCTCACCCGCCTTTAGTTTATCACAGAACCGCCTGTCTTCATAACAATTCCCAAGAACCATAACATAATCTTTTCACATAAAACATGCATAAAGGAAACCTAACATTTCCACCTTTCAATAACAAGATATCAATACAACACATTGATATAAAAACATTATGAAAACCATTTTCAATACCAGAATAAAATAAATGTAAAACATGGTATTTATTTTTCTTTTAAAAAGAAGGTATGGCTTTTAGAGGATGCCGAAACTCAAATAATGGTCACGGCGGCGGAGAAGTCGTTGTCGCCGCATACGTATGACAAAAACATTCCATTTTTTCATTTAGTAAATGATTCATATAAAAAATATTCCTTTTGAATAAATGTAAAATTCAAAGGGGTTTATACACCGTATAAAATAAAGTTATGTATAAAACAAAATATGCCTCAATGAAAGGAGATTGAGACGAAGTCCCATACAAAGACGGTATCCTTGGATTAAGGATAAATCAATTACATAATTATGTGTTACAAACGAATACACGAAATATAAGTGGGTATTAAGTGTAATAAAATCAGAGGACCTTCACACATAATAATACAACGACATATTCAAGGAGTACAAGTTTATCCCATATAATCAAAATTGGGTTAAGAAGTCCCTTGCAAATATTCGACAGCCTAACGGCGTCACTTCAAAATTCAGAAAAAGAGTTGATGAGAGATAAAAATGGTATCTCATCACTTGGTCATAAAATTTACATCAATAATTATATATAGGAACATATCCCAACATAATAGTATGTAAATTAAATGACATAACAAAATAAGTCTTTTAAAAAGAGGAGGGTGAAAGGTTCCCTTACCGACTTGCGTAACTTTCGAAACATACACCCCGTGAAAGAAGTTCAATACAACATTGATGTAAATACTCATAAATGAAAGTATATTACCCAATGAGTAAAATAATGGGAAGTACATACACCACTTAAATGAAATTGTGGCAAATGTAGCATAAATCTCATGGGAATAAAAGTGAGATGAAAAATCCCTTACGAAAACTCGGCAGCCAAACATCACCACATAAAACATACAAAAATGGATTGATGAGATCAAATACTGTCTCTCATAATAATAACATAAAGTTTATAGCATGAGTAATATAAAATAACATCCCCCAACATAACAAAGAGGAGCTTAAAAGAAGTGACATAAAGGAGAGTACTTAAAAAGAAAGAGAGAGGTTAGATCTCTTACGAAAATTCGGCAGCCTAACAGCGCCACTCAAAACATCCAAAATGGATTGATGAGAGAGAATAGGGTATCTCATCATATGAACATAAAAATTACAGTAAGAGTAATATAAAATAACATCCCAATCACAAGAAAGATGAGCTTAAAAAGAATGACCTAAAATAGTGTACTTAAAAAGAAAGAGAGGAGTAGGATCCCTTACCTCGTGTACGACATGACTCGATCATTCATTAATCTCCTAAATAATTAAATTTGGTAAATTTATAATTACATAAGTTCCTCCTTTAAATATTAATATTCATTTCATATCACATATTATAATTTTATAATAATTGGTTAATAAATTGAGTTCATATCAGACGTTTTTGTCGATGTTCAGTACATGAGTAAAAATTGAACTTATTGGAAAAGAATTTTCCATGTAGTTGTAGGTACATCATCTCCAGAATATTATTGATGTTTTAAATATCATATATATCCATTATATATTCATTTTATACTATTCCATTTCATTTGGAGATAAAAAATTAAAAGCACCGTTCATGGAGACGGTAGACCGTACGTAGGCATGAACGCTACTTTCATTTTTTGTCATATTAATGGAATTAAAACAAAATGAGAGATATATATATTATAATTACAGAATTATATCCATCATTTAGATGTAATATATTACATATATATCCATTATATATATGTACTTAAATTAGTACATAACATTTGGAGATAAGAAATGAAATGTATCGTTCATGGAGACGGTAAGCCGTACGTACGCATGAACGCTACATTCATTTCTATGTCATATTAAAACCAAATGATAGGTACATATATTTTAATTCCAGAATTATATTAATAATTTATATGTAACATAAATAATATATAATAACTATAAATCCATCCTTTATACATCCCACATATGGCATTGACGAATAAAATCACATTGAGGGGGCGGTAGTCCGCACATCCTAAAATGAAATTATCGTGTTTACCCACAATGGAAACCTTAAAGGTATTCCACAATAGAAAAATACATAATCTTAAGTAAAACATGAACATATTATATATCATATATAAATATAGTGACATCTTAATGGCCACCTTTAAAAGTGTTAAAAGAATTTTGATCAATCATCGTTTCGGGAGGTAGAAATTCGCAATCCATGGAAACAGTATGTTCTTTAACCGTTAGATGTAGGTGTGTGTAAGTTTATATCTAATACTTCTTATAACAACATACTAGTATATTAAAGATACTGGATTTTTTATAAAATAAATGAATAAAAAGAGTTTAGGGGGGGTGGAGAAGAAAAATAAAACAAAAGGACGCAAGTGAAGACATTACCTTAAAATCGGGTAACTCCCTTTGGTTTGAGCTCAAAGGCTTCCTTGGGAAGACATATGACCATAGTGAGGCTTATAAGAGTTAGATAGGGATGTGTAGAGACAAAATGGTCAGGTTTTGGCCGAGCCAAAGGCTTTGTAAGGGTTGGTAAGGAGGTAGAGGTGGCGGCCTTTTCTAAGAGGAGATGAGGGGAACTCTTGGAAAGTAAAGAAATGTTACTTTACTTTAGAATTAGATTCGGATTTTAAGGGTCCCACATTTATTTCCTTCGAGGATAAGGTGATACGGGTTCAAAATACACCCATACAATTGGTTTTGGAAATGTGTATGTCATAGATTTTACATTCTCCTTCAATTTTATTTAAATCATTTAATAATGAGGTCATCAGTGCATCATCATGATGTCATAAATAATTTAATTTATTTAATGTATAAAAATTATAAATAAAATACTATGGTGTATTAAATATTATTATCTTTTTAATGAATATTTATAGTCAAAAACATGACTTTTATAACCCCATTTAAAAATTGTTTTAGTAAAACAACTCATGTTTGTGACATTTTAATTTTAACTTTAAATAAAAAGGTATTTATGTCATTTTCCAAAAAAAGTGGCTCCATGGGGTCCCCAAGTTGATCCATGGATTGTATTGGTCGGCCACGACACATCCAATGAGGGTAGGACATGTGTCAAGTTCATTTAATATTATTAAAACATTATTTTTACGTTAAATTACACTAATTACCTCTAATCGCGATTAAAAACATAAAAGTTACTATTCAAAAAAATTATTTTAATCGCATTGAACCACATTTTACTTCTTAATGACAACAATGTATGTCAGATTTTTGAAATTTAAAACACAGAGGTGGTAAATTTTCTTTTAAACGAAAAATCATTTTTTAAGTACTACTTAGTGGTTTCACTAATCATAAAAAATTACAGTTTTTCAGAAAAGTACCAAACCTTCACCCTAATCTATATTTGATATTCCAAATTAAAAAATGATGTCTATTTTAAAAAATTGATAACATATATGTTACAATAATTAATTTAATAATTAATTCCCATTGTCAGAACAAATAGCATGTTTTTATTAAACAATATATATCAAAAGATTGACACTAGTTTAAGTCAAATTTCAAAGTGAAATTAATTCCAAGGACCACTATTTGATTAAATGGTAAAAATATATTATAATTTCACTTTAAAACCAATAAAAATGTTAATCTATTCATATAAATAAATTAGATTAAAAAGAGGTTTTGAATTAAAATACAACATTTTTCACTATTCATTAAAAAATGAACTTTTTCGGAAAAATACCATAAATTGACACAAAGTAAATTTTGATGTCCTGATTATAAATAAGAATTTTATTTTGTCAAATATAACACATAAAATTTCCAAAAGGTGGATTTTAAAGAGGTTCGCCATCAAAAGGCGGTTAATCAACCTTTTAAAGAATATTAGAATGTTTACGCTTAACATTGGATTCATTCACATTTTTAATCATCTAACATTTATTGTAAAGAGAAAAAATATTTGACCAACATATATAATCATTTTGTAGTTTGTTCTATTCATTACCGCCATTACAACGGCTAGGCGTTAACTACCATTTAAAATAATATTATTTTATTATTATAGTGCAACGTAAGATTCCCAAGAAACTCATTGTTGCGTGTTGGGTGCGCCATCAAGCATTGCATCCCCGTTAAAGTTATATTAATATTTTATTCACAAATATGGATAAATGTGAAAATTTCATATTCTTTATTTACCTGAGGTGTTACAATTTTTGTGTCTCTTGATAATGAGTATAATAAATGGAAACCAATGACTGTTAATGTGAGAGGGGGAAATATTACACTTGTCTCTAATTATATTGAAATATAATGTGATTTTGAAATATAAAATTAGAATAATAGTCCATTTATTTACCACATAATTGTAATTGTTATGTGAAATAATAAAATGTGAGTGGAAAGACCATGAAACATGGCCCTTATTGATTATATAATGGAATGTATATTAAACTAATCCTCTTTTTGTTACTCTCTTGTCACGTGATCTAAATGATTAATTGAATTTCTTAAATGGAACTGATTATTCACCATGACCAATTTTTATATTAACAAGCTATATGGTTTCATGTTTTTTTAGAATTAATTTGTGGAAAGAGTGGAATATATTATACCAAAATTATAGATTACATGTATGGGATTACATCATTCTTGCCTTCTGTAATGGATATTACACACCTTATTCTTAATTGGAATTAATGGGTATCATGTTTTTTATAGTTAATCTATAATTAATGGACATGATGTTTATAACGACCCATACATTACATACATTGTTAGTATGTCAAAATTCTATTACACTTATTACAACATATAACAAAACCAAGAAAGGACCGTATAGGTGTAGTGTCTTTAGAAACTGGGAAACATAAACAACTGGTTCATAAAGCATCTACACTGTCTCCCATTTATTTCATTATATCAAGAGTCCCTTTTGGCATATACTACTTAATAACCTTCTTCCTGACTTGGGGAAATAAAACATACAAAAGGGTGAGCTCAAATTCTCAGTAAGGGTATACAAAAAAAATATCAATCACATCATATTCATAAGAACATAACATTTTGGAAATCTTAACCTACAAAAGAGAAAATAATTTCATAACATGGGATAAATCATAGTAGTGAAATGTAATCCCAATAATAATAATTTAAACATGAATCTTTGTGGAATACACACATAATCATAGAAAATCATTTCTTAGTAGTCAAGACTCATATCCAGGACTATCTTAGCGGAGAAAGTCCATTTTTGAACCGAGCTCACTGCTCGTTTAAGTCATGTTTCACTGAACCGGATTAACCTGCCGTTCCATCCATGTCTATCTCATGAGATATAAATCTTTACCCAATGCATCAGAGGAAGATATAGGTCCCACCCATCTCATAATGATACCATTTTTATTTGTGCCACAAAATCATAAATAATATATCATTGCATAACCCATGTTATAAAAATGGGATTCTTAAACCTCATGACATCATAAAACAATTCATATGAGATAAAAAAATTCATAAAAATAATTTCATCACAAAATAATCAAATCAATGTAATAATATGGATAGAAACATAACCCTATATTATCTTAGATGGAAATTAATTTTGATAAAACACTTGAACTCCATTCTTGAAAAAAATATCCTTTCTACTTCAAAAACATTTTCCTTCCATAACATGCCATAAAATTATAAACTAAATGAAGTTGATGAAAAATAAACATGAAACCTTTTAAAGGAATATTCTTGGAAATAATGTTTTAAAAATCCATTCATTCCATATAAGTAAAAAAACATTCTTCTCGTACTTTTTTCCCAAAAGTCAAAAAGTACCTCGTACGAAAAACAACAAAAGATTCCTTTCATTTCTTTTACTAAAAACTTACCGAAGTGTAAAATTGTATTTTAAAAATTTTAGGAGGATGGAAATAATATTACATATTGAGGAAACAAGGATGTGGATGATAAAATACACCCCAGTATATACCAAAGTATAAACAATCTCGGATAACAATGAGGTTGTGATATTTTCCCTTACCATAGGTCCTATTTTCTTCGTAAGTTTCTGAACCTCCTGTATAATGATTTAAATAATGTCATTAACTTATTCAAGAATCAAAATAATTGTTATGATATCATATATGGTCATATTCTTAGCTTCATATTAGTAATATTTCATTGCTACTTGTTATTCGGGTGTTTATTACTTTTTGTTCTTATGCGTGTTTTGTCGAATAAATTCTTATTCTTCTCTTTAGGTTATAGATACCTCATTTCCAGAATGGTATTACTGTACTATATACCATATTTATTCATTCAATTCATTTATATAATCATTATGCAATGAAGATCTTGTAGAACGAGTCACATCACATTGTGGAGACGGTATTCCGTACGTATGCACGAGCGATGATATCGTTCCCATGATTGTGAATTTGTATTGGAGTGTATGTATACTATTTCAGAATCAATACCACATTAAATTAATCATATATAGTTATTTATTTGCACAATTATACCCATCCATGTGATGTGGTGGTGGAAAATATATTACACCACGGCGTGGAGACGGTATTCCGTACGTACGCACGAGCGATGATATCGTTCCCATGATCATGGAATTGTATTGGAGTGTATGTATACTATTTCAGAATCTATAAAAATTTACAATAATCATATATAGTTATTTATTTGCCTCATTATACCCATACAAGTAAGGTTGTGGTGGAAAATAGATTACACCAAGACGTGGAGACTGTATTCTGTACGTACACACATGCGGTGATTTCATTTTTCGTAGGATGGATAGATAGTGAAATAAGGTTTTTTCATACATATAATAACATATCAGTATATGATTGATACTGATGATATTACCTCATAATGAAACAACTAATGAAGAAGAAGTGGAAGAAAAAATAAAGTTGAAAGAATCAGTTACAGATATTACCTCTTCTTTGAAGCGCCTCTTTGAGACCTCCTCGTAGGGCACTAAATTTGGTCTTTGAATAAAACCAGGACCTTTAGGATGTTTCTAGGTAAGTGGAGAAGATAATTTGGCAGTTTTTGGCTGATCCTGAAGGCTCAATGTGGTGTGGGGAAGAGAGGGAGGAGGTTCTCTTTTATAAAGGAGGAGAGGGGTATCTTTGGAAAAACAAAAAATATTATTTTATTATATAGTCATATTTGGTTATTAAAAGCACCAAATTGATTTATTTTGAATCTAAGGTGGGTATGAGTAGAAATCCTCTCATCCAATAGAATTTAGACAGGTTTATGAATCTATTTTAACCTTATCATTTAGATTTAACTTTAAGTTAGATAATTTAACTTTTACTGTGTCTTCTTATTTGCTTACACTATAAGGTTAATAAACATACTATAACAAGCCAAAAGAACCCCAAGTTGTTTACTATTAATATATATAACCTTATCTAATTCATTTGGAAGAGCCTTAGATTTTTAAGAATAAAATAACAATTAATAATATAATATTTGATTTAAAAACTATTTTATGTCAATTTTGACACTACTTGGTAATTTATTTTTTTGAAACTCATAACAGATATATTAGTTCGAAAAAAGATAATTAAATCACAAATAACATGTCATATTAACATATAAAATTAGTCTAATGCAAAAAAAGTCTCAAATTACATTTATTTGGGTATTTATAACATCAATTATGTCAATATTTCATTAATAAGATAATTATTGCATCATCATTGTGTCATAAATATATTAAATTATTTAATGTATAAAAAATATAAATAAATTACCATTATGTAGTAAATCTTTGTATCTTTATAATTAATATTTATAGTCGAATATATCTTTTGTATAACCCTATATTAAAAATGAATTAGTTATTAAACATTGATTTTAACTATTTTAACCATTCTTTAAATAAATTAGTAATAAATGTCCTAATCTAATCCATGTGGGCCTAACTGGTCATATTTTATTCTTAAGGTTGTTTTTGGTCGAATTACACTTATACAATGGAATTAGGACATGTGTTAGGGTAATAATAATAACAATTTTACCCTTAATTTCACTATTTTACTTTTAACCGTGGTAAAAAAAGTAAAAAGATACTATTCACCAAATATTATTTTCCTCTCATTGAACAAAATTTTAGTCCTTGATATTAACCGTGCCTCTCGGATTTTTGAAATTCCACTCACAGAAGTGGTAAAATTATTTTTTATGTGAATTTTCAAATTCTACTAGGAGGTGGGTAAAAGACGGTGAAAAGTTCAATAAAATTATTATACATCTAAAATTATTATAAAATGACTCCAATGAATTAAATTGAACTTATATAGATAATATGAATCAATTGTGACCTAAAATAAATTTAAATAAAATAAATAATTTTTTAATTAAAAAGTCGATTTTTAAACAGTAACCTAGTGTTTTCACTATTTATCAAAAATTGAATCTTTTCAGAAAAATATCAAAATTTCTCCCATGGGTAAATTCGATATTCCGAATCCAAAAATGAAGTCCATTTTGAAAGATGAAATTTAAAAAATTTCAAAAAGTGGTTATTACTATTCATAACGACTAGTATTAATAATATTTTGATAGCATATCGTTGTTTAGTGAAACTCGGTATTGCGTACGACACAAGCTATCGAGGAAGGCTGCAGTTGCATGTAAAGAAAGCAAATCTAGTGTTGTGTGTAGTGAAAGATTACATTGAAAATTTATATAACATAAAAACAAAATATTTCTCATAAAAGTCTCGGGTGTTACATTCTACCCCCTTAAAATGAATTTCCCCCTCAAAATTCGTCACTTTGTAACAAACAGATGAGGATACCTTTCCTTCATCATATCCTCAATCTCTCATGTAGCTTATTCTAATTGGTGGTTCCTCCATAAAACTTTCACCAAGCGAGTGGTCTTGTTCCGTAGGACTTTTTCGCTATGATCCATAATCTCTATCGGCTGTTCTTCATAAGAAAGATCTTTTTCCAACGGTATAACTTCTGAGCTGAGTACATGTGAAGGATCAGGTATGTATTTTCTCAGGAGAGATACATGGAACATATCGTGAACTTGGGAGAGATTCAGTGGATGCTCCAATCGGGAAGCTACCTTCCCAACACAATCCAGTATTTCGAATGGCCCGATATACCTAGGGCTCAGCTTTCACTTCTTTCCAAATCTCATTACTCTCTTCCACGGAGATATTCGTAAGAACACTTTATCACCCTCTTCAAAAGATAGGTCTTTTCATTAGTTGCCGACATAATTTTTTTTTCGACTCTGAGCTGCTCTAATTTGTTGTTGAATAGATCTGACCTCTTCTGCCATCTCATCAACAAGATCAGGTCCTAATAACTTTCTTTCCCCAACTTCATCCCTGCAAGTTGGAGTCCTGCATTTCATTCCATAGAGAGATTCATAAGGATCCATATGAATACTGGAGTGAAAGATATTATTATAAGAAAATTCCACCGAAGGTATGTGTCGATCCCAAGAACCTTTGAAATCTATAGATAAATCTCTCAACAGATCTTCTAGAGTTTGAATTGTCCTACCAGACTGACCGTCTGTCTGAGGATGATAAGCGGTGGTGAAACTCAACTCTGTATCCAGACTATGCTGAAGAATTCTCCAGAACTTTGAGGTAAACCTTGGATCCAGATCAGATATAAAAGAAAGTGGTACTCCATGAAATCTTACCACTTTCTTTACATATATCCTGGCATGCTGATCCAGAGAGAAATCCTCTCTAATACCTATGAAGTGTGCCGACATTGTAAGACGATCAACTATGACCCAGATAGCATTATTGACTTTGGATGTTTTAGGATGTCCTGTGACAAATTCCATAGTGATGTTTTCCCATTTCCATTCTTGTATGGGTAATGGTTGTAACATCCCCTTGGACTTATATCTCTCAGCTTTAACTTGCTGACAAACCAAGAATCGAGAGACATATTCAGCAACATCTCTTTTGATGCCATCCCACCAGAAGTACTCTTTCAGGTCCCTATACATCTTCGTGCTTCTAGGATGAATAGAGAATAAAGAACTACGAGCCTCATCCAGCAGCTCCTTCTTTAATTCCCGGATGGGAGGAACACAAACCCAATTCCTGAACTTTATTATTCCTTCACAATCAATGTTGAATTCAAGAATATTTCTCACATTCTTTTGTAACTCTACATATTCTTTCTGCGCCTCTTTAATCTTCAAAAGTTTATATGGTTGAACATTCAATTGAGAAAGATATGATTTTTCCACTTCCATTATAATTCCAAGATCAATCCTTTGTAAATCCACAAATATTGGATATTTTGTGATCCTCATCATGGATAATCTAGCATGATCTTGTCGACTTAATGCATCTGCCACCTTGTTTTCTTTCCTAGGGTTGTAATGAATTGAGCAGTCGTAATCCTTAATCATTTCTAACCATCTTCTTTAGTGCATATTCAGCTCCTTTTGTGTGAAAATATACATTAAACTATTTTGATCAGTATAAATATCACACTTTTCTCCATAAATATAATGCCTATAAATCTTTAATTCAAATATTATCGCAGCTAACTCTAAATCATGAGTTGGGAAATTATTCTCCTGTATTTTCAACTGTCGCGAGGCATAAGCTATCACCATATCATTTTTCATAAGAACACACCCCAATCCCTTCTTGGATGCATCACTGTAGATCACAAAACATTCTCCACTACAAGGAATTGTGAGCACAGGTGCACTGGATAACATTCTTTTCAACTCCTTGAAATTCACTTCACATTCCTCCGTCCAAACCAACTTCACTCCTTTTCGAGTCAACTTGGTGAGTGGATTAGATAATCGTGAAAAATCATTCACAAAACGTCAATAATATCTATCCAGACCAAGAAAACATCGGATCTCAGTTACTTTTGTTGGCCTCGACCATCTTTTGATAACCTATGTTTTTGTTGGATCCACAGATATCCCATATTTTGAGATTATGTGACCCAAAAATGCAACTTTTTTAAGCAAAAATTCACACTTGGTAAAATGGGCATAAATCTTCTCCTTTCTCAGGGTCTTCAATATAATTCTCAAGTGATCTTCATGTTCTTCCTTTCTCTTTGAATAGACAAGAATATTTTATATAAAGGCTACCACAAAATGATCAAGATACTCTCTAAAGATTATATTCATCAGATCCATGAAGATAGTAGGGGCATTAATAATATCAAATGGCATCACTATAAAATCATAGTGTCCATACCTTGTACAGAAAGTCGTCTTTGGTATATCCTCTCTTTTGACCCTTAATTGATGATACCATGAACGAAGATCAATACTGGAAAATTATTGAGCTCCGCATATTTGTTCAAATAAGTCATCAATGCATGGGGGAGGATATTTGTTCTTGATAGTGATCTTGTTAAGTTATCGATTATCAATGCAGAGTCTCATTGATCCATCTTTCTTCTTAACAAATAGAACAGGTGCTCCCAAGGTGACACACTAGGGCGTATGAATCCTTTATCAAGATTCTCTTGGAGTTGCTTCTTCAATTCCTATAACTCAATTGGGGCCATTCTATAAGGTGTCTTTGATATAGACAAAGCACCTGGTACGAGTTCTATTGAAAACTCAACTTCACGATTTGGTGGAAGACACAACAATTCCTCTGGAAAGACATCGTCAAACTCCCGTACAATGGGAATATTCATAATAGTGAGTTTCTCACCAAACATTTGACATAAATAACATTCATTTAGTGGAATCAAGAACCATAATATGGAAGAAATTTCCTCTGGAAGGTTATGTTCATCCTTGCATCGATAGATGATCATAGATTGATCTGGAATATGAAATGTGACTTCCCTTCATAGGCAATTGATATGAGCTCCATATAAAGAAAGCCAATCCATGCCAAGAATCACATCAAATTCCACTATAGGAAGGATCAGAAGATTTTCAGGAAGAACTTTCCCGCAAACTTCAATCGGAGAAGAATTATAAACTTTTGATGCGACTGTTGTGCCATTAGGAGTTATCACAGCTAACTCAACATCTAATTGTTGAGGTAATACAATGATACCCTTTGAAATTTTTTCCGAAATAAAAGAGTGGGTGGATCTAGAATCAAATAAAACATTTTCTACTTTAGAGTAGATGGTAAGTGTACCTCTCACCACTTCGTTGTTGTACTCCACATCGCCGATAGTAATTGCATGTGACTTTCCTTTGTCTTTAGCCTTAAGAGTTTGTTAACATCGATCATCATCATCAACCCTTGGATTTGGGCATTGATTGGCATAATTCCCCATCTCCTTTCACTTGAAACATTGAAGTGTAGTAGGTTCATTATATGTATCCCTTCCTTTGTTTGCATCATTAGAAATTTTCTTCCCATTATTTCGACATTCAATTGCCCGATGACCTTATTTTCCACACTTATAAAATTTTCTTGTCCCCTTTAGACAATTTCCTCCATGTTTCTTTCCACACTTTGAGCATAAGGAAAAACTCATCTTCTTTTCAGTGTGCTCTTTAGATTTTCCATTGAGTTCCATTTTCCTCTTCTTATCAAACCCATATGACTGATGGGTTTCTCCAATCTCCATCTCAACTTTGATAGCACATCGAACGATTTCCTCGTAGCTATTGAAGTCCCTTATGGCTAATTCCCTTTGAAGACTTGGTTTTAAGCCCCTAAAGAATCGATCGATCTTACTCTCAGGTTGGATAATAATTCCAGAATCGTACCTTGCAAGTCTTGTAAAATTTTCTTCATAGGTACCTAAAGATTCATCGTCTTTTTGCTTCAGTTTAAGAAACTCCTTCTCCATCTTTGTTTGAAGAATACAAGGGAAGTACTTATTAAAAAATAATTTCTTGAACTTTTCCCATTCCATAGACTCAATTTCATCCCTTTGCCTCGTATTCTTAATAAGATTTCACCATTTATCAGCATCACTTTCCTAACGATACACTGCTAAGATGACGTTACCATGTTTAGAACACTGAAGAAATGAAAATAGCTTTTCAGTGGTACTGATCCATTGTTCAGCCACTAATGGATCAGAAGACCCGCTGAATGAAGGTGGACGCTACCTCATGAAGGATTCAATAGAATGTTTCTCCTTCCTTTGCTCGTTTGGGAGTCCTGCATGATTAATATCTTGAGAAATTTTTGTGGGCATGGCTACAAGATTTTTCATTCCATCTCCCATAACATTTGGTTGCTGAGGGGGACAATCATTTCATTTCCCATCGTATTCCGCATTAACACGGTTCGTTCGGGTTCCAGCCATTGACTAAAACCAAGAAGAATAGTGTGAGAAACACTAATTATAATAGAAAAAACACATAATCAAGAATAAAATTTTACACTTAATGTCTTATCATAGGTTATTCATGGCCATTTATAAAACACCAAGATTTTACTCTATGCTTAGACATATCCTTAGGCTTTCACATCCTAGTTTCCAAAGGTTGACTATACCTTTCCTCTGATACCAACTATAACGAACCATACTTTACATACATTGTTAGTACTTCAAAATTGAAGTACAATTATTACAAAATATAACAAACCCATGAAAGGACCGTATAGGTATAGTGTCTTTAGAAACTGGGAAACATAAACAACTGGTTCATAAAGCATCTACATTGTCTCCCATTTATTTCATCATATCTAGAGTCTCTTTTTCCATATCCTACTTAATAAACTTCTTCCTGACCTGGGGAATGAAAACATAAAAATGGGTGAGCTCCAATGCTCAGTAAGGGAATACAAAAGAAATATCAATCACATCATATTCATAAGAACATAACATTTTGGAAATCTTAACCTGAAAAAGAGATCACAATTTCATAACATGGGATAAATCATAGTAGTGAAATGTAATCCCAATAATCATAACATAAAACATGAAACTTTGTGTCATACACACATAATAATAGAGAATCATTTCTTAGTAGTCCAAACTCATAGCCCAGACTATCTTAGCCGACAAAGTCCATTTCGGAATCGAGTTCACTCCTCGTTTTAGTCCAGTTTCACTGAACCGGATTAACCTGCCGTTCCAGCCATGTCTATCTCATGAGATATAAATCTTTACCCAATGCATTGTAGGGAGATATAGGTCCCACCCATCTCATAATTATACCATTATTATGTGTTCCACAAAATCATAAATCATACATCATTGCATAACCCATGTAATAAAAATGGGATTCTTAAACCTCATGACATCATAAAACAATTCATATAAGATAAAGGAATAAATAAAAATAATTCCATCACAAAATAATCAAATAAATTTAATAATAGGGATAGAACAAGAACCCTATATTATCTTAGATGGAAAATAATTTTGATAAAACACTTGAACTCCATTCTTGAGGAAAATATCCTTTCTACTTCAAAAACTTTTTCGTTTCGTAAAATGTATTACAATTTTAAACAAAAAGAAGTTGATTAAAAATAAACATGAAAACTTTTAAAGGAAGATTCTTGGAAATAATGTTTTAAAAATCCATTCATGCTGTATAAGTTAAAAAAGCATTCTTCTCGTACTTTTGTCAGAAAAGTCAAAAAGTACCTCGTACGAAAAACGACAAAAGATTCCTTTCATATCGTTTAATAAAAACTCACCTAAGGGTAAAACTGAATTTAAAAAATTATAGGTGGATGGAAATAATATTACATATTGAGGAAACATGGATGTGGATGATAAAATACACCCCAGTAAATACCAAAGTATAAACAATCTTGGATAAAAATGAGATTGTGATATTTTCCATTACCTTAGGTCCGATTTGCTTCGTAAGTGTCTGAACCTCCTGTATAATGATTTAAATAATGTCATTGACTTATTTCAGAATCATACTCATTGTTATGATATCATATATGGTCATATTCATAGCTTCTTATTAGTAATATTTCATTGCTACTTATTATTCGGTTGTTTATTACTTTTTGTTCTTAAGCGTGTTTTGTCGAATAAATTCTTATTCTTCTCTTTAGGTTATAGATACCTCATTTACACAATTTGTTTAGTTTACTATATATCATATTTATTAATTCAATTCAATTATATAATCATTATGCAATGAATATCATGTAGAACGAGTCACATCACATCGTGGAGATGGTATTCCGTACGTACGCACGAGCGATGATATCGTTCCCATGATCGTGGAATTGTATTGGACTGTATTTATAATATTTCAGAATCCATAACAATTTAATATAATCATATATAGTTATTTATTTTCACCATAATACCCATCCAAGTATGATGGTGGTGGAAAATAGATTACACCACGACGTGGAGACGATATTCCGTACATACGCACGAGCGATGATATCATTCCCATGATCGTGGAATTGTATTGGAGTGTATGTATAATATTTCAGAATCAATAACAATTTACAATAATTATATATAGTTATTTATTTGCACCATTATACCCATACAAGTATGGTGGTGGTAAAAACTAGATTACCCCACGGCGTGGAGACGGTATTCTGTACGTACGCCCGCGCTATGATTTCATTTTCTGTAGGATGGATAGATGGTGAAATAGGGTTGTTTCATACTTATAATAACATATCAGTATATGAGTGATACTGATGTTATTACTTCATAATGAAACAACTAAATAAGAAGAAGTGGAAGAAGAAATAACGTTGAAAGAATCGGTAACTGACATTACCTCTTTTTTGAAGCGCCTCTTTGAGACCTCCTCTTGGGGCATTAAAATTGGACTTTGAAGAAGACCAGGACCTCTAGTATGTTTCTAGGGAAGTGGAGAAGATAATTTTTCGGGGGTTGGACGATATGGAAGGCTCAATGTGGTGTGGGGAAGAGAGGGAGGAAGTTCCCTTTTATAAGGGAGGAGAGGGGCGCCTTTGGAAGAACAAAAAATATTATTATATTATAAAGTCATATTCGGTTTTTAATAACTAAAAATTGATTTATTTAGAAGATAATGTGGGTATGGGTTGAAATACACTTATCCAATAGAATTTATACAAGTTTACGTATCTATTTTTACCTTATCATTAAGATTTAACTTTAAGTTAGATAATTTAACTTTTACCATGTCTTCTTGTTTTCATACACTATATGGTTAATAAACTTACTATAACAAGACAAACGAACTCGAAGTTGTTTATTATTAATATATATAACCTTATCTATGTCATTTGGCCGATCTTTATATTTTTAGGAATATTATAACAATTAATAATATAATATTTGTTTTAAAAACTATTTTATGTCAATTTTGACACTACTTGGCAATTAATTTTTGTGAAAATCATAACAGAATGATTAGTTATAAAAAAGTTAATTAAATTAATAATAAAATTTCATATTAACATATAAAATTAGTTTAATTCATAAAAAGTCTTAAATTACATTTATTTGGGTATTTATATAATCAATTATGTCAATATTACATTAATAAGATAATTACTGCATCATCATTGTGTCATAACTAAATTAAATTATTTAACGTATAAAAATTATAATTAAACACCATTATGTAGGAAATCTTCTTATATTTATAATGAATATTTATAGTTGAATTTATCTTATGTATAACCCTATATTAAAAATGCTTTAGTTATTAAACATTGATTTTATCTATTTTAACCCTTCTTTAAATATATTAATAATAAATGTCCTCATCTAATCCATGTGGGCCTAAATGGTCATATTTTATTAATAAGGTTGTTTTTGGTAGAATTACACTTATCCAATAGAATTTGAACATGTGTTAGGGTAATAATAATGACATTTTACCCTAAATTTCCCTATTTACTTTTAATCGTGGTAAAAAAAGTAAAAAGTAACTATTCACCAAAAATGATTTTCATCTCACTAATCCACATTTTATTCCATGATATTAACCGTGCCTCTCGGATTTCTGGAATTCCACTCACAGAAGTGGTAAAATTAATTTTTATGTAAATTTGCAAATTCTCCTAGGAGGTTGGTAAAAGATGACGAAATGTTCAATAAAATTTTTATATATCTAAAATTATTATAAAATGAATCCAATGAATTGAATTGAACTTATATAGGTATTATGTATCAATTTTGACCTAAAATAAATTTAAATAATATAAATAATTATTTAAATAAAAAGTTGGGTTTTAAATAGTTAACCAGTGATTTCACTATTCATCAAAAATTGAATGTTTTCAGAAAAATACCAGAATTTCACCCTAGGGTAATTTCGATATTCCGAATCTAAAAATGAAGTCCATTTTGAATGTTGATATTTAAAAAATTTCAAAAAGTGGTTATTACAATTCATAATAGCTAGTTTTAATAATATTTCAATAGCATATTGTTGTTTAGTGAAACTTGGTATTGCGTATGACGCAAGCTATCGAGGAAGCCCGTAGTTGCGTGTAAAGCAAGGCAAGCTAGTGTTGTGTGTAGTGAAATATTATTTTGATGATTTATATAACATAAAAACAAAATATTTCTCATAAAAGTCTCGGGTGTTACAATGTTACTCATAAATCATCTGAATTAGTGTAAGTGTTGATCCATATTGGTTATATGGAATTTAAGAAAATGGTTTTATATATGAGTAAATATGAATTTATGGAGATTATTTCTCTTGTTATTCATTATTAATTAATAGAAAAGAAATTTCTTATAATTTATTACAGTTCATGAAATGGAGTTCCTAATGATGTATTGATGTTATGGACATGGATTTCCTAATTATTTATCAATGTTTTGGACATGGATCTCTTTATTTTTTTTTTAAATTAGGGACATGTAATTCATCATTATTGAACATGGTTTCTCTTACGATATATATATATTGTTAGAAATTATGTTCAATGTCCCCTTTTAATAGATTCATTAACTAATTCCCCCTTTTAGATTCAAAACTCTATAATATTCTATTTTTTACAAGGATTCCATGGGTCTATACCATGGGTACACCGAATATATTACCTATAAAATGTAAATTCTAAGAGAAATTATGGATTCTACCAAAGAAGGTGCATTCATCCAGGTGTTCCATGAAGAACCTAATCATGGAATTTTAATTTTTAAATTTATAATTAAAATTTGATTATTATACCTAAAAATATTATGTTTTATATTCCCAATATGAATTTTTATTATAAATTATTGGTGGTGGACTACTATGTTTTACGCACACACTATTCGGGCGGTCATTTTGTACCCATATCGATTACTACCTAATTGTAGGTTTATGATTTTTTCATGCTTTTTTGATGTTATATATTTTTGGATAAGAAACCATATTGGATTAGTGACTGAGTAAGTACATGGTAAAACATAAAAAGTTGGATTATTTTAATTTTTGATTCTATTTTTAGTGTATTAATTATCTATGTTTTACTGGTTGTTTTTCGACTAGTTTTATGTAAACCATAAACATGTAGATAAATGGCATTTTGTTTGGAATTGTCTTAAAAATTAGATATTTTAATCTTTATATTAATTTCCATTATATATTTTCTCACTTTATTTAATCACCAACAAATATGGTATTGTCTCCCCATTGTACCCCCATTGGACCCCTTTTACTACTCGAAAAACATTTACATATGGGATGGCATGCTTGAGGTCTTATCTCTGGAACGTTTGGTTACGGTTTCTAGAGTGGACTGGGTCCTAAGATTATTGAGTGGAATTATAACATACATTTTATTATCATACTGATTTGGGATGTTAGATAAGATATTATGAAATATCTACGTCATGGTAAATAGATATCATCTAGGAATTTTCATCCCACTCGTGGAGGGATCATGTTTTTTGTTATGTTACTATTATTTCTAATGCTACATTATTACCATTGATTATTATTTGATCTTGAGTGATTGATATATTTAAACTGGATATTTATTAACTGAATTTCTCCCTTCTCATAGTATATAAATACAAGAGTTGTGTTCATCCATCATTTATGGAATGTTGATTTCACATGTAATTATCATGGATATCTATATACCATGTTGGTGTGATTATGTTCCATGATTTCAATATTATATGTTTTTGTGATCATTTTGTATCGACACATACATACCATACTTCTGTTATTTTTACTACCTCTACAAATGATTTCTTCGGATGTGATGGTTTTCCCGATTATGGTTATGATGTAAGGTTTATTAAATAATGTTTTTAAATAAACGTAAATGGAATTTTTCCATATATATTGATTTTACTATTCTATCTACAAAAAAATGATTAACTAATTAAATTATTTATTTTGAAATTAAATCTTTAAATGGAATGTATTTGGTTACTTTTAAATAAATTCAATTCAATTCTTGTGGATCTCAATTAAAGGTAGTGTCAAATGAAACATATAAGGTAATTTATCTCTATAACATTAAAATGGTGTAATGAATAACTAAAAAATTATATTTTTTACTCCCTTATTACATGTGAGTTGTATCATCATATTCCTATGGGATAAAACCATTAAGGGTGTGAAAATTTATTAATAAATTGTCATTTATTTGTATGAACATAAATGGGATTCCAATGGTACTTTATTTAGTATTGACTCCATAAATATGGAATGGATGATTGTATAATTGATCCCGGGTTATCTTGACAGAACCCTATTAGGTATCCTTTATTCGCCCATTCCTTTTCACTTAACCCCATGGGGGAATCTTTATGATAAATATGGATGGTTATTTAATGTTTCAGTAACCACTAATATGTTGTTTCATATAAATGTACATAAAAATGTTACATAACTAATCCATTAGGAAACTATATATGACCTTTGGTATTATTTTTTAAATTACATATGTGAGGAGTCTATTAATTAAAATTCTAGTTACAAAAAAAATATATTTTATATTTTATTTTAGAATGGACATTTTTGTTATTTTATATATATAATGAAAAATTTTGGAAAAAATAAATTTTTTAAAATGAAATTATGAGAACATTTTACTATAATATTTCATATCATCCTCCAAATAATATCAAAAGTTTCGTTTTTTACAATGATTGATTTTTAACTGGTATTGAATATCTATTTTTTGAGAATTTTTATTGTTATTAAATTTGATGTCTGTAAAATGGTATAAATAAAACCTTTTGTGGTGTAAATAACATAGGCCATTATGTATGGGTTAGTTCTAATTTTTCATTGAGGGGTCACCTTGTATGGAAATTTGAACATTTCCTGTAGTATTCCTTGGAATTATTCTATTCTATTTCACCTGTAGGTTAGGCGGTTGAGCCTAGAGACCATTTGGTTGAGTCTTTATTTCTAAAAGCAGAGGCATTATAATTTTTTGAGTAATTTGCCTATTCTAGATGTGTCCATGGACATTAAAAACAGGTAAACCTTGGATCAATGTATCTATACATGTTATCTATTATCCATTTCATCATTGGGTTAGATAAAATCTCGAAATATCGATTGGTTTAGTTCCTTGGAAATACTAGATACATTCAAAAATATTTACATTACATCAAAAAAACATCTTGACTTTGTATCCCCTCATACTATCCCTGAAGGTCATTCATAAATTACTTCTTCATAATCCTGGGAAAAATAAAACATTGAAAGGGGTGAGCTCAGATGCTCAGTAAGGATGACATTATAGCAGAAGCTTTCATAGATAAGCATAAACACGTAAGGCAGTTTATAACTAAAAAAAAGCCTTTTAAACTTGAACTTCAGCATAAAATGGCAAAGATAAAATAAAATAATGCCATTTAATTACTGACATGGATACTCTACTAGTCGAATGATCACATGCAATATCAATAACCACTTTCATAATGATGGAATGCATAATGCCAGACTATCATAACCACATAGCCAAGGCCTCATGCCAAGAATACAAATAAGATTTTGCCAAGGCCTTGTGCCAAGACACTAGTTTGTCTCATGAGACCTACCGATGCATGGAGGAGCTATATCGGGTTCCACCAATCACATATTAAGTCCAATGAATTCCCATATGAAAAGGTTTAAACATAACATAAACATTCGTATTAAACTAGCATACGAAATGTCAATACTTTCACCACAAACCATGAATGGTATAAAAATAGAACATCCACAGTCAAACATAACTCATTCGATACAATATGGAAGATTGTATTGTATCACATTAACCTCAATCAAGAATAATGAAGGTTGTTGACATAGATGAAAATAATCATCAAAACTATTTGAGAGAAATATCCACCATTTCATGAAATCATTTAAAAATCACACTATTTATCAAGAATACATTTAAAATAGATTTTAGAATCAAAGTGTCCTATACCACTTTGAAACATTTAAAAGTAATTTTGATTTTAAAACGTTAATGTCCATATAAATAAATCATTAAAACCATTTTTAAAACATGGACATTAATGAGAATGATTTAGAAGATTAAGTCTTTAAAACATTTAAAAAATGGTATTTTAGTTAGAGTTTCTAACCAAATGAGAGACACATGAATACAAATAATTGAGGTAATAAAAACATTGTTATATCATGAGAATAAAGGGATTCATGATATACTATGTCAATGTACATTATATACACAACATAAAAGTGATTTGGTGTATAACAATAAAGAAGTCTCAATGGAATGTAAATTCAGATGAAATCTCTCATAAAGCTGTATCCTTAGGTTAAAGATAGATCAACGACATAGTTATGTGTGACAAATATAAATACACTAAATATGATTGGATATTTAGTGTAAAACAATCAAAGTACATTCACACATAATCTTGTAAAAACAACACCAATGAATTGGATTTTTAACTCTACAAATGGAGAATGAGTTAAAATTACTCTTATCAAATTCTTATCGATGACTTGAGAAATTATCAATGGAGGGATTATGTGTATAAAAAGTACATCCACAGGAAGGGGAGTGGAAATTATGACATAATCAAATGAATAGTGATTCCACACATAATCCTGGAGTAATATAATCAATGAAATATGTGTAATGCCAAATGAGTGGAAATTGAAATTTCAAACTCCCTTATCGATTAGGTAACTTACGAAACATACACCCATGAAAGAAGGATCATACCATGATGATGTAAATACCCATAAATTAATGTATAGTATACAATAAATACAATCATGGGCAGTACACATACACCACTTGCAATAATTAAGTGGTGAACAATGAAATTCTCATGGAATTAAAAGTGAGATAAGAAACCCCTTACTTTGTACTTTTTCCTTGGTCGAAGGTAGGTTTACCTCCTGAATAATGGTGAAATAATTGTTATTGAATTATACAAGAATAATTTATTTTAATATGATATCATATATGATCTTTTAACATTGATTTTTTAGTAATATCTTAGAATTATAGTCATTTCGGGTGTTAACGGGTTCATTTTACTTTATATTCTTTGTTATGTGAGCCATATTCGATATTAATGGGATGTATATTATTCATATCCAGAATGATATCAATTCCTTAGATACTATTTTTAAATCATCAAATTATAATTATTCTTTAATGGATATGATGGAGAATGAATCTCATCGCATTCGTGGAGACGGTAGTCCGTACGTACGCACGAGCGAGAATATCATTATTTTGATATTAAAATAATATATAATTGGATGGTATATCATATATACAGAATCATTATCATGTTATATTTATTATTTAAATGAGTTACACATCATTATTATACCCATCCAAATAATAATATATTGAATAAAAATTACACCACGACGTGGAGACGCTAAGCCGTACGTACGCACGTATGGTGACATGTTATATAAAGGATGGATAGAATATTGAATATGGTTGTACCATATTTATAATAACATCATAGTATATATATGATACTAGATTTATTATTTTATAATTGTAATAACAAAGAAAGACGGAGTGGGAGAAAAAAGAACTTGAAAAGGAGTGGTGAAAACATTACCTCTTCTTCGGGTTCTTCCTTTTGATTTGATTAAAAGGGCTCCTTAGGTTGGATTTATGATCAAACTAAGGCATCTAGGTTGTAGTGAGGAAAGTTTAGAAAGTATTTGGGCAGGGGTTGGCCGAACCAAAAGGCTTTGAAGGTGTTAAGAAATGAGAAGGAGGAGTGCCCTTTTATAAGAGGGGTGAGGGGCACCTTTGGAAAAGCTAGAAATATTAATTTATAATAAATTTATACTCGGTTTCTAATGGATCCAAAGTTTAATATTTAAATTTTAAGGTGGGGATGGGTCGGAAAAAACTCAACCAATAGAATTTATACAGGTTTGGGTCATTATATTAACCTTATCTATAAGTATTAACTCTTAGTTAATTAGTTTCACTTTTACAATGTCTCTTTGAATTTTTATATTATATGGTTAATAAACTTACTATACACATTCAAGAAACCCTCGAGTGTTCCATTAATTATATACCTATCATGATATAAGTCTCGTGGCCGAATCTTAGATTTTTTAGGAATTTAATATCAATTAATAATATAATATTTGTTTTAAAAACTCTTTTATGTCAATTTTGACACTATTCAATAGTTGATTTTTGTGAAACACATAACAGAATGATTACTTCGAAAGAAGATAATTAAAACAATCCTAATATGTCATATTAACCTAGAAAATTAGTGTAATTCAATAAAATTCTCAAATTATATTTATTTGGGTATTTATAATATCAATTATTCTAATTTTTCACTATTATGGTAATTACTGCATCACCATTGTGTCATAAATAAATTAACTTATTTAATGTCTGAAAATTATAAATAAACTATCATTATATAGTAAATCGTTTTATCTTTCTAATGAATATTTATAGTCTAAATCCAACATATATAACCCTATGTAACAATTGTTTTGCTAAAAGATATATGCTTGTGTAATTTTTGTTTTTATTTTAACTTAATTAAAATAAAGTGTCATTATCACTTACAAGTGGATCCATGGGGTCCCCAAATCGACCCAAAGATGCCCATGGTCGACCCTGTATCAACCAATAGGGTTAAGACACGTTTTAGGGTAATTTATTATTATTATAATATTACTTTTTAACCCTTGTTTACCGGATTTACCCTTTAACCATGGTAAATAAAATATTTACCGAAGTAATTATCCAAAATGTCTAAAAATAAAAGTTACCTATTTACACAATTTGAACATCCTGATTCCTAATATGGAATCCATTTTTCCAAATTCAAAACACATAAGAGGCAGAAATTAATTTAAAATTAATTCCCGTTGTTAAAATAAAAAGCGCGTTTTTATGAGATAATAACTATCAAAAGATTGGCACTTGTTTATGTCTGGTTTAAATGTGAAATTATGTTCAATGACCCACATTGTATTACATGGTAAAAATATATTCTAAATATACTTTAAAACCACTCAAATTTATAATTTATCACTATTGATTATTTTGATTAAAAAAGTTGTTTTTAATTAAAATTTAGTAATTTTCACTATTCATCAAAATATCAAAGTTATCCGAAAAGTACCAAAATTTCACCCTAGTCAAATTTCGATATTCCGAATCCAAAAATGAAGTCCATTTTGAGAGATATAATTTATAAAATTTCAAAAACTAGGTATTACTATTCATAACGGCTAGTATGATTGGTTATGATGTGTTAAAATCTCAAAGTTGCGTACAATGCACGCTATTGCATTATTCGAAAGGAAACGTATCGTGGAAGCTTGGGGTGTTACATCCACAATGACTAATAATCAATAATTTTTCTTATTTCCAAAACATCCTAATAATCTACATATAAAAATAAAAAATGGTACACATTAATAATCATCTCATATTAAAATTATATCCCAATTATACACAATGTTATTATATATTGTAAAATCATCAACAAGAATTAATTCTATTTTTAATTAATTCATCATTAAGAATAGATTTTTTTATCAAAAATTATATGAATAATATTTTTCTCCTAAAATAATAAATATTCAATATTTCCAAATTAAATTATAAATTTAGAAATAAAAAAAGAAAATAAATTCTAGAATCATATGTAGAAAATTTGTAATGAAATAATTCCACATCAAATTTCCCCAAATACAAGATAAAAAATTTCTCATGCAATATATTAGTAAAATTTAATGGTCAAAAATAAATCTTATAATTGAAAAATTAATATTCCATAATGGATTTATTTTCAAAATTATTTTACCTCAATGATTATATCATGAAAAAATGTGTGATTAACCACTCAAATAAAATAATATAATTGAAAATATTATTATTATTTCAAAAATGTATTTTTTTAAAATTTTGAAAGCAATATGACACACATAAATTTGTATCTGACTATAATTCAAAAAAAATATTGATTTTCTAGTTAACAAAATAAATTAATTAAAATCCACAGTCAATAGAAACTACTTTTTAGAAGAATTAATTAATAATTATGAAGGTAAAAAAATTATCCATCTAATGGAACAAAGAATAATATAATGAAATAATGAAGGAAAATGATTTCAAACTAGATTAGTATTTTTTCAATAATCAATTTGGATGAATATCATATGAGTTATATCAAAATTCAAAAGTTTAAAGTTAATTTTTATCATATAAATTCCCTTAAAATTTTTATTGATAACAAACATTTCATTAGGGAACAAATATGATATAATTAATTTAATCAATATACTAATAATTATAAAACTCATCATAGTATCATCACAACCTTCATATTTTATAAATATAATCACATTATAAAAATTCAAAAGTGGTGCTTAAAAATGAACAATTTTGAATAAATTTTGGGGGGTTTTGATGTGGTCTAAATAAATTAAATTTTATATAAAATTAATCATATTTTACACATTTATAATCAAACAATGTAGCTATATATATATATTAATGTGGAAAAATGGTTTTGAATGTCCATGTTCTTAATTATTTTCAATATAGTTTTTAAAAATATAGTTCAATGTGTGAAAATAATGTTAAAAATAACATACTTCCACATTATCTGATGATATATTAAATAATATTAATAATGGAAAATGATTCATATCAATAAAAATCCAAATAGATTTATGATTAAGATTATATAAAATAAAATTTTTAACAAAGAAAAAAGAAATATCCTCTATCATAATTTAATTATATTTTCAATATTGAAAATGAAGGCTTGAAAATAAATTAATCAAAAAATGAATAAATTTAGTAAAAAATGAGAACTATAATAGCTCATCCCCCAACATAATTTATTGAAGCATTAATATTACAAAAAAATTACACCAAATAATATCATTTTACGAGGAAGGTATTAATAAAACAAAACCAGTAGAGAAATTTCAAAATAAAATGGGGGAATAAAAATAAAATCTCTTTACTCATAAAATGATTCTCCCAAATTAAACATTTAAAAAATATGTCTCTTTAAAAAAATGTATCTTCACATAGTTTCTAACAAATTATGTTCCCAAATAAAATGAAAAAATTAGATATGAATTCAAAATAATAAAAATCAATATGTAAAACTGAGACATGAGAATAGTAGATAAAATTAAATTCAGTCCAAATAAAGGGTAATAAAAATGATATATGGGGTTGGTTGGGATTAGTTATTGGTATTAGAGAAAGTAAATAATTATGTTATATTTATTTTTTAAAAAAATTCTAAATAATAGAAATTTATTTATAAAAAAACAAATTCTGGTGTTTTTTTCCATGGAGCTCTAGATTTTTAGTCCCTACCTAGAATTAACCATTAATTTTCTAACAATAGTTATTCTAAGGGTATGAATTATTTTTTGCTTTAAAAAAATATTATATAAGAATGAATCAATGGATTTTCGAAATATTCTCCTACTACCACAACTAAGATAATTTTCACAATAATACCTATGACACCCCAAACCCACGATTTCATAATCTCTGCATAAAATGAAGTTATTATTTTTTTATAATGAATTTTAAATTATATAATACAATTTATATAATACATAACCATTTCGGTTCTAGGTTCTGGAGGATTATACAACAAATCTTGGTTAATTATAGTTGTACAAAAGTAAATAAAAATAAAATATCTAATCAAATTCACACGTGCTAACTCTTTATCAAATTTACCTAACTTAGAACTTCTAGTTTTACATTAAAAATAATTTTAATATAAGGTATGAGTGATAAATTTTTCTATAAGACTTTTTCTAAAAGTCTAGTTAAAATTACAATGAAAAATACTTTCATAAAATACTAAAATACATTAAAAATTATTATTCATTAAAATTTCATAAAACATAATCAGTGATTTTTGGAAATAAACATTAATGAAGTCCCTGAAAATAAAACACATGAGGCCCCTTTATACATGAAAAAAATTTCTGGTTATACACACTTTCTTCGTGGATGTGTTTACATCCCACTCCATACCAGTTCTATGATGTCCAAGAGCCTATTTTTATAAAAAACATTGTTCATATTTAGTTACTTATATGTATGTTTTCCATTATAGTTCTTACTGTAAAAAAACATAAACATGAATTAATACACATATACATATATTTATATATTTATTTATAAATAAAAACCTTCATGGAAAATCACATGATAGATTTTGAACAACAAAATATTTTGATATCCAAATTTTTATATTTATATATGAGGTTAACAAAAATCCATATACTCAACGTTTAAGTCAAAACATCAAAAAATCCATTTTTAAGTAGTTATGATAAATGAAAAAAAATTCATTGCATGGGCATATGTATATATATATAAATATTTATATGAAATATCATGTAATATTAATGTTGTTGCCCATAATCATGAATTTGTTATGACATGCACATGACATGATGAAATTATGATATTCTTAGCTTCTATTTCAAACATAGAATAATTATTGGTTAATCATAAAAAAATTTATTTAGTAATAATTATAATATTAGAAAATATTACATATATACATATTCTCAAAATAATTTGAAACATGTAAATAATATATTCATGTATAATGATGAAATTTAGTAAAAATTGTACATATATATATATATTAATATTCAAATATACATAATCATATAATAAAAATTATTTGAAAAGTGGCCTTGAAAATCCACTAATTCACACACACACACATATATATACATATACGCGGATCATATATATATATATATATATGTGTTAGTATCATTTATACTAGAATACATTATACAAATAAAAATTATGCTTATATGACTTTGAAATAAAGAAATATTGGGTATGAAAAATAATAGTTAAAGACATATATATATATATATATATTGATAATAAAAATAATAATGAAATAAATAAAAAAATCATAAATCGAAATTATCACTTAGATATTAATTATATTTAGTACAAGGGATATTAAATCAAATATATATGTTATAGGTTGATGAATAAATTCGCCTTTCTAATAAAACTTGATCATAACCGAACAAAATAAAAGTTTATAATTTAATAAAAATAACTAAATAGTAAAACCATACATAATTTAGTAAAATAAAGAAACAAATTATGAATATAAAATTAACAAATACCTTCAAATATATTTTGATTTATTTTAAGTAAATAAATCCTTTGCTAAAAAAATATAAATATAAGTTTGACAATCTTCCTTAAATTAATATTAGGATAAAAAGTGGAGAAAATTTTCATTATAAGTATTTGAAATATATACCATATGGTAAATAAATAAATATATCAAATTAAATGATTACATACAAAACAATAAATATAATTTAGTATGAAAAACTAAAAAATTCCCACTACATGAATCTTATGAAAAAAATAAATGGCATTTTAGTGGACTCCCCCATTCTGGACTAGATGTTGGTTTCCCAAAAAAATACATTTACACATTTGTCTACTTTGGTTTCATAGGGAAATAATAAACTATGTACAAAGAAATATATAAAATTTTACAATGCAAGATGGGTGTATTTTTTAATTAAGATAGAGAACTGATGTGAAGTTAATACAAAAAAGAAAAAAATGGTAGAAACAATTTAAAATCATCGCTATTCTGACAACCAAAGAAAAATGATTCAAACCAGTACACAAATAAAGACATAAAAAATAAAAAATGATGAATTAATGTCTTTATATAAATAAATTGAATATAAATTGATAAAACATGATCCAGAAAAAATGTGGAAAAAAATTATATATTAATTTTTAGAAGAATGTTAAGAAACACACATTCATGATGAAATATCCCATAAAAAATGGGTTTAAAAAAAGATTAGACCTCAGAGGACCATGATAAATGAATAAAACCAAAACAAAACAATGAACATTTCCGTCAAAGAGATTCAGACATCAAGAATAGTAAAACAAAGTATACCTTTCAAGGTCAAAAACGATAAGAATATTTGGATCTGGATTTCAATGATTTTTAGAACCCCTATCCAAAAGAAAATCCATTAGTATCACCGAAACCAGTCATGTTGGTGGAAATATTTTTCATAATATCATTCCAGATTTTAGTATCCTCTCCCTGGCCTAATTTTGACACCAATTCACTCATTAAGGAACCTCACTATCATTCTTTCCCATAGCTCGAAGCCTCTAGGTGTCCATGTATCATTCTCCCAAAACCCACGGTTCAATTACCCTTAACACCAAATGAAAACTAAAACCCCCTATTCCAGGTAACCTTTTTTTTAGTTTTTACTTTTTAAAAAATAAACTTGGTTTTAAATATGATTATTATCATAAAATTAATTGGTATAATTTCAAATAAAATTAATATAATTTTATAATATCATAAATCATAAACATAATAATTTTCATATATTTAGATATTAGTAATAATTTTATAAAAATAATCTAGTACTAATTTGTAGTCTAATAATAATAATAATTTCATATATATATATATATATATATCATATTTTTAAATATTAAATTTTATAAAACCACATTAATTATATTAATGTAATTATTCAATATTTTAATAATTTAAGTGATATAATTATTATCTTATATAGTATATTAAAAATATTAAAATATTAAATTAAAATAGATTAATTTTGTAATTTAATAAAAGAAAAATTAAATTAGTCTTCATGAAATGTATAGTTTTTATTTATTTAAAAAAGTGAAAAGTATAAACATTTCATTTAAACCTAAATTTTTAGGAGTATTATAAATTTTAAATATTTAAAATAACTTATAACCATAATTTATTTCAGGATTGATAAAAAAAGTAAATTAATTTTTTATAACATAACAAATTAATTGGATGTTTCAATATCATAAAAAACAATAAAAAAATTTCTATCATGTTCTTTTTCACTTCCCAAACCATTCATTTTGGACTCTAAAAGGGTGGAATATATACTAGAAAAATACATTAATTGATCATGAATATTATTTCATTTACACACACAATTATTGGATTTATGCCTACCAAGAAATGGTAAAAATATATCTATATCATTGTCATTATATCCATAATATGCACAAAAAATATCATTTAAAACTAATAAATCGCAAGACTCCAACATAAAAACTAAAATTTTCATTGAGAATACATTTTTTATATTCTAGAAAATTATAAAATGATTTCAATTTCTCAAAAACATATGGGAAGTCATCATTGAAAAATTTATTGCATCATATGAGAAATTATTATGGATGAGGACCATGTCAAGTAAACATTAATTATTATTCCCTTCGGGAATCAGACCCGAACAGTAACTAATTTTAGATCTTAAAAAAACTCAACTCATGTGTCAAAACCCATAAATTAGATAAGTATATTGATTTACTAAGATAAATGATTTTAAAATTTTATTTAACTTTGTAGAAGGGGTTTTCAAAAAATAGGTTGTGAGGATGAAATAATTATCATGAACCAACCCAGGTCATCCCTAAACTGGTCACCCAAGCTGGTCTTCGACATGGCACTGAGGGCGTTCCCGATCCCCACAGGCTACAAACTAGTGCTGGGGATCAAAATAAACAATTTTGTAAAAGTTTTACCCATAAAAAAGATAAATAAACACAAACTAAATAATCAAATGAATAAAGGACAATAATCTGAACAACATGGCAGCAGAAAAAGGAATAAACAAAGAAACGTGACATACCTAACATGACCCCATGGATCAACATGGTACACCAACTACACTCACTCCCAAATATTATCCAGGAATAAAACCTACAACTGAAAAGAAAAGTAGGCATGGGGACTGAGATTCTCAGTAAGAATTCCAAAATGTAACCACGTCCTATGCCCCTACCTTTAGTAAGAAATACAATCATGCCAGTTTGAAAATAAGATACAGTAAAATAATGTTTTTCTTCTTTTTAAATTCATGTAACGATTTTGCATTTTCATGTAAAGAATTTCAATATGACTACATTTTCAAAATAGGTTCCAAGCATGCATTAATGTTCAAAAATGAAAAGAAACCAGTTTGGATTAAAATATGGTTTTCAAAAAAATAAATTATGACATAACTGAAATGACAGTTACATCACAAGAATCACATCGCAAATGAGCACCATCGTTAATCCCTATAGGTAGCTAGAAACAGTGGGACACTAAATACCTTGTACCTTAGTGAAACATGTCTTAGAAGACCAATACCCTCAGAAAACGTGGTTTAGAAGACCATGACCCTCAGAAAACGTGTCTTTGAAGAACACGACCCTCAGAAATTCATATGTTTAGTTAGTGTTGTTACATCAATCCTTCTAGTCAAATCGGGATGAACCCCTGCTATTTTATCTAGCTTACTAGTCCTGGTCACCCACCTAGATACCCAGGTTTCCCATTGTGCTCTATTTCATGTGGTTGTGAGTTTTCATTATCAAGAAAACATATAAGTACATAACACATTCTTAATCTAAATCCCATTCAAACTCTCACCACCAATCTCCCTCTTTAAGCGCATTCCCCCTCTTTTACATCACAAAATGCATAGGCATAAAATAATTCCCTTAATAACACATTCATCTTAAAAAATCATATTTCTAAAACCAAGTTGGAATGCCTCAATAGAGATTTTTATCTTTCATGAAGCATTCTTAAAATGCCAAACAATATTAATTACATAAAGGTAACACTTTTTATAACTAACCAACTGAAAGGCCAAACACCTTTGGAAGTACTCATTACCAATTCCAAACCAATTAGGACATCTATTTTCATGAAAATTCACTTAAGAACGATAACATTAAAAATACATATCAATTTTCAACGCAAAGGCATAATAATTTATTGAAACCATAACCAATTTTCATAGAATGTGCATGTGGCATAAATGTAAAACATATTTTTAAACAAGAAAGCAATTATGAAATTCAATCTAAAGGCATAGACATAGGGGACCAAACTCAAACATGTCACTATTTGTCAACGACCACTCAAACAGACTCTGCACACTTGCATGCACATGCATTCATACACACATATATAAATACCCCTAGATTCAATGCACATATTCCCCAAGCCATGAGGGAATATGTACGACGATGGCATTTATATGTCTATGGATTACCTTAGGCATGCATATATAGGTGTTCTTGACACCCAAAACTTGAAACAATCATGGAAAGTTTCAATGCAATACACAAATAATTTAATAAAACAACTTAAACACTTTAATAATCTACAAAACATTTCAAAATAACGCATCAAGGGTTTGCACCAAAAGAAATACATTCAAAATCCCCCTTTTATGAAAAAGTGCCCAACAATACCACACACAAAAATATTTCACATCCTTAATGTCCTTCAATAAATCAATTCCAGATGTCATAAAACCACCTTGAATAATGCAACATAAGACACACCTCAAAAATGCCCATTTTCATTTTTACGTTCTAATTTAAAACTAACCTCCTGACACAGACGAAGAAAAACATGATTTGCACTACCAATATCATTCAATAAAACAGTTATAAATTTATAAAAATAGACTAAAGAATCACTACCTAGCCTTTCGTCCATACCCACCCCATTTCCTTTTTTTAAATCAAATGCACACTAAAAACCTTTCCAAACATCATTCACATCACTTAAAAAATTTAAATAAGAAACATCACTATCTATAAATTCACATCAAATAGGAAAACATGAGTTTTCCCAAAAACATACTCCATTATATACAAACATGCTATAAAATATCAAAGGCATACTAAACTTCTTTAAAACTAATTTGGAACCAAATAGATCAATCACGGAACACCAAATTTATTTAACCAAGTAAAATAAATCACCAAATAAACATAATTCACACTCAAAAAAATAATTAATGAACATCCTAAATTAATTAAAAAAATAAAATAAATCATCATGTAAGGATAATGCACGGAACCCCTACCTTTTGTGTCAACCCCCCCCCCCCAATTCGGAGCTAAACTTCATTTTCTCGCCAATAGCATCATAAAAAATTCAAATTGAACCCTAAAAGAAGACATCAAACCAAAAACATCAAAACCTAACCAAACAAAACATGAAACCCTAAATTGAAAACCTACCAAAAGGAGGGAACGAGTAACCGAACTAAAATTCACCTTCAGAAAGGGTGCAGATGGGTGGTCGGGCAAGATGAAGTGGTGCCGGAAGTGAGCCGCAACAGAAAATCTATCCAAGAAGGGTAGGTGGCATGCAGCTATAGGGAGTGGCACGAGAGGGAGGGTGCAGGGCGGCATGAGGTGATGCGAGGAAGGGACTAGGGCGACGTACGTTGCTTTCTGGACTGGAGGAGGTGCGCCGGTGGTGTCTTGCTGGAGGGAGGCCACTAGTCGGGGGTATGTGCGAATAGGAAGGGGAGGCTATGCGAAGGGTGTACGCCAACGGTGGCTCACCGGAGGCTGGCCGTAGGAGGGAGGGAGACCGATGGAAAGGCTCGCCGGAGAAGGGTACGTAGGGGAGAGAGGGAACTCCAACTAGGGTTGGCCATGGGGTAGTGTAGCGAGCAGGGAGGGAAGGGGGAAGAGGGTGAGTCGTGTGGAGAAGGTAAAGGGGGGGGGGAATAAGAAAGGAAATAAAAAAGAATAAAGATAAAAAATGAAGAAAAAATTAAAAACTAAATATAATAATAATAATAAGATAATAATAGATGTAACTAAATTAGTAAGAACAATATTAATATTATTAATAATAATCATGATAAAAATTATAGTAAACATAATATGATATTAATGAAATTAATATACATAACAAAATTAATACAAAATAATAATAACATAATTATAATAACCCTATATTAAAAAACATGGTGAACATAATAATAATAATTACCATAATTATAATTATTATAATACGTCACTAAAACTCCTTTTATTTATTTTATTTGAAAATGAGTCAGGCTGCATAGTGACCTGGGCAAAGTCACATAGATTTGAATATGCCATGCCAAACATCAGACGATGTCAAGGGAGAAGCATTCATTCATCAAAAAATTGAAAACAATTCATACAGGCTTGGCTCACCACTCGATAGAAAGATTGAAAATATAATAAAATAATAAAATAATATTATCTTATAAGTTAGGATGTGACAATTCTCCCCGCCAAAATAACTTTCTACCCCTATAGAGTCACTTATCCAAATGAGGAATCAAACTCATGTTCGAAACTGAATGAGGCCAACAAAATCACAAATCGGCATGACTTTTCACTTCAACTGTCACACCCGACCAACTTTAAGGGAAACTGCAAAGAGAAGAGTCATCAGGAAATGAGGAGGGTTCTACCCACAACAAGAAACCTACAAGAACTACCAACATTGATACTCTCAGTATGATCTTACTCTAGAACTGCTAACTTGATCCAAGAGGAAACTGGCACCCAAACCAAACCTCAATGAAGAAATGACAAGATTTATGGTGGGTCTCCCCACCATTTAAGAACTGAACATCTTAATCCAATTAGCATAGACCGACACGAGAAACCCAACACAAACCGACCTATGATATCTCTGCATAAACCAGACTCCCACCACATGGGGTCCTTGACGAAAGACCCTGAACTGAATGACATACCACACCCCTATTTATTATTCCCCAGAATGCATGTGTCTTCAAGAATAGCACATCCTAAAACAAGAACGAGTCACCAAATGAGCTATCCAAACAAGAGAGACATCCATCTTGACTCACATCCATAAAGAGACAACCATCAAAGCTCATAATTGATATGGCACAACTACTATAATTTTTAGAAAACAAGATCACCACACCTCCTTACAACCAAAGTGGGGTATTTAGAGAACAAACACCATAATGAGAAAAATGGACCTTTATTCCACTTACATGAAAACAGAATGTTCAAATATGAGGGAGAATGAATAGAGAAATTTAAATCATTACTATTTTAGCACTGGTGAAAAATTTACACTGATATAACCCACACCCAAAGATTCCTGACTGTGTGATAGGCTTCACTCCAAGACTTATGGTTGGAGGACTGATGTCTTGAAGCATCTGATGCCCCGTAGTTAGGATCTATCATCCTCCGGTCCAGACTCCTGATGATTCCACTAATGGAACCTCTCAAAGCATACTAAATGGAAACACCGATGACAAGCCAATGGACGATGATGACAAGGCGACTTAAAGTACAAAAACCTGCCACAACAGAAGTGAACAAGCAAGTGGCCTGACTAATAGAAGATGGATCTGACAAAAAGACTTGTATGAAACGGGTTCCTCTAGTTTTCTCTCCTCACCGGATGGGGAACCTTCCTAAACACTTTATAGAATCAGTCCTGGAACCCTGGACGAAGATCCCACACAAGAGAACATTAACTAATTTCACGACGCTACCTCCTGATGAAAGGGAATCAACGCCTTAAAATACCCGACATAATATTTTATTGTCTATTGGATTTGTTGGACACCCATGAGATGTGCCACGTTCCTCACCTTTACTTACTCAGGTATAAACCATCGAACAAGAGAGGTCTTAAACACCTTCTATGTCATCCCTCCATGAAACAGTGTTTGGATCATCTTCATTAATAAATACAATGTTGAACCTTCAAAAGAACCCAAACCCACCCAGAAACTCTTTGATTTAGGAGTTTCTAATAACCTGAAAACAGCGATGATTTCACAAATCCAATCCACTAACATCAATAGTTCACAACCACCATGGAAGGCAGACAACAACAATAATTAATTAAATTCCACAACTCTGCTAAATGTTTGGGTCGAACGAACAACTATAAGATACTCACTAGAAACCTCTGGGACTTTTTTAGGCAGCATACTCAAAAACAAGGTCCACAAATCAAAATCACAACTCGTCATAAATAAAAATTCCACACCTCAATCACAAACTAAAGCTCAAACACAAAACAATATTCCAACCACAATTCAATATGTAAAAATCCAAGAGCCCACAAATAAATTCCAATCACAAAAATCAAACACTAATCAATTTCCTAATCAATTTTAAAAACATTTAAATTATCTTTTAAGAACCATTTTTTTCAGAAAACAAAACAAATTAAATATACATCATTGATATCACATGATGTCTCACACATACATATCCCTATGATAGTTCATTCACCCATCCACTCACTTCACAAATTTCTCAACTTTCCACATGCGCCCCTCAATGTATGTGATCACTCATACGAGTACCAAGGTTCAATTCAAGACACTTCTAAATTCCAAAACTAACCATTCAGCACAAAGCACAAATTTTGAACCAATTTGAAAATATCACCAGTCATTAAAGCAATACAGTTCCAAATTCCAAAACATTTTCCGATTCATATTCCAAAAAGTGTTACCAATATCCCAAAATAATTTCCAAAACTCATCCCATTTTCATCTTTGAAAACAATCATACCATTAAAAGAAAACAATTCCCATTTGAAGACCAAATTTCTACTCCAACAACCATATTCTATTTTGAAAACACCTTTAAAAAAATCAATTTTAATTTTTTTGATATCTACTCACACAAACCAATGTGATGGCTAAACATAACTCACATAAAAATATCCAAAAATAAGGGACTAGTGCCCATGCCATCCCGTTAACATGTCTTAGCAGATCATGGTCTGAGCGAGCATTAACCACGAGAAGCATCTTAAACCATGCACTCGAGTTGTACATGGGTCGCTACTCCATGCAAGCCCACCGCGTAATACTGCCTCACTTCCTTTGTCATCCCTCATCTACACAGACCAAGCCATAGAATAAAATTCAAATCCTGGACTACCCCGAGAAACTTGAGACTCAAGATGGGAAAGGGTTCATGACATCCTTTCTGCACTTACCTCTCGAGTACCGACACACCTAATCAAAAGACACCTGAAACCCCAAATAACTAGGGCCTCCTCCGATACCATTTTGTCACGAACCAAAACAGGTCGACAAAAAACCGATCACCCAATCCAGTCTGCGACATGGCCCAAAGGGAGTTCGCGATCCCCAAGGGCTAGAAACCAGTGTCGGACATCAAAATAAACTAGTTTGGAATGGATTGGACCCTAACAAAGATAAATAAAAATATAAAGAACAAGGAGATAAATAATTGAAAATGAACTGAACAACTTGAAAGTGGAAAATGGAATAAACAATGCAATGTGACATACCTCATGTGACCCCGTGGATAACCACAGTACGTCAACCACACTCACTCCCAAAAGTGATCCAAGACTGAAACTTACAAATGAAATGTAATGTAAGTGTGAGCACCGAGATTCTATGTTAGAATGCCAAAATGTTACCATGTCTTATTCCCATGCCTTTTGTATGAAATCCAATCATGCTAGTTTTAAAATATGATATAATAAAATATTGTTATCCTTCTTTTCAAATTCAAGTAATGAATTTACATTTTAATGTAAATCATTTCACTCCCACTGCATTTTCAAAAGAGGATCCAATCATTCATTAATGTTTCAAAATGAAAAGAAACGAGTTTGGATTAAAATATGGTTTTCACAAGAAGACATCAAGTATGACACAACTAAAATGAATTTTACATCATAAGCAGCATGTCACAAATGACAATGATGGGTGATCCCTATAGGTAGCTAGCATAAGTGGGACCCTAGAGGCCACGTACCTTGGTGAAACGTGGCTTAGAAGACCACGACCCTCCGAAAACGTGGTTTAGAAGACCACCACCATCAGAAAACATGGCTTAGAATACCACAACCCTCTGAAATTCATATGTTTAGTTAGTGTTGTTACATCAATCCAGCTAGAAAAAACTGAACAAACCCCTTGTGTGTCATCTAGCATACTAGTCCAGGTCACCCACCAAGATACCCATGTTTCCCATTGTGCGCTATTTCAATTGGTGGTGAGTTTTCTATATCAAGAAAACATATAATTACATAACACTTTCTTTATCTAAAACCCATTCAAGCTCTCAACACCACTCTCCCCCTTTAAGAGCAGTCCCCCTCAATCACGTCACTCATTGCATAAGAATAAAATTATTCCCTCAATAACACATTCAACGTAAAAAATCATTTTTCTAAAATCAAAGGGAGTGTGCCTAAAGATAGGTTTTTCTCCTTTAAGAAGCATTCTTAAAATTCCAAATGGGCTTAATTATATAAAGGGAACACTTTTTATATGTAATCAGCTAAACGGTCAAACACCTTTGGAACTACTCATTACTAATTCAAAACTACTTAGGAAATCAATTTTCAAGAAAAGTCAATAAAGAACGATGGCTTTAAAAATACATTTCAATTTTCAACACAAATGCATAGTCATTTCCAGCAACCACAACCAATTTTCATAGAATCTGAATGTGGCATAAATGTGAAAAATATATTTAAACAAGAAAGAAATTATGAAATTCAATGTAAAGGCATAAGCATAGGGGACCTACCTTAAACATGTCGCTATTTTTCGACGACCACTCGAACCGACTCTACGCACTTTCGTGAACATGCATTCATACACATATATATAAATTCCCCGAGCTACAATGAACATATTCCACATGCCATGAGGTAAAATGTACAATGCGGGAATTTATATGTATATGTCTTACCTTATACATGCACATGTATGCATTATTGACCCCCACAACATGAAGCCATCGTAGTGGGGTCCAACACACTACACAAATAATGTAATAAAACAACTTAAACACTTGATAAATCTGTAAAACATTTAAAAATAACTCATTAAGGATTTTCACCAAATGAAAAACATTCAAAATCCACTTTTTAAGGAAAATTTCCCAAAAAAAACATAGGTCACCAGATTTATCATCCTTAAAATCCTAAAATAAATCAATTCCAGAAGTTATAAAACAACCATGAATAATGGAACATAGGAAACACCTAAAAAACACCTAATTTCATTTTAATGTTCTTCTTTAAAACTAACCACCCGACGCAGTCGTATAAAAAATGATTTGTACCACCAATATCATTCAATAACACATTTGAAAATTTATAAAAATAGACTAAAGAAGAACTACCTGAACTTACTTCCATACACACCCAATTACTTTTTTTTATATGAAATTAACACTAAAAAAATTTCCAAACATCATTCGCGTCACTTAAATAATTATAAATAACCAACATCATGATTTATAAATTGACATCAAGTAAGAAAACATGAGTTTTCCTCAAAAACACACCCCATTATATAAAAACATTCTATAAATTATCAAAGGCATAAAAAAATTCTTTAAAACTATTTTCACACTAAACACATCAAACACATAACAGAAAATTTATTTAAGAAAGTAAGATAGTTCACCAAATAAACACAATTCACACTCAAAAAAATAATTAATGAACATATTAATTACTTAAACAGGAAAAATAAATCATCAAGAAAGGATAATGCATGGAACCCCTATCTTTGGTGTCAAAACCCCCACAAAATTTTGTGCAAAACATCATTTCCTCGGAAATCACACCATAACAAATTCAAATTGAACCTTGAAAGAAGACATCGAACCAAAGAAATCAAAACTGAACCAAAAACAACATCAACCGCTAAACTGAAACCTAAAAAAAGGAAGGATCGTCCAACCGAAGTAAAATTCACCTATGTCAAGGGTGCGGAAGGCTGGCTGAGCAAGATGAAGATGTGTTGGAAGTGAACCACACCAGAAAATCCAACCGAGAAGCGTAGGTGGCATGTGGAAATGGGGAGTGGCGAGAGAGGGAGGGAATGGGGCGGTGTGAGGGGATGCGAGGAAGGGACTGGTGCAGAATGCACTGCTTTCTAGACAAGAGGATATGCGCTGGTGGAGGCTTTCCAGAGGGAGGCTTCTAGTAGGGGGTGTGCATGAACTGGAAGGGGAGGTTGTGCGGAGGTTGTGAGCTGTTGGTGGCTTGCCAGTGGCAGGCCGCGGGAGGGAGGGCGACCGAATGGAGGGATCAACGGAGAAGGGTATGTAAGATAGGGAGGGTGCGCTGGCTAGGGTTGGCCAGGGGGTAGGGTCACGATCAGGGAGGGAATATGGATGAGGGTGGGACTCATGGATAGGGTAAATGGGGCAGGGGGAATAAAAAGGAAATAAAAAAATAAAGAAGAGAAAATAAGAAGAAAAAAAGAAAAACTAAATATGATAATAATAATAATATGATAAAAATAGTTCTAAATAAATTAGTAAGAACAATATTAATATTATTAATAATAATCATAATAAAAATTCTAATAAACTGAATATGATATTAATAAACATAATATAATTAACAAAATTAATAAAAACGTAATAATAACTTAAATAAAATAACCCTATATTAATAAACATGGTAAATATAAAAATAATAATTATAATAATAATTACCATAATTATAATTATTAAAATACATCATTAAAACTCATTTTATTTATTTGACTAGAACATGAGGCAGGCCGCAAGCTGACCTGGTAATAGTCGCTTTGCATTGAATAAGCCATGCCATGCATCGAACAATGTTAAGTGAGAAGCATTAATTCATTTACAAAATGTAAAAATTTCAAATAGGATTTTCTCATAACTTGATAGAAAGTTTCAAAATCTGAAAAAATAATAAAATAATATTATCTCAAAAGTTTTGGTGTGACAATATTGGCTTGAGAAATATTATCAACAAATTGGGGACTTCTAATCTATGAAACCTCAAGAGATAATGAACCATACTCATATTTAACAACAACTTCAGAGAACTCATTATCAAAACCATCTATTTGGTTAAAAATCACTTTAGGTATCAATTTTTAAAAACAATTATTTCCTACACATCATACACATCTTTATGTTTGATTTTTTTACGTTAGTCAAATGAATGACAGTATCCCTAGTAGCCAAAAGGGTCAACCTATGAAAATTGTAACCTCATATTCACAGTTAATTTCAAGGATAATAAAATTTGAGGGAAATATATGAATCCATACCCAAACTAATAGTTCATCCACCCTAACATAGGGATGAGTGAGAAAACAATCAGCAAGTAAATGTTAGAAGAAAATTGGTTTTAAATCCCTATGTCCCAGAATTTTTTAAAAAGATTAAAGCATAATATTAATTATCACACCCAAATACAATAAAATTATCAGTTTTACAATTCTTCATAATTGATAGGAATAAGAAATAGAAATTTACCTTCAATTTTGGTGGTAGAATCAATAATAGAAACACTCTACATAGCTCTGTAAAATTATTGGTACCCAATTTCTTCTAATCATTTTTATTTTTGCATTTTTTTGTAAATTTGACACATGATGAAAATTTAATGAAATCATCCCCAAAATTCTGGTTTATGGTATAGATTATAATAATAATTAGGAACCTCTAGTTTAAAGGATCATAATTATTCTATAATCTTTATGGAATGGAAATGTGAGGGTAATAATTCTTTAAATTTGTCTTATTATACACCTCTTCTTCAAAACCTACATTATTATTTCCTTCTATTACAAATTCAAAAATCATTTATTTTGTTTCTTGACCAATTTCAATTTATTAATTAACTTTTAATTAATATTGTAAATTTCAATGTAGGTTTATTTTTTTTCATTTTCTTAATTTTCAATCTCTAGTTCAATTAAATCTCCAATCCAAACATCTCTATGAAAAACCCAATCATTCTCTTGTTTTTTGATGATTGAGCTAGTGGTAATGCCATTCACATTCTCCCTAGAATCAATATTACATGTTCTTAAATGATTATCAGTATGTATATATCGCATGGGTCTAACCAAATTCCACAATTGATTTTCTAAGTGAATCTATTTGGAATCAGTTGCATCTATTTGAGAGTTAATTGGAATCTTTATATTTTTCATAATCCTTTATAAATTCCAAAGGAAAGGATAAATATTATTCTACCTATTCAACTTTATATATGAATTTTTTTATATGAAGGAATTAGTATATGTCATTAATAAATTTTATCAACTAGAATTATTTGGGAAATTATTGCCCCAAAACATCAATTATTTGAAGACTTCATAAAATTATCTTTTTCTAATAATACAAATAATCTATGAAATAATTTTATATGGGATGAATATAAATGAATTTATTTAAAAAATCAAAAAAATTTGAATATAACCTTAAAAATAAAAACACATTTCTCATCACCATAATTATTCATTATCAGTGAATAGATTGATGACTTGATGTGTTATATTTTGAACCTGTTTCTAATGTTTAGTTATCTAAAAATACATTTCATGACATGAACTACATTTTCATTATTCTATTGTATTTAAATCCCTGAGACTATTTTTTGTCAAATATTGATCAAGATTAATAAAAATTTGTTTCAATTCATCAGTAGTTTCCTCAATGTAATTTTGACCAATCAATTTATTAAAAAAATATGAGAATGTTGAATAACATCAAAAAACATTTCCATCAAAACTAGTGACGAAATATAATTATGGGGGTTGTTCCTTAAAATAGATGAAAAATTATTCCATGCCTCAAGGAATGAGACATCCTTAAATGACGATAACTAGGTATTATACTCATTAAGTCTCAAATTTATCACATTATAAGGAATCTTATTATAAAATTTTATCTCTTATATAAAATGTTTTTTAATCAAATTAATTGAAAAAATGTTATATTTTCACATCAGAACATATAAAAAAATTATCAGTTTAATCCCATCCACAATAAATTACTTAATTGTAATAATTGTGGAAACATTATAAATGTATCTAATAAAAGAAAGAGTTTCCTAATTAGATAAACAAGAATAAAAATGGTATTAGTGAAAAAATGCATTTTTTAAGATCAATGTTACTGGAATGATGGGAAATCCTAATACATGATGGGTTTTTAGAAATGACTTGATGTGGATATTATATATGTTTAGGTCTTTTTATTTTTCATTCCTCAACTTGGGATGAATATGATCTTCCATTAAGACCTCAATATAGTCTATTTATTAGATTTATCATTTTTTTGAATTTTTACAGACAAAATTTTACCTTTTTTATCTTAGACACATGTGACATTCACAAAAATTGAGTTTTTTTTTATTTCCTATCATCTATACTACCACAAAAATATATATATACACCTATATTTAACACATTTTCTAACTCAGGGGTCATTCTCAAGGATGTATATATTAATCTTTGTGATACTTCTAAAATCTATTTTTATTTTTATTAATAATTTTGTAGTAAAAGATTGCATGAAAAAAGTGGTGATGAAAAGATTAAATCAAAATAACAAAGAATGAGAGAAATAGAGAATATAAAGAGAAAATAATACATTAGTGATTATGTGATATATCTCCAGAGTGATCTATAATCTCTATCCTATCACAGATCTATATAGATTACACCACTCTAACTATTTCAATCATTATATCCTTGTTACCTTCTCTCTCTTATTCAAATCCGTATATATTTTTTAGTCAATCAAAAAAAAACTTTTTTTGTTATTTTTTATATCTATTCATGGTGATATTAAACATTTAGTTATAGAGTAATAATTTTAAGACATATTTCAATGATTAAAATCCCTTTTCATTCTAGAGACCGAAAATTCATTTCAACATTTGACATAACTTATAGTTGTGAAAAACTATGAACAAAAATTGAGGAGATGTGACCATATACTCATTAATTGGAAAAATACACTACATTATTCATTTTTATTAATCCCATATCTTATCCATGTAATTATATAAAGTTCAAATAGATATGTCATGTGTTTATAAAATCATGTAATGATCACATTTTTATGGAATACATTCCATGATAATGTTGTTTGACCTTTTCACTCATTCCAAACTTAGGAGAGCATTTCTTTATAGGGAGACATTACATTATTGTTTTATTAATATTTTAGGGGAGATAATAACTTTTATTGATATATATAGCACACCCAAAGTGGCATTGAGTGATAGTTGTTGAATATTTGTACATTTGTTATAGGTGGTAGAAATTTGATCACTTAGGAGATATTTTATGTTCTCTCAATATTTTTATTTCAAAATTATTTTCTATGTTTATTATATTCTATTTTTTTAAATATATTTACTATTTTTATCACCACTATTTTCATTTCAATGTTTAAGGTTATAAACTAAGTAAAAACACAAAAATAATTATAAGGCCCCGACCTTAAACATTACTTAATATTGAATTAAATGAATAATTCACATTGAGGATCTTTTCAGGTTTAGAGTTTTAGAGAATTAGAACATAACTATTACATCTCAAAAGATTAAAAAGTAGACAATTCTACTAAGTTTCCATAATAAAAAAACTCTTAAAAAGAAACATGTCTAGTTCCATGTTTTATATCGCATGAAATTCCCTTCATCCCATCCTTGACCTTATTCCACATTAATTCCTATGAAAAACATTTCAAAAAAAAACATGGGGTGAGCATAAAAATCGCAGTAAGGGATATGCAAAGAATGAAAACTGTTAGTTTTTTCAAACATCAAGTAAACCATGTATACTCTATCAATGTAATACCTTCACCTTCATGAAGTAGTAAGAAATCTTCACTGAATAAAGTATCATTACTTACCTATTTGTAACCAAAGGATTACTATAAAACCCATATAAAGAACACATAACATATAAAGGAATCTTGGGACATAAACATACTTAAGTAGAATAACCATACAGTCGACTTCCACACATATCACTTAATGGAATAGCCATACGGCCAACTTCCATACATACTTAATGGAATAGCCATACGGCCGACTTCCATACTCAATGCATTGGAGGTTATAACGTAACCACCCATCCTTGTATTCACGGAACCACCCGTCATATGGTTTATCACGTAACCACCCATCAAATGTCCAAGTACCAAGATAAAATCATAAAACATAAACCAATATAAAGGAATGATAACATTTCCACATTTCAATGACAATATATCAAAATAGAATCATTTATCAAAACCATTTTCAATAACAAAATACATAAAAGAGTATATGGTATTTATTTTATTTTAAAAACATTACTGCTTGTTGAGGAAGCCAAAGACCAAATAATACTCGCGGCGGCGGAAATGGTTGTTGTCCCCGCGTACATTAAAAAAACATTCCTTTTTGTCGTTTAGTAAAACGCTTCGTAGAAAAAGATTCCTTTTGTATAAAAATAAAAGTCAATGGGTTTTATACACCATATAAAATAAAGTTGTGTATAAAATGAAATATGCCTCAATGAACGGAGATTGAGAGGAAGTCCCTTACCTCGGGTTCGACATGATTCAATCGTTCTTTAACATCCTGAATAATAAACTTGAGTTAATTTCTATTTTCTTAAGAACCTTTTTCAAGTTCATTATTCCTTTTATATCACTTATTCCCATGTTAAAAACATTATTTAACCATTTATGTTAATAATGTTTGTTTTGTTGATATTTGGTTCTTAAGTCGAAAGTGGACTTCTTACAATTACATGTTGTTCGTGTGGTCAAAGGTTATTTATATACAAGATGACATTACTGATTTGGATACCATATATATCATATATATCCAGCATATACATGTATTTATAATATTATATAATCATTTATAGGTAAGAAATGAAATGCACCGTTCATGGAGACAGTAATCTGTACGTACGCATGAACGCTACATTCATTTCTTTGTAATATTAATGGAATTAAAACTAAATGAGAGGTATGTATATTTTAATTACAAAATTATATTCATCATTTAGATGTATCATTCATCATATATATCCATTATATACATTTACTTATTATAGTACATTACATTTGGGGATAAGAAATGAAATGCACCGTTCATGGAGATGGTAAGCCGTACGTACGCATGAACGCTACTTTCATTTCTATCTCATTATTTAAGGGAAATAAATAATAATGATATAGAGTTATATTATATTTACAGTATAATATCATATATAATAACTTTAAATCCATCCTTTATACGTTCCACATATGGCATTAACGAATCAAATCACTTTGAGGGGCGGTAGTCCGCAATTCCTTAAATGAAGATATCGCGTTTACCCATAATGAAAACTATAAAGGTATCCCAAAATTAAAAATACAGAAGCTTAAAGAAAACATAAACATATTATATATCATATATAAATATAGTGACATCTTAATGGAAACCTTTGAAGGTGTTAAAATAATGTTGAACAATCATCGTTTCGGGAGGCCGAAATATTCCATCCACGGAAACAGTACATTCATTAACCATTAGATGTAGGTGTGTGTAAGTTTAGCTCTAATCCTTCTTATAAAAACATACTATTATATTTATTATACTGGATTTGTTACAAAACAAATGAATAAAAAGATTTTAGGGGGTTGGAGAAGCAAAATAAAACAAAAGGACTCAAGTGAAGACATTACCTTAAAATCGGGTAACTCCCCTTGGTTTGAGCTCAAAGACTTCCTTGGGAAGACTTCTGCCCAATGTGATGCTTTAAGGAGTAAGAGAGGGAAGTGTAGAGACAAAATGGGCAGGGGTTGGCTGAGCCAAAGGCTTTGGAAGTGTGGGTAAAGAGGTAGAGGTGGGGGCCTTTTATAAGAGGAGAGGAGGGGCACACTTGGAAAGTAAAGATAAGTTACTTTATTTTAAAAAGCGTTTTGGATTCAAAAGGTCCCAAATTGATATAATTCGAGGGTACGGTGATAAGGGTTTTAAATACACCCATCCAATAGGTTTTTTACATGTGTAGGTCATATATTTTACATTATTATTTCATTTTATTTAAATCCATTATTAATGAGGTAATCGTTGCATCATCATGATGTCATAAATAATTTAATTTATTTAAAGTCTAGAAATTATAAAAAAACTAATATGATGTAGGATATCTTTTTATCTTTTTAATAAATATTTATAGTGAAAATTATGACTTGTATACCGCCATGTAAAAATTGTTTTAGTAAAAAATCTCATTTTTGTGTCATTTTTACTTTAACATTAAATAAAAAGTTATTTATGTCATTTCCCAACCATAGTGGCTCTATGGGGTCCCAAAGTTGACTCATGGATTTTCTTTCTCTTCCATGAAACATCAAATGAGAGTAGGACATGTGTCAAGCTCATCTCATATTATTAAAACATTATGTTTACCTTAAACTACACTAATTACCTCTAATCGCGATTAAAAACTTAATAAGTTACTATTCACCAAAAAATTATTTTAATCCCATTGAACCACATTTTACTTTTAATGACAACCATGTATGTCATATTATTGAAATTCAAAACATAGAAGTGGTAAAATTTCATTTAAACGAAAAATCAGTTTTTATAAGTACCACTTAGTGGTTTCACTATTCATCAAAAATTGAAGTTTTTCAGAAAAATACCAAAAAATCACCCTAAGATATATTTGATATTCCGAATTCAAAAATGAAGTAAATTTTACAAAATTAAAAACATATAAGTCACATTATTTAATTTAATAATTAATTCCCGCTGTCATGACAAATAACGTGTTTTTATGAAACAATAAGTTTCAAAAGATTGACACTAGTTTAAGTCCGATTTCAAAGTGAAATTAATTACAATGACCACTATTGGATTAAATGGTAAAAATATATTCTAATTGAACTTAAAAACCAATTCAAAAGATTATCTAATCATCTTAATAAATTAGATTTAAAAGAGGTTTTGAATTAAAATACAACATTTTACACTATTCATTAAAAAATGAACTTTATCGGAAAAATGCCAAAAATTTACACAAAGTAAATTTTGATGTCCCAATTCTAAAAAAGAGTCATATATGGTCCAATAGAATGTATAAGAGTGATCAAAATTATATTTAATGATGGTTCACCATCAAAAGGTGATAAGTGAACCTTTAGTGAAAATTAGGGTATAAATGCCTAAAATTGAATTCTTTCCGTATTTTAAGCCTTTATCTTTTATTGGATAAATGTAAAAACATTTAAAAAAATCATATATAATCATATTTTAGTTATTTCTAACCATTCCCGCCAATACAACGACTACATGTTAACTACCATTTAAAATAATATTATTATATTACTAGTGTGCAACGTAAGTTTTCAAAAAAACTCATCGTTGTGTATCGGGTACGCTATCGAACATAGAAACCCCTTTAAAGTAAAATTAATATTTAATTCGTAAATATTAATAAATACGAAAATGTTTTATTCATTATTTACCTGGGATGTTACATCATTCCCCCCTTTTAGGAATTGCGTCCTCGCAATTTTATTCACTTATCAAAATAAGTGGGGGTAATTGTCCCTCACAGCATTTTCAAATTCTCATGTTGCCTCTTCATCCATATGGTTTCTCCAAAACACCTTTACCTGGTGGATTACCTTATTTCGCAACACTTGCTCTCTTCAGTCAAGAATCATGACTGGTTGTTCTTCATAAGAGAGATTCTCTTCCAACTGAACTACCTCTGGGCTCAAAACATGAGATGGATCTGATATATACTTTCTCAACATTGAAACATGAAAAAAATTGTGTACCTGAGATAAACTCGGAGGTAATGCCACGTTGTATGCAACTGATTCAACTCTCTCCAGAATTTCATATGGTCCAATGATCCTTGGACTCATCTTTCCTTTCTTACCAAATCTCATCACACTTTTCCATGGAGAAACCTTGAGAAAAACATGATCACCTACCTCGAAAGATAGATCCTTCCTCCAGTTATCCGCATTACTCTTCTTCCTGCTTTGAGCTGTTCTCATGTTCTTCTGAATCAACTGAACTTTTTCTACCATCTCTTCTACCAATTCAGGTACCATCATCTTCCTTTCTCCCACTTCATCCCAAAATGCTGGAGTTCGACACCGCTTCCCATAAAATGCCTCAAATGGTGTCATCTGTATACTGGAATGAAAACTGTTATTATAAGAAAACTCAACCAAAGAAAGATGTTGGTCCCAACATCCCTGATAATCCATCGAACAAGCTCGTAGCATATCCTCCAAGGTTTGTATTGTTCGTTCTGACTGCCCATCTGAGTGAGGATGAAAAGCTGTACTAAAATTTAATTCAGTACCCAACGACTTCTGAAGGCCTTTCCAAACGTTAGAAGTAATCCTGGGATCACGGTAGGACACAATGGAGAGAGGGACTCCATGTAACCTGACTATATCTTTAAGATACAAACGGGAAAGTTAATCTAGGGAAAAATTATCTCGTATAGCAAGGAAATGAGCAGATTTAGTCAAGCGATCAATAATAACCCAGATTTCATTATTACCTTAAGAGGTCTTCGGTAATCCCACAAAAACGTCCATGGATATATTCTCCCATTTTCACTCAGGCACTGGTAGAGGCTGAAGCATCCCTTTCGGTAACTACTGCTCTACTTTAACCTTCTAACAAGTCAAACACTTCACAGTAAAGTCATCAATATCTCTTTTCATTCCATCCCACTAGTAATACTCTTGTAGATCTCTATACATCATAGTACTTCCAGGATGAACTGAAAACGGAGAACTATGAGCTTCACATAACAACTCTTTCTTCAACTGTGAATCACAAGGCACACACAATCTCTTCTCAAATCTCAAAACACAATCATTATCAATGTTAAATTCATGCAACATACATTTCTGAACTAGCTCTACCTTTTTCTGCAACTCACTATCTTGCTTCTGTGCTTGCTTGATTCTTTCTGATAGAGAAGATTTCACTGATACCTGAAACAAAACAGAAGAACTTCCTGCACCAACAACTTCTATGCCAAATTTCATCAAATCAAAAACCAAAGGATCTCGTTCCAAATGTAGCATGGTTAATGAAGCATTACTTTTTCGACTCAAAGAATCAGCCACTTTATTTACTTTTCCCAGATGGTAGTGAATTGTACAATCATAATCCTTGATTAATTCCAGTCATCTCCTCTATCTCATGTTCAATTATTTCTTAGTGAATATTTAATTTAAGCTTTGTGATCAGTATATATTTCACACTTTACCCAAACAAATGATGCCTCCAAATTTTTAAAGCAAAAAACAACAGCATCTAATTCCAAATCATGTGTAGGGTAATTTTCCTCATGATTTTTCAACTGACGTGAAGCATAAGCAATTACCTGATCATTCTGCAAAAGGACACAGCCAAGTCCCTTCAATGAAGCATCACTGTATATAACAAACTCACCATTCCTGGATGGAAGTTCCAAAACTGGAGCATTCACCAATCTTCTTTTCAACTCCTAAAAACAATTATCACATTCCTTTGTCCTGATAAACTTAACACCCTTCCGAGTTAGCTTAGTCATTGGACTAGATAACTGTGAAAACTTTTCAACAAACCTTCGGTAGTAACCTGCCAATCCAGGAAAACTACAGATCTCGATTACATTTATGGGTCTTGGCCATTCTTCAACAACTATTGTTTCAGCAAGATCAACAGTTATGCCATCTTTTGAAACAATGTGACCTAGGAAAGAAATTTGTTGTAACCAAAACTCACACTTTCTGAATTTTCCATATAGTTTCTTTTCTTTTAAGGTTTGCAAGATAACCATTAAATGACTTTCATGCTCCTCTTTACATTTAGAAAACACCAAAATATCATCAATGAAAACAACCAACATTTTTCACCTGAGTCAAGTGAGCCATCACTGCAACACACTATTTAGTTCTGATTCTGACCATCTCAGGATACTGATTTGAAAGGTCATTTCCCTCTGTATGACGTACCAAAAAAATCAGTTCTGTTTCTTCTATGAAAAACCATTCTTATCATAGAAATATCTTAGGAGAATCAACATGGTAATATTCAAATTCTATATCATTTCAATCATACCATAAATTAATTTATAATTTAACAATTTTCTAACTCTTATAGTTTTCTAAAACGACCTCTGATACCAACTATAAGGCCCCGACCCTAAACATTACTTAATATTGAATTAAATGAATAATTCTCATTGAGGATCTTTTTAGGTTTAGAGTTTTAATTAGAACATAACTATTACATCTCAAAAGATTACAAAGTAGACACTTCTACTAAGTTTCCATAATAAAAAAAACTCTTAAAATGAAACATGTCTAGTTCCATGTTTTATATAGCATGACATTCCCTTGATCCCATCCGTGACCTTATTCCACATTAAGTCCTTTGAAAAAAATTTCAAAAAAAAACTTGGGGTGAGCATAAAAAGCTCAGTAAGGGATACACAAAGAATAAAAACTGTTAGTTTTTTCAAACATCAAGTAAACCATGTATACTCTATGAAAGTAATACCTTAACCTTCATGAAGTAGTAAAAACTCTTCACTGAATAAAGTATAATTACTTAACTTTTTGTAACCAAAGGATTACTATAAAACCCATATAAAGAACACATAACATATAAATGTAACTTGGGACATAAACATACTTAAGTGGAATAACCATACGGTCGACTTCCACACATATCACTTAATGGAATAGCCATACGGCCAACTTCCATACATACTTAATGGAATAGCTATACGGCCGACTTCCATACCCAATGCATTGGAGGTTATAATGTAACCACCCATCATGGTATTCACGGCACCACCCGTCATATGGTTTATCACGTAACCACCCTTCAAATGTCCAAGTACAAAGATAAAATCATAAAACATAATCCAATATAAAGGAATGATAAAATTTCCACATTTCAATCACAATATATCATAATAGAATCCTTTATCAAAACCATTTTCAATACCAAAGTACATAAAAGAGTATATGGTATTTATTTTATTTTAAAAACATTACGGCTTGTTGAGGAAGCCAAAGACCAAATAATACTCACGGCGGCGGAAAAGGTCGTTGTCATCACGTATGTTAAAAAAACATTCCTTTTTGGCGTTTAGTAAAATGCTTCGTAGAAAAAGATTCCTTTTGTATAAAAGTAAAAGTCAAAGGGTTTTATACACTGTATAAAAGAAAGTTGTGTATAAAATGAAATATGCCTCAATGAAAGGAGATTGAGACAAAGTCCCTTACCTCGGGTCCGACTTGACTCGATCGTTCTTTAACATCCTGAATAATAAACTTGAGTTAATTTCTATTTTCTTAAGAACCTTTTTCAAGTTCATTATTCCTTTTGTATCACTTATATCCATGTTATAAACATTATGTAACCATTTATGTTAATAATGTTTGTTTTGTCGATATTTGGTTCTTAAGTCGAAAGTGGACTTCTTACAATTACATGTTGTTCGTGTGGTCAAAAGTTCTTTATATCCATAATGAAATTACTGATTTGGATATCATATATATCATATATATCCAGAATATACATGTATTTATAATATTACATAATCATTTATAGGTAAGAAATGAAATGCACCGTTCATGGAGACGGTAAGACACACGTACGCATGATCGCTACTTTCATTTCATTGTCATATTAATGGAATTAAAACTAAATGAGAGTTATGTATATTTTAATTCCAGAATTATATTCATCATTTAGATGTATCATTAATCATATATATCCATTATATACATGTACTTATAGTAGTACATTACATTTGGGGATAAGAAATGAAATGCACCGTTCATGGAGACGGTAAGCCGTATGTACGCATGAACGCTACTTTCAATTCTATCTCATACTTTAATGGAAAGAAATATTAATGATATAGAGGTATATTATAATTCCAGTATAACATCATATATAATAACTTTAAATCCATACATTATACGTCCCACATATGGCATTAATGAATCAAATCACTTTGAGGGGGCGGTAGTCCGCAATTCCTTAAATGAAGATATCGCGTTTACCCATAATGAAAACCATAAAGGTATCCCCAAAATGAAAAATAAAGAAGCTTAAGGAAAACATAAACATATTATATATCATATATAAATATAGTGTCATCTTAATGGCCACCATTGAAGGTGTTAAATTAATGTTGAACAATCATCGTTTCGGGAGGCCGAAATTCGCCATCCACAGAAGGAGTATGTTCTTTAACCATTAGATGTAGGTGTGTGTAAGTGTAGCTCGAATCCTTCTTATAAAAACATAGTAGTATATTTATGATACTGTATTTGTTACAAAAGAAATGAATAAAAACATTTTAGGGGGTTGGAGAAGCAAAATAAAACAAAATGACTCAAGTGAAGACATTACCTTAAAATCGCGTAACTCCCTTTGGTTTGTGCTCAAAGGCTTCCTTGGGAAAGCCTTTTGCACAATGTGAGGATTTAAGGACTAATAGAGGGAAGTTTAGAGACAAAATGGGTAGGGGTTGGCCCAGCCAAAGGCTTTGGAAGTGTTGGTAAAGAGGTAGAGGTGTGGGCCTTTTATAAGAGTAGAGGAGGGGCACTCTTGGAAAGTAAAGATAAGTTACTTTATTTTAAAAATAATTTTGGATTAAAAAGGTCCCACATTGATATAATTAGAGGGTAAGTTGATAAGGGTTCGACATACACCCATACAATAGGTTTTTTACATGTGTAGGTCATAGATTTTACATTATCATTTCATTTTATTTAAATCATTTATTAATGAGGTAATCGTTGCATCATCATGATGTCATAAATTATTTAATTTATTTAAATTCTAAAAATTATAAAAAAACTACTATGATTTAGGAAATCTTTTTATCTTTCTAATTAATATTTATAGTGAAAATTATGACTTGTATAACCCCATGTAAAAATTGTTTTAGTAAAACATCTAATGTTTGTGTCATTTTTACTTTAACATTAAATAAAAAGTTATTTATGTCATTTCCCAACCATTGTGGCTCCATGGGATCCCCAAGTTGACTCATGGATTTTCTTGGTCGGAAATCACACATCCAATGAGGGTAGGACATGTTTCAAGCTCATCTCATATTATTAAAACATTATTTTTACCTTAAACTACACTAATTACCTCTAATCACGATTAAATACTTAATAAGTTACAATTCACAAAAAAATTATTTTAATCCCATTGAACCACATTTTACTTTTAATGACAACCATGTATGTCAGATTTTTGAAATTCAAAACACAGAAGTGGTAAAATTTCATTTAAATGAAAAATCAGTTTTTATAAGTACCACTTAGTCGTTTCACTATTCATCAAAAATTGACGTTTTTCAGAAAAATACCAAAACTTCACCCTAAGATATATTTGATATTCCGAATTCAAAAATGAAGTCTATCTTACAAAATTCAAAACATATAAGTCACATTAATTATTTTAATAATTAATTCCCGCTGTCATGACAAATAGTGTGTTTTTATGAAACAATAAGTATCAAAAGATTGACACTAGTTTAAGTCCGATTTCAAAGTGAAATGAATTCCAACGACCACTATTGTATTAAATGGTAAAAATATATTCTAATTTCACATAAAAAAAATTCAAAAAATTATATAATCATCTTAATAAATTAGATTAAAAAGAGGTTTTGAATTAAAATACAACATTTTACACTATTCATTAAAAAAATGAACTTTATCGGAAAAATGCCAAAAATTTACACAAAGTAAATTTTGATGTCCCGATTCTAAAAAAGAGTCATATTTGGTCCAATAGAATGTATAAGAGTGATCAAAACTATATGTAATGATGGTTCGTCATCAAAAGGTGATAAGTGAACCTTTAGTGAAAATTAGGGTATAAATGCCTAAAATTGAATTCTTTCCATATTTTAAGCCTTTATCTTTTATTGGATAAATGTAAAAAAATTTAAAAAACATATATAATCATATTTTAGATATTTCTATCCATTCCTGCCAATACAACGACTACATGTTAACTACCATTTAAAATAATATTATTATATTACTAGTGTGCAACATAAGTTTTCAAAAAAAAACTCATCGTTGCGTATCAGGTACTCTATCGAACATAACAACCCCTTTAAAGTAAAATTAATATTTAATTCGTAAATATTAATAAATACTAAAATGTTTTATTCATTATTTACCTAGGATGTTACATCCTTCCCCCTTTTGGGAATTGCGTCCTCGCAATTTTATTCACTTATCAAAATAAGTGGGGGTAATTATCCCTCATAGCATTTTCAGATTCCCACGTTGCCTCTTCAACCATATGGTTTTTCCACAAAACCTATACCTGGTGGATTACCTTATTTTGCAACACTTGCTCTCTTCGGTCAAGAAGCTAGACTGGTTGTTCTTCATAAGAGAGATTCTCTTCCAACGGAACTACCTCTAGGATCAAAACATGAGATGGATCTGGCATATACTTTCTCAACTTTGAAACATGAAAAACATTGTGTACTTGAGATAAACTCGGAGGTAATGCCACTCTGTATGCAACTGATCCAACTATTTCTGGAATTTCATATGGTCCAATGAACCTTGGACTCAGCTTTCCTTTCTTACCAAATCTCATCACACTTTTCCATGGAGAAACCTTGAGAAAAACAAGATCACCTACCTAGAAAGATAGATCCTTCTTCCGGTTATCCACACAACTCTTATGCCTTCTTTGAGCTGTTCCCATGTGCTTCTGAATCAACTGAACTGTTTCTTCCATCTCTTCTACCAATTCTGGTCCCATCAGCTTCCTTTCACCCACTTCATCCCAAAATGCTGGAGTTCGACACCGCTTCCCATATAATGCCTCAAATGTTGCCATCTGTATACTGGAATGAAAACTATTATTATATGAAAACTCAACCAAAGAAAGATGTTGGTCCCAACTTCCCTGATAATTCATCGAACAAGCTCGTAGAATATCCTTCAAGGTTTGTATTGTTCATTCTGACTGCCCATCTAATTGAGGATGAAAAGTTGTACTAAAATTTAATTCAGTACCCAACGACTTCTGAAGGCCTTTCCAAAAGTTAGAAGTAAACCTGGGATCACGGTCGAACACAATGGAGAGAGGAACTCCTTGTAACCTGACTATCTCTTTAAGATACAAATGGGAAAGTTGATCTGGGGAAAAAGTATCTCATATAGAAATGAAATGAGCAGATTTAGTCAAGCGATCATCAATAACCCAGATTTCATTATTACCTCGATATGTCTTCGGTAATCCCACAAAAAAGTCCATGGATATATTCTCCAATTTCCACTCAGGCACTGGTAGAGGAAGAAGCATCCCTTTTGGTAACTGCTGCTCTTCTATAACCTGCTAACAAGTCAAACACTTCATAGTAAAATCAGCAATCTCTCTTTTCATTCCATCCCACCAGTAATACTCCTGCAGATCTCTGTACATCTTAGTACTGCCAGGATGAACTGAAAACGGAGAACTATGAGCTTCACATAACAACTCTTTCTTCAACTGTGAATCAAAAGGCACACAAAATCTCTTCCAAAATCTCAAAACACAATCATTATCAATGTTGAATTCATGTAACTTACATTTTCGAACTATCTCTACCTTTTTTTGCAACTTACTATCTTGCTTCTGTGCTTTCTTGATTCTGTCTGATAAGGAAGATTTCACTGATACCTGAAACAAAACAGAATAACTTTCTACACCAACAACTTCTATGACAAATTTCATCAAATCAAAAACCAAAGGATCTAGTTCCGAACGTAGCATGGTGAATGAAGCATTACTTTTTTGACTCAAAGCATCAGCCACTTTATTTTCTTTTCCCAGATTGTAGTGAATTGTACAATCATAATCCTTGATTAATTCCAGCCATCTCCTCTGTCTCATGTTCAATTCTTTCTGAGTTAATATATACTTTAAACTTTTGTGATCAGTATATATTTCACACTTTACTCCATTCAAATGATGCCTCCAAATTTTTAAATCAAAAACAACAGCAGCTTATTCCAAATCATGTGTAGGGTAATTTACCTCATGAGTTTTCGACTGACGTGAAGCATTAGCAATTAACTGATCATTCTGCATAAGGACACAGCCAAGTCCCTTCAACAAAGCATCACTGTATATAACAAACTAACCATTCCTGGAAGGAAGTTCCAAAACTGTAGGATTCACCAATCTTCTTTTCAACTCCTGAAAACAATCATCCCATTCTTTTGTCCGGATAAACATAACACCCTTCCGAGTTAGCTTAGTCATTGGACTAGATAACTGTGAAAAATTTTCAACAAACCTTCAGTAGTAACCTGCAAAACCAAGAAAACTATGGATCTCGGTTATATTTTTGGGTCTTGGCCATTCTTCAACAACTTTTGTTTTAGCAAGATCAACAGTTATGCCATCTTTTGAAACAATGTGACCTAGGAAAGAAATTTGTTGTAACCAAAACTCACACTTGCTGAATTTTCCATATAGTTTATTTTCTTTTAAGGTTTGCAAGATAACCCTTAAATGACTTTCATGATCCCCTTTACATTTAGAAAACACCAAAATATCATCAATTAAAACAACCAACATTTTTCACCTAAGTCAACTGAACCATCACTACAACAAACTGTTTACTTCGGATTTTGACCATCTCAGGATACTGATTTGAAAGGTTATTTCCCTCTGTATGACTTACCAAAAAAATAAGTTCTGTTTCCTCTATGAAGAACCATTCTTAACATAGAAATATCTTACGAGAAGAATCATGGTAATCTTCAAATTATATATCAATTAATTCATACCATAAATTAATTTATAATTTAAAAATTTTATAACTCTTAAAGTTGTCTAAACCGATCTCTGATACTAACTATAATTCCCCGGGCTTAATCATTACTTAATATTGATTTAAATGAATAATTCACATTGAGGATATTTTCATTTTTAGAGTTTTAGAGAATTAGAACATAACTATTACATCTCAAAAGATTACAAAGTAGACACATATACTAAGTTTCAATAATAAATCAAAACTCTTAAAATGAAACATTTCTAGTTCCATGTTTTATATAGCATGACATTCCCTTGATCCCTTCCTTGACCTTATTCCACATTAAGTCCTGTGAAAAAAATTTCAAAAAAAAAATTTGGGGGAGCATAAAAAGCTCAGTAAGGGATACACAAAGAATCAAAACTGTTAGTTTTTTCAAACATCAAGTATACCATGTATACTCTATCAAAGTAATACCTTAACCTTCATGAAGTAGTAAAAACTATTCACTGAATAAAGTATCATTACTTACCTTTTTGTAACAAAAATATTACCATAAAACCCATATAAAGAACACATAACATATAAAGGTAACTTGGGACATAAACATACTTAAGAGGAATAACCATACGGTCAACTTCCACACATATCACTTAATGGAATAGCCATACGACGAACTTCCATACATACTTAATGGAATAGCCATACGGCCGACTTCCATACCCAATGCATTGGAGGTTATAACGTAACCACCCATCCTAGTATTCACGGCACCACCCGTCATATGGTTTATCATGTAACCACCCGTCAAATGTCCAAGTAAAAAGATAAAATCATAAAACATATTCCAATATAAAGTAATGATAACATTTCCACATTTCAATCACAATATATCAAAATAGAATCCTTTATCAAAACCATTTTCAATACCAATGTACATAAAAGAGTATATTGTATTTATTTTATTTTAAAAATATTACGGCTTGTTGAGGAAGCCAAAGACCAAATAATACTCGCGGTGGCGGAAAATGTCGTTGTCACTGCGTACGTTAAAAAAAACATTCCTTTTTGTCGTTTAGTAAAACGCTTCATAGAAAAAGATTCCTTTTGTATAAAAGTAACAGTCAAAGTTTTTTATACACCGTATAAAAGAAAGTTGTGTATAAAATGAAATATGCCTCAATGAAAGGAGATTGAGACGAAGTCCCTTACCTCGGGTCCGACTTGACTCGATCGTTCTTTAACATCCTGAATAATAAACATGAGTTAATTTATATTTTCTTAGGAACCTTTTTCAAGTTAATTATTCCTTTTATATCACTTATTTCCATGATATAAACATTATGTAACCATTTAAGTTAATAATGTTTGTTTTGTCGATATTTGGTTCTTAAGTCGAAAGTAGACTTCTTACAATTACATGTTGTTCGTGTGGTCAAAGGTTCTTTATATCCAGAATGAAATTACAGATTTGGATATCATATATATCATATATATCCAGAATATACATGTATTTATAATATTACATAATCATTTATATGTAAGAAATGAAATGCACCGTTCATGGAGACGGTAAGTCGTACGTACGCATGAACGCTACTTTCATTTCTTTGTCATATTAATGGAATTAAAACTAAATGAGAGGTATGTATATTTTAATTCCATAATTATATTCAACATTTAGATGTATCATTCACCATATATATCCATTATATATATGTACTTATAATAGTACATTACATTTGGGGATAATAAATGAAATGCAACGTTCATGGAGACGGTAAGTCGTACGTACGCATGAACGCTACTTTAATTTATATCTCATACTTTAATGGAAATAAATAATAATGATATATAGGTATATTATAATTCCAGTATAACATCATATATAATAACTTTAAATCTATACTTTATACGTCCCACATATGTCATTAACGAATCAAATCACTTTGAGGGGGCGGTAGTCCGCAATTCCTTAAATGAAGATATCGTGTTTACCCATAATGAAAACCATAAAGGTATTCCCAAAATGAAACATACATAAGATTAAGGAAAAAATAAACATATTATATATCATATATAAATATAGTTTCATCTTAATGGCCACCTTTTAAGGTGTTAAAATAATGTTGAACAATCATCGTTTCAGGAGGCCGAAATTCGCCTTCCACGGAAACAGTATGTTCTTTAACCATTAGATGTAGGTGTGTGTAAGTGTAGCTCGAATCCTTCTTATAAAAACATCCTATTATATTTATGATACTGGACTTGTTACAAAAGAAATGAATAAAAAGATTTTAGGGGGTTGGAGAAGCAAAATAAAACAAAAGGACTCAAGTGAAGACATTACCTTAAAATCGGGTAACTCCCTTTGGTTTGAGCTCAAAGGCTTCCTTGGGAATACTTCTTCCCAATGTGAGGCTTTAAGGAGTAAGAGAGCGAAGTGTAGAGACAAAATGGGCAGGGTTTTTCTGAGCCAAAGGCTTTGTAAGTGTGGGTAAAGAGGTAGAGGATGGGGCCTTTTATAAGAGGCGAGGAGGGGCACTCTTGGAAAGTAAAGATAAGTTACTTTATTTTAAAAAGAGTTTCGGATTCAAAAGGTCCCACATTAATATAATTCTAGGGTAAGGTTATAAGGGTTCTAAATCCACCCATCCAATTGGTTTTGTACAAGTGTAGGTCATAGATTTTACATTATCATTTCATTTTATTTAAATCTTTTATTAATGAGGTAATCGTTGCATCATCATGATGTCATAAATAATTTAATTTATTTAAAGTATAAAAATTATACAAAAACTACTATGATGTATGAAATGTTTTTTATCTTTCTAATGAATATTTATAGTGAAAATTATGACTTCTATAACCCCATGTAAAAATTGTTTTAGTAAAACATCTCATGTTTGTGTCGTTTTTACTTTAACATTAAATAAAAAGTTATTTATGTCATTTCCCAACCATAGTGGCTCCATGGGGTCCCCAAGTTGACTCATAGATTTTATGGGTCGTCCATGACACATCCAATGAGTGTAGGATATGTGTCAAGCTCATCTCATTTTATTAAAACATTATTTTTACCTTATACTACACTAATTACCTATAATCATGATTAAAAACTTAATAAGGTACTATTCACCAAAAAATTATTTTAATCCCATTGAACCAAATTTTACTTTTAATGACAACCATGTATGTCAGATTTTTGAAATTCAAAACACCGAAGTGGTAAAATTTCATTTAAACGAAAAATCAGTTTTTATAAGTACCACTTAGTGGATTCACTATTCATCAAAAATTGAAGTTTTTCAATAAAATACCAAAAATTCACCCTAAGATATATTTAATATTCCGAATTCAGAAATGAAGTCTATTTTACAAAACTCGCAACATATAAGTCACATTAATTAATTTAATAATTAAATCCCGCTGTCATGACAAATAGCGTGTTTTTATGAAACAATAAGTATCAAAAGATTGACACTAGTTTAAGTCCGATTTCAAAGTGAAATTAATTCCAACGACCACTATTGGATTAAATGGTAAAAATATATTCTAATTTCACTTAAAAACCAATTCAATATATTATCTAATCATCTAAATAAATTATATTAAATAGAGGTTTTGAATTAAAATACAACATTTTACACTATTCATTAAAAAAATGAACTTTATCGGAAAAATGCCAAAAATTAATACAAAGTAAATTTTGATGTCCTGATTCTAAAAAAGAGTCATATTTGGTCCAATATAATGTATAAGAGTGATCAAAACTATATTTAATGACGGTTCTCCATCAAAAGGTGATATGTGAACCTTTAGTGAAAATTAGGGTATAAATGCCTAAAATTGAATTCTTTCCGTATTTTAAGCCTTTATCTTTTATTGGATAAATGTAAAAACATTTAAAAAACATATATAATCATATTCATAGTTATTTCTATCCATTCCTGCCAAGAAAACGGCAACATGTTAACTACCATTTAAAATAATATTACTATATTCTAGTTATTTCTATCCATTCCCGCCAATACAACAACTACATGTTAACTACCATTTAACCAATATATTATATCAAGGGAAGTAAATATGTATAATTTATATTTTCCGAGAATTATATCAACAAAAGACATTTATTACCCAAAAATATATTCTTAAATAAGATATCCATGATGCAATTCATGGTTAATAGGATCTGAATGTAATGGATATAAATGATCATACCAGTAAAATCCAACCATTTATGATAAATCATAATTTTCTCCAAGGGGTGTCATTTTAATGTTATATCCACCCCAAATTATAATTTAACAACATTAATATATTATGTTTTTATCATCTATATTCTATCAAAAAGTGTTCTAGAAAGATGATTCATAAACACACACCCATAAAGCATCTATATTCATTGGAATATCTCGATCAAATCAAGACATGATATTGAAATTTTAGATCCATAATTTATATATGAGCAAATGAATATTTCATCATCATATCATTATGTAAAATATAGATCAATCATATATCCATGTTGAACTCTCAATAAGGAGGTGCAATTTAGCATAAATCTCAAGAAAACTAACCATTCAAACATTTTTAGATTGGTCCAACATTGGAGAATCAAGGAGAGATGAATGTGACATATATAAAAACGTGATAGGTGGAATGGAATATTTAACAAACACTAGGTATTTTAATTTTATTATTAATTAAGGTATAAATCTTGTTTTGTTAGATGTTTTGGAGTGTATTTGATGAACCCCATGATCGGGCGCATTAGAGAACCAGTTGGCCTCACTTGCTGGTCGATGACTAGACATCAGCTAGTTTGTGGGAAAAGAAGAATAATTAGGGTTTTTTTAGAAAAATCATCTACACTTTGGTTCTGATAAGAATATATAGTGGGGTCTATAAAAACCGAATAATTGTTGAAACCCCACTAGCTGGACTGTGGTTTATAGCATTAAGTCGGTGGTGGACTTCTATCCACCAAAAAACCATATAATTCCTCAAACATAAAAATTTTATTCCTTGACCACATTACAATTAAATTAATCCTCCTAAATACACCTGAAATAGAAAAAAGAAACAATAATTTGTGGTATTTATAAACATGAAATGTCTTATACATTGAAATAATAATGGATGTTACAATTATTCCCCTTTAATGACATATCATCATCATGATTATCCTTTAATTTTTTCCTCAAACAAATAAATACATTATTAATAAACATATACTTATCACTCATAAGGATCCTAAAAGGACTATCTGTGATTCCATAAAATCTATATTATTGTTTTTTATTCTCCAAAACACTTTAACATTTTGACTTAAAATCAAAATTTTGTGCTCTATGGGAGATGTGTTAGTCTTTCACTAGTAATCCTTGTTGTTTGTGACATAAATGTGATTTTAAATGTACCTCTAAGTATAAGACACATGAGACAAATTGTGTATTACATATTATGGATAAGAATTATTTAAATGGTACACAACAATTCTAATCTATTTATTGATCTTGAAGGGTCCAAAATAGTTTGGTACTGAATTCTAGTTCTTCATGAAATATCAATGGATTATACTAGGATTAACTATTAGAAAAATCCAATCACCTATAGTAAAATCTAAAGGTCTCATCCTTTATCTAACATGGCAATTATACCTTCTCTGTAATGTGACCAATGACTTATAAATTAGAATGACTTTATTAAGGGTATAATGTATCATAATTTACATCTCAATTGCTACCTCACTGGCCTCTGGGCAACAAATATGTGAATAACATGGAAAACCATAAATATTCTTCTATGGTAAAATCAAAATCAAATCCTCAAATCATTTTTTTATGTTATCTCAACCAGAGGAATAAAATCATTCCATGATCCCCAAAATATTAATGAATAGTATTGTAGCATATCCTCAATTGTCTAAATCATCATATCAATCTATTAATCTATATAAGGATTGAAACCTACTATCAAACATAGGGGTCCCGAAGGCCTCCATTAATATATTCTTAAAATATGAAATAAAATTTGTGTCTGCATCCGATAAAATTATCTTGGAGGTTTAATGAAGTAGTGAAATCTCACATGCCAACTATTTTCCCAACTCATATACTAAGTGTGTCTCATGGATTCTTAAAAAAATATACTTTAATTAACCAAACAAAAATCCCTCTAATAGAGTCATGGATCCTTTGGTTTAGGAGTAACACCATCATAATATTCAATATGATATCTTCCAACATTCTCATGAGAATGTGATGTCATCAGAGTGGTATACTAAGATATTGGTGATTATCTGATATATTATTTCATGAAAGGCATTGAAAAAAAAATCCATCAATTCCATTCATTATCCCTTGACACAAAAATATCAAAAAAAGTTAGGTAACATATTTTTTCTACTATAATGTACTCCAAGTTAAATGTATGGTAGTCTCTCATAAACACATCCTTGATTGTATAATGGATTAATATTCTCTTATAAACTAGGAACACATTCTCACTATCCAAAGAAAGCACAATTATCGAGTTACCAGCAGCTAGTTGTTCCAACATAATAATAATCTTTGGGTTAAATTCCTCAGCAACCTTAAATTACTCTATTAGAGAAGATAAGATAACCAATGGGGAACATGTCATAAATATTATATACCTTTAAGAAACCATACTATAAATTTCTTACTATATCATCATCCAATATTATTTTTGAAAAGGTAATTCAATACGTTCCTAAGATACCTGCATCATAAAAATAACATAATCTTCAATATCATTACCTTTACCTATTATATATGAAAACTAAAATTCAAAAATATGTTGATACTCTACCCAATTACTATTACTCAAGTTTTTTTCCCTCTTGGTGAAGCTATAATGAAATTTATTTTGGGTCATGTTGAAAAAAAACTCTGACCAATGAGGTTGTTTTCTCAACACCACAATATATATACCCTAACTATAAGATCCATGTCAAGGGAAGGATAGTTGTTCTCATGCAGTCATAGCTTATGTATCTTATTATATTCTACCTTCACTATATACATCTAGAGTGATTAAAAACCAAATCCTAATGGATTTATCTTGACCACCTCTTCGTACCAATACAATCCTTTTCGCACTGCATGGATTATAGGAACATCACTCCATTCTTCCTCTGTATAAATCATGGGTTCTAATAAAATGTATAATTCCAAGATAAATCATAAATAATATATTGTTAATACTATAAACCTTGTGATATTGAACACATTATGGGGACTTGTCTATAGAATCATTGTCTCTACTTTCTTTGGGTCCACTGATACACCTTCCTCTAAAACCACAAATCTAACAATCATCACCGCCTAAATCCAAAGTTAAACTTCAACATTGAATAAATATTATGTTCTAAATAATTAATGATCACTGTCTCTATATATTCAGAATTATTTATAAGTTTTGGTGAGTATATGATAATTTTATTCTTGAAAACCATGTGGAAGGATTGAAGTTGTGGGTGGAAGATATTGTTCATCAAATCCATTAAAACATACAAGGAATTCATCAGTCCAATTAGAATCAACAGGTGTATGTATAGAACAATTTTTCCATTAAAATATATATTTGGGGTTCATTTCTATCTTACATAAACTAGTGATAGACTAATAAAATATCATTCTCAAATAACCAATCTTCCCCATACCTGACCAATGATATCAAAAAAATTGGGAACATTATATCCATTTTTTCATATCACATTATTCAAAATCTTCTAATCCACACAAATTTGAAGAAAAAAATCTGCCATCTATGAGAGAAACATATGTTAACCCCACAACAATGTACACGTATTGATAAATCCCTTCCATTCAAATTTCATAAGCTATACAATATACTCCTTTAAATCAGCCGATATTATTTTTGTAATGGTGTATAAAAATGGGTCGTGCACTAGGAATTAGTGATATATAGAATTGACCACCTTTATCAATATTAAGTCCCATTAATTATTCTCCAAGGATTTCATGATATAGATCTATAACTGATGGAATAGAATAGGGGGATTCTACTGATTCGTTTGAATGTTCAGTTCCTGCATTCTATTTCCTGATCATCCAAATTTGGCTTATGGCTAGTTGAACTCTACTTGCTCCAAGTTTCAATTCAATGGTCATCCATAACATATGTTCTTTTGGGGATGTAAACAATACACCTAATTGATAGAATTAAATGTGTTCTTGGAAGCTGGTCGCCATTCTATGCTAAGAATCACATCAAAACTCATCATGTGGAGAATCGTGATGTCTAACAGATTTCCATAACCATCAATTATTATATGAAACTCTATTAATTGGTGAATATTATATTTTTTTCATTCCTAATGGTTTATTGAGATTTAGTAACTAATAATATAACTTGATGGGTAAGGCATGTGTAGCAACAAATTGGGAAGATAAACCTGAATGGAAAACTGTAGAATCATGAAATCTTATTGATGGACCTAATGATAATTCACTTTTTATTCTGGGTTAAAAATTACTATAATTATATCAACCCATTTCTTAGAATACTAACATTCCTTAGTATTCTATAAGGATGCATAATTATGGAGTTTAAAGTCAAAAAATATTCAATCATAGTCCTATATTATTATTCTTAAGAAAGACACTAATCAAAAGACTTTTGGCTGAAGTGTAACTACAATAAAATCATAGTATAACAAATTTTTTTTGTAATTTTAGAAATATGGTCAAAAATTAAATTCAAATATTTTATGGGTGGGTTTTTAAAGAATTCATTGAAATTTATTTAAAATGATAACCCCCCCACTCAATTATTTTCCAGTGACCCAACCTATCTCCCCCTTTTCCAAACCCCTAATACCACCGATGATCTTTCAAATCCAACTCTCTCACCCTCTCCCTCATCCCCACAATAACCCTCACTCCACTTTCCCCCTATGCATCTTATATCCATTAACATTGTACTACTCTTATATCCCTTATTCCCCTTATCATTATTCTGTTCATGGGTGAATTTAATAATCTATACATTTGACTTTAATATAATTTACTTTGAAGGAATTTTGGTATTTTTTAAATCCTTATTACTAAACAAACATGATTTTCGATTCCAGTCATTATTAATATTATAAAATAATAACAAAATATTAATGGTGGGTTTTTTCCAAATCATTATTGATGTGGTTGTAATAAATTTATGGAACATTAAAAAAATCTAATAGGAAATATTTTTGAATATTAAAAAAGAAATAGGCTTGGGACCTTCAAAATCAAATGAAGACGTAAAGATCTCACAAGGTACTACAAAAGACACACAAAACATATTCTTGGACAATTAAAAAAATAGAGCCAAAAAACATTATATTATATTTTAAGGTTATTAAATTATTTGATAATATCATAATATCAAATTTCATTATTGTTGGGGTGGTAGTGGGAATAGGTTGGGGTGTTGGTCATGTGGTCATGTCTTTGACTACTTTCTTTGCCAACTAATTTGTAGCATTTTTACTTCTATTGGTAGTTGCAAACCATCTATTAAATTTAATTTCTTATTTATTTAAAACACATCAAAAACTAATATAGAGAATTTATAACTATATGGTGGATTATACGCATTTAGATTAATATCTAATAAAAACTATTATTCTAAAAAACGTAATCAAATTAATCTTATATAACGATTAAATAATTAAAATACCAATCCCAAAATTATAAATCAAATTTAAAAATTTAAAATAAATGATTTAAAATATAATTGAAAATAAAATAAAATAAAAATATATGATTTTAGGTCTTATATTTAGATGAAATAAAAAATTATAAATTCAATTTATTAAAAAAGTTGAATTTACATTTAGATAAAATTACATATCCATATTAATGGAAGAAACATACATTATATTCATGTAAAAAAATATTAAAAGTGGTTCCTTGTTAGAGTTTTGAATGAATTTTATTTTATCACATTTTTTAAATTAAATCCTATATAAAATTTAGCTATTGTTTTAATATAGGAATCTTCATTTAACTGTATATTTTTTCATAAGATAACATGAAGTTATCATTAAATAAATGTGAAGGAATTTAATTATCTTTATATATAAATGAGTTATATTTATGGTTTATCAAAAATTTCATTAGAAAAAATATTGGGTGACACTTCACATTATATTTTAATGATTCAAGAATCATAAGATAGTGTAAATGAGTTGATAAATATTCATTTACCACACAACAATTTCATCTTTAAGAGTCAAAAATTAGTAATTGTATTGTAAGAAATAAAAACATTTCCATTTTTAGGTCATTCATAAAGACCCATGGGATTCATGGTCATTGATTTCTCCAAGGAAAAGAATAAATTTGACTCTCACATGGCATGAAAATCCAATAGTCTAAGTTCTTCAATGTTGATATAAATTTCATATTCCATATATATTGACACAAACTATTGACAAAACTCATATGAAATTAACATCAACCACATTTAAACTTCTTTATATATAGAAAACTCATATATATATATATATAGGATAAAATATTTTATAATGGTGGATTAATTATTCCATTCCTATGGAAATGTATAGAGCCCATGTGCATATAGAATAGTTTACCAAACACTTTTCTCAATGAATAAAATTACTGATTATGATGATATTTTGTTCAATGATATATCTATGATAGAAATATTTTCATTCACCAATAGTGTTACATATAAATTGGGGGTTATGATAATGGAGTTGTTGAATGTATTATCCACATGATCGTTACATATAATTCAATAATTATGTACTATTCGATCAAAAAATTATTATGTTTTATAGTATGTTTTTAGGTTTTTTTCTTGTTAGTGACTATCAACATGGTTGCTATGTCATATTCTCAATAATTTATTTTCATCTTGAACATTAAACTAAAACAAATTTTATATTTTTTTATTTATATTGAATTAGAATTTCCTATTAGAATGAGATAATAATTAATATGTGTTTTAATTTTGATTAATGATTTTTAGGAACTTTTTTATATATTGATAACAACTAGATAACACTAATGAGAATCACACCTCTATAATTTAAGTGTTAGGAGCATGTTTAAGAATTTAAAACTACTAATTATTTAGTTAATGTGAAAATAAAATTTCAATTACCTAAATATATATTTAGAATATAGTTAAAGGGGCATGATGTTTATCAACACATGATATTGAATAAATTTATATATCAATATTTTTGTTGTATTTATCTTGTAGAATACAACATTATAGAATGTTTTATTAGTGATTCCAATCAACATAATGAACTCTGAGTTTCATCGATAATGGACAATGAAATTCCAAAACATAAAAATGATTCTTTATAAATTTTAGGGGAAATATCACCAAAAAAAATATATCAATCCAACCAATTGAGTGTTCAATAATTATTAACATGAAAATGATTTTATGGGACCATAGGGTAACCAGATCAAAATTGTAACATATCAGTGGATCCTCCTCAGGATACTACATAAAATAATTTATGAATGAAATATATTACATTGAAAAATGAATTTTATTATTTCATAGATGCTTTAAATTATGAGTTATATGGTAGATTATTGTAATATTGGAAACATTATATAATAATAAAATTCTACGATATAAATTGCCAAAATGAAAATAAAAATAAGGTGATATCGATGATATTTGTGTTTTTTAGTGATTTATTTCCAAATCTACAATCCCTAGGACTTCTTATTATATGAAAAAAAATTTTAACATGCGTGGTATGAGTTATTGAAAATAAAATCATTTCCCAATTATTATATCCTTTTTGGGATATATGATTCAACTAGACATGAGTCAAAAAATGTTCATATTAAACATGGAATACTTGGGAAAGTTTAGATGTATAAATGAATATTGTACTATGCATAATGTGAAAAATAATACACCTGAATTTATTTTTCCATTTAAAAAATTTAAAACATCAATTACAATGATTATTCATGTCATCGAAAACGGGAAAGTGCATGACGTGTTCCGATACAGATAATATCAATGAAAAATAATTCAAAATCCATGAGGTTCAAAAATCATGGATGACATTAGATTCCACAAATCTATATTTCACATAATATATTATTACTTTTTATTAGGATTGGTGTTGGTTAGATTCAAACGACATGGAACTTTGTGTAACATTTATATTATTTCATTGGTTATTTTGATCGCTTACAATCTTCCAAAATGGAAGTGTATGAAGAAAACATCATTTCTTGTTTCGATTATAATTACTAGAATAAATAACCAATGAAATTATATTTTTATATACTTTTATCCTCAAATTGAGTAATTGAATTTGTTATAGAGTAATATTGTTGAGTCAAATTGCATATCTTCTAAAACAATGTTCCAAATATACACTATTTTAATGTGGAACATTAGTGACTTCCCTGGACATGGGAACTTCTATGGTTTGAAAAATTAAATGGGTTTCTCTTATACATTGTGTAATATTTATTTTAATTTTGAATTAATACCTTATCAAACAATAGTCTTTCTTTTGTAATTATAAATTTTACAACTTATGTCTTATATTTTAGTTAATCAAGTCAAAACTCACTAGGTCTATTGGTCATTGAACACATATGAAGTTTATTACGAGTTATAAAATATTAGAATAACTATTAAATTTTGATTGAATGTTTGAGGTGGTAAATCATATGATTGAAAGTTGGAAAAATTTTCAATGTGAATCATCTAAATAAATTATAATACAATAATGGAAGAGAAAAGGTATATTCATGAAACATCCATATCAAGAACATAATTTTTTATCTCATAATCTTCACGTTAGTAATATTGTGAATATTATTGTTTAAAATTGGATCTTTCTATTACTTAAATATCATTGAAAATTGAAATAAAATCTCTATTATTTGAAGGACATACAAACAATGAATATAATTCCTAATATATTTCTTAAAGATAATACAATTAATGTTCTTTTAATTACTTCAATGAGTATTAATGTGGAATAAATAATCCATTGTATTTTAAAACATGAAAAATTATATGATTCATATTCATGTTGAATCAGATGGTGTTTCAACTTATGGAATTATAGTTTAGATGGATTGAAATGTTAAGATTCAAATTTTCTATTACAGTGATAATTACCATTATAGTTTTTTATATTAGTACTTGAAATAGTTAATGTAGTTATACACCAATTATAAAAATTATTTTAAATACTATGTATGAAAAATCTATAAATACATGAGATTGAAACACTTCATGATGGATTTTTTCCACATTTTTCATTCGAGATGACGTTTCTTATGGAATTTTTACTATTATGAATCATTTATATATTCATTAAGATGTGGAAACTAAATTAAAAGGGCATGTACATTATCGATGGACGTTTCCAATTTAAGGTCTTATTAGTTATATTTTACCAACATATTTGCAACATTCATGAAATATAATTAAATATTTAACAATATTTTATACATTTTATTTTAAGGAGACATTATTTATTTGAAATAATACTTGAAAATTAACACTCAACCTGAAGGATCTATATCTGATGTTTACTTATAAAATGATTTTATTACCTTTTTTTAATATATTTAGTTCAAATTTTGAAATTATTAAATCATGTTCGAAATGTTGATGAGATATCGACTCAATATCAACAAAATGGGAAATTAGAAATCATTCCTACTATTGGATGACCAGTTGAGAGGATCTCAAATATTACTCTAAAATAAGGAAATTATTAAAAGAACATAGATATGTTCTTCTAAATAGTGAAATTTATTGCTCTATTGGTATAAATAAACTCACACATTTTATGTCTAATGTGAAATTAGAAAGATATAAAAAAATATTCATAAAGAACATTTATAGTGGTTTTTGTTATGTGTATGCACAAATATAATGAAATCAACACAAATATTATATTTTATTTTATAATTTTTAAATCTATTAATTTTTGTTCAATTTTTTTGTTGATCAGAAATATTGACACTTGATTTTTATTAGAATATTTTGTGTTTTGGTATTAGGGTCCAATAAAGAGATATATAATGTTATTCATATACAATGTGAATAGATTAAAATTTCTTGAACTCAATAAGGAAGAGGGTTTAAAAATATAAAATAGTGGTATACTTATTTTTTTATAATTAATATTTTTTAGATATTTGGGTAATGTTATCAAATTAAACTACCACATAATTTTATTGTTTTTTTATTCAAAATTAATTGGGCCAATATTACCTAGGGTTTTACAATAGATTCTTTCATTTAACTTATGTGAACTTCTCCATTTTTATTTATGTGAGTGACCATGAAGAACATAACAACATATCTTCACATTACAAAGAGAAATGATATATTATGTTCAAAATTTCATTGATAATGAGTGGATTATATTTGTTTATATTTATCAAATATACGTGAATGATTTGTGAGGGTAAGTGAAAGATTTTTATTCTAAACTTAAATACCATAAATTGAAATAAATGAAATTAATTTTCGATAATGATATTACATATATTTATCTTGAATTATAGATGAAGTAGAATAAGTAATGTTAGAATGGGATAATGACATGAATGAGGGAAAAATTATTATTCGGGTTATCCTACATTAACTTATCAAGTACCTATTATATATGATATTTATTTCTATTATTGTTCTTCTATTATCATATACAATTCATTTTAATGGATGGTTTTTATAATTTTGATAATTTAAATGTCATATTTTATTGTATGTTTATTTATTAATTAATACACCGATGTATATTAATTTTTTCATTATTTTTTATATGTTTTAATATCAAAAATAGTTTTTCAGAGTTAATATTTTGAAATATTTTCTTTTCAGTAGATTTTTTTAAATTTTGTGAATTACGAGGAAGAAGTTTTTCATTGATTGCATTCAGAAACCATATGAGGATTCCCCAAAAGTGAAAATTTCATTAAAGTTTCCTAATGATCCATTAATATCCCTCCTTGTATAATATCATTTTTCCTCTATCTCCATACAATTTTCTTCTTGAATTTCCATTATCTCCCTCTCATCAAGATCTAAAATAATACCTCTTAATATAGTTGATTTTAAATGTGGCATCCCTTCATTGATGGAAAGATAATTCACTATTGTTTATTCCAAATTATTGTAGAGTTTTATGATTCTCGGTCAGACATTTAAGGAGAATCGTTTTATTTCATGTTTTTATAATAATAACATTTTTTAATGAAATATTGAAGTAATGTTACTACTCAAAAAACAATGGCAATTCAGATTTATAGAATTTAAATTGATTAAATATATATCAAACCATTGATAGTTACGGTGTTCCTATTATTTATGTTTTGGGGTTGTTTGGTTATATTCAAGGCATATTGGTGGTTAAGACACTGTCCCTATTGATTATATATTTTGATTGGAGGTGCTGGCCTCAATTTTGGAAGAATGTTGTATTTAACTCACATAAAATGTTAATTTTTATGCATTATTCTTCAATTAAATGTATTCATTCAAAAAAAATATTTTAAAATTTAATGACTTCGTATATGTTTTAGCAAAATCTAGTTGATATAAATACAAAATTTAAGATGGAGAAGGAGATGACCATAGTTCATCTCATAGGAAAGAGGATTGACCTTGGACTTATTTGTGATGTTCTACAAATAAACTCATGACCTGTAAGTTTTGGAGGAGTTGTATAACTAAATAATTATATATTTTTGTTTTTTTCTCTTTAAGAATAGATATAAAATTATTAAATAAAATTTATTTTATTTTAATTTTTAAGATTTCATTGTAATCTTTTTCTATTTATGTTTCTATTTTTCTGTCCATTTGTATTTTTTTTGAGTAAAAGCTCACATGGTTTTAAATATTTTTTTAATAGAAAAATTTATTGTTTGATTAAAACATTTATATATATGTGAGAATTATTTCCTAGTGATTTAAACCACATATATATGGAATGATTTGTTCATGCTGGGTTATAATGATGCTATATATTATTTATTATAGCAGCAGTTTAAACCACCATAAAATTCTTATTTAAAAGCTATAAACCACCACTATATATTGAATTACTCTATAGTGTAAAATTAAAATTAATTAAAATCATTTAAATTGATAAAATTTATTTCTCAAAAATTATATCATTGATAATAATAACTAATATCCTATTTGATGATTGTTCCCCCTCATACATATTACCATTTCTAACAAATGTTATCCATTATATTTTGAACCCTAAATATGTTATATTATATGTGACCTTTATATTAAAATTATACTACATTAAAAATGTTGGTTTTTTAATATTTTTTATAATATGGGTGTTTAGAAATAGTTTTTCATAACATAAAATGTATTTCCATCCTTTGATAAGAAAATGTTATATTTTCGACTCCATATATCCTCTTGATAACCACTATATTTTTCAAGGATAAATTATTTATTATTTTTTTAGAATTAATTTTTTTAATATTTTATCACCTCACCATTGGGAAAATTTATTCCATTTCAAGGAAATATTATAGAAGGATCACATAAAAAGAAATATTTTTCAAAATGTCTTAACTTCTCCTTTTTTGAAACAATTATATCTCTTGAAAGGAATCCTTATTTTGACTTCAATGTTTATAACAAAATTTTAAAGTGAATTCTAGAAATTTTCTGAAATCTAAACCTTTTTAAAATGAATTTTTGAAATAAACCATGAAATTATCTTTTATGACACTGTTATAAGAACTTTTTTAAACAATTTTAATGTTTCAAATAAAAAAATCTAATTTAACTCTAAATAAATTATTAACAAGGATATTTTTTCATAAACCATCATCTAAAATTTCTTATGAAATAATCTTTTTCTTTTGGTTGAATTTATAGGATATCAACTATTAAAATCATTACGATTAATTTTAGGGATACAATATTGAAATGTGGTGAAATCCATTTTTTCTTCCACAGGTTGTTTATGACATAATGAATGACTAATTTCAGGAGGCACACATTTGTAAGGATGATTTATGTGTGGGGTGTTATATCACACTCCCATTAATTGGTTATAGAGTTATATATCATGAGATAATGATTCCGATTTTGAGTATAATTTTGGTATATCTATTCTCAAAAGGTTTTTCATGAGTATAATTACTGTTTACAGATATTTACAAAGTTTTTTAGGTATAATTATAGTTTCTATATGATTATAAGGATTTGGATGGGTATATTATTGTTCTTCTATGTTCATGAGGTTGTGAAAGGGTATAATTTTGGATATAATATTCTCCCAGGTTTTTGAATTAGTATAATGGTAGTAAATTTATGCACATAAGATTGTGTGTGGACTTGATCACACTTCAATTTTTTCAAAATTTAATGATTTACTACACTTATTCCACATTTTTCTATAATATGCCTATGATTATATTATATGATAAGCATTTATTGTCACAAAATCCAATGCTATGGTACCCGTTTTTTTCATCGAATATTACATATACATTCAAAATAAATCACATATAACTCTTTTAATTCCATGCTCATTTAAAAAGATATATCTCCCATCCAATTGTGTTTGAAACAACATAGGTTGTAAAACATAATGACATGTAAATGAGTTTTTCCCTTAATGAGAATTTGAGTTCACCCCTTTATTTTTTATTCCTTTTACCTATAATATTATTTACTAGATTATATTTCCTAATGATATTTTATATAGTGTTGATTTATAGTGATTTTAAAGATATTAAAAATAAAATTTTTATTTATGAACAAATTTCCTTTTTGATGCCAATGAAATTTTGGCAATCCTTCAAATACACTACTCCTTTCATTCATGGTATTGAGTGATTATTTACTATATGTAATTTTTAACATATATATATGATTTAAATAAATTAATATCTTATTATCTTCTGATTCCCTAAAAAATAATTTCTCCATGAATATAATTTTGGAAATGTACTTACGTCTCAGCATTATACGTAAGACTAATATTATGAAATATATGTATAATTTTTTTCTAAATGATATAAAGTTTCAAAATAAAACTATTTATGAAAGTATTTGAATAAGTGATATTTACTGTATAGATCATAGTGATATTTAAGAGTTACTCATAAAATATATAAGTATAAATCGATATAAAATAATAATAGTAGTAATATTCTTTTCAATATGTACGTTCACATTGATGATATGTTAGATAAAATTCTATGTATTTAGGTAATTCATAAGAAGAATGTTGACTAATGTTTAATTATATCTAAGGAAAAAATTGAGTAACTAGATGATTTTGAATGATATATATGAATATTTATAAGATCATGAATTATTAAATATGGATTCTTAAAGAATATTTTTTATTAATTATGTAATTTATGTTATATTATTTTGCAATTAAATATAACAAATATTGTTTATCAATGTATGATAAAAAACTAATTATTATAGTGTATAGTTTTTTAATATGTTTTTTATGATATAATGTATCACACAGTATTTACATTCTGACATTTGATAATAAGATATGGAAGTACACAATGGGTTATGTGGCTATTTCAATAAGTGAAAACTGATACGTATATGGAATTAAATGAAAATGACCATATGGATATGATAATATATTTAAATGATGGTGTAAGAGGTTTGATTTATATAATATTTTTTATTTATTAAGGATAATTAATGTGGTTTTTTAGAAGGTTATTTTTTGTGTAGAAAATTGAAGGAGTTTTGAATGAACATCATGACACAATATGTTTCATGGGAGATAACATATTTTAATTAAAGAATGTTATCTATATTGTTTTACATGAGGTTATAAGGATTGTTTTAATTGAATATAAGAGAATAATGTGAATTAGACATTGTATTAAAATAATATATTAATAGATTAAGAATATTGATAAGAGTGAATAAAGGACAAAGATATATACCCACTCTTATAGATTATCATTTGAGTTGCGGTGAGATACTATTATATCTAATCATTATAATGTTAATTAGTGATGAGTAATACGATAAAATATTATTTCATGATTTCAAGCATCAATAGATCATTTTTATATTGGTAACATTCCAATAAGCATGATTCCATGTTTGGAAATTGTTTTTGTTTATGTCCTTGGTTAAGGAAGAAGAAATATTGTTGCAGGAGCACTGCCTAAATAGATGATATAATAGATTATTTGAAAAAATTACCTTTTGGACTATATATATATATATATATTTCTAAAAATAAATAATCATTATGAAAATAAAATTATATGGAGGTTATAATTGATTATATTAAGGTGGAATTAGCTAAGATTCTTCAAATTTCAAAAAAACCCATTAATGAAGTTAAATCCAATGATAAAACTACATGTTTCTATATAGAAATACACAATCTATATGAAAAATATTCTAAAAGAATTAGTGATTTCAATGTTGTGATATGAAAAATTAATGTTTAAAGGAACTATATATTTCATTGAACATACATATCAACCTTTTGTGTAGAATAGTTAATTGAAGGATAATTCTAAAAGGATAATAGAGCATTAAATTCCTTACAAGAATATAGCAAGATTCCAGAAGGATATAAAAGGATAATAAAAATTAATTTATGAATGGTTGAAATTAGTTTTAGATATAACTAATACCCATAGCAGGAGGTGTGTTTTTCTAGAGGTCAAACTGAGAAATATGTAAGTGACATAAGTTGAGTCTTAGTAGGCTACTAAATAAAGATATATTTTCATAAAAGTTCCTAATTAGAGAATTTATAACAGATAACCACATATTGTAATAAGGAATATAAATCATCCTTATATATACCTACTAGATGGACAATAAAAACTATACCAATTTGTATAGAGTTTTTTTTATATATGGTGTTGCAATATATATTGTAGGGTAAAAAGTTAAATCAATTAAAATATGGATGGAGAAGAATACATAAAAACCCACTAATTTATCAAAGGCTGATGGGAGGAAGAAAAAATATTATTATATGAAATTATATTATATAGGGTACAACATGGATTTAAATTAAATATAAGTTAATTCTATTTATAATTTTTTTAAAATAGTAATATCAAGAATATCTAACTATTATGGGTATTGTGAATAATTAAGGGAAAATTTTATGGATCACTAGAATGACATGTGAATTGCTGGGATAAAAAGATGGAATGTATCAAGGGAATCAATGTGGAAATGTAAAATAATTATACTATATTGAATAATAGAAAAAAAATATAGTTTATATATTGATCAATATTATATTTAATTGTCATAATAATTTCTATTGAAAATTAAAAAATTGTGATGAATGTCATATTAAAAGGGATATAACAACATGATGTAGAGAGAGCTTTTTCAAAAATTGAAGTGATGTATATATTATTTATGAAAAGGTTACATAATTTATTATTCCAAGAATTCCATGAATGTTATTAATAAATTGGTAATGAAATAAACATCAAATAAGATAATCAATTATAAATGAAATAAAATGTTTTTTTAATGAAAGTTGTCTATAAAGATTTATTTGAATTTCATAAGAAAATTAAAAATAGAGGGGATATAAAGATTAATGAGATTAGATGTGAGATGTTTTTATGAAACAACTCTAATATCTCACCCAAATGGTAGTAGGATACATTCTATCCTCAACAGAAGTGAATTCATTATCCTCATGGGATAAAGACTTGTTCCGAGGATTCAAAACAATCAATAGGGGATGATTTCTCCATATGAATAACATATTATTAAAATATATTATATTTAAAAGAATAAATAGTTTTTATTACAGGTACATAATAATATTGAAAATACCACAAGATTATAGAAATGAGTCTCCAAATTGGTTCAAAAAACTAAATCCTCATATAAAATCATCAATACATCAAAAAGAGATAAATTTGTGCCAAAAGGGGTCCATAGGATCCACTGGTTGCTTCCAACCCCCTAGTCCAACTAATATTGAATGTTTTTATTGTTTAAGTATTTCCCATCCTTTAGTTTTTCATAGAATAATAAAATATATAAAAACTAGACGGAAAATGAATATTTTGAGTATAAAATTCTAGTAGGAACTCACTAACATTTCTTTAAGAAATCTATAATAATTCAACTAACATTTCTCAATTAAATTTAAATGATAAAATGGAAATATTTTCATATTTAGAAGAAAAAAAATTAAAAGATTTATATTTATATAATAAATAGTTGAGTAATAGTTAAATAACATATATTATCTACTACTCATAAATCATTGAAAAATTTGGCATGACTAAGTCATTTTTGTCAAAAAAAAGCTAGATTAAAAATTTCAATCATTAATAGAAATATATAATCAATTTCAATCCTATTAAAATATTTTAGATATATATCATATGATTAGAACATGGATTCTCACACATCACATTACTGTATAGATCCCAGTGTAAAGACACTCTCTATATACTAATACTACTGAAAATAAGAGAGAATCCTAAAGAATAATCTCTTTACCCATAAGATAATTTAGTTAGGATTGTAATGGTTAATCTCTTTCTATATAGAGCTAATATATTCCCAACATTTGTTCATCCCGACATACAACCTAGGATCACATATGTTTCAATGTAAACTAATTATTTATGGGTATTTACTTCAATTCATTCAATTTAAATCATTATATTTAATATTTACAATCAGAATGATTTTCATGTTTCAAAACACGACTTTCAGTTCAAGAAAACATCAAAAGGTTTTTACAAAAAAATAATTTGTTCATCTAAAATAATTTCACATATCATCAAAAAATTCATGCAACTTCATTTCATCAAAATCATTCTTAAAATCATTCATACCACATCAATGTATTTTTTTTGGAAATCACTATTTATTTCAAAATCCAATTTTCAATAGAATGTCATCACACACCCCATTCCCTTTAAAAAATGTTTCAAGCGACTAGATTTAGTGTTTATAAATATTTTGGAAAACAAAATTAAAATTTTTAGGCCTAAATTTTTTTATTTGGTAGTAATTTACTTATAAAATAGCCTTCCAAAATCAAGATGAAACAGACCCACATGGGATCCCATAATAGAGATACGAAGGCAAAAAACTCATTGGAGAATCAAAGAATCACCATTCTCAAGTAAGAACCTCAAATAAGACTTACCTAGAATTAGAGGGTAAGATTTAAAAAACATAATTAAATGATTCCTGAAAAACACACAATAACAGAAAAATATTCATGCAATGAATCTCAATTACACCTCAGATCTATAATGTTTTTTTGACAAATACATGAACCATAGATATTGAATCATCAAATCTGAACAATGATTCATAGGAAGATAGTAAGGTAAGGTCTTGGAAAATTTTATATAATAGTAAGAAATAGTCACATACTGTAACACCCTGAGATTTTGTGAAATAAATGTTATCAATTAATTTAATCTTTTTGATATTTTTCATTTCACACAACACTAAAAATAGTGTAATTTATATTAAAGAACATTGTGTGGAATGTTTTATATGAAACATTAGTATAATCATTCACTATATGAAAACTACTCTTTATCTTTTTCTATGTGTATCACTGAGGTTAGCTTACGTTTCCCAAAAGATTAGCATTCCTCAATGGCTTGTGTAACGGAAAAGACCTAGTGTTACTGAATAATAATTAATTAAAAAATTATTATATAATAGGATATAATAAGGCCATTATACTTAATATTACAGGATTAAATAACTAAATAATATATATAATTGAATTTATTATTTACCTTGTAATTAGAAAATAATATTGAAACCAGATGAATATAAAGGACTAATTTTATAAAAACCAATTTTTATGTGATAAATACTATTTATATTAATAAGTTAGATTAATTTATAATAGTGAATTATACTAATTAATTTTATATGTTATATATTGAATTTTTTTGGTAATCATATAATAGATTTAATAGAGATTTGATAAGAACAAACCCAATGTTATGCTTCGAAACCTATATTTTTATAATGGTAGTTTTTCTTAATTATAATGGGAACCCCATTATAAATACAATTTTTGGAACTTTTATACATTTTATATGTCGAAAAAAATTAATCTTTAAAATATACACATAAAAAATAGGTTATGATTGTAAGGAAATGGCCAAAAACATTACATAATATAGCTATATCAACTAGGTTTCACTTCATTACATTCCCAAAGATCTTTTTGGTTTAGAGTTGCAGAAATATAAGACATTAATCACACATATCAAACCTTAAGAATAAAATGTGGGTACCATTTAAAGAGTATCCATTTCTTCCAAAACATAATATTTTTAACACAAAAAAACCAGATTCCTTTTAAAAATACTCATAAAAGTTTACATAACTTCATTATTTCTCTTACAAATCCTTATAACTTATGAAAAATAATGAATAAAGTTGGATGAGAATAAATATATCACTAGGAGATATAAAAATAAACGAGGAATCTATTAATCCATGAATACTTAAAAACAAATGAAATAATTTTCACAAATACATACTTCTCAACTATATGTAATTACTTTGGGAAACATGATATTTATATAAAACATTAATGAAAATATGTAAAACTGTAAGGGTATCTTGGAGAATTAAATTCTTTTATTGTGACCCTTGTAGCTATATTATGATTTTTAATGGTCACGACTACCATGCAGTGTAACCCTCAGGGCTTCCTTATGGTGTAACCATCACAGTTACACTTGAGTAACCATACAACCAACCTCCAATATAAACATACCCAATGCATTGAATAAAGAAATAGACTCAACCAATCATTATAATAAATACATAAGAATAGTAACATAATAAAAAATGAATAATTGAATAAAAACATATCTTTTAAAATTCGTAGAATTGAATTTTAAAATAGGATTTTTAAAATAAACCTCCTTACAAATGTCATTTAATTGATGTGATAATTAACAGAATAAATGGAATTTGGGTATACACTATAAATAAAAACAATAAAACAAGATATAATAAAATCATTAACCAAATATTATTAGTACCACGTAATCAGTGCAACAGAAGGTTATCCCAAATAATGTAAATTGGTTTAGGAATTCCCTTACCCTGGGTTTGTTTTACATAATACATGTTTAAACATCCTGTATAATAGTTAAAAGGTTATTATCAATATTTTATAAAAGATTAGTCATTTTTATAACAACTTTTTGGATCATTTTATAATACCATTCAACCCATTTATTAATATGTTTTTTGAGTTCATGTTATACATGAATTCCATGGATGGTTTCTAAAGGATTTTCTTGTCAAATTGAAGTGAAAATCCAAAAGTGGAAAAAATTGTATTAATATGTTTCCAGAATATTAAATGATGTTATAAATTAATTTTTTATATGTTATGGGGATGAATCATTAGAAAAATCATTACTGATATTCATTCAGATGATTTCAATGATTTTTCGATATTCATGAACTTGTTTCGTCATATACCATTAATATTTTGAATATAAGTTAATTCTATAAAATAATATAGGTAATATAATAATAATTAAAATATTTTTCTTCTATTAAAATGTGTTTAGAACCATATTTGAAGGAAGTAATAAAAATTGAAGACACATCGTCCATGATGTCGGGAAATTGATACATCACAGATAGTGTTTTTATTTTGGTAACAAGAGGGAAGAGGAGAAGAAGTAGGTTGATGACTATTTTAATAAAAATGATAAAATAATGAATATATAATATTTTAGAGCTTTCATGACTCTTGTATAAATAGTTGGGAAGAAAGTATAAGAAAATAAAATGAATTGAAAGAAAAACACAAGAAAATGAAAGGTGATTTTTACACCTTGATCTCTTCTCCTTGAGATCTTTATTAAGGACATTGGTTTTGGACTTTTGGTCAGACAAAAAGGAATTGGATGTGGGGAAGAACATTTCGAAGTGGATTTATCAGAATCTAGACAATTCTATGATCTTGGTAGGTGTGAGAGAAAGAGCGGGTGGGTATGGTATTTATTTTGGAGTGGAGGAGGTGTTTTCCATTATTTTAATTGTTAGTTTAATATTTTTCTCAAGCCTGTGAATATTATTGATTAATGTTACCCAAAATATTAAAGATGTCATGTGATTTTTTACCATGTGTCATTCCATCAGCCATGATTCTAGGAATAGTTTATTTAAAATATAATGTTTATATATCGTGAACTATCTTATTTCACTATTTATAAAAAAATTGAGTATTTCAAAAAAATACAAAAAAACACCATAACAATATTTCAATATGTAGCATTCCAAAATTAATTACTTTATATGAAAATAATTTTCTAAATATTATTAATTAAATTTTAAAATAAAATAATATTTTATTCATAAAATAAAAATATTAAAACTGTAATTCATTTTATATATCCTTAAAAATTTAATCAAGATCACATTATTATATAACCTTAATATTATAAAATAATAATATGATTTACTTTTCATATGGTTCGTATTATAATTCATATTACTATTCATAATGGTATAATACTATTCACAAAAAACTAGTTGGTTTGTTAGACTCCACCGAACATATTAATCGCAAACGTAGATGTCCATTTTTTTATAGTTTGAATCATAAACGTGGAAAAATTATATTTTACGGGTATTTTAGAATTATATCCTTCAAAAAAAGTGTCCTTTTGTAGTGACTCTATGTTACGTGAATTTCGATTTATTTTTAAAACCTTGAGGTGTTACATTCTCCCCACCATCTAGAAATTTCCCCATCACAAACTAATTTACCCATTACACAAGTGAGGGTACCTTTCAATCATATAATTTTCGGATTAAAATGACTGTTATTCAACCAAGTTGTTTCTCCACAAAACCATCACCTGGTGGATTACCTTATTCAATAATAATTTTTCCTTTTTATCATGATTTTGAACAGTTTTCTCTTCATAATAAATTTTCTCTTCCAGCTGAAAGGCTTCTAGGCTCAAAACATGAGATGAATCTTCCACATACTTTATCAATATTGAAACACGGAAAACATTGTGTACCTAAGATAATCTCGGATACAAAGCAACATAGTAGGAAACCATTACAACTTTCTCTTATATTTTAAAAGGTCTAATGAACCATGGGCTCATCTTCCCTTTCCTAAAAAAACGAATAAACTTTTCCATGGTGACCTTATAAGAAAAACACGATTACATAACTCAAAATAAATGTATTTCCTATTATTATTTACATAACTTTTCTACATACTATATGATTTCCTCATGTGTTGTAGGATCATCTATATAACGACCCATACTTTACATACATTGTTAATAATTCAAAATTGAAGCACACTTATTACATCATATGACAAAACCACAAAGGACCGTATAGGTATAGTGTCTTTAGAAACTGGAAACATAAACAACTGGTTCATAAATCTTCTAAATTGTCTCCAATTTATTTCATCATATCTAGGGTCCCTTTTAGCATATTCTACTTAATATCCATCTTCCTGACCTGGGGAAAAGAAAACATAAAAGGGCGAGCTCAAATGCTCAGCAAGGGAAAATAAAGGAAATAAAAATCATATCATATCTTTTTGAAAATCATAACCTGCAAAGGAGATCATAATATCATAACATGGAATAAATCATAGAAGTGAAAATGAGATCCCCGTAATCATAACATAAAACTTGAAACTTTGTGGCATGCACACATAATCATGGAAAATCATTTCTTGTTAGTCATGACTCATTGCCAAGACTATCTTAGAGGACAAAGTCCATTTCTGAACCGAGTTCACTCCTCGTTTCAGTCTTGTATCACTGAACTGAAATAACCTTCCGTTCCAGCCATGTCTATCTCATGAGATATAAATCTTTACCCAATGAATTGGAGGGAGATATAGGTCCCACCCATCTTATAATGAATCCTTTCTTATGTGTGCCACATAATCATAAATCATACATCATCGCATAACACATGTAACAAAAATGGGATTCTTGAAACATCATGACATCATAAAACAAATCATAATAGGTAAATTACTTCATAAAAATAATTCCCTCATAACATAATCAAATCAATGTAATAATAGGGATAAAAACAGAACCCTATATTATCTTAGATGGAAAATAATTTTGATAAAACATTTGAACACTATTCTTGAGGAAAATATCCTTTCTTCTTCAAAAACATTTTTTCCTTTCTTAACATGTCATAAGACTTTAAAATAAAAGAAGTTGATTAAAAATAAACTTGAAAACTATTAAATTAATCGTCTTGGAAATAATGTTTTAAAAATCCATTCATGCCGTATAAGTTAAAAAAAACATTCTTCGTACTTTTGTCGGAAATGTCAAAAAGTACCTCTTATGAAAAACGACAAAAGATTCCTTTCATATCTTTTACTAAAAACTCACCAAAGGGTAAAATAGGTTTTAAACAATTGTACTTGAATGGAAATAATATTACATATTGAGGAAACATGGATGTGGATGATAAAATACACCCATGTAAATGCCAAAGTATAAACAATCTCGGATAAAAATGATATTGTGATATTTCCCTTACCTTATGTCCGATTTTCTTTGTACGTGTCCGAAGATCCTATGTAATGGTTTAAATAATTATATTGACTTATTCCAGAATCATAAATATTGATATTATATCATATATGGTCATATTCTTAGCTTCTTATTAGTAATATTTCATTGTTACTTGTTACTCGAGTCTTTATTGCCTTTTGTTCTTATGCATGTTTTGCCGAATAAATTCTTATTCTTCTTTTAAGTTTATAGATACCTTATATAAAAAATGGTATTAGTGTAACATATATCATATTTATTCATTCAATTCATTTATATAATTACTATGTAATGATGATCATGTAGAACGAGTCGCATCACATAGTGGAGACGGTATTCCGTACGTACGCATGAGCGATGATATTGTTCCCATGATCGTGGAATTGTATTTAAGTGTATTTATACTATTTCAGTATCAATATCACTTTATAATAATCATATATAGTTACTCATTACAACATTATACCCATCCTTGTAAGGTGATGGTGGAAAATAGATTACACCACGGCGTGGAGACGGTATTCCGTACGTACGCACACGCGATGATTTCATTTTTCCGTAGGATGGATAGAAGATGAATTAGGGTTGTTTAATATTTATAATAACATATCAGTATGTAAGTAATACTGATGATATTAATTTATCATTAAACAACTAATGAAGAATAAGTTGAAGAAGAAAGAAATTGAAAAGATCGGTAATGGATATTACCTCTTCTTTTAAACACCTCTTTAAATCCTCCATTAGGGAACTAAGATTGGTCTTTGAAGAAGACCTCGACCTCTAGGATTATTCTAGGGAAGTGGAGAAGGAATTTTGTCAGGGGTTGGCCGAGCTTGAGTGCTCAAATTGGTGTGAGGAGGAGGGGGAGGTGTTGCCCTTTTATAAGGGTGGAGAGGGGCACCTTTGGAATATCTCAAAATATTATTTTATATTGAAGTCAAAATCGGTTTATAATGGTTCCAAAGAGTCTTATTTAGAATTTAAAGTGGGTATGGGTCTAAATCCTATCAACAAATAGGATTTAGACAAGTTTAGGTTATTATTTTAACCTTATCAATTAGATTTAACTCTAAGTTAAATAATTTAACTTTTACCGTGTCTTTTTATTTTCTTACACTATATGGTTAATACACTTAGTATAACATGCCAAACGAACCCCAAGTTGTTTATTAAATATATATATCCTTATCTAAGTCATTTGGCTGAACCTTAGATTTTTAGGAATAAAATAACAAATAATAATATAATATTTGATTTAAAAACTATTTTGTGTCAATTTTGACACTATTTGATATATGATTTTTTTTAAAGTCATAACAGAATTATATGTTCAAACCAAGTTGATTATATCAATACTAATATATCATAATAACCTATAAAATTAGTGTAATTCATAAAAAGTCTGAAATTACATTTATTTGGGCATTTATAACATCAATTATGTTAACATTTCCTTAAAAGGGTAATTACTGCATCATCGTTGTGTCATAAATAAATTAATTTATTTAAAGTCTAAAAATTATAAATAAAATATAATTATGTAGTAAATCTTATTATATTTCTAATGAATATTTATAATCGAATTTATCGTCTGTATAAACCCATATTAAAAATGATTTAGTTATTAAACTTTGATTTTAACTATTGTAACTATTCATTAAATAAAATAATATTAAATGTTATAATCTAATCCAAGTGGACCTAAATGGTCATATTATATTCATAAGGTTGTTTTTGGTCGAATTACATTTATCCAATAGAATTAGGACATGTGTTAGGGTAATAGTAATATCATATTTACCCTTAGTTACCCTATTTTCTATTAACCGCGGTAAAAAAAGTAAAAAGATACTATTCACCAAAAAATAATTTTTATCTCATTGAACCAAATTTTACTTACTGATATCAACCGTGTCTGTCGGATTTTCGAAAATCCATTCACAGAAGCGGTAAAATTAAGTTTTATACAAAATTCAGTTTTTAACCAACCACTTAGTGGTTTCACTATTAATCAAAAATTGAAAGTTTTCAGAAAAATACCAAAATTTCACCCTAGGCTAATTTCGGTATTCCGAATCCAAAAATGAAGTCCATTTTAAAAAATAAAATTTATAAAATTTCAAAAAGTGGTTATTACTATTCATAACGGCTAGTTTTAATAATATTTTAATAGCATATCGTTATTTAGTGAAACTCAGTATTGCGTACGACGCAAGCTATCGAGGAAGGTCGTGATTGCGTGTAAAGCAAGCCAAGCAAGTGATGTGTAGAAAAATATTCCTTTTATGTTTTATATAACATAAATGTCTCAGGTGTTACATTCTACCCCCCTTAAAAAAAAATTTTCCCTCGAAATTCGTCACTTTGTAACAAACAGATGTGGATACTTCTCCCTCATCATATCCTGAAGCTCCCATGTAGCTTCTTCATGTTGGTGGTTCCTCCATAAAACTTTCACCAATAGAGTGGTCTTGTTTCGTAGGACTTTTTCTCAACGATCCAGAATCTCTATCGGTTGTTCTTCATAAGAACGATCTTGCTCCAGCGGTACAACTTCTGAGCTGAGTAAATGTGAAGGATCAGGTATGTACTTTCTTAGGAGAGATACATGGAACACATCGTGAACATGAGAGAGATTCGGTGGAAGAGACAATCGGTAAGCTACCTTTCCAACACGATCCAGTATTTCAAAAGGACCGATATATCTAGGGCTCAACTTCCCATTCTTTCCAAATCTCATAACCCTCTTCCAGGGAGATATTCGTAAGAACACTTTATCACCCACTTCAAACTCTAGGTCTTTTCTTCGGTTGTCGGCATAACTTTTTTGTCGACTCTGAGCTGCTCTTATGTGTTGTTGAATAGATCTGACCTATTCTACCATTTCATCAACGAGATCAGGTCCTAATAGCTTTCTTTCCCCAACGTCATCCCAACAAGTTGGAGTCCTGCATTTCTTTCCATAGAGAGCTTCATAAGGAGCCATCTGAATACTGGAGTGAAAGCTATTATTATATGTAAATTCCACCAAAGGTAGGTGTTGATCCCAACCTCCTTTGAAATCCATAGAGCAAGCTCTCAACATATCTTCTAGGGTTTGAATTGTTCTCTCAGACTGACCGTCTGTTTGAGGATGATAAGCAGTGCTGAAACTCAACATTGTATCCAGAGTATGCTGAAGACTTTTCCAGAACTTCGAGGTAAATCTCGGATCCCAATCATATATAATAGAAAGTGGTACTCCATGCAATCTTACCACTTCCTTTACATATATCCTGTCAAGCTGATCTAGAGGGAAATCCTCTCTAATAGCAATGAAGTGTGCAGAATTTGTAAGACGATCAACTATGACCCGGATAGCATTATTTACTTTGGATGTTTTAGGAAGTCCTGTGACAAAGTCCATAGTGATGTTTTCCCATTTGCATTCGGGTATGGGTAATGGTTGTAACATCCCCTTAGACTTCTGTCTCTCAGCTTTAACTTGTTGACAAACCAAGCATCGAGAGACATATTCAACAACATCTCTTTTCATGTCATCCCACCAGATGTACTCTTTCAGGTCCCTATACATCTTCGTGCTTCCAGGATGAATAGAGAATGAAGAACTATGAGCCTCATCCAGCAGCTCCTTCTTTAATTCGGGGATGGGAGGAACACCAACCCGATTTCTGAACATTATTATCCCATCACAATCAAGGTTGAATTCAGGAACATTTCTCACCTTCTTTTGTAACTCGACATCTTCTTTCTGTGCCTCTTTAATCTTCACATGTATAGATGGTTGAACATTCATTTGAGAAACATAAGATTTTTCCCCTTCAATTATAATTCCAAGATCCATCCTTTGTAAATCCATAAATATTGGATCTTTTGTGATCCTCATCATGTATAAACTAGCATGGTCTTGTCGACTTAATGCATCTGCCACCTTGTTTTCTTTCCCAAGGTGGTAATGGATTGAGCAGTCATAATCCTTAATCAGCTCCAACCATCTTCTTTGACGCATATTCGTCTCCTTTTGTGTGAAAATATACTTTAAACTTTTATGATCAGTATAAATATCACACCTTTCACAATAACGGTAATGCCTCGAAATCTTTAATGCAAAGATTACCGCAGCTAACTCCAAATCCTGTGTTGGGTAATTTTTCTCATGGATTTTCAACTGTTGTGAGGCATAAGCTATCACTATTTCATTTTGCATAAGAACACAACCCAATCCCTTCTTGGATGCATCACTGTAGATCACAAACCTTTCTCCACTACAAGGCATTGTGAGCACAGGTGCACTGGATAACCTTCTTTTCAAATCCTTGAAATTCTCTTCACATTCCTCTGTCCAAACAAACTTAACTCCTTTCTGAGTCAACATGGTGAGTGGATTAGATAATCGTGAAAAATCTTTTACAAAACGTCTATAATATCCAGCCAAACCAAGAAAACTTCGGATCTCAGTTACTGTTGTTGGTCTTGACCATCTTTCGATAACCTCTATTTTTGCTGGATCCACAGATATCCCCTCTTTTGAGATTATGTGACCCAAAAATGCAACTTTTTGAAGCCAAAATTCACTCTTGGTAAATTTGGCATAAAGCTTCTCCTTTCTTAGGGTCTTAAATATAATTATCAAGTGATCTTCATGCTTTTCCATTCTCTTTGAATAGACAAGAATATCGTCTATAAAGGCTACCAAAAATTGATCAAGATAGTCTCTAAGGACTCTATTCATTAGATCCATGAAGATAGCAGGGGAATTAGTAAAACCAAATGGAATCACTATAAAGTCATAGTGTCCATACCTTGTACGGAAAGCCGTCTTTGGTATATCCTCCCTTTTGACCCTTAATTGATGATACCCTGAATGAAGATCAATCTTGGAAATGTACTGAGCTCTGCGTAGTTGGTCAAATAAGTCATCAATGCATGGGAGAGGATATTTCTTCTTGATAGTGATCTTGTTAAGTTCTCGATAATCAATGCAGAGTCTCATTGACCCATCTTTTTTCTTAATAAATAGAACTGGTGCTCCCCAAGGTGACGCACTAGGGCGTATGAATCCCTTATCAAGATTCTCTTGGAGTTGCTTCTTCAATTCCTGCAACTCAATTGGGGCCATTCTATAAGGTGTCTTTGAAATAGGCAAAGTACCCGGTACGAGTTCTATTGAAAACTCAACTTCACGATTTGGTGGAAGACCCAGTAATTCCTCCGGAAAGACATCATCAAACTCCCGTACGATGGGCATATTCTTAATCGTGAGTTTCTCACCAACCATTTGGGATAAATAACCTTCATTTAGTGGAGTCAATACCCATAAAATGGAAGAAATTTCCACTGGAAGGTTATGTTCATCCTTGCATTGATAGACGATCATAGATTGATCTGGAATATGAAATGTGACTTCCCTTCTTTGGAAATTGATATGAGCTCCGTATAAAGAAAGCCAATCCATGCCAAGAATCACATCGAATTCCACTAAAGGAAAGATCACAAGATTTGTAGGAAGCACTTTCCCACAAACATCAATTAGAGAAGAATTATAAACTTTTGATGTGATTGATGTGCCATTAGGTGTTGTCACAGCTAACTCAACATCTAAATGTTGAGGTAATATGGTGATACCCTTATAAAATTCTTTTAAAATAAAAGAGTGGGTGGATCCAGAATCAAATAAAACATTTTCTACTTTAGAGTGGATGGTAAGTGTACCTTTCACCACTTCATTATCGTACTCCACATCACTGATAGAAATTGCATGTGACTTTCCTTTGTCTTTAGCCTTAAGATTTTGTTGACGTCGACCATCATCATCAACCCTTGGATTTGGGAATTGATTGGCATAATGCCCCATCTCCTTGCACTTGAAACATTGAAGTGTAGTAGGATCATTCTGTGTATCCCTTCCTTTGTTTGCATCATTAGACATCTTCTTCCCATTATCACGGCATTCAAATTCCCGATGACCTTCCTTTCCACATTTGAAACATTTACTTGTCCCTTTAAGAAAACTCCCTCCATGGTTCATTCCACACTTTGAGCATAAGGGAAAGCTCATCTTCTTTTCAGTGTGCTCTTTATATTTTCCTTTGAATTCCATTTTCCTCTTATTATCAAACCCATATGACTGATGGGTTACTCCAATCTCCATCTCGACTTTGAGAGCACATCGAACGATTTCCTCGTATCTATTAAAGTCCCTTATGGCTAACGCCCTTAGAAGACTTGGTTTTAAGCCACTAAAGAATCGATCGATCTTACTCTCAGGTTGGATAATAATACCAGAAGCGTACCTTGCAAGTCTTGTAAAATTTTCTTCATAGGTACCAACAGATTCATCATCCCTCTGCTTCAGTTCAAGAAACTCTTTCTCTATCTTTGTTCAGAGAATACGAGGGAAGTACTTATTGAAAAATATGTTCTTGAACTCTTCCAATTCCATGGACTCAATTTCATCCCTTTTCCTCGTATTCTTAATAAGATTCCACCATTGATCAGCATCTCCTTCCAAACGATAAACTGCTAGGATGACTTTATCATGTTCAGAACATTGAAGAACTGAAAATATCTTTTCAGTAGTACTAATCCATTGTTCAGCAACTAATGGATCAGTAGACCCGCTGAAAGAAGGTGGACACTGCCTCATGAAGGATTCAACAGAATGTTGCTCCATTCTTTGCTCGTTTGGAAGTCCTGCATGATTCATAGCTTGAGAATGTTGTGTGAGCATGGCTACAAGATTTTGCATTCCAGCTCCCATATCGTTTGGTTGCTCAGGGGGACAATCATTTCATTTCCCATCACATTCCGCATTAACACGGTTCCTTCAGGTTCCAGCCATTGACTAAAACCAAGATGAATAGTGTGAGAAACACTAATTATAATAGGAAAACCACTTAATTCAAGAATAATATTTTCATGCTTAAGGTCTTATCCTAGTTTATTCATGGACATTTCTAAAACACTAAGATTGTGTTCTATTTTTAGACTTATCCTTAGGGTTCTTACTAAGGCTTTCACATCCTTGTTTCCCAAGGTTGACTATACCTTTCTTCTGATACCAGCTATTACGACCCATACTTTATATACATTGTTAATACTTCAAAATTGAAGCACACTTATTACATCATATGACAAAACCACAAAGGACCGTATAGGTATAGTGTCTTTATAAACTGGGAAACATAAACAATTGGTTCATAAATCTTCTACAGTGTCTCCCATTTATTTCATCATATCTAGGGTCCCTTTTAGCATATTCTACTTAATATCCATCTTCCTGACCTGGGGAAAAGAAAACATAAAAGGGTGAGCTCAAATGCTCAGCAAGGGAAAATAAAGGAAATAAAAATCATATCATATCTTTTTGAAAATCATAACGTGCAAAAGAGATCATAATATTTTAACATGGAATAAATCATAGAAGTGAAAATGAGATCCCCATAATCATTACATAAAACATGAAACTTTGTGGCATGCACACATAATCATGGAAAATCTTTTCTTGTTAGTCATGACTCATTGCCAAGACTATCATAGCGGACAAAGTCCATTTCTGAACCGATTTCACTCCTCGTTTTAGTCCTATATCACTGAATAGAAATAACCTTCTGTTCCATCCATTTCTATCTCATGTGATATAAATATTTACCCAATGAATTGGAGGGAGAAATAGTTCCCACCCATCTTATAATGAATCCTTTCTTATGTGTGCCACATAATCATAAATCATACACAATTGCATAACACATGTAACAAAAATGGGATTCTTGAAACATCATGACATCATAAAACAAATCATAATAGGAAAATGACTTCATAAAAATAATTCCCTCATAACATAATCAAATAAATGTAATAATAGGGATAAAAACAGAACCCTATATTATCTTAGATGAAAAATAATTTTGAATAAACATTTGAACTCCATTCTTGAGGAAAATATACTTTCTTTTTCAAAAACATTTTGACTTTAAAATAAAAGAAGTTTATTAAAAATAAACTTGAAAACTTGTAAAGTAAGCTTCTTGGAAATAATGTTTTAAAAATCTATTCATGCCGTATAAGTTAAAAAAACATTCTTCGTACTTTTGTCGGAAATGTCAAAAAGTACCTCGTATGAAAAATGACAAATGATTCCTTTCATATCTTTTACTAAAAACTCACCGAAGGGTAAAATAAGATTTAAACAATTAAAAGTGAATGGAAATAATATTACATATTGAGGAAACATGGATGTGGATGATAAAATAGACCCAAGTAAATGCCAAAGTATAAACAATCTCGGATAAAAATGAGATTGTGATATTTCCCTTACCTTAGGTCTGATTTGCTTTGTACGTGTTCGAAGCTCATGTATAATGGTTTAAATAATGTTATTGACTTATTCCAGAATCATAAACATTGATATGATATCATATATGTTCATATTCTTAGCTTCTTATTAGTAATATTTCATTGTTACTTGTTACTCGGGTCTTTATTGCCTTTTGTTCCTATGAGTGTTTTGCCGAATAAATTCTTATTCTTCTTTAAAGGTTATAGATACCTTATATCCAGAATGGTATTAGTGTAACATATATCATATTTATTCATTCAATGCATTTATATAATTACTATGTAATGATGACCATGTAGAACGAGTCGCATCACATCGTGGAGACGGTATTCCGTATGTACGCACGAGCGATGATATTGTTCCCATGATCGTGGAATTGTATTTAAGTGTATTTATACTATTTTATTATCAAAATAACTTTATAATAATAATATATAGTTACTCATTACACCATTATACCCATCCTTGTAAGGTGATGGTGGAAAATAGATTACACCATGGCGTGGGGACGGTATTCTGTACGTACACACGCGCGGTGATTTCATTTTTCCGAAGGATGGATAAAAGGTGAATTAGGGTTGTTTCATAATTATAATAACATATCAGTATGTAAGTAATACTGATGTTATTACTCTATCATGAAAAAACTAAAGAAGAAGAAGTTGAAGAAGAAATAAATTGAAAAGATCGGTAATGGATATTAACTCTTCTTTTAAACGCCTCTATGAATCCTCCACTTAGGGAACTAAGATTGGTCTTTGAAGAGAACCAGGACCTCTAGGATTATTCTAGGGAAGTGGATAAGAGATTTTGGCAGGGTTTGGCCGAGCTTGAGTGCTCAAATTGGTGTGAGGAGGAGGGGGAGGAGGTGCCCTTTTATAAGGGAGGAGAGGGGCACCTTAGGAATATCTCAAAATATTATTTTATATTAAAGTCAAAATCGGTTTATAATGGTTCCAAAGGGTATTATTTATAAGGTAAAGTGGGTATGGGTCTAAATCATATCAACCAATAAGATTTAGACAAGTTTAGGTTATTATTTTAACCTTATCAATTAGATTTAACTCTAAGTTAAATAATTTAACTTTTACCGTGTCTTCTTGTTTTCTTACACTATATGGTTAATACACTTACTATAACATTCCAAACGAACCCCAAGTTGTTTATTAAATATATATATCCTTATCTAAGTCATGTGTACTAACCTTAGAGTTTTAGGAATAAAATAACAATTAATAATATAATATTTTATTTAAAAACTATTTTGTGTCAATTTTGACACTATTTGATATATGATTTTTGTGAAAGTCATCACAGAATTATATGTTTGAACCAAGTTGATTATATCAACACTAATATATCCTAGTAACCTAGAAAATTAGTGGAATTCATAAAAAGTCTGAAATTACATTTATTTGGGCATTTATAACATCAGTTATGTTAACATTTCCTTAAAAGGGTAATTACTGCATCATCATTGTGTCATAAATAAATTAATTTATTTAAAGTCTAAAAATTATAAATAAAATATCATTATGTATTAAATCGTTTTATCTTTCTAAAGAATATTTATAATCGAATTTATCTTATGTATAAACCCATATTAAAAATGTTTTAGCTATTAAACTTTGATTTTAACTATTTTAACTATTCATTAAATAAAATAATATTAAATGTCATAATCTAATCCAAGTGGACCTAAATGGTCATATTATATTCATAAGGTTGTTATTGGTCTAATTACACTTATCCAATAGAATTAGGACATGTGTTTGGGTAATAGTAATATCATATTTACCCTTAGTTACCCTATATACTATTAACCGCGGTAAAAAAGTAAAAAGTTACTATTCACCAAAAAATTATTTTTATCTCATTGAACCACATTTTACATACTGATATCAACCATGTCTGTCAGATTTTCGAAATTCCATTCACAGAAGCGGTAAAATTATGTTTTATGTAAAATTCAGTTTTTAACCTATCACTTAGTGGTTTCACTATTCATCAAAAATTGAAAGTTTTCCGAAAAATACCAAAATTTCACCCTAGGCTAATTTCGGTATTCTGAATCCAAAAATGAAGTCCATTTTAAAAAATAAAATTTATAAAATTTCAAAAAGTGGTTATTACTATTCATAACGACTAGTTTTAATAATATTTTAATAGCATATCGTTGTTTAGTGGAACTCAGTATTGCGTACGACGCAAGCTATCGAGGAAGGTCGCGATTGCGTGTAAAGCAAGCCAAGCAGGTGATGTGTAGAAAAAGATTCCTTTGATGATTTATATAACAAAAAAGTCTCGGGTGTTACAATCTCCACTTTCTTAGCCACTTCTTCATCTAATTTTGGTTCCATCAATTTCCTTTCCCCAACTATATCCCAACAAGATGGTGCTTGACACCTCTTCCCATATAATTCCTTAAATGGTTTCATCTGAATAATAGATTGAAAATTTTAATTATATGAAAATTCAAATAAATAAATAGGTCAATAAAAACATCCATGTTAATCTATTGAACATGCTCAAAGAATTTCATCCAATGTCTGAATCGTATCACTAGTGCAGAAAACGTTTTTTACGTTACCATTTTTTACATCGGTTATATAAAACCGACGTCATAATATGTAAAACGAGGTTTTTTACGTCGGTTATTTAATAACCGATGTAAAAACCTGTGTTTAGTACACCTTTAACGTCAGTTATTTTTATAACCGACGTTATTAATCGCGCGGCTTCGTTTTTTACGTCGGTTATACCTTAACCGCCGTAAAAAAAGAAGAGGGGGGCATTTGTTACGTCGATTATTCAATAACAGACGTAAAAAATGCGGTTTTTGAAGGCCTTTTTACGTCGGTTATTTTATAACCGACGTAAAAAAAGAATCCGCAGATGTTTTTGACGTCGGTTATGGAATAACCGACGTAATAAAACGCGGATTTTGAGCCCTTTATAACGTCGGTTATAAAATAACCGACGTAAAAAAGAATCGGAGGATGGTTTTTATGTCGGTTATTGAATAACCGACTTTATAAATGTTTTTAAATAAATTATAACGTCGGTTATTGAATAACCGATGTGATAACTCATTTAAAAATTTACCCAGACCCGTGGATTGTCATTCGCGAGTTTACCTTCGACAGTCGCGACTCGTCTCTCTCGCGCGTAAACGCGAATCGTCTCGTCCATTTCGTTGGTTTAGATTCATTTTGCGATCATCGTTTCTCATATTTAATCTCCTCGGATCAATCATCTAAACTCGCAGCACTCAGGTAATCCTCCCACTCGTTCGTTTTTTTTCGCGGATAGTATATATATATGTGTTGTGATTTTTTTGTTGAAACTAGCTAAGATTCTTCGATTGCGAACCCTTTTAACTCGTTTTGGCACCATAATCTTATTTATCATCCCTAGATCTATTAGTTCGACTTGCAATATTGACTAATTTTATGATTTCACTAATTTTTCATCGTTTTCTATAAATCCCCGAGAGGGTTGGGGCGCGTCCATTTGGATGGGTTGCCCTTTTACAGTTCTTACTACTTTATTCACACACAACCATGGCATAGGTGCATGGATTTGGGATCACATCACCATTTTCACCCCCTGCAAACAAAGTGTCACGAGGAGGACTCGCCAGATTTCCCCTCGGCATGTTAAAAATTTTAGATACCCTCTTTTCAGAAGTAAAAAATTAACTAGGGGTGGGGGTGCTTTCTAGAGGGGTCGGGGTCTGTCCAGAGGGGTCGGGGGGTGTCCAGGGTGGTGTCCAAGGGGATGGGTGGGTGTGGGGGGCTGTCCAAGGGGGTGGCGGCCTGTCTAGAGGGGTCGGTGGGGTGTCCAGGGGGGTGTCCAAGGGGTTGGATGGGTGTGGGGGGCTGTCCAAGTGGGTGGCGGCCTCTCTATAGGGTATTTGGGGTTGTCCGGGTGGGTGGGGGGCTGTCCAGAGGGTTGGGGGATGTCCAGGGGGGTGTCCAAGGGGGTAGGGGGTAGGGGGTGGTGTCCAGGAGGGGCGGGGGGCTGTCCAGAGGGGTCGGGGGGTGTCCAGGGGGGTTTACAAGGGGGTGGGTGGGTGTGGGGGGCTGTCCAAGGGTGTGGGTGGGTGTTGGGGGGTGTCCCGGGGGGTGTCCAAGGGGGGTAGGGGGTGGGGGTGGTGTTTAGGAGGGGTGGGGGGGGGTGTCCAGAGGGTTGGGGGTGTCCAGGGGGGTGTCCAAGCAGGTCGGGGGTGGGGGGTTGTGTCCAGGAGGGGTGGGGGTGCTTTCTAGAGGGGTCGGGGGCTGTCCAGAGGGGTCGGGGGGTGTCCAGGGTGGTGTCCAAGTGGATGGGTGGGTGTGGGGGGCTGTCCAAGGGGGTGGCGGCCTGTCCAGAGGGGTCGGTGGGGTGTCCAGGGGGGGGGGGGTGTCCAAGGGGTTGGATGGGTGTGGGGGGCTGTCCAAGTGGGTGGCGGCCTCTCCAGAGGGTATTTGGGGTTGTCCGGGTGGGTGGGGGGCTGTCCAGAGGGTTGGGGATGTCCAGGGGGTGTCCAAGGGTGTAGGGGGTGGGGGTGGTGTCCAAGAGGGGCGGGGGGCTGTCCAGAGGGGTCGGGGGGTGTCCAGGGGGGTTTACAAGGGGGTGGGTGGGTGTGGGGGGCTGTCCAAGGGTGTGGGAGGGTGTTGGGGGGGTGTCCAGGGGGGTGTCCAAGGGGGTAGGGGGTGGGGTGGTGTTTAGGAGGGGTGGGGGCTGTCCAGAGGGTTGGGGGTGTCCAGGGGGGTGTCCAAGCAGGTCGGGGGTGGGGGGTTGTGTCCAGGAGGGGTGGGGGTGCTTTCTAGAGGGGTCGAGGGCTGTCCAGAGGGGTCAGGGGGTGTCCAGGGTGGTGTCCAAGGGGATGGGTGGGTGTGGGGGGTTGTCCAAGGGGGTGGCGGCCTGTCCAGAGGGGTCGGTGGGGTGTCCAGGGGGGTGTCCAAGGGGGTGGATGGGTGTGGGGGGCTGTCCAAGTGGGTGGCGGCCTCTCCAGAGGGTATTTGGGGTTGTCTGGGTGGGTGGGGGGGCTGCCCAGAGGGTTGGGGGATGTCCAGGGGGGTGTCCAAGGGGGTAGGGGGTGGGGGGTGGTGTCCAGGAGGGGTGGGGGGCTGTCTAGAGGGGTCGGGGGTGTCCAGGGGGGGGGGTGTTATATCTTACTATATTTTGATTAAAAAATAATATTCAAGCATATTTTTTTAAATACACATCGATTTGTTTTATATTTCAAAATTGTTTACATTCAAATTATGATTTTTTTCATATAAACATATAATTGTCTTATCTAAAAAATATATATATTTTTGCTATTTGTTATAGGTAATAATGATTCGAAGTTGGATTATGGCACATCGAATGAGCAATGAATATGAGGAAGGTGTTGATGCCTTTTTGGAATTTGCTAAACGAAAAGTTCCAAGAAGTGACATTTTTTTCTGTCCATGCCTGAAATGTCTGAATATGAAGAAGTTGAAAAGTAGAGAGATAAAAGATCAACTGATTTGTCATGGTTTCAATCCGAGTTACAACCCTTGGATTTGGCATGGCGAAACTAGACAGAATGTCACTGATGATAATGAATCGCAAGATGGTAACTCCGATGGAATTGAAGAAATGATTCGCGATATTGTAGCAGAACAAATTGAGATAGAACCGACAGTTTCACGTCTATATGGTGATGCCGAAAAACCATTATATCCTGGTTGTACAGATTTTACGGTTTTCTCGGCGGTGTTAAGATTGATTAACCTGAAGGCGAAACATGGATGGAGTGACAGAAGTTTTACAGAGCTGCTACAATTGATGAAAGACATTCTTCCAAAAGATAACGATCTTCCAGATTCACATTATAAGGCCAAAAAAATATTATGCCCGATGGGATTGGGATACAGGAAAATACATGCCTGTCCGAATGACTGCATTTTATATAGGAAGGAATATGAATTTCTGAAAGAGTGTCCTAAATGTGGGACATCACGGTATAAGGTGAAAGAAAATCACAAGCTGATGTAGAGATTACAAAGCTCCCTTCAAAGGTATTTTGGTATCTTTCTATAATTCCTCGTTTCAAACGTTTATTTGCTAATTCACATGATGCAAAAAGGTTAAGATGGCATGCTGATGAGCAGGTATATGATGGAAAAATACGTCATCCAGCTGATTTTCCACAATGGAAGAAAATTGATGCCCAGTACCCTACATTTGGAAATGAAATTAGAAATCTGAGACTATGCTTGTGCACAGATGGAATGAATCCATACCGAACCCTCAGTAGCACACATAGTTCATGGCCTGTTTTATTGGTAATTTACAACCTCTCTCCTGAAGTTTGTATGAAGCGCAAATATGTCATGTTGATTATCATGATCTCTGGTCCAAAGCAACCCGGCAAAGATATTTATGTATACTTGTCACCGTTGATTGATGATTTGAAACTTTTATGGGCTGATGGTATTAGGGTGTATGATTTTTATAAAATGGAATATTTTCAACTGCATGCAGTGCTTCTATTCACTATAAATGACTTCCCTGCATATGAAAATTTGTCTGGATACAGTGTTAAAGGGCATAAAGCATGTCCAATTTGTGAACAACAGACGTCATATTGTCAATTGCATCATGGGAGGAAAACAGTGTACGTGGGTCATCGAAAGTTTTTGCCTATGGATCACCCTTATCGAAGACTAAAAAAGGAATTCAATGGCTCACAAGAATTTGATACTTCTCCAAAACCTTTATCCCCAGATTTGTATTTTGAGAGGGTGAAAAACCTTGATGTGACATTGGGAAAGACACAGAAATCTGGTAATGATAGACATATTTGGAAGAAAAGGTCAATATTTTTTGAGCTACCATATTGGAGGTATCATAAAGTCAAACATAATATTGATGTCATGCACGTGGAGAAGAATATCTGTGATTCTTTTATCGGAACATTTCTAGATATTAAAGGAAAGACAAAAGATGGGTTGAATGCAAGGTTAGACCTACTATCAATGGGAATACGTTCGGAGTTAGCTCCCATTCCTAAAGGAAGACGAACATTTCTTCCCCCGGCTTGTCATACATTATCGAAGAGGGAGAAAAGTAGCTTCTTTCAGTGTCTTCATGATATCAAAGTGCCTCAAGGTTATTTTTCAAATGTAAAATATTTTGTCTCATTGAAAGACTTGAAGTTGATAGGTATGAAATCACATGATTTTCACGTCATGATGCAACAAATTCTACCAGTTGCACTGCGTGGAATATTTCCCATCCGTGTCAGAAAGACTATAATGAGGTTGTGTTATTTTTTCAATTCAATTTGTAACAAGGCGATTGATGTGAATGCTTTGAACATTTTGGAAAAGGATGCAATTTTTATACTTTGTCATTTGGAAATGTATTTTCCTCCAACTTTTTTGATATGATGGTGCATTTAATGATTCATCTGGTTCGAGAAATAAAGCTTTGTGGACCTGTATATCTTCGTTGGATGTATCCTTTTGAATGGTATATGAAAATATTAAAGGGATATGTTAAAAATCCATATCGACCTAAAGACTCCATTATTGAAAAGTATATTTTTGAGGAGGTAGCAGAGTTTTGTACGAGCTACTTGGCTACGGCGCAACACATAGGTTTGCCTCCATCTCGCCATGAACGGGTTAATAATGAGGGAAAGGGGATTCGTGGCTTGAAAGTCAAATCACTGTCAGCTGAACAGATGAAGAAGTTAGAATCATACAACTTGAATAACATAGCTGATGTTCAACCGTATATCACATTGCATATTAATGAGTTGAAACAATGACATCCAAAGAAGAACGAAATGTGGATTTTGAATGAGCACAACAAAACTTTTTTTCCATGGTTTAAAAAGACCTTGCTTGGTAGATCAGATGTATCAGAGACATTAAAATGGAAAGTGGGTGGTCCATCTTTAAATGTGATAACGTGGTCCGCTTATGACATTAATGGCTATACATTTCATACGAAAGCTCAGGACAACAGAAATGCAGTTCAGAATAGTGGTGTATTGGTGTTTGCAGAAGCAATGCATTTTTCGAGTGCTAAGGACAGAAACCCAATTTCGGCATCAAGTGCATATTATGGAGTGATTGAAGACATATGGGAGGCTGATTACCTTAAAATTAATGTTCCTGTTTTTAACTGTAAATGGTTTATCGGTAACAACAGTTTCAGACACGATGAATTTGGAATGACACTTGTTAATCTGAATAGATTGGAAGACACAGCTGATTCTTTTATAATGGAAACACATGCCAAACAAATTTTCTATGTAGTAGATCAATCAAATATGCAGTGGGCTGTTGTTTTACAAGGGAAAAAACAATATGTTGGTGAGGATGAATTTGATGAAGATGCTGATTTATGTGAGATCCCTACTTCCATGGAAAGATTAACAGAACATAATGATGAGTATGTTGAAGACATGGTTTGTGCCATAAGGAATGATCACGATGAAGGAATTTGGGAAAACAATCCAACTGTACATTCCTAAAATTACAGGTAACACATGTTTATTTCTTGTTTACATTTAGTTTTTTCATATAATGTTAGATATTGTAAATTTTTTACTTATTAAAACATGTATCAAACCAAAATGATAAAACAATAAAAACCGTAAAGAGGAGAAGTCATGGGCGCACCGGCTGGCCGGTGGTGGATCACCGGTTGGCCGGTGGTCCAGACAGCAAAGCTCTGTCTGGTCCACCGGCCGGCCCGTGATGAGCCAGCGGCCGGCCGGTGGTGATCCAGCGGCCGGCTGATGGTCCAGACAGAGGAAGGCTCTGTGTGGTCCATCGGCCGGCCGGTGGTGAGCCAGCGGCCGGCCGGTGGCCCAGACAGAGCAAGGCTGTTTGGTCCACCGGCCGGCCGATGACACCAGTCAGTGGGCAAGTCTACTTCCTGGGTCCTCCGGCTGGCCGGTGAGCTCACACCGGCTGACCGGTGGACTCAGTGAGTCCACTTTTCAGCTTTCTTGGGCCAACTCCTTGGCAACCTTTTTCCTATCAACAAAAACACTTGAAAACAAGTTAGAACATAATAAGAGTGATTGTGATCATTAAAATCTAAGAGATAGGGGTACAACAGACTGTGTTTACCATGTTTATCATTGTTTAACATGCTTACCATATTACCAATGTTTACTATTTTGTAATTTAGTAAACTTTTCTATTTTCTGATTAAGTAGTATTACAATATTTGAATTTGTATATTTGTGAACTAATGTTTGTTTTTTTGATTTGAAGGAAAATGACAGATCAATCAGTTGATCAGCCACATGATTCTGGAGATGAGCATATTGGTCATACATCTGGGGAGGAACATTCACATGCTCCTATTACGAAAAAGAGTTCAAAGGTTGGTAAGCGTGGGTGCACACGTTTACCAAAATTATCACTTGCCCGTACGAAGGAGGAGAGGATAGTCGTGGAGATTGATGATGATGATCTTCCTAGAGGTCCAAATGCTAATGATTTTAAGGGTTTTGTAGCAACTCAGGCTAAGAGAAAAGTAAGCATTCTCTATGATGATTGGAGAAGTGTGGATAAGGCGATAATTTCTCAGCTGTGGGAGACCATTTTGGTAAGATCTTTTGCTATTTTTGACTGTTTTTTAAATGTTTCTAGTATATATAATATTTTTAACCTCTTTTTTATCAGATGACATTTGATATTCCTGACACTGGAGGAGTCAGGAAGAAATGCTTATCGTTGGCTTCTAGGAGATGGAGGGATTTCAAATCAACCCTCTCATCTGATTTAATTTATGGTCATAGGAGTCGTGAGAATCCAAGTCGTATATATCCTTTTATAGATGAAGACACATGGAGACAATTTCTTGAAATTAGAAGAAACGAATCATTTTTGGTAAGGGCAATGTAAACTTTTATAAGCTTTCTTATATAAATGATCTTATTATTGTTTTGTTAATGATTACTTATTCTTAATTTACAGCAAACAAAGAAAGCTCATAAAGAGATCCAATCTAAAAATGTATACCCTCATAGTTTATCTCGGGGAGGGTATTCATTATTGGAAGAACAAATGATGGCAGAAAAATTTCAACAACTAAGAGCTGAGTCTTCAAGCTCTGGGGAGGTGGCCCCTCCATCCCCTTCATCTAGTCATGAGAAATGGAAAAGAGCTCGGAAGGTCAAAAAATGACAATATCTTTCGGAAGAATCGAGACTCGTAGTTGATAGGATTGTAAGATATCTATTTTATTTATTTAAGTTTACTATTTTCGTCATATATTTCCAATCATTATAGAAATGTTCAATTAATTATTACAGGACTCTCTTGAAGAGAACAGTTCACAGGGGAAATTTACACCATCTGGGAGGGAAGATATTTTAACTGTGGCATTAGGAAAGCCCGAACATCCTGGCCGTGTAAGAGGATATCCGGCAGGTGTATCGGTAAGAAAAGTGTTGCCACGTTCCTCAACTTCTAACGTTGAGGGAGTTTATAAAAAAAAATAGAATCCTTGGAGGCTGAAGTCCATAATATTAATGCGACAATGGAGGAAAAGATTAGAGCATCGGTGCAGTTTATGTTTGCAGACTTGCAAAGACAATTTCAGGGTGCAACTCCCACTCCACCTCTCCCAGTAGCTCCCACTCCCCCACCTCAGCCTGCGGACCCCATTTTTGATCCTCCTCCGCCGCAGCTACCTACTTATTGTGAGTTGTATGTTGATGATCCTCAACATCATATAGTTGCATATGGGATGGTATATTGTATAGGAGATACAGTTCATCATCAACAGTTAGAGGTAGAGAATCAGAGGGTCACTGTACAGGATATTATAGATAGATCAGCACGGATACCATTACCTACAGATGAGGTGACGACAGTTGGACATAGTATCGGCCATTTTTTACTTTGGCCATCCAGACTTCTTCGACTCATTACCATAGAGGTATGGATGTTATATCTTTTATTTTATATTTTTATTAATGTTTTATCATTTGAAAACTAATATATTTTTCAATTTATTTTTACAGGAATACTTCAAAGGTAAAGAAATACTGTATAGACAACAACAAAGACAGATAGCTATGAAATCAGATGAAGATACTAGCAGTCTTGAAAAATTGTCAAGATATTCAAATTTGTTGGCGGATCATTATGAATTTACAATGGAAGCTCATGTCTGTGGACGTGAACTAAGTGTGGGGATTATGAAAACTGATATCATGGAGTTTGTCACTGGAGATAAGTTGGGCATCAACGTGGTGCAAATTTTTATCATGTAAGTCTTAACACCTTTTCCTTGCATTATATTTATTAAAAATGTATACATATGTCTACTTTGTATTAGGTATCTGTATGAAATTTGTGAGAGGAATGAGCTGACAGATGTATATGGATTCGTGGACCCACAATTGATTTCCCTTGAAGCATGTGCATTGGATGAGGAACAAATAATGCTTTATATTGCTGATAGATTTGAAAAGAATGTAATCACACAGTGTTGGATGATGCCTTTTTGTGAGAGGTATGAAACACATCCCTCTCAAAGAGTTAATTATCTTTGAACATAAAAAACCACTAACGTTAAATTTCCTTTATCAGGGATCATTGGATGTTAGGGGTTTTTTGCCCTAGGGAGAAAACACTTTATTGGATATTCTCTCTCCATGATGATGTGAGAGAAAGTTTTAAGAATATATTGGAAACGTAAGTTTCAATTTCACAATAGTTTTATATATTATAATGAATTTTAAATTTACCCCATTCGTATTATTTTCTAACAGGGAATGGGTCCACTTTCGAAAAAGTGCAAAGAAAAGGAATTTCAAGATCAAATATGTACATGCGAAGGTAAATATCCATTTATAATTTGTACATTTTGATTTATTACATAAAAATAATATATTGAATTTACACTCATTCAAACAGAAATTTCATGAGCAACAAGGCATCATCGAATGCGGATATTACATGTTAAGATTTATGTATGAAATAATAACAACTGGGACAGTTCTGAGTTTTGACCTGGTAAGATTTCCTCGTTCTCATAATATTTCAATTTGATTTATTCATTATACACGTTGACTACTATCCTTTTCCTTTGTAGCTTTTTGATGACCCTCAACCCTTTACTGCTGAAGATATCAAACACTTACAAGTGGAGTGGTCAAATTATTTTACAGGTTTGATTGACTTTTAGTTGTTTGTAATGTAAAATGTAATTTTGAATATTGTCAATGTAATTGTGTATTTCGTAGTCGTTTAGGTTGGATTAATTTTTTTTTGAAGTTGACAGTGTAAGTTTTGAATGTTATATAAGTGAATGTTTAATTTTTCTCTACTTCTTGTTTTGGTCTACTGTTGATGGTTTTTCTGGTCTGGATTTTGGTATAGGGGGAGAGGTTCCAAGGGGGTGGGTGGGTGTTTGGGGGGTGTCCAAGGTGTGTTTGGGTCTGTCCTAGGGGTCGGGGGGGTGAAAATGAGGGTGGGGGGGGGGGGGTGTCCAAGGGGTGGGGGTGTCCAAGGGATATGGGAGGGGTGTCCAAGGTGTGTTTGGGGCTGTCCAAGGAGTTGGTTGGGTGTAAATGAGGGTGGGGGGGGGGGGCTGTCCACGGGGTGGGGGGGTGTCCACGTGGTGGGGGGTGTCCAAGGGATATAGGAGGGGTGTCCAAGGGGTGTTTGGGGCTGTCCAAGGGGATGGGGGGGGGGGGGGGTTCCAAGGGGTAGGGGGGGTTTCCAAGGGGTCGGGGGGGTGTCCAGGGGGTGGGAGGGCTGTCCAAGGGGTGGGGGTTGTCCAAGGGGTGGGGGGGTGTCCAAGGGATATGGGAGGGGTGTCCAAGGGGTGTTTGGGTATGTCCTAGTGTTCGGGGGGTGTAAATGAGGGTGGGGGGGGGCTGTCGAAGAGGTGGGGGGTGTCCAAGGGGTGGGGGGTGTCCAAGGGATATGGGAGTGGTGTCCAAGGTGTCTGGGAGTTCTGTCCAAGGGGCCGGTTGGGTGTAAATGAGGGTGGGGGGGCTGTCCAAGGGGTGGGGGTGTCCAAGGGGTAGGGGGGTGTCCAAGGGATATGGGAGGGGTGTCCAAGGGGTGTTTGGGGCTGTCCAAGGGCTCGGGGGGGGGGGGGGGGGTGTCCAGGGGTCGGGGGGGTGTCCAAGGGGTCTGGGAGGGCTGTCAAGGTGTGGGGGGGGTGTCCAATGGGTGTTTGAGGCTGTACTAGGGGTCTTGGGGGTGTAAATGAGGGTTGGGGGGCTGTCCAAGGGGTGGGGGGTGTCCAAGGGGTGGGGGGTGTCCAAGGGATATGGGAGGGGTGTCCAATGGGTGTTTGAGGCTGTACTAGGGGTCGTGGGGGTGTAAATGAGGGTGAGGGGGCTGTCCAAGGGGTGGGGGGTGTCCAAGGGTTGTGGTGGGGCTCCAATGTGGTGGGGGAGGGCTGGACAGGTTGTTAGGTGGGTATAGATGAGGGTGGGGTTCAGTTGGGGCTTGGGGGAAGGCTGGCATGGTTATTTCTGTTATTTGGTTTCTGGTTGCTTTTTGGTGAGAGCAGTGCAATTATTTTTAAAAAAAAATATTTCATTCACGTCGGTTATTTTATAACCGACGTGGTAAATAAATCGGTAGGGGTTTATCACGTCGGTTTTTTTGAGAACCAACGTGATAAACCGTTCCCGGGGCTTTTATCACGTCGGTTCATAAGATAACCGACGTGCTAAAAGGCATGGGAATCGATTTACCACGTCGGTTATTGGATAACCGACGTGCTAAAACGTTTCCCAGGCCTTTTTATCACGTCGGTTATGTCATAACCGACGTGATAAACGATATCCCAGGAGTTTTATCACGTCGGTTTAGAAAATAACCGACGTGATAACCCCCCCCCCCCCCCGCGCATATTTATCACGTCGGTTATTAATGAACCGACGTGATAAACACTGTGATGTTAGGGATGTTACGTCGGGTTTTAAATAACCGACGTAAAAAACGTTATTTATAACGTCGTCCGTATTAACGTCGCCTAAAAACCGACGTAAATAATGAAAAATAACCGACGTAAAAAATGTTTTTTTTCACTAGTGTATGTTCGGAATTCCCATATGATTTTGGATGAAAAGTTGTACTAAATTTTAATTATATTCTCAACAACTTCAAAATGACTTTCCTAAATTTATAATTGAGCTTAAGATCATGGTCAGATACAATGTAAAGAGGAAATCCATGTGACATAACAATATCTATGAGGTGCAATCAAGAATTATTATCCAAATACATAGTATCTCAAATCGAAAGTAAATGATACGATTTTGTTAGTCAGTCCACAATAACCTAGATTGCATCGTTACCTCGAGAATCCTTTTGTAGTACGAAAAAAAATTCCATGCATATATTTTTCTACCTTCACTCTCGCATTGGTAATGGTTGAAGCACCCCCTTCCGAAACTTTCACACCACTTTAACCTCTTGATTTGTCAAACATTCCATGGTAAAATCTACAACATTTCTTCTCATTCTATACCACCTATAACATTTTTGAATGTATCTATACATCTTTGTACTACCATGATGAACTGAAAATAGAGAACTATATGCTTCACACAACAATTCTTTCTTTTGTTGTGATTCACAAGAGACACACGATATCTTTCAATATTTTAGAACACAATCTTTATCAATGTTATCTTCTAGAGACATACAAATTTTCACCAATTATACAATTTTCTGTAACTCCCCATATTCCTTTTGTTCGTTCATAGTTCTATATGAACAATATGATTGCAATGAAACCTAAAACTAAATGATAAAATTTAATATACCATCAACATTCAAGTAGAAATTCGGCAAATTATTAATCAAATGGTATTGTTCAAGCGATGACATAATTATTGATGCATGATGTTTTTGGCTCATTTCATTTGCCACTTTTTTTAAGGATGGTAATTAATCGTGAACTCATATTATTTTATCAATTCATTCCATATTCTTTGCCTCATGTTTAATTCCTTTTGAGTGAATATATAATTATGAATTTTTTGATCAGTATATATTTTAAATTTTTCTATGTATAAATGATTACTCCAAATTTTTAAAGAGAAAACCATAGATACAAATTTCAAATAATGTGTGGTATAATTTAACTCGTGAGGTTTTATTTGTCTTGAAGAATTAGAAATTACCATATCATTCTACATCAAAACACACTGAAGACCCTTTAATTAAGAATCAATGAAAATGAAAAACCTACCATTTCTAGGAGGTATGGTCAGAAGTGGCTCATTCACCAATATTCATTCCAATTCATGAAAAAAATCATCACATTATTTTTTATATGTGAACTGAAATCCTTTTTGAGTTAACTTAGTCAGTGGAATAGAAGACCATGAAAATTTTCCAACAACCCTCCAATAATATCCTACCAAACCCAAGAAAACAACAAATCTCAATTATAATTGTGGGTCTTGGCCATTCATCAAACAACTTTAATTTTGGAAGGATCAACAGTTATACCATATTTAGAAATAGTGTGACTAAGGAAGTTTTTTTTTGCAACCATAATTCACACTTGCTAAATTTTCCATACAGTTTCATTTCATTTAGGGTTTGGAGAAGGACCTCTAAATTTTTTTCATGATCCTTTAATCTTATATAATTTACTAGAATGTTATCAATGAAATAAACCAATAATATTATCCATAAACTCATGAAAAATTCAATTCATAAGATCTGTGAATATTCTAGTTTCATTAGTTAACACAAACAGAAAAAAAAAATTATAATAACCATATGTTGTTAAAATAGATATTTTTTGAATTACATCATCCTTAACCTTCAAATGGTTGTACCCAGATCTCATGTAAATCTTAGAAAAATACAGATCTCTATTAAGGTGATTAAAAATGTCAGAAATGTGAGGAAAAGGATACTTATTTTTAACAATAATTTAATTCAAAACTCTATAATCAGTGAAAAATCTCATGGAACTATATTTATTTTTGTCAAAAAGGTCTAATCTCAGCATGGTGAAGTGCTAGGATAAATGATGAATATATCAAGGAAATCCTGCAATTTATTTTCCAATTCTAGAAGTTCCATTTGAGCCATTCCAGAAGGGGGATTTGAAACTGGAATAGCCTCAGGAAATCAGTCATTTGTGAATTCAACTTCATGATCAGGTATAACACCAGGTTACTCCCCAATAAAAAGATAAATTTATTCATTTACCACTAACACATCCTTAATATAACTAGTTAGCTTGTTTTCAACTATATAGGAAATATGTCTTTCATTTCCATATTTCAAAATTTTCTCAACTTCTTGATATTTTATCAATTGTATGGGTTCATTATTTTATAAAAACTGAATCTCTTTCGGAATAAAAAATTTGTTACATCTACAATAAATCTTTGCATGATAAATTGAAATCCAATCCATATCCAAAATGATATAAATCACTACAAATGAAAAAAAAAACATTTTTAGGTAATGTGTTTTCACATATAACAATTGGAATTTTATTAAAAGGTCAATTTCTTTTATATTTCACCATGATGTTTTAACCAAATATTAGTGTCTCATTTATTGAGATGATATTTCAAATATACTAGATAATTTCTCATAAATAAAGGAATGCATAGACCCTATATCAATAAAGACGTTATAAAAAATTTGAGTAAACAAAAAAAGAACCTAAAACCACTTCATTGGATGGATCTACATCTGATAACATAGTCTCAGAGAATCTCAATAAATCTTTCTACAGATTTTATGATTGCTCTTTATTATTCAGTTCTTTCTTTGTGTCAGTATTTTCATAACGACCAATCTCACCACATTTAAATCACATTACATTTTTTATCATAATTTATCTTATGATCATTTTCATTAAAATATCAAGCCATATGTTAAGACTAACCACATCGATAACACTTCCCATTTTTTGTAAGACATTCACCAATGTGGTTTTTTACATACATTTTATAAACTAGAAACTTGACATTCTTACCATCAGATTATTTTTAGTGATTCGTACACATCACTTTCCATATGGACCTCTTCTTCTGCTAGTTTTATATTTACGTGTTATCATATGAAAACTCTATTTATACCCTTTGATCCTGTCAAATAATTTTTTCATAACATTTGAATTATCTGGAGGCTATTTTCCATTAGTATCTTGGCTTAAATCTTGAGTAAAGGGGATTAATTTTCTATCAAGATCCGGAATAAGATGTGTAGCGTACCTTGAATGTAATGTGAGGTTTTCTATATTAACATTCACTAAATGTTACTCATTATTCCTCATTTTTTTTAATTACTTCTCAATCATATGTCAAGCAACCTTAGGAGAATATTTTTCAAGGAAAAATAATTTTATGTTCATCCAACATTAATGCTTCAATCACCTCTCGATCCGTTATTTTCCTCAAAATTGACCCCCACTAATCAGTTTCACCGTCAAAATAATAAATATAATGAATAAAAATTTTATTATTTACACATTCCAAATCATTTAATATAATTTCAAGTGCTTTAATCTATTTTCCAAACGCTTTTTGGTCCAATGATCCACATAAATCAGGTGGGTGCTTCCTCATAAAATGTTCCACTATCCTCATGCTCCATTGTGGTAGATATTGTTAAACACTTACATGGAATCCACTTCCATTTTTATCCTATGTTAGCTTATCCATTATTATCAATAACTTCTCAGTTCTAACTGCAACAATTCCTAGTTGTAGATTTGAAAATTTATCATCCTCTCAGTTCCTTCCAACTTCAACTTTCCCTATTTATTAGATAGAAAAAAACCAGAACATACATAACATAGATGAAGAAACACTGTAATAATTAAATTATATACCATTTCAACTTAAAAATATGGTAAAAATCATTTATTCTCTTCTGTTAACATCATATTAACTCTTATTGTCATATTAATTGTGCTTCGATAGCAACTATAATTACCCGACCTTAAACATTACATAAACAAGATATTGGTGCCAGATTTCACTTCGTTACATTCCCAAATTTTGTGTTTAATTAGATTTATAGAATGGTATGAAATAAATCATAAATATTAACCCACAGGAATAAAAATTGGGTACTATTAAAACAATTTCCATATCTTTTAAAACACAATTTTTTTAAAACAGAACAACAACATAATTTCTTTGAAAAATGATCATAACATTTAACTTAAATTACATTTTTATCTTACATAGCCTTATAACCTTTTAAAAACATTTAAAAACATGTTATGACTATAAAATTCTTTATAAAGGATACAAAAAGAAGAAATGAAACAAATAGTCCATTAATACTGAAAAACATATGAAATAATTTTCATAAAGAAAAACATATCACCAATATATACTTACTTTCTAAAACATGAAATTTATATAAGACATTAATGAACATATATAAAACCATAAGGTTATAATGGGGAATTACTTACTTATATTTTAACCTATATGGCTACCTTAGGATTTGTAACTCTCATGACTACGTTGTAATGTAACCCTCACAGCCACCTTATGGTGTAACCATCGTAGTTACACAAGAAGTAAACATATACACAACCTTAAACATACACACAAAAAATGCATTGGAGGCAGATATAGGTCCCACCCTTCATTGTAAAAAAATTTCTGAAACCAAAAAAAAATCATAAAACATGAATAATTTCATAAAAACATTCATTTTATATTTGGTAAAATATTATTTTAAAAGAGGATATTTTTTGGAAAAGCACCTTAAAATTATCATATAATTAAAGTGAGAATTAATATTATGATTCAAATACATGTATAAAATATATATCTACATAATAAAACATAATATAAACCAAATTAATTACACAAATAATCTTAGTACCACATAATCAATGAAATGGATGGTTAACCCCAAGAATTAAAATTGGGTTAGGAATTCCATTAACATAGGTTTATCTTACTTAAAACATGTTTAATACTATAGTATAATTATTAAGAAAGTGTAATTAATATTTTACATTATCATAATCTTGTTTGTGACACCTTATATGATCATTATATAACATCATTCAATCCATTTATCATTAAATTTTATATTTCTGTTGTTTCGAGCGCATGTTTTACATGATTTCCAATGTTGGTTCGTAAAGGATTTTCAAGTTGAATGGAAGAAAACTCTATAAGTGGATTTAAATGGATTTAATATGTTTCATGAATATTAATTTATTCCATAAATTATTTTGGATATATGGTATTTGTAATAATAATAAGATAAATCATTAGTGATATTCATTTAGATCATTTTGGCGATTCTTCGATAATCTTGACCATGTTTCATTATATAACATTGATATTATGAATATAAGTAAAATAAAAAACATATTAAAGGTCATATAATATAAATTAGATTCTATTTAAACCAATAAAATGTTTTTACAACATGATTGTAAGGATGTAACGTAATTTGAAGAAACATTGTCTACCATGTCGGTAAATCCACACATCATAGATGGTGTTTTTATATTTATAATAATATGGGGGAGGATTAGAAGTATATTGATCAAATTTTACATAAAAATGATAAAATAAAAAATATATCTGATTACGGAGCTTTCATTCATCTTGGATTAGGGGAGGGGAATAGTTTATATGAAAATAAAAACAATTGTAAAGAAAACACAAGAAAATGAAAGCAGATGTTTCCTTGTTGATCGCTTCTCCTTGAGATCCACCTTATGGCCTTTGGTTTGGGCCTTTTGGTGAAACCATCTTGTCTAGGATTTGGAGAAGATAATTTTTAATGGTATTGGTCATAACTTACAGAAGTCTCAATTGTTGAGTGGTTTGAGAGGAAGATGGGGGAGGGTTATATTTATAGTGGAGGATAGTATGGTTTTCCATTATTTTAATTACTACTTCAATATTTTTTTCAAGACAAAGAATAGTATGGATTCATCTGACCAAAAATATTAAATAGATTATTTGAGTTCCATCTGGTCAAGCACAAATAACCAAAGATTTTAGAAATAGATTATTTAACATATAATGTATATATACGGTAAATTATCATATTTCATTATTCATAAAAAATTCTTGTATTTTAGAAAAATCCGAAAATTCATCTGAACAATTTTTCAAAGTGTGAAATTAAATAATGATCTCCATTATTTGAAAATAATTTTATAAATATGATAAATTTAATTTTTATGGAAAATCATAATTTATTATAAAAATAATAATTAATCAATAACTCATTTTATATGGCCTAGAAAAAATAATCAAGATCTTATTATCTTATAACATTAATGAAATAAAATAATAATACGATTTACTATTCATAAGGGACATATTAAAATTCATATAAATATTCATAATATTATGTTATTCTTCACCAAAAAAACATATTGGTTCTATGAGACTCCAAAATAACTTACTGATCGCAACCATAGATGTCTATTTTTCAAAATTCAAATAATAGAAACAGAAAAAAATATTTAATGTGTAGATTAAAAATTTATCCATAACACAATGAGTAATTATATAGATACTCGTTATTTCATGTGTTACAATATTTTTTAAAACACTTTGGTGTTACAAGGATAATTTATTTGTAATTTTCTATAAGGGTTCATTTTTTAATGAATGGTTAAAAATAAAGTATTTTAATTAAAAACTCATTTTTCATCTAATTCATTTATAAGGATAAATTATATTTTTAAATGGATGTGATTTTTAATTATATAATAATTTTATTAATTAATTTAATTTTGGTCAATACAATAAGTTCACATTTAAAACTAACTAAAAAACATAGCAAGCCTTTGGATGTTTTTTCTTTAAAAACCAACATTGTTGTCCCTACTGCGGGATTATATTTAAATTAACTTCTTCCACTTCTGTGATTTTAATAAAGTTAAATGAATTCAATATTTTGAATAAGTTTAATTTATAATGTCTAATTACCCCAAATTAGTTTTTAACAAAAAAATATTATTGACGATAATTAATACTAATTACACTGATTAATGTTAAAATAAACATAAAAAAGAGACAAAACCATAATTATACGAGATACAATAACCTATACACCTCCCGAAACCAATTTTATGTAAATATTATGTCTAATAATCATATAAGGTTCCATATTATTCCATTTTACACTTGGGTAACATGTACTACTTGGGTAACACACAATTGTCTTCAAAAATACCAAGAGTGTCCACTTCATCCCCTATAAAAAGGCCTCCTCTCCTCCCACTTCCTCACACCTATCATGAAAAATTTGATCAACCAATATTGTAATGTCTCAGGTTTTCTGTGTATTATTTTAAATATTGTATGGAATTTATTTTTTTATGTTAAGTGAGTCGGAACTCGCGCACAGTTGTGATAGTTCCCAAATGGGTGCCCGGATTGAAAATCTAAGGGCACCATTGTGTCCGGGATGATGACTTTACCAAAGAATAGTTATAACCTCGACCGGCGCAGGTCTGCTGTGAAGTTTAATTTTGGGCGTTTTAAAAAGGGAAGCACTTTAGAAGGAATAAAAGAAATTAATGATTTATTTTATTATTTTAAGATGTTTCCTTTTTTGAGACGAGACCTAATACTCCCCTATAAATGCATGATTATGGAAAATTCGCAGGGTTATCCTCATATATAGAATCCCGTATTTTTATAACATAAACATACATTACATTACAAAAAACTAAGGATCTTTAAGGTTTGGTGTCTTGGAAACCAGGAACATAAAACATGAAAACATAAAACATTATTCATAAACACTTGAAGGGATTCTCCTCATGTTCATCCTAGGTTCATTACTGCATCTCATAACCTGAGGACATATATCAAAATAAAGGGTGAGCAGAAGGCCCAGTAAGGGAAACAAGAGAAACATTTTACATGTGAACTTGAGATACTTCAATAAGTCCATGAAAAGAACATTAAGGCATGAGAAAGAAATAATGAGGCATATCATAATAAAAATAACATTTTTCATAACTTGAATATGTATCTACAACATTTAATATTGACAATCATTTCGTTTCACCAAGGTCCATCCCCAAGGTGTCATTAAAAATTACCAAGGTTATTCACCAAGGTATCAGTCTAAAAAGTCATCTCTAGAGATTAAGTCTTTTCTCAATGCATTGGAGTGCTATCTGGACGCACCCTTGACATGTATTTATTATCATGTGAGCCACATATATCATCATCAATCATTTCTTAAACAACCCATATGGAATAAAAGAAATGGGTTCCATTTCATAATCATAACGTTTTTAAAAAATTTCTTTAAAGACATGATCTTTATGTCACTTTAATCCCACGGAAAAGGGAAAGTGGGTTTCATGTATGTAAATCCCAGAATTTAAAATAGAATATTTTGATATATATGTGAATACCCCTATATAAATAAGAGCTTTGAGTATTCACTTAATAACATAAAATAATTTTGAGATAAAGAGGGAGGCATTTTGAGACGAAAACTATGCAGCATAACGTCTATCATACATGGTTTTAGAAAAAGTTGGAAAGAGAGGGGACATGGGTCACCCACTCAAAAATGATACATAAAATAGTAGGGGAAAAAAATATAATGTATTTAGGAACATGGTAATTAAATTTTAATGATATACCATTTGAAAGGAAGAACATGAAAGGAAGACAAAAAATAATATTTCTCTTATGAGAAGTCGGCAGCCTAACGACGTCCCTTAAAACATCCAAAAATGGATTGACGAGATCAAATAGGGCCTCTCATCATATGAACATAAATTATCAATATTATAGATATAGAGAACATACCCCAACATAATAAAAAGGAACTAGAAAGGCTTGGCATGAAAATAGATCTTGAAAATGATAAGGGTGAAAGAACCCCTAAAAAATTCGACAGCCTAACGGCGTCACTTAAACTTCAACCAAAATGAATTGATGAGATCAAATAGGGTCTCTCATAACATGAACATAAATTATCTGTATTATAGATTTAGATATCATACCCCAACATAATAAAAAGGAACTTGCAAGACTAGACATGGAATTAGAACTTTGAAAAGGGAGAAAGGTGCAAGGACCACTTAAAAAATCAACAGCCTAACGACGCCACTTAAACTTCAAAATACTGAATTGAATAGATCAAATGGGGTCTCTCATCATATGATCATAAAATATCAGTATGATAAAATTATAGATAATACCCCAACATAATAAAAAGGAACTTTAAATACTTTACATGAAAATAGATCTTGAAAAATGAGAAGGGAGAAAGAATCTCTTACAAAACCTTCGGCAGCCTAACGACGCCACGTAAAACATCATAAAACGAAATAATGTGAGTAAGAGGGAATCTCTCATTATGTGATCATGAAAAGGGAATTAATAGGAGTATAAAAGAACATCCTTTAACATAAGAACATGGAGCATAAAAGAAATTACATAAAAGATATTTCTTGAAAAGAAAGAGAGAGACCGGATCTCTTACCTTAAAACGTTACTCTTAAAACTCATTGGTTTGGACCTTGAGGGCTTGGGGGCACCTTGGGAGGAATCCTTGGGAGGTAAGGAGACCAGAACATCATTGATGATTGTTTTGGAGTCGAATGGATGAGAGGAGGGCATGGTATTTTTAGGGAAAGTGAGGGGACAAGGCATTAATGGCCAAGGGACACCTCACATGTGCTTTTCTCAAAACCATGTGCTCTCCCATGATATTTCCCATTAAGTTAGGCCACATGGGGCCCCCAATACAAATATCCCTCACCTTTGGTTGGAAAAACCTTAAAATGTCTCATGACATCACGATGACACAGTTATGATGTCACTAAACATACCGAAACCCTAAAACTGTATTTTTACTATTCACTGAAAATTCAACTTTCTCAGAAAAATCCCAAAATTTAACACTAACCAAATATCAATGCTATGATTTCAAAAATTAACTCCATTTTATAAAAATAATTTTCTAAATATTTTTAATTTTATTTTTAAAAAAATACACTATTCACCGAAAATTCATTTTTTCAGAAAAAACCCCAAAAATTACCATGGCATAATATCGATGCTCTGAGTTCAAAATTGAAATACAATTTATAAAAATATTTTTCTAAATATTTTTAATTTAATTTTCAATTAAAAAACACTATTCACCCAAAAAAAACTAATACTTGAATAATAATTTATGAAACCGTTATTTAACCATTTTATTGAATCACATTATTTAATCAAGGTGCCTACATTATTTTGAAACTTTCTGTAAGTGAGATTACTAATCCATTTTGACATATTACTAATCCTAATCATAAAATCACTATTCATAATTTACTATTCATCAAAAATCAAGTTGATCTTATTAGAATCTAAATTTCGTACTGAACATAATTGTAGAAGACCATTTTTTGAAAATCGTTACAGATTTTTAATTATTTAAGGTTTACATAAACATTTTTAAAATATCCTTTCTCTAAAATTCACCAAAAATATGCATACTATATTTATCCAGACATTTGAAAATTCATAAACATTATAAGAAGAAATCCCAATTTTTATTTAAAACAAAGGATTACACAAGGTATTTATGGTCTCCTTATATATCCCCTTATCACACCACCATAGGACCTAAGTGTATGGTGTGCTATGATGAGAGAATCCGAGGGAGGCTCGGCCAACATCGCACAAGAAGTAATTTCTATCAGTTTGAACATCTCGCGAAGGTGATCCCGTTCTAGCTTCACACGATGAATTTCGACATGGGTTTGGTCCAGAGCAAGGCCCAGTGGTGCTACCTTCTTCCCAAGTTCTGTTAAATGGGATTCGATTAGTCCAAGACTACTGGGTGAGGTCATCGAATCTTCTTTCTATTTTAATTAACCAAGATTACTTGTATTTAGAGACAATAATCAAAACATTTTCTTCAAAATGGTCATATTGACCAATGGTCATATAACAGTCAAAACCCAATGGTCTCATTTTAATTATAATCATGTTTATCAAATAAAACATTTTTGTTGAGTATAAAAATAAAATAACACATGAAATTAGGAAACAAGATTTATTCAAAATTTTGGGTCGTTACAATCTTCCCCCCTTAAGAAATTGCATCCTCGCATTTTTTAAAATTGGGTTTTAAATTTTCAATGAAAGTCCATCATCGGAAATGGAGTCATTAAAACTATTACTTTAAAAAAATAAAGGGAAGTACAATGGTCACCCGAGTTAACCCACACTAGGATTCCATGTAGGAAAACATGGACATGGAGGAGAAAATAAAGGGTCAAGTTCTGAGGGAGAGTGATAGAAAACATGATTAGGAGAAAGTTAACAATAAGAAAATCCCAAACATATGATGTGTGTAAATGGTCTTTGATTACCTAGTAGGAAACGTAAACAAACAACATTTTTGTTTTACGTTCATTTTCATAATTTTGAGGAATTCATTTACTATATAGAACAAAAACATAAGAAAATATACATACCTTCATGTAGAGTTTCATCCTTTAATAATTTTCTACAAAAACTAATCTTTTCTCCAAACGATGAGCATTCAAAACTACTTGGTCTCATCAAAACACAAGAATCATCTTCTAGAGAATCACATAATCCACAAAAGATTAACTATCTATTTCTTCTATCTCTAAACATTATCCCAAAAACAGAAAGGGTAAGGTAAAACAAATATTTAAAAAGAAATAATCCCATATGAAGGGAAATTACTTTTAAATCTTCAAAGTTCCATGGTACTACCCAAAGATCATCATAGACCATTCCATAAATAACGTTCCTTTGAATACTTCAAAATACACCGAACTAAGATTGAAACCCAAATACAAGAAGGATTTGATAACATAGTCTTCCAAAATAAACATCATTGTTCATCTCCAAAACACATCAACCACTCCTAACATATTATAACAAAAGTAGCTAACCTAAACATATTTTACCCAAGATAGGTTAATCATTCCAATTAGTAACCTAAATTATTATAAGTCCACCTTAAATTCATCGATTCTTCAAAATATAAGTCAACCTTACTCCACAATGAAAATACCATAGTAATCTATTTACCTCGATCATATAGGGTCCCCAAAATAGTGAACGTCTTCCAAAATAATAATCTCCTTTTAATCCCCTAATCATCTCTATCATATTAATACGACAATCGTCGTATTTCCAATCACATTGGTTGTTGGGACACGTTCTTCCATTTTTCACCATTAACTAAGAAGAGAAAGTATAATTAGGGGATTCAATACTTATCTAATAATCATGAAAAGGAACTTAAACAATATAAGGATAAATTATAGAATAAAAGTATACCCTAACTTGTGATCCCCTAGGTTCCCATCTAGGTTATCCATGATCATATATTCTTATGTAAATCTTTATTTTATTTTATCTTTGTTCCTTTGACAATGGTTCATACTAAGCTTATGAATTTACCAAAGCATATCCCCCGGGAGTGTCGTAACCAAGAGTACAGCAACGCCCTTTGTTGTGGACCAGTTTCCATTTGAGTCAAGCTCAAAGCAGTGTTTTAAGATTTTACCCATATGTACATCTATGCCAGAGCCACCTCTACCTACTCGTATCCAGACAAGGATGTATTTGTTTGGAAACCCCTTACTCAATACTCACCAATATACCAGGAATATTTCCTATATTTAAAATTTTCTATAGGGTTCTTCCTATAGTTTTCATATCCTAATTTCCAAAAATAACTAAACCATCCTTTGATACCAACTATATCATCACATTTTTTATAACATAAACTTTCATTACATTATACAAAACTGAGGATCTTTAAGGTTTAGTGTCTTGGAAACCAGGAACATAAAACATGAAAACATAAAACATTCTTCTTAAAAACTTGATAGGATTCTACTCATGTTCATCCTAGGTTCATTACTGCATCTCATAACCTTGGGACATAAATCAAAATAAAGGGTGAGCAGAAGGCCCAATAAGGGAAACAAGAGAAACATTTTACATGTGAACTTGAGATACTTCAATAAGGCCATGAAAAGAACTTTAAGGCATGAGAAAGAAATAATGAGGCATATCATAATAAAAATAACATTTTTCATAACTTGAAGATGTGGATACAAAATTTAATATTGAAAATCATTTTGTTTCACCATGGTCCATCCCCAAGGTGTCATTAAAAATTACCAAGGTTATTCACCAAGGAATCAGTCTAAAAAGTCATCTCTAGAGATTATGTCTTTACCCAATGCATTGGAGTGCTATCTGGGCGCACCCTTGACATGTATTTATTATCATGTGCTCCACATATATCATCATCAATCATTTCATAAAAAACCCTATATAGCATAAAAGAAATGGGTTTCATTTCATAATCATAACGTTTTTAAAAATTGCTTTAAAGACATGATATTTATGTCACTTTAAACCCACGGAAAAGGGAATGTGGGTTTCATGTATGTAAATTACATAATTTAAAATAGAATATTTTGATATATATGTTAATACCCCAGTAGAAATAAGAGCTTTGAGTATTCACTTAATAACATAAAATAATTTTGAGAAAAAGAGGGAGGCATTTTGAGACGAAAACTATGCAGCATAACGTCTATGATACATGGTTTTAGAAAAAGATGGAAAGAGAGGGGACATGGGCCACCCACTCAAAAATGATACATAAAACAGTAGGGGAACAAAATATAAAGTATTTAAGAACATGGTAATGAAATTTGAATGATATACCATTTTAAACTAAGAACATGAAAGGAAGACAAAAAATAAGATTTCTCTTATGGGAATTCGGCAGCCTAACGACGTCACTTAAAACTTCCAAAAATGGATTGACGAGATCAAATAGGGTCTCTCATAATATGAACATAAATGACCAGTATGATAGATATAGAGATCGTACCCCAACATAATAAAAAGGAACTTGAAAGACTTGGCACGAAAATAGATCTTGAAAATGAGAAGGGTGAAAGAACCCCTTAAAAATTCGACAGCCTAACGGCGTCACATAAACTTCAACAAAAATGAATTGATGAGATCAAATAGGGTCTCATATCATATGAACATAAATGATAAGTATGATATATTTAGAGATCATAAACCAACATAATAAAAAGGAACTTTCAAAACTTGACATGGAATTAGAACTTTGAAAAGGGAGAAAGGTTCAAGGACCACTTAAAAATTCAGCAGCCTAACGACGCCACTTAAACTTCAAAATACTGAATTGAGAAGATCAAATGGGTTCTCTAATAATATGATCACAAAAGATCAGTATGATAAATTTATATATCATACCCCAACATAAGAAAAAGGAAATTGAAATACATTACATGAAAATAGATCTTGAAAAATGAGATGGAAGAAAGAATCTGTTACAAAAATTTCGGCAGCCTAACGACGCCACTAAAAACATCATAAAACGAAATAATGAGATTAAGAGGGGATCTCTCATTATGTGAACATAAAAATGGAAGTAAGAGGAGTATAAAAGAATGACATTTAACATAAGAACATGGAGCATAAAAGAAATTACATAAAATAGATTTCTTGAAAACAAAGAGAGAGATCAGATCCCTTACCTTAAAACGTAACTCTTAAAACTCAAAGGTTTGGACCATGAGGGTTTGAGGGCACCTTGGGAGGACTCCTTGGGAGGTACAGAGACCAGAACTTAGTTGAGGATGGTTTTGGAGTTGAATGGATGAGAGGAGGGCTTGGTATTTATAGGAAAAGTAAGGGGACAAGGCATTAATGGCCAAGGGACACCTCACATGTGCTTTTCTCAAAACCATGTGCTCTCCCATGACATTTCCCATTAAGTTAGGCCACATGGGGCCCCAAATACAAATATTCCTCACCTTAGGCCGGACAACCCTTAAAATATCTCATGAAATCACCATGACACAGTTATGATGTCACTAAACATATCGAAACCCTAAAACTGTATTTTTACTATTCACTGAAAATTCAACTGTCTCATAAAAATCCCAAAATTTCACACTAACCAAATATCAATGCTCTGATTTCAAAAATGAAATCCATTTTTTAAAAATTATTTTCTAAATATTTTTATTTTTATTTTTAAATAAATACACTATTCACCGAAAATTCATTTTTTCAGAAAAAACCCCAAAAATTATAATAACATAATATCGATGCTCTGAGTTCAAAAGTGAAATCCATTTTATAAAAATAATTTTCTAAATATTTTTAATTTAATTTTTAATTAATAACACTAATCAATTGAAAAAAACTTATACTTGAATAATAATTTATGAAACCGTTATTTAACCATTTTATTGAATCACATTATTTAATCAAGGTGCCTAGATTATTTTGAAACATTATTTAAGTGAGATTACTAATCTATTTGGTCATATTACTAATCATAATCATAAAATAACTATTCATAATTTACTATTCATCAAAAATCAAGTTGATCTTATTAGACTATAAATTTCGTACTGAACCTAATTGTAGAAGACCATTTTTTGAAAATCATTACACATTTTTAATTATTTAATGTTTACAGAAACATTTTTAAAATATCCTTTCTCTAAAATTCACCAAAAATATGAATACTATATTTATCCAGAGATTTGAAAATCCATAAACTTTATAAGAAGAAATCCAAATTTTTATTTAAAACAATGTATTACACAAGGCAGTTATGGTCTCCTTACATAGCCCCTTATAACACCAGCATAGGACCTAAGTGTAAGGTGTGCTAAGGTGAGAGAATCCGAGGGAGGCTCGGCCAACATCGCACAAGTAGTAATTTCTATCAGTTTGAACTTCTCACGAAGGCGATCCCGTTCTAGCTTCACACGATGAAGTTCAGCATGGGTTTGGTCTAGAGCAAAGCCCAGTGGTGCTACCTTCTTCCCACGTTCTGTTAAATGGGCTTCGATCAGTCCAAGACTACTGGGTGAGGTCATTGAATCTTCTCTCTATATTAATTAACCAAGATTACTTGTATTTAGAGACAATAATCAAAACATTTTGTTCACAGCGGTCATATTGACCAATGGTCATATAACAGTCAAAACCCAGTGGTCTTATTTTAATTATAATCATGTTAATCAAACAAAACATTTTTGTTGAGAACAAAAATAAAATAACACATGAAATTAGGAAAAAATATTTATTCAAAATTTTGGGTCATTACATCATAACCCTGAGAGTTGAGAGAGAGATATATATATTTCTCTTGGGGCATGGGCGGAGGAGGAGGTGTTGGTGGACGACGACGACGTGAGCAATCGACGCCCCACGGATTTTGACGAATCCCTTCGACATACTCATCATGATGATCAATCTTCCATTGTTTTGAGGTATGGGTTTTTTATTTAAATTTATTTTCCCCGTTTATGAGTTTAAACGACGAACACGGATCAACCACGAACAATTTGATCCGCGGATTTATACGTTCTTGCAGGAGGTGTTTTCTTTGGGTTGATTTTGGGGAAATAATCCATGCTTTTATGTATGTTTATCTCTTCTGTGTTTTAACCTATTAACGGGAGCGGATAAATGCCTTGACGAATGATGGAAGAGGTTCGTTCCTCGGTTTGTTATTGGATTTCTCCTCCCCCCTTCTTTCCTCTATTGTTCTTTGTGTTCTTTGCGGGGCGAAGAACAACGGATCGTTGCACATCCGTTCCGTGATGCAATGATCCCAAATCGAAGGGTCGACACTGCAACGACCTTGTGGAGGTGCGGCGACGATGGCAGACGATGAATCAGACTGGATTGGGAAAGGGTGCTCTTCAAGAGTTCTTCATGCAGGGAGATCAAAACACGTTTTCAGAGCCGATCGGAGGTTCGAAAACACCGAAAGCAGCTTCGTGGTGTCGGGGCGACCAAAAACTGAAGGTTTCGTGGCGATCGAGCGGCTGGATCGACGGATGGATCATCAGCGAAGGCGTGACAGCAAAGGTCTGCGTTTCAGGAAATTTTCCAGAATACCTGGCATGTACTTCCGAAGAACACGCCGTGTAGTGTGGACGACGACTAGGGTTTCAGAGTCAAAGAGGAGTAACAAGACATGTAACCCCAGTCACACGGTGTGTTGGACTTTCCTCGAAGGTCGGCGTGTAATTTGGGTAGTACATGGACATAGGACGATCTACACGGCTTCAGGTGGCATGACATGTACAGCATGACAGAAGCGGCTACGCAGGACTCGGCATGTTTCCCAGGGATAGGCGGACACGAGATGCAGTTCACGACTATGTACTCCATCCCTTGGCCAGGTGAGGCCAGTAACCCGGGTCACCCCGTGTGGCAGTTACATGGGTTGGTGTACATGGGTTGATGACCATGTACGAGCACATGGCCAGAGTGCACGAAGCCAACCCCAGTTACTTAAACACGGCATGTATATCGTACTATATGTCATGTACTAAGCATTTCTACATGACCAGCCTAAGACATGGGCGATTGTACATGAGCTGTACTTGGGGTCAGAAATCATGACGTGTATATTTTCTACACGTCGTGTACCTTTTTGGAAAACAGTATGGTCCTCTTGTTCACTGTATCCTGGAAACCTTTCATTTGGGTTTGTGCCCATTCTTCTCGTTCCCCTTAAACTCAAGCGTCTTTTCCTTTTACAGGAGTATGATCCCTTCAACCGGACTTTCTGTGATAGAGTCGGCATCCCTCCGAGAGGCCCGAAGCAAGATCCTCTATCCATTCCTGATCATAGGTAGAGTTAGGCATTGACATAACCAACTCTACCGGGCATTGAACCTCTACCTAGCTGGTGTATCACTTAACTGGTGAATCCGGATGAGTCACAGTATCCGCCATGGCCCTGGCAGTGATCCTCATCTTCGTATCGTGATCTTTCCCACTCAGTAGTGTGTCTCCCATAATGAGTTCCTTCTATCTACCATAACCTTCTCACTCATGTGTGTGTCTCCCGTAGTGATTGCAGCTACCTCTCATGAAAGTTCCCGACGAACAGCACTTCTCGGACGGATGTCATCAGAGCTATAAGACACGTGGATTGTGTTCTCCAAGAACGAGTGCATCACAGAATTTTCGAACAGAATCCCTAACTGTGGTATGTGGTTGTGTGACTTGTCCCATGACTACGGGGCTGGGTTTTGAGTATATCTAGTTTGTTCTATATGTTCTGTAGACATATACTCTGCATAGCTGACTGTACCTTTACTTTGTTTACTGCTTTGTGGTTTTAGGGGTCCTCTGCTGAACATTGTTATACTCACCCCTGCACGGGCTTTTCCCACACTTCTAGTGTCTTGTGCAGATGAGCAGCCTTTTGACAGATTCCAGGGTGGACTAGGACGGGACCGATATTTCTGAGTTCCCTACAGGCTAAGGTGTTCCTATGACAATGAGCAGCAGTCCCAGTACCTTTTGTGTTTATAGGTTGGACTTTGCAGTTTTCAGACTCTTATTTTTTTGGTGGGCTGGTATTCTGGCCCAGTTTACTTTTGATACTCTACCTTTCGTCGTACTCTATTGGTTGGGGTTTATTTGTATGCATGAATTTTGTTCCATAGTGTTTTACATTTTAGCATTTATGGGATTGGAGATGTGTGTGTGTGTACAGGTACTTAGGGAATGCCTCCCGTGTTAGTGAAATGCCTACTCTGTGCTAGGCACCAGCCCCAGACCTATTGGAGGCGATCTTGGGGAGCCACGTCATGGGCCCCACTGGGACGGGTCATGAAAAATATCTTCCATATAAAATTACAAACATCCCTATCATCATCCTACTATCCTTCCCATGGTAATAAACGAATCCATGGATGCGTTTTGGCATAATCTAAAAGGAGTTACCGAATTCAGTGGTCACATCTTCCCTCAAACTCCTTTATTTTATTTTCATAATCCATCCCAACCACTCTATTCATATAATTATTTTTTTAAAAATGTTGTATTTAATATAATATGATTTGATTACTCTATGTGTTCGATATACACATAGACACACCGCCATATAATGGGTAATGAATGTACTATTATGTATGGTGAACTACCGCCACACAAAATGATGACTGCTCATTTTTCATTACCACCAATCATGGTGTAAATTATTATGGAAAATATATTAATATATTTTATATATAATATTTATTCTATATTTAATCTTATTTAATCTTATTAAAACATTTATCTTTATACTTTCCATTATTTTTTAATATCATTATTATGTTTGGGAAAGTGTAGACCACCATCCCATCAAAAGGATGTGATTCGTTCATACACTAAATGGAATGAATAGAAGAATTGTTTTAGTGAATATGTATTATATGTATGATATAATAAATCTACTTTAATTATGTTATTTAAAAATATATAAAATTATACATATTTTAATTTCCTCCTCTCAACTCAACAATTAAACATAAATTACATGTAGGCGTACATACAGGCTACCGTGTCCATAAGTGGTGTATTTTGTTTCATAATTATATATTCTATAGATTATTATAATACATATATAATGAATAAAAATTATATTTAAATCATTTATTACATTATTTCAATCATAATATATGTATATGGAATAAATATATCGCAAATTTAGACACATACAAAAAATAAAGTGGATATTACCTGAAGTGAAAACTTAACATATAATTCTTATCAATAATGTAATATAAATCCCTAATAAACACATATATGGAATCAGATGTCGTAATATGGTTCTTTAAAATATATATATTAAAGTTAGATTAATTATATAGGTGTTTTTAATAAGTTCAATGTTACTCAAGTCACAAGTTAAGTGGATTTCATCTCACATTTTATTTTTGTGAGATGCATGATTTATTCACAACCCATTCCTTTTGTGTGGTGTTTATAAATCACATTTATGTATTATATGATTATTATAATTAAATTTATTGGTATTTAAATATCAATTTTTTAATATTTATTTCATGGGTTTTATGTTTCAAAAGTTACCAAATCCTTAAAGAATTTTGATTCAATTTTCCTTATTTGAGACACATGCCATGTTATGAACCAATATTTTTTTCATGATGCTTATATACTAAATTTTAAATATTATATCATGAATATCCATCTTTTCCGGAAATATGTAGCTTCAATTAATTTAATATATCTTAAATAGGGATTTTGTTTTAATGTTACCAAGAGTTAAGAGTTTATTGAATCAAACTCATTTCTTTTTTTGATTATTTATTCTTATGCTTCCTTTGTTAAAATCTTATGATCCTTGTCTTAAAAACTCTCATGATTTTTTAATCATATTTTTATTCATTATATATTAATATATTTGTACCATTTTTTCCGTTATTTGGTATATAAGATAGTTAAGAAAGGGTTTTCATGAAATCATGACATTACCCTCTCTTCATATAAAAATTTATATTAATTAAGGACTATATTTTTAAAATGGGGTCCCCAAAATAATCTATTATTATTATATAATATTTAAATTAAATGTTTCTCATTTTTTCTTTTATCACTTTTTTCAATATAATTTTCTTATAACTTTCCGAATGAGGCTTTTTTCTATCCTTTTCACTATGAAATATTAATGTTTTTTCCTCGTAAGACATAAATGGATTTACCCATCTATCATTCATTAATTTTTCATTTTCATGTTTAAATGATTAATTTTTATGAAAATATATTATATATAAAATTTCAAATAAATTGTTTTCAAAAGTTTTTCAATCAGTTTTTATAATTTTTCAAGGATGACTTTGTTGGAAATTATTTCATGCCTTATTCAAAAGATAGAAAACAATTGTTGAATAAATGGGTTTCAAAATGTTTTCATGCTTCTTTTAAAAGTTTTCAAGGAAATTTTTTTGAAAATGTTTTCAAGAATATTTTATAAGTTATCAAGGTAAATTGTTTTCCAATTTATTTTAATCATATTTTATAGATTTCAAGGAAACCGTTTTCATAATTATTTCAATCTTTGTTAATAATTTTGAAAATTATTTTCAAAGAAACGGTTTTGAAAAAAAAACTAGATACTATTATATTTTTTCAATTAAAATGGGTTTCAAAACATTTTCAACCTATATTTATATTTTTCCAAAGAAAAAGTTTTCCAAAATGTTTTGAAATATTAATTTATAATTTTTTTATTTTTAATAAAATAATTTTCAAAAAGTTTTTATGTTTTAAAGATAATTTTAAATAGAATAAAAAATATATATCATAAAAAAATGTATTCAAAATATCATTCTCTGATATTTTCCATCTGTAATAACATCTTTTCAGGGTACTAATTACCTTTAAGGATCTTATCCAATGTTTCCATTCACATTATTCTTATAAATGGTATGTGTTTTTATTCAATTAGTTTTGTGAGACCCATTCATCATTCACAAGTTATATACTTATGAAACTCTTTCTTCTCATGTGGGTTTTGTGCCTTTGAAACCCACTTCTTTTCATAAATTATGATTTAATAATGTGATTATTAAACCTATCCATTTACATAGGTTATGATGTTATTAAATGATAATTATACCCATTTCGTTTCTTGGGTTTTGATTTGATTTTTATAAGACCTATAAATTTTTTTGGATCATGACATGATGAAATTTTTATTTTGTGGAACACATATGAATAATGTAATTATGAGATAGTTAATACCTATATCTTCTTCCAATGCATTGGGTAATGATAAATGTTTTATGACATGAAAGGGTACATGGGAGGGAATCCCAATACAATAACTTGAGGGTACATGTGAGGAAATTCCACGCCCTAAACAATAGGGTACATGGGAGGACATCCTAAGCCAGAAACAATATAGTACATGGTAGGATATCACATGCTTGAAGTAAGAGGGTATAAGGTGGGGGATCCCAAGCCTGAAGTATATACCAAAGTGATTATCCCAATCCTACAATGTTACTAAGGTCTTGTTAGGTATCATGGACACAATATTTTCTATTCCTTTGTTATTTCCACAATCCCATGTTTTAGTATCATGTTATGATTTCATGGATTATGTTCTTTACTTCCTAATGAGTAATGTCTTGTGAACATTCCTGATTTATTACATGATTCGTGTTTATAATATTTTATATTTAGTGTTTTATCTTTTAATGTTATGATCACATTATCATACCCATATGCTATTGATTATTCCTATATTTCTCCCTTGTTTACCCTTACTGAGTATCTGAGATCACTTATTTTTTGTTTCCTATGATAGGTTATGATTATATGTATTAATTTTTATGTTTCTAGGAAGGGTGACAATTATGATGAACCTTGTGGGTGAAAACAAATATCTCTTATATACAATTTTTTATGTTCCCGTGTATCTGATGGCACTAAACTAATATGGTCTTTGGGTGTCTTCTTGAAAATTGTTTTATGTATTTTGAAAATGTAATGTAATGTTAATCTATAAAAATAAAGGGTATCTATAGTTGATCCCAATGAAATATTAAGTAAACATTTAAATGATATGATGATAAAACCTTAGTTAGAACCCTATGGATAGGTTTAAGGACAAGTCTAAGAATATATAAAAGTATAGGAAAATGTCTTGTAATTTTTGGTAAAGGGTAATGTGATTGGTTTGTTAGATATGATTCCATGTATAGATACAATTATTGAATTTGAATCTAGAGAAGGTTTAATTTGGGGTAAAAAATATGACATGATATCATGGACCTAACTTGGGGTAATATGGTACATGAAAACAGGCCTTGTTGAACACCTAGTCTGACACTCCCGAGGGATATGATTTCGAAATTTCGAAACTCTTCATGAACCATTATGAAGGATTTGAATAGAATGTGACTATAAATAACCCTGGATAAGCCTATTTTTTAATGGATCAAATGATAGGTTTTATTATTTACAAATACTATATGAAATATTTTATAATTATATTGTCTTTTTCTTTGATATGTGTTTCTCACCCCATGTATTTTAGTTTTAGTCAATAGAGAGAACAATAATGAAAATGGTTAAAATTTAATGTTTCAGATGTGGAATGTATTGTAATTATGAAATTAAATTTTTTAAGTGGAAATATGATAATGGGAATAAGGAAGGTGGTATGATTATTAGATATACATCAGAATATTAAGAGATCACAAATCCAATGTGAAAGGTACTAATGTTCATCCAATATTTCTTATATTAATCATAACAGGAATGATAAAATTGGGGGTTAATGAACCTTAACACGCGATTCATATTTCATATTATATGAAAACAATATTAATGAATATGTTAATGAAGCATGAGTAATGGTTTAAAAATATATTTTAATTAATTATTTACTTATGTTTTGGAATTCAAAATAATTATTCTATGTGAATTATAAAATACATAAGTATTTTCATTATCAGTTTTCCTTAAGGATTTAATAGGATATGTTTACTCATGATGAAGACTTAGAAAAGTGATATTTTATTAAGGGTATGTAACACATTATGTGATCATGATATTGAGAAAATTTTGTTTCGATTGGATAAATAAATGACTTATTTGGATAAAGTATATTGGATAACATTGATTAACCTATATCTGATTATTTATAGGTTTAAATGTGGTATATCTCAACATGGATAAAGTTTATAACTTGTTGGAATTATGGAATATATCTAGTATCCTTTTGAGCTATGTAGAATGCCTATTTTATAAAATTATTTATGGTAATTTTTATTATTACAATGTTTCAATAGAATATATAATGAGGGTATTCATATATTTGGATTGTGACGACCAAGAACCATGTTGTGATATATAGGGGTTCAATGTTATGCATATTTCGTGACATTATTTCTAATGTTTTTTATTTTCATATTTCAAAACTGTTTTAAGGTTTGTCATTTATGGATTATTGAAGATAAACATCAGATGAAGTTTGTGAGAATAAATTATTTTCTCACCGCATGAGGATTCATGCAAATTGGATAAGCTGGTCAAAAAATTTTGTGATTATGGTAAACGAAGAGATAATGGATGACTTATCATAGATCTCATTATTTTTTAGTGATTCAGAAATTAAAAATTCAACTGAATGTTTTAAGAAAGAGGTCAAGTGGATCAAGTAACCACAAAGGGAGAGGTTCTATAGAAATCATGCAATAATATTTTTTCATGAAAATTCTTCAGCTTTAGTAAAATGATTGATAAATAAAATTTTATCCTGGTAACTTATTTTTCAATGAACCAAACGGTCCCTTTGATACTCATATATTTATGGATTTCTGACTGTAAACAATATCTGAACCTAGTTAGATATCAGTCATTATAACATATTTATTGTTATATTTCTATTCCATTACCATGTTTTCACTTACCGACTATGTTTTCTTATATGGGAAGCAAGTTAAGAGTTTCTTTGGGTAACCGTTACAATGTCAACATTCATTTTTATATGATTTTATAATATTCATTTTATTATTTGGGTTTCTAGGAAAGTAACTCTATAGTATTAAACCGTTGTTTCCCAGATGAATTTTGAGGGAGAAAATCATTCTAAATGTCGTAGAATGTAACAGCTTGAGATTTTTTGAAATAATTTTTTTTGAATAAATTTAATATTTTTGGTATTATTCATTTCACGCAACACTGAAAATAGGTTATTTTTTATTAAATCACTATGTTCGGCTTGTGATATATGCAAGATAAAGATAATCATATAGTAGAAAAAAATCTAAATTTTAGTAATATATACATAGAACATTGGGGTTAGATTACATTACACACAAGACATACTTTCTTTGATGGCCTGTGTAACAAGCCAGACCGAGTGTCACCGAAAAATAATTAATTTCTAAAATATTTTTATTTAATAAGATATAACATGGCCACAAAATTTAATATTATATGATTAAAAAAATTATGATTATATACAGTTTATTTCATTAGTTACCTAATAATTAGAAAAGAATATTTAAACTGAATTAATATAAATAGAGTGTTTTTATAAAATTACATTTTTTGTTAAAATGATGATTTATATTAATAAAATTATTTTTCTAATAATATTGAAAAAAGTTAAATAAATTAAAATTTAACATATGAAATAAAATATTTTTGATAATCATCCAATATATTTGATAGATATTTGATAAGAACTAACCCAATTTTAACCTTACAACCTATATTTTTATAATGTTCCATTTAATATCTTTTAATGGTGAACCCATTTTAAATCCAATTTTTGGATCTTCTATAGATTTAATATGCCAATATGAAATTACCCTTAGATATAAATAATTAACAAAAATATATTTGGATAATGTTTTGGTATTTTTCTATAAGGTTTTATTATTTAATGAATAGTTAAAGATACAAAATTTTCATTCAAACATGGTTTTTCATCTAATAAATTTATAAAAATAAATTATATTTTGAATTATAATTAGTGTTTAATTACATAATAATTTTTTAAATTAATACAATTTATTTCATTTAAATCAATTTATTTTTGAATTTTACAATTAAATCATATCAAACTTTGGGAATTTTTAACTTTAAATCAACCTTCAATTTCTTCTTGACTACAAGATTTGATTTAAATTAATTTCTCCCACATATGTGATTTTAATTTGGAAAAATAAATTAATTATTTTTAATAAGAATAATTTATAATTTCTAATATGTTAAAATTATTTTTGATCAAAAATATTAGTGAAGATAATTAAAATCAATTACAATGATTAAGGTGAAATTAAGCATAACAATGGACTAAAAATTAATCATAAAGGAAAAAATAAACAATCAAATTATCGAAAACTTATTTAATGGAAATATTTCAGAAAATAAATCTATAAGGTTTAATAACATCCCATTGGAATCTTATGGAACAACTAAAACATATGGAACACACAGTTTATTTCAAAAATACCAAGTGTGTCCTTTTCCTCCCCTAAAAAATTCATCATCTCCCCTCACTTACTCAAACATCTCAATACACTTTTTATCAACCATGAAATAACCAACAAAATTAAAATTATCACCAATATACCCTTATAAGCCTCCCATTGGAAATAAATAAATCTAACGATTCCTTTTGGAATAAACCTAAAGGGGTTACTCGATTTAGAGGCAACATCTTCTCTCAAAATCTTGTATTTTTTTTTCTTTCTTCACTCTGCCGACTCTATTTATAACATTAATGTATTAAAAAATAGCATTCTAAATATACTTTGTGGATTTTAAGATATATTTTCTCCCTCCAATTAAAAAAACATCCATCTAATGGGTAACTAAAATACTATTTTTGTGTAAGGTGAACTACCGTCTCACAAAAGGATGATTATTAAATGTTCATTACCGCCTCTCACATGGTACATTAACTAAAAAACTATATTTATAAATATTATATATTATATTTACTATTTTTTAAACTTATTTAATTTCTTTAAAATACATATTTTTATTCATTCAATTTTGTGTTAATATAATAATTTTGTTTGAGGAAGTGTGGACTAATGCCCCCTCAAAGTGATGTGATTTGTTCATACTCTATATTGAATGTATTCATGGTGGGATTAGTGAATATATATGATACATATTATATAATAAATATAATTTAATGATGATATATATACATATATACACATATTTATTGTCATTTCATGCATTCAACATGACAATTAAATGGAAATATTGTTTGTGCATATGAATGGTCTACGATCTACATGAATGGGGTATTCCATTTAATACATATTAATTTTATGGATAATTTTTATATATATATAATGAATATAAATTATATTTTAATCATTTTTTATATTATATAAATTATTATATATGTATAAGGACTAAAGATATAACAAATTAAGACACATACAAAAGATAATGTAGATATTACTTAAAGTGAAACCATAACATAGAATTATTAACTAGAGGGTGATATAAATCCATAATGAAACCATATTTCTTATAATAAGTAATTACATGGTTTTTTAAATATTAATAATAAAATTACATTTTATATATAGGATTTTTTAACGAGTTCAATGAAATTCAAGAAACAACGTATGGGAATTTCATCCCACTTTTAATTTCCATGAGATGCATTCTTTATTTAACACATATTCCATTTCTATGGAGAGTATAATGAACATGGTTGTATTATATTATTCTTATACTTAAATTTATGGGTATTTAAATATCTATTTGATTACATTTATTTCATGGGGTTTGTTTTTTAGAAGATACCAAATCATTAAACTAATTTTCTCACAATTTGGATTCTTTGTGAGACATGCCATGTTACCAAGTGGTGAGAGTTTATCAAAAAAAATATTATTTATTTTTTATGTTTTTTGTGTTGATGATTAGTTTAATGAAATATTATGATCCATATATTAATAACTTTCATCAATTTCACTATCCTTTTTTTATTCATGATATATTCATGTATTGGTACCATTTTTTCACTATTAGGTACATATGATTATTAAGAAATTGTTTTTAATAAAGCACTACCATACCCTCCATTTGGTTAGAAATCATTGTTCATTGAAAACCATATTTTCTTAAAAAAATATTAACATTATACTCTACTCCGATAATATTTAATGTAATTTTTCCCTTTCGTTCTTTTACCAATGTTTTAAAATGAATCTTCTTGTCACTTTCAAAGATAAGAATTTTTCAGAACAATTCATTGTGAAAAAAGAAATGTTATTTTTACCTCATAAATCATATGCAGATGTATCCACCATCAATTATTTCATGCTTTTTTTCATTCATAAATGGGTAATTTTTATGTAATAGTTTTTAAAATAGATTTTCAATGAAATGGATTTCAATAGGTTTTCATGATTATATTATATTTTTTCAATGAAAATGGTTTTTAGAAATATTTAAAGCCACATTTATAATTATGTAATGTATTTTTAAAGAGATGGGATTCAAAAAAATCAATCTTATTTGATATGTTTTAAGGGAATATGTTTTTCAAAAAAAATCATGATTCTGTTATAAATTTTCATCGAGACATTTTTTAAAAATGTTATCAAACATAATTTCTAAATATTAAAGGGAAATGATTTTGAAATTTATTTGAATCCCAATTTAGAATTTTGAAAATTATCTAGAAAATAATGGTTTACAAAACATTTCCAATGTCCTTTTATAAAATTTCAATGAATTTTTTTTTCAAAACTTTTTCATTATCTATTTATATGTTTTCAATGAAAATGTTTTCCAAAAGGTATTAAAAGTATTATTTATAATCATTCAAGTTCATTTTCACGAAAATTCTTTTCAAAAGTTTTCTATGTTTTAAAGATCCATTTTTCAATGTAAAAATAATATTTTCTAATGAAATATATTTCAAATATCTTCCCATGTTATTTTTCATTTACAACGACATCCATTGATGCTACTCATGTCATTCTAAAAGATTAACCAAAATTTCCATTCAAATTATTTCTCCAAATGTTATATATTTTTATTGAATGTTGTTTAGGAAACCCATCTATTTTTACAAGTTATATGATTTAGAAAAAAGTTTCTCTCTAATGGGTTTTAGGGTTTTCCACCCCACTTCTATTAATAGGTTATTCTTTTGAGAAGTGATTTTGTATAAAACCTCTTTTCATAGGTTATGATTTTTTGAAAAGATACTGATACCCATTTCAATTCATGGGATATGATTTTATTTTTATAAAACCTATTTCTTTTTAATGGTCATGATATAATGAATGATTTATATTATTTTATCCATATATATGAATCATGTTATTATGAGATGTTTGGGACATATATCTTATTTAATTTTATTGGGTAATTGTAAATGTTTTATGGTCTCAAAAGGTACACAATAGGGAATCCCCCTCCCATACAAAGAGGGTACATGGTGTTAGATATGAATAATAAAATTATAACACAACTAGGGGTGAATTATATCTTTTCAAATTTCTTTACAAATTTTTTCATTCATCTCCCTTTGCGGTTTATGAAAATTATAGCGTTTTCATCTATATGAAACATGAGTTGTAGATAGATATAATGAAACAACACAACTAATTTGTAGTGGTTTGGGGTAAAAAGGTTCCCTATTCCTCTCCATGAATTCTCTATTTATGAGTGTGGTGAATTTCACTAGAATGGCCCCCTCATCGCAATACCTAAAATCCACAACTGATTGCATGAAGTTAACACCAGTACAAATAGGTTAAACAACGCCTTTGTATTATTTTACATGGAACTGATTATCCACACCTTAGTTAAAGAAGCTGACACTTCTCGATAACTGATTACAAGAATTTGATGCTCCATGAAATAAAAAAATTTATTTTCTGATAGATCCTGTAGAACATCACAGTTTCAGTAGTAGAAATTGGTTGTATGTGGATATTATTCTTCAGTAATGAATGTATTCATGAAATAATAAATCTAAAGCGATCCTAGTTGCAAATTATCTTCAATAATGACAACAACAACAAAATAAGTAGTAATCTTACAATATTATGCGGTTCAAATATGTATATATTCAAAGTGTATCCCATTTTACAAATAAAGTAGATTATCAATTGACAAAGTATATTTTCAAATATTTTTACAAGAAAATAGTAATACGTATATGAATATTGTATCAAATGTATCATTCATATATAACTATAAAATACTACTTTCTTATAAATATTTTTATTTCAGTCAAACAGATCCATGAAATTCACCTAATATATCACATATATTCAAATTAAAAACAATTCCATGGGAGTCTTAACTTCCCTTAGAAATAGGAGTGAATTTTTTCAATTGAATATGGTTCATTTAATAGGTCAAATTGATCCTGTAATCAATCATAAATTATCTTTAAATCAACATATAATTTTTTCAAATGAATTTTAGAAATCTCGGATAAAATCGAGAATTTAAATTTCCAATTTTGAAATGTCTAACATGGGGTTCCTTTAAAAAATTGAAAAATACAAAAAATTGGGTACAACAATTGAGCATTCATTTTATGAATATAAGGTAGAAAATTTTTTGTTGATCAAAAATTAAGGTTGAAAACCATACATTTGTGTCCTCAAACATAGGGTTCCTTACTTATGTATGGTGATTTTACCATAATTTCTTCTCTTTAAAAAAATTAGGTATCCTCCAAATGTATGGTTCATTATCCATATTTTCCTTCCAGTATGGGTTTCTCGGTCCATATGTCCTGATTAAAGCATATGGTTTATTCAATATGTTATGTTTGACTATAATGTATGAACAGTGTTTCTATAGTGTACTTAATTGTGTTTCAAATATTTTAACAAATATTCCAAAAGAATTCAAAGAATTTATATAATTCTAAAATAAAAATTGTAATGAATATTAATTTCCTAATATATACTTAAGGTAATATCATTAGTAAAACCAAAATAGTGTATTTCTTATCATTAAAATATATTAAGATATATATTATATTGTTGTGTTAATACATTCCCAACAATCTCCCCCCATTTTGATGATCCCAAAACCCATTAAATTATTAACAGAAAATTTAGTTTTTCATAATCGCATATAAAGAAATAAATTTAAATATTAACTTTATCAAAAAATATTTCTATTTCATAGAAATATTTTGAATAAAGAATATATTTAAATGATATGTTTGGTGCACCCAAATTTTCCCCCTATTGTGATATTGAAAATAAAGTATAAAAAATATGATTGAAACACTATCAATTATACACATAACTATAAATGAGTTTTTTTATGTTATCATATTTGGATAAATAAGAAATTAGTTATGGAAGTAGAGATAAAAAGACAATGAGATATAAAAATGAATCACATAAGATAAAAATAAAAATGAATGTATTGTTATAAAAATTGAACAAATACCTCAAAGGTTTTCTCTCCATGTAAAAAATGATTATGAAGAAGGTATGGTTGATGGTGAAAGGGTTTGGTTAGGATTAGTGATTGGTTTGGGTTCTAGTAGAGCTTGAGCTTATGAAAAAAATATTTTTAATTATTCCATCAAAGCATGAATACTTTATACATTATTATTTAAAAAAACCTTAACAAATTCCTTAAATATTGATTGAATTTCATATTTTCAATCAAATTGACATTTAAAAAGTCATGAATATTTTTCTCTATTTAGAGAATCTATGAGAACTAATCATTTAACTTGTTGAGTAGAAGTCTGATTCTTAGTTCTATTGAAGTTATTTTTTTGAAAACGGTCATTCGGATTGTCTGAAAACACTAACAAGTGTGAAATATTTCACTTATGATTAAGAATTCTTTCATTCTAGTTGTCCACAACTTTTTTGATTGCCTAAAAAAGCATTTTTAAATCGATAGATTTTTTAGGGGTATATGTAGATGTTCCAATATAAAGAATACATCCCTTTAGAGATTTTAATTACCTTCCTAAGTACCATTTATGAAAAATTTACTTTATAATCATACTCTAATATGTTCATCTCGATATGAAAAAAATTTATCTTCAAAAAGAATCAAAATCTATTTTTGAAACAAAAAACTCTTTTACATCTAGAAGAAAAGTCATAATAGACACTAATTTTATTCTCAGAGTACATGAATTTCATAAATCAAAAAATGATTTTCTTGAAGCTTTTAGATGGAATTTATGAAATTAATTCTCTTCATGGACATTGTAATATTTAAAAGCAAGTTATTTAATCTAATTTTTCATTTAATAAAATTTCCATTATTTTGGAATATTGCACTGATAAACTAATTCAACCATAGTCAAGTAATTTTCAAATGACTTCTCCAAATATATCTCAATTGTTTAAGAAGTACCATTAAAGAAAATGTTTCCTTTATTTAGTAATATTTTTAGTTATTTTTGTTTTTCTGACATTCTGAACATCAACAGTCACAATGACTGAATGATAAACCTACTACTCGTCAAGATAAGATTCCTTCTAGACATTATATTGAGAGAAAAAAACTATTTATCAACAGGTTGTGTCAATATCATTTGATCTCTTTCTTGATCTATTTCTTCCAAGAGGGAGGAATGAGTTGCTTGCTCAGATCCAAACACTAAATCCTTAGGCTATGTTTATTCTTAGACCCTTGGTCTTTAGAATTTTAGTATCATCAAATCTATGTTTTGTCTTAATATATTTAGCAACACCTTCCCTTCTGGATTCTCCAACTCCTTCATATCTTAATGTAGTTTTCTCCCCCTGAGCAAAAGAGATTGAATTTTAAAATTAATTAGAACCAAAACAATTCAACATTACTTTAATTTTCCTCTATAAATAAAAAAATGTTATTAGTGTCCCGAAATTTAACACATTATTGTGATGACCTTTAAGTCGAGTATCAAAAAAGTTGAATCAAACATTTCATAAAAGGAATAAGAGACATGATCCATCCATAATGATAAAATGATATTATTGCTTATAAACTAAAATTGTAACATTAAAATCTCATCTTATATCTAGGAATGTTTAATTTTATATAACTGATTAAAAACATAATATACATGTTCGGCTATAAAATATTCTCTAACTCAATAACTATTAGAGAAATATCATTTTTTAAAAAGTTGATAAAAAATCATTGATCTACCTTAAGATACTTTATGAATATTTTTGTAATGTTCATTAAATAAAATAGAAAATACATAATATCATTATATTTATGATCTTGATTTCTAATAGATCAAATATTAATGTGAAATACACATTCATTAGGGTATTTAAAAATCACAGTGATAACTACAGCTGAGATAAAAAATTACTTCCCTTCTGTTCGAGATTATATCAAATCTATTATTTCATAATAAAATGATCTTTACTATAACACTTCTTCTGTTTTACCTCGTAATGAAAATTTGTGTTTCCCTCATTATAAAATTATTACAAACCAATAAAATAAATGTCTTAGTTGAGAAGAATGTATTTTGGATACAACCATTTAAAGCCTATGACTAATCCTTATAGTCTGTTTTTGGAGGGAACACTGTGGAATTTAATATTTCATTGATATATTTCATAATTTTACTTTTACATAATCATTTACAATAATTAAATGGTTAAATATTGATGGATTCCGTGGTTTGGAGTAAAGATTAGAGATCTGGTAGATGAAACATGTTGAAGATTAAGGATAAGATAAGTTGATTGGTTTTCTACCATATGGTGATGTGGTATGGTTTCTCATGATAGTATGGTGATCATTAGATTTTTAATTTTAATATAACAACATTTTAAAAAATATTTAAACAAATATATCAAATAAAAATTTGAAAGTGATATAAACATATTAAAATAAAAATGAATAAAATGATAACAAATTGAATTTTAACCATAATAAATTGAAATTAATTAATATTAAAAATTAAACAAAATTAATTGATAAAAATTAATTATAAAAATTAAATAAACATAAATCCTATTTAATAGAATCAAAACATGCATTGGTAAGTGGTTTAGTGAAAATATAAGAAAACTGATAGGAGACATTTGATTATTCCATTTGAGATGGAACATGACTTGATCACCGCCTGGTTCAGTTCCCCTCGAAGATGAAATAGAATTCCATTTTACTTGTTTCGAAAGAGATTCGACATTCACATGTGGTGTGATACCTCGACGACAAACACATGGATGCAGTGGGGAATTCTTTGGCTTTTAATTCCTTATGATCGAAGACTATTACTGAAGATGTTTTGGACTCGCTTGTACTTGTCTCGGGGCTGTGGATGTAGGTGTTCAAGAAGGGAAGGATGATGATGATAGAGGAATGGTGATCATGGTCTATATTGGAAATAACATTCCTAGATCTAGAAAATGAGGAGGAACTGCATGAATAGGAGGATGGTGCAAGGCATGATGATGGCATCTTACAGCTTGCCATTTCCTTCAAGAATATTGCAGCCAAGGAAGGTGTTATGAAGAACCTGGCGGATCAGCCACATTTCTAGGCTATATCTAATGCTAACAGTCAGGTCCATCTTGGATTTGGATTGGATGAGTTTTTTTAAGAGGTGAAAATCTTGGGAAAGTTGGTATACATCTCCAATAATGACAAGGGAACATATACTGTTGTTTTCTGACCTTCCAACAATGATGTTGCTCAAGGTGAAAGGATGAAGGTGCGCATGGATGAGGATGCAAGGACATACCCGCCACAATGAAGACCAAATAATGACTATTCTTATCTTCCAAGGCTGGTGTCTACCCGTTCTTTTATTGGGAATTAAAGCATGGTTGTTCAGAAAGAGTTTATAGCCTTGGAGAAGTTGAATCTTATAAAGAAATATGACAAGGTTCCTAAGCACTATGAAAGCTCAGAGTGGGAGTCAACTATTATAGAGGAAACAGTATATAATGGAGTTGGTGACATGTATGTATTCTTTGATATGTAGTTGTTTTTTTGACATGTTGTACTTCCTTAATTCCTTTTATTTTATTAACAAATCTTCTGAGGCTTGCCTCTGACGGAGAATTCCTAGTATTGATAGGGATACTGAGTGTTACTTATTACATGACCATGATACTAAATATATTTCTAAAATTTTATAGGTTCCAAGGTGATTTTTCTATCTAATCTACAACCTCCAAAATCAGTTGAACCATACCCACTATAAAAAAGGGGGCTGCCCCAGAAGAGGATTCAGAGCAGGTGCACTGACTATAGTAGAGCCAAATATATTATTCAGAATGGGAGGGTATGTCTATGCCATCGGGAACAACCAATGCTTGCACGGGAAGACTAGCTAGATGACCATGAGAAGGTGGAGATCTACTATCACGATGCAGATGATGGGGAGGGGAAGTTCCTTGTATATAGTATGGTTGAATTCCCAAATACCTTCGGGTCATGTAATATCCTATGCCTATGGGCCACGTAATCTCTGAGACTACGTTCCTTGTAAGGGTTCCCCCTCATTCCTTGAAAGGGGGTAATCAAGAAATCAATAAAAATGAATGCTTTTGGGCCTTTTGGGAAAAAGAAAGGAACTCAATCTTTCATAACAAGAATTAGGTTCTTATTTAAGTCCATAGAGATATTTATTATGTTTAAAAACCAAATTTGGTTTTTGAGGGTTTTCAAAACTAGTGGTTGTTCAACATAAACATCCTCCATTAAAAATACATTTAAAGGGAATTTTTTACATCCATATGATAACATTTAAGTTTCATATGTGATGCATGTTCTAAAAGGATTCTGATGGGTTCTAATATAGCTACAATGGAATATGATTCATTGTAATCTATACCTTTTTCTTGGTTATATAATTTAGAAAATAATCCATCTTTGTTCTTAGTTTTGATCCCTTGATCATCATATTTATTTCTAAAGACCCATTTGGTTCCAATAACTGGATAATTTTATGGTCTATTTACTAAATCCTAAACTCCATTACTTCTAAATTAGTTTAGAAGTTCTTTCATTACTAACATCAAACATTAATATTTTAATTATTCTTCAAAACAATTCGGTTCTAACTAAGACAAATAGGTAGAACTCTATGCTAGGTTTCCCACATTTCGTTTGGTTCTAGGTCTGGTGTCTATGGAATGTATAATAGTTTCCAAAGGATGGTTCGTTAGGGTTCTTGACTATCTAGGAAAGATACATTCAGTTTCTTCAGTTTCATGTTTTTATTAACTAGGATAATATTTTTTATATAATTTTTAAAAATATATTTTAGGGTTTCAAGTATCATGTTTTCAAATAAATTTGTTACATGGTCTATTTGATCATTCTCTTTAATGAATGTGCCGGTTTCATAAAACATTATAGAAACTGATTCATAAAAAATACTTGACTTTTTATTAAGTGCTTTATATGATTTAGAGATAGTAGAATATTTGGAAAAAAATTATTTATCAACTTTTGGAACAATTTACCTAGGTTGACCAAAGTTTCCAAGATATATACCATGCATCCAAAATTATTAACATAAAATAATATAGGTTTTTTGTTATTCAAATGTTCATATTGTGAAATTTTAAAAATAGGTCTTATAAATACTCTATTCATGATATATTAGTCTATTATTATAGGTTCCTCCAAAAAATTTGTAGAAATATTGTATTCAATTATCGTATGCAATTCCATTTCATGAATAGTTAACTTATTCTTCTAACAAATCCATTTTGTTGAGGTGCTCTTCATGAAAAATAAAATTTTTTAATACCATTAAATGATAAAAAATAATTTAATTCTTGATTATAAAATTTTACACCATGATCACTTATTAATAAAATTATTTTAAAACCATTTTCATTTTGAATATTTTTACAAAGAACCTTCAAATATAGAGAAAACATCACATTTTAATTTTAGAAAATATAGCCAAGTAAGTCAAGAATAATCATCAACTATAACATAGACATAAAATTTACCATCAATATAAGCTATTATGAAGTGTCTAAAAAGATACACGTGGATAAGTTCTAAAGTCTTAGATGTAGTAGTTGTTTTAATATATTTGAAAATATATTGTGTTTTTTACCGATTTGGCATACAACACAGAATCTATCATTCTCATATTTAAGTCAAGGTAAATCAAAAACTCAATTTTTCGTAGAAAAGTTATATGAAAAATATATATTACAATGAACAATTCTCTTATGTCGGGTCAATGAATCTTTTCAATTTGTAGTTAAAATATCACTTTTTCACATAGAAATTTTAAATCCAAAGTATATACCTTATTTGTTCTTGATGCTCTAATTTTAAGCAGTTTTCCATTAAAAATTATGTTAAAATTGTTAGAAAAATAAACACAAATACTATCATCTCAAGGTTGAGATATACTTATCATATATTATTTTAGTCTATATACATAATGTAATTTTTTTGTGATAGGATTTAGATCTCCAATCATTCCAAAGCCTACAATACTTCATTTTTCATAGTCACCAAATTTTACTTGTCCTCCATCCATTTTATTCAAGATATGAAAATTGGATGAATATCCACTCATGTGTCTGGAACATGCACTTTTCATATACCATATGGCTTTTTTATTCCTATGTCATGTTTCTTTCAAAATCAATTAAACGTGGCTTTGTTTTGGTACCCATATTATCTTGGGTCCTCCAGTGTTAGAAAGCAGTGATCTTGGAAACTAGATGATACTTATCATTCCATACATTATATCACTGTCTTCAAAAAACATTAAGATATAAAATTATTTTTTATTCGACAAACTATAAAATTTTTTAAATAAAAATTATTAGTGAAATGACCATTTGTTCTAAAATAATAATATGTATCATTTTTCGAATTGGGAATTTAATAATTCATATACCATTTTGATTTTCCACCCTTACTACCTATTCCCATTATTTCTCTTTGAATAACATTATTTCTAAGAAAATAGTTTAAAAAAATTAAACTTTAGTAAAATTAATTTTAATTATTTTATAATATTATACTTCATCATGTTATTATTTTATTATTTTTTCAATTTTATTATAGTTTTATGTTGAAGAATTGAATATTTCAACAGTTCATGATATTGATTTACCAAAATTTCACTTTCACCAAAAACAGCATTATTAGTATTTTTAAACAATTTTTTATAATTTATTAAGAATAATATTTATACACTAACATTGTATTGTACGTAGATACTTTTCATTTGAGAAACTATCATATTCAGAATTAGAAGATTTTTTGGATTGTACTACTTCTTATTCTTCTAAGAATGACATGCTGGACTTTAGATTTTATGTCTATTTCTCCAAATCATATTTTGAGGAGCTGGAGGAGTCTTCAGTTACACTCTACATATCTTTAATTTATATTTTTTCCTTTATACTTATAGTCTATATTTTTTTATATATGTTTTACATCATCTCTCTTCTATCATTCAATTGATGGAAATCAGGTCTGATGTGAACCATTTTTTTCATTCACAACATCGAACTTCTCTAGGTTATTTTTCATCCATCCTAAAGGAATTGATGTGGCCTATTTTGATTTTATAAAATTTTCCAAACTTTCAAGCTAGCTGAACCAGTTCCATTTCAAGATCTGAGGAATCATAAATTTTCTAAATTTTTTCTCCTTTTCTCAATGCATTCAATATGTTTCATTCAAATGAGTATTATCTTTTTTACCTCAATCTTTTTATTTTCAACTTTAGCCTTCCTTTATGATTCATAAATCATTAGAGTTCAATTAAATTCTTTCATTGTAAAATTCATGACTGATGATGATTTATGAATAGATTCAAATATTGAATTTGATTTAGAGGGTAGTTCTCTAAGAACTTTCAGCACATGGTTTGATTAACTGAATGGATCTCCCTAGGCAGAAATATTGTTAAAAATATAATTTAACCTTCCATTCATTTGTGTGATGCTTTATACATAAAAAATTTGAAGGTTTTCAAATTTTAATGTTGTTGTAGCATATCACATCTGTCAAATGTTCTATGTTCCTTCATAAGTAGAATCTATTTTCTGTCACATCTCATAGGATGTTGGGTATAATGATATTCTATTAATTTAATCTGGCCTAAGACCATGTATAATAGAATTCATTATTTATGAAATTATTTCATATTCATCTTCTATTTCAACAGTATAATCCTATGGATTTTTAATAATTACATACGAAGTGATAACCATTGAGTAGACTTCAAATCAATGATTTTTCGAGAATAAAATCCTACGTGATTTCTAGCATCCATAGTTTTCACCATTATTTTATGGAGCACAAATCATATACATTTCATCTCTATGATCATCCAATTCTATCTATTCTTGAATAAACATTATTATTTATAGATTACAATAGCTTTAATATTTAAACTTTCCTCTGATACCAATTTTTATGTCAGAATAATAAAATAAAAAATCTAGTGGGGGTGAACTATGTATTTTTGAATTTCATCACAAATTCGTGCATTTGACTCCCTCTGTGATTTATGCATATTATAGTGTTTTCTTCTATATGAAATCTGAGCTGTGGATAGATAAGAATAAATAACACATAAAATTTATAGTAGCTTGGGTCCCAAAGTTCCATTAGTCTACTCCACTAATTCTCTCTCTACATGGTTAGTGAATTCCACTTGAATTTTCCTCTTATCATAAGACCTCAATTCTATAATTGAGTTCATGAAGTTAACACCTTTAAAAATAAACTTAACTATGCCTTTATATTATTTTACAAGTAACCAATTTTCTATTGCATAGTTTAAGAAGATGAAACTTCTCCACAACTATGTACAAGCATTACATACTTTAATAAATAAAAATAATTTTATTTGTTGATAGAGAGAGTTGAAATTCATAGTTAAAACATTATAAATTGATAGTAGATTGATCTTATTCTTTAGAAATGAATGTATTTATGAAATAAAAATTCTAATGTGATCCTGGTTGAAAATTATCTTCAGTAATGACATCAAGAAATAGATAAACTGATATTATAGTAGTACATGGATAAAACATATATATATATATATATATCTAATGTGTAGATTCTTCTAAAAATAAGAGTTTATTGTTTGTTGTAGAATATTAGAAAAAGGTATTTACGAGAATGCATTCCTGTGTATGTGAGTATTTTTTCACCTCTATCATATGTATTTGATTAGAATATACTATATTCAAATAAATAGATATCTTTTTATAAATAATATCTAAGAAAATCACCAGATAAATCACATATATTAAAATTAAAAAAATGTCTAGGGGAGTCATAACTTCCAATAAAAATTATAGTGAATTTCTTTATTGAATAGAGTTCCTTGAATTGATCATAATGAGTCTTGAATCTTTCCTAAAAGATCTTTAAATTGACCTGTAATTCTATCAAAATCATTCCAGAAGACTCAAATAAAATCACAAATTTAAATTTCAAACATTGAAATGTTAAACGTAGGGTTCCTTTGAAAAATGAAAAAATACCAAACATTTGGTTCCACTATGCCTCATTCATTTTCCAAATGTAAGTTTTAAAACTTATATATGGTCCTAAAATTAATGTTTATGTACCATATGCTTGTATCCTCAAACATTGGGTTCCTTACTTATATAGTTTTCTTTAACCATACTTTCTTCTCCTTAACAACGTTATGATTCATCCAAATGTAAGGTTCTATATCCATATGTTCCTTCCAGTTTAGGGTTTATAATTCATGTGTTGTGATTAAAGCATAGTTTTTATTTCTTATGTTAGCTTTTGATTGTTGGGTATAAACAGTGTTTCTAGAACACTCCTAAGAGTGTTATGAACTTCTTAAAAAATACTCCATGTGAATTAAAAGCAAGAATATAATTATAGGATAAGCATTATATTGATTAACAGTTTCCTAAAATACACATAAAGTAATATCCTTAGTAAAACATACAATGGCATTGGTACGAAACAATATTAATTATTATTTATAGATTATTGTTGACATAATGCATTCCCTACACATGTGAGGACACTGTAATCCCGAAACAAGAGGGTACACTAATGTACGTCCCAGGATTGAAAAAAGAGGGTACATGGGAGGAAATCCTTGGCCTGAAACAATAGGGTACATGGGATGGCATCCAAAGCCCGAATTAGTTACATGAGTGATTATCCTAATCCTATCATGTTTCTAAGGTCGTGGTAGGTATCTGAGACATAATATTTTATATTATTATGTTTTTTCCACAATTCCATGTTGTATTCATTTCATATGATTTAATTGATTATGTTCTCCATTTCTTTATGATTCATGTCTTATATACTTCCATGATTAATTTTGTGATTCATGTTTATGATATTTGATATGTAGGGTATGATCATCTAATTTTATGATCCTGTTCTCATGCCCTTATACTCTTGTTTATTGTTACATGGCTCCACTTTTTACCCTTATTGAGCATCAGAGATCACCCATTTTTATGGTTCCTTCCATAGGTTATAAGGATTTGTAATATGTTTCATTCCTCTAAGAAGCATTCGAGTTATTATGATCCAACTGGTATATTCCCAAAATCTCTTATATAGAAGTGTTTATGTTTATATGAATCCAAAGCCACTGACCTAATACTATCTTTTAATGAATTTTTTATTAATGATTTAAGTATTCGAAAAATGTAATGTAATGTAAATGTTTGAAAAGGCAAGGTTGAGATAAATACCTTCATAAATCTAGATAAAACATTAAATGATCCCACCAAATCTGATGACAATGGGAAACGTAATCCAAAAAATCTCAAATATGAGTCCCAATGGTTCTGATTCACATATAATGGAAGTTAAATAAGTCCATATGGGAAGGTATCAGGTCATTAAATCTAAATTTAGAATTATTAACTCATTTCACATTGTTTTTCAACATTGACAGGAATATCATGGACTGCCTTCTTAAATACTGTAAGTGATTCATGGTATGCTTCTATGGTTATATAGATCATCATCCAACCATGAATAACCCCACTATATCAAGATACAAGGTTTGATGGGTTGGTCACATGGTTAGTACTAACCATTTTTTTAACATTGAACACTCCAATGGAATTTAATCACATGGAAGATATTTCCCTAGGTTAACCAACATTGTATTATCTACCTATTTCCCAACTTTACATCATCCTAGAAACCATAAAAAGTAAAAAATTCATCCAAAAACATAAAAGGATAAGAACTAAGGAAATGAAGGTCAAAATAAAGGAATTAATGTAACTAAATGAAGGTGTACGGATGTCATATTTACCTTCATCATAATCCATTTATGCCCTCATAAATCATATCCAGAGGAATCTATAGCAACGAATTGAGGCCAATCCTACCCGATCAAGGTCACACACTGCCATTTTTCATGAAAATCAATACAATTCTATTGTATAAAAAAAACAAAATCTATTGAATTTCCATGAAGAACCTTTATTAGATAGTCAACAATATGAACTAGCTTCCTATCAGGGATAAATTATGTTCCACATTAGTATACTAATATATCAAGAAAAGGAATGGATCAAACTCTAAATTTCCATGATGCGACACATGCAACATATAAGGACATAGCCTAAATCATTACATAACAAATGACCTTTCACTGGTCTAGGTTATAGAGATTTAGACACAAACATAAAATTCATTAGAGTTAAAATAAAATAAAATATAAAAAATAAAAATACGACGTGTGGTAACTCCATGAGGGAAGAAAATGCCTTCCGAAACTCTTCTTGTCCTGTAAATAATAATTTAAACAGGGGGGTCAAGTTTAAATATGCCTATAATGGGGTTTAAAAACCATCGATAAATCTTTATATAATATTATTTAGAATGAAATTGTGTAATTAAATTTTGAAATACCCTCTTCAATGTAATATTTGAAATTAAATACGGTTTAAAAATACTGGATCATTATAGAAACTACTTCTGTTCAAAATTAAACAAACATAATCTAGTGTTTTTCTGACCAAAAATACACAATCTTCTGAAAACAAAACATTATTTTGAGGTCACTAGAATCGTTTAAGCCTGTCTAGGCCTACCCACATAGAAAAGGATTTGTTCACTCCCCAATGACCTTCTATATTTACAATGATCAAGCGCCGGATTTTTTTAAAATGTTGTCAGCATTTTTTACTTATGTACATATTTTCAATGTGGGTTTTAACATTGAAAGCATAACACTGTATTAAATTACACATTACAAAATATATAAGTGCATACATATAAATATATATATGTGTGTATATGAACTTTCACAACACATTCATGTTTTGTTACAACCTAAAACCCTACCACAACCTTTTCATAAACTATCCACATACACTAACCTTTTTCCATGAAATACATTTACCAAAATTGATCATAACAATTTATTATAAAATTTTAAAGAAAAAATTTATAATTAAATAATTTCAATGATATCCAAGTACATGTAGTTTTTGAAATTAAAATATTAAAAATGAATTCATAGGTTTATTATAATGTGATGAGTGTCGATTATGTGAATAATCGCATGGCCATGATTATATGCAGATGTGATGACCTTAATGTTATTATAAAGCAATGGAATGTTATGCACACTTTTTTACAAACAAGATGATAAAAATAATAAAATTTATAAACATATTCATAAAATTATAAATATAACTATAATTATTCCATCCATGAGAAAATTGAAAATAAGATCTTGTACAAATAATTCATATTAGTATTAGCCCATATCCATACATGATTTCATTATGCATTAAAATCATGCGCTAATATGTCGATATATATATATATATATATATTACATGGTATAATTTCAAGAAATAATAATATAACCTATGTTGTAACTATACATGTCAAACCCAAAGTTTAAAATGAAATCATTTTTAAAGTACCTATTTTCTCATTAAATAATATTAATTTGAGTAATTTGGGTGTTATCATGGTTTAAAGATTATGACCATACCTTATATGTCAGTCATATTTGTACACATAATTTGTTACTCAAATTGATAGTTTAAAATTATATATTGACATCATAACATATATCATAGTTAATTACCTACTGTAATATATTTGTGAAATAATACTTGCCCGTCAATTATTTCATTTATAAAAATAACTATTTTCTTCACTTCCTGTACTCAAATTAAACTGACAAATGCCATATGATTAAACATAAAATAAAATAACACGTATAACATTATATTTATATGGAAAAATTGATTTAAACAAATGTTCTTACTTGTATATAAATTCAAAGAGTTATAAGTTTCATTTTAAAAAATAAAACATTTTAATTGGGATGGATATAATTTGACATTAATAATCAAATTAATTGGTTAAAAAATGGTAGAATTGTTTCATCATAAAATAAATGATGGATTCCAATAAATAAATAGAATGAATTAACCATGTAGTCTCTACATATTTTCAAATTGAAAATAATAAAATAAAAATATATCCCACGTGGTTTAGTAGTATATACGTAAAATGATCACAGCAACAATATATAAAAAAAGACATTAAGATAAAAGTCTCTTATAGAAAATTATAATTACATTTAGATAGAAAATTAAGTTTCCTTATTTTAAAATAAAACATTTTTTATGACAAAAAAACCACCCTACTAATTAAATCAAAGAAATATAATTCCCCTTATGAAGAAGTAGAAAATTTGGAGTATAACTTGAAATAAATAAATAAATAATCTTCCCTTACATAATTTAATAAAATCCATGAACCAAAAATCGTATATAATTTAATACAACCTTAAGCTTGTTAGGTGAAGAAGAATCGTAACACTATCCGTGATCTTGAATTCAACCACAACATAACTGACATTGCATTGCTCAACAACGACAGACCTCGAACATGTCCGCAACTCTACGGTGATGAACAATCTCAGACAAAACCCCAGGCCTAGGATAACACGACCCACATTAGCCTGGACTCCTTTCCATGATCAGGCTCTGGACTCATGAAGACAAACACGATTGGACACCCCTGGGGGCTCATCTCGTCCTAGTCTTAAACTATAGTGAAACCCTAACTTGGCCTCCCTTACCTCTCTGCCTTGGTTCTGACTCCCACTACGAACCCTACTTTAATTTTCCCCATCTTTTCTTTTTATTTTATTAATATTACTCTTGTATCATTATTATTATATAATAATTTTATTATCATAAAAATTCAATACTAATAATCTTTAATATATATAAATAAAATCGGTTATTTTTATTATTATAAAAAAAAATTTAAAGTAGAAGATATAAAAAAATAAATTAATATTTATATATAATTAAAAACTAATATATATCATATATGTGAGAGTTAAATTTTATCAAAATAATTAGATTTTTTATGAAGAATTAATATTATCATATTTTATTAATCTTTTAAAATATAATTCAAGTTTAAAATATCATTCATATTTGTATAATTTTAACATTCTATAAGAACAATTCTTATGATTCATAATATTATAAAACATTAATCCAAATCACAATTTATAATTTATAACAACTATTTATTATATAATAAATATATAACATAATTTTTAAAATAAAAAAATATCTATATTAATATATTAATATTATTATTTAAAATATTATATTAAATTAAAATTTTGATAAAAAAATTTTAACTAATAAAAAATTTATTTTAATTTATTATTTAAACAAAGAAAGGTAATATTTACTTCAAGAATAAATTTCCAAACTATACAATTAATTCCATGAAAATAATTATAAATAAATCCATTTAAAAAATAAGTTTTGAATTTCTAGGTTGTCAAAGAACATGTTGTGGTTCAATATCATCTGGGGTAGATAAGAAAAATGATATGAAACCATCCCAATATATTGAGTAATCTCAAATAATTTCACATACATCAATTCATAAATTCATACATCTCAAAATCATTACTTACAAAAAAATTCAAAACACCAGGTCCCCAACTAAGGACTCTAATGGTTATAGTCATTGATCATCATAGGATTTATAGTGTCTTTTTACCCTTATAATTACTGGATGAATCATATGAATATTCTCTATCATATCTAGAACCATACTAGGTCTAACTAAAGATTATTTAGTAACATGTGGAAAACATGGTGGAGATTTACATATCATTACATGTGAGGATTCAAAGGGTTCCATATTGATGAATTTATAGTAGATATTATTTTTGTAAAACTCAACTCTACCCATGTGGAAATCCCAATTTCTTATAATGTCATCAAAAATTTCATGAATCATGCCTTCAAGAATTTTAATAAATTGTTTCTTCAATCCATTACTCTGGTTATGGAATTCCAAGATCAACACTACATGGGATTACTTCACTTCATATATTTCCCTCTATTAGGATGTAAACAAGGTATCCCAATCAAAAATTGAATCATATTAAAACCAATTAAACCTAAAAAGTATAATACACATATTGATGTCTTATGTCGTCAAATTTCTTTGTCAGCAATTTGATTAATGTTAACCAATATGTTAAATCAATTTGTCACCTCCCAAATCAAATTATTTATTTGAGGTATACACATCAAACCAACCACAAAGTTCATTGATATCTCATCCCATATCCATGTCTTCACCATATGTGGATTAAGAAGACCTGCAGTTTTTTTTCACATCCTTAATCTATTAATAAGTATAAAAATGATAAAAAAATCACTAATGTATTTTTTCATATATAACCACTAGAAATGTCATCTCATAATATAATTTTTTTTTTCATGGGTGTACCTCCTTTTAGGAATGATTAAAATGATATATTCAATATTTCCCAATGATTAATGGGTTGATGAATTGGTTCCAAATGAAAATGAAACCCATATATCCTAGATTCCAATGGTTTATGGGTCTCCCAACCATGTAAGAAATCCTTAATGAGTTGTAACACATCATCATGTAGTTCATCCTGATGAATAATTTTGAGGAGTGTGGATGTCAACTAAACACTCATAAATGTTTTCGAGACTCATCCTGTTAGACTCCCAAAAGAAAAATTTGAAATTGTAACTTTTAATTTTACTCATTATAGGGCTCTTTAATAGACTAGGATTAATGTATTTTCTATACCAAACCCATCACATTTCCAGTGATGAAAATATTCTAATAATTATATATAACTCATTCTTTTTTTATAATATTATATGGTAAACATTTCCCCTAAATAACTGATTCCACCAACTCTTTAACAAGCGTGTCATAAAAACAAGTTTAAGATCAGGTGTTGGATTTTTATTTTTATGAAGTTAATGACAACGAGAATCATACAGCCACACATGATCGCTCTATATGAGAACACAACTGAACCCCAAATCATATGATTCAAAGAATACAATATATACATTTTTATCATTCAAAATAGTAAACACTTATATTGAAGTCAAATGACTGTTAAACTAACCAATGGAAGTGGGGATCTTTGAAACCCATAAAAATATTACTCCCCTCTTAGTAACAGTGGTTAAAATGGAATTCATCTGTGAGAAATCCTTCACAAGCCATTAGTAAGCCCCCTACAAGCTCTAGAAACAATGAATTTAAAATACATTCTATGGTCCCTCCTAAGCTATAACAAACATAAAACTCTCATGATAAACCAAAATACCATTTATGGTAACCATATATCCACATAACATTACATCATAAATACATAATATTATTAATCTTGGTATAAATTTTATGATCTAACAAATTTTATTGAAATGATCTAATGTGATGCATATAATCTGATTGGGTTTTAATGTAGAATCAAATTTCAAAAAAAACCACTCCAATGAAGTAAATATAATAATTTAAAATAATGCTAACCAATTCTGTAAACACAATAGTGTCATTTTATGGAAGAGAATGAATATCAATGTAATCATAAGGTCTATATCTACTCCTGATTGTGATCATAGAGTCATTAGACTCCTTTTTCCTAAGATGGATTTAAACAGCCCCAATACCCATCATTAAAAACATTTTCTCCCATATCGGTTGTTCAAAAAGTATTCAATATAAGGAAATTGTTAATTGTTATTAAAAATAACCCAATAGGGATCTTTGTATTCAACTCTACGGTGAAAGGTTATATCAAATTTCTCAGAAAAATTCATTGGAACATCCCGAGTTGACACTATGGGTCAAATGAATCCCATGGAAAACAAAAAATCAAAAACATTTATTAACCCCTTCAGTTTTCCTTGCTCTCTATATTATGATAGATTAAAAATAGGCTAGGTAACTAGAACTACGTTAATATAAAACTCCCACTCCCTCAATAGTTGAAATCCAGAAATGCTATATGGAAACAGATCAGGGTGATCAGTTACCACTAGTTGAAGATCACCACTTGAAGAGTATTGATTCACTTTGAAATCAAACGTGTATATCATCCTACCCTACTCTAGAATAGTAAGTCAAATATGACTAGACCTTGGGTCCCATTCTCTTTGAAAAACATGTCACAACCCATTGACAATAATAAAGGATACTCACAAAAGATAACAATATATATGAACATAATGATCAATAATACAATTAATATTAAAAATTAACTCTATAAGTTTTACCTACAGAAACAATTGGTCTCATGTATTGTTGTCTTCCATAAAAGAGAAATATGTAGTGGGGAATTTGATACTGTACTCTCTCTTTTTCGTGTGTGGTATGACAATCTCAATTAAATATGTTCTTATCACCATATTAAGGTTAAATATTATGCAGATATACATATATTTGAAGGAATAATATGTAATAGTTTCAAATTATGTAGTCATTAGATAAGAATAATTGGAAATGGTGCCTCTTTTGTCATTGTTACTATAGAAAATTCCACTAGAGACTCCGACACTATGTGATAATGCATTGGTCCTTTCACCTATGGATAGAAACAATGTTTAATTGAATAATCGAACCGCACTATAGATACTATCATTAATATCAATCCCCTAACACAATTATGGTGACTACAGAAATGGATAATTCTATAGAATTTGCCTCAACACATTCAATAAATACAAATCTCCAGTGCCTAAATGTATGTCCTATTTGATTTTCAATCATTTATACAATTTAAATAAGTGACTAATATATCACTAGGTACTGAAATATTATTTGTCTACTACCCAGATCCTTCACCATGATTTCAACCATAAGGCATGTGTTTCTTCAAATTCCCTTCAAAGTGGACACGAAACACACTACTAGGTGTAGTAAGAACTCCCTTGAAATTAAAATATAACATAAACACATATATCTACCATCAATTCTCTATCTAGAACAATTATATATGTCATGAGAATTATCATAAATGATGAGATCAAATATCTACTTGAATACCCTTCTCAAACCATTGAAATTTTAGCTTCTCGTTCTATAATACCATAGGTAAGAAATGAACCATCATAAAATTTTTATTAGAATGTTATGTCACTGACTTGTCCCCATAATTATGTCTAAGAATCTCCACTGACTTCAAAAACATCATTGATTCTCGATAGAACTAGTACATTAAAAGAAAATTGACATCTTTCTGCTCAATGTCAACACTCACCCGTATCTGAACGAAATAATATCACTGCCTTCATCTGGGACCTTTGTGGTTGATGATGATATATTTCACATTAACTAAATATAGTAAATCCAAAAAACATCGAGAGATTCTCAATATTAATCATTCAATATTATAGCTCATGATGTTTTTGGTACCCTATAATGGGGGTGGATTTGGATGATGGAAGATTTAGGCATTATCTTAGTTATCATACCTCTAAAGGGAAGCAACTAGATACTATATTGGAGTAGATAAAACAAAATTTACTAATAAATATAACATGTGGATGAGAATATCAACATGGTCTTCATAAACATGAGGGTTTTCCTGCTATAGTTTTTTTGCAAAACCCTCCTGATGTCAATTCCAAATTCCACGTGTGGAAATTGGACAAAAACATCAATCAATTACAAGGAGAACAACAATCAAATGACATGAGAACATTGACTTGATCAATCAGAATTGAACTAGAAAACAAAAATATATCAAAAAATCATTGGAAAAGTTTTATAATTAGATAAAAAACTAATGAAATAAATATTTTATAGACCTTGGTAGAGAAAGGTTTGTTATGATGGGGTTTTATTAGACACACATTTGTAACCACCTCTTTAAATAAAAAAATATGGTTTTCTATCTACCAATACATACCTAACTACATAATGACATAACAAAGATGTGTAACCTCCCTTTGATACAATGTTTTCACAAAAAAACCAAGATAAACTACCTAAATTGTACCTGAATAAGATTTTTGATGTCCCAAAGGTCATTCTAAATAACTATGGGCTAGTGATGAAAACATTTGAATCATATCAATCCAGATGAAATGATTTACTAATAATAATAACTCATTAAGACAATGTATTTGATATAAATATCAAATATATGATATGTCAAACACTCCACATAAGATAAAATACCACAAGTAGACAGACCCCGACTTTAAATCAGTATTAGATACAAAATATGTCGATAAAACAATTTATACATTACCACAAGATTAATTTGTTCCTAAATTAGATCATAATATCCAATAATTATATAAGTGTACCATGGTCCCTGTAATCAATATCACCCACCATGCCTAATTGGAAGCTTTCCTTTTATAGGAAAAAGCATAAGAAAATCAAAAAAAAACTACTGAAAGAAAATGTAGAGTGTGATAAACCAATCCCAATTGAATCTCATCCATATCTTCATAAGAATTATATAGAAATTATACCTACAATTATCAATTTCAAATAAAACAAGTCCTTGAAATATCTTCATTTTTTAAATTAGAACATTCATTAAAAAAGATTTAAATTTATAAAATATAAATTCATATAAAGCTGAATTTCCCTCAAAGTACTCATTATTATGAATATTTTATAAATAAAAATCTAGAAATCATTTTTATGATGACAGACATGAATAAAAATTTCAGTGAATCAATGGAATGTATAATCATTTTAAGTAATAGAACTATGGTTAAGAGACACAAGGACCTATTAGTAGATGGATTGTTCATGAATCCTATAGAAGTATGGATCGATGTGGGAACACACTCCCTAGATGTCAGGACTATGGTGGAATAACATATAATCTCAAAGAAAAAACTACCAACCCTCATGATAATTTTTGAAGTTTATCCATAAAAAATCTATTTCCTGTAAAACTAAAATAGTCCCAACATACGGTTTTCTCACCTAACAACCTCAGGTCCCATTTTATTCAATGTAAATAAAACATTTGTTGGGTTATCGGTCAATTTAATCAATCACAACCATTTTAACAATTCATATCAATTGACCTAATGTTTTTTTTAAAAATTTTCCATTCATTTCAAAACCAAAATCAAATAGTTTTTTTCAAAACCCGATTCTTTCATATTAAATCATTTCACAACACACTATAAAAAAAGTCATTCCGAATAATTTCACCAAAATATTTTTTCGTAACATTTATAAAATATCATGATCATTTTATTATAATCATGCCTTTTTTAGAAATTTTTTTTCAAATGAATATCATCGAATACATCATCCCAATTAAAATAAATTCTTATGTGGATTAATTCATGATTATAAATCAAATAGAAAAATATTTGAAATTTACTATAAATTAATGGTTATTATTGTAAGAGATAACCTTATGTAACAACCTATATCATTCATGCTAAAAAACACCCACAGAAGTTCTAATGATGGAGAGATGCAGACTAAAATAGTTAATATAGAATTTTTGAATCAAAATTACATATTAATAATATGTAATTCATCATCCCTAAAATGAGAGTGAGATTGAAATGAAATATCTAAACTCTTCTCAATGAATTAACAATTAACACCAAACATACATGAAAAAAATCTTAATTCCAATTTTATAATAAATTCAATTAGACCCTTTCACAAAATATCAATATAGAACCAACAAAACTAGTATATGAATATAATCATGATAATGATTGAGAATCAAGAAGAAAAATTATGAATTAAAAAAACATGATCAAACATTTAGAAATATAAACTCAATAGTCCATAATCTTCAAAAATATATCACCAAGTTGACTAAAATCTACAAAATCTCTATTTAGAGTATCCTAGGTTGACATCTTTGTGTAAAATATATATACAGAGATGAAGACAGTACATATCTTGTCATTGAATAAGAATTCTTAATAAAAAAACTCATTTTTCATGGTTTTTCCACATGATTTTGAAAACTATGATCCTTGAAAGAATCCTCTTCTGGGCCACAAGATGTGTAGAATGATTTGAAAACCCATGTTCCAACATTTCATAACCGTAGTAAGCCAAACCATATAGGTTAAGGAGTTGGTTTCAGGGTTTTTACCAACCATTCAACTAACTATATTAAATCAAAAAGTTCCCCATAGAAACCTAGGATAATAACAAAAAAATTGGATGATAAAATTGAATTTATGTAACTAAAATATGGTGTTTTCTATTAAATAGGTGCAATCATAGTGGATGTATTTCTAAATAATGTTTGAATCTCAATGAATCATAATAACATTTTTTGAAAAAAAAATAATGCAATCACCAAGAAATTTACATTATATTATTTATACTATGAAAATTTATATTCCCATGAGATATATTGTTCAAATAAAAAATAATTCTACACAACTTAGTTAAATTAATTACTATAATGTCAAAATATCAAGTATGAAGAGTTCTAAAAAATGGATTTATTTTGAATTGTATTTGGGTGAATATGAAACTCTCAACCTTGTTTCTATCACTGATGAACAATATAGAATACCCAGTATTTCCATATATTTTTATTTTTATTATTTATAAGGAATTAAAGGTGATCTTTGTTGGGGTCTAGATTCTTGTTATGGAAGTGGTTCAATAATATTAAAGATCCAACATGGTTTGATTTAAATTTTACTCTTTCAAATATTAATGATTATATATGAATAATGTGGTTGGAGATAATTATAATCTGATATAAACATTGATGAAAGGTTTATTTTCTTTACTTATATGGTGGATTTGAGTTAATAATTCCCATAAATATTGTTATTTCATTTCATAATGGAAATCAAAAGGTACTGCAATCAGTCATTGATGACGTATTTAGTGATACTTTTATATTCTTATGTGAGGAATGCATTATCAAGTTAAGGAGGACAGGATGATTATTTGATGAAAATATAAATAAGATTTTTTATTAATATAATTATGGGATGTTAATAGGCCACTCATGTGTTTACACCAATCATTGTTCAGTTACAGATTTTTTTACTAAATTAAAACACTATTGTTATTTAAGCCATCAAATTTATTTTTTATTGGGTGGAGATAAAATATAATAAGAGAAAATTTTGACAATCAATATTGTATTTAGATTGACATGAATATTTTAATTCTATCTGAGAAAATTTCCAACACTAGGTATAGAAGTTTCAAATGGGTTCTAATGCAGAGTGTCATATTTTTTTCAATAGGATTAAAGTAAATATAATCAGTTAAAATAGTTGAATAAATGGGTGATGGAATTGATGTTCTATATGATTGATTAAATAATTTCTGGGAATAGGATATTGATGAACCCATTGATGTTTGTAGATATATATTTTGATGTTTTTATAGATTATATGCCATTTTTTTGTCTTTCATTGTATATATAGGTGGATATCCATTCATATGTTAGAAAATGAATTTTTATACAACTATAATAATTTTTTTCAACATGGATATTGTAAAATAATATTATGAATCTACCATCATAATATTTTGGGATATGTATATATAATAAATTATTTTAAATCTATGATGATTGTAATCCAGATTTTATGTTGAGTAAAGGAATGTAAATCCTAATTCATAAATAAAAATTTATAATTTGAATATGATTAATTTGATAGAAATTCAATGCGATGAGGAGAGGCAGTTCAATAAAGCTTTACATCTAAATTTTATTTTTTTAATGGCTGGAATTTATTATTTTTAATTATGTTATCGACCCTATCATGTTAGCTTCTGATTTTTTCACAATGTTTATCAATAAAATAGGAAATCTATGTTATCCTACAATATATACATATATTAAAAAACATAAATGTTTAATTAAATTTAAAAAGGTAGGGGACATGAATGAATGTGGGATTTTGGGTTTACATCAAAAACATTCTTGAGTAAGATTTTAATGAGATTAATTATCATATATTATTATTAATGTGTTACATACCTGATGAAATTCCCCAATTATTTTCTATCTTCTCTTAATGATATGGGGATTATATGTTTTTATCCATGATTTCTAAAAACAATTAAAAGAACTTCACTATATTTTTACTATGATACAAACCTTAGGTCAAATCTGAAAAAAAAGATTCATCGGTTACTGCAGATGATCAGTGACTTTAGTCTAACATCGTAACAAAACTCCCCAAGGAAACACATGATGAACTTATTTAATTTTATAGTTTTGTATCATTTTTCAGTGTGATACCAAGATATAAATTTTCATTTTCATGGTAGGGTTTCTTTGATTTCATCATAATAATATAAAAAACATAAATTCGGGATTTAAAAGAGCAACAAGTGGTGAATGAAGTGTGAAATAAACCATAAATGAGTACCTCCAATCCTGATCATTTCAGTGTGATTGTGACATACCAAATAAAAATTAACATGATATCAAAATCATACTCACTTGAACTTAAATTGATCAATCATATTATAACGGCATAAATATTACTAATTACATCACATTTATGCATGTATGATCATAAGGAGAATAAAACTCTTTGAAATATAAAGAAACCATAATTAATGAATAAGTAAATCCCATGAACTCTATATACCCCCATGGTCTATATTACCATTATAATTAGGGATATAATTATTTTAATTAAATTTTCATAATATCTATCCATGCGAATTCAAGGACCCTATGAGTATAGGAGATAATTATAGGATATATTTTTTCACCCCTGTCAATTCCAGCATGACTGACTAATATTATGAATATTTAAATGTATTTTTTTATGTTTTGGACAACAATTTTGCTTTCCAATTCCACAATATTTATTAAAATTGGAAAATTATAACTCATGGTTTGTCTAACCTATTAATGGTAGGTCTAATCATTACACAAAAAATTCATTCTCTTTTTGGTCCTCCATTGGGCCACTTATTACAGGCCATATAAATTATCCTTATTAACAAAATTTTATCCCATAAATCCAATAATACAAAAAAACTTATTTTATCTTATGTCAGTTTAGAAAATTTTCACAGAGAGATCTTCCCATGCTATCCATTTGTATTAAAATGTATTTTTTACGTTTTAAAAGTATTAACAACTAATTCATTGAAAATATATATTGATTTGAAAAGGAATTAATAATGGGATAATGAAACAAGAAAAATTATATACCAATTATTATGGTTCAAAACACAATATATCAATTTGGGTTGACAATCCCACAGCTAAACCATTACACATCTAGGAAAAGTTTTCATGACTCAGCCCATAAAGACCCACCTATCTAGTGATAAGTAAAAAATAACAACCAGAATCCATCTTTCAATAGGAATGAGCATTGAGTCAAAGGAAAAGTTGGAATATCAAACATATGGGTTGAATTATTATTTGTTATATGTATTTAAACAAACATCTCCAAGCTCTTATAATGTCAAAAGTAAAGTACAACTTGTATGAAAGGAATGCACAAATCTGTATCCCCCAATAAGAGTATCAAAAATTACTTTAATGCATAAAATCCAAATAAATTCCACAAAAACTAAAAACAAATCCAATATGATCAAAAATAGGGGACTTAATAAAAAAACTACTATAAAACATCTCTCTATATAACCCAAAACAATTATTTTTCTTTTCCGAGTTATCTAGTGACTCCATACAATGTCTTGTTTCCTTCATAAGAAACAACATAGGATGGAGGATCCCATGATTGGGTGTGTATAACAATACCTCGTATGACATCCAAAAATTACTAAACATTAAGCATGATGAGTATTCATCTCATCAGTAAAAAGGAATTTATATCATGATATGATACAGAATAATATACAAAACCCTAAATACAGTAATAAGATATTCCACGTATATAAAGGTCTCAACCATAATTCCATCCACACGATTCTTATTGAGGGGTCATTTTAATTCTTTTATAAGAGAACACACTTGATGAGAAATGTTATCACTAACCATGTTCTTCCCATAGATCGTACTAGTTGGGACTTTCTATAAAGTACTTCATAGATCATAGAAAATCATAATTTATATATATGGTTAAATCCTAAGACCACTGGGTTATTCCACCAACACTACTAGTTTAATAGGATTGATAGGGGATCTACACTCTATGCATGGTTGTCACAATATCATTCTTAAACTTTCCTATGAAAGATGATATGATAGACGATCCAACACAAGGCCTCATGAAGGGACATCATGAACTCTATCTAAAACAAAACCCATAGAAGGGATCCCAATAGTATAGTAGGGACATAATTTTAAAATAAAACCTCATAGGGATTGACCAATGGATGATGGTCAAATAAACTAGTTTATAATGAAGAAACATAGTATATATGCTTTTACGAAAATAAGTATATGGTTTTTACCAAGGATACATGGAATATCTTGTCTTTTTGGGCTCTACCTATGCTTTGTTCTCTCATGAACCCAAACCCATTGTAGTGATCCATTGTACCAAATAATGGTTGTGAAATATGGAATACCAATTATTATTTGAGCCTTTATCCATGGAAGTTGCAGCTATGAATCGTCTATATAACAGGAGAAAAATGCCACTTTATAAAATAGGAACAATCCTCAGCCATTGTTCTGGTTGGCCACCATAGATTTTAATTAGAACAAAGAATAAAGAGTAATAATAAAGAACAATCATTATAACAAAAAACCACAAGTTAACATACCCACACCGAAAATAACATGATCGACTCATGAATCAAATGTTTTGAAGAATTGTTGCATGTTCATCAAGGGGAAAAAATAGGGAATATAAACCATGAAAACCAAATTACATAAAAAAAATTAGGAATTAAATCTATTAAAAAACGAGTCTAATTTTTCATATTCGGTGGGATCCAAAAATTACATTGGTAAAAATATTCCACTATCTACTGTAATTTTCCAAGCTCTCCTCCAACGGATCCAACCACAATCCCTGGGTTATGTGAATAATTGTATGGATTTTGGACAAACATATATAAATAGAAGATATGAGAACACTGAATATAAAAATATCAGAATTTAATAAATAAATTTTATTATTTTATTATTTGAACTTCTATCAACACATTATCAAAATTCCCATCCCAAAAAACATATTATGTTGTTCCCAGGGGACATTGCTCGATTCAGTAGAGGTATCAAATTTTTCATATAAGAATTTATTTATGAGTTCTTATATTATTCCAAAAAAACATCATGAAATTGATATTATTATATTTTTTATCTATATAATATAAACAATAAGCATCAATGGGAATTAAAATCTATCACACACTAGTCACCTAACTCTAAAAATATTTTTTCATATATTCTATGTAATTATAATGAAAAAATGATTTATTAAATAATTCAAACCATTCGTATTTTCAATCCGAAAGTGAAAAATAATACAAAAAGGATGAGGTTATTGGGTTGCATCTGGGTCTCTCACTCCTAGGTTCTCCCATAATGATTCTGCTGATTCCACCAAAAAATACCAAGAAGATTTCTTTCATATGAAGTATCTTTTCTTATTAATCCTATATCTCTACAAGGTACTAAAAAAACATACATCTGGCATCGATTCACATCTATATCTAGTTAATAACATGTAGTTAATCATGAAAATACCTCATAAACAATTCCACATGGAAGACATCACATACATATTCTAACTGATGCAACAAGTCCAAGGGGTAAGCATCCATTCCAAACAAACGATATATCTAGAATGGAATAATGAATATTAAAGACAATATACCACTTAGTCTAAATTTCCGGTATCCAAATCATTTAAAGATCCTTAGGAACACATGGTATTCATACTCAAACGTTAATTGACACTGAAATTAGTCTATATAAGGCTTATTAAGGCTTTGGGTAGTCTTTATCTGGTAGCTTATTATTTTCACCTTATCAGTGGTATCTTACACCATATCTGGGACTACGAGAGCTAAATCAGGTTGATCCACCGAACATTTTTGTGATCTACAGTATATCACATATAATCCCACAAATGGTGTCATACTAATGGTCCAGCACATGTATTCTTGAACATCAATTATTCTCCTACTATATCCATTTATCTTGGGGTGAAATACAGTGGTCGAGAACAACTGTTTCTCAAATTAAACCTTCAATAATATCTTTATTTTTTATATAATGTGAGGACAAAATTATGAAAAAATAATCATTTGAACTCTTTGAATTCATAAAATATTCGTCATGTAATGTTTTCCCAAGATCTCTAATGAGCACTACTCTGAATTAGCTGTGAATTTGTCCTACATGGTGATCCATCCTACAACCACCAAGAAGGAATATTTTTCTCTATAAGTACATGGAAGACACATCTTGAAATACACACATATATATATAATCCTAGTTATACACTATAATCACAATGTGTTATTCTAAACTCACTGAAACAAGGTGCTCAACATTCACATGTTGGAAAGTGAGTCATTAGAGAAAAACTATGCTACACATTTCTTCGTAGCATGCCACCAAAACTAAATATTATGGTAATTGGATATATTATTCACTTTAATATATACAACCAAGGGGTTGTTTAAAAATCCCTCATAACCTCATCATACTATGTAATGTGTTCCATAATCCATCCTCTATAAAGGAAAATGTAATCCCCATCTTCTGAATGGGAACAAAACATAAAATGCAATAGATTTCTAAGACTATAAGTTCTCACATACATTGTCTCCACTCCCAGTACCTCTAACCTACTGTTGAAGTAGTGGGGTACAATGAATTTACTGGAGTTATTCTTTAACATCCCCTTCCAAAAGTGAAAATCTAATAAGGCAAAAATTTATAATGCATCAGTCATAAATGATTAGAAAGATATCCTATTAAGAGAGCTCCAACCCCATTTCCCATCCCTAGAGTATATACTATGTATAAGTCATAATCACAGAGGCATTATAGCCATAACGGTTATATTAGGTTAAAATCCTTGTATGATATGATATACATGATATTCATATGGTCATAATAGTTCCTAAACTGCTCACCCATAAGGTAGTGTCGCTATATCTTCTGGGTGAAGACTTCTACTTCCAGCTCGAGATCATGGGTCCTATATATCTACTCATGTAGTCTCACTTTTTGAGACCAATCAACAATCACCCACCACCTCTACATTAGAAAACAACCAAGTCAATACCTTTATGCATCATATAACAGTACATAAGTGACTCCCTTATATGGAAATCTAAAATATGGGGGAACTTGTAAACCTCTACCAAAACACCTAATAATATAATGGAACATATCCATACAAATAAATGGATACCCATTCATGGTGAAAGTATAAAATTGTAATGATATCCTAGATAAATGATGATCAAATCTCTAATAATATCTCGCTAACACAAGGAATATTCATTCCTCAATCACACAATTGGGTTGATCCGAATCTTATATCACCTCAACATTCACTGGATCCACTACAACACCCTTATCTAAAATGAAATATCCCTGAATGTGGACAACTAAAATCCATAAAACATACATTGTGTGTAATCCACATAGGTGTATAACATAGATAGTTTCTAGAAACCTTCTTATGTGTCTCAAGAGATCCTAATCATACAACATTTCTACAGTGATTTCATATAGGAATGCAACCACAAACCTTGGTAAAAAGGATAGTATATCAATTTCATGATTTCCTTAAAATATTATGCAGAAATTTTTCCATTGAATTTCATCACCATGTACTCATAATTACTTTATAACCAACGGAATTTCATATTCATTATATCCTCCTATCATACTCAAAGCTAGTGATAACATGATTGGAGGTTAATATTTAAGAACCTCCCACCCCTCTAAATATGCGTAAAAAGTCCTCGATCCGTGGTAGTGGGTACTTATACTTCAATTCCACCTTTATTAGGATATGGTAATTTATACATAACCTCATGCTCATATCTAACTTCCTGGAAAAGAATACTTGGTCTCCCCAAGGGAAATCCTGGGGAATGAAAATCCCTTCCTCTGAATGTCCTCTAACTACACCCTTAGCTCATGATACTATACACGATCTCTATGATAAAGTATAATATATATTAGTAATTTCCCCATAATAACATAAATTATTAAAAATAAAATCCCCTTTTATAATTAATAAATGACATATCATGTAAACTAGTTATAAAGAAAACATGCACAACTATGTTTATCTTCGATAGTTAAAGTCAATTAGATTTAAAATAACATTAATAATCATAACCATTTATAATATATCCCTTTTATAATTACTATTATTATTATTATATTATGGGTTATGATAATGTACAATTTATAATGAATGAATAAGTGGTGGTATTTACTAGTAGGATCATGCCCTATGAAGCCCATTTATCAGAGCTTTCTTAGGAGATAGTATCACTAGGAATTAACATTGACCAAGAACATTCCAAGATTCACAAATTATAGAATGATATGTACTCTTTATTTATTAATTCATAGCTCCTTGAGATCAAAACCCAACCCATTTATTCCAAACCACCCCATTATAATTTCAACATCACTATCCTATCCCTTAGGGAATCACTACTGTAATAAAGGGATATGTATCTAGACCCTAATAGTCTGAATTTTTATCTTTTATTTTTCATAAAATACAAAGATATTTACCCATATTTAATAATAATTTCAAAATGAATAAATAAATAATTTGAGAAATAGTATATTCTGTTATGAGGAGAAACAAATTGAATTTTTGGGGAATATATTGTTTCTATAAAAACACTATTTGGATGAAATAAAAAAATAATGAAATAAATTATGTTTTTATATAATAATATTATTAAATAATATTTATTTAATCTAAATTATAATATAATTTTATGAAGTTAAATGTTATATTTATAACCATCAAAAAACTTTTATTGTTGAAAAAAACTTTTTTAATAAATGGGTATTTGTGAATTAAAAGTGCATGTTCTTAAATTAATAAAAATATTATTATTCAAGAAATTATAAATTATAAATTATCATATTATTAATTTTTCATAATTCTATAAGATATTTAATGTTTATGGTAATATTTAAAAAAATAATTATTATAAGGTGTGTATTATGACATTATAAAATCCCAAAATAAATTTAATAAATATAAAAAACAGTATCCAATAACAAATTTATATTTCCCACTAAAAAAATTCATTAATTAATCATATTAATTTTATAAACCCTTAATTATTCTATCAAAACATATATTATATTTTACGTTTTTAATATAATTTCATTATTAAAATGAGTCACTTCCACATCAAAAATGAGATTATTTTAATATTATTGTACATTATCCTTATAAAAAATTAAATGCATAATTAATTTTGTAGAAACCGGTGTAAAAACATTGGTAATATTTAAGGTTGTGATTATTTTATCATATAAGTTCCAAATCCTATGTTTGTGGACTAATAATGAATTCTCCATTAATTATCTATATAATCCCACAAAAACATAAATTTCTCTTCACTAAGAATCCTTATAACATGAAATTAATATTAATTTAACATTATAAGATCCTACCTAGGATCCCCAAGCTATTATGAAGATCCTACCATTATTTTAGTAGCTTCCTCTAAAGGTAAGTGATCCTATCCTTCTCCTATTTATTCACAAACCATCATTTTGTCGTGACTTTTGATTTCAAATATTCCTTGTTTATATGTACTTTTATACATGAATATTATTTTACTTGTGATTCGAATGTAATTAAAGTCTCATTTTCTCTCACTAACCCATGAAATAAATATTTATGTACCCTTGTCAATGTGCCGATATTATCCTACCATTTTTCAGGCCAAACATTTGTGTTGTGAATTCCTATCTAAATTTCCAGTTAGGTATTTTCACCAATTTCTACCTATATATATATATATTAAATTATTGGTTTACAAGTATTTAATAAATAAAATTAATCATGTTGTTAAAATTTAAAAATTACATATAATGTTTTATGATATAAGAGACATACTGATTTAGGTAGGAGATATGGATTTTTTAGGTGAGACTATATTAACATATCCTTTCAATGCATTAGATAAGGGTTTTACCTCATGTGATTCGATATTTATTTCACTAGTTTTAATAATAATCAAACTATGTTATGGTTTCATGGTGTTTATAACTGAATTTTGATTATGATGACAGGTTTTATGTTGTTTTAACATTGTAATATTAGGCATAATAGTTCATGATTTGTATTTTCTCCCCACTTATAATACCTTTCTCTGATTCTTGTCTCACATGTACTAGATTTCCCCATTATATGGGTTTATTATAACCTATCTGGGATTTAGGCCTCACCACATTCTTATATAGATCCAATGGTTATCTTATTTTGTTTTGGAAGAACGATTCAATTTTATGAGAATGTTAATTATGTCCAAAATAATGTCATTGAAATTCAATTGTAAGTCATTATTTGATGTACCTAATTTCCAATACAAACTAGGATTATTGATCATATGTGATTTTGTAATATGTAACATTATTTAATAAATCATAAATTAAGGTGTAGTTAATATATATGTTATCATAAATGGTATTAAATGAAAATCTATAAATTTAAGGGATTGTGATTATAAAACTATAGTAAAATCCATAAGTATAATAATAAACATAATAAATACACATTAAATATTGGTAATGTATAGATTACATTGTTTCCAAGAAAATAAATCTATTTCATAATACTAAAGGTTGATGTTTCCATAGAATAGGGAATCCTAGGGGTAATAACCTTAAAATTGGCACAATATATCGGACTCTATCCTCACATAGTTGGAGACAATGTTACTTTATACACTTTTTATTTGAATCCAAAAGACCCAAGATAAAATCCAAGCAGGGGGTGAATTATCGGGTACTGTAGGAGTACTGTTGCAGTACTATTGTAGTGGTGGAACTGTAGCAGCGGAGGCACTGTAGTAGAAGAAGGACTATAGCTGGTACTATAGTGGAGGCGGTACCATAGCAGGAACTGTAACAGCACGAGTACTGTGGCATTACTGTTCACCGAGGTGCCCTTTGGGCCAAAAAAGGGTTTTTTAGCCTTGTACTTAGGTCACGTGGCCTTAGGCCTCCGGGCGATGTAATGGGTCACCCTCTACTCAGTTTATAGAGGTCATTTATTTAATAATAAATTATGGCTTCAGCCCCAACATTTTAAAAAAATATAGTTCATTTACTAGTTATACCTTCAATGTCCATAGTTTTCCATTATATGATTAATAGTTTAAAAAATATCATACCAAGACATATTTTGGATGAATTAAGTTATTATAACTATATTCCAATAGTTAATGGAAATTTTATTTTCCATGGTTCTTATAATTCTTTCATATCATATAATTTTAGTTATGCTCTTCAAACTCCACCGCAAAATAATGATATTGAGTTATTCATAAAGATGTAAAATGGGTCAACTTTTGCGTCCAAATTATATGACTCATCCCCTGTAAAAATTTGTGTGATGGTTCTCTTGAAAACCCATGTGATACTCCCTATATAATAATTTAATTCTATTATGGCAATGGATTATATTTCCCTATATAGAGCCATTATAAGATTCATAGAGCACAAAAATCACCCTTTGTATCAGAAGTTTCCCTCAAATTATATACAAGTATATGTCAGGGGTAAATATTCATTGGTCAAAAACATTTATATAATGGATATTGTTTCCATGAAAGAAATAATTTCATGATTAAAAAATTTAAATTAAGGAAAACGTCATCTATGATGACATGTCCATTATATAGGAATTTACCAATGTGTTTCCCAATGAATTTGATGGTCTTCCTCCCCGATTTGTGCTAGATATATCTAGTGATAACATACATGGATCATTGAAAATTACCATGTCATAACTATAGGATCTAAAGAAAAAGTAATAAGACAATCTATATGAGATGTTTATAAGACCAAGCGATACACCATAGGGTGCACCAGTCCTCATCGTCATGAAGATGGATATGTTAATACAACTCTAAATTGATTATTTTTTGCTTCAAAAGATAATTATAAAGAACATGTATCCTCCTCTATGAATTTATGACTTTTACAATCAACTATTTAGAGAAAAATTATTCTCCAAGGTGCTGCATTAGTTTTGATATTATTATTTAATGTTAAAAAACTACGATATCCACAACAATTATTGTCATATATAAATAGAAACTATAAGATCATAGTGATTCCATTTAGATTCACTAATTATCCAACAATATTCATGGACCTGATGAATAGATACATTAGGTATTACCATGATAAATTTGTTGAATTATTTTTTGACGATATTTTTTCTAATCAAAAAATAAAATACTGACATGAGGAGAATTTGAATGGCATAATGAACACATTTTGAAAGAAAATATTTATGAATGGTATATTAAATGTGATTCTTGGTGGGGATGAACTTTATTAAGCTATATTTTCCCCTTAAAATATGGATATTTTAGGATCTATCAAAAAAGGTGGTAATCAAAGGATAGAACATAATAACATCTATGATAAAATCATTACATTATGTGAATTAGTTGTGTACTATAAACAGTTTACTAGAAGCATACCATGATTCTAATTCCCTCTGACCATCCTTATAGGGATTGTATTGTGTTTTTTGGTAATATTAATGTGAATAATTCAGAAAATAGTGGAAGAATACACTAATTACTATAATTGTGCTCACATTTTCAACTAGTGGGGAATGATTTTTGATTGATAGTAATGTGTTCAAAAAGGTACTTGGTTGTGTAGTCATTCAACATTAAAATATGAAAACTTATTCCTTCCACTAATTAATCATACATGCGAATAACTATATGTCCCCTAGTATAGAATTTGTTTTAGTTATCTTGACGTTGATGGTTTGGTCACATTATCTTCTTGGAGCAAACTGTGACATATATACATATCATAAATTATCAAGTATATTTCCATAAAAATTGTGTTTAATATATAACAATGAATGGGGTTATAGATGATCGATGATTTTTTTAATCAATTTCCATTTTGGGAATGAAAACAATGTATTAAATAGTCTACGAATAAGGGATAATATAACCATATCCATAATATTGATTGTGGGGGATATAATATTCATGGGTTGGAAAATGTTGGATATAGGAATCATAATAGGATATTCATCCAACCATTCTCAAATAACTTCTCAAAATTTCATTCTTGAGATGACCAAGTAGTTCCATAATAAATAAAATCTACTATAGAAGATTATAATGAATCTTTCGATGTTCAACATAGTAGAAGATGGATTTATATGTTTTGGAACCTGGTTATGTGTCCTTTAAATACTATAAATGAAGTTATATCTTTTGAATGATGTTCCAATATAATCCTTTTATTTTAACCCAAGAATAACTATTATATATATATATATGAATAAAAACATCTAGTGGTGTTACATTAAGAGGGGGATTGAAGAGTTTGTATCATGATTATTTTATGAAATAAAGTCAAGTTGGAATGAGAAATGTATATGGTTTTGATGGAATAATTACCAATAATTGTATATAGATGAGAAAATATAACCATTGCCTCAATATTAGGACTCCACACGATATATAAAGGTAGTAAAACCATCATGGTGGTAGTAGATCACCTTATAAATTTAGAAATATTCATTTGGATCATGGAATATTTCTCTCTCCAAAAAAATATTAAAAAATATACCCCAGAGAGGTTTTAAGACTATATGGAATTCCACTCTCTTTTGTATTTTGTCGAGATTTAAGGTTATCCTCATGGTTTGGGAGAAGCCGTAAAAAGTATTTTATAATAAACAATGATTTAGTACTTATTATCACCTTAGATGGATGTTTAATTTGAAATAACTATTCACTCTTTGGATGTTATTATGAGACCATTTTAATTAGATTTAGAAGGATTTTTGGACCAACAAATTCCCTTAGTAAAGTTGTCATATAAAAAAAGTTTCCATTATAGCATTCAAATGACACCTTATGTGGCTCTATATAAAAAGATGTGTCATACATCATCATGGTGGGATGAAGATAGATAGAGGAATCTAAATGGGAAAGATTATAACAAAAAATAGATCAATAAGGTTCAAAACATAAAGTATTATTTGAAATCCAGATAAAGTTGAAAGAAAACTATCTAGAGAATCACCAATAATACCTAGAGTTTGAGGTTTGATATAATTTTTTCATATATTAACAAATAAATACATGAGTTTTGGTAAGAAATAAAATGTTATACTTATATATATCAACCCCTTTGATATCCTTATCTACTCAAAATAGTTTCCTAGTGGCTAGAAATCCAACCTGAACTATTTCATGTAAATGATATGTTATTTGTATCTATCTTGAGGATGTACATGATAGACTACTCAATCATAAATATCAATAGGTGGTATCATTTTATAATTATATTTAATACATGGAGATTATAGTGAAGATATTATATCAAAGATAACAACTTCTATCAAACAAGACAACTCACATGGTCAATGTGGTGGGGAAAACCCATGAGTTCTACGAAGAAACATTGGAATTTGATGAGGTGATGAAATATTAATATCCTAACCTATTATATTGCATGAAATTAACATTTTGAGGGTAAAATTTCTAACAGGGGGAATAATGAAATGACACAAACACATATAAATCAAATTTCAATTTTAAATGTGTATAAACCTTATCAGGGAATCGATTTATAGAAAAAAAAATGCAGAAATTTTTTTATAAGGACCGTTATTGTCTATTGGATTCGAAATACCACAAATCATAATGAAATTTTATAATAATTCCATTGTATAGTGAAAATTAATATTAGTATATTATGGTTTATGAAAATGTATAATTCAAATATATGAAATAAGTAATGGTTTTAATGTCTACGATCATACCATTTAAATAAAATTTAAACAAGATTAATAGGGACATAAAATCACTAGGATTTTACCTTAACCAATCCCATGACTATATTCAATAACTAAATAATTAGTGAAACCTTTTGGGGACAATTTCATGCTCATTTAGATCATACCCGAACTATGTTCACTGAACCACCCCTAAAAACATGCCATCACACACCTTACCCATATGGAATTAACATAATTAATAAAAGGATATCTATCTAAACCCCAATATTGTGGATCATAATATGACCATTTCAATAAAAAATGTATTATATTTAGCCATTTTCAGTATTAAATTTTTAATTATTATATATTTAGTTTGATAAAAATTATATTTTGTTATGACGAAACAAATATTGAAATTTTGGAAAAAAATAAAACCTCAATCAAGACATTATTTTGATGAATTCCTGAAAATTGGTAATAAATTATATTTTAATAAAATATTATTATTAAATAATATTTATGATATATAAATAGTAATATAATTTTATGATGTTAAATATATTTCTGTAACGGTCAAAAAACTATTATTGTAAAAAATGGTATATTTCAATAATCAGTATTTTAGAATTAAAAGTGTAAATATTTCTATTTAGAAAATTATTCTTGTAGAATAAATATCAATTTTGTAATCATCATGCTGATGTTATCCAATATTATATTTTTCTCATTTTCTGAGACATCCATATTTTTGGGTAAAAATTAAATACTGTATAATTATATATTATGTATTACGACATCATAAAATCATAAAATTGATTTGATAAATAATATAAATATTATCCTTGATCCCAAATACGTTTCTCTTTTAAAATTATTTGATTCTAAAGTTTTTTATTAATTTTTTATAACCTTAGTGATTCCTCTAAAACTTATATTATGTTTTAGATTTTTAAAATCAATTCAATATAAACCTAAGGCACTTCCTCCTCACCATGTGAGTAATTTAATTGTGTTGGATTCCTATACTTATGAAATAATTAAATACCATACTATTTGATATAAATAGTCTGAATGTTTTTGGTTTTGATTACGTTATCCTATATAGTCAATAACTATGTTGGGAAATTTAAAAAATAATTCACCTCTAATTTTCTATATAAACCCACCAAAACTCCCATTCATTTTCATTGAATACCTTTGAGGGCCAAAATTATTCTTAATTTACATAAAATGATACCTCCCGATACTCCCTAATTTTTTAAGGTATCCTCCCAATATTTTATTATTTTTATCTATTGGTAATGGAAACTTGCCTTCTCTTCTTTATTTGAGAACATTCTTCATTTTATGCCTTTTTATTTACAATTTTTCAAGGTGGGATATGTTTTTTTACATCCCTATTATTTAAAATGAGATTCCCATGTAAAAATTGACCCATTTCAATCTCATTCAATACTTTTTAAAATCTTTTTTTACCCCTATATGTTGATGTAAATTTCTAGTAATTTCTCATGCCAAACATTTTCATAGTGAATACTCATCTTCTTTTTAACTCTGGGAGATTCACATTATTGTACCCATCGTTTTTTAGTTGGGGATTTAATTTTATTTAAATCTGAATACAAAATAGGTGGGTTAAAATTGATGATATATATCCTTACTTTGTATGACCTATGAGGTACAATAATGCATGTACGATGGCATATTTATCGCAGGGCATGGAAAAAATTGAAATTTTTTCTAGTGGAAAATTGATGTCGACCATGTCACATCATGTGAGGAGCTTCCCAGTTCTATACTTACTAATTATAACTCATCTAAACTAATTATTTTTATTTTTTATAAAAAAAAATTAGAACACTAGAATTTGATAAATGTAAAAAGAATTAAAATCAAGATTAAAATAAAATATAAGATTGAATTTTGAAATAACATTGCCTTTTTGGTTTAGATATTGGTTCCCAACATTATTCAAATCTTGTAATTAAATTTAGTCTCATAATTAATTTGAAAAATGTAACTCTTGAATTATTAATATTTTATTTTCAAATTTATAATTGATTAATTCCAAGGAATACTTAATTAAGAATCCCCCTATAACCAAGATTTACGGCACACTTGAATCAATATTTTGACACCATCAATGACCTAAATCCATAATATTTTTTTTTCATCCCTTGAACTTATCCACAAAATCATATGCTGATATTATTTTAAAATTAATTTATGGAAGATATTTAAATAAATGAATATAGGTGAGTCTGATTTCCCTTTCATGGTGGAAAATCACCACACTTGTATACTTCACTCCTACTTAACAAAAATGTAAATTAAAAATTTAAATTTGAATAACAGAATTCATGTCACCAAATTCTTCCACGGGCCAATGCCTCATGTTAGTCACTCATCGTTGAATGCTGGTGGTCATGGTGGATGATATGAGAAGAGTATAATGAGATAAAAATGAAAATAAATTTATGATAATGTGATTGTAGAGAAAATATGAAGGCTGGAGTACATTAATTATATGGATCAAGGTGAGTTACATAAAATAAAAAAATTTGAATAAAAAAATTAAAAATAAGAAAAAACAGAGCATTTGGGTGAGGTCCACTCCTGATCCACTAGTCCTAACTAGTTCAGAAAACGTTTTTTACATCCATTTTGGGGTTTTTCAAATTGTTTTGATGGAAACGCTATTATATGATGTGTAAAAAACATTCTTTAATGTTGGTTAATATAAATGATGAATTTTTCTTGGAGGTATCTCATGTCATTTATTTATTAACAGATGTTAAATATACTTCATTGATGGTTTTTCACATCAGTTATTTATATAACCGATGTAAAAAATAGTTTTCCGTAGTGGTTTTTATAAAAACTAATGTAGAAAACCAAGATCCTGGTAAATTTTTCAGGTTGGTTATTAAATAATTGATGTGAAAAAATGTGTCTGTAATGGGGTTTTTGAAGTCGGTTATTAAATAACCAATGAAAAAGACTATATACAACATTATCTATAAAAAATGGCATGGAAACCCAATTCTTTTAATGTCATTTATATAATAAATGTTGTAAAAAACCAAGAGAAATTTATTTTTAAAGTCAGTTATTTTATAACCGATGTAAAAAATAATTTTCATGTTTAATAATTTATGAAACCCTTCCACTCTACCACAGAAGTAGACCATAAACAACCGAAAATAGACAATAAAACAGACTAGAAAAAAAGGCTCCAATAGACCAAAAAACAATAAAAACCATCAAAAAATTATCCATTCAAATTTACAACACTAAAAAATTATAATATTAACTAAAAACAAACCTAAATCCAACCAAGAAAACTACCAATTACACATTTATAATTACAACATTCAAAATTACAATATTCACTAAAAAAAATATAAAATGTATTCCCTTCTGAAAAATAATAGGTCCATTTCACTAGTATGTGTTTGACCTATTGTGCACTATAAGGTTTACAATCATCAAATAGCTACAAATAAAAAATACATTAGTTAACATGTATAATGAATAAAAAATGATATTTTAATGAATAATTAGTAATGTAATCTAACCTGGTCTATCTTTATAACTATTCTAGATGTAATTATTTCATACATAAATCTTATCATATTGAATCCTCATTTTATTATGCCTTTTTGTTTATGAAAATTTTGTTAAAATGAGTTTTTCAATTCAAAATATCATTTTTATGTAATCAAAATTGTACGAATTATAAATGGATATTCACCATTACTTTTACAAATCTGATCATGGAACTCTTTTTAAATGTGGATATTAAAAATAATCCCCATCCCCTATTAGAAGATAATATGAATGAAATGAATTTAAAATTTTTTACAATATAAATAGTTAATAAGAAACTAAACATTACTTTTCCAACATGTTCTTAAAATTTCCTAGCACATATCTATAGACAAAGCATATCGAATAAAGTGTTTTATGCCTTAAAAACACATGACATCTAATGGCCACTAATTTAAATCAAAATTTAATTTTTTTGGTTATTATGTTAAAATATAATTAGTAATTTTTGACACATATTTTTCATACTTCTAAACATATGGAAACATCCAATACTATGTAATTATTTTGTGTTGAAATATTTCTACAATATAAACTAATTTTTGTTCCACATCCAATTCATGGCCTTCAGGTGAAATCAACTATGTTTCTATAAACCCATTTACATGTTTTTTCTCATTCATCTCATAAATTTTATAAGGACATCAAATAAAAAATAGTCATAAGTATAAATTTTCAATAAATTTAATGTATGTAATGATTTGTGTTAACACATACATGGAAAAAACATTCTCCATGTTGATGCCCAAAATATCTACTGTAAAAAGCTCCATGATATCAGTTTTCATAATCCCCACATCTATTTCACATCCATAGAAATGATATATTATTTGAAATGTATAATTACCCACCAACAAATTTAAATATCCTGACAATCTGTCCGGACTACTAGAATCTGAATCTTAGTCCATAACCTTGTGTCTTTTTTGGTGGATATATAGTATCTATTTACATTTAATGTATTCTTATAAATAAATATATTAATATATTAACATTCAAATGATAAAAAAAATTTAATACAAAAATAAAATAAAGATATAACATACACATACATCTATGGAAACGGGTCATAGAAAAATAGATGGACAAATTAAAAGTGAATGATACATTTTCCAACTATCCTCACCTCATTTATAGGTAATAGTACTCTAGGTGAAATATCTATAATATCTAGTATTGTGACCTTATGTTTTTATACCTTTAGATGTTGATGATTAATTGTATCTCATATATAATATATCAGCCCATATGAAACTCTATAATTGTGAGGATTATAAATATACAACTCACAATTATAAAGAATCTGTGGAGGTTGGGGTGTGGGAGTAAGAAAAAAGGGGTCTATAGGTAGAGGTGTAATATAAAAAATTGGGTCAATAGGAGAAGGTAGAGTATAAATAATGGGGTCTTTAAGAAAATGTGCTGGAGTGGTAGCTGCTGGAGGAGATCGAGTGGGATATTCAGTCTAAAATTGTATTTTCATGTCTTCAAACCTAAACTGTATAGAAATACTAATCTTTTCCTCCATTATCACATTAATATTGTCAATGTAAGCCTCCAAATATTTTATTTTTGTTATATAACGCCATTATGGAAGAATATGAAGAACATTGTAACACATTTTTTATCAATACACTCGTCAGGTATGCTCATACATGACAATGATGTTCGGGCTATCTTAATGCAGCTGATAAAATATCATGCCTCCTATCAGATTTAAAAACCTTATATATGATCTTCTCCTCAAGATAATCCTGTATGAATTTTTAAAAAAAATTTGTAATGATTAAATGTATATACAGAATTGAAATAACTTATATAATTAAAGTAAACAAATTCCAATCCTCTAAGCTACGACCCTAATATTATATAATATATTGCCTATTTTTTCACATCTGAGACCTCTTCCATTTTTCATGTCTATATAGAGGGGAGAGAGGGGAATCCTTTCCATAGTTGGAAGACTCATCCCTATGTTTTTTTATCATTTTTTCATCAAATAAATCATACCCTCCTTGAGATAAACTACGCAGGAATACATTTCTGGATTGGATATCTTGATAAGATCTCCTTGATTCCTGTAAATTAAGAGTAAGAAATAATTAACAATTCATTAGTAGGATCATTAATATAAGAAAACATATAAAATTTTACATTTCACTTTCCAAAAATGTTTCTTTTCTTCTCAATTTGAAAATTTGATTCCATGATTATTCATCTATAAAAGGATATATATGACATCAAAAATAATCTTTCTTATCCCCAAAAATGAAATAATATGTAAGGGTTGATTTTATATCCCTCCATACACTATCATCCATTGATAAACATTTTCACCCGAATCAAATGATGTCAGGTATATAATATTCCATCTGATAATGAAGAGGGAAATTAATTGTACTATAAAAATTTCAATATTAGTCATGAAAATCAAACTATCTTAACAAAATGTTATAAAACAACACAACTATAGTTTTTTGTCAAAACATCTCTAATTATTAAAGAAAATGATGAATTTTCATTTACTATTAGTTGATACAAAAATCTTAAACTATTTTGAAATAGGACCTCTTAGAAAATCATTCTCATAAATGTCTATAAAAATACTCTGGTCCTAGCTACAAAAAATGATAATTTTGGTAAACATGTAATCCAACATTTACCAACACACGAACTCTTCTTTTTCATTGTGGGAGCACAAGGATACTGTTGGAGAACCTCAAGAGAAGCATATGGATGCTCCGCCCTAGAGGTATGATCATGCCACCCATATTTAGAAGTTTTTGTTGATCATCTGATTGATCTATCATTATCATTCATTTTATATAAACAAACATTTAGTTCACAAAATATAAAAAATCAAATATTACAATACTAATGTACATAAAAAATGAAAAATTATATAGAAAAATGAACTAAAACATAACACAATATTATTAATATTTGTTATAGTAAAATAACAGGATAACAATAGTAATGATATGTGCAATGTCAAGTAAATGAATGAAAAAAAATCCAAAATTGGTGTAGGAATATAAACAATGTCTCAAACTAATAAATCAAAATTTAACCAAAAAAGAATATTTTTTAACATAAATATTTAAAATAATTCTCATTCAACAAAATCAAAAAATATATATGTTAGGTAATTGTGAAAATTGAAAAGAAAAAAAGTAAAATAAAATAAAAAAATTTCTACTTCTTCATTTTAATATGTTTTTTAATGGAGAAAAAAAATATCAAACCTTTTATGAAATTAATAAAATTAAATGAGAAATAACCATATGTTACCTGTAATATTATGAATGTACTAATGGATTGTTTTCCTAAATTTCATCATCACGATCATTCCTTAAGGCCCAAACAATGTCTAAAACATGCTCATCATTTTTATTTGTTAATATTTACTTGTAAGTATAGATATCACATAAATTAACATATTATTCATATTGATCATCAGCAACATATTTCTTTTTCGTAGTAAGACAATAGACCACTATATAACAGGTTCATCAAGAACATATAAAATTAATTTATCATGTGTTTCCATTATAAAAGAATCATATGTGTCTTCCAATCTATTCATATTAACATGTTTCATTCCAACTTCATTGTTTTTGACACTATTGATATCGATTAACCATTTACAGTCAAGAAACTAAACATTAATTTTAATATAATCATCCTCCCATATTTCATCAGTGAATCCATATTATGCACATGATGTAGAAATTGGGGTTTTTATTGAGAACTCAAAAAAATCATTGCTTCTGTGAACACTGATACACCAATATTCTGAACTGCACTTTTATTTACTTAAGATTTTGTATAAAATGTATATCCATTAATGTCATACATGAATGATGTTATCATATTTATACTTCGACAAACTAATAATCATCACAAGAATTTTAATGCATATTATCTACAAAACATTGTCTTTTTAAACCATGGAAAAAAGTTGTTATGCTCATTAAAAATACACATTTCTTTCTTCTTTGGATGACATTGTAATTACTCATTGATTTTCAATGTTATATATGGTTGATAATAAAAAAATGTCATTAAAGATGAATAAATTGACCTTGTTCATCTATTAACCTGACAAAGATTTGACTTTCATGCCACGAATCCCCATTATCACATTATTAACTCATTCATGGAGAGATGGAGCCAAAACAATGAGCTCTTCAAGAGACAAGTAGCTTATATAAAACTCCATAATCTCCTTATAAATATTCTTTTAAATGAGGGGATTAAATTCTATATGGATTATTAACATAACCCACCAATATCAGTATATAATGTTTAAAAGGATACATCCAACATAGATATATAAGTCCACAAATATTTATTTCTCAAACCAGATGAACCATTAAATATACTATTATATCATAAAAATGGAGGAAAATAAATTTCCAATTGAAAATATTTTTAAATTGCATCATTTTTAAAAATGGTCAAAGAATCAAGATCAATAACCTTTTTAAAAATTTATTTTAAAAAATAGCACACCTGGTTGATAGTCCTTCCGACATAGATATGAAATATTACATGCAATGAAACTTGTAAAAGTTGTTGCATGATGAATTGAAAATAATGATATTTCATACATGTCAACTTCAAATCCTTAAAATTGGAAAAAATATTACATTTGAAGAATATCACTACAGCACATTGATATTATAAAGAAACTGGAAAAAGATAATTTTATCCCTCATGGATCATGTATGAAAATTCACGGTAAGAAATGTTTATCTTCCATTATGAGTGGGATCTAACTCTTAAGGTATTCCCATTGATAGTATGTTTATAATACATTCAACCCAAATATAGTGTTTCCTTTAATATTTAACCATTTTCCAATCAAAATTTCATAGATATTCTTCTCCATGTGCATGATATCAATGTTATGTTTCACTTTATTATATCGACAATATAGTAGATCCAAAAATATTGTCTATTTATTCCAAATATGTCTATCATTACCAGATATATGTGACTGCCCCTATGTCACATCATGGTTTTGAACCCTATCAAAACACTCATCAGTGGATAAATGTTTTGGAGAAATATGAAATCCTTCTGATTCATTGAATACCCTTTCTAATATTCTATAAGAGTGATCCATAGGAAAAAATAATCGATGAACCAGGTATACTACTTCCTCTCATTATGATATTGACAATATTAAGTCTGTTGTTCGCTAACTGGACACGCTTTATTCCCATTAATACTATACCAATAAAAATTTCCATACACAGGGAAGTAAATTATAGTGAACCTAATCACTTCATATAGTTTAAAATATTCCATTCTATAAGAATTGTACACCCTAATACCATCCTACTAAAAGAGCTTAAAATCATAAATTAGTTATGATATGAAAATTTCAGTATCATTTCAAGGCTTATTTGGTCTAGAGATCATTAAAATCAACATGGAATATTTATGCTTCATACCAAATTTTGGATATATGTTTTAAATTTCCAATAAAGCAGGTCATGCACTATGTATGATACTAAGGCTTAGATATGGATTCATTGCATCTATGCAAAACCCTAGTATGATATTTTTATCTTTATTTCCAAATGTAGGATACTTCTCATCAATTTTATTCCACTATAGGAAATATGTTGGATGATGTATTTTTTCATCACTAATCCTCTCATAAAATTGTGATATTAACATTTTTTCCTCATATCAATTATATGATAAACATTTCAAATGATGAATTTTAGGATGACACCAAAATACCTTTGGAGGGATATTTGTAATCTCTACATCATCCTATGATTTTTCATTCATCTTTTATCGTGATTTACCACATTTAGAACACTATAATAGGAATCCATATTACTTATTAAATATCACACATTCATTCAGACATGAATGTATTTTCTTGTATCACATTCCCATCAGGCATAATATTTTCGTGGCCTTATAATGTGTGTATGGATAATCGTTTTCCTCTGAAAGAAACTATTGCAATAATTGTAGAAGCTTTGTAAAATTTTTGTCACTTGATCCTTCCTCTACATTCAGGTTAATCAATCTCAACACCAACGATAAAACCGTAAAATCCATACAACTAGGATATAATGATTTTTTATCATCACCATATATATTCTTAATTTTTTGTTCTTTTTCAATTTTTTCTGATTCAATATCAGAAATTTTTTTTTTAATTTCATAAAAGTTACCATCTTACAAAAAATAATCATCAGTAATTCTGAAATTTACCCCAGTTTCACCATGCCAAATCCAAGGGCGGCAACATGGATTAAATCCATGAAAAAATAAATTATCTTTGACCTCTCTTATTTTTAAATTCATCATTTTTAAACATTTTAAGCATGGATAGAAAAAAATGGTATTGTTTGGAAAATTTATTTTATAAAATTTAAAAAATCAATCAACACATTCCCCATATTGATCATGTATTCGATGTTCCATAATACATATTTGACTCTTTATTACCTATAACAAATATTAAAATTAATCATCTTGTTAAGATAACCAAACATTATATTTATCTGAAATATTTTGTAATATAAAAGTAACATTATTTTGAAATATAAAACAATAATTTGTGTATTTTAAAAATATAATAACAAACAAGACACAATAATGGAAGATAAGTTTAAAAATAAATGATAAATCATAAAAACATATGAATGGAAATAATGTTAAAAATAAAATATTGTTAGATATTATATTTATATGAAATATTCCATAATTTTAAAGTAACACAATTTGAAAATATAAAAAAATGTGCTAATTTGAAAATTATAATGATTTTTTAGTACTAAGATATAAAACCAAAAAATTAAAAAGAACAACATCCACTACTACGATGCATTATTAACCCATCATAGAATGAGTTTTTTTACTTAATTATTTATCCTAATTATCTAAAATATTAACATAACTTGTATTAATATTGTATATAATTGAAATATTATATTTCATGAATTTTTTATGGTCACATTTATGGGTTTTAACATTCTTATTGAGTTTGTTGTAGAAAATGGTATTATAGAAAACGGTTTTGTGTACAGGCCTTGAGAGGAATCTAGATTTTCCTGGGAAGGTGGTGTAAATATAATTTAAGTGTAATAAGTTATTATGAATTTATTATTAACATTTACAAGTGTCTTTTAGTATCCCAATGTTCATATTATCCATTTATAACGCATTAGGATACATCGGAAATGTAGATTGGGTTACATGGTATGAATATTTAATAAACATCCTTATTTAGTTTTATCTCCTTATAAAATACACATTAGAAGTAAAAATAGTAACTAAAGGGAAAACAACATTGAATAAAAATTATCGGATTATAATGATAAAACAATATCATGATACTAAACCAACTTCTAAGATTAATAGTTAGTGACATGAGGAATGAAATCACAAAACATATATTTAAGGCATCTGTAAATGACCAATTAATTATTACATGATGGATGGGATTGAACATGGACATGGGACCAATGTGGGGTTATTAAAAACATCATATCATAAACCAATTCTATTATCATTACTCTAATAAACACACACATTGAAAACATTTGATAGAATGATTGTTTATTTTGAAAAATAAAAATCCTTTCAAAAAACCACCAATTCTAAATACCCAAATAAAAAAATCATATCATTGCCTTATTTAAAACGTTATTTTTCAAAATTCACCATTATATTTCTTTACAAAAATTGAAATCAAATTAAAAATAATAAAAAATGAAACACAACTAGTTATAATAGAATCAGTGTAATGAAGGAATGAAACAACATACTATGGTTCTATACAAGATAATCAAACTATGCGATTTGATAAAATGAATGATGGTAATCCCCTATACTTTTATTAATCATCACTAAGAATTAGAGGAAACAAAATAGTATCTACGGTGAGATAGTCCTAGAAAGTAAAAATACAATAGAAAAATTGTTTACTATTTTTTGTGTGAACTGAAACACACACTATCCATCTAGTCCACACTAGCATAATCAGGACCCCCAAACCTGGTATCAAAAAACTCTGGTCACTATAACATGGCTACACTGAACTAATATAGAATAAATCTAGACATCTATCTTAGTTCCTTGGGTTCCCACGAATGTAAACATTTTTGGTATATACAAATAATGAATCATTAGATTAGCATATCAACTAAAAATAATTTCATATTCATAATTACCATATCACCACAAATTCCCTTGATAACCCCTTTTCAAATCAACCATGTCACAATTTCTAATAAAATTCACCCCCCTTTGGGACCACAATCAAAATCAAGTATAAAAAATTCAATAGGGCCAATAAAGGATATCATCTTTAATATGAAAACTCTATTATATAGTATGAAATGATCTTTTACCAAAATGAACTCATAATTTCAATTCATTACCACCAATTAAGACCCTAATTTTAAATTTTCCACTAAAATGATGTCATGGTAAACAATATATGAATCCATTGAATGTGTAAACCATATTAATATTAAATCATTTTTATGATCCATCAATTTTCTTCTTTTCAATAAAATCCACAAAACAACCTCTTTTTTATTTCAATTACTAAAATGAGTTTATACTACTAAAAACATAAATTTAAATTAGAAAAAACATTTTAAACAATTTTACAAATACTTGGAAATCGATAAATCTATATAGAAATAAAAAAACCATTAAAATTAGATTATACCAAGTGATAAAAATAGTAAAAATATGATGAAATGCATTTAGACAATCACATATAGATTTAATTTGACAAATATGTAATTATAAAACATATATAATTAAATTACATGTAAATAAAAGAAATTATACCAAAACCCCTACCTATATCAAGTAGAAATAATAATATATAAAGTCTCCTATAATGATAAAGCTTAATAAATTATATAAGATCCCACTATAATTCCAAAAACAACAAAAAACCCTAAATTAGAATCGTACCTAAACCCAAGTCTCATAGACATTGCCACTATGGTTTATGAGGATAAACATACAAAGAATTTTTGGGTGTATAGAAGATTATAGATAGATGATCCAATGAAAAACAACTTGAACGAAGCATTAATAATTTGTTTGGAGGCCACAAGATCAAAGATTCGAATGTAGGAATTCTGCACAAGGTATATCGATTCATTATCACCTGAATGAAAAACAATGGAATATAAAGAAACAGGAATTCAAAAAAATTGCAAATATTAATCGTGTCAGATTTTAAATAACCCACATGGTAAAGTGTTTCTTTACATTTATCACATCGATTTTTTTATAAATGATGTGATAAAATGATTTATAAGGTCTGTTGTTAATTTAACCAACTTGATAAAACAATTACATTTCCTTTTTCACTCGTCTATATAATAAATGGCATAATAAATTTGATTTATCACATCAGTTATAAAATATCTGATATGATAAGTCAATATACTTTATTTTTCACGTTGATTTTTTGTAACTGATGATATAAATCATGCTAATTAATTAATGACGGTTATTGTATAACCAACACAAGAAATCATATTTTTGACCTTTGTACATTGGTTATTTATAACCAATGTAAAAAATGACGATGAGGTAAAAGAATTTGTACCAGTTACTCTACATTGCTACAACATCCTTTTATTTATAAAGGTAGTAAACCTCATAATATCCACCATTTTAATCTTATAATATCTTCTCAATCATTAAATATATCATTTTAAATATGTTTCTTGTAAAATCTTTTCAATTCCAATGTGTTTTTAAATTTTATTACTAAGAGTTAATTTGTGCAGTAACAATAGCATAATCCACCTTTGGACATTAACCATTGGAACATTAGTCGATAATATACACTATTACAGAACCACCATTGGGAAAATAATGGATACTAACCACTATTGGTAGTAATTAACATCCGATATTGTTTTCTTCATTCTAGCTTCTTATTTCTCCCTCGTTTGGCGTAATTATTGGCATCATACACATATTCATCCTCCTTCTTGGACGATCCTACATTTAGCAAGATAATCCTATAATCTTAGTGTTATGAGGATGTATGGGAATATTTATTGTTCATGGGTGGTTCTTGTAAGTTGTGAGATGATACTCAAGAGTTGGTGCATAAGAATAGTAATTGCATGCATGGTTTCTCATAAATAGGTGAGGGATAATGGGGTTTGTTGAGGTGGATGTTGTATAAGTGCCTTCAAAATTATTGTATGATGATATAGAAATGAAACCAGGTGGTTAGGGGGATGTCGATAGTACATACCTTTTGATCTCAGTCTTCATGAGGAAAACCATGGAGGTTCTCCAATGCCACTATTATTAATCTGTTTTGAAAGGTTGTGTGCAATTTCATTTGAAGTATTGGATTGTTTTACCATTAGCTCGGTGGAAGAATATATAGCTATTAGAGTGTATGGAATCTTGGAACTATGAATATGGTGCTGGAAGTTGTGGGAATGAAAGGAAGGTGGTGAGTTGAGTTCTTTTCCAATGAAAAGTAATACTCACATGGTTGTTCTCCATCAGTTGATCATGTTTGGTGAATGTGGATTAGGATATGGTGCCTTGGAATTAGTGAGAGGTCCTAAATATTCATTGTTTGATCAACTGTGGATAATGTTCTACCATAGGAATAATGTTAGATGATGTGAAACCATTGGAATAGTAGTGGATGATGTTACACTATTGGAAAAATAGCGGAGCATCCTTCTCACCTACAACAACATCACTACATGCCCACAATTGTTTTTTGGGGCCACAACATATTTCCATAATGAAACCATGGTTCCGTGGAGGTGGTATCTACTTCTTCAATGATAGAATCAATGATAAATCCTATAAGGATTATCAATGGTTCCATACTTATATCTCTATAGTATTCCAACAGTAATAAAGTATTGAATTTGTACCACTATTGAACTTCCTCTGTGATCGGAAGAAGTGACAGTGGATCTTTTGACCTTAATCAAAAAATATTTCTTTCATAATAGTTGGATGAAGGACTAAATTAAATTTCATGGAATTGTTATGGGGTTCTAGTGGTGATCTATGGGTGTTTTAGGATTTGGTGGTGATCATTGTATCGAGATCGAGCATTCCTAGTGGATGAAATGGTGAGGCACCCTATATGAGGACCTCTATCCTTCTTAGTGTTCTGAGGAAGAATTAATCACTATATATAGAGTCTAACATTGTCTATAACGTATTAAAATATTTGTTTAAGTCATCCACATTGATGGAATGTGATCCCATGTGTTAGAAGAGGAATAATATCTCATGTTTGACCAATCCAGTAGTATCCATGGTAGTATTCTATAGATTTTACGATGTGGTGGGTGAAGACGAAGGTGTTGGGTGTTGGTGTCTGGTGGTAGTGGGTGTCTGAGCATGGGGATTGTGGATGTGAGGTGTATTGATGAAAATGTCATTAATATTAACATTACCCAAATTGTTTTTTATCAACATCCTAATGTGGTTGTTGGGAGGTGCAGTCTTAAATATCAATGTGTGGATACTGAACCACAGTGAACATAGATGGGGCTAAGAGGACCACTATCCATAAATGTTCAATTCCTTGTGCAGTGATATTCTCATCCCATAACCTCATGGATTTCACCCCCACATTTTGGGGCATCTGTTCTTCTTCCTAGTCATATATTACCGCATATTCATCCTTGCAGACTCTAATGGGCATGATCCCCCCATGCATCCTATAGCTTTTTCTGGAATTTCCTTGGGTCTACATGGATTGGTGGACCCATTTGGGCTACCTATGTGGCATTTGAATCCTTATGAAGAGTTCTGAACTAGTATGCCTCTTTTTTTGTAATCAATAAGATTTAATTTGGGAAAATTTAATATATCAATATTACCAGTCCAGATAAAATTCAATATTTTCATTCAAAATTCATTTACTCATTTAATTAAATGTAAATTTTTTTAATTACAATTTACAAAATTTTAATAAATAATTTAAATAGAGTTTATTATTCATTAAATTCATTCTAAAGCCCTAAAATTTTATTTGAAGAATTTGTATAAAAATTTTGTATGCCGATGTATTTGATTTGAAACATACAGTAAGTCCAAAAATGATATTACCCTCTTATGAATTGCATAATTTATTAACTCATGGGATTAAATTTATGGTTCATGGGAGGGTATACTAAGAACACTATATTATTTTTTATTTATGTTATCCTTGAATTATATTTATCATGTCAGTTTTTATGTTTTTCACACATTCCTTAGATTACATTATGACACCATGTTATATCCACCTCATTTTTCAATAATGTGATTTTCACCCCTCTTATGTTACATTGATAGGAATGATAGATAACTTTTACTACATTACCATATGTTATACTTTCATTATTAAATTAATTTTTTTTATTAGCCACCCATTTCTCATGCATATCCCTAAGTTATCCTACATAATGTTAGAAGAATGCAGGTGTTTTATGAGCTTGTTAATTACATTCTCAATATATTCATTATAATTTTACTAATATATTTTATACTAAATACCTAATTTACCAAATACAATATGCTAATTATTGTTTGGGATTTATTAATTTGAAAATTTATATAATAATACCTTACATTAATTTTATTGATGATATGTGATATCATAGTTCCTTAGTGTAATTATATGCATAATTCTGTCTCTTGATATGGATGTAAGCCCAAAACAAAAAATCTAAAGACATTTCCATAATCCACCAAAAGTGTAGAAAAGTGAAAACCCCTACCATCCATTACTCTAAGTGTAATACTTTCCAAATGATGAATTATTAGTTATATTCTCTTGATTATGTTTGAATACTGCTCCTCCAATATTTCCATCTCACACATAATGGAATCCAACCTCCTATCAAACATAGTTTTCTTTTCCAAAATTACTAGGTGTTACATCCTCTTCCACATTTAATAAATTTGGTCCTCGGAATCAGATCTTAATCTCTATAATTCGTGGTTAGTCATTTGAATTTTTCTTTTTTTGGAAATCCACATTGGTAAAAGGGTTTATAAAACATCTACTTGAGATGAGAGAAAAGGATATATGAAGGTCATCAAGAAGAGAACATAATGGGTTTCTAAAAATGATATCAAAGTTGGGAAGTTAATATATGGACACTTAATAAAAGAAAAATTAGTTGTGGACATTGATATATGTCACTAATCATATGAAAATGATTGTTCGATAAAAAGTTAAGGTCCCTAAAACCCTAATTCTGTGATGAGTTAAAAGACTATTGGTTTATTGAAAATTAAGGTACTATGATAATTTTTTTTATTCATGATATCATCCCTAGATTTGATGAATTGTTTCACCATATGGAGAAATACATAAGGAAATATACATACAGGACAAGTAAAATTCCATCCATTGTCAAATTTCCACAAATAAATCACCATTATCTCCGAACAATTACTTTTTAAGATGTATTTTTTATTCTATATGTACTAAAATCATACTTTGAATACAAGATAACCTAAAAATGGATAATCATTTAATCTACTTATCTTTAGAAATTAACCATAAAATGGTTATCACACAGTAAGATAATCCCCAGATTTAGTAAACCTTCATATGATGAAATAATACATTAATATCCAAAATTCAACAGTAATATCCAAAGTTAATACTAAACAATTCCTTAATAAATAACAATATATCCCAATAAATCTCAATAACAAAAAAATTAATGATTTTTTTAACCATAAAAGTTACCTCATACCTTAAATATTTTATGAAAAAAATATGGTGATCTCCATTCAAAATAATGTTAATCACTTAGTCACTATATATATTTTCAATAACATGGTAATCTATATGATAAAATCCATATTACCATAATTAAAAAAATAATAATGATAAAAAAAACCTATAGGATATCAATGACTTCAAAAAAATATATAAAAAATGTAAATACATACATCATGTTCAATAAAATATTTACATAAACATCAACCCAATAAAATGCCTCATAAAATTTCATTAAAAACATTACGATCTCATTTAAAAAAATATAAAAGTTCTATCTAAGACACTGAACATATGATAATCATTAATTTTATAGACCTAATATAGTATCCATCACATTTAATAAAACCTCCTACGAAAACCTCCTAATATACAGTTCCAAATAAAATTTTCCTTTGATACCAACTATAACTTCCTCAATCCTGAACTCATAGATTAGGAATTGAAAACAATAAATATTACACTTATAGCATTGATACCATTGAAGGTGGACTATTAATTCAATTAAAAAACAAAAACAAAATGAAAATATTGGATCACTTTTATTCTCAAGAATCATTTTGGATTAGAGTTGTAATGAAATGGGACAAACATTTAACATAATGGAATCATTTGAAACCTGTTTATAATGTGAAACATCATCCCCCACAATACCCATCATTTCATGTTCCACATGAGGTCATCATAATAAACAATATGAAACCCATATATACATAAGGTTTTTCTCATAAAACTATATGACCTAGGGAAATTATATTATTTGAAAATTGTGATCAAATTCCTTATTATGGTAAATGTAATAATTAACAATTTAATGCCATCAATAATGATAATTAGTGAATAAGGGTATAATGACATAATAAATGTGCATGAATATAACAAAAGAATATTCATACCAACTAATACATGGATCATCATACATTAAAACATTTTATAAGGATTTAATAAAGTAAATAATAATCAAAATAAATAATCGTAAACCATGTGATATCATTCTTGATCATATAAAAGTTTATAATCTCATTGATGTAATAGATAATACTTGTTGTTATCTTAGAGCATTATCTTAAAATCACTTCTTACAAATGGAATAAACGAAATATATAAATTTCATCTCAATAGAACCCAATTCATTGGAGGGACAAAATGAACCCACCCATCCTCGGTTTTCAATGCAACCACACATCCTTGGTTTATCACAGAACCACCCATCCTTTATTTATTATGTATCTAAAAATCCTTCAATAATAATAGAACCAACCATTATTAAAAAATATTTACTAAAACCATACCATTTATAAATTACATAGACATTTCATTTTTTCATAATCTCATTTAATTAACCTTTACTCTTTTTAGAACGTGATTAAACTATGGAAAGAAAATGAGTTCAATAAAAATTTATTTTTAAATGATTAACCCTTGCAAAAGAAATAGGTTCCCTAAAAATATATTTAAAACATAAATAACCCATATTAAAAAAATGGGTTACACAAAAATATCTTTGAAACATGAGTAACTCATAAAAAATAGTTGAGTTACATAATAATTTCTTTGAAACATGTATATACCATAGAAAAAAATGGGTTCCATTATAATCTCCTTAAAAAATCATAGTCCATCTAAAATAAATATTTAGGATGGAATAATTAAAAAATATCTCAATTGTATCCTATATAACAACAAGGGTTGTTGACATTGTTTAATAGAAATACTATTAAATGACCATAAAAAAATATTTCAAGTAAAATATCAATTTCATTTTGAAAATATTATTTTAAAATAAAAATTTCAAACAACTGTTTTTATAATTATTTTCTTTTCAAAAAACTTCACAAAAAATAATGAAAAGGTAAATAAATATACTTTTCAGAATGTTGGGGAAATACATTATTATTGTAAATGTTAAAATTAAACATCATTTTTTATAAAAATGATAAGGCTGAAAAAAGTGACCAATTTGACAAATATACGGAAATTTTATTTTAAAATGTTTTAAATGAAGTTATACTTCATTAAAATTAGATTTTTGAAATCAATTTTATTTTTAATTGAATTTACACCTTGTAAATTAATTTTAGTGCTTATAAAAAACACTGGCCTCAAATAAATATAATAGTAGATGAATAACCCTTAAAATCATTATATATAATTATAAAATTAATTAATAAATTGATTATATGTCTAAAATTTCAATACATGTATAAAAGTTGAAATAAAACATAATATAAACATAAGTCATTGAACATATAATAATATAATTCCAAATACAATAAAGAAGTAATATAACCGAATGGAAATAAATTAAGATAAAAAACTATTTACCACATGATAACATTTATTCCGAATCGACTTGAATTATATAGTTTTAATTGAAACATAAAATAACATTATGTGTCATTGATTCATCAAATTACATGTAAAAGTGTAATTATATAAACCACAACATATAAATAAGTTTTGAATGTGGCACATATCTCCTAGAAGGAAAAGAAAGATAAGAAAACCCTTTTCCTTGAGTCTATATTTTCCTTAAATTAAAATTAAATACTATATAATAAGAATAAATAAATTATTTTCTTTCATAATAATATATTTTTTAAAATATCTTGTACTTAAATAATATATTTTAGTTATTTTTAATTACATACTTAAATATTTAATATGTTAATTCTTCTTCAGGTGTTTTGTGGAAATTTGGTTCATTATTTTAAAAAATGTTTAGTGGGTTGAATTTCTAAATATGGAAATAAAATATTTTTGAGACAAATATTTCGGGCATTTTTACTATATTTTTTTAGTTTAACCCCCTGGTAAACAAGTTTTCAACTCAACTGTGTTAATTTTTTAACATTATTCACCAGTAATTGTAATAAAAAAATTATGTCGACAATATTAGATAATATAAGTTGTTATTATTATATATATTTAATCCATTATACCAAATTTGGTTTATTTTGTTTAATTTAATTTAAAATTAAACCTGTATACATTATGAAAAAGAGGGTTTTCATGAAGGGTATTTTTAAAGGAAAATATGATTTCATATTTTTTAGAAACAATGGAGGATAGGCCTCTTTTATTAAAATCGTGTAAAATAAATGGTCCAAAGAGGGAAAATGGGAAAACAAGGAAAATCCGAAAACAAAAACTATTTGTTTAACTTTTTCACTGGTTGCTTTCTTATCCTCTATTCTTCTTCTTGAAGTGCATTTAACTCTTCTCTTCCATGACCATGTCCTAGAACTCTCGATCGTCTCATACATGAACTCCTCCTACTTGAGAGAGATTTATACCTTTCATAAAGAGTATTTGCATCATTGCATTCAGAGTCAGATCTATCTTATTTTCTTTCTTTGTATTTTTTAGGAGAGTCAATTTTTTGTCACTAGCATCATCATTACAAAATAAATTTGGTTTCATATTAAATATTTTAATAATTATAATTAACAAAATATACCATATTAATATTTATTTATTTATATTCTAGAAATTTAATTTTAATAATTCTTAATTATTGGTTTTTTAAATTAATTAATATTAAGAGACATTATGCATGTTAAAAAAGATTTCATATATATCCAATTTTTAAAAACAAAGAGAATAATGTAATAAAATGAAAGATGAAGTTAATTAAAAAGAAATTATGTCATGTTAATATAAATAGATAGTATTTATTTTACATGATAAAATATTCAAAACATCATGGTATGTTCAAATTTCTAAATTTACAAACATCAAATTACATTTAACAAAAATATGTATTTTCCATTATTCACTGAAAAATAAATATTTTCCAAAAAATAAAACAAAACCAAAGTAAAATTTTGATATTATAATTAAATAAATATTTTCTTTTTATTAAATATATTTTATTAAATGTTTTATATTATTTATGATATTGTTTCATGAAAATAAATAAAAATCATTTTAGGAGATATTAATTATTCAAGGAATTAAACTACTTCAATAAAGAATGACTAATTATTTACTAAATTTTTAAAAATAATATATATTGAAAATGAAAACTATATTTATATATCATAAATTTTTTAATACTATTCATACATACAAATTTAACGACAAGGTTATAATAGTTATATATATCAGGGGTTGTTTGAGATCATTATTGTGTGTGGAATATGCTGTCGAACGTAGTTATTATTTCTAAAATATTATGTTTTTATAGTGTACTGGCCATGGTAACTAGAGTTACACTCACCACAATCTCATTATAACTTCCATAAAGGCTCCATGGAAGATCATGGTTTTAACATGTCCAACTCAGAACACTCATTACCAATTTTTCACTCTACTCTACAAGGAGGAAACCATGTCACCTACATAATGTGACACTAGATTATATATGTCCATTCACACCCCTATACAGTTATGGTGTCTTATGAAATACAATCATAATCATTCATTCATCCATCAGTGGATTAGGAAATCAAACTAGTGCCTGATGGTCAATATTGGCTATTAGAACATTGTTTAATTTATTATTAATTATTTAATTTTAATTAAAAAATATAATTAATTTCAATGTTGAATATCCCTCATTGGAGAGACCGTATATACCGTCTTTGGAAAAAATAAAGAAATTTAAATACCACAGCTAAATTTATATGGTACCACCAACTACAAAAAACTATATCCATTTTAATTATTATCCAAACAACTTTTCATAACCCCGCAAAGTCTATATTTCTGTCTCCCAACAACATGAAGACATGATGTAAATAAAAGTAAAAAATTATTTCATTATAATAATTCAATATATATTTAATAAATCAAAATTTATTATTATTTTATATCATTTTAATTTAATTAGGAATAAAGAAAAAAATTATACATAGTCATTATGTAAAGCAGAAACTACCATAAACGATGTATAGTACACTCCTAACACACAAAACCATCATATTAAAAAAATAATGAAACATATAAAGAAAGTAATTAAATTCTTAAATAATATAATGTTTTTGTGTAAAATACACTTGAAAATCTAAATAATGATAAAATTAAATCAAAAAATGAAGGTGATGATATGAAAAGTAATATTAGTGCATCCTCTATGCCACCTAATAAAAATCCCACTTGTAGTCGACCGAGTGCACCATGATTCAGTATAATTGGCACTAAACACTAAACCACCATCAACCAAAATCAACTGTTATAAAGGGGGAAATATTAGTAAGGTGTATAATTAATTTACTCAAAAATTCCATCAAAATAAATCCATGATCACCATAGTAATTATAAATAAGAGAGAGGGGAATATCCATTAAAAGGTGTCCCTATGTGTATGCCTGTCAAACTAAAGACAATAGGACCAAGTCAAATGTAAAAATATTCCTGAAATATTAATAGAGTGAAAAAAAATTCATACCCTAAAACACCTATCTAGTTTATCCCCATCCATAACATAATGATTCACACCATTAATCCATATCGTATGACCTGGATTGCATGTATTAGGTCTCTCATATCATCCAACAACACCATATCCACTCTGAAACTCTCTTAAACACTATAGAAATTCAATAAACCTTAAAACACATCCAATAACACAATTTTGTATTTTCAATATGTCATTACCTCATTAAAATTATTGGATCACAAATTGAACCTCCAACCCACTAAAAAAATCACATTACACCTAAACCTTTTAGCTTATATAGACATATGTGTTTCGAATTTATTATCTAAAAAATACTCTATAAATATTAATTATTTTTATTCCCATAAATACACTTGTTTTAATTACTAATTAAATTAATTTATGTTTTCTTAGAGATAATATTCATTTATAAATTTATCTTATTTATGTGTTAATTTTTTTATCTAAATTGTTCTAGATGTGTTTTTAGGTAGTCTTGAAATTTTGTTCAAACCCTAAATTTGTAAATATAATGTATGGTTTTCAAACGATATGTTATTAGGAAATGTATGAATCTGATTCTCTAAGTTATTTTAAAATTATGGATCAGGATCCATACTTTTCATAAAAATCCATATGTTTCTTAAGGGAACATACGGTTCAAAAATGTAATGTTTTTTAGTAAACAATATGTTGTTAATTGTACCTTCTAATTTAACCAAACATTTGATTTTGTAAATTGTAAAGTTTGAATTCATTTTATTTTCCAAGAGTTGTACAATAGTATCACATGAATGAATTATCTTTTTTAAGAGGCTAAAGGACCAATTGAAATAATCTTGTTCAACATAATAAATCATTCTTATTTCTAAGAGGATGTTATGATTATATCTAAACGTTTTAAATTATAATAATCAGGATTTGAAAGATTATATTTTTTGATCTTTTTTACTGAAAAATCATGTTTCTATATTTTAAATATAAATAGATATATATTTAACAAAAATATATTGTTTTTAGGAAATAATAAATCTCTTATATTTTATATAACTAAAATTTGAAGAAATACCATTTATTATTTTATATTATTGGATTTTATAATATTATTAATGCTATTATGGTTATTCTTCTATACTTTAGGGATATGATTTCCAACCCATATATGTTATAAAATTTTAGTTATTTAATACTCTTATATATATAGAAAAATATCCATTCTCTATATGTTATTACTGAAACTGGGAGCTAAAGCTATTTCTCAGTCAAATCGATTAGTCTGGATTTCATAGAGCATTGTTGATCAGACATAATTGTTGTGGAGTATCATCTTATCATACTATGTTGTGGATATTTGATTCCCTATATGTGAACTATAAGTCCCTATGCAATAATTTTTGTAGGGGTCTCAACTTCATTTAATCAAATTTTGATTCCTTATTATTAGAGGATATATTTAGTGAAAACCACCTAGATCGCTGAGAGAGCATTGATGGAGTCAAATAGAGGATCATTGTCCCCTAAATGATGATAAAAACTATTATTTTCTTGTTTTATATTTCTCCAATTCATAACATTAAAAAATAATATTATTCTTCAAATATTACAATTATAAGTAGTGGGGTAAAATTTAAATCTCCTATGATTTGTAAAAGAATATAGTTCACCTCCCCCTTTTATATCATTATATTATTTTGACATAGAAATTAGACATAAATAAATAATGTATTTGATCCATTCTCCATTTTTTAATTATAAAAATTTTGGATGCTATAAAGCTTATATTATTATTTATTGAATAATATTGGATAAAAATATTACATGATGATTTCGAAATCTTAAGAAATATTATAATGAAATAGAAAAATGGGATGTTGCGAAAGAAGTTGAGTAGGTTATCAATTCAAGAGCCGGAATACTATAATATTTGAACATATTATATAAAAATTTAATCATGTACATCAATGTACAACTATCCATAATATATGTATAATTATAATTTTTTCTTATGATGGGACTCATAAAGGAAGGTAATTATGATACATCACTACATAGATAAAATTTAACACATTCAGAATATATGATTGTGAAATAATAACTCATTTGAACATAAGATTGACCTAAATATTAAATGGTGTTGCTGAATTATGAGATCTAATTAAAAAAAGAATATTAATATTTTAAGTTTATATGATTCTTACTATCTAACTAGAATGTGATATCGTATACATCAGAAAATCCACTCTAGTCTAAAAATTAACAATGAAAGGATTTATTTGAAAACTAAGTAATTATGAAGTAGAAATTCATATTTAATTCGAAAATTATATGATGATAAAAAGGTAGAATACTACTCTTAAATTTACATCTAAAAAATATTAATTGACATTACAAAATGAGGTTGTACTCTCAATTAATTTTAAATGTTTAAATTTTGGAATGGAACAAGATAATCTATCTAGACGATTAACTAAATTTCAATTAATGATGAAAGGATTCAAAAATTACTTCCATAATTTCATAAATTATGGTCAAGGATTTAAGAATTAAAACACTTTGAATGTAATAAACTAAAATATATCTAATGTTGTTTTACATATATAAAATAAGAGATAATAAAAATGGAATAGATAGGAATGAAGTATCAGATGAGAATAGAATAGAAAAAAAGATAAAAATAAATGAATGTTACATGCAATGTGTATGAGGACTCTTAATGTACTTCAAAAAGTTATTAAGAAAAATAGCCATCTCATATAAAATAAAATATGTTATTTATGGATAAATAACAAGAATAGGTATAATCTTACTGTTCTTTTACGTTGGATTTTGAATACAATTATAATAATAAATTATATTTTTATGGTTCAATAACCAAACAAAAGAGTGAATATCTACTAAAAAGAATAAATCAGGAAAAAATATTCATAATATATTTTTAAATAAAAATTATTCCATTCTAAAACCAAAAATATAATTAAATATAAAAGTTATAAAATATACCTCAAACTAAACTATTCATTTATACATAATTAATGATTTATGGGATGATGTTGAGTTTTTGAAACATGATCCTAATTTATTGAATAAGGGAGAAGAATCCATAAATCATATTCCATGTGAAAATTATCATATGAAGGAGAAATATGGAATATGAAGAAATAGATAAAATAAGTGTATAGATATTTTTTTTACCTAGTTATAAGAATAAAATCATTTCAAAAGACATTTGTTTTTTTATATAATTAAATCTCATTTTTCCTATAATAATTGTTTGAAAATCGCTAAAGTAGTGGAAAAGAAACAAATTTTTTAGGAAATATTTACGAAGTGTGTTCTAAAAATGTGATTACAATTAGGCATGTCTGGATACCCATATATTTTTATATGACACATCTTTCCCCAAAACAATTATGGTACAAATATTAAAAAAATTAAATTCATTCTACAATAATGTCCGCATTATCAATATTTAAGTATAATATATAGATTGTGGAAAATCAAGACACTTGAGTTGGGAATCATCAAATTTTCTCACATTTGAAAAAATAGATGGAATCCTGGTTATATTTTTTGATAATTATAAGGTAAAAATATTTTCACTGACGTTAGTTGGAAATACATAATTTACTTTGATTAGAAATGTACTATATATTCAATGGTTAATTTACTATATAAAAAGTATCTCTAAAATCATTGATGATGGTGTTTATATTGATTTATATAATAATGGATTCTTTACTTTTATATATAAAATAATTATATATATATATCAAATAACTAAAAATGTTTATAATTTTTATTTTAACTCCTTTGGTTAAAACATTTGATCTATTTGACTACACTACAGATAAATCTATAATTTGGAAATGGATACTTGGATAGTGTAATGTTTTTAATATGAATAAATTTTAATATAATCATTTAATTTTTGTTTTTACATGAGTTAAAGATGAAAAATATAGATGTTTGAATGTATTCTAAAAAGGCTAAAAACACAAGTTAACCTTTAAATATATTATGAAGGTTTATACATCCAAGAAACTAGATCTTACCCCCATGTATTAGTTTTTTCCATCATCAATATCATGAATTTCTACATATCTTATGTTTTTTTTTGATGCCTTTTCAATGTTTTTTGGGTTTATTTTCTAAAACATAATAGTGGGGTTTCTCAATTTTTTTAATCTTTTTTAAAATTTCTCCAAATGATGAATAAGTTAATATATTTTCACTATGAAGTGATAATGGGTGATAATTTTAGAAACAATATTTTAATTATCCTTTCTCATACCTGGGTATTATATATACCTTCTTTACTCTAATATCATAAAAAAATGGAATTCTAGAAATATGAAATAAGAATACTGCAAACTAGGAATGAACAATGTTTACTGAATATTTTATTCATCCCTATTTCTAAGAAGAATTTTTTACCACATATTTTCATATCATGAAAAGATTTTTGATAGGACTATTTCTTAGTAATAAACCCTACGATTTAAGGAATTATATAAATCTTATGGTCAAATACATTAAATTTTTTGGATGCACGGTGAATATCTCAAATCATATGGAAAATCATGTTAAAAGTGATCCAATAGATTATAAAGGTATATTTCTAGGATATTCTGCTAATTATAAATCATATATAGTGATGAATAAAATGTGAATGATATTTAATGAATCTATTCATAGTACTTTTAATGAAAATGGTCCTTATGATAAAAAAATTAAAAAAATGTATTCATAAATTATTTAGACAATCTGAGATAGGATTAATATAAAAATGATTTTAATACTAAAGTAAAGTACAGTGTTCTCCATTCATGTTCTAAAAACATGAATCTTCTATATGAAAAATTATCTTACATAGAAAATGTTCAGTCATAAAGGATTATAATTTGGGTAAATTAATAGGAAATCAAGATACACTAGTTATGAAAGGAAGTATTGTAAGAAATATGGGTGCATTGTATGCCTTCTTATATCAAATATAACCTAAATCTACAGTGGAATCATTAGAAGGTGAAATATTGATAAAATCTATTCTTGAATAACATTAATAGTTTATAAGAAACAATTTCTTGTAATATTTTAATTCCACATCAAGTCGTCTAGAAATAGTAACATAATGTGTTTTAACAAATAATTATGTTGAATAAAGGATAATTACCATAAATAAAGCTATATTAGTTGGTAAATGATAAAATAAAGACAACTGAATAGATTGTAATGAATCATTTACACATTTTTTTTACATTATAGGATATTATAATCCATTTAGTTTATACAAAATTTATTAATTTTAAATTATTTCATATTGATTTAAAATCATCTTTTCTATAATGGTATTTAATTGAGGAAGATTATATTGAAGAAAAACCTGGTTTTCAGAATCCCCATCTTCCAAATTTGGTTTTCAAACATTCAAAAGATCATTTGGGATATAAACGATCACAAATATATTGGTTTCAAATATTAATTTCTTTTATACATTGTTATATAATTTTAATAGGATTGGTAGTTCTTACTCTAATTAAGGAATATTTTTTTTAATATTTTATGAGTATATATATATATAGGATGCTATTTTTTCTACAAATAAAAATATATGTAATCATTTTTAAAAACATTTGAAAAATTAATTTGAAATTATTATGATCTGAGAATTAAGTGTCTTTATTTTTTTCCAAATCAATCAAAATTATAATAGAAATGTTATAAATAAAAGTAATTGAATTATATTTTTTATTAAAAATGCTTTGACGAAAATAAATTAAAAATTATATAAACCCCATATGTACCAATATTGAACATTTTTTTCATAAATATGGGATATTATATAGAGATGCGTTATATAAGGGTATGATTCATAACTTTCTATACCTTACGTCTAGAAGACTCGACATTAGGTTTTATGCCTTTTTATTTTCTAGATTTCAATCAAACCCTAAATAATTCTATCATATTAGTATTAAAATATTTTTTAAATATTTTAATGGGATTATATTTCAATATATAATTTACCCAAAAAAGAATTATTTTAATTTAATCTCATATTCAGATGGCAGTTTCGGATAATGTAGGTTATATAGAATGTGTACATATGTAACCCATTATTTTTTTGGGAGTTAATATGTTTAATAGAAATGTAAGAAATAAATTTAGTTTCTTGGTCAAAATAATTGTGTAGAATATATCTTTGATAGATATTTATGTGCACAACTGTTGATGATGACACCTACACTGGTATATATTGGACTAAATTTCAATAATATTTCTATTCTATGTGACAATAATGGGGTAAATAATATTTCAAGGAAATCATTTCATTCACTTTGGAAAAATTAATATTGGTATAAGGAATCACGTTCTATTAGATCATGTTCTTAAAATTGTATTGCTTTGTAATTTGTTAATACTTAATATCTGCAAAATGATTTTTCCCCTAGACCACTTATTAATAAAAAAATTGTATTTTTTAATGGGAGTTAGGTATATTTAATTTATAATAATGTTATTATTTAATTTTAGTTTAATTAAATGTTATTTATTTATTCTAATTTATATTAAATTATTTTTTAATTATTTTTTTTCTAATAAATTATGCATTAATTAGTCTTTAAAAAAAATGGAATTTAAATATTAAAATATATAATGATTAATTTGGGTATTTTGGATCAATAAATCAAAATAATGTCAATAAAAACCATCAAAATAATCAATCAATCTCTCTCCCTCTCTCTCGCCCTCAATTTTGAAACATTTCAACTCTAAGATATTATTTTTCTTCAAATCCTAAAATATGAACCTAAAACCATCATATTTTCTATAATGACAGTTAAAACGAGAATAGTGGAATGAAAACCGAGTTTATATAAATGTCAATAATCTTCAAGAGATATCATATGAGTGTTTTAGTGGAAGGATGTTTTCATTTAGTGGTTTTTTATATGAATCTAACATTAAATAAATCCTTCTATTTTCAAGGATTAGATTTTATTTTCAGTGGTGAAAATATAGAGTATTTTTTTTAATAATGAAGAAAATAATAATTAAGAACATTCCATGATTATTTTTGTTCAAATATAGGACCTCGTGTCCTCGTAGATAAATAATATATAGTATATGGTCTCTTAAATTGAACTAGATAAGATTTTTTAGTCTCCCAATGAATGGGTTTTTACTTAATTCATTATTAAATTAGAGATGAGAATCATAAATTGGTGGATAATATTTAATTTATTTTTGGATCCACCCTATAATTAATGGTTTATATCCATGATATTGAAGATGACCAGAAGTTATTAGTAAAATTGTATCAATCTACAATAGTTTTAAGGATTCCAGATTTAGTGTAGATTATCTTTCTGGACACCTATATTTTATTTTTTATTTTAAGTAAAATCAAGTTTAATTCTTTTTGATATATGCTATGGTATTTGAATAATTTATTTTAAAATGATACTAAAATGTCATTTAATTTATATGTAAACATTATTTATATGATTTTTTAAAAAATAAATAACAATTTTTAAATTCAAATGGTCATTATATTCAATCATAATAAAATTATTTCTTGTTTCACCTTAAAGAAAATTTATTAATTTAGAGGGAATTAAATGGATTAATGATTCTTGTTGGGGATAATTAAAAAAAATTAGGTGCCCATAATCAAGGGGGGAAAGGTACTCAAAAAGCAGTCAAATAAACTTGGTTTCATGGTGAAGAAGATAGATAATCAATAATATACGATGTTATTGAGAATTAATATAGGAGAATTATGGTTGATAATAGTGTCCCCCTTCTGTAATATATGTCCATAATTCAATTAAGGAACCCTTAAATGATGATAATAGTGAGGATATTATAATATGTCATAAACAAAGAGAAGAACATGAATCTCAACTGAAAGAACATGAAGATGAATAAAATGAAAAAATATTTTTTATAGAAGTAAAAAATACATCTACATAAAAACAAAGAGGTAATAGATATGAGAATGAGTATTATGTTGAAGATCGGGTAGAAATGTATGCTGTTGTTGGTGAGGAAGAAAAAATATTAATGATTTAAACTAAAAAAATAATAGAAAATAATATAGTCTCTGTTACTACAAAATAATTTTAAAATGATTATAAAAAATACTATAAGGAAAATTTATTTCATGGTTTATTTTTATCATGATCTAGTGAGAGGAATGATTTTCAATTCATATATGTAGATGAAACTAGAAAATGTTCGATAAATAGTGAAGATAAATCTTTTGATTCTCTAAATTAAAAAATTATAAACAAATCCTATTTCAATCAGATGAAATAAGTGAAATCAAAATTTTCAAGTGACATAGATTTTACTCAAAACGTATTTTAATTGTTAAAGAGTGCAATTATTATATAAGAAAAGATGGAATGAGCTGAATCCCTTATTAGAAACTTTCAAAAAACTACTATTTCAATAATATATTTTATTCATTTTGGGGATAAATGTTTGAACATATTTGGAATATTTTAGAATGACCTATTTCAAAGTTATATTTTAGTGATTTAAATAAATTAATATGGAGTAAATTTCAATCTATTATATGTTGATCAAGTCATGTGATGGATTCAACTTCTTGTCATCACACTTCCCTAGATTTATTAAGAAGGTTTGAATCTCTTACTATAGTTTCATATTCTATAAATTATTGAATATAGAGTCTTGAGTGTGATAGTGTTCTACATAAAATTGTTATGGATAATCAAAATGAACATTTTGAGTGAGTAACCTATTGTTGACCCCACCTGTTTTGATAATCTCAATCATGTATTCATATGTGTTGAAAATCCCAATTATGTTTTCATTCTCTATGATATTTTTTAAGTATCATTGATCTATACTTTAATTATTTCATATCTATGATAAAACCAATAATAATTTTTAAAATAGTCTTTGAAATATGTTAATCCTCATTTATCCATGTTTATACAAGTTATAAATTGATTCTAACACAATCGGATGTGTTCTGCATAAAACAGATAAGTAATCTGTCTATAGCTACTGATAAAGAGTTACCGGTAACCAGTCTACCGATAGACTTAGTCTACCGACAGACAGCTACCGATAGACTTAACACAGAGCTACTGATAGACTTAACACACAGCTACCGATGTGCTTATAAATGTAAGATACTGACTTACAGACAGCTACCGATACAAACATAGAGATACCGGTGTAAGTATAAGTAGCTACTGATGGAATAAGAGTCACCGATGGACGAAGCTACTGACAGACTCACAGCTACCGATACACGCATGGAGCTACCGATGCATGGAGCTACCGACGCATGGAGCTACCGATAAACAAAGTCACCGATACAAGCATGTACCAACCGACGCATAGAGCCACCGATAGAGTCAAAGCAACTAATGACATTGAGCTACCGATGTTCAAGCTACCGATGTTCAAGCTACCGATGTTCAAGCTACCGATGTTCAAGCTATCGAAGTTCAAGCTACCGATGTTCAAGCTACTGATGTCCAAGCTACCGATGCTGATTACCTACCGATCACTCGACGCACTGTTTGAATTTCTTTATTTCCTATATTCAATCTATCTAACGGTCATATCATACATTTTGATGATTTGTCAAATATCTGATAAAGGATGTCGGATGTCAGGAAACTGTACCTCGTACCTGCGGAAAGGAAACCTCTTCTGTCCAACGGAGTATGTGACATAAATACAAGAAGACTCTGCTGAAGAGAAGCGTGAGACAAAACACACAGAGACAAGGAAAACATACGACATACTCAAGAAAAAGCTCTGTGCATACAAGAAGAACCAAGCAAGATTGAATCACATATACAATCAAGCCTACTCGAGAAGTTGTTCTGTGCATTCAAAAGAATATCAAAGAGCTTCATCGACTACATCTCACTACCTACGAACCTGGAGCATACGAAACTCTGTTTCTCAAACAGAAACGAGAAGAGGACTCAAACTCACTTTTGATCAAATCCAAAGAAGTCCAGAGCTGCACTGAAATCACCAGAACCACTTCTAAACTCTACATCTCTTGTTCTGTGATTTATTATCATTCTTTTCGAGCAGTGTGTGTTATCTGTTGTATCTAACACATACACTGTCTCCTATACTCAAACTGAAGGATTTGAAAATCCTTTCCAAACTCTTTCATTCTTTCTTTCCCACGAATAACTGTGGTAGAGGTCTTGTGACCTGGACAGCTGGCTGCTGTTGTTTGTTTTCCCACGTAGAACTGTGGTAGAGGTCTTGTGACCTGGACAGTGTGTTCACTGTTTTTTACCCCGATCCAGGGTGTGGATCATTTTTATATAAACTTTTGAGAGGACTAAGTCTCGGCTTGAGACTGAACCTCTTGGTTACATTGTTGTGCCATATCTTTCAAAGTTTTATTCCGCTGCTAATCACTTTAAAACCAATACTGTTTTTGAAGTTACATTGATAATTAAATTAGCAAGTGTTGATGTTAAGTGTAGATCAGTAAGTTAGTTTCAAAAGATAATCACACACTCCTGTGTTGATTAACTGGGAATTAATCAATCCCTTGAGAATCTGACAGAACCTCTACTTTAATATAAATTCACTACAGTTTAATTTGTTTTTGAAATTGGGGGATTTTAATAGAAATTGTTTTTAACAGAAATTTTAATTGGTACTCAATTCACCCCCCTCTTGAGTTAACCACTCCGACCAACACTTGGTATCAAAGGGTTGAAAATACTTTCTAAAAGTACTCTGCTTTTGAACTGTGATTTTAGTTGTATTTTAAAGTTCTTAAAATTTCTGTTATATCTAAATTTTTATCTCTTTAAAATTTTCTCATCATGGACAATAGACTTGAGGGTGCTGCTACTAACCGGCCACCTTTCTTCAATGGAACTAATTATGCTCAGTGGAAACTGAAAATGAAAATTCATCTAGAAAGCATAGGTTTTGATATTTGGACTGCTATTGAATCAGAATACAAAATTCCTACTACTGCTAGATCTACATGGGATGAACCTATAAAGACTGCTTACAATAACAACTGTAAAGCCATGAATTCCTTGTACTGTGCTCTAGGAGATGAAGAGTTTAATAGAATTTCTGCATGTAAAACTGCATATGAAATTTGGGATACCTTAGCTATTTCTCATGAAGTAACAACAAATGTTAAAGAAATGAGATTGAACACCTATACTATCAAGTATGATAATTTTAAAATGAAGCCTGACGAACCCATTTCTGACATGTATCTCAGGTTCAATGAAATTGTCAATACAATGATCTCACTGGGAAAGGATGTCTCATCGAAGGAACAAATTATGAGAATTTTGAGATGTCTACCTGATAGATGGAGAGGCACATCTCTCTCAATCAGAGAATCATGTGACATTGCTGCTCTACCTATCAAGGAATTAATTGGAAAGCTGATGATGTATGAAGAAGAGCTCAAAGTGAATAAAGAAGAAGAAAATGAACCTCCAAGAAAGTCTGTCGCTTTCAAATCCTCAACTTCAAAGAATAAGGACAAAGAAATGCTTCAAGCTATAGTTGAAAGTTCAAGCTGTGAAGACAGTGAAAGTGATTCTGACAGTGATGCTGAGATGGCTCACATTTCTAGAAGATTTAAGAAATTTTATAGGAAAAATAAGTTCTTCAGAAAAACAAACTATAAGGGTAAGTATGATCACCAAGGTAAATGGAAAAAGGACTGGAAGAATAATGACAAATCAGATGATGTTTTATGCTATGAGTGCAAGAGAAAAGGACACATTAAAGCCGACTGTCCAAAGCTAAAGTATAAAAAGAAATATGAATATAAGCACAATAAGTTTAAGAAAGCCATGAAGGCTACTTGGAGTGCTTCAGAAGACAGCACAAGTGAAGCTGAATCTTCATACTCTGAAAGGAATCGAGCCAAGATGTGTTTTATGACAAACACTTCTCAGGTAACTGCTGAAACTCCTGCTTTAAATTATTATTACTCTGGAGATAATGCAAAATCTGATTCTGATTCTTGAACAATGTCTAAAAATGAATTGTTTGAGTACTGTGATATGCTGGAAGAGACATGTAATGAACTTAAGGATAAATACAAGTCATTAAAGAAACAGCATGCTCTCACCACTACAGTTAAAACCGAACTCACTATTGAAAAAGAGAAAAATGCTCAACTGTTAAACGAAAACACTGAACTGAAACTATCTAATGAGCAACTCAAGAAAGACTTAGAGAAGTTCACCAATGGCAAAAATACACTAACACAGATTCTAGGAAAGCAAATAGCACCTAAATATACTACTGATAAAGGATACCAACCTGGACAAAGGAAAATTTCCAAAACTAGATTCATTTCTAAATCTGGACAGAATGAAGGTAATTCTGGAACTTCTTATGCTTCAACCAGTTATATACATAGCTATGGATCTAATAAAGTTTATCTTTCAAAGCATGTCAATTCTACAAATTATATGAGACCCATTAGACAAATATGGGTACCTAAAGTATTATTGGCTAACCTGTCTGGACCCAAGAAGATCTGGGTACCAAAATCATCTCCCATCTAAATCTGTTTTGTAGGGAACTTGCTTAAAGAGCTCCTGTAAAGAGACGTGGTATTTGGACAGTGGATGTTCAAGACATATGTCAGGATACTTCTCTTGTTTCAAGAGTTTAATAAAAGTTGATGGAGGCTTTGTCACCTTTGGTGATAATTCAAAAGGGAAAATCATCGGCCTAGGCCAGATTGGTAACACTGATTCAATTTTGATCTCTAAAGTTTTATTTGTTGATGGCCTTAAATACAATTTATTAAGTATTTCCCAGTTATGTGATGATGGTTTTCATATTAAATTTGAAAATTATTCTTGCAAAGTTTTTAATTCTAAGAATTTTTTGGTATTTTCTGCCTTAAGAAATGAAAATGTTTATGCTGTTAATCTGAATTCTTTAGCTAAGAAGAATATTACTTGTTTGAATGCTTTTCATAAATAATCTTGGCTATGGCACAGAATATTGGGACATTGCAACATTCACTCACTTAGAAAACTCTCTAGAAAGAACCTAGTTAGAGACCTACCTAAATTAGAATTCCCAAATGATAAAGTGTGTAACCCCTGTCAAAAGGGAAAACAACACAAAGTTTCTTTTAAATCAAAGAAAGAAGTTTCGACTTCTCAACCACTTGAATTGGTTCACATGGATTTGTTTGGACCATCAAGAGTTTCTAGATTAAATGGGAAGCACTATGTTTATGTTCTTGTAGATGATTTTTCTAGATATACTTGGGTATATTTTCTAGCTCACAAAAGTGAAGCTTGTTCTTACTTTGTTAAATACTCCAAGTCTGAAGAAAACCTTTGTGGAATTAAGATTAAGACCCTGAGAAGTGATCATGGTCGTGAGTTTGGAAATCATGAGTTTGATTCTTACTGCTCACACAATGGCTATAGTCACAATTTCTCTGCCCCTAGGACACCCCAACAAAATGGTGTAGTAGAAAGAAGAAACCGAACCCTTCAAGAAATTGCTAGAACCATGCTCAATGAATATGACCTGCCTATTTATTTTTGGGCTGAAGCTGTAAATACAGCTTGTTATGTTATTAATAGAGTCTTAATTAGACCTGTTCTTAAGAAAACCCCCTATGAATTGTGGAACAATAGAAAGCCTAAGGTTAATTACTTTAAAGTTTTTGGTTGCAAAGTATTTATTCTGAATACTAAAGATAATCTGGATAAGTTTGCTTCTAAAAGTGATGAAGAAGTTTTTCTGGGTTACTCTATTTCAAGTAAATCCTATAGAGTATTCAATAAGAAAACCAAATGTGTGGAGGAATCTGTTCACATCATGTTTGATGAAACTGATCCACATGAGCCTAAAACCTCTCTTGAGAATCTTGAAGAAGATTTGTCTATTCTAGACCTTAATGATAAATCTAAAGAACCTGTTATAAAAGCATCCAGTTCTGGACTTTTTCCAGAATCTGCTTCTGTTGAACCCGAACCTATAGATGAACCTGAAATTTCTAGCCCAACCTTTACCAGATCAACAAGGATTCTAAAGAATCATCCTTTAGAAGTTGTTTTTGGTAATCTTGATAGAGGAACACAAACTAGAGCTTCTCTAAGAAACCAGGTTGAACATCAAGCTTTTCTTTCACAGCTAGAACCCAAAAATATCAATGATGCTATCAATGATGAATTCTGGGTAATAGCTATGCAGGAAGAATTAAATCAGTTTGAAAGAAACAAAGTCTGGGAATTAGTTGACAGACCTAAGGACACTTTGACAATAGGCACAAAATGGGTTTTTAGAAATAAAGTAGATGAATCTGGAAATATAGTTAGAAACAAAGCTAGACTAGTTGCACAAGGATATAGTCAAGAAGAAGGTATAGACTATGAGGAAACTTTTTCACCTGTAGCTAGACTAGAAGCCATTAGGATCTTACTTGCATATGCTGCACATCTGGATTTCAAGTTATATCAAATGGATGTGAAAAGTGCATTTCTAAATGGTTTTATAATTGAAGATGTTTTTGTAGAACAACCACCTGGATTTACTAACCCCCATTTTCCAAATCAAGTTTTTAAACTTTCTAAAGCTTTTTATGGTTTGAAACAAGCTCCAAGAGCTTGGTATGATAGACTTAGCAATTTCCTTATTTCAAAAGGTTTTACTAAAGGGATTGCTGATACAACTCTTTTCATTAAAAGAATTTCTAAAGATGTTTTAGTTGTACAAATATATGTTGATGATATTATTTTTGGATCTTCTAAACACTCTTTATGTACTGATTTTTCAAAAAGTATGAAAAATGAATTTGAAATGAGCTTAATGGGAGAGATTAAGTACTTTCTTGGATTTCAAGTATTTCAAAATGAAACTGGTATTATTTTGAATCAAAGTAAATATAAAAAGGATCTTTTAAAACGTTTTGGTCTGGATAGTATCAAGGAAAGTGAAACTCATATGAGTACTACCTGTAAATTGGATGCAGATGAAACTGGGAAACCAGTTGATCAAACAAATTACAGAGGTATGATTGGTAGTTTACTTTATCTTACTGCTAGTCGACCTGATATTATGTTTTGTGTGTGTATGTGTGCTAGATTTCAAGCTAATCCAAAAGAATCTCATTTTATTGCTGTTAAAAGAATTTTTAAATATCTCAAACACACGGTTAACTTAGGTTTGTTTTACCCAAAAGGACAATCCTTTGAGTTAATGAGTTATTCAGATGCTGACTTTGCTGGTTGTAAGTTAGATAGAAAAAGCACATCAGGAACATGTCATTTTCTTGGAAAATCCTTAGTTTCTTGGTGTAGTAAGAAACAGAACTCAGTTGCATTATCTACTGCCGAAGCAGAATATATAGCTGCTGGTAGTTGCTGTGCACAAATTCTGTGGATGAAACACACTCTTTTGGACTATGGATATGTTTTTAAACATGTTTCAATCAACTGTGATAACACCAGTGCAATAAACATCTCTAAGAATCTTGTATCTCACTCTAGAACCAAACACATTGATGTAAGACACCATTTCCTAAGAGATCACTATCAAAAAGGTGATATTTCTCTTGAATTTATTGGCACTGAACATCAATTGGGTGATATTTTCACTAAACCTTTAAGTTCGGATAGGCTAAGTTACATAAGACACGAACTGGGAATGTTTAATCACAACCGGTGTGAAGATTCTCACTGATGTGAAATTCTCACCAACATGAAAACCGTCACCGATGTAAAATTCTCACTGATGTGAAATTCTCACCGACGTGAAAATTCTCACTGATGTAAATTTCTCACCGACGTAGAAATTCTCACCGATGTACAACTCTCACCGATTTGTTTTTCTCACCGATGATTAACTCACACCGATGCAAGGTTTTAAAACTTCTGCCTGCCGCCAAGAATACGAATCATTTTATTTTATCTTATTACTCTATTTTAGTTGTTTATTTGGAATTCCTAAATGATAAAACTCAGTCTAAGCCACATCTTACCTCACCGAGCTCACAATATCTCACCTTCGAACCTTACCTCCCAAATCGGCCAAGAACCCTAAACCCGCGATGGCAAAAACCAAGCTTCCTATCGTCAGAGATGAAAGTGCAGCACCAAATGCTAAGAAGCAGAAGACACAGCATAAAGCCAGTGTTAGTGAAGTCAGAACTAGATCGGGAAGGCGACCAGTGAATCCTCACTTGCAGAATAGAGACATAGTAATCGAGAAGGAACTGTGCGTGGAATGGCTACTGCCTAGCAAATCCTTAGTACTCGAGATTCTCGATGACCAGAAATGGGTGGATTGTTTCTCGAATAACAATGGCCCATACTACCCGAAGTTGGTAAAGCAGTTATATGAGTTTGTAACCTTTGAGAAGTCTGAAAATGAGAATCGGGTAAGCTCTTTTGTAAATGGAAAAGAGATGTCTTTTTCTTCAGTAGAGTGGGCTAAGTATTTAAAAGTACCACATGAAGGTGTTTCTGGGTATGTATCAAGAGCAATGCCACCTAGCAGTGACATTTTTTATTATGAAACTTCCTTAAAAGAACTGACTGGTAATGGGAATCAAAGGCAAGTGGTTGCTGCTGAAATGGATGGAGAGAATCGACTGCTCTTCAAGTTTGTTCAGCATGTGTTGATACCTAGGCGAGGAGATTTTGCAAATCTGAGATATCAAGCTATCTATCTTCTTTATTTGCTAAGACATGGTGTAAAAATCAATCTGTGCAGATTTTTGATGCTTCCAATGGAAGACATGATTAGACCAAAGTCAAAGACTAATACTTTATTCTTTACCAAGATGATTTCAGTGATGATAAAAGTGAAAGAAATAGCTGAGTCTCAGGATGAGACGGTTGTAGTCAAGAACAATTTCTGCATCACCTCGACTGTGTGTAAGTACATGAAAATTAACTGGAACCCATGGAAGGGAGAATGGGTCAGTGATGATCAGAAGATCTATGATAAGTTTAACCCTATGGATCATCCCTCAAGACCAAAGGATATGAGAGATCCGAGTCTGAGACCTAATGAAGAGGAACCTGTTTATAGTAGTGAAACAGAAGAAGAAACAGAAGAAGAAGAAGAAACTCCTATGGATGTTGGAGGAGATCCAGACTTGCCCCCAAGTCCTGTTGTAGAATTGGTTTATTCTAGGAAAGGAAAAGTAGAGGAAATTGTATCTACTCATGAGGAAGACCAGTCTGTACCTCACCAAGAAGAAGAGGAAAAGGAGAATGTATCTGAATTGTCTACTTCTGGTATTTTAAGTATGAGTCCCTTGATTGGAAGCTCAGCTATGACTGCTGATGAAGTAGAAAGAGATAGAGAAGAAGCTGTACCTGTTTCAGAAAACCTCCTTACTGCTGCTGAGATGGAAGTTGTTGTGGAAGATTCTGATGAAGAAAGGCCAGCAGAAAAGGCTGTTGTGATACATGAGAATTCACCCATTGAGGGGGAGCATCAATCTGTTCTTAGAACTGTTACTGTAGCTATTGAGCTTGGAGACTGGGTAGAAGACCCAGGGTTTATAGTCTGTGGATTGGATTATCCGGATTCAGATAATGAGATGTCTGAGAATAGACTGAAGACCAATTATGATCTTGCTTCTAAGTTGTTGCCAGATGATGTGGTCAGATTTCATGATCTGAATAAGCTGAAAGAGGACCTCAAAACCAATTTTGTTGAAGAAGTGAAGTTAATGGAAACCTCTCTTGCTTCTTCAGTTAACTCAATAATGACTGATTCTGTAGTTAGTTTGGCCTCAGCAAGAGGATCTGCTGCAGCTGTGTCAAATGATTTTGTCTCTAAATCAGATCTTGAATCCATGAAGAATGAGCTGAAAGAATCATTCAGTGTGTCAGTTGCTGAGATGAAGCAAAGCTTTTATGAAGAAATGAAAATGTTAGAGAGATCCTTCGAGCTATCTCTGGCTTGTAATTTATCTTCCTTTGTGTCTGAGCTTGTGGAAGAAGTGAAAGAGTGCCAGACTTAGTCTTCAAGAATCGAAGTAGACCTTGAAGCTCTCAAGACATCAGTTGTTGCTTTGAATTCTTATATGAGCTCCAAGTCTCAAGCTGACAAGGACCTAGCTTATGTGAAGAGTGTAGTAAGTCAGTTTCTCTCAGTGTTTGAATGTTTCAAAACCTCAGTGAAGGATCATGTTCAATTACAAGACTCTCAAGTTCAAAGCCTAATCAGTGGATTGTCTAAGAGTTTCAAAGAAACTGTTTCCTTCTCTCTTGGCCCTCTCACATCCAAATTATAAGTTGACCTGAATCAAGTTCGAGCAATGTTGAAGGAGGAGATTGGTTCTATTTCAACCAGTTGTTCTGTGGACTCATCAGAGTTGAGCCGAGTGGTGCTTTCTAGAAGAGATTCTGCCAGAGAAATAATGAAGATTGTTCAAGATTATATGAGAGAAGCCTCTGCCTCTCAGGAAGCCATAAAGAGCAATGTGGACCACTACTTCACCAAAATTTTCACCAAGCATCAACTCGAACACCACTTCAAGCTGATGTTGGAAAACATGAAGCTACCTCTAGTCACTCAAGCTTTGAGAGAACAAGTGAGCAAGCTAAGAGAACTAACTCCTGCCTTAGAGAAATTCATGGAGAACAAAGATGATTTCATCTCTGCTATGGAAAGAGGAGGAGGAATTATTATGGATTTTTGAAATCTGCTGCTGCCCTTCTTGCATGTTGATGCCAGACCAGTCATCATACCTCCTGCTTTGCATGCTTCTGCCTCAGCTGCTTCCACAGTCCAGCTGACTCCTGCTCAAGCTATTCGCAACCTCACATCGATGATCACCCAAAAATCTTCAACCTACAGGCCTGACTCTGTGTCAGTGGCCCAGCCTCCTTTGATCTTTTCTGGCATTCCCAAACCTTCACCTGAATCCTCACCACCCGAGCCTTCTTCTGATCCCAAAGGAAAATCTCACGTGGAAGATGTGGATTGATCCAGTGGCCAGGATTTTTGATAGGAATTCCTTTGTATTCTTTTTTTTTACTTTCTGACTGATCTAATACAGAGGAACTCTTTTTTAATTCTCATGTTTTATTTGTCTCCTATATATATGCTTTCCCACTTTTTGATTATCACAAAGGGGGAGAATAATAAGGAGAATAAGGGGGAGAACAAAATGAGAGAATGAGAAATATTTTCAATGGAGAAGAATAATTTTTTATTGTTTACCTCTGATACCTTATGTCTATTTAGTACCTTATGATTGTTACCTCTGATAACTTATGTCTATATCATACTATTTCTATTATCTTTGATGCTATTTTCCATAAGAAAATTGAACTCAATATTTTACTCTTTACTATTATATATTCACTATGTTAAATGCCCATATCATAAATTGTGATTATCAAAAAGGGGGAGATTGTTGACCTCACCTGTTTTGATAATCTCAATCATGTATTCATATGTGTTGAAAATCCCAATTATGTTTTCATTCTCTATGATATTTTTTAAGTATCATTGATCTATACTTTAATTCTTTCATATCTATGATCAAACCAATAATAATTTTTAAAATAGTATTTGAAATATGTTAATCCTCATTTATCCATGTTTATACAAGTTATAAATTGATTCTAACACAATCGGATGTGTTCTGCATAAAACAGATAAGTAATCTGTCTATAGCTACTGATAAAGAGCTACCGGTAACCAGTCTACCGATAGACTTAGTTTACCGACAGACAGCTACCGATAGACTTAACACAGAGCTACCGATATACTTAACACACAGCTACCGATGTGCTTATAAATGTAAGCTACTGACTTACAGACAGCTACCGATACAAACATAGAGCTACCGGTGTAAGTATAAGTAGCTACCGATGGAATAAGAGTCACCGATGGACGAAGCTACTGACAGACTCACAGCTACCGATACACGCATGGAGCTACCGATGCATGGAGCTACCGATGCATGGAGCTACCGATAAACAAAGTCACCGATACAAGCATGTAACAACAGACGCATAGATCCACCGATAGAGTCAAAGCAACTAATGACATTGAGCTACCGATGTTCAAGCTACCGATGTTCAAGCTACCGATGTTCAAGCTACCGATGTGCAAGCTACCGATGTTCAAGCTACCGATGTTCAAGCTACCGATGTCCAAGCTACCGATGCTGATTACCTACCGATCACTCGACGCACTGTTTGAATTTCTTTATTTCCTATATTAAATCTATCTAACGGTCATATCATACATTTTGATGATTTGTCAAATATCTGATAAAGGTTGTCGGATGTCAGGAAACCGTACCTCGTACCTGCGGAAAGGAAACCTCTTCTGTCCTACGGAGCACGTGACATAAATACAAGAAGACTCTGCTGAAGAGAAGGGTGAGAAAACACACACAGAGACAAGGAAAACATACGACATACTCAAGAAAAAGCTATGTGCATACGAGAAGAACCAAGCAAGACAGAATCACATATACAATCAAGCCTACTCGAGAAGTTGTTCTGTGCATTCAAAAGAATATCAAAGAGCTTCATCGACTACATCTCACTACCTACGAACCTGGAGCATACGACACTCTGTTTCTCAAACAGAAACGAGAAGAGGACTCAAACTCACTTCTGATCGAATCCAAAGAAGTCCAGAGCTGCACTGAATTCACCAGAACCACTTCTAAATTCTACATCTCCTGTTCTGTGAATTATTATCATTCTTTTCGAGCAGTGTGTGTTATCTGCTGTATCTAACACATACACTGTCTCCTGTACTCAAACTGAAGGATTTGAAAATCCTTTCCAAACTCTGTCATTCTTTATTTCCCACGAATAACTGTGGTAGAGGTCTTGTGACCTGGACAGCTGGCTGCTGTTGTTTGTTTTCCCACGTAGAACTGTGGTAGAGGTCTTGTGACCTGGACAGTGTGTTCACTGTTGTTTACCCCGATCCAGGGTGTGGATCATTTTTATATAAACTTTTGAGAGGACTAAGTCTCGGCTTGAGACTGAACCTCTTGGTTACATTGTTGTGCCATCTCTTTCAAAGTTTTATTTCGCTGCTAATCACTTTAAAACCAATACTGTTTTTAAAGTTACTTTGATAATTAAATTAGCAAGTGTTTATGTTAAGTGTAGATCAGTAAGTTCATTTCAAAAGATAATAACACACTCCTGTGTTGATTAACTGGGAATTAATCAATCCCTTGAGAATCTGACAGAACCTCTACTTTAATATAAATTCACTACAGTTTAATTTGTTTTTTAAATTGGGGGATTTTAATAGAAATTGTTTTTAACAGAAATTTTAATTGGTACTCAATTCACCCCCCTCTTGAGTTAACCACTTCGACCAACACTTATGATGAAACTATTATTTGAATCCATCTCAATCAATTAAGTGAGTTATAGGTGAAATTTTTAAAGTATCCTAAAATGATCCATGTGTTTTTAAAGTTTAATTTAGTTGGAATTTTTAAAATACGATTGGAAACAATTAATTTGATGAAATAGTTTCCTAGGATGTTTATTCACATTTTCTTAAGGAATTATGGTAGATCTCAAGGATGTTCATATTTTATTTTGAGATTCCTCCACATGTGACACCACATTTAAACCAGAACACTCACCCTCATCGAAAACTTCTTTACTAATTTTGAGATTAATATTTCATACAATCATATATATTTTTATGAAATGAGATAATTTTTTATAATTATGTTATATCATTTTTTATTATATTTATCTCTTTATTAACTTGTCAAAAAAGTATTTTCCCTTATCATAAAAAACATTTCCTTCCTGTTTTGTTCTATAATAACTTTATTAAATACAATTTTGTATATGTTCTTTTCAATATCACTTGAAGGGGGATAATATTTTTGTAAGCCCTTCATATCATTGAATATTATATATTATAAAAGGAGAATAAATGAAATTTATCAATTTAATTATTTAAAATAAATCTCTTTAGTTTTGTCATCATAAATTGTTTATAATATGTATTTTTATCTATAGTATACAATGAATTAAATGAGAAATATAATTTCTATTATATCTCTTTATGAATTTTTTTCATTTCATATATTTTCTATATGATTTTGGTATATTGGTTTTGTGATCCTCAATGGGGAAATTTTTGGGATTCTACTATCTCAACAATACTCTATGAGTCTTCTTTATTTTAATTCTCCCAAATACCCTTATTTGTTTTATTAATGAAATTAATTTATGTGTTAATAAGGATTATATTTTTTTAAATTTATCTAGATATTTTTTTTGTGTTCTAGAAACAAAAATCATACATAATGTTTTTAATGATAAAATATCGTTTTCCAACCCTATGTTTGGAATAAATTTATGGATCAGATACCCAACATTCTTGTAAAAAGTATGCATCATGAACTATAATTTTGTGAAGTTTCCCTTTGTTTATGAATTTAATATATGGTTTAAAAACCCAACATTATGATCTTAACTATATGTTTTTAACTATAAATTCATAGTTAACCATACATTATTCATGGGAAACTAAGGGGTTTTAATTTAAGATATTTTTCACGATTTCTACCACTAATTTGGAAAAATTAAATATCATTGTAATGATGTTTAATAACTGATTCAATTTATCATGTTAAAATAGTTAAATCATTATTATTATTTTTTTGTGATATTTCAACATTCATAGAATTTTTTAAATTCAAATAGTCATGATTTATTCAAAGATATTTTGGATATGTTTGACTAAAAAAAATTAGATTTTATATTTTTCATGACAATAGTTATATAAAAAGATTGTTGATTTTTATTTTAATGAACATATATTTATATTTTCGGATCTACACATTTGAAATATACTTTCAATTATCTCGTGTTATTTGATAGTTATTTCGTTGTTGTTTCTAATATAGGTATATTTTTATTTTTCATAAAGATAATTTAGAAACATGATTTCATTGATTATGTTCTTTATTTACTAATCATATATATTAAGAAGAATATACTTTGTTTTTTAATTGTTTCTATAATTGTGAGCTAAATTGTTTCTCAATTAAATCTATTAATCTAGATTTCAAAGAGTTTTAGCTTCTTGTAGTTAGTGCTGGTGGAGTGTATGATTATCACACTAAGATGTGGATAATTGGGTTCCCTTTAAAAGAACCAGAATGTATTGTTAATGAATTTTTGTAATGTTAAAAATTTATTTCACTCATTTGTGATGGTCTTATGGTAAGTTGACATATTCGGTCAAAATCACCAACTCCTTGAAAAATAATTGGTGGTGTGGATTAGGGTATCATTATTCCCTGAACCAGTTTAAAAAATATGGTATTCTTATTCTCTTTGTTTCTATACAAAAATTTCATAATGAAGATAATTTTTTATATATTCATATTTTAAAAAGATGTGAAAAATATGAATCTATCAATATTTGAAAAAACATATTCCAACCCCTTCCTTTGTATATTCTTATTATTATGATATAAAAATGGGGTACTATAATCTCGCCACCATAGAATATCGCATCCCTAATTTTTATGAAAAAAAATAAAACATTAATCGTGGTCTATCATGACCAAAAATTCTTTCTCAATAGATCACATTTTACTCTAGAACAATGAACATTCGTATTCTTCACAACTCTAACTATCTGGTCCATAATTCTTTAAAATATGATCCACTAATTGAAACAATTCATTAAAAAATGATATGGTTCCTACCCACTCTCATTTATCCCAAGATACCATATTGGATTCAAAATCCCATAATCTGACTTATTGTTCAACCCAACATATGTTTCTACTAAAATAAGAGAATTCATCTCAATGACACTACACAATAATGGGAATGGTTGCAACAACCCATCTTCAATTTTAAATGGACACACTAATTTTTGTAAAGATCTCATAAAACCCAAATACATATGAAAATTCTATTCAAAATGTTGTTCATCAAATAATCCTTGATTTTGAATTGAATCAGACAAGTCTTTACTTCAAATGTATGGGGACTATAAATGAAATTAGTTCCTCAAATCATTTTATAAAAACTGGGTATTACCCCCATTCATACCCAAAATGGAATACTAAAACTATGATATCATCATCCATTACATTCACATGAATGTTTATCTCAAAACCATTATTAATCAAAGTTCATCTCATCATTCACCCCTGAGTCATGAAAACAAACTTGTTCATCCACTGAACCGTGTCATGATTCACTGGTTCCCCTAGTGATCTATGTGACAAATCGTGATTATCATCATGAATAACATTTGGATCACACCATAATCATATCTATCATGATGCTAATGAACATAATCTATCTAATATAATACCAAATACTATGATCTAGTATTTATTAGGTTCAAAATAAAATTTCATTCATTCTCTAATGGACATACAAATGTCAAATGATCCATCATGATACATACTATAATGTACCTATGACACTAATGACTTGAATTTAGTTTCTCTATGGTGAATTATTATTCTATTACCATAAGTAATCTATTAACATGAAAATATCAATTATAATTGAGTGCTAACTAAGAATATAAGTAATCAATCATTCCCAGCTCATTGAAGTATCACCATTTACATTGGTTGAATTGAGATATATACTTCTTTTTATGCACTTCCACAACTAGTGGTTCACTTCCCTCTATGTGGATTCTATATTAAAAATCCTTAAGATAATCCTACATAGGTTTCATTATAATACATGTGTCTCTTCACCTGAGAGACACTCATCACTCCATATGAAAAACATATCCATGATCAATGTAATAGCCTAAAAATATAAATAACAAATGAAATTATATTTCAAAGTGACTATAATGTTAAATTTTAAATTAGAAAATTATCGTTGGAATTCTACATTTCCTTAAATATCAAAAATTAATAATTAATAAAAAATTATGAAATTACACCTAGAGATAAACTAAAATATACAATGTTAAAATAATTGAAATATATATAAGTTTCAATTGTCAAATGAAAACCAATAACGATATAAAAATAATAAAATAAAACAAAATTGTTAGAGTGATATTATAGACATTATCACGATATGTGTAGAACCATTATATGTGAGGAAGCGGATGAAAATATATGATAATGGTGGAGTATATATATTATGATAAATGGGAAATATAACTGTAAGGATCGGGCCATCACCTAACTATTAGCCAATATGACCATTGGTCAATATCACCTGTACTTAATATGATCCTTGTTCAATATGACCGTTGGTCTACATGATCATTGGTTAATATGAATTGTTGGTTAATATGAATATTAGGCATTAAGTCAATTGAAATTAATATATATATATAATTATTGATAATAAGATATAATTGGTACGGAAGGTTTAAATGATGGTCTAAAACAATCGGATATTTCATTTTAATCCCATATATCAGAATTGGGGGGTGTTATATTGGCACTAGGGTACACTCTTAACCATTCCCATGAATAGAAATAATATGTAATTCCCGATCAAAATCCACTACATGGGAATTTCATGTTAGGGGATATCAGCAATATATCAATGCTAGTAAAGCCACGCCATAAAAGTATATGCATCATGTAAATTACCATTAGGTCGTATATCAGTATATTAAGTTGTTAGGTATCTAGAAATTAGTATTATAGAAATTTAATTTTCCACAAAAATGAAATTTAAGTTTCTTCAATGAATTTTTTATTACTATTTTATTTAACAAAATACACATGAATATAATATGAATATGATAAAAATATTTTTAGATATTAAAAAAAATAATTGTATTATTGGAATATAAATTATTTAAATAATGATTATAACTAAAAACTATTTTCATTAAATAATCTTAAAAAAAATTATTTAAATTTAAAATAAAATATAGTTTAATATTGTCTAGGTAAATTTTTATTAGGGTCATAAAGTTGATTATTTTTTAAAAAAATGTTACTTTTTATAAAATATTGAATTTATTTTTAGATGTTAAAATTACCATATTTAGAAAAATATTTTAATAAACTAAATATTATATTTTAAAAAAATATATCAATATTATTGTATGATAATGGTTTTTTATTTTTCAAAAAAAAATATTTACCATAAATAAGTAGAGAAAGTAATATAAAATCCATTTTCATTTGATAATGGTATTCAACATACCACTATAATTAATTCATCTCCATTTAATTTAGCATTATTTACTCCTAATATTCCCTCTTTGTAACCTTCTCATTGAGTTTCTTTTTTTTAAGAATCTCCCATTGTGATTGAAGATGCTATCTGGATAGGTAAATGATTCATATCCTCTCCCTTTATATCCAAGTGTGTCCTTTTTGTTCAGTCATTCAATTTCAATATAATTATGTGATAATGTTGTTATTACAATTCTATTATAGACTAGATATTTTTCTACCAATAATATACTGATAATATATCTCATTAAATCTCAATCGATAAACTAGTTTGTATACCCTTCTGTTGGTGAAACCATCTATTGACTTTTCATGCCTCCATTTTTTATGTTCAAAATACACAACCATATTTTCATTCAATATAGTTCATATTTATGTAATAATACTTTATTTATTGATTAATTCCTTGTATTCACACATTCCCTTAACATGGGTTAAAATGGTGAAACATTCACCCCTTAAAAACTTATGTACTCAATGATTTTACATGACACTCATTCATTATTCTCTAGGGGTGACTTATTAAAATAATTATTATAATTAATTTGGAAAATTAATTAAGACCTATGAATAGTGAACAATTATAGTTCTCCAATGAAATGGGTAAAGAATTAATCTATAAATAAAATATGTTTTTTGATACCATAGTGAATAATCGTGGTAATTTAGTTTTATGAAAACCTAGTACTAAACCATGGTGATATGCTTATGAATGTCCCATTTTTTAATTTCATCCACATTTATATGTTATATATCATTATTCTCTCATGTTATGCTTCATGTTAATCACTCATTTATCACATATATAATTTATACTTTACTATGATTTATTCTTAGCAATTTATATTGATATATGTTCATAAAAAATCACTTTCATTGAGGTGACATAAGTCCAGATAATAAAAAATTCATTAAATATGATTAAATTAATTTAACTTTAATGTTATCCTTATATAATTAATATACTATGTACATAATTTCTAATACACTAAACCAAAAAATGTACATAAGATTTATTAATGTAATATTTTGTTATGGAATTATGTATGAAATAAATTATTTAATAGGTTGGTTTTTATTATTAGTATAAAAGGAAAGAAATATACAATTTATAAATTTGTACCAGAAAACATTAAAAATAACCTTGGAGATATGTCTACATATTGGATATATATGTAAATATTGTGTAATGACACGTAAAATATAAATGATATCCATATACCAAATGAGAATATCCAATATTATATTACAATATATTATTGGCATATAGTAAATGTAAAAACTAAAGCAACATTTTTCTATAAAGGTATTTTTTTTTAATTTTTCAACAACTAAACCTATTAATGTATCAAATATTATAGTATTACAAAAAAAATTTAATAAGTTGAATATAAAATTTACGATCATTTGTGTTTGAATAATTACTGATCTCATGTATAAATCTATAAAAATAACTAAATAATAGTAAAACATTTTAAATATTAAAGAAGGAAAATTTTTATCTTTTAGAGGAACAGTTGCTATTACATAGTAAATGAATTGATGAGTGTTAATAGGGTGTGTTAGAACTATTGAAATAGTATTCTGACAGTAAAGAGTAGTAACAAAACCATTGTAATAGTAATTCCACCTGAATATAATAAAATGTAATTTATAAAAAATTATTACCATTAATTTTAAAAAATGTAACTATAATAATTATAAAAAATAAATATCATGAATAAAAAATCAATGAAACTTTAATCAATATTTTATTAAAAAATAATTTAAGATATTTCATAAACAAATATGTTAATAATATAATTTAATTTTTTTATAATTATGTTCAAAACATGACTATAATTTTTATAATGATCTTATACAAATTTCCATTTTTTGAAAATTTTATAAATATTTGAGAAACATTAATTGGAAAAATATAGTTGTTCTAATACCAAATGTTTAATGACATTATGGGTATGTAATATTTACTTACTATATATTACATTTTTTATATCAACTAAAAATAAATTTAATAATATAAGAGGATGATTAAAAACATTATAATTAATTTCCAAAACAAAAAATAAGTAATTTCCAACTTTTAAAAGTCTAAAGTGTCATGTTAAATAAATGTGTTTCATTTTTTATCCTTTGCATTTTGATAAATTAAAAAATCGAAATTGTAAATTTCTTAAATGTTCTAAAATTATTTAATTTCAGAGAATTTTATTGCTAAATATCAACAAAATTAATAATGAAAATTATACATTAAATATAATAATTATGTCAATCTTATGACCATAAGTACCCCTCATATCAATAATAAAACTCATCTCATTCACCTTAGAATCCAACTCATGCCCCCACATAACAATGAAAATGGTATCGAAATAACTTTTCATAATACCCTACTCATCCATAGTGATGATACATAGTCACTCAACTCCAATCATTCCAAAATATCAGTTCTATAGAAAAGGATAAACACACATAAATGTTATTCTCATAAGAATATTCACTCATTTTCGCCTTCTCATCCACATTTTCCCCATTACATTCAATAAAAAATATTAGGAAATGAAATAAGTTTTCCGTTAAAATTATATAAATTATTTCAACTTAATATAATGATAAAATTTACTATGTATTTATATTTCATACTTCCTCCTTATCAACTTCTGAAACTATCTTCACAATAGTGTGTTGGCCACCAATGAGGTTGTTGCAAACTCTTTAATTATCACAACCATTATAGATGACTATAATATTTCATTTGTAATATTTAAATATGTGAATATATATATATATATTCCTACTATTTTTTATTTAGTCTATATAATTTATAAGTATTAGTAAATCTATTTCACTAAATCGATGAAAGGCAGGTTTTTAAATAGAAAATTGAATATCAAAACATTTCACATTTAACAACAAGAATTAATATATATAATCATATTATTATAAAGGATTAAGAGTTAAAAAATAATCATATTTCACTTCTTTTTCCACTTTTTCATGATCCAACATTTATAATACAATAAGTGGAAAAGCTATGAAATAAATCAAGATATATGGTAATGGGAATATCGAAACCAACTCCTAACCTTGTTAGTTATTATGTCTTTAAAATTATTTTCATTCTAGACATTTCACTAATATCGTGAATATCAACATATTATATTCTATCTCATTCATCTTTGGGTACACACATGTTTCTACCCTATGGAAATGTTTTTTATTCAATATACAATGATTTTTTATTGTATTTTGTTCATCAAATATCTCATTGTCTCCTCTTGAGTTATTTCTTCACTATTCAACAATAATTCTGATTTATTCCATAATATGACATCCATTTTACTTTTAGGTACTCAAATGTAATTTAAGGAATTATTACTAGAAAAAAAAGTTTTAAAATCCATTCCTTCCAATTTTTTTATTTCAAGACTATGATTATTATAAGTCTTAATTCTATATAGAATGCTTGATTACAATTCATTTTTTGATGTGATGGGTGGAACTAAATTTATATAGAACACTAATAAATTGGGTATTTAAATATATCTTAATAAATTAGGTTTATATGTCCCAAAAATGATATAATCTTTATTCACAATTTTGATGTAAGTTTTTATGCTAATATATTTCACGTGAACATGATGATATATTTATTCATAACAATGTGTAATTTTGAACACTATGTTATGTTGTTTCACTATTATTCATATAAAACATTCCATACCTTTTATAATCAATCCCTCATTCTTTTAATGTGGATCCCATGATTTTAACTTATTTCATCTATGTTGTCCCTAACCTTAATAAAATTTTATCTCACCTGTTTTAGTTATATATATCCACATGTGAATATATTTAATACGTAGTATGTAAGTTATATAGGATGGTTAACAAGAATTAATTAAATAATGTTTATTTGTTATTAAATAAAAGTGATGTACGAATCTAATTTTCTAAGGATTCTAAACCACTATTTCCTAGAATGTAGTACTATTATGGTATTAATAATAAAAACTATAAAATATTTATTTTAAAAAAATTAGGAAATGTTTTTTGATATTAGAGCATGGTATTGTTTAATTTGGAAATTGGATTGAAAATATCAGGGAAAACCATAAAGAAAAATCTAATATATGTAAACATCTACTTTTTGTTAATAGAACACAACTCTCCCATTTTGGAACCATAAATGGAAACACTAGGATCCCCTTTTTAACCCATGGGTCATTTATCACTATGAAATACCTCAAGATAAACAACACTTTATTCCCTTATAAAATGTCACCTAATAAATAAACTAATAAACTACTCGTCATAGAGACTTAATTTGTTCATATTTATCCCATTTTTTATGTTCCACGATGGTTCAAAAAATCACTGTTTTTTTCTATGGAATTCGTTTCTAGTGTTCTAGATGATTGTTTGTCGAAAAAATTCGATATTAAGATCACTATATGTTATTATCTTACGCATATAAAACAGTTCAGTAAATGGAAAATTATTTTATCTTATGATAATTGATGGTTGATAGATTATATTTTATCCACCCATAATCAGAAAACTCTATAATGTAATTTTATCTATTTACTCTAGATAATATCTTAAGGATAAAATAGACTTGATTCAGCATGATAAGATTCATATATTTCAGAAATAATATAGTTATAAAAAGACTTTATCTTATGAAATTGATATTTTAAAAGAAAAATATTGTAAGATCTATAATAATTTGTTAATATTTTGTATCAATCATCAGTAACAAGATTATTCTATGCAGAAAATTATGTTATCTAAGATCAATTTAGTTTATATTATTCACAATATAAATCAAATATATATTTTCTCTTATGAATTCTCTCATAAATGTATCTTATTATAATTGTATTATTAGTTGGATATCATATGATGTACTAGATCTTATGAAAAATGTCATGATTATATTAATAATATGATCTCAAGTATAATTCATGATTTTAAGTGTATCAGAAAAATACCATTTTATTTAAGGAAATATATATTTTAATAGGGTTAAATGTTTCAAGAATGTAATGATCCTATGAATAATATGATCTCTAACATCATCTCTATAGTTATTTTAGTCATATTTTTATTGAATGGTAACATTCAATTGAGAGACTGTCATATCAAAATTTCAATGGATTATCAACTCGACAGTAATGATTATTTCATTTTATTATGTTCAATATCTGTGAGGAGATATAAATAGAGAATTTATACACTATATATAAATACACACATATATACATACATGAGATTACATATTAACACTTTTATAAAAGTACTAATTAATTACAATCCATTTAAAATATTATATAAATACTTATTTTTTTACTTAAAAATCTATCAGTTTCCTTATAGGATAATCCAAATATGATTCTTTAATATCAGCATCTTCTCAGGATAGATATTTATCAACTATCAATTAATGATTAAAACTATGTTTTTTAATTGTCCTTTAAAATTCATTCATTTATTTTTCTCATAGTGATTTTGTGTAAGTTTGTTAAGGATATGGATAGGTCTTGTCAATGTATAGTTTGGTTAAATTTACTTTCACTTTTTTAATAAGTAACAGTTGAATGTTCTTATATAAGATCACATAGAAAAAGAATTTTTAAATTGATATCACCAAACTAGTGGAGTAAAGTGTTTGTGTAGTGGAGTATGGGATTTATATTCCACAATAAAACTATATATATATTTTGTTCAATATATTTCCAATATGTTTTTATATTTATGTTTCCTACTTTTATCAATTAATGTATTTAATATACCATCCCTCAAAATGGTTATTTAATTTAAATAATATTTTTGTATCTAATTTTCCACCCTTTTTAATTTTCGATTAGCCATTCTGTAGGAATTTTCTTATTAGTTCTCATGACTCTTGAGTTTCACATGTCACAGTTTAAAGTCCAAATATCATTTTTCAAATGGATTTTTTACATGATATACAATAAATTATGTTAATGGAAAAAGATACTTACTCTAATGGGGAAAATTATGGCTACTACAAGGCACAAATGACTGTCTACTTGATGATCCTCAGATTAAATTTTTATATAAAAGTGGTGATTCCCTATAAAATTAAAAGGGGATAACCAAAAACCTTTGATGATGATACTAAAGAATTATATATTCTGAAATATAAATATATTAATTATATTTTATTTCTACAGAGACCAGATGAGTTTAATTTAGTTTCCCAAAGTCAAACAACTCGTTAAATATGGACTATTACGAAGGTTTTTCCTAAAGTAAATGATAATGTTAAGAATCCTAGATATGATAGTTCCAAACATATGTTTGATACATTTAAAAGGGATAATGGGAAATAATTCCTTAGTTTAATGTAATTCTCACCAATATCATGCATAATTTTGTTGCACTAAGAACACGAATTACTTGGTCTGATCAATCACTAAATTTATTAGAGTTTTACCACCTAATTGAAATGTAATATCTACAACAATGATAAATTATATTGAAGTCAATATTTTTAAAAATATAATATTTAATTTCTAATCTTATGGGGTATTAAGATAAAATGTGTGTTGAATCTAAATAATAAAAAATATTTAACAAAAAAATATTTTTTGAAGATTTCTACCTCTAAAGAGGAAAAGAAGAACAATGGTATATAGATCTCGAAAACTTATATAGAAGAAGATTTATCAATCTATTATGGTTAGAATTATGAACATTATAAGTTTGAATGAAATTTTATTATTTCATTTATTAGGAAAAATGGTTTTATAAGACCCTTGAGCTTGTAAAAGAAGCATGGTGATAACTCTATAGAACTGATATACAATGTGTGTAATATTCTATGACATATTAATAAAAACTATCTAAAATTACAAGAAACAAATCCTAAAAAAAATTAGGCCAAAATACAAGATATAATAAGAAATAGAAGAAATATATGAAATCTATTAAGAGTAATTCAAAATATTTTATTGAGTGTTCCACCTCAGAATCATAAGTTGGAGCTCGTAATAAAAGGTCCAGCATACTCTTTATGGTAAATTTTGATGAGTTACATTCTTATAATTCTTTTGAGAGTATGTAACTCTAAATATTTTAAGAGAAATATTATATTTCATTGCGTAAAGGAAAAAACATTGAGTTATATTTATTTACACACAACACTATGTTCATATTTCATTAAAACACACCTTTTAGGTTGTGTTATATTCAAACCAAATATTTTTATGTCTAATATAATATTCAACATGCAACACCGAGTATATAAGAAATGTGAAATATTATTAAATTTTTAATTTTCTATATAATTTTTATCACCAACAAATTGGAATGGAATGAATTAATTGTAGACTAAAAAATATCAAAATTATGGTAATCTATTATGAGAAACAAAATAATAATTGTTTAAAATAAAAAAAATCAAACAAAATTGTATTTAAAAACAAGATGGTAAATCTTGCATTACATAAATAATTTGAAAATATTTATTTTAAAATATAAAATTAATACTATAAATTTTCATTCATTTTTTATTCATAATATCAAAATTTTCATTATGTTATATTTTGGTACTTTAAAGAAAATATTGATTTTTTAGTGAATAGTTAAAAGTACTAATTATTTAAAAATATTTTTCTTTCAATAAATTAAGTATTTTAAAAGTTATAAACAATTTCCAATAATTTTTTCAATTAAATAATTATTATTAAGTTATATTTAATCAACATAATTACATTTAATGAACTTTATTTCAGTTTTAAGTATATATTTTTTTCGGTTTAAAAACATGGTTTTTTGAAATAGTTTTAAAATGTATAATGAATCTCTATTTTAATTAATAAAAAAATCCATAGTGGGTATTTTTTTAAATTTTATTAGTTATTAAATATCATTAAATATTTTATTTGGTTTCATGAAATGATTATTAATAGTCATAGACTTTATGTAGAGTCATCTTTTTAAAAAAACTTCTCTACATAAAAAACCATTGTCTCGCCATATGTAGATGATTAATATGAAATTAAAACGTTCCAATTCAATGAATTTAAATTAGAATCGTTTATTCCATATTTGAAATCATAATAATTTATTATTTATAAGAAGGAAAACAAATTTTGTTACAACAATGATTAATGGAAGAATTATTATTAATTACACTAATTATGGTAAAAAAGAGTCTACAAAGAGATTATACATTAATGTTAAGGGGAAATGATCTAGAAAATTTTCCATAACTAATTTAATTGACATATTTCTACCATATACCATATATTCTCTAGAATTTAACATTTTTGGGGCATGCTGGAATGAAACAAAGGAGGCTAGAATTCACCCTTTCAAAAAATGATAGGTGTGCCACTCTTCCCACTTATAAAAGTTCACCACATCTCCACTTATCATCACACATTCAATAATAATTGGTTTGGATAATCCCTAACCGAATTAATTCAAAAATTACCTCTACTCATCCCAAAATCCATACATTTTTCATAAATCCATCTAAGGAGGTCCATCCATGAAAACCAAAAGGAGATACTAAAAAAAGGCAACATTCATCAACTTGCAGTTTTGTGTTATTTATTCCTACACCCCTTAAATTATTATTATACAATTTTCATATAAAAAAATCAGTATCTTACATATACTGATATGTTTTCATGTTTATTTAATGACATAAAAACATACAAACATTCATTAAATGGGTTACAATATCATCAATCTTCTGTATGGTGGACTACCACAAAGTGAAATGATGTCATTCATTTTTATATTAACACATCTCATGGATGAGTATAATGATGGATATGATGTTTATATGTTATATTTATAACATAATTATACAACTATAGTCACTATATAATATATACCGTTTAACATTGCATTCCATAACGGATATGATATTATTGCTTCTGTGTACGACATACTACCGCCACACTAAGCGAAGTGATTCATTTTTCACAATCATGTTAATGAAAGGTAGTAATGGTAAATATAATATAAATTTTTTATATACATGAAATATTTATAATAATATAAATATAATATTTCATTTTCATTTTACCTTGAAACTCAACAAAAAAATTTATAATGTCGTTCTTGGACGTATGGACTACTGCCTCCTCGAGGTGATGTGATTCCTTCTTTCATCCCCACATCACACGAATGGAATTTATAAGTATATATATTTAAAAAAATATGGTATTTATGATTTTATGATAATTTTATAATGTAATATATTACTTAATATCATTCAATAATGGTCATTAAAAATGTAAACGTTACTCATGCATATGTACGACACACCATATCCATGATTATATCATTAGTTCATTGGAAATAACCATCATTCATGATTTATATTAATAATATATTTATGTATGAATATTTTAATTATTTAATTATAAATTTTATAAATTTTTTAAATAATGACCTCTTGGACCATATTCAACCCGCCAAGATCATGTTTGACACATAAATTGAATATGGCCCAAACATCCTACATATACATAACAGATTAAGTAATTATATATTCCTTGTTAATAATTTAAATACATGTAATTAAAAATGAAAATAGTTATAAATAAAGTAAATAATTAACAAAAGTTTTTTATTCTTGAAGACAAATAACAAGCATGATGAATTGAACTAGAGGTATGGGTTTTCTCATCTCACTTTCATTTATATAAGATATAATTCATATTCACAACTTATGATTCATGTGTGGTGTATATAATGACCATGAATTTATATTATGATTATTATAATTAAATTTATTGGTATTGACATATCCATTCTTGGATCTCTCTTTCATGGGGTTTATGGTTTTAATGATACCAATGTGGTAATGGATTTTTGCCTCAATTTTTATTGATTGGGATATATGTTATGTCATGCACCAAAATTATTTTATGAGGTGTATATAATTCAAATTTGAAATGTTATATCATAAAAATCTGTTTCCAATTTGTATTCAATGATTCATTTGTGTTATTCTTTAATTTATAGTAAAATTCAATATTACAAAATTTTTAGGAGTCTTTTGTTACAATTTCATCATTCAACAAAATTAGTTTTGATTATTCTTACAATGATGAGATATTATGAAACATACACCAAGAAAACACATTAAATATACTATATTCTTTTTACTGATGATATTTAAAGTGGTAGTTCAATTTTTAAACTCCATAGTTCTTAAATGTTTTGAGAAATTTTTTTTAAGGAAATAAGAATTTATTTATCACTCTGGTAAAAATAATGATATCTTCCGAAAAATAAAATAATATTATTAAAAAAAGTGTACCCTTTTCAAAATTATTTATTGAATATTATTTTACCTATTTTTCCTTTTTTTTTGAAATTTTATCAATGTAATATTCTTGACCCTTTCTTAATAAGGCACTTTTCTAACTATTTTGATGTGAAAAAGAAATTTTCTTTATAGAATGTATGAAACTACCCATAGACATGAACTCCATTTATTTAAATATTACATCTAATTTAGAAAGGATATTTATATTTAAAATTGTTTCTTAATATTATTTAAATTATTAGTTTTTAAAAATTATTATCAATGTACGGAATTTTCAAAATGTTTTATATAATAAAATCATGTTTTAAAAATTAAAGGTTAATTTTCCTCAATAATGTTTTTAACAATCCTTTAATGGTATTTACATTCAGCACATTCAACATCACCTATTATTGTATATCCTCCACTTAGGATATTTTGTCTTTGTACCAGCACCATTATTTTACCAGGGGGAATAATATTTTTTCAAATAGATTTTTATTATACCCATTTCACATCAATGGGTTAATCACGTTTAATAGTTATTATTATGGAAATCATTTCGTTTTCATGGGGTTATCATCTTAAAAATTGATTCTTATAAAACACGTTTATTTTACATGGGTTAATAAATTTATATAATGAATGATGATTATTTATATGTGTTTTAGTATGAAAAGAAATATCTATATATATTTTTCATGTTATGGTTCTTAGATATTAGTTATAAAATGGGATGGGCCAAATAATGTCAGGTGATCCCATTATAGTGTATATAATGGCTTATCCTGGATAGTGTTTGGTGGTCCTGTTTTAGATTATATGGTCGAGTGTCCCGGATAGCATAGGGTGAGTCCGCTATAGATTATATGTTAGGTTCACCTATAAAGTGGTATAATACATTGGTAAATGATTATAATCTCTTAATAATTATATTGGATAGTGACAGTATATTTATTATATAATGGTTCAATGAGATTATGTTCCAAGATACCAATATGTTTCGTCAATTATTTATATTTATTTATGTTGTTTCATTTGATCATTATTGATTTCACATGGATCATGAGTCTTTGATCTTCTAGAAATTGTTATATTCTTATTCTATGTTTTTATTTGTTATATTCCATGTATAGATGGGTATGAGTTGTTTTATGATTCAATCATGCACTCTTATTATTTCATATACCATTATGAACATATAATTCTCATTTATTTGTTAATGCTCATGATGACACTTACTGAAAATTTGTCCTCATACTTATTATTTTTCTTTTTTTCCCCACGTAATAATTAATGAGTTTTAATGAATTATCTCTATATGTTATGTCATAATAATGGTGGTGATGAATTAAATGAAAAATAAAATCTCAGTTATGTGTTAGAAATTCTCATTTAATAACATGTGTATTGTTTTTGTATTATTTTTTTCATAATTCTATAAATCTCTAAACATAAAAGAACCTTCAAAATGTAAGTGATATAATTTTTCCTCTTCTTGTTGTAAGATATGGAGGGAAAACATGGGTCACAATTATCATTATCAAAGCCAAAAATGTAATGTTTCTTATTTTTAAATCCAATCTTGGAGTGGAGGATCTAGGTTGTTATAATTAGAATCAATGGTATTTTTATAAATTTGAATATTGGGCTGTTTTCATGTGAGATTATATTGGGATATATGGATAACATCCTAGGACTATATGATTAAGGTTTATTAGAAGTTCAAATTATTAGACACTAATATTTATGGTTTTAAGTAGTAAAAATTTGGAGGATAATGAATTTTTGGAAACTTTTTCTAATGTTGGAATTTCTATAAACCCTAGGAATGAACACGATGTGTCATCTATGGAAGAATTATTTTTAATCATTAAATAAAAAATTAAAGCCCATATGTTGGGTGACCACCCATTGAATCTGACAAGGAAGTGGTTCTTGAACACATGAAAAAATGATGATAATTATTCCTCTCCTACCACTAGATTTTATGATGTCCTGGTTGGTATGAAATGGTAGACTTAGAAATTATGTTTACATTGAAAACATATTAATTTTTATATGAGGAATAAAGGTTTATTTATATTTTTATAATATATTATCAAATGATTATATTCATTAGGTTTCAAACATAGTTCAGAAATGGTCATAGAATTTGAAGGATATTTATTTATGGAATGGTATAGTTTACTATTGTATTTTTATGATTAATATAAAAATTAAAGTTTTACTCATTTTTTGAATTATCTAACCACACACAAAATATTTTGGATTTGGATAATGTCTAATTGAAGGAAAAATATATTGTGAAGGATATAAGTTTTTTATGGAAATTGATTAATGGATGAAATTCTTTTAATAATGTATGTATATTTCTATATTATTTTATTCTAAATGTTAACAGAATTCCTCAACTCTCGGAAAAGGATCGTAAAATAAAATTTATCATAATACCAATAACTCTATTGAACCTATGGTCTTTCCAATTATCATAGATTTTGTGTGTTGATATAACCGCCCATAATTTACATATAGATATTATTTCAACATTAAAGAATTATTATTACATAACATAAAAAACCATTCTAGGACTGTGTAGGTTTAGAGTGTTTAGGAATTATGAAACATAAACAGTTGGTTTATAAAACATACACATTATATCCCTCTTATTTATTCATAACTAGAATCATTTTTGACATACCTTACTTAATAACCTTTACCAAAATCTGGCGAAACGAAACGTATGAAAGGGTGTGATCAAATGCTATGTAAGGGTATGAAATGGAAATATAAATTATATAATAAACATAAGAACATAACATTTGAAAATATTATCCTTCATATAAAAGATCATAATATCATGTCATGGGGTAAATCATAAAAGTGAAATGAAATCCCAATAGTCGTAACATAAGACGTGAAATTTTTTTCATACACACATAAGTATATAAAATCATTTTATATTATTTCAGGCTCATTGCCGAGACCATCATAGTAGATAATGTCTTTTATTAAACTCAATTCACTCCTAATTCCAGCCATGTATTACTAAACTAGATTTAATTTTTCTTCCATTCATCTATATATGGTGATATATAAATATTTACCGAATTGATTTTAGGGAGATATACTTCCCAGAATTATCATAACGAAACTATTCTTACATGTTCCATAAAAACATAAAAAACATTAACCACAACATAACCCATGAAATATAAGAGGTTTCTTAAACATCAATCCATAAAAAGTGATATAAATAATGTATTTTCTATATAACACATAATAAAATAAATTTTTTAATAGGGTTATAAATATAACCTTATTCAAATAGTTTTATCTTATATGGAAAATATTTTTGAGAAAACACTTGATATTAATTCTTGGGGAAAATATCCATTCCTCTTGAAATTTTTTTCCTTCTTTATAATGCCACCCAATTTTAGATGAAATATTTTTATGTAACAATAAAATTTTAATCATATAGGGGATGATTCAAGGATATAATTCCTTATGATATCTTCAAAATACATTCATGATGTATATATTAAAAAACATTCTCCTCGTACTTATACCTGTAAAGTCAAAAAGTACCAGGTATCAAAAATTGACAAAATAATACTTTAATACTTTTTAATAAAAAATTACCAATGGGTAAAATTTTCATTAAAAAATTGATTAAAAATATAAAAAATATATATATTAAGGAAACTTTCATGTGAATGAAAAATATACCCCAGTAAATACTTACTTATAAATAATCTCATCCCAGATTTCAAAATTATCCCACACCTTTGGTTTGATATCATTCGTATGTATCTGAATCTCCAATATAATTATTTAAATAATTTTATTTACTTAATCCAGATTCATAATAATTTTTATGATATCATATACGATTATATTGTCATCAATTTTTTCTTAACATTTCATTACCACTCGTTATTCGGATATTGAATGCTTTAAGTTCTTATGCAAGATTTTTCAGATAAGTTCTTGTTCTACTTATTAGGTTATAGTTAAATTATTTAAAGAAATATATTATTATAATATATATCATATTTATTCATTCAATTCTTGTATATAATCTGGTTTTAATTAATATCATGTTTAATTAATCACATCACATCATGGAGACGGTATGTCAAACGTACGCATGAGTGATGTTATGATTCCCAAAATTATTGAATTTTATTGAAGTGGATGGTGTATAGTATTTCAGAATTAGTTTCATGTTATAATAATCATATATAGTTATTATTTTTATTATTATACCCATCCATGTAAGGTGGTGGTGAAAAACATATTACACTACGGCGTGGATACGGTAAGTCGTACATTTGCATGGGCAATGATTTAGTATTTTGTATGACTGATAGAAGGTGAAACATGGTTGATTCAATTTTATAATAACATATAATTATATGATTTATGAAGAATTTATTACTTTATAATGAAAAAACTAATCAATATAAATTATAATAATAAATAAGTTTGAAGTAATCATTAGAATAGATTACTTATTCCTTGATGTGTTTTCTCTAAATCTCTTCTTAGATCACTAGAGTTTGTCTTTAATGAATAAAAGTACCTCTATACTATTTCTGGGGATGTTTATAAGGTAAATTTTCAGGTTATAGTCACGATTTAAGGATCAAAATTAACTGAAGAGTTTAGGGAGGACGTTCCCTTTGATAATTGATGTGAGGGGAACTTTTGGAATCCTCAAAAATACTATTTTATAATAAAATAAAACCCCACATAAAAACCTCCAAAATGAACATATTTATAAGATATGATGATATAGGGGTTTAATATAATAAAAATATAAATTTTAGACAATATTATTATTCAATTTAAGCAGTTTCATTTTAATTAACTCTTAGTTATTCTATTAAATTTTAATTACGGTAATAATATTTTAAATATTTTATGGTTATAAATATTTACATATGTGGTGTTAATTGACCATAAATGGATATTATATGAAATTATATACATTATAATTATCACTTCATCTATTTTAAATATTTTAATGATTTTTAAATAATTTAGTAAATTGTTATTTTTATAAAATATCAATAGTGTTACTTTTGACACTATTCATTTCATTGATTTTAAATTAAATCCACACAGAAGATAAATTCAAACCAAAATATTTAATAAATTTATAACATATCATATTAACCTATAAAATCCATGTAGAATATTAATTAGTTTATATGATAAATATTTTAAAATTATTAGACCATTTATACGAAATGTTTATTAATAAAATAATTTTTACATCACTATTTTGTCATCATTAATGTTAATCATTTAAACTCTAAATGTTATAAATAAATTTCTATGATATAGGTAACACTATTATATCTCTATATAAATTCTATATATGATATTATATCCTAGTTATCCATATATTAAAATTAATAAACCTATATAAAATGAGATTATGACGTTTTGTTACATTCATTAGTATTTATTATATTCATGCCATATTCATAGGTAAGTGGCCATAAACTGATTTCATTTCGAATCAAAGATAATAAGGGTACAATTTAGTCATCAAATAATATTTTTATATGTGTTAAGTTAATTTAAAATATTATGTTTACCCTTAATTACCCAATTTACCTCCAACTATGGTAAATAAACAAATTTTTCAAAGTTACAATTCATAATGAAAATAAATAAAATTAGCCAATTAACATAATTTTGACCTACATATTAAAAATATGGTTTCCATTTTGATAAAATAAAAACATAAAAATTGTAGTAATTAATTTAAAATCAATCCCATCATTGAAATGAGAGAACAAGGTTTTAAAAGCTAAAACATTGAAAAAGATTGAAATGTTTTTACATATGAATTAAATGTAAAATTAATGCCAATGTCATAAATTATATTAAATGATAAAAATATATTTTATTTATACTTCAAATAAATTCTATGTTATAGTTTAACCATATAAATTATCATAATGAAAAAATTTATTTTCAGTTAAAATTTTGCGTATTTTTACAATTCATCAGAACAAGAATATTATCAGAAAAATATCAAAAATTCATCCGAAGTAAATTTTTATACCCTACTTCATAATAAAATTTTTACGTTTTTATATAAAAATTATTGATGTGTAAAAATCTTATTTCAAAAGGTTTTCTCCATTCATAGCATTAAAACTAACATTTAAAAAATTGGGTTTTATTCATGAAATAAGGTTTTATGCATACAATTTGACTAATATATACATTGGATGGATATAAAAAATATTTTCTTAAGTATATAAAACATATATATCTCATTAATATCATTATAAAAATTAATTAACTAAAAAATTAAAATATCTATATGATTTATATTTTTCATAAATAATTGATATCCAATGAATTCATATTGCATTTTCATAAGTTATTTATAATTATTCACGTTAACCTAACTATAAGGATATAATCATAATTTTATAATAAAGGAATCTTTTTTTCTTCTAAACTCAGGATTGTGTGCAAGGCAAGATACTGAAGAATAAAATTTATTTCTAGAAAATGTTTCATAAAGAACATCTTGGAGTTACATTTTACACCACTTAAACTAAATTTCCCCATCAGAATTTATCTCTTGGTAACAAATAGTTAATGATACATATCCCTCATCATTTCAACATGTCCCCATGTATCTTCTTCAATTTTTTTCTACCATGAAACATTAAATAAGTGAGTGGTATTGTTTCATAGAACCTTTTCGCTACAATCCTGAACCTCTATCAGTTGTTCATCATATGAAAGATCATACTCCAGTGGTATGACCTCTAAGCTTTGTACATGTGAAAGATCGAGAATGTATTCTCTTAGGAGTGATACATGAAACACATCGTAAATTTGAGAGATATTTGGTGGAAGAAAAAATCCATAATTTACCTTCCCAACACGATCCGTAACTTTAAAAGGACCGATATACCTTGGTATCAGAAAGGCCTTCATTCCAAATCTCATTAATCTCTTCCAAGGATATATTTGTTGAAACACATTTTCACTCAATTCAAAATATGGTTCATTTCTTCAATTTTCTGTATAAATTTTTTTTACTCTTAGCTGGTCTTATGTGTTGTTTAATAGATCTGAAATTTTCTCCCATTTCATCGACCAGATCAGGTCTTAATAGTTGTATTTCCCCAACTTGTTCCCCTCATGTTGATGTTCCACACTTCCATGCATAGAGGGATTCATAAGGATCGATTATAATACTAGAGTGAAATCTATTATTATAAGTATATTCTATCAATTACAAGTTTTTATCCCAAGATGCATTGAAATTCATAGAGGAAGCTCTAAAAATGCCTTCCAGAGTCTAAATTATCCTCTCTAACTATCAGTCTACTAGAGGATTATAAGAAGTGGTGAAACATAACTTTCTATCCAGAACATGCTGAAGACTAATCTATAACATTGAGGTAATCCACAAATTCGAATTAGATATAATGGAATGTGGCACACTATGAAATCTTTCCACTTCCATAACATATATCCTAGATAAAAGATCAAGAGAATAGTCTTATCTAATAGAAATGAAGTTTGCCGACTCTGTAAGAAGACCAATTATAACCGATATAGAATTATGGCCTTTAGATATTTGGGAAATTATGACAACATAGTACATAATGATGTTTTCCTATTTCTATTCTATTATGGGTGATGGTTATAACATTCCCTTAGAATTCTTTCTCTCAACCTTAACTTACTGAAAAACCATGCACCGAGAGACATATTCGGAAATATCTTTTTTCAATCCATCCCATCAGAAATACTCTTTTTGTTCCCTATACATCTCTTTTCTTCTAGGAAGAATAGAGAGTGAAGAACTAAGACCCTCATCCAATAGATCCATCTTTAATTCTATTATGGGAGGAATACAAACCCAGTTCATGAACCTAATTATTTCACCACAATCCAGGTTGAATTCATGAACATTTCTCAACATATATTGTAACTATACATCTTCCTTATGGGCCTCATTGTTATTCACATATAAAGATAGTTGAAATTGTTTTTGATAAAGATAAAATTTCCCCATTTCCATTAACATTTCAAGATCCATCCTTCGAAAATCCATAAACATTTAATCATTCATGATCCTCAAAATTAATAATATAGCATGGTCTTTTAGACTCAAAGCATCTTCCTCCTTGTTCACTTTCCCAGGGTGATAATGTACTAATCATTCATAATCAAGAATATACTCCAACTATATTCTTTGGCACATATTCATCTTTTTTTGTGGGAAAATAGACTCTAAACATTTATAATCATTATAAATATCACACCTTTCATGATAAAGACAATGACTTCATATCTTTAATTGAAATATTACCATAGCTAACTCCAAATTATGAGTTGGGTAATTTTGCTCATGAATTTTCAATAGTCTTGAGGCATGAGCTATCACCATACCATTTTTCATTAGAAAACATACATGACCCTTCTTGGATGGATTACTATAGATCATTACCCTTTCGCCAGTATAAGTATGTGTGAGTATAGTTGCACTATCTAACCTTCTTTTAAAATTGATGATGTTCTCTTCAAAGTTCTCTATCCAAAATAACTTAACTCCTTTCCGAGTCAATATTGTGACTGTATTAGATAATTGTGAAATATATTTCACAAAATGTCGATAATATCCATACCGACCACGGAATCTACAGATCTCAATTTCCATTGTTGGTCTCAGTCATATTTCAATAACCTTTATTTTTTATGGATCCACATTTATAAACTCACTTGAATTTATGTGACACAAAAATCAAATATTCTGAATCCAAAAATAAAACATGGTAATGTTGGCATTAGGATTCTCATTTCTCAGGGTTGTTTCGCGCGGAATCTGGGGATGACCTCCTGGACGGGAGATTCAAACGTTCCGATCGGTTTCTAACAGGTTTGTTCGTAGAACCGGAAACATCCAATGATTCCACATCAGTTTGGACCTACTTTCCAAAGGCAGGCGCTCATTAGCTTGTGGGTTAATGAGGCTTAGGAATTTGCATTGGTCGAGAGGATGGGAGGTCGGACTCATCACACCTTTTTGAGGGGAATTATTGTCTACTCCGGGACTCTCTTTATAGATTTAAGTTATGTTCGTGAATCCTTATTACATTACCAAGTATAAAATGAGCTTTCCTATAGTTTTAACAATCAATGATTAAATATGCAAGAAATTTAGAGAATCTTTTATATGTATTCGAGGTTCTTCATCAATATAGAATCATCTATATTTGTTTAGAGATTCTTGGTCAATGGTATCCTTTAAAACATTTATATAAAAGTCTCTAGGTCATTTTGATGACCAGGCTGGTTTTAAAGCCACTCAGTGGGGCACTTGAAGTTTATCGTCATTCAGATGGACAGAGATTATTTCAATGTTGGGATCGAACCCATAAATGGGCTACCTACGTATCCTTTGTTTTGAAAAAGGAATCAGAACCCACGTAGTTCGAGGAATGGGATATGATGTTTTATGATTTATGGCTCAAAGATGAATGTCATAATTACTTTTACACTCTAAGCTCACGTGAGTCATGCTCGGTGTGAGAAACAAGAGGTATTGGTAAAATTTAGACAATTGTGCCATAAAAGATGCAATCATAAGAATTTGTTTTGGGGCTTATGTATAGATGACTGCCCAGATAGACGAAAGTTTAGGATTTACTTTTAGGGAGAAAATCCAAGAACAGGGTCCACAAAGTTATATGTGCTTCATGGAGATTTGAATACTCTAATCTTGGGGCTTACTCCTAAGGAGGATGCCCAAGTTAGGAGGGGACTTATGATTGGGTTTTATTCCTGAAAAGGAAACCCAAATCAAAGGTAATTTATGACTGGTTAAGAGAAATTTTAAGAGGCTTGGGGCTTACTCCTAAGAAGGATGCCCAAGATTTATGACTAGGACTTATTCCTGAGAAGGAAGCCTAGGTTAGGGGACTTGGGGCTTACTCCTGAAAAGGAAGCCCAAGGTTATGACTGAGTCTTATTCCTGAAAAGGAGACCCAGGTTAGGGATTAAGGTTTGGGGCTTACTCCTGAGGAGGATGCCCAAGATTAAAGCACTTGATTGGGGCTTATTCTTAAGAAAGATGCCCAAGATTAAAGGTTTTTATAACTGGGGATTATTCTTGAAAAGGAGACCCAGGTTAGGATTCTCTCATCTTAAAGGATGAGGTTGAATGAATGAACTCTCAATCTTTGGTGACATAAAGATGTTTAAATCACTAGGTTTTGAGAGGTATTTCACAGAATTCCTTTCAGATAAGGATGTCAAATCAAGAAATCATGCCATAAATGGCTTTGAAGAGTATCTTGAAGACTGAATCTTGAATAGGAAGGGTGAAATGGCTTAAGAGGGGTAAAAATGGGCAAGATGGGCACCCAAAAAGATAGGGGCGCGCAAGTCTTGAAAGGCGCGCAAGTCCTGCGGCGGCGCGCAAGTATTGGTCGCGCAAGTATACTTGCGCGACATTAGGGATACTTGCGCGATTTTCCACCAGTATTGAAATGCTTGAGCGACTCTTTATTAAAACCTTTACCATCCTCTTGAGGTTCTTCCAGAAGAGGGACGCGCAAGTTATATTACAGGAATTAAGTAGGCGCGCAAGTGTTTGATAAGTTTCAACACTTCGACCTTCCTTTTTCTCTTTAGATCTTCCGTTCTAGGTAAGAAATTACCTTAGAAGTGTTCCGGAAGCTTTGATAAGAGACTTGGGCGTCGGGAGCTTCAATCCGAGTTTCTGGAAAAAGATCCTCTGAATGGGGGGCCCACAGGGTCTATTTATAGGCAAAAGAAGACCCCGGGCGGTTACTGGACGGTTAACAGGCGGTTACCACATATGTCGCGCAAGTCCCTTGCACGAACATGAGGAGTCGCGCAAGTATTGAGGCGGCGCGCAAGTGTACTTGCGCGACCAGGAGGGAACTTGCGCGATTTATGGGCAATGTTCTCCTTTTTTATCCCTTTGTCGATTTTTGATGTTTCTTCAAAGGATTTAATCACTTTGAGCTGAGATATTCCCTTTTCCGATCTTTAGATTCTGTGACGAAAGGAGCGTCAACAAAAGTCCCCCCTCAGAGTTGGATCCGGAGAGAAAATGAGGATTTGACTCTGAGGAAATTGAATTCCTCAAAAGGAAAAGGGAGGGCGCGCAAGTCTTTCAGCGTCAGTGGGTGGCGCTCAAGTCTGCGTCGCGCAGGCTGTGAGCGTTCTGGGTGCGGCGCGCAAATAGGCTTCCGAGCCTATAAATACACGGCTTCCGGCCGTAGATGGCATCTGAAGTTCCGGATTTCTCGAGCTCTCGCCGCGCAAGTCTTCCTTGCCGCGCAAGTCTCTTGTTTTCACTGTTTCTTCTCTGCCGCGCTACTCTCAAGGTAATAGGGCTTGCGTGGTAATACTTGCGCGACCAAAACATGCGCGGCACATGTATCACTTGCGTGACATCTCCATACTTGCGCGCCTTAATGCCTTAGCCATTTTTTTCAAATTCTTTCACAAATTTTATGAAAAATAAAACCCATTTAAGAGTTTAATTTATTCAACTCCTGTGCAGATTCAATGGCTCTTAGACCTGGATTAATTGATGAACTGGCTAGCAAGCGGATAGATGATATGATGAATATCATTGGCCCTGATTACTATACTGTCAAAAACAGCACTCTTCCAGATTTGGCTAAGTATCTGAAGAAATATCATCACGACTTTCCTCACTGCACTTACCTACCTTTGTATGGCCATGGTCATCTGCAAGAAGTCATTATTCCAGAAGTACAGAATTATCTTCCATTTTCTTGGTTTCAGAATTATACCAATTTTGCTTCAGCAAATATCTCAGGCGGAGGATCATTTCAAACTGCTGGAACAGTGGAGAAGGCTTATGTGATGCATCATAGCCCTTGCACACCAGATCTGAAAAAACATACACCTGAGCTTCAACCACATTGTCATCCTTCAATCTTCCGAAATGCTCAGATGGATCAATCCAAAGGCTGGAAGAAAAGTTGGGATTTCCGTCCTGGGGGAGGTGTGAAACCAACTTGGATGTGGGTATACTGGGTGCGACAGACTTGCGCAGAGTTTATTGAGGATCTGAAGAGAGCTGCAATATATGAGGCTGTTTGGGTTGGGCAAACATATATTAACAGACATGATATCTTCGTGCCAGAGATACTCAGCCATTGGAGTCCAGCGACTAATTCTTTCCACTTGACTCATGGAGAAGTAGGTATCAGTTTGTGGGATGTCCACAAGATTTCAGGAGCTCCAATCTTGGGCGATATGTATGATGAATTCATTCCTCCCAATGTGACTTGGAATGATCCAGAGAAGACTCCTGCTTTGGCTCGAGAATTATTCAAAATCTTTCACAAGCTCAAGAGTTCAGAGACCTCATTAACTCATTTCAGAAAATATATCCATCTGGATGAATGGATGAATGTGTTTCTTACTGAGAAGAAAGGGATGGAGCCAAAGGAAAAAGGATCCAAGAAAAAGAAATCCAAGGATACCCGGCCCAGACGTCCTACCACTTGTCCAAAACCTGAGAAGAGAGGAGCTCCTGGCACATTCTGGCCAACTCTAGAAGCAGGAGAGTTTGAAAAATGGGGCTATGAAGTGAATCAAAGAATTCCAAAGAAAACTCGTCTGGCGGGTTTCTTGGCAATGTGGCTCAGTATTTATCTCTTGCGGGTCAGGGATTCGAAGGGAGGCGTTTGGCCAGGGACCTTCGTCATTGCGGCCAAGTTGGCTGAGGGAAAAATGGTTGGGTTAGCTACCCCCATTTTAGCAAAGATTCACAGGAGTTTACTTCACGTCTTCCAGGGTAAATATCCTTTAAGAATAGTGGGACCATTCCAGGTTTTGTGGGGATGGATCGCCACTCACTTCAGGACTTACAATGTACAGAATGGATTACAAATTCCTGGAAGCTCTTTCAGACCGTCAGTGCAAGAATTCTCTGGAATTGCTCCATTAGATGTCAATGGTTGTGACATAAAAGTAAGACTAAGCATGTATAAGGAATTTAACTTCTTTCCTTATGGAAGTCCGCCATCTGGGCGGTTTGTTGATGATGGGAAAGCCCCTTTGGATTTGAGGGCATACATGCTAGCTTGCAGGGATGGCGTGTTAGTAGCCAGGATTGATGGAGAAATCATATGCGAGGCCTATGCTCCATATAGATTTGCACGCCAATTCAAATGTTTGCAACAGATTGTTGTATCCCCTCCAGTACATGTCAGGTTAGAGCAACATCCGATGGTTGCTCGACAACTATGGTTGCTGACATCAAGAGAGAATACTGGGGCAGTATTTGATCTACCAGTTGAAAAAGCGGCACATTATCTGACTACATTTTATGCCAAACACTGGATAGCATCATACCCTAATAGGATATTGAATCATCCTGTATATCAAGTGGGAAAGAGGAATAGGACTGTAGAGAAAGAAACTCTTCCTCATGAAGGTGATGCTTCTCCTCCTGAAATAGGTTCAACAGACTCCTCCTCTAGAACTGATTCCTCGGATTATCATGATGGGGATGATGAGGCACAACCGGCAGCAAAGCGGTTTCGTGCCCGATATAATCCTCTGGCCAGAGTTAAAAGACCCACTCCATCAGCTCCTCGTGAGTTATTTGATTGTAATAACTTCAATCACTGCTACTTTATAAAGTAATAAGTCTCACTTTCTTATTCTCTATCTGTAGTTGCAGGAGTCGGGAAGAAATTAAAATCAAAAATTGTAGGACCTTCCTCACAGCCTTTATATCTAAGACCAGAGGCTGTTCAGCTATGGCAGAGCTTATACTGTGATACTGAGACCGCCTGGCTGGATTTGTGTGAGGGCCTACAACTTCCTGGGATAGGATATCATCTAGCTTATAAAGACCTTCAATACGAAGATAACCCCAATGAAGTGCGAGCTTACATCAGAGAGCTGGAAATGCTCATATATGCCACTGATAATTCGGTTCCTATCACCAGGCGGGTGAAGGAAATGATTGATCGTGGCACCACTAAGGGGGCTGGTGGTTCTGGAGATGAGGAGTGGCAAGAGTACGTGGCTCCTGAAGATGTAAGTTTTCTTTCCTTATTTTCTTTGCAACTTGATTTCAGTTGAAGCTTTGTTACTTAAGGGAGTTATTTTCTTCATCCTGCAGCTTGCAAAGAAAGGGATCGGGGTTCCTTCGCCACAATATAGCCCTGGTGGTACCGCTGTTGGGGCTGCTGCTGATTCTCCTCGCGAACCAGGCGAGATATCTTCAGGCCAGCAGGCCATGAATGAGGCACTGGACATAGCCTTTCATTCGCCAATCCAAGTGCCAATAAAGGAGACAACTGAAACTCCAAAAAAACAAAAGAAGCCAAGGAAACGAAGGAGGAAATCCTTAGCTAAACGTTTCATTAGCAGTGGTAAGTCCTTCGAACAATCATGAGTTTATACCCATAATCATATGGTTACTCATATTTCTGAGGATTGCAGGGGCTTCTTCAATTTCCCCCTTGAGGTAAGGGACTGATCCTTCTTCAAAGATCGTGGAGGGTGCTGTAGAACAACCACAGACTCAAGCTAACTTGGTTGCTCCTAGAGAAGAGCTACCATCCATTCCCAGTATCCCTCCCACTACTGAAGATGCTGTCCAGGGTCAGGGGTTGCAGGACATAAGTCAGCAAGAAGACGTAGCAAATGCTCCCACTGGTGAGACTAACCAAGATTCTGAAGTATCATTAGATGAAATGATGAATCAAGGAATGACTTTTGAAGAATTTTATGATCATGCTAGATTGTCATGTGATTTAGAAGACCTTGGGCGTGAGTGTTACCCTTCGCCCAAATTTTTCTTTTAAAAACAAAACATATTTCTAATCATGATGTAAAATAATATGCAGTTTCTTCCGTAGAAGCTGCTGAACTGCCAATGCCCGAAGAGGGTGTGGACACTGATGTCAACCCTATCATTGCAGAAACATTAGCTCAAGTAGAGCTAAATCCAATAAACTCTCCTGAGACCCATCTTGAAAATCCTGTTGAAACCGGGAAAGATGGGGAGAAGTCTTCTCATGTTGCTGAACCACCATTGGGTAAGGGATAACAATATTTGTGATTGTACTTTATTTGCAAGACAATCCATTCTTTTGTTATCCTTTAAGATTCAACTAAAATCTTTCAATTGATCATGTAGGTCCATCAACTGTAATGGCTAGATCCGGAGATGAGGCTTCAGCCTCTGCCCCAACGGGAATTGAAAGTGAAGAAGCCCAAGTCAGAGGGGAAAGAGCAGGACGAGGCACTTCCTTAAGCATGTTAATTCCAGATTACATACCCCCTTCTGACGAATATGTTGAATCAGATCCAGAGATGCTCAAAGCGTTCAGCTTTTCACGATGTAAGGCATGGAAAAACATATGGAACATCATATCGGGGGTGCCTTTAGAAGAGCTACCAGCAAAAATTTCCCGACTGTCATCCCAATTTGTTATAATGGGACTTGGTAGTTTTCGGTATGAAAAGATCCATGCTGCGGTGAAACAGATTATTTTCAGGAGGGAGCAAATGCAGACAAGTCGCGAAGATTTGACCAGAGTGAAATTGTCAGTCAACATAGGCGAATTTGAGGCTGCAATATCCCAAGCTGAAGCTGATTATGCTGTCAAGATGAAGGATCTGAAGCAAAAAATCAAAGAAAAGGTTGTCCAGCAGGTGCAGCTCCAGCAACAGTTAGATGTTGTTACTGGGGAACTTGATCAGCTTAATAAATCATTGGATGAAACTCATATGAATGGCATGAAAGCCATTGCAGATGCTAAGAAGGCACTTCAGCAAGCTGAGAAGAGTGAAGCTGGTCAAGTGCACGAGCTTCAAGTAACTGTTGATAAGGCTCAGGATGCTATACATCAAATGAAGACTTATGTTGACAATCTTCTGTAATTCTTGAAAAAAGAGAAGAGATTCCAATCTGTGGATGTCCTTCTAACTCTTGTGTATCAATGAAAAACACTTTTGTCTTCAATCATTTGTACTTTCATTCTTCCATTACCTGCTTCAAATTTATTTAAGCCAATGGGCTTAGTAAGCATAGTTTGATTTTTACTAGGATTATTACAAATAACCCTACAAACTTTGAACCTTTTAACTGCTCAATATTACCTAAATCATACAAAAAAATGTATATTTAGTGAGCTGGAACATGACTTTTATTCAGAGTTCCTTTGCCTTTTGTGTGGGCAGTTTAAAGTCATGCACGCCAGACATAAAGGGGATAATGTTTAAGGTCGAAATAGCTTTGACCGAAAAATGGATTAAAATGGATTCAATTCCTTGACAATTTATCTGAAAACATATTTACCATACTCAAGTATGAGGGGAAAAAAATATAAACTATGGCTTAAGAATATTTGAATCTGAGGAATGATATGAAAAAGAGCTAAATAGCATTAGAAGAGGTAGTTTCCAAGAATGAAGTTACTATTATTTAACAAAACCCGTTAGGGGGTTGAAATATGCAGGGCCACCTATGGGCATTGGCTGCATAGTCAAATAAAATAGCATCTTTTGGCTGACAAGTCTGTTATGTGGACTGTTTATGAAAGGCCACCTATGGGCACGTGCTGCATAGTCAGGCAAAAGAACTCCCAGAAATTTACTTTCCTAGTGCTAAAAGTCAGTGAAAGTTTATGGAGATTAAAATTTTCTAAAGCATAGAGTTTGTTGTATGGAAAGAGGTACTTGAATATGGAGAAGATATTTCCAAACAAGAATATCAAAGAACTGGATGAATATCACTCCTAAGAAGGTCTGACCCAAACATAGGGAAGAAGAATAAACCATAGACTTGAATACTTTTAGATCATGAAAAAGGATATGGGACAAATACGTTAAGGATGGCTATTTTTGCGGATCCCTACATACTGTCGTTTAAGACAAATAAGGACAAAAGAGGCATTCTTCCCAAGAATGAAGTTACTATTATTTAACAAACCCGTTAGGGGGTTGAAAACATGCAGGGCCACCTATGGGAATTGGCTGCATGGTCAAATAGATAGCATCTCTTGGCTGACAAGTCTGTTATGTGGACTGTTTATGCAAGGCCACCTATGGGCACGTGCTGCATAGTCAGGCAAAAGAATTCTCAGAAGTTTGACATTTTTGTGACTATAAGTCATGAAAAGGGTTATGAAGATCTGAAAATATTTAAGGTTAGGATTATAATACATAAAGATGGGTATTTTCCAATGTATATAGAGATACATAGGTCAATGAAAACCATAATCATGTTGTGGCTGGGTCCTGAATTGAAACATGGACTTCACTACGTATCTCATAAGAATGAGAATCAAGCCATACATAGTTCTTGAAATGCAGTTTAACGTCGTGCAGGACGAAAGTATGAGTGATCTTAGTTTAGGGTCATAGAATTCGGACCATAATAATGAATACACAGTGTGTGTTTTCATGAAGACTTTTCAGCCAAGGGACTGAAAGTGAAATTTGGGGTTAGTCCAAAAAGACTTGGGACTGGATTCAAGGGACACTCGAATGTTCCTACGTATCCCATAAGGATGGGAATCAAGTCCAAGTAGTTCTAGATCTACCCTTTGTACAAATTTGGTTCGTACATGTGAAGGGTGAAAAGGGGACTTTAGTGCAATGATGGTTTTAACCTAAGATAAAAAGTTTAGGCATTACCATGTATGTACGTAGTCTTTTGAAAAAATGAAAACCATGATTGAAAAAAGAATCAATGTTAATAATGGTTCCTTCTCAAATGAGGAAATCAAAGAATATTGTAGTTTATTGTCGTACAGGACAAAAGTGTTGTATAGTTTAACGTCATATAACAAGGACGGAAGTGAATAAATGTAAAGATATTGATTCCAGGGGTGGTTTCACAAATCATCATCATATGAGATGGTGGTGAACCAATGTGAAGAGATTGTTTTTTGGGCTTGAACCCTGGGAGGTTGCCTACATACCCAGCCTGGAGGGCAAGGATCAAAGTCTGTGTAGTTCAAATAAAGAATGAATTAATGATCAAGTTGTTCTTATGGACAATGATCTAAAAAATGTTGTTGGGACTTACACATGGTTAGTGGCCCAAAGGGAGTGTTATGGTTGATGTTCGCTCTAAGCTCACGTGAGTCATACTCGGTGTGAGAAACAAGAGGTAATAACAACCTTAACGATGTACAGTTTAATGTCATGTAGGACATAAAAAAAAGGGACTTTCTGTACAGTTTAGCGTCATGTAGTTAAGACGATGGGGACAATATAGTTTAACGTCATATTGGACGAAAGGGGGATTGTGCAGTTTTAATGTCATGCTGGACTTTTGATGATTATATAGTTTAACCTCTTTCCGGACGTGAGTGAATTTTATACAGTTTAGCGTCATGTAGTTAGGACGTCACAGTTTAACGTCTTGCTGGACATATTTGCAAATAGTTTATGGTCATATACATGGACCATGAATGATGCAGTTTAAAGTCATACGGGACCATTGCTGTATAGTTTAACGTCATATAGCAAGGACGAACTGGTGCTGTACAGTTTAAAGTCATGTAGCTAGGACTAAGGTGAACCAATATGAGGATATCAGTTCTGGGGATTTTTTTACAGTTTAATGTCATGCTAGACGATGAAAGCGCCACACAGTTTTAATGTCATGTTGCTAGGACAAAATATAGTTTAATGTCATCTCGGACATATACAGTTTAGTGTCATGTAGGACATATTAATAACCAATGTGACATTTTAACGTCATGTTGGACGATAAGGGAACTGACACAGTTTAACGTCATGTTGGACGATGAAAGTGCCACACAGTTTTAATGTCTTGTTGCTAGGACACAATATAGTTTAATGTCATCTCGGACAAAATATAGGAACTTCTATACAGTTTATTGTCATGTAAGACAAAATCAGGGACTATGCAGTTTAAAGTCTTGTAGTTAGGACTATTGGTGCTGCACAGTTTAGTGTCATGTTGCAGGGACATAAGTGCGAATAGTTTAAGGTCATATGCATGGACCGTACAGTTTATCGTCTTGCTGAACGTATTATAGTTTAATGTCATCTCGGACAGAAGTGTGACACAGTTTAATGTCATGTTGGACGAAGTTGTAGTTTAAGGTCATACTGGACCATTGCTGTATGAACCAAATGTAAGAGTCTTGGTTCTGGGAACAATATTTTGTGTTTATACAAAATACTTCTTCAGAAATCTGGCATTAGTTGGAGTTGTGATGTGTTCTCTATCCATTGAAATCAGAGAATACGCTCCATTGGAGTAGACCTTATGTACTGAATAAGGTCATTCCCATTTTGGTTCAAGCTTGGGAGGCTTCTTTCCTTGTATCATTGGTGTTCTCAGAACCAATACCAATTCTCCCTGAATGAATGAACGAAGACGAACTTTTTTGTTAAAAGCTCGTGCTATTCGATTCTGATAGATTTCCAAGTGGTGCAAAGTGCACAATCTTTTCTCATCTAACTGTTCCAATTCATTCAAACGCTTTTGGGATTGCTCATCTGTTGATAACTGATCACAAATGGCTATTCTGAGTGAGGGAAATTGAACTTCAATTGGCAAGACTGCTTCTGTTCCATATACCAATGAATATGGAGTAGACCGCGTTGCATTGCGAGTGGTAGTCCGATAAGCCCATAAAGCATGATAGAGTTTATCAGGCCATGACCTCTTATCTTTATCTACCATCTTTTGCAGTATATTTGAAAGAGTCTTGTTGAAGGCCTCTATCTGGCCATTAGCCGCTGCATGATATCGAGATGAATGGTTGGACTTAATGTTGTATTCTTGGTACAATTTATTTACCTCAGAAGAACAGAAGTTGGTGCTGTTGTCTATCAATATGGTATGAGGGACACCAAATCTAGTAATGATGTTAGAATTGATGAAGCTAACAATGCATTTAGAACTGACTTCTTTGAGAGGTACTGCCTCTGCCCATTTGGAAAAGAAATCAGTAGCAGTAAGAATGTACTTAAACTGCTTGGCCGTAGCTGAAGGGTAAGGTCCCACCACATCCATTCCCCATGTGGAAAATGGCCATGAGTATTTAGCTGTATGAAGCAACTCTAGAGGTTGATGAATAAAATTGGCATATACTTGGAATGAATGACACTTCTTTGTGAAATTAACACAATCTTGTATCATTGATGGCCAGAAGTATCCAAGCCTTCGAATTTGATCAGACAATCTATGTCCAGACTGGTGGGCACCACAGACTCCTGCATGCACTTCTTTTATGACAGCCATTGTCTCTTCACCATCAATACATCTGAAGAGAACTCCATCAAAACCACGTTTGTAGAGAATTTTCTCGAGGTGGTTTGGACCATCATAAAGAGTAAAATTGACCACACGTCGCCGAATTTGTTCTCTCTCGGCTCTATCAGGTGGAAGTGTTCCATTTTGAAGGTATTCCCTGATAGGTGAAATCCATCCTGTAGTATGACCATATGGTTCAGGAATGGGACTAATTTCATTAATTTCCTCTGTTCTGACTTGAACATAAGGTGAAATTGCACGACGGTGGGCAATACCGATGGTTGTCTCGTCCCGATTTGGATCTGCTAAAGGTGTGGCTATATTAGCCAGTGCATCAGCTTGAGCATTTTGTGATCTTGGGACATAAGAAAATGACGGTTCTGAAGGGAATTACGATATTAACTCTCTGACGTAATCATACAAAGGGATTAATTCTTCTTTTCTGATGGCATAATCCCCATTGACTTGTTTGATTACCAGGTCTGAATCACCTTTCACCTTTAAGTGATTCACTTGTGCTTGAAGTGCTAACTCCAAGCCTGCAATGAGAGCTTGGTATTCAGCTTCATTATTGGTACCACCTTCCCACAACAAAAAGGAATAAGGTAACACTGCCTTATCTGGAGAAATGAGCACAATTCCTAAACCAACTTTGTTGAATTTAGGATTTTCCATTTTCATCCCTGTTGGGCTTCTAGAAGAACCATCAAAATACATTTCCCATGTTTGAGGACTCTCTTGAATAGAAAAAACTTCCTCATCAGGGAGTTCGATATCTGAATACGTGTCTTCCACTGAAGGGTGTTCAGCCAGGAAATCAGCCAGAGCTTGGCCCTTAATTGCCTTTTGAGACACATACTGGATGTCGAACTGCTGTAGAATAACCGCCCACCTTGCCAGACGTCCTGTATGCATTGGACGACTAAGGATGAATTTGAGTGGATTATTACGAGATACCAATTGGACCTCGTGATGTTGCAGGTAGTGTCTCAGTTTCTGAACCGCAAAGATTAATGCTAGGCAGCATTTTTCAATACTCGAATACCGGGTTTCTGCTTCAAGCATAGTTCTACTAAGATAGTAGAGACTATTTTCATTCCCAGCATCATTCTTTTGAACGAGAAAGGCACCCAATGATCGCTCTAAAGCTGTCACATAGAGGATAAGAGGCCTACCCTCAACAGGTGGCATTAGTACTGGTGGACTTAAGAGGTATTTCTTGAGAACATCAAATGCTTCTTGACATTCTTCAGTCCACTGGTAAGTGACTCCTTTCTTCAATAATTTGGTAAAAGGTAAACTTTTTCCTGCCAAATTGGCGATGAAACGCCGAATATAGGCTAAGTGTCCTTGAAGTCCTCTTAATTCTTTCAAATTCTGAGGAGGTGACATACCAAGGATTGATTTGGTCTTCTCAGGATCGACTTCAATACCACGATGGCGTACAACAAAGCCGAGGATTTTCCTGAGGTTACCCCAAAAGCACATTTTAAGGGGTTTATCTTCAAATTATGTTGTCGAAGCTTGTGGAATATGATTTCCAAATCAGCCAAGTGATCAAAACATTGTTTGGATTTAACCACCAAATCATCTACATAGCATTCAACAAATTTCCCTAGAAAAGGTTTGAAGATACGATACATGGCACGTTGATATGTTGCACCTGCATTCTTTAAACCAAAGGGAATCACCCGGTAACAAAACACACCTTGAGGAGCTCTGAAGGCTGTATATTCCTCATCTTCTGGGGCCATTCGGATCTGATTATATCCAGAATATCCATCCATGAAAGAAAGTACTTCATAGCCAGCCGTCGCATCAATTAAGAGTTCTGTAATCGGAACTGGAAAATCATCTTTGGGACAATACCGATTAAGATCTCTGAAATCGATGCAAACCCTAATTTGTCCGTTCTTTTTCTTTACTGGGACAATATTAGCCAACCACTTGGGATATTGAACTTCTCTGACGAAGTTAGCTTTGATAAGCTTATCCACTTCAGCCTCGATTTTGGAAGCATAGGTTGGGTGTGTTCTTCTCGCGGCTTGCTTGAATCCTCGATGTTCTTTTGGCAAACCCAAATGATGGGTGGCAACATCAGGATCAAGGCCAGGCATCTCTGTATAATTCCAAGCAAAAATATCTTTATTTTTCTTTAGAAAAGAAATATACATCTCTTGTTCTTCAAGGGTCATGGCCGCACTAATTAAAGTGGGGCGTGGATCTTTCTCTGTACCCAGATTTACTTCTCTGAGTTCATCCACAGTGGTAGAGATACCCTCTTCAAATGCTGGAGGAGCATCTCTAAGATCTTCCTCTTCCTCTTCATCATGTGTTATTTCTTCCGTTTCTACTTGCAAAGTAGATGAAAAAACGAAATTCTCATGATCATAAGAGATGTCAAAATTTTCACATTTTGAAGAAGAAGCTTCAATTTCCGACCCTATTGATGAAAAAGGGTCTTCTTTGGGAAATAAAGAGGAGATGATGGATTGAGAATCGACATCAACATTCACCTCTGGTGTTTCTATAACTTCTTCTGGCCTGATTAGCAAAGTATAGACTTGTTGGATTTCAGCAGACGAAATGAAAACGTCACCACTTATGCTTTCATCACTGCTTGGTAAGTTACCAATTTCTCCCATGTTGTCTGGCTCGATTGCCGTAATTGACATTATGGATCTTTCCATAAGAGTATTTTGATTTGGGCCTATTTTGTCAATTTGACTAATAGGTAACACATAATCTGTACTCACATGTGAAAATGGATTTATTGAAATTTTTTCCAAACCATATGGAGCATTAACTTTGGTAATTTCCTTCATTGTAGATTTTTCTCTTCCCTTCATGTGATAAAATTCCGCCTCAATGTATTGAGACTCACATGTTTTGAACGGGGACTTATCACCATACAATGTTCCAACTTGACCATCGAAATAGTATTTGAGACATTGATGGTATGATGACGGAATAGCTGCATGCTGATGTAACCAGGGTCTTCCAAGCAAGATATTGAAAGCTGAGTCTTGATCAACAATCATGAAATCTGAATTGGAAGCAAGATCTCCAAACTGAGTTCTGAGCGTAACTTCTCCCAGTGGTTCTTGTTCATTTTTATCATATCCTTGCAACATCATGGTAGAAGGAGATAAATCAGATTCTATGAGGCCCAATCGACGAAGTGTGCGAATGGGCATGAGGTTGACACCTGAACCATTGTCAATAAAAGCTCTTCGAACATCTATACCATTGACTTTTCCAGATAGGTACAAAGGTTTTATGTGCCCATGCACAACATCATCTTCATCTTTATCAGTAAAAGATATCACTGCATGGCATTCTTCAGGATTATTCTCTATGTGATAAATTTCAGCTGCAGCAATTTCAGCTTCAAACTCCTGAGGACTTGACAAAGCTTTGATGAGTGCTTCCCGAAGATCTTTTGATAGATTCAAAGCATCCAAAATTGATAATTTGGCTGGTACTTGGGCCAAGTGTTTCAATATATCATACTTTTGATCTAGAGGCCTGCGTTTTTCAATAGGAATATGCGGTTTAGCAGGTACCTTGGAAGCAGATGCTTTGGAAGCTGATGCATCTTGTATTGAAGTTGGAAACATCTTTGGTTTTGGAAAATTAGACTGATTAGATCCATTTACTTGCTGAGATAAAGAAGATGGAACCTTTAATCGGTCTTCCAAAATAACTGTGCCGAAGCTGAGTTGACCATTGGCAGAAGAACTTGCTTGTTCATTTTGAGCTCGCTGAAGGGCTCTACCACAAGTTTCTGCTGCATATACAGTGCTAGCAGGGGTAGAATTAGAGTAGTGGCTTCGGAAAGATCCACGTCTTCCCCTATATCCTGAACCTCTAGAACTTCCTCGGGTTCCCTTATTTGATACAGGGAATTTAGGCTCATCAAGACTGGAATATGAATCTATTAATTGAATCATATTAACAGAACCAAAGATTAACTCTTCGTCTGATAAAGACTCTGCCAAGTTAGCCTGTTTAGGCTGTGCCGTTTGGTGGGACGGTGCCCGTGGCTTTGAAGTAGATGGCATGAAATCTGCCAGAGTCAAAGACAATTTAGGCATTGATACATACTCATCTTCTCCTGATTCCTCTTTCTTCTTTGAATTGCGCTGCCCTTTTGAGGATTTGTCCTTTGATGGAGGCTTTACTGCAGCTTTTGTAGGAGACACAATTGGCTTCTTCAATTGTGTTCGCAAAATGGAATGGGTCCGATTGATTGTCTTTCTGACCATCCAATCATCATATTTTTTCACAGTTTTGCTTTTCACTTCCTGCCACTCGCCTCCTTCCTCTGGATCTGTAGCGGTAATACACGCTACATGAGCTGAAGAACCCTTCAATTTGACTTGTCCCAAGTCGACCATCTTTTGTAGGAGGTCTTTAAAGACAAAACACTCCTGGATGGGATGTCCCAACATTTGATGAAAGGGACAATAATTGAGACGGTCTTCATCTCCTTCCTTGTTTGGTCTCTTCGGCACTGGTAATTGAACCAAATTATTTTCCAGAGCTGAAATGAAGTAACCAGGAACTTGCTCACTTCGGAAAGAGTATGTTTTACTCTTCATATCCTCAAATTGTTTTCGTCGTTGATCTTTTTGATCATTTGGACGAAACATCCTTTGTTGTTGGCGTTCAGGAGGTGGAAATAGGTACAGGTGCCTATTTAAGTATAACTGTAGCAGTTTCTGCTTTACCCATTCTTCTTCCTGGAGCTGATGGAATTACACGAGATTTAACCTTAGCCTGCATAAGGGAATCTTCAATCTGTTGAGCGATTGAAGTAAGGTCTCGAAACCCTCATGTGTATTTCACAGGGATCAATGGCGTGCGTAATTTGTCACGCAAATTTGCCACATAGATTGGCAACAATTCCTCCTGAGGGAGTGATAAACTCAAGGAATACGTTAATCCCTTCCAACGAGAAATGAAATCAGAGACTCTTTGATTCTCCCTTTTCTTGCAGTTTGTAAGATCGAAAACTGTCGTTTTTGGAAAAGTTGAGCTGAACTGAAGAAGGAATTTTTGACGAAGATCCTCCCATCCGATGACTGACCGGGATTTCAAGCTTGTATACCAGACAAAAGCTGGTCCTTGCAAGGTTCGCACGAAGCATCTGAGTTTCACTGCTTCTTGTTGCTCTGGAGTTCCCATCATAGGATCACAACAAGACACGTAATGAGTCAAATGTTGTTCAGGGTCGCCTGATCCATTGAAAGTAGGAAATATAGGGTTTCCAAAACTGGATGGAGGAGAAATTGAATCTACCCATTCAGGGTAAACTTTCTTTTCAGGTTGAACTTGCGCCCGTTTCCCTTCCATAGTTTCTAACCGAGCTGTTAATGACTCAATAGTAGTTATTAACTTTTGAGAAACGCCAGGTTGAACTTGGTTTTGGGTAGGTGCAATGAATGGAGCTTGGACAGCCGTGGAGGTTGGTGCTGCAACTAATGGTAGTGCTGCCAACCGTTGTTGCGTTTGACCCGTAGGATTAGACCTCTGTGGGTGTACTGATAAAGGAGGATATTCCTGATCCATCTCAGTAGTTACAACAAATTCCTTCGGCTGTTGGACTTCAGCATTCTTAAGAAGAAGACTACTCTGAAGTAGTTCTGCATTCAACCTTCTTAATTCTTTCATTTCATCCTCCTGTTGTGCAAATCTTTGCTCTAATGAGAGCGATTGACCTCCTTCAGAGGAAGGGTGATAAGTAACCTGATTCTTTCCTTTCCCCTTATTGGATCCTTTTCGGAGAGGGGGAAGTGGGTTACTTGAAGGAATACCCAGATTTTGGGTAAGCCTTTGATTACGTGTGCGCACACCTTCTTCATTTAGGTCTGTGTGCGCAACTTCTTGAGCAGGAACCTCTTCGTCTGATCCCTCTGATTGAGCCTCATCTGGTGAATCAGCAGCAACGGCATTGATGACATTAATGGATGCATATTTCATGGAATCCTTTCTATCAGCATTTCTGTGATATTGTCTCCTTCTATGTCCATGATAAGACATGGCATTCCGTTGACTTGATCCCTCAGGAATTTCTTGGAGAACCGTCACTTGGAGAGAATCTCCTGACATCTTGGCTCTTCGTTCCTCTTGAGGCTTATTCCCTAATCGAGAGAATACTGACTTTCTCTGAGGGAGGGATTGAAGATTTGAAAAAGTCCCTAGTCCGGTGGACTGGGGGTGTTCCTGTTGCTTCCGCTCAACTCCTCGAATCCCATTCGTAGATTCTGAGGGTTGGGTTAGAGAAGTCCCCAGTCTGGCAAGCTGGGGTGTCTCTTGACATGCTATGTCTGAGATCTTTTTAAAATCTCTCTTGATCTTGAGAATCTTAGTTCGGAAATTAGCTGGATGCATTAACCTGTATCCACTTTTATCACCTGGTTCAACAGACCGTTGGATGATTTCCGAAACTTCTGTCATTTGATGACGTGTTTGCTCCAGACGAGAGGCTTGCGCAATATTCTCGCCTGCTTGGTGTAGGAGCAATTCAACAACCTGTTCTCTATATACTTGACTTTGAGAGGAACTAGTTGAAGCTTGATCTCGAGCAAGCTTTTGATTATGAACAAAGCCCATTGACTGTGGCCGGCCATGGGCAATAACATTGCATGAGACCATTTTCGGCGGGCTCTGCTGACCGGAAATCACTGTGAAATGTAGTGCTCCGTGAACACCCCATCCTCTGATATGAACATTAGATGGAGCATTGGAAATTAACTGACGCAATCTTCTTAGTGCGCCAAGGCATGAACGTTGAAGGGTTCTCTGTTGCTTTTCAGCCTTCGGATACCGAGAGACTGATAGAGATGCCAAATCAATCTGGCGTTGTAACCCTTCTATTATCTTAAGATGATTTTCATATTCATCATAAGATAATACCTTCTTCTTTAATTGACAAAGAGTTTTCCATATGTTAAGACGAATATCATGGATTCCATCATCCGTCAACATCTTTGGAATGTCATACTGTGAATCAGCCAAAGGCCAAAACATGACTGGTACTTCACCTTTTGCCAGTTTTTTCCTCATGTTCAGCATTTCCTCTTTATCATTAAATGAAGATTCTTCTACCTGTTTGGACCAGAGTTGGTGTTTCCTTGTTGCTTCATCGGATTCAACAAGATTGGTAGAAGAATCACTATTCATGCTGGAAGATGAATGACCCAGGGAAGGTTCGGAGAATAACCTGAACCCCAAGCTATCTTCTGATGGAGAAAGAGTTTCACCTGCCGATAGTAAAACTTCAGACATGACTGGTTTTACGTTAGCAAGTGCCTCGAGATAGGAGGGCTTTCTCGTCACTACATTGCCTTCTGAAGAATTTTCGAGACAATGTGAATCACTACTGCGGAGAGGACTTTCGCAGCGAAGTTCATCACCATGAGGAGGACCTTCATGATGGGTTAGAGCAAAAGATGAGATCTCTTGCTCCTTGTTCTTCTGACCACACAGAGGGTTCCTGTGGCTCTCATCTGAAGAAGAAACTTCAAGATTGACCGAATTTTCATGAAGCAAGTCTTCATGAGGAAGTGTCTGTTGAAGACCTTCGGGATTAATGTTCCTGTTATTGGGAACTGAGGGAGTAGAATCTTGAATTCTGACAGATAAATGTCTGAGGGCTTCAAGAACTCTAGCATCGAGCAAGGCCTTGTTGCAGATTGGCCTTTGATCTCCTGACTGTGCTGGGCGGATCTTTTTCTTAGATGCCTTCTTACTCGCTTTAGAAACCACTTGATGACGAAAGTGATTGCTCTGAGTAGGTGTATGTGCCTGATCAGGAAAGATGGTCAGGTTAGGCTGACGATCATCACTCAAATCAGGTGTATGTGCCTGACTTGGTTGTCCATATGATATGGGGGAGTAGGCCCCACAACCCTCTTGGACTTGAACAGATGTGTGTGTCTGTTCCGGAGTGAATTGTTGATGTTTCACTCCACTGCTAGGGATAGATTTATGTGTCTGTCCCTGAGATGATGCTGAAGCTGTTATGATATCCTGATAAGCATCCAGAATATGAGCAGGAATTTGCTTCTGCTCTTTCACCATTGACAAAATATGTTTGGTGACTTCAGCCGCCGGAACAGGGATATACGTCCATTACGGGCTTGGAGTAGGTGTATGTGCCTGCTCCTGTCCTCCTTTTCCTGTCAGTGAATCCTGACAGTACTCAAGTGTGGAGGCAGAGAGTTTAGTCTGCCTCCTGTTTGTCGTCGTGGCTTTCCGACTGACTTCTCCGTGCGCTACCAAACGAGACTGTTGGTAGGCTTGATTAGTATTAGCAGGTGTATGTGCCTGCTGATTACATTTCGCCAAATGCGGTTGACGAGATCCATCATATGTAGTCAGACGAGCCTGCTGACTAAGTGCTGATGTATAAGCAGGTGTATGCTCCTGCCTATGGTACTCCGCCGGAATTGCCTGGCGGGATCGGCTTGATGCTGCCAGACGAGTCTGCTGGACAGCGGGATTAAAACGGGCAGGTGTGTATGCCTGCTCGTTGTTTGCCACCAAGTTAGGTTGGTGGACTTCTCCGGAGATGGCAGGGATGACAACCTGCCTATTGTTAACCGGATTCCGTCTCTGGCGATTCATCTTGCCTGCTCGGGTTCGAGGAACCTGAGCTGAACGCCTGGAGTCGGTACCCTCATCATGTTGAGGGCGCACTACCGCACGAGTCTGGTGGCGATTGTTGATGGGAGCCCTTGAGAAGGACTCCTGCCTTTTTGAATTAAGGTCCTGCGGGACCTGCTCATTTACTTTCTCGGAGTAAGGGAGTGAATGGAAATTGCGTTCCGGGGATAACGACCCGAAACGGTTGGAGACGGTAGTCAGCACCGTCTGCTTCTTGATTGCTGGTCGCCGTTGTCCGGACGACCAGGTAGAATTGTTAACTTGGAGGGCTTGACGAGCGGCCTCCAGAGTTGGGATAGTACCGTTGCGACGGTACTCCTTAACCAGTGCATTAGAAACACAGCGTTGAAGACGCTGAGTTGGTGATGTCATCCTCAGAGCGGATGACGTTCCAGCAGGAGTAGCAGCATTGGTTTTCACAGCAGCAGACCTCACAGTAGAGGTGTTCCCAGCAGCAGTATTCACAGGGGTGAATTTAAGGAAAGCCATTTTTTGTAGAAGTTCTTGAAAAAAGAGTGCCTGTTCCATGTAACAGACATAATCAAGATGAATCCGGCTACTGCATCTTTTGGATGATCATATGTCAATGATTGCCTTGTTGGCCCAAAAGGGCCTAACAGATAAGAAGAACATCACTTTAATTTGGTTAAGGATTCATGTCGGGTTCACCATTTTTGTTTCGCGTGGAATCCGGGGATGACCTCCTGGACGGGAGATTCAAACGTTCCGATCGGTTTCTAACGGGTTTGTTCGTAGAACCGGAAACATCCAATGATTCCACATCCGTTTGGACCTACTTTCCAAAGGTAGGCGCTCATTAGCTTGTGGGTTAATGAGGCTTAGGAATTTTCATTGGTCGAGAGGATGGGAGGTCGGACTCATCACACCTTTTTGAGGGGAATTATTGTCTACTCCGGGACTCTCTTTATAGATTTAAGTTAAGTTCGTGAATCCTTATTACATTACCATGTATAAAATGAGCTTTCCTTTAGTTTTAACAATCAATGATTAAATATGCAAGAAATTTAGAGAATCTTTTATATGTATTCGAGGTTCTTCATCAATATAGAATCATCTATATTTGTTTAGAGATTCTTGGTCAATGGTATCCTTCAAAACATTTATATAAAAGTCTCTTGGTCATTTTGATGACCAGGCTGGTTTTAAAGCCACTCAGTGGGGCACATGAAGTTTATCGTCATTCAAAAGGACAGAGATTATTTCAATGTTGGGATCGAACCCATAAATGGGCTACCTACGTATCCTTTGTTTTGAAAAAGGAATCAGAACCCACGTAGTTCGAGGAATGGGATATGATGTTTTATGATTGATGGCTCAAAGATGAATGTCATAATTACTTTTACACTCTAAGCTCACGTGAGTCATGCTCGGTGTGAGAAACAAGAGGTATTGGTAAAATTTAGACAATTGTGCCATAAAAGATGCAATCATAAGAATTTGTTTTGGGGCTTATGTATAGATGACTGCCCAGATAGACGAAAGTTTAGGATTTACTTTTAGGGAGAAAATCCAAGAACAGGGTCCACAAAGTTATATGTGCTTCATGGAGATTTGAATACTCTAATCTTGGGGCTTACTCCTAAGGATGATTCCCACGTTAGGAGGGGACTTATGATTGGGTTTTATTCCTGAAAAGGAAACCCAAATCAAAGGTAATTTATGACTGGTTAAGAGAAATTTTAAGAGGCTTGGGGCTTACTCCTAAGAAGGATGCCCAAGATTTATGACTAGGACTTATTCCTGAGAAGGAAGCCTAGGTTAGGGGACTTGGGGCTTACTCCTGAAAAGGAAGCCCAAGGTTATGACTGAGTCTTATTCCTGAAAAGGAGACCCAGGTTAGGGATTAAGGTTTGGGGCTTACTCCTGAGGAGGATGCCCAAGATTAAAGCACATGATTGGGGCTTATTCTTAAGAAAGATGCCCAAGATTAAAGGTTTTTATAACTGGGGATTATTCCTGAAAAGGAGACCCAGGTTAGGATTCTCTCATCTTAAAGGATGAGGTTGAATGAATGAACTCTCCATCTTTGGTGACATAAAGATGTTTAAATCACTAGGTTTTGAGAGGTATTTCCCAGAATTCCTTTCAGATAAGGATGTCAAATCAAGAAATCATGCCCTAAATGGCTTTAAAGAGTATCTTGAAGACTGAATCTTGAATAGGAAGGGTGAAATGGCTTAAGAGGGGTAAAAATGGGCAAGATGGGCACCCAAAAAGATAGGGGCGCGCAAGTCTTGAAAGGCGCGCAAGTCCTGCGGCGGCGCGCAAGTATTGGTCGCGCAAGTATACTTGCGCGACATTAGGGATACTTGCGCGATTTTCCACCAGTATTGAAATGCTTGAGCGACTCTTTATTAAACCCTTTACCATCCTCTTGAGGTTCTTCCAGAAGAGGGACGTGCAAGTTATATTGCAGGAATTAAGTAGGCGCGCAAGTGTTTGATAAGTTTCAACACTTCGGCCTTCCTTTTTCTCTTTAGATCTTCCGTTCTAGGTAAGAAACTACCTTAGAAGTGTTCCGGAAGCTTTGAGAAGAGACTTGGGCGTCGGGAGCTTCAATCCGAGTTTCTGGAAAAAGATCCTCTGAATGGGGGGCCCACAGGGTCTATTTATAGGCAAAAGAAGACCCCGGGCGGTTACTGGACGGTTACCAGGCGGTTACCACATATGTCGCGCAAGTCCCTTGCACGAACATGAGGAGTCGCGCAAGTATTGAGGCGGCGCGCAAGTGTACTTGCGCGACCAAGAGGGAACTTGCGCGATTTATGGGCAATGTTCTCCTTTTTTATCCCTTTGTCGATTTTTGATGTTTCTTCAAAGGATTTAATCACTTTGAGCTGAGATATTCCCTTTTCCGATCTTTAGATTCTGTGACGAAAGGAGCGTCAACAAGGGTCTTAAGTAAAATTCTTAGGTGATCATCATGTTCTTCCTTTCTCCGAGAATATATGAGAATATCATCTATAAGGCTACCCCAAACAAATCAAGATAGTCTCTAATGTCTACATTCATTATATATATGAAGATAATAGTGGAATTCATAAGACCAAAAGGATAAACTATAAATTTATAGTGTCCATAACTTGTACAGAATTATATCTTTGGTATATCGTCCTTTTTACCATTAATTGATGATATCTTGAACAAATATCAATATTTGAAAACTATTGAGCTTCGCTTAGTTGGTCAGATAATTTATCAATGCAAGGATGAGTATATTTTTTCTTGACATTGATCTTGTTGCGTTCTCAATAATAAATGTAGAGTGTCATTGATCAATATTTCTTCTTAATAAATAAAATAGGTGCTTCCCAAAGTGACACACTAGGGAATATGAATCCCTTATCAATAATATCTTGGTTCTGCTTCATCAATTCATGCGATTCAATTGGGGGAATTCTATAAGGTGTCATTGAAATCGGCAGAGTACCCAATATGAGTTCTATTGAAAACTCAACATCATGGTTTGGTGGATGTAACGACCCAAACATTCATTAATGGAAATTTCTCATGATCTAATTAAATGATTATTATGGTTATATATAATTTTAAATTCATTGGTTTTATGTTTCTGGATTTTAAAATACAGTTTTGAATTGTAATCATTGCTAATATAGTTGTTGAAATGTAATCACATGATTAGTATAAATATAGGGATTTAACAAATCCAATTTACTAAGAAAAAGGAAGTGATAGTCTCATCCAGTATACTTTCCCTTTAGGAAGCCCATTTGTCAGAGCTCAGAAAGGAGGTGGTGTCTTTGGGATTCGTGCTTAACAAATCCCAAGCTGAGATTGATCATGTTAATCTTGAGCAGAACCGGCTACATGAGAAGTGGAAGTTAATAGAGATTACCACCCGAGCGATGTTATTCGAGCCACCCCATTATTTTTCCACCATCAAACACCATACCCTTCGGTCTTACTCGGGTGTTATAAGGGGTAATGTAACAAGACCCTAGAACTATGACTATGTACATTTTTTTATAATGAATGTTTAATCATTTTATTATTGTCACTTTGTAAAAAACAATTAAAGCACAAATAGTATTTTTTGTTAATATTCAACTAAGAAATCCATTTTGATGAATTAATAGATTTTTGAATTAAATAATATTTTAGTAAATTTTTTTGTTATTAAATTATGTTTTATTAAATAAAATTGATCATATAATTTTATGAATGAAATTTCAATATTTATTAAGTTTTGATAGATGTTTTTGTTAAAACACAATAATTTTCGATAAATTTCATTTTTTATTTTAATGTAAAAAAGTCACATATTTAAAAATTTATTTGGATTAAATGAATATTATTTTTGGAATCAGGATGTCAAAATTATCCATAGTGAAATTTTAATAATTTTCTGAGACAGTGAAATTTTTGGGTAAAAATTAAATATCGTACAAATATATAATGCATTTTATGACCTCATAATGACCCAATAGTGATGTAATAAAATAATATAAATATTATTTTCGGCCAATATATGTTTTACCATTAATATAATGTGGTTCTTGGGTTTTTTTGATTTATTCTATGAAGCTTCAGTGGACCGTTCAAGGCTTAGAAAACATTTTGTCTTTTTAAATTATTTTTGCTTGAGAGTGTGACTCCCCACAAAATAAGTATCCCAATTATTTTAAGACATTCGGCCATTGGGCTTATAAAATATTATTTCATAATCCCCTCTGGAATAAACCATGGTATGGTTTGTGTTTTTGATTAGTTTAATGTGAGGTGTCCCGAAACTAAATAATAAATAATTCCCTCTCCTTTCCTATATAAACCCACCCAAGCATCACATCATCTTCACTCAATGCATTTGGAGTTAGACCAACCAATTCACTCCTAAATCTAGAATCCTCCAAATTTTCCCCAAGCTCCCATGAAGTCCCTCTCAAGCCTCTTCCATGTATATGGGATCACACTTCCAAGTAAGGGATTTCTTAATTCTCATTTTTTGTCTAATTTTCATTAAGTTGTTATGCCATTTTGTTTTCAATTACAAATGTTGGGGTATGATTTTTCACCACCCCCATACTACCTTATTTTTGTTTGAATGATGGGATATCCCTTTCTCTCTCATTAATTCCTCCCATGTACACCCGTTACCATGCCGAAATTCCATTAGGGATTTATCTCTCCTCTTTTACAACCAAGTAATTATTTTGTATTATGCATCTAAATTCCATTACATTTGTTGGGACAAGTTTCTATATGAAAACATACTATCCATTTGATGTTAATTTTATTATACATCAATTTCTCACTCGTCAAATATTTTCATGGATATTATGTCACACCTTTATGCTACCGAAATTGAACCTTGTTTTTCCAAGACAAGATCATTGTGTAGTGAATACAATACCCATGTCTCTATCAAGTTTATTCACCTTTATGAACATATACATATGTAATGGTACTTTTATTTATTTATTCTTCATTATTTAATTGTGGAATAACTTATGATTTTGATTGATTCCATGTTATATGATACATGTGGAACACTTTTGCATGAAATGAAATGTCTAAGAATGGTGCGCCCTAATAGCGCTCCAATGCATTGGGTAAATTATAGTGTCATGATATGTCATGTGAAATCTGTGTTGACTAGTGCTAATTCATGTGCAATGATGTTTTACTCATGCTTGATGTGCAAGGAGGGATTATTCATTATCCATGTTTAATGAGCCTTGGCTCATTATAATTCCATGTTAAGTGTTATTGTAACATTTCCATGTTATGATTATCATGATTTATCATGATTTTACATTCATGTCTCTCTTGTGCTCCATTGACATACCTATTTTCTAACATGTATTATATTTCTCATGTTATTCCATGTTTATTCCCTTACTGGGATTTATAGACCACCCTTTTCTTATGCTTTTCCTCAGGTTATCCCATGCAATGCTAAGTACGAGGGAATTTAGTGGTCATGTAAAGGCAGTTTTCAATTAATATTTTCTATGTTTTATATTATAATCTGTTATGTAGTGTTCATATGCCCCAAAGAAACTATACCTCTCGATCATCTATGTTGTATCAAGTGAAGATTCTGTGTAATAATTTAGGTTTAAGTGTGTAATAAAAAGTAGGGTTGTTATAGTTGGTATCAAAGGATATGTTATGTTATTTTTGGTATTAGGATTAAAATCCACTAGTAAAGACGTAGAGACAAAAATATTTATAATAAATACATCCCTAATTATTGGTGAGTATTGAGTAAGTGGTTTATCAAAAAAATTCATCCTTGTCTGGATACGAGTCGGTAGAGGCAGCTCTGCCACAGATGTATCCTAGGGGTAAAACCCGAAGACAATTCTTTGAGCTAGACTCGAACAAGAACTGGTTCATAAAAATGGGCCCTGTGACACTCTTTGTTACAACACTCCTAGGGGATATGATTTGGTATATTCTCAATCTTAATATAAACTACTATTAAGGAAATGAAAACTGCCCCTAAGAATATATGATAAAAATTAGATCATGAATAACAAAGATTGAAACCTATAGATTCATAAATAAAGTAAATAAATGTTATTTATAAGTCATCAGTTTTTTACTTGGATTATCCTTTATGTATTACCCCTAACTTTTCTTTTATTCCATACAATGGCCGGTAATAGGAGGACTCGGGATAACAACTGATGTGGAGATCAATCTGATGACTCTTCAAATGAGATGCTCAATATGATGGGAGCAAGAATTGTGAACATAATCATGCTTTTCTATCTGTTAATTCAATATTTGAATCGTAACATGGGTCAAAGGAATGTTCAACACCCCCTAAGAAAGAACAAGTTGCTATCGAGAGCTTCAGGAGATAAAGGCCTCCTACTTTTCCTGGATCATCGGATCCTTCAACTCCCAAACAATGGATCAACTCCATTGAAAAGATATTCTCCATCATTCAGTGTTCTGGACAAGAAAAGGTTCCCTAGATGCTTATCATATAGAGGGTGAAGCTGATCACTAGAGGATATTGATCAATAATACAAACCCTGATGGGGTGATCAAGGCATTGGAATGGAAGGATTTCTAGAAGATTATTTTTGATAAATATTTTTCATGCACCCATCTACATAATATGGAAAGGGACTTACTTTCCCACAAGAAAAAAGATGACGAATCTGTCAGAGCATACGAGGAAAGCATCACAAGGCTTGCATGATATTCCTCCGACTTTAAAATTTCCCCTGAATGCTTGGATGAATGCTTTTTGGTGGGCAGAATCCTATCCTACGGAAAGCGCTAGTGATTCGTGAATTAGACAGCTATAAAGAAATTGTCCGATGTTCCCTCAAGGTTGAATTAGAGATTAGAGAATATCAGGGTTATCATGGGGATAAGAAGTGTAAGGTGGAATTAAATTCTTGTAGTCTTATGGATAAATCAAATAGTTCAAAAAAGATCTAGCACCCCACTTGCCATCGGTTTGGAAAGAAGAACCCCAGAAATTACCTGAATGGGACAAGGAAATGCTTTAGGTGTTGAAGTGAAGCACACATAGCTGTTAACTACTGACAAGAAATAGTCATGGATGCATCATAGGAGAGGAAAACTCTATTCAAACCTCAATGAGTTGTTCATTGCTACAATTGCAAAAAACAATAGGGCATCTTGAAAATAATTTCCCTCATCCAAGGGTTTTCAGACGCAACCAAAAACCTCCAAGGTTCCAAGGGAGAGCTTTTTCCATTACTACTGCCAAAATGAACCCTAACCACAAAGTAGTTTCAGTTATGCTAGTTATTTATTCATGAATAGAAAACCTAATTTTGTATTCAGGTTCTATGCATTATTTTATATCCCAAAGGTTTAGTAGAACAATCCCAGCACCACCAAAAATCCTGTAAGTAAATATTTCGACGAGTATAACAAATGGGGAAATCATTGCATCCCATGAATATAATTCCTCCCCTGTCATAATCGGTGGATTAAATTTCTTGGTGAACCTTATCATACTCCCTCTGGTGGGATTTAATGAAATTATTAGCATGGATTGGCATTCCTTATATAGATCCAACAAAAAATTTTATGTGAGGGAAATCACTCTCTATGTAGAGAATCGACCCCTGATTCTATACAAGTGTAAGGAGGAAGATGAATATTATTTAGCTCCATCATCTCAATTGTGGATATTACTACCCTATGATCATGTGTATCAGGCTCAAATTATTGAGTATAAGGAGGAATCAATCTTTGAAGACATGCCTATTGTGAGAGAATTCACTGAAGTGTTTCCTGAGGAATTATCCGGTCTTCTTCTTAGATGAGATGTTGAATTCTCAATGGATTTAATACCTGGTGTGTTTCCAATATCTAATACTACATATAGAATGGCTATTGTGGAGATTGCAGAGCAGAAGAAACAACTACTGGAGAATATGGATAAAGGGATTATATGCCCAAGTACTTCACCATGGGGTGCACCAGTCATCTTCATCAAGAAGATAGATGGTTTACTGCTCCTTTGCATCGATTATCATGAGCTGAAAAAAATAATGATAAAGAAAACGCATCCTCTCCCATGAATCGATGACTTATTTGATTATCTACGTGGAGAAAAATATGTCTCTAAGGTGGATTTGCTGTCGGGATATTATCAATTAAGGGTGAAGAAGGAAGATATCCCCAACACTACTTTTCATACATAATATGGGCACTATGAATTCATCGTAATGCCTTTCGGACTCACTAATACTCTAAAAATCTTCATTGGCATGTTGAATAGAGTCTTTAATTATTACCTTGAAAAAATTGGTAGTCTCTATTGATGATGTTCGGATATACTTCAAAACCAAGGAAGATCATGAGGAGAATCTAAGAACTATTCTAGAGATCTTGTGGAAGGAGAATCTCTATGCAAAGTACAACAAGTTTGAGTTCTGGATGAAGAAGGTCTCATTCATGGGACACATATTCACATGTAATGGGATATCTATGGATCCCTCCAAAACAGATGCTAATGAGGGATGGATGAGGCCAACATCGGTAACGGATAAACGTAGTTTCTTGGAGATATATGGATATTATTGACAATTTATGAGAAATTTCTCACAATTTTCCATCCCTCTTACCAAGCCAACTCGAGAGGGAGTAATCTTTTCTTGGAATGATGAATTAAAAGAAAGTATTAAGGAGTTGAAAAGGAGGTTTATCATTGTGCTCATTCTCACATTACCCACATGTGGAGATATTTTTGTGGTATTCAGTGATGCATCGAAGAAGGGCATGGGTTGTGTGTTGATGCAAAATGACAAAGTCATTTCCAATGCTTCATGGTAATTGAAAGATCATGAGTAGAATTGTCGAACACATGATTTTTAGTTGACTACGGTGATCTTCTCTTTAAAAATTTGGAAGTATTATCTCTTTGGGGAGAAGTGTGAAATATATACGGACCACAAAATCCTCAAGTATATAGTCACACAGAAAGAGTTGAACATGCGCCAATGAAGATGGTTAGAGCATATCAGAGGCTATGACTTTTCAATCCATTACCACCATGAGAAAGTGAAAGCGATGAAAGTTTCTCTATGTATAATGCACCCGACGATTCTATAATTGATGAGAATTTTGAAGGATCCAATTTTTTTTATACTATGTGAAGATGGAAATGGGATTCATAAAGAAGGGAACAACATCAATCCATTCATAGATTATTGCTCAACCTTGTCTCCTGGAATGGATGAAGAATGATCAAAAGGATGATGTAAGAATTAAGAAGAAAGTGGAATCTATGAGAAGAAGGAAATCTAGGGAGTTAAATGTTAATGAAGAAAGAATTCTGAAATTTGGGGAAAGACTATGTGTTCAATAAAGTCTAGATCTGAAGAAGGAACTTTTGGATGATGCGCATAGTTCAAATTTCTCTATTCACATAGGAAGAACAAAGAAGAATCGATATCTTTAAGAGCATTATTTGTGGGATAATATGAATAAAAATATCACAGAATATACATAAATGTGTTAGTGTGTCAGAAAGTGAAGGTAGATAGGAAGAAGTCTAAGGAGATGATGCAACCACTGTCCATATCATTATCGAAATGGATGAACATCACCATGGAATTTGTCACTAGACTTCTGAAGACATCCAATGGCAACAATGAAATCTTGGTTGTTGTGGATCATCATACAAAGTCTGCACACTTCATTGTAATTCAGGATGATTTCTCATTGGATAAACTGGAATGGATATATATTAGGGAAGTTGTAAGGCTGCATGGAGTACCACTATCTATTGAATCCGATTGAGATCCAAGATTCAAAACTATGTTTTGGAAGATTATTCAACATGATCTGGATACAGAACTGAAATTCAGTACAGCCTATCATCCTCAAACTGATGGCCAATCGTAGTGAACAATTCAAACACTAGAAGATATGTTAAGATCATGTTCAATGAAATTTATAGGAGGTTGGGATCAACTTCTTCCTCTGGTTGAATTCTCTTACAAAAACAGTTTCCACTCGAGCATCCGAATGGATCCTTATGAAGACTTGTATAGTAAGTGGTGCAAAACACCAGCATGTTGGGATAAAGTCAATGAACTTATGATTTTAGGACGAAAAATGGTCAAAAAATGGTGGAGAATATTGAAACCATTCAGCATCATATCAATGTAGCCCAAAGTTGACAGAAGAGTTATACAGATAATCATCGATGACACCTTGAGTTTAAAGTTGGAGATATAGTATTTCTATGCATATCTCCATGGAATAAGGTCATGAGGTTTGGAGGGAAATGGAAGTTAATTCCTAGGTACATCGGCCCCTTTGAGATTCTTGATCTGGGTTGTTTTGAATCATCCTACAATGTCTTTACAATTCATTGAAATTCAGAAGGATTTGTCATTAGATCAACTGGCACAGATATACATCATGGAAGTGGTAAGGCTACATGGAGTACCACTATCTATTGTATCTGATATAGATCTAAGATTCACCTATATGTTTTGGAAGATTCTTCAACTTACTCTAGATACTGATCTGAAAATCAGTACAGCTTATCGTCCTCAAACTGATGGCCAATCCGAGCAGACTATCCAACCCTATAAGGACATGATGATAGTGTGTTATATGGACATAAAAAGAGGGTGGAACCAACATCTTACACTAGCTGAATTATCCTACAATAATTGTATTCACTTGATCATTTGAATAGCATCTTATAAATCCCTATATGGGAATAGGTGCAAAACACCGACATGTTGGGATGATGTTGGTGAGCGTAAGCTTCTAGGACCAGAAATGGTTGAAGAAATGGTGGATAATGAGAAAACATTTCAACCTCATATCAAGGTATCTCAGAGAGTACAGAATATTTATATAGATAACGTGGATGAGACCTTGATTTTAAAATTGGAGACATGGTATTTCTACACATATCTCCATGGAAGAAGGTCATGAGGTTTGGAAAGAAAGGGTAGTTAAGTCCTAGGTACGTTGGCCCCATCTAGATTCTTGATCATGTTGGGGTTGTATCCTATCGACTAGAAATTCCACCTACCATGGACAATATACATGATGTATTTCATGTATCCCTCTTAAATACCTACATACCAGACCCTTCACATGTATTCTGTTCAGATGTAGTAAAACTATAGGATGATCTCTCTTATGGGGACCAACCATTGAAGATCATATATTGTAGAGAAAAATTTCAACAAAATAAGATAATTCCCCTCGTCATGTTGTTGTGGAAAAACCACAAGTTTGAAGAAGAAACATGGGAATCGAAGGATGTGATGAAGCATAGTTACCCGCATATTTTTAGAGTGGGAAAATAAAGTGAGAAATATTTTAAGGGAGGAATATTGTAACGACCCAAAATTTCATTAATAGAAATACCTCTTGATCTAATTACATTTTTATTATACTTATATAAACTGTGAAATTAATTGGTTTTGGGTTTCGGGATTTTAAAATACCATTATGAATTGTTACCAATGAAAATTATATCATTCAACAGTGATCAAATGATTAATATAAATATAGGGCTTTAACAAATCCAATTTACTCAGAAAAAGGAAGCAATGGCCTCATCCAGTAGAATTTCCCCACACGAAGCACATTTCTCGGTGCTCAGAAAGGAAGTGGCATCATTGGGCATCAATCTTAACTAAGCCGAATCTGATTATGAACACATTAAGCTAGAGCGAAACCGACTATAGGAGAAGTGGAAGTTAATAAAGATTTCCACCCGAGGGATGTTATCTGAGCCACCCAAGAGTATGTCACCATCACACACCTTACCCTTCGATCTTATTCGGGTGTTATAAGGGGTCATGTAACAAGACCCTATCACTATGACTATGTAAATTATTTTTGTATAAAGAACGTGCATTCATTTTATTATTGTTACTTTGTAAATAGTTTTTAAAAACAAATTTTATTTTTAGTTAATACTCAACTAAGAAATATATTTTGATGAATTAATGGATTTTTGAAATAGTGATAATTATAATAAAATATTATTATAATTATATTAATTTTTATTAATTATAAATGATCATATAATTTTATGAATGCCATTGTAATTTTTATTACGATTTGAAAGTTATTTTTGTCAATACCCATGAATTTTTGGTAAATGTTTGTTTTTATTTTAAAAAAAACATCACACATTAATAAAATTATTTACATAAATTGAATACTATTTTTGGAATTAGAATTTCAAAATTATCCAATGGTGAATTTTTCATCTTTTTCTAAGATAGTCAAATTTTTGGGTAAAAATTAAATACCTTACAAATATATAATGTGTTTTATGACATCATAATGACCCAATTATGATGTAATAAAATAATATAAACACTATGTTTTGCCAATATAGGTTTTACCATTAAAAAATGTGATTTGGGGGTTTTTTATTTATTCTACAATGCTTTAGCGGACCCTTCATGGATTACAAAACATTTTGTATTTTTAAATGTTTTTCCTTGAGAGTGTGACTCACCTCTACATAAGCAATCTTAATATATTAATAAGTTAGGAAATTTTACTTATAAAATATTATTTTCAAATCCCCTTTGGAAACAACTATGGGAAAAAACCATGGGCAGGTTTGTGGTTTTGATAAGTTTAATGTGAGGTGTCCAAAGCCTAAATAATAAAGAATTCCATCTCCTTTCTTATATAAACTCACCCAAGCTCCCACTTCCTCTTCACTGAAATCATTTTGATTTTAACCAAATCCCGCCCTCCTATATCGATAATCCTCCCATGGTTCCCCAAGACCCCATGAAGCCTCTCTCAAGCCTCTCCCAAGCATTTGGGATCATACTTCAAAGTAAGGGATTTCTTCCATTCTCATTTTTGTCTAATTATCATTAAGTGGATATGCCGTTTTGTTTTCAATTACAAATTTTGGGGTATGATTTCACATCTCCCCCATACTGCTCTATTTTTGTTTAGATGATGGTATACCCCTTTCTCTATCATTAATTCCTCCCATGTACACCTGTTACCATGACGAAATTCAATGAGGGATTTACCTCTCCATTTTTACATCCAAGTAATTATTTTGTATTATGAATATAAATTCCATTATGTTTATTGGGACATGTATCTATATGACCCCCTTATTGTCCATTTCATGTAAATATGATGAGACACCAATTTATATATCATTAACCATTTTCATGAATCTTATGTCATGCCGATACGCTGCTGAAATTGCGGTGGATTTTTCAAGCCATGATCATTGTGTAGTGAATACCATACCCATGTCTCTATTAAGGTTATTCACATTTATGCACATATATATATTTTATGGTGCTTTCATGTATTTATTCCACATTACTTAATTGTGGAATAACTTATTATATTGATTTATTCTGTGTTATATGATATATGTGGCACACTTATGCATGAAATGCAATGTTTAAGAAGGGTGCTCCCTAATAGCGCTCCAATGCATTGGGTAAAGTATAGTATCATGATACATCATGTGCAATGGGTGTTGACTCATGATAATTAATGTGCAATAATATTTTACTCATGCTTCATTTTCAATGAGGGTTTACTCATGATCCATGTGCAATGAGCCTTGGCTCATGCTAATTCCATGTTAAGTGTAATTACCATATTTCCATGTTATGATTATCATGATTTATCATGCCCTTATGTTAATGTTTCTCTTGTGCTCTATTGATATCCCTATTGTCTAACATGTATTGTAATCCTCATGTTATTCCATTTTAATTACCTTAGTGGGCTTTATAACTCACCCTTTCCATGTACATGTCCTCAGTTTATCCCATGCAATGCAAAGTATGAGGGAATGTAGTGGTCATGTAAAGAATGTATTCAATAAATATGTGGTGTGTTTTATTTTCTAAACATTTATGTAATGTTACTAAGCCCCAAAGACACTAGACCTCTTGATCTTCTATGTTGTATTAAGTTAATATATTATGTAATAAATAATTCTTAAGTGTGTAATAAAAATCATGGTTGTTATAGTAGAAGAAGTATAAATTATTCTGGAAAGATATCATGAAACTCTAGTATAATGGGAATATTCTTAATCATGTGTTTCTCCCCAACTATTTGAGATATATAACATTAATTTATAGAAATAAGGACCCATAAGATGGATGATATTTCTTATATAAGGTTATATACATCCTTGCATCGATATATGATCATAGATTGATCTAGAATATGAAATTAAATTCCCTTACTTGGAAATTGAAAAGATCTTCATATATGGAAATCTAATCCATACCGAGAATGACATCAAACTCCACTATAGGAAGGAACAAAAAAAATTTAGGAATCGTGTTCCCACAAACTTCAACCAAAGAAGAATTATATACATTTCATGTGGATGTCTATTCTATTAGGAGTTCTCACAGCTAACTCAATATCTAATTGTTGAGGTATTATGTGGATACTGAGAAATAATTCTCCAGAAATAAGGGTGGGTGGATCTAGAATAAAATAAAATATTTACCACTTTAGAGTGGATGGTATGTATAGCTTTCACCACTTCCTTATCGTACTCCAAATCACTAATAGTGATTTCATGTGACTTTAATTTTTCTTCTTCCATAAGAGTTTTTTTGGAATCGATCATTATCAATAACCCCTAGATTAGGGAATTGACTAGTATAATGCCCCATTTATTTGCACTTGTAACATTGAAGTGTAGGAGGTGCATTCTGTGAATCCTATTATTTGTTCTCAACATTATAAATTTTTCCCATCACTTCCAAATTCAACTTCCTGATGACCTTCATTTCAACATATAAAATATTTACAAGTCCCATTAAGCCAATTTCCTCCATGTTTCTTTAGAAACATTGAGCATAAGGGAAAAATAATCTTCTTTTTAGTGAAATCATTATATTTTCAATTGAATTCTTTTTTTATCTTCATATCAAACCCATATAACTGATAGTTTACTCCAATGTCCATGTCAACCAAGAGATCAATCGAACAATTTCCCTGTATATATTGAAGTCCCTTATTGGTAATACCCTTCAGAGACATTTTTTAACCAACTAATGAATCGAACAATTTTACACTCAGTTTGGATACTAATTCCATTAGCATACCTTGAATCTCTTATTAAACTTTATTCATAAGTACCAATGGATTCATCATCCTTTTTCTTATTTTTAGGGAACTCCTTATCCATATTTTTTTGAAGAATATGTGGAAATTACTAATTGAAAAATAAGTTATTGAACTCATCGCATTACATATACTCAATTTCATCTCTTTTCCTTGTATTATTGATAAGATTACACCATTGATCATATTGACCATCTAAATGATATACCACTATAATGAATTCATCGTGATTAGAACATTTTATAACTAAAAATATCTTTTCAGTGTTACATATCTACTGTACATACACTAATGGATCAGAAGTGCCGCTGAATGATGGTTGTTGCTGCCTCGTGAAGGATTCGACATAATGTTGCATCCTCCGTTAAGAATATAGAAGACCGAAAAGATTCATATATTAAGAATGTAGAGTTATCATGGGTACAATATTTTTCATTCAGCACTCAAAACATTTGGTTGCTCAGGGAGACAATTATTTCATTACCCGTCCCATTCAGCCTTAACGTAGTTCCTTCAAGTTTCAACCAATGACTAAAACCAAGAATCATAGTCTGAAAAACACTAATAATAACTTGAAAAGTACATAATAAAGAATAAAATTTCAATTTAGAACACATTAGTTATTATCCTTGGTTATTCATGAAAATCTCAAAAACTATTAGATACAATTGTAACCTATACATACACATATCTTTAGGGTTCTTACTATGGTTCTCTCGTCCTTGTTTCTGAAGGGTAACTATATTGTCACTCTGATACCATCTATAACATCCCATAATTTACTTATATGTATTAATTAAACATTGATGAATATTTATTATATAACATTACAAAAACTACACTAGGACCAAACAGGTTTTGGGTCTTTATAAACTGGGAAACATAAACACCTAGTTCATAAAACATCCACATTGTCTCCCATTTATTTTTTCATAACTAGATGCCTTTTTGACATATCTTACTTAATAAAATCCATTATGAAATGGGTAAAAGAAACATATGAAATGGTTATCTCAAATGATCAGTAAGGGTAAAGAAAGTAAATATCAATCATCTCATTTTCCTATGAATCTAACATTTCAAAATCTTATCCTGTATATAAAAGATCATAATATCATGTCATGGGACAAATCGTAAAAGTGAAATGTAATCCCAACATTCATAACATTAGGCATGAAATTTAATAGCATACATACATAAGCATTGAAAAATATTTCATATTACTCACGGATCAGTACTGATACCGTCATAGCAATTAAAGTCCATTACTAAATAGAGTTCACTCCCCGTTCCAGCCCAGTATTACTGAACTGGATTTACCTGTCGTTCTAATCATGTAAATATAATTAGTTATAAAGAATTACCCAATTTATTTGAGTTATATATAGGTCCCATCCATCTCATAATTAATATATTCTTATATGTTCCACAAAAAACACTAACTATAGAAAAACCCAGGAAATAAAATTGGTTTCTTAAACATCATTCCATCATAGTTGATATAACAAAAATGAATTTCTAAAATAACTATTGATAAAATAATAATAATAGGTTTATAAATATAACCCTATTTAAATATTTTCACCTTATATGGAAAATAAATTTTAGAAAAAACATGAAATTAATTCCAAATAAAAATATCCATTATTCTTCATAATTGATTTCCTTCCATAAAATAGCACAAAATTTTAGAAGAAATCATTTTATGTGAAAATAACATTGTAATATTTTAGGGGAAGACTCAAGTATATAAGGAATTATGAAATAATAAAAATCCATTCATGTAGTACAATTTAAACATACAATCTCCCCATTCTTTTACTAGAAAAGTAAAAAAGTGCTTCGTATCAAAAATTGACAAAAGATTACATTCATAAAATTTAAAAAAATTTACCAATGGGTAAAATTGACTTTAATAAATTATAGAATAATAAAAAAATGTTACATATTTTGTAAATATCGACAGTAATGATAAATATACCCCAATAAATACTTACTAATAAACAGTCTCGGATGAGATTGAAAAACTATCCCTCACCTTAGGATTGATATCATTCATATTTATCTAAACAATATATAGAATGATTTAAATAATATTATTGAGAAACTCTAGAATCATAATCATTTTTATGATATAATATATCATTATATTATAATTTTTTTGTTACTATCATTTCATTTCCACTCTTTAGCCAGATATTGATTGCTTTATGTTCTTATGTATGATTTTTCAGATAAGTTCATGTTCCACTTGTTAGGTTATAGTTTAATAATATACGTAATGATATTAGTATAATATATATAATGTTTATTAATTCAATTAATGTATATAAGAATGTTTTAAGGATGATCATGTAGAATGAATCGCATCGCATCGTGGAGATGGTAGGTTGTACGTATGCAAGAGTGATGATATCATTCACAAATTATTGAATGGTATTGAAGTGGATGGTGTATAATATTTCAGAATAAGTTTAATTTTATAATAATAATATACAGTTATTATTTCCATCATCATACCCATCTATGTATGGTGGTGGTGAAAAACGTATTACACCACAGCATTGAGACAGTAATCCATATGTATGCACGCACAATGATTTAATATTTCATATGATTTATAGAAGTGTCAATATTGTTTTTTCATATTTACATTGACATATCAATATATGAGTGATTCTAATTTTAATAATTTATAATGAAACAACTAATTAAGAGTAAGTGGAATAATAAATAAGTTTGTATGAATCGGTAGAATAGATTACCTTTTCCTTGAAGTGTTTCCTCTAAATCTCCACTTAGAGAAATAGATATGGTATTTTAAGAAGACAAGGACCTATAAACTATTTCAATGGAAGTTTATCTAGAATATAGGTAGATTAGTATGTATCTATAAGGCTCAAAATGATGATAAGAGGTGAGGGAGGGAGTGACCAATTTTTAATTGAGGTGAGGGGCATTTTTGGAATCCTAAAAAATATTAATTTATAATAAAATCAGATCCCACATAAAAACCTCCAAAATGTACCAATTTATAAGATGATATGATATAGGGTTTTAATATCATAAACTAATAAATTTTAGTCATGTTTTTATACCAATTTAATAATTATAATTTTAATTAACACTTAGTTATTCTATTTAATTTTCATTATGATAATAACATTCATAATATTTAATGATTAAAAATATATAAATATATTGTGTTAATTGATTTTATTTAGATATTTCATAAAATTTTAGAAATTAAAATTATCAACTGTTAAATTTTAATTATTTTTATTAATTTTAAATAATTAAATTAAATTTTATTTTTATAAAATATTAATCATTTCAATTTTGAAACTATTTATTTATTTGACATTAAATGAAATCCTCACAGAAGATAAATTAGGCAAAAAATATTTAATACACTCCTAAAATTTCATAGTAGCTTAGAAACTTATTTTAAGATGTTAATTATAACATATGATATTTTATATAATACTTTTGAAAAAATTTATTTGATATTTTTATTAATAAAATAATTTCTACATAACTATTGTGTCTTCATTAATGGTAATAATTTAATCCCTAAAAATTATAAATAAATATCTATTATTTAGTTAATTATTTTAGACTTATAAATACTATATATAGTCTATATTATCTCTAATTTATCAGTATATTATAATTAATATACTTATATTAATTGAGATTGTGACATTTTGTCGCATTCATTCGTTTTTTGTTATATTAATTTCGTATTCATAGGTATGTGGCCATAAAGTTATTACATTTCGAAAAATAGATGATAAGGGTATAATTTAGTCATAAAATAGAATTTATATAGGTGTTAAGTTAATTTTATAATATTTTTCATACACTTAATTACACGATTAACCTTTAACCACGGTAAATAATAAAATTACCAAAGTTACTATTGATAATGCCCCAAAATAAAAGTTTCATATTAACATAATTTTGACATACAAATTAAAAATATAGAATAAATTATAAAAAATTCAAAACACATAATTTTTATTAATTAATTTCAAATCAATCTCATTGTTGAAATGAGAGAACATGTTTTTAAATGTCATAACATGCAAAAGATTAACTTTTTTCACATTTGAATTCAGTGTAAAATAATTGAAAATCGAATATATTATATTAAATGATATAAATATTTTATTTTTATACATTAAACTTTTAACTATTATAATTTATCCAAGAAAATAATCATGATGAAAAAAGTTATTTTCAATTAAAATTTTGCACAATTTTTTATTCGTCAAAAATGAAAGTTATCAGAAAAATATCAGAAATTAATCCATAGTGAATATTTATATCCTTCATCAAAATAAAAAGTTTATATTGTTATGTAAAAATAATTAAATTGTCAAAATATTGTTTTAAAAGGGGTTCGTCATTCAATGGTGTGAAATTAACCTTTTAAAAAATAGGTTTTTATACATCAAATATGGTTTTATTCATACCCTGTGACTAAGATATCAAATTGATGAATTTCATAAATATTTTATTAAGTATATAACACACATATATCTCATTAACTTCATTACAAAAATTAATTCAATAAATAATTTAAATATCTAATTGATTTATATTTTTCATAAATAATTGATATCCAATGAATTCACAATTCAATTTCATAATTTACTTATAATTATTCCTACTAACCTAATGGCTTGACAATAATTATAATTTTAAGGTTAGGATGTCTTGTGGTCAGTTAAAACTCACGATTGCATGCCAAGTAAGCTACTTAATAAAAAACATTAACCCAAATTTCTCAAAAAAATATCCGAGAGTTACAGTAAAGTCCCTTAACATTTAATATATCATCCACTTTTTTTTGGATCAATGACCTCAATCCACCTCTATAATTATTTTCCCTTTTTCTCCAAGTCAAAATCATTACATTTCACAAATTTTCTCCAACTTAGAAACCCATTAATGTGTTATTCCATAAGACCCTCATACTAACATTTAATTTTTTAAGATGATATTCTATTAACCTTTATTATGATATTGGTTTATAAAAAAACATTATATTTACATGACCAATAATTGATTAAAGTTATCATGTTCTAATTATGAGCCAACAATTTATTTGGTGGAGGATGTGATTCCTTATAAATTAAAAGAAGAAAATTATATTTAATAGCATAATGGAAATATAAATATGAGTTTAACTTCTTCTATACACAATATTGTTTTCCGAATGAACTAAAGAAAACAATTATTTTATCTTTCATTATATATAACCCGTATATTTTTATGTTTGATGGTGTAATCAACAGGAAACACTAAACGTTAAAGAAATGTGAAATACTATTAAATTTTTTTATTATATATATTTTTTACAAACTATCAATTAGAATGGTAGATATTAATATTAATAACTCAATTGTGGAAATAATTTCTATCTATATATGGGAAATAAAATAACAACCATTTTAATGAAAAAGAAATTTTTTCTGAAAAAATATATTTTTCTTGAAGATTGATGAATTAGACTTTCCACACAAAATTTAAAATTAATTATTCCACTTTTACAAATTTATCATATAAAATAATCTTAATTTTTATTATTAGTGTATAAAAATTTACTTTTGGTGAAATTTTGATACTTTTCAGAAAATATTGATTTTTCAGTGAATAGTGAAAGTACATATTTTTTTAAAATGTATTTCATTTTATAATAATTAGTTGATTTAAAAAAATAGATATTATTTGGATATATTTTATTGTTACATAATTATTATTAATTAATATTTAATCTACTTAATATAAATAAACCCTATATTAATCTTTAATAAGCATTTGTTTTTTGGATTAAAATGAGTTTTCCAAAAAACAATGTTAAAAGTCATAATGTTTCTCCATTTTGATTACTTAATTTAATCCTTTATGAGTTATTTTTTAAATAATATTTATATATTATATATCCATAAATATTAATTTAGTTTCGTTCATTTATTATTATTATTCATTGAGTTAATATTGAATAATCTTTCTTAAAGAAAAAATTTCTTAAAAAAACATTTGTCTTTCCATATTGACGGGATTAAAATTAAAATAAATTTTTTCAATTTTATCAGTTAAATATAATAAATTGGATTCCATATTTTTAATATTTCTAATTTCTAATTTCTAATATTGGAAGGTTTGTTTTTTACCATAACAATTAGTGATGAAATAAAATTAATCACCATAATTAAGGAAAAAACAAGTTTACCAAGGGATTAAACGTTAAACTATAGAGAAAATGAACTTGAAACATAATTGAAATATATTTTATATCTATATATAATATTTACTCCTTATATTAATTATTATTTTCCATTATGGTTCCCCATTCACATGAAAAAAATGATGGAATACACTATTTCAAAAATTTATAAGTGTGCCACTCACACTATTAATAAACCATCAACCCCTCTCCTCTTTTCACACCTTATGAACCCATTGTTTCATCCCGTACCTACCCAATTCACTTACCCACTTACCTCATGTCTTCCAATAATCCATTCTATTAGAGTAAATTTAACCATGGATGACTATTGGTACAATCCAAAAGGAGATAACCGGAGAATAGATAATGTTCATCAAAAAGAATTTTTATTTTTTTCCACCACCAACATCCATTATTTTTATAAAATTATAATAAAATAACTAAATTATATTAAATATACTAAGATTTACTTAATTTATTTTTATGACCTAAAATGTACACAATTTCATCAAATGGGTTTCAAAATCATCATTTGGGTGTATGGTGAACTTTCACCTTGCGGAATGATTTCATTCATTTTTTTATTACCCATCTCTCCTTTTGGAATGATAAAGGACATAAGGATTATATTTTATATTTATTAGATAATTATACCACATGATACATTATAGAGTATGTTCTCTTTAACATTTGATTCTGTAATTGATACGATAATGCCTCTCATGTATACGGTGGACTACCGCCTCATGAAATGATATGATTTGTTTTTCCCTAACGAGTTATGTAAAAGGTAATAAGAATTAATATAATAAATTTATGTAATATAAATGAAATTTTTATTATACTAGTGAAACATTTATCATTATTTAAATATAAAATATCATTTTCTTTTCATCTTCTCACACACTGGAAAAAATGATAACATCATTTTCTCATGAGTGCATTATCCCCTCCTCGATGTGATGTGACTTGTTTTTCATCCCCAAATCACAATAATTATATATATAAAAATATATAAATAATTAATTTGGAATTTATTGTAATATTATAATTATTTAATTATAAATTTTACTTACCATCTTTTCATAATGATAATTAAAAATGTAAATGTAACTCTTTTATATGTATGGCCAACCATATCCATGATCAAAATGTTAGTTCATTTATAATTAAAATATTTTATGATTTTCCAAAAAAGAAATTATTTACAAATATAATAATTTTTTATCATTATTATTCTTTATATTTTTAAATAATTTCTTTTTTGGCCAAATTCTTCCTCTAACTTTCTTTTTCTCACGTACGCCAAATACAGTCAAAACAACGGACATAATGAAAATAATTTTATTATTCATGAAGATAAATAACAATCCTAACCAATCAAACTCGAGGTAATAGTTTTCGCATCTCACTTTTATTTTTGTGGGATATATTCCATATTCACCCCTATGTTTATACTATTGTATATATACTTCCCATGAATGTATTTTATTATTATTATACATAATTTAATTGGAAGTTAAATATCTATTTTTAGACCACTCATTCTCTAGGTTTACAGTTTCAATGTTACCAAAGAGGATATGGATTTTTGTCTCACTTTTTCTTCATTCAGTCATATATTATGTTACATAAAAATCCTATTATATAAAGTGTATATGAATCACCTTTGACAGGTTTTCTCCTGAATATATTTATTTTAATTTTATTATATGTTTCATTTACTTTCATTATTTTTTTTTTATTATTACTCAATGTTACAAATGTGGTATTTCTCTTTTTATTATAATTACATTGTATTTATGGATTGTTTATGATTATTATTCCAATGATATGATATTATAATTAATAACTATAAAGCCCATGAATTTACTTCCAATATGGTTATTCATTATATTTAAAAATGATAGTGCAATTAATCCCTCCTAGTTACTCAACTTTGTTAATAAAACTGTTTTTAAGAAAAATGATCTTTATTTCATTCTTTGGATTTAATTCTATTTTCATCTAAAATCAGTCTTTCTAAAAATGTTTTTATATATTTTTACCATTTTTATAATTATTTACTAAATAAATTGTTAAATGTTTTTCTTTTTTTGTAAATGTTTTAGTGGAATCTTGTTATCTATTTCCAAAAAAATAAATTTTATATCTCTTTTACTATTCAAAAGAAATGTTCTTTATGAAATGTATTGAATTAATCACTAACATGAACGTATTTTCATTAATGAATACTTTTTAATATTATAATCTTATTTTTCAAAAAAATATATTAATATCTATGATATGTATAGGTCTATGATTATTCATATGAACAAGATTGATATCACATAGATCATGATTACTTAATCTTGTGAATTTTTCCTTTTTTTAATGACATATTCCATGTTTTTATATTTCATGATCTATATATTGATAGGTCTATGTTAAATTTAAGACTATCTCATGAACTTTGATTATGTTTTCATACCCTTATGAATTTATTATACTCACTGATGACATTCAATTGTTCATTCCAATTTTTACCCTTATTTAAAGTTCGTGCTCACACTTCATATGTTTTAATATCCCTAGATTATGAGGAATGAGGTTGAAAGAATTGTATCTAGAAGTAACTTTATATGCATGATGGTGATGAATTAATGTGAAATAGGAAAACCTAGTTTAAGCGGAATAAATTATCATTTGATGACATGGTTATTTTTTATGTATGATTTTTTTATAATTATCTAAGATTATTAACCTAAAAGTTCCCCAAGAATATATGTTATATAATTTTTCCTTTTGATATTGCAAGTTTTGGATTTAAAAAAATGGGTCAAAATAATAATCATCAAAGCCTGAAATATAAAATTATTGATTACATCACCAAATATTGTATGGTTTTTGGGGTTTTAGTGGTTGGTTTAAAATATCAGTTTGAATAACCTTGAAGATTAGGATTTTTATCATGAGGTTATATTAATAGTTATGGAAACAATCATATGTATATAATATTAAAGTTGGTCCTATGTTAAAATTATTATACACCACATTTGAGGGTTTTAAGAAGTAATAATTTTAAGGGTGTTGACATTTTGGTAGATTTTATATGGGGTTGGGGTATTTTTAACCCTGAGGATCAATATCAAGTGTTATTTTTTCATGAATTATTTTTCACAATTAAATAAAAAAGAAAAACCTTTATTCAGAGTAATAAAATGTCACATCCAACATAGAAGTGGGGCTTAATCCCATAACAGAATGGTGGTAAGGGTTTCACACCAACTGATGGCCTACATGATGTCATAGTTAGTGTGACATTTTTATAGGTAAATGTAATGTCTATTTTAGAAACATATCAATTTTTATTTTAGGAATACTTTTAGATTTATCTTGTAATAATATATTTTCAAATACATCTAATCATTTGTTTTCAAACATTTTAATGAAATGTTTGTAAAATATTCAATATTTTTTTTATAGAATTATATTCCTTACTAATGATTTTTTAATATTAACGTATTATACTAATGTTTTATCATTTTTATAATTATCATACCATGTTATAAGAATAATGTTTTTTGTTAATCTCTACATAAATGTTCAATACCAAGATTATCTATTTTATTATTATGTGCTCTTTATACGTTTACTATAGTGCCTCAGGTATTATAATTTGTCATGAATACACATTTTTTGGAGGAAAACATGATACCCTATGGAGATTGATAAAATGGTGAAAGTTTACAAGTAAGGTATTTATATTTCCATATTCTATTAGTCTTGATTTTAATATAATTCTTCAACTCTAGGAAAAGGAAATCTAAAAAATATAATCCATGTTCCTAAAATTATGTTGAAAACCCCTTCATTTCGATCATCATTGATTTATGGATTTTAGGGACATGGAAGTCTATTTATCATTAAATTTTTTGTGATAAATTATCTCAATCACCCTCTATAATGTTTTATGATTTTCATCCATTTTCATATCTTCCCTTAGTAAAAAATTTTGTTGATTAAATACCTAGTTATGTGTTATTATTGTTTCCATGGTATATCCCTTAAAATATTATTTAGATAATTTTTTCTACCCCATTTTATGATTTGGGTTCAGAAAAATGTATTTTTAAATGAATGACATTTTATTACTATGATAAAGTTCAAATCCTGAGGATTCTATTTATTGGGTTGGAGGATGTAACACCCTGAGATTTTAAAAGAATAAAATTATATTCTATTGATTAAAGAAAATGCAGCACTAATTTTACCTTTCGTTTCACAAAACACTATATTCAGCTTGTGTTACATAGTACATATATTTCATCATGTGTCTGTCATAACCATAATATTTGTTTATTCAATAGAATATTCAACATTAAACATTGAGTTTAAAAAATGTGAAATATTATTAAAATAAAATTATTTAGTAAAATAGATATCACCAAGCCATTAGAATTGTAGTTTGAAATTTTAATAACTAAATTATGAAAATTATGGTTATCTATTTATTATAAATAAAATAAGAATCATTAAAAAGGGAGAAGTAAATGTTTTCATAAAAATAGTACTTCTATAGAAGATGGTTTATTCTTGATTTGTGCATAAAATTTAAAATTAATTTTTACAAATTTGAAAATATATATTTTAGAAAATACGCTTAATTATTTCAAATAGAAAATAAAAAATTAATTTTGGAGGAATATTATGAATTGTTTGGAAATATTGATTTATATGTGCATGATAAAAAATAACAATTACTGTAAAAGTAATTTTCTTTTAAATAAATTAAGTTATTTAAAAGTCCCAAAAAAATAACATTATATTTTCATGTAAATAATTTATTATTTATTTATATTTAATCCATATAATTATATTGAATCAAATTTTATTGGATTTTATAAATATTGTTTTTGGGTTTAAAAATGGGATTTTGAAACAAAAAACTATTTCAAAATGCATAATTTTTATCTATTTTAATTAATTACATTAATCCATAATGGTAAATGATTTAAATGATATATATATATATATTATAATTAAATATTTATTCATTATCACATATTTTTTGTTATTATTCACATAGTTAATATAGAGTCGTCTTTTTAGAAAAATACTTTTCTAAAAACACATTATCTAACCGCGTCTATGGGATTAAATTAAAATTAATATTTCCCACTTCGATGAATATAATTTGCAAAAACATATTTAATACTTTTAATAATCATAATTTATAATTTATAATATTTCCAACTTAATTTTGTAAAATAATGATCATTGAAAATAGTTACAATTATTCACAATGGTTAAGGTAAAAACTAGTTTATAAATGGTTGAAATGAACTAGAATCGTGTTAAACACACATTTTATTGAAATAGTTAGTAATTATACTTTATATAATATAAAAGTTACCATTTTTTGGCAACTGGAAACAAATAAAAAATATTGGAGGAATTCACTCTTTCAAAAACTTACAACGGTGATAGTCACCCTACTTATAAAAGACCACCCACTCTCCTCCTATATTCAAACCATAAAAACAAATTGTATCATAAAATAATAACCAAAATCACATATAAACATCTAAACTCATAAATTGAAATTTTACATTGGGAATTAATCTAACAAATTAATGAATTTAGTGAAAACCAAATGGAGATACGTTATGAAACGATTACGTTAATCAAATAAGATTTTTTTTATTTATTAATCCACTTCCATAAATAAATTTTATACCATTATAATTAATTAATATATATATATATATATATTACATATAATTTTATTTTTTAAAAAAAATTATGACCAAAAACTACACAAACTTTCATCATATGTGTTATGAAATGATCATTCATGTGAAAAGTGGACCACTGCCATGGAAAATTCTGTCATTCATATTTCAATTACAACAACCTGAGTTTGGGTATGATGATGGATATAATGTTTATATTTTATATTTATAACATATTTATACCTATGTGGTATTTATATCAAATACTATCTTTTACATTCCATTCTGTAAGGGGTATGATAATGTCACACGTGAGTGTGGAGGACTACCACCTCATGAAGTAATGTGATTAATATTTCACTAACTCATTACATAGAAGACAATACGGGTAAATATAATAGATATATGTGATATATATAATTTTTTATGATTTTAAGAAAACATTTTTCATTATTTAAATATAATATATCAATTTTTTTACCATTTCACTCACTGAAGAAATGATAACGTCATTCATGGATGTGTGGTTTACTACATCCTTAAAGTGATGTGACTCCTTTTTTCATCACCAAATAACAAAAATGATATATATAATTTTATATAATTATTTAATATGTTATTTATAAAATTATGATCATTATGTAAAGATAAATTTTACTTACCTTCTATCTATAATGATCATTGAAAAATTGAAATTTTACTCATGCGTACGTACGACCTACTGTCTTCATGACCATAAAGTTTGTTATTTTTTCATAAACATATCTCATTATTGGTCTCCAATGTATTGTTTTTGTATAAATATGATAATTATTTTATAAAAATATTTATGTATATGTCTAAATAATGACTACCTTGACTAAATTGTTCCTACTAAAGTTATTTTTTACCCATAAAATGAATATGGTCAAAATATTAAACCTAAATATAATTTAATAAGTAATTGAATATAAATATTTAATAAGTAAAAAAATATAAAAAATTGAAAAATGTTCTTAATAAATTAAATATTTATTATAATTTAATTATTCATGAAGATAATGAATAATAGTGAAGAAAAGATCTTGAGTTAAGGGTTTTCTCATCTTACATTTATTTCTTTCAGATATATGTAATATTCATGACTTATTTTTTTGGTGTATATACTATATATGAATTTATTTTGTGATTCATATAAATATATTTATGGGGTTATAAATATCCATTATATGATCCCTCTTTCATAGGGTTTATAGTTTCAATAATACTTGAGTGGAAATTGATTTTTATCTCAATTTTCCTTCTCTGAGTCATGTGTTATATTATAAACTTATCTTCTTTTATAAGGAGTATATATTTCCCATTTAAAATTTTATATCATGAATTTACATATTTTCAGGACATTATATGTTTCATTTAGTGTTATTATTTCACTTATATTATGATACAAAGATATAAAAGTAGTAAGTGTCTTTTTTTATAATCTCATCTTTTATTGTGATCATTTATGATTATTCTTCCAATGATTAGATATTGTGATCCATATATAATGAAACTCATGAAATTTTTCCTCCTTGGGTTATTCGTGATATTTATATTTGATAGTTCAATTTTCAAAAAAAAAATAGATACAATTATTGAAAAAAATGTTTTTAGGAAAATCCGACTTTATTTCTCTTTTCGGTAGAAAATTTGTTTTCCTCCAAAAAGATGATTTCTAAAAATGATTTCTGAAATGTTTTTAACTATTTAGAAATAATTTATTAAATAAATTTTTACTACTTTCTTATTTTTAAATTATTTTTTTGATTGGTAGTTTTTATATCTTTCTAAACAAGGAACATTTCATTCCTTTTTACCCTTCAAAAGGGGTTTTCTATACAACATGTGTGGAATTACCCGATGACATGATCGTTATTTTCATAAAACATCCATTACATGTTTAAATGTTTGTTTTTAAATAAAATTATTTCTTAATGTTTTCATAATTCATTATTTTTATAATTGGTTTTCAAATAAGTGTATTCTCAAAATGAATTTTGTTTTAGAAAAATATTTTAAAAAATAACATGATTTCTTCCTCAAGAATTTTTTTAATGGTATATCTATTCATCAAAATCAGAAAACCTTGTTGTTACACATCCTACACTTGGGATATTTAGTATTGATACTATCCATATTCTTTCAATATATGGATTAATATTGTTTCAATTATATTGTTATGAAACCCATTTATCATCCATGTGTTAATCATGTTTTAAATAGATTATTATGGAACATATTTCGCTTGTATGGGATGATCATAATTCATGTATATTTTTGTTGAATTATTTATTTTCTTTATATTTATCGTGTTATAAATGGAATAATGATTTTTCTTGATGAGTTTTATGATGAAATAAAACATCTATATACATTATTAATTTTGTGGTTTATGGACAATACTTATACGATGAGGTGGCCAATAAAGAACTAGGTCAGCTTGTTACAGCTTATATAATGGTGTGGAAAGATAGTTTTGAGTGATCCCATTACATCATATATCATGGGGAATCCCAAATAGCATCTAGAAAGCTAGTTGTTGTTTATACAATGAGTATACTATGATATCACTCCAATGCATTGGGTATGGATTATTATCTCTAGAGAATTATATTGGAATTTTCAATATGGATATTAAAATTGAATGGACTCTATAAAGGTTCATGAAGATGAGGTTCCAAGATAAAAATATGTTTTATCTATTTTTGGTATAGGTTTTTTATTTTTAATTTGATAAATATTGATATCAAAATTATCATAATTATTTATTCTTAATAATATTTTATTTTTTAAGGCATTGTTCTATGTTTTCATTTTTAGTGATCAAGGTATTGATAGGTATTAGTAATTTTATTATTTTCTCAAGTAATCTGACTATGTTTTCATACCCTTATACCCATCTTATTCTCATTAATGACATTCAATTGATAATTCTCATGTTTTGCATTATTGAGAATTTGATCTCATCCATCTTATGTTTTTTGGTCTCTATGTTATAATGGATGAGGATCAATTAATTAAGTCTATATAGTATTTTATGAAAATTGTGATATTGAATTAATGTAAAAAATTGAAAAGATGATTCAAATGGGGTAAATTCCCATTTGATGTCATTGTAACTTTTTATGAGTATTTTCCTAATTATATAATACTATTAAACTAAAAGGACCTTGAGAATGTTTGTGATCTAATTATTCTATTTCAAGTTGTAATGTTGGATGAAAAAATGGTTCATGATTTTTGGAATCATATCCAGAAATATAATATTTGCGACTTCAACTCAAAATGCAGGAGTGTGTGCACATGTTTTTTATAGCATGATAATGTATAAAAATATTAAATTTCTCATATGAATAATTATAGGAATATTTTACCATATAACAAAATAAATATGAATGATTAAACAATAAAACACAGTTTCTAAGAACTCCTATAATAATATTAATAATTATAAGGATGAATTAAACAAAAAAAATTCAGATTTGAAATATAAGTTATTAAAGTATAATATATCATGTACTCAATAGGTTTGATGACTTAAGATCCTATAAATGGTGGTTCAAAACATCAAATATTCTAAAAGTGGTTTTAATAAAGTAGAGGACTACCTGAACATGATTCTTGGGAAATATCAATATAAAAAAGGAAACATTTGGAATATGAAGTCATGGTTAAGGACCAAGGTTTTATAAAAATTGTTTTCTGCCTCGAAATAGAAACAAAAACCTTTCCATATTACTTTTTTCACTTTGTAGATGTAATAAATTATTCTAATATATATAGTATCAAAAATCATTAATTCTATTGAAAATGTTTTTTCTTGGAAACTGTTTCTCAAAACGTGATTCTAATATTTGATGAAAACACAAATATATTTGGACCCCATGTAATGTATATATATAATTTTTTGGACCAACGATTATATGGGTAATAAAAAATATTTTTGTCTATTTTATAATTATAGGGATCAAACAGCATGACTATAAATTAAAAATGGTTTATAGACTGTGTTTTTTTATGAAATTAGAGAGGGGATTTCTCAAACATTAACTAACTATAAATAATTTATCAGGGTTTATGTAACATTTGGTGAAAATTAAAAAGTAATAATTTTTGGAATTGGATAAATTGAAAATCTAAAATCAAGTCTAATCCAAATAGTTATTTATGTTAAATATATAATTCAAAATATAATAAGTATTTATCTACATTTTGATGATGGTTATTTAGTTTATTTTTCTAACAAGCCATGTAAAATTTTCAATAATAAATATTTCATGTTCAAACCACTATGAAATATTAATTTCCATAACATAGAACTTAATTATTTATTTACAAAATATATAAATTTTTTAAATTTTGAAATTTATGTAAGATAGATTGGGTATAATAGAGATACAAATTATATTGTTCACTTGTTGAATATCTTTTCTTAGAATAAATTAGTATCTAATCATACTGATCATTAACTGGATAAAAATAAACATCTTGATGCATCTCAAATGGGAGAGAAGAAAATTTTATCTTTTAAACCAACTAAATAGGTTTCCAAATCTTGAACCCTAGTGATTATCTTCAAGGATATACTCATACCTTAATTAACTACATGTCTCATTGGAAATTTATTCTTTATGTGTTGGTTGATAATATTTCATGATTTAAAAGGGTTAAGTTATTTTGAATTAAGAGTTAATCATGTTCAATTATTATTAATTTATATAAACTACTGAAAGATGAAAATGTTTCTAAAATTTTGACATTGAAAAATTACATGGGAGTAAAATTTGAGAATCATGAATTTAATTCCAAGTTTATCAAAACAAGTAATTAATCAAAATTTTTGTCTAACGATGGGACACCTAAGTATAATGGTACTACTAAAAGTATAAATAGTACATTTTTTGATATTACTAGAAATATTTTATGAGAATATAACATAACCATATATTTTTTGGCTAATGGTATAAACACATCATGTTATGTATTTGACCGATTTCTCATAAGTCCTATCTTAAAGATAAAATCTTGTTAGAGTTGATTCTTGTGATCCAGAATGTGTGATGCTTAGAATAAAATTAAACATTAAAGACCATACTCTATAAACAGTTATATAATTATTATATTGCTGAGTTATAACTATAATAAATACATAAAACATAGTACAATTCTCTAAATTATTATCTCATTAGAACCCAAAACGACAAAATTAGATTTATCATATAAGAACAGGTTTTTAGCTATGATATATTACTTAAATAATTTTTATAGGAACAATGTATGGGAATTATTTGATAGACCCTATTTATATCTTATCATTATAAATAAATGGGTATTTTTAAATAAGAATGGTGATTAGAGTGTGATCAATTTAAATAAAGATAGATAATTTTAAAAGGCTAAAAATCAAGAAGAAGGGATAAATTATGAATAGACCATTTCCCATGAAATAGGGTTTGATGAAATTAAAATTCTTCTAGCATCTTCATCTTATATGAATTTTGAATTATATTAGATGGATGTTAAATCGAAATTTATGAAATCATTTTTAATTGTGGGTGATATTTTTATACAACCTTCTAGTTTTTAAGACCCTTACATTGAAAGTTATATTTTTAAACATACAAAATCTATCTATGGAAACAATGAACCAAGAGAATATTATAATCGATTATACTACTCTCTATCAACAAATTTTTTTTCATTAGGATTAGATGATCCTAATTTTTTTAATAATGTTTAATAGTCATATATTTTGATAGTACAAATATATGCTGATGATGCTTTCTCGGATCAATAAATTTAAAATTATGGAATGATTTTACATGAATTACGCAAAACTATTTAGAAATTATTATGATATGTGACTTGAACTATTTTCTAGTATTTCAAATTTATTTAAAATATTTTGAAAATATATTAAACCAATGAAAATAAATAACTGATTTACATAAATATTTAGTCCTCAAAAAATTATTGATTACTTAACTTCTAGGATTTCTAATGAGAAACATGATATGGATGACACGGGAAAACTATTTGAAAATATGTTATACAAAGGAATCATTGGATGATAAATTTATCATATTATGGTTAGATGACAAAATATTATTTCAGAATGTACATTTTGAATATTTCAATCTAATTAAAAATATTCTCAATTAAATTCTTCTATAGAATCATAAAATATTTGAACCGAAAAATATCTATTTCTCTGTAATTTCTAAAAACATCTAAATTAATTTTAACTTAATATTCAAATGCTTATATTCTTAGATGTATAATATATATTAAAAGCATCATAGGAACATTTAATTTCAATAATAAATATATAATATCATTTTAAATTATGTAACATCACTCTATATAATTATCATCTGATGATGATGAATATAATGTAGTAGGAAGTTGTTGTGCACTAGTGTTCTAGATGAAACAAACTCTAATGGATTTTGGTTTCATTTTTAATTATTGTTCAATGAAATTTGATAACATTTTTTCTATAAAAATTTCTAAAAATCCGATTAAATCATTCTAAGAGAATGAACATTGATATAAGAAATCATTTCTTAAGAGATCATGGAGAAATGTTGATATCTATCAACAATTTTTTTGAAAAAAATCAATGACTTATAATTTTCACCAAACCTTTTCCTTATAACATATTTTAATTTATTAAATCCAAATATGGTTTTATTTACATTACATTAATTTATTTCAATTTTTCATAATTGATTGATTTTAATGTTTAAAAAATATTTTATTTGATTTCAGATTCAGTGCCTTGAAAAGTCACATCAAAATAGGACACATCACTATGTTTTTTTATTATTACAATAAATACTCAGAAATATTAAGGGATTTTTTTTTAATTTATTTGGAATTTTATGAGTCCGCAGTTTCTGAAGGCACTTGATTCTGAGGCCCGGTGTGCCCCGAATCAATTTCTGAAGTTTGGCTCGGGTACGTTCTGTGAACGAATGAGCAGGTTTTTCTAACTTCTGATCTGGGGCTCAGAATTGAAATATGAGGGCACCGATGAACTCGCAGCGCCAATAATTGCTTAATAAGACCTTTTCTAAAGTTGCGTTCGCTCGAGAAGTGTTGTTTAAAAATTTGGTTTAAGTGAAATAAAATTGTGTTACAAATTTTATTTCTCTTTTCTAAGTGTTAGATCCTCAGTGTGGGAGTTGGAGTGGGACCCACTGGTTGTTAACTTCCCATGAGAGGATTAAAGGTGAGGTGGGGCCCACACGAGCCCCCACCTTTTCAAATACCCTAACTCCTCTGAACCCCTTTTTAATTACGTGACTCGTCCCCTCCTAACGACCCACTTTAATTCATGCCTACTAAACACTAATTAATATGACAAGTTAAGATTAATTAATTAAGTGTGTTAGGTTTTGAATTTTGGAAATTTGAAATGCATGGCTTGAGTAATAAAATAAGAGGTGTCTTATTTTATTTGGGTTTTAGATTGTTCTTTTGAGATTTTGGGAGAGTTTTAGTTTTTAAGAGTTTTATCCTCCCTTGAAGAACTCCTTCCTCATTATTGAAGAACGCGAAGAATGCCAGTGCCAACCTCGGCTTCCTTTTTCTCGACGCTTGACGAAGCGACACCGTCATCCTGTGGCAACGTCTATGGAATATTGGGGCTTTCCCTTTCTTCATAAAGCGATCAACCTTTGTGAATTGAGTTAGGTATTGATTTTACACTTTAAGAATATTTTGACGATTCTTCGTTAAATTATTGGTCGCATGTTATCAATATAATGGGAGGAGGTAAGACCGCACGAACACGGTCGATCCTCCTCCCTTTTTGTTGTTGACCTTCATTGTGGATTGATGTGGAGGTGACGCGGTGTCGTTGCACTGCGCGGGGATGACAAGGATCGTGGCCGGAGTGGGCCACGGCTGTGGAGCACGACGCCGTCGCGCCATGCTGATGAGACGAAAAAAGGTTGCAGCTAGGAGCGGGCCACAGTTAAAGAGTGCAGCGTCGTCACACCACGCAGGAGTATCAAGGGGGCCGCGGTCGGGGTGCGGTGCTGTCACGCCGCGGCTGTTCAACAGAGGCGGTCGGGCTAGGCAGGCTGCCGACAACACCAGAAGGCAGGACCAGTGGGTCTCGCGGCAGCCACACCGGCCGACCAACATGGTCGGCGGTTCTGAGAAGTCCAAGGGTTCAAACCCCCTAGCCAGCACACCTAGGTCGGACCCCACAGGGGTTCTCCATTTTGGAAACCAGGGGGGCGGCACCCCCCCCCACCCCTTCCACGTCCGCCACGCTTGGTCGGACCGCCCGCGCCGGGCCGGACGGCCCGCGCCGGGCCGGACCCCTGCGCTTGGCCGTTCCGCGCCGTCCGGGCCGAGCCATGCCCTAACGGGCCAGACCTGGACCTGGGATTAGTCGAACCAGTTCGGGCTGACCCAGGGTGTATTGGGTCGGGTTCGACCGGGGCCAAACCCCCTATTTTCAGGCATATCCGTTCAAACACCCATATCATAGGCTACAGACCTCTGATCGACACACCATTAGTTGTGTTGGGATCCTTGGATTGAGATGGTCTTTTTGGTATATTACACTCAAGGATTCGAAGGACATTGTGTACGACCGGGTTGGTTCGAATCCAAAACCAACCGGGCCATCGGAGCGGAAACGCTTATAACATGAGTTCTGGACGTCCGATTGGCGTTCCGTCAACATTGTTGGATTCCTCTTGTTGAGATGGTTCTTTTTTATACATCTACTGAGGTTTGGATGCAGTTGGAATATGGCCGGCTTGGATTGATCCTGAAATCCAACCGGGCCCCTCGAACGGAAAAGACGATAACTTTCTGACCGGATGTTTGTTTAACGAACTGTTAGCGGTGTTGGTAATCATGTTGAGAAATGGTTCCTATGAGTATACCCTATGAGAGTTCGGTGTACAGTTTTGTTACATTTGGTTCGGTTCGTATACGAAACCAAACGGCCCCCTGGGACGAAAAGGCTAATAACTCACATACCGAGCATCCAATCGACGCACCGTATGTTGCGTTGAGACCCATGTGACGAGGAGGTCACTTGTAATACTTCTTCGTGGGACTTTGTGATACTTGTAGTATTGACCAGTAGCTCATGGAGTGGACCCTCCCAATGACGAGCGAGCATAGTGAAGAGTCCTAGTAGCTATCTGAGACTTGACGACTGCTGATCGATCGACTCGGGGTGATTCGGATAGCCCATTGGGGAGCGCTGGGTTGTAGCGGTAGACCCAGAGCGGAGGAGCGCTTGGCTGTAGCGGCAGACCTGCGGTACTTGACAGAAGGAGTATCTCTGTAGGTTATGAGGGTGTGTGCTTGGTTATAGCGGAAGACCCATGGTGGGAAGCGCTTGGTTGTAGCAGAAGGCCCACAGTACTCAACAGGTGGAGTAATTCAGTAGTCCAAGGTATGTGGGAAGCGCTTGGTGGTAGCGGCAGACCTACTGTACTCGACAGAGGAGGAGTTCTCCAGCAGGTGTGGTTTCGACATCATGAATAAAATCCTAGTTTGAGCTGAGTCAATGAACTTTGTGATTACCTCATGATTGAGATTGGTCACTTGTTAACTTAGGTATATGTATGGGCATATACCTAAGTAGTGGTTATTTTTTGATTTCATAACCTTTGTGTTTCCTCGTGATTGAGATGGGTTACTTGATAACTAAGTTATAAGTATGGGCTTATGCTTAAGTAAGGGTTATCTTTTGAGATCCTTCTTTGTGGTTATCCATGTTGGATTTAGTGAGACTTGGAGGGTATCGGGGTCCCTAATGAGTATCGTATATTCACCCCTGCATGGGATTTGCCCGTAACTCATTGTGTTGGATGCATACGACAGACAGTGCTGACAGAGACTATGTGTACAAGGACTGGACGGTACCTGGAGGTGGACCTCACGATGAGTCTGTACCGGAGGAAGTTGATGGAAGAGGGAGCTGAGGAGACTATTTGTACCTACCTTTCAGGTAGGATCTATGGTGGACGATCCAGGAGTTTCTCTACTTGTACCTACCTTTCATGCAGGATCCGAGGGGGACGAACCAGGAGCTGCTTCTATCTTCCACCTGTTTTTCGTTTCTATTGTACTTTTGTTTAGTTGAAGCTGTACTTTTTAGTTGGGTTTGTATTCTAGCCAATTTACTTTTCAACACTTTATTTTTTACTCAGTGTATTACTCCCTCTTGTACTCTGGTTGGATGTGTTTATGTTTTATAATGGAAATTCCTTCCCAGTTATCGGGATTTACGCCTTTGGTGCTAGTCGCCAGCCCCTGGCCTATGGAAGGCGGGCATGGGGTAGTCACGACATGGGACCCAAGAACAGGTCGTGACAATTACACTGCAAATCACCATGCATGACTCATTGATTATGAGATAACAAAAGAATTTATGTCATTTTTACATGTGAAGCCCTTTAATACCTCTAAACCTTCAACACTTTCCTATCAAAACCGCTCTTACCTAACCCTCCAATCATACAGAACCCAATATAGAAAAAACTAATTAAATTATCAGTGATAACTCTAGAAATATCAAACATCCAAGGAAAGAAAGGATAATTGTTTTTGAAGAGACAAAGATTTTGGTTGGAAATCCATTACTAATATGATACCCAATAAGGTAATAAATCACCAATTTTAGAAATAAATTGTTTATTAAAAATGATTCAGGTTTTTTAGAGATAATTTCTAGAGATTAATGAGACTATGGTTTTTCATTTTAGTAGAAATAATGATCTTATTATTATGAAAATAAAAAAATATATGTTTTTTGATAACTTATAAAGTTAGGGTTAAATCATTAAAATATCCTCAATAAGGTCACAAAAACATAAATTCATCATTTTTCAGTGAATATAAATTGTCTTGATTGTAAATAATAATGTCTCCATTCAGAACATCTTATGTTGATAATAATCTTGTCACAGATTTAGACCCAGTGATAAATATTTTTATAAATTTTATTTTTTCCATCATTAAATAATGTATCGGATAGTTCAAAAAATATCATTTTTATGATGTTACATTACTGTATTGTATTATGATTATGAAGACTATGATTTATTAGTGTTTTATTATTTTATATTTGTTTCATGTTCACTATAATTTTATGACTTTTTATATGTTTAGATGATTTTGACTATACTCATTCATAACATTGGTGTCTATCTAGATGTCAGTACAACAACTCATTGTCATTTACTAACTATGTTAATTAAAAATATCATAAAGATAAGTTTTTTTCATTGGATTTCATCATTAAATAATTTTTTGTTGGCATGTTTTGAATAAGAAATTATTCTACATCACACATAGACTCACGGGGGTCATCTAACGTGTAAATTTTCAGTAATTTTTTATTGATAATTCTACAATTATACATGTTTCTATAGAAAAACCTGTTCAAAGAGTTGATGTAATGTATTTTCATGATAATGAAACTCTTTGTGATATAATAAGAATATTAAAGGTTTTGTTCGGTCTAGAGAAGGAACTAATACTAAAGCCAGTTCACCTCCTTCATCTATATTAGTTCAACCTGATATTATACCAAAATAATTTATTAGAGAATAATTTTCCTTAATTATTACTCACTTTATTAATGGTAGAAAATTAATGACCAATTCAATACATTCATCATCCATTCCTCTCTTCGATGAATCTCTATCTAGTGAAAATAATAAAATATTTAGAACAAAATCTATTTGATTTGTATATCAAAATGGTTTTACTAGATAATAATAGGAAAATACAACTCATCTTTTTTGGAAACACCAAATCCATATCAAAATATTTAGGACCCTCCCATGTTGTGTAGATAATGAATGTTTATGGAAATAAATAAGTTTATTACACTCAATGTATATAAGTTCATTAGGATCTATTTTTCTCATTCTTTCACAATATAAATGTTTGTAAATTCACATAGTAGAACTCAATTTTGCTGATAACAGAGCATGAGAAAGAAAATATAAATTAATTTCTGAAGTACAATAATTTAATTGTAATCTAATTGATTATTGAATTGATATTAGGACTCTCCGTGAGCATGCAGTCTCCAAAGCTGATGTTAATGAAGTAAATGTATTGGTTTAATTGGTACTAGAAATGTATTCAATGGAACCTGTTGGATAATCCAACAATTATGTGAATTTAATTTAAAACTTTAAGCAGTGTGTCGAGGAATAGACACAATGACATTAACTATTACATTAATAAAATTATATGTTCTCTCTTGAGTAATAGTTCATGATCATTAAATTGATGTGATTGAAAATGTTGGATGGTTTCTTGTTTTCCATATTGTAAAGTTGTGTCCATTGATAAATATTTAATAAAATCCATCTACTTTGTAAAATAGAGGTATCAAAAATTTATGTTCTTTGATATCATTTGAAAAAAACTATCATCTTTTTCATCACCAGAAATAAAATAATAGTTGTATCCATAGGAACCAATCTTGATTTTTTGGAAAAAAATTGAATATATGAATCCATTTGGAGAATTTTGTTCAAATTCATAATCCACCAAAGAATAAGAATTATAGTACAAGGATGATGTTTTTCTTAAACAACAGAAGAATCGTGTATCTTCAAAAGTAATTGGTTTTGTTTCTACTAATCAACCATGTAGTTTTTAGAAAACCATTTTGATGTTATGAGTAAGATAGTTGTTAGCTATATTAAGAATAGAGATTCGAAAACGTTATTAAGAAATTACACTAAGTGGATCTAAAATTATTTCAAAACTCACCTAGATTATAGTAAAAATGAAATTGTTAGGATAATTTTCATTTTTTAAGAATATGTGTATTAAATTTAAGGTTGATGTCTACCTTGACCTTCTTTTTTTATCATCATGCCTCTACCTATGAAACAATCAAGGGTATTTTTGATATGATGTAAATATAAATAACGTAAAATCTTATGTTTACAAAATAATTATCATTTATTTATCCTGAATCATATTTTAAGTTATCAATTTTCTTAAAGAGTGCTTTAATATAGAAATATCTCAACAAGATGATCTCAAAATTCAATCAACCTTTATAAGGATCACTCAAAGTAAATGAGATGGAATTATTGAATATTTACTCATGTTGGGTGATGTTATTGGAGTGACACATAATTCTCCTTTTACTACATCCTACCTTACTTCTATCCAACCAATATCATATAATAACCCATTAAAAATTCATTTAATTCCCCATAACTAAAATAGTTTCATAATTTTAAAACATGGAAAAATATGTGTTTCAAAAACACTTGAAATTTGTTTTGAAAAAAACAATTTACTACCGGCATGAATTGTTATATTTTAAATATTATTATAATTTGATCTTTGAATTTATTAAAAATTATTGAAAAATGTTTCGTTTTACTTTTTAAAAATATTGTTAATTATTTATACTACTCATTTTTTTAAATAATGATTCATGCCATATTATGTTAACATTAAATTGATATAACTATTTAAACTTGTTCCTAGTAAATATTGATTATATTATTTTTACGTGTTCTACATATTTTTGATATTTTTATATGTGGGAGAATAAAAAAGAGAATATACATATAAAACTCCATGAAAAAATGATAATACAAAAAATTAAAATTTTCATTCATAAATGTTTGTTTATTATTCGATAGTTTTTATCAAAAAAAACTATTTGATTTTTCAATAGACTAATGTTTTTCCAATATATTTTATTTTATATTTTTTGATTATTTAAAAAATACATATTTTTATTCTACTGATTTTTTATTACATGTTAAAAATGATATTTGTTTATACAAAATATATTGTATTCTTACTAAAAGGGGTTATCTTATGGAGGGTTAAGTTTTCAATCATTAAAATTGTATTTTATATTATAACTAGTAATGTTTAGAAAGGTTATAATTAATCTAATCAAAATCATAAAAATATATATTGAATTCTAAACTTACTATGTATTATAATATCATATAAAGAGAATACACAGTCTACCATATGGCCAACGTTTGATATTTTAGATAGAATATAGTTTTGAAAATCTTTTTTCTTATAGAAAAGATATTAAAAAAATATTATCTTGTGTGTTCCAGAAGAATGTGTGAATGATAAGTAGCACACTACTATAAAATATGTATCTTATAAAGAAAATTATTAATTAAAATTTCAATTCATCTTATCTTATGAACATTGTATGTTAATGATTTTTTTATCTTGTAAAGTCTCAAAAAAATTTATCTTATGAGAAACATACTATCATTTGGATATCTTATGAAGAAATATTTGTTTTGAAAAAATGTCATGATTACATTAATAATCTATTTTTTATTCACCTTAATTATTTTAAACAAATTAGAAAAGGATTTTTATATGTAAGAATATATTAATTTTTATAAAGAGTTGTTCTCCTAGGAATGGGACGATCCAATGAATAAGAATATCTCTTACGTCCCCATTGTACAATTTTATTACATATTTGGAAAAAATGGCCACATTACATTATGATATTATCATTTAAACTTTTAAATGGATAATCTACTCAATGATTGTGATTATCTCATGTTGATGAGTTCAAATTAAAATAATAGATATAAATAGTGTATTAATCTATTATATATAAATATACATATATATAGACATGAACATATATATATGTATAAACTAATAATAGTAACAAATAACACTTTTATATTTACAAGATAATATAAATGATCACATTATGAACTTAATAGTCTATTTTTTAAATAAAATATTATCCAATGATATTCACTAATGATCATCATATTCATTGGATGTATCTTTATCTATTTTTAGTAACTTCGTAAACTATTTGTTGAAAATGTTCGTTAATATTCACCCAAATATATTTTTTACACTAGTGGTAAGTGATATTATCATGGTTGTGCATAGGTCATCTAAATGGAGAGCCTGGATAAAATCTCTTGTACCATTTTAAAATGTGACATATTTTTTTTCTCAGCATGGATCCCCTATAAAAATGGTTTTATTATTAAAAAACCAAACACATCGAGTAGAGTGTTAGTGGAGTAGACTATGGTATTTATATTCCCTAGACCCCCATTAATATCATGTGCTCATTATATTTATACTAATTATTTATCTTTTCTTTACGAACTATTATAAAGAGAATTATTTGACCTTACATACCTAAAAGAGGGTAGTTTAAAGGGATGAGAATTTTGGGAACTCTATTTACCCCCACATGAGTTTTTATTTAGCCATTATTTGGGAAAACACTACCCACCCAAGGGCTCACATATATATATTTGGAATAATATTCCATGTCATCTTCCTAATAGGAAACACATTCTAACTAGGTATCCATATAAGTATCTACCACGAGATAATCAAAACTAATAATAATCCTAAAAGTTTCTCAACATATGAGAGTCACCCCTAGGAAGATCACATTATCACCTATTAGTATATATGGATAATGATATGTCCCTTACACCATCATTGTTGAGTATAACATAGTCAAATGATTTGGTAAGTATAACTTCCTCCAAAATGATATTTTGGAAAAAACCATATAGGTTGTTACTGAAACATAAAATAACGGAAGTAATTTTCACAACTAGCCCCAAATGGTTTAATAATAAGCCATTATATGCATGTACCGAACAAATAATTTCAATACACATCCCTTACTCTAGAGGACCATATAGTTTTCATTATAGATAATCTCACCATATTTCCACATGACTTATCGTTAGAAAAATTATTTAATTTGGTATATGGGAGTGAAATGTTATTCCAAATTATACAAGATAATAATGTATAATTTATTACCGATATATTATACAACTGAACCCACATCTTTAGTGATATCAATCACATGTGGTCAATTTTATGTCATATTTATAGTAAGTTACACATTATATTCTAGTACACAACATCATTCCTATAGGAAAATACCTTAAAACTAATAAATCAAAAAAATTATAAATATAGTTATTTCAAAAAAGGTGAAATCATAAAACACTAATATCAGAATCCAATAACATCTATTTCAAGACCATGGTAACCAATGCTTCCCACCGGTAATTGTGTTCATGATGCAATAATATTCTATCCATCACCAAATCCTACACATTCATATGTCTCCTATATACCATTTCCCAAAATATTTAGAAAAAAAACCAAGATACGCTATGTGATATTAGTCACACAACGTTTTTCATATCTCATCACAACATCCCCATCACAGTTAACTATTAATAGTAATTAGACTTCAGAGTAATGACAACTCAGGCCTAGAACCCCTTAAACTAGAGGATGTTTACATGAAGATGAGATATAGAGTAGTACCATAGATAGAATATACTATTATATTATAGTGTTAAATGTATTTGAGAGTAAAATAACAATCATTCATAACAAAACATGAATAAGTGAAATAATTAAAAACCAATAATAATACATGAATTTAGAAGAATATAATTGTACATACTTAGTGTCCACCCAATGGTCCGGACACATATATTGATCAATAGAGAATGAAATAAAAAAATAAGATCTTCTTCTATAACACTAATCCTCATATCATACTAATATGAAACACTATATCATTTATATAACTCAATCATACACCCTTGTACCTCTTCCAAACCTAAACCTCTAACCAAAGAATACTTCATTGTACCCAAGTATCTTTTCTACCAATGTATGGTCTGAGTAAATATAAATAGTGAAATCCCAAGGTTGTATTTTAAATAAAATGTAAATGGAGCGTGCACATGTGATATGATCAAAAATTATATATACTATTTTGGAGGAGTAAAAAATGATCACATTTAATCATCAAGTTAACACCTTAAACCCCAGTCGACCCAAACCTATATCGTATCATTTTAGAATGACACTAATCACAAAACAAAAACTTGAAAACCCAAATTAATACTAATGGGTATATAGTGTTAGTCATGAATATGAGATCCGTGGAAGTATCTGAAGGAATACACATTCTATCTTGCATAACTAATAAATCGAAGAAGCATGTATAGGTAATCCCATAGTATCCTACCACAAACATGTCTCAATAAAGGCATCCAAGGTAATTAATAGTTATCATGAATCATCTTTGATCCCTTGGAATTAACCATAGGTGATCTAATAATCATTAGGGTCTTTGTTTATCCCTATGACGTAATCTTATGAGATCAACAATCACCAGATTCCATCACCGACCCCAAGATGTAATCCAACAATTATATAGTCATCATGTGTCATCATAAAACCCTAAGAGTTAATCCTAAGTATTTAATTGTCAACAAATCCCTTTTCCAATTCCTTGGGGATTATCCTTGTAAATCCTCAGCATTAGGCTCCATGTGGTTCCCTTGCAGGTAATCTTAGGTGATCAAAAATCATTACATACTCAACAAGATTATATCATCGATACATGATCTAATGTTAATCTCATGATCATCACAAAACATTTCCAATATGTACCCACTCTAGGGTTAATATCTCATAGGGGAACCTGTAAGGTACCCCTATGCTATGTCACAATACAGATACCCTTACATATATTCAATAATCTCATACTCATCTATCTGGTTAAATCCCATCACTAATAATTAATTAAGGCATTTGACCTCATCAAGGTCATCATGTAGCCTCACATTCTTCATTAGTCAATCCAAACTTGCATTCGTGAATATAATTTTATAAAAGACTCTCATCCCAATGAATTGAGGGGTCCATCATTATGAAAAATATATCCACAAATAGTCAGTGGTTCTACCAACCTAGGAAATCCCAATCTTAGTTGTGGAGGAACATCTTTCCCAAGTTCATGTCAACTAGCCCAAAATATCCAAGGAAAATATAGTTTATCACATTTCCTACTCTTGATACTCATTAAAAATACATTTCTATCATATATTATGAAGAATAAATGGAAATTACATAATGGTAAACTTTTTTATCTTCATTCATTCACACCCCTATAATGTTTTGGTGAATTTTGTAACAAATTAATAATCATGGAAAATACCATCATTGGTAGACACAATTAGGACATTGCTCAAATTTTAATCAAGTCCCTTGTAAAATTGTTCAATTCATTCATATGCATTAAATTCTAATAAAAAATCATTTAAATTTAAGTGTAAATCTCCGTTGGTAGAGAGATCGGACATCAACTTACAAGGATAAATAAATAAATTCAAATACTATTGGGATACATAAAAGGATAAAATTCCTCAAATATGTTGTTAACATTTTGATTCTATGAACTACAACTAAACATAGGCTTGTCCAAGTCCATCGTGGAATTTCCCCTAAGTGAGCTTCCATAACACATATCAAAATCACACAATTAATTAATTATAATAAAATTCAAGTAATTTAATCAAATAAAATGAATGTTTATAAATTTTAAAAATTAATTTAAATATATATAAAGAAAAAATTCATTGGGTCATTTTATCACTTCCAAACTACCCAAATGAGGAGTGGTCCACTCAAAAAATACCTTAGTCCTATGAATTATGAAATTAACAATTAACAATTCTGACTGAACATCAATGAAATTAATTGTTTCATCCCATGAAAAAGAAAAATAGTCACATAACCCTATGAAAAGGGTATGTGAAGATATGTAGATGTTGTGTCAATACATCTTCAGAACAACTAAAATCCCTAAAAAATAATGAATTTCCATAATGATATGGTGGAATCATTTCTAAAATAAAAATTTGATCTTACCAGAATAAATTTACATAAAGGTTAAACAACTTGGAAAGAGGGGATGAAGAACCTAGGCAAAATAATACTGAATTACTCCTAATATATCACAAAATAATAGGAAAATTGAGTTGGGAGATCCAGTTACGGTCCTCCCCATGTGAATAAAAATATCAAGATAAGAACAAAAGGTAATAATTCTATTTTTATAAAAGAAGATAAAATAATTCAAATCATGAACCCATGATTCATCGTATGAATAGCCTATGAATTTCACCCTCACCCCTATCCTAATGATTCTCACTATGAAGTCCTACCTCTTAATGTGGATGTATTAGAATAGTTATGTCTTAATCCCCTTTAATTCATTCATCACTAAAACACTCTACCAAGAAAATGGGATGTTCATCAAACCTAGAACACTATCTAATAACAACATTAATGGATGTTCAATTGCTTATAACATTATTCTGAGTCATGATTCTCAAAATTATCCATTCACTAACTCAATAAATAAAAGTATTCATGAAATTAAATACCTATCCAAGAATTGGGTAAAACATAATAACAACCTGATTCTTAGTAATTAAATCACATTCATGCCTAGGTGATCGAAAAAAATAATTAGACTCCAAAATAGAATAGGAATATATTTATAAAGAAAACTGAAATATCAATCATATTAAACTCATTATCTTGTCTAAAATTTTGTGATATTTTTGGTGAGATGGATTTTATATTCATTTTTTAATATATAGAAACAAAATATGTTAAAAATCATATGGGTATAGGTGAGTTTTCAAGGAAGTATTTTTTCCACCTAATTTCACTACTTGTATAATAGACTTATCTCTAAAATGTTAATGTTTATTTTCATGTACAAGTAGGTCATCATGTATTCATTAAAATTCCACTATAACTATACTAATTTTAATTTTATATCATCATTTATGTATTGATTAAAATCGTTAGGTCCGATATAAAATAACAATGATTACTTCTCTTTGGGGGGATCTATTTGGCCCCTTTTGATGGGATATAGCCCTTCTATATTTGAATAAATTGTATAAAATTAAAAAAATAGTGATAAAATAATTAAATTTTTATGTTTATATAAATAAAACAAAACTATCCTGAAAATACCCTCATGTTTTAAATTTCTACCACAAAGTAATTATTGAGTTTTTGAAAACATTTTCATCCAAGGAATAGAAATTAAAAAATGAGTGTAGAACAATTTTATTATGACATACTAAAACACATAAAAAATAAAATTAACAAGTCTAAGGGTTAAATAAATTGCATATCAATGTTGAATTAGGTTTCTATATAATAAATTATTTTTATAAGCTATATTATTTTTATGTTGAAGAAATAAAAGAGGTTGGTTCCATTGAAAATAGATGTTACTAAATATAATGCTTTCATAAAGAATGATGAGAAGATATTTGTGAAATAATTTATATTGATTATGATTGGATGAATAAATATGGATATGAGTGATAAGTGTTTAATAGTTTATAATTAAGTCACTCACATTGGTAATATTTGGTAAAAATGTAACTCGATTATTGAGGTAATTGACATCTATTAAAGTACTCAAAACGTGTCTTTGACTATTGAATATTTTTTGGGAATTGTCTTAGATATGTTTATATAATTATGATTTATTCAGGATTTTTTTGAGGTTTTTTTAGATGAGGAAGTCATTATAGAAGATATTATGAGTTCAAATATAGATTTTTGTTGCTCAATTGTAATATCCTTGAACATTGAAATGGAAATCCATAATATCTATTAAAATAGATGTTGGTAAATGTTTTGAGTTCACAGAGATATATATGAGATCATTCTGGTCATATATAATAATAAAACCGTGTTTCTAAATGCCACAAAACATATCTTAGATGATACATAAAATATTATATGGTGGGAATATAGAAAATTATCATAATACTAAGATAAAATATAGATATCATAATGATATGTAAGATTTTTCCAGAGTATACCTAATAAAAAATAGATTATGTGTAATAATAACTCCAATTCTCATATGTATATGTGAAATTAATTTTATGATATATAAAATTATATTATGAGTTTTTTTAGAATACATAAGATGTATTATTTCTCAAAATATATTATATATTAGGATATATATGAGTAACAAGACGATTTCAAATATTTTTTTTTTGATATTTCAATGTTCAAAAAATATTAAAAAAATCAAATTAAAATGTTTAAATTATTTATAATGATGTTATGATTTTTATTAGTGATTACATATGATTTTTCTTGAGTGTTAATCAATTATTATATTTGTGGATTATTTTGATGGTATTAGATGAATATTTCACCTTGAGATTAATCCCCAAAATAAATTTATATTAATGCACGAAAAAATTCAAATTTTGAAAAAACAGGATTTTTTATATTATGATAAATAAATGTTACACTTTTTAGAGAATTAAATATAGAATATCAGGTATATATGAGAAAATATTTAAATGATATTAGAGGTGGATTGAAAAAATATATATTTTTTATGTTATGATAAATAAATGTTTTTTTATATTATGATAAATAAATGTGAAACTCATTAATGATTGAGTGTTTTTCCTTCTACTTTATTATCTAACAATACAAAAATTTCATCAAACATTAATATGATACCATTAAATCAATAAATTCTCATATTTTGAATTTGGGTCACATTCTTCATTGTTTTCCATGAATATCATCCATGTTGTAATTGAGCATAATGTGTAAATATGTTTACATGATATTTCCAAAAAAAATTACCATCTTTAGAGACATCAATCTCTTTAATGAATTGAAAATAAATCCTATTTTCAAGAATATAAAATTGTTTATTAATTTTTATATAATTTAAATTGTATATTATGAACCATAGTTACCTCTCAATGGACTATTTTTTATTATAAATAAAATATGGTTTTAATTATAAATTTTTTTTATAAAATATGGATTTATGTTTATAAGACAAGTAACAATAAAAAATAATTCTTCATAATAAAAATTGTTTAATAAAAGAGCTATCACCTTAGATAATTACCATGGTACTCATGTATCATACTTAAAAAAATAAATTGTCAAATAATTAAATCCACGATTTTTGACTTTTCAAAATATATGTTTATATTTGTTTTGTAGGTCAAAGTTTTATTAAAAGAGTTGAGGTTTCCTTTAAAAATGAAATCTAATAATTTTAAAAAATATAATTTCAAACAATAAAAAAATATTCTGTAGAAATAAAAATGCTTGGAAATTTTTTTCTATATATTTTGACGAACCTATGTATTATTTTTTCCTATATATCCCATTATAAATTCTTTTAAGGTTTCTCCAATTAAATTAAGTGGTGTCCATGTAACCCAAAAATAATGAATTGAACATCCATTTTAATAGTTGAAGTATGAGACAAAATATTCTCACATTTTTTGAATTGAAAACAAAATAATTCAAATAAATGAATAAAAAAATTGATTTAATACAATCCCATTGAAACACACCATCTAATTTCAGAAGAATGATAATTAGACGAAGTAATAAGAGATGGAAGAATTGGATGATGAGAAATAAAAAATAGTCCCAAAATGTGTGTAATTTTTTAAATTGATTTGATTTATTAAATGATTAATTCTTTTTTTTAAATCATTATATAAAGCTAATAAATATATAAAATCTAAAATTTAAGTTATTCAAAAAATTATATGATTTTCTCTATTAATGAATGAATAATCATATCCATTGTATATATCTTATCTAGAAATATATAACATGAAATAAAAATGGTCAAGGTTTTTTTAAAAAATTGTCTTGTAATTAAAAATATTTAAAATTTTAAAAAATTTAACTTTATCATTTTTGGCGATGTTTTTTCAAACATAAAAATAAACATTGAAATCATCTCTTGTATTTCAATAATTGAAAACATTATACAAAAATATCTTAAATATTTTTTTATAGTAATAATTTTTTTATTATTTGAAATATATTAATTCAAAGTATATATATATCAAATAAAAAAATTGATCCCATATATTTCATAAGAATTTCTCTTTTTCATAACATTACTTAAGAATAACCCATATTCTGGGGTTCTACGTTAGATTAAAACATTTTCAACCGTCGTCATGTAGGAATACAAAAAAAATAGAATAAGTGTATCATATCTTTCGTACAAATAAATATAAGTATAATATAGATTTGTTTTACATTACGTATTCTATATAATTTCATAAATTTTATATATTATAAAAATATACATAAAATATTCGAACATATTATGTATCACTTCTATGAATATAATCATATATCAAATTGGGTAAGATGGTTTTCCTTCCAAAAGAATATATGAAATCAATAAAACGTATTATGTATAAAATTTATGAGGAAAAATCATCTTACTTATTGTATAGGATGATTCATGGTGTTATATTTTAATTTTAATTGTTAGAAAATATTTTAAGTAAAGAGTTCACCTAATATTCTTATTAGTTTCTGTAAGACGTTATTATTAAATTTATTTACATTTTTTCATGTGTAACATATTCATTAACTTTTCAATCTGGTATAATTTTACACCATGTCTCATTCTAGTGTGAAAAAGATTGAAATATTATATAAAAACAAAATTTCTTACATATTAATTGATTATCTTACATATCATCCATTTATTTGAAAAGATATGGTTATGAGGTAGAAATAAAATTAAGTATAAGCCAAACATTCTCTGATTTGTGTTTGTAGTCATTTTGAACATTAGATCATAGTAAAATATTATTTTTTCATAATTATACTAAAATATTAACTAATCACCATGGTTATCTAGTTCCAAATCCAAATTTATTTCTCAAAACAAATTCATAAATATTAAAATATAAACAGAAAATTGACTTAGGAAATTATTGAATTCACTAAAAACTAAAAAATTTAAAAAAATATGCCAATATATGTTAAACCATTTAGTATTACTTTTAAAAATAGAAAACCAATTTATTAAAGTAATATAAAAAATCATCCTCAATAGGGTTCTATAGATTACAAAATTTTTATGACGTTTATTTTCATAAATTATTTTTCTTTGAAAATTTCCTTCTTTGTTTTCAATAATTTTAAAACTATGAAACAAAATTCTTAAATCCATTCTTTATAATTTCATTCATTAGATTATATAATTTAAAACAAGGTTATTTATTACTATAACCAAAAATAACATCATCAATAAATATTTTTGATAACTAAATATTCTTATAAAATATGATATTGCAAATAAGTTACAATTATATTTTATTTTTTTTGTTTATTATCCAGTAGCAATTTAGTTAGTCTCTCTTACAAAGTCTGAGTAGATTGATTCAATCTAGAGTGATCCATAGTTAAATTAAAAACATTATTTAGAAATTTAGATTCCCAAAACTAGATGATTTCTCAATATATAACATTTATGAAACAAAATAATTTAGTAAATAACATGTAATATAATTTTTAAAATTTTAAATATAGATGATATGTGAATTTAAACAAGATTATAATAAAAATATATTATGATATATTGGAGAAAAATTCACCATAATCAATATCATGTTTTTGATAATTTCATGTTTCTATATGTTTTTACTTTTTACAACTATGTTTCTTTCACATAAAGCATATCTCAAAAAACCCACATGGTATCAATAATTGGATGGTCATTGAGTCTTTTAGAAATATTCTAAACATTATTTCTATCTAATCTGTATAGCACATATTGTATATAAGTTACCATATATTTATTGTTAATCAATTATAATAAAATATAATGTTTTATTTGTAACAAAACATTATGATTAATATTTTTAAAACCAATATTCTAGTTCATTTAATATTTTTTCAATAAATTATAACATTTTATAGGGGATGTCCTTTAAATCAATCCTATTTCTTTAAAAATGTTTTTTGGGTGTTTATTATTCATGTTTTACACGTTTATATGGTTTCATATCACTAATTTTCAATTTTTCTATGCTTTTGTTTGGATGAGATTTAGGTAAATACCTATCAAATTTGACATTAGTTGATCTTTCTATGTTTTTGGCACTCTAATAGAATAACTGGTACGATTCCATTGAGTTATTCCTCCCAATAATAATATTTTCATCAAATTTATTGTAAATATTTCTTATATTTGTAATTGTGTTATGAATATATCATTTAAACTAAAAACATTAAATGTTACCTAATTTGGTTCTTTACCATTACATATTTCAACGTGGGCTTTCTTTAGGAATATTCTATTAATGAGACAATTGAGAGTATGCGAAATGGTATTAACTACCTCATCATAAAATTGATCAGTGATTTTTAATTCATTTAACGATTTTGTTAATATAATTTATATTTTTCAATTTTTTTAGTCAAAAAAATCATTTTCTTATAATGTTATAAGTGGTAAAAATATCGATTTTATCTATGTGAATCAAAAACTCCATCAAAATAATTATTTTTGAACTCTACCACATTATAACTTAGAATGTATTTGAAAATATCAACTAGTACATTTTCAAATTTTATAATAAATTCAATAATATATTTATAGGCCTCATTTTAATATGTCAAGAAATAAACCACTTTAGTTCATGTATAATCATAAATAATTAACATTGTTAAATTTTTTACATTACTAGAATCAATGGTTTTACTGAAAATTCCAATTTATATACGTTCTGAGGCCATTAATGTGGATATTTTGTTAAATAATATTTCTGTTTATTACCAATTTGGAATGTAATAACCATAATATCCTCTTAAAATCCTAACTATTCCCAATCACATACAAGATTCTTATGGTTGAGCTTGAAAGGTGTTTTTGGAAAACAACGACCACATAGATTATCCTATAACCATGAAGAATTAACTTTTCCACTCATTAATTTTACTTATTTAATAACATGTTATTTTTTATTAATAATATATACATATATAAATGAAGATGATGAAAATAAATTTTTTTCTCTAGAATCAAAGAAATTATATATATTGTTTTCGAGGGATATTCTAAAGCAGTTATCACATAATTGAGAAAGTTTTAGGAAAAAATTTAAGTTAGTAAAAATACATAAAATATTTGATAATAGTGAAATTAATACATCTTTTTTAACCTATGTCGATGATCTTTTCCCTTGATTTATCGACCAATGTGACAATTCAATTATCTATATTCTCTAGGTAGCTGAACATGGAGTAACCATTATTAAAATACATACATCGTATTTTATCCATGTACCATTTATATCAATAGTTATTACACTTGAGACATTTTTCCTACAAACTATTATTGATAATAATGATTTGACAATAGAAATTAATTTAGGTCAACTAAGGATAGTGAAAAGTGATTCTGGAACCCATATTTTTCTGGTTTGAGGATATTTTTCCAAATATTTAGTATAAAAAGGAATCATTTTTCTCATATTAGATTTTTATAAATGTGTCCATAGATGAATTTTTTATTAAGTGAAAATATTTGATTTTGTATTGAAAATTATTCGGGGAGAAGTTAGCAACTTTTGACTGATAATATCGACTAATTATGTCGACTCCAACACATTTCTTTCCCAATTGAGAACCGAAAATTTTATCCTGATATTAGTAAACTTGATTAATTATAGATATATCCACTAAAAGATATCTAATAGAGGAATTCAATTGAACCACATTATATTTTTATTCTAATTTCAATGTTTATTTATCATTATTTATGGAAAGTCAGTCCTTTTTATTAAAATAATTTTTATGTTTTTCTCAACACTCTAAATTTTTTACTAAGTTTACAAAATCTTTCATATAGTTAATCCCAATGATTTTTATTATATTAATAACTTATACGAATTGGGAAAAATATGGAGTAGTATAATTTGTGCCATTTTCTACTATATTTGTCAGCCTAAAGAATTTGGAACTATCATAACTTAATGAAGATGGGGAGAGGTGGTTTTTTATTTTACTCCATGTTGAAATATTGGAAGAGTTATGTTTTTCTACATCAATTTAATATTTTAATAATAATGGGAAACTATAATTTTATGTATTGATTAGTTTTCCATTCATATAACATAACTAAAACATCTACTTATTGGACCTAATTTTTGGATTGTTGAAATGATTAATTGATTCTCATATACTTGGTCATAATCTAACATATTTTATTATTTTTAGTATCACTATAAGAATATAGTTCATCATTATTATTTGAAATATATTTTATTATTTTCCTTAAATTTATTATTTTTTTCCCATGTTACATATTTATTGTTTTCTAAAAAAATCAATAGGAATCAAATGAGATCATCAATGAACATTTTCTTTTTGAGGTTTACAGCATCTTGAATTGTTGTCACATTAGGTGACCATCTTCTTCTAAAAGAAAAAAAATATGTCCTTCATTATTATTTCAAAATTACTAAAATCATAATAATATTTCCTTCAATTTTCAATGTTGGTAATAAATTTAATAATTTTAGTTTCATATTCCTTAGAATATATGATAAATTATTAAAAAATTTATTTATTAAAATCTTTTTTGATTTCTTTAGCTTTTTTGGAACATATTGTGTTTACTTAAGTAGTTTTCATAATTCATATGTAGTTTTCAATATGGAAACATTTTAAATTCATTTACACATAATATATTGTAAATAAAATTCATATATCATCTATCTACCTCAAAGGAGGATATTTCATCAGATGTATATTTGTCCACCTCTTCATTACTAGTTGTATAACCATGAATAATTTTTTTAAATGGGGAATAAAATTATAATATAACAATTATTTATTTTAGATTTATAATAGCCAAAATTATTACCAAAAAATAATTTTGCATTAGCCATTGAGTAATCTATAGGTGCATCCTATGTGTTAGAGTAAGAGGCCACATTTACAACTATTTCCTGAATCTTAGAAAATATTTTAAATCATGTGATAAAATGGTATCAAATGGTCAAATCATGTAAAGTGATGAATAAGTTTAATATATCATTTTTTTCCTAGAATTATTTTTGTTAAAATTGTAAGATTTGATATGATATAATTACATAATGAGTATTCTATGATACTAATGGTTTTCCACTGTTATATGAGAGGGGGGACTCCCTTTAGAATTTAAAACATAATATTTAAATATAAAAAAATTATAATTATAAAACAAAAAATAGAGTGAAGAGAAATAATATATAGGTAATAAATATTTTAACATTTGATTGTTAGAAACATGATTACAAAATTCTATATATCACACTTCTGAATTAAATCAAGGATTTTGGAAATATCTCCTTACCTAACCTAGGAGGATATAGTCGCATCATCAGTCCCTCCCCCACTATAGGGGCAGGGACATTTTTTTACTTCTATGGTGGAACAACCTACACTCATTCATTCCCTTTTCTAACCCTAACTCCATTCCCTTTTCCCTTCGTTCATCTTCACACTAATGTACCAGAATTGTTTGAGGGGTTCCCACTTCTTTTGATCTTGGCATCATAATTTAAAGCTATCTTGTTTAACCTTAGTTTGTTGTTGGTAGCGAAATTCAAGTTCCAATGACCTTTAGTGGACTAGTTTGTTTTGTTTTTTTGTTTATCATGGGGTTTATAGGATCGATAAATAGATGGATCATTGAAAATAGAAACATAATGATTCACTTAACATCAAAGAGTGATATGATCCTATAATGGTCCAATAAACCACATATATACAATGGATATAACTACCCTGCTCTTTATTCCACACAGAAATATGATTTTTTTTATAAAAATTCACTTAATACAACATTGAGGATTTATAGGTCTAGTGTATTCAAAAATATGAAACATTGCATAACAACTTAGAACATAAAACACATCATCTTTATTGAAAGCATCCATTACATAACCAAAACATTATCCCATACTTAGCATTGCATGGGATAACCTGAGGACATGTGTAATAAAAAGGTGAGCTATGAAGCTCGGTAAGGTACAAAACAAGGCATAACATGAAGAATATAGAACATGATAGGCAATAGTAATATCAATGGATCATAATAGAAATATGATCATAAAGTCAAGATATTGCAAGATTACCATAACTTGGAAATGTGTATATATCATTTAACATGATATTAGCATGAGCCAAGGGTCATAGCATATTGAACATGGGTAAACTATCATTTCCCTTGAATTATAATGATTAAACCCCCATTTCACTAGAATTATCATGATACTAATATTTACCCATTGCATTGGAGTACTATGAGGGAGCACCCTTCTTAATCATTTCAGTTCATGCATAAGTGTGCCACATGGATCAGACAACCTAGAATCATTGAACATAACCATTTATTCTAATATAATGGAATTTGGAATAAATATATGAAAATATATATTCAATAAGTAAATTTGTGTGAATGTGCATACCTTTGATAGAGAAATGGGCATGGTTTTCACTACACAATGATGTTGGCTTGGAAAATCGTTGTGCAATTTCGGCAGCATAACAACGTGACATAAGGATTAATAAAAACAATTATGAGAGATAAAAGGGTATATCATCATATTTAAATGAAATTGAAATTAAGGGGGTAACATAGATACATTTACCAATATATGTAATGGAATTTATATGCATAATATAAAACAATTGCATGAATGTAAATGAGGAGAGAGAAATCCCTTACAGAATTTTTGTATAGTAACAGTGTACATAGGAGGTATTAATGAGAGAGAAAGAGATCTACCATAATTCAAAAACAATTATGAAGTTATGGAGGAGGTTTTAAATTATAGCCAAACATTTTTAATTGAAAATAAGATTTCATAACAACATAACACATTTTTGACAAAAATGATAAAGGGAAAAAATCACTTACATTGATGTGTGATTTCAATGTCTTGGGAGGAGATTGAAAGAGGTTTATTTAGAGATTGGGGCACCTTGGGAGGATTATATAGATAGGGTTGAAGATTTTTTTCAACCTATAAAGGTTTTGAGTGACTAGGAATTAAGATATTGGTTGGGTTTATATAAGAAAAGAAAGGGAATTCTTTATTAATTAGGTTTTGGACACTACACATTAAGCTAATCAACACCACAAACCTACCCATGGGTTTTCCCATTTTTTTCTCAAAAAGCGGAGTTGAAAAAATTATTTTATAAGGACAAAGTCCAAACATATATAAATATTAGGCTTTCTTATTTGGAGGTGAGTCACACTCTCAAGGAAATCATTTTAAAAAGATAAAATATTTTATAATCATTGGAGGGTCCCCTAAAGCATTTAGAAATAAATAAAACAAACCTAAAATAAAATTATTTTCATGTTAAAACAAATATTTTCCAAAAAACCAATTTACATTATTTTATTACATCACTATTATGTCATTATGAGGTCATAGACCAGATTATATAATTAAACGGTATTTAATTTTTTAGACAAAAATTTGACTGCCTGAGAAAATTTTGAGAAAATCACCGTTGGATAATTTTGACATCATGGTTCCAAAAATAATATTCATATTATCTAAATAATTTTCTAAATATGCAAATTTTTTACTTTTAAAATATCAACCGACATTTATAGAAAATTCATGGGTTTTGACAAAACCAGCTTTCAAACCTTAATAAAAATTAAAATTGTATTCGAAAATATTATAATATAATTTATATTTAAAATGTAATTAATTAATATTATTTTACTAAAATATTATTTAATTCAAAAATATATTAATTCGTCAAAATACTTTTCTTAATTGAATATTAACTAAAAATATTAATTGTGATTTAAGAACCATTTACAAAGTAACAATAACAGAATGAATGTATATTCTTTATTCTACATAAAAAAATTAATTCACATTATAATAGTGCTAAGGTCTTGTTATATAACCCCTTATAACACCCGTGTAAGACCTAAGAGTAAGGTGTGTGATGGTGACATACTCCTGTGGTGGCTTGGATAACATCGCTCGAGTGGTAATCTCAGTCAGCTAACACTTCTCACATAGGTGGTTCCATTCAAGATTAATGTGTTGAACCTCAGATTGGGATTGGTCATGAGTGAAGCCGAATGACCCCACCTCCTTTTCGAGATCTAAAAAATGGTCTTCGTATGGAGAAATTCTACTAGCTATTTCCATCGTTTCCTTTTCCTAATTAAATTGTATTTGTTTAAGACCTGTATTTTTACTAATCATGTGATCACTGTCTAGTTGAAATACTAACAACAATCACAATTACTAATGGTATTTTAAAATCCAAAAAATATTAAACCATGTAATTGAATATGTTATATAACCATTTTACATAACTATAAATTTAACGATATCATGTTGAATTTTCATTGATAAATTTTTGGTCTTTACAATCTTCTCCCCTTAAGAAATTTTTCCCTCATATTTTTTTTCCCACACTAAAACAGATGCAGGTAACTCTGCTCTATCACTTCCTCCAATTCCCATGTTGCGTCTTCAAACTTTTAGTTTCACCAAAACACCTTAATGAGGGGCATTGTCTTATTTCATAGAAAAGTTTCCCTAGAATATATGATCTTCACCAGATTCTCTTCGTAAGATTCTTCATTCTCTAATGGTACCACCTCTGGATTGAGTACATGTGATAGGACATATATGTACTTCCTCAAAAGTGATACATGGAATATATCATGTACTTGAGATATATTCGGTGGGAGTGATAGTCGATAGGCCACTTCTCCAATTTGATAAAGGATATCAAAAGGGATGATGTACCTTGGACTAAGCATTCACTTCTTCCCAAATCTCATTACCCTCTTCCACAGTGATATGCAGACGAAGACCATGTATCTGACATCAAACTCTTGGTCTCATCGACGATTAGTCGCATAGAAGTTCTTCCAACTATGAGAAACATTAATGTGCTTCTGGATTGTCTTAACCTTGTCCACCATTTCTTCGACCATTTCTAGACCTAGATGTTTTTTCTCTCCAACATCATCCCAACATTCTAGTGTTCTGCACCTCTTCCCATAAAGGGCTTTATAAGGATCCATTTGGATTCTTGGGTCAAAACTGTTATTGTAAAAAAAATCAACCTGCGGAAGATGTTGATCTCATCTTCCTTTGATTTCCATTGATCATCCTTTAAACATTTACTCAATTTTTTGGATAGTCCTATCATATTGGACATCAATTTGAGGATGATAAGCCGTATTGACATTCATCTTAGTATTTAGAGCATTCTAAAGACTCTTCTAACACATAGAGGTGAATCTCATATCTCGATCAAACACAATCAATATTGGTACTCCATGATGCCTTACCATTTCTCTGATATATATCCATGTCAGATGATCTAGTTTTAAATCATCTATAATTGAAATAATGTATGTAGTGTTTGTAAAACAATCCACAGAAACACAGATAGAATTGTTTCCATTAGATGTCTTTAGATGGCTGGTGACAAAGTCTGGGGTGATGTTTTACCATTTCCATGATGGTATGTCTAATGGTTGCATCATCCCCTTAGACATCGTCCTCTCATACTTCACTTTCTGACATACGATGCCCTTTGATGTATACTCAGTGATCTCATTCTTCATGTAATCGGACCAATAATTTTCTCAGATATATCGATACATATTTGTATTTCCTGGGTGAATGGTGAAATTCAAACTGTGTGCACCATCCAAAAAGTTTATTCCTTAACTCCGGACTTTATGGAACCCATAGTCTTGTCCCAAATCTCAAATCTCCTTCTTCATTAACATTGAGCTCTGTTGTTTTCCCTTTTTTGAAAGTTCCCACTTTCTTATAAATTGCAACATCATCCTTTTGAGCATCCTTTAACATTTACAAATGATATGGTTGAGAAATAATTTGTGAAATGATTTATGATGTTTCCTTATTTATGATTCCCATTTCAATCTTCATCAAGTCAATATAGATTGTATCCTTTTAAATTCTCATCAATGATTGAATTTTTGGGTCCTTTCTACATAGAGCATCTACAAACTTGTTGGATTTCCTATGGTGTTAATGGATTGAGTAGTCATAGTCATTGATCTACTCTAACCATCTTCATTGGTGCATATTCAAATCTTTCTATTTGAATATATAATTGAGGATTTTGTGATCCGTGTATATTTCACACATCTCCCCAAAGAGGTAATGTCACCAAAGTTTCATATAAATAATTACTATATCCAACTCTTTATCATGTGTTGGATTGCTTTTCTCATGAAATTTCAATTTCCTTGAAGTATAGGCAACTAATTATTCATTTTGAATCAACACACAGCCGAAGCCCATCTTCAAAGCATCACTAAATACCACATAAATTTCTCCACATATTGGTACAGGGAGCATGGGTGCAGTAATAAGCCTTATTTTAAACACCATGATGTTTTCTACAAATCCATCGCTCCATGAAAACATTAATCCCTTCCATGTTAGCTTGGTAAGTGGGTTGGAAAATAGTGTGGAATTTATCACAAATCAGCGTTAATATCCATCTAACCCCAGGAAGATGTGGATATTTGTTACCGATGTTGGCCTCATCCATCCCTCAATTGTAGCTATCTTGGAGGTATGCACAAAAATCCCATTGAATTTGAGTATATAAAAAAATAACGAGGCCTCCTTCAACTAGAACTCACAACTGATGTATTTTCACAGTGCTTCTCCTTTCACAAGGTCTTTAGTACATTGGTTAGATTCTATGCATGCTCCTCATTGGTTTTGGTGTATATTAGAATATCATCTATAAATACTACAAAAAATGTGTCCTGGTAATCTCTAAAGAATCTATTCATCATGTCAATAATGATTATAGTAGAATTAGTGGGTCTGAAAGGAATTACAATAAATTCATAGTGACTGTATCTCGTATGAAAAGCAGTCTTGGGGATATCCTTTTTCTTCACCCTTACTTGGTAATATCCCGACGACAAATCCATCGGGGAGATGTATTGTGCTCTATGTAGCTGATTGAACAAGTCATAAATTTGTGGAAGAGGATACTTGTTCTTTATGATGATTTATTTAATGTCATGATAATCATTGAAAAGGCTCATTGGCCCATCCTTCTTCATGATGAAGAGGACTGGTGCACCCCGTGGTGAATCGCTTGGGTGTTTAAACCCTTTATTTGGATTCTCATGTAGTAGTTTCTTCACCTATTCATGCTCTACAACATTTATTCTTTACAATGTCTTGGATATTAGAAATTCCGAATATATAATATTAATTGATAATTCAACAACATTTCTTGGAGTAAGACTAACAAATTCCTCATGAAACACTTCATCGAATTCCCTAGAATAAGAATGTCTTCAATGATGGTTACATCATCAGACTGAATCATCTGAGAAAGAAACACATCATCATAGGGTAGTAATATTTATTCTTGTGATGATGGTGCTAATGAATATTCACCCTTCTCCTTGCACTTTTAAAAAATTGGGGGTCGATTCATTATATGATGAGTGATTTCCATGTCACGGTAATTTATGTTTGATCTATATAAGTAATGTAAATATATGCCAAGAATTGCATCAATTTCCACCCGAAGGAGTGTGAAGAGGTTTTCTGGGATGTTCAATCCCCAAATTATTACATGGTAGAAGTTATCTTCATCGGATACAATGATTTCCCCATTTTTTGTTCTCACCGACATCGTTGCTCCCATAATTTGTGGTGGTGTTGGGATTGTTCCACTAAATTTTCAGGATATGAAAGAATACATAGGAACATAATCAAAAAGTGCATTCACTATTCATGAATGAATAACTATGGTAAATGTCACCACTTAATTGTCGGGGTTCACTTCAGTAGTAGTGATGGGAAAAGCATTCCCTTGCTTCATTGGAGGTTGTTGGATACCTCTAAAAACCCTTGGAAAAGGAAAATAGTTTGTAAAGTTCCATGGTACATTATAGTTGAATAAATGAACAACGTGTTGAGGTTCAAATAGTGCATTTCTATCCACTGTCACTACCATGTGTTTTTATTTTTTCTATTTAATGGTTAGGTTCCCTTCTCTTCCACACCTAATGCAATTTCGCATCCTCCATAGGCAATTGTTGGGGTTCTTCTTTCCGCACCTTTGGAAAGTGGGGTGCTGGATTTTCTTAGAACCATTGGATTTATCCAACAAACCACAAAAATTAAAGTCCAAATTATGCTTCTTATCCCCATGATACCCCTCAAATATTTAGATCTCTATTTCAAATTTATGGTCACATCATAAAATTTCTTCATAGTTCTCAATGTCACAGTTCACTAAGTCTTTCTATAGGCTAGGTTTTATCCCCCCAAAGAAGCAATAAACCTTGCATTCAAGGGTAATGAAAAGTTGGAGTCATATCGTTCAAGTCGTGTGATGATTTCCTTATACTCTCTGATGGATTCTTCATCTTTTTTATTGAGGAAAATGAAGTCCCTTTCCATCTTATGTCATAGGGTGCGAGGAAAATATTTATTGATTTTTTTTACAGAAATCCTTTTATTATGACGCCTTGATCTCCTCCTCAGGCTTCATATTTTTTATCAATGTCCACCATTTATCAACTTCACACTCTATATGATAATCATCCATAAGAACCTTCTATTTTTGGGAACATTTAATGATGGAGAAGATATTTTCAATGGAGTTTATCAATTGTTTGGAAATCGAGGGATCAGATGATCCATTACAAGTAGAAGGGCTTTTTCACATGAAGCTCTCAATTGAATATTTTTCATTCTTAGGGGGGTTAATGTTTCTCCTAACCCATGTTTCTATTTAAAACATGACTTATATAAGATATTATTGTGTCAAAATTCACAATTCCCTTTCACATATAATTGGGTATCTCATTAGAACATTCATCACATCAATCTTTTGCATTGGTTGTTAGATTGAGTCCTCCAATTACTGAACATTTTTTGGAATAAAAGGAATGTTAGGGATAAAAAATAAAGGTTAATCTGAGGAAAAAAATAGATGAGATATAAATAACTTTTATTTCCTTATCTTATGAATTTATATGATTCAATCTATGTTATCCATAATTTACTTCCCAACATATATTCTTAGGGAAATTTTTTTATTCCCTTAATATTGGTTCATAATAAGCTTATGAATTTACCAAATAATATTCCTCAGGTGTTTTGTAATCAAGAGTGCAGAAAGACCCATTGTCATGCACTAGTTTCTATTCAATTCTAGCTCAACGTGGTGATTGCGGATTTTACCCCTAGATACATCTGTGCCAGAGCCACCTCTTTCTTCTCATATCAAGACTGGGATGTATTTTATTTATAAACCACTTACTAATTACTCACCAAAATTTGTGGATGTTTTTATTATACTTAGTCTCATACATAAATCTTATACATAAGCCTTTCACTCAGGTTTTCTAATCATAATCCCAAAAATAACTTAACATATCCTCAGATACCAACTACAAAAACCCAGCTCGTTATTATATACATAAAAATTATTAATTAAATAAACATTCACTTGAGACAACTAAGTGGATCTAGAGGTCTAGTGCCTTGGGAAATTAGTAACATTTAATTACAATATATAACATAAAACACAAAATCATTATTGAAAAAAACCTTTACATGACCACAACATTCCCTCATACTTAGTATTGCATGGGATAACCCGATGGCATGCATACAAAAAGGGTGAGACCCAGATCCCAATAAGGAAGTAAATAAGGAATAACATGAAGAATGTAGTAAATTATAGGAAATAATAATATCAATGTATTATAAGAGAAACATGATCATAAAGGAATGATATATCATGATTATCATAACTTGGAAATGTGGAAAGAACATTTAACAAGATACTAGCATGAGACACGCCTCATTGAACCTGGAGTATGACTAAACCCTCATTTCCCGTGAATTAGACTGAGTAAATCATAATTGCAATTGATGTGTTATGATACCAATCTTTACCCAATTCATTGGAGCACTATCATGGCTCATCTTTCTTAATCATTTCATTTCATGCATAAGTGTGCCACACAAATCATAAAAAATGGAATCATTCAACATGAACATTTATTCCATGGTAATGGAATGTTGAATAAATACCTAAAACTATATAATTAATAAGTAAATGTGCATAAAGGTGAATACCATTGATATAGAAATGGGAATGGTATTCAATACACAATGACTTTGGCTTAGAAAATCATGGTACAATTTCAGCAGTATAACGACAAGACAAAAGGATTAATAAAAATGGATTCTGAGAGAGAAGGGGGTATCAAATAATATTTACATGACAAGGATAGTATGTGGTTAATATAGATACATGCCAAAACATATCTACAAGAATTTATAGGGTCAATATAAAAGAATTTATTGAATGTAAATGTGAAGAGAGAAATCCCTTATGAAATTTCGGTATGGTAACGGGTGTACATGGGAGGTATTAAAGAGAGAGAAAGAGGTCTCCAATAATTCAGAAATAAAGAGTTTAGTATGGGGGTGTGAAATAATACCCCAACATTTTTAATACAAACTAAAAAGGGAATAACAACATAAATAAATTTATAAAAAATGAGAAAGGAAGCAATCCCATACAAGGATGTGTGAACCCAAAGGCTTTGGAGGGGCTTGAGAGAGGATTTTTTGGATCTTAGGGTTACATGTAAGGATTCTAAAAAGAGGAGTGAAGAATTTGGTCAAGCTCTAATAGTTTTGGGTGGAGAGGAAGTGGGATATTGGGTTGTTTTATATAATAAAATAGAGAAAATTTAATATTATTTAGGTTTTGGACACCGCACATTAAACAAATCAAATCCACAAAACTATCCTAGGTTCTTAACCATGATCTATGAAAAATGGGAGTGGGAAACATTATTTTATAAGTATAAGGGAATCAATTTTTAAAATATTATGAATTATTATGTTGAGGTGAGTCACACTCTAAATAAAAATGTTGTAAAATGTTAAAATATTTTATAAGCTATGGTGGGTCCACTAAAGATTCGTAAAATAGATAAAACAAACCTAAAATTACATTGTTTTAATGGTAAAACTTATAATTTCTGAAAATTTCATTTTTAGTATTTTATTATTTTCCTATTATGTCATCATTAAGTCATAAAACACATTATATAATTAAACAATATTTAATTTTTTTAACAAAAATTCGACTGTCTCAGAAAATTATGAAAAATTCACTGTCGTATAATTTTGACATCATGATTCCAAAAATTATATTCATTTTTTCTAAATTAGTTTATAAAACTGTGAATTTATACTATTAAAATGAAACATTTAACTTTCAAAAATTCATGTGTTTTGACAAAAACTGCTTTCAAACCTTAATAAAAATTACAATCGTATTCCTCATAACTATACGATCATTTATATTTAAAAATATATTTATTAATAATATTTTATTAAAAATTATTTAATTAAAAATTCTATTAATTAACCAAATTATATTTATTAATTGAATATTAACTAAAAATACTATTTGTGCTTTAAGAACCATTTACAAAGTAAAAATAATAAAATAAATGTATATTATTTATCCTTTACAAAAAAATAATGTGAATAATCATAATGCTAAGGTATTATTACATAAACCCATTTAACACCCACATAAGACCAAAAGGTAAGGTGTGCGATGGTGATAGACTCTTGGGTTGGCTCAGATAATATCGTTTAGGTGGTAATCTCACCCAACTTCCACATATCACATAGGTGATTATGTTAATGCATAACATGTTGAAACTAATATTTTTCATGGTCAACAGTGACGCCCAATTCTACCACCTCCTTTATGAGCTCTAAAAAATGTTCTTGGTATGGATAAATTCTATTGGATGAGGTCATCACTTCCTTTTTCTGAGTAAATTGGATTTGATAAATACCTATATTTATACTAATCATGTGATCACTCTTTATTAGCTATATCACCAATAGTCACAATTAATAATGGTATTTTAAATTCCTAAAATATAAAAACATGGATGTTAATATGTTATATAACCATTTTAAATATTTATACATGTTATTATAGCAAAATGAATTTTCATTTATAAAAGTTCTAGTTATTATAATGGATCTCACTTATTCTTGTCAATATGTTCATATGATTTATATATGAAATGTGATTCCATAGATGTGGTGAAATAGGATAGTTTTATTTTACTCACACTCACATTAATGAATCCATTAATTATCAAATTATTAGGTCATTTTTCTTTTAGATTAATTTTATTTGTTAGTATAACAAGGTCTATTTTCCATCGGTATTATTCTTGAATCTATGTTGAAGTTGATGTTTCAAGAAGGCTAGTTGAGTTTGTTTGTATTGTGCTTGGATAATATTTTTGATTCAAAAAAATGGTGTCATTGATAAATGGTTTTATTTCCATTCATTCTGTAATATTTTGGGACACTAATATGTTGTGTGTAGGTGAGGGTTTGGAAAAAACATCAATGTGAAGGGGGTGGATGGGATAAGTCCCGGTGAAAATGGTCATGTGCTTGTGTGTGATGCTTTTTTTATATACTAGATGGATTATGATAGGAATATAGTCACCACCTCGAATAATTAACACTATGGGGAGATTGATCTTAAGGTAGTGGATGTCTATGGCCATTTGAAATGGGATTTGGGGAATAAAAACTCAGTTTTTCATGTTTTGGTGATATTTGATGAGATATAGGGGATATGTCCTTCAAGGAAACTAGTTTCATTAATTTATTCTTACGTGGTTTCCACACATAGTGAGAATAAGATTATTGGAAACTAATATAACTATAGGGTTCTCTTTTGGATGAGGTAGAACAAGCAGTCCTTAGTGGATAGGGTTTGAAGTAAACTTCTAGTTTAGAGGGGTAGGATGATTTGATAGATTTATGGAAGTGAATAGTGGGTTCTGAGTAGGTGAGTGCATTCAGATCCTCAAACATAAACAATATCATCCCTATGTATATAACATACTCAAATAATGTTTTCACTAGAGTTGTTTCAAAACAATTAGTGTGGTGGAGGTTTTCATATCATTAATATTGTATGATTTAGGATAAATCATTAATGGTTGAATCTAATGCTAATGAGAGATTGTTTAAGTCACTGACAATGTAGAGACCCATCAAGGATGATTTGGTACAAAATCTATGTGACCTATTCGTAGTTCTGGATGGTCATGAACTGTCACAATTTTTATATGTGAATGATTCTGGTGATGATAGCTTCATCCAACTCTCAAGGGATATTTTGGATGGAATTCAAGTGATATGTCTTTATATCCAAAGGAGAAAGAAAGGGGAAGAGGGAAATTGAGACTTAGTAAGATGCATTATTTATAAGGGTAAATCCAAAGGGAGAAAATACTATTCATACATTCCCAAACTAATTAAAACAATTTAATCCAATAAGGCTGAGGATAACAAGGTTCTTTAATGTAAAAATACTTTGAAGGATCCATTACACTATAGAGTAATTAATGTGATATGTGAAAACCTAAAGGAGGAGTATTGAATTCCTAATTAAAAAGATAAAACTATTGACAGGATTGTTGTTTCATCTCAAAAAGTATGTCCTATTGAGATGGTAATGTCATAATGGTAAGATTCAGATAGCGAAAAATACATAAAGATCGTTATTCACTCTAAGGATGAATTAAAAGGTGTTTTCTGGGACATTTCCATAATGGATGAAGTGTAAAAGATTATTAGATAATGTTCCAAGTTGTCTAAATGAGGAGAAGAGGGTGTGGATTAATATACTATATAGTATTTTATCTTGAGGATTCAATGAAGTGAACATAAATATAGAGGAATATATCCGAAATTGGGAGAAGATAGATAATCATTTTGAAGATATTATCAAGAAAATCCTAATGAAAAGGTAATTACACTTCACTGTGGGGATATATAGGGTGTTTTATTAAAAAAATTGATGTCATGTTTTTAATGTTTATGTGTCTTCTATCTATGTTTCATGACCTCACTATTTTATATTATATGTTTTCCCACTTTTTCATTAAAATTGATGTTTGAATAAAAATTTAATTTTCTTTCAATGTAATGAAGGTTCCTTAAATACACTAAAATTAGAGGCATGTAAGGAACCCAATAATGTGTAATTAAAATTTTATTTTTAATATTTGAAGCCAAAAAAAAAACTCCAACATTAGTGGTATTGAGTATCAAAGAAATAAAAAATTAAATAATGAATGGATTGATTTAATTCAATCCTAGAAAATCAGGAACTCTAATATCTCATGAATGAGAAAAATATAATGAGATAAGTGTGAGGAAGAGTAAAATATGGATATTGAAAATAAACCAAATCGAAATATTATAATATTTTAATGGAATTTGATGTTCGGTATGATATATTCTTGTATATAATAATTATATTATGAAAAGATGAATATAATATTTGAATATAAAAGTTATTCAAAAAAATCCATGACTTTTTTGTAAAGGTAGTAATCTCTATATCTATTTAAAACCTTCTTTATAGGATTAGAAATGATATAATTATGGTCAAAATCTTCCTTATATTTATTTGTATAATTCAAAATATTTATTTTTTTAAAAACATGAACTTTTTGTCTATTAGAAAAAAAATTATTCTGTAAAATCATATTTTAAATCTTCTCCTATATTTCAAAAACTAAAAATATTAATTTAATATATTTCTATGATATATTTTCATTGAAAAATAATTCTGAACTACAATATATGATTTTTATTCCAAAATAAAAAAGTGCCAAAAATATAACCTTGATCACAAACATTGTGTAAAAATCACTTAGTTTTTCATCATTTATATATGAATAAACAACATTATATTTCTTGTGTGAGATTAAGAAATTACATTCTATATTGTATTGAATTTAACCCACATTATTTAATATACTAAATATTAACTCCATATTTTTAAAGGATGCATCAGAATAATTCATATATAAATATTATCTATGTAAGAATACACTATAAACATAACAGCTCACATAGAAAAAAAATTCTATGTGAGGATAAATATTTTACCAGAAAATATTTAGGATATATAAAAATCATTACTAGATATGTATCAAAAACATCCCTATACTTCTTCCACAACCCCAAATTTGGTTCTGATAACTTCTAATTATAGAATTGAAATGTATCAGAGCATTTGAACATTTATTGGAATAATTTATGAAATCATTTCACTATCGTGCTTCTTTTGTTCCTCCAAATGGCCTATGATGTTTTTAGAGTTTTTGGATATTCATTTTCTCATAAATTTGTAGCCCATATTCTAGGAATATTACAACTAGGTATCATATTTAACTTTATCATGAGGAGAACATCCAAACCTAAAACATCCATATATCACAACAACATTCATCCTCTAAATAGCCATTTTCTATCATCATCCACACACTTTTCCCACAATTATCTATTTGATGGTTGATTTAAGAAATGTTCATCTATTATCTTTAAATAATAAATAATTATAATATTTAAAAAATCATACTCATTGTTCAAAATAAAAAAAAACTTCTAAATAAATATCTTAATTCAAAAATCATATAAAATAATTACTGAAAATAATTAATTGATTGATTGAAAATAAAAAATTGATTACTAAATATGATAAATAATAAACTAAATAACATAAAATTTTAATTAAAAAATTCATATTAACCCAAATAAATAACTATCACATACATAAACATAATAAATACCAATTGAATATTAAATATTTACATAATATATGTAAATCCATAAAACATACAATGAGGGTGAAATATTATTTATCAAAAAAAGAATTTATATCATTATGTAATCATCAAAATATATATTCAAATTTGATATGTTTCACTTAACAAATTATTCTTAGAATAACTCTTATAGTTCATTTGAAATTAAAATATTATTTATAGGCTACCAATGTAATGACCTGAAAATTTAATGAATACAATTTACCTTTTTATTTAATTAAATGTCATATGGATATTAAAAACACATGAACTTATTTTTTTATTATATCTAATTGTAGTTAAATGACCATTATGTGTCTTTACCATTGATAAAATAGCAATTGAATAGAGATCGCATGACTAGAATAAATATAGGTTTTCAATAAATCCTTTTGGAACAGAAAAAGGAAGGGATGGCCTCAACTGGGAGGATCATACCCTATACATCCCATCAATCAATTATTTCAATGGAGGAATCATTTTTGGTCTTTTCCCCAGACCAATCCAAAGAGGATATCCAAAAACATGACCATGAGTGAAACCGTTTATGGGAGAAGTTCATGCTCATCGATATAACATCCCAAACTGTGTTCATCAAATAGCCCCATGAAAACCCTACCATCACACACCTTACTATTAGGGTGAATGATTGTGTAATAAACTGATATTTATCAAGACCCTATAATTTATAATATGTATACTATTTTTGTATAGAATAATTAATATGTTTTCTTCAAACATTGTTACATTATAAACTATTTTTAAAGAAAAAAAATATTATTTTAGGTTATTATTCAAATTCAATTAAGATATTTATTATCATAAATTAATGTATTATTGAAGTAAATAGTTTTTTAATATAATATTGTAATAAATTAATGTTTATTATTTATAAATGGTCATATAATTTTTAGGAAGTGAAATATAAATTTTATTAGGGTTCAAAAACATTTGTTGACAAACCCCTATCCTTTTCAATAAATATAAATTTTTATTTTAAACATGAAAATTATAATACCTATAGAGTTATTCAGATATAATGAATATCATTTTTGGAATCAGGACATAGAAATTATCTGACGGTTAATTGTTTATAATTTTCTAAGACAGCCAAATTTTTTCGTAAAAATTAAATACTGTATAAATATACAGTATTTTTAGGACATCATAATATACCAATAGTGATTTAATAAATACTATATCATTTATAATCTTAAAAATATATTTTTTTTCCTTTAAAAAAATTTATTTTATGATTATTTTATTTATTTTATAATGCATCGTTCTATCCTCCATGACTTATAAAATATTTTATGATTTTAAATAATTTATTTTCAAATGTGACTCACCACCAAATAAGCAAGGTAAATATTTTATTATCTTCATACATTGCCTTTATAAAAAAATTTACACACTTCCCTTTTCTAGAAACCTTGGGGAAAACCATGGGATGTTTCTTTTTTGAATATTTTATACTATAGTGTCCAAAACCAAAATAATAATTAAATCATCCTCATTTCCTATATAAACCCACACAATATCCCATTAATATACACTAAAACATCATTAATCTCATACGCACTCTCAAATATACTCTCTCAAGTCCTCCCAAGGTTCCCCCAATCTCTCAAGATGCTTCTCCCAAGCCATTGGAGTCACACATCCAAGTAATGGATTTCTCTCTTCTAATTTCAAATCAAGAACTTATTTTATATTATACATTTTGAATTCTGTTATTATATGTTTGGATATGATGTTCCTTGATGTTATTATTTTCCATTATATTTCCAAATGATAATATCCTCCTTTACTCTCATTAATCCCCCATATAATCTTTTATGTACACCCGTTACTAGGCCAAACTTCTGTGAGGGATTATCTCACTCCCCTTTTAATCAAGCATTTCACTTATGGTATGTACTTTTGATTTACATTTTATTTAGTTGGTATACATTATTAACTTAATAATTTAATTTAAATTTTTTGTTTAAATTATGTGATCCTTTCACTCTCAGTTATCCCTCTTATGAACCCTTATGTACACCAATAACTATGTCAAAATTTTATAAAGAATCATCCACCCTCCTCTTTTATCAATCATTCATTTTATGTTTTGACTTCTAAATTTATTTTTCTTATGTTTTTATATGTTATTAAATATCCATCTTAATGTATATTTCATGTGAAAATGATTAGAGACCCCTTTCTTTCTTGTAGACCCATGTTTTGAATTTCTATATGACATTGTTATGCTACTGAAAAACGCAACCTGATATTCTATACCAAAATAATCATGTAGTGAATACCATACCCATTTATATATAAATGGTATTCACCTTAATTCAAATGTACATATTTATTTGGGACTTATATATATGTATTCCACATTCTTATATCATGGAATAAATTATTATGTTGAATGAAACCATGTTATATGATCTATGTGGCACACTTAAGCTTGAGAATGAAATTATTTTGAAAGGTGAACAGAGATATCACTCCAATGAATTGGGTAATGGATAGTATAATGATACATCATATAGGGATATTTGATTTACCTGATTCCATTACCGGAATTTTTTCCACCATGTGGTCTTGGAGGATTTAGCCTTGATCTATTTACGATGAAGTGTTTTATGTTGTTGCAACATTTTCCATGTTATGAATATCATATGTTATCATGCATTATTCTTAATGATCATTTACTCCTCATTCATATTCCTTGTATAAAATGTATTATTATCCTCATGTTATGATATTTATATTCCCTTACTATTGTTAATTTTTCACCCATTCCTTATGTATTTCCTTAGGTTATCCCATGCATCGATTAGTATGAAAGATTTTTTTGGTCATGTCAAAGAACTTTTCAATAAAGATTTGGCTTTTCATGTTTTAAGTTGAAATTTAATTTCACTACTTTATGAATGGAACTAGAACTCCTGATCTTTTGAGTTGTATTAAGAGAAATATTATTTAATAAATCATGTTTAAAACTGAAATAAATAGATTGGTTTTTATAGTTGGTATCATATAATAGGTTTAGTTTGTTTTGGATTAGGATTAGAAAACTGTAACGACGTAAACATTCATTAATGAATATTATTCTTGATCCAATTAAATGTCTTATTATGGTTATATAAAACTTGAACCTTGTTGGTTTTATGTTTCTGTATTTTAAAATACTGTAATGAATTGTTATTTTTTCTAATATTGTCATTGAACAGTGATCACGTGATTAATATAAATATTGGGCTTTAACAAACACAATTTACTTAGACAAAGGAAGTGATGACCTCATCCAGTAGACAACCATGTATGGAGCCCACTTTTTGGAGCTTGGAAAGGAGGTGGTGTCATTGGGCATTTCTCTTGACCAAGCCCAAGTCGTGCTTCAATATGTTAAGCTGGAGCGGAACCGACTATAAGAGAAGTGGAAGTTAATAGAGATTTCCACCCGAGCAATATTATCTGTGCCACCCTATGAGTATGTCACCATCACACACCTTACCCTTTAGCCTTATGAGGGAGTTATAAGAGGTTATGTTACAAGACACTAGCACTATGAAAATGTACATTATTTTTTTATAAAGAATGTTCATTCATATTATTATTGTTACTTTGTAAATATTTTCTAAAGCACAAATAGTAGTTTCTGTTAATATTCAACTAATAAATCTATTTTGATGAATTAATTGATTTTTTATTTAAATAATATTTTAATAAAATATAATTACTAAATTAGTTTTTATTAAATATAAATGATCATATAATTTTATGAATGCAATTGTAATTTCTATTAAGGTTTAAAAATGGTTTTTGTCAAAACCCGTGAATTTTTTGTAAATATCAGCTTTTATTTTACAAGTACAAATTCATATATTTATACGATTATTTTGAAAAAATGAATTTTTTTTGGAATTAGGACGTCCAAATTATCCAACGGTAAATTTTTTATAATTCTCTGAGACAGTCGAAGTTTGGGGTAAAAATTAAATACAGTTTAAATATATAATGTTTTTTATGACATCATAATGACTGAACAGTGAGGTAATAAAATACTATAAACATTATGTTCGTCCAATATATGTCTTATTATTAAAATTGTGTGATTTTATATTTGTTTGATTAATTTTTCAAAGATTTTGTGAACCCTCCAAGACTTACAAAAAAAATATTTTTAAATTGTTTTCATTGAGAGTGTGACTCACTTCCATATAAGAAAATCTATTATTTTAAGAATTTTGGACACTTTCCTAATAAAATACTTTTTTCCACTTCCCTTTAGAAAAAACCAGGGTCAAAAACCGTGGTTAGGATTGTGGTATTGATTAGTTTAATGTGAGTTGTCCCAAACCTAAATAATAATGAATTGACTATCCTATCCTATATAAACCCACAAAGCTCCCACTCTCTCTTCTCTAAAAGCCTTTTGTGTTCGACCAGACCATTCCATCCACTCAATTAAAACCTCTAAAGTTTCCCCTTGCTCCCAAGGAGACTCTCTCAAACCTCTCCCAAGCCATTGGGATCACACTTCCATGTAAGGTATTTCTTTATTTCTCATTTTTGTATAATTTTATTTATATTTTTATGACATTTTTTCAATTAAAAATGTTGTGGAATGATTTTTCACCTCCAAAATACTATCCTCTTTCTATTTAGATGATGAGATACCTCTTTCTATCTCATTAAATACTCCCATGTACACCCGTTACCATACCGAAATTCCGTGAGTGATTTCTCTCTCCTATTTTACATCCAAGTAATTCGTTTATATAATGCATCTAAAATCCATTACGTTTATTGGGACCTGTATCCATATGACCCCCTTACTACCATTCAATTTACATATGATGAAACACCCTTTTTTATCTAATCAACAATTTTCATGAATCCTTATGTCGTGCTGTTATACTGCTGAGATTGCACCGCATTTTTTCAACCCAAAATCTTGGTGTATTGAATACCATACCCATGTCTCTATCAAGGATATTCACCTTTATGCACATGTACCTACTGAATCGTAATTTCATTTATTTACTCCACATTACTTAATTGGGGAATAAATTTTTATGTAAATTGATTCCATGTTATATGATCCATGTGGCACCCATATGCCTGAAATGAAATGTTTAAAAAGGGTGCATCCGGATAGCACTAAAATGCATTGGGTAAAGTATAGTTCCATGATAAGTCATGTTCAATGGATGTTGACTCATGTTAATTAAATTTAAATTAGGTTTTACTCATTCTTCATGTCTAATGAGGGTTTACTCATGCTCCATGTGCAATGATCCTTGGCTCATGCTAATTCCATGTTAAGTGTTGTTGCCACATTTCCATGTTATGATTATCATGATTTATCATGCCTTATTGTTCATGTTTCTCATATGATCCATTGATATGCCTATTGTCTAACATGTATTTTATTCCTCATGTAATTAAATTTTTATTCCCTTACTGGGCTTTATATCTCACCTATTTCTTATGCATGTCCTCATGTTATCCCATGCAATGCTAAGTATGAGGAAATATAATGGTCATGTAAATGAATTTTTCCATAAAGATGTTGTTTCTTTTATGTTAAAAGCTATTATATAATGTTTCTAAGCTCCAAATACACTATACCTATCAATGTTGTATGTTGTATCAAGTGAATATTTTATGTAATAAATCAAGTTTAAGTGTGTAATAAAAAGAAGGGTTGTTATATTTGGTATCAGAAGATAGGTTTAGTTATTCTGTGGATTATGATTAGAAACCCCTAGTGAATAATTATATACAATAATAAGTAAAATAAAAACAAATCAATGTATTTGTGAGTATTTAGTAAGTGGTTTATCAAGAAAATACATCCATTTCTGGATACGAACAGGTAGAGGCGGCCCAAGCATAGATGTATCATAGGGGTAAAACCCGAAAACACTACATTGAGCAGGACTCGAACGGGAACTAGTGCATGACAATGGGTCTTGCTACACTCTTAGTTACGACACTCCTGGGGGATATGTTTTGGTAAATTAATAATCATAGTATGGACCCTTATTATTGGAATTAAAAAAATTCCTTAAGAATGTATGTTAGAAAGTAGATCATGGATACCACAGATTGAGTCCTATGGATTCATAAGTTAAGGAAATAAAAGTTATTTATAATTCATTATTTTTTCCCTTGGATTAACCTTTACGTGTTACCCTTAACTTTGTTTTTATTCCATCCAATTTCCGGTAATATGAGTACTCAGGCTAATAACCTATGTGAAGATCAATGTGATGACAATGCAAATGAGTTTCCCAATTAGATGGGAGCGGGAATCACGAACATTGTTACACATATTTATAAGATTACTCAAGATTTGAAGAGAAGCATGGGTCAAAAGGAACGTTCAACCCCCCTTAAGAAAGAAAAAGTCCTTATCGAGAGCTTCACGAGACAAAGGGCTCCTACTTTTAGTGGATCGGCTGATCCCTCAATCGCCAAACACTAGATCAGCTCTATTGAAAAGATATTCTCCATCCTACAATGTTCCAAACATGAGAAAGTTTTTCTGGATTCTTATCGTATGGAATGTGAATCCAATTAATTGTAGAAGTTGATAAAAATACATATCTTGAGGAAGAGATCAAGGAATTGGAATGAATGGATTTATAGAAGATGTTTTTCGATAAATATTTTTCTTGCACCCTATGACACAAGATAGAAAGGGTCTTCCATGCCCTCAAGAAAAAATAAAACAAATCTATTGGAGCGTACAAGGATAAATTCACAAGGCTTTCACGATATCCCTCTGGCTTTGTCATCACCCCCCGATTTCAAGGTTGACGACTTCTTTGGCGGGATAAAACCTAGCTTATGGACAGTGATAATGATCCGTGACTTCGATATTTATGAGGAAACTGTCTAATGTGCCCTCAAGGTCAGAATGGAGATCGGAGAATCGTAGGGGTATCATTGGGATAAGAAGTATAAGGTGGAAATTAATACTGGTGGTCCGATGGATAAATCCGACGGTGCTAAGAAGATCCAGCACCCCACTTTCCAAAGGTGCGGAAAGAAGAACCCCAGAAATTTCATGAAGGGGATGAGGAAATTATTTATGTGTGGAAGAGAAGGGGAACTACCTATTAAATTACCATAATAAAACCCCACAGCTACAACATAGGAGAGGAACGATCAATTTAATCCTCAATGTGTGGTTCATTACAACAACCTCAAAGAACCAGGGCATCTTTCAAATAAATGCTCTCAACAAATGGTTTTAGGAGGAAACCAACAACCTCCAAGGAACCAAGGGAGAGCTTTTTAAATCACTATTTTTGAAGTGATCCTCGATAAAAAAGTGGTGATATATATGTTAGTTATTCATTCAATAATATCAAACATACTTTTTGATTTGGGTTCTTGGCATTCTTTTATATCCCAAAAGTTTAGTTGAACAATCCCAGCACCACCAAAACTCATGTAAGTAAAGATGTAGATGAGTACAAAAAATGGGGAAATTATTGCATCCCATGAATATAACTCCTCCCCTATCATAATCTGTGGATTTAATTTCCTGGTGAAACTCATCATACTCCCTCAGGTGAAATTTGATTAAATTCTTGTCATGGATTTGCTTTCCTTGTATAGAGCCAACATAAATTTCTATGAGAGGGAAGTCACTCTCCATATGGAGAATAAACCCCCAATTATGTACAAGTGGAAGGTAGAAGATGAATCTTTTTTTGATCAATCATCTCAATAGTGGATATTACTACCATATGATCACACATTATGGCTCATATGATTTATTCTAAGGAGGAAACTATCCTTGAAGGCATGCCTATTGTGAGGGAATTTTTTTGAAGTATTTCTTGAGGAATATCATGGTCTTCCTCTTAGAAGTGAGGTTAAATTCTAAATAGAGCATATACCTCGGGGATTTCCAACATCCAAGACTCCATATATAATGGTTTTTGTGGAGCTTGTGGAGCTTGTGGAGCTGAAGAAACAACTACATGAGAATTTGGATAAAGGGTTAATACGCCCATGTGCTTCACCATGGGGTAAACCAGTCCTCTCCGTCAAGAATAAGGATGGGTCAATATTCCTTGTCATCAATTATCGTGAGCTTAAAAAAATCAAGATAAAGAACAAGTACCATCTCTCATGAATTGATGACTTGTTCTATCAGCTTTGTGGAGCACAATACTACCCCATGTTGGATTTTAAGTCAGGTTATTATCAGGAAAGGGTGAGGAAGGAAGATATCCCCAAGACTGCATTTCGTACAAGATACGAGCACTATGAATTCATATTAATGCCCTTATGACCCACTAATTCTCCATAAATCTTCATGGACATGATGAATAGAGTCATTACGGATTACCTCGACAAAATTGTGGTAGTATATAGAGATGATATTCTTATATATTCCAAAACCAAGGAGGATCATGAGGAGAATCTATGAACTATACTAGTGACCTTGTCGAAGGGGATTCTCCTTGTAATGCGTGGAAAGTGTCATTTATAGTTTAAGGAGGTCTCATTATTAGGTAATATCATCATAATAAATTGGATATATTTGGATCCCTCTAAAATAGTGGAATTGAGGGATGGCCAAGTCCGACGTCAGTAACAGATATCTGTAGCTTCTTAGGGTTTTCTAGATATTATCAACAATTTTTGAGAAATTTCCAACGATTTTCCAATCCTCTTACAGCGCTAACATAGAAGGGAGTAATGTTTTCATAGATTGATGAATGTGAGGAAAGATTAAAAGAGTTAAAAAGGAGGCTTATCACTGCGCATGTGCTCACTTTACCCACAAGTGGAGAACATTTTGTGGTATTCAATGATGCTTTGAAGAAGGGAATGGGTTGTGTGTTGATGCAAAATGAAAAATTCATTTCCTATGCTTCAAACCAATTGATATTTCATGATTACAATTATCCAACACATGATTTAGATTTGGTTGTGATGATCATTAATTTAAATTTTTTGCAGCATTATCTCTTTGAGGAGATGTGTGAAATATATACGGACCATAAAAACCTCAAGTATATATTCACATAGAAGGAGTTGAACTTATGCCAACGAATATGGTTAGATCTTATCAAATACTATGACTGCTCAATCAATTACCACACTAGGAAAGAGAACAAGGTGTAAGATTCGCTATGTGGAAAGGAACCAGAAATTCATTCATTGATGAGAATTTAAAAGGCCCCAATCTTCTTATATTTGATAAGTATGGGCAATGGAATAATAAATAAGGTAAAATCATTAATCATTTCACAAATTATTGCTCAACCGTCTCTTTTGGAAAGGATAATGAATTTTCAAAAGGATGATGTGGGAATTAAAAAAAGAGTGCCAGATATTAGAAAAGGGAAATCCTCACAGTTAAATGCTAATGAAGAAAGAATTGTTAGATTTGGAAAACAATATCTGTTTCTTCATGTCCAGAGCTAAAGAAGGAAATTTTGGATGATGAGCATAGTTCAAATTTCCATATTCCCCAAGGAATAAAAAATATGGATTAAGATCTCAGAGAGCATTATTAGTGGGATAATATGGAGAAGGAGATCTCTAAGTATACATCAAAGTGCTTGGTGTGTCATCAAATGAAGGCAGAGAGGTAGAAGTCTAAGGGGATGATGAAACCATTTCCCATACCATCATGGAAATGGGAGAACATCACCATGGTATTTGTCACCAGACTTCTGAAGACATCTAAAGGAAACATTGCAATCTGGGTTGTTTTGAATCATCTTACAATGTCTATACACTTCATGGCAATTCGGGAGTATTTCTCATTAGATCTGCTGGCACAAATATACATCAGGGAAGTGGTAAGGCTATATGGAGTACCACTATCTATTATATCTGATAGAGATCCAAGATTCACCTATATGTTTTGGAATATTATTCAACTTGCTCTAGATACTGAGCTGAAAAACATTACAGCTTATCATCCTCAAACTGATGGACAATCCGAGCAGACTATCCAAACACATAAGGACATGTTGAGAGTGTGTTATATGGACTTCAAAAGAGGGTGGAACCAACATCTTCCACTCGCTGAATTCTCCTACAATAATATTTTTCACATGAGAATCCGAATAGTATCTTATGAAGCCCTATATGGGAAGAGGTTCAGACCACCGACATGTTGGGATGATGTCGGTGAGCGTAAGCTGCTAGGACCAGAAATGGTCGAAGAAATAGGGGAGAAGGGGAAAACCATTTAACCTCATATCAAGGAATCCCAGAGTCGACAGAAAGTTTATATAGATAATGATTATGATAACTTGAGTATAAAGTTGGAGACATTGTATTTTTATGCATATCTTCCTAGAAGAAGGTCATGTGGTTTGGAAAGAAAGGGAGGTTAATTCCTAGGTACACTGGCCCCATCGAGATTCTTGATTGTGATGGGGTTGCAGCCTATCGACTAGAACATCCTCCTACAATGGAAAATGTACATGATTCCATTCATTTATCCCTCTTAAGGAAGTGCATACGAGACCCTTTACATTAAATCTCAAAAGAGGTAGTACCGCTAGAGGATGATCTTTCTTATGAGGAGCAACCAGTGATGATCATAGATCATAGTGAAAAAGTTCTACGAAATAAGACAATTCCCCTCGTTAAGGTATTGTGGAGAAACCACATGTTTGAAGAAGAGACATGGAAATTAGAGGAAGGGATGATGAAAAGTCACCAAAATCAATTTAAGAGTGGGAAAAGGAAATTTTGAGGGCAGATTTTCTTAAGGGAGAAGAATTTAACGACCCAAACATTCATTAATGAAAATTATTCTTGATCTAATTAAATGTATTATTATGGTTGTATAAAATGTGAACATAATTGGTATTATGTTTTTGGATTTTAAAATACTATTATGAATTGTGATCGTTGATAATATACCATTGAACAGTGATCACATGATTAGTATAAATATAGAACTTTAACAAATCTAACTTACTAAAAAAAACGAAGTGATGGACTCATCCATTAGACTTTTCCCATACAATGCCCATTTTTCAGATCTCGGAAAGGCGGTGGCATAATTTGGCTTCACTCATGACCATGTCCAGGCCATTCTTGAATGCATTATGCTTGAGCAAAACCAACTACAAGAGAAGTGAAAGTTAATATAGAGTACCACCCAAGTGATATTATCTGAGCCACCCCAAGTGTCTGTCACCATTGAAAACCATACACATTGGTATTTTGATGGTGTTATAAGGGGTTATGTACCACGAACCTTTCACTATGACAATGTATATTATTTTTTTATAAATAATGTGCGTTCATTTTATTATTGTTTCTTTGTAAATAGTTTTTAAGGTAAAAATATTATTTTAAGATAACATTCAACTAAGAAATATATTTGGATTAATTATTGGATTTTCGAATTAATTAATATATTAATAAAATATTATTATTAAATTAATTTTTATTAAATATAAATGATCAAATAATTTTATGGATGCAATTGTAATTTTTATTATGTTTTTAAAACTATTTTTGTCAAAACCCATGAATTTTCAGTAAATGTCAGTTTTTATTTTAAAGGTAAAAATTCACATAATGATAAAATTATTTAGATAAAATGAATACTGTTTTGGGAATTAGGAAATCAAAATTATCCAATGGTGAACTTTTTAAAAATTTTGAGACAGTCGAATTTTTGGGTAAAAATTAAATACCATTTAAATATATAATGTGTTTTATTACAGAATAATGACCCAATAGTGAGGTAATAAAATACTATAAACATTATTTTTGGACAATATATGTTTTAGAATTAAAATAATTTGATTTTATATTTGTTTTATTTATTTTAAAAAGCTTTTGTGGACCCTACATTACTTATAAAACATTTTATCTTTTTTAATTGTTTTCCTTGACAGTGTGACTCTCCTCCACATATGCAACCATATTATTTTAAGAAGTTCTGCTATTGGCCTTATAAAATATTATTTTCCGCTTCCCTTTATAAAAAACCATGGGCAAAAACCATGGTCTGGTTTGTGGTATTGATTAGTTTAATCTGAGGTGTCCCAAGCATAAATAATAAATAATTCACTCTTCTTTCCTATATAAACCTACCCAAGCTCCCACATCTTATTGACTCAAAGATTTTGAGTTCAACCAACCCCTTCCCTCCTCTTTCTAAAATCCTACCAAGGTTCCCCATGCCCCCAAGAAGCCTCTATCAAGCCCCTATCAAGCCTTTGGGATCACACTTCCAAGTAATGGATTTCTTCCTTTCTCAATTTTCTCTAATTTTCTTTTAGTTTTTATACCCTTCTTTTAAATTAAAAATGTTGGGGTATAATTTTTCTCCTCCCCCATACTATCCTCTTTATGTTTGGATGATGGGAGACCCCTTTCTCTCTCATTAAAGCCTCCCATGTACACCTGTTACCATGCCAAAATTCTGTGACAGATTTCTCTCTCCTCTTTTACATCCAAGTAATTATTTTGTATTATTCATCTAAATTCCATTATGTTTTTTGGGAAATGTATCCATATGACACTCTTACTATACATTTTCATGTTAATATGATGAGACACCCTTTTCTATCTCATCAACTATTTTCAACTTTATGCACATATACCTATTGAATGGTACTTTCAATTATTTATTCCCCATTACATAATCATGGAAGAACTTATGATATTGATTTATTCCATGTTATATGATCCATGGGGCACAATTATGCATGAAATGAAATATTTAAGAAGTGTGTGACCTGATAGTGCTCTAATGCATTGGGTAATGTATAGTGTCATTATACGTCATGTGCAATGGGCGTTGACTCATGGTAATTCAAGTGCAATGAATTTTTACTCATGCTTCATGTGCAATGAGGGTATACTCATGATCCATGTTCAATGAGCCTTGGCTCATGCTAATTCCATGTTCATTGTTGTTTCTACATTTCCATGTTATGATTAACATGCTTTATCATGCCTTTATATTAATGTTTCTCTTATGATCCATTGATATTCCTATTGTCTAACATGTATTTTATTCCTCATGTTATTACATATTTATTCGGTTACTGGGCATTATATATCACCCTTTTCTTAAGCATGTCCATAGGTTTTCCCATGGAATGTTAAGTACGATGGAATGTAGTGGTCATGTGAAGGATGTTTTCAATAATGATGCTGTGTGTTTTATGTTCTAATATATTATGTAATGTTCCTAATATCCCAAGACACAGGACCTCTCAATCTTCAATGTTGTGTCAATTGAATATTTTATGTAATAAATCATGTTTAAGTGTATAATAAAAATCATGGTTGTTATAAAAACCCTAGTGAAAACCCATATAGATAAGACTAATTATAAAAAAAAACATACCTTAATTTTTGTTGAGTATAGAGAAAGTTGGTTTTTAGAAAATATATCCATGTCTTTATAGTATAAGTTGATGTGGTTCTGGAATAGATGTACCTAGGACAAACAACTCTAACAAGGTTGTCCTGGCCTAAATTAGGGTAACCTGGTGCATGACAATGAGCCTTAATGCACGCCTAGTTTGACACTCTCAAGGGATATGCTTTGGTATATTCGTAATATCATTAAAAACCATTACTATGGGAGAAATAACATAATAATATATTCTAGGAATCATATCATGGACTTTATAGATTGAAACCTATAAACTCATAAGTTAAGTATATGGATATAATTTATAATTTAACCATTTAATATCATTGGATTCCCCCTTATGTGTTTATATTTCGTTGATACTCATCCATAACTTTACTTTTATTCTAGAAAATGGCCTAAAATATGAGGAATTTTTCTTACAACCAATGTGAAGATAAGTATGAGGATTTCCCCAGTGAGATTCCCAACCCGATGGTAGCAGGAATCACTAAATTTGTCTAGTTACTCGATTAGATAATTAATCTTCTAAATATAAATTGTGAACCAGGAGGAGCGCACTCCAACCCCTCCACAAAGGGAGAGAAAACTATAGTAGAGAGATTCATATGACATAGTCATCATACATTCAATGGGTCATTTGATCCCATAACCATTGAAAAAATGATCATTTACATTGAAACGATATTCTCCATTATTGATTGTTATGAACAAGTGAAGGTTCTTATAACTATTTATCATATAGAGGGTGAAGCTAGATAATGGTTGACATTGATCAAAAATATGAATCTGGAAGAAGATATCAAACCATTGGGGTGGAAGGTAATCTGGGAAATGTTTTTTTATAAATACTTTCAAAGAACCGTCCTCATTAACATGTAAAGACATTTAATTAAACTCAACAAAAAGGATGATGAATCTATTGGGTAAAACGAGGAAAAATTCACAATATTTTCACAACACACCTTTAGTTTTGTTGTTACACTGAATTCCTAGTTGATGGCTTATTTGGTCGGTTAAATACTAGTCTAAAAAATCATAGGAAATTCGTGACTTTCATAGATATGTGGAAATTTTACAATGTTCCCTCAATGTCGAGATGGATATTGGTGAATCTAAGGGGCATAATGGGGATAATTAATGGAATATAGATTTTAATTCTATTAGTCCAATGGATAAATACCATGGTTCTAGTAAATTTCAGCACCCCACTTATCAATGGTGAGGAAAGAAGAACCTCATAAATTTCCTTAGGGGAACAAGGAAATGCTCTAGGTTCAGAAGATAAGGGAACATTAATAGTAATTTCTAATAGGAGAAACCCACCATTGTGATAAAATAAGTGAATGCTTTAGTCAACCCTCAAAATAATATTTCGTGCTTCAATTATAAGGAATCTAGGAACTTTTCAAACCACTGCACAAATCCAAGGGCTTTATTAGGCATCCAATAACCTCCAAGGAAGTAAGGATGATCTTTTTCCATCACCACCATCGAGGCAAATCCCAAAAACATAGTGATGATAGGTACACTAGTTATTCATTCAATAATAGCATAAATAACTTTTTATTTTGGTTCTATGCATTCATTTATATCATGAATGTTTAGTATAACTGTTAAAACACCACCGTAAATCATAGGAGAATATATTTCAATGATAACAAAATAATGGGAAAATTATTGCATCCCGTGAATATAACTACTACCTGATTCAAATTTTTAAATTTAACTTCCTAGAGAACATTTTCATACATCCCTTTGTGGATCATTAAGAAATTAAGGGAATGAATTATCTTTTCCTTTATAGATCCAATATATGTTGTTGTGAGATATAAATCGATCTCTAATGTGTGAATTGAACCCTCATTCTATATAAGTGAATTGAGGAGGATGAATCTTCTTTAGAACTATCATTTTCAATAATGGGTATTATATCAAAACTAGAAAGCATATCTTGCTTAAATTATTGAATCTAAGGAATAAACCATCCTCATAGAAATCCATATTGTGAGGAAATTCACCGATGTGTGTATCTAGGAGTTTCCTAGTCTTCCTCCAAGAAGAGAGGTTGAATTTTCAATCAAAAAAATCCTAGGAAAAAACTAATATCCATTAATAAGTATAGAATGGTTCTTGTGTAATATTAGGATCTAAAGAATTAGGTACATGATAATCTAGATAGAGGGTTTATATTCTTAGCTACTTCACCATGGGTTTCACCAGTCCTCTTCATTGAGAAGGATTGGTCAATGCACATTTTCATCGAATATTTTGAGATCAAAAAACACTTGATAAAGAACAAGTATCATTTTCCATGAATTTATTACTTCTTCAGTAAGCTATGTGGTTCACAATACATCTCCAAGGTGGATTGGTGGTTGGGATATTAAAATATAAGGGTGAAGTAGAGGTATGTCCCCAAGAATTCTTTTTGTACATGGTATAAAAAATATGAGTTCAAATTGATACCATTTAGACTCACTAAATCCCCAGAAATCATTATGGAATTTATAGATATAGTCGAAAGATAATACCTCAAAAAATTGTAGTCTCAATATAAAATATTCAAATATACTCCAAACCCAAGGAGGGGTATGAGTAGCATATCATCACTATGCTAAATACCTTGCTAAAGGATAATCTCAATAGAAACTATATAAATTTTGAGTTCTGGTTGAAAAATGTCTAATTCATGTGGAATATCATTACAAGAAATTAGACAACTATGAATCCATATAATGAAAAAAAACAATTGAGGGATGTTCAAGTCCAACATATGTGATATATATTTGTAGTTTCCTTGGGTTTTCTATATATTATAACTGATTTGTGAGAAATTTCTCATGATTTTTAAACCCTCTTACCAAGATTACATAGAAGGATATAAAATTCTCAAGGAATGGTTAATGTGAAGAAATATTTGTGGTGTTAAAGAGGATTCTTATAAATAAACCTATGCTAAAACTACCCATATGTGTGGATGTTTTCATAATTTTCAGTGATGATTCAAACAAGTAATTGGGAATTTTGTTGATTAAAAATGAAAATTATGTTGCCTACACCTTAATGAAATTGAAAATTCATGAGAAAAACAATCACAAGAATGATATGGAATTGGTATCAATGATCATTAAAATAAAAATATGGAGGCAGTTTCTCTTTAGGGAGATGTTTTAAATATATATATATCACAAAAGTGTCAAATATTTATTCACACATAAATAGATAATTATGCAAAAATGAAGATGGTCAGATCTCACCAAGGATTATAACTGCCCAATCCTCTACCATCCTTGGAAAGTAAACAGGTTGGTAGATGCTCTGCGTTGAAAGGACCCAGAAATTCTATCGTTGATGATAAATGAAAAGGATCCAATCTTCTTATATTTGAAGAATATGTAGAAGGTAATCATGAAGAATGAAACATCATCAATCCTTTCACCAATCATTTCTCAAATATATCTTTTAGAAAGTCAAAAGGATGTTTAAAAAGATAATGTGGGAATTTAGAAGAAATTGGAATCTATCCTAAAAGTTAAATCCTCATAAATCAATTTTAACGGTGAAGGAATTGTGAGACATGGGTCAATACTATCTGTTCCATCAAATCCTAAGCTAAAAAAATAAATTTCCAATGACGCACTTAGTTTGACTTTCTCTATTCACCTAATAAACTCATATATGTATTGAAATCTCTAAGAGAAATATTTCTAGGATAACATGAGGAAGTAGATCAAATAATGAACATCAATTTTCCTAGTATGTCATCAAGTGAAGGATAAAAGGCATATTTCTATGGGGATGATGAAACTATTACACATACCAACATGGAAATTGGGAAATATCACCCTAATGTTTTCACTAAACATCCAATGATGTATATGGGAAACAATTATATCTGAGATATTTTGGGTCATCTTAAAAATACTACACACTTTTTCATGATTCAAGGGGTTTTCTCACTGGATCAACTAGAACAGATTTACATCTGGGAAGTGGTAAGGTTCCATGGAGTACCACAATTAAATGTGTCGATCAAGATCCGAGATTCTCATATATGTTTTGTAAAAGTCTTTATCATACTCTAAACAAAGAGTCAAACATTAGTATGTATTATCACCCTCAGATTGATGGCCAGTCTAATTTAACTATCCAAAAACAAAAGTACATATTGTGATATTTCTCAATGAACTTCCAAGGTGGATGCGACCAACATCTTCCTTTTGATAGGGTTCTCTTATAACTATATATGCCTCTCAAGAATCCAAATTACACCCTAGGAATTACATTTTGGGAAGAGGTATAGAACACCAGAATCTCAAGATGAAATTAGAGAAAAAACATCTAGGTCCTAAAATAGATGAATAAATGGAGGTTTAGACTATCCAACTACACATCAAAGATGATGATAGTCGAAAAAAGTGTTATGCTGACAATCATAAATGATACCTTGAGTTTGATTTTTAGACACAATATTCCTCCACATATCTCCATGGAAGAGATTGGTGATATTTCGGGATAACAGAAATCTTAGTCGAAGTTATAGAATCCATTTTGAGATAAATGATCTCATTAGACCAATGGTCCATCAACTATAACACCCATCGAACATGTCTCAAGTACATTAGGTATTACATGTATCCCTATTAATAAAGTACATTCTAGACCAATCACATATACTCAATCCATACTTGTTACCAATGGATAATTACCTTTCCTATGAAGAGTAGTTGGGGAAGATATTAGATCATTGAGAAAAAGTCTTAATAAATATGAAAATGACCCTCATCAAAGTGTTTTTGAGAATCAAAATTGATTGATGAATTAACATGGGAACTAGAGGAGGTGATGAAGCAGAGTTACCCATATCTATTTTAGTGTGGGAAAAAGAAATTTCTAGGGTGAAATTTCTAAAGGGGGAAAGATTATAATGACCTGAACTTTGATGAATACAATTCCCAATTTTTTATTTATTAAATATCTCATGGATATAGAAAAAACATGAAATTATTTTGTTATATTATATCAAATTAGATTTAAATGATTGTTAAGTATCTGTATCCATGATATTATAGCCATTGAACATTGATCACATGACTTGTATAAATTTATGGTTTTAATAAATCCTTTTAGAAATGATAAAGGACATGATGGACTCAACCAGTAAGATCACACTTTATAAATCCCATATTTATGAGATTCCAAGGGAGATATCATTTATGGGATTTTCCCTAGACAAATCCAAAGATGAGATCCAACAACTTAAATATGTGAAAATCCATTTACTGGATATGTTCAATCTCATTGAGATCATGACTGAAACCATGCTCACCGATTGGCCCCATCAAATACCCACCCTCACACACCTTACTCTTACAGAGTATGTGGGTGTAATAAAGGGATAGGTATAAATACCATCGCATTGGTAATATTTAAATTTTTTTTGTACAGAATAATGAATATATATTTTTCCTATTATTATTACTTTGTAAATAATTTTTTAATCAAAAATAGTATTTTTTTTGTAATATTCAAATAAAATTAATTAATATTCTTGATTAATTAATGGAATTTTGAAATAAATAGTACTTTAATATAATTTTATCATTAAATATGGTTTATTAATTATTAATGGCCATATAATTCATATGAAGTTAAATGTACTATTTATTAGGGTTCAAAATGGTTATTGACAAAGACCAATCATTTTAAAAAAATGTCATTTTATATTTAAAAATAGAAAATTCACATATATATAAAATTATCCACATAAATTACTATATTTTTTGGAATCAGGACATTGAAATTAACCAATAGTGAATTTTTCATAATTTTTCGAGATAGTCTAATTTTTCCGTAAAAGTTAAATATCGTATAAATATAATGTTTGTTTCTTAACATCATAATATCCCAATAGTGATATAATAAATACTATATAAGTTAAAATCTTCTGAATATATGTTTTTTCTTTTAAAATAATTTTATTTTATTTTCTTATAAAGCCGCAGTTAATCCTCTAACACTTATAAATTATTTTATGATTTAAAAATCATTTCATTGAAAGTATGACTCACCTATCCATAAGAAATTGAAATATTTTATTATCTTCTACCCTCTTCCTTATAAAATAATTTAATGCACTCCCGTTAACCATAAACCATGGGGAAGAACCATGGTATGGTTTGTTTTGTTGAATACTTTATTATGTAGTTTACAAAACCAAAATAATAATGAAATCTCTCTTGTTTCTTATATAAACCCACAAAAAATCGCATTTTGCTTCACTACAACATCTTAAAGCTGTTACAAACTCCTTAATTTACTCCCTAGAGACCTCTTAATGAAACCCAAATCTCTCAAAAGGTCTCTCCCAAGCCATTGGAGTCACACATCCATGTAAGTGATTTCTCTCTTCTCATATCCAATCAAGTTCTTATTTTATATTATACCAATTAAATTCCACTTTTATATGTTGTTATATGATGTTAAATGATCCCATTACTATCCATTTTATGTCTAAATTATGATATATCCCTTTAACCCTCCTTAATTTCTGAAATAATTCTTTATGTAATCCTATTACTATACAGAAATTCCTTATGGGATTCCTTCTCTCCTTTTTTATCATTCACTTCATTTCTGATATTCCCATTTGATTTATATTTTTCATAATTTGGTATAAATTATAAACATTCTACATTACACTCCATTTTATTTTAAAATTAGTTTATCCCTTACACTTTCATTTATCCCTCTTATAAACCCTTATATACACTCATTTCAATGCTAAAATTTTGTAAGGAATCTTCCAGCCTCCTCATTCATCGAGAATTCCTTTTATGTTATATATGTTATATCCCTTTTTTATGTTGGGATATGTTCATAAATATAGATATTACATTACATTTTATTTCTAAATGATGAGAGACCACATTCTCTCTCATCAACCAATTTTTGGAATTTCTATATGTCGTCGTTATGTTTCCAAAATTGCACAACAATTTTCCATTCCAAAATCATCATGTAGTGCATACTATTCCCATTTCCCTATCAAGGGTATTCACCTTTATGCACATATAGTTATTGATTTGGGGCTTAAATGTATGTATTACACATACATAGATCGTAGAATAAATTAGGTTGTTGAATGAAATAATGTTTTATGATCTATGTGGAACACTTAAACATGAGAATGACATTATTATAAAGGGTCCAGCCTAATAGCGGTCCAATTAGTTGGTTAATAGTTAGTATAATGATATTTAATTTTGGGAAATGGGATTTACCTAATTCTTTTAGGGTACTCTTTCCACCATTGGGTCTTGGCATATTTTTCCTTGATCTATTTATGATGCAGTTTTTTAAGTTGTTTCCACATTTTCCATGTTATGAGTATCATGATATATCATTCCTTATTATTCATGTTCCTTTACGCATCGTTGATATTCCTTCCTTAACATGTTTTATTGTCTTCATTTTATTCCTTGTTTATTACAAAACTGAGCTTTATAGATCAGCCCTTTCTTGTGTATGTCCTCATGGTATCTAGTGTAGTGTTAATTGTGATGGAATGGTTTGGGCATGTGAAATTATTTTTCAATAAATATGTTTCTTTTCATTTTTTATGTGGTAAATTGATGTCCTAATTTACCAAGGAAACAATAACTCTCGATCTTATGAGTTGTATTATGTGAAATTTTGTTTAATAAATTATAATCAAAATAAAATAAAGATAAGGGTTGTTATAATAATAAGTGATCCTTTAATTTGTGTCCAATTTCATAACCTAAAGTCCTAGAGAAACACATCAGAAAATTGATATGTTATCTAGATTTGTATGTTTGGTGAATGTTCTAAATAATTATATTTAAAGTTCTTTTTGTGTGTTCATATATAATTTTTCATTATATAAAATCTATATTAATATTATTCATGAGAAAGGTAAAGGAATAAATAATGGATTCATGGATTAACCCATGAATGGATACCCTAAACAAGATTCTCTAATTATGAGTGTGACATATTAGTTGTGAATGGTCATGATATTTGGTCAAATCATAGCCTTTATATATGTAATTTGATATTTTTTTGAGATTCCAAATGGTTCATTAAAGTCACTAGAGGTATGGTTTAGAAGATAATATTGTTGTGGAACATCATTATTTAAAGAAAAAATACACAAGGTACCTTATTGGCTATTATCGTTGTCCAATGTGATCAACACAGGTGGTCTCTGTTTTTGAGGTCCACTGAATAGATGATGGACCAAAGATAAGTGCTCAATTCTCCAATGTATTTTTAATTATTTTTATTTAATTAAATTAATGGTTTAAATTTTGAGTTAAATTGGGGTTGCCTCATTTGTTTCCCAATATGGATAGCTCAAACATAAATCTCCCACTTTCATTATCCTCTCCTCTCAAAGTGATATCTTCATTGTTTTTTGTTCATTTGATGATTGGATTTTGAAAACATTCATTATTCGTAGGGACCCACTTATCCCATAATCTATTTCTAATTTAATCTTTATTGTGGAGTATTTCAAATACAATACCCATTTGATTAATTTTTCTCTATATTCCATATTTCTTCCCCCCATATTGAAAATAGATAATTGAAATTTATAGGAATAACCTAGGTAGTAACTTGTATATGGTTCATAGATAATTATTTTATTGAGTGTTTTTTTACTATGTAATTTATGGTTTTTATGTCGTATTAAATTATGGTTTGGGTTGGGAAATATTGCAGAATTTTTAATGGTAGTTGATGGATAAGATCATGTCTAATGAGATGTTGCTAAGTTTCATTACAATTGATATGGAACTTGTAACCAGTTTCATATATATGAACCATCAGTATTGGTTATGTTGATATATCATTCATCGATATTGAGGATATTATAGTTTTCATGTTCATGTAGATATGAGGTTTTTGTTACCTCACACCATTGGTTTAAGACTTCATTAGGTATGTCTAAACATAATATTGGGATTAAAAACATGATTTTTGATATGCAAGAACAATCCTACATTGATATGGATTTTTAATTGGTGGTGTAGATCACTAGAATAGGGGAGGGATATAATATAGTTCTTAGCCAAATACTTTTTTTCATTATGTCCATTATTAGGGAAAAGGATTCTCAATGTGTGTGGGAATCATTAGTGTTTTTGAGATATGAATATATATGGATGGTTGATGGAACATTTATTCTAGGAGACATTATTCACTACAAGGACATGAATGTTTTGATGAATTTTTTTCCTATAATATGGGGTGATAATAATTTATTTTTCACCCTTTGGGAAATTTTCATTCTAGGGGATAATCATCCCATTTCGGAACTGGCCCAAACTGTTTGTCTGAACACTCATGTCCATTGAGCAAGTATTGGGATTGGGTTATTTATATAATGGTTAATTTATGTTACTCCATTTAATCACTTATATTAACATATATATTATCTATGTTCACCATTGGATGTGTCTTATTAATTTTATATTAAAACCCATTAAATATTCATCATTATGTGTATTGAATTCATGTCTCCGGAATTAGGGATGGAAGAGGGGCCAGATACTACTTTATTGATTTCTGATGATATGGATGATGTGTTGGTTGGAGTTAATTAATATAAAAATGATCTATGGCAATATTTATATAGACATAATTTTGTCCTTATGTGATCTTATATTCATGTTTTGTTAAAACCATGGATATAGTTTTTCTTATTTATGTGGGTTTGTGTAAACCATTTTGACAGGTCTTCCGAAATTATATTGGTAGAAACAAATTACAAAACAAAATTCCTAGAAATACATTTTTTCTTGGTTCTCAAAAACTAGGTCAATATCCCACAAATATATACTTTTTTTCTTTAAACCATGGTGATATTGATAGGGAAAATAAATTTGAAATCATTTTAAAAAAACATTGATATATCTCTTCCCTTTCCTATAGTTTTATGAATCCCTGGATGTATCTCTTCCTATAGAAATAGTTTTAAAAAACCAATGTAAGTGTCTATCATTGATAATCAATATTTTTAATTTTTTTGAATATCCATGGGGAAAATGTATTATATTCATGTTTTCCATAACCATTGCATTATATTATACATTCGGTTATAGTTTTTGTCAACTGTATAAATATCCTATGGTAAAATATTATTTTTTATTTTTTTTAAATTTTGAACAATTATAATTATATATAATCATATATAAATTTATGTGGATATTTTTAAATATATATATATATATATAAATATATAGGAGAATTTATCAAAGTGTTAAGGTTTTGGTAGAATTACATGTGAGGATGTCTGATCAAAACTCAGTATACTTATTTAATTTTTAAATGGAAACCACCACAGTTCAGTAAACTATAAAATTAGTGTCTTTTGGAATTTTCTTATAGGCATATTCATCATAGGCCGTAGGTATAGGAAACAAATTTTCATATTCTATTAAACCATGTAAATAATTTTAGTTAATATAGATGTTTTCCATGGTCCGTGTGGGATGTGGCTATATCTTAATCAGTCCACAGTTATTAAACATGTATATATAATAGAACCTATTAAAATTGTGATAGTGGAATAATTTCATAAAAATTTTGTCCTTAATCATTTGAAATAATTTTTTGGCCTATATCCATGATTTAAACTATGGAAATATCCCTTTTTCTTTTTGTGGGAAAGTGGATTTATTGATTATAATGGGTGGATAATAATTTTAGAATTGGAGTTGTTAGTTTGTGATTTTTTGTTATACAATATTTGATATTCCCTTGGGTGATTCAGTTTTATTAATTTTATATCTCATTACATTATATTTTTTATTGTTTCTACTATGTGTATGTCACTATGTTATATCTCTTTTTATTATCATCTAGGTTTAGTGATATTTTTTTTCTTATAATGTTGTACTAGTTTCAATAAATTCATGGTGAAATCTATCTATGATCACCATATAGATCTTCATTTATTTTTATAATCCTATGATATACATAGAAGTTCACATGAGGTATGTGATGCTTTGGTTCAGTGATGTTAGAGGTGAATAGAGATCAGGAGGCTAGAATGATTGATCCAAGATAGATAAAGTGTGGTAGGTTTGATCAAGTCATTAAAATTGTTAATAGAGTTAATTATAATGTTTTAATATGGAAAGATCGGTTGGATGTTCTGGATATATGAAACATGGAAATAAACTATATGAGGGTGAACATACATCTTATATTTAAATAAAAACCATATTTCTTGGTTTTGAGTTGTAATTGCTTATTTCATAATTAATGTTTCAGGATTTCAAAAAATATGTATATTTGGGGGTTTGTTAAATTTTCATAACCCTTTCTCTAAATAGGGGAGACAGTGATTATAAATACATCATTCAAACCTATATTTCTTACACAATATTTTGTTCTTGTTTATTTTTTTTAGAGGGATTTGGAAAAGGTGTTTATTTTTTATGTCAATAAGAATGATAAATAGATAATTCTAAAATATATTCTTAATGTCATTATAATCAACTAACAAAATATTATTTATTATTGGTTTCATTAGTCATGTAGATATTTTATGTTTTTATGTGGTTTCTAACACTAAAAATTAAATGTGGTTCTATAAAGACATATAGTATGAGACCTTTTTACATGTAGGGAATCATATGGGAGACTCGACTTTACTACCAATTATAGACATATAATTTTTAATCTGATTTTTTTATGTAATGAAAATAAGTTTGATTTATAGAGATTTGAGACCAAGATAACAACTATTAGATATCAAAGATAAAAATATGATCATTCCAAAAGGAATGTACTAGCTAGGTCCCATGATGGTAGAGATGTGGTACTACTAAGAAATTAGCCAGTTGGGGCCCATGAAGTTAGAGATGATCATGAGCCACATGTGGGGGTTACTAGGTATCTAGAGTATCCCGTTCTTCATGGAAAACAATTTGATGGTCATATAAGAATTAGTATTTTGTCGAAAAACTATATTAATCATAATGGGAATTATGAGAGTTTAATTTTATGTGGAATATTTTGCTTAATATTTCAATAAACAAAATCCTTCATTGTTTTATAGGGAGGGTGGACCTTTAAGAATGTGTTCTTTTTTAGTTATCTCAAGTCATATTTGATCATATTGAGATATAAATAGAGAATTGTGTGATGTTGGGGATTTACATGTTCATCCGAAATTAAAATATTAACCTGATTGGATGGTGTAGGATAACATGTTTGGGAGAATTCATAGAATTATTTTGATATGTGGTTTTTTGATAACTTATTTCAAAAGACATCACTGGAGGACGAAGTCCGCCATGGTTAAGAATTAGGTGTCGTGTGGTATTTCATTCATGGATTATGTTAATGTGATAATGGATTTTTCATGTTTTCACTAGAATAAGTTTTTGATTAGATCACTAGGGTTCTATGATTTAAGGATTTACTTTAGCATGATATTATTGTACATGTAAAAATCCTCGTGTTAATATATTATACATATAAAATTAACCAGTCACTGATATCATATATGAATCTTGAATATGATTAAGTTCTTATATTAATAATTCTATTAGTTATGAATGGTAATTATGATTTGTGAAGTAAGAAGAAGGTTTAGTAGGAGAACGGATATGGTGGTCATTATATAGGATAATTTTCACCACCTTAGAGTGAGTCATCTTCTAGGTTCTTTTTCTATTTGTATATGGGGTATATTCAAATACGTTTTGACACCTTTGTAGTGTTTATATTACAACAATATGGGGAATTTATATATATATTACCATAAGTACTCATTGTCACCTCATTTTTACTAATCTAGTAATATTACAATATCTAAGGTAGGACCAAGATAATTTTCATGATGCAAAGATAATGTTATCCTTCTTCAATCAATTTTGGTAGTGAATAAGGTGATCATTGGTGGGAGTATTGGATGTCCAAAACTCTGACTTCTTAATGAGATCATGAATCTATTGAAGTATATTCAAGTTATTTTTATGAGGACATGATATTATATTTTCAGTGTCCTAGAGAGTTATTGATATTTATTGGTGCTCCATGGTCATGATGGTTTGGTTTTTTACTAAAACAATTAGTACATTTTGTACATTTATGTTGAGTGGAATAACCATGTAATTGTTGAGATTTTTTAATTATGTATATTGAATATTGAATGTGTGGGTTATAATTGGTTAGTGTTGTTTTAATGTGATGGCTAGGTATGATAATGTTGGGTCCTAAAAACATTGAAATAAAATTCAATGTAATCCCTTCAAAATTTATGAATGAATGAAAAAAATTGAATAAATATTGAAGAAAACCATGTTTAATGTAGTGAAAATTGTCAATGAAGAAACGATGATGTAAAGCATAAATCCTTCATGGATTGATGCTTTGTATAGAGATTATCTTCATGAGGAACCTATGAACTAAATATTTTTTAGGATGGATATTTCAATTCCATCTTCCACAAACAAAACTAAAATCATCTCTGGGAATAAGTTAGATACTTCCTTCCTATATAAAACACACTTCCGTGAACTAAAATGGTTAGCATCCAAGGTGGTCCATTCATAACCCTATTAATTAAATGAATTCATTCGCATGATGGAGGTGGTGACTTCCATCCCATAAACAATAACCATGTGCCCCCATTGAATATGTTTTCCATTATATGGGTATCTCTTATTAGAATCCACATACTAGGTCTCATAACATCATCGCAGACAACTAGCCATACAGATATCTAGGGCACATGCTTCTCTATAAATAGAACATGATGGGAACCAAATAAAGGGATCAGGGGATCAATGGATCTAAATTAGTGATCTACCAAGGGATTGATAGCTTCATGAAAGATCGAGTCCTTCGATGATTTCTAATTACTAAAACCCCCCACATAAAATTAAGGAGGATAAAAATATAATCAAATGCATGTCTATGAACTCAACATCCTTTTCAGTAATACATCCCATGAGGCACAAAACCAGTTGCCCCATTGTAATTGGGCAGCCTGCATAGTAAAGAGCTAGGCAGGTGGAACCCTTCCGAGCATATAAAATCACTACATGGGTGTAATAGGAACCCATGTAGAGCCATGATATGTATATGGAACCTAGAACTACATAGAAAAGTGTTGCATGGGAGGAATTGTCTCTCACAAAGTGCCATACTATGCAAATGAAACCCATTCTAGTGTAAAAAATCACTACATGATCCAAACTCAGGTCTGAATACCACAATTTTATGTGGAAGCCCCCCTTGGTCGAAGATCCCCACTCTACACAAAGATAATCTCATCTCATGTATGAACTTGCTAATTGGAATGGGGTATCCTAGGGTTTTCCACTTTCAATCTCTAATCACTCCCTTCTATCATATCATTTTCTCCCAGTATGGCCCCTCTACAAACTAGTCCAATGGAATATGGTCAGGACATTTTACAAAGCCACTATACATTTATTATTATTCATCAGGGCATCAGCGTACACTTTTGAGTTTACATATCCATGTTAAGAAAAATAACATGTGTAATATTATCTAAGAAAGGGACCCTCGAATTTCTCACAGGTTTAAATTCCCATAGTAACATGATTTCTAAATCTCATGGTACCCACATGAACCTCACTATTCTAGGGATTGATAGGAACCTTTGGCCTTTCTCTTTGATGAGGGATAGTATTCAATAATACCTCCACTCCTAAAAAACATTTTTGGAACTCCTCCGGAGGTAATCCCCTATCCTTTCATGCAAGAGGTGTCACTTCAGGCTCCTCTTCATCTCAGCTTGGGATATAGTAGAATAGATCACGAAACGTGACTATCCCAGTTAACCAAATATAATATGATATGTTCACAATCAAATCCTTCTATCTCTCTTTACCTTTCCTCTCCAACACCATCTATCAGTGGATAGGGTAAGATCATGTGATCATCAGATCCTCTCCTACCTCTTGTTTCTCACATTGATCACGAATCATGTCAGCATATAGGATAGTGGTGATCATAAAATGTGCAGAATATCCAGCCTAAAAAGGGCCTCCTACATGGTAAAATCCATGAAACAAAACATCAACCTTAAAAGTTTTATTTTCCAAATGAAGTATTAACATGTGGGAAGCTCCGATTCATAATCCTATATCTTGTCCCCTTAATGGGACTTCTATAAGGTGTATGAACCAATAAAACCAAAATGTGAGTTATTTGATTCCCAAACTAACATAGATATATATGAAACATCTTATAAGTCCAAAACTGACACTAAAATCCACCCTAGTCTTCTCTGAGTCATATCCTCGGTTGGGTCATAATCGCTTGGGGGACCACATCGCATCTGAGTATCTCGGGCCACCTCGGTGTAAGTACAACACCATCCTTGACTAGGTTACCTTTTTCCTAGACCTCCTTGTCATATAGAATTAAAATATATTTCCATGTCTTTGTCACTTGACCTTATAAGGTGTTGAGTCCTATTAAGTGACACCAAACTACGTGGATTTTGATTCCTCTCACTAGGATATATAGGAATCTTGTTTCATTGGTTCAATACAAAAATCAAAATAACCTAAATCCCCTAGATGACAATAAACTGTAGAGATACCCAACCTATGGCTTAAGACCTTCCTTGTCCCAACAAACAACCAATAATCCTATGATTTGTCTACTAAGGGATAACATTGATGGGAACCCTTAGATATATATAGATGATTATGAAGCCATTCATATTCATGATCAGTCACGACCTATGGGTAATCTGTAGGCACATTTCTGGGAATGAACGATGGATTTTTGAACATCTAATAATGATTTAATTCTATAGGAGAGTCTTGGAATAAGTAATAGTTCAGTCCCCCTTTTAGGGTGTGATGAGCCCGACTTCCCAATCTCTTGACCAATGTGGGTTTTTTAGTGTCATTGTCTAAGATACCCAATGATAAATTGCCTTTAGAATATATGTCCATGAATCATGTATACAAGATCCATTGGGAATTTTTGGCTCCATTAATAAAACCTTTTGGATATTTTTTGAAGATCTTGTATCTCATGTTTATGATTGCACACCATTCCAACCCAGACAATGAACCTTTCAGGACACAAAAACGCATTCTATGAAAACAAAATGGTAACCTAAGGTAAGAAACATGGCTACAAAACCCCCTTAACCTTATAAAAATGAATAATAGAAACTCTCTATCAGACCATTTCACTCTGCACCTCAGACCATTATATTCGGGTGCAACAAAAATGGTGAACATGAAGTGAATCTTTAACCAAGGTGGAGGTGTAAACCAATACCAGACACCATTCATATCCAAATTGTATGAGTTAATGATAAGAACAACAATTAAACATGTGAACTTTGGATTCTACTTCGATGAGGGTTATTTATTTTTACTTTTCATACAAGCTTCAAGTAATATTTAGAGCATCCAGAAATCAAATGTAATCCAAGAAGGTTTCACAGATACGTGTGACAACCAAAAAAATAGTTGAGTCCTCTATGATTTATTGGAATCCATCACACATCTAGAATCTATATCATTGGGCATCAAAATCACTGATCTATAAGTACAGTTAAAATGGTACTCTCCCAACACTAGAGGTACAAAGACAATCCCGACAGTCGATGAAACCCCACCAGCCGCCCACATAGCAGTGGCTAGAAGTCCCACACTTTTTGGCTCCACTATCCTTATACAATTGTTTTAGGAGCCTTTCCTTGGATGGAAACAATGGTGACCTCACTTATCATAGGGAGTCATACGATAACAAAAAAAATGACTTCTCCCCGGCTAGATATGGGTCCCACTCAAAGGACCCTTCCAGAAGACGTCATAATAAATGCAATGTGTTCCACTATCCTCACTCTAACAGGGATATATTTCCTACGGTTCCTATTGAAGGGAAATGGAAAAAGGCCCCCTAGGATATCCTATAAGTCTAAAAACATATAAATAGGAACATGTCATCACCCTAGTTCGTGAAGAAAATATTTTCTCTAAACATGTGGAAATACACTACAGAAAAATATATATTATTGATCCCTATTCTAATTCCCACCATGTAAATACGGTGGAACACTATGAGAATGTATAAATTTCTACCAATTATGACCTGAACTTCAAAGTAAATAGTGTTGTAACATAAATGTAGATGAAAATCTCTACCAATGCATATGAATCCCATCATCCACATAAAGTATAAAATGAGAAAATTAAAATCCCTTATCATGAAAAAGAATCCCATCAGTCAAATATAATGGCACCAAAATAAAATAAGAGGCAAATTCATACATCTTAAAATCAATCTACCAAGATAAATATAGCAACAAATGAGAAAATGAAAATCCCTAGTTGTGAATATGAATCCCATCCGTAAAATATGGTTGAAATTAGACAAAACCTCTAGTGTATCCCAACTGCAAAGTAGGGGTAGACTCGTTACTCTTCACCCACATGGAAGAACTATCAGTGTCCACTGATATGAAATTTAGGACCAGATTAGGAACATATTATGTCTCTCATATCAATATTGAAATTTATTCATTTTTCGATCAAGGATGTCTCTCAACACATACAATAAAAGATGGATGATAAAACATCAATTCATAATAGTATCCTAGAGAATTATAGAACTATTATCATGTTTGTGGAAATATAAAGGATTTGGGCCCACAATCCCACCTCCCTAAGTGTGGTGACATGTCCACACAATAAGATAGTCACTCCATAGAATACATGAATCCCCGCACCCATCAAGGAGGTTCTTCCACCATATTCCATGAAAAATAGGAAATTGGATTGGGGAAAATAGTCATTCAATCTGTGGGACACTGGTCCACCATGGTGGCTGCACCAGGGAAAGCATATGCCCCTTTCCAAACCCAGGATGCTTGTCAGCGTATCCCCGTAGCACTGCCTGAGTCACTTGAATATGCGCTCGTATATGAAGTCTATAATCTAGAGTAAGAGGCCCTAGTTTCACATAAGAGAGAACCCCAAAATAAATCATTCCAAATGTATTTTTAAAAATAAGAACATATATGTGACACCACCCTACTCAATTTTGGAGTTCTTGGTGACATAAAAAACTTATCTCTAAAGTCTCATGAACTATCCAATCCATTAATAAGTTATAGAAGTCATAGTAATAGTTGTGAAGTCCCTCCTTGTAATATTATTATGATCCACTCTAATGTTCCTCCTCATATTACTTACCACTAGGGATTACTTCATGGGAAAGAAATGATCAATCACGGGAGTCTATATTCTGATTAGAATCATGGAAACTCTCTTCGTGACTATAAGATAGAACAAAAAGAAGGTCTTACCATTACTATTGTCCACCCATATGGTCCTCCCAAAGGTATAAGCTATATATATTCAATCTGTAGCCTAAAATCAGGTTCTGATTGTTGTTATTTCCATGATAGCATCAACTCTAAAGTTATACCCCACAGTGATGTCTTAATTCCGTAAGAGGGTCATCTCCTTTCTTTCGTCTACCCTGATGGTCCTCCCCAAGGTATGTGCTGCAAAAAATCTCCAAAAATTTAGACATAAAACTATGATGGTAGCCCTCACCAAGATAACACCATATGTGAAGGTCCTTCCTACAGTCAAGTTCCTTATCGACAGTTCATGCCCTTGACAAATCAAATTAATGAAATCACTCATATGATGAGGCACTTGGATAGATGGGGTAAAGTAAGTCATGTACCCTATCAATAACTAGTGACAATATTTATAAACTATGAGATAGCTCAGGGAATCAATCATCTTCTAAGCCACTTCTAAATAGTTCATGTATCAGTGAGACCCCTTCTATCCATGCTACTTGTGATGAAATCATTAAGAAGCATTCAAGTATGGTAGATCAGGTAGTGAAGTCTCTGGCCAAAAAAATTTGTATCCCATGAGAAAAAAATATCCAAGGATGAAATACCAGTTAATTTATATCCCATGCCCCCTTATCATTTTTTCTTTCTAATAGATTTTTCAGAATAATTCATACATAGCATTCATCTCAACCTCTATACATCTCTTCGCTAGTAGCATGCAACATTATTTTCCTATGATGGGTATACAGACCATGTCAAAATATGGGTACAGCTTCATCATCAGATCAACTTGTAAGATCTTCTATCATTACAGTGACAACAATAGGAGTGGTAGAAGAAATATCTTCAACTAAATTTCCTCCATGTTCTTACTAAATAACATTTTCTTATTAGTGACTCCATGTCTGGTGTTCATATCCAGGGATAGGGAGAGTATAGATCTTTGCATTATCCCCCACTCCCCATTCTGGAGAACCCAATAGAAATAGAATTATGTAATTTCATCATCCCTATATGGTTATCAAATGAAATCTGTGTTCATGAAAAATGGTACGATCAACAATAACTATACATGTGTAAGTCTCAAAATCATCTTTCTCGACTAGAGAAGACCATTAAACAAACTTCTAAATCATGAAACCAAGAACATTCAGTATACTTCTCACCTAAGGGAATCTAACTATAAAGAATTACTGATGTACATAGTAAAAAATAATTCATGTTCATACTCAGAACCATATCCATCTAAAACCAAACTATGAATTCATGAGATCAAGATAGTGGAGATTGTATTAGGGAATGACGTGGTATTAGACCAGCCCATTCATGAAAATATAGGAGAAGTTTTAACTCAAAAGAACCCATAAGGCCATAAAATCTGGACCAATGTGCAAAAATGAGAGAATGAACAATAACCCATCTAAAAAAGAGAGGGTAATTTTAACCTCATCCACCCACCTAGTGGAAATAAATCTTTTCCCATATAAAAATCGCGAAAAATAGAGATTTCTCTTGTTATGTCCTTCCTCGTGACTCATTCCCATTAAAAGGTAGGTGTCCAGGGAGGTCATACAGAGGTACCCCTTGAGTTACCCTTCCATTAGAAGATTGAATAGGATCTTAGAATGGAAATAAAGGACCCAATAAAGGATGCTAATAACCCTACCATTCATGAAGTTGTATGACATCCACAATGGGTTATGCATCGGTAAATGTCGTCGACATCAATCCTATGATCCACACCAAAACTGATATAAATGAAGAAGAGAAAGGAGAGGATGGTTCCATCTAGAATATGATCCATACTTAGAATGAAGGTGTATATACACAAAACCAGTGTGTTTCCCTGAATTTGTGTGTTCCCCTGGTTATCCTCTACCGCATCCTCCACCAATTTCTAATAGCGGTAAGAACAAAAGCATGGTCACTCATGACCTGCCATCACCTCCAACTAAAAATGATCCCCTTACACTTGAAGAAATATTTTCCTAGAGAAAGGAATAAATGAAAGAGTTGAGGTTCCCCAACACTATGATACCTTGAGGAACCTATATTATCGAATATGTCCCTCGGGTATAGCCTCAACGTACACTCCTGGTGGGTGTTCCTTAACCAAATTTTATTATCCCATCAAAAGATGCAAGGCCAAGACATCATACTAACATAGAACCTAGTCCATAAACCTATCAAGACCCATTAATAGAATAATATAATGACCCCCCCCCCCATTAAGGAAAAAACTTGCATGGGTGCATCGAAATCCTCCTACTATTCCCCTAGTCGAATACCCACCTCAAGTACCAGCAGAAATGGAATGTCAAATCTTTTCCCCTACTCTGCTCACCCATGATCATGTCCAACATGACACACATAAAATGGTAATTAACACCATCTATTCATTTGTATCTCAATTGGAAGCCAGAGAAGAGTGGTGTATGATTGTACATAAAAAATATAACCCTTACCCCGATTAGGTGAGCAACACTCCACCTCCACCAAATTTTGGGAATCACTTGTTCAGAATATTTTGTGGTTCATGTGACTTAGAGAAAAATCTAATGAACTATGATTCATATTGTAATCCAATGAATGAAACCTTATAGAATTAAAAGGCGGTGAAACTAATATGATTTGTGAAAACACTACAAGGGTCACCCTTCGTATGCTACACTAGTCTTCCGGATTGATCAATATCTGGACAGAAATACCTTCTTCGGAAATTCCACTTCTAGTTTAGCTCATTGATATCAAATACAATATTCATAAACCTCTCAAACATCAAATAGTGGTATAATTAGAGAGTCTCAAAATTTTTTATGATGTGGAAAGGGTTGACCTTCTCTTTGAACAATCCCCTCCCCTAAGAAGAGATTCTTTCTATATGAATCGATAGACACTACGATGAGCTGTGGAAACTTTTAATCCTAGAAAAATATATGAGCATGTTTTATGATTTCATTCCCCATTTAACAAAGGATTGAGGTCTCCTTACAATGGATTATGACCAAGTACTTAGTAGCCCTACCTTTCCTAGAAAAAAGACAAAGAAAATATATAGTGGTCTCAATCATGCTTAAGCCATCCTCTATGTCTTCCTCATATATGAGGTTGAAATCATATCAAACAAGTACACTGGATACCAACAATAGCCTCTTCCATAAAAACATGGTCATAAATACCTAGTAGAAATCAGTTTGAGGATTGGTGGAATAAAACATAATCTTTCCTAGATGATCAATTCCATGGCTACTTCATAGCCATATTGAACTACAATTGACTCATTCTTCCAGAGCTAAACAGAGATAAAGAATTCAGTCTTGATGGTCATCCAAATTATTTATCCTTTCACATGATACTAGGACACAAAATCTACATATTTTTTGTCTTTAATATCCTCCTAAAGAGAATTATAGATTCATGGGGAAGTCAAAATAGGACCAACGCCAACATAAGTGGCATATTCTTCCACCCCTAACCCTAGTGAAGGAGAGAAGTGGGAAGAAGTTGTTAATAGATGAGATAAGAATTTATATTGTTTTATGTATTAGAAAATAGTCAACCAAGCTCATATAATACTCCAAGAGTAGTTTATGAAACCAAATATAACATTACTAGCTCTTTCTTCAACACATTTAACATCCTTGGACCCAATACCCTCCTAAATTCAACAATCTATAAACAAATCAGACAAGAAATGTCAGGAAAAGTGAAATAAGATAAACTTATATAATGGTTTAAATTATCCTTGACCCTCTCATATTTTATTCCATCAGATATTAAATCATGTTAAATACCCCCCAAAATGAAACCACATTTATTAGTTAGTCACGCTGATTCATCATCAGAATAAGAGTTAATTTTTGGGATCCATTAGTTCCATTCACTTAACAGAATATTTCACCAAGGATGAATATAGTTATGAACCTGAGTTCCCCACAACAGATTGGGGAACCGGAGAAAGAGTCTAAATAAGCTATAGATACCAAGGAAAATATAGTCTTGGGAGGAACCAATGTTACATTCACACTCCAAATCAAACCCTCTATGTTGAAGAAACTAATGGGAGACCACTTTCGTGTACCCAAAAGGAATATGAAAATACCCCTTCAATGGAAAGAGGCCACTCTGGCTGGATAAATATATAATATCCTTTAGAATTGGAGTATTTTTCTAACCTCCTTCGGCATGTAGGTAGACCTAACCATCCCAATATACGAAGAATAGAAGCACTTCCATCACCTGTTTAGAGTGGATGGTCCGTCAACATCCAAAACCTAATCTTCCAAAGCACTATTGAAAGACCGTACCTAAACAAGGATGCATTAATCTTTTGTTGAAAAATATGAAATCCTAAAATAATCAGCCTTGGTTCTATCCAAACTATCAATCTTGGTTCCTTGAATCTGTTAGCATTACTCTAGAAGGCAATCATAGAGGTTTCTTAAGACACTAAGAGTTTGAATCTAAAGTGGTATCCACTGCAGTATATCAGATAGAGACCAACCATGTAGAATGTCATGTGGTTATCTCCTTCATGAATCATTATGAATAAACCATTATGTAGGGACACATAAAACCATTATATGTGTCCATCATAATAAATGTTATTGGTATTTTGAATGTCTTCATTTCCAATGTCTCGGGAGTCAACCCCATCCTAGTATGAACAGTTCGTCGATTGTCCTGCAATAATGATAGCCTGACAACCTCTACAACTACCTAGTTGGACTATGAAAAATGTTATCAGAAACCATTAGGCCAAATAATGCTCAAAATTCATTTTTGGAACCTCATAGCCGTCTCATAATTTCTGGTATTTTGGAAAAACATGGCCTTCAACGTCCTTCTAGGAAGGCCTTCATGGCATCATCATAAAACAATTCATTTTTCCTAACACAAGTGCACGAAATAGTTATCTAATAAAAGAATGGGATGTTGTAAACAAATAAGGACCCATTTTAATCATGTGAGTCTCATTGTATATATGTAAGATTCCATGATTGGTAACAGAAGTGAACCAAGGTCGATGGTATTAATTGGTTCATTGCCCCAAATGGTTTGGAGATAGTCTGAGCTAAAAATTTAAAATAGCATGGTGAAGAATATGTGTTTCCCATCAACTAGTTTGGGTGTGTGAGTCTATGCTCATATGCGTATTCAATAGTCCTCAGGATTTCAATCAAGAACATTGATTCTAACAGTGTGGAAAAATCTATTAACCCTCAATGTAATTTTGAATGATCTGATGTAAATGACCTCAATACATAATCCAAACTCCATGAAATCCATGAATTACTCAATAATGTATAAGAAGAAGAATAAAATACTCCATCTCTCACTCCATTCCTTCCATAACATACCTCACTCTCATCCATTTTAGATGAATCTTCTTCATCTACTAAATACCATGATCTCGACTCGTCAACCATTTTTGAAGAGGTATTCCCCATAATTGTTTCTCCATTATAATGAGAGGAAGGAGATGAATGTGACCTAGAGTAGGAGGAGGATGTAATTAGTGATTCCCCTCCGGTATTATAGGAGGGTGACTCTGCCATCATCGATAAACATAGGGAAATAATCATGGGTATGGAAGAAGTTTCATGACCTACCCTTGTTAATGTGGGCATATCTTATGAAGAGATAGAGGTGTATACTTCTTTCCTAAGGTAACATTGAGTTGTATTTTCCTAGAACTACACATAAATGTCATACCTCGATCAGAAAGGGTCCACTCGCCAACTAGGCCTTCTAAATGATCATAGAGGCTATAAACAATAAGGCGAAATGACGCACTAGACACATGCTTCAAAACATGAGGCAGAGGATAACAAGATCATCAAAGACAACATTATTAGGGAGTTCTAATATCTTATATGGCTATCCAATATCATCCCCATCAAAAAGAAAAATTGAAAAATAATATTTTTCATTGATTTCTTAGATCTCTAATGGAACTGTTTGAAAGATGATTTTCTAGTCCTAATTTAAGAACTATTAATTAATACAATTGATGGATATTAGGCTATATCCTTCCTGAATGGATATTCAGGATAAAATAATCAAAATGTCCTAATAAGATAAAAAAATACACATCCTTCATGGTTCATCAATGAGTATTTTCTTATCAGGTTATAACCTATGGTTTGAATAATGTTAGTGCCGTATATAAACATTCTATGCATCACATATTCAAACCCATCATGGGAATGTTCATAAAATGCTATGTTAATGGCTTGGTAGTTAAATTGAAACAATTCATAGACCACCTATCAGAACTGGAAATAGACTTCAGAAAACTGAGACTACAGAGTCTGAAAAATAACCCCTTAAAATGTTCTTTCTTTGTTAACTCTGGGAAATTCCTCAACATCGTAATACACCATCGTGGCATCGATGTTGACCCTTATAAGAGAAAATATATCCATGGAATGTACCCTACATGAAACCTCACTGAGTTTAGTGGACATTCGTGACTGTTGGACTACATTCGATGCTTTATAACCGAACTTATATAAAAATGTTTTTCCTTTACCAATTTGATGAGAATGGTATTGAATATTAATTCAATGATGATTATTGCGAATCATTCGACATTCTAAAGAAATATTTCTTAGTTCCACTAGTGTTGTTGTCACCCATCACATGAAGACAACTCATTTTTATATGAATTCCATAGAATGATCCCTAGGTTCTGTCCTCAAAGATATGAATTATGCCAACATAAAAAATAACCGTTATTATATTAGCCGAACCATGATTGACACCAAGACTCATTAGTCAATAGTCTAAAATAGATTTCTAGAATTGATATTTTTATACGTAAAATTTAGACACTATCTATATCATCACATGGTTTACTTAGACTCCTATAGAAAACCCTTAAAGTACATTCTCAATAGACTAATGATGAATGGATGCCTATCATAATGGGTGGTCATCGCAAAACAGTTTGACATCTAGATTATTCCTCTAAAAGTCATTAAAGTCATGGAATTAGTATATTCCATATCTGAGCACCCCTCAGTAGAAATGAAATCATTGGATATCAAACTACCCGATGAAATGGTTTTATCTGATAAATAATACCCCTTAGATCGGGGAGATGAATATTGAGGGTGTATCTAGAATCCCAAAAGTTTAAAGATGGAAGACCTCAGGCTCAAAAAAATGGGGTTGGGAGTCATACTCATATCTTTGACAAAGGAAATACTACCTTAATATTTCCTACTATCAGAGGGGTGGATGGATAATGATGAATAATAACAAGATCTCATTATAGGGATAGAGTTGGTACATCATGTACAAGTGAAACACTTGATGATAAAAGAATATCCAGAACTATTCACCACGTAGGTCAATGATAATTATTACATTATAAAGGAAGAATTAATCCCCTTGTTATACCACGTCTGGGGACTAACGGATGAATTTCCTTAAGAACCAGCATTGAATCAAATCTATCTATTATAAAATGTCTCATATGATGCATTAGAAAGTGTAACCATTTCTCTAACTGATCCATACTAGGAAGAACGTTTCATCAGTATTTCACACCACTAGATGCTCTTTCTATTTTTTCAAGATAACATAGAAGAATTCAATGAGATCATCCCCATCCCTAATCCATATAGTCCTACCACCAACAAGATGGCTCCCATTGTGGACTATCTTTAAAAAGGAAAATATCCCACGAGATAGAGTCGGGAAGGATAAATCCATAGAAGAGCAATTTTTTTAGTCTAACATAACAAATCAACAAAAGGTCTTCTATAAAAGATCAATGATGATGTCCTTATCATGTGAATTGATGGATAAGAGACTATATCCTTCATGAAGGAAGTGCATTCCAAATCGTAAGGGGCTCAACAATAAGGATCCAATCATTCCCTTCAAATTTGGAGGCTTGGATACTACTGGCCCACTCTAATGCAAGATTTCACTAAATTTACAAATACATTTCATTCCTTCCAAGTCAATTTCAATTTCATCCCCCAACCCTCAAAGTTACTTCACATATCCAATTACTCCAAGACCTTACCCATATGAGTAATGGACACCATTGAACCATATAATCCAACTATGTCCAAGAAGATCATGTATACTCTCTCAAAAAATGAATTCATTCAGAAATGGGAAGAAGTTGTATCTAAAATAGGTCGGGACAACTATAATTTTCTTCTTTGTGAAATCCAAAATCATCACTGGAATTTGCGTACCACATGTAATACTAGTGGAAAATGGAACTGATTTCTATTATGCTGTGTTTTAGAAATAAATCATAAGTATGGATTCAAGACCATTCATTCATCCCACTACCATGAAGTGGCTAATAGATAGAAGGAGGACTTGAACAAGACCACATCCAATATAGTCTACAAAATTGTGGTTAATGATAAGAGATCTTGGCCAAACAAACTCCTCTATTCTACGTGGTCCTACCAAACCATGTCCCACACTACCATTCAAAAAATCCCATACTCATTAGTATATAGGATAAAGGTATTCTATCCTATATCTGTTCAATTTCCATGCTATGCACTACCATCTGTGATCAAATATCTGTGCATGAAAAATCATAGAAATGGATGTATGAACTAGAGAAACACGTTGAAAATAGATTTAATACCTTTCATCATTTAGAGATTTATAAAAAATAGATTGCATGATCCTTTAAAAAATATTGTCACCTCCGATTTTTCCTTGAAAGAGAAATGGTGTTAATTTTCTATACATCGATGATAATAAAAAATAAACCTTCAATGATGGATCCAAAGTTTGAGGGACTATATTTCATACATATGGTCCACTCTAATGGATCATGTTTCTTGATTTCACCAAATCAATGTTCCAAAGAAATCATTTTGTGTAATTACACTTAAAGCGTCTTGATGACATGACATTAAATTATAGGATATTTTATTCTCCTTATCTTCTAGTCGAGTGATCAATATCCACGCTGAATGATGTTGAACTGCACGAATAAAATCCTCACTGCAAGATGTTAAAGAGAAAATATGGAATCCCAACATTGTGACATTAAACAATGTTTCTATCTTCCTGATCATAAGATGTTAAACTGCATCATAAATCTTCCTAGTTGTGCGATGTTAAACTCTTTGATGATCATTGATTCAGTCAACAATTTCCCACACATGAGTTAGATCTATGCATGGGGAGAATAAAATTCCCATGCTATTGTGTGAGAGGCATATCCATGAAAAATACTGTTTCTCAATAACTACATATGGCTTGAGTCTAGTCAACACAGGATATATAGTGACCCTGGAATGTCAAAACCTAGTACATCCACCCCAAAATAAGGGTTAAAAATGCCTCCATACACCTATACATTGGGTATATCAGTGTCGGTAAATTGAAGAACTATGTAGGGATTGATTCCTGTTAACACTAGATACATTATGACACCAAGATTTTATATCCTAGTCCATGCATCCCAAAGTGAAAAAATATATCCTCCCAGCATATGGGATATAACTACATGGGAATAATTCCTATAATGAAATATATGTGTCTTGATTATCATTCTATGACATACATAGTTACATCCATATCATTTTTTTTAGGCCCATCCAAAAAATATAAGAAATTCTGCCTCTCCTTTAAACAAGCCTAGTCAATCCAGGGGACTCCCAAACATGCCCTATTTTCAGGACCACCTCAAGAATAAATGTACCCCTCTCTATGTGTTGACTTTTCCTATGAAGGTATCCTTCCCATATAAAAATATATGAGGCTTGATTGTTATCGTTGAAGAATTTTTAGTGACTTCGGGTCTCCAAATCTTGGTCCAGTTTGAATAAAGAATAAAAAAAATGCCCCTCATATGTCTGAATCAGATCTAGAGAGGGATTTTACGAATAACTATATTTGTCTTGATCCGAATTTCAATGCGTTATGTAGGGAAACCCATATCTTACATCCTAGGACCAACAACTATAAATAAAAAAGTTGTACCTTATCATTTTTATGTAAATACATATCTATAGAAAAGGATTCAAACCTGGATCCCACATCAAGGATCTTTCAAGGAATCAAAATACCCTGACGTATGAGTCTGATCTATGTAGGGAAATTCACCATTCAGGCTAAATCTTGGTTTATATGTTTCTTATTTATCTAAATACATCAATTCCACTTATCAAACACTATGACATAGGTAATTTTGGATCTCTATAATCTTACATAAGAATCCAAAATGGGCAGTTAGTTTATTAATGAAACCCTTTCTTGACAATGAATAATGTTCCTCAGTTGTCTCTGGATAAATTTTCAACATAAAAGACCAATCAACTAGAGACAAATTTTTCCATAGGAGAATAGTTTCCTATCTCTATATGCCCCCAATGGATTCCATGCCCCACATCACTTCCCCTAATCGATAAATCCTATGGATCATGGTTTACACTATCTTACCCCTTAACATTTGTGTCATTTTAGAACATCCTAGCCTGAATAGCCTCCATTTTTTCATGGTTCCTACGAAATCTTATCCTAAAATCATGATGATAAACTATATGTAATGCTTATCCTTTCAACATGATGATAAATTGTGTGGAAATTTTCCTAACTGCAAGACACTAAACTATATAAATAATTCCTCGTTGTGTGATGTTAAACTATAATGAACCACAGTGTTCCAACCTAATAGAACACTTACCAAGGTCTTGGTTATCCATCATGATGTATTACAGAACTACGTAAGGCTTCATTCCTATCAACACAAGACATGTAGTGATTCCTAGATTCTATGTTCTGGCCTAGCCACCACCAATTTATAAATTCCCCTCTATTTAATTTTAGAACAAACCTATGTAGGGATTTTTCATCAATAAATACATATATATTGATTCATGTCGACACATAATACATAGGGCAGCTCAGATTCTACATCCCAATCCATCCACCACCAAAAAAATGTTCCCCTTACAGACTCATGGGTCAGACCCACATGGGGAATTTCTAGATAGATCAGAAAATGTTTTCCCCAATGTTCCTTTTCATGAAATAAATCTACATAGTAATGTACAATATGAGCCTCTCCCCATTAGTGAGCTTCTATAATAGAAATATAAGACCCCACTGGTATGCATGAATTAGACCTGCATATAAAGGAATACTTTGGAAGGCAACAACTTGCTTGATTGATAATATCAAGAGAATGTACTCACCAGAAGTTGTTAAACTACACAGATAATGTATCATCCCTATTAATGGGAAATATTTTGAAGGAAACCCCCTCACACCTGCCTAAGGGAAACATCTATATCCCTTTCCCAATAAAATTTGACTGGAAATTACACTTTAATACTCAAGATTCATCCTTTGAGAGACCAAACTATATGTCTGTAAAGTTATGAATCCCCTTAATCATCTCTAACCATACAAAATGGAATTCTAGTGTCCTAGGGACACCTCTATTTGACTATACACAATATGCCATGTCGGATCGGCATAATATTTCTAAAAAAACACCTCCAATGAGAGGAAAATCCATCTTTATGAGAGGCTATTCCTACCATTGTACTCCTTATGATGTTTACACCCCATATTACCCATTTGATTCAAAAACCCCCCAATATTAAATTTTACCTGATTCATTCCCCTTCACACCTAAATGTCATAGATCATTTCTCGTTATATTACCATGAATATTATGATTTTGTTCCCACATAATTAAAGATATGTGATAAATCACTATCATCATGGAAGTAAGACATTATGTTGAACCACCAATTTCCTAATTACATGATTATAAATAGCATTGTGATTCATCCCTCTTTTACACAAGTCAAATTCGTGTTGGAGACATCCCACATCCAAAGCTAATTTGAGTATATTTATAGTTTATGTACATCACTCCCAAGACTCCTTTTAATGTCATAAAAAATAAATATGAATCTCCAAAAATTACCTAGCCATAAAAAATGGTGGGCCATTGACCTAGGTACACCCTTGTTTAACTATGCACAATATGACTTGGTGGCTCTGCCAAAGATTCCCACAAATAAAAAAATCAAGGCATGTCAAACAGAGAGAAACACGTCCTCAATAAAATATTTTCCTACCTCCATAAGCCCCTAAAAACTTCATTTTGGAAACCATATTTACAATTAATCTTCATGTACTATACATATATCATGTTCCCAATCTAGAAATCATAAACAAATTGTCTATATAAATCACTAATTCAACCCTAAAAACAGTGAGGTAATTCTTGGCCAATAAACCATATTGGGGCCTTCATCTGTCAAATCATGTTCAATGTTGTTCGTCCAAAAAATTCACAAGTGTTGGTCCAGTTTTCAAGGCATTAAAAATCCCACGAAGAGAGAACCAAATCTCACTAGGATGAAATCCTACAAAGGGTATCATGGAAAAAATTTAAGTTTCATCTCACCGGACCTACTCATTTTATGGTCTAGAAAAAATATAGAGAAATCAAAAATCAATGGGACATGATGCTTGTTACGTAAAAACCCAAAATGGGTGGAGTAAATAATGTTCAAGTTATTCCTTTTGAACCTTTATCATAATGGGCTTAGAAAAATATAAGGTTAATAACAGAAAATTCAAAATTTTCATAGGGTTTGTTTTATACTACCCTATAAATAGTCAATATGAAATCGATGAGTCCCTCAATTCAAGAAATAATTTGAGCATGATTTCAACATTTTTATTTAACTATCTCATGTAATTATTCAAATCAATATGAAGAGGAGATTATCATTCCGATTTCAATCAACTATAATTGATTGGTAGAGAAGGAAATGATAGAGAAACCCTAGATAACAGAAAATATGTGTTTCATTAAAAAGGAACAAAATGAAATCTATATTATGGTGCCTTTCATCAATGCAACACAGAATAAAAAAGGGGTACATGGGTAATTCAAAATGGTTACAGTAGATCCCGATATGATTTAGTTCTTACATTAACCACTACTTCACACAAACTACCATGGGGCCATTCTAATGTCTTCCTATACTTGACCTAAGTCTTTCCTGTTAGGCATATGTTTCTGATAGTAGCCTAGATATCTCAACCTCTCTTTCTAATAGCTTTATAATTAGTAGTTATCTATGGAATTTACTCCCTTAATATTATAATTCAATCTTTGAATTAGTGAATCTCATTATTTTGTGCAACCACTTGATCATGGGAACTCATATTATTTTTATCTAGATGGTTTAGTTCACCAGCAACACCCCATAAAGGTTTTGTTTACTAATGTAACGAATTAATCTATGTAAGGTCACCATCATGATAAACTAAATCTTCATAGGCAATGATGATCTGGTGGAAAAGGAGGTTCCCAGGTCAATAATTTACCCCAACTGAACCCATGTCTACGAAAATATGATGTAGGTTATCTGATTGGTCAACCATCACTACCAATAGATTATCCATGATGATGGTAGAAATATGGGGAAATACCTTTCTTCGTAAAACCTAGTGATTGGATACAATATATAGATCCTGGTCTCGATTAACCTCAACTAATGGTATATAATATGGTTGGGAATCCCAAGAGGACATGTTTGGATGAAATAATGACTCCGGAAAGAGAAAATATTCCCTACACACCTCCTTCCCAGCTTCATGCACAGGGATGATATGGCAATCATCAGATGGTGGGGTCCCCAAGGTAACCTCAGCTGGCCCAAAATCGTTAGGGATATCATCAATATTATTCAGTATGATAAGATCTTAATCACCTTCATCAAAATGAGAGTTTTAGGAAGAGGTCCCCCAAATACATTTAGATATCCTGAGTGAAAGTAATTATCCCCTAATAAACAATGAATAAGGTATGTCAGACGCATGGATAATAGAGGCTAATGGCTTTGGTACCCTCTGAAATTCCTTTCCTAATTTCGCATCATTATAGTATTATGTCCAAATTATGGAATAATCATGAGAGATATTGCAATAAACTCCCATTAAATGTAAGAAAATTTGAATTCAATAATCTTCATGGGTCATCATTAACCCGAGTTTTCACAGTATGATTAGATATGGATCAAGAATATGGGGAATGGGAAAATGGGAAGCCTATAAAAACACTTTAATCGTCAAGAAAATATGTTGGGATCATAAAATTTGAAGAGGGATACTATTTCCACTCTTGCAACCATAAATACACCTCATTGAGGGATGTTAAAAGAGAACTCCACCAAGGTCCCTTCCACATTATCAAGCACCTACCTGATGGTGTGGAATAAGAGGTGAGGTGGAAATGGGAATAGTATCACAAAAAATATGATAGCTCCATCGACACAAACGGATCACAGGAGAATGATGACAAGATTATATAACGTAGTGATAACAATAGAGCGATGATTTTTTTTATTTTCACATATTTATAACACATACTATGTTCCTCCACTTAACCATACAATAATTTGAATGAATCTCAGAGATTATGCAGAGACCTTCCTTCCTTTTTGAGGCCCAATAGTTCATAAATATGGTCCAGGGTGAGTATAGCTTGGTTTATAGGGAGTCCTTCTTCTAATTTAGTCACCATCTTCAAGGTACAAACCTAGACACTTGAATAAGAATACAGAGATGGGAAGATACATCCCCTAAAAAAATGTGCAGAAATCAGCCTGCCCGAAATCACTAGATACACCTAGACAAATTTTGTGACCCCATATAATGTATTGACCAAGCTCAAGGATATCCCAGTATAAACCCTAAATCCTCTATGTCTATTGGGTAATTCTATTCCTGTTATGATGAAAATTTGGATTTATAACATTGATTTTTTTAAAAAAACCTATCTAATAATCAAAATAAATGAGAGAGTGGGCATGTAGTGGTTGACTATGAAATCTCTATGTTGTGATAAGTTTATCCCTCACTAGTGGAGATATGTGTTCGGTGATTTCTAAAGAATTAGAAGAAGGAATAAACTCATCATACATATTTATGAGGATGTGAAGTACCGCTAATTGATACATATCCCACAAACATGTCCCTACTTCACCATAGGATAGATGGAAGGTGTTTGTTCTCAAACACCAACGAACAATTAATTTAGGTAGCACCTCAGTCAGAAAATAAATCCCATCACGAGAAACCCATGAAACCTGGTATAATCCAATATTATCTAATGATTTAAGAAATTCCATATGGTTCTATTACTCCCATAATGAATAGGCCCATTCATCTGAGATGCACCCTCTAGACCAAAAATCACACGTAGAGCCCCACCCTCTGCTAGTATTTCCTCATGAGATATTAAAAATCAATGGATAGTCTTAAATATCTGACTACAAAGATATATCAATGTTTTTTTGATCAATTTGTGTCCATGGAGAACCATTCAGAATGAATATGTTCTTTTAACCTAATATATGAATAATTTTTTCTTATGCATGAAATGATTAATTTCATGTAGTCCCAAGACATCTTGACCCAGGATGATGGGATATTTCTATTGAAAAGTGAAATGGGAGTGAAATCTTGAAGGCCAAATTTATAAAAAGTCAATCTAGTGATCAAATGGAATTCTAAAAGTCCTGGAAAAGGGTGGCTCCATAGAATACCCTCATGAGAAATGATGTGGTATCGAAAACCCTCCTCAAATTTCTCAACCATGGTAGTGTGTCTTCTAGTCACAATTTTTAATGATATATCCATTTTACCCCTAAAATAAATCATTCTAAGTCATTTCAAATTCATCAAATGATTAACATGTATCCCACAGATGATCAATTCATTGATATATTGGTCCACAAACCATCAATCTATGAGGCACTGCACCACAAAGCATTGACCAAAAATTCAATCATTTATGGAACAATCAATAAGTGAAGAAATCCATCTCTATTAGTACATTAGAAATCCTCATTCATGGATGAATAATTTTAGTTTGTTGGTGAAAAATCACAGTATGAAGATGAGGTAGTAGTCAAAGGAAGTTGTTTGCAAAAACAAGGTGATCAAATGATACTTGTGAGAGTACAAAGTTTTAGTATAAATAAGGAAAAAGTTAAATGATTTTTAGAACCATATATATAGGTGTGGTTGCATCATATAGGTCCACCCTCATACCAAAACCTGGTTCAAAATAGTCCCTCTTTCTACATTAGAATATCCTCCTCTTCTTCTCCCTATTGAAACCCATTTCAATGGAGGGAATTTTATGGGTCCAAAGAAAATTGTAATGGAAATCAAATTAATAAATTAAAATGTTTTAAGGAAAGAAAAAAATTAATGGAATATAGTAGAAAAAATGGTAAAAGTATAAAAATGGTGAAGGGAGAAATTGTGTTTCAAATCATAAATCCTTTCCAGATCCCTACTCTGCATGGCAATTTGCTTCATGAGGCTCCCATGAAATAAATGGTTCACATGATAAAGATAAGGATTCCATATTCCTCAAATGAAACTAAAATACTCTATATGAAGAATGTGGGGAGTCCCTCCATGTAAATGACTCTCTTCCTTGAACTAAAATGGTTTATGGGAATGTTGGTATCGTCGACTCCCTGCAAATGAAATGAAGTTATTCAAAGGATGGAGGTAGTGATTATCGTCTGAAAAATGATGAACTTATTCCCCCGCTGAATCAGTCATCCATGGTCTATGTATCTTCCATGGGATTTAACAGAAGTTGTATCATGACCTCAATACAGATGACCAGCCATGCTGGTATTGCATTCCTCTGCTTGACTATAAATAGAACACGAGGGTAACCAAAGAAGGGGATTAAGGAATGATTATATTGATAAGAAAAAAGAACAAGGGATTGATAAGGAAAGATACCATCAATTATTTTTTGTATGTAAAATACTCAACATATCATTAAAGATGATAAAAATATAATAATTTTCTCTCTAGGAGCACAACATCCATTGTGGGCATACATCTCACGAGGCGCAGAACCAATGACCCCTTTGAAACCAACTAGCCCACAAGAAAAATATATATTCAAGTGTAACCCTAACCCATATATAAAATCATTGTGTGGGAGGATCTCGATCCCACAGAGCACCATGCTACATGGATGGTACCAATTCCCATGTTGAAAAGAGCTATGGGGGAGGAATTCGGTCATGTATAGTTCCCTGTTACATGGATGGAATGTTTCCCCATGAAGCAAACCGCTATGTGAACTAAACTCTGGTATGAATACTAAAATTTTAGGTTGATTAATCCCTTACCCATATATCCCCATGCTTTGTGGAGACAATCACATCTCACATAATAACATGCTACACTTAATGGGCTACCCTATGGCATTCTACTCTTAGTCTCTTATACCTACCTTTCACCTTTTCAGAAACTCCAATTATGGACCCTCATAAAACCTATCCAATGGAATTAGTCCAAGGCCTATTCTAAAGCCACCAGAGATTTATTCTTAATAATGGGGCACATCATTGTGGCCTTTTGAGTTTACTTACCCATGGTAAGCAGAGTCAGGTGTGGATTCCTCATTGAGAAGTAGACCCTCTGAGTGAATCCATTTTTACATTATCATAGTTACATGAGTTCTATGCCTCAGGATTCCCATGTGAACCTCACTATTCTATGGATTGAGTGGTACCACTATCCTTCCCCTTTGATTGGGAACAGTGTTGAATACTCCCTCCTCTCATAGATCAAATTTCTTAACACTCCTCCTAAGGTAATCCCTATGCCTTTCTTATGGGAGGTGGAAACTCCTTAACCTCTTCATCTAAGCCTAGGACATAGACAAATAGATCTATAAACATGACTATCCAAGTTACCAAAATTAAATAGGATATGGGAGGAATCAAATACCTCTATCTCCTTCCCTTTGAGATCTAGCACCATCCATCTGTGGATATGGAAAGATCATGTGGATATTTGATCCACTACACCCTCTAGTTTCTCAAATTGATCATTTCTCCCATGGTCTTAGAGGTTAGGAATATCATGAAATATGGATGATAGGAGACCAAAGAATATCATCTTCTATGTTACAATCCCTAAAACTATACATCAACATTCAAAGGACCATATTCCCAATGAAGTGGCACGAAGTGGGCCACTCCCATACATAAGCCACAATCTTGTCTCATTAATGGAACTACTCTATGGTGTAAGTACTATTTAAATAGAAAGACATGAGATTTGATTCCCAAAATAATTGGGATATGTAGGAGGCCGCATAGAGGTCCAAACCCAACAATCAAATCCACCTTAATTATTTTGGGTCATATTCACCCAGGGGACCACATATCTTCCAGGTATCTCAAGACACCTTGTTGGTAAGTCCCACAACATCCATTACTAGGCTACCTTTTTCCTAGATGTCCTTTTTGTTTGAAAGTAAATTGAAAGGTCAATTATTTGTCCCCTGACCTGAAAAGGTGATGTGTATAGTTAATTGACAAAAATCTATGTGGGTTTTTTTCTCTCATGAGGATACAGAAGAATCCCAGTTCATGGGTTCGATCCCAACATAAAAATAACCTTAGTTCCCCATGGATGATGATTATATCCTAATCCCCCATCATACGACATAAGACTAGAATCGTCCGAAAAGAAGACCAAAGAATATATTATTTTTATACTAACGGATGAAATTAATGGAGAATCTGAAATACAGACATATGATTTTGAACTCATGCATATTCATGATCAGTCATTACCTAGGGGTAATCTGAGGACATATTCTTGGGAATGAACCAAGGATTCATGAATATATGAATATTAATTAAAATTATAAGAGAGGCCCATAATAGGCAATAGTTACCCCACCCCCTCCCTAATAGAATGATGAGACCAACATCCCATCCTCTAAGCTAATGTGACTTCTAATGTTTCATTGGATAAGTTACCCAATGAGTGACTGCCTTTTCAAATTTGGTCCACAAAACATTGAAATAAGAGAAAATAGATGTTTTCATCTCAAAAAAAAAGTTTTTGGGGACATTTGGAAGAAATTTTTTGTGATGTCAGTGATTGTAGATAATTCAACCACCTAAAATCAACCTTTCAGACCATAAAATATTATTGTTGAAAAAAATTGGTAACCGTATATAAGAAACCTAACTAAGACACCACCTTCACATTATAAAAAGAATGTACTGTATACTCCCCATTAAACCATTTCACTCCTGACCTCAGACCAAAACATTTTTTGAATAAAATACCATAATTGAATTAAATAGTTTTCTCTTTTTGTGGTTGTGTATATGATCATTTGGCTGGGAGAATAAAAAAATAAAATTGTCTTTTTTTAAGTTGTGGTAATCAAGAACTGAATGATGAATCCATAAATATCAAAGTGTTTTGTGGATTTAATTACTTCGATATTTTTATGTTATCTTATGTTGGTTTTTGGATGACTCAATATATTTTTGGGATGATTCTTCCTGTGGTGGTAATGTTTGGAAGAGACAGGTTTTTTATCATAGTTTAGGTTTAATTTTAGTATTGAAAGGTGTAATTGGGTTTGATTGAGTTTTAAAAATTCAATGTGAAGTTTAGAGAATAAATTTTATGATTATAGACCAAATATGGGGGTTTTAGATTTGTAAAATTCTTCTACGAGGTACCTTGTTTGCTAGTACTGGGAACCTAGTGTGTGAATCATTGGTGGGTTGGCTCTGTGTGGTTCAAAAACAACCTAGCAAACCACGGATGGTACATGATGGGCAAAGAGTGAAAATCAAAATCGAAAAGGTACAATGATACACGTAAACTTTTAAAATAAATAATTATTTTTTGAATTATTTGAATTTTTAGTTAAATGAGGGTAGCCTCAATTGTCTCCTAGAATTTGGCCATCAATAATTGTTTTTCACTTAACGTGATACATGTTTTCTAGATCCATTTTTGGATTTAATTATTTACTTAATTAAATGAATGATTATTTAATAATGGTAAATTTTTAGTTGATATTTCAATTGAATTAATATTATACTATAAATTAGGATTCACCCAATAAAATGATACCTGATTTTATTTTCCTATCTCAAATAACTATTGTCTTGTCTTTGGAATTAATATTTTATTGTTCCATGTTCAAATATTGAAAATCGTTTATTTGACCACATTTTTCATCTTCTATAATGCTAAAACTATTCTATTTGCAATATTTAATTTTCATAAAAAAAATTAAATATCACAATTTATGGAATTTTTTCCTATATCTTGATAACTATAATTATAAAATTGAAAGTGTGTTGGATCACATAATTGAGGCTAGTGAAGTGTGGAAAAGTGATTATGGGTTAGCATCACATTTATCTATGTTAGAATCAATTTTTCACCTTCATGTGCCCGAACCTCTTTGTAAGAAACATATCAATGAAAAATCTTATTGTCCACACCATTATTTTCTCTGAGTGTCAATTCCGTATAATATAAGAAACATCTTCTTAGAGGGAATATCTATATAGGAATAATTTCTATGGAGGGATTTATCCTCTAAGAATAATATATTTGTAAGAATTACCATTATAAGAATCACATATCTTTAGATGAGTCATTTTTTTAAGTATGATACACCCATATGACAAATTCTCGCAAGCATGGACCTCTCCCAAAAAGAATCACATTATAATGTAAGAATCAAAATCACATAATAATCGACTCAGTTGTGTAGCCATCATTTCCCACACATTTATAAAATAAATGTTCTACTATAAATGAGAATAATGAAACATCATCACTCAAGTAGAATTTATAAATTAAATAAATAAATATTCTAATCATTAACTATTGGTGAAGCAAAGGACATCATCGATTCGTGTTGAGAAATCCTAATGTGGAATCAAGGGCACTTGAATGGATATTGAAATTTGAGAAGAAATTCAACTAAATACACTTCTAAAAGATGATATTTTGTATCCTAATACATGTAGAGAAAATGGATTCATCTTGAAGATGTAAAATGTGAGATTTAATTGAATGAATTCATAAAATAGTGCATTCAACAAGGAGAGTAAAAGATAATTAGATGGTATTGATGCATTCATCATTTAGACATTAGTAGATGATGGGAAAAAGGTAGTATCAACAAAAAAATAGGAAAATAAATTGTGTATGGAATAGATATATGAAATTATATAGATTAATAGAGATAAATCCTTTTTTTTAACCCTTATTTATTGTTACTGGTCTGAATTCAGTGAATTGTTAGGTTACTATATTGATTTTTTTTAGATTCTTTCTAATGGGAAATAAGATTATTATATTTTGACCTCTTATATAATTCTTAAATAATTCATTTACTAGGTTATTTCAATAAGATCAATTGACAATTTAATCTTAATGAAACAAGATTCATCTCTGTCATGCATAGTAAAAATTAGGGTTGATATACCACTAAATTCACCTAGTCAAAAACAATCCACATCATCTCTATCTGTTTACATCATCAATTCAGTAGAATTTAACTAATATATATATATATATATGATACTGTTATCAATATTCTGTTTTCCTTATTCAATATGCGGAACTACGTCATTGAATTTTATGAGTAGGGTCTTGATATTACCATGTGGTCGGTGAATATATACATCCACAGTTATATGAGAGTTTTTTTACTATGTAATTTACGGGAAAGGTGGGTTGTGTGAGTATATAATATCAGGTCCATCTATGGTCTTTATGGTATTAGATAGGATTACTAGGGGTTGTTAGAAGTTGTTCAGTATTATTATGGTTAAGTAATAATATGTCATGTTTTCTTATGTTTAGTTCACCATAACTTTTTTGACGAATTATTCTTATAGTTTCTTGTATTGGATGTGGAATTAATTATTGGGTGTAGATGTTTGACTTGTTGGTATGGTGATGGTGATATATCAGTAATAATTGGTGAGGAAACTGAGTTTACTAATTCATGATCATAGGATGTCATTACTATAGCACATTGTTAGGTGTGAGACTAATGATTACATGTGCACAAAGGACTGGGACCATGTGACTTCGTCAATTTTGTTTATTAGGATCCTCTATAAATATGAAGTCATGGGTGGTAATTATATTCAACTAAATAATTTAATTATGTTTCATAGGTGTTGGTTCTAAATTCAACTTTCCTAGTAGCTCGTAGTCAGTGGTTACTTTATTCCCAAGGTATTAGACACAAGAAATCTTATCCCAAAGTGAAAAATAGTTTAGTATTCTCAATAAAATAGATACATAGGTGAACAATAATTTAAAATTTTAAAAAACAACATAATATTTTCTTTGATTAGACCATTATTCCATTTATCATATCCCTATATATCTATCATAATATCCTTCCTATAATCATGGGGGAAAATAAACATAAGAATGTGTTATCTTTGATGTGTATCAAGGGTATGTGTAAAGCGGAATATAACATGAATAAATTACCCATAAGAAATATTGAAAGATAAATATCAAAAAATAAATTCCATTTAATCAATAACTTACACATAAAGGATAATATGGCTGGAATAAATGATGATAAAATAATTCCATATAAATAATCACATGATCGTGAAACCTATCAATGGATATCATAACTAATTAAATATTCACATTGAGATAAAAAAACCTAATAATATAATTAGTAGATTTATAACTCCTAGAATTCCTAACAAACCATTATGGCCTAATGCATAGACATCTTGCAAAAAAATTTAAGTCCACACCCATTACCCTAAATAGTTTTTCTCATGAACCCACTATTGCAACTAGAGGATATATAGGGATCCACCCATCACTTACTGAGTCCTATGAATCCATAATATAAAATTATTGAGACATAATTAATAAAATAATTAATATTAAAACTATAATGTTAAATTTTAATACTTACCCCAACCATAAAACATAATCATAAATCATCCAGTGTAATAAGAAGAATGGTATCAAAATTGTACATCCCCTATGAAAATGATCATAAACCTTCCAATAAAATATGGTAATCTAAATCCTAGGAGAATAAAAATAGTAAATAATAAAATTAAAAAAACTATTTTGACATAGATTAAAATAAATTAAATCCCATTATAAATTGTTTGTTGAAAATACCAATTTTCAAATTCAAAACACTTATATTTAAAACATCGCAAATTTGATGGAAAACATTTTGTTTGAATATAATCATGTAGAATTGTTAAGGAAAATTAAAATATATTCTAATTAATGATTTAGGGAAAATAATTTCCGAACATATAATTTATGTAACCTTCCTTTCTAACTATTGGAAAAGACTAAAAAGTGTCTCGTTCAGAAAATGATTTGAAGATTCCATTTAAAACATTTTTTAAAATGTAAAACATGGGTAAAAATTTCATAAATAAATCATTGGTGAGTGGTATAAATTTTATGTAAAATTGTTATGGAAAATATGGATATATAAGAAAAATATTACCCAGTGGGGACATAATCATAAATAATTCCATGTAATGATGAGATTTTTAAATAAAACCATACCTTTTGTCTGATTTCCATTCTACATGTTCAAGCCTCATTTATAGGAAATAAATATTTTATATAAATGTATAATAGAACCATATTTATATATATGATATTATTTATCATGTACTTATAATCCTTTATCACTCGTTTATCAATGATTCTTTGTTAAAATAAATATTTCAAGTAATAAATGCTTCATTTTTCATGTATGTTTTGGTTCAGTAGTTTCAGTACTATACATTGATTAAGATTACATAATCTCTATAAATATAGTAATGATGTAAAAAATATATATATTAATAATAAATGTATTTATATTAATCCATAAATGTTAATGATATAAAATGATTTACACCGTTCATAGAGAGGGTAGGTCGTACATACACAGGAATGAAGATTTCACCATTCGATTGATGGAATATTAGAGAATTAAATAATAATTCACCATTATATATTCCTAATTATATAAGATAAATTTTATATATTTATGAAGGAATCCTCATTACAATCCATTTGAAATATAAATGAAAAAAATAGCATAGCTCTGTGGAGGGGGAAGTCCACAAGTACACACGAGCAATGTCATTGTTTCCCAACAAATTGGAAGGTATAAAGGTAGATTTGATATTATCATTACAAAGGTATAATATCTTTTAATTATAATATATTAACATTAAACCCAATATAATAATAATTCAAAATAATTAATTAAAAATGAATTGCATCACTACAGAGAGATGGTAAGTTATCTGTATGCACGAAGGATACTTTCACTTCCGACTTGATGGGAAAGAGGGTGGTTAATGGTGGTATTCAAAAAATGATAAAATTACGTACATTTACAATACCTAATTTATGATTTAATGAAAATTTAATTATATATTAGCGAGGTGGAATTGGAAATAATCTAAAAGGTGTCGGGTACGACAATTAACTCTTCTTCGAGAGGCCTTCTTTAGATCATTTCTTAAGGAAAATAAGGTTGATTTTTTGGTGATACCAGAACCTCTTGAACATAAATAAGGATTTATATAAGATGAATTTGAATATATTGGTTGATCTAGGTTAGTCAATTTTGTGTAAAAAAATAATGGAATGGGTCCCATTTTATAAGTGAGGTGAGGGGCACTTTTCAATTTCCTAACATCTTGATTATAATAAAGACATTATCTTGCACAAATTCCACTAAATGGATATGGATTAGAATATAGTATTAGATATAGTTGAAATAAAATCAAACAATAAATTTTGGATATATATTTTTGTGTTTTAAACTATATTTTGCAGGTTTAGATCATTAGTTATTCTATTTTATCATTAACCATAGTAACATCTATTTCACTCGTGAAGGGTATTAATTTTACATATAAGGTAATTATTAACCCATAAATGATCCATTTATGATATTTTAGACCATATAACCCATACAACTATTCTTATTTCATAATTTTAATGATTTTTAAATATTTTAATAAGGTATTATTTTCATAATTTATCAATAATTCCAATTTCGAAATTGCTCAGTTAATTTGACATCAAGTAAATCATGAAAAAGTTTTATTTAGAATATATTTCATTTAATAAACACTAAATTTTCATATTCATCTGAAAAAATATGAAACACTGAAAATCACTCATATTTTTTTACTCTAAATATTTTAAATTTCAATTAATTTAGTTTTTATAATTGGATACATACAGTATAAGTATTTCATAATAATTTATTGTAACAATAAAATAAATAAAATTTAATAATAAATTATCATATATTTAAAAAACAATTTCTACTATATGGAAATTTATATTTTTTCATATCATTATTTTTTCCCTCTATAGACTGATAATAAATATTTTAAACTATAAGAGTGACATTTTGTATTATTCGTTGATTTAAATATTTTATTTGTAGTTTATACGCAAAAGTTCCCATTAAACATAAATATTTCTATACTAAGATGATAATTTTTGAATACCATTAAAAAGTGTAATAAATTTCAAATATTATGAAATTATCAATTATTTTTAACCTTAATTAACATGATTTACCCTTTATAAAGGTGACAAAGTTTAGCACAGTTACAATTCATATTGACTAGATATAAAAGGAACCTATTTACCAAATTTGAAACTCATAATTTTAATAATATGATCTATTTGTCCTAAATAAATATCTATATGTTTCCAAAGTTAATTTTAATGTATGTACACAAAATTTGGTGAACATTGTGTTTTAGAAAATACAATTTTTCAAAATAAAACAAGATTTATTCATATAATATTAGTATTGAAAACTCAAGGTTAAAATCATAATATTTGATTTAATGTAAAATATATATTTCATTAAAATAATTATCCAATAGTGAATAATTCTCTTTAGTATTATATAAGTATATTTTTCTCAGAGAAGGTAATTGGAAATAATAATTTTTTTACATTCAATTGAATTTTATTTTTACTGATATCTAGTGAAATTATTTAATAAATTTTTGAACTATATGATTTTCATAATTTAGTTAGTTCTATTATTTCCATAACATTTTTTACATCTATTATATAATAGGAATATAATATTAGATTTTGGTTCCTTGGAACTTAGTGTTGAACAAAATCAATATAATAGAAGAGGATTAATTTATTTAAAAATAGAAATATTTTCAAATCATGAGGGGTTAAATTCATACATCATTTAAAAAAATCATCCTTAAAAATTCCTTAATTTTACCACATGAATATAATTGGGTAGTTCTTTATCTTAATCTATTTAGGTTCCAGCATAACCTATTATTTCATATTATTTATCCAATGTGCCTTTTCCAGCCAAGTAATGTGATTTATCAACACCTATTAACTTGTGTCTATAATCTAAATAGGATCTTCCTAGTAAGTTAAATTAGGTTCCAATTCAATTTTTTCAAAAGTTAGAACATCCATATATTCAGGCATGTACTTCTTTAACAAAAAGATAATGAAAACATCATGTACTTTAGAGGGGATAGGTGGGATTTCACAATGACAAGCCAAAACCCAAATTATTTATACAATTTCAAATGGTATTATGTAATTAGGGATTATTTATTCTTTCTTATGTAAACTTAAAACACCCTTCCATGAATATACCATAAATAAAACATGATCCCCCACTTGAAATTTTCAATATTTCTTCTAGTTATCATCATTGATCTATTTTATTCATTTAGATACTTTGATATGTGTTTAAATAGTATTTATGTTTTCCAATATATCATCTGAAACTTGTAGGCCAACAAGATTCATTTCACCGACATTATCCCAACATGTTGGAGTATGACATCTTTTGCCATATATTTTTTCATATAGTGAAATTCAGTAGTCCAATGAAGGTTGTTATTATAAGAAAAATATAACCATAGTAAATAATGATCCCTCCTACCTAAAAATATAAGTGATAACAACATAAAAAATATTATAATGTTTGAATAGTACATTATAATATACAATCAGTTTGAGGATGATATGTGATGCTCAAATAAACCGTGGTATCATGTGACTTTTGAGGAATTTTACAAAACATTAATTTATATTTTTTATCATTACATGGAAAAAATAAAATAGGTGATCCATTAATCATTAAACTTCATGGAAATTTATTCCTGTAAATAAATATAGGACAAGATAATCCCATATAGAGAGGAAATGAACATATCTGTATTGTTGATAAAAACGCATATCAAGTCACTCTTTTTATAAGTCTTTGTTAATTGAAACGCACATCCGATTGTCGCCTATAGACCGGTCAAAATTCCGGTGCTCTACTAATGTGTATAGCAGCACTCGGGTCGAATCCTCGGCGATGATACTTTGTAATAGTCGTTTGTTTTTAGTTGATTGTATTTTGATTTGGGGGGTTTGTTTGCAGAGCTTAATTGAAATGATTTATGTATTATGTTTGATTTAACAAGTTGATAAAGATTGGGGTGAGTTCATCATTGGGGAGTTAAGCATGTGATATCCTTGAGCCTTACTTTGTATTGCATTAAATTAACACCCATGTCATAAGTTGACGTTGATTGGAATTCCTAAGTGTGAAGGCTTTAATCCAAGCCTTAACTAGACTTAGGGTTCTAATCTCAATCAAAACTTATTTATGGTAGTGTATTTATGGTTCCAATAATCTATGGAAACCACTCATTAAACAAAACATATCATTAATCCATGACATATTGAGTTTAATATACACAATATTAATTTAAAGAATCCTCATCGAGAAAAACTCTCAATCACTTAACATCCCCGAATTATAACTCACCCCAATGAGAGATTTAGTCATCCATTTGGATGTTTAATATTATGGTTAAAATAATTATGATGATAAATTAAGAATAGAAGGAAAAGAAAGGGATTAGAAAAGAGTGGTACGTTGACACACACACACATGAACGATGATGATAATTAAAAACAGATTTTCGATTGAATGAGGAAGCAAAATAAGGGAAGGGGATTCAACTGAATTTAAACTATTTTAGGAACATAAATATTAAACTATAGAAGTTGGATGAGAATAAGAGATATTGAATAAGTAACTTGCATTAAAACAGAATTACAAAGAAAGAGAATTACAAGATTACAAAAATGAAGAACACAAAAGTAAGTGAAAACAAAGAGAGGAGGAAAGGTCTCTCAAGTGAAAACATGAGTATGGAAGGTCCTTCAAATCCTTTGGAAAAGCTTTGGTCGTGCCAATATGATATCCTCTCTTCTGAAATGCCAACCCCTCTCAAGGAGAGAAGGGGAGAGTATTTATAGCCCAAGGAGTGGACTGTTTGCATTCCCAATCTGTCCCTCCGCTTTCATCGTCAATTTGGCTATACAGACATCCGAATCTTCATATATCTCCTTCTTCAAAGTTGTAGACAATAATGGTTTCCGACTACTCTCAAAATATGGAGTCATTTGGACTTACGGATCAAAAGTTATGGCCGGTTGATTAAACAAAGATAAACTGTCCATTTCAATACAGTCTTTTTGAAGTCCATAATGTGAATGGGTTTTTGAATATGAATATGCCTTCATATACGAATGGTTTATTCAACAAAGTCGGCCGCCTATATCTCCTCTTTCCCACTGCAAAACCTCATCTCGATTGGATTCTTACATCAGGAGATATGTCATGCATACTATAATAATTTTAATTCTCGTCCAGAATGGTGGGCTGGACTTCAAAGATTTATTTGGGACCCTTGTACTTGGATTTGGGACTTGAAAGTTTTATCCAAGATGCCATGTAGTGTCCCCCGAATTATGGTGGAGTGTTAAGGTTTTTGGACTTCTGGATTGAGCCTAGTAAATCAATCTTCATGAATAGTCCAGTTTCTTCACAGATTCTTTGGTCTTGTTTGTGAGGACCATATGACCCTTCAAATGGAAGAATTGGATCATGGTACTTTCTAATGAAATGTTGTATATTGAAATTAGAATCCTAAAAAACAAGAACCACACAATTTGGATCATTATAGGGACAGTTATAATTAAAACATTAAACTGACTCAATTGGACTACTTCTAAAAATGCTCAAATATTATACATAATATTAAAACATTAATATTTCACACAAATTATGCACATTTCATATAAAATCAGTAAAGGGGGAATTTAATATGTCATGAAAATATTAATAATATCACTAATCTAGTGACATTGTCTATAATAATTTAATTCCATTTCCACATAAGAATATGTAATGGTTTAATTACTACACTATGATGTCTTATTTTATCCTTCACTTTTTGCTAAATCAAAATCTTTATACATTATCATCAATTTACGAATTAATAGTATCTCAAAAAATACATTATTTAAAATATCACAAAATATTGGTGCTCCCAAACTGTATAGAGATGTTCATTCTATTATTATTGTCAAACAATTACCTTGGAATATTTTTTATTGATGGAACACATATAATCATTCCAAATTCCTAAAAAATATCTCTATATATGAATTCATCCAAATTCCCATCATTTACTAATTTAATTTTCTTTTGAATGTTTTCATCATCAAGTTGAAAAGTTTTAACCTATTCCAGTAAATATACATCAACTTCCTCAATATTTATGAAATATATCGTTATTAAATCCATGAACATAGGATCTTTTTGGATCCTCATTTTGTTTATAACACTATGATTCTTTGTACTCAATTTATTTGCTAACTTGGTTTCCATACCTAATTAGTTGTGTAACAATAAATCATAATCCTTGACTAGACAAAGCCACTTAATTTCCCTCATATTGAGTTATTTCTATGAGAAAATGTATTTCAAAATATTTTGATCTGTATATATCTTATATATTTCACCATTGAGATAATTTCTCCATATCATAAATGAAATGATTTGTAATACTAATATATGATCATGAGTGTGGTAATTTTATACATGGGTTTTTAACTATCTATATTCATAGGCAATAGCATTATCATTATCCATAATGGCATTACCAAATCACTTCATTGATGCATCATTATATATCGAAAATACATAATTTCTGAATCCTAATGTAAAAATAGGATAATTCGCTAATATTCTCAACAATTATTCAATAAAATTTTGAAATTTCCCTCATCATTATAAACTTATCACCTGTACGGGTAATCATAATTAATGGGTTAGAAAATTGAGAAACAAATTTGTTTGATTAGTTGAAAGTAGAAAAACAAATTAAACTAATTACCTTTGTTATGTTCATCGGTGTAGACCATACATAGCTTGACATTGTCTCCATGGTATTTTACTGATATTCCAACCATGGATACCATATGGACAAGAAAAGTAACTTTTTGAATCTAGAATTCCCACTAAGAAAATTTCCCATATAACTATTTTCTTCTAATTGTATCAATAATGATTCGAATGCAATTATCATGGTTCACAAACATCTTATATTACAATAGGATATCATTAACAAGTTCCACAACAAAATCATCATGGTATCCCTTAAATACTCTAATCATTTATCCATGAAAAAATAGTGTTCATTAGTCCTTCTAAATGGAATTATTTTAAACCCATAATGCTTATACCTCATTTTAAATATTCTTTGTGGAATATATTTCTTTATTACAATCAATTAATTATATCAAGAATGAAGGAAAATTTTAAAAAATTATTTAGCTCTGAAAATCTGATCATATAAGTCTCAATACATGGTAGAATATAATGTTTCTTCATTCTAATAGAAATGATCCCCCTTTAAAAAGTCCATAGTCACGAATAAAAATATTTCTTCTTAATGAGGAGAATATGGGCTCCCCAAGGTGAATAACAATGATGTGTATATCCTTATTACACAACCCCTCTATTTGTTTCATTAATTATATAAATTCCACCATACCCATTTTATATTGTTTTATTGATATAAGTATTTCATCATAGATTACATTAAGTGAAAAGTAAAAATGACACTCTAATGGGTGTATAGATAATCCCTCGGGTAATACATTAATATATTTCAACATGAAAGGTACATCCACAATTTGAATATTACATTTTTTATCCATATATTGTTTATTCTCTTCTTTATAAAAAATATCATTCATAAGAAACTCTTTTTATGGATATATACCTGACATTGATGAAGTCTCCCCTATAAATATAATGAATTCCACATCTTCATCATGAATCATAGTTTTCCTCTCATTGTAATTAATTTTTTCATTATATTTTCAAATACATTTTATACCCATGATTATATATAAATAATAAAAAGTTATAATATTATATTCATCCTATAATGCATGTATGTGTGTCATAATTGGAATCTATATATACATCTATTTTGTAGTGAGACTTCCACAAGGATTATTTAAGAGTAACTGACTTCTTAATGTTCTATAGAAATAACTAATTTTCTTTCAAAAATATGATTTTATAAAATAATGTGATTATCTAAAATAAAATAATGATTTGCAGAAATTTTAGGATAACATTAAATTACTTACCCCCACATACTTAGGAACTTCAACCTTAGATATTTTTATTGCATAATCTTGTCCTTTATTCCTTGTAATTTTCTAAGGCTAGTTTTCCTGGTGCTTGGGACAATTATTTTCATAGTGTCCAATATCCTTATAGTTTAATAATTAATCTTTGGAAACTTATTTATTTCCCTTGTAAACTTGAGCCTCGTGGACTTTCTCTCCACACATGTACTATAATCTCATCAGAAGTAAGGATATCCCATGGTGTTTCTTTCCACATTTATTATAAGTTAGAAATTCCACCCCTCCCATCTTCCCCTTTTTCTTAACTCATTTACTATTTTTCTCAACATCCCTCTTATTATCTTTCGTTCCATGAAGTCCATAAGGCTTGGGTAATTGTTTCCCTCTCTTGATAGCATTTGAAACTGTATCATCATATGAAGAGAATGTGTGGGATACTAGTGCCCTTAGATGGATTAGCTTATCCCCATGAATGAAAATGTCATAATTTATAATTGTATTACATACATTGTAATCTATATTCTTTGTTACCATGAAAAGCTGACTTCAAACTAAAAAATATATATATCTACCATTTTTCTTAGATTATTGAATTGTATATCGATTTTTACTTATTATTCCGTATAAAAATATTTTTAAAAGAAAAATTCCTTGAAATACATACATTCCATTCTTGTTATTTCCTACCCATATATACTTTTTTTAATCAATGGAAACAATAGATTTGTATCCCATAAGTGATTATAAACTATAATAACAAACATCCCCTTTTAATTAATTCTCCAAGATAGAAATAGCTTATCTATGGAACATATCCATTGTCCATACAGCAATGTATTTCTGGTTATAATGAATGATGAAGGATGTTGATGCATGAAATGGTTTATCATTTTTACACCATGTTCTTGATTATTTGGCTTCTATATACAATTAAATATATTGGTCATACCATTGTTCATCTTTCCCAATATACTTAGTATTTTTTAAGCTCCATATCTAACTCTTGGTTGGGCTTCATTATCTTAAAAATGTGGAAAATACAAATATCTATTATTTGAATTGATCCATTTTTTTCTAGGTACCATTTTTAAAAAATAAAATAAAATAAATTAGCTTATGAATCATAATGAAAAGTATTGAAAATAGTGAAATTGTTAAAATAAATTGAATATTTATGTATTACTAATCTTAGAATCATAATCTTTGTTTCTTTGGATTACTATAAAATTCTATTATATGGTTACATTCCCTAATATATGTTTTCATAAATATAGTTACCATGGTTTCTACTAAACTGCATTGGATAAAAAATATAAACACCTTGACCCTAGTATCCTAGTGCTAGTGGTTACATTATAACATTGGAACTGGGTACAATAAATCGTATCCAAAAATTCATAATAGTTTATTATTCATGGAAAATTAGATACATAACTAAATTTTACATTAAATTCTAAAAAAATACAACATAATATTTTATTTGAGAACACCATTATTCCCATTAGTATATCCATAAATATTAATCATAATACACTTCCAAGAATCTAAGAAAATAATAGACAAAAGAAATGGGTGAGATTTGATGCTCATTATGAGAATGCATACAATGGATGAAAATATGAATAAAATTATCATTTGGACATCAAATAAAAAATATAATAATATATTAATGAAACATTTTGGGTTTAAAAAATTCACATTCATGGACCCATGATAATACATATTACATAAATGGGTAATTCCTCAAAAAATACATAAACTATTTTGTCACATGAGACATACTAATGTATCAAGGTGTTATAGCAGGCCCCACATGTCACTTATGAAGTCCAATACATTACTTATAGAAAACATTGAAACATAATCTAAAGAGAATTTCATATATAATTAGTCTTTTATCTTTCAATAATTATTCCAATAAATAAGCATAATCATAAACCATCCTATATAATATGGTGATTGGTATCAATACAGTACATCCTAGTTAAATTGATCACAAACCATCTAATAAAATATGTAGATTATAAAAATAGATAATAACCTAAATAAAGAATAAAATTCAAAAATCTATGTTAACATATATGAGAATAGATTAAAAATATCATTGGAATATTTTTTAGGATAATACCCAATTTCACATTGAAATCACCTATTCTAAAAACATCTCAAATATAAAAGAAAACATTTTATTTGAGGAGAAACTTATAAACAATTAAACTAAGATTAAAATAAATTATTATTCATGATGGATAAAAAATATGTTCACATCATATAATTTAAAAAACATTCACTTCAAACTATTTAAAAACTGTTAAAATATACCTTGTTCAGAACTGACAAGATGATTTATTTCTAACCATTCTACAGAAAATAAAAAATATTTAAAAAATCATTAATAATTAATTGGGGATTAAAAGAAATATAATTTAATAAAATTATAGAAAATATTGATATCTAATAAAAAATTTCTCTCAAGATGGATTTAATCATAAACAATCCCAAAAAATGATTTGGTTGAAATAATCTTTTATCTCACATTTGATTTTATTTTTACATGTTCGAAACACCTATATAAAAAATATTTATTTATTATAACTCTATTGTCGAACCATAATCATATTTATCAAACCTTTTTTACTTAAATTTAATATTTTATCACCCATTTATTAATAATTGTTTTTTAATTTCATGGATTCCAGTAATAACTATTTGTTTTTTATTTGTGTTCTTGTTCTATAGTTTTTTTCCATGAACATTAATAATGTTTTTATCCACAAAATAAATTTAATAGTGATTTAAATATCATATATATTCATTAGATATCTATTTATATTAATCTAATAAAATTATAGATAGAATATTATTTATACTATTCATGGTTATGGAAGGTCATACGTACGCATGAACATTGTTTTCACTTTTTTATTCTTGGAATTGAATAAATATAAATAATAACTCACCTCTATATAATCATTATTATACCTCATTCATTATATATATTCATAAAATTTACCCTCATTACTATACATGGGAAATATAAATGAAAATCTATTCCCATCGTTTCATGGAAGTGATAGTGTACCCTTACACACAAGCGACGTTACTGTTTACCACTAGATTGGAAGGTAGGAATGTAGATACGATATTATCATTCTATAGGTACAAAAATTATCTTATTGTAATATATACAATTAAACCAATGATAATACCCAAATATAAATGTTGTTGATGAATAATGAATAGTATCTTTATATGGACACTAAAAAATGTACATACTCATGAGAGATAATTTCACTTACCATGTGTTGGGAAATAGTGTGGGTGTCATGTACCAGATGGAATAAAATAGAACCATAAAACCCTATCCAATACCAAAATATTCTAAAGGGAGTTCTGGATCCCGATGTTTTGGTAACATGAACCTAGATTTATACATGTTAAAATTGAGAATGATGTTTTTCCCCAAAAGAGTAGAATACTAAGATACATATCAGGATGACAAAAAATACAAAGTGGAAAGTACCAAATACCAAAAACATTATATCAAAACCATAATATTACATCATCAATGTACTAAAAACTAAAAATATAAAAATAAATCAGCTAGAAATTATCAACACTCTAAGCCCAAAGGGGTAAGAACATCCACATTCTCCAACAGGCACATTCCCTTAGCTCAGACCTGGAAGAAGAAAATATACTAACGGTGGAATTAAATGTTAAGGTGTTATATAATATACATGTACGGTCTCACCAAGTGTTACATAAAAATATGTTATAATAATAAACCAAGTAATTTTATTATTTAAATAAATTATTTTCTCGAATCAAATTTTCATATTTTGAATAAAACATTCATTAAGATCAAAATTATGGAAAAAATCATCAAACATCGATTTAATAAAAAAAATATCTAAATATATATATATATATCTTGATAGTTAATATTAAAATTGTTGTATATAAATGGAATTTATATTCAAAATCTTCATAACAAGCCCCATGTTAATATGCCAGGTAGTAAATTAGTTTCTATTTATAGGATCCTTAAACATCTCATATCAGGGATCATGAAAATATGTGTACACATGTCCCTCAGTATCATGCTGAATATGACTCATCAACATCCCATAAGGGAAAATATCTTTCTAACTAGGTATTTTTTATAGTTTTTTATTCAATTCATTGATGTGAAATTACCATCCAGGCATTCTCATCCAAATCAACCAACTAACGTCACATATTTCCACGTGCTCAGATAATTAATAGAAAAAGTGGAAATCATTCCTTTTCATATCAATCATTATTCACAATTCAAATTTCCAAAATTTCATTTTATAAATTCTAATTCAAATTCAAAACAAAAACCTCTTGTTTTCAAAAATTCATTAATTTTTTAAACCAAACAAATAATAGGTTTTTATATACTCAATTTAAAACATTTACAATAATAATTTCTAAAATAATTCCACAATTTCCTTCATTTTGAATCCAGATCCCAAATTCTAATTCAATTAAAATTGGTTCATTTTCCCAAAATTCATACCATATCTATTTTAATTCAAATTTTCTAAAAATTTCATTTTCATAATTCAATTGAAATGATTTATAAATAATAAAAACTCAATGTTTAATAAATTTACTAATCATAAACGGAACCACTTACCATTATGAAGGAGTATCAATGCCTAAAAAGTTACTCTACAATAAAATAAGAAGGTATAGAAGATCTAGGAACTCAAAATGGAATCAATATTTAACAACATAGAATTTAGATCCATCAAACCCATGATTATCTATCAAACCCTAATGTGGAATGAGTGATAAAACGGAATAGAAAGGAATCCCACATACACAATAGATTCACTTCAACTAATGTTATGATAAATCTCCAAATAGATGATCCTAAGGGATTTGAGAACTCCAAAATCACATATGGATGGATCTATGCAAAGAATGAAAGGTTGAGGGTTGAAAAAATGAAAATCATTCAAGACACCTAGTTTTAATTACTATATTGGGGGAATACAATACTTGTATTCCCTTCATATCATGTAATCCTAAAAAGTGAAATGACATCGAAAAATACATCACCATGTATTTAAAAGGCAAATTTAACCTTTTTAATTCATGAACCATTCTCATTTTATATGCCCTTGGAAAATTAAATGATTCATAATAACATTAAATGTTGTGTAAATTCTTAAGAGGTAGTACTTCAACAAATTCCCTACATAAAACCCCCAAACAAAAATAAAGGAAACCCAAAAAAGGACAAGGAACACCATAGAAAGTAATGGGGTGTTACAACCTCCACAATCTAAAATTTTCTATCAACAAAAAGCCTATCATGAATCTTTTCTAAAAAATTGTTGAGACCATTAATCTCTTGGAAATTACTCATTTTATCACATCTCACGTGAATCAAAACCATGCCTCTATAGAATACAGAACAAATGTATATTCCAACCATAAATAACATTTTTCACAAAATGAACAATCATGGATGGATACTCAATCACGGAAAAACAAAGCCCATCACCAAGATTACTCAAGCTAACAACTTGATATGTATTAGAAAGATGTCTATGAAGTTCCAATACATGGAACACATTATGAATCGATGTAAATTTTGGAAAATATTCTAAATGGTAAGACACCTTACCCTCTTGTTCATAACCTAAAAATTTCCCACAAAAATAATTAGAATCATTTCCTATGAAATTTAGGAAACAGACTATGTGAATCATCTCCGAACACCTGTTGAACAATTGAAAATTCCAATTCACTATGTCGAGGATCAACATAAGATTTATACTGACTCTTTGACATCAACATCTTCTGGAAAATCAACGTGATCATTAAGGTAATATCTTTTACCATGATCAATCAAACCAAGTAACATTCATTGATATCAAACTAAAACGATTGAGATTTATATTTCCTATCATAAAGGGCCTCAAAAAGATGTGTTCTAATCAGAAACTGGAAACTGTTAATATTGGAAAAAATAACCAATCCTAATTTTTTATCCCAATATCCACCAAAATTAATTACATGGGCAAGACCAATAACCTAAAGAATCTATGAAGTCATGAATATCTAGTAATCTGTGTTCGGACGGCATTATATACTCAAACCAACATAAGATCTTAGTCACTCTTAGAGGCCCCTCTAAAAGACAGAAGTAAATAGGGATCCCTATCAAGGAATATAACATATTGAATTCAATGAAAATAGACGATATCTTTCAAATATTGATTTCCCAGTTCCATAACATTGGTTGAATCATGAATGGGTATAATTTGATCCAATTCGGTCATCCTATCAATATTAACTCATATCACATTCTTCATTCAATATCTATGTAGAAACCTAACCAAAAAGTCCATTGAAATCTCATCCTGCTTCCATGTCAGCACTATAAGTGGCTAAATTAAACCCAAAATGTATCTATATATTTTTATTGACCTATTGTAAAGTATAAAAATGATTGAAAAATCATAAAATACTCATATTATAACCAACCACAATAATCATCATAGCATGTAATTTAATAGATTTTTGGTTCCTGGCTGCACATCCCAAAAAAGAAAGGAAATACCCTATAAAACCTTTCTTATAGGTAATAACATAACAAAATTATTCAAAAAACATGGAATATAATCTATATATAATGGCCTCAACAACATTATCCTTACCATAAAAAGACTCTCTATTCTAGTTAACTCATCACCAAACTATTTTTTCGGAAGAATCGTCTTGATAAGGGCGATGTTTTACTAAACACTAGATAAAAAAACTTCCAAAACTGTTTCCCTAACACTGATATTAAAATGTGAAAAAATAACCATCAAGTTACAGACTTTTTATGATTTGATTATTTCCTAGGTTAGAAGTATCATTCTCATTGAATAAGTGCAGACATTATATTTTATCTGGGTATAGAAAATATCAAAATCAAAAGACTGTAGGTTCAAACTCAGCACCTCTAGTTATCAATGAAATATTTTTGAGAAAGGAATAACACTTGATTTTGTGGATAGAATATATAGAATATGGTCCGATGAAAAGGTACTTTTTTCAACACTTAAGCATGCGCATCATAGCAACGAGTTCAAGGAAATTTATTTGGTAATTCTTCTTGTGTGGAATAAGATTATTAGATCCATAAGAAATGACATGATCACCCTATATAAGAACACAACCCAAACCCAATATTGATTTAATAGAGAAGACCACATATCCCTCTCATGCCTCTTAAAGAGTCTACAACAGTGTAGAAGTCAAAAAAAGTTTATTATAATAAAATAACAATAAAATTTCTCATCCCAAAAAAAACATCACCCCCCTCTAAGTAAGAGTAGTCATTGGATGATCCAACTTTGTGAAATTATTTTTCAACCATTGATTATACCTCATTAATCCAAAAAATTTCAAAATCTATAAAATATATCAAGGATCCTATAATGTCAAAAAAATGTTCACCATCTTGTGACCAAGGGAGATACTATGTTCTGATACCACGTGTCCCAATAACATGAATTACCAAGTCGAGAAATCTAAATTAGATACCAAGGCTGGAATTCGTTGATTTTTTAGAAATTCTAGAACTTCTTTCAGATAACTCACATGATAATCGTCATATATAGAGTAAACTAGGAAGTCATCCACAAATACTACCATAAATATATCAATATATTCATGAAAAGTCCTCTTTATCAAATCCATTCGGACATCAAAAGGTTTTTTTATAACCAATGCCATGGAGAGATGATCAAAATGGTCATATCTACTTTGGGGGGAATTTTTTTGAATATCGGATTATTTTATTCTCAATTGGTGATGACAATACGAAGGATTAGTCTTTGAGAACCACATCATTCTAATTTTAAAATAGGTCATCAATCTATGGAAATATATACTTTTTCTTTAGAATAAATCATTTGTGTTTTCAGAAATAAACACAAAATAGATGTCTACCATCAGTATTCTTAGGAAAGATAATTGACACCACCCAATGTAACACACTCTGTAAAATAAATCCTTTCCATAAAATATCATTTAATTAGGACAGTTACTATTCACTTTAAGTTAGTTTGTTGTTGTAAGAAGGAATAGATAATGTTTGACTTCCATGAAATAAATTAATTGAAAAATATAACTTCGTTACTAATGAATACCTAATATGTGAGAAGGAAAAATGTTGAGAAACACAATAAAAACTACAGGGTAATCATCACTCAAAAATTTACTCTAAAAAATAATCTAATGATATTTCATTCCCCAAATTAGGATAATATGTTCAATCACTTATCATCCTAGTTTATTATTTTTCTCAAGAGATGCGCCATAACCCTTTAGGTACAGTAAAGGATACACATTGATGATAATAATAAATTCATTCTTTATTAGTAATGATCTAATCCAAATAGAAAATGACATCTAGAATTTTCATGTAGTGAAAAAAAATCCCAATTAAGTTTCATTTATGATAAAGAGAAAATACCATTAGGATAATGGAGATTTTTCTCTCTCTTCATTCCAAATGGTGTAGTAATATAGATCCGTTAAGAAAAAATCTCTATAGGGATATTTAAAAAGATAATAATACAGGTAAATATTAATGAATTAGATTTTGATGAAAATATTGTGTAACAACAGGTAACATAAAAGATATAACAAAACTTTTTCACATTACTAACGAGACTACATGCTCTACATATATTGGGTGGATCAATGAAAACATGTTACAAATACCCATGCTTGACACACAGAAAGAAATTCAATGGGAATCTTCCTGGTACTGTAGGTGCTCTAGAAAAACCCTGCATTAAAATAACCACCAAGAGACTCATCCAAATTTATCTTCCATTTGTTGGAACTCAATGAACCAAAACATGGTTAAAAAGGAAATTCTGTCTACCATGACATACCATCCATATTAATTTTATCCACCAACATCATATCTAGCACATAATCCTAAGAAGAGGGATTCAATAATAAAACCTATGAACAAATATCATATCGAAGGACCATCTTGAACCTTCAAATTTTCATCATATCATTTGATATAATCTCATGTGAAAACAACACAATCTCTGCAAATAAATTTTTATACTCCATCATGGACTAGTCAGACCTCTTGATTTGAATGACTCCATATCCTTATCCAACATCATAGAATCTATATATAACTAGTCATTGAAAATAACATTTTTTAACTTCCAATCAAAACCCATGTAACTATTCTGCATATCCATCGAGTCTAACACCATCTTATATGTCTTTACACATTAACATTTTCGTGTTTCAATTTAATTGAATCGAGATTTGACATGAACTCCAATATTTTCTATATTTCTCAACCAATCATTAGCCTCCTGAGGATCATTAGATCCTTGGAACACTGGTGTCCTCTCGTAAAGGTACACCTAAGTACGATTCCAAGATTCATCCCTCTAGGGTTCCACAACTAGAGCCTCGATGGGAATAGTTTTAAGTGTCTATCCAAAGAGCCTGGACTGAATGCACAATAATCTCATTGAGGTTATTTTCCATGGGAGGATTAACTCACTATGGTTCATAATGATGGCTCTCTAAAACAACCCATGGTGGAATAAGTCTCATTACGTTAATAGAAGTCCAATCACTCACCCTTAACTACCTCCTATGTCCTGAAACGATATATCAAACTACATAAAGGGATCAGGTAAAGATGTTTAACCGACACATTTGATACCATTTTTCATGAATTGGATTAAATACCCCAGTACTCTAATACCTAATATGATCCATACATAACCTGAAGAGAATTCATGATCTCCATGGGATGGTCACTAGCACCTGTAATCATACAAGATTGAATGGGGAAGATTTTCCTTCCAAAATTTAGTGGAAGACGATGATACAAATCATTATGATCAAAATGCTAAAGGGATACAACACTAGAAACCCAAAAAGTATATCAAAATCTAAATAGTACTTCATAAATGTATTCAAAAACTAAAAAGATAAACTCAAACATCCTAATTGTATCAAAACTCCATGCTCATAGGGTTAAGAAAATTCACATCCTCTAAGAGGTTCTTTCCCATTTCTTAGAACCATTAGAATAATATCTAAAAACATATGAAGGGAAAGGTACGATGTGAGCTAAAATCCAAGTTGAGTCCCACCAACTATTCCATAATAAGAAGTCATAATAGTAAAACAAATAATTATTTTTATTAAAATAAATCAGGTTATGTGAATTCATTTTCAAATTTTTTTAAACAAATATTTCATTTTCAAATGATGGAAAAAAATTAAACATGGATTATATAACCATTTTTTATAAAATAGTATACATAACATAATAGGCACTCGTAAAACAGTATTATATCATTGGAATTGTAATAAAAATCATCACAATAAGAACCATTATCATCTGTATTATTGTAAAATAAATTTTAGTTACATGATCCTCAAACATATCATATCAGTTATTAGAGAAATATACATACACACATCCCTCGGGATTTGGGAAAATAGTAAACTACGACATAAATCCAGGTATAAGATCTACCTAACACTATTTTTGAAAGAATTTTCATAAACAATATTTTGCTGGGTAATTACCATCCTTGAATTTTATTCCCAATCAACCCAGAAACTACCCATACATGTATGTGCTCAATCAATTAATAGAAAAAATGTAAAATCATTCCATTTCAAATCAATCATCATTCACAATTATAATTTTCTAATTTTTATTTTCTATATTATAATGCACTTTTAAAACCAAAAACAGGATTTTTCATCAATTCATGAAATTTTAAAGCATACCCAATAATAGTTTTTTATCATATTAATTTAATCCATTTTTTAAAATTAATTATTAAAACCTTAAAAATTTCCTTCAATTTCAATTCACACACAAAATTCCAATTACATTAGAATTTGGGGGGGGGGGGCAAAATCTATACCATATATGTTTAAATTCATATTTGAATTAAACTAGGTTTTCAAAAATCAATTGAACATAATTTCAATGAGTATGTAATTATATAATTAATTAACTGTTGAATCTGAAGCAGAACCACATACCATTATCATGGAATCACAATGTCCATAATGGGACTTTACAATAACGGAAGATGGAACATAAGATCATGGAACTCAAAATAGAATCAATATTCAACAAAATTTAATTTAGATCCATCAGTCCGAAGATGGCCTATCAACCATTAATGATGAAATAATGGAAAAAAAATACACATGAAACCCACATACCTAAAAATACACATTGCACCCAACAGGATGATCAATCATTGAACTGAGGATCTGGATGGATTCAATGACTCCAAAACTGTTGAAGGATATATCTAAGCTGAGAGGGAAATGTTGTAGGTTAAACAAAGGTAATAGTCTAAGATTCCAAGTTTTAAATTATGGTTTTGGGGAAGACATGACAATTATTCCACTTATATCATTTAATATTGATAAGTGAAATAGTGCTGAAAAATGCATCACATTTTGTTTAAAAACCCAATTTATCCATTTATAATCATGAATAGAATTCCTAAAATCATCCTTGAGAAAATTAAATGTTATTTAATCACATTACATGATATGTAAATTCCAAGAATATAGTGATTTGCCTAGTTCCCTGCAAAAAATCCCCAAACAGACAGCAAGGAAGCCAAAACAAAGGACAAAGTTTACCTTAGAAGGAAAAATGATGTTATAGTGTGTAATGGTGGTTCAATGATAATAATAATATTTAATTATACTGTTGATACTAATGTTATTATATTATTGTAAACTCTATATATTTATAATATGCATATGAAGAAATAAATTGACAGATGTTGGGTAATACAATAATCTCTTCTTTAGGAGACCTTATTTAGATCATTTCCTATTAAACATAATTTTTTTCTTTTAGGGAGATGACAACCTATAATAAATTGAAGATTATTTTTAGAAGACTATTTTTTATATATTTTCCAACCAGGTTTCTCAATGTGGTGTAAAAAAGTAATGGAATGGGTATCCTTTAATAATTGATGTGGGAAGAACATCTGGAATTTATTAAAAGATCAATTATAATAAAGTCTCCATCATTCCTAGATGACTTAAAATGGCATGTTATTGGAACCTAGGGTGGTATATGGTCGAAATATCATTAATAAATAATATTTTTATTGTTATTTTGTGGGTTAAACCTTATCATTTGGTATCACACCTTAGATATTTTATATTAACATTAACTACAGTAACATAATTTTCACACTAAAGGGGTCATAATTTTACATATATGTTAACTATTGATTCAGAAATTGAAACTTTATGACATTATTAACCATATCATATCCATTTTGATCTATTAGGATTATAATTATTTTTAAATAATTTCATAAAATTTTATTTTGATAATTTACCATTATTGTTAACATTGACACTATCCAATTTATTTTACTTCAATGCATTATGAAAAAGTATAATTTTGAATATAATTTAATTAATCATCCAAAATATTTCATATTCTTTTAAAATTTTATGCAAAACTATATGTCACTTGAATTATATCACTTTTAATTTTTTTTATTATAATTTATTTTAGTTTCATGTTCATTTAGTAAATATTGTATCACCGTTATGAAAATTTTTAACATAATTATATAATTAATAAAAGATTAAATAAATAATAATCATTAATATAAGTTCATTTCTCCCAAAATTGAAGTTTATTTAAATTCATAACCTAATTTTGACCTTATGTAGACACATAATAGTTTTTTGAAACTTTGAGAGTGGCATTTTGTATTTTTCATTGATTTAAATATTATATGGCACATTTTCATGGAAATATATCCATTAAAAATATACATTTCAATCCAAATATTTTATGGATATAATTCCATTTATCAAATAAGAGTTATTTTGAAATAGTATGAATGTTTAACTTAGTTTTAAACTAGATTAACCTTATTTAAGAAGTACCATTGGGATAAATTTTACCACAATTACTATTCAAATTGACCAAAAGTATAATGAACCTATTTACCATATTTTAATTCCCTAATTTAAATATGGAATCTATTTTTTCAATATCATAATTCAATATGTTGGGGTAATTAATTTTATAAATGTGTAAAAACACAATGAATTTTTTTTAGATTCATATAGTATATAAGTATAAAATTAGATTTGTACTTATCCTATGGCTACTAGAAACTCTATGAAATTGTTGAACATTTTTGTGGAATATATATTATGAACATTTTATTTAAATAAATTTCCATTGGTGAATAATGATATTTATTAGTATATAAATAAATTGTATTAAAAAATAGTTTTTCAGAAAAAATTTCTTATACATTCAAATTTCATTAAACATTATTGATAACAAAATTAATTTATTTTATAAATGTGAATGGTATATGATTTTAATAATTTATTTTTTCCAATTCATACCCACTACATTTTATGGTAGGATATAATTGTTACATAATAATAGATTATTATTCATTTCAATTAACTATTTTATGAAGAATAAGATATCAAGGAGATTATATTTATTTAAGAAGAAACATACTATGAAATAATGGTGTGATAAATTGTTCAGATCTTTTATGGGGTGATTGGGATCAATTTTTTGGTGTGGGGTTTTAGAAAAGTATAGTATTATTTAGCACTGTTTAGTTATGACTTGTAATGTTTGGTTGATGAATAATGGTTTTAGTGATGCAACATTCCATATATGTCTTTGAGTATGATAATTAATTTCTTTCTTATACAATGTGATGAGGGGGATGAGTTGTTTTCCCTTGGGTTTTGTTCAATCTATGGTTGCAACATTTCACTCTAGAACGGATCAAAGGGGGTAAGCTACTACCTCATGATCGATCGATCAAGATATGGTGTGAGGTTGTTTATATTATTGTTATCATATGATTTACCTAGTATACACATATCAAATCTTCAATATTATATATGAAAACTGTTAGTAGGATCCCACTAAGTTCATACTCACACACTATGTGGTCCCTCAGAAAGTGTGAAGACTTCATGTCACATGACCTAAGAATGGAAATGGAGCCATAGACTAGTTAATAGTTTGTTTGTAATGTAGAGGGTGTGAAGGTTGGTGGTTCGTGGTATTTTTTTATGGATAGGTTGTATTAAAGAATGTGTATTAGAGTAGTTGTTATAGGAATTATTTTTTGTTGTACATTATAGGACGACAAGTGATACAGGTTTCATTTCTATGTTTTCATGAATTTTTTTTCATTTACATTGTTCTATATATGGTTTTATATATTTGTCCTCATATTGTTAGGGTGTTACTTTGTTGATATTATAATTTATTGTTCTATTGTGTTTTTTCCTACCTTTGACGGTATATTATCCCCATGATTAAAACTATTATCCTCATGGATACTATTCAGTATTTGGAATACAATGCATTATGCCTGAGGTATATGGCCCACTAGTTTAGTTTTCATGGAGTTGAAATGTGGCAAGGATGATACACTAGTAGAAAACTATAAAATAAATATATAAGATTAAAAATCAAAAATTACAAATTTGACTTCAAAGATAAAATAAATAATTATATTTTGATGTTTGGGATATACATCATGATTCGTTATAAGGAAGCCAAAAATAATTTAACACTCTATATAAGATTAAAAAGATGATTTGGGACATCCAAAATACACTTCTCCCACTCTATATTTAGAAACAACATTCCAATGTGTAGTTATAGTTATATTAATTACAATTGAAGAAACTCGGATCCCAAATTCATTAAGTTTCTATGGTGTCAATGAACTATTAATGGAATACTTTACTCTTCTACTTTATCCACATATTATACTGACATATGAACTAAATAAATACCTTTTAGGATATGTAATACATTGTGTGTTTTCTCCATAGAAGTAAACTTATCCCAATTTTATATTCATATCTCATAATATATATCACATTTAATGATGGTGGTTTCAATCTAGCTCAGCTGATTATTTTTATGTTTGTTGTTTCCATTGGTCCTAAAATTATGTGATTCTGTGTTTGATCTAGTTTAACATATTTTATCTAAATGATCTATTAAACCTAAAAATAGTAATTTTAAAGGACCGATTACTTCAGAACATTTTTTCTTAATAATACTCATCTAATGTGTATTCGATCCACTATATAATTTTTTCATTCTAATTTTTTAATAAAATATTTCAAAATATATATATAATAGAAAATGATCTAATGATAGGGTAAATAATACCATAAAAAATTTATATAACTTGTATAGGGGAGAAAATATTTTATAAATCACTAAGTTATCATACTACCACACCTAAACAATTATGACCTTGGAAAATTCATATATCTAAACCAAGTTCCATTAAAAAATAAATTGTAACAAAGCTTCAACGATTTTTATTCAAAATTAAATATATAGGAACTCAATTTGGAAATCAATTTTCCTTTTATTTTTATTCTCTCATACTATGTTTTGGTCAATATTATTTACTCTCAAATGAAGAATGAAACAACTAATAGTTTAGGGAATTTATAATACTCGTCTCTCAAATGTATAATATATTAAATTCATACTCAAATGAAAATATTTAATTTCATTGAATAGGATTGGATAAATTGTAGAATCTCCATTAAAGAAAAAAACATGGAAGCACCCATTTAGAGTAATGTTCAAGGTGTTCTCTAAGCCTTAGGTTTAGATGGTGAATTGTAAAAAATTCCTCAATGTGGAGATATTTCATTTACTATAAAATACATTGGGAATCATTTAATTGAATATAATATTCCTCACCCAAATAACCTTTCAATATAAGTCACCCAACTCAATTTACATATTTCAAGTGTGGTTGATAAATAAAAAAAATAAAATAAATGATTTATAAACATAAATATATAATATTACTTACAGTTGATTCTTATTTTTAAGAGAATTAGATGACATGTTTTTATAAGACAAGGTAATTTTTTGAAAAATATCTATGGGTAAATCAGGTTATTAAACATGGTATAATTTGAATTGTAATGTAGTGAAACACTAGGTTTATTATTTTAAAACTGATTCTATTTTTATCTATCTTATCTTAGAAATAACTATATTTTATCATTATTTTCATAACCCACATTATCTAGTTATGTGTTCCAAAATATAAATAAATTCATCTAAACAGGAACAAGAATATTACAAGGATCATCAAAAACTGGATTATCTAGGGAGCATTCTATGGTAATCTTATAAAGTATGGGAATATAGTAAACTCACATTATGGTGGTAAGTTTAGGATGGGTAATTTCTACGCCTTCGTCACTACAATTATAATGATTAGGGAGTGTCCACTACCTTATGGGGGTTAATCCCTTTACTCCTCACAATTTTTTTGTACTCAATAATATAATACAACATAGCACACATGCCAACTCAAATAGTATAACCACTAATTTTGATTCACCACGTATATATGGATCACTATGATCATCATGAGTTTCTCCTACACATAATTTTTATGACTATCACCTTGAATAAAATTTCCCCATATATGAGATTTCATGAATTCCCGAAATTTTTCATTAGAAATATCATAATGATTTGAATTGATTTATTCGATCTTACTTATCTATTATTTGGGTAATGACACATTCACAGTCTTTAGATATAATAATATACTCCTATAAATTCAATTTTTTCAAAATTCACTTGTTTTCATTCAATGTTAATGACCAACATTATTTATAGAAAATATTGTCTCTTTAACACCATATTTCCATAATTTTCTATTCATTGTACGATATAAATATTTTTTCCTCCCCTCATTCAAAATATTTTATTTACCATGATGGAAATTGGAAAATACATATAACACTCTACTTCATATCAGACTCAATATCTCTCAAGGAATTATCTAATTTCCCTCTGGATTGGAGAATTCATTGAAATGAGGAAACCTATAAACTCATGTTATTTTTGGTTTTTTCATCCATTATTGTGTTATCAAACAATTATATATTTTATCAATGAATTTTTATCATTATTCAAAAAATTAAGATAAAACATATACTGTATTAATAGAATCCATAAAACTTTATCTATTTACTCAAATAATATAAAAACATGAATCTCATAATTTTTTATACCTATAAAATTTATTACAACAAAACAATTCTTGAATTATGTTTTATTTACGTTAAATGTATATTTTTGGCTTTATAACAGAAAACATTTGGAATGTTTCTCCAAGTAACATTCCATTTCCCTTCCCCCGGTGAAAATCCATTCAAAATTTCATTCAATACACTTCCCCCCCCCCCCCCGTCATCTCTTTAACTCAATAAATCGTAATATGTGGAACAATTTCTAATAAATCATATTTTTTCTATAAGAAATAATTTTTACTTCATCTACCTAATTATTCCATAAATCAGGTATATATGCTAGTTACCCTCATATGGGATCCAATAAGGATTCCACATTCCCATGATGATGTAAACCATTTTATTGTGGGATTTAATCATCATGGAAAAAATATTCTACCTAATTTTGTTATATTTTAACCCCCATGGTTTTCAAATTAGCCTATTGAGGAGACCCAAAAACAATATACAAAATTATTTCTCCATTTAAAATGAATGTTATATACATATCATAATTATAAACTACCCAAAAATCATATTGGTTTAGTGTATTTGGAGAATAGATATGTAATCAACTTATTTCATGTATGATAATCAATATCTATAATAATGTAATCTAATCGTAAAACTCCCATTAGATATACACTACACAAAACCTTTTTTAAACCCTAGAGGAAATGGAAATAGAAGAAAGGGTGATCCAATATAATTAGTATGGGTAAACAAAGGAGACACAAGTCAATTAGAATAAGTGAAAAAAATTATAATAATATAATCATAACAAAAAAATCATAACAAATCAAGTAATTATCATTAATCATGATTAATAGAACAATACGATGTTTAAAAAATTGAACTAAGTAATAAGACTGTGATATAATCAATAATCAATAATGATCCATGGTCCATGAATGCAAGTTAATTCTCCGAAAAAGAACGTTCTTCATGTACCTCCACTCTCACTTTCCCTCCCAACCATTGCAATGGGTCCTTCCACCTTCGTGGCTCTAGTGCCAACGGATCCCTTGGTTTTCCTCCAATGTTTTGTTTGGGGTGGCACATCCATCCATTTCCAACCAAATGAGTATTGTTGATAATTCAAGATCATAATATTTTTAAATCCTCCTCAGTAACCCCCCCCCCCCATTACTAGCTCAAGTGGCTTCTCGTTTTCTACCTATCCATATTATATTTTCATGAGCTATCTTGAAGGGGGTAACCTTGTGCTTTCCATCTCAGCATCAGCATTTGATGATGTGAAGTATCTTCTCATTTGGTCACTAATTTCGAGATTCGGAATGTATATTCCATTATTGAGTCTCTTCTAGAATATTTTAAGATATTGGAACCTCAAATACCCAGCAATAATTTCTGTTTAAATAGGAATTCCTTCCTCATTATTCTAGATTACCAATAATTCTTTATCAATGATAGGGTTGATGTCTTCACTCAATCAACTATTGGTGACTCTATCTATCCCATTAGTCTATGAATGCTCAATGGGTTTGGGATTCCCTTGTGGAGGAAGTGTGGGTCAAGATTTCATGGCTACCGCTTCCTTTCCAGAACCATGTGTTCCTTGAGAAAATTAAATAATCCCATAGAGAGTTCTTTTGTGTAGACAACCTTAATCTCATACTTTAGGATTCTTTGTCTCCCCGAATTTTCATCTTGATTGATGTGTCTTAAACCCTTATGTCACAAATTCTCTTTTTAGTTGAGCTATACTTCAAATAGAGGTAATTTCTTTCTACCCATTGATGCCTCACTACTATAGTAGTTTTCATCTTCTTGGTCACACCTTCTTAGATTATAAAAGATGTTCCTCTCATCACTTGATGCGTAGGAAGGTGAATCTGGAGGTTATATATGAATCACCTTCTCAGGTTTCTTTTACTACCCTAGTTTATATTTACTATATACGATAGTTGATCAATGAAGGCAGCGCTAAGGTCCTACCTTGGCCCTCATCCTATATCATCTCATTCCCACCTCTATCAATTGATCATCCTCCTCCCTTCCCATTCATGGAGCTTATACCATACATCCCACATTTTCCACCATCCCTTCATCCTCTGCCTCCCATCCTAGGCCCATTTGTTCCCTCCAATTAGAAGGAAAAGGCAAAGGAGAGAGTTAGTTATGATTCCCGACTCCTCCGAGAAGTGATTTCACCCAGTTCGTAGGTTTATATGTTCAATATATTTATTAGTATATTGTGTGTGCAAGAAATTCCTTAACCTCATAGATCGATTAATAGGAATTCACTTACAGAATCAAAATTAATATATGTTTTTATATGGAATCACTCCATGATTGACTCTCCTATTAATGGATTGTGAACCTATTCGTGGGCCATGAAAACAACTGTCTTATTGAGTGAATGGATGAGGAATTGATCTACCTAGGGATAATTCTTGGAGGAATATCTATTGATGATATCTATTATTATTTGAAACACCTAGGTCCTTAAATACTAGGTTAAAATATACTTCCTCTCACATAGTGTGCCTAATTAGGGTGTTTCTCTTATGGTTGTTTTAGAGAAGAAATAGAAGCCATCCAGAATTATGGACTTTCTAAGGAAGATGGGTATGAGGTTCTCTTTTCATGGAGGGACTAATAATCACCACATTGGGGTGTTCTGGAAGGACAAAATATTAATGGAGAAGATGTTGGATACATATCATCATATTTTAGTTGAGGTCTTTCTGGGTAATCTGTTGTGATTATTATCTTTTGTATAAGAAAAGTGTGATGTTCATATATAAGAACCACTTTGGCTTGATCTTATCACCTATAATATAAGGTTTGAGACATGGATTATGGGTGGTGACTTCATAGATTCTTTATAAGAAATGGGATGAACATAAATCCTGATTAGTGATAGGGATACATTCTCATCCTTCCCAACTCTGGAGGGTCTTCTAGATTCAGGGAATACTAGAGACTAGTTTACCTGGTGTAAAAACCAGATATTCTCTTAGTGGACCTATTCAAGGCGTGATAAGTGATTTATAAATTTTCATGTGATCACTATTTTACAAAACATTGAGGTTAATTGTTTGGTTCATTCTTTGTTGGACCATTCACCCTATTTCCATCTCAAAGTGTGAAATTCTAGGCAGTGCTGTTTTTTCATCTCCAACAGCTGGTCGCAGCATCCTGATTTCTTATATATTGTACAGTGTTCCCGAGATACCCCATGTTTGGGGTTCATTGGATTGATTTCCAAAAAATGGTTTATAGACTTAGACATGTCCTCATGGTCTAGCCCAATTAAATACCCAAGGTTATATTGAGCATGGATGATATTATGATAGGCACTGATCTTCTAGATGCAAGGTTAGAGGAGTCATGGACTGAAGAGGTTTTGGTATCTCTGGGGTTCAAGAAGAATCATCTCAATCAAATTTGTATGGCACAATAGAGGTACCTTAATGAGAGATCGTGCATCACATAGATTATGGTGGGAGTCTAGATATATCCTTTTTCCATGGCTATCTGAACAAGAATCATCATGCTTGTTCCCTAGAAAATTTTCTTTCATGATCGTTTATATCGTAGAAACATAGTGTTGATTGGTAAAATGGTTCATGACAATTTTGATTCAAGATTTGTGTGATCCTAACCCATGCATGTGGGATATCTCTTTTGGAGGGAAGGATAATATTTTTGAGACAGTCCCGACTATTCCCTATGGTCTGAAATGTTTTCTTGTTGAAAGTGTCCCAAATGAGAAGTAGCTGTGGTAATTAGTCACCTCTCTCAAAAGAGAGAGTTCTACTATACTTGATGGGTTCCCAACAGATTTCATGGGTTTTTATTGGGATATCATCATGAATGGTTGTATTTTAGCTATTTAGGACTTCATCTATGGAGAGGTTCTTCCTTGGGTCGCATGTACTACTTCATTGATCCTCAATCCCTTGACGAAAGATCCATATTCCAGTCACCTTTAACATATCATAAGTTTTTGGAATTTTTCATATAAGTTTCAGGCCTCATTAATCAATATCAGTCTCTCTCTGTTTATTCATGGATGTATTTTAGAGGATCAATATGCATTTATTCAATGAATATATATACAAGGTGTTGTGATAATTACTTAGAATATAGTTAGAGAGATTAATTGAAAGGTGGTGGTTCTAATATTTTTATTAAGGAATATATGGATAAGGATTAAGATTATCTTGATTGGTTCTTCATCTACCAGGTTATGATATGTATATAATTTGTCACAACCCATCCCCCAAGGCCTATGGCGTTACTACCCCATGAGTGGGAGGAATTTTCATGAGTACTTATACGCATGAACACACACACATCCACGTCCCAAATTGATAGAATAGAAAACATGTATGCCACTAAACAACCACGGAGTAAAGGTAACATCTGTAAGTAAAATAGTCTAGAATACAAACACAATAAAAAATATAAATTGAAAACAGGAAAGTATAAAAGATGTCTGTAAAATGTCTGTAGAAGACCCAACCTGAATGGTAGGCAAAGAGGGGTTGTTGGAAGCTATGGAAGTATGTCCAGCCTATCATATCTGAATGGGCACCGCCTGGTCCCGGGCCACCAAGCTCTCTCTTGAAGCACCTATTGTATGCACCAAACACAAAATGTGTGGGTGAATACAATAAAGAGGTGTGTAAAACAATTCCCATTAGGGGACCCTGGAACCATAAATATAAATCCCAAGAGAAAACCCCTGATAAAATTTATAGTCATATCTAATCAGTTATATTCCCATACATATACCATGAAGACCCAGATATACTCATCTCAGCCACTAAAACAAATGAGGTCCCAACCTCATAGCCAGCATCAGGATTCTCACTGAATGTTCAATTCATAACACACATACTATGAGATCTCACTCTACAATATCAGCTATCTATGGTGGCACCCGCCAGAGTGATACAATCAATCAGGAACATTCTACTAGGTCCAAATCTAGTGAATGACATTAGTGGTCCAGTCATCCGAGTCTTGCACCCCAAGAAAGAATAAGGAAACCCAAATGAAGATGCATTCCCTTCGCCACTATGTAGAATTTAAGGAGAACTACACCAGACTATCCTATGATACCCCAATCACTCATGTGAGGAGTGGCTCGCACGTTAGTCTTGTCGAGCAATTCCTTTCTCCTACTTAGGTATACATCTCTTCAAGTGGAGGGGCATGCCCCTCAAAGATATTTTCTTTAGTCTAGGTAGCTCCAACCCTTAAGGAGGACCCGCTCCCCATTCCTATTGGGAAATGGGGGAGTACAACTCCATAAGTGAGGAATCACACCATGTTTCCAATATTGGAGTACTACTCATGAAGGACCCACACCCTATTGTGATAGGGGAGTATTAATTTGTATATCTTGGACCCATACCCTACCATGTAGGGGAGTACTACTCAGTGAGAAAAGGACATGCACCCTAATACTGGGTTAGAATCGACACAATCGGTTTATTTTGTATGAGGGAACCTCACCCAAATTTGTGAGTGGGTAGTCTCCTTGGATGAGAGAACCCGCTCTCTGGCATGATAGGGGAGTACTGACTCTACCGGAAAAATGCGTATGGAGGACCCAGACCCTGGAATGACAGGGAAGTAATGAATTCAATTCTAGGGAAACCACTCCCCTTCCCCACAGGGGAGTGTCTACTCTTCCTTCATGATCATCTCTGAGAACCCATGCCTTAGTCATGTAGGGTAGTAACACCCCCGTAGGAAACAACCTGAAGTAAATGAACCCACACCCAAGACGCAAAGAGTCCACTTTCTACCTAAGAAGAGGGATAAGTAGTAACTACGCCTTGAGTCGTTAGGTGATTAACCATCCTATAATCTCTTCAAGAGAACTACCTCGATTCCAATCGAAGTCTGCTTGCATCAAGAAGGCATAATCCTCAAATACATATCATTTCCTCTAAATTCCTCAAAAACCCCATTAGAGTATCTTAAAATTATCATCTTATCACAAGATTTACAATGCCGTAGACATCTCGTCAAATGAATGTTATATTTGTAATTTACGAGCATTTTAGCGAAATATTTGTCAATTGGGTTTGGGTCTCGTCCCACCAGGTCGGACCGACCCAAACTGGATTTGACCCAGCCCATTAGGCCCAGAATGGCCCTCTTCCGACCCAGCTAGTTTGGATACGCATGGCCCACCATAACCATCCCATCCCACCTTTTTGTCGGATGGGTCCTCCAACCCAGATGCGGCAGAGCCACGTCCGTCCCACACCGCGTGGATCCAGCTGGTACCTCCATCTAGTTAACCAGTCTTCTCACACAGACTAGTTTTTCTGGCATGAACCATAGCATCCTTCATATCCAGGTCCTGCTATGGCCTGAGTCACAAATCCTTCATGCGGGCAGCCGCATAGCACAACTATTGCGGCCACTATGGTGCGCCAGCAGAGCATTCACGGACAATTGGATGTGCTCTAGTGGTCTATTCTTTTATCTGGAGGGTTTTCTAGATCACTCGGGCTATGTTCATTATCACCAGGGGTACAAATCATGGTTAATATACCTTCCTCTAGAAAGTGTTTGATCGATGGTATTTCTTGCACAACCTCGATTCGTCCATAGCCAACATCCTCACACCTCCATCATGTTGTATCCTTTCTTGATACTTGATGAAAAATTGTTTCGCTAAGAACGGTTGCACAACATCTGACCATTCATCAACACATGAATAACTTAAATAACACTAAGTAAAAAGAGGAGAATTAAATCCACATAAAAAATTGAGGAATGAACCTTCGTCGTTGTTCATCACAACGTTGATCCACTCATGATAAATGGATTAAATGGAAAAACGAAAATATAATTAAATCATAAATAGATATATTACCCATTGTTAAACCCAATAAAATTATCTCATGTAAGAATGAATGATCTATGGGTCAACTTATTCGTTCGTTGATCCATGGTTGTCTTCTAAAACCATGAATGGGGAAAGAACAAAAATAAATAAAAACCCATACCTGGTGAAGGTCCATTATTGGAAATGATCCATCACTAAAAGAAATCTGTCTGAAAAGTTCATTGATCTTTCATCAATGAAGCGATATCATGAAGAGGATGAGGAATGCTCAAGGTTGTTGGAGATCATCAGTCATCATTCGTCAATGGAGATCCTCCAGAGGTTCTGAGTGTTTCTCCATGAGTGCCAATGACACCCCACCATTCAAAACATTAAAGGGTGAAATGCCTTTCTGTTTCTGCTATGTTGTGGCATCATTACACTATTTCATTTATGAAACAACATTATTTGTTTCTCAAAATTACAAAGACATTTCACGGCAATAATTTGAAAACTCAAAATAAAATAAAATATCAAGTTCATTTTATTTTAACATTCCATAATAAGTCAGAAAAATTACTTTTCCAGTGGACCTGTGACGGTTGATGTTAGGATTTTTCTTGGTGAATCTCGATGTTCTGATTCCAATGGCACTCTAGGATTTTTAATCCAGGAACCATTTCAAATGATATAAAAACCCACTCGCACTATTATTTAATAGTCATGTAAAAGGATAGAAAAATATTCCTTCCAATCCAGGCCTTAAAATTATATATCATGTCAAAGATTGGTGTTGAAATAATCCAATTTAATTTTAAAAAGATCATGGAATTTGGGGGACATTACATTCTCCCAACCTTAATAAATTTCTTCCCAAAAAAGAAAAACCATACACTCATGATAAGAAAACGGAGTTCGCCCAAGGTCCCTACGCTGCTTACAATAATGCACCTTGAGGAACCGCCAAGATCTACCACTTTGATGTCCAGATTCTTCTAGTTCAAAATCATCGAATAAAAATAACCTTAATCCATAGCTGTGATGAGTGGAAAACCACCAAGCAGTACGGTCCATCTGTAGTCATGGGGTCTAGCGACTCACCTCCACGCTAACCTAATGCATACACATGTAGAACCTCATAGTTCACATTCACACATGGATAAATTGTGCTAAAACATCCACTTGCGTAACATATTTAAGGTTAATTTTGAACACATATGGGTATTTATGAGTAAAACAAGGATTTAACACCCCAATATTCTATGGTAAATTTCTCTTTGAATAATACAATAGTTTGTGTTGTACGCAACTTCGAGTTCAAACACAGCACAACCAATCGAACTAGCTGTTCAGAATCGCAATACATACTTTTAGAAATTTGATAAATTCTATCATTCAAAATGGACTTCATTTTTAGATTTGGAATATTGAAATTATCTTAGGGTGAATTTTGGTTATTTTTCTGAAAACATTCAGGTTTGGATGAATAGTGAAAAAACAATGCGTTATTGGTTAAACCCGAATTATTATTTAAATTATTATTTATTTTATTATTATTTATTTTTGGTAAAAATAGATACATAATACATATATATGTTTAATTTAATTTAATTAAGTCATTTTAAAATAAATTTAGATATATAAAATTTTATCGAACTTTTTACTACATTTTACCCACCTCATAAAAGCATTTGCAAATTTGCATAAAACATAACATTACCGCTTCTGTGAGTTGAATATCATAAATATGAGAGACACGGTTGACATCAGTAAGTGAAATGTGGTTCAATATGATGAAAATAAGTTTTGGTGAATAGTAACATTTTACCTTTATTTACCATGGTTAAAAGTAAATAGGGTAATTAAAGGTAAAAATGATATTATAATTTCCATTAAACATGTCTTAATTCAATTGGATATGTGTAATTAGACCAAAAATAACCTTAGGAATGAAAAATTATCCCATTTGGTCAACATGTAATAGATTAGGACATTTATTATTATTATTTAAAAAATATATTTAAAAGTGTTAAAATAAATGTTCAATAACTAAACCATCATTAATAATGGGTTCAACATAAGATAAATTCAGCAATAAATATTCATTAGAAATATAAAATTATTTCCTACATAATCGTGTTTTATTTTTAATTTTTAGACATTAAATAATTATATTTATTTATGACACAATGATGATGTCGTAATTACCTTATTAATGAAAGATTAAGATAATTGATATTATAAATATCAAAATAAATCTAATTTGATAATTTTTATGAATTAAACTAATTTTATAGGTTATTATGACATTTTAGAGTTTATTCAATGAATTTTTTTCGAAGTAATAATGATGTTATGAATTTAACAAAAACAAAATACCAAATAGTGTCAAAATTCACATAAAAGAGTTTTTAAAAAAATATTATATTATTAATTGATATTATATTCCTAAAAATATAATGTTTAGAGAAATGGATGAAATAATATGATATATGTCATTAATTAACAACTTGATTTTCGTTTGAGTGTTTATAATAAGTCTATTAACCATATAATATAAAAATACAAAGAGACATGGTAAATGTCAAACTATTTAACTAAGAGTTAAATCTAAAATATAAGTGTAATATGATGACCTAAACCTCTCTAAAACCTATTGTTTGAGATATTTTCAACCCATACCAACTTTATTCTTTAAATAATTCATTTTTTAGCAATTATAAACCTAATATGATTTTAATATAAAATAATATTTCCAGTTTTTTCAAAAGTGATCCTCACCTCTCTTATAAAGGGCCACCTACCCTTCTCTCAAATTCACACCTTAAAAGCCATTTGGATCGGCAAAACGCTTACAAAAAATCCTCTAAACTGTCCTCCCTTCATCCTAGAGTCCTTACATTAGTCATAAATCCATCCTAATGAGCCCTTTTTATCAAATCAAAAGGAAGAAAACGATGAAGAGGTAAATATTTCATCACCTCTTTCAAGTTCTTTTCTTCTTCCGCTTCCTCTTTCTTTGTTGTTTCCATTCTAAAATAATACCTCCAATATATTATATATACTATGATGTTGTTATAAATATGTTACAACCATATTAATTATTCCATCTATCCTATAAATGAAAAGGTCACCATACATGCGTACATACAGATTACCGTCTCCACATCGTGGTGTTGTCTGTTATTCAAACACTTCATCATTTGGATGGGTATAATAATGAGTATAAATTATGTAAATAATAAATATAACAATATATTTATTCTTCATATACGATATAACATCCAATTATATATGATTTTGATATCAAAAGAGTGATATTTTCACTCTTGCATACATATGGAATATCGTCTCCACAAACGCGATGAGATTCATTACCCATCGTAATAATTCAAGAATAATTTTCATTTTATGATTAAAAATAATTTATATGAACATAATAAAATTCTTTATATGAATCAAATACATCCTATCCATAAAAAACATGGCTTATGTAACCAAGCTTATAATGGAAAACGAATCAGGTAACACTTGTAACGATAATACTACTAAAATATCATTAACAAAGCAATATTAGAAGATAATAAATGATATCATATTAATGTATATGGTTCTTGTATAATTTAATATCAATTATTTCACCATTATAAAGGATTTTAACCTACCCTCAAGCAAGAAAAGTACACGTTAAGGGTTAATTTCACAATCACGTTATTGTCTGAGATTGTTTTTACGTAAGTATCTACTGGGACCACTTTATCATCCATATCCATGTTTCTTAAAAATTTATTCCATAACATTTTAAATGTTTACTATACTATGGGTTAAATTCATTTATACCCTTGTTTGAATTTCTATAAAATGCTTTGAAATGAATCTTTTTGTCATTTTCCAAATAAGGTAACTTATGACCTTTTCTACAAAATTAAGGTAAGAATGTTTTTTTAACTTATATGGCGAGTGCGACTATTTTCTACCATTATAACATCTTCAAAGATTCCTTTACAATATTATAAAAATATTTTCAAAATAATTGTTTTCTTTTATAATTATATGACTTTTAATTGTTTTCCAAATAGAAAGATATATTTCTCTAAAAAAGTTTTGATTTTATCTATGTCAATATCCATTGATGGATTTTAAACTTATTTAAAGTTAATTTATTATGATAAAAAACATCCTTATTGTCATGAAGTTTATTTGATGTTTTTAAATTTGGATGTGTTATTTTTACACCGTTCAATTTTTATCAATAATGTATATACATTTCGAATGCAAGTTTTAATATGAATGTTTATTTTATGTTAAAATGTTTTCATATGAGGAATGCATTAGACCTAGTAAGTGGCGGGGGGAGCCAGCTATAGCTCCTCAATACATTGGTAGGTATCATGAGAAAAACTACTGTCTTTGCACAAGGCCTCGACAAAATCTTATTTTTTGTCTTGTCACATGGCCTTGACTATGTGGTTATGAAGTCTGGAATTATGAATTCCATCATTATAAAAGTGGCTATTGGTATTGCAAGTGATTATTAGACTAGTAGAACATCAAAGGGAAAAAGTAAATTGAATTATATGATTTTATCTTTTCCATATTATGATTAATTTTATCTTTAAAAGTATTTTTTTTAGTCCTATACATTGCCTTAAAATTTTTATGCTTATTTATGAAAATTTTCGCCATATTGTTATCCTCACTGAGCATCTGAACTCACCCCTTTCTTTGTTTTATTTTTTCCCAGAATGTGAAGAGTTGTATTATGAATGACCTTTAGAGATAGACTATGGGATATAAATGTGGTTAATGTAGACAATGTTGTTGTTCTATTTCATTTCATAATTTAATGTAAACATTATGAATGTTTCTGGTACTTACATGGATACTAAACCCATTAGTCTTTCGGGACATGATTTCCTTATATCATTCCAATGTTATGTAATAATGCACTGAATCTGGGTAATTGGGGTCGGGGCAGTACAGTTGGTATCAGGGGAAATTTAGTACAAACCTTGGAAACTAGATTTATAAAAACTCTGATTAGAGAACGTTACCATAAGATAAAATTTGAGGATTAGTATAGAATAACTTCCTATAATTTTGGTACTGTAGAGATTTTGTGAGTTTTCCAAAAAGTACATCCCTATCTGGATACGAGTTGGTATAGGCTGCTCAGGAATTGATGTACCTAGGGGTAAAACCCAAAAACACTGCTTTGATCTTGACTCGAATGTGAATTGGTGCACGATAATGGGTATTGTTGTACTCTTGGTTACGACATTCCTAGGGGATATTCTTAGGTTAATTATCATTTTCTTTACAAACCATTATGAAGGGTTTATGAGTATATACTTCCCCAAAGAAATCATTTTTATGATTATGGACTATACCTCTAAACTTTTCAATTTATGTTAAGTGTTTTACAAGTATGGAATTAAATATTTCAATTCATAAATGAATCTAGTGTATGTCATTGTTTGGAGATGGTGCCTGGTGGAAGGAATGGAAACTGTATCAATGCACATAATCCATGTAGAGATTTTCCTCCTACTCAAGATAATTACATTGGATCTTCTAACACAAAAGGGTTTTGATCATCTTATCACCATACTGGGACAACTCACTCATGTTATGAATAATAACCTTACTTGTATGGAGCACCCTGATCCACAATGTGGATGATAAATGTTAGACCACTTCATGAGGCAACAATCACCAACATTAAATGGGAGTAAAAATCTATTAGTATCTAAGAAATGGATAAATTCCTTAGAGAAAATATTTCATGCTTTGGGGAGTTACGAAAGTGGAAAAGTTGTCATGACAGGTTATCACCTCACGGGAGATGCATATCAATGGTGTGAAAGACCCTGAGACACCCTGAGAGGGGAGGGGGTGAATCAGGGTGACACGTCTTTATTCTAATGTGATGGATCTTCTTCCCACTTTGGTAGGAACTTGTTGAACCTGTATGATGAAAATGATCAGAAATAAAACATGCACATGCACAGAGAAGACACAACCCTTTTTGCTTGGTTCACCACTAAGGGTTACGTCCAAGGAGAATACGCCGACAAGTTGTCGGTCGTACCAAAATCCACTATGCTTCACTAGCTGGAGAATACAAATGTTCGGGCAGAGTCACTCTGTCCCAAGCTCACTGCCTCTACAAAGGTTCAGGGAAAGCTCACTGCTTCCCTCGGGTCACTCCCGTTGACTCCACCTGGCTCACTACCATTGGTGAAGTCACACTCAGTTTATAGACGTGAAGTTCTCTTCAATAGATAGACATGAAGTTCATTGTCTCCTGTTCAGCATGAGAATTTTCTTGCATCATAGTCCTTAGTTAATGCTCTGTTAAAGTCCAAATTCCAACCACTGATGAATACACCCTTTTCCCTTGTCCAGTGGGAAAACAAACTTTGGAAAAATGCCTTCACAATGTACCCTACTTCGCAAGACTCCCAATTTTGCAAAGCTCAAACAAGCCTTCGCGGAGTCCCTACCTTTTCGCAAATCTCAATCGCGAAGCACTCTCGTGATGCTCCAGCCTTCGCAATGCTTGGCTATCGCGGAGCTCCTTCCTCTTCGCGAAGCTCACTGAGCCAACACGGGGCGCACAACTATCGCGGAGCTAGAATAGCTGTCGTGAAGCTCCTCTTTCGCGAAGCACACTGCCATCGTGAGAGACCTTTGCGAACCGAGAGAAAAGGACTTTCTCTGAAATTCTCTCTACTTCTTTCGAGGGGGTCGGCCTCTATTTATAGGGGATTCCACCGACCCTCGACCCTTCCACGCAAAGTTAGCGCCATGCCAGCTCAAATCGCGAAGCTTCGAAGTTCCGGCCGAAATTCTATCAAAATTGCGAAGCACTACGGAAATTTTCCATTCGCGGAGCTCGTCGTAATCATGGAGTATTACCATCATCATTCCATCACGCCTTCGCCGCGAAGATCCCTCGCAAAGCCATTCACCACCACAATGTGCTTCAACTCTACCGTTCGCGAAGCTTTGACGTAATCGCGAAGACTCACCACCTCCATTCTTCTGGTCTTCGCAATTTCAAAACCATGCATCCTCTGTTCGCAAAATTCATGCCTTTGCCATATTTAATTATTATCTTCATGGAAATCAACCATTCGCGATTCTTAACAACTTCCAGATTTTGGACCCCAAAAATTTGGCAAACACTGGAAAACTGCACCACCTTCAATACTGTTGTCTTCTTGAATGGTATGATCTCTTTGCTGGTACACGATCCGAACTTCCATTGATGATTGACAACGAACACAAACCATACTCCAAATAATGAATAGAAGACCATGGTTCCAACAATCTCCCCATTTGGGTTTGTTGGCAATCAGAAGATAAATTCAATAGATCTCCATCTATGTGAAAACCAAAAACGCAGGAATCAACTCAGCCAACACTCTAAGTCTACGTGAGCAATGCTCGGTGTAGAAAACAAGAGAGGAGGCTTGAATTGGGTTCCACTATTTTCCTTCTCATTCTTCTCATCACAGAAGTTGCCTGAATTTATTCTATTCTCCTTTCTCCCCCATTGACAATAAATCCCAAGACTAGTAAATTTTTCATGTTCAACTCAAACCATACTCCCCCTGGATAGTATCTCCCCCATAAACCTGCATCACGACCATAAACATATTAAAACAGTTATAAAAAATGGGGAGAGGGGAATTCCGTAATCTCCTTATGCACTGGGAGGTGGCCGAACACCAAGGTTCAACCGATGCTTCTCAAACACAACCGCTGACAATGGATTTGTCAGGATATTAGCTACTTGCTCATCTATTCCCACATGATCCGATCTAATCACGCTTTGCTCAACTTTCTCTTTGATAAAGTGATACCTGATTTCAATGTGTTTTGTACGATAATGCTGAACAGGATTCTTTGTAAGATCAATTGCGCTCTTATTGTCATAGTAAATCACCATTGGTTTCTTCACCTCATCTCCAATATCAGTTAATTGCGGCTTCATCCATAGTAGTTGAGTGCATGCCTTTGTGGCGGAGATATACTCAGCTTCAGCAGTACTAAGAGAAGTACTTTCTTGTTTCTTGCTCAACCATCCAACACATTTCCGCCCAATATAGAAAGCTCCACCACTAGTGGACTTTCTGTCTACTACATCACCAGCCCTGTCAGCATCAGAAAACGCTGATAGTTCATTGTCCCTGCCTACCGCAAAAAATAACCCAATGTTATGTGTACCTTGAATGTATCTCATCATTCTTTTTACTACTGCCATATGTTCCTCCTTTGGATTACTCTGAAAGCGGGCCGCAAGGCATGTTGCAAAGACAATATCTAGCCTTGTCGCTGTCAGGTACAGTAGGCTTCCAATGATCCTCTTGTACATGGTGGGATCAACAGAGTTCCCATCCTCATGCTTTCAAAGTTTAGTTCCAACTGCAATCGGAGTTGACATTGGTTTGGAGTCTTGTATATTGAACTTCTTCAGCAACTGTCTTGCATATTTTTCCTGAGAAATGAAAGTATATTCCTTCTTTTGAATCACATGAAGCCCCAAGACATATGTGAGCTCCCCAATCATAGACATTTCAAATTCTAATTTCATGTGGTTGGAAAATTCATCCACTGATTTATGCCTGCTGCCACCAAATATGATATCATCAACGTAGACAAGAACCATGAATTGATCTTTTAGAGAATTATTCACATAGATATTGTGATAAACTCCTCCTATTTTGAATTCCAACTTCTTGAGATATGAATCCAGCCGTGAGTACCACGCCCGTGGAGCCTGCTTCAAACCGTATAGAGCTTTCTTCAGTTTTCAGACCTTTGTTTCATCAGTACCCAAAACAAAGCCCACTGGTTGTTCAATGTAGACTTCTTCTTCGAGTACACCATTCAAGAATGCTGTCTTTACATCCATTTGATATACTTTATATCCTCTTTGGAGTGCCATGGAAAGGAAAAGCCTGATTGACTCCAGTCTAGCCACTGGAGCAAAGGTTTCTTCAATATCAATGCCTTCAATCTGGGAGTATCCTTTACATACCAGTCATGCCTTGTTTCTGATGACACTTCAATGCTCATCAAACATATTTTTGAAGATCCATTTGGTACCAATCACATTGTGACCTTTGGGTCTCTGGACAAGATCCCATGTCTGATTCATATCAATCTGATCTAATTCATCATTCATGGCTTTCACCCAAGATTTATCTTTTGCAGCTTCTTCGAATGAGGATGGCTCTACAACTGATATAAATGCAGATTGCATGGTATTCCTCATCCTTCTTGTTTGAGTGGGTGCACTCCTATCCCCAATTATGTTGGGTGGATCAATCTCAACTCTTCGATTTCTCCTACGAGGTTCAGTAGTATTTTCTTCATCCATAGTTTATTCTTCAGATTCTTCTTCTGAGTCAACATCATGATGTGACTGCTGAGTGTTTTGAACAGCTTCCTCTATTTCTGCATTTTTATTTTCTTCACGTTCACATTCTTCCGGACTTTCTATCACATTAGCATATGATGTCCTTGAAGCATTTTTGGTTTTCTCTTCAATTATCTTAACATCACTGCTTTCCACAATCCTTCCAAAATGCTTGTTGAAACATTTGTAGACTTTGCTGTTCATTGAGTAACCGAGGAAAATTCCTTCATCTGCATTGCCGCCATATTTCCCTTGATTTCCTTCTTTTTTCCTGATGAAGCAATTACTTCCACAGACACGAAAGTATTTTAGATAAGGCTTCCGTCCATGCCACAATTCATATGGTGTCTTCGTCTCACCCATATAAAGTCCTGTTTGATTCTGAATGTACACTGCATCTTGAACAGCCTCTTTCTAGTAATGTCATGGAATACGACTCTCGATCAGCATAGTTTGTTCCATGTTGTTCACCTGTCGATTATTACGTTCAACAACTCCATTTTGTTGTGGAGTTCTCACAGCAGCTACCTCATGCTGTATCCCATGATTCTCTAGATAATTCTCAAATTCAATGGACGTGTATTCTCCCCCATTGTCAGATCGCAACACTTTGATTGTTCATCCAGTATCATTCTCGGTGATTCGCCAACATGTTTTTATGAAATCAAGGACTTGTCGTTTTTTTTGAATGACCATCACACATGCCATTCTAATGTAATAATCTATGAAAAGGAAAAAGTACCTTTCTCCATGAGTTCCAGCAACATTTATTGGCCCACAAACATCTGTATGAATCAGATCAAGAAGGTGAGACGCCCTTTTCTTCTTTGGCCAATATGAACTGCAGAATAGCTTCCCACGAATACAAGCATCAGAAGATTTTTCACGCTCACGCTTTAGGTTGGGAATGTCCATGAAAATTCTCAATTTTGATATTTTCTCCACGTCATCTTGATTGATGTGTCCCAGTCTCCGATGCCACAAAATTGTTTTCTTCTTCAATAGTCATGTAACATACATTTTCTTCACTATCAACCTGATACAAGTTTCCTTTTGTTCTGCATCCCTTCATAAGTGAATTTCCAGTCTTTCCCTTGATAGTGAATCCTTTCTAATTAAACGTAACTATAAGTCCTGAGTCACAGAGTTGACTCACGCTGAGGAGATTATGACGTAGTCCATCTACGTAAAGGAATTTAGTCTTCTTTAGTTATCCATTAGCTAATTCGGTACTTCCACTCCCATTGATTTTAAGAGCCTCATCATTACCAAATCTTATTGTACCATCAACATTACTTGTGATATTCATTAGTAGGACGGCATTACCTAGCATATGAGATGAACAACCGCTATCCAGAATCTCGGTACTGTTGTTCTTTGTAGCTTTGAGGGCCACCTCTGCAAGGTTGGATTTCTCAATCTTCTTCCTTTCCTTCCATGAGACATTAGATCGAGTATAAATAACTGATGGCCTTTCAATTATCTCTTCTATATACCTAGGTTCTTCATAGTCAAAGTCTTCTTTGAGAGGTGAAAACATGTTTGAAAGAGAAACATTGTCTTGCTGACGAGACTTGACTTGTCTTGAACTTCGGAATTGAGGTGTCCATGTCCATTCTCTGCCTGCAATTAGCGGCCTTATGACCAAAGTTAGAACAACAAAAACAATATCCATAGACATTATTTCTTCTATAAGAATTAGGATATGAAATTGTTCTCCTTTGTTGAGCTTCTATATCTTCTCCATTCAGATAGCTTCTTTCCTCTTCACAATATGTCATGGTATGGCCCAGATTTCCACAGAACTGACACTTCATGAGAGGAAATGTCTTCTCACTTGAATTTCTCCTCATACATTCTTCCTTGGGAGAATATTAAGACTGCCTATCATTTCTGAATGTTTGAGGATAATTTTCAGGTCTCCTTTTAGTTTGGATTGAGGGTTCCTTTTTTGGAACTCTAGGTAACGTTTCAACATGTTCAACTTTCATCTTATCTTTCTTTTGGATCTTTTCACATCCAGCTGTTGATGTCTCAGTCTCACAGCCAATTCCACTCTTTCCCATGAAAGCAGGTCTTTGATTACTCAAGATTTTTCCAACCCTATCTAAACAACACTTGGCTCTTACTAGTAATTCTGCATCTGAGAATCTTCCAAACTGTATTTTCTTCCTCGATTCTTTTGGAACTGATTCAGTCTCCAGTTTACTCCTTAGAGTAACTAATTCCTCATCAAGACCATTAGCAATCTTGGATTTTTCATCCAGTCTAGAGGTGAGGTCATTGATGACCTTTGCCTGCTCTTCAATTCTCAGCTTCATATCTACTACATCATCATTGCTTTAAATTATTTTAGACTGTACCTTCACAAATTCTTTCAGTCATTCTATTTCAGCTTCAAGTTGATCAACGTATTCAGTTGATTCTTCTACAATTGATTTCCACTTATTGCAGCTCTTACACTTAATCTTAAGCTTACTAACCGCATCCTTAAGTTGCATCTCAGGATCTACACAAGTTCTCAGTTGTTTTTCTCCATTAGTATCTTCTGACTTTTAAACAGTGACCATCATAGAAGCATGGTTCCCAGTTTTGAATTATGGTTCTTCTTCGTCATAGAATTCATTATCATCTTCTTCCTCTTCACAGACAAAACTCTTCCTTTGCATTTTCTTACCAGATTTGAAGTCTCCCTTTTTGAAGAACCTTCTCTGCGGCTTCTTGAGGTTTTCATCCTCACTGTCTTCATCATTGATCATTTTTAAGCAATGAGAGGCAATGTGCCCAACTTTTCCACAACGGAAACACGCGAGAGGTAACTTCACATTGAATTTCCATTTCCCCTTCTGTAACTTCTTTGCAATGAGAGAAAGAATTTATTTTTCTTCGTCATCTTCACCGCTACTATCCTTTGAGATTTTCAGTTTATCCCTGGCCTTGAATGCCATTTCCTTTCTCACCCGAGTCGTAGCATCTTCTGGTTTGACTCTCATTTCATATGCTACCAAGCCGCCCAGTAGATCATCAAGAGAATGTTTGGAAAGATCTCTTTCCTCAAGTTCTGACACCTTCACATATTACAGAGGTGGAAGTCTTCTAAATATTTTCTTTACAATATCAATGTCTTTGATTTCTATTCCTAGACCCCGAATTGCTCCAACTACTTCAGTAATTCGATTGAAGAATGAGTCTGCATTCTCGTCTGGATGCATCTTCAGATCGTCAAACCGATTGTGCAGCACTTGTAGTTTCACCTCCATCACTTTACTATCTCCTTCATAAATATTCTCAAGTTTATTCCACATGGATTTTGATGAGGTGCAATTCATCACCTTTGGGTAGATCTGATCAGAAAGGGCTGCAGTGAGTGCATTCTGTGCTTTAGCATCTGCATCAAGAAGTTTCCTCTCTGTTTTAGCCATAGCTAGGCCTGTTGGATCAGTGACTTGTATTCCTTGCATAGTAGAAAAGAGAACTTTCATTACAAGAGATATTAGATGAGATCACATTCTGTTCTTCTAGATCTGGAAATTTCGTACATCTAATGGAGGGACTCCCCTGACATTGACCACATTTACCATGACAAAAAAGGTCTGATTCAACACCAGCAACCTTTACCATCTGATACCAATTGAAGGACCCCGGGACATCCTAAGAGGGGAGGGGTGAATCAGGGTGACACCTTTTTCTTCTAATGTGATGGATCTTGTTCCCAGGTTGGTAGGAACTTGTTGAACCTGTATGATGAAAATTATCAGAAAGCAAACATGCACATGAACAGATAAGACACAACCCTTTTTACTTGGTTCACCACTAAGGGCTACATCCAAGGATCATACGCCGACAAGTTGTCGGTCGTACCAAAATCTACTATGCTTCACTAGATGGAGAATACAAATGTTCGGGCACAGTCACTCTATCCCAGGATCACTGCCTTTACAAAGGTTCCGGGAAAGCTCACTGCTTCCCTCGGGTCACTCCCGTTGACTCCCCCTGGCTCACTACTGTTGATGAAGTCACACTCAGTTTATAGACGTGAAGGTCTCTTCAATAGATAGACATTAAGTTCATTGTCTCCTCTTCAGCATGTGACTTTTCTTGCATCAGAGTCCTGAGTTAATGCTTTATTAAAGTCCAAATTCCAACCACTGATGAATACCCCCTTTTCCCTTGTCCACTGGGAAAACATCCTTTAGAAAAAGGCCTTCACAAAGTACCCTACTTCGCAAGGCTCCCAATTTTGCAAAGCTCAAACAAGCCTTCGTGGAGTCCCTTCCTTTTCGAAAAGCTCAATCGAGAAGCACTCTCTCAATGCTCCAGCCTTCGCAATGCTTGGCTATCACAGATCTCCTTCCTCTTCGCGAAGCTCACTGAGCCAACACGGGGCGCACAACTATCGTGAAGCCAGAATATTCGCCGTGAAGCTCCTCTTTCGCGAAGCACACTGCCTTCGCGAGAGACCTTTGCGAACCGAGAGAAAAAGACTTTTTCTGAAATTATCTCTACTTATCTCGAGGGGGTCGGCCTCTATTTATAGGCGATTCCACCGACCCTCGATCGTTCCACGCGATGTCAGCTCCACGTCAGCTCAAATCACGAAGCTCTGAAGTTCCCATCGAAATTCTCTCAAAATCCTGAAGCACTACGGAAATTTTCCGTTCGCGGAGCTCATCGTAATCGTGGATTATTTCCGTCATCATTCCATCGTGCCTTCGCCGTGAAGCTCCCTCACAAATCCCTTCACCGCTGCGATGCGCTTCAACTCTTCCGTTCACGAAGCATTGATGTAAGCGCGAAGACTCACCGCCTCCGTTCTTCTGGTCTTCACGATTTCCAAACCATGCATCCTCTCTTCGCGAAATTCATGCCTTTTCCATATTTAATTATTATCTTCATGGAAATCCACCTTTCGCGATGCTCAGCAACTTCCAGATTTTAGACCCCAAAAATTTGGCAAACACTGGAAAACGGCACCACCTTCAATATTGTTGTCTGCTTGAATGGTATGATCTCTTTTCTGGTACACGATCCGAACTTCCATTGAGGATTGACAACGAACACAAACCATACTCCAAATAATGCATAGAAGACCATGGTTCCAACATGGTGGTCATTTATCCATAACACCAATGAAGATGATGAAGTATCCAATAAGAAATTGATGGAGTTTAAAGATATTTTCATAGAAAAATACATTCCATGTGACCATCGAGTGGATATGGAAAGACAATTTTTGAGTCTGAGGCAAAAAGAGGATGAGAATGTTGCAAAGTATGTGGCTAACTTTACAAGGTTAGCAAGGCCTGCTTCAGATTATATATGTAACCCAAGAAGTAAGATTGATCGTTTCATTGATGGTTTAAAATCATTTCTCCATCGAGCATTAGTCTCACAATCCTTCTCATCATACGAAGATAATGTATCATGTGTTATCAAGAGAAAAAAGTAATTCTCTAATTATTATGACTTTAAAGAAAAGAAAGAGATGAAGAGATTTACTAAACACTCTGAAAATGGAAATACGGGGAAGAAGGTAAAAGTTGAATATCCATCCTGCCTAAAATGGGGGAAGAAAAACCTCGGTACATACCTAAAGGGAATGGGAGTCTCTTACAAGTGTGGTGAAAAAGGCCACCAAGCTCGTGATTACAAATGGAAGAAAGAGGATATCAATGTTTAATGCTACAATAGTAGAGAAAGGGGGAATTATGCAAATTAATGTCCTAAATTCCAAGGGAACTTACCTTAGAAAATTCCAAGTGATCAAGGCCAAGCTTATGCTATTACTACAACTGAGTTTGATACTCCGAAAGACATGGTGGCAAGGAATTTAATGGTTTCCTCATGTTTAGTAAATGATTTATTTGGTTCTGGATCATCACATTATTTGATATCTTCCTAGTTTTCTATTAAAATTCAATATTTCCAATTTTATTTAATAAGGGAGTTTTCAATCAAGACAATTAAGGCAAGTATCATTGCAAAAATATTTTTTGAATCAAATTCCATTAAGGCATATAAATGTTACATATCGGCTAATCTCATCATCATAACCATTATTGAATATGATATAATCCTCAGTATGGATTGGATTTCAGAGAATGATGCAAAAATTTAATGTAAGAAGAAGGAGGTTACAATTTTCTATGATGATAAAGAGTACATTTTCATTAGGGAAGAAATTTCACCACTTGATTCTTATCTAGATCCACCCCCAGTAACTCTACTAAATTTAATTAATGGGGAGGAAGAGAATGAAATAACTATGGGTGAGGAAAGGGATGCTAAAATAGAGGATGTACCTATTATGAACGAATATGTTGACATGTTTCCAGAAGATTTACTTAGACATCCTATAGAATAAGAAATTGTGATTTCAATTGATTTATTTCCTGGTTCAAGGCCCATATCGAAGACCCCTTCTAGAATGGGCACTGTGAAATTAGTGGGACTAAAGAAACCACTAGAGGAATTGAGTAATAAGAGATTTATTCACCGTAGTGTTTCTCTGTGGGTAACCCCTGTCATTTTTGTTAAAAATAATGATGGATCTATGAAGTTGTGTATTGACTACAAGGAGATCAATTCTATAATAATAAAGGAAAAGTATCTCCTACCTCACATTTATGATTTATTCGACCAACTTCATGGAGCTCAATATATTTCAATGATTGAACTACGATCCAGATATCATCAATTGTGTGTGAAGAAGGAAGACATTTTGAAAACAGCATTTCAAACCAGGTACGGGAATTATGAGTTTACAGTAATGCCTTCCAGATAGACTAAAGCACCCTCTGTCTTCATGGATCTAATGAACAGATTTTTCAAGGAATACCTTGATGACATTTTAGTGGTATTTATTGATGATATCCTAGTATACTCTAAAATCTATAATGATCATGAAAATCACTTGCGCACCATTCTGAAAACCCTCAGAAGAAATGAATTATATGGGATGTTTAGAAAGTGTGAATTCAGGCTTCAGGATATTTTTTTTCTTGGACATATTGTCTCTAAGGATGGAATCTCTATTGATCCTTCTCGGAAAAGAGAAATCCAAGAATTTCCAACACTGATGAGTATAACTAAGGTGCATATTATTATTGGTTGAGAAGGTTATTATCGATGTTTCGTCCATAATTTTGATTGGATGGATAACCCATTAACCAAGCTCACATGTAAAGGGGTTCAATTGTTTTGGACAAAAGATTGTGAAGAATGTTTTTAAGAACTGAAGAGAAGATTAGTCAACACTGCTATCTTGTTTCTACCATTTTAGAATGGTGGGTTTTTTATTTATAGTTATTATTCGAAGAAATGGCTTGGTTGTGTCCTTATGCCAAATGATAGGGTTATTGTATGTGTCTCACGGCAGCTAAATATTCATGAGAAAAACTATCCTACTCATGATCTTGAGTTTGAAGCTTTAATTTTTCATTGAATATATGGAAACATTATCTCTATGGTGAAAATGTGAGATATATACTAATCACGATAATTTGAAGTACATTTTCTCACAGAAAGAATTCAACATGAGGCAAAAAAAGATTCCTTGTGTAACAACCTGAGATTTTATAAGATACATTCTTTTTAATTTCATTCGTATCATCTGTTGTATGATACACCAAGATTATCTTGCACTACACGCAATACCGTATTAGCTTGTAGTATACGCAACACTATTCTTGGCTCGTGTTACACATTATTTCAAGTTCTCTTGATAGAAGTTATTATACGCAACATTGAGTGTATATATATATATATTCAATGTACAAATAAAATATGGTTGGATTCTGTTATACGCAACAACAAGGTATTTTTTCACTACACGCAACCCTAAATTGGTTTGCATTACACGCAATCGCGACCTTCTTCGATAGAGTGTGTTGTACGCAATATCAGGTTAAACTAAAAAATGATATATGGTTATAATATTATTATGAAATAGAAATTATGAATAGTATTAACTAAATTTTTAATTTTATAAAATTATTATTCATCTTATATATTTTCTAGAACATGGTATGAGAATAAAATAAATTTTTCGTGTAAAATAAGTATTTTAAAAAAAATTGCAGTTTTGCCGCCTTTTGATGGTGCACCCACATTAAATCTAGTTTTTGACATGTTTATAAGTTCAATTTGACAAAATAAAATTCTTATTTGGAATAAGGATATAAAAATTTACTTTGGATAAAATTTTCATATTATTCTTATAACTTTCATATTTTAATGAATAGTAAAACACGCTATATTTTAATTAAATTGTTTTTTCATATTAATAATTTATATGGATAAATTATAATTTTGAATGGTTTTAAAGTATAAATAGAATATATTTTTACCCTTTAATATAATTTATGTCATTATCATTGATTTTACATTGAATTCATAGGTTAAATGAATTCAATCTTTGGTAATGTTTTAACTTTTAAAACCTATTCGCTTAACAACGGGATTAATTTTAAATTAATTACTGCAACATCGGTGTTTTGAATTTTAAAAAATTGATTCCATATTTGGAATCAGTGGGTCCAAATTATGTTAATAGGTTACTTTTATTTTTTTATATTATGAATAGTAACTACGGTAGTTTTTATTGACTGCAGTTAAAGGTAAATAGGGTAATTCAAGGTTAAAATAATACTATAATAATTAAATATTACCTTGAAACTTGTCCTAACCTTCTTGAATGAGTATTGGACGATCATGGGCATCTTTGGGAATATTTTGGGATCCCAAGGAGCCACTTGGTAGTGAAAATGACAATTTGGATTAATTAATTTAATGTAAAGAAAAAATTGACTTTAACAAAAATATTTTAGTAATTAATTTGTATAAGGGGTTTTATAAGTTATATTTTAGGATATAAATATTATTTGGAAAGATAAAAAGATTCCCTATATCACGGTATTTGTTTCATAATTTTTAGACATTAAATGAATTAAATTATTTATGACACAATAATGATGTAGTGTTTACCTCATTAATAAATGATTTAAATAAATAAGATTATAATGATTAAAATATCATCCAATACCTATCCAATTATAATTGGATGATTTTATTTCGAATATTAGTCATCTTATCTTCGACATTACTATGTTTTTGACCTCTTGAAACCGAAGATAAGTTTATAATAAAATAATGTTTTCACACTTTCCTAAAGAGCCCCTCCTCTTCCATATAAAAGGAGACCACTTCTATGTAATTACTCACACATCTAAAGCCTTTTGGATCGCCCAAACTCTATCCAACTAATCTCCCAATATCCCTCTACTCCCCTTTGAAGCCTTAATGTAGGCAGAAGCCTCTCCAAGAAGACCTTTTAGTTCAAACCAAAAGACGTTACAAAAATTAAAGGTAACAGTTTCTCTTAAGTTGTTTTCTTTTATTCTACATCTCCAACCCATAAACTATTTTTAGTCCTTTATTTTGTAATAACACCAATATCCTAAATATACTAGGATATTGTTATGAGAATTATTCAAACTTAACATATACACACCTCCATCTAATGGATGAAGAACATAATGTTTCTGTGATGGCAAACTAACGCCTCACGAAACGATGATTGTTCGATTTTCTCCTACCGCCTCTCATGGTGGTCATTATGATGAAACTTTATTTATATATTATATATACTATTCTTATCATTTCATTATTATTCTTTAATTCCCAATTATATCAAGCCTTCACGGTTTCCATAGTCGGTAAATACGATAATCTCATTTGAGGAAGTGCGGACTATCGCCCCCTCAAAGTGATGTGATTCGTTAATAACTTACGTGGGATGTATAAAGGATGTGGTTAATGATATTATATATGATATTATAATTGAATTATAATATAACTATGTATAATTATATTTTAATTCCATTAAAATAAGAAATAGAAATGAAAGTAGCGTTCATGCGTACGTACGTCTTACCATCTCCATGAACGGTGCGTTTCATTTCTTACTTCCATATGTTATGTACTATTATAAATGCTTATATATTCTGGATATATAATGAATGTATATGATATATAAATCATGATTTAAATTTTGGAAGTAAGTAAATCATGATATAAGTAATAATAACATCAAGAACAACAAGTCCAAACACGTAGGATAAATAAGATGATTTTACCCAAAACGTTACATTAACATTAATTTACAAAACAATGGGTAATATAAAGTCATAAGTGAACCATATATGATATAATAACAATGAATATGATTCTGTAATAATTCAGTGACATTATTTAAATCATTATATATGAGGTTCAGATACATACAGAGCATATCAAACGTACGGTAAGGGATAACTTTTCCAATCTCATTCTTATCTGAGATTGTTTATTTGTAAGTAATTACTGGGGTTATTGTTATCATCCAAGTCCATGTTTTATAAATGTGTTTCTATGTATGTTTAATTTCCTTTTTCCCATTTTTTCTTTTACTACATGATATGTAAGGAATCTTTTTTTTATGTTATGAGGAACTTTTTGACTTTTTCGACAAAATTACGTGGAGAATGTTTTTTTAACTTATACGGCATGAAAGGATTTTTACGGTTTTATAAAGCCTTATTTTCATGAAGCTTCATCCAAAATATTTGATGACTGTTTTCAATAAAATCTCTTTCTTTTAAAATGCATGACGTTTTGTGAAAAGAAAATGATTTTAAAGAAGAAAGGATATTTTCCTCAAGAATTCATTTCAAGTGTTTTATCAAAACCATTTTTCATCTAAGATGACAACATTCATATGTGTATGTTTCAAGTATCATGTCTCTATGATTTAAATGGTTTCACATTCCTTATTATGAAATGATATTCATTTCTTTTATATAGATTATGTGATGATGTGATGATGTTTATGAAACCCATTTTATTCGTTGGGTTATTTTGAATGATGTATGTTTATTTTGTGGCACAAGTAAGAATGATTTCATTATGAGATGGGTAGGACCTATATCTCCCTCCAATGCATTGGGTAAATATTTATATCTCATGAGATAGACATTGCTGGAATGGTATGTTAATCCGGTTCAGTGTTACAGGACTGAAATGAGGAGTGAACTCGATTCAGAAAAGGACTTTGTCCACTAAGATGGTCTTGGCAGCAATGCCTTGGCTACTATGGAAATAATAATGTTTTTCCACAATTACAAGTTTTATTCCCATGCTATTTTCTCAGGATTAATGTTTCTTTATGATCTATGACTTACGTATTTCCATGTTTTATTTCATTGCTCAAGATCTTGATGTTTAAACATTGTGTTTATGTTTTTAAGTTCAAATGTATATAGTATGTTTTATATTATCCATGCTTACCCTTACTGAGCATTTGATCTCACCCTTTATATGTTTTCTTTTCCCCAGGATATAAAGAAAGGTTTTAGGTAAGAAAACATAAGGGGAAGATCTTTATTGTAGATGTTGAAGATCTTTCACCACGATTAAAAGATTACGTTCCGAGTTTCCAAAGACACTAAACTATTACGGTCCTTGAGTTTTGAATTTTGTTATGTATTAAGTATTCTGCAAAAGTAATGTGTTGTCCGTGTACTTCAAGCTTCAGGTCTCTACAGTTAGTATTAGAGGAAAGGTTTAGTCAACCTTTGGAATCTAGGATGCGAAAAAGTTAGTGAGATCCCTAGAGATATTTCTATGGTATATTTAGGGATTTCACTAAGGATAAGTATACGTATATGATATAGTCCTAGAACTACTATAAAAATCTTAGAATTTAACCTATGATGTTACATATTGAAGGTACTCCCCCTTTATAATGTTGTTTTCCCTAGCATGGTATTTTCTTCTCACACTATTATTTTTAGGTTTTAGACGATGGATGGAACCCGAAGGAACCATGTTGATCAATGTAATGAAAATATGAAATGATTGTCCTCTTGACCAAACCAATTTCATGGGAGATGGAGTGCAAAATCTTATTTCTATAATTACACAAGATATGAATCATTCTGGACGTCAAAATGAGCATAGAAAGGAGCAACATTCTGTTGAATCTTTCATGTGGCAGTGTCCACCTTCATTCAGCAGGTCTTCTGATCCCTTAGTGGATGAACAATGGATCAGTACTACTGAAAAGATATTTTCAGTTCTACAATGTTCTGATCATGATAAATTCGTCATAGCATTATATCGTTTGGAAGGTTGAAAGGACCAGTTTGGGATATGTCTAACACTGAGAGGGGGGGTGAATCAGTGTTGGGGACTTTTTAAACCAATTCCAACTTTTATCCATGTACCTTGTGACTTGTTAGGATCTTTATTCTCTTACTCTATTTTCCCTGTCACATGAAATAATAGAAATCAGTAAAAATGTGCAGACGATATTTTTACAAGGATCACCACTCAATAAGAGTATCTATGTCCTTGACATGCATGGGTATGACCACTGCATGGATTCTCCATTATAATGTGATATGCTTTTACAATGGAGTGGCTAGGAAAGAAATCCTCTAGCCCGTGTGAGTCCCTACACTTTAGAGGGGGGTGGTAAAAAATCCTCTTCCCTGAACTGGTGATGACCTAGCTTAACTTGCAACATCTAGCTGGTTCTTTATACTTCCTATGGAGATGGACTTCTTCCTTCTTCAAAAGGTAGGTTCTGCTCTTGATCTTCTTCAGTTCTCTTCACTTGATTACTTGCAAAGCAGTAGGCAAGGAATTCTTCGTGTCTTCTTCTTTTCTTCTTTACTAGTGAAAAACTAGCTGCACTAGGAATTCTTCTTCATCTTTAGTGCAATAACAGAATGCACTAGGACTCCTTTTTTTCCTTAGCAAGAATCACATATACCAATGTGATTAATTTGAAAATGAAGACCAACATACTTGGAATCATCAGATTTAGTTCTCCTCTTGTTCCTAAATGCATGTGATCATGCATATGGAATGTAGTTGAACTCATTTCCTTGTTCATCGTTCCTCTCCAGAAGGTGGTAGGAACTGCTGGAACAAAACAGCTTGCGCACCCACTTCCACTTGTGCTCCATATACTTGCGCGCCTATAACTTGCACGCCTCTTCTTACAAGTTGCTACTTGCGTGCCACAACTTGCGCGCCAAGACTTTCCCAAAAGACTTTCACGTCAACACTTGCGCGTCTACACTTGCATGGAAGATTTACGTGGCAACACTTGCGTGGAAGACTTGCATGATAATACTTGCACGACAGACTTGTGTGGCAATACTTGCGTGCCATATAAATAACACTCAGCTTGCACGCCACTTCAACTTGCACGCCGCTTTCTACACTTGCGCATTCAAAGCTCAAAATTTTCCCTTAAGTGTTGAGACTTAAAAAATGATGAGGTGAGTCATATATTTATAGGCATTTTTGTGACTTGCGCGACCTAGACTTGCGCGCCACCACTTGCGTGCCACCACTTGCAGGCCACCACTTGCGCGCCACCACTTGTGTGCCTTCTTCTTTCCTCTGTCATTTTTGGATATGATGATGTTGGAATATGACTTGCGCGACAGACTTGCAAGCCAATACTTGCGAACCAAATACTTGCGTGCCATTCTTGACTTGCGCGCCACTTCATTTCCTTTTCCATATTTCTGAAATAATTCCCTTTTGAAATATGAATTGCGCGCCTCTACATACTTGCGCACCTACTGCATACTTGCGCACCTACTTCTTTCCTTTTCCATATTTTTGATCTGATGATATTTGTGATACGACTTTTCCAAAAACACTTCTTTGTCACTCCCTTTCCTTCATAAGGCTTGCATCACAAGTTCTCCAAACTTATGATATTTGTGAAATGACTTTTCCAAAAACACTTCTTTGTCACTCCCTTTCTTTCATAAGTCTTGCATCACAAGTTATCCAAACTTATGATATTTGTGAATTAAAAATTAGAAAAGCATCATCGGGTTTTACAAGTCCTTTCCATCTGGAATATTAATTCCAATGTACTTCTTCATCCTCACTCCAAATCCTAAAATCCTTTTGGAGTGTTAATTCTGATGGACTCCAATCATCTCTCTTCATCCAAAAGTGGAGGTTTGAGGATTATTCAAACACCTTCAATGTTGCAGACAATGTATCACCTTTGATACATGTATTTGGAAATTTAAGACCAGTACAACAATCATTTGATTTCAAGGGAATGTGTAATTCATGACCTTCTTAGAATGAAAATCCCTTCCATACTCTCTCTTCTTCTTCAGCCATCATTCACTACTCCATGAAAATCATATGATTATTTTCTTCAAGTAAGATCTTTCATGGTTCTCATGCAATTGTGAAGCATTGTATTATCTTCTTCAAATCCTCATTCTTCATCAACCATCCTTATATAGATGATACTTCACCATTCTGCTCCAATCATCCCCAAATGGATGATACTTATCCATTCTTCATTGTTGTAAACAATGTTTCACCATTGACACAAGTTTTTTGAACTTAGGATCAGTTCAACAATCGTCTAAATTTATCTTCTTAGAGAATTACTCAAGTATAACATCCAATACTATGATTTCATAATAATTCTCCAAGAATCCTCACTTCAGCCGATATCCATTAACTTTGGAGTCCTTCTTTATCTCCTTCTTCATTTTGACCAGTGTTGACAACTGTTGACATCAAATAGAATCTTCACACACAAAGTGGTCCCAACAATCTCCCCATTTGTATTTTGTTGTCAATACCACAAATTCTTCTCAAATGAATGTGTCAATGTCAAAATGAGAATCTTATCTCTCCCTTTTACTTATGTCTCTCCCCTAGACATTCATTTCATTTATCTCCCCCTTATTGACAATAAATACAAAGTTCATGGTAGAGAGGGTATCATTCAATACTTAAGCAATGTGCCATCAATCATTTCACTCTAAGTCTACTTGAGCAATGCTCGGCGTAGAAAACAAGAGGATTTGATTTTGACAACATAGCTGTCCATTACCCACATAATATGACACCTCATGAGATGAGAACTCATACACTTGTCTTCAAGGGTTTTTAAATTTCATTCCAGGCCGAAGGTATTGAGTGTGAAAGAAATAATCAACCTGAAATTCCTGCACTCACTTCAACAAATGGATCAAAAACATTCATGTGCAATTGGCAGGATAAGTGGCCTTGGATCACATTCACTCTTCTTATTTCATTTATTATCTTTGTTACTCCCCCTTTGAATAATGATATTTATTTTGAGTAACCAAGGATGAATGATTTAGAAATAACATACCATTTCCAATGACATGATCTTCAAACAATCTTCAGAGTAGTTGAATTTAGTACCAACTGAAATTGATACTTATTGACATAATGACTCTGGAAGCTTCCTCATGTGTATCCCTCTATAGAGAACACTTCTCATAACTGAATCTCAGGTTCACCCCCTGAGATCTTGCATCACCTTCAATTCCCTGTATTTAATGAAAAAAATACAATACACAAATATTTAAGGGAATAGGGTGGATCCTCCAGGCTTCTTCAATGTGAGCAGGAGGGCTGAGATGATTTTCTAAACCCTGATGCTCCATTTTCTCCACTCCTCACACTTTCACATTTGATCTTTAATTTTGAATATAGCTGTGTGGATCTCAAAAATTCTCTTATCTCTTTGTGTGTGAATCTTCTTTCTTCAAGAGAATTCCAAGCACTAGAATCTCTCGGTGCAACATTCATCCTCTTCATGAATTCTTGTTGGGATGGAATAAATTCAAAGCACTTTCTGACAGTGTGACTAGCCATGTTGAACCTCACACACAAAACTTATTTGTCTTCATGTAGAATCTCCTTTTTGTTTTTAGCACTAGCCTTAGCGTGTGCATCTTCCATATTTCTCATTCTTTCCAAATCTTCTGGCCAAATCACCAAAATATCATTAGGGACTGAGGAATCAAGATTGGATCTTCTACATGGATTCTTCTGAGTGGATTCCTTCATAATAGTTATTTTGGATGCACCACCCTTTACCTTCTTGGACATGGAATCCAAGGACTTCTCAGTTTTCCTCATTGTAATCTTCTTGGAATCATTTTCTTTTGCAACATACTTATGATTACATCCCAAGATAGATTCTTCATTATTCTCTATATTTTGTGGTCTTTTGTTCTTATTAGCTTTGAATACATTCTGAGATAGGAATCCACCATTCGTGTGACCACTCCCATTGCATACATCACAGATGTTTTCCATCATTCCAAATCTATTTGCAGTATACATATGTTTCTGGATCTGTGGATTTTGCTTCTTATTCTCTGGATTTCTCCCCCATGAGATGGGCTTTCTCTGTGCTTTTACATTTAATGGATTGTACCAACAATCCAGTGCACAATGCCCAAACCTGTTGCAGCACCAGCATTGACAAAAAAACCTTAACTTCTTGTCATCTTCTTGATAAGTTTGTTGAGTCTTATTCTTCTTGGTATGTTTTGATTTCTATGGGGATATATCTTCCACACTCTTTCCCCTATCCACCCTATCCATGGTGATAGGTTTCATCTCACTTTTCTTCATCCAAAATTGTTTAGAATTTTTCTTCCAACCTGCAATTTTTGTAGGAGCAATTTTAGAAACATTAATTCAAGCTGGTATGGATGATACCTTTACTTTATCAACTACTTGTGATAGATCAATGAGTGAAGCCATGATCTTCTTATCACATGTTGGAGGTCATTTGACAGTAGAATCCTCCAGTGAGCATTGAGTACTAGCAGAAACTATTTCCTTCTTTTGTAGAGACTCAATATGTGTCTTCTCAATATCGGTTAGTTCAGCTTCCAATTCTAGACATCTCATATTGAGGATGACTTCCTGGTTTTCAATCATAGTAATCCTCTCTTCACAAGACATCTTTAATCTTTCAACTACATCTTCATGCATATTTACTTTGTTTTGTAATGAAGAGTCATGTTCATTGATCTTCTTGGAGTTATCTTCCAAATATATTTTCTGGACTTCATTTCCCCTTTTTAGCTCATCTTCTAGTTCATAGATCTTCTCTTCTAGATTCCTGTTGACTCCCTCCTTTTATTTAACATCTTTGAGCCACTTTGAAGAACATTCTTCAAATCCCCTCTTTGTTGCTTCAAAGGCTCCAACCTGTCTAGAGAGCATTAAACATTCGACAATTTTTGCCTGTAAGCCTTTAACCAAAATATCAGTTTCTTCTTCCAGCTGAGTGATATTATCTTGCATGCATTGAAATACCCTGCAAATCAGGGATGCACTCTCTTCAAGATTACCATGCAGAATAATTCTTAATCTATCAACTAATATTTCTTGAGATGTTGTAGATTTTTCATCACCACTTGTGCTAGAATTTTCATCATGAGGGTAATTTCCAAATGTACTAACACATACCTCTTGATCAGTTGAGGTAAGAAGGTTTCCCATCTTCTTGATGGGTACTTGAGCCACCTTCTCATTACTTTCCAAACCTGGTGTGTCTTCAATTTCATCCAGATATAGAGAACCAGATGCTTCCTCTTATTTAGATAAGAGGGAATTCTTCTTCAACTTTCTCTTCTCTTTCTTTTTCCTATTCATCATGGTCTTGGTAGATATAACTAAATCTTCACCAACACTGCTCTTCATTGTTGACTTAGGAACGGAACTCAAGTTTTCAAAAGAGGATAACTTCACTTTAGAGAATCCAATAGAGGTTAACCTGTCGCTCTGATACCAATTGAAAGGACCAGTTTGGGATATGTCTAACACTGAGAGGGGCGGTGAATCAGTGTTGGGGAATTTTTAAACCAATTCCAACTTTTATCACTGTACCTCGTGACCTGTTAGGATCATTATTCTCTTATTCTCTTTTCCCTGTCACATGCAATAATAGAAAGCAGTAAAAATATGCACACGATATTTTTACAAGGTTCACCACTCAATAAGAGTAGATACGTCCTTTCCATTCATGGGTATGACCACTACATGGATTCTCCATTATAATGTGATATGATTTTACAATGGAGTGGCTAAGAAAGCAATCCTCTAGCACATGTGAGTCCCTACACTTTAGAGGGGGGTGGGAAACAATCTTCTTCCCTGGACTGGTGATGACCTAGGTTAACTTGAAGCATCTAGCTGGTTCTTTATACTGCCTATGGAGACAGTCTTCTTCCTTCTTCAAAAGGTAGGTTCTGCTCTTGATATTCTTTAGTGCTCTTCACTTGATTACTTGCAAAGAAGTAAGAAAGAAATTCTTCATGTCTTCTTATTTTCTTCTTCACTACTACAAAACCAGCTGCACTAGGAATTCTTCTTCTTCTTTAGTGCAATAACAGAATGCACTAGGACTCCTTCTTCTTCCTTATTAAGAATCACGTATACCAATGTGATTAATTAGGAAATGAAGACCAGCTTACTTGGCATCATCAAAGTGATTTCTACCCTGGTTCATAAATGCATGTGATCATGCATATGGAATGTAGTTGAACTCTTTTCATTGTTCTTTTTTCCTCTCCAGAAGATGGCAGGAACTCCTGGAACAAAACAGCTTGCACGCCCACTTCCACTTGCGCGCCCTATACTTGCGCCCCTATAACTTGTGCGCCTCTTCTTGCACATTGCTACGTGCACACCACTACTTGCGCGGAAAGACTTTCCCAAAAGACTTGTGAGTCAAAACTTGTGCGGTAGACTTGTGAGGCTACACTTGCACGGCAGATTTTCGTGGCAACACTTGTGCGGCAGACTTGCACGAAAATACTTACGCGGCAGACTTGCGTGGCAATACTTGCGCACCGTATAAATAACACTCAGCTTGCGCACCACTTCAACATGTGCACCGCTTTCTACACTTGAAAATTCCGAGCTCAAATATTTCTCTTAACTGTTGATCCTTAAAAATGAGAAGGCGAGTCGTCTATTTATAGGCATTTTTGTGACTTGCGCGACCTAGACTTGCATGCCACCACTTGCGCGCCACCACTGGAACGCCACCACTTGCGCACCACCACTTGTGTGCCTTCTTCTTTCCTTTTTCATTTTTAGATATGATGATGTTGGAATATGACATGCGCGACAGACTTGCGTGCCAATACTTGCGCGCTAAATACTTGCATGCCATTCTTGACTTGTGCACCACTTTATTTCCTTTTCCATATTTCTGAAATAATGCTCTTTCAAAATATGACTTGCGTGCCTCTACATACTTGTGCGCCTACTGCATACTTGCGCACCAACTTCCTTCCTTTGCCGTATTTTTGATCTGATGATATTTGTGATATGACTTTTCCAAAAACACTTCTTTGGTACTCCCTTTCCTTCATACGGATTGCATCACATGTTCTCCAAATTTATGATATTTGTGAAATAACTTTTCCAAAAACACTTCTTTGTCACTCCCTTTCCTTCATAAGGCTTGCATCACAAGTTCTCCAAACACATGATATTTGTGAAATACAAATCAGCAAAGCATCATCTGGTTTTACAAGTCCTTTACTTTTGGAATATGAATTCCAATGTACTTATTCATCCTCACTCTAAATCCTAAAATCCTTTTGGAGTGTTAATTCTGAGGGACTCCAATCATCTCTCTTCATACAAAAGTGGAGGCTTGAGGCTTCTTCAAACACCTTCAATGTTGCAGACACTGTATCTCCTTTGATAATTGTATTTGGAACTTTTAGAACAGTTCAACAATCATTTTATTTCAATGAAATGTGTAATTCATGACCTTCTTATAATGCAAAGCCCTTCCATACTCCCTCTTCTTCGTCAACCATCATTCTCTACTACATGAAAATCATATGATTCTTTTCTTCAAGTATGCTCTTTCATGGTTATCATGCAATCGTGAAGCATTGTATTATCTTCTTCAAATCCTCATTCTTCTTCAACCATCCTTAGATAGATGATACTTTACCATTCTACACCAATCATCCCCAAATGGATGATACTTATCCATTCTTCATTGTTTTAAAAAATGTGTCACCTTTGACACAAGTTCATTGAACTTAGGATCAGTACAACAATTGTCTGAATTTATCTTCTTAGAGAATTACTCAAGTATGACATCCAACGCTATGATTTCCTAATAATTCTCCAAGCATCCTCACTTCAGCCGATCTCCATTAACTTTGGAGTCCATCTTTATCTCCTTCTTCATTTTGATCAGTATTGACAACTGTTGAAAACAAATACAATCTTCACACACAAACTGGTACCAACAAAGGTGATGCTGATCAATGGTGAAATCTTATCAAGAATACGAGGAAAAGAGATGAAATTGAGTCCATGGAATGGGAAAAGTTCAAGAACGTGTTTTTCAGTAATTACTTCACTCGTATTCTTCAAACAAAGATGGAAAACGAGTTTCTTGAGATTAAGAAGAAGGATGATGAATCTGTGGGTATATACGAAGCGAATTTTACAAGACTTGCAAGGTATGCATCTGGCATTATCATCCAACCTGACAGTAAAGTTGATCGATTTTTCAGTGGCTTAAAACCATGTATTCGAAGGGAATTAGCTATAAGAGACTTCAGTATCTATGAATAAATTTTGTGTTGTGCTATCAAGGTAGAACTGGAAGTTGGTGTTATGCATCCATCTCATGGTTTTAACAAGAAACGAAAGATGGAGTTCAAAGAAAAATCTCAGAACAATGGTGAAAATAAGGTGAATTTTTCTTTATGCTCAAAGTGTGGAAAGAAGCATGGTGGAGATTGTTTAAAAGGTACTAGAAAATGTTTCAAGTGTGGAAAAGACAGTCATCGAGTAGCTGATTGCTGAAGTAATGGGAAAAAGGTTTCAAATGACGTGAATAGAGAAAAGACTTCATAGAACGGTCCACCAACACTTCAAGGATTCATGTGCAAGGAAAGGGGGCATTATGCTAATCAATGCCCTAATCCAATGATTAATGATGATCAACGTGAGCAACCTCTTATGGAAAATGACAAAGGGAAGTCACATGTGATCACTATCAGCAATGTTGAGTATGACAATGATGTGATGGAATGATTATGTGTTTATGTAAAGGGATTCCAAAATAATGTTGTGAATCTCATATATAGTATTGTGGAACATTGGAATATCTATATAATGGATTATTTTGATTTTCGATAATTATATGGTACCGATAACCATGAAAAGTGTTTCAATTTTTTTGGAAAGAAGATGATATGCGCGTAGTGAAGGGATAAGAAGATAATGAGATGTTTGATTGTATTCATGAGCGCCTGATTGATATAAGGACTATGTGATATCATGGTTTGAGTATATAGAATTTTAAGGATTTAGGTATGTGGAAAGTGTTAACTTTTAACTGCATTCAAGTTTTCATTAAGGTTCAATGGGTATTCATTCTTCAAGATAATACAAGATTAAGGTATTCACATGTTTGTAATTTGATTAAAAAGATATATCTTATGATATATGGGGGATAAATGATGGAATTCACGTGATTGTTATGTGACATTTCAAGTAATAATTTTCTTTATACTATGAGCTTAGACCGAAGTATTTTACATAATCCTAAAGATTGGAATGGATTATGTTGGACATAAGTTAGTATTGTTTAAGGATAGAATTTTTTTTTGATATTATTGATGGGATGTTATAGTAATGTAGTTTTAGAAAAAGGACAACCTGCAGGACGGGCGACAGCCCCTCGCGTCGGATAAGGCTGTGGAAATCGAACCCAAAACTGAAGTGTGACTGGCCTTTATCGCATACTAATGGCCTATAGGAATTCCCTAGTTAGTGGAAAGTAGTTTTATTTTATTATGCAGTATGATAAATAATGTATAAGTCCATTTTTGGAACCATATACGATTAATCTCACCAAAAGATGGACTTATAACTTTTTCTAAACTATTGTTTGAAATAGATGTAATGACTCATCATTCTATCACATGATCTACTAACGCTTCACGAATAACAAACTCAACTTTATTTCTTTATGAGATGAAGTGGAAATTTTTCAATTCACGAACAATAGTGATATTTTACGAAAATCATGTAAGTATTTCTTTTAATTCATCAACTTTAGGGAAATGATATTGAAAACCAAAAATGTTGTCCCAGTGCTTTTATATCCGATGAATCAGATGGTACCATAGATCATCACAAATTTATGGATTTTCGATTGTTGTCTTTTTTATAGCCATGTTTTCTACCACTCTCCATCAGAACATGATGGTTAGATTTTTCTTCAATATCCATATTTTAACCTATGTTCTCCTATATGGAAACCCAGGTATTAGTTACTTTGGGTAATCGTTACATTTCATACTTTTGTTTTTAAAATTAAGTTTTAGTATTCCTTTTTACTATGTGGGTTTCAATGAATATTATATTATTTATAACCCTGACGAATTTCGAGTGCGAAATTCATTTTAAGGGGGGTAGAATATAACAAACCGAGATTTTATAAGATTAATTCTTTTTAATTTCATTAATATCATTTGTTGTACGATACACCGAGATAATCTTGCGCTAAACGCAACACCGTATTAGCTTGCAGTATACGCAACATTATTCTTGGCTCGTGTTACACACCATTTCAAGTTCGTTTGATAGAAGTTATTCTAAAAAACATTGAGTGTATATATATATATATATATATTCAATGTATAAATAAAATATGGTTGGATTCTGTTATACGCAACAACAATGGAGTCTTTCAATACACACAACCCTAACTTGGATTGCATTACACGTAATCGTGACCTTCTTTGATAGCGTGTGTTGTATGCAATTACGGGTTTCACTAAACAATGATATATGGATATAATATTATTATGAACTAGCCGTTATGAATATTATTAACTATATTTTGAATTTTATAACATTATTATTCATCTTAAATATTTTTTAGAACATTTTATGAGAACAAAATAATTTTTTCGGGTAAAATAAGTATTTTTCAAAAAATGAGGTTTTGCCGCCTTTTAATGGCGCACCGACATTAAATATAGTTTTTGACATGTTTATAAGTTAAATTTGACAAAATAAAATTCTTCTTTGAAATCAGGATATAAAAATTTACTTTGGATAAAATTTTCATATTATTCTGATAACTTTCATATTTTAATGAATAGTAAAAACACGCTATATTTTAATTAAAAACAAATTTTTTCATCGTAATAATTTATATGGTTAAATTATAATATTGAATAGTTTTAAAGAATAAATAGAATATATTTTTACCATTTAATATAATTTATGTCATTATCATTGATTTTACATTGAATTCATATGTTAAATCAATTCAATCTTTGGAAATGTTTTAACTTTTGAAACATATTCACTTAACAAAGGGATTAATTTTAAATTAATTACTGCAAATTCGATGTTTTGAATTTTGAAAAATGGATTCCATATTTGGAATCAGTGGGTCCAAATTATGTTAATAGGTTACTTTTATTGTTTTTATATTATGAATAGTAACTACGATAATTTTTATTTACTGCGGTTAAAGGTAAATAGGGTAATTCAAGGTTAAAAGAATATTATAATAATTCAAAATTACCTTGACACTTGTCCTAACCTTATTTGATGAGTAGTGGCCGACCATGGGCATCCTTGGGCTGATTTTCGGACCCAAATGAGCCACTTGGTAGTGAAAATGACAATTTGGATTAATTAATTTAATGTAAAGACAAAATTGACTTTAACAAAAATCTTTTAATAATAAATTTTTATAAGGGGTTATATAAGTTATATTTTCGACTATAAATATTCTTTGGAAAGACACAAATATTCCCTACATCATGGTATATTTCTCGTAATTTTTAGACATCAAATGAATTAAATTAATTATGACACAATAATGATGTAGTGTTTACCTAATTAATAAATGATTTAAATAAATAAGATTATAATGATTAAAATATCATCCAAAACCTGTCCAATTCCAATTGGATGATTTTATTTCGAATATGAGTCATCTTATATTTGACATTAATGTGTTATGGATTTCTTAAAACCAAATATATGTTTATAATAAAATAATGTTTTCACACTTTCCCTAAGAGCCCCTCCTCTCCCTTATAAAAGGAGACAACTTCTATGCAATTCCTCACACCTCTCAAGCCTTTTCGCTCGCCCAAACTCTCCCCAAATAATCTCCCTACATTCCTCTCCTCCACCATGAAGCCTTACATTAGGCAGAAGACTCTCCAAGAAGTCCTTTTGGTTCAAACCAAAGGAAGTTACCAAAATTAAAGGTAATAGTTTCTCTTAAGTTGTTTTCTTTTATTCTACTTCTCCAACCCCTAAACTCTTTTTTATCCTTTATTTTGTAACAAAACCAATATCCTAAATATACTAGTATGTTTTTATGAGAATTATTCGAACTACACTTACACACACCTCCATCTAATGCATGAAGAACATAATGTTTCTGTGATGGCAAACTAACGCCTCATGAAACAACGATTGTTCGATTTTCTCCTACCGCCTCTCATGGTGGAAATTATGATGGAACTGTATTTATATATAATATATATTATTCTTATGATTTCCTTATGCTTCTTTAATTCCCAATTATATCAAGCCTTTATGGTTTCCATAGTCGGTAAATACGATAATCTCATTTGAGGAAGTGCGGACTACCGCCGCCTCAAAGTGATGTGATTCGTTAATACCTTATATGGGATGTATAAAGGATGTGGTTAATGATATTATATATGATATTATACTGGAATCATAATATACCTATGTATCATTATGTTTTAATTCCATTAAAATAATAAATAGAAATGAAAGTAGCATTCATGCATGCGTACGGCTTACCGTCTCCATGAACGGTGTGTTTCATTTATTACCTCCATATGTTATGTACTATTATAAATTCTTGTATATTCTGGATATATAATTAATGTATATGATATATAATTCATGATTTAAATTTTTTAAGTATGTAAATCATGATATAAGTAATAATAACATCAAGAACAACAAGTCCAAACATGTACGATAAATAAGAAGATTTTACCTAAAACGCCACTTTAACATTAATTTACAGAAGAATGTGTAATATAAAGTCATAAGTGAACCATATATGATATCATAACAATGAATATGATTCTATGATAAGTCAATGAAATTATTTAAATCAAAATACAGTAGGTTTGGATACATATGATGCATATCAGAAGTACGGTAAGGGATAACTTTTCCAATCTCGTTCTTATCTGAGATTGTTTATGCGTAAGTAATTACTGGCCTTATTTTTATCATCCAAGTCCATGTTTTATAAAAGTGTTTATATGTATGTTTAATGTCCTTTTACCCATTTTGTCTTTTACTTCATGATATGTAAGGAATATTTTTTTTTACGTTACGAGGTACTTTTTGACTTTTCTGACAAAAGTACGAGGATAATGTTTTTTAACTTATACTGCATGAAATGATTTTTATGGTTTTATGAAGACTTACTTTCTTGAAGCTTCCAAAAAAATATTTCATGAATATTTTTAAAAGAATCTCTTTCTTTTAAAATTTAATGACATTTTGTGAAAAGAAAATGATTTTGAAGAAGAAAGGATATTTTCCACAAGAATTCATTTCAAGTGTTTTATCAAAAACACTTTTCATCTAAGATGACATTATTTCATATGTTTATGTTTCAAGTATCATGTCTCTATGGTTTATATGGTTTCAATTTCCTTATTATTAAATTATATTCATTTCTTTTATATGGAATATGTGATGATGGGATGATGTTTATGAAACCCATTTTATTCGTTGGGTTATTATGAATGATGTATGTTTATTTTGTGGCACAAGTAAGAATGATTTCATTATGATATGGGTGGGACCTATATCTCCCTCCAATTTATTGGGTAAAGATTTATATCTCATGAGATGGACATGGCTGGAACGGTAAGTTAATCCGGTTCTGTGTTACAGGACTGAAACGAGGAGTGAACTCGATTCAGAAAGGGACTTTGTCAACTTAGATGGTCCTGGCAACAATTCCTTGGCTACTATAGAAATCATAATGTTTTTCCATAATTACAAGTTTTATCTCCATGCTATTTTATCAGGATTAAAGTTTCTTTATTATCTATGCCTTACGTATTGCCATGTTTTATTTCATTTCTCAAGATCTTGATGTTTAAACATTAGGTTCATGTTTTTAAGCTCAAATGTATATGGTTTGTTTTATTTTATCCATGCTTACCATTACTGAGAATATGAGCTCACCCTTTATATGTTTTCTTTTCCCTAGGATATAAGGAAAGGTTTTAGGTAAGAAAACATAAGGGGAATATCTTTATGGGAGATGTTGGAGATCTTTCACCAGGATTAGAAGATTACGTTCCGAGTTTCCAAATACACTAAACTATTACGGTCTTTGAGATTTGAATTTTGTTATGTATTAAGTATTCCGTAAAAGTAATGTGTTGTCCATGTACATCAAGATTCGGGTCTCTACATCTTGAACTACACAAGGATTATGATTGCAAAATACACTACCACTCGTAGAAGGAAAACAAGGTGGGTGATGCTTTGAGAAGATAAGATCATCTAGTTTTGAACAAGATGTGAGTTGAAAGGGATCATATTTTCATGTATATAGTGAAAATATATATGGGAATCATCATGGAAGGTGAAGCATCAATACGTTTTCAAATAGTTTCCAAAAAGTCTTTACATGAAAGGATAAAAAGTTCTCAGGTTGATGATGAAGAGTTTAAAAAGAAGATTAAAGGTGTGAATGATGAGAGATTGAGTGACTTTATATATGAAGATTGTATTTTGAAATTTGGGAAGAGACTTTGTGTTCTCGATATACTGGATCTAAAAATGGAATCTTTGGATTATTATCATAGCTCCAATTTCCCTATCCACCCTGCTAGTACTAAGATGTATTGAGATTTGAAGGAAACTTTTTGGTGGACCAACATGAAGAGGGAGATTGTTGTTTTTGTGTCAAGATATATGGTTTGTGAAAAAGTGAAAGCTGGAAGAAAATAACCTAGATGAGTCATGGAACCTCTTCCCATACCTGTGCAGAAATGTAATAATATTACGATGCACTTTGTCATGGGGCTACCAAAGACTCCAAGAAGAAATGATGAAATATGGGTCATAGTTGATCATCTTATAAAGTCAGCACATTTTCCTATTATAAGAGAAGATTTAAAACTTGAACATCTAGAAATACTATATATTAATGATGTTTTAAGACTTCATGGAGTACCCATATAAATTTTTTCTGAGCATGATCCCCATTTTACATCAAGATTATGGAAAAGTTCTGAAAATCCTTGGATACAGAACTTTGTTTGAGAACTTCTTAACACCCTCAAACCAATGGAAAATTAGAAGAGACTATTCAAACATTAGAAGACATGTTGAGATCCTGCTCACTGGACTTTCAAGGTATATGGGATCAATATTTACCTCTGGTAGAATTTTCCTCTAACAATAGCTTCCATTCAAGTATTCAGATGGCACCATATGAAGCGTTATATAGAAAGAGATTTTGCACACCAACTTCTTGGGATGATGTTGGTGAATGAAAACTTTTAGGCCTAGAACTATTTAATGAAACAATCGAAAATGTGAAGGTTATCCCAACCCATATCAAAGCAGCCCAAAGTAGGAAAAGCACTATGCTGATAACTTATAGAAGGATTTGTAATTTCAAGATGGTGACCATGTTTTTATGAAGTTATCTCTATGGAAGGGTGTTATATGTTTCAGTAAGAGGGGAAAATTGAGTCCCACATAAATCAAAACTTTTGAAATTCTAGACCAAATTGGAGTTGTATCTTATCGTTTGGTAATGCATCTATGTCTCTCCAAAGTTCACAATGTATTCCACGTATCACTTTTGAGAAAATACCTAAATGACCCAACACATGTACTAACCTATGAGGAAATTTAACTAGAACCCGATCTATCTTATTTTGAAGATCCTGTCAAGATTCTTGATACAAGAGAACAAGTGTCGAGAAACTGAACGACTCATCTGGTAAAAGTTCTATGGAGAAACCATAAGATGGAAGAGGCAATGTGGGATCCTGAGATGAAGAAACACCTGAATATTTTTATGCAGTAATATTATATAAATTTTGAGGATGAAATTATTTTATGGATGGGAGAATGTAACACCTCAAACTTCCATGGTACGTTTCCCTTTGAATAATACATTAGCATGTGTTGTATGCAACTTCGAGTTCAAACATAGCACTACCAATCAAACTATCAGTTATGAATAGTAATACCTACTTTTATAAATTTTATAAATTTTATCTTTAAAAATGGACTTCATTGTTTGATTTTTAATATCGAAATTCTCTTAGGGTGAATTTTTTTAAGCTTTAGGAAAACTTTCAATTTTTGATAAATAGTGAAAAAAACTGGTTATTGGATAAAACTGACTCTTTATTTAAATAATTAGTTATTTTATTTTTATTTATTTTAGGTCAAAATAGATACATAATACATATATATGTTCAACATAATTCAGTGGAGTCATTTTATAATATGTTTAGATATATAAAATTTTATCGAACTTTTTACCGTCTTTTACCAACCTCCTAAGAGTATTTGAAAATTTTCAAAATCATAATTTTACCACTTCTATGAGTTGAATTTCAAAAATCCAAGATACATGGTTTACATTACTAAGTAAAATGTGGTTCAATAAGATGAAAAAAATTTGGGTGAATAGTAACTTTTACTTTTATTTACCTAGGTTAAAATTAAATAGGGTAATTAAGGGTAAAAATGATATTATAATTACCCTTACACAAGTCCTAATTCTATTGGATATGTGTAATACGACCAAAAAACCTTATGAATAAAATATGATCCTCTTTGGTCAACATGGATTATATTAAAACATTTATTATTATTATTTTAATGAAGAGTTAAAAGAGTTAAAATCAATGTTTAATAACTAAACAATTTTTAATATCAAGTTATACATAATATAAATTTGACTATAAATATTTATTAGAAATAAAAAAAAATATTTCCAACATAATGGTATTTTAATTATAATTTTTAGACATTTAATAATTAAGTTTATTTATGACACAATGATGATACAGTAATTACCTAATTAATGAATGATTAAAATAATTGATATTATAAATATACAAATAAATATATTTTGAGACTTTTTATGAATTCCAATAATTTGATATGTTAATATGACATGTAAGGGTTGATTAATTTCATTTTTTTTTGAGTATTAATGATGTTATGAATTTATCAAAAACAAAATACTGAATAGTGTCAAAATTGACATAAAAGAGTTTTTTAAAAAATATTATATTATTAATTGATATTATATTCCTAAAAAATCTATCTTTTGGCCAAACGGATTAAATAATATTATATATGTCATTAATGAACCACTTGAGGTTCTATTATAAGTTCATATTATGTTTTTAACCATATATTATAATAATACAACGAGAAATTGTAAATGTCAAACTATTTAACTAAGAGTTAAATCTACACGATAAGGTTAATATGATGACATAAACCGGTCTAAAACCTATTGGTTGTGAGGTTTTAGACCCTTAACCACCTTATCATTTAATTAATTAATTCTTGAGACATTAGGTACCGAAAATTAGTTTATTATAAAATAATATTTCAAGCTTTTTCTAATGTGGCCCTTACCTCTCTTATAAAAGGAATCTTCCCCTTCTCTCAAATTCACACCATAAAATCCGTTTGGATTGTCCAAAACCTAACCAAATATCCTCTCAATTATCCAACCTTAATTCTAGAGGCCTTACTTCAGTCAGAAATCCACCCTAAGGATCCCTTTTGATCAAATCAAATGGAAGAACCTCAAGAAGAGGTAAATATTGCATCACCTCATTCAAGTTCATTTCTTCTGCCACTTCCTCTTTCTCTGTTTTTTCAATTATAAAATAAAAACTCTATTATCTTCTATATAACGTGATTTTATTATAATAATGGTACAACTATATTCATTATTCTATCCATCCTATAAATGAAAAAGTCACCATACGTGCATTTGTACGGATTACTGTCTCCACGTCATTGTGTAGTTTGTTATTCAAACACTTCATCATTTGGATGGATATAATAATGATTATTAATGATGTAAATAATAAATATAACATGATAATGAATATGTATATATGATATACCATCCCATTATATATGATTTTAATATCAAAATAATGATATTTCTTCTCGTGTGTACGTACGGATTACTTTCTCCCCGAACGCGATGAGATTCATTCCCCAACGTAATCATTCTAGAATAATTATAATTTTATAATTAAAAAAATGTATATAAACCTAATATCATTCTGTATATGTATAAAATACATCCTATCCATAACAAACATGGCTTACATTACTAATCATATAAAGGAAAACGAATTAGTTAACACCCAGAACGATGATACTACTAAAATATCCTTAACAAAGCAATATTAGAAGATCGTATATGATATCATATTAATGTATATTGTTATTTCATAATTTAATAACAATTATGTCACCATTATACTAGTGTTTATTTTAAACTCGACCAAGGTAATGTACAGGGTAAGAGTTAATTTTACAATCTCGTTATTATCTGAGGTTTTTTACGTAAGTATCTACTGGGACCTCTTTATCATCCACATCATTGTTTCTGAAAAATGTCTTCCAAAAACGTTTTTACTATTTACTATACTATCAGTTAAAGTCATTTAAAACCTTTTTTAATTTTTATAAAAAAATTTAAATGGAGTATTTCTGTCGTTTTTCAAACAAGGTACCTTATGACCTTTTCGACAAAATTAATGTAAAAATGATTTTTATCTTATACAGTGGGTGTGGCTATTTTCTGCCTTTATAACATCGTTGATGCTTCCCTTAAAAGATTATAAGAATATTTTCAAACTAAATGTTTTATTTTATAATTTTATTACATTTAAATTATATCAAATTAGAAAGAGTTATTTCTAAAAAAAATTCATTTCATCAAGGTCAACATCCTTTGATAGATTTTAAGATTATTTGAAGTTAATTTATTATGATAAAAAACTACCATATTTTATTGAAGGTTTTGTGATATTTTTGACTATGTTAGTGTTATTTTTACAACATTAATAGATTATGGAGAAATTATTGACATTTAATATCCTAGTTTTAATACGAATGTTTATGTTATGTTTAAACTTTTTCATATAAGGAATACATTGGACTTAGTAAGTGACGGGTGGAGCCTGCTATAGCTCCTTGATGCATAGGTAGGTCTCATTAAAAAAACTAGTGTCCTGGTGCAAGGACTTGAAAAAATATTATTTTTTATTCTTGGAACAAGGCTTGGACTATGTGGTTATGAAGTCTGGAATTATGCATTCCATCATTATGAACGTGGTTATTGATATTTCATGTGATTATTCGACTGGTAGGACATCCGAGCGAATAAATATATTGAATTATTTGATTTTATCATTTCCATGTTATGATTAATTTTATGTTTAGAAGCATTGTGTTTTAGTCCAATACATTTCCTTAAAATGTTTATGATTATTTATGAAATTTTCTGCTATATTGTTATCTTTACTGAGAATCTGATCTCACCCCTTTCTTTGTTTTATTTTTTCTAGGATGTGAATAGGTATATTAATACAGACATTTAGGGATAGTCTATGGAATATGAATGTGGTTAATGAAGACAATGTTGTTGTTGTATTTAATTTCGTAATGTTATGTAATAATTATGAATGTATTTGGTACTTCCAAGGCAATTAAACTGATCGGTCTTTCGGGAAATTATTTCCTTGTATCATGACAATGTTTTGTAATAATACACCGACTCTGGGTAACTCGGGTCGGGGAACTACAAGGCTGCCCAAGAGAGAATGTCGGGACTCAATAGGCACATTGTCTAGAACCTCCAATGGCCACACAACTTTCCAAAATAGGAGCACTAGCACACTCACTAGTGGAATGCCTACTATGTATGGAGGGTAAGAAACCATTACACACTATGGAAACCTCGTGGAGACTAAATCTGCCACCACAGAATGATTCCAAGAATGAATCCTTTAGATATTCCACCATGTGCTGCCTGAGTTTTCCTTTAACTAGTAGGGAAACCTTTTTACATCATCACGGACACACCACACCCTTTTCCTAATACAGTCAATCCAGGTATTAATGGTTGTATTCCATACCGTGAATTTCATTATAAGGACTTGATGACATGACTAAGATATCTCAACCAAAACTCTCACCTATACTAGTTAGGTCACATTATCATTTCCATTCTATGACAAATAGGTATCCTCCACCAGGAGTCTCTAAGCATAAGGGTTAAGTCCACAATCCAACCGAAACCTCAATGTCTTAAACAGAACTCATGGGAAAAGGATAACAACTAACACTAGTGCATATTTAAAAAAAAATCCAAAAGTAAAGAGATAGATCATACCTTGAGTACCTCCAGGAGTCTTTAGGTCATAAATACTGATTTCATACAACAATCTTCACCCACATCCTTCAGTTCCCCAGCTTGACACGGACAACTTGGGGGTGGTAGTGGCAATGCTGCAAACTACCTTCCACCACCTCCTACTCATCCGGCTCTTCGTCCTCACCGTCCATTTTGTGGAATTCCTTTATCTAAGTTTTATATCTTCCAAGGAGGTTTTTCAACAGGTTCCCTCTCAGCAAAACATTGTTTTGGATAATATCTAGTGAGATACCCCCTGGTCATTTGAAGTGTTACACCACCTCCCCTATGAGTGATCTGCTCTGTGGCACTGCTCCTGTGCCATAGACCCACAGGTCTATGTTCGGGCATTGGTATGCCTCATACACTGTGATCTAATCACCTATTGTCTGTTATCTCCACAGGATGCCTCTATTTCATGACATATTCCATAGGGAACATAAATCTGCTTCTCTGTTAGGAAACTCTCAACCACAAGGAATCTCTCCAACACCCCATCATATGTTGAAATTCTAATGGGAATCACTAATGCCCGGATCTCCCTGTATAGTTCACGATCGAAGGTTCATGATTTGAAGTATGGGTTCCATAAAACATCCACAGAGTAGCGAGAAAGATCTGTTAATCTCTCAGAATACAAAGATTCTATCATGCGGCCCTACTATAGGTGCAGCACCTCCTTTATACGCACAGAACGTAACATAGCTGGAAAAAACTCCTCCATAAAGAGGTATTCAATGTCTATCCATTTGAGGGTCATCTCATCATGCTTCTGGATTGTCAAGATCCACCATCTCCCCGGTGAGTTGGAAATAAGGCTTGCGGACAAGATAGAAATCTCATTGAGAGGCATCCTCACTAGGTGGAAGACTCATGTAACTACCTCAAGCCAATATTCATCCACCCAAAGTTCAGTCTCACCCCTGAACATAGGAGGTATCTTCCTTTGGAACACGTGTATTATACTCAACTTATGTGAATCCTCTACTGGTAGTGCTGGTAGAAACTGTTGATCGATGGGTGGTGGTATCACAGGTGCCCCACCTGGTAAGGCTATCTTCGGTACAAGTCCTTGTACAAATGCCTCATCGCTCAACAGACCATCCTCGTGGTCTCATCCTAGAATCCTGACTGGAAATTTGCATGGTGGCATCCTAAAGTGGATTGAGATAAACCATGCTTAAAAGCATTTATCTGGGGATCAGAATCAAGAAGGACATTGAATGAACAAAACATTCCTATATGATTCATGTACCATTCATTTATCGGTGACCAGTGTCCTAATGTACCGAGTCAAAAATGCATGTTATTAGATTCTTGGTGAATGGATACATTGGTCACTGCACAAACACTAAAACCTATGGACTGTGAGTCGAACTCAAGACATCTGAACACTGTCACAATGAACACAACCCAAAACCCACAACTCTCAGAAAAATGTTCAACTGAACCTCCTTTAATACCAATTTTTCACGACCCATCCCCCAGGGGATGTGTGTTGACTACACGAAGACATCCTCCCAATGTCTAGGGGATAGACACTAGCACTAAAGGCATTATCCCACAAATGGGATGCATTTCATGGAGTACATTTATGCACGTACTGACACAAAACCACATATAAAATAGCTAGAAAGTAAAACATTCATGCCACTAAACAACCACTGAGTTAGGGTACAAGATTTAAGTCAAATGGGCCAGAATATAAATCCAGTAAAAGAAAAACTGAAAATAGAAAAGTAAGAAAGATCCTTTTAAGAAATCTGAAAAAGACACCACATGAAGGGAAGGAAAGGAATGGCTGTCAGAAGTTTTGGATGTATGTTCTTTCTGTTGTATCTCACTAAGAAATGCATGTTCATGGACTACCGACGTATCTATCGAAGCACATGTCCTCTGCAGTAGACAAAACACATGCAGGTGAATCCCATGTAGGGGTGAGTAAAACAATACTCTATCGGGGACCCCAGAACCACGAAGATAAATCACAAGAGAAACCAAAAAAAATGTACAGTAATCTCTACTCAAGTCTATTCCCATAGTTATTTCACAAACATCCAGATATACTCGTCTCATCCACTATGACACATGAGGTCCCAACCTCCTATCCAGGATCCAGATTCACACCAGAGGCTCAAGTAGGTACACATAAACCAGAAGATCACACTCCATGAGCTAATCAATCTTTGGTGGCACCCATCCAAGAGATACACTCCCTCCGAAAAATTCTAATATGTCCAAATCTTATTCCCAACACTAGATGACTAGTCATAACTATCTTGCGCCCAACAAAAGCCTATGGAAACCAGAATGAAGAGGCCTGCTCGTCACCACTGCACATAGTTGAGGGAGAACTACTCCAGACTATCTTTGGATACCCCAGTCACTCTTGTAAGGAGTGTCCCACACCTCAGTCTCGTCGAGGGAGCACTTCCTCCTACATAGGTATCAATCTCTTGAAGTATAGGGGCACACTCTTCATAGTTCTATCCAATAGTCCAGGGAGCTCCAAATCCTATAGACGACCCGCTCCCCATCATTAATCGGAGATGGGGGAGTACTAATATATATGTGAGGATCTATTCCCTTGTTCTAATATGGAATTACTACTCATGAAGGAACCAAACCATGTTGCAACAGGGGAGTACTTCTTCATATATCAAGGACCTTCACCCTACCATGTAGGGGAGTACTACATAGTGAATAGAGGACCCACACCCTGGTACTTGGGGAGTATCATCTATATCAGTTTATTTTTCTATGGGGGACCCCCACCCTAGTACGTTAGGGGAGTACTGACCCTAGGCTAGAGGACCCACTCCCTATCATGACAAGGGAGTTCCAACTCTGCCGGAATAATGTGTAAGTAGGACCCTCACCCTAGAACAGAAGGGGTGTAATGAATCTGATGTTAGGTAACCTGCTCTCTAGTCCCATAGGAGAGTATCAAATCTTACTTCATGAACATCTTAGAGAACCTATGACCTAGTCCTTTAGGTGAGTAACTCCCCAAGAGGAAACTACCTGAAGAAAATGAACCCACACCCATGACTTGGGGAGTCCCATCTCTACCTAAGCAGTCGTCATGGGAGTAACTATCCTTTCATATCTTTAAGAGAACACCCCCCAATCCTTTTGAAGGCTAATTGTATCAGGAGGTAATTCTATTAAAATCAATAGTCTTCCCTCTAACATCCTCAAAACCTCACATAGAGTATCTCAAAAGTATCATCTCATCATAAGTGTCCCAAAGCTGTAGACTACTAGTCAAATCAATGCTCTGTTTCAAAGTTACAAAAATTTAGAGAAACAGGGGCCCGTAGGGTCTAGGTCCAGTCCTACCTAGTCAAACTGACCCAACATAGATTTGACCTAGCCCGGACCGGCTGGGCCTAGCCCAACCTACTTGGCTAGGAATGGCCCACCAGAACCAGCCTGACCGGCCGTTGAACGGACCAGCCCCTCCATCCTTGATGTGGCAGAGTCTTGTACATCTTGCACCATGTGGTGTTGTCTCGCATCGTCTGGTGCTTCCTCCTGGTCAAATATTCCTCTCCTTTGGAATGGGATTCTTTGTGCAACCTACAACTTTTTTTGGGCCCAGGTCACATAATGGCTGGAGTTGTATCTCCTTCACGCGGGTTGGTGCCGCCTCCTCCACCGTGGTGCACCGCCCCACTATCTGGCACACAGGCATTCGCTCCTTCACACTGGAAGAACTTCCAAAAACCACCAGAATCACTCTCGTGTTCCATTATTTGATCTAGATGGTGTTCCATATCCCTTTAGTTTCATTCTTCATCTTTATGGTTCAAATCTCTATTATGATCCCATCCGTTGGAAAGTGTTCGATCATCGGTATCTCCTGCACTACTTCGATCCATCCATCATCAACATCATCACACCTCTGTTATGTTATATCCATTATGGATCCTATATACCACTTTGTTGCAACAAGAATTCTTTCACAATGTTCGACTGTTCGTCAACCCTTGATGAATGTGAAAAACACTAGGTAAAAAGAGGAAAAGAAAATCCATATCAACCAAAGGGTGGAACAAACCTTCACCATCATTCATCACTGAGTTCATCCACTCTTGTTAGAAAGATTAAACATACAAAATATAATATAATTAAATCAGGAATGGATTAATTCAAAAAAGTTATACCCGATAGAAATCCCTCCCGTAAGAACAGATAATCCACGATTCAATCTTTTCGTGGGTTGATCTGTTGTTGTCATTTAAAACCACAAACAGGGAAAGAACGGAATTAAATAACAACCCGAACCTGGTGAAGTTCAATTTGTGTGATGGATTCATCGCTGAAGGTGATCCATCCATAATGTCCCTTGATCCGTCATCGAAGATAGCGATCTTAAAAAGAGGAGGAATGCACCAGGTCGTTGGTGATCGTTATACACTGTTCAGCAACAAAAATACTTCAGAGGTTCTAAGGGTTTCTCAAAAAGTTACAATGATAACCCCTCCCCCCGATTAAAGCAGTAAAGGTGGAAACACCAATCTATTGATGTTGCATTACAGTGTCGTTACACTGTTTCAATAATGAAACAACATTATTGTTTTTGATGTGTTGCAAAGCTGTTTCACCACAACAATTTAAAAAATCAAAATAAAATTAAATATTATGGTTATTTTATTTCAAATTTCCTTAAAATTTACGAAAATTAACATTTGTGGTTGAACTGCACCAGTCAATGTTAGGCCTTTTCAAGGCGAATCTCAGAATTCTGTGTCCAACGATACCCTCAAGTTCTTAATCCAGGCACCGGTTCAAGAGTTTGAAAAACCCACTCAGGTTAATAATTAATAAACATTAAAAAAGTTATAAAATATACATTCCAGTCACTCTAGGACTCAGAATTATATTCCTTCTTTGAGCCTGGTCTTGAAATATTCCCATTTAATCTAAAAAATCAGGGAATTAAAGGCCATTACATGATTATATAAATGGGTTATTGACTTTTTTGTTTCGATGTTATAGTTCTTTTTTATTCTATGTTGTGTTCATGTATAGGAAATCAGCTACAAGAAATCAATGAGAGGGCTTAGGAAAGGTGACCCTCTCTCACCCTATATATTTGAGTTTTCCCAACATTCCCATATTAGATATATCACATATATTATGCATCATGTGCTTCTAATTACAAACCATTGTGGGGTACATTTCTCCAAGCTGTCTCACCTACTTTTTACTAATGAAGTAGTTTTATTTATCATTGGTTGAAACTATTTAGTCAGAAAGTTTCTGTATATTAGAAGAGAATACATGAAATAGAGTATCCAACTATTTGACTATGAGAAGAGTTATTTCAATATTACGCATCCTTTCCCAAAAAGACACAAGAACAATATTTGGGATAAATCGGGAATGCACAATAGCTTTCTAATAGAGTACGTAGGGGCTCCCATTTCTCCTATGAAGGTACACATTAAGCACTCTGAATGTGTGGATAAGTATTTTTCAATCAAATATGTAATTTAAAAACCCATTTTTTATTATTCAAACATAGAATCACTCTTTCCCACTACCCACTATCATCTATTCATATACATATCATATCAGTTCTCAAGGTGCCAAATGATATTTTCAATGGGATTGAGAAACCATTTAATTCATTTTTCTATGATTCTCATAGTGAGTGTAGATTCCACTGGACCTCTAGGAATAAAATTTCCAAACCATTGGATCCTGGACACATCAATGCTTTAAATGTGTGTGAAACAATATATGGTCTTTATGAAAAACATTCATGGATAGTTATTGAGGGGCATTCCCTTTAGAGTTAGTTTATTAAAGAAAAATATGGACATGTGATAAAGGTTATAATAGTGAGACCCTTAACTCTTTATAACTATACAAGGGATCATTTACCATCACTACAAGAACAACCATGGTGGATCAAACGGTGTGCTGAAATTAGTTTATGGAAGTGCAACTGGGGAGGTGGTATCTTGGTGTATCTAGGATGTCTCAAGCCTAACATGACCTTCAAACAATCCTATTAATTTTTGGCTTCCAATTAGATGATTCTCATGAAATATATTTATCGGTATACATACAGAAGAGGTTGTGGACCATTTTACATTTACTGCGTCCTCTTCAAGTATGTTCTCTACAAAGGTCAAAAAAATCAGTCTTAATGAATCTTGTATGCAGATTATGGGGAATCTTCCTTTGTTGAAAATTAATTTCATCAATATTTAATTTTATACTATGGAGGATTCAACACATTTTTATTCAAATGGATGAAGCAGTAAAGGGAAGTGATGTCTAGATGGATTTTATGTGTTCTTTCTAAACTTTTCCAAAATAGAAGACCACGTCACAACTCTTTTTCTAGAGTGGCATGGAGGATTTTCTATAGCGTGAGTTGGGTGATTCCACGAGTATTTTATGGATGACATGTTATTTTGAGGATTTATCTCCATTCTTGTATGGGGATTATAAATGAAAAAAATCAAAAGAATATACTCATGACGTTCTCATTTCTGCACACTACTGATCTCTCTCACAGGCTCACAACCATGTTCGGCATGCTAGACATCCCCCTTCGACAATTGCACTGGTGGTTAAGAAAAAATTTATCATCATGGAATTGGAAGGTCTTATGAGGAATCATGAGGTTTCCTATTCTCTTAAGAGGTAAATATCAATTAAGAGTTCCCCAATCATTCATAATCCTTGTAAATTGGGCCACATTGTGCATTAGACCCCCCCCCCCAACAGATTCAAACACAACATGGAAAATGTATGCAACTATGGAAACCTGAGGGGTGGAGGTGTGGTCTTTGACTCTTCTGGTTTAGTGTTTTTTTCATTCATCTCTTTCTATTGGACTCATTATTACATTAAGGCTAGGGCTATGGACTTTAATAGCATATTAGAGATGTGAAAAACTCAAAAATATCAAGCTATCTATGGTGGATATGGACTAGAAGGCTATCTGGAAATCTCTTTAAAGAACCTCCCCTACCCTCAGGCTAGTTATTTATTTGTTACGTAAGAAAAATTATATTCTTCATAATGAAATTGTTATCATACATAACTTGAATGAGGGGAAAAATGTATCTGACTTCTTGGATTCTATGGCCTCCCATGATGTTCTTATTTTGGAGTATTCCAACTTAGGATCCCTCCCTTTGGGTGGTGTGGGTATTGTTTTTGGGGACTCACTATGGCTCTAGTTTCCTATACCCCCATGATGAATTGTACCCCTTTCACTTTTGAATAAATATACTAATGTTTTTTTAGATTAATGAAATAAAAAAATGGTAGGCCATGATAACATGTCATAATAATAAGTCATAATTTTTTATAGAATGCATTAGTATATAAAATTATTTCGTTAGTGAAGTCTCACTGACAATATTTTCATAGTTTATTGGGTTCACTCCCCATACCATCATTACCTTTGTCATGGCTAACCCTAAAGGCAATCATAGTTGAGAGAGTCACACAATATTTTTGGATCATTCACCATTTTAGACTATGTAATGTCATGAGTTATCATTCTTCTTACAATAAACTTTAGGGATATGTAATTTTAGGCCCACATTTCACTTAATGGAAACCATACATATTTGTGACACATGATAAAAAAATTCATCATATCACCACTATATAACCCATTGAAAATAAATATTTGTAATAAATATTTTATCATCACATAATAATAAATTATCTATATAAAGGAAGTGTATGATATCATAATAAGTTTCACTATGTCATTATAACATAATTAACACATATATATTAAATTACATTAATGTGATTATACAAAAAATATCATCAAAAGAAGTAATCCAGAAATGTGGATTGAATCATTATATAATATCCAATGTAAAACATAACAATCATTAAACGATGTTGACATAGATGAAATATAATTTAAAATGACATTCAAATTTTTCTATGAAAAAATTATGAAAATGAAATTTTCTTATTATTATATTGTAACTAAAAATTCCAAGAATGTTGATAAAAATAATTTCTTTCATAACATACATATTAACATTTAAATAAATCTTAAATGAAATTAGAATTTTCTTATGATGGGAAAATCCATACATACCTTATACAGAAAAGAGGACATTCTTTTCAAACTTTTGTAAATATTCAAAAATGACATGTTCAGAACACAATAAATTAAAATTATTCTTTCAAAAAGATAATAAATAATGTAAAAGGTATTGAAAATGGTTTTTTATTTAAAATAATTATAGGAAATAACATTCACATATTTATTTTTCAATAGAATGGAAATCGAATAATACACTCACTGACCAAATGGAAAATTTAGTCTTCTTTTGTTTTTAAAAAAATTATCTATCATTTTCTATACCATAGAGATGAAAATGATCATAATACATAAAACATTAGGGTATAAAATTATGAATATAAAATTTATGGGTTTTAAATGATAAGTACCACATAATTTTCCACAATTGAATCTATGAAAAGATAATCCCAAAAATAAATAGTATTGTAACATAAATCACTAACCGCTTTAGTAACCATTAAATCATGAATCCCCTAAATTAAATAACTTCAAATGAAACATTAAATAACATTAATATAAATGAATTTTTGATATATCAGATAATTGGTTCAATATATACACCACATGGTTGAAACTAGTAGTGAATATGATATATGTATGATAAAAGAAAAAGTGAGTCGAGAAACCCTTACATAAGGAACCGTCATTCATCATACACATTTACAACCAAAATATAGGAGATATATTTATTATAAATATATTAGATTGCCAAATTCAAATATATATTACCCTATATCATTATTTTATAATATCCAATTATCATTTCATTAATTATAACATCATTAAAATGAACATTATAGTGAATACAAATATGTTTTCAATGAACGTTTTGGTGTAATGTTGGGGTTATTACACATTAATAATGGTTTAATCATATAAAAAATTCTAATCAAGACATAAGAATCATATTTATTCATTATATACATTTTTTAATCATTCATAAAATATCATTGATGAAAAAATAAATTACATCACATCAGGGAGATGGTAGTTTGTTCATACACACTAGTGATATTTCCAAATTTTTATGAATGAGAGGTAAATAATAATTAACCTTTAAAAAACATTTTATATCTCAAATCCATATGTATTAAATAAATAAGAACCTATTACCATACTTTCAAAATATAAATGAGAAACAAATCACATCACTTTGGTGGTGGTGGTCCACACATACAAATAAGAGATGTTATAATTTTCTAACGGATGAGAATGTTAGAAGGAAAATGTGTTATTAATATTAAAAAAATATAATTAAATTAAAAATATTATATATATTTATTAAATCCATCATAATAACAAATTATGAACTATTTTTATTGAAAATGAATCACATCGCAAATGTTGACGCAGAAATTAACACGTATGCATGACTGACACCTTCATTTCTCATTTCATTGAAATGAGTTGAAACTAATGTCACCATAATAATAGTGAAATATAATTGAATTTACTATATTTTATTCATTATATTTACATGGATAAAATATATTTACATAAAAATAAAAATATGAAATAAACATTGGGAGAGATTGGTAAGATGATTACCTCTTCTTTGACTAGCCTCTTTTGGCATAAAAATTAAGCCTTTATAATATGGTCTTGGATTTATACCATTGGATATAGGATTAAGGGAACTAATATATGAAGGTATTAGGTTACTTATTGGATGTTATAGAGTGATTGATCTTTGGTAATTAAGTAAAATAGGAAGATTCCTTTAATAAGTGAGGAAAATGGCTCACACAGAATTACATAAAATATAGAAATATAATATATGTCATAATTGTGAAAAGTGGAAGAAATGCGATAATTTTGAGGAAAAAAATGATAAGTTTGAAATAACATCAACTAATAAAATATTGGATTATTTAGGTTTCATTTTAGACATTTTATTTTAGTTTAACCACCTATTTAACAATTTTTAACATTAACCACTGTAAAACATTTTCTAGCATTTAGAGATCATAAATTTTCTTCAAAGGGGATTGGTGGCTCCAAAATGGCCAATATATATAATTTTAGACCATTTCCCATCACAATTATATAATTTTAATATTTTCTCTTATATAATTTAAAAAATATAATTTAATATAAAATGTAATTTCGGTCTTTTTGGGACTATACATTAAATTTGACATCACTGAAATTGATATAGTTAGGGAATTAAAATATAAATACATTTATATTCTTTTATTTTATAAAATTACTCAGGAAGTTAATTTAATTCCACAATTCATCAAATATATATAAATTTTAATATTTCTAAAATCATTTACCATGATTTTTCTACTGCTTTTACACACATTGTATTAGGGTTCTGTAGAATCTAAGATAATTTTATTGTCCTTAAAAATTAAAAACCAATCAACATAAAAATAATAAATTTTTTATTTTCAATATAACCTTTTATATTCATTCATTTCATCTTTTTATCCAAATTAAAACATGAAATATAAATTAAAATAAAGAGAGTATACCTTTTCATAAAATAATTTAAATGTTATAATCAAACTAAAGTGGAAATATATTGCCATATTTTCAAATCAAAGATGAATTTGGTCAAACACCACTCTTATAATAGGAAAGTATAATGGTTTAGGAATATTTTGTGGTCATTTCTCAATGTTTTAACATATTTTACTCGTTTAACTATTACCAATATGATAAATAATTACTATGATTATGATTCATAATGAAGCAAAGTAAAAGGGAATCATTTAAAAAATTTAAAACCTCTTATTATAAATATTCAATCCATTTTTCAATAATAAATGTATATAATTCCCATATATTAGTTTCACTATAAATGCATAAATGTAGTAGATAACAGTTTTTTGAGTGTTTTTTCTTTATAAAAATGATGTTATATGAAAGTAATATATAAGGATAGTTCTAAAGTAATTATTATTATAATGGTTAAAAGAGATATTTATTATATATATTTGAACAAAATCCAAACCATAATTAAAATAATTAATTTATTTATTTTTTAGAAAAATTATTATATTAAAAATATCAATATTTTTTAAAAATCACTAAAAATAATTATTTTTAGAAAACCCAAATAAATAACCCAAAGATAATATTGAAATACTAATTTAAAAAAATGAAATAAATTTCATAAAACGAAATTTTTAAAAATGGTTCAAATTAATTACTATTTTTTCATAAAAAATGAAAAAGAATAACTTTTTTGAGGTGAAAATATTTTTAATGAAAGAAATAGAAGTACTAAGAATTTAATAATTATTTATTGTGAATTGATGGGTAAATTTTACTTATTTAAAAATATTATGTATTTATTTTTTATAATATTTTATCAATATTTTCTCAATTAAATTTTATTGATATGTTATAAACATCACATAAAAGTAATAATATTTTTATAGTTTATAGGATTTATCTTAAAGATCGATGTCAGGTGTTTATAAAATAATTGACAATACAGATCCCAAATCATATAGAGAGATAATAAAACTTCCTGTAAATAAGATGAGTGTAAAAGATAATGGAAATCTGAAACAATTGAAAATAATATTCTCAAATTCGTATAACATTAACGAGAAGTAAAAATATGGACATGAGGATAATTACAATTCCCAAAGAGTAATGGATAGTGATAGAAAACACAATCATAATAAAATTAATGAAAGAAAACCATAAATTATTGAGGGATAAAGAAGACTATAAATTTATCTAAAATGAGAATTAAATTACGATATTTTCCTTTTCAATATGATTTTTCCATGATTAGAGAAATTATATTCAAATAGAATAAATAAAAATATACTTACATAGTTTATTCAATTCTATAAACATAATTTTATCCTTTGGTACAATATTTAAATTATTTCCCACATCTTTTAATCATATATTCCAATAATGGATAAATAATATGATTTTGTTCATGTTTGAAGCATTTCAAGAAACATATAATAGATTATAGGATCTATAAATGGATGAAAAAATATTCCTCTATTATATATTTTTATACTTAAACAAAAATAGATTTTAAATGATATGAAAAATATTATGATTAAACTCTCTTTTTAAAGATTAATCTTACTAATTGAAAAAATAATTTCAATATATCTACTTATTTATTTTCATAAATACCTAAATTCTAAAATTCCTAAATATAGCTTTAATAAGTATTCAAACACAAAAAAGTTATAAAAAACTTCTATAAAATTACAAAATCAATTTAACCATAATTCTTAACTCATATAAATTATCTCATAATGTCGCATTATAAGAAACATGACTATTGTGACCACTTATTCTTTTATAAAAGTATTATCCTTTCCCCAAATCATGTGAGTCACCATATAACATCAATGAAAGCACAAATTATTTCACAAATTAAATCTACATAAACTAATCAATATGTTTCCAAATCCAAAAAATGTACTGGAATTCAACATTAGTCACTTTTTCTTCAAATAACTAATCAATTTCAATGTCATAAATACTATCCAATTTACTCTATAAATAACAATAAAACAGTTATCCCAACCAACCATAATAATCACTTTATCAAACATATATTATTCCAAATAGTTATTTGTACCTTTTTCATGTGTCATTATGCCTACAAAATATCTCTTTTTCATTCCATTTTCTATGTTTATTTATAGAATTCAATATATTTATACAAATTCATGATGAAAAAATACTATTGAAAAATCCATATATGATTCATATTCTTCATAAATTTTATAAAACACTATAAAATCAATAGTAAATATCACAATTCAAAAAAAAATACTATAACCCTTCAACATTATTAATAACCCATTAACCATGGATTATCTTTACGTTCCTTAATTCATATTTCCAACTATATGAAATATGAAACAAGTGTTAACAATCATTATTCTCTAGTTAATATTGTTTACTAATTTCCACATAAGTAATATTGTAAATATAATTTATACCTTTCTTATATATTTTGTAGTATCCATATTATGAATAGTAAAAACATTACTCATACAACATTGTTGATATTCCTATTGATTATCCCCCTATAATGTTTATTTTCCAAATTCCCATACAATATACTTTTAAAACATTTAATTTTATATGATACCTTACCAAAAACAATTTTTTAGCCATTAAATTAATAAAAAATTCCATTTTCCCCCCAAAATATAATGTGTAACACCCCAAGCTTCCACGGTACGTTTCCAATTTAATAATACAATAGCCTGTGTTGTATAGAACTTCGAGTTCAAACACACCACATCCAATTGAATTAGCCATTATGAATAGAAATACCCAATTTTTATAATTTTATAAATTTTATCATTCAAATTGGTCTTCATTTGTTAATTTGAAATATCGAAATTATCTTAAGGTGAATTTTTGGTATTTTTCTGAAAACATTTAATTTTTAATGAATAGTGGAAAAACACTACGTTATTGGTTGAAACCGACTTTTTATTTAAATAATTAGTTATTTTATTTTAATTTATTTTAGGTCCAAATAGATACATAATACATATATATGTTCAACGTAATTCATTGGAGTCATTTTTTAATAAGTTTAGATATATTAAATTTGGTCAAATGTTTTTCCGTCATTTACCCACCTCCTAAGTGCATTTGCAAATTCACAAAAAACATCATTTTAATGCTTTAGTGAGTGGAATTTAAAAAATATTAGAGACATAGTTGATATCAGTAAGAAAAATGTGGTTCAATAAGATGAAAATAATTTTTTCGTGAATAGTAACCTTTTACTTTTATTTTCCAGAGTTAAAATTAAATAGGGTAATTAAGGGTAAAACGGATATTATTATTACCCTAACACATGTAATAATTCTATTGGATAAGTATAATTCGACCAAAAGAAAACTTAGGAATAAAATATGATCTTTCAGGTCCACTTGGATTAGATTAGAACATTTATTATTATTTTATTTAAAGAAGAGTTAAAAGAGTTAAATTCAAAGATTGATTACTAAACAATTTTTAATATAGGGTTATACAAAATATAAATTTGACTATAAATATTAATTAGAAATAAAAAAATATTTCATACATAATTATATTTTATTTATAATTTTTAGAAATTATATAATTTAATTTTTTATGACACATTCATGATGTCGTAATTACCTTAATAATGAAATATTAAGATAATTGATATTATAAATATCCAAACAAATGTATATTGGGACTTTTGATAAATTACAATAATTTTATAGGTTAATATGACATGTTAGGATTTAAAATATGAATTTATTTTGAAGTAATAATGTTTTTATGACTTTGAAAAAATAATAATTTATCAAATAAAGTCAAAATCGGCAAAATTGAGTTATAAAAAAACAAATTTTATATTATCAATTGATATAATATTCCAAAAAATATATGGTTTGGCCATAGGACTTAGATAAGGTTATTTATATTAATAATTAACCAAATGGGGTTCTCTAGGCATGTTATATTATGTTTATTAACCATATAATTTTAAATTACAAAGAGACATGGTAAATGTAAAACTATTTACCTAAGAGTTAAATCTGAAATATAAGGTTAATATGATGACTTAACCTATCTAAAACCTATTGGTTGAACGGTTTTTGACCTATCCCAACAATATCATTTAAAAACATTATTTTGTATCCATTGGAAACCTAAAATGATTTTATTATAAAATAATATTTCATGTTTTTCCGAATGTGACCCTCACCTCTCTTATAAAAGGGCACTTCACCTTCTCTCAAATTTACCCCATCAAAGCCATTTGGCTCGGCCAAACCTAGACCAAATATCATCTCAACTGTCCATGATTCATCCTAGAGTCCTTCCTTTAGTTATAAAGACAACCTATGGAGCTCTTTTGATCAAATTAAAAGGAAGAACTAGAAGAAGAGTTAAATATTTCATCTCCTCTTTAAAGTATTTTTCTTCTTCCACTTCCTATTTCATTTTTATTTCTATTCTAAAATAATAACTCCAGTATCTTCTATATAATGTTATTTTATTATAAAAGTGGTATTACCATATTCATTATTTTATTCATACTGTAAATGACCAAGTAACTATACGTCTGTACGTACGGATTACCGTCTCCACGTCACGGTATAGTTTGTTATTCAGACACTTCATCATTTGGATTGGTATAGTAATGAATATGAATGGTTTTAATAACAAATATAACATTATAATGATTATATATAAATGATATAAAATCCAATTATATACAATTTTAATATCAAAATATGGATATTGTCGCTCGTTCTTATGTACGGATTACCGTCTCCACGAACGCAATGAGATTCTTTCCCCATTGTATCCATTCAAGAATAATTTTCATTTGATGACAAAAAAAATAATGTTTACAACATAATATCATTATTAATATGAATTATATACATACTATACATAATAAACATTACCTACATAAAAAATCAGATAAAGGAATTACAAATCAGTTAACACCTGAAATGATGATACTACTGAAATATCATTAACAAAGAAATACTATATGATCATATATTATATCAGATTAATATATATGGTTCTTCTATAATTTAATAAAAATTATTTCACTATTATAAAGGAGGCTAACCAGCCCTTGACCAAGGATAAGTTCAAGGTAAAGGTTAATTTCACAATCTCATTATTATCTAAGGTTGTTTTATACGTGAGTATCTACTGGGACCTCTTTATCATCCACATCTACATTTTCATAAAAATGTATTTAATTTTTTTTAGTATTTACTATACTATGGGTTAAAGTCATTTATACCCTTATTTAACCATATATGTTTTGAAAGGAATCTTTTTTTCATTTTCTGAACAAGGTACCTTATGAACTTTTTGACAAAAATAACGTAAGAATGTTTTTTTTAACTTATATCGTGGGTGCGGATATTTTCCGCCATTATAACATCATCAAATATTCCCTCAAAATATTATAATAATAATTTCAAAATAAATATTTCTATTATAATTATATGACACATAAATGATTTCAAAGAGAAAGAGATATTTCTCTAAAAGAAGTTTTGATTTCATCTATGTAAATATACTTTGATGGACTGTATGCTTATTTGAAGTTGGTTTATTATGATACAAAACTTCCATATTGTATTGATGGTTTTGTGATATGCTTGAATATGGATGTGTTATTTTTACACCAATCATGGTTTATGGATAATGTATTGACATTTCCTATGCTGGTTTTAATTCGAATTTTTATGTTAGGCTTAAACCTTTTCATATGAGGAATAAATTGGACTTAGTAAGTGACAGGTAGAGCCCGCTATAGCTGCTTGATGCATTGGTAGGTCTCATGAGACAAACTAGTGTCTCATAACAAGGCATTGAAGAAATATTATATTTATTCTTGGAACAAGGCCTTGATTATGTGGTTATGAAGTCTGGAATTATGTATTCTATCATTATGAAAGTGGCTATTGATATTGAATGTTATTATTAGACTAGTCGAATATCTATGTGAATAAGTAAATGGAATTATTTGATTTTATATTTTCTATATGATGCTGATGTTCATGTTTAAAAGGCTTTCGTATTAGTCTTATACATTTCCTTAAATGTTTAATCACATTTATAAAGGTTTCCACTATATTTTTATCATTAATGAGCATCTGAGATCACCCCTTTCTATGTTTTATTTTTCCCAGGAAGCGAAAAGTATATTATGATTGACCTGTAGAGATAGTCTAAGTGATACGAGTGTTGATTATGGAGACTATGTTGTTGATGTTTTTATTTCATGATGTAATGTAAAACATATGAATTTACCGAGTGCTTCCAAAGCTACTAAACTAATCGGTCATTCAAGATTTGGTCTTTTTAGATCATTACAATGTAATGTAATAATGCAATAATGTTGGGTAACTAGGGTTGGTGCGTTACAGTTGGTATCATAGGATGTTTAGTACAAACCTTGGAAGCTAGATTTAGAAAAAATACTGATTAGTGAACATTACACTAAGATAGGCATTGAGGATTGGTATATAATAACTTCCTAGAATTTTGGTACTGTAGAGATTTTTTGAGTTTTCTAAGAAAAAAATCTATGTTTGGATATGAGCAGGTAGAGGCAGATCTGGCACAGATGTACCTAGGGGTAAAACTTGAAAGCACTGCTTTGAGCTAGACTCGAATGGGAACTGTTGCACGATAATGGGCCTTATTGCACTCTTGGTTACGACACTCCCAGTGGATATGCTTAGGATAATTCCCATTTTCTTTAAAAACCATTATGAATGGTTTATTAGTATATACTTCCTCAAGGAAAACATTTTTATGATTACGGATTATATCCATAAACTGTTCAATTTAGGCTATGTGTTTTTCAAGATTGTAATTATATATTGTGAATCATAAACTAATCTGGTGTATGTCATTGTTTAGAAATGGCACCTAGTAGAAGGAATTGAAACCGTATCAATGCACGTAATCCATGTAAGGATATACCTCTTACTCAACATAATTATAGTGGAGATGAAGAAGAAACTAGTTCTGATTAGCTTATCACCATATTGGGAAAACTCACTGAGGTTATGAATAATAACCTTACCCGTATAGAGCACCCTGATCTATAACGTGGAGGATCAATGTTAGACCGCTTCATGAGGAAAAATCCACTGAAATTCAATAGGAGTACAAATCCATTAGTAGCTAATAAATGGATAAATTCCTAAGAGAAAATTTTATGCACTTTGGGGAGTAGTGAAAGGGAAAAAGTTTTCTTGGTAGTTTATCGCCTCATGGGAGATGCAGATCAATGGTGGCCATTTATTAAAAACACAAATAAAGATATTGAAGTAACAAATATGGAATGGAGGTAGTTTAAAGGGATTTTCATGGAAAAATAGTTTCCTAGTTACCATCGAGTGGATATGGAAACAAAATTTTTGAGTCTGAGGAAAAAAGAGGTCAAGAATGTCGCAAAGTATGAGGATAACTTTTCAAGGTTAGAAAGGCATCTTTTAGATTATATACGTAACCCAAGAAGTAATATTGATTGTTTCTTTGATGGGTTACAACCATTTCTCCGTCAAGCATTAGTCTCACAATCCTTTTATTCGTATGAAGATATTGTCTCATGTGCTATTTAGATAGAAAATTAGTTCTCTACGTCTTAAAACTTTAAATAAAATCAATAGAGGAAGAGATCTTCTGAACACTCTGGAAATGGAAAAAAGGGTAAGAAGAGAAAATTTGAATATCCATCAAGTAGTAAATATGGGAAGAAACAGCATAGTATTTTCCTGAAAGGAAAGGGAGTCTGTTAGTAGTATGGTGAAAAAGGCCACCAAGCTCGTGATTGCAAGGGGAAGAAAGGGGTTGTCAATGTTTAATGCTAAAATTATAGATATATATATATATAATAATGCAAATGAATGTCATAAACACCAAGGGAACTTACCTCAAAAAAGGTCAAGGGACCAAGGCCAATCTTTTATGATCACTACTACTGAGGTCAATACTCCTAAAGACGTGGTGGCAAGTAATTTAATGGTTTTATCAAGTTTAGACGATTCTTTATTTGATTTGTGATCGTCAAATTATTTCATATCTTCCTAGTTTTCCATGAAACCTATATATTTTCAATTTGACTTAACAAGGGAGTTGTCAATCAAAACACCTAAGGGAAGTATCATCACAACCAAGTTTTGTGAATCAGTTATCATTAGGATATATAAATGTTCTTTTTCTACTTATCTGATCATCATACCCATGATTGAATTTGATATAATCCTAGGTATGGATTGACTTTCAGACCATTATGTGAAAATTTATTGTAAGAAGGAGGAGGTTACAATTTTCGATGATGATAAAAAGTACCTTATCATTAGAGAAGAAACATCACCACCAGACTCTTATCTAGATACACCCCTAGTAGCTCAACTAAATTCCATTATTGGGGAAGAAAAGAATGAAATAACTGTGGGTGAGGAAAGGAATATTCAAATAGAGGACATACCTATTTTCTAAGAATATGATGATGTGTTTCGAGAAGATTTACCTAGACATCCTCCATAATGATTAATTGAGTTTTACATTGATTTAATTTCTGGTTCAAGGCTAGTATCAAAGACCCCTTATAGAATGGCCACTGTGGAATTAGTGGAACTAAAGAAACAACAAGATAAATTGTGTAATAAAGTATTTATTCACCCTAGTGTTTCTCTATGGGGAGCCCATTTCATTTTTATTAAGAGGAATGAAGGATCTATGTGGTTTTTCATTGACTACAGGGATATCAATACTATAACAATAAAGAACAAGTATCCCCTTCCATACATTGATGATTTATTCGACCAACTTCATGGAGATAAATATTTTTCAAAGATTGACCATCGATCTGGATATCATTAATTGAGTGTGAAGAAGGAATACATTCAAAAAACAGCATTTCGAACTAGGTACGAGCATTATGAGTTTACAGTAATTCCTTTTGTATTGACTATTGAAATCGATGTCTTCATGGATCTATTGAATATAGTTTTCAAGAAATATATTGATGAATTTGTAGTCATATGTATTGATGATATCTTGGTAGACACCAAAATTTACAAAGATCATGAAAATCTCTTGGACACCATTCAGAAAACCCTTAGAAGTAATGAATTATACATGAATTTTTTCATGGGTGAATTCTAGCTTCAGGAGATTTATTTTCATGGACATATTGTCTCTAAGGATGAAATATTTGTTGATCCTTCAAAGTCCAATTCAATCCAAGAATGGCTTGCACCGATGAGTATAATAGTGGAAAACAGTTTTATTGGTTTAGTAGGTTATTATCGACATTTCTTCTAAAATTTTTCCTAATTGGCTAAAACTTTAACCATGATCACACGTAAAGGGGGTAAATTTTTTGGACAAAAAAGTGTGAATAATGTTTTGAAGAACTGAAGAGAATATTAGTCAGCACTCCTATCTTGAATCTACCATAAGGGAATGATGGGTTTGTTATTTTTAGTGATGAATCAAAGAAATGACTTGGTTGTGTAATTATGCATAATAATAGGATAATTTTCTATGCATCACTACAACTTAAATTTCATGAGAAAAACTATCCTACTAATGATATTGAGTTAGCAGCTGTAATCTTTTCTTTTAATATATGGAGACATTATCTCTATGGTGAAAAATGTGAGATATATACTGATCAAAAGAGTTTGAAGTATATTTTATCAAAGAAATAACTCAACATGAGGCAAAGTAGATGGCTTGAACTACTCAGGGATTATGATTCCAGAATACACTACCACCTGAGGAAGGAAAACAAGGTCGAAGATTATTTGAAAAGAAAGGGTCCTGGATTTTTGAACAAGATGAGAGTTGAAAGGGATCCTATTTTCATGGATCTAGTGAAAATGGATATGGCAATAATCATGGAAGGGGAAACATTATTACTTTTTCAAATGGTTTCCAAACCATCTATACTATACAGGATAAAATATTCTCAAGCTGATGATGGGGAGTTTCGATATAAAATTAAAGCAGTGAATGATGGGAGATTGATCAACTTCATAAGTGAAGATGGATTTTTGAAAATTGGAAAGAGACTCTTTGTTCCCGATATACATGATCTGAAAATGGAATTGTTAAATGACGCTCATAGCTCCAATTTCTTTATACACCCTAGTAGCACTAAGAGGTATTGATATTTGAAAGAACACTTTTGGTGGGACAACATGAAGAGGGAGATTGCTAATTTTGAATAAAATTGTATGGTCTATCAACAAGTGAAATATAGAAGGTAACAACCTAGAAGAGTTATGAAACCACTTCCCATACCTGAGTGGAAATTAGATAATATTATGATGAAATTTTTCATGGGACTACCAAAGACTCCTAGAAGGAATGATGCAATATAGGTCATTGTTGATCATTTTACCAAGTCATCACATTTTCTTGATATAATAGATTATTTACCACTTGAATGTATGGAAATAATATATATTATTGAATTTATAACACATCATGAAGTACCCCTATCAATTGTTTCTAATCGTGATCCCTGTTTTACATCAACATTCTGGAAAAGTCTTTTGAAGGCCCTAGATACTGAACTTCAGTTGTGAACTACCAACAAACCTTAAACTACTGGAAAATAAGAATGGACTATTCCAAGCTTAGAATACATGTTGAGATCTTTCCCACATAACTTTTAAGGTATGTGGGATCAATATTTACCTTTGGTAGAATTTTCCTATAACAATAGCTTCCATTTAGGTATTCATATGGCACCATACGAAGCGTTATATAGAAATAGATGTTTCACACCAACTTGTTGGGAAGATGTTTGTGAAAGAAAACTCATAGGCCCAGAACATGATGAGGAAAAAATGAAAAAGATAAAGGTTATCCAAACCCACATCAAAGCAGCCCAATGTAGGAAAAAGAGCTACACCGATAACCGAATGAAGGATTTGGAATTTCAAGTATGAGGCCAAGATTTCATGAAGGAATCTCCATGGAAGGGTGTTATACATTTTGGTAAGAATGGTAAATTGATTCTCAGGTACATCAGACCTTTCAAAATTCGACAATGAATTGGAGTTGTAGCTTATTGTTTCGAAATGCCTCCATGTCACTCCAAAGTTCATGATGTGTTCCACGTATCACTATTGAGAAAATTCATGCCTAACCCAATGCATATACTCACGAATTAAGAATTAGAACTAGAACCCGATCTCTTTTATTGTGAAGAGCCTATAAGAATTCTTGATACCAGAGAACAAGTGCTGAGAAACCAGATGACTCGTCTGGTAAATGATCTATGGAGAAACCATAAGATGGAAGAGGCAATGTGGGAAACCGAGGAACATATGATGAAGAACCACCTGAATCATTTTATGCAGCAATATTGTTGAAATTTTGGGGAAGAAATTATTTTAAGGAGGGCAGAATGTAACACCCCAAGCATCGATGGTACGTATCCCTTTGAATAATACAATAGCTTGTGGTGTACCCAACTTTGAGTTAAAACACACCATAACCAATCAAACTAGCCATTATGAATAGTAATACCCACTTTTTGTAATTTTATAAATTTTATCTTTCAAAATGGACTTCATTTTTGGATTCGGAATATTGAAATTAGTTTAGGGTGAATTTTTGGTATTTTTAATAAAGCATTCAATTTTGATGAATGATAAAAAACACTTCATTATTGGTTAAAAATGACTTTTTATTAAAATAATTAGTTTTTTTATTTTAATTTATTTTAGGTCAAAATATATATATGATACCTATATATGTTCAATTTAATTCATTGGAGTCATTTTATTATATGATTTGATATATAAAATTTTATTGAACTTTTTACCGTCTTTTACCCACCTCCTAGGTGAATTTGAAAATTCGCATTAACCATAATTTTAACACTTATGTGAGTATAATTTAAAATATCTGAGAGACATGGTTGATATTAGAAAGAAAAATTTGGTTCAATAATATGAAAATAATTTTTGGTGAATAATAACTTTTAACTTTTATTTACCACAGTTAAAAGTAAATAGTGTAATTCAGGGTAAAAATGATAATATTATTATCCTAAAACACGTCTTAATTCTATTGGATCAGTTTAATTCAACAAATAATAACCTTAGGAATAAAATATGATCTTTTATGTCCACATGGATTATATTAGAACATTTATTATTATTTTATTTATAGAAGAGTTAAAAGAGTTAAATTCAATGTTTAATGACTAAAACATTTTAAACATAAGGTTATACATAATATAAATTCGACTATAAATATTCATTATAAATATAAAATGCTTTCCTAAATAATTATATTTTATTTATAATTTTTATACCTTAAATAATTTCATTTATTTATGAAACAGTGAGGACGTAGTAATTACATTAATATTGAAATATTAAAATAGTTGATATTATAAATATCTAAACAAATGTAAATTTGGACTTTTGATAAATTACACTAATTTTATAGGTTAATATGACATTTTATTATTGAACATATGAATTTAGTTCAAAGTAATAGATTTTTAGGACTTTAACAAAAATAATTTTTTAAATAAAGTCAAATTTGACATAATTAAATTTTACAAAAAACAAATTTTATATTATTAATTAATATTATATTCCTAAAAATCTAATGTTCTGCAAAACGACATAGATAATGTTATATATATTAATAATGAACCACATGGGGTTCTCTTGTTATGTTATAGAAATTTTATTAACCATATAACATAAAAATACAAAGAGACATGGTAAATGTCAAAGTATTTAACTAAGAGTTAAATCTAAACGATATGGTTAATATGATGACCTAAACCCATCTAAAACCATTTGGTTGAGATTTATTTTTACCCATAACTACCTTATAATATAATTAATTTATTTTTCAGCCATTATAAACCGAAAATTTTTTTTTTATAAAATACAATTTCATGCTTTTCCGAAAGTAACCCTTACCTCTCTTAAAAAGGGCACTTCCCATTATCTAAAATTCACACCTTCAAAGCCATTTTTTAAGCCAACCCCTATCAAAATATCTTCTTATATATCCTCCCATAATCCTAGAGGATGTAGTTTATTCAAAAATACAACCTAAGGAACCCTTTTGATCGAATCAAAAGGAAAAACCCCAAGAAGATGTAAATATTTCATCACCTCTTTTAAGTTCTTTTCTTCTTCCACTTCCTCTTTATTTGTTGTTTTCATTCTAAAACAGTAAATATAGTATCATATATATATTTTTATGTCATTATAAAAATGGTACAACAATATTCATTTTTTTATACATCCAATAAATGAAAAAGTCACTAAACATGCGTACGTACGGATTACCATCTCCACGTCGTTGTGTAGATTGTTATTCAAACACTCTATCATTTGGATGGGTATAATAATGAGTATAAATGATGTAAATAATAAATATAATATTATAATAATTCTTTATATATGATAATCCATACAATTATATTTTTTTTTAATATCAAAAAATGATATTGTTGCTCGTGCATACTTACGGATTACAGTCGCCACAAACGCGATGGGATTCATTTCCCATCGTATCCATTCAAGATTAATTTTCTATTGTTGATTAAAAAAACAATGTTTAAAGACTAAATATCATTCTTAATATGAATAATATACATACTATCCATAACAAACAATACCTACATAACAAATCATATAAAGGAAAACAAATCAGTTAACCCCCAAAACGATGATACTACTGAAATATCATTGACAATGAAATATTTAAAGATCAAATATTATATCATATTAATATATATGGTTCTTGCATAATTTAATAACAGTTATTTCACCATTATACCAAAGTTAAACCTACCCTCTATCAAATATAAGTACAAGGTAAGGGTTAATTTCACAATCTAATTATTATCTGAGGTTGTTTTATACGTGAGTATCTACTAGGGCCTCTTCATCATCCACATCCATGTTATATGAAAAAAGTATTTGAAAACATTTCTTTACAAGTTACTAGACAAATGTTTAAAGTCATTTATACCCTTATTTGAACATATATGTTTTTAAATGAATCTTTTCGTCATTTTCCAAACAAGGTACATTATGACCTATTTGAAAAAATTCAGGTAAGAATGTATTTTTAACTTATACGGTGGTTGCAGCTATTTTCCTCCATTATAACTTCATCAAAGATAACCTTACAATCATATAAGATTATTTTCAAAATAAATGTTTTATTTTTTATTTATATGACATTCAAATGATTTCAAATAGAAAGAGATATTTCTCTAAAAAAGTTTTGATTTCATCTATTTCCACATCCTTTAATGGATTGTAAGCTTATTTGAAGATGATTTATTATTATACAAAACATCCTTTTGTAAGGAAGGTTTTATGACATTTTTGACTATGGATGTGTTATTTTTACACCATTCATGGTTTATGTATAATGTAATCTCATTTAGTATGCTATTTTTAATATGAATATTTATGTTATTTTTAAAACTTTTCATATGAGGACTGCATTGGACTTATTTTGTGATAGGTGGAGCCCTCTATAGCTCCTTGATGCATCGGTAGGTCTCATGAGACAAACTATTGTCTCGACACAAGGCCTTGAAAAAATCTTATTAGTAGTCTTGGCACAAGGCCTTGACTACGTGGATATGAAGTCTGGCATTATGAATTCACTACTAGAAAAAAAGGTTATACCAATGGTTAAAAACCATTGGTATAGGCTGGAAAACCGTTGGTATACCCTATACCAACATTTTTCCAATCCATTGGCTTGTAAGCCGTGAGGAAAGCCTTATACCAATGGTTTGATCCAAACTGTTGGTATATGGGTTATATAAATTTAACCCAATGTATACCAACGATTTATAATCGTTGGTAATGAATTTGAGGAAGTCTTATACAAACGGTTTTAAACCGTTGGTAATGTGATTTTCAGGAAAACCTATACCAACAGTTTAGAAACGTTGGTATTGGTTTTCCAGCAACACCTATACCAATAGTTATAAACCGTTGGTATTGTATTTCCAAAAATCTAGACACCTATACCAACGGTTTAAAACCGTTGTTATAGGTTATTCCAGAAATACAGAACACCTATACCAATGGTTTTAAACCGCTGGTATAGTGTTTTTCCAAAATCCCAGCACCATTATACGTATGGTTTATAACCGTTGGTAAAGAGTTTTTCCAGAACTGCACACAACAGCCCCCCTCCCTCCAATATCCCCTCCACTGTACACCTGTATACAGACTTGAAATAGACTTGAAAATGGATTTTTCATCTCATGTAAATGACAAATCCATTTTCATGAAAACCCATTACAAAACCATCTCATGTTATGCATTTACATGAAAATGGATTTTTCAAATCTCCCATGCACCAACATTTTCAAAGCCAAAATGAACATGCTGTATTATCAATGCAAACTACTTTTAAAACCCAACTCACTAAACTAAATGACAATGTAGAAACACACAACATCCAATATTTTATCACCTCAATAATACTCCTTAGCATGAAATATTGTATAAAATAATTTTAATGTAATATTAACAAGTAATGATATATTGAATGTGAACAACTAATTGATACAAGAAATAAAAGTTGGAATAAATAATTTACACATTATTAAAGATATTAACCTTCAGTTGAGGTCATTAGTAATGACAAAATCTATAATCAAATGCATTATGAAGCTGAATAAAACCTGAATGTGAGAATATTATAATGCGAGACTGAATAAAACATGATAAAAAATCATTAGTTAGAGATTCCAAGCCAAATAATGACCAAAAAGAGGGAAATAAACAAATTTGGCTTGCTTCAGATCTATCATTGATCTGTTACATGGGGCCGATGAAACATAAGGCTTTATTAAGATCGTAATGTGATATTAGACCACCTGATTAAAGAAACCAATGATTTTGGTTCTTGGTTGAGATAGAAACAAGATATATGGTGTGATAATCAAACTGTAAGAACCCAATTCCCCATTTCCATGTATGGATTTTGTATTTGGGTTGCTTTGAGAAAAATGTAAAATTGGGGAATTTGATGTACAAGCCATGTAATTCAGTGTACACACCATGAACATTGATGTCCTTTCCAGACCACGTACAGGTCGTGTCTCAACCATGTACCAAGTCGTGTTGTGTCGTGGTCGTGCCTCTTAAGGTGAGGCCCAGTAAAAGCTTATACACAGTGAGTATTGTTAAAGGAAATGTCATGTATTTTTTTTATTTAATATAAGGGAGAGGGGTCATGTCTCATTTACAGAATTAACTTCTTTTGACATTCGTTCATCCATGTTCGGCCAGGAGAGAAAATTATTCTCTGAGCCACTGATTCTCCTATCAATGTCCAATCAGAACTCTGGAAGGTGCAGTGGGATCCCACCAATGAGTTCTCCCTTTACCTTAATCCTATCCTCCGGATTCCTCTCCTCATTTTATAGATATAGATTTGATAGTTTATGAAACTTTTGTGGATTTTCAATGATCTAGGATGAATCATGATCCGATATTCAACAATATTGTTCTTACGACTACGAGGTAGGTGGGTTGTGTCTATATGTTGTTTTGTCATGAATTATATGTGCCTAAAACTCATATACCCATGTTTTTGGTATACATGACTTGGAATTACACCGTGATTATCATATGATATTGGTTGATTAGGTTTTTAAGGTTATTTCATTGAGATAGGGAACCACAGGGTTGTGTTTCCCTTGATTAATTTGTTAGATCTATTGGCCCATGACGCCTTAGATGCATACTGCTTTCCATGACTTTTTTGATTAGGATGGATTATTTATTATTAAGAAGCTATGTGATAGTAAGATTAAATTAGGTGATCTGATTATTATTATTCCATGTAATAGTTAGATTAGTTGAGGTGTGTTGATAATAGTCTGCGATGTAATAATTTAAATTAAATGAGGTACTTATTTTTACCTGTTAATAGATTAATTATATATGATAAATGTGGGTGAGATTGTGATATGTCTGAGGGAGAGACTGTGATGCCTGAGGGAGAGGATGTGTTTTTTTCTTAAGGTGAAGACAGTGACATGTGTTTAGGAAAGATATTGATGTCTCCAAGGAATGTTTTATCTATTCTTTACTTCAATATTTAATGGTTTTTCATTTCTTTATACTATGTTAAATTTTGTACCTTGTTTTTATACATGTATATTCACTAAAATTTGGGCACAAATCTTGTGGTGGATGCCTACTGGTATTATGCCTCACAACCTGTTTGGTTCATGCTTTGGGACTAAGCAGATTACACTGAAAAATCCATTTTCATTTTCATGTAAATGATAAATACATTTTCATTTGTGACTCATGCACGTCACAAATTACCCATGGATCGTTTTCCTAAAGTTTCAACAGAATCCAAATGCGTTTGGTCGGTTTTCCGTATGCCGGTAGTTGTTTTCACTTAAAATCATGTCCATTCCAAATAAAAGTGAGACTGTTTGAGTGGTACCGGCCACACCATTCCTCATATTGAGGCGGGGTTGACTCGTACACGACACAAATGACCCATGGATACTTGTCCTAAAGTATCAATAGAATCCGAATGCGTTTGGTCTGTTTCCTGTATGTCAGTTGTTGTTTCTACTTAAACTATTGTCCATTTCAATGAAAAGTGAGACACTTTGAGTGGTGTCGGCCACACCGCACCTCGGATTGAGGCAGGGTTGACTCGTACATGTCACAAATGACCCATGTATCGTTTTCATAAAGTATCAACACAATCTGAATGCATTTGGTCGGTTTTCCATATGTTGTTTATTTTAATTAAAAGTGCATTCATTTTAAACAAAAGAAAGACACTTTTAGTGGTACTGGCCACACCGGCCCTTAGATTGAGGCAAGTTTGACTTTTACACGTCACAAATTACCCATGGGTCATTTACCTAACGTTTCAACGGAATCTGAATGCGTTTGGTCGGTTTTCCGTATGCCAGTAGTTGTTTTCACTTAAAATCATGTCCATTTCAAATAAAAGTGAGACAGTTTGAGTGGTACCAGCCACACCGTGCCTCAGATTGAGGCGGGGTGACTCTTACACGACAAAAATGACCCATGGATACTTTTCCTAAAGTATCAACAGAATCCGAATGTGTTTGGTCCGTTTCCCGTGTGTCAGTTGTTGTTTTTACTTAACCTGTTTTCCATTTCAAAGAAAAGTGAGACACTTTGAGTGGTACCGGCCACACCGGCCCTCGGATTGTGGCGGGGTTGACTCGTAAACGTCACAAATGACCAATGGATCGTTTTCCTAGAGTTTCAACAGAATCTGAATGTGTTTGGTCAGTTTTCCGTATGTCATTTATTTTAATTAAAAGCGCATCCATTTTAAACAAAAGAAAGACATTTTTAGTGGTACCGGCCACACCGGACCTCATATTGAGGTATATTTGACTTTTACATGTCACAAATGACCCATGGATCGTTTTCCTAATGTTTCAGCAGAGTCCGAATGCGTTTGGTCAGTTTTCCGTATGCCGGTAGTTGTTTCCACTTAAAATCATGTCCATTTCAAATAGAAGTGATACTGTTTGAGTGGTACCGGCCACACTGTGCCTCAGATTGAGGCGGGGTTGCTCGTACACAACAGAAATGACCCATGGATACATTTCCTAAAGTATCAATAGAATCTGAATGCGTTTGGTCTATTTCCCGTATGTCAGTTTTTGTTTTTACTTAAAATGTTGTCCATTTCAAAGAAAAGTGAGACTCTTTGAGTGGTTCCGGCCACACCGCGCCTCGGATTGAGGCGGGGTTGACTCGTACACGTCAAAAATGACCCATGGATCATTTTTCTAAAGTTTCTACAGAATCCAAATGTGTTTGGTCGGTTTTCCGTATGCCGGTAGTTGTTTTCACTTAAAATCCTGTCCATTTCAAATAAAAGTGAGACAGGTTGAGTGGTACCGGCCACACCGTTCCTCAGATTGAGGTGGGGTTGACTCGTACATGACAAAAATGACCCCTGGATACTTTTCCTAAAGTATAAACAGAAAAAGAATGAGTTTGGTCCGTTTCCCATATGTCAGTTGTTGTTTTTACTTAAACTGTTGTCCATTTCAAATAAAAGTGAGACACTTTGAGTGGTTCCGGCCACACCGGCCCTCTGATTGAGGCGGGGTTACCTAGTACACGTCACAAATGACCCATGGATTGTTTTTATAAAGTTTCAACATTATCCGAATGTGTTTGGTCGGTTTTCCGTATATCGTTTATCTTAATTAAAAGTGCATCCATTTTAAACAAAAGAAAGACACTTTTAGTGGTACCGGCCACACCGGCCCTCGGATTGAGGCGGGGTTGACTCGTACACGTCACAAATGACAATATAAAAATTTCTCAAAATTAATCAATTTAATACATATAAATATTATATGTAATTGGATATTTTTTGTTTGTAAATTATATTCCTAATCAATAAAAATATATAAAATAGAGAATAAAAATGTTAAAAAAAATAACCAAAGAAATTAACCAATATTTCATTATCATCAAAATCCATTTTTCAAAATAAAAAAGTCGCACACTTATTTATATTTTTTAACCAAGGGAATTCATCATCTAATAAATCATTTTCCACCTCAAAAACCCTCATTTTATTATTTTTAAAATGAATCCCCAATATTACCCATGGATCTAAAACACATAATTTTTAATGTCATGTTCTTAGGCCCTAAATCTTACTTATGGATGACCATATGTCCTTAGGCCCTAGAACACCCATGACCCAACCCGACCCGACCCGGCCCATGGACACCCCTAATTTCGAGTGATTGTTTTTGAATATTAAGATGTCCATATTAACATATCAAACCAGATATCATACAGGGAATCACAGTACCAAGGAATACTAATGGTCTAGGTAGTAGACTAATCATAAAATAAGTATCAAGTGCAAAAAAGAGATCTGATAACAACATCCCTATGAAGTAGAGGAAACCCCCGGAGTGGAAAACCAGGTTCAAAAATAAAGAGTTATAAAAAATTAAAAAATGAAATGGATCAATCTGCCCCTGATCACCATCATCATCACCACTATCATCATCGGCCTCATCCTCGCCGCCATCTCAGTCCTCGTCATCGTCCTCGTCATCATCCCCATGCTCATCGTCAGCCTCATCCTCATCCTCAGCCACATCCTCACCCTCGCCCCCATCCTCACCCTCGGCCCCATCCTCACCATCGTCCCCATCCTCATCCTTGCCCTCGTCCTCTTCAGTATCCTCCTCATCGCCAGGAATGTCATGATCTCGATCGCCACCAGATCTGTCGCCCGGTGCATTGGATAATGCACCCATCGACGACATAAATGTCTGACAAGCCGCGCTAGCCTCTGGTGGAAGTGATGAAGATAAAGCTTTCATCAGTTTCATAAATTCTTTGTCCCTTGTTTGAACTTATAATTCCAACTCTGTGACCCTTTTATTAGATTTTCTTGCTTTATCTTTGACTTGTTCCAACTCAGTCATACTAGAATGGATACTTGGAGAGGACCAATACCTCGTTGGGACTATATTCTTACCAGGTCGACAGCGTAATCGACCAGAGTGCTCCTCTCCCAAAACCTGATATAAATGATCGTGTGGCCCAAAATTGTCAGGCCCCTGGGCATCAAGAGCCTCTAATGAAGCCTGTTAAAAATATTAATAGATTAATAAATTTCAAAATAGATATTAAACTTTGAAATAAACAAATTAAAACATATAATCTTTTCTTGGGTTGATTCATTTACCGCAGTTCCATCTTTTTTTCTTCTACTTGAGCAAAACAATTTTGCTTGAGGGATACGTCCTTCAATATTGAATTTTTGCTTCTATAATGACATTAAAACAATATAAAGTGCAAGTATAATCATATATTCAATATTCAATAAATCACATAATTTAAGTAGGAAATAATAAAATGGGAAAGTCCTAAAGAAAAATTATATACAACTATATCGTACCAGCTGCCTCTCATGATCTGACATAGTTTTGCGCCCCAAAGTGTGGAGGTATTTCTTTGAATCAATTATTTTTTGTTTTTCATAGAAGATTCCTAAATAATGTTTAATAAAAAATAATATTATATTAATAAAAAATATGAAATCTCTGATTTAAATACCTCAAATGAGATTAGTACCTTAAATTTGGCAGTCGCCCAATGGGTAATCATTTGGCGATATTGCTCTATCGGGCAGTCATCCATGATAGGTAAAGTCTCTAAATCCGTTCCCACCCTATCACACTATCCAACATACATGTCATGTTTATAAGCTCTCCAAAGCTCTCTCAACTCTTTTAAACGCGCTTGCCACACACCTTCGCCATCAGGGAAGTTAAACCGAAGCTGAAACCGAATAGATTAGTTTATATAAATACAAAAAATAATACATTAAATCCAATAGATTTTTTACACATATTTGTGCCCACGCGTTATCTTTGACTTCGTGTGGCAGTTGTCTCCAAAAGAGAGGGCTGACCGGAATGATATCAGAGTATTTGTCTAGCGTTGCCAAAAAACCCCGACATTCTTGCCCAGATATCTCAATCATTTGTCCATCAGCATTATATTCAACCATCAACTGTGTCTGGCAGTTGCATACCGCACGCAAGTGAGTATGCCCCCTCCCCTACCTCATATCTGTAGTTGAATCTGTTATTAAAGAAAAATAATATCAGTACAAGTTATAATAAAATAAATTTTGGTATAAAAATTTGATTGAGTCAGATAAATATACCTGTGGTAGTTGGATCAGTGGGCATCACTGGATGTGCAGAAGCTGAAGGAATATCTGGTACATGTTGAGTTTCCCTCAGTGTACACTCTTCAACCGCATACTATGTCGCATCAGGAGTCGAAGAATGTGGAATATAATAGCTCGGGGATAATGAACCAGAAGCAAAAGATGATGGCATAGATTTCTGGCCAACTGGTAGTGTAAACATCGGAGGTCTAAATATCTCGTGTGTCCCTAGAGACACACCAAGATCAAAATGGGGTGAAGAAGATATGTCTGTGGTGGTGGATTGTCTAACTCTCGCCCCATGAGCTCTCGTACCACCGGCCTCAGTACCGGGCCCACTAGAGGATCGTCCATCTCTGACACCACCCCCTCCTACCACCAGCCACTCTACTGGGAGCAATATCAGGCTCCTCGTCAGATATCTCTCATCTAGGGGGTCGATCCTGAAAAAGAGTTTAACACATAAGTAAACACATGATATTATATGTTATTGAAATATTTATATATTAAATAAAATACTCACAACAGGGATGAGTGGAGTAACACCCATCTGTATCATGCGAGGATTATTATCTGTCATCTTTTTCCGTCGCCTCTCTTCAATGGGTGTCATTTCCTACATTGAAAACAAATATAGAAGTAATTAAAAAGAGATAACTAATGTGTAACCCAAAAAAATACAGAAAAACCATTCTGATAAAATACATAAAGTAAAAGAATATTTATGGTGGTTTGAAGGGAAGTACAAGGATACACACTTTGAATGATGTAGGTGAAACATGTAGGTGAGAACACATCTGTATGATTCTATATATTTCCCACCACAACTTCAGGTTCACAATCAACTCTGACAATTGAGTTATTGGCGTCATCATAAGTAATAATCGGATTTCTTCCAATTGCAGTAGGGATAGTGTAAACTTCATCATCACCATCATCAAAAAAATGTCTGGGATTTACTTCAATAATTACATCGAATTTAGGATGACAATGATCTTTGACATAAAAAAATTGTTTCACCATTGATTCCAATACATATGGTTCATCGGTGGCAAGAGTGCGAGTCATGTCAATAACTCGAAATCCACAATCATCAATAAAGGTGCCTTTCCTCATCATTGAATCAAACCATTGACATTTCATCATCGTGACTCAACCATGTGAGTAATAATCCAAAATTATTATTTTCTCCACGAATCCATAATAAGAAACATTTTCAGAACGAGGTCTAGTATCCGATGAACTGGCATAAAAGTCTGTTGTGGTAGTTAGCATAACACCATTATGCTGTGTTCTCATGTTTCTTGCTCGTTCAGTGATAATAAATTTGTATCCATTGATCACAAGTGATTTACAAGCACGAACCATGGTATTAGGACCAAAATCCAAAGCTCTTGTTTCCTCAGAAACAGATTCAGCAGGAAAACTCGATACCTGAAATATAAAAAAATTGTAAACTTAATTAAATATTATTTTTATTTAGTTATTACAGAAATATTTTTACCTTCAATTTCAACCAAGCAGAAAACCCTTTTCTATGCAAAGTCTCTTTCCTTCTCAAAGATAAAGAATGATTCTTTATATATATATCATTTCATTATGTTCTCTGTAGATAAAAATAATAATAGTTTAACAAATATTTAAAATTACAAGAGATAAGATAAGAGATAAATGTACAATTTACTTACTTGATATACTCATCAAACAAATCATAATTGAACAACACTGTGTGATGTGTCATCTCTCGCTCTTCAAGGCTTAATGTCGTCAATGTATATGATCCTGGAATTCCTCCTGTCTGAGGAAGTGATGGAAAACTGGGTTCAATTTTCCCATACTGTTCTTATTCATTTCCCATTGGTCTGTTTACTCTCATAGTAAGATCAGACAAATACATTGCGCATAAATCAATGCATTCTTGAGCCCAGTAACCGTTCACAATAGAACCATCGGGATAATTCCTATTCCCAACATATGATTTCAATGTTCACATGTTTCATTCAGTTGGATACATCCAACAGAAAGCAATGGGTCCTCCAAGAAGTATTTCAGTCAGAATATAGACAGTCAGATGCAACATGCATGTAAAAATGATGGAGGGAATATTCTCTCTAACTCGCACAAAATTAATGTTTTCTCTGCCAACAGTTTTTTCAAGAAGGATTTGGATAGCCTCTTAGCACAAAGATCTGAAAACAAATAGCAAAACCAAATAATTGAGACTCTAACATTATAGGACAAGAGATAACGGATTTCTATTGGAATCAACTCATGGAAAATGATGTGATAATCATAAGTCTTCAAAGATTTCAACTTAAACTCTTTTATGTTACCCGTTTTGATATATTTCTTGAATAGCCATCAGGAACTTTAATAGTCTCTAGAACTTTCATAAATTGATTTTTTTCAAAAGGTGTCATCACATAAAAAGCACATGGAACTTGTCATTTATTTTCACTGATACACACAGGATTCAATTCTGGTCTGATCCCCTAATCTACCAAGTCACGCCGAGATCATAAATCATCTTTTGTCTTCCCCTTAACATTTAGAAGAATCGAAAGCAACATTTCACATATATTCTTTTCAATGTGCATTACATCTAAGAAATGATGTAAAAAGTTGCTTGACCAATACGGAAAATCAAAGAATATACTTTTCTTCTTCCAATTGTAACAAGTATCATTGGAAACATTTTTCCTCTTTCTAGATTTCATTACACCCTTCCCAAATGAATAACTGAAATATTTCAATTCATTAAGCACATCAGTTCTAGACATACGCTGAGGTGGAGTGTCATTCTCTATAGTATTGTCAAATCTTCGACGATTGATTCTATATGGATGGTTCATTGGAAAGAATCATCGATCTCCGATGAAACTAAAACTACGATGATATTTCAGTCTTCTCGATCGAGTATTCTTCATACAAACAGGACATGACAATTTTCCTTTAGTACTCCATCATACATCATTGCATAAGCAGGAAAATAATTGATTGTCCACTTAAGCGCAACACGCATCTGAAATATGTCTTTCGAACATGCATCGTATGTGGGAACACCCACATCCCAAAGAAGTTTCAACACTTTTATTAAAGGTTGCATTTATACATCTATATCATTTCCGGGATCAGAAGGGCCAGATATCAGTATACTCAAGAATGTGTAAGGATTTTTCATACACAACCAAGGGGGATGGTTATAAATGTGTATGACAGCCGTCCATGTGCTGTATGAAGTAAGCATCTTCCCAAATGGATTAAAATCGTCACATGAAAGACCCAGTCTCACATTACGCACGTCGGCTGCAAATTCCGGATATCGAGCATCAAATATCTCCAATGCAAATCCATCTGCAGGGTGAACCAACTATTCATTATTCTTTTTTCTCTCGGTGTCATGCCGTCGCATTTTTTCAGATATTTCATCAGACATGAAAATGTCCTGTAATCTGGTTATCAATGGAAAGTTCCACATTACTTTTTGGGGCACACGAGATGGTGATCCATCATCTTTTGGATTCTATCGGGAGGTTTCACATTTGATACAATCATATCTTTTAGCAGTTTCCTCCCAAAATAAGCTGCAATCGTTCGAGCAAGCATGAATTTTTTTTGAGAATCCAAGTTCATCAACTAGCTTCCATGCCATATAGTGGTTTGAGGGAATATCTGCATCATCTATAAGTAAGCCCTTTAAGAAGGTAAGAATGTAATCAATTGCAGTATTTGAAATCCCATACATAGTTTTCCCATGAAACAAATGGATGAAAAATTCAAACTTTTTCATTTTACCACATTGCCGATATACTGGAGTCATCAAAACATCATTCAATTTTTTTACCCTATCAACATCATCATTTTCATTAGACGCATAATGTGTGCTTGTATAGAAATCTTGTTGGTTAGACATCCTTTCCTTCTCATGATGCCGAATAAATGGAAACTGATCATATATCAAACTCTCCAATTCAGTCTTATCATTTGGATCATCAACATTTTGAGATTCCATTTTCTCTCCATTGTGATACCACACATAATACTTTGTTTGGAAACCATATTTGGTTATATGATAGCTAACTATGTCATGACTCACCCAAGGTCATCCAACACAATTAAAACATGGGCAGCATATGCGAAAACTATCTAAAGCCTTGTCAAATGCAAAATCTAGAAAGCTGCTCAAATTATTTTGAAAATCGGTTGAAATCTGATCAGTTTCATACATCCAACATCTGTCTATTTTTTAAAAAACCTACAATAATTCATTTCATAGAAATTCAATAATATTGAAGTATAATCAAAAAAATATTTAGGTAAATGAAAATTGTTTACTTTATATAAAAGCATAACTGACACATTACACTATATGAGAATTATATTAAGAAATACAAAAAAATACGGTGTATATAAGAAAATAAGATACATAATTTCTAATGCCTATATTCAAGGATTGACTAGTAAGGGGTGCGGGGTGTCTAGGGGGTGGGGCCGTTCGGGGGGTGAGAGGTGTCCAGGGGGTCGGGGGTGTCTAGGGGGTTCAGGGTGTCCAGGTGGGCGGGCTGTCCGCGGGGGTGGTCAGGCTATCCAATGGGGTAGGGGGAGTCCAGGGGGGTGGGCGGGCTGTCCAAGGAGGTGATCGATGTGTCCAGGGGTTGGGTGGGGCTGTCCGGAGGGCGGGCTGTCCAAGGAGGTGAGCGGGTTGTCCGGGGGGGGGTACAGGGTGTCCAAGGGGGTGCAGGGTGTCCAGGGGGTGGGTGGGCTGTCCAAGGAGGTGAGAGGGGTTTCTAGGTGGTGTTTGGGCTATCCAAGGAGGTGAGCGGGGTGTCCAGGGAGTGGGCAGTCCAAGGAGGTGAGCGGGATGTCCGGGGGGGGGCTGTCCAATGAGGTGAGCGGCCTGTCCGGGGGGTGGGGGTACAGGGTGTCCAAGGGAGGCACGAGGTGTCCAGGGGGGTGGGCGGGCTGTCCAAGGAGGGTGCGGGGTGGCCAGGGGGGTGGGAGGGGTGTCCAACGAGGTGAGCGGGTTGTCCAGGGGGTAGGTGGGGCTGTCCGGGGGGGGGGGGGGGGTAATAGGGTGTCCAGGGGGTGGGCTGTCCAAGGAGGTGAGCGGGCTGTCCGGGGGTGGGTAGGCTGTCCAAAGAGGTGAGTGGGCTGTCTGGGGCGGTACAGGGTGTCCAAGGGGGTGCGGGGTGTCCAGGGGGGTGTAGGGTGTCTAGGTGGTGGTGGGACCGTTCGGGGGGGTAGAGGTGTCCAGGGGGTTGAGGGGGGTCTAGGGGGGTCGGGGTGTCCAGGTGGGCGGGCTGTCCGCAGGGGTGGTCAGGCTGTCTAATGGGGTAGGGGGAGTCCAGCGGGGTGGACGGGCTGTCCAAGGAGGTGAGCGGTGTGTCCAGGTGGGTGGGGTCCCATTTAAATATAAATTTAGTGAAATATTAGTAGAAAAAATTAAAATTAATTGTGAACTATGATTTAAAGTGTATAAGTTAAAATTAAATATCAAATAAAAACAAATTGAATTTGAATATTGAATGTTTAAATTATGTCTCGACCCAAATTAATAGTTTTAGTGGGAAAAAAGAAGTGTCACTAGTTGTTTTTATGATTATATTCCATTACATCTCTAGTTTTAAAAGCAATTTGTGTTTAATGACCTGGTTTAAAGTGTGAATGAAATGTCATATAATTTTGAGATACGAACTATGATATTTTTCATTTATGATGTGAGGTTTTGGAATTTTAAATACATGAAACTATGAGGACCTCCAGTTATAAAAAATGATGGAGGAAATGAACATGATCTAGAGGTAGAGTTCCATGGGATACATGTGGATCATACATTTTTTCTATCTATGGAACCACATGTTGATTCGGACATGGGTTCGGAATAAATGTTCTTTGAGGGGTTTTATCACTTCATGAAGACTTTTTGTAGAACTCTGATGCATACCTTGATTACGGTTGAGATGACCTGTGTGTTCTGATAGATTTGTTGTCCAATAATTTCGGTTAATGGTCTCCCATGATAAATTGATATTTGGATTGACACTATGATATTTACCTCAAATAATCCGTATACGCCTCATCATTAGAGAGATAAAACCATGAGATATATGCTATGCGAGAAGTAAAAGTGTGTGTGTGATGTACCAAACAATACAAGATATCTATGAGGCATGGTATAGGATGATTTATAGAATAGGATCTATAACTAATTTTACTTCAAGAATCTATCGACATATAGGGATAATGAATTCATGCATTAGAAGTAGGGAACCATGAGTATTATTGAGTACTAAAAATGTTTTATAGAGTTTCATCATTTTTCACCAACGTACATTTTTGATGAGATATTGTGAGAGGGACACTTTAAGGGAAGTCATTGAAATGTTGTAAGATCCATGGATGACGTGTTAATATTGACCTATAATACTGAAATTATGAAGCAGACACTATTTATATATTAGAATCTGAGGGAGGTCATGGGTGAATAGGATAGAATTATAGACTATTGAACTAGTATACCGACATCATGTGGTAGGATTTTTTTGGGGATTCTTCTGAGATGAGTAACGGTCATGATTGAAGTACTGGTTTCTCAGTTTTCCAACAACAGTGTGGAAGAGGGGCATTAAGAACATTTCATGTGATCATGACCCAATAGAGTCTCAACAATGTGGAAGGATAGTCAACATGAAGTGTTTCTGCTGGACCATCCCTCTAGCAGTGACTTGTGATAGACATATTTGAAAACAAGTTTTGGAATTGTTTTAATAGATCAATATCATAAATGAAGATATATAATTGATGTTTGATCATGTTGTGGATGTGTTGATTGTGGCTGTGTCATCCATGACATAATTACATTGAGAAATCAGTGTGTTCCTATTCCAAACAATAAGGTTTTATTACATGTCCATGGTTCATGAAATATCTATTATGTAAAACCTACTCACATGGAGAAGGGTTGAATACAATCTATAGTGAGAGGTAAGATCAAAGTATCCTCTACTAGTAAATCCTCTCATTTTGATACTGATGCATCACATGGATTCATATCCTCACATGTGGTAAAAATCATATGTCTCATTATACTGTCTTCAATGAGTGTAATGATTCTAGAAATCTAAAAACTGAAATATTAGATAATGAAGAAGAGGAACCTGAAGGAGGTCGAAGATCCAAATTGGTCTGGCAGAAGGATCTCCAAAATCGCATAAATCGGCTGCTACTGCTCCCGTTTAGGGTTCTGTATCTGAATGGGGGAGAGGACGGGTGGCTGGAAATTTGGGGGAAACTTGTGCCAACAGTTTTTAAAAACCGTTGGTATATACTTTTAGGGCAATCCTATACCAACGGTTCTAAAGAACTATTGGGAAAAAGCTCCCCAACCACACCTATACCAATGGTTTAATAAACCGTTGGTAAAAACCTCCCCCAGCCACATTTTCCCCAAGGGTTCTTATTGAACCGTTGGTAAAAATCCCCTTACACACATCATTGCCAACAGTTTCCTATAACCGTTGGTAAAACCTTCTCTAAACCATCCTTTACCAACCGTTCTATGAAACCGTTGGTATGTAAGTGTGGGGAAAACCCACATTCCAGTAGTGATTCCATTATTATGAAAGTGCTATTGATATTGAATGTGATTATTCAACTAGTAGAATATCCATGTGAATAAGTAAATGGAATTATTTGATTTTATATGTTCCATATTATGATTAAATTCAAGTTTAAAAGGACTTTTTCAGTCTTATACATTTCCTTAAATGTTTATTCTTATTTATTAAAAGTTTATTCCCTATTGTTATCCTTATTGAGCATCTGAGGTAACCCCTTTCTATGTTTTATATTTCCCAGGATGCGAAGAAGTATATTATGATTGACCTATAGGGATATTCTTAGGTATATGAGGGTGGCCTATGAAAACTATATTGTTGATGTTTTTACTTCATGATGTAATGTAAAACTAATGAATATATCTAGTACTTTCAAGGTTACTTAACTAATCGGTCTTTCAAGACATGATATTTTGTTATCATCCCAATGTTATGTAATAATGCACCAACTCTGAGTAACTATGCTCGAGGTGTTCCAAAATTCTTTTTGACCATGTACTCCATATATAAAACATTTTCCCATCCCTTTGAGTTATTCCAGAGGATTCTACTTTACACATTTCGAACATGGATAAAATTGAGTATTAATTCAGAAATGGTCCTTATCACATCATCTTTAATAATAATATGTTTTTATCGTATTATTTGAGTCAGAAAACTCAACTACGATCATGTTTTTAATCATTAATTGAGTTACATGGTTATTCATAACCATGATATTTTTCATTTCATCATTTACGCTAATTTTATTCCAAATTTTATTTTCATATTTCTGTATATTATTCTAATTTTTAACATCGTTCCACACTTTTCCAACCATTGACTAAAACAAAAATAAATTATTTAAAAATTATTAATAAGTGTGAGAAATCATATAGTAATTAAAATTATTAACTAGATTTCTAAATCATGACACCTCCCTTTCAATATTAAACACAAAAGGTTTCAAATAGGTCATCTATAATTATCATATATGCAAATCCCTAATAATGGTTCATCAAGATAATTTGAACTTTCCAAATAATATCCCTCATGAGTTTCATGGTAGTTTTGAAGTATTAGTCCCACTCATCATGAACTATTTAAAATTAAATTAATTCTCAATTTATGCCTTTCAGATTTGTTACCCCTAGGGGTATCTATGTCACAATCACATGAATATGCTATTGTCCAAACAAGGATGTGTTTTTTAAGAAAACGAAATAATATCTAGTTTACGAAAAAATTAGGATATTGTCATATTCATTGGTTTAACCCATGGTTTTCAATGATTATTTCTAGTATTAATCTTTAAAAAATAACTAAACTCTTCTCTAATACTAACTGATGTTACTTGGGCATAAAATATATAAATATTACATCATTTTAGATTAATTTTTGATACATATCCCTATTATGAATGCCCCCATAAATATAATAGTTTAGTTTATTTATAGACGAGAAACATTATCATTATATCTCAATAAATATAATCATTTAATACCAAAACACTCCTATATCATAGTAATATTCTTATAAATACACTACTTAAAAACATTCATCACAACTAAGATAATATGGAAACATATTAAAGGCTAAACATTGATTCATATTAAGGGTAATTACAGGAGATATAAATCTGTGACCATAAGTTATAATAAGGATATGATAATAAGATTATAACATAATAATTACATAAAAATAAATAAATAAACATTAATCATCTACCATAGTATAAGGATTTTTCAAAACAAAATAAAAAAATCACGAGAGTTGGAAATAATAAATAATCAATCATGGGAATCGAGGAAATATCAAAGCATAAGACAAAAGCTTGTGGCATACACATAATCATTGAAAAGATATTTCTTAGACAATTCCGAATACCTAGACTATCATTGTGGATTATGTGCACTCTCTATTACATAATTTTCTTTCTCAAGTATCATTCCTAATACGATATTAGAGGACAAAGTATCATAATAATCTATTTTCACTCCCCATATAATCAATAAAATTTCAAGATATTTCATTCATTATAGAATTCATTAGAGGGATATATAATTTTTGGAAAAAAAATAAAATAATGAAAATCAAATATATTTTTTTCAAAAAATCATAAATCAAGCACCATATCATTATAGTAAAACTAGTTTAAACAATTGATTTTATAGACATCCAATAATCATAGAATAAAAACCATCTATTGAAAGGAGGTGGACAATATCTTAACCACATTCATTATCTTACCATAACATAATTAACCAATCAGAAACTCATGAGTTTATTTTAATCTCCCTAGGATTAAAATAATCATTAATCATCAAATTGATTTGATTGAATCATAATATCATATCCCTAGTGAAACAAAATAATCCTTAAATTTTTTTGAAATTTTTGATAAATACATTTTAATGAACATTTCAACCATCCTTTCAAAACTAAATAAAAAATTTCATTTTTTAGATAAATGTTTTAATAAAAATTACAAGAATATAAAGAAGTATTGTTTATTGAAAATAAATTTTGAAACACATAATGTAATAATAAAACAAAATAGCTTCCCTGATGACAATAAAATCCATTCATACCAAATGCATTAAAATATATCATACTTCTATAACTTTTATAAAAAGTAATAATGGCTTGTTTGGAAAATTTATCGTTATGAAAATTCCTTTTAAAACATTATAAATGAGGTAAAATATAATGAAAATAAAAATTTTAAAAAATTTTATATATAGGTTAAAACTTTTATTATATAATTCTAAATATCATGGATGTATAAATATAACATCAATGGCCAATGTGTATATAATATTGGGTTTTCATTGAAAACATTTTATTGATTTTTTTAAGTTACCAAGAGATTGAAATGGTAACAATACATAAATATTACCATAATAACTGCATAAAAATGTATTGGTTTTAAAGGATATGATATATATAATTTCATTAAAATGAAAATTTCTATTGAAAATATTGAAAAGAAATCAGATTGTAACAAAAATCCCTAACTGCTTTGGTAACATTTAAAGCATAAACCCCAACAATAAAATACCATGATATGTAAAATTAAATTCCATTAATATATATTAATAAATTATATATCATATAAATTTAGAATTATTTGAACAATATGAAAGAAATTAGTGGTGATTATGACATATGTCACACAGAAACAGATGTGAGACCAGAATCACCTACCTCAAGACATGTCTTACATTGTAAAAGTTAAAAACACCTATAAATTAAATATAAATATATTATATAACCATATTAATAAATATATTAATATATTCCATTGCTTTATAATTTCACATTTTTATTTTATTAAAAATTTATTCATTAAAATGAACATTTATGTGAAAACTGGTTTATTTTCTATTTATGTTTTTGATTGTTTGAACCAATTTTTGTACCTTGGTCATGGTTTAAAAATATACATAACATCACTAATGAAATAAATATCATATTTATTAATTATATAAACTTATATAACCATTTTTAAAAATTGGTGATGAAAATTGAAATACAACATTTTGTGGAGACGGTGGTCCCTATAAATGCACTCGTGATGATTCCACCTTTCGATGGAAGGGAAAAATTAAAGTAATTAATAATTAACCACTATATAAAAATTATTATATAATATATATAATATATATTCATTTAATCAATCCTTATAAAAATCCATGAAAAATATAATTGAAAAATGAATCATATCGCTTCTTGTAAGTGGTAGACCACATGTACGCATGAGTGACTTTATCATTTTCTAACAGACGGGAAGGAATGAAGGTAGATAATATATTATCATTGTTGAATAAACTTATTCCATAAATAAAGTATATAAACATTAAATTCATCAATATTATTAACCATGAATGGTGATAATGAAAAGTAATTATATCACTATATGGATCTGGTAGTCCACATGTTCGCTTAAGCGCTAACTTCATTTCCCATTTGATTTAAAAGAGGTGAAAATGGTTGAAAAATAATGATTTTTACATCTAAGTATATTTATTATATTACATTCAATACATTATGATAGAGTATGTATAATATTAAATAAAATTTGTGAGAGTCACGTAAGATAATTACCACTTTTTGGGTGATCTCCTTAGGAATACAACATAAGGCTTCATAGGATGTTCTTAGAGGAAGAAAATGATATATAGTCAAAGGTAATGAATATAGATATGTATTTGGGTAGTTCATGGTATATCAAGAGTGATAAAATGGTAAAATAAATGAGATGACGAGGTTCCCTTTTATATGTGATAGAAATGACACACAAAGATTACATAAAAGATTTAAATATAATAATATATTTATCATGACAGGTGGTTCCAATTGTACATCATAAAATAGGTGGTAAATTTTATGTGATAAATACCACCATAAAAAACAATTTAATCATGTTTATGTTTCATTTTAAATATATTCATTTTCTTAGACACCACATTAACACTTTTTAACCAAAACCCTGGTAACATATTTTTTCAACTCAAAGGGTTATAAATTTCTCTATAAAGTAAAAATTGACCTACATGTGGTCCATATAAAAATTTTATTTACCATTTCCCATCACAAATGTCCAATTATTTTATTTTTTTAATTTTTTAATCATTCAATAATATATTTTATAACCTAAAATATTAATAAAGTCTTTTTTTTGTAATATTCATTTTATTTGACTTTAGTGAAATTATTATAAAAATAGATTTTAAATAAAAACAAATTTATCATTATTTATACATTATAATTACATATAAAATTATTATATTGTCACAATTAATATATAATAGATTAATTATAATTTTTTTTAAAATAATTTACCCTGTTTTTTCTACTACTAACACATAAATTGTATTGGTGTTGCGTAAACATTTACAATAATTATATCATCGTAAAAATTTAAAACTAATTCTATCATAATATTTATTAATTTTTTTTATAAATCACCAATTATTTTAATTTATAACTTATCAATAACCCTATGAAAACATAAATGATAAATTAAAATCAATAGGGATATTTAGAATTTAACTTTTTTATAAAATAATATAAATTATATAATCACAGGAAACAAGAAATAAATAACAAAATTTTCATAAATATGATGTATTTTGTCGAAAAAATAATCTAATATTATATTAACATTTGTTATAAGGATTTTTAGTCCTTTTTCTCAAAACACTATCCTTTTTTACCAATTTTACCATTATCGAGGTCAAAATATTTACCATGATTACTATTAATATTGGTTAAAACTAAAAAAGAAAAGTATAAGAAAAAATATCCAAATGATTCTAAATATTTAATTCATTTTTAATATTATTTTTTTAAATTGAATAAATGAATTTTATTAATAAACTCGTAAAACGTAATGAAAACCATTTTTTTCTATAAAATTATGTTTTCTTGCCTAAAAATTAACTTATTCAAAAAAAAATATGATTTTGTTTCTTATAGAAATATTCAGATTATATTGAATTAAATGGATATTTTCTAATCTAAAAAAATCGAGAACAGTTCATAAATTAATGAAAAAATGATAGCTTTACGATAATCTATGTTTTCACTATATATTGGAAAATAAATCCTTCTATAAAAAATACAATAAAATAATATTAATATTATAATTTCAAGAATAATATTTTTTTCCTAAATTTATATTCGATAAAATTTAGAAATTAAATATAATGTTCACATACATGATGAAATAATTACCATTTTTTAATTAAACATATTTATGAAGCATAAAATGACTTTACAAAAAGTTGAGACATTATTTATTATGAATTAATAAATAAATAATAATTATATTAAACCATTATAAATTTTTTTCAAAAAAAGTTTATTTTAAATTGTACATATTAATTTTAATACTTGATTATAATGATCACATGTAAATAAGAACATTTTTATAATATATCGATTTTCTCTTAAATATTGATGTTGCGTGTTAAGAGAGAGAATATGAACATAGTATTTTTATAAATTAATCTTTAGTGTGTTGAATTAAATTAATAATAAATAGATTGTTCCACCATAATTATTATATTGGTAATTGACAGTTCAATATATTAAACTACCCTAATTGAAAACCCATTACATATAAAGCTTTAATAAGACATCATTTAAAATTTAGAGAGTTTGAAAAATAAAGGTTTTGTGGAATGACAAAATAACTGGGTTCCCATACAAGAATAAGATTATAAATTCATTAAAATAAGGGAATATAAGACAATGATAATGTGAAAAGTGTAGTAGAGAGTGATAGAGAACAATGTCAAGAAACAATTAATGACCATGAAACAAAAAATCAATGAGAGATAATGAATACCATTAATTCATCTATAATTATAGTAAAATGATTATATTATAGTTTTAAAGGAAAGATTTCCTAGAGTTGAGGAATTAATTTACTATGTAATATCAGAATATATTAATACTTTATTTCTTAAAATCCAAAAAATGTAATTTTATCATTTCATTTCGTGATTCAATTTTTTTATTCTTTTATTCATCAAAAATTCCGATTATGAATGAATAATATGTATTTGTTATGGATGAGGAACTAAATTAAGCTTTTATTATATATTATAACCTATAAAATAATCGTAATATAATCCTCCATTATGTACTCTTTTAATGAATGCAAAGATGATTAGTACATTATTTGAAAACTGATATGAATAAAATATATTTTAAAATATTAACCCCAAATATTTAAATAATAATACCCACATATCTAATAAATTCAATAATCAAAAATATAAATTATAAATCAACTCGATGTATTCAAAACTACTATTTAATCACAATAAATATAGAAAAAATATCAATAATTTCAAAAATCATGTTAACTTTAATCACAAAGTAGTATACGATATCTCATAATGTCATATTCCAAACAAGTCAATACCATGATCATATATTCAATTATTACATTTAAATTATTCCCAAAAGTAACTTGAATCACCCTATATCCTGAATAAAAACAATAATTCTTCCAAAAATTAACTATAAATGAACAATTTGATATATTACTTAAATAATAAAATTCAATAAACATCCACATAAATTACTTTTTCACCAAATCTGAAATCAATTTCAATGTCTCCAACAATATCCAATTTACTATTTCAATATTCAAAAATTATTTATCAAACACAAAATCATTATCTATTACTCAAACATATATTAAACATATGAGTTATATATCACTCAATCATTGTTTTATATAGGTCATAAATATTTAATTTTCATTTAATTTTTTCCAATGTTATCGATGCCATTCAATATATATCCGAACATTCAAAAATTAGTACTATTGTATATTAATTCATAATTAATTCAAAATACTCATAAAATTTAGAACATAATTCAATATAATTGATAAATATCATAATTTCATATACCTAATAAATATATAGTACAATCATTCAATATTCTTTATAATCTTTTATCCATTCTTTATCATCTTATTCCTTAATTCAACCATCCAAAATTATGGAAATATAATCATTAAATAAGATTCATAATTCCTGATTTAATCTTGTTTCCAATATTTAATTGATCAAATACTATCAAAATAAGACAAATATTTTATAATTCATTTCTATTCTCTTAATAATTGACACTCTAAACTTTACTCATATAACTTTTATAATCCTCTTATTGAAATTTCCCTTTGGGACATCTTTTTTCATAATTAAAATAATTTACACATTTAAAAAATCCATCTATTGATTATACCTTATAGAACTAATTTCCATAATCCGTAGTTTTATCCAATCTATTCATTTCAACTCACATTTTTATCACCTTATGTCATGGATTTCCATACATAAAACATTTTCATATTAAATTAATGAATTCCCCCAATTACTTCATTCAATATTTAAAAGATAGAAAAAATAAAATATTCATTTCTCTTTGGTCATTATAATAATAAAAATAATAAAAATATATTTTCTCTTATTTAGTTATTTAATAAAGTCACCTAAGTTCAATTTGTTAATCAGAAATAGAGATAGCTGGTTTAGAATACCCACATTATTTATTACACTTTCTTCTTTCCTGATTTATTTCTATTTAATATATACATTAATGTTTCATTTAAACCCATTTTCAACAAATTTTTTCTTTGGTCCATCCATTTAATAAAACCAAAATTCATAATCTAGTGATCCTTAACCTGAGTAAGAAATCCTATTTTTGGCCTTCTCCAGTTATAATGTTCTCAAATAATGTCAAATCATGTTTAATAATGTCTTGAATTTTATGCTCAAATGTCCTAATTTATGACTATCTATGTTCAAATATAGTTTTAACATATTCTACAAATGTTTATAATATAATATTGGGAAACATACAAAAAATGGCCAACTATGAGTTGTCCATATCATGACTCGCCGACAAAAGTATGAGCTACCGATAGAAGCACATACCGATAGAAATATGAGCTACCAACAGAAGTACATGATGACATAAGTATGAGTTGTTTATAAAAGTACATACCATTAAAAGTATGATCTACCAACAGAAGGACATGTTGATAGAAGTATAATCTATCGACAGATGACTCACTAACACATCAAGCCATTGATACAAGTTTAAGCCAACAATAGTCTAACTTGCTGATAAAGATACTTACCGAGAGCAATGAATCACTGAAATACCAACCTTCTGAAAAAAGTAACTACCTTTTAAAGGACATACCAATATAAGGACCTGTCAAAAGAAGGACCTACCAATATAAGGACCTACCGTCATAAGGACCTACCGACATAAGGAGTTACAGATAGAATGACCTACCGATAAACACATAGAATATTTCATTTAAATTTAAATTTAAAATTAATTATAACAGTCATATTTATGAAATATAGAATTCATTATTATATTAATGACATTTTATATCTCTTTTAGAAATTTTCAGAGAATAGTACGAGTTACGAGGCACCTTCATGTGAAACAGAACATGCCTATTGTCGACCTCTGCATTGTATAAAGACATCACAAGGGATAAAATCCCAGAAACCATGTAGAGAAAACATTAAAGGTGGGGAAAAGATTATAAGAGAAGAGAAATCATTATTTCATGCTGTTCAAAAATAAGTATTTTATATGAACCAAAAATCCCAACATTCTCACTGCATAAAACCCTATTGAAGAGAACCTTTGAAGATAATCTCAACTCACTGGAAACCAAAACACAAAGATTCCATGACACTATGTTTTGGTGTCTGATTCCAAAAGAGGGCTCTAGATTTACATCTTATACACCTTAGAAGTCTAGAATCTTCAACCACAACACACAGAGCATTATGAAACTTCCCTCATTATTTCTGCTATGTTGTACAAATTCTTATTAGTTTTTGAGCAGTGTGTGTGTTTGTATCAAAAACAAATTCAATATTATAATCAAATCTAGAAGCTAAAATATATCTCCACTCTCTCACTCATTTACATCATTTTTATTCCATGTATAATTGTGGAAGAGGTCCCTCTATGGCCTGGTGGTATTTTGTTTCCCATGAATAACTTTTGTAGATGTTAAATTTATTTGGAAAGCCTTGTATGTTGTTTTGAACCCTGGTCCAGGGTTTGTATAACGTTTTTTAATAAAAACATATTAGTGTCAGGTTATCACCATGTGGAGATTAATAGGTCTCTTCCTGACACCAAACCTCTTGTTTCATCTACTTTTTTTCAAATTTAGTTTTATTGTTTTCACATATATTTCAGAAAACTAAATATTAATTTGATATTTAATCTTATTTAGTGTTTATAACTATTTTTTATTTCTTAAATTACTTTCAAAATATATATCAATAATGAAAATTTTTGAAACTGAGAATTAATCATTGTTTCAGAAATTAATTGAATATTTAAAACTCGTATAAATCTGGTACTTTGGTTATTAATAATGTTTATACATAAAATTTCGGGGATTTTAGAAATGGTTTTAACAGAAATTATGATAGGAACCCAATTAACCCCCTCTGGGGTGTCATACATCAACCAACATTTACTATTAACAGATTTTTTTAATTTTCTATTTCAATTTTTTTGAAATATTTTCAACTATTATTTTAGTTGGGTTTTAAAGATCTCTAAATTTCTATTAGTTCTAATTTTTTTATCTCTTTAAAAACCCAATATATATTCTTTATTATGGATAATATATATTAAGGTGTTGTTACCCGAAGAACTATATTTTTTAATGGATCTAATTATGCTCAGTAGAAAATTATGATGTAAATGCATTTAGAAATAATGGGTTTCAAAATTGCGCCTTTAATTGTAGATGAATATAAATTACTACTACTTCCTGAAATACACGAGATGAACCATCTAAGTCAGCTTAAAATAATAACTTCAAATAAATTAACACCTTATATTATTCCTTAGAAGATGAAAAATTCAATAGCATTTATTCTTGTAGAACAACATTTGAAATTTTGGATACTTTAGATATTTCACATAAAGAAACCATTAATGTTAAAAAAATGAGACTCAATACATATACTTTAAAATATAATAATTTAAAAATAAATCCTGATGAACCTGTCTCTATAATTTATCTCAGGTTTAATGAAATTTGAAATACTGTGATCTCTCTAGGAATTATGTTATAGGTAAGGAAAAAATCATGAAAATTACTAGATGTCTAGAAAACATATAGCCAGGAACCTCAGTTTCATTTAAATAATCCTAAAGTATTTTTATGATTCAAGTAAAGGAGATGATAGGTAAGATGATGATGTATGATGAAGAATTAAAGGTTAAAAAAGAATGTTATGATAAACCAAAGAGAAATTCAGTGGATTTCAGTACCACTACTTTTAAACACAAATAAAATGAGAAGGCACAAACTCATTCTGATAGTTCAAGAAATAAAGAATATCCATCTTGAAGGGATGAGGAAGTGGATCAATTATAAAGAAGGTTTAAAAATTATAAATGAAAGAATAATTTCATTATGAATCCCATATACAAAAAAAATTATGACTATAAGGGAAACTTAAAATAGGACAGGAAGATCGGTGATAACTCTGGTGAGATAGTCTGTTATGAATGTATGAGAAGAGATCATGTAAAGAATAAAATTTTTATGTTAAAGTATAAGAATAAATATTCGGAAAATTATATAAGGTATAATAAGGTAATGAAGGACACCTATACTACTTCAGTGCATAGCTCTAGTGAGTTTGATTCTTCACATGATTATAAATTTGAAAAAGAAAAAAAGGGCTTCATGAAAAACACTTCTAAGGTAACCCTTCAATATCATATACAAAATTCCTAGTTTTGTGGAGATAAATCTGATTTCTAAAACAAGAATAATGAGGAAATGTCTGAATACTAAAAAATTATTGAAGACAAGTGCAATAGAATTAAAATATAATTATACTTTTTTGAAGAAACAACATGCTCTCACCTCAACTATTAAATCTGAACATACTATAGAGAAACAGAAAAATGATCAATTGATTAAATAAAATTATAAACTCAAATTATAAAATGAGAAGTTAAAAGGGGACATATCAAAAGTTTACTAATGGAAAGAACACTCTCACTCAAATGCTTGGTAAATTGGTTGCACCAAAATATGATACTAGTATAGGTTATCGACCAAGACAAAGAAACACTGTTAAAATTAATTTTTTATCAAAATATAGAAAATTATGCTTTGTACCTATATTTGAAAGATCTTATACAAGTTATAGCAGTGGAAAATCTGTTATTGGTTCTTTTTTTAGACCGAATAGAGTTTATTTTTACAATACATTACAAATTGTTTATAGAAAACCCACGAAGAAAGTATGGGTTTTTGAAGATGTGTAAATAATATTACTAGACCCAAGAATGTATTGGTACCAAAAGCTTTTCTTATTTGAATTATCTTTTTCGGAATCATTTTTAAATAGATCTTATAAAATCTTATTGTATTTTCAAAGTTGTTGTTCAAGACACATGACAGAGGACTAATCGAGATTCAAGAGTCTTATACGTTTTGATAGAGGGAATGTAACTTTTGTTGAAAATTCTAAAGGAAATATAATTTTCCATGGAAAAATTGGTAACATAAATTAAATTTTAATTTCCAAAATACATTTTTCTTATCGATTATAGTACAATTAACTCTGTTTCACTTAGTTCAAGGATAATGGTTTCAATGTTACATTTGAAAATATTTCATTTAATGTATTTAATTATAAAAATGAGTTAGTATTTTCTAATTTGACAAATTATAATGTTTGTGTTTTGACCATTGAATCCTTAGTTTCTCAAAATGTTTCATTCTTAATGAACCGTGGCATTGGAATAGGATATTAGGTCACTCTAACACTCACTCACATAGAAAACTAGAATGGAAAGGGTTAGTCATGGATCTACCCAAACATGATTTTTTACACAATAAAGTCTGTAATCCCTTTCAAAAGGAACAATATTACAAAATATCATTCAATCCAAAGAATGAAGTTTCAACTTCTCAACCACTTGAGTTGGTTCACATGGATTGTTTTAGACCATCTATAATTTAATGTCTTGAAGGGAATAACTTTGTATATGTTCCTGTTTATGACTATCTAGGTATAATTGGATCTTCGTTTCATATCACAAGAGTAAATATTGTTCTTACGTCACCAATTATGCTACATATATAGAGAACCTAAGTATTCTTATGATAAAAACCTTAAGGAGTGATCACAGTTGTGAGTTTTAAAACCAAGTGTTTGATTATTTTTTATCACCAAATGTCTATAGTAACAAATTATATTCTCATAGGACACCCCATATGAATGGGGTTGTAGAAAGAAAGAACACAACCTTAGAAGAAAATATCACAGATAATTCTTAATGAGTATGGCGTACCTATTTTTTTAGGATGAATATTTCAATAGTGATTGTTATATAATTAATAAAGTCTTAATCAGAAAAATTATTTAGAAAAATCCATATGAACTATTGAAAATAAAAAACCCAAAGTTAGCTACTTTAAGGTTTTTGGTTGCAAGGATTATATTCTCAATAAGAAGGGCCATATTTTAAAAAAATTATCAAAAATGATAATGGTTTTTTTATAGTTTAATAAACCTCTAGTAAATCCTATAAGGTTTTTAATAAAAGAACCAAATTTGTGGAAGAGTATCTACAAATCTAATTTGATGAAATAGATCCACATGAACCTATAACCCCTCTTGAATATATTTAGGATCATCTTTCCAATATATGAGACTGAAATAACTAGTCCTTCTTATTAATGATCTATCAAAACCCTTAAGAACTATCCCTTATATTCTTTAGTTGGAGACTTAGATAAAAGGACACCAACTATAGTATCTCTTAAGAACTAGGTTAAACATCAAACCTACTTATCACAGCTTGAACCTAAACACATTGATGATTCAATCAATGATGAATTTTGGGTGATGTCTATGCAAGAATAGTTGAATCATTTTGAGAGAAATAACGTTATGAAACTAGTTGATAGACCTAAATACACTTTGAGCTTATAAACTTATTGGGTCTTTATAAACGATGTAGGTGAAGGAGGAACCATATTTAGGAGTAAGTCCAGACAGGTTGCACAAGGATATAGTCAATAGGAAGGCATTGACTATAAAGAAAACTTTTACACCAGTTTCTAGAACTGATTCTATTAGAATCCTACAAGTATATGTAACTCATATCAATTTCAAACTATATCAAATGGATGTTAAAAGTTCAATCATAATGCATATATATTTGAGGATTTTTTCCCTGAAAAACCCCATATTTTACCAAACCTCATTTTCAAAATCATGATATTAAGTTAACAAAGGCTTAACATAGTTTAAAACAGAATATATAAGCTCGGTATGGTAGGATAAGTACTTCTCTTATTTAGAAATGTTTTTAAAAGGTATATATGATCATACTCACTTTATAAAAACAATTTATAACAATCTTTTAGTAGGTCAAATATATGTTGATGGCATTATTTTTTTATCTTTAAATAATTCATTTTGTATTTTTTTCAAAAATGATGTAATGTGAATTTGAAATGAGTTTAATGGGAGAACTAAAATTATTTCATGTATTTCCAATAATTCAAAATAAATAAGTTATTATTATAAATCAATGTTAATATACTATATATATTTTAAAAGTATTAGGCTTTAATAATACAAAAAGTTCCGATAGACCGATGAGTACCGCCTGTAAGTTAGACCATGATGAAAATGTTAAATCTACTGATCAAAAAAATTATAGAGGGATGATTGGAAGTCTATTTTACATGAATTCTATCTGGCTTGATATTATGTTTTGTGTATTTATGTGGGCATTCTTTCAATAAAACAGCAAATAATATCACTTAAATGCTATTAAAATAATTTACAAATTACTCAAATATACTACCAACTTAGGATTGTTCTACCGTAGATGATAATTATTTGATTTAGTTAGTTATTTAGATACTAATTTGGGTGGTTTTATGTTAGGTAGAAAATCACCTCTAGAACATGTTAATTTTTGGGAAAGACTATAGTATCATGGTGTAATAAAAAGACAAAATGTGTTTCATTATCTATAGATGAGGCTTAATACATAGATTATGGTAGTTTTTATTCTCAAATTTTGTAGATAAAACATTATTTTATAGATTATGGATATCAATCATGACATATACCTATAAACTATGATAATAAAAGTGTTATTAACACATCAAGCAATCCTATTTCTGACTCAAGAACAAAACATATTGATGTAATACATCACTTTTTGAGATATAATTATCAAAAATGTGATATAAATCGTGCATTTATTGGTATAGAACATCATATAATTGATATATTTACTAATACACTAATCTTTGAAATAAAAAATTTCCTCAACAATAAATTAGGGATGGTTAATTTTTTGGACCTACTGTTAACAACTCACTAATAAAACATAGTGTGGATGACTTTCCAATAGGGAACTACTGATGCCTCACCGACAATGACAGTTCCATGTAATTGCCAATAGTTTCATACAGACACTGATAGTGTCATTCTGATACCTACAGTGTCATGTCGATAGTGTCATGCTGACAGTTTCATGCCGACACTGATGATTTCTCACCAACAGCCACTCACTGATAAAACATTCCAAGTAATTTTTTAATAATGGTGTTTTAATTATTTCATTTTATATGATTTTTATTGCTTGATTTGCGACTTATAAAACCTTAAATGATAAAACCAAGTCAATCTTTCTTACTTCTTTCTCTTGGTCTTCCACTCTCACACTCTAACCTTTAAGGTCTCTTTACCTTTGACCCTTTCTCCTTCTTACCCTCAACTGAATGCTTGATAGGGTTAGAGTAAAACACTTTTTGGAAGGATCTAGATATGAATTTAAACCAACAAAGAGGCAGAAAGGAGAATCATGCAAGTATATGAAAATTCATCTTGGGCATTAAAATCATGTGGTAATTCCTGAGAGAGAAGTTCACTCAAAATAGTTTTTAATAAGTAAGTCTCTGTTGTTAAATGTATTGCAGATTCTTGGATGGTTGGACTTGTTATTAAATAATGAAACACATTATTACCGTAAGATGGTACATGAATTTTATCTTCATAATGAGTTTATTATAGAAGGCAGTGAGACATACTTGATTAAATTGGTGGTTAATTGAAGAAGAGTATCATTTTATTCAAGGCATTGGGAATAATGTCTGAAAGAACCTTATGAAGGTATTTATGATGAATATTAGGGGAGTGTTCCTCCCATGTCTGATTTCTTCTGCTATAAGATAGCTTTGGGTGAGATAATTGGTTGTGAAGAACTTAGAAGACCAATTGATATTGAGTTGTATAGTGAAAGCAGGTTGTTATTCAAGTTTATCAAACACCAATTATGTCCCAAGAAAGGGGCATTTTCTTCACTCAAGTATTAAGCTATATATCTACTATAATTTCTAAATATAGTGTATAAATTAAATCTATGTAGGTATTTCATATCTATATAAGTGAAATAATAAAGCCTTATTTCGAGAAAAATTCTTTATTTTACCAAAGAGTTGTGTTTTTCATGCAAAAATCCAAAGGTTGTATAAGTGAAGATGAAGAAACCATCACTTTTTGAAGTGGTGTATTCCTATCTGATGATTTTTGAAGGAGAATGATAATATATTGAATTAATGGAATAGGGAGTGGGTTGAAGATGATAGTAAAGTATATGATAATTTCAAATCTATTGACCATCCATCTAGGCCAAGAGATGTAGTTGATTCTGGTCTTCTACCAGATACTGATGTTTTCTATTTTGATAAGGAGGATACAGATAAAATTGATAGAGAATCTTGGTCTCCTATAAATTATATGAGTGACCCTCATATTGGTTAAAGCCCTTATGGGGTGATTTTTGTACCCGATAGTCCATATTTATCTATACCTTATAATGAATGTATTGTAGCCTTGGATAATGATGATGAGGCTGAGGAAGAATGCATTGTGGGGTATAAAAGAAAATTGAATGGTTCAAATGAGGATACTATATGAGTAAAAGAAAACCATGTGGAAGAGGAAAGAGGTAGTGAAGTTGAAAAAAATGCTAGTGAGGAAGAGAATGAAGCATCAGGTGATGAAAGTGAAGATGATAGAGGAGATGAATATGAGAAGGAAAGTGGTGTATGTGATTGTATTTTTGATAATATTGGTGATGATCAAGGTACTAATACAGATCCTATTGGTACGATAGCTCATGAACATATTTTAGAACCTCCTGAAGCTGGTGCTGAGGAAGGGGAGGTAGTTGATGTTCAGGGTGAAGTAGAAGCACAAGTATCCGTTGTACCAAAATTAGGTTATACTAAACGGGGAGATCAATTTGAATGGGAGCCTCCGGCCATGAAATTGATAGTTTATACACTCAATCATATTGATTCTAGTGTGGTTTCTGAATTGGAAAATAATCCTTGTTAATTTTCTCTTAGTTTGGGTTTTTCTTATTCACATGATGAGGATAGTGTAGGTGTTCTACAAAGATGAGTAGTTGAGGAACCAGTTCATTTTGAGACACCTCCAGCAGTTTCATCTTCTTCTACTCCATCACCTATGGTGGCTTCATTACCATGTGACTATGTCATCAAATTTTATTTTGAAAGGTTTAAGGTAGATCTGATCTCTCTTATTATAACATCACCTCAACCTCAAAATTGTACTATTACAACTCTTAGTGAAAAACATATTTCTATTCTGATAGAAATAGTGCTTTATCATGTGCGGCCTAATCTGATCTCATTCTTTTGATACTATAGTGATGGATAACCAATCCATGAGGTATGATTTGACTGAAATGGTTTCAGCCTTAAACAGATTGACTATTGATTACAGGACAACCGTGGGTAAAGTGCTAAGACTTTTGAGGATGTAGTTTCTATAAATGTTTCTGCTCAACCTCAAACCCCTAATATTGATATGAGTTAGTTGAGACAAGAAATAAATTATATAGAGGAAGGTGAATCTTTTTCAGAAGATCTAGTTTCACACCCTCCAAAAATTGAGATGGTCAGGAATATAATCCGAGAAGAGATTCAAACAATGATGGGTGGTTTCAACCTGGATAGTCTCTCCAAGATTAGCGAGAACAGTGATCATATCTATGATAGTGATATTCTACTCCAAATGTGCAATAAATGAAAAAAAATAACTGATAAAGTGTATTCTTATTTCAATATAATATACACCAAGCATTATCTCACCATCCACATAATGTATTTAGATGAGAATATGAGACTTCCTTTAGTGACACAGGCTTTCAGAGATCATATGAAGCTACATAAGAAGTTTAATCCAATACATGAGAAGTTTCTAGAAAACAAAAAAAAATTCCTAAAGGATATGTAATATGGATGGAAGGTTATCATGGATTTCATCAACCTTCTCAAGACATATCATTATGTCAAGAGAAATAATATTTTTGTAACAGCTGCCTCACTTCTAGAACTTGCTCTCCAATTTGCTTCCTCACATCTCAGACTAGCTCTCCAGTTAACTTTTTATCCTTCATTCTCATTAATTTCTCAGGAAATCTCCCCAAATCAAGCTTTCAATAAGATATTTAGTATCATTTTTTGGATCTTACTAGGACTCATCCCTCGTTTCTCTCACGCTTGGCCCTATAAGTGTTTTCTATTGTTCCTCATCCTCCTCTCAGAATTCACTCTGAACCTCCAACCATGGATTCTACATCTAATGCTCCTACCCCTATTGATTCTAATAAGGGAAGGGAAGTGATGAAATCCTCTCTGAAGAAGAAGTATTTTGGATAACCTGTTTGATAAGGATGTATTACTATACTTTTATTATGATATGTTTTGTTTTATTATTTTAAATTTGGATAATATAGAAACATTAAAGGTGGGATTCAATATCATTATTTAAAAAACAGTATTGGGGAGATAGTAAGAATAATGACTAATTTGATCATTATGAAACAATTGATTTTTTTTTATAATTTTCTTAATTATGATCATAAGAAAGGGGGAGATTGTTGGCCCTCTCTATTTTTAATACTCTCAAATAATGTTTAATCATGTATTATGATTTCTGTTAAAATATGATAATTTATAATTATCTACATTCAAATATAAGTTTAACATATTCTTATTATGTTTGTAATATAAGATAGTAAAATAGACAAAAAATTGACAAGTATGAGTCCCTGAAATCATGACACACCAATAGAGGTATGAGATACCAAAAGAGGTACATACCGATAGAATTACGAGCTACCGATAGAAGTACATACTATCATAAGTATGATCTAATGACATAAGGACATACTAATAGAAATATGAGATTCCAAAAGATGACTAACTGACACATCAAGCCACTGATACATGTTTGATTCACTGATATTCTGACATACCAAAGGAGTAACTCACTGACCATAATGACTCACTGGAACATCAACCTAACAACAGAAGGACCTACTAATAGAAGTACATACCGATAAAAGGAACTATCGACAAAAGGACCAACAGATAAAGGACCAACTGACCGAAGGACTTACTGACATAATGTACTTTTAATCAACACATATAATATTTTATTTACTCTCAAAATCAAAATTAATTATAACGGTTATATTTGTGAAACGTAGTACTACTTATTATATTAGTGAATTTATCTTTCTTTTGTAGACACTATTGGGGACCAGTACGAGGTACATGGTTCCTACATGTGATAGAGAACATGCCAATTTTCAACCATTGTAATGTATAAAGATATCACTTGAGGAAACAATCCTTGCAACCATATAGAGAGAACATAAAGGTTGGATAAAAGCATATATGATTAGTGAACTGATTTTTGACTACAATGAAAAAGGAAGTATTTTTTGTGAACAAAAAATACCAAAAATTTTGCTGTATCAAACCATAGTGAAGATAACCTTTGAGGAGCATCTCACCTCACTGGAAAATAGAACACAAAGCTTCCATGACACTCTATTTTGTTGTCTGTTTCTAGAATTGGAATCGATATTCACACATGTTACACCTAAGAATTACAAAAGCATCAAACACATCACACATAGAATTATAAAACTTTTCTCATTTTTTAAACTCTGTTGTGAACATTCTTATTAGTTTTCAAGTAGTGTGTGTGTTTGTATCACAAATACAAACTATCTCCTAATATAATCTAGAAGACCCAATATATCATCACTATCTCACGCATTTTCATAATTTTTCTCCCATTTATAACAATGGAAGAGGTCCATGTATGGCATTATTGTATTTTGTTTCCTACGAATCAATTTGGTAGAGGTCTTATTGACCTAGAAAGCCATGTGTGCTATTGTAAACCTTGATCTAGGGTGTGGATAATATTTATTAATATGAACTACATAGTGGTAGTTTACCACCATGTGGAGAGAACTAGGTATCTTTTTGAGACTAAACCACTTGTTTTTTCCATTGTGTTTTTTAAATTTAGTTTTCTCTATTTTCACACTTATTTCAGAAAACTAAATATTACATTGATATTTTATCTTGTTTTGTGTTTATAATAGTTATTTATATCATAAATTACTTTCAAAATTTATATTAATTTAGAAAATTACTGTAAGTGGGAATTAATCAATCTTTGAGATATTAATTCAACATTCAAAAGTCTTATCAATATACTAATTTGGTTAACTAAGATATTTATACATTAAATAGGGTGAACATTAAAATTATTTTTTTAACAGAAATTTTGATAGGAACTCAATTCACCCCCCCCCCCAGAAGTTTCCTACTTCGACCAACACCGATGTTAATAAAATTTATTCATAGGAAATATAAATCATGAAACCCTCTTTTAAATAAGTAATACCCTAGATACCAATTACATATTTTTTTCATATATTTAAATATTTTATAATGGTACATAAACGTAATTTGATCTAACCAAATCATATCATGGGATAGTATCTATCTAGTTGTGTAGTCTGATTCCCACTAATTTTTCTATGTTGATCATCGAGAAAATACATAATATCAACATTTTAGAGTTGTTACACATGTTTATTTGTTCTACAATCTCATCCAAATTATAGTATCCAAATAAGGTTGTATTTTCTTAGAAAATAACACATATTTTTTTCAAAACATCAGGATGATATCTTATACATAGAATTACCCCAATGTTCTTGACCAATGTTTTTTAATCCTAATATCAAAAAATAAATATACAATTCTCTAATAAGAAATCATTTTACCCTAACATATCATTTTTAAATATTAAATCCTTCTAGATGAATGTTATTAGAAAATAAAAATTATATATACCTTAGAACTATAATTATTTAGTGTCTTTGGAGAAAAGATAAATAATCAAATTATTTCATGATTAATAATTAACATATCCTAGAAAAATAATCTATCATAGTAATATAAATACACATACTCTACTTAAAAACATTATTAATATCCCAAATTAAATAGAAATGAAATAATCAATGAGATTATATGATCAGTAATGGTAAAGAAAGAAGATATCAATCAATAAACATAACGGGCATAAAGGTATGAAAATTTCATCATAGAAAAAGAAATTCATAATTGATAAATTAATTAACATTAACCATGTTAAATTAAATAAGGGTTTCCATAAAAAAATTAAAAAATACATAAAACTATAGAATATCAATTATCAATCATGACCAATGAGAAAATATTATAACATATGACATAAGTTAGTAAAAACAATAAACCTAGAAAATCATTTATATAGTTTAGGGTCCCTAAAAATAATATCTTAGTGGATTGGGTTCACTCCACATTACATTATTTCACAGCCAATGTTTACTCATAGGACTATCATAGTAGGAAGAGTCCTGTAATGAACTCAGTAAACACACAGTTCTATATCATGTTATCTTACGACATATCATTCTTTAGGCAATGCATTGGAGGGTTGTACAATTCAAATCGAACAAATCACATAATAAAAAACATATATATGTGTTCCCTAAGGTCATAAAAATTAATCAAATCACTACAGAATAACCCATGGAAAATAAATTGGTTTTATAAACATATCATCACTAGATAATAAAAAGCTCTCAATATAATAGAGTTTAATGGTGTTATAAGGTAATTCATTATCTCATCACAACTTAATTAACTTGTGTGGAATAAATGGATGTCATATAATCATTACATTGTCAAAATAATCATAATTAATATAGAAAATTTGATGGAAACGTTACAAACTACCTCCCTTGATATATAATGATCCATAAAGGTTTTTTGAATGACCTATAAAATAATATTCTGAACATTATTTGAAATCATGAGGAAAATATCATTTTTTTAAAAACATTGACCAAAAATTGGTGGAATATTCAGAAAATTTTCTTAATTGAAAATAATCATTGAGACTATTAAAATATATTTGATTAATAATACATTCATTATTTTTTAAAAAAAATCATATCCTATATGTTAAAATTGGGCATTGATTAAATAATTTTGCAGAATGTCAAAAATGAGTTGTTTCGAAAAAAATCAACAAAAAATCCACTTAAAAATCTTCAAATAATGTAAATTTTAATAAAAATTAATTCTTAAAAAACAATTGTATTGGTAAAAACACAGATAAAACAAATTGAAAGTTTATATACATGGAATAAAAAGTTTCTTGATCAAAGAGGAAATATGGTGGGATTTTTTAAAAAGCATACTCTTAGTCATTTTATGTACCATAGATAAGCAATTGGTACAAGTAAATAAAGAATATTTGAATAAACATATTATAATAAAATAGTATTGGTTTACCTGATTAAATCTATATAGTATCCTAAAATTTAAATTAAGCATTGACAACAACAAAAATAAATTCGATCCTACCATAAAACCCCCACCACATTAGTAAATTTTAAATCAAATACCACATGAAAGTAATAAATTCAATTGAAACATTAAATAGTATTAATGTAATTTTATTAATCATATATATTATCAATGGGTAATTACACACACCACATTAAAGACACATGGTGAATATGGAATATGCATCAAAGAAATAAATTTTAGTCAAGGAACCCTTAGCTATGGATATGTTCTGCTTTGTATGTGTTAATAACTCAGAAATAATAAATTTATATTTTTTATAAATACATTATATAAATATAATTATACATATATTACTATATATGAATCCTTTATAAATTCTAATTAAACATTTATCTATAATTTTATACTTAAAAAGTACACTCAAATGAAAACATGTCTCATTTCCATGTATGTTTTGGTTCGATGGTTCAGCATCTTGACCCTTATTAATTTTTTCATCATAAAAAAATATTTATCATGAAATAAAAAATATATTTATTCATAATATGAAATTTAATAATAATTCATAAAAACTAGTGACAAAAAATGAATGATGTCACTCCATAAAGAATGTAGTCTGTACATACGCATGAGTGGTGTTTCCAATTTTTGTTGAATGGAACAAAATAAATTTAAGTAATAATTCAATATTATAGAATAATTAATATATCAGAAATATAATATATGTTCCTTTCATAAAAATAAATTAATAGTAATTTCAAATGGAAATAAAGAATGAATTGTACCACATATGGTGGTGGTATGCCACAATAACACTTGATAAACATTATAATTTTACAATCAATGAGATGGTAAGAATATTGATAAGATCATATAATTATATAGGAATAATTATTTCATAAATATAATATATAAAAACCTAATCCATCATAATAACCACCATTAATAATGGTGATGGAAAATGAATCTTATCATTTTGTGGAGATAGTTGTCCACATACTCACACAAGTGATGCCATCATATTCCATTTGATTGAACGGATTTGGAAAAGAGTTGTACCATGATCACACTATCTTATCTATAAATTTATGATACGAGATTAATTATTTATCGATGTATACACCACAATCATATGAATTATAAAAATAAATAAACTATGAATCTGATTGGTAAGATGATTACCTCTTCTTTGAGAGACCTCCTTTGGATTACACCTTAATCATTCATAAGTGTTAATAGGGGGTATCAATGGTTATAAGAAGAATATAATTAATATATAATGATTTTTGGATAGATATTGGGTGATTAATGAAACCAAATATTTGTTATTAAAGTATAAGAGGTGGTTTCCTATTTTAATAGAGGGAAAGGATTCACATGAAATTAAAAAATGATTTAAATATAACACATATCATAATGATGTCAAGTGGAACCCAATTGTAACCATTTATATGTTAATACATGATTTTCATGAAATTTATTGAACCAATAAAATTTAAACATTTTTATTTTTCATTTCAAACCATATAATTTTCATTATCCCTCAATAAAACTTTTTAAAATTAATTATTTTAACACATTTTTTAGGATTTCCGGGTTATAAATGTATATATAATGTAAAATGTGAATAAAAAGTGGTAAATGGATGAAATTTTAGTCCATTTATCATCACATGCATCCTCTTCCATGATTTTGTTTTTATATTTCTAAATAATGTTTTTAAAATATGAGTTAATATAAAATATCATGATGGAAATTTTTGGTACTATTCTTTTAATTTAACTTCAAAGAAAATAATTAAAGTTGTAATTTTAATATAATAACATTTACCAAAATTTACACATTTAATTACCTATAAAACATATTTCGTATGAAAATTAATCGAAAACATATTAATTTTTGGTTTTTAAATTCATAAACCATGAGTTTTTTACTACTTAAAAAAGAAATACATCAGAGTTATATAAGAGTTTAAGGTAATTATGTCATCATAAAATATAGAAAATAAATTATCATAATAATAATAACTTTTTTATGTTCAAAATACATTTTTATGATCATTTGAAATTTTTTTCATCCCTATAAAACATGTAATATTAAGTAAAATCAACGGAGTGACTTTTGATATTTATCCCTTTCATTAAATACAATAAATTATATAATCATAAAAAATTTGAAATAAATTTCCATATTTTCTAAAATTTGATGGATTTAATCAAACTCTACAAATCTAATTGGAAAAAGTCACATGTTAGTGATATTTTTATGAATTTTAACAATTTTTTAAACATAGTTTTACTCTTACAGATGTGACAAATATTAACCATGGTTATAATTCATAATGATCAAAATTAAAAGGAACTTATTAAACAAATTTTAACCACATTATCATAAATTTAAAATCCATTTTTCTTGATTAAATTTCTATATTTTTTTAAAATAAATTATAATATATATTTATGAAACCTAATGAACAAATAGTTTTAGAATTTTTTAAAGAATATTATTTTTCTTCTACGAAAATAAAAAAAATTGGTTCATATATAATTATATATATTATGTTTAATAAAATGGATATTATGGCACACTCACATGAAATATAAATAGTATTTATGCTTATAAATTAAATAATTTAAAATTAGACATTTTTATAAAATATGTATTTTTCACTAATTAATAGAAAATAAATCATTTTATAATGTTCCAAAAAAATCACCCTAATGAAATATTTAAATATTTATTTAAAAAATTATTTTCATTACCATAGGTAAAATTTCAAAACAAATAAATTAACTACATTATTCACATGAAAAAAAAAAGAAAAACACCAATCTTTTGAAGAAAAAAATTAAAGCATAAAATGAGTTTATTGAAAAGATAGTTCTTACTTAATATTTATGAATAACTAAATTTTCATTATTTCAAAACCTTATACAAAATTTTATGAATTTATTTACTAATATTCATACTGTTCATTTTTATATCTATGTTATAAAGATCACATTTAAGTAATATTATTATTATTATATATCATACCTTGCATAAAGCAAAGTGTTTCGTGTTAAAAATGCTATCGAGAATGCCATTATTTTAAAATAAAATTTCTAGGTGTAACACTGTGGAGCTGGATTGCATCACATTTCCAAATCATTTAGTATTCGTTGATATATTGGATTAAATATCAATTGTTTTTTTAGTTTGATATGAATTTATGTTTTTTTCTTTACATTATGGCCCTTATTAACCTGGTGTGACCTATATTCTTATCCTAGTGACAAATTATGAACCATTTCACATTATATTTTCATTAAATTTTCATATAATTAATATATTCTATAATCCAATTTATCACCTAGAATGTTTTCCACAAGATATGTTTTGTTACTTATTCAATAATTTACAATTATTTATATAGATAGAGGTTCTCCAAAACATTTTTGATTATTCCACTTACCAGAATATCTTACATATACACATCAATGTGAAATTAATAAGTTTGTGATTTTTCTTGGAACTCAACTCATAAATTTTAAAATATCTAATGCACTTATCTTCCAATTTCTATTTTTCACGAAAACACAACTTCCAAAATAAAAAAAAAGATTTATTTCCATAGCTCTAAAACTTTTATTATGTTTAAAATAGTTTAGGAAACTATATATTCATATTGAAATCAGGAAAATCTTACAATCTTCACCTAAAATGACTTATATAATAACCATTGCACAAAAAAGTGACTTCTATTAATATATATCATATATAACAAATCCAACACCTTTTAGCAACATAACCACCTCCATACATCCTTAAACCCAAATTGGATGCTAATAATTTCAAACATGGTATTTTATTCAAACACTATAATGAATGTAAAGTTCCCTCACGTCATTATGATGCTGCATACTCTTTTATTTCCTACCCAACCCCCCATTGATATCCTATAATATTCATAAATTCATTATTCTTCCCACAACCCTCTTTGATATCAAATCCAATGATATAGCAAACTTATCTTAATATAAGTGATGTTGAATCATTGAAAAATATTTTTTTTGGATAAAAGGGTATTATTGGTCAATATCATTATACTACTACCCTTGTATTATTGATTTAAAATATAATAATATCCACAATTTTATTATATTTTTTAGGTTATTTAGGCAAAAAAATTATAAGACGTTTCAGAAATAAAATAGTAGAAATTCATGTATTCTTTAATTACACTTGTGGGAATGATTGGAGAAAAAAAATATACCTATTATTAATTTTTATAGATGTTCCCTAATATATAGACACAACACACTATATCTGGAAATTTTATTCAAATATTTTACAATTTATAGATCAAACGTCACTAGTTATCCACTTTAAAATAAAAATTCTATATTTGATAATAATATATAATATCCTACTCAAACTATGTTTTAATTATAAAATATTTTCAATAAGTGATCATCCCACTTTTTTGTGTGACACTGGAAAAATATATATGAAAATGAGTTTGAAATAAGTGAATAAATCAAGATATTTACCAAATAAAAAAAGGTTGTCTATTATGGTCACTTACATAAATATGATTCAAGAAGTGTCAATACAAATATTTTACCGAGGGGCTAATCATGTGATTTAAATCACACATTCAAAAAATCATTGGTTAATAAACCATGAATTTTATAGAGTGTGATTCAAACTAGATTTATTCTTTACAGGTAAATTTTAGAAGTCAATTTTGAAACTAATTTTTGATATATATTTATTATTTGACTTTTAACTTGTAAATATAGTTTTCTTCATTCATCTACATGGTGTCTTTACATGTTTGAAAGGGATACTTTATTTTGGATCTATATATCCAAAGATCCCCCTAAATTTCTCAACTTCTGAACCAAATATAGAAATGAATTTATATAGGTGTTTTATAAAATATTAATATCATTCGATATCTTAAATATTTGTAATTATATGATGGTTTAGATTATTATAAATAACACATGAAAATTATTTGGTTGTTTATTCTCTAAATAATTATATTCTTACATCATTATCATATGATTCTAATATGTGATTTTTTCTCATGGAACCAAAAATTCAACTAGACGTAATACCTCTATCATTTACATATATAATTTCTCTAATGTATCTTATTTTAATCATGTACTTACATATAGAGCTTCAATAAGTTACCACTTGTATATACTTGTACAAAATTGTATAATTCATTAATATATATTTGATATTTTTATGAAATTACTGCATTAATCATTCCTCAAAAAAAAATTCACCATAGTATCAATTTTATTTCATTTAAATTCATTGGGTGATGGTAACATCAAATTTCCCAATTTTTTGTAATATGGTTTTTCACTATTGACAACAAGTTATCCTTTATCCATTAATTTATAATACATCATCAGTTGTCAATTAGTTATCATAGAAACTAATTTATTTTTAAATTACCTAGTCTTATTCAATTATTCATGGCATAAAGTCAAAGGATTTTATTCCATGGGTAGTATTATCAAAAAGGATCCTTTGACATGTCATTATTTGTACACTTATTTTGCATAAAATTATTATTTCCTTTTTATCCATCTAATACACAATTTGTTTCTCAACGCATAGCATAAATTTATCTACATCTATCACAACAATTTATTTATAATATAATTTTTTTTTATTTTCCAAATATTATTTGAGTAATTAGAAATATATTTTTTACAAAAGAAAGTATAGAAATACTATTAAAATCATATTCAGCATCAATATTTTGTTTAACCATCATGTGAAATATTTTTTCCCAAACTATAGATTTATCAGTTAATTTATTCTAAAATCCTCCTATCATTGAAACTGGTGATCTTTATATATTTGTCAAAGAGATGTGATAAATATGGTATAAAGTTTCTGGAATAAATCTATATCTTCACTTTTGTGGTAAGTTAATATATTTTTAAAACATTCTAGTAAAATTCAAGTAAGATATATATTCTAATTCATTATAAAGAAATATAAAAATGTCTATATGAATTCAAAAATAATTAACATGTCTCCATACCTATTTCCAATACTCATATTATTATCCTAACTCCTTCTATTTACATTCTTATGTGTGTTTTTAGTACATACACAATTTTTTTTTCATGGGAACTCCCAAATGTTATTCATCTTAGGTCAAAGAGGGGATCATTATAAATCCAAGATTATAGTTTTCTAGGATACATAACCTTATCATCATCTCTGTATATTCTAGTAAAGGTTAATAAAATAAAAAAAATAAATGTATATTTTATAATTAGATTTATGTTTTCATTAAATTATTCTATATTCCTTTTGAAAAAAATTTAAGTTCACTTAAAATTGATGGAATTTTTTTACTTTTTCATAATTTTTAGCATTCATGTATTTCTTGAGAATAATTCCTTATTTTATTTCCCCCTCCAATGCCTAAGAAATATTTTCCAACAAGTAATGTTTTACATTAATCAAGTTATTCATCCATCTAATATAATCCTTCTAGATTACCATTTTTTATTTCATTCAATATTTTTCATAGAACCATTCATCTTTGAGTTTGTAAAACTATTCCTTTTCAGATATAAGTTTATAAATTAATATATTTTCAAGGACATTATCCTCAGAAACATATTTGAGATTATTCACTTTTAGATTCATATTCTCTAACTCTTCAGTATGAGAAAAATTCTTCTTCCTTAGATCACTAGACACACTGATTGGTCACTTTTAATGGGTTTTCAATTTTCCAACCTCACCCTTTAGTAATATAACATGAATCAATTAATATTTTTTATCCACTCTGGACTACACATTCTCCTCTTGTATTCTATGATATAGCTCCTTCGATAATTGGATGACCACATGCATTAGCCATCCAAATGTATCATCACCAGTATATCTAATATCAATTTGTCTATTAATCTTCACATCTAATTTTGTAGAATCATTGAATTAATTAATATATTCCTAATAATATTCATTCATACCATTCTTTCAAAGGCTACAACAATTTTTTATTTGAATAATACATTGAAAAAAATTGGATCCATTATATATAATTCAACTTGTCTCCTCCATGTTAATCATATTATTTCTTATAGCCATGTCCCTAACAGATTGTTTGGTAATAATTAATGTATCTTATTCATAGATACTGATTGATAGGCCCATAATAGAATTTAGTGGGAGAACCAATTGGGGATGAATCAATGTTTGAAAGTTGTTCCAATTTGATAACTTATTCCTAAAACAATCACTATCATATATGAACTTATCCTAATAGTTTGTATAAAAATTCTAAATTTTTTATTTTTATTTTGATATGATATTTATCCCTTTAGTCTCAACATCATCCAAATTTGATCAATGGGTTCTTAAATAGTAGTAAGTTAGTGATATCATAAAAATTAAAAAAAGTATGCATATGTGACAGATGATTTTGACTTCGTTCACACAAACTGGGATAATATAATGGGTATACAATGGAAATTTAACAATGTGAGAAAATTTATTAAACTAAATCTTTAGTGGTGGGTTTATTATATGAAACACCAAGTCATATATTCACTTTCCTTACAAGATTTAGGGATGTCTCAATACAATCCAAGGGTTCCCTTCACTCATATCTGCCAAACAGTACATAATAAATGAAAAAAAAACATAATACATAATAAATTAAAATTAGTATTAACCCTGTGGTTGATGCACCGAGTGTAGATGGAGAACATTGATCTTCTTGAGAAACTCAATTTCAAACCTATAGTGTGAATCACCATTATTTCAATGTCAACATTGATGAGACATCGTCAAATCATCACCTTATTCTGGGAATAATATTTTAAGTGTGTAGTGGCATTATTCATCCTTATTCTCCCCTTAAAAATAGAATTCTATTTCACACCCATCATATATATCATTGTGATATTCTTTATATATTTTCCTAATTTCGTTAGTACTTTTTCATAGAGACTACTTATATTTTATATAGAGATACTCAACTCAATAATTATAGCATTCTGAAACATAATTTTCCTTATTCTAAGTAAATTATCAATGCTTCCCCTCTATATAAAAATATTTGTAAGGAATTTGTTTGGAAAATAATTCCAATACTATTCTATAAATTATATTTATAATCTTTGATTGAATTATCTAATATACTCGATGAAATACATGATCTTCAAAATGAAGAATCCTACTAAATCATTTTAATCATGGCTTGTTTCATCCATAATGACATGATTTTCTATTTATATGGATTAATAAGTATTGGTTTTCATATTCTATGGTGTGTTTCTTGACTAAATACCATAGAAATAAAATCAATAAAATATCTGATATTTATCTTACATAATATTATACTAAGAAACACACAATTATTTATAATTCATCAATATTTTATAGACTGTAAATTACTCCACACTTTGTCCTTTACAAACTATTCTACTTCCAAGATAAACAGTAGACCAACTATATAATTTTACACAAATTATAATGACATTAATATTCTCCATGAAAAAACATAAAACGAAATGGATTCTACTATTCTTCCCTTCCCATTTTCACTTCATCTCCAAACACCTAGATATTTGAAATTTCATCATTCATGGTGTGGTTTTTGTCCAAAAATATATTTTGACTACCCTTACACAATACCCTAGGGAATATTAAATACATTATAGTTACTATCACATGTGACCCATCGTAGCTTCTCTAATGCCCATGGAACTATACCTAAATTGGTTAGGGATATTTTTGTATAAAAACGCCATGTATTGTGATATCACAAAAGTATTCTCCCAAATTTAGGTATATTTTCGTTGACCAATTTATTAAAACTGCCCAGTGATATATTAACTAAAATATCAACTTGTCACAATCCCCTCCCACCAAAGATGGCCCTTATGAGCAGGCAATGGTGAAAGAAAGATAATGAACCCCGAGTCCCGCCTCCAGTAGGCCCCGGAGTGGCGACTAGCACCAAGGGTATGAGTTTTCACAAATATGGGAGGCATTACCCTTTTTATTATTTAAGATCGGGAAATAGTCTGAGTCAAAAACCAAAAGGAAAAAATGAACAAGTAAGAGGAAATAAACCCAAACCAATCCCACATGCATGTTTAAACCATTCTGGAACAAAGAAAAAGTAGAAGAAAACTCAAAAGTGGAATACCAAAAGAAACAAGAGTACAGCAACAGCAACAACTCAAACTATCCTGACTAGTAGGGTCCTGCACGGCCCTTGTAGTCCTCCTGGAAATATGAAAGTAAACAAAGTGTGAGCATACATGTATACTCAGTAAGGAAACCTAAAGATCTCGTGCACAGGTGGGAAGACATCCTAATGTCCCGTGAGAACAACATAAGAACCAAAATCTAGCAAGGAATTATATCCACCTATCCTCACCATCCATGCTCCACAAAACACAAAACAACTGGAAGTATTATATAAGAACAAGAGTATTGGGTACCCCGCACCATTTCCCCCCACTAGATTGCTACTCTACCTAACGGAGAACTTACTAATGCTGCCAAACTCTTCCTGCCCACACACACATGGGCCTCACAAACTACATATCCCGCCCGCATAAACGTGGGCCTCAGAAACCACATTTCCATCCCACACACACTTGGGCCTCACAAACCACATATCACGCCCGCACACACCTATGCCTCACAAACCACATATCCCGCCTGCACACACGTGGGCCCCACAAACCACATATCACATCCCCGCTCGAACACACCTGGGCCACATAACGGAGATTCATGGGAATAGTAAACATTTTCGAAGAGTCTTGGTCTAAAAACACACCAATCGAAACCTACCCGAAGAGTCTTGGGTGTAAGGTCACATCAAGCCATCATAGCCTATGGGAGAATGAGCAGGAAGGAGCTAGTAGATAGAGGGAAAACACCCTATCCCATGAAATGGGAGTGTTCGACACTAAGTGCTCAACATGGGTGGGTGTGACAAAACACAAAGATACAGATACATATATGTATAACAAAAAAACAGCCCAACCTATTGCTTCTAAATAGAGAAACTGAGAACATGACTTGGCACTGCTACTACGAATCATGCATACAACAACCAAACCCAACCCCATTTAGGTTTTCATATTTTAAATGTATTAGTTTATTAGTTTCTTAACTACTGGGAAATTATCAAACCAGATCAATAGTTTTGTAGAACAAACCCCTTCCAACCACAATTCTTGTTAGATAGAACACAAGAAACACAAAACCAACCTTTTTATCATCAATCATTCCCCATTGATTGTTCCCGTGTTTAATTCATTATTGTTTCCCCACAGTTCATTTATCAAATTTCCACTTTATTTTAATAGAACAACCCATTACTGCAGCCATGCGTCCACTATAACCACATCTTCACAACCATATCACAAACCAAGGCTTGTGCCACATCATTGCCCATTTAATATCATTTATTGCAGCCCCACTACCCAACCTATTCATAATAACCCAGGATTCACCCCCCCCCCTTCACACGCCACGTAACCAAACCAACACCCACATGTTAATTATTCCATTTTGTTCAACCGGGGTGATCACCCATGGGTTTCAGATATTCATTTAATCATCCAACTTTACGTGATTAACCAATTTCCATATTCCATAAAGCTTCCATAAAACGGTCTAGAAAGATAGGGAAACATTTAATTACGCAATCAAAGGCCCCCAATGACCATGATTTTCATTAGGAATAAGCCTATTGAATTCACAACATAAGAATAGGATAAACAGGGATAAACATAACAACATCCCCATCCCCATTCTTTGAGCCAGTTATTATCTTCATTTAAACTGGTTCAACTATGTCTCATGAAAGCAAGAGGACTCCCATACTGCATGATACACAAATTAGAGAGACGAAGGTAAAATCCCTACTTCAAAGGTTTTTGACGAAACCACGATGGTCGAAGAACGCTCAAGAAACCGGGTCAGTTATCCATGAATCTTCTTTAGATATCATCTCATCACACAACCAAAGCCAAAGCTCATCAGAAACGACATCCACACACCTAGATCTAACCATAACGGACATAGATCTAAGAAGATGAGAGAAGAGGAGGAGTTGTTCTAGGTAGATCTAAGAAACCAAACAAAAGGATCACACACCTCGAGAAACCAGCTTCTATTCATGAAGAGAAGCCTCTGGATCGCCTCTAAAATTCTTGGGATATGTTCTTCCACCTCCAAGTAAGGGTAATCCTGAGTTATGGCTGATTATGGTCTTAAACGATATGATTAAAAAAACGAGTCAGATCCACAAATTTATGATCTAACTTTAAGTGTCTGCACGGTTTAACAAAACGTGCACTAACCGTGTGGTAGCTTCTACCTCAAAAATCACTCCTCGCACGGTTAGTCCACACGGTTATTCATGTCGTGTTCTAACCATGTATTAGCCACTTCCTCCAACACCAACCTTGAATGGTTTGACCGCACGATTTACCCAAACTATGCTCCAACCGTGCGAAAGCTATCACCCTTTAGCTTTACTTAAAGGTCCACCCAAATGCGCCCCCAAATCACCTTTACATCCTGGAACAACTTTAACACAACATTTCATAAAGGAATGGACCGGAGAGTTCTGGGCCATTACACAAATATATTTTCTAATTGATAATCCATTATTAATTTTCTATTCAAACTGTGGCCATTCCCCATATGGTGTGACCATTATTCATCTCAAATAAACAATGTAAAACTGTTATTCATTAGACGATCATTCTAATTACTCCTATAAAAGATCTTTTATACCATTACCCATTATAGGGTTTGTTTTATATTTCTCACGTTTTACTGGTTCTTCTTAAATTTGATCTTATATATATATATATATATATATAGATTTTCTTTATGAATTTTTCGATTATACATATTTCTATAATATCACACTCTGAAGTATCACTATGAACATTTAACCATTTTTATATTCCTAGTAAATCCACATATAACATACATAATAGAAAATTTTCACATATTTTAAGAAATATTCTCTATAACTCAAACACATCTATAAAATCATTTGAATATTTTTTTAATCATTTTTTTGCCTATTAACATTCAAATAAATTCAATAAACACATATTCCAAATAAATTATATTACATTATACCCATTCCATCTAGAATAAATTATTAAATAAATCCATTAAAAAATATGGTTGTATTGATAATAAATCCAGAATAATAACGAAAAAACACAATGGAAAAAATGAATAAAAAACCAACAAAAATGATTCATCAATCATACGGTATCATAAGAGAATAAAATCGTTTAACAATAACTAATAAACATTTCTTTTTTGATAGGGTGACATGTTTAAAAAATGAGAATAATGTAGCATTAAATCCCATTAATATTTATTTGGTTTTTATCTTCTTGGTGAATTAGATGATTTAAATTTTTAATAAAAAAACATATGGTTGTTGACTCAAATAATTACTCCCCTTATCATTTCCATAAAACATGTCTCATCCCCAATATGACATATGAAAAAAAAATTCCCACCACTCATAAAAAATATATATAAACTGTAATTATTCATTTCACATAAGACTGTGATTATGTAGGGAAAGAATAATTAGAATTTTCATTCATATAAGGTATTAAATTACTACACAGGGACTAACGAGGATAATTTCATGGGTATGAATCAAATTATAAAAAAGTGAATAAAATAAAATAATTAAAATAGTCATTCTAGCTTATTTATTTATTCATGAAATCATTAATGATATATAAAACAAAGTTCCATATGAAAAAAATATGATAATTTCACTATAGAATAAAGGGCTCTATAAGGAATATAGAAAAAGATGTTTTGGGAGCTCTCAAAATGGGACAATTATTATTGATCAATGATAATGAGGTATGAGTTTAAAAGTTCAAGAATCTTCGAATAATGTTTTCAAAATACAATTTCATGTAAACTATTCCATATCAATACTATTTTGAATCAATTTTTTTTACATTTGGGAAATCCCAAAAATGTAAATCAAGTATGTAAAAGGTTTTTGGTTTTAATTTAATAATAAAATTTATTTAAAAGAAAAAAATATATTAAAATAATACCAAATGGAAAAATCCAATTTTTTTTGTTTGGTTTTTATATTTTTATGGAAAACTAAAATCCTAACTACATAACGTCTCCCCCTCCAAAAAAGTTAAAAATATATTTTCTATAAATGTAATAAATTTTAATAAATTGATAGTTAGATGATGATATGGTATATGATAAAATATTTTATGTGGTGTCATATGGGGCATATGTTTTTTTTAATTTCACCATTTTATAATTTTTAAAATTATAATTTATGATATTAACACATTTCTCATTGATGATAAACCCTAGTATACTTGGAATATGAAATTATTTCTTGGTATCAATCAATTAATCATGATTAATATCACATGAACTAGTCCACCAGGACTAAACCATACATGTGAGGCACTTTAGTAAGTAATTTTACATGAGGAACTTCTCAAAAATTTAGACCGTGTATTAATTAATATTACCATATAGACATTCTTTTTCACTTTATAGACGCTATACATATCATATGTATCCAGAAAAAAAATATTTATACTCTTGAATATTTATCTTCCAATACTCACATGATTCTTAAATATTCATATTAAACTATTTAATAGGCCAATATGCATGTTTTTCTACAACCACAAGAAGTAGAAAAGTATTTTCTATATAAGTACTTCAAGCTCACATTCCTTTAGTAGTTTTAAAAGAAGTATGATATTCTAAAAGTGTATTATCCTAGTACATAATCCAATTCATCATGTTTAGTTATACCTATTTATTTTTAATATTTTCACTACTTATTTTATCTTTTAAACATTCTACTCATTTGGGGATATTTTTTTATAGAAATTTTTTGAAAACTTAATATTTATGAAATAATTTATTATTGTTGGGTTTTGTAAATGAGAAACCCGATTTAAATTGATAATCCTTAACAACTGAACTTACTAAAAATATATAATCATAAAATTTTGACAGGCTCTCAATATTCACTAATCCTTTTTTTTCATAAATCCATTTAGATAAATAATCAATATGCAATAACATTAATATAAATAAAAATGAATTTTGTAAAAGTTATATGAATTTCATACAAATGAATCAAATATCTAACGAAATAATATAAATTTTGGGTGATTTCAATTACCCATAGAGATATGACTAGTGAATAGACATCATGTGCATGAACTATAACAAAAATTATAATCATAATATAAAATTTACATTCAATGACATTTCATGTATTATTTTATGAACTAATATTGTCCCAAAAAGATAGGGTTGGATAAAAACTCAAATTAGAATTTGACTTTTTATTGGGTATATAATGTTGAATAACCTAGTCCAAATAGATTCCCAATAATTATGGGTTATCCCAAATATAGAATTATGAATCATACAACGGTCTCTGGTATTTTGTACTATTAAAATCAATAGTGACCTCAGGTGTCTCACGAATGTCTAATAATATCTATAAAGTATGTTTTAGGGTCTTTTATATTATAAAGATGCTCACCAAGGAAGAACTCGCTAATATGAAGGTTTTAGTCAACATAGTAGTCCAATGGTGGATAATGTGTACTAATGTGGTAAACTATAACATTTTATAAACCTATTTTATCTTTTATCACTTTATAGAAACATAAAAATATGGATAATCCACAATATGAGGTGGGTCTTAACCAATATTTTATTAAAGTTATTTCCAAGGGAATAATGACACGAAAACACCATAACATTTTACCCATGAAGAATGGAATGTAATTTTTCAAAGGAATACGTAGTGGAAATCCATTATTTTGCAGTGGTTGTATAGTTTTTTTAGATAATGGACTTTGGTGTATGGAGCACATGAAATGGAATGAGGATATCTCTCATCCACTTATTATAAAAAAACAAAATATAAAATTTAGAGGTCTCTCAAATCAGCTCAAAGGGTTGAACCCACTAATATTTTTGGATAATGTTTTGGGATATGATAGTGATTTTTAGTGAATTTAAATCTACCATGAAGTGATTATAGAACAGAAACTCTTCAACATTTTCCAGAACATGAAAAAAGGAAGAAAAATTTTAAAATGGAATTTAATGAATTATTTTCTAGAACTATAATCACCAAATAATGGCCAGAAATCACAATACATTTTAGATATGAGAGGGGAAATTATATCAATTGTTTATTTATACATTATTATTCCATCATTGGGGAAGAAATTTAAATTGTAAAGACTCATATAATTATTCTTCATTTCCCCCTTTTAAATTTTCCCTTAATCATTTATTTTGTTATTTTTTCAATTTCGGGGTATAATTAATGGGAATTAAAAATAAGATAGATAGAGAGTAGAAGTTCCCATGGAACTATAGAAGAGCCGAATATAATGTGGTATTATACCAGGTACCCTTTTTGTCTTGGTGGGATATATGAAATTTGTTCATCCCATCAGGTACCTGATAGACTTTTGTTGGGTCCTGGTAGATTGCATTTTTTTTATCATTTATGGAAAAAATTATATTTCAACCAAATAATAACCTCTTTTCAGCTATATCATTGGATTTTAGTCTCATAGGAACTCAATTGAAGAATTTTAGTGCTCCTTTATTTCCTCTACATCCCATTCATCCTAGCATTGGTTTATCATCCATAATCATAGATAATGTGATACGTGAGTGGTTATTCATAAAGGATAAGGTATGGGTTACATTAATATCTAATTTTATACCATTGTTTTAATCAATTTCGGACCACCACTATAAATGCCTCATTATATTGTTTTAGATATATTATATTATCTTGGTCATTATACATCTTGATAGTAGCAAGAGGGTGTCATTTGAAATAATTATGCAAGAACACATCCATTCTTATTAGATTGGTGAAATCATTATATACTTATGAAAAAAAATCCCCTTTGGTCAATTATAGGTCTCTAAATATATGAGTAGTAGAATTATGTCTTTTTGTGCATCAAATTCTATATCATAATAGGTTAAGGGGTGATCTGAATTTTTTCCCCTCAATCTGTAATAGTGATTCTATTCTGAGGTATTGGATAGATTTACATAATAAGAAATCTTGGATTTTATTAAATACCCTTCTTATAAAAATTTATTTCAATAAAATTATGCCAAGATGGATCATACCTTATTGAAGCGTTTTATATTCCAATTAAAGAAGATTTGATGCGTAAGATTTATAATCATTTGGATAATTAATTTTTTTTATATGTTGATTTGTTGGTTTTTTTAGTTCATGATAAGTGATGGGATTTCATCTGGTATTTTAAACTCATTACTTTTTTTTATTTGATATATTTGTATAAATCATTATTATATTTTACGGGTTGTATTAAGACCTGAAACCTATATGTTATGTTGTTTCCATGTGAAATCACCACAATTATTTTGAATATGGATTCAAATTAATGATATTACATATGTATAACCTTATATTTTCTTGAATTTTTTATTCATATATTGATCCCCTCTCTGTAGGTTATAGATTTATAATGAGTATTGGAAAAAAAATTAGAAGACCATACATACATATTAAATATTCTTCCCAAATAGGTGAGGGGAATTACATTGAGGTTATTATATATATACACACATATTTCACTATATATGAATATAGGTCTAATAAGTGATGATGATTAATAAACAGTATCTCCCTGTGATGGGATTGCGGTCTCCTATGATAGAGTTATTAAATATAGTACCACCATTAGAGGATGATTATAAGAATATTAACACATATATTGATACATATAAATAAATATATCAAATATGTAAATTTCCTCTAAAAAATATTGTATTCAATGTGTAATCAATGAAGAAAATTCTAGTTATTAAATATAGGTTCCCTCCATAGATTCCCATCATGGATAAATATAGGTTTAACATAGGTTTTTTAAAATTATTCACATATATAGAAATATTAACTGTGTTGTTTTTAAAATAAATCATATTTCTACTTTTTCAATGAGACTAATAGTATATAACATTCACTTATCTTGTTTTTTGATTATTTGATTATTTATCATATTTTTACATTATTCTTCTATACCTTTTCATCTTAAATTGCACTCTTGTTTTTCTGAAAAACTCTATTCTCTTTGGTGGAGAAATTGACGGTGTACAATGTTCCCACACTTGATATAGTTTCCCTAGTAATTATTTTAAAGACTATTTTTCCTAACATCGTAAAGGTTAATGTACCTATATATAAATGATTAGTGTATTATATCATGGGTATTTTTTAAAAATAATTTCTAGAATAAAAATTGAAAATTCTATTACTGTCGATATAATTTTTGAGTTCGTGATACAATAATGATTTCTGAATTTTCCATGAGATCACACTCAATTATAGATTACGTGTTGGGCCCTAAGTCATTTATTAGAATGTGTTATATGTGTAAAGTGTGTTTTATTGAGTAAAAATCCTATTTTGGAATATGTATATATTCTTAGAAGTAAAATTCATTTTTTATGAATGTTTAAATATATTTTTAATCATATTTTTACCAGTTATTTGATTAAATAGTGTCATATAGGTTAATACTTCTATTAGTAGATCCACGGTCTGACGACCTTGAGGGTCTTACATGAATATTTCAAAGAACATATGCTAATTTTTTTATTTAGTTAATAAATATGTTAAATTTTCTCTTTATATTATACATATTTTTTATCCCTTCATTTTTATGATAACCTATTATGATCCGGAGGTTCACTTAAGGTCTTCTAGTTATCTTATTCTGGTCTATTTGGGTATGCAAGTCGAGTGTTTTCAAAATAGTATTATAGAATTATAAGGTCTCATATTTATAGGAATGAGAGTAGTTTGAATATATTATTATATAGTATAAAAATGTAGGCTAAAACTATTCTAATATAGGATAGTTATTTTCAAATTTTGAGTTGTCATTATTAGTCTTCATTTGATTTTGAATTATGTATCTTTAGGCCAAAAAATTATAATCATTATCAAATATAATTTTAACACATGTCTATGTAGAAATATATAATATGAAATATAATATCATAATATTTTTGTTCTTTATTACATTAATATTGGTATCATTTTAATGATTATATTATCTAAATCAACACTAATGAAAAAAATTGTATAATTTATTTATTAGTTATATGTAGGTTAGTGAAATTCATTTAACTACATTTGTTAATTTGAGTATTTTTTTCAAGGACAACTTTTTAATATGATTGTTAAGGTTTTTATAAAAATAATATTTTAAAATATTAAATAATTAATGAATATTAAGAAAAATAATAGAGGGGTAATATAATGAAATCTATAGAACTATTCATATAATAAGGCTCAATTATTAATTTCGGAATGGTGGTCTTATGTTTCTATCTGAATTAATTGTTCATATAGAACATCAATGAAATATATCTCATCCTATATGAGGGTACTAATGAACAATATATGCACGTTGGACCTCTAAATAATCCTCGAGTCATTGCCGTTTCACCTCATATAAATTAAGTTATGAATGTAGGTATATCCATAAGAAGAACCCTCTTAATCTAATGTTATATAGGATTTATAGTCCATAAACCTACTTCCATATAATGTGATGTATTCACATATAGAGATTATGAGTAGATCAATCACATTTCTGAGTCTTCAAGAGTGTTGATACATCATATTAGTTTTAATTTCATATACCCACTATTATTTTTGCATTTTTTTCTTCAATGATTGGAAAATATGATTCAGTAAAAGAATATCTATGGGATTTACAAGAATTTTTTCTAGAAATTTATTTCTAATATTTCAAAATTGATGTATTTATTTGAGTGAAATTTTAATAAATAAAAGATGCTGATTAATTGATGATTTTTTTAATTGAGTATGTCTTAAATTTGATCAACCTACTCCTCTTCATTGAAAACTGTAGTGTTGGTGCGAATCTAAAATAAATATTTTTTAAGATGAGAAATAATAAAACCATTTCAAATACTAGTGGTTATTTTTATCCTTCCAAAAATCTCTAAGGAAGTGAGGAAACAAGTACTGGCTAGACTTGTTCCCGCAGGGGCATGGGGGCTAGTGGCTCTTCTAGTTGATATATGTGATTCCATTAAGAACCATTTCATTATTAGTGAATATAGAGTTCTCATGGTCGTTGTTTTTTATTATATAGTTATGGGTGATTAAAAATTAGATTCTTCATTTATAGTTACACTGGATATACCAGAACTCATTTTCCTATTGATCTAATGTAGTTAAACTACTGTAAATAATGTATGTTTACCCTCTTATACTTTATAGGTTAATTTTATCGTAGAGTATAGACCATAACCCACACAAGATTTAGACCATATATATTCATACTGGTGGCTAATCTAACATTGTAATATAAATTCTATATGGAACTTCCTGATGTGGAATTAGGTGGGCAGTGTAAATATATATATATATATTAGTAGAACCACCATCAATACATGGATCATAACCACATAGTCTTCATGATTGATCTGGTAAAAAATCAATTGTAAAATTTATGATTGAGGTTTAAAAAGTTCACTAAATATTAAGGGGTACCATTCTCGAATTTTCTCCCATCATCTATCATTTATTTTATATTGGAGCTCCAAATTGTTTTAGTTTCAAAAATATAGTGCCTCATTTGGTATTAAGAGTTTAATCTCATATGAGTACCATGAGTATATAAATCCCATTGGGAAAATAGCTAGATAAGGATAAGATGTGTCTCTCTTTCTTCTAGTAGAAGGGTAATTCTGAAAACTCTGAGCCTTTTCTTTGATTTATATTCATATATTTGATCTCATAATGGGTATGTAATGATTGAATCATTTTAATTACTTTATAAATTTATTCAGGCAGTGTTTTTTTCTCTTACACTAATGGAAAAACTTAAATCCATATTCATGATTAATATTTAAAGAAGAGTTGATATGGGTGGTACCAATATATTTTTATTGATATTTCCTCTCAAATAAAACATATATTACTCTAGGAAATTGAAACTAAGATATTATGAGTGTTTTAAAGGACTATAGGATACTTACTCATTAAATTTCATGGGAATTGATTAGGGTTTCTACGTAAACATGATTTGGATTAATAAAATGAGTTATTTCCTAAAACTATTTAGATTTTGATTCAGGCATACTATATGTCACCAAACAAGTTATGTGAATTTAAAAATTTTCTTCAAATGATATAGTAAAAGGTTTTCATATGTCCTAGTACATCCCCTTGTAGTGATCCAGTTTTATTTTTAAAAAGGATTATTAGAGTATATGAATATTCATATCTTATTGTAATCTAAATTAGGTAATAATCACAAAAAGAAAACTATTACTATGAAAGAATTATCTATTTGAAAAAATTAATAGGGTAAAAATAATGAATGGTAAAAATTTGACCAATATAAACATCTTGTGATTCATGAATATTTTTAAAATGATGGTTTCTAATTTGATATACGAATATTAATTATATAGTGATTCCCTTTGAATTGACCAATTACCTAAACATTTCATGTAAATACTTAATAGAATATTCAATTTATTCTTATTCTTGTTTTTAATTAATTATTTCGATTAAATTCTGGTATACTTGAAAACTTTAGAAGAGAATAGAAGTCATATTTAGGTAGTTCAAGGGTTATTATTTAACAATTACCATTAAAAAAATATTCTATGTTATTATTCATGATTAATTATGTAATATTTTCAGGCCATGTGTTTTTTTAAGATCAAATCACAATAGATTGAAAAAAGGTAGTGGTGATGTTTAGGGATTTTTCATTGAATATTTTAAATTTTTTCAGTTTCATATTGATTACTCAATATTACCATCAATTCTTTCTAGAAATTTACATATATCCACACATGTGACCATAATAATGAAAATGGTGTGAAGATTAATTAGTCCGAGAAGTATTTTATAAATTTCTAAGAGTTGAGTAAGAGTCCAAAAACAAAACCAATTTTGTTTTTACAACTTCCAGGAAATCATATTTGAGTTTTTTTATGATTCATATTTGTTTTACCCTAGGTTATTCTAGATTTGGATTGTCAAGTGGGATATAATGTATTTTGGTAGTTACTACTAGATGAGAGTACTTATCAATACCATGATCTAAAACTATAAATTAAGGTGCATTTTTTTACAATTATAGAGGAATTACTATTTTTTGAGAGGTGTATGGAATTTACTGAACATATTATCCCCAAAAATATATTTCAAATATATATTTTATATTGAGGTACCAACAATGGGTTGAATATTGGTTATGATTAGAATTTTTTACTTCTTTATTCTTGGGTAAAAGGAAATGATATGTCTAAATCCTTTAGTAAAAATTCTCAACCATATATGGTTTGTATAATAAGGATGAATTTCAATTGTGTCTATACTATAATATATTTAATTAGATACCCCAATGATCAGGGTAAAAACAATTATACTATATGAATCATATGTCCTCAAATGCGGAATGGGCGATGGATTATTTAATCACTTACATCGATTTAATCATCATTATGGAAATGAATCATAGTGACACAAACTTAAAAAATCTTAAATAATAGATTAATTTCATTATTGGGATAATATCTCTAACAAACATTGATCTAACCTGATGACTAAATGGTTTAGAGAATTTTATATTATCAATATAAACAACTAAATATACTATAATTTCATCATAATATAACTCTTATAGAATCCATTCTAGAAATTTAACAATATATAGGTATCTTTGTAACATGGGAAATGGAAAATAAAAATAAAAAAATCCTGATCAAATGCATAGTAAAGGTAAAAAATATGATCATGTCATCGAGGGTTAAATCATGAACACAAAATAAAATATGGGCATGGTGAAATATTCGATTAAAATTAACATGGAAAAATAATTATTTTATATAATTCGTGAAAGAATGAAATGTAATCCCATATGAACAAATATATATCATTGAAAAGTGTGTGGAATCATGATACATTAAAAAGGAGTTAAGAATCATAATCATAGGCACATGATTATGACTGGAGAGTGAGGTGTATACATATGAATTGACACTATATGCCAAGGTAACCAACCAATATATTCATCACATTATAAGCTTAGGATAACAATATATATACCTTATTAGGAATGGTATAATCCTCATGTATACCCTTGGGGTTGGGATAAATCATCCCATACACCCCTTTGTCTTAGGATAAATACTTCCATGTAACTTTATTTATGTATCATACATATACATAAGCTAATGTGTTAGAAGGTGATACAGGTCCCACCCATCATCATCCATACAAATGTGTTCCACAAAAATTAAATCATCATCATATCATAAAAACCCAATTAAAAATGTGTTTCATGACCTTTTAAAATAGAATCCTAAAAGGAACACAACTACAACTCAATAATAGTTATAACATATTACATCTATGAAAATTAATCATGTATCCAATGATATTTAGTGACATTCTAGGTAAATACCATTCAATAAATATAATATATTCTATAGTATTTGGACTATATAGATGAATGGGATATAGTTAGGTCAATAATTTCACAAATATATCATTGTATAGGTATCTAGGTGAACACCATTCAATATAATGAATCTAAAATAGGCTATTCAAAGAGTAAAAAAATTGGAAAAAAAAATAATGCTATATAATGATAATGATTAGGAATGGAAAAGGAATTAATGAATGATTTGTCTTATATATTTTTAAAGATTCACCTTTATTTAAAATATGTAAATTATCAAAATGAAGATGAAGAATAAATTTAGATGAATGATATAATTATACTTTAAAAAGGGTTTTCAAAATGAATTGTTTCCATGAAATCCATTTTATAACAAAATCATAAGAAAATTAATAATAAATTACATTTTGAAAACATTGAAAAAATCATTCAAAATTAGTGTTAATCAGTTCTTGTTAAAACATTGTAAAAATATGTATCTTATCCAATTTAAATAAGGAAATTATCAACTAAAAAGTCCCCTTCTTCTTTTGAATATTTTTTTAAAAAAAATTCATGAAAAATTTTAGAAATATGAAAATATTCTTTTAAATGAATTTTCAATAACATAATCTTGAAAAAATACCTATTGGTTTTATGTATAATATTTCTTCTGAAAAAAATAATTTGATTTTAAATGGACGGAAACCCATTCTGTTATTTTGAAATACCTCCATCAAAAACCACATCACCTAAAAATATTATATATCATCCAATTTACAACAAGATAAAGGGGTAAAATATCACCAAGGATAAATAGAGGGTAATGAAACCAATTAGTATATTGAAAATAAATACAACAAAAATTATGCTGTTGATTTTTCACATTTGTGATATCTCACATTTAAATGGAGGTATAAAAATAAATCCTTGTGACTTGAGTAACATTTTTATATGAACCCATTGAATGATAGAGATCATGAAATTTAAATTTTAATTCCATGAATTATTATATAATCATTATTCAAAATATTAAATAGGTAGTAGATAAAATATTCCTTATATAACATGGTATATAAGAAGCAAATCTCGTTTGTATGATATTCATTGCACAAAAAGATCTGTTATCATGACGAAAAGTTGTATACTACTTGATTTGGAACGTTATTCTAATATTTCTTGTGATAACCCTTCTTTGAGAAACATGTAGATATACATTTCTGATTTTATTCATTTATATCATATGTGAAGGGGTAATTGGGTTAACTAGATTCCTCCAATCGTGGGGCTAAAGCTTAATTTTGCTGGATCATGTGTTGGAGGAATTATCTAAGGTGGTAATGTCATGCGGGATGGGTATGGAAATATAATTCTTGCTTTTACTCCTTTTTATGGGAGGGGATGTTCCATATTGGATAAATCTAAGTCGATGTATAGGGTAATTACACTGCATTTTAAAATTTACATATATCTCCACCAGATTGAGACCGACTCAAAGATCGTCAATGATTCGAAGAGAGGTAAGATTTATCTTCCTTGGCCAATTTCTTATATTATTAGGAAATGTAGAGGCAGACTCGGCATCAAAAAGACATAGTTTTCATATACATGGCATGAAGGTAACAAATTAGAAGACTACTAAGATTTCATGAATGTGGAAGATCAGGGTACCAATATTATTTCTTTTTCTTGTACTCTTCAAATTACACTAGAAGGGGTGGATTTAATTATGGGAGACCCACTTGGTCTCTACTAGTTTAGACTACCATAAAATATTTGTGACTTTTCATGGTCTGTTTGGTGTGGTTATTTATCCTTTATAATAAAAATTATATGTTGATGATGGTATTTAACAAGAAATATGTCTCTAGGGGTTAACATTTGAGACAAGAACCCTTTTCTCATAGGTAATACTTGAATTGAAATACAAAAAAAATACAAAAATATCTAAAAATTTATATTTCATGAATTAGACATAAAATATAGAAAAAATTATTCACCATATGTAAATAATAAGAACACCATATAAGAGGAAAATTGGTGGACAAATTACAAAATTTCTCAATGAGTAAAAATTTATATCAAGAATTTCATACCTTTATTCCTGACTTCGACTAAACTGTTTGAATCTCATATATATAAAAAGATAAAAATCCTAACAACCTGCTTGTAAACCTTATTTGTATTTATAATATTTTATAAAATAAATTTATAATGATTAACTACATTTATATTAATTATTTATTATCTATATTCAGTGTAGGGTGTTAGTTATCAAGATCATTTGAAACATGTTTTATAATAGTGGTGTTGTAATTGATTTTTCTCATAAACTCCCTCATTATATGATCAAAATGATACTATAATTGTGGTTTCATGATAATATACAGTGTTAGGATATCATTCAATCAATTTTTTAGTCATAGTAATTGTAGATGAATTTTGTCTACATGCTTGTTTTGGGAATTTTTAACAAATGTAAAATGATATCTTAATTAATGAGATTAATATTAAATTTACCACATTAAAACAAAAGTCAAATAAAAAATACTTATTTTTTTCATATATAACTATTAATTGAGTTATCATAGTCATCCATGATATTATTTTTTTAAATTTCTCACGATGGTGGTTTGATTAGAAAAAACAAGTATATTCCACAATTAATGGATGATTATGATTATAAAAGTGGTTTCATATGGAAATTTTTTTTAACACAAGTGTAATGGTTTTGTTTATATATTTTTGTTTTTTTTTGAATCCTATTAAATTTGGTATTAATAAATAATAAATAAACTAGATGAATAAATAGATATAATACATTTTGTAGATGGTAGTTTGCACAATGTACAATTGACAATATAAGTTCTCAAAAAATGGGAGGGGATGAATGAATGGTAGGTATTGTATTTTAAAAAATATCTTAATTTTATAAATATCATATTAATTATTGATTTCACTTTTTGGACCATCATTTTTTGGATTTAGAGATAACTAATACACATCATTAATTGAGGTGGTATTCTGTATATACAATTGATTTTGTTTTTATTTTACAATGAATTCAGGGGACTAAAAAGAAATGTTATTTTTTCATTTTGTTATGATAAATAAATTTAATATACAAAATATATTCATTAGTTACATAATTATATCCTACCATGATATGTTATTAATAAAAATAAAAGATATCAATTCATGGATGGGGTAATCTGTATAAATTCACTATTAATGATCATTTGTTTTCATAGTGGTGGAAATGACTAAATATGGGTGGATACTTTTATATAATTAATAATTGTAAATTATGTATAATAATTATTTTATATTAAGGTGGTTATAAATTTAATGGAATATGATTATTCAGAATATATGATTAAGAAATAAATATATCATATGATGAGATATTGATTTTTCTTAATAGATATCTTCTTAGAACTGGAGTCACTAAGCTTAGTAATGACGACCAGGTACTTAAGGATGCGGGATATGTTATAATATGAAACAAATTTTAGTGTTCTAGGAAGAAACTATAATTAAAATGTGTAAAAAAATTGTGGGGTCCATGTTTATATGTGAAGGGGACGAGAATTATGGAATCACCAATTACATTTACAATATTATAATGTTAAAATTAAATGGTAAAAAGATCTAGAAGGCACAAAAGGGTATAGTTATGTGATTTTTTCTAAATCTAAACCACAACCATCCATTTTGAAATAGGATTTTCACATATATTCATTTATTTCATCTTAGTAAATCAATATTTACCATTTTACTTTTACTAGGGTAATTCATTTTATAACATTATTAATTAATTACAATTACCAAAATTTATGTTTTTATTTTAACCCTATTTAAAACCAATGATTATAAATTTTAAAATAACTAAAAAAATAAAATTTCTAAAAGTGTGAAATGTTTATATAGAAATAAGCAACAAAACTCATAAAAATGTTTTATAAAAAACCTATTCTTATCCTTAAAAATAATTTGTATTATACAAATATCAATATATTTTATTTTCATGAAATACTGTTTAATATAATACTAAAAATAATTTTAGGTGGCCATTAATGTCATGAAAAGCTGAGTTTTCTGCATAATATATTTCAATTATAGAAATGACAAAAAACAATTTTTTAAAATAATAATTATGTTTTCAAAAAAGGATTTATAAATTCTTAATAGTGTTTTGAAATATATATATTTAACTTATTATATAAAAAAATTATCATTCAAAATGATTTATAAGTTTTTATGTTATACTTATTTCTTGATATAGTTAGAAATTCTATGATTTTAGAAAATACTATCTTTCCATTGTTCATTTAAAAACTATTTTAGGAAAATCTAAAAAAATAAACATATAAAAATATAAATATATTGAATTAAAATATAATGTGCATTATTTAAAATTAAAATTCAATAACTTAATATTTTAAATGAAATTTTAAAATATAATGAATACTGATTTTGTTGAAAAAATGGCCTTCAAAATTTTATATGTTCTCAATAATATTTCATACTAATTTCTAATTCAATTAATATTATTATATAAATAATATATATTATCAAATTAACAATTTAAAAACGTTTGGATTTAATTTATTTCTCTTTTAAATGGTTATTCGAGAATAGAACATCCTTTTAAATATTAAATCATATTACTTATATATCATCTTGGTGTAATGTTTTTTACTAGGTTAATATCATTTAATCTTTTAGAGGTTTACTTATTCATTAAATTTTCATAAAAAATTCTGTGAAATATATTTCACCCTATTTTAGTTTAGTGTAGCCTGTAGAGGAATACATCAAACATATTATCTTTACTAGATGGAAAGAACTATATAAATCATATAGTGTTACATTCTCCCCTAGTAATTAAATTTTTTCCTTGAAATTTTGATTATATTGTTCTAATAAAAATAGTTATAGTATATAAACTTTATTTATGATTCAGTATACAAATTTTAGAAAAATATAATCTTTACAAAGTTAATAAGTAGTTATTTTCCCTTATAATATTATTATACCAATCATTAATTTTTCTCCAATAATTTATGCTAAAAATCCATCATGATTTTGGTATCATAAATCCTATAATAGAATATACATTTTGAGTGATATCAGAATAATACATCCACTCATATATAATAATATGTTACCATTGAACATAAAATTTGAATTCCATGTTTTGTTGATTATTGAGGATTCTATGTGGAGATAGATAATAAATTTCCAAATTCCCATTAAACTCATCTATGTTTGGGATAATAAATATTTAATGAAAAATATTTCAGAGAAATTGGATTTGGAGAAAATAAAAAGAGATGAATTTTTTTGATAATATCATATCCTTGGGGTGTTGATTTAATGATTTTATAAAATATCCTAGATTAAGTAAAGTTATTATAACTAGAATAAAATATGGCATTGAAAATATAGAGCATATAATAGGTGTTAATTAATTATCATGATCCACTTTTTTATCTCCATATAATTCATTCATGGTGATTTCACAATATTTTCCTTGTTCTTTTATGATTAGTGGATGATTAAATTGATTATTTCCATCAACCCTTAGTTCATTTCATGTATTAGAATACTTATCTTACTACTTATAATTGAAGCATTGGGTGGAGGATTCCAAATTAAACTATCTAGTACCCCTATCTAGTTCATTAGTAGATCACTTCATATCTATTCCACAATCATATTCTCGATGACCATCTCTTCTAAAATAAAGTACATACTTTTTCCATATAGATAGTCACTCTTATGTTTCATCCGCCATTTTCCAGATATAAATATATTTCTTTTCATTCCTCTAGGGGTTTTATCCCATTTATTTCCCTAAAAAATAACTTTCAACATCTTTTCAAATAAAACATAAGAATAATAGGGGTCCCCATTTTCCATTTCCACCTTATATGCCCATTAAAAAATATTTTCAAATATTTTAAAACACATTATAAAGAATGATTTTTTGAGACATGACATAAAAAATCTAATGAAATGATAAACCATAATTTCATTATCAATGTTAAAACTAGGGATATACACTAAAAGTATTGTGAATATATCTTTATAATTACTAGTGGATGCATCTTTATTTTTATTCAACATAGTGAATTCACACTCTATTTTTTGTATGAATATTTTGAGGAATATATTTCTAGAATAATTCCACATTAAACTCTTCATATTTCAATGTGTCAATTAATTCATTTACCCTCAATTTTATAATTTGATGAAAATATTCATTAAATTCTCCTTCCAAATGAAATATAGTTAAAAACGTTTTTGATATCTAAGATCTATAGGATGGAAAATATATTTTTTATTTTATCATTCCATTTTATATAAATTAGTAGATCGTGAGACCCGTAGAAGGTAGGGTGTTTATGGTGCATGAAATAATAAAAACCAATATGGTCCTTAATTAGTTTTTGGGGAGATCGACATGGATATTATTATTTATTAAAAACCAGGTTATCATTTTAATGATGTTTTTTAGTCTATTTTTATTCTAATTAGGTTTTAGGGGGAAAATTCAGAACATATAACATTAAACCAATTTTTGACTAATTTACTTCAAGTTCCATTCATTAAATTAAATAAAAAAATGTTAGAAATGATACATTATTAAATTTATAGAAGGTAAATTATGATCCTACATGAAATTACAAATAAAATACATATATAACCTAACATATGAATATATGGGTTCCAATTTATGTAAACTATTCTCATCATCCTACTTGGCTCACAAATTGAACTAGTCATGCATTTAAACTATCTGTAATGGTTTATAATGATACTTTTATTAACAAAAGAATATTTACCATGTTATTCATAGACGGTGTGTAGTTAGCAACATTTTTTTCACCATGTGATGAATGAGTTAATACCCAACAATGTGTCTTCAGTATTATTACCTATAAGTACATTTATTTGAAAGCATTAAATAACTTGTGGTATCTAGATAGGGACATAATTTTCTACAGAACATCACAATCTCTACTTTACCTAAAAATCAGGATGTTTTCTCATATGTAATTTTACCCCATATATATATTACAATGGTTTTCACTAAATTTCACTAAAACAAACACGTTAGTAAGTAAAATAATCTCCATAATTAGTAAAATATATTTTGAAACAAACTATAATAACCCAAGATAAAAATAAATTAAATAATATAGTAATTTAAGGATTTATATAATACATTTCCCAAACTTCCACACAAGCCTTGTTTAAAAATGTTTTCTTTCTTAGAGATTAGACACATTGAAATATTAATCTATAATCGTTTCCACAAAATAAAAGTTTTATATAATCCATTATATAATTTCCATAATTAATATATATCTTCATAATATGGGGTAATTAAGTTAAAAAGTGTGTACTTAAATACTCAGTAGGAGAAAAAATAATAGGAGTTCATCCAGGGATGTATCATTTGAGTATGAAAAAATAAGGTCAGGGTATAAATTTATTTTCTAAAATTAAATTAAATAATAATAAATTTCCATATTTCATGATATAAGGATATGTAATCTCAAATGGTCAAACATATAATAGGGAATATGTTCTTAAATCATTATAAATTCAATATGAGTCCAAGAGTATAATAATGTGCACAATATTTTTACCTACGATTGTGTCATAATCATAATCATAGAATCCATATTTCTCAGATACCCACCAATAAATTGATCACAATGTTGGATTGGGATAACTACCCTTGTATCTTCTTGGGATTGGGATAATCCTCCCATAAAACATTATTCTTTGGATAAATCCCCCTGTACTACCCTTTGAATATAGGTAAAATATAATGTGTATCCTTTTATGCTCATTATACATAAACATAAACCAATTTTGTAGAAGATGATATATGTCCCCTTCTGTAATCATCCATATATATGTGTTCCATGTGACATAATAATAATCATATCATAATGAACCCTTGAAAATAAAATGTTTTTTAATCCATTAAAAATGAAATCACATAAGGAAACATTCTTAATTCAATAAATAATCATGACATCATATACCCATGGAAAATAAAAGGGTATCAAAATTCATTTCATTATATTCTTGGTAAATACCACTCAATCAATATTATAGAACTAATTATATTTACACCAGGTAACTAATGGTTATAAAATTATGCCTATAAATTCCATTTCAATCAATGTATATGTAACATGGTGAACACCCTTCAATGAAACTAATAATAAATATGATAATAACCAAGGGAATGCATTGTATGTATGATTTAAGGTTATACACTAATGATGATTAGGTAAGAAAATATATGTGACCGATCATTTCTCATTTATTAATTTAAAGTTTCTTATTTTTAACATATGTGTAAATAGTAAACATGCAAATGAATAATGATTTTAGAATAATAATAAAATTTTAATTAAAAAGCATCAATAAAATGACTCTTTTACTTGAAAACCATATTTAATCAAACTCATTTTATAATTGTAAAATAATTTAATTTTTAAAAAAAATTAGAAATAAGTTTCAAATTTATTGGAAATATATTCTTTTGAAAACCATTAAAAATATCTTCCTTTTAATATTTTTACATAGAATTTTTAAGAAACAATTTCACCAGTTTATTTTAATTATTTTTTTCTAAAAAATAGAAATAAGTCATATAAGATATATAAAATAATTCATTTTTATGAGATCTCCAATAATAGAGTATTGCAAAAAATAATGTTTTTATGGAGAATACATGGAATGGATGAAAAAAAGTCTGCTTTTAAATAGATATAAAAACATATAAATAATTTTAAATACATTTATTTAACACTTTAAAATATTATAGAACATATATTTTAAAGGAAGATAAGGGAAAAACAATTATCTTTGAGGATAACGAGAGTGAAATAAAAATAATTTTTAAATTAAAGTATACAAATAAAAGAAATTACCATATAATTTATCACATCTAAGAGACATTGATTTGAAAATGAGGTGGAAAAATAAATCCATATAGATAAATTAAAATTTAATTTAAAACCCCTTATATTATTTTGGGGATGATATTTCTCCTATAATACCATTAATTATTCATGTATATTGATAAAAAATATTAATGAGGATGTATATACACAATTTTTAGGAAAAAATTATCTATAATTATAAAAAATTATGAATGGGTGAAAATTTAAGATAATAAACAATTAAGGATTTAGTAACTGTTGAATTGATTGTTTAATGAGGAAAGGAACTTGATTTGGACTTGTATATCCCATGAATTAGGCATAAAATATAATAAATTACTTTCATGGGACACAAATATAAATAATATAATATAAAAGGAAAAATGGTTCACAAAATACAACATGTGTCTAAGTGTATGAATCGGGACATTGTATCCCAATCCCAAATTCATGACATCTACAAGTATGATTGAATCTCTTGTATAAAAAAAATAACTATCTCATTCAGCTATTTCAAAACATTATTTCTGATTATAACCTTAATTCACTTCATTTAAAAGTATTATGTATAACTATAATAGTATTTTATTTTTTATTTTCGAAATACGGTGTGGGTTATCTAGATCATTTTGAATAAATTTAATAATATAGGCATTTTTCATTATTCCAATCCAAATTTCATCCTTTATATATCAAAATGTTATTGGAGTTTATGTTTAATTATTTTTTATAATGTAATAATTTCATTCTAGGAATATTTAATTAAGGGTTATTGTATATGTATTGGGAAACGATAATATTTCAGTGAACATAAACTAATGGATAATATTATCAAAATTAATGAGTTTATTAACTATTTTTAAGAGAGAAAAAAATTCCATACATTGATATTACATTTTAATGAATAAATATATGTTTTATATCTTTATAATTCACTTAGGAACCATAATTTTTAGGTCTATTTGAAATCATGGATACAAAAATATATGTTAAATAAATGATCTAAATCATCTCCCACATAGTTCTTCACAAATTGAACTATTAATAGAAATATCATATGTAAAATAATTCGTTATATCTTGGGTAAAAGGAAAAAAATAATGAGTGATCCCAAATGACTAGTATAGGTAGTCATGGGATATATCAATGATTATTTAATAATAACATGGGAATAATGGTGTGAAAAAATGATATTAAAATTTTAGAATCATACCCATTAATTCATAGATCATTATCATGATTAATATAATAAGTCCTAGAATTTTATAATACATGAATTAAAATTAAAGCAAATGACATGATATATGGGATCATAAAATAGGCTTAAGATCATGTCCTAAAAGAGTGGAATAATTTTTTGTATAATAATAACAATAGAATCCTTATGTCAAGGCTACCAACCAAGACATTCATCACATGTTGGGATTTGGATAACCACCGATGAACCTACATTAGTCTTGGTAAAACCTCCCATAAACCATATTTTGGGCTTTAGATAACCACGTGTATACCCTATTTTAGGATTTTTATAACCACATATGTTTCCTTTGATATCATAAAACATTATTCATTACCCAATTCATTGGTTATCTATACCAGACTCAAATATATCATAATCAAAATAAATTTCTATGTATTAGAAAAGAGTATGAAAACAATTATCATTCATTATAACATAACCGATGCAAAATAAAATGGGTTTTATAAATATGTAATCATAATAAAAATAAACCATTCTAATTTAAAAAATTACTATATTATATAAAAATATCCCTAATTAATAATAAATAACATCAAAATATTTTATCACATATGAATAATTCCATTTAAATATCACTGTAAAATTTCATGATGAAAATACCCTTATAATTGTGAAGTCATTTTTTAAGAATGTAAAAATATTTAAAATATATAGAAAATTTTTTATTATAAAAAAATAAACCTAAAAATTAATCTTCAATGTATTGAGTCTTCATGATAGTGTGAATTTCCATTCATGGTGTGTATCTAAAAAAAATATTCCTTTCACATTTTTTTGTAAACATTTTAAAAGAACTCATTTAGAAAATGAAAAGAAAATTCATTTTAGATGAAGAATATATATTAAAATAGGTGTAAAATGACATAAAAATTTTATATGAAAATGAAAAAAACATTCTTGAAAAAGGATTAATAAAATATTGACATGGAAGAAAAAAATTCATAATTGGGTAGAAAAACAATGTTGATTTTCCTTTAAAACATTATTTTTATATCATGAGTACATAAAGAGTATAAAATTAATTAAAATCCTGAAATTTTCATAAATCCCCAAAGGGAAAAAATAATATTTTTTGTGGAAATATCTTTTAATTCCACCATCCTAAACTTATGTATAACCAGTCCAGGTAAAAATTTGATTGTATCATAAAAACCATACCTCTAGTCTGACGTCAATTGTAAGAAATATAGATTCTGGTATAATTAATTTAAATATAATATAATTATATACCAAAACTATACAAAAACATACAATATCAACTATTTTCCACTTATATCATTACAAAACCCATTTATTACTAAATATGTATTAAAATCATCTTTTCTAGGTGTTAAAGATTACATATTTCGTGAACTTTTCTGGTCAAAATCTTATACCCTTGTACATTGAACATTTTTAAATCATATTTATAAATATAAAAATAATATAAATTATGTATATATATATATTCATTTTTTACATATATATAATCATTTATTAAATATTCAGAGAGAAAAATGAATCACACAGTTAATATAGATGAGAGTTTATAAATATTCCTGAAAATTATATTCATTAGCAAGTGAAAAAAATGAAAGAAATATAATTGATATTTTTTAATAAAATAGTAATTAAAAAATAATAAACAAAATATCTATATTTATTAAATCCATTTTTACAAAAAACTAAGAAATTTTTTGATGTAAAAGTAATTATAACAATATGTGGCGACAATAGTCCACACTTAAGAATGAGTGATACATTCAATTACCAATTCCTTTAATGGAGGTTGAAAATGGTTGAAACGTCATCACAATAAAATATAAATTTAATTTTGATACTATATTCATCATGTTATTTTGGATAAAATGGGTTTATAAATGGTTTAATAAAAAATAAAATTAAAAGTACTCACTGAAGAGTTATACCACTTCTTTCAAAACCCTCCTTTAGCTAACACATTAATCAACAAAAGGATGGTATTATGATCAAACTATGAACTCTAGGATGTGGTAGGTAATTATGTTATGTTATTATAGTGGTAAATTTATGATTCGGATGTCTCAATAATTATGAATAAGGGAGATGAATAGGTTCTCTTTTATAAGTGATGGGAGGTGCATCCTTCAACTTTCATAATATATTAAATTAATATTAATTAATTTTCATGTCAATGTGACTCAAAATTAATTAATTAATATTATATAATGAATATGATTATAAATAATATCAAAACATAAAATATATACCGTTTTAGTTATTTATTTAAACCTTTTTTTAGTTTTAACACCCCATCAAACCTCTTAATGATTACACTTATATCAACATTTTTCAATAATTAGTAGTCCTAAATAATACTATAAAAGGAGTGACCCATAAGTGGATAATATTTAAATTATAGGCTATATCTCATTCACTTGGTTTTAGCCATTAATTTTTTAATTTTATGGAATTTAATAGAATATTATTTAATATAAGATACAATTACTGTCATTTTTCAGGACTATTCTCTTAGCTTGACAATAAAGACATCAAAATATAAATGAAATTTTAATATAATATTTTAAAAATATATAATATATAGATTAATCCATAAAATTACTGAATATAATAATTCATAAAAAATCATATTACTTTTAATAATTTTGTAAATTTTTATTTTATTTTTCAATTACTTCAACAGGTACTCTGTTGGAATTGTGTAAGAAATTAATGTAATTATTTCATTAATAAAAATTTTAAAAAAATACCTTGATAAAAATATTTATTTAACCTTCATGAAAATTATAATTGAACATAATGTTATTTTATCCATATGATAAAATATTAGAGTTACTAATATAAAGATACTAAAATTTGGGCTTTTTCCTCCAAATATTTTTTTACAATTATCAAAATACAAATTGTTTGGGAAGAGTGGGAACCTTCACATCATCCAAATAAAATATAATTCATTTTGAAACTTTTAATTTTAATATATAAAATAAAAAATTCAGAAATGAATTCAAAAATGGGTAAAGGAGATCCTCGAAAATCACACGAGTCACCTGAGGAACCCTGCATTGAGTTCAGTCATGTCATTTACACATGTTGTCATCATCATCACATCATTGTCGCCATCATCTCATTAATTATATCCACCACCCCAAACTACAAAAAAATTAAAAAAAATAATCTTCATCACAGTCTTGTCACCGTTATCCACTTCCCCACTATCCACCCCCAAAAATAGACTCTACCATAACCAATAAAATTCCAAGAAGTACTCCAAACATAATTGTCGTAGAATTTAAAAGTTATCAAGATGAACCATCCTCACACCAAACTCCAAGCCAATTTTTGCTACAACAGCCATAACTAGAAAAATAATAGAACCAATGAAACATAGAAACAAACTAAGTTCAATATAATGCCCCGACCCCAGTTACCCAGAGTCGGTTCATTTTAACATAACATTGGCATGATCACAAAAGATCATGTATCGAAATTCCGATTAGTTTAGTAGCCTAAGAAATTCTAGATACATTCATATTTTTTACATTATATTATAAAATGAAAAAATACAACAACATAGTCTCCATAGGCCAGACTCATATCCCTTAGACTATCCCTGACGGTCGGTCATAATATTCTTTTTTACATCCTGAGAAAAATAAAACAAAGAAAGGGGTTATCTCAGATGATCATTAAGGATAACAATATTGCAGAAACTCTCATAAACAAACATAAACATTTAAGGAAATATAAGACTAAAACAAAGTCCTTTTAAATTTTAACTTCAATAAAATATGGAAAAGATAAAATCAAATAATCTTATTTGTTTATTCACATGGATATTCTTCTACTCGAATAATTACATGAAATATAAATAGACACTTTCATAATGATGGAATGCATAATTAAAGACTTCATAACCACATAGTCAAGGCCTTGTTCCAAAACTAAAAATAAGATTTTGTCAAGCCCTTGTGCCAAGATACTATTTTTTCTCATGAGACCTACCGATCCATGCAGGAGCTATAGAGGGCTCCACCTATAACTTACTAAGTGTAATTCATTCCTCATATGAAAATGTTTAAACATAACATAAACATTCATATTAAAAATAGCATAACAAATGTCAATACTTTATCCATAAACCATGAATAGTGTAAAAATAAAACATCCACTATCAAAATATCACAAAACATTCAATACAATATGAATGTTTTGTATCATAACAAATCAACTTCAAATAAGCTTATAATCTATCAAAGGATGTTGACATAGATGAAATCAAACCTTTTTTTAGAGAAATATCTCTTTCTTTTTGAAATCATTTAAAAGCCATATAATTATAAAAAGAAAACATTTCTATTGAAAATATTCATATAATATTGTATGGGAAGCTTCATCGATGTTATAACGGTGGAAAACAGATGCACCCTCCGTATAAGTTAAAAAAAATTCTTAGCTTATTTTTTTCAAAAAGTTCATAAGGTACCTTGTTTGGAAAGAGACAGAGGGATTCCTTTAAAAACATATAAGGTAAAATAAGGGTATAAATTACTTTAAATCATTGTCTAGTAAATAGTAAAAAAATATTTTCAAGTATATTTTTAAGAAAACACAGATGTGGATTATAAATAGGTTCTAGTAGATACTCATGTATAAAACAGCCTCAAATAATATAGAAATTGTGAAATTATCCCTTACCTAGTACTTTTCCTTGGTCGAGGGGAGGTTAAACTCCTATATAATAGTGAAATAATTGTTATTAAATTATACAAGAACCATATAAATTAATATGATATCACATATGATATTCTAAAGTTGCTTTGTTAATGATATTTCAGTAGTATCATCATTTTGAATATTAACTGATTCATTTTCCTTTATATGCTTTGTTACGTAATTAATTTTTAATATGGATAGGATTTATCTTATTCATATTCAGAATGATATTTAGTATTTAAAAATTATTTTTTAATTATAAAATGAATATTTTTCTTGAATGGATACGATGGGGAATGGATCTCATCACGTTCGTGAAGACGGTAATCCGTATGTACGCACGAGTGACAATATCATTATATTGATATTAAAATCGTATATAATTGGATGTTATATCATATATACAGAATCATTATCATGTTATATTTATTATTTAAATCATTTATACTCATTATTACACCCATCTAAATGATTAAGTGTTTGAATAACAAACTACACCATGACATGGAGACGGTAATCTGTACGTATGCACGTATGGTGACTTTGTCATTTATAGGATGGATAGAATAATGAATATGGTTGTACCATTTTTATAATAACATCACACTATAATGAAGATACTGGAGTAATTATTATTGATAGGAAACAACAAATAAATAAAAAGTGGATGAAGAAAATAACTTGAAAGAGGTGATGAAATATTTACCCCTTCTTCAGGTTATTTGTTTTGATTTGATAAATGGGATCTTTAGGATGGATTTATGACTAAAGGGAGAAATCTAGGAGTAAGTTTGAAATGTTTCTAGGATATTTTAGCAGGGATTTTTTGATCCAAATGGCTTTGAATGTGTGCATTTGTGAGAAGGGGAAGTTCCCTTTTATAAGAGATTTGAGGGTCACTTTAGGAAAACCTTGAAATATTATTTTATAATAAAATTATAATTGGTTTATAATGTCTCAAAAATAAATTATTTAAATGATATGGTGGGAATGGGTCGAAACCCACTCAACCAATTCGTTTTAGACAGGTTTAGGTCATCATATTAACCTTATCTTTTAGATTTAATTCTTAGTTAAATAGTTTGACATGCACCATGTATCTTTGTATTTTTATATTATATGGTTAATAAGCATACTATAAACTTCCAAGAGAACCTAAAGTAGTTCATTAAAGATATATATAATATTATTTAAGCTCTTTAGGTGAACATTTAAATTTTAGTAAAGAATATCAATTAATAATATAATATTAGTTTTAAAAACTATTTTATGACAATTTTGAAACTATTTGGTATTTTGTTTTTGTTAAATTTATAACAGCATTATTACTTCGAAAAAATTTCATTTAATCAATCCTATCATGTCATATTAACAAATAAAATTAATTTAATTCATTATAAGTCTCAAATTAAATTTATTTGGATATTAATAGTATCAATTATTTTATTCTTTCATTAATAATGTAATTATCGCATCATCATTGTGTCATAAATAAATTTAATTATTTAATGTCTAAAAATAATAAATAAAATACCATTTTGTAGGAAATGTTTATTATTTCTAATTAATATTTATAGTCGAATTTATATTGTTTTTATCCCTATATTTAAAATGGTTTTGTTATTAAACACTGAGTTTAACTCTTTAAAAACTTCATTAAATAAAATAATAATAAATGTCTCAATCTAATCCATGTGGGCCTAAAGAATCATATTTTATTCCTAATATTTTTTAGGTCGAATTACACTTATACAATAGAATTATTACATGTCTTATGGTAGTAATAATATCATTTTTACCCTTAATTACCCTATTTAATTTTAACCGTGGTAAATAAAAGTAAAAAGTTACTATTCACCAAAAATTATTTTAAACTTATTGAACCAAATTTTACTTAATTATATAATCCATGTCTCTCTTATTTTTGTAATTCAACTCACAGGATCAGTAAATTTACATTTTATAAAAAATTTCCAATGCTCTTAAGAGGTGGGTAGAAGAAGGTAAAAAGTTCATAAAATTTTATATATCTAAAATTATTAAAATATGACTCCAATGAATTACATTGAACATATATTGGTATTATGAAATTATATTGACATAAAATAAATTTAAACAAAATAAATTTAAAAAAATAAAAAATTAAATAAATAAAAAATTCGGTTTTAACCAATAACGTTGTGTTTTTCACTATTCATAAAAAATAGAATTTTTTCAGAAAAACACCAAAAATCATCATAAGATAATTTTGATGTTAAAAATCCAAAAATTTAGTCCATTTTGAAATATATAATTCATAAAATTTCAAAAAGTGGGGATTTCTATTCATAACGGCTAGTTTAATTGGTTGTGGTCTGTTTGAACTCGATGTTGCGTACAACACAAGCTATTGTATTATTCAATGGAAAATGTACCGTGGAATCATGGGGTCTTACTATAAGGCCCTGGCCTTAAACCTAAATTAATATTGAATTAAATAAATAATTCACAATGAGGATCTTTTCAGGTTTATACTTTTAGAGAATTAGATCATAAATCATGAATTACATTCCACATTTAAACAAAGTGGTTACATAAAAGATATTATTCATTTTTCCCATAAACAGAAACATATTTAAAATAAATCATGGATTCTTTCTTGTCACTTCCTTGACACTATCATCATATCATGCACCTTTCCCTTGACCTATGAAAAACATTTCAAAAACTTGGGATGAGCATAAAAAGCTCAGTAAGGGATATAAAATTATTAAAAGAAAACATTAGTCCATGTATGAAATCATACTTTACTCATAAAACATAATAATTTTAACATACCTCATCAAATCATTAATAAATCATAGAAATCATAAGGCATAAAGGTAACTTGAGGCATTCATAACATTCTTACGTAGGGAGTAACCCTCTTGGTTACGTTTTGAATACCCACCACAGTATATTCCCTAAATCTCTTCGGAGAAATATTAGCGTTTAACCTCTTCACGTTACCCAATGCATTGAGGAGCTATATCGGGCTCACCCACCCTTAGTTTATCACGGAACCACCCGTCTTCATAATAATGCCCAAGAACCATAACATAATCATATCACTTAAAACATGTATAAAGGAAACATAACATTTCCACTTTTCAGTCACAAGATATCAATAAAACACATTGATATAAAAAACATTATGAAAACCATTTTCAATAAAAAATTAAATTATTATTAAAAAATGGTATTTATTTTTCATTCAAAAAAATTTATGGCTTGTAGAGGAATTTGAAACTCAAATAGTGGTCACGGTGGCGGAGAAGTCGTTGTCGCCGCATACGTATGACAAGAAAAACATTCCTTTTTGTCGTTTAGTAAAATGATTTGTATAAAAAGATTCCTTTTGAATAAATGAAAAGTCAAAGGGTTTTATTCACCGTGTAAAAGAAATTCGTGTATAAAACAAAATTTGCCTCAATGAAAAGAGATTGAGATGATGTCCCTTACAAAGACGGTATCCTTTGATTAAGGATAAATCAATTACATAATTATGTGTGACAAACTAATACACCAAATATAAGTGGATATTAAGTGTAAAACAATCATATTAAATTCACAAATATTCATATAACTACATATTCAAGGAGTACAAGTTTATCCCAAAGAATCAAAATTGGGTTAAGAAGTTCCCTTACAAAAATTCGACAGCCTAACAATGTCACATCAAAATTCAGAAAAAGAGTTGATGAGAGATAAAAAGGGTATCTCATCACTTGGAAATAAAATTTAAATCAATAAGGATATATAATAACATATCCCATAATAATAGTATGTGAATTAAAAGACATAACAAAATAAGTCTTTTAAAAAGAGGAGGGTGAAAGGTTCCCTTACCGACTTGGGTATCTTTCGAAAGGTACGGCCCATTGAAGAAGGGTCATATAATGAATATGTAAAAACCCATAAATGAAATTATATTACACAAAGAGTGTAATAATGGTAATTACATACACCACTAAAAGGAAATGGTGGAAAATGTTGCATAAATCTCACAGGACTAAAAGTGTGAGGAAAAATCCCTTACGAAAACTCGGCAGCCTAACGACGCCACTTAAAACTTCCAAAAATGGATTGATGAGATCAAATAAGGTCTCTCATAATATTACAATAAAATGTACAGAAATAGGTATAAAAATAATTACCCCCATCATAACATAGAGGAACTTAAAATAAGTGACATAAAGGAGAGTACTTAAAAAGAAAGAGAGAGGTTAGATCTCTTACGAAAATCCGGCAGCCTAACGGCGTCACTCAAAACTTCCAAAATGGATTGATGAGAGAAAATAGGGTCTCTCATCATATGAAAATAAAAAGTACAGTAGGATTAATATAAAATAACATCCAAATCATAAGAAATATTATCTTAAAAGGAATGACATAAAAGAGTGTACTTAAAAAGAAAGAGAGGGGTAGGATCCCTCACCTCATGTCTGACATGACTTGATCGTTCTTTAATCTCCTGAATAATAAAATTTGGTCAATTTATAATTTCTTAAGGACCTAAATTAAAGATTATTATTCAGTTAATATCATATATTATAAGGTTATAATAATTGGTTAATAAAGTGAGTTCATATCAGATGTTTTTTTCGATGTTCGGTACATGAGTAAAAATCGAACTTGTTGGAAACAAATTTTCCATGTAGTTATAGGTAAATCATATCCAGAATAGTATTGATGTTTTAAATATAATATATATCAATTATATATTCATTTTATACTATTCCATAGCATTTGGAGATAATAGATTAAAATCACAGTTCATGGAGACGGTAGGCCGTACGTACGCATGAACGCTACTTTCATTTTTTGTCATATTAATGGAATTAAAAAAATGAGAGATATATATATTTTAATTCCATAATTATATCCACCATTTAGATGTAATATATTAAATATATATCTAATATATATATGTACATATAATAGTACAAAACATTTTGAGATAAGAAATGAAATGTACCGTTCCTGGAGACGGTAAGTCATACGTACTCATGAATGCTACTTTCATTTCTATTTTTTTGTATGAAATGGAATTAAATAATAATGATATAAAGGTATATTATAATTATAGTAGGATATCAAATGTAATACCATTAATTCCATCCTTTATACATCCCACATATGGCATTAACTAATCAAATCACTTTGAGGGGGCGGTAGTCTGCACTTCCTAAAATGAAGATATCACGTTTACCCATAATAGAAACCATAAAGGTATTCCATAAATGAAAAATACAGAAGCATAAGGAAAAAATAAACATATTATATATCATATATAAATATAGTGACATCTTAATGGCCACCTTTAAAGGGGTTAAAATAAAATTAAACAATCATCATTTCGTGAGGCAGTAATTCGCCATCCAAAGAAACAGTATGTTCTTTAACCATTAGACGGAGGTTTGTGAAAGTGTAGCTTGAATACTTATAATAAATACATCCTAGTATATTTAAGATATTGTTTATGTTACAAAAAAAAGTAATAAAAAGAGTTTAGGGGTTTGGAAAAGAAAAATAAAACAAAAGAACACAAGGGAAGACATTACCTTTAAATCGGGTAACTCTCATTGATTTGAGCTCAAAGGCTTCCTTGGAAAGGATTCTTCCCAAATTGAGGCTTCAATGATGAATAGAGGTATGTTGAGAGATTAAATGGGCAGGGTTTGGCCGAGTCAAAGGCTTGATAGGTGTGTGTAATGTGGTAGAGGTGGGGGGGATTTTATAAGAGAAGAGGAGGGGCACTCTTGGGAAGTTATAAAATATTACTTTATTATAAAATTACATTCAGATTTAAAAGGTCCCAAAAGGATATATATAGAGGATAAGGTGATACGGTTTCAAAATTCATCCATACAATAGGTTTGCGACAAGTGTAAGACCTAGATTTCACAATATCTTCTCATTTTATTTTAATCGTTCATTTATGAGGTAATCATTGCATCCTCACGGTTTCATAAATAAATTAATTTATTTAAAGTCTAAAAATTATAATAAAAAATATCATGATGTAGGAAATAATTTTAGCTTTCTAATTAATATTTATAGTCAAATATATGACTTATATAACCTCATGTAATTTTTTTTTAGTAAAACAACACATGTTTGTGACATTTTAATTTTAACATTAAATAAAAAGGTATTCATGTCATTTTCCAACCAAAGTGGCTCCATGGGGTCCCCAAGTTGACCCATGGATTATATTGATCGTCAATGACTCATCCAATGAGGGTATGACATGCTTCTAGGTCATTTCATATTATTAAAACATTATTTTTACCTTAAACTACACTAATGACCTCTAATCGCTATTAAAACTTAAAAGTTAATATTCACCAAAAAAAATTATTTTAATCCCATTGAACAACATTTTACTTCTTAATTATTACCATGAATGTAGTATTTTTGAAATTCAAAACACAGAGGTGGTAAAATTGCATTTAAATGAAAAATCAGTTTTTTAAGTACCACTTAGTGGTTTTACTATTCATCAAAAATTGAAGTTTTCCAAAAAAAATACCAAAAATTCACCCTAAGCTATATTTGATATTCCGAATTAAAAAATGATATCTATTTTACAAAAATCAAAACATATAAGTTACATCAATTAAGTTAATAATTAATTCACGATGTCAGAGTAAATAGCGTGTTTTTATGAAATAATAAGTATCAAAAGATTGACACTAGTTTAAGTCCAATTTCAAGATTAAATTAATTCCAACGACCACTATTGAATTAAATGGTAAAAATATATACTAATTTCACTTTAAAACCAATTCAAAAGATAATCTAATCATATAAATAAATTATATTAAAAAAAATTTGGAATTAAAATACAACATTTTTCACTATTCATTAAAAAGTGAACTTTATTGGAAAAATACCAAAAATTTACACAAAGTAAATTTTGATGTCCCGATTATAAAGAAGAATTTTATTTTGTCTAATATAACACATAAAATTTTCAAAAATATGTTCACCGTCAAAAGGTGGTTAATCGACCTTTTAAAGAATATTAGAATGTTTACGCTTAAAATTGGATTCATTCTCATTTTTAATCATCTAACATTTATTGTAAAAATTAAAAATATTTGACAATCATATATAATCATTTTGTATTTTGTTCTGTTAATTCCTGCCATTACAACATCTAGGAATTAACTACCATTTAAAATAATATTATTTTATTATTAGAGTGCGACATAAGATTCCCAAGAAACTCGTTGTTGCGTATTGGCTACGCCATCGAGCATAGTGTCCCCTTTAAAGTAATATTAATATTTTATTCAAAAATATGGATAACTATGAAAATGTCATATTCTTTATTTACTGGGGGTGTTACATCCTTCCCCCCCTTTGGTAATTGCATCCTCACAATTTTAAAATTGGGCTTGGAAACTTCATTGAAAATCCCACATCGGAACAAGAGTCAGTAAAACAATCACTTTAAAATAAATAAAGATAAGTACAAAGGTCACCTGAGTTAACCCATACTAGGATTCCAAGTATGAAAATATGGACATGGAGGAAAAAAACAAAGGGTCATGTTCTGATGGAGAGTGATAGTAATAATGTCTAGGAGAAAGTTAACCATAAGAAAATCACAAACTTGTGATGGGTTAAACAGTATTTGATTCCCCAGTAGGAAAAGTTAACAGACAACATTTTTGTTTTAAGTTACACTTCATTGAGGAATTTATTTTTGATCTTAACTAAATCACAATGAAATATACTTACTTGTCACATAGACTTTCAACTTTTACTAGATTCCTTAATCAAACTCATATTTTCTCCAAAAGACGAGTATTTAGGAAGACATATTCTCATTAAGAGTACTATAATCAACTTCTTGAGAATAACCTAGTCCACAAAAGTGAACTACATATTTCCCATGTCTTTAGAAAAAATCCAATACCAAAAATTTTTAGTATGAGATAAAATATTCCACAAAAGTATAATCCTTTATAAAAAGAAAATATATTCTTAATCTCCAAAATTTTTCCAAAAAAACCCAAAGTTCAATGAAGACCATTCGATAAACAATTGTCCATAAAATTCTTCAAATTAAACCAAACTAATATTGAAACCCAAATATTTGATAGATTTAATCAGATAGTCTTCTAAGGTACAAATTAACTTTTATCTCCAAATAACATCAATTGCTCTTAAATTCTCACATTGAAAAGTAATTAACCTAATCACATATCCTCCATGATAGGTTAATCATTTACATAGGTAACCCAAAATTAACTTAATCTTGATTCTAAAAATCATCTAACTAAAAAGAATTAGTCTAACTAACCAGGGACTTCACGTAGTCTAGTGGTTGGTGATAAATACCGGTCACGCTTTGGTTGTGGGTTCGATTCTCGCAGCTTTGTCTGATGCGACGGGTTGTCACATGGTCTGTGTGTTGTCATTTTTTCAATACTATATAATTCTTAAAACATTCCCCAAAACGAGATAAAATCTTCAAAAATAATCATATCATATTTTAACCTCAATTTTATCTCATACCTTTCATTTTCCATCATAATATATAATTACCTATAATTACCTCAAAAGTAAGGATCATATAAACCCTAATGTTTAACATTATAATTATTACCTGAACTTCCACATGAATTGGTCATCTCATACATGATGCATTACAGAACATACCAAGGTAAAAGTGGTTGATCATGACTCCTTGATAGTTGGTTTAGAACAACCACGAGTTTCCTCATTGAATCACCCATTTCATCCAGTCTCTTAATCATAGAACCACCACAGTTTCCTTCAAACCTATTGTCACTTTGGTGCATGCTAGATCCATCCATTCACTAAAAACAGAAATGTCAGTGTGAGTATATCAACAAAACCATAATTTACTAATGAGGAAGATAAACACAAAGATATACTTACTCATTCACTTTATCTAAAACTATGACTCTTTTTGAAATCCTAACCATTATGGTAATGTCACTTATGCCTAGAGAATACCCTAACCTCTAAAGTTATCAAAACCGACCTCTGATACCAACTATGAGGCCCCGACCTTATACCTTACTTAATATTTAATTAAATGAATAATTCACATTGAGGATCTTTTCACATTTATAGTTTTATAGAATTAGATCATAAATCATGAATTACATTCCACATTTAAACAAAGTGGTTACATAAAAGATAGTATTCATTTTTTCTCATCAACGGAAACATATTTAAAATAAAACATGGATTCTTTCTTGACACTTCCTTGAAACTATCATCATATCATGCACCTTTCCCTTGACCTGTGAAAAAAATTTAAAAAACAAGGGATGAGCATAAAAAGCTTAGTAAGGGATATAAAAGTATAAGAAGAAAACATTTGTCCATGTATGAAATCATACTTTACTCATAAAACATAATCATTTTAAAATAACTCATCAAATAATGAATAAATCAAAGAAATCATAAGGCATAAAGGTAACTTGAGGCATTCATAACATTTACGTAAGGAGTAACCCTCTTGGTTACGTTTGGAATACCCATCACAGTATATTCCCTAAATCGCTTCGGAGAAACCTTAACGTTTAACCCCTTAGTGTTACCCAATGCATTGGAAAGCTATATCAGGCTCACCCGCCCTTAGTTTATCATAGAACCACCCATCTTCATAATAATGTCCAAGAACCATAACATAATCATATCACATAAAACATGTATAAAGGAAACATAACATTCCCACTTTTCAATCACAAGATATAAATAAAACACATTGATATAAAAACACTATGAAAGCAATTTTCAATAGAAAAATAAAAGAATTGTAAAACATGGTATTTATTTTTCATTCGAAAAAAGTTATGGCTTGTAGAGGAATCCGAAACTCAAATAGTGGTCACGGCGGCGTAGAATTCGTTGTCGCCGCATACGTACGACAAGAAAAACATTCCTTTTTGTCATTTAGTAAAACGCTTCTTATAAAAATATTCCTTTTGAATAAATGAAAATTCAAAGGGTTTTATGCACCGTATAAAAGAAATTGGTGTATAAAACAAAATATGCCTCAATGAAAGGAGATTGAGACGATGTCTCTTACAAAGACGGTATCCTTGGATTAAGGATAAATCAATTACATAATTATGTTTGACAAACGAATACACAAAATATAAGTGGATATTAAGTGTAGAACAATCATAGGACATTCACACATATTCATAGAACGACATATTGAAGGAGTACAAGTTTATCCCAAAGAATCAAAATTGGGTTAAGAAGTTCCCTTGCAGGAATTCGACAGCCTAACGGCGCCACTTCAAAATACAGAAAAAGAGTTCATGAGAGATAAAAAGGGTATCTCATCACATGGACATAAAATTTACATCAATAAGGATATATAAGAACATATCCCAACATAATAGTATGTGAATTAAAATACATAACAAAAGAAGTCTTTTAAAAGAGGAGGGTGAAAGGTTCCCTTACCGACTTGGGTAACTTTCGAAACATACACCCCATTGAAGAAGGGTCATACAATGAAGATTTAAATACCCATAAATGAAATTATATAACACAAAGAGTATAATAATGGGAATTTCATACACCACTAAAAGGAAATTGTGGCAAATGTAGCATAAATCTCATGGGACTAAAAGTGAGATGAAAAATCCCTTACGAAAACTCGGCTGCCTAACGGCGCCACTTAAAACCTCCAAAAATGGATTGATGAGATCAAATAGGGTCTATCATCATGTTACAATAAAATTTACAGCAATAGGAATTTAAAATAATATCCACCATCATAACAAAAAGGAGCTTAAAATAAGTGACATAAAGGAGAGTACTTAAAAAGAAAGAGAGAGGTTAGATCTCTTACGAAAATTCGGCAGCCTAACGGCGCCACTCAAAACATCCAAAATGGATTGATGAGAGAAAATAGGGTCTCTCATCATATGAACATAAAAAGTACAGTAGTTTTAATATAAAATAACATCCCAATCATAAGAAAGATTATCTTAAAAGGAATGACATAAAAGAGTGTACTTAAAAAGAAAGAGAGGGGTAGGATCCCTTACCTCGTGTCCAATATGACTCGATTGTTCTTTAATCACATGAATAATAAAATTTGGTCAATTTATAATTTCTTAAGGACCTAAATTAAAGATTATTATTCAGTTAATATCACATATTATAAGTTTATAATAATTAGTTAATAAAGTGAGTTCATATCAGACGTTTTTGTCGATGTTTGGTACATGAGTAAAAATCAAACTTGTTGGAAAAGAATTATCAATGTAGTTATAGGTACATCATATCCCGAATATTATTGATGTTTTAAATATCATATATATCCATTATATATTGATTTATACTATTCCATTTCATTTGGAGATAAAATATTAAAAGCACCGTTCATGGAGACTGTAGGTCGTACGTATGCATGAACGCTACTTTCATTTTTTGTCATATTAATGGAATTAATAAAATGAGAGATATATATATTATAATTCCAGAATGATATCCATCATTTAGATGTAATATATTACATATATATATACCTTATATATATGTACTTATAATAGTACATAACATTTGGAGATAAGAAATGAAATACGGTAAGCCGTACGTACGCATGAACGCTACTTTCATTTCTTTTTATTGTATTCAATGGAATTAAATAATAATGATATAAAGGTATATTATAATTCCAGTAGGATATCATATGTAATATCATTAACTCCATCCTTTATACGTCCCACATATGGCATTAATGAATCAAATCACTTTGAGGGGGCGGTAGACCGCACTTCCTAAAATGAAGATATCGCGTTTACCCATAATGGAAACCATAAAGGTATGCCATAAATGAAAAATACAGAAGATTAAGGAAAACATAAACATATTATATATCATATAAAAATATAGTGACATCTTAATTGCCACCCTTTAAGGTGTTAAAATAATATTGAACAATCATCGTTTCTTGAGGCAGTAATTCGCCATCCACAGAAATAGTATGTTCTTTAACCATTAGATGAAGGTGTGTGAAAGTGTAGCTCGAATATTTTTTATATCAACATCCTAGTATATTTAAGATACTTGTTTTGTTACAAAAAAAGTAATAGAAAGATTTTATTGGTTTGGAGAAGAAAAATAAAATAAAATAACACAAGGGAAGACATTACCTTTAAATTGGGTAACTCTCTTTGATTTGAGCTCAAAGGCTTCCTTGGAAAGGATTCTGCCCAAAGTGAGGCTTCACTGATGAAGAGAGGGATTTTTATAGATCAAATGGGCAGGGTTTGGGCGATCCAAAGTCTTGAGATGTGTGTGTAAGGTGGTAGAGGTGGGGGCCTTTTATAAGAGGAGAGGAGCGGCACTCTTGGAAAGTTATATAATATTACATTATTATAAAATTAATTTCTGATTTAAAAGGTCCCAAAAGGATATATTTATAGGATAAGGTGATAATGTTTTGAAATAAACCCATACAATAGGGTTGTGACAAGTTTAAGACTTATATTTCACCCTATATTCTCTTTTTATTTAAATCGTTCATTTATGAGGTAATCATTGCATCATCACGGTGTCATAAATTAATTAATTTATTTAATGTCAAAAAAAAATAAAAAAAATATCATGATGTAGGAAATATTTTTATATTTCTAATGAATATTTATAGTCAAATATAACCCCATGTAAAAATTGTTTTAGTAAAACAACACATGTTTGTGACATTTTAATTTTAACTTTAAATAAAAAGGTATTTATGTCATTTTCCAACCAAAGTGTCTCCATGAGGTCCCCAAGTTGACCCATGGATTTTCTTGGTCGTCCATGAATCATCCAATGAGGTTATGACATGTGTATAGGTCATTTCATATTATTAAAACATTATTTTCACCTGAAACTACACTAATTACCTCTAATCGCGATTAAAACTTAAAAGATACTATTCACCAAAAAAATTATTTTAATCCCATTGAACCACATTTTACTTATTAATGACAACCATGTATGTTGGATTTTTGAAATTCAAAACATAGAGGTGGTAAATTTTCATTTAAACAAAAAATCAGTTTTTTAAGTACCATTTAGTGGTTTCACTATTCATCAAAAATTGATGTTTTCCAGAAAAATACCAAAAATTCACCCTAAGCTATATTTGATATTCCGATTTCCAAAATGATGTCTATTTTAAAAAATTAAAAACATATAAGTTACATTAATTAATTTAATAATTAATTCCCGCTGTTAGAGCAAATAGCGTGTTTTTATGAAACAATAAGTATCAAAAAGATTGACACTAGTTTAAGTCCAGTTTCAAGATGAAATTAATTCCAACGACAAATGTTGGATTAAATGGTAAAAATATATTCTAATTTAACTTAAAAAAAATTCAAAAGATAATCTAATCATATAAATAAATTACATTAAAAATGGGTTTTGAATTAAAATACAACATTTTTGTCTATTCATTAAAAAATGAACTTTATCGAAAAAATACCAATAATTTACACAAAGTAAATTTTGATGTCCCGATTCTAAAGAAGAATTTTATTTTGTCAAATATAACACATATAATTTTAAAAAAGTGGATTTAAAATAGGTTCTCTATCAAAAGGCGGTTAATCATCCTTTTAAAGAATATTAGAATGTTTACGCTTAAAATTGGGTTCACTCGCATTTTTAATCCTATAACATTTATTGTAAAAAGTAAAAATATTTGACAAACTTATATAATCATTTTGTAGTTAGTTATGTTCATTCCCTCCATTACAATAGCTAGGCTTTAACTACCATTTAGAATAATATTATTTTATTATTAGAGTGAAACGTAAGATTCCCAAGAAACTCGTTGTTGCGTATTGGGTACACCATCGACCATAGCGTCCTCTTTAAAGTAATATTAATATTTTTTTCACAAATATGGATAAATGTGAAAATGGCATATTCTTTATTTACCTGTGGTGTTATAATTACATTCTCCCCTATGTAATATAATTTCATCCTCAAAATTTCTCAAATATTACTGTATAAAAAGATTCGGGTGGTTCTTCTTTATAAGTTCCTCATGTTACCACGTTACCTCTTCCATGTTATGGTTTCTCCCTAGAACCTTTACCAGATGAGTCTTTCGGTTTCTCAGCACTTGTTCTCTAGTATAAAGAATTTAGACAATCTCTTCACAATAAGAAAGATCAGGTTCCAGTTCAATTTCCTCATAAGTGAGTACATACGTTGGGTTAGGCATTTATATTCTCAATATTGATACATGGAATACATCTTAAACTTTGGAGAGACTTGGAGATATTGCAAAAAAATAAGCTACAACTCCAATTTGTTCTAGAATTTTGAAAGGTCTGATGTACCTAGGACTCAATTTACCATTCTTACTGAAACTTATAACACCCTACTATGGACAAACCTTCATGAAAACATGGTCTCCTACTTGAGATTCCCAATTCTTCCATCAGTTATCAGCATACCTCTTCTACATACTTTAGGATCCTTTGATGTGGGTTTGGATAACCTTAACATTTTCCATTGATCCCTCAACAAGTTCTGGGCCTATGAGTTTTCTTTCACTAACATCATCTCAACAAGTTGGTGTGTGGCATCTCTTTCTATATAACGCTTCATATGGAGCAATCTGTATACTTGAATGGAAGCTATTGTTATAGAAAAATTCCACCGAAAGTAAATATTGGCCCCTCATACCTTGAATGTAAAATGACCAAGATTTCCAAATTTCTTCGAAGTTTGAATAGTCTGTTCGGATTCTCCATCAGTTTGAGGGTGGTAGGCAGTGCTCAAATGAGTTTCAGTATCCTGGGCTTCTGATGACTTTTTCAGAATCTTGATGTAAAATTGGGATTAAGATTAGAAATAATTGATTGGGGTACTCCATAATGTCTTAAAACTTCTTTAATATATAGTCTTTCTATGCATTCAAGTGATAAATCTTCTCTTATAGAAAGAAAATGTGCTGACTTGGTAAGACAATCAACAATGACCCATATTGCGTCATTCCTTCTAGGAGTATTTGGTAGCTCATGACAAATTCCATCATAATATTATCCCATCTTCACACAGGTATGGGAAGATGTTTCATGAATCATCTAGGTTGTTTCCTTCCAGCATTCACTTGTTGAAAAACCATACAACTTGACACAAAATGTTCAATCTCCCCATTCATGTTGTCCCAAAAAAAGTGTTCATTCAAATCTCTATACATCTTGGTGCTCCCAAGGTGTATAGAGAAATTGGAGCAATAATCATCATCCAATAATCTCATTTTTATATCAGGTATTTTAGGGTCACAAATTCTATTCCCAAATTTCAAAATTCCATCTTCATATATTATGTCACTCAATCTCCCAACATTCACATCTTCAATCTACTTTTGAAACTCTTCATCATCATCCTGAGCACTTTTTATCCGTTCTATTAAATATGGTTTGGAAACCATTTGAAAAAGAATTGATGTTTCACTTTCGATGATTATTCCCATATCCATTTTCACTAGATCCATTAAAATAGGATCCCTTTCAACTCTTATCTTGTTAAAAACTCCATGATCCATTCTACTCAAAGAATCTTCCACCTTATTTTCCTTCCCCAGGTGGTAGTGTGTTTTGCAATCATTATCCTTGAGTAGTTCAAGACATCTCCTTTGCCTCATGTTGAGTTCATTTTATGAGAAAATATACTTCAAAATCTTGTGATCGTTATATATCTTACATTTTTTATCATATAGATAATGTTTACATATCTTCAAAGAAAATATTACAACTTCTAACTCATGATCATGAGTATGATTGTTTTTCTCATGAATGCTTCGCTATCGTGATTCATAGTAAATAACCCTATCATTCTACATAAGGAAGCAACCAAGTCCTTTCTTAGATGCATCAATATAAATAAAAACCCATCGTTCCATGATTGTGGAGTCAAGATATGAGTGTTGACTAATATTATCTTTAGGTATTCAAAACATTCTTCACACTCTTTTTTCCAAATAAATTTAACCCCTTTTCCTATGATCTTGGTTAATGGGTTATCCAATCTGGAAAAATTGTGGACAAAATGTCGATAATAAACTGCTAAACAAATAAAACTGCATACCTCAGGTATACTCGTTGGTGCTGTTCATTACTGTATTGCCTTGTTCTTTGAAGGATCAATGGTGATTCCATCCATAAAGACAATATGGCCAAGAAAAGGAATCTCCTGATGCAAGAATTCACACTTTCTAAACTTCCCGTATAATTCACTTCTTCTGAGGTTTTTCAGAATGATGCACAAGTGATTTTTATGATATTCATATATTTTGGAGTATAGTGGGATATGATCAATAAATACCACTACAAAGTTACCAAGATATTCCTTGAAAACTCAGTTTATTAGATCCATGAAAACAAAGTGTCAATTAGTCAATCCAAAAAGGAATTACTATAAACTCGTAATGTCCATACTTGGTTTGAAATGTGGTTTTTGAAATGTCATCCTTCATCACACAGAATTGATGATATCCAGATCGTAGGTCAATCTTCGAAAAATATTGAGCTCTAGGAAGTTGGTTAAATAAATCATCAATGCGATGTAGGGGATAGTTGTTCTTTGTTGTTATATCATTGATCTGCATGTAGTCAATGCACAACCTCATAGATCCATCTTTCATTTAAACAAAAAGAACATGGGATCCCCATGAAAAAACAATTGGGAAAATAAATCCCTTATTACTCAATTAATCTAGTTGTTCCTCTAGATCCACTAATTCCATAGTGTCCATTCTATATGGCGTCTTCAATATAGGCCTTGTACTAGAAATTAAATCAATGAAAAACTCAGTTTCTCATTCTGGGGAATATCTAGGTAAATCTTCTAGAAACACATCATAATATTCTTGAACAATAGGAACTTCCTCTGTTTGAACATTCTTATCCTCACCCATAGTTATTTCATTCTCTTCCTCCCCAATAATTTAATTTAGTTAAGCTACTATGGTTATAACTAGACAAGAATCAAATGGTTATGTTTCTGCTCTAAAGATAAGTTACTCTTTATCATCATCAAAAATTGTAACCTCCATCTACTTACAATAAATTTTTGAATCATGGTATGAAACAGAATTCATACTGAGGATTATAAAAAATTCAATCATGGGTATGATGATGAGATTAGCAGATAAAGAACATTTATATTCTCTAATGGTAACTAATTCACAAAAATTAGTGGAGATGATACTTCCATTAAGTGTTTTTACTGACAACTCCCACGTTAAGTAAAATTTAAAATATCAAATTTTCTTAGCAATATGGGAAGATATGAAACAATGTATTGATCCATAATCAAATAAAGCTTTGTCTAAACTTGAGGAAACCATTAAATTACTGGCCACAACATATTTTGGAACTTCAACCTCAGTAGTAGTGATCTCATAATCTTGGCCTTACTCCCTTGGCATTTTCTAAGGTATGTTACCATAGATATTAGGACATTCATTTCCATAATGCCACTTTTCTCTAAAATTGTAGAATTCAACAGCCTCTTTCTTCCCCTTGCAATCATGATCTTAGTGGCCCTTTTCACCACACTTGTAACAGACTCTCATTCCCTTCAGGAATGTACTAATGTGTTTCTTCCAACATTTACCACAGGATGGATATTCAATGTTTCCCTTATACCCATTATTTCCATTTCTAGAGTGTTCAGCAGATCTCTTCTTCTCATGCTTTGCTTTAAAGTCATAAGAATTAGAGAATTCTTTTTCTTTCTTGATAGGGCATAAGACAATATCTTCGTATGAAGAGAAAGATTGTGAGACTAATGCTCAATGGATAAATTGTTTAACCCATAAAAACAATCAATATTACTTATTGGGTAATGTATATAATCCACTACATGCATTGTCAACCTTGTAAATTAAGCCTTATATTTTGTAACATTCTCATCCTCATTTTTCCTCAGACTCATAAATTTACTTTCCATATCCACTCGATGGTCACGAGGAAAGTATTTTTATAAGAAAATATCATTAAACTCCCTCGATTCCATGTTAGAAACATATTCATGTTCCTTTTTGTTTTGGATTAATGACCACCACTGATTTGCATCCTTCGTGAGGCGATAAACTACCAGGAAATTTTTTTCCATTTCACTACTCCCCAAAGCATGAAATATTTTTTCTAGGGAATTTATCTAGTGCTAAGATAATAATGGATTTGTACTCGCATTTAATTTTGGTGTTTGTTGCCTCATGAAGTGGTATAACATTGATCCTCCACATTGTGGATCATGGTGCTCCATACAGGTAAGGTTATTATTCATAACCTGAGTGAGTTGTCTCAGTATGGTGAAAAAATGATTATCACTAGTTACATCACCAGCTCCATTATAATTATCTTGAGTAGGAGGAAAATACCTACATAGATTACGGGATTTGATATAGTTTCCACTCCTCCCACTAGGTGCCATTTCTAAACAATGGCATACACAAGATTAGTTTATGGATTGCAATACATAATTCCAAACTTGTAAAATAGTTAACATTAATGGAACAGTTTATGGATATAATCCATAATCATAAAAAAATCAATGAGGAAGTATATAGTCATAAACCCTTCATAATGGTCTGTAAAGTAAATGTTAATTATCCTAAGAATATCCCTTGGGAGTGTCGTAACCAAGAGTTCAACATGGCCCATTGTCATGCACTAGTTCTCATTCGAGTCTAGCTCATAGATGTGTTTTTTGGTTTTACCCCTTGGTAAATCTATGCCAGAGCTACCTCTACCTGCTCGTATCCAAATAGGTATGTATTTCTTGGAAAACTCACAAAATGTATATAGTACCAAATTTCTATGATGTTCTTCTATACTAATCCTCAAAGTCTATATTTGGGTACTGTTCTCTAATCAGAGTTTTTATAAATCTAGATTCTAATGTTTTTACTAAAATTATTCTAATACCAACTATAATTCCCAGAACCCAGTTACCTAGAGTCGGTGTATTATTACCTAACATTGGCATGATCACAAAAGATCAAGTCTTGAATGACCGATTAGTTTAGTAGCCTTGTATAATTAACCCTTACCTTGAACTTTTCCATGGTTCAGGGTAGATTAACCTCCTATATAATGGGGAAATAATTTTTATTAAATTATACAAGAACCATAAAATTTAATAAAATATCATATATGATCTTCTAATATTTCTTTGTTAATGATATTTTAGTAGTATCATCGTTTTGAGTGTTAACAAATTCGTTTTCCTTTAGATTATTTGTTACGTAAGTAATGTTTGTTATGAATAGGATGTATCTTATTCGTATTCAGAATGATATTAACTCTTTAAACATTATTTTTCATTAATCAAATGAGAATTAGTCTTGAATGGATACGATGGGGAATGGATCTCATCGTGTTCTTGTAGAAGGTAATATGTACGTACGCACGGGTGACAATATCATTCTTTTGATATTTAATCATATTTAATTCGATGGTATATCATATATAAAGAATCATTATAATGTTATATTTATTATTTAAATCATTTATACTCATTATTATACCCATCAAAATGATAAATTGTGAATAAAAAACTACACCACGACCTGGAGAAGGTAATCGATACGTACACACATATGGTGACTATGTAATTTGTAGGATGGATAGAATAATGAATATGGTTATACCATTTTTATAATAACATCATAGTATATAGAAGATACTGGAGTTATTATTTTATAAGGTAAACAACAATTAAAGAGGAAGTGTAAGAATAAAAGAACATGAAAGAGGTGATTAAATATTTTCCACTTCTTCGGGTTATTTCTATTGATTTGATCAAAAGGGCTCCTTAGGTTGGCTTTCTGACTAAAGTAAGGCCTCCAAGATTAACGGAGGAAATTTGGGAGTATATTTGGGCAGGGGTTGTCCTAGAAAAATGGATTCTATGGTGTGAATTTGAGAGAAGGGGAAGTGCCCTTTTATACGATATGTGAGGGTCACTTTATGAAAATACTGAAATATTATTTTATAATAATATCATTTTCAGTTTCTAATGCTTCCAAAATAAATTATTTAAATTATAATGTGGGAATGGGTCTAAAGCCTCTCAAATAATAGTATTTATATAGATTTATATCATCATATTAACCCTATCGTTTAGATTTAACTCTTAGTTAAATAGTTTGACATTTTCCGTGTCTCTTTGTATTTTATATTAGATGGTTAATAAACTCATTATAAACATCCAAGAAAACCTAAAGTGGTTCATTAATGACATTTATAATATTATTTAAGCACTTTGGGAGAACCTTATGTTTTTTAAGAATAGAAAATAAATTAATAATATAATATTTGTTTTAAAAACTCTTTTATGTCAATTTTGACAATATTTTGGAATTTTGTTTTCGTTAATTTCATAATAACATTATTACTTTGAAATAAAATTCATTTAATAAACCCTAACATATCATATTAACCTAGAAAATTAATTTAATCCACTAAAAGTCTCAAATTTTATTTATTTAGATATTTATAATATCAATTATTTTAATATTTCATAAATAAGGTAATTACTGCATCATCATTGTGTCATAAATAAATTTAATTATATAATTTTTAAAAATTATATATAAAATTCCATTTTGTAGGAAATATTTTTAGAATTCAAATTAATATTTATAGTTGAATTTATATAGTTTTTATCCTTATATTAAAAAAAATTAGTTATTAAACATTGAATTTATGTCTTTTAACTCTTCTTTATATAAAATAACAATAAATGTCCTCATCTAATCCATGTGGACCTAAAGGATCATTTTTTTCCTAAAGTTATTTTTGGTCAAATTACACTTATACAATATAATTAGGATATGTGTTATGGTAATAATGATTAATTACCATATTTACTTTCAACCGTGGTAAATAAAAATAAAAAGTTACTATTCACCAAAAATTATTTTCATCTTATTGAACCACATTTTACATACTAATATCAATAGTGTTTCTCATATTTTTTTAATTAAACTCTTAGAAGAGATAAAATTATGATTTATATAAATTTGTCAATGCTCTTAGTAGGTGGGTAAAAGATGGAAAAAAGTTCCATAAATTTTTATATATTTAAACTTATTACAAAATGACTCCAATGAATTACAATGAACATATATAGGTTCTAGGTATCTATTTAGACCTAAAATAAATTTAAATTAAATAAATAATTATTTAAATAAAAAATTCGGTTTTAACAAATAACGTAGTGTTTCTCACTATTCATCAATAATTTAATGTTTTCAGAAAAATACCAAATATTTACACTAAGCTAATTTTGATATTCTGAATGTAAAAATGAAGTCCATTTTGAATGATAAAATGTAAAAAAATTCAAAAAGTGGGTATTACTATTCATAACGTCTAGATTGACTGGTTGTGGTGTGTTTGAACTCGAAGTTGCGTACAACACAAACTATTGTATTATTCAAAGGAAAACGTATCATGGAATCATGGGGTGTTACATTCTCCCCTTCTTAAAATAATGTTGTCCTCAAAATTTCTATAATATTACTGCACAAAAATATTCGGTTGGTTCTTCATTATAAGTTACTCGGGTTCCAACATTGCGTCTTCCATCTAATGGTTTCTCCATATAACTTTTACCAGATGAGTCGCTTGGCTTTTATGCACTTGTTCTATGGTATCAAGAATTTAGACAGGCTATTCACAGTAAGACAGATCAGGTTCCAATTCAATTTCTTCATAGGTGATAACATACATTGGGTCAGGCATGTATTTTCTCAATAGTGATACATGGAATACATCATGAACTTTGTAGAGACTTGCAGGCATTACCAAAGAATAAGCTACAACTCCAATTTGATCTATAAATTTGAATGATCTGATGTACATGGGACCCAATTTACCCTTCTTACTGAAAGGTATAACACCCTACCATGGAGACACCTTCATGAAAACATGGTTTCCAACTTGAAATTCAAAATACTTCTTTCAGTTATTGACATAGCTCTTTTCCTTACTTTGGGATGCTTTGATGTGGGTTTGGATAAACTTCACCTTTTCCATTGTTTCCTCAAAATGTTCTGGGCCTATGATTTTTCTTTCACCAAAATCATCCCAACAAGTAGGTTTGTGGAATCTATTTCTATATAATGCTTCATATAGTTCCATCTAAATACTTGAATGGAAGCAATTATTATAGGAAAATCTACCAGAGGTAAAAATTGGTCCCATATACCATTAAAATCATGTGAGCTAGATCTCAACATGTCTTCTAAGGTTTGAATAGTCTCTTCTGATTGTTAATCAATTTGAGGGTGGTAGGCAGTGCTCAAATGAAGTTCAGTATCTAAGGCCTTCTGAATACCTTTTAATAATCTTGATTTAAAGTGGGGATCATGATCTGAAAAAATTGATAAGGGTACTCCATGAAGTCTAACGACTTCATTAATATATAGTCTTTCCATACGTTCAAGTGGTAAATCTTCTCTTATATCCTGAAAATGTGCTGACTTGGTAAGACGATCAATGATGACCCATATTGTATCATTCCTTCTATAAGTCTTTTCTAGCCCCATGACAAAGTCCATCATAATATTATCCCATTTCCACTCATGTATGGGAAGAGGTTTCATGACTCTTATATGTTGTTGCCTCCCAGCTTTCACTTGTTTAAAAACCATAGTTCTTGACAGAAAATCAGAAATATTCCTCTTCATGTTGCCCCACCAAAAGTGTTCTTTCCAATATCTATACATCTTGGTGCTCCCAATGTGTATAGAGAAATTAGAGCTATGACCATCATCCCCCATTACCCTTTTTATACAGGGTATGTTAAGAACACAATGTCACTTCCCAAATTTCAAAAAAAAAATCAAGGTTGGGGCCTAAGCCTCAATTTATTATTTAAATCAATATCCTCTTTAGACTGGGTAGAGGGAGACCTGTAACACCCCGAAATTTTATGAAAAATATTCTTTTTAATTTCATTAATGTCTTGTGTTGTACGCTACACCAAAAGGAGCTTGCACAACACACATCCTTGACTTGTCTTGCATTACACGCAATCGCGACCTTCCTCGATAGCGTGTGTAGTATGCAATACCGAGTTTCACTAAACAACGATATGCTATAAAAATATTATTAAAACTAGCCGTTATGAATAGTAATAACCACTTTTTGAAATCCAGTAAATCTTATTTTTTACAAAATCAACTTCATTCTTGGATTCGGAGTATCGAATTTAGCCTAAGGTGAAATTTTGGTACTTTTCCGATAACTTTCATATTCTGATGAATAGTGAAAAAATTACTAAATTATAATTAAAAACAACTTTTTTAATCGAAGTAATTAATAGTGATAAATTATTAATTTGAGTGGTTTTAAAGTATATTTAGAATATATTTTTACAATTTAATACAATGTTGGTCATTGGATGTAATTTCACATTTAAACTAGACATAAACAAGTGTCAATCTTTTGATAGATATTGTTTCTTAAAAACACGCTATTTGTTTTAACAGCGGGATTTAATTATAAAATTAATTAATGCAACTTCTATGTTATGAATTTGGTAAAATAGATTTCATTTTTGAATTCTGAATATGAAATATAGCTTGGGATGAAATTTTGGCATTGTTCTGAAAAACATCAATTTTTTATGAATAGTGAAACTACTAAGTGGTAGGTTAAAAACTGAATTTTGCATAAAACTTAATTTTACCGCTTCTGTGAATGGAATTTCAAAAATCCGAGAGACACGGTTAATATCAAGGACTAAAATGTGGTTCAATGAGATGAAAATAATTTTTTGGTGAATAGTAACTTTTTACCTTTTTACCGCGGTTAATAGTAAATAGGGTAACTAAGGGTAAATATGATATTAATATTACCCTAACACATGTCCTAATCCTATTGGAAAAGTGTATTTCGACCAAAAACAAACTTAGGAATAAAATATGACCATTTAGGCCCACTTGGATTAGATTAGGACATTTATTATTAATTTATTTAAAGAAAGGTTAAAATAGTTAAAATCAAAGTTTAATAAGTAAATCATTTTTAATATAGGGTTATACATAAGATAAATTCGATTGTAAATATTCATTAGAAAGCTAAAACAATTTCCTACATAATGGTATTTTATTTGTAATTTTTAAACATCAAATAAGTTAATTTATTTATGACACAAAGATGATGCAGTAATTATCTTATTAATGAAATATTGACATAATTGATGTTATAAACACCAAACTAAATATAATTTGAGACTTTTTATGAATTACACTAATTTTCTAGGTTACTATGATATATTAATGTTGATTTAATCAACTTGTTTCGAACATTTAATTCTGTTATGACTTTCACAAAAATCATATATCAAATAGTGTCAAAATTGACACAAAATAGTTTTTAAATCAAATATTATATTATTAATTGTTATTTTATTCCTAAAAATCTAAGGTTTTGCCAAATGACTTAGATAAGGATATATATATTAATAATAAACAATTTGGGGTTCGTTTGGCATGTTATAGTAAGTTTATTAACCATATAGTGAAAGAAAACAAAAAGACACGGTAAAAGTTAAATTATTTAACTTAGAGTTAAATCTAATTGATAAGGTTTAAAATAATATCCAAACATGTCTAAATTTGATTGGTTGATGAGATTACAACCCTATCTCATCTAATCTTCGAATATGAGTCATTTTTGTAGTTTTTTTAAGTGGGGTTAGATTTATTATAAATTAATAGTTTAAAAATTCCTAAGGTGCCCCTCTCCTCCCCTATAAAAGGACACCTCCTCCCCCTCCTCCTCACACCAATTTGAGCACTCAAGCTCGGCCAACCCCTGCCAAAATCTCTTCTCCACTTCCCTAGAAACATCCTAGAGGTTCTGGTCTTCCTCAAAGACCAATTCTAGTGCCCTAAGAGGAGGTCTCAAAGAGGCACTTCAAAGAAGAGGTAATTACCGTTACCAATTCTTTCATCTTTATTTCTTCTTCCACTTCTTCTTCTTAGGTTGTTTCATTATGAAGTAATAACATCAGTATCACTCATATACTGATATGTTATTATAAGTATGAAACAACCCTATTTCACCATCTATCCATCCTACGGAAAAAGAAATCACCGCGCGTGCGTACGTACGGAATACCGTCTCCACGCCGTGGTGTAATCTATTTTCCACAACCACCTTACATGGGTGGGTATAATGGTGTAAAGAATAACTATACATAGTTATTACAACATCATATTGATTCTGATATATTGTATAATCCACTCCAATTCAATTCAATATTTATAGAAATGATATCATCGCTCGTGCGTACGTACGGAATACCGTCTCCACGACGCGATGAGATTCATTCTCCATGTTAACCATTTAAGAATGATTATAATGTATATACAAGAAATAATAATGAAATATATGACATTATAAAGCTACTGGATTTATGTATATATATACATATGTATGTCATCTACTTACTTCCATTTCAAGACAATAAGGAAAGAAAAACAGTGTTCATGCGTACGTACGGACTACCGTCTCCATGAACGGTGTTTTTCATTTTATTTATCTATCTATTATATATATATATATACTGAATATATATGATATATAAATCATATTTCATATTCTGGAAGTAAGTAAATCATGATATAAGTAATAATGATGTCAAGAACAACAAGTCAAAACACCTACGATAAATGAAACGATTTTACCCAAAACGCTTCTTTAACATGGAATTTACAAAAGAACGGGTAATATAATGTCATAAGTGAACCATATATGATATCATAACAATGAATATGATTCTGTAATAAGTCAATGACATTATTTAAATCATTATACAGGAGGTTCGGACACATACGAAGCAAATTGGACCTAAGGTAAGGGAAATATCACAATCTCATTTTTATCCGAGATTGTTTATTCGTAAGTATTTACTGGGGTGTATTTTATCATCCACATCCATGTTCCCTCAATATGTAATATTGTTTCCATCCACTTGAAATAGTTTAAATCCAATTTTACCCTTAGGTGAGTTTTTAGTAAAGAATATGAAAGGAATCTTTTGTCGTTTTTCCGTACGAGGTACTTTTTGACTTTTCCGAAAAAAGTACGAAGAATGTTTTTTTTAACTTATACGGCATGAATGGATTTTTAAAACATTACTTCAAAGAAGCTTCCTTTACAAGTTTTCAAGTTTATTTTTAATCAACTTCTTTTATTTTAAAGTTGTATGACATGTTATGAAAGGAAAAATGTTTTTGAAGAAGAAATGATATTTTCCTCAAGAATTCAATTCAAGTGTTTTATCAAAATTATTTTCCATCTAAGATAATAAAGGGTTCTGTTTCTATCCATATTTTTACATTGGTTTGACTATGTTGTGATGGAATTATGTTTATGAATTCCTTTATCATATATGAATTGATTTATGATTTCATGATGTTTCAAGAATCCCATTTTTGTTACATGTGTTATGCGATGATGCATGTTTTATGATTATGTGGCACACATAAGAAAGGATTCATTATAAGATGGGTGGGACCTATATCTCCCTCCAATGCATTGGGTAATGATTTTATATCTCATGAGATAGACATGGCTGGAATGGTAGGTTATACCGGTTCAGTGAAACAGGATTGAAACGAGGATTACTCGATTCAGAAAGGGACTTTGTCCACTAAGATAGTCTTGGCAATGAGTCTTGACTAACAAGAAATGATTCTCTATGATTATGTGTGTATGACACAATGAGTAATGTTTTAAGTTATGGTTTCATTTTCACTACTATGATTTATCCCATGTTATGAAATTATGCTCTCTTTTGCAGGTTAAGATTTCCAAAAATGTTATGTTCTTATGAAAATTATGTGATTGATATTTCTTTTGTTTACCCTTACTGAGCATTTGAGCTCACCCTTTTATGTTTTCTTTTCCCCAGGATATAAAGAAAGGTTTTAGGTATAAAAAAAAAGAAGATCTTTGTGGGAGATTTTGAAGATCTTTCACCAGTATTAGAAGATTACGTTCCGAGTTTCCAAAGACACTAAACTATTACGATCCTTGTGTGTGTGTTTTTGATATGTACTAAGTATTCCGCAAATGTAATGTAATGTCCATGTACGATAAGATTCGGGTCTCTACAGTTGGTATCAGAGGAAAGGTTTAGTCAACCTTTGGAAACTAGGATGCGAAAACGTTAGTGAGATCCCTAGAGATATTTCTAAGGTATGTCTAGGGATGTCCCTAGGGATAAGTATACGTATAGGTTATAGTAATAGAATTACGCTAACGATCATAGAATTAAACCTAAGATGTTGGATATTGAAGGTACTCCCCCTTTATTATGTTGTTTTCCCTAGCATGATTTTTGCCTCTCACACTATTCTTTTGGGGTTTTAGACGATGGCTGGAACTCGAAGGAACCGTGTTAATGCAGAATGTGATGGGCAATGCAATGATTGTCCCCCTGAGCAACCAAACGATATAGGAGCTGGAATGCAAAATCTTGTAGCCATGCTCACACAACTTTCTCAAGCTATGAATCATGCAGGACTTCCAAACGAGCAAAGGAAGGAGCAACATTCTGTTGAATCCTTCATGAGGCAGCGTCCACCTTCTTTCAGTGGGTCTACTGATCCATTAGTTGCTGAACAATGGATTAGTACTACTGAAAAGATATTTTCAGTTCTTCAATGTTCTGAACATGATAAAGTCATCCTAGCAGTGTATCGTTTGGAAGGTGAAGCTGATCAATGGTGGAATCTTATCAAGAATACGAGGCCAAGAGATAAAATTGAGTCCATGGAATGGGACGAGTTCAAGAACTTGTTTTTCAGTAAGTACTTCCCTCGTATTCTTCGAACGAAGATGGAAAAGGAGTTTCTTGAGCTGAAACAGAAGGATGATGAATCTGTTGGTATATACGAAGCGAATTTTACAAGACTTGCAAGGTATGCATCTGGAATTATCATCCAACCTGAAAGTAAAGTTGATCGATTTTTCTGTGGCTTAAAACCAAGTCTTCGAAGGGCATTAGCTATAAGAGACTTCAGTAGCTATGAAGAAATTGTGCGTTGTGCTATCAAGGTAGAAATGGAAGTTGGTGTTACATATCCATCTCATGGTTTTGACAAGAAACGAAAGATGGAGTTCAAGGAGAAATCTCATAATAATGGTGAAAAGAAGATGAATGTTTCCTTATGCACAAAGTGTGGAAAGAAGCATGGTGGAGATTGTCTTAAAGGGACTAGAAAATGTTTTAAGTGTGGAAAAGAAGGTCATCGAGCAGCTGAGTGTCGAAGTAATGGAAAAAGGGTTTCTAATGATGTGAATAAAGCAAACACTGCAGAGAACGCACGGCCAACACTTCAATGCTTCAAGTGCAAGGAAATGGGGCATTATGCTAATAATTGCCCTAATCCAAGGGTTAGTGATGATCAACATGAGCAACCACTAAAGGCAAAGGACAAAGGGAAATCACATGCGATCACTATTGGCAATGTTGAATATGACAACGATGTGGTGGAATGATTAAGTGTTTATGTAATGGGATTCTAAAATAATGTTGTATCATTGAGTATTGCAATATTTATTGATGTGGTATTCAAAGTGATTGAGATATTTTTTTTGGAAATAAGATGATATGCGCATAATGAAGACGAGAAAATGAAATGTTTAATAGTATTCATGAGCTCATGATTGATATAAGGACTAAGTGATATCATGGTTTGAGTATATAGAATTTTGAGGATTTTGGTATGTGGAAAGTGTTAACTTTTAACTGCACTCATGTTTTCACTAAGGTATTCAAGAGAATACACGATTAAGGACTTTGAATGTTTGGAATGTGACCTACAAGACATATCTTATGATATGTGGGGATCAACGACAGTATTAAATCTCTGGTAATCGATGACACTATATTATGAGAGTGGAATGAAGTATAAGCCTAAAGATTAGACTGGATTATGTTGGACATAAGTTAGTATTGTTTGAGGATAGAAGATTTTCGATATTATTGATGGGATGTTATAGTAACGTAGTTTTAGAAAAAGGACAACCTGCAGGACGGGCGACAGCCCATCGCTTCGGACAAGGCTGTAGGAATCGAACCCACAACCGAAGTGCGACTGGCCTTTATCGCCTACCACTGGCCTACAGGAAGTCCCTGTTTAGTAGAAACTAGTTTTATTATATTAGGCAGTATGATATGTGATGTATAAGTTCATTTTAGGAACCATATATGATTAATCTCACTATATATCGATTTATGCATATAATGTTTGCTAACCTTTTGTTTGAGACAGATGGAATGACCCGTCATTCTATCACATGATCTGCTAACACTTCACGAATAACAAATTCAACTTCATTTATTTAAGAGATGAAGTGGAAATTGTTCAAGGCACGAACAACAGTGATATTGTACCAAAATAAAGTAAGTATTTATTGTAATTCAAATTTTCAACTTTAGGGAAATGATCTTGAAAACCAAAAATGTTGTCCTAGTGATCTTATACCTGATGAATCAGATGGTACCTTATATCATCACAAATCTATGGATTTGTGATTACTGGCTTTTCCATAGCCATGTTCTCTACCACTCTCCATCAGAACATGATGGTTAGATTTCTCTTCCATATCCATATTTTCACCTATGTGGAAACCCAGTGATTAGTTTATTTGGGTAATCGTTACATTTCATACTTTAGTTTTTAAAGCCAAGTTTTGGTATTCCCTTTTACGATGTGGGTTTCTATTAAAGAAACTTTCAAATAGTAAACCATTTATAACCCCGACGAATTTCGAGGGCGAAATTCATTTTAAGGGGGGTAGAATGTAACACCCCGAAATTTTATGAAAAATATTCTTTTTAATTTCATTAATGTCTTGTGTTGTACGCTACACCAAAATGAGCTTGCACAACACACATCCTTGACTTGTCTTGCATTACACGCAATCGCGACCTTCCTCGATAGCGTGTGTAGTATGCAATACCGAGTTTCACTAAACAACGATATGCTATAAAAATATTATTAAAACTAGCCGTTATGAATAGTAATAACCACTTTTTGAAATCCAGTAAATCTTATTTTTTACAAAATCAACTTCATTCTTGGATTCGGAGTATCGAATTTAGCCTAAGGTGAAATTTTGGTACTTTTCCGATAACTTTCATATTCTGATGAATAGTGAAAAAATTACTAAATTATAATTAAAAACAACTTTTTTAATCGAAGTAATTAATAGTGATAAATTATTAATTTGAGTGGTTTTAAAGTATATTTAGAATATATTTTTACAATTTAATACAATGTTGGTCATTGGATGTAATTTCACATTTAAACTAGACATAAACAAGTGTCAATCTTTTGATAGATATTGTTTCTTAAAAACACGCTATTTGTTTTAACAGCGGGATTTAATTATAAAATTAATTAATGCAACTTCTATGTTATGAATTTGGTAAAATAGATTTCATTTTTGAATTCTGAATATGAAATATAGCTTGGGATGAAATTTTGGCATTGTTCTGAAAAACATCAATTTTTGATGAATAGTGAAACTACTAAGTGGTAGGTTAAAAACTGAATTTTGCATAAAACTTAATTTTACCGCTTCTGTGAATGGAATTTCGAAAATCCGAGAGACACGGTTAATATCAAGGACTAAAATGTGGTTCAATGAGATGAAAATAATTTTTTGGTGAATAGTAACTTTTTACCTTTTTACCGCGGTTAATAGTAAATAGGGTAACTAAGGGTAAATATGATATTAATATTACCCTAACACATGTCCTAATCCTATTGGACAAGTGTATTTCGACCAAAAACAAACTTAGGAATAAAATATGACCATTTAGGCCCACTTGGATTAGATTAGGACATTTATTATTAATTTATTTAAAGAAAGGTTAAAATAGTTAAAATCAAAGTTTAATAAGTAAATCATTTTTAATATAGGGTTATACATAAGATAAATTCGATTGTAAATATTCATTAGAAAGCTAAAACAATTTCCTACATAATGGTATTTTATTTGTAATTTTTAAACATCAAATAAGTTAATTTATTTATGACACAAAGATGATGCAGTAATTATCTTATTAATGAAATATTGACATAATTGATGTTATAAACACCAAACTAAATATAATTTGAGACTTTTTATGAATTCCACTAATTTTCTAGGTTACTATGATATATTAATGTTGATTTAATCAACTTGTTTAGAACATTTAATTCTGTTATGACTTTCACAAAAATCATATATCAAATAGTGTCAAAATTGACACAAAATAGTTTTTAAATCAAATATTATATTATTAATTGTTATTGTATTCCTAAAAATCTAAGGTTTTTCCAAATGACTTAGATAAGGATATATATATTAATAATAAACAATTTGGGGTTCGTTTGGCATGTTATAGTAAGTTTATTAACCATATAGTGAAAGAAAACAAAAAGACACGGTAAAAGTTAAATTATTTAACTTAGAGTTAAATCTAATTGATAAGGTTTAAAATAATATCCAAACATGTCTAAATTTGATTGGTTGATGAGATTAAAACCCTATCTCATCTAATCTTCGAATATGAGTCATTTTTGGAGTTTGTTTAAGTGGGGTTAGATTTATTATACATTAATATTTTAAAAATTCCTAAGGTGCCCCTCTCCTCCCCTATAAAAGGACACCTCCTCCCCCTCCTCCTCACACCAATTTGAGCACTCAAGCTCGGCCAACCCCTGCCAAAATCTATTCTCCACTTCCCTAGAAACATCCTAGAGGTTCTGGTCTTCCTCAAAGACCAATTCTAGTGCCCTAAGAGGAGGTCTCAAAGAGGCACTTCAAAGAAGAGGTAATTACCGTTACCAATTCTTTCATCTTTATTTCTTCTTCCACTTCTTCTTCTTAGGTTGTTTCATTATGAAGTAATAACATCAGTATCACTCATATACTGATATGTTATTATAAGTATGAAACAACCCTATTTCACCATCTATCCATCCTACGGAAAAAGAAATCACCGCGCGTGCGTACGTACGGAATACCGTCTCCACGCCGTGGTGTAATCTATTTTCCACCACCACCTTACATGGGTGGGTATAATGGTGTAAAGAATAACTATAAATAGTTATTACAACATCATATTGATTCTGATATATTGTATAATCCACTCCAATTCAATTCAATATTTATAGAAATGATATCATCGCTCGTGCGTACGTACGGAATACCGTCTCCACGACGCGATGAGATTCATTCTCCATGTTAACCATTTAAGAATGATTATAATGTATATACAAGAAATAATAATGAAATATATGACATTATAAAGCTACTGGATTTATGTATATATATACATATGTATGTCATCTACTTACTTCCATTTCAAGACAATAAGGAAAGAAAAACAGCGTTCATGCGTACGTACGGACTACCGTCTCCATGAACGGTGTTTTTCATTTTATTTATCTATCTATTATATATATATATATACTGAATATATATGATATATAAATCATATTTTATATTCTGGAAGTAAGTAAATCATGATATAAGTAATAATGATGTCAAGAACAACAAGTCAAAACACCTACGATAAATGAAACGATTTTACCCAAAACGCTTCTTTAACATGGAATTTACAAAAGAACGGGTAATATAATGTCATAAGTGAACCATATATGATATCATAACAATGAATATGATTCTGTAATAAGTCAATGACATTATTTAAATCATTATACAGGAGGTTCGGACACATACGAAGCAAATTGGACCTAAGGTAAGGGAAATATCACAATCTCATTTTTATCCGAGATTGTTTATTCGTAAGTATTTACTGGGGTGTATTTTATCATCCACATCCATGTTCCCTCAATATGTAATATTGTTTCCATCCACTTGAAATAGTTTAAATCCAATTTTACCCTTAGGTGAGTTTTTAGTAAAGAATATGAAAGGAATCTTTTGTCGTTTTTCCGTACGAGGTACTTTTTGACTTTTCCGAAAAAAGTACGAAGAATGTTTTTTTTAACTTATACGGCATGAATGGATTTTTAAAACATTACTTCAAAGAAGCTTCCTTTACAAGTTTTCAAGTTTATTTTTAATCAACTTATTTTATTTTAAAGTTGTATGACATGTTATGAAAGGAAAAATGTTTTTGAAGAAGAAATGATATTTTCCTCAAGAATTCAATTCAAGTGTTTTATCAAAATTATTTTCCATCTAAGATAATAAAGGGTTCTGTTTCTATCCATATTTTTACATTGGTTTGACTATGTTGTGATGGAATTATGTTTATTAATTCCTTTATCATATATGAATTGATTTATGATTTCATGATGTTTCAAGAATCTCATTTTTGTTACATGTGTTATGCGATGATGCATGTTTTATGATTATGTGGCACACATAAGAAAGGATTCATTATAAGATGGGTGGGACCTATATCTCCCTCCAATGCATTGGGTAATGATTTTATATCTCATGAGATAGACATGGCTGGAATGGTAGGTTATACCGGTTCAGTGAAACAGGACTGAAACGAGGATTACTCGATTCAGAAAGGGACTTTGTCCACTAAGATAGTCTTGGCAATGAGTCTTGACTAACAAGAAATGATTCTCTATGATTATGTGTGTATGCCATAATGAGTAATGTTTTAAGTTATGGTTTCATTTTAACTACTATGATTTATCCCATGTAATGAAATTATGCTCTCTTTTGCAGGTTAAGATTTCCAAAAATGTTATGTTCTTATGAAAATTATGTGATTGATATTTCTTTTGTTTACCCTTACTGAGCATTTGAGCTCACCCTTTTATGTTTTCTTTTCCCCAGGATATAAAGAAAGGTTTTAGGTATAAAAAAAAAGAAGATCTTTGTGGGAGATTTTGAAGATCTTTCACCAGTATTAGAAGATTACGTTCCGAGTTTCCAAAGACACTAAACTATTACGGTCCTTGTGTGTGTGTTTTTGATATGTACTAAGTATTCCGCAAATGTAATGTAATGTCCATGTACGATAGGCTTCGGGTCTCTACAAGACCCATTACATAGCTTGAAGGCCCAATGCCAAGTTGCCTGAATACAAGGCTTGAAAGCCCATTTAATGGCCGAAAGGACCCCCTTTGTGAATATTACTGCTACAGTACTCACGCAACAACGCTACCTACTACAGTACAGCTGCCGGTACAGTTCCTGCTACAGTCTCTCCACCACTACAGTGCTGCCACTGCTACAGTTCTACTGTTTCTATAGTACTGCTACAATGCCCTGTTACAGTACCCAGAAATTCATCCCTTCCCCAATTTTTTGTTTCACCTTTCATGATTATTCCCATATCCATTATCACTAGATGTATGAAAATAGGATCCCATTCAAATATTATCTTGTTCAAAACTCCATGATCCATTCTACTCAAAGCATATTCCACCTTATTTTCCTTCCCCAGGTGTTAGTGTATTGTGCAATCACAATCCTTGAGTAGTTCAAGCCATCTCTTTTTCCTCATGTTGAATTCTTTCTATGAGAAAAGATACTTCAAACTCTTGTGATCGATATATATCTCACATTTTTACCATAGAAAGAATGTATCCATATATTCAAAGAAAATATTTTAGTTGCTAACTCAAAATCATGAGTATGATAGTTTTTATCATGAATTTTTGGCTGTTGTGATGCATATGCAATAACCCTGTCATTCTGTATAAGGACACCACCAAGTCCTTTCTATGATGCATCACTATAAATAAGAAACCCATCATTCCCTGATAGTAGAGTCAATATAGGTGTGTTAACTAATCTTCACTTTAGTTTTTTTCAAAAATTCATCACAATCCTTTTTCCACAAAAAGATTAACCCCTTTACAAGTGATCTTGGTTAATGGGATAGCCAATCAAGAAAAATTCTGGATGAAACGTCGATAATAACCTACTAAACCAATAAAACTGTGTACCTCAGTTATACTCGTCGGTGCTGGACATTCTTGGATTTACTTTTTATTTGAATGATTAATCGAGATTCCATCCTTAGAGACAATATGGACAAGAAATTAAATTACTTCAAGCTAGAATTCACACTTTCTAAACTTCTCATATAATTCATTTTTTCTTAGGGTTTTAAAAATGTTGCACTAGTGATTATCTTGATCATCATATATTTTGGAGTATAATAGGATATTATTAACAAATACCACCACAAATTCATCAAGATATTCCTTGAAAACTCTATTCATTAGATCCATGAAAATAGAGGCTGCATTAGTCAATCAAAAAGGCATTACTATAATCTCGTAATTCATGTACCTAGTTCGAAATACTGTTTTCGTAATTTCAACCTTTTTCACACACAATTGATGATATCGAGATTGTTGGAAAATATTTGAAAAATATTGATCTTCATTGAGTTGGTCGAATAAATCATCAATGTGAAGTAGGGGATATTTATTATTTATTGTAATAACATTGATCTCCCTATAGTCAATGCATCACCTCATAGATTATTTTTTCTTTTTAACAAAAAGGATAGGGGCTCCCCAAGAGGAAAAACACAAGGGTGAATAAATCCCTTATTACAAAATTCCTCTAGTTGTTTCATTTGTTCAACTAATTCCATAGTGCCCATTCTATTAGGGGTCTTCAATATGGGCCTTAAACTATGAATTAAATAAATGGAAAACTCAATTTATCATTCTAGAGGATGTCCAGGTAAATATTCAGGAGACACATCAACATATTCTTGAACAATAGGTATGTCCTCTATTTTAACATTTCATTCCTCACCCACAGTTAATTCATTATATTCCACCCCAATAATTCAATTTATTTCAGCTATTCGGGGTGGATCTAGATAAGAATCAGATAGTGAGATTTATGCTTTAATGATAAGGTACTCTTTATCATCATCAAAAATTGTAACCTCCTTCTTCATAAAATAAATTTTCTCATCATGATTAGAAAGAAAATACATACCAAGGATTATATCAAATTCAATCATGGTAATGATGATGATATTAGTAGATAAGGATCATTTATATTCCCTAATGGGGACTGATTCACAAAACATTGTTGTGATGATACTTCCTTTAGGTGTTTTGACTAAAAACTCCATTGTTATGTCAAATTGTAAATATCTAATTTTCTTAGCAAACTAGGAAGATATGAAAAAACGCGATGATCCATAATCAAATAAAGCATTGGAAAAACTTGAGGAAAACATTAAAATACCTACCACCATGTCTTGTGGATCTTCAACCTCAGCAATAGTGATCATATAAGCTCGACCTTTCTCCCTTGGCCTTTTTTGAGATAAGTTCCCTTAGAAATTTGGACATTCATTTTCATAATTCCCCTTTTCTCTACAATTTTAGCATTCAACAGCCTCTTTCTTCCCCTTGTAATCATGAGCTTCATGTCCTTTTTCACCACACTTGTAATAGAATCTCATTCCATTCAGGCAAGTACCAGATTATTTCTTCCCACATTTACTGTAGGATGGATATTCAACTTTTACATTCTTCCCCTTATTTCTATTTCTTGAGTGTTAAGTAGATCTCTTCTTCTCCTGCTTTACTTTAATGTCGTAAGACTAAGAGAATTCTTGTTCATTCATGATAGCACATGAGACAATATCTTCATACGATGAGAAGAATTGTGAAAATAATGCTCAACGGATAAATGGTTTTAACCCATCAAAGAAACAATCAATATTACTTCTTGGGTTACATATATAATATGTTTCATGCCTTGCTAGCCTTGTAACGTTAGCCTCATTTTTTGCAACATTTTCATCCTCCTTTTTCCTCAAACTCAGAAATTGCCTTTCCATATCCGGTCGATGGTCATGAGGAAAGTATTTTTCTATGAAAATCTCAATAAACTCACTTCATTATATGTTTGATACTTCTTCATATTCCTTTTTGTTTCATATTAATGACCACCATTGATGTACATCACTCGTGAGGCAATAAACTGCCATGACAACTTTTTCCCTTTTTCTACTCCCCAAAGATAGAAATATATTTTCTATGGAATTTATCCACTAATCAGATACTAATGGATTTTTACTCCCATTTAATGTTGGTTTTTTACCTCATGGAGCATTCTATCATTGATCTTCCATGTTGTGGATCAGGGTTCTCCATACAGGTAAGGTTATTATTCATAACCAGTGTGATTTGTCCCAGTATGGTGATAAGAAGATCAACACCAGTTTCATCATGACCTCCACTATAATTATCTTGAGTATGAGGTAAATCCCTACATGGATTATGTGCGTTGATATGGTTTCCAGTCCTTCCACTAGGTTCCATTTATAAACAATGGCATACACAAGATTAGTTTATGAATTTCAATACATAATTCCAAACATGAAAAATAGTTAAAGTAAATTGAACAGTTTATGGATGTAATCCATAATCATAAAAATGTTTTATTTGAGTATGTATATACTTATAAACCCTTCATAATGTCTTGTAATGAAAATGATAATTATCCTATGCATATCCCTCAGGAGTGTCATAACCAAGAGTGCAGCAAGGCTTGTTGTCGTGCACCAGTTCCTGTTTGAGTCTCGCTCAAAGTGATGTTTTTGGGGTTTACCCCTAGCTACATCTATTCTAGATCCGCCTCTACTTTCTTGTATCTAAACAGGGATGTATTGCTTAGAAAACTCACAAAATCTATACAGTACAAAAATTCTAGAATGTTCTTATATACTAATCCTCAAAGTCTCTCTTAAAGTAGTGTTCTCTAAACTGAGTTTTTCCTAATATAGTTTCCAAAGATTGTACTAAGCTTTCTATGATACCAACTATAATGCCCTGACCCCAATTACCTAGAGTCAGTGCATTATTACATAACATTGGCATGATCACAAAAGATCAAGTCTCAAAAGGCCGATTAGTATAGTAGCCTTGTGTAATTAACCCTTACCTTGAACTTTTTCTTGGTTGAGGGTGGGTTAACCTATTGTATAATGGTGAAATGATTGTTATTAAATTCTAAAATAACCATATACCTTAATATAATATCATATATGATATTCTAATATTTCTTTTTTAATGATATTTTTGTAGTATCATCGTTTCGTGTGTTAACTAATTCGTTTTTCATTATATGATTTGTTATGTAAGTAATGTTTGATATGGATAGGATGTATCTTATTAATATTTATAATGATATTAAGTCTTTAAAAACTATTTTTTTAATCATCAAATGAAAATTAGTCTTCAATGGATACGATGGGAAATGGATCTCTTCGCATTCGTGGAGACGGTAATCCGTACGTACGCACGAGCGACAACATTATTCATTTGATATTAAAATAATATATAATTAGAAGTTATATCATATATAAAGAATCACAATCATGTTATATTTATTATTTACATCATTTATACTCATTATTATCCACATCCAAATGATGAAGTGTTTGAATAAAAAAACTACATCCTGGCGTGGAGACGGTAATCCGTACGTATGCACGAATGGTGACTTTGTCATTTATAGGACAGATAGAATAATAAATATGGTTATAACATTTTTATAATAACATCAAATTATATATAATATATTTGAGTTATTATTTTTGATATAAAACAACAAAAGAAAGAGGAAGTGGAAGAAGAAAATAATTTGAAGAGGTGATGAAATATTTATCTATTCTTCGGGTTCTTTCTTTTCATTTGATAAAAAGGGATCCTTAGGTTGAATTTATGACTAAATTTATCCCTATAGGATTAATGGAGGAATTTCTTTGAGGAAATGTTGGCAGGTTTGGGCCTAGACAAATGGATTTGAAGGTGTGAATTTGAGAGAAGGTGAAGTGGCCTTTTATAAGAGAGGTGAGGGTCACTATAGGAAAAGATTGAAATATTTTTTTATAATAAAATCACTTTCGATTTCTAATGGTTCCAAAATGAATTATTTTTATGATAAAGTGGGTATGGTTCGAAAACCTCTCAACCAATAGGTTTTCAACAGGTATAGGTCGTCATATTAATCTTATCTGTTAGATTTAAATCTTAGTTAAATAGTTTTACATTTACCATGTCTCTTTTTGTTTTTACATTATATGGTTAATAAACTCACTATAAACTTACAAGAGAACCTCAAGTGGTTCACTAATGACATATATAATATTATTTAATCCATTTTTCCAAACCTTAGGGTTTTACCAATAGAATATCAATTAATAATATAATATTTGTTTTAAAAGCACTTTTATGTCAATTTTGACTCTATTTGGTATTTTGTTTTTTTTATATTCATAAAAACATTATTACTTCGAAATAAATTCATTTAATCAACCATAACATGTCATATTAACCAATAATATTAATTGAAATCATTAAAAGTCTCAAATTAGATTTATCTGGATATTTATAATATCATTTATTTTAATCTTTCATTAATAAGGTAATTACTCCATCATCATTGTGTCATAAATAAATTTCAATATTTATTGTATAAAAATTATAAATAAAATACCATTATGTTGGATATATTTTTATCCTTATAATTAATATTTATAGTCGAATTTATATTTTCTTTAACCCTATATTAAAAAGGAATAGTTATTAAACAGTGAATCTAACTCTTTTAACTCTTCTTTAAATAAAATAATAATAAATGTCCTAATCTAATCCAAGTGGACCGAAAGGATCATATTTCATTCCTAAGGTTATTTTTTGTGGAATTAAACTTATCTAATATAATTTTTACATGTGTTAGGGTAATAATAATATCCTTTTACCCTTAAAAACCCCATTTAAATTTAACTGAGGTAAATGAAAGTAAAAAGTCACTATTCATAAAAAAAAATTCATCTATTTGAACCACATTTTACTTTCTGATATTAACTTTTTCACTATGATTTTTGAAATTAAACTCGTAGAAGCTGTAAAATTATGTTTTATACAAATTTGCGAATGCTCCTGGAAGGTGGGTAAAAAAATAAAAAGTTCAAAAAAATTTACATATCTAAACTTATTATAAAATGACTCTAATGAATTACATTGAACATATATAGTTATTATGTATCTATTTTTACCTAAAATAAATATAAATAAAATAAAATATTCAGTTTTAACCAATAACACAATGTTTTTCACTATTCATTAAAATTTCAAAATTTCAGAAAAATACTAAAAATTCCCCTTAAGCTAATTTCGATATTCCGAATCAAAAAATGAAGTCTATTTTGAATGATAAAAATTGTAAATTTTCAAAAAGTGTGTATTACTATTCATAATGGCTTCATTGATTGGTTGTGGTGTGTCTGAACTCAATGTTGCATACAACACATGCTCTTGTATTATTCAAAGGGAAACGTACCATGGATGCTAGGGGTGTTACAATATCTAATAACAGAAACATATAACACCTCCATCAAAAAACGAGGAACACTACAAATTGATAATGATACACCATAATATTTTAGGGATCCTAGATAAACCTCTTATGCTTGATCAACACATTCCAAGACACCATGAGAGCCTCCACACCGCACCAAATGGAGTCTAAAAAGAAAGGGTTGAGAAGAAAGATAACAGAGGAAGTGATCGAGGGAAATAACAACAATCCATGACTATAGGGAAAAACGTTGTCACGACCCATCCCCCGGGGCCCATGTCATGACTACCCCATGGCCACCTCCCGAAGGCTGGGGGATAGAGACAAGCGTTGAAGGCATCAACCTGCTAGTGAGAGGTAGTATCCAAGATATTTGTATGCACAAACACCCCCAACCAAGTCCCAACTCAAAAAAGTGAAACAACATACCACTGAAAAACTGAGTACAAGTATAGCTGAAAGTAAAGGTGCTAGAATACAAGCCCATCTAAAAGAAAAAACAACAAAAGGGGAAAATAAATATTGATGTAGTATTCCAAATATCCTACCTGAAGGGTAGGTATAGCTCATCACTAAGGCTCTCCATGTCAACTGTCACTGCTAACCACCATCAGGTCGTGGCTCCCTGAGTCTCAGTCAATGCAGTCTGTTGTCTGCACAAAACATGATAAAGTGCAGGTGAAGCCCATGCAGGGGTGAGTATAACAATAACTAGTAGGGACCCCAAGACCCCCTAAAGTCTCCTATAATTCGACAAAGGAAAAAATACATAGAATAATCTCATTCAACAGCACAAAGAAAAGATTACTCACACCAGTTATATTCTAGGGTAGTAATAGTAGCATCACCAAACACATTGTTGAACACCTAGGATGGTAGATAAATACTCCTCTATCGAGTGCAGTGGGCCAAACGGGTCACACAATGCTGCTTCCCACTAACCTTTAACTTCTTATGTACTCCTCCCCATCGTGTACCATGAGTATTCCAGGTCCCAAAAAGTCTCTCCCCACCATGTCCAGCTGAGGTACTCCTCATGTCGAGTACCATGGGTCTTGCAAGTCACAAAGAGATTCTCCCCACTGTGGGTCTACCATTTCACACAGAGGTAATTCCCACTGAGTCGTCGAGTCACACATATTCAAAAATCAGCAGTCCTCATATCTCATCCAGTCGCAGGGTTCTGTTTGTTGCATGCTAGGGAGAACTGCTCCTCAATCCATCAGTTGTATCTCTACCATTAAGAAATCTCACAAAATGTATCCTGATGATCCTTCATGTCATAATGGTTCCAATGCAATAAACAACGCGTTAGCTGGATGCCCAGTCTGTAAGTTATATGCATTTATTTTCCAAGAGCCCTATTGGATTTGGGTGCGATCCAACCCAGACAAACTCCAACATTCTTTGAAATTCATGTGCATTATATGAAAAGTACCGCTCGATACTAAGGATTATAGAACCATTGGTGGTTTGTCAAATGTATGTCCAGTTTAGGAGTTAAGCCTAATTAAATGTAACGGGGATGAAAGGGGTCCACGTCTAACCGGACACAGCCCACTAGGCCCGTCCAAAAGGGGCTGGGCTTGGCCTAGTTTGGCTGGTCCTGGTCTGGACTACTAGGCCACGGGTTCGGCCCAACCCACACAGCTATTCACGGATCACGGAATCTCTCGGCACACTAGCCAAGTGCGGGGGGGGGGGGGGGTCCAATCCCATCGCAAAATGGCCAAAGTTGTTCGGGATTTCAGGGAAGTATCATCAGTTGGTGTTGCCTCTTCTTGCTGATCCCATTGGATTGGTAACACAAATGACCCATGAGCTGTAGGTCCTCCCTCTGGCGTCGCTTGAAGTGGAGGCCTTCCACCATGGTGCACTGTCCTAGCGCGTCACCTAGATCAACAGCGGTGCCGGATGGCATCGCACTCCCCTGGTCGGTCCGCATAAACCGGCATGCAACATACATATTGGCGCGGGTCCACCCTCCACCATGTCTTCAATCCATGACCTTCTAACATGGCTCGCTATCGTAGTGCACCACTATGCTTCAATGTGGCTTGTGAATATCATCCACCCCCTTGTTCGTCGCGACAACTTCTGGTGTCCTTATTCATTCAGGGCCTACTTGTGTCTGTCGCCGCCTCCCCGGTCGTTGCTGTCATCGTGTAGGAAAAGCCTATGTGGGACATTGGTGAAGCTTTAGTGGTCCTCTTTTATTCAAATCTACACCTATGGTCCTCCCAGGACGGCGCCTGCATTACACGGCCCTTGGTTCCAACTTTCCGCCATATCTTCTGGTGCTCCTCAAAGAACGCCTCCACAACCAAGTTCGAAAGAGGTTCCGAGCCTTGTTTGTTTGTCCTAAGCCCTCTGTGTTATCATAACAACATGAAAGAATATTTTAATTATAAAAAATCACATAAAGAAAACTTCGCAGTAACCTCCCGCATTGGATAGATAAAAAAAGATCAACCCGTTGGACGGTTGATCTATGTTCTTCATAATATTCAAGAATGGGGTAAAGGGGTGAAATAAAGCATAGAGCCCATATCTTTTATTCGTTGGATGGTGCTACAAAATGGAAGGGAGTGTACAAGTCATAGGGTGTTCGTCGGTGCTAGTCGTCGCCTGTTGATTCCCCCAACATCCATTTCTCAATCACGTTCTTCATCAGAGCAGAAAGTCATAAACTCTTCATGAGAGATTCCTCTCATAGCTCTCACAAAACCCAAACCCAAACTCTGTTTAAATATTTGATAAGAGAGTATCAACGCACCACACAATTAATGAGGTTCATTAATGAGTATAATTAATGAACATCTTAAATTCTATTAAAGGTGTAGTTACACATTATTTTAATATCCTCCAATGGTGCGGTTACACAAAATAAAAGTCGAGCTATTAAATGGCATGACATTTCACCACGGTCCCACCACTATCTGTCATACGGTTATAAAAAAATAAAATAAATCTTTAGTTATTTTATAATTTTTTTGTTAAGTCCTAGAATTTAACATTTTCATCTGACCCTCGCCAGTAAAATTTAATCTTTGCTTAAGAGAATCTATGCACTCTCGATTCAACGGTACCCTCATATTTTTAATCCGAGCACCAGTTCAAAAGATAGAAAACTCCACCCACACGTTTACAGAACATACCTTAAAAAAAGGTCAAAATTCCATTCTGGGATTTCGGGCCTCGGAAAAACAAGTCGTCAATTTTCGCAGATTCATAATAATCATAAATAATTTAAAAAATTATATGTAATTTTCTAGTCTTTACAACCATAAAAAAACAACTAGAAATCATGAGAACCATGAATGATGGGATAAAACCCTAGATCAAGAAGGTAATATAGGGGGAGATAAATAAATCCAGTGTGAAAGATGCGAACGGATCCCAAAAAATGTGAAACACACGCATGGGATGAACCAACAATTGCAACACCTACACAATCCCAACCCCCAAAGAGATCCACCATACTAGATAAAAATGGTATCTAACACGATGGATTAGGAAGGAAGAGTAAAATAGGAGTGATGTTATTATAAGTCTAGGGTGATGAAGAAGAAACAAAATCTACCAAACAAAAAATCGACGAGCGTGAACAACCAATTCCCATGAATAGTGCTCCACCTTCACTGTCAAAATATTCCATCAAAACCATCACACATGACAATGTTGGTGTCAAGAACATTGGGGAGGAAAAATGGATATAAGAGGAGGTAGTCTAAAGCATTGACCGAAGAACACCACCTAAATAATGAGGAAGAAAAATAGAAAATCTAGGAGACCAAAAAAGGATAAGGAAGCCTAGACAAAGAAGGATTTAGGCGTAATCGTAGCAGACAACAAGTGATATGGGAGAGGTACTCCTGAGATACTAAAGGGACATCCTTACCTTCTATTTATTCTTTCCTTAAATCGAAATTAAGGTTGTTATAAATGAATATTTACATGAAGTTTCTATATAATATATTATTTTATGAGTATGGTCAAAATAAACTCATAATGTAAAAATAAGTATGGTTATATATATTTTTAATGTCATGACACATTAATTCTATCATTAATTACTCAATTTACCTTTACATATGAGACATATATTTACTAATGTTACTATTAATAATGAAAAAAATAAAGTTGAATTATTTACAAAATATTAACATGGTGATTCCAAATATAGAATACATTATTAATGTTTAAATGTGTATATGTGGAAGATATCTATTTAAAAGTAGGTGGGTAAAATGAAACAAAAAATCTTTTACTGAAAAATATGTTTTTAAGAATAAAACATGATATATTCATATACCATGATTAGTAAAAATCAGAAGATAAAAATTATAAATTTTTTTATATAATGTATAAATTTAATTGAAATAAATGATTAATAATGATTAAATTAATTTGTTAACATAAAAATAGATCATGTGAAAAAAATATGTTTTTCAAAAAAACATATCATTTTTACTTTCAAATGAATATTTTTATTGACCACCAATGAATTCATTATATACTTGTGTAAATAATATTTTCTGTATATTATAATTATTTTAATTCCCACTATCTAATCCAACATCTTTTTGGAAAATAAAAAATTATATAATAAAAACATAATAGTATAACTTTGGCCATTTAAACCTAGTGTTTTATGTAATGTAAGTTATCAAATACATTGATTTTATTTCAAAGGAAATACATATAATATAATAGGATGTTACATTATACCCCCTTAAAATTAATTTACCTATTTAAATTTTTTAACATTGATATTAACAATGGTGGATATCTTAGCTTCATCATATCCTTGGGTTCCGATATAGTATCTTCAATTTTCTGATTCCTCCAGAGTGATTTGACCAGGTCAATAGTGTTTTTATATAGAACATTATCTCAATGATCCATGATTTTAATGGATTTTATTTATATTAAATATCATGATATAGTGGTAAATCCTTTATGATTTTATATGGGAATTATCATGTATGTATTTCCACATGATAGATATATGGAAAACGTCATGAGAAAGCGAGATATTCTGTGGATGTTTTAAGAAATATGTTATAGTCCCTACTTGATCAAGAATCTCGGTGTAGCAAATATACCTAGGGGTTATATTTACATTCATTTCAAATATAAAAAACCATCTTCCAAGTAGAAATACATTAGAATACCTCCGCAACAACTTCAAAATTCAAATCTCACTAGTGATTACCAACATTACTCTTATGTTAACTCTAATATTTATTAATATCATGTTGATTATCTCCTCCATTCAGTATCATTTCATCATCTTGGTAAGGTCTCAATAGATTTAATTCTATAAAATCATCCCATCAAATCATATTTATGTATTTATTTAGGTAGATATATTATATGGGGACCCATATAAATACTCGAGTCTAGGTAATTTTTGTAAGAAAACTCCACTATAAGAAGGTGTTTATACCAACCACATTTTAATTAAAGAAAATATTTTCTCAACATATCCACTAGGGGTTGAATGGTACTCTAGGATTTAATAACTCTTCACGGTTGATAGGTAGTACTAAAATATAACTTCATATCTAGATCTTTCAGAATACTTTTCTATGACATCGGGTAAAAGATCATATCTTGATCAGATATAACATAATATGGTATTTTCTAAGTCCTTACCACTCCCTTAATGAATATTCTAGAATCATATTCGAGAGATTAGTATTCTCAGATGTTAATGATATTTTTATATTTTTTAAGGTGATCGAATATAGCCCAAATAGCATCATTTACTATAGATTTTTTTTGGGGTTCAAAAATCAAATCCTTGTTGATTTTTCCCATTCCCATTATTATATTGATAATAGTCATAAAATACTATTATAAATGTATCTCTTGGCCTTAACTTACTATCATAACAATCACCAAGATAAATACACTATAATATAACCATTTATATTTTCCAATAATAATATTATCTTAGATCTCTATATATATTCATATTTGCATGATAAGTAAAGAATGATGAGTTATGAGGTTTATCTAATATCATTTTTTAGGTCTAGAATTTACTATACACATACTTAGTTCATGAACCTTATCATTCCATCATATTCCATGTTGTACTAAAAGAAATTCACCTTATTTTATTGCTCTATGTCTTCCATATGAGGCTCTTTAATATTACATGGCTTGATGGTTGAAAAATCCTTTTTGATATATAAAATTTACCCACATACATCAATATTTCTATATGTGTTCATTTATAGTCCACAAAATTTATATCTTTTTTATCATTATTATATATAATCTAGTATTATCATTTTTATACTTAGAGCATCAACAACTTTTATCATTTAGGTGGTGGTAATGTATTGAGTATTCAGATTAAATAATAAACTAAAATCGTATTTTATAGTACATATTCATTTCTGAATAAATTTATATTTTAAACTATAAAGATCAGAATACTTATCACACCTTTCTCAATAAATACAATGGTGATGTATATTTAATGAAACAATTAATGAATATAACTCCAAATCATGGTTGAGTAATTTTTCTCATGAAACTTAAATTAAAATAAGGTATAATATATGACAATATCATTCAAAGAAAATACACATTCCAACCCCTTATTCCATGAAACAGTATAGTTTACAACCTCTTATACATTTTATGGTAGTTTGAGAATTGTCTCACGGACTAACATTCTCTTTAGTTAATTGAAAAATTTCATAAATTCATTATTCCAATGGAACTTGACTACCATATGAGTTACACAGTGGGTGGATTTGATATCCATTTGAAATGAATCACAAAATGTTGATAATATCCATCCAAACCTAGAAAACTAGGGGTCTCAATCACCATGGTTGTCCAAGGATAATTTAAAATGACATTTATCTATGATGAATCCACCAATAAACCACCACATGATATTATATGACCCAAAAATGAAGCCTTCTATATCCATAATAAATATCTAGTAAATTTTGAATACATGTTATCATTATTTTAAAACATTAATATAATTCTCAAGATATCATCATTCCCTTCCTTACTCATAGAATATATAAGAATATCATCGGTAACAACTGCCACATATTGGTAATGTTAATATTAAAAAACCCATTCATTAAATCTATGAAAATATTTTAAATTAGTAAGACCAAATGAAAAAAAGATAAATTCATATTTTATACACCTATTTCCAAATATTATCATATGTTTTCAATTTTGACCCTCAATTTATTGTATCCAAATCGAAGAATAATATAAAACAAATATTTAGATCCTTTAAAATGAATGGTAAAATCACTGATATGGGGTAAAGGATACTTATTCATGACTGGGTCTTATTAAATTCTTCATAATTATTGTAGATTCACATTGAACCAACATTCGTTGTAAAATAATATTAGGTTCACCCAATAGTTATGCACTTGGATGAATAAATCCATTACCAAGACTCTAGTAGTGGTTCTTATTCAATTTCAACAGTTAAATCATGCCTATTTTATGTGGAGTATTCAAAATAGATATATAACCATGTATGATTTATATTTAAAATTCAAAAACATGATTTAGAGGATTTCTAGGAAAATATTATGGAAGGACATCAAAAAAAACTCAAATAGTATAGGTATGTCATCAATTTTGAGTTTCTCTATAACAATTTGAGAGAAATACGATGTTTTAATAGGAATTGGGACCCATACAATGGATATAAATTCCATTTCATTTCCATATTATACTCATACTAATGGTAGATCCTATGATGGTTTAAAATATCAAATTTAACATCCAACCCTTAATAATTGATATGTACTTTATAATAACAAATCCATTTCAGGGCCAAAATAAAATCTAATTCATCTAGAGAGTTAATAACATGATTTTAATGTTATATAATCCCACAATATTTATTCAGAGTGGAATCATGGACAATAGATAAAATATTTTACCATTAAGATCATTTTCTGCTAATTGAACATGTAATCACTGAGGTGTTATTTTGATACCCTTAGTAAATTGGCATGATATAAAGTAGTAGGTAGAACCATAATCCAATAATAAATTATAAGTTCTTTAGTTGATATAAGTTGTATCTTTTACGACATTAATATCATAACCCGCATTATAAATAGTGATCGTAAGAGATTTACCTTTTTATTTGGGCTTAATAGGTTGTTGATATTGATCATTATTATTGACCCTTAGATTCAAGGGCTTGTTATAATAATTCCCAAACCCTTGCATTAGAAACAATAATCTCTGAGGGGTAAATTCTTGGATTGTTTCTCCCGATTTTAATAATTAGAAGAATTTATCCCATAACCTTGGAATTTTATTTCTTGAAAACCTCCATTTCAAAACATAAAACATTTAATAGGCCACTTAAGATATTTTCTGAGATTTTCCCTTCCACACATTGAGTATAAAGGAAGAAAAATCTTCTTCCCTCTATGTTTATTATTATTATTATTATTTCCTTTAGATTCGATCATAATTTTATTGTCAATACCATGTGATTAATAGATAACTAAAATATCAATATCAATCATGATAAAACGTTTAATGTTTTATCCATATCTATAGAAGACCCCTATGGATAATTCACTTTAGAGACTTTGTTTTAATCCCCTAAATAATCAATTAATCTTACTTACTCTTTTAATGATAACACTATAAGTGTACTTCGTTTTTCTTGTAAAATTTTACATAGAGTTGTTAATTTATTAATCATCATTCTATTTATCTCAAGAAATTACTGTACTATTTTCATATAAATAATATTAGGAATATAATTATTGAAAAATAATCTTTGAAAACATATCCAACTATATAGAGTCGAATTATTCCCATTGCCTCATGTTATTGATGAGTGATGAATATTAATCTGAATCACCCTCTAAATATTAATCAACTGTAATAACATTTTTATACATTTTAGATTGGAGAATGAAAAAAATAATTTCTATGAAACAGATCTGTTTCATTGAAACTAGTGGATTAGTAGACCCACTGTAAGAAGGTGGATGGTTCCACTTGAAGGAATCATAGAACAATTTTCCCTCATTTCCTTGTTTGGAATATTAGTAATATTGATGGGTTGTGAATTTTACATAAGCATAGACATAATATTTTTTATTCTGGCTCCCATAACATTTGGTTTCATAGGGGGGAAATTGTTGAATTATCCATCACATTTTTTATTGACGTAGTTTCTTTAAAGTTCCAACCATTGATTAAAACCTTAACGAATATTGTGAGAAACAATTATTACAGTGAGAAACCATATAATCATGAAATAAAATTCATAGTATGCCAAAATTATAACACCTTCTTTTCAGTCTATAAACCCAAAAGTTTATCTTAGGTTAACCATGATCATAATCTCTTCAAATCAATCATAATTTATCATCAAAAAAATTTGAATTAACACCTGAATATCCATTATGAGTGACTATCATGGTGTTGTGTCTTAATTACACTCTTCGTACACTAGTTATGATAGATTTAACGCCCAATTATCCCAATTTATAATTGATACCCCACTTTTCATTTTCTCCACATCCAAATCCACTTGCCAATGTAAGTAAATGGATTTATTTTATATGAAACCCACACTAATTTCATTACTATAAATTATGATTTTATTCAATACATAGAGGGTTACAACTAAGGATTCCTCTTCCTAGTTTCTAAAAATAACTATCCTTTATCTGATACCAACAGTGGTGACACAAACATATCATACATAAATAATATATCATATTAGAGGATTATTAAATACATATAATTACAATCCACACTAGACACATAATAGTATAGTGTATTTTAAAACATGGATACATAAATAAATGGTATATAAAATAATTACATCATATCCACATAGTTCAATAAAACCGAAACCCTTCATAGAAAAATCATACATAAATGATTTCTTCATATATTAAAAAAATTGAAATATAATAAATGGATGATAAGAATATCATTAAGGGTGAAAAATAGATATAGAAATGATCATTTATCTATAAAGTGGGAATAAGGGTTTGGTAAAATGTGGATAACATTTGAAAATCATACCCATAAATTTATGGGTCATAATCATGACTAAGGACATAATTAATAACTATTAACAAGACATGATTTATAAGAAAATAACTAGAATAATTCATGAGGGCATAAATTAAGTTAATATCCTGACAACAAATTATGGAATATAGTGTTTCATAATCATAATTATATAAATATTTTTTCTAAGGTACCCACCAAGACATTAAACACATGTTAGAATTGTGTTATCCACCTATGTACCTACATCACTCCTCGGATGACCTTCCATGTACCCAAAGTTAGGATTTGGAAAAACTCCCATATACCCTCTTTTGGGATTGGGATGACTAACTATGTACCCATTTATATTATAAAACATCAATCATTACACAATAAATAAGAAGTTGATAATGGATCCACCCATATCATAATTATAATCCATTCATATTTATACCACAAGATTAAGAAAACATTAATCATTCTATCATAACATGACCTATGGAAAATAAAATGGGGTTCATCGGTATTTCATTATCATATTATTTAAAAAAATATTAAAATAATACGGATAGTATCATATGATAATTTAATATGTAAAGGATATGTAATTTTTAAGGATATTATCATAGACTAAAATTCCATTGATATATCATAGGAAAATTTGTTGAGGTAAATTCCAACATCATATTGGAATCATTTATTTAAAATAAAAAAAGATTCTGATATATTCAAGAAAACGTTTTTTTAAATGACTTTGGAAACATTAAAATTAATCTTAAAATAATGTATTGGTCATAATGGTGGTAAATGTTTTTCAATTTTTCCACATTAAAGCATATATTCATTTCACATTTTTGGTAAAAAGTCTAAAGCACGTCATTCTAAAAAGGAAAAGAATATTAATTTTAAATATTTTTTAAACAATTTCTTTCATGTGTAAAAAAAATCATTAATATGATAATATTAAACACATCCTAAAAAAATGTTATTAAAATATGGATATAGAAGAAAAATATTTCTGACTGAATTGTAAAACAAACTCAATTTTCCTTAAAACAGTCTTTCAATATCAAATGTACATAATGAGTGGAAAATAAAAGGAAAAATATTAATGTACATAAACAAACTTATTATGATAAAATAAAAATGATTTTTCAGATAAATATCATAAAATTTCATCATCAAGAATTTAAGTATAAATAGTCATGATAAAATTCAAATTGTATCATAATACCATTTCTTCATGTCTATCTCTATTTGTAAGTAATCTAAACTCAAGTATAATAAATTAAAATTTATTAAAATTATATTAACAATCATATAAATATATAAAATTTATTTTATTATCCACTTATGAAATTTCAACACCATCTAATTAAAATTTCTTTATTAAAGTCATCATTTCATGAATCAACAGTTTCAATTTTTTATGAATGTTTTGGTCCTTTTAAGTTGATCTAACATCTATAATCAATAAAACATAATAAATATATAAATATAATTATTATATTTTATATAAAAATTTATGAACATTCATAAATGGTAGTGATATGAAAATGAATTACACCATTCGTTAACTGAGTAATCCATACATACATGTGGGCGTTATTTTCATTTTCTAACAAATAGAAAAAAATAATGATAAATAATATTTTATCATTATAAAATCACTATTAAATCATAAATATCATATATATTTATTTAATCCATCATTAAAAAACCCATAAAATATGTTAATGTAAAAAAAGAATAATATCGTTATGTGGAGTTGGTAGACCACTCATACCCACAAGCGATACATTCAACTCCTTATTGATAGAAAGGGGTATAAAATGGTTGTGAAATAATAATATTAAAATCTATATATATATATGATATCTTATTAATTATGTTTTTTTGGATAAAATATGTTTAGATATGTGGGAAGAAAAAAAATGAAAGTACTCGGTTAAGAGTTATACCACTTTGTTGAGAATCCTCCGTTGACATTCACATTAAGACTTGAAAGGAAGGTATTGTGATAAAACCAATTCCTCTAGGACATGGTAAGGGATTTTAGGATGGTATTATGCTAAGTATATTTTGAGTTACAAGGCTCAACCATTTTGAATACATGAGATGATGTGGATACCTTTTATAAGTGGGGAGAGGGTTACCCATAGAATTATCTAAAGAATTATATTAATATAACATCATTTTCTTATAAATATTGCCCCAAAGAGATATAGTTATAATGTAATGGTAGGATGAGTATTAATTTTATCATAAAATAAAATTTATACATTATTAGGAGTTTTTTAACACTTATATGTTAGTTTTTACCACTCATTAAGCCTTTTGATGATATATCATGATATCAAAGTTTGTTAATATGTCATGGTTGGAAAGTTAATAAATAATAAATGTGAAAAAATTTGGTAATTATTGATATTTTTTAATATATCCCATTCAATTTTTCAGAGGTATGGTTTTTGTTAATTTTAATGAAATCCTTAAAATATTGATTAATATAAGATACCATTAAAGTCATTTTTTGGAGTATTCACATTATTTGACTTCAAAGTTAAGAATATTTAAAATTAATTGGAAGAAAAACATTAAATGAAACAATAATATGATATATATATATATCTAAAAAACTCTTGTAACATAATAATTCATCCATAATTTTGTCATTTTAATATTCTTGATGCCAAAATATGGGAACAAGAAGAAGACACAGACCCAATGGATGCCTCCCGAAGCCCATTCACAAAGAACGGGCCGCACCGCGCCACCGAAAAGAAAGGAGACGGTAACGCTCCTCGACTTCCCTTGATGTTTGTGACCAACCACCAATCAAGGAGGCAGTAACTCTCCCCAACCACCCTTGACGTTTGCGACCCTCCACGATGCAAGGAGGCGGTAACACTACGTGACCACATTTGACGTTCGTGATGCACCATGGAGTAAATGAATTCATCTTTGTTCCAAGTGATCACTACATCGCAAAACCTATCCCCTATAAATACTGGCTTCCCCGCATGTTCAGGGGGCAGACAATCCAAACTTTTGACTTCCTAGCTCCCGAATCGTGAAGCAACCTTTTTATCTGCAAACCATGAGCTGTGCGAGGTAGTTCTGCTCTGTAAAGAGACTCCCCTTTGTCTCTTTTTGATCCCCTCTTCTGAGAGGAATTTCTTTTGTGGAGCCTAAGTGTCTCTGTGAAGGAAGTGGATCCCCAAGGGGACTCGGGTTGTCGCAGAGCATTTATTCTTTATGAATCACCATTCATATACACATGACCCACATGCCAAGGCAGGGTCACTGTACTTCGCGAAGCACATTGCTTCCTGATGCCTTGCTTCGCGAGGCACCTTTTCTCTGTAGGTAAGTTCCCATAAAATCCCTTTTCACTTCTCGAAGAACATCCCATATGCACCGTTGCCCTATGCTTAGGCTGAGGAACCCCACTTCGTGAAGCACACCCCTTTGCAAGTACCCTCGGCCATGTGGAGCAACAGAGCTTCACAAGGCCCCTGCCTATAAACCCCTCTGCTTTGCAATTATTTTTCCCATGTGACCCTCCAGGTTTGCACGATGTGATTTCAAAGTCCTTTGGACAATACTTCCCATTGTGTTGCTTCGCCTCATGCTTCGTTTCATAGGAACTCTAATAGCTATTGCTTCGTCGCATAACCATGCTAATGTAGACCCCCGATGGTTTTATCCATGAAAAACCCTAGCCACGGCGTTGTCTGTCCCCACTCTACACCAAGGAGAAGAGGGTACCTGTTATGTATGTCCTATGGCTGTAGAGAAAACCAACCTCATCTACATTGCAGGATGTTAAACTATGATGCACCATCGTCCTCATCACATGACGTTAAACTGTGACTTCACCTTGTGCCTCGCATTTGGGGTGCCCCCACCTTGGACATTATCCAGGCCCACTGGTCTCCAGGAGGATGAGATCTCTACTCACAGGGTATGATATCATCCTTAGTGGAGTGGTGTTTGTCTGTAGGGAAAGGGTGACCATCTTGGTCTAATCATCTAGATTTTCTTTCTGGATGCAGCATCCTTGATCCTCCTTTCTCTATCGGTCCCAATGACCATGGGGTAATGGACACCATACCCCTCCTTTATTCAGTGCCAAATCCCTCTCTTGTTGGACTTTTTTTCCATCAGGCCTCCATCCTGGAGTAAGTCCCAACTTATTTGGGATGATAACCATGTGTAATCTCCTATTTCCTCTTTGTATCGCGATAACACGTAATCCCCACTCCACTTCCCACGAATGTACCTTTCATGATGTGATCGTCAGGTCTCTGCTATCTCTTGTTTCTCACTCTGAGCATGAATCATGTGGGCTTAGAGTGAGCACTGACCATGACATCTTCCTTGGGACGCCTTAGAGTATAATCCCCAAATAACACTTCTGAACTATGAGGACTTTGATCCTATTCAAGGAAATGTACGTAGGAAGCCTCCCTGAGGTTCAATCCCCTCACCCAGTTGTCCTGAAACCCCTTTGCATCGGTTCAATAGCCCCATTACCATCATGAACTACATGGACATTGATCCCTACCAAGGCAGGGTATATAGGAAGCCACCCTGAGTTTCAATCCCACCACTTTCCATTGGTCCCGACCATCTCCACATCGGTGCACCAAGCCCCCATAACGAGAACAATGGGGTATTTGATCCTTGACAAGGCATGGTACGTAAGAAGCCTCGACGAGGTTCATGCCCACCACCCATCGAACCCCAGATCCACCTTCAATTCGGTTCCCAACCATCTGAACTACGAGGTCTTTGATCACTTCCAAGAAAGGGTACGTTGGAAGCCTCCATGAGGTTCAAGACCACCACCCATCAAACCCGAGGTCAACCTTCACGTTGGTTCCCAACAATCTAAACTATGAGGTATTTGATCCTTTACAAGGTATGTTTTGTAGGAATCCTCCACTAGGTTAAAGAACACCACACATCGGATCCTTGGTCAACCTTCACATCGGTTCCCAACCATCCGAACTATGAGGACTTTTATCCTTGCCAAGGAAGGGTACGTACAAAGCCTCCTGGAGGTTCAAGCCCAACACCGGTCATTCTGACCATCTTCATGTCGGTTCACCAACTCATCGGGCTTCCTCAGAGCGTAAGCCCCAAATTCCCAATTCTAACTATAATAAATTTCATCCATGCCAAGGAAGGGTACATAGGAAGCCACCACGAGGTTCAAGACCCACAACCATTTCACCCCATGTCTTCCTCCATGTCGGTTCACTAACACCCTGGGCCACCTCAGAGCATAAGCCCCAAATTCCACCACCTGAACTAAGAGGTATTTTATCTTTTCCATAGTAAGGTACGTATGAAGCCTCCATGAGGTTCAAGCCCAACACCCAAGAAGTTTCTAACCCCTCCACGTCAGTTCTCCCCTCATCCTTCATGACATTAAATTGTGGACACCATCCGGCGGTAAGCCGTTGTGACCCCATTCAACGGTAATCTGTTGACACCCCCACCTAGTGGCAAGCCATTAAACCCCAATCGGCAGTAATCTATCTTCAGATGAACTAAATAGACTTTGATTCCCTGGCATGGGGATAAGTAGGAAGACTCTTAGAGGCTTAAGACTAAAACTATCATCATCCTCATGGCGGTTCCATCCCATTAACCACTCACTTCATTGAAATGCTCCATCACCCATCCTGATTCTTACCCTGGCTGCCAAATCCCGGTGGGGTCATGCCGCCTCATACCCCATTCGCCACAACATCACTCAGGAAGCCACCCACATGTTGGGCCCAATATTGATGTTCCCTATAGGGGATTTCACCCATATGATCCACTCCAGTTAGTTTTCTAATCAGTCTTATCCATCTCTGATGGATGCTAAACTAGCGGCATACCCTGTGTTAAACATGGAAAGAGGAGGAAAACCTCAAATACATGCACATGGCATATGATTCTCTACATTCAATGTGGGATGCCTCATGCTATCGCACCCTCAAGAAGCCCTATAATAAGGGACAGAAGACAAACATGCCAATCCCCCAGTGTCCAGACACGCCAATGATACCCAACGTGACTGCTCCCCTGAACGAAGGTTACTACCATGACCGGACCCCTTAGAATGTCTGAATGGAAGCAGTGTAATTAACTGGTGTCCGTGAATTTATAGTGCTAGGAAGATTTTCACGAACAACATATTAAATCTACAAGGGAGACCTGGACTAGGTGATGAGTTACAAGGAGGAATCCACAGAAGGAAGAACTGACATCCCCTCATCCTATGTAGATTAAGGAGCAGACATCCTTGAATAAGGAGTGGATGCCACCCACCTTTGGAATGTGGGAATGCAGGGAATGAAAACCACACCCCCTAATCCCCAAACGAGACGGATGCACGCGCCCCCAGCGAAAGCATCGGAAAAAGAAATGTTGAACCTGACGTGAAGTTATTCTCCTAAAAATAGAGATTAGTAGTTCTCGGGGAATCAGTGGATTGACATGTCACTGGATCCAGTTATTTGGCACCGGGTCCCACCAAGAAAATAGTAGGCCTAGCATGAAACTCACCAGAATTTGGGGCAGTAGAACATTGGACAACCACGTTCTGCGATGTTGTCAGCGTGGATCCCTATTACCGATCTAGGAATACGGGATGGCATTGGGGATTTGGTCATTGATTCCTTTTTATTTCAGCACTAAAGAGTTCAACTCCCTACTTCTCAGGAATCAACCTACTACTTCAGGGATGTGATCACTACCTGCCCATCGATGCAGGGGCAGGGGCAGCTCTCACATGGCCATTCCACATGGATTCACCTCTTCCATGACAACCTCTACATCTGCAACGATGAGGCACCCATGCCCCCTCTCCCCATCCGAGAACATTAAAAGGATGGTAATCAATGACCTCGTGCGATGTTACAAGGAGGACGACATCATGCCAATGTGGGATATAGCCCACCTTGACTTGGAGGCGTCTGCACCTCACATTCAATGCCTCCCCCGAGGGCCGCGTGGGGAGCCATTCATCCCCACCCCGACATACAACCGTTTCAGGAGCCTGTCCCCGGAGTTCTTTGATGACTCCCAGCCTTACGCAGATGGGGTAGGTGACATCCAACCCATCCCGGTCAGAGTCCCAATCTAGGGGATCCCAGAAAAGGATCCCACCAGACCGCATCAGTGCTTCGACCAGGTATTACTTGAAAAAAAGTGGGTAAGCTACATGTTTTCACCACTGGCCCCGGTTTATTAGAATGGATGCCAGCATCAAGCGCAAGATGAGGACTACCACCAAGGGGTGTCAAGGTCAGCTTCTACTGTGGCCTGATCCACCGCTGATGCATATCATCAGTTCCCTGTATACACTAATTAGGGTCACTTATACACCCTACCGGGATCAAGGCCCCGACCTCCCCACAGGCAGGCTGGGTCGACTCTCGTGGTCATCGTCACAACCAGTGGCCACTGTGAGCTAACATGTAGTGATACCACTTGGTACCGAGGTCCTCCTCGTACCACTACCATGGAGAGCATGGGCCTTCTCCACTTCGAGTTTTAGCATGGATTTCCGCCCCATGCCACCCACAATCTAAATGAGGATCTGCCCCGTGGCAGTGAAACTCAGTACGGAAACAACTCCTGTGCCCATTACACTAGGTATGGAGTCTTTCCTCATACCCCCAACTGTTGATGTAGGTACATTTCCCATACGGTCTACCTCTAACATGGGGATCCTCCCTATTTCCTCTCAGGAGCTGGTGAAGTTCCTCCTCGCCTCAGCAACCTGAGGGGTGAGGGCCAACCTTGCTCCACTAGCATCCAACATGGAGGTCCTACCCATGATCATCTAGACAGGTACAAGTACCCTCCTCGTAGTGAAGTCGCTAGGGAAAACAGGCATGGAGGTCCTCCCCATGCTTTTTCCAGTTCCAACAGAGGTTTTTCCCGCTCCAGCGCTATCCATGGATTTCCTCTCGATGTCCCCTTCGTCATTTGTCCTGGTGCTCCTCGCACCCCAGCTTTCTCAGGTGGAAACCCTCTCTGTCCAGTACTAGTGTGGCTGAAGGAACCTATGTCAGAAATTAGACTTGTTTTGAGGATCCACCCAGGGGAAGGAAGGAGTGTCATTTCCATCACAAGAAGAATTCAGGGAAGGCCTGGATGGAGATCAGGCCAGTCCGCTTGTCAGACTATGATGCAGAGTACGACTCCGCATGGGAGCCCTCCTCTGGCTCATGTGAGTCAAGGGTCGGGGTAGGGATGAGGTGCATCAGCCTAGTACCCCTGGAATGCGAGGTCCCTTGGATTTCTGTCTCCCTTCATCAGTAAATCCAAGAGGATGAAAATATAGAAACCCTAGAGGTTACGATCATTCCATCACCACGGTCATCACTAGAAGATTTATCTACCTCAACAAGAGATCACAGAGAGCTATTCTGGGGACCAATGGTTGGAGAGCAGCAGTGTGACCCATCGCCAGTATCCCTAGCCCCTTGGTTGGGAACTGCGGGCATCAGCCCGTCCTATTGCGATGTAGCGGCCAAGTTGTTACACTCTTCGAAAGAATGCCTGAGATATGGAGGCCAATCAACCCTATCGCCATACTCTCCACCGATCGGCCTGCTGTCCCAATGGTCTACCTCAGTACCACTACCAGTTCCTCAACCACCCCCAGTTGACGAGTGGGGAAATAAAGGGCCAGAATCCAATTTTGAGCCGAGGGGCTTCTGGAACATCCTCACAGTGGACCACTACCCATAGAAGTTCTGGCCCATGGCAGCGTAGAATTTCTGGATACCGTAATCCCTCACTCTAGACAAAGATGATTCTTTTTTCTACACCATCTGGGTGATACATTTTAGTATTCATCTTCATCACGTGGTCTATCCAAGGAGCCAATCGCATTTCAAAGACATCATTGAGGAATGTCGTCTGGTCGATCTGGCCGCACTCCCTGTGGCCTAGCGCCCCGAGTCACCCGGACGTCGTGAGGCCCTCCAGTAGAAATGTATTTAGAGTATCAAGATTCTAAACAAAATTATCAAGGATGCTACCCCCACATGAAAATCTGTGGCTGGGGGCAGTATGCTTTTCTCCTCATCAGTCCTATTCAACGGCATCTCGAATCTCTAGGCAATATCGGGGACATGCCCCCAGGAAGGGTAATGGTCAATATGGTCGACCTAGTGGACAAGGAGGATGATCTGGAGATTATCATTAGAGACTTACCCCCCGAGGGTGTTCCACCACCATTACATCCATCAGGTATGATTACTCTCCAGTAGAGGAACCAACTAGGTCTCCCTGCACCCACCGAGGCATTGGTACTCCGCAGATATTCTCGTAAGGGAAAATAGAACGTCGGAGCTATGAAACACTCTAACCCATCCAACTCAGTATAGAAGACGGAGGAGGACCCTAAGAATGCCATGTTTCACTAATAGCTTGCTGAGCAGAAGAAGTTGGTTGATGAACTTTTGGCTGAACTCATTGTGGATCGAAGGCCCGACCACGACAATCCTAGGATAGTACAGCAGGGGTAGGAACAACGTCCCCTCAGCGAGCTGCCCGAAAGCAACCCTGATCATGCTGCTCCTATAGATAGGGTTGAAGCCAGAGATTATGGAAAAAGGGCACAGTATGTCTCACCAGACCCTCCTGAATGGTGTAGAAATCCAAAAAATCCAGCCCGAGTTCCCCCAGCTGCCTCGCAGGCCGCTCAACCAACTGCTCCATGAGCCGCTGAGCATGTCTACCGCTTTGAAGAACCCACCAACATGCTAATGGTTAGGGATACCCATCAAGATTGGGACCCCTACCCAGATGATCGTATGGTGGTGCTCATAGACCACCTTGAGGCATGGGAAACATGCTAGGTGGTAACCCCATCATATGGTAAGCCATACCCGGCATGGATTGATGATATGTCAGTGCCTCTGAGTTTCAGTCATCCCACCTTCTCCACTATTAACAGGACGGGGGACCCATCGTAGCACCATTCCCACTTCAACTCAATGTGTTGGCCCATGTTGGGGACTCTATAACAGTAGGTGGCTTCCAAGCTCCTCTCTTTTGTTCAGACATTGGAGGGGCCGACATTCGTCTGGTACAGCCAGCTCCCCGTCGGATCTGTGACCAACTGGGAGGACCTTCGCAGGAAATTACTCTACCATTTTAGCTCTCCACCTAGAAAACAAGCATTGCAGACCTCTTGAAGTGCAAATAAAGGCCTAATTAGAGATTCACTGAGTTTATCACCCGATGGAAGTGGCATACATACTCCCTTGACATTCCACAGACTCAGGAGAAATTATTGACGATGTGTGTAGGGAATGTCATGGTGGAGCTGGTTCCCTCTCTGATATCCCAGAACTACCTTAGAAGATTCTGAGGCTTCTTTGACAAGGCCCAGCACCTAGAGGAATCCCTACAATAGGCCAGCCAGGCATGTCTGTTTGCCCTAGTAATTCCATCAAAGAGGGATTCCAGAGCCAAGCCTACTGCGGTGGCCCAAATAGAGGCCCCTAGACAGCTAGAGTTACTACCAGTCGCACTGGACCCGCAACCTCACAGAGTCCCTCCACCTCAGGTGCAGCCTCGAGCTCAGCAACGTCCATCTCAAAATAGGCATGTGCCTCCATGGAATGCATTGCCACCTCCCATGCAGGACAATCAGGGTACGCCTCTTTGACAGGCCCCTTCAACTCCTTGTCAAGGCCAGGACCCATGGGCCCCCCTTTTGGACAAGAGAAACCAGACCTACTTGTTCAATGAGAATCAGGTTCCCGGCTATTTCAGAAGTTCCTTGGAACAAGGAATTATGCATTTTCCTGAGTGTAGAAGGATAGAGGAGGAAAACCTCACTGATCGCCCCAACTACTTCCCCTATCATCGGATCTTGGGTCACACCCTCAAGCAATGTTATGTGTTCAAAGACTGGATTCAATACCAGGTTGATTACAACATAGTCAGGCTAGGCTCGGCCCCATCACAAGTGTTAGGTGTCTTTGTATGGTCATATGGTAGTAACGACAGCAAAGGTGAGTGGAAGTAGGTTTCTAACTGCGTTTTCCCGAAGTATGATGACTGGATGGCTCTCAAAACGGTTTCTCATGATCATGGAATCATTCGGGCACATTGAATCAGTTGGAGCCTTCATAAACTATAGCTGCTACTTCTGCATCATTATCTCAGCAGACCTCATCCCAGAAGAGTAAGCATCTGCGGCGCAAGGTAAAGAAATTCACCCCACCTATACCATCTTCGTCTCGCCCTATCGGTGACTTCATGTCCCCTGATATGGGGATTCCCCCTAGAATATGCCCAGTAGTGGATTACTCTTCAATCGATAGTAAAGGGTATGCTTCGGTTAAGTCCGTGGAGTTGGTAAATGCCTATATGACTACCGACGATGGGGAGTGCATAAGAACCTCCCCAACGTCCCCAGCCGACGTCAACGTCAGTTGAGTCGCGACCATATGGGTCATCAAGGAACATCAGTTGGCACATCCAGCCAGGCCATGCATGCCACTGAGACCAGACAACTGGCCCAGCACAAAGCTCACCAAATGCATCCTTTTCATCTGGTGTCATCAGGCCCACCTCCACCACCGTTTATGCTACTGGATCAGGAAGAGCTACCTCGACCAGGCTGTAACTAGCTTCGCCCTGATAGAGGCCAATCTCAGTCATTCGGTTCCCATCAAGCAGCTACTCTACGAGCTTCAACTAGTGAGTAGTGATATATTCCCAGCACCAGCCAGTCGTAGGTCCAGCCGGCAGGGCCCGCTTTTCCTCCTGTCATAGAGCGGCTCCCTGCAATCAGATGTCTATGCTTGGCATGGATATATGATGTTATCAAGCAGCTTTCTGGCAACCCAGTGAGGCTTTCCATCCTCGAGGCCATTCTCCTATCATTAGGTATGCATGAGGCCCTTACTGAACCTTTAAGAAGCCCCATCTAGTTTGAGACTGAGGTAGCAGCTACAGAAGCATTTCATGCTAAGGTGGTTGAGAATGCTAAATGTCAGGCAATCATTTCATTCTTTGGGTATGATGAAGGTTCTCCCATATAGGGGAACATCCGCCCGTTGAACAACACTGTCCAATTTAACGGCATGGAGGTTTGCTGATATCTCTTTGAAAGCAGCTCCAGGAACAACCATATCTCAACGCGGACACTGCCAATGCTGGGGTTATCCAAGGATGACCTGAATCCCTCTGATTTAAAGATCCATGGATTTGATAGGACAGAGCAGAACGCGGTCAGCAAGATCCATTTGAAGAACCAGTTTGATGGCCTAGTTTCCAGTACCGAGTTTATGGTTGTCTCTCAGAACACTGTGTACAATGCATTGATGGGAAGACAGTGGCTCCACCTGCATGCGGAGGTCCCCTCATCGAATCCCTAGTGCCTCAAGTACTCCCTTAATGGTTGATTAGGCATACTCCAAGGTGATACATCTCTTTTCGCCTTTTTTAATCCCACTACCTAGATGCCAACTATTACAAGATCAAGGATAAGTAGATTCAGGAAAGTGAGGTTGAACCCTTCACGGTCGTAACTGACCCCTGGGTAGGTCTGGACGATACTTACATCCTCCTGATCCATCGATTAGAAGCCAAAACACTGGACATGGTGCAATTTTTTTTTCCTCTGTTACAATAGGGATGAATATTCCCAAGTCCAAGTGATGGTGGAAAATCACCTCGTACTCCTTCACGAACCAGGATCAAGTGATCCTGAAACCTCCTACCCACATTCGGTATTGGGATGTCCACCCCATGGAAACATTAGTACATCATACGTGTCTGTTTTGTTGGGATATGATTAAACATATCAAGATGATGCGCCACTATTATTTTTATATCATCAAGTGTGGCCCCTTGGGCTGATGAATAGGTGGGATCAGATTGACTGCCTTCGTTGCTATGGTTTCACCAGCACGTGGATCTCCGGATATAATGTCCACTGCTGCCTAGGATGGCACTAGCCTCCTTTCAGAATCCATTGACCCAAAGGAAGAACCTCCCACCATAGATCCCCCCTCTTTATGCGAATAAGGGGATCTGGAGGATGCTCCCCCCTCTTTTGAAGAAGGCGTCTCTGCCATGGACGATGAACTCGTATAGTTGAAACATTGTAGCGAGGCAGATCCGAGACCCACATTGATTAGTTACACCATGCCCCTCGAGGAGTATCAGTGGTACGTAGATTTCCTGAAATAGCATCTTGATGTATTCTCCTGGAGCTACGACCTGATGCTAGGACTAGATCATCAGGTAGTCGTCCACCACCTCAATCTACGGGAAAATCATCGCGGGTTCAAGCAGCCTCTCAGAAAGATGCAACCCTCTCAAGGATTCATGGTCAAGGATGAAGTTGAAAAGCTCATCAGATATAACTTCATTAAGGAGTTCCAGTACCCCAAGTGTCTAGGAAAAATTGTGCCAGTTAGAAAGAAGAACGAATAGATCAAATTCTGTTTCGACTTTCAAGATTTCATCCTTCACTATCCGAAATATGATTTTCCCCTTCTAGTGAAAGAATTATTGATCGATGTTATGGCTGGGTTCCAAGACCTATCTTTCCGGGATGGTTACTCCAGATACAACCATATCTGAATGTCCCATGAGGACAAAGAGTCCACAAATTTCAGGGTGCCCCAACATACTTTCTGTTAACAGGTTATGTCCTTCATCCTGAAGAATCCAGGTTCAACCTATCAGTGGGCCATGCAACACATATTCAAGATGATCCTTGGTACTTTGTTGGAATTATATGTGGTGGATATGGTGGTAAAATCTCTCCTTTGCCAGGACCATCTCAAAGGCATTGAGAAAGTGTTCAGATTCCTCTATTACCACCACCTGATGATGAACCTGTTGATGTGTGCCTTCGGGGTCACCTCCTGGAAGTTTCTTTACTTTGTTGTCAGTTACTGGGGCATCGACATTCACCCAAAGATGATCAAGGCCATCGGCCAGATGCCTCCCCCAAGCAATATTTAGGAGCTTCAGGTTTTCCATGGCCACTTAGCCTACATACTCCGATTCATTACGAATTTGTTTGGTAAGTCTAATCCCTTTTCTAAGCTAATGAATAATGTCTCTGCCTGTGAATGGGACGAAGAGTACCAGACTGTGATTTAGGAAATCATGTAGTATCTACTCCAGCCTCCGGTCCTAATGCCACCCATCCTCGGAAAACCACTAATCTAATACATGACTACCCTAGAATGATCTCTTGGCACCCTTATTTCCCAGAATAACAATGAGGTGATAGAAAACAACCTATACTACCTCAATCTTATGCTCAAAAATATGAAGACTAGATACTCCCTCATCGAAAGAAGATGCCTGGTACTTGAATTTGTTGTGCAGAAGTTGCGGCATTACCTGCAGAACCATAAGGTATATCTGGTCTCTTGGGTAGACCCACTGAAGTACATCCTGAACCACCCCATGTTGACCATCCATCTAGCACGATGGGTGGTAATCCTCTAGAAGTTTGATGTCAGGTTTTTCCCTTAAAAAGATATCAAGGGAAAAGAGTTGGAAGATTTTCTTGATCCCCATCCAACCTCCGCATACTGGTCTGTCGACTTGGATTTTCCCAACGAGGCCATCCTCTCGGTAGATCATTCCATCCAGTGTTGGAATATGCACTTCGATGGTGCCTCCCGAAGCCCCACTGATAGGAGGCTCAATGATCCAAGATTCAACAAAGTGGTCCTAGGTATCGCCTTTATTACCCCAATGCAAGATATTATGTTGTACTCATTCTTGTTGTCAGAAGGCTGCAACAATAGTGAATCCGAGTATATGGCCCTCATTATAGTCCTCAAGCTGGCCCCCGAGATCGATGTGCCCCATTTTCATGTGAAAGGAGATTCCAAACTAGTCGTTAAGCAAATCAACAGTGACTACATCATCATAAATACATAGCACGTACTGTTTTTGGATTGCACCCTCGAGCTAATGGCCTAGTTCCCATCTTGGCCGGAATTTACTCATGTCCCTTGATCTCAGAACGTTCAAGTCGATGCCCTGGCCATCCTGGCTTCATCACTTGCAGATCCTGAGTAAGATGATCTGATTATACACATCACACATCAGAGATTCATTGCTCCTATCACCCCAGATGATGACAACGACCTACGTGTATGCCATATTACTGTCGTAGCCTCCATATAAGGACCCCTAAGTATCAAATATGTAGTGGTTGAAGCAACCCCCGACTGGAGAGCCCCCTTTATAGAGTATCTCCAAAATGGTTACCTCACAGCTGATCGGGCTGAGGGTGAGTGAATCTGATGCTATGCGGTATAGTTTACCCTCCAGAGTGGTCCTAGTATTGATCATATATTCTACAAGCATGGGTTTGATGGTGTTCTCCTCTATTGCATCCAATGATTTGTGATTTCATAGGTCATGTAGGAGGTTCATGTCAATTCCTATGGGTCTCACCAGGCTGGGCCAAAGCTCTCCCATTTGATCCAGAGACTGGTTTACTTCTGGCCCTCCATGATCCATGATTGAATCGATTTCGCAAAGAGATGTCACATGTGACAAATTCATGATAACTTCATACCTTGGCCTCCAGAACCTCTCCACTCCACAAAGAACTCTTGGACATTTGTGGTGTAGGGACTTGATGTCGTGGGACCATATACACCGACAGCATCTCACCAATGCAGGTTCATCCTGACCACTACAAATTTCTTTTCCATGTGGGAAGAGGTGGTTCCTCTCAAGGAGGTCAAGGCCCGTTCTATCTTTGACTTCGGGAGCTCCAATATAATCTACCAGTTTGAAGTCCCTCACGACGTCCTCACTGATAATGGCACTAACTTCCATGAAGTTGAGTTGATGAAATTTTATGCAAAATACAACATCCGTTTGAACCAGACCTTCCGCAATCACGTGCAGTAAAATGGGAAGATCAAGGAATTTAACAAAACCCTCTCTATCATTTTGCAGAAAATGGTTGGTCAAAAAAAGAGTTGGTCGGACAAGCTCCCCAACGCCCTCTGGGCTTAACAGATGACGACTCGTAATTCCACCCAAGTGACCCTATATTCCCTTGTATATGGAGCTGAGGACATCTTGCCCATCGAGATCCAGCTTCCTTCATTACACACAGCGGTCTATGACCAGAAGGTTCTTGAAAATGTAGCCGAAAATCATCTGGCTAAATTGGAAGCACTTGAGAAGAGTAGGCTTCGCGCCCTGTACAATCTAGAAAGGCATCAAAATAAGATAACTAGAGCCTTCAACAAGATGGTTCGCCTCTTCTATTTCCTAAAAGAAAACTTAGTATTGTCCCTCTGGACACCAATGATCCCTCGTAGGAAACCACCCAAGTTGGAGGCCAGATGGGAAGGACCTTACATAATTCACAGGGTTTACCCCAATAGATAATAATCCCTGGTCACCATGGATGGAGAGCGTATAACTCCTCCTAGCTATTCCATGTTCCTCAAGAAATACTTTTCCTGAGCCTACTGGTCCTACACGACCTTACACTAGATGGTCCGGAATGACCCTAAATTGCATGATGGTCTAGCATGACCTTAAAATGTTCAGTCCTACATTAATTTAAACTATGTATCTTCCTTTAAGACATTAAACTACGCCCTTAGAACTAAGTAATTCTTGATTCCCATCCACATGGGATACGTAGGAACGTTGAAGAATTTCATCTTGAGCCTAGACCCTAAATTATTCTCTTTGACTATATCCCCCTAGGTATAGTTCTCTCGAGGGATATTTCAATAATATGGGGTAGGCTTCCTTAGCACCACTCATACCAGGATTATAATGGTCGCACCATATGCCCACTCTCCATTATTATATCCTCCAACATCTTCATTTCATGAATTTAAACTGCATGGCCTTCAAGAACTATGTATGGCATGATTTCCATCCTTATGGGATACGTAGGAACGCCTGGATATTCTGTTTTTTGGCCTATCCCAAATGTCAAATATTCCCCTCGGTTCAAGAAATATGGATGGGGAATACTTTTTCACCAATTCACGTTGAGCTAATCTTGATCCGGCCATACGTCCCGCTCTCTAGAGATGTTTGTTTCTATCATAGATGGGTATAGATATGCTTCACCCAATCCTTTGACTGGGACTCTGTCATCTTTCCCATCCAGAAGGGCCCCCAAATGGTACAGATTCTAGGCCTAAGGGATATATTACCACTTCGGGCCAACGCCCTCGCGGATGTTGAGCAACAAGGTGATACAAGTCTCACATTATGAATATAGTCAGCAGTCGATGCTCATTTGTTATTCCCATTTCATGTCACTATAGGGACTCTATGTTTCAAACATGGTCAATAGGTCTCATGCGTCATTGGAACCACCCCAAGATGTCACAAACATTGAGTGTAGTGGTTCATTTTCCCCGTTGTATCTCCAAGAGACAAACTCCCTTCAGGAAAATCTAGATTTTTGACACAGATATGACGGGGAGAGATGAGACTGGCTACTTGTTTCCCACACCGAGCACTTCTCACTTGGGCTTAGGAGATGTGATGAGGCGGTAACCATACAAGAGGACATATGGCCTTCCCATCTGAGGCCTACCCTCGGGCCCCTTGGCCTTTTCGGGCCCCCGACCCAGGTTCTCTCTTATGAGATTGTACGGTGTGGTATGGAATCGTGTCCTCATTCTTGTCGGGTTACTCGCTGTGTCATACACATACCCGGATGAGATACCTTATCCTCTCATAGTCCTCACTACAAGACGTTAAACTGCAAACTGGTTGGTCCTTTCCAACAGAGGCCTAGCCTCAGGCCCCTTGGCATTCTCGAGACCCATCACAAGTTCTTACTTGGATTTTATGGTGTGGTTTGTGATTATGCCCTTATTCACGTCGGGTTATTCACCATGTCATACACCTCCCTTGTTTGGGGTTTCATCCTCACTGCAAGACGTTAAACTGCAAACTGGTCTGGCCTTCCCAACCGAGGCCCACCATCAGGCCCCTTGGCCTTTTCGGGGCCCCGCCCCAAGTTCCTATTTAGGATTGTATAGTGTGGTATGGGATTATGTCCTCATTCACATTGAGTTACTTTCCATTCCGTACACCCCCTCATTAGGGTATCCTACCCCTATGTGCGATTCTAGAACTACGTACGGCTTGATTCCCATCCTTATGGGATATGTAGGACTGCCTAAACATATTGTCTTCAGGTCCAGCCCCATCTTGGCCCCTTAGACCGGATTCCACCAAAGAGGAGTATATGGTGTGGTATGGGATTATTCTCTCACTCACATCGGGTTTTGTAACAACCATTCCATCTACTTCCTCCTCCTGAGAGTTTTCCATCCTCTTGTGCATTATCTTCTTTTCAAATCGGCCACTCTCAAGATGATCCAATCTGTCCTCTTTGGCGATCTACCAATGTACCTAAGGGTACTCTGGTTTAGTACTTGGAATTTTAGACTCTACTCGGACATGCTTTCATCCATTTTTCAGGCTTCATGTCCTCCATCATTAGGGCTTCCATCACCATTCACACCCAAAGGGACCCCCAAATGGCATGGATGCTAGGCCTAAGGGCTATCCTACCATCACGGGCCAATGTCCTCCAGGGTTTCAGACAACAAATCGATACAAGTCCCATATTGCGAATATGGTTAGTGGTTAATTCTCATTTATTTGTCCCCATTTCAGGCTAACGTGATATAGATGTTTTGTTTTGAACACGGTCAACATTCATCATATATCATCATGACAACCCCATTAAGCCCAAAATGTTTGTTAAATGATTCACATACTTCTCTACCTCATCATGCCCACGTATAACTTTGAAATTCTTGGTACTATTCATTAGTGTGCATCCGAATGTTAGGAGGAAAAAATACACGGTGAGGAAATCATTCGGGGCTCCACCGATTTCCCTTTTTCATATATTTCACATTTTGAAATTACCTTATCCTCCCTTGTTTCCTACACTGAGTTCAGCTCACATAATCTTAGGGATTGGGTTGAGGTCCTCCTTGACTTGGGATAGTACTGATTCTCCATGGACTGAGTTCTAAGACCTTAAACTAAGACCTTTTCATATTTCCCCTTTGTATAACTATGTATAGCTTGATTCCCATCCTCATGGGATATGTAGGAATGCCCAAATGTCTAGACTTTGGGACCAGCTCTATCTCTTAGAAAACTCCCATTCACCTTGGCCCATTGTCCCACCCTCTCCCTCTTGGGAGTTCTCTAACCCTATATTCTGTACTCATCCCTTAAAATTGATTACTCTCAAGTTTAGCACCCTCCTCAACCCTCGTTGACAATGCACCAATTTTTTAATGAGTACTCTGGTTCATTGTTTAGAGTGTTGGATTTTGTGTGGACATGCTTTTGCCAATTTTTCAGGCTCTGTGTTCCCCTTCATTTGGTCTTCCATAATCTTCCACACCCGAAGGGACCCCCAAATGGCATGGATTCTAGGCCTAAGGGCTCTCCAACCATCACGATCCAATGTCATATAGGGTTTCACACAACAAATCAATAAAAGTCCCTCATTACGAATATGGTCAGCGGGAAATGCTCATTTTTTTGTCCTTATTACAAGATAACACGATATGGATGTTGTGTTTAGAACACTGTCAATTGTCATCCTCTGTCATCACTCTAGCCCCTTTATACTTTGAATGTTGGTTACATGATTCCCATAATTTTCCACTCCATCATGTCCAAGATTAACTTTATCACTCTTGACACTATTCCTCAGTGTGCATTTGCACGTTAGGAGGACAAAGCTCTGGTAAAGGCGTCATTCAAGGCACCACGTTGGCTTCCCCTCTCCATGGTCTGATATCTATGACCATACACTATGATCACTTTTAGAACTATGTGTGGCTCGATTCCAATCCTTATGGGATACATAGGAACACCCAGACATCTCGTTTTTGGGTCCAACTCAATTTGGAGCTAGTTTCTCTTATCCTTTACCCTCTTACCCCTTTTTAGGCCACTTGGCCCGAGGTTCCTTTCTCGGAATCGCATACGGTGTGGTATGGGATTATGTCCTCAATTATTTTGGGTTTCATAATAACATTACCATGTTTCCCCTGCACTTCTTACCAATCCATGGTCCAAGCTCTATGATCATAAACTAAGACAACTCTGCGTCCTTACCCCAAGACGTAAAATAGAACGACTCCTCTCAGAACTACGTATGGCTCGATTCCTATCCGCATGAGATATGTAGAGACCCCCGAGAATTTTACCTTGGGTCACGCCTCAGGGATCATTAATCAAGTTCCTCCTTATTTTTGGCCCCACGTCCTGACCCTTTATGGGGAACCATGTACCTGCATCTTTGCTCTAAACAACTTCGGGATGCCCCATGATGACATTGGGAAGCGACAACTACCTTGCCAGAGAGGTCCTGTCTAAAAATAGGAATGATCCATGATAAAACTGTTTCACCCTTCTAATGTGATTCCACCACGGTGGAGTAATTTAGAGAGTGTTGGATTCTATTCGAAAAAACCATCACTCCACATTCCACGCTTTGTGTTCCCCTTATTCGGACCCTCTTCCTCTTTCATGTCTAAGGGAACCCCTTAACAGTATGGATACTCGGCCTATGGCCTACCTATTGTCCTGGGCCAACATTCTGGAAGAATAACGGATGAAATTTTGAGTCAGGAACCTTGTTTCAAACATGGTCAGTGGTTAGCCCTCATTTTCCATCCCCATTCCTGGATAACACAATAAGGATACTGTGTTTCAGAAGTGGTCAATAGTTATTCTTTATTGTCATGCCACCCCCATACTGTTCCGAATTCTAGGTATCGTGATTCAATCCTTCCAATACATCTATTCAGATTGATTCCAGCAACGTTGGCATTATTTCGTTCATGCACAGGAGCACGCTGGGAAAATGGTAGTTTGCATATTCTGAGACCTTCATTCCCTAGTCAGGTCTCTCCAATTTCCTCTCGGAAATTTGGGCTGTTTGTTCAATCCATAGATGCCTGAAGCTTGGTTTTCACTCCTACATTTGAATTGGGGGGATAAAGTGGTCATCCCTTGTTTCTCACATCTCTCCTGACCCACGTGAGCTTAGGGAATGATCATGGGACACTCCATGAATGTCATAAGAATGAAATAAACCAGTATAAAAAACGGAACTCATGCATGCTATGGCATCCAACAATAAAAGAAACAATGTACGTTTGAGGGTTTTTAATCACTACAGTACCCGAGGGTCGACTACGCCCATGGATGCAGCGACCTTGTCAAAAGAACGTAGCAGCTCCACCACTCTCTAGCTGGTGGCGTCCAAGAGTTGTTGCCACCTATTCAGCTCCTACTTCTCCTCGGCAACGATGGGGTGCAATTCATCGACCGCGATCTAGCCCTGCTTTACATCGGTCTGAATGGAAGTTATCTCCTCATAAGCTCGATTCATGCCCTCTTCGACCTCCTCCTGCTGGGCATTCAGTCGCGATATGAGCTCTGATTGCGCATCGAGGGAAGCGGAATGCTCATCCGCCCAGGCATGCATCCGTTGAACCTCATCTTCATCCTCCTGGATCATTTTGATGTTAACCACTTTCCTCCACTTCCATCCCACACCAAGTCCATGGTCATACTACCAAATATTTTTTACCATAAGATCTCGGACAAGCATGTGAGAACGCAGGGCATCCAATCCCCCATCACACAGTTGGTATAGTCACAAGTAAATTCTTTCCATCTCATCCAACCATAGTGCTTGGGGGTGTCATTGATGAAGAGTGTGATCAACTTCCATATTAAGTGATGTACTATCTTGCTATCCTATTCATCAGAGGTTGTCTTGTCCCAGTCAGCATTTTTGGAAGGCTCATATGTGGGGAACGTCCCCAAGAACTCTTCAGTCGGGTCCACATCTGGTGTTTGATTAGGCGTGGTGGGATCTGGACTACCCGGTCGATCCTCATCATTGGATCCCACTTCGATGATCATGGTTTCAGCCCCACTGATGGTCCCACCAATGATTGGGACCACCACTGCTATATCGGCTGGGACCTCTATCTCCACGACCACTGGCATTCCCCTGGGAAGTACGCCGACAGAATCCCTGACCAACCTCTCCAAGGAGAACCACGCCATTTGAAGAAATGTACGTGCCAAAAAAGGACATGGACATCAGTAAATATGGTTAGGGGATGACAATCATAAAATTGGTAGAGGGGACCTACAGAGATTGAATCCCTAGTCTTGCTCATGGGTTTATGTCATCGGGACCCGGAATCGTGGCACCCCGTATATGGTCAGAAGGTCTAAATCTCCGGAGGCTTCGCCTAATGTGTCCTAGACCCACTGGACATAGTAATATATGTGGCTGTAGGCGTGGATCCTGAAGGTCCACCATATGCATCCATTTAAAGATGAGAACAAGTTCTTTATATAAGACCCTCCTGCATAGTTCAGATGTCAACATGGAGTCCGGAATAACCCCAAAGAAAATCTCAGAGAAGGGGGTTTCAGATTTTTACCTCAAGGTCCTCTGTGAACTCTTCTAGATCCGAGTCTTGACCTCCAACTTCACCCTCCTCCAATGGGCTCCCTCTCCTGGCCTCGTCTCCCTAGGAGGACTCTTCTGATTCTTCCGGCATAGGGAATCATTCTATTATATCAGCGACCAAAAAATATGGGGGAGTAGTGCGATCGAGAAACACTTTGACTCAATCTTCCATTGGGCGAGGGGCTCCTCGGGAATGTACAAAGTCCTTGAGATCTACCAGGTACTGCTCTGCCTCTGCCTGGGGCACCACAAAGCCGCCCCGGATAAAGCTTATCCCCAGTAAATCCATCTCGAGATAGTTTAGGTGCTGCCACAACTCGGTAGGGATGAGGAATTTCCTATTGACTTCCCATATGTCCAGGCCTTCTAGAAGACTAAATCCTCTAGCATGTCGATATGGCATAGCAGCTTCCCCAGATCCTGGGTAGGTATCATGACGAATCATCTCGGTGGCCTCCCCTCTAGATGGCTCTATTCTGCTGGAACCATCAGGTCAGCTATCACTGCAGGATTTGTGGCTGTTGTCTCTCCCTCAACTGGTGCAGCACTCACCACCATGGAAACCCCACCATCGTGGGATTCCCATTCTAGCTTTCGGCCCTAGCCCCTTAGTCGGGAAAGCTCACCATCACTGAACGGAATGGTTGGTTTCTTTAGCATCTTCCATGGATAAGACGCCTCCTAGCACTGGGCATATTCTATTACAAGCCCGAGGATGGCAGTCAGTGGAAGCAACTAGTTCCATATTTTTTCATCTTCACGCGTGAACATGATCCACATCTGCCTCATCAAACATGGGTGTTTTTAATATTGCACCTCCAGATAGACCAGCGGGTTCAATCACTGCATACACCGTAATTGCCTTTCAAACCGGTGTGGGTATACGACTCACAAAGGGGCTCACGGTCCACCCTCGCTACCAGAACTCCACCTCAAAAGGCCAGGAGATAGGCCCGGTGCTCTTCTGCCCCCCTACCATCATCAGAAAATACCCTCGTCGGTAATAGAAACGGGTGGAAATTGAACTCATCCACCCTACACACCCAGTCCCGAACCGACAGTGCAGTCAGCTTGGCTAGAAAGCTCCCAGCAGTGTTCAGGATTGATGGGTGGAAGTCTGATCCTAGAGGAGAGATAGGTTTTGGGTATTCATAAACCCCCTTATATGTGCTTTTATCCACCCATACATGAGGTGGAATGGACCACAAAACCTTTGTGGCCTTTTTCCCTCACTGATATGCCAAAACACCTTATATAGCTTGCCGAGCATCGAGATTCCTAGGTTGAACCACCCTTCTGTCGCCAATGTGGAAACCATGATTAATGTGCTTGGACGTACTCTAATGTTAGTATCCCTCACTAGCAGGATCAAACCACAGATCAAAGCCGCAATGAATGCCTCCATCCAAACTATTGTTTGTTTCTCAGTGTTGACGTTGATTCCCCATATCTTCCACTAATTGTCCTCCAAAATTCACTAGTACGAGTATTTCTTTCCCCGTTGATCCCACTTTGGACATGTCCAAGGCCTCACCCGAAACTGCCTGTTTCCCAGGAAGTTCCAGAATTTCTTGAACCACTGCCTGAAGTGGACATCTCTTACTACCTCCATGTCCTCCCCAGGCACAAGCTCCATCAGTTCCATCGCCAGCCATGCAATTTTCTCTGGATCCTCCCATGAACTCATGATGGGGAGGAATTATTTTTATATAGCCCCCAGTATCGTGACCCATGAGATCTGGTGGACATCCCACTAGTTGATACCATCCTCCCCATGGTGTAAGTGTAAGGTATTGGTCCTCGACGAACATCTTCTAGACAGCTCTAGAATCAGCTGTTTCGGTTGATATATGTGGAATTGAGAGGCCCAGACCTGATCATACAAACCAACTCTCCTCAGCTCATCCCCAAACACCTCACACAACGTGCCAACCCAATAGGCTCAAGCCCAATCCTTTTTGAAGTTTCCGCCCTAATGCAGGTCCCATTCCTCGGACCACCCCTTCCTCGAGTTCCTCAAAGCTTCCTTCAGTATCATCTGGTACATAGGAGGATACATCTCCAGCTACAAAACCTTCCCATCAATGTTATTCAGGTGGTTGTATAAGCAATCAACAGTGACTTGAGTGAAATCCTCTTGGGCATGGCCATCAGCCGCCCTGAACCATCGGCACTGGCACAACGTGCTCCTAAACCAGTAATCCGGTTCGTCCCGACAACCTTCTGGGATTTAGACATCATCCCTTAACCTGAATCCATACAAAGACAACCTCTTACACAACAGGTATTTCTTCTGGCTCTCCGACAACAGCTAAACCAGTGAATCATGGTACGAGTGGCTCTATACCAATTCCCCCAGACCAAGACTATTCGGCATCTTGTCCCTCCGGGCGACATCCTCAAGGACCCCTCAGGCAGCTTCTTAACGAGCCATTCAGTTTTGAAATTTGGGAGCTTTTCGGGTTGGTTCACAAAGCTAGTTTGTGGAGGAAGTTCGCAAAGAATGTTTACAAAGCCTGTTCGTGGAGCCCTGCCTTGTCCTTCAAACACAGAGTCGCGAAGTGTTGAGACGCGAAGTCAAAGACTTGTGGAAGCGCCATAAAGAAAAATTCATGATTCGTAGAGAGAAATCATGGAGTATATAGTGCTTCGCTAATCAAGAGTGCTAAAGTCCAAATCATAGAGAAGATAAAAGACAAAATAGAGTTCAGGTCCCCTATTTATAGGCAGGGGAGCATTGGAGCTTCACGACATGCCTTGTCCAAAGCGAGCTTCACGGCACATCTGGCTAGAGATTCACATTCCAACATGGATAGATCTCTTCGCGAGATTTCTTTGGGAAATACTGAAGATTTTGGCAATTGACCCTCAAACTTCGACCCTTAATTTTCCGCAGCTCCAAGTCTGAGGGGTGGAATTTGGTGACAGCAGAATGTGGGAACGAGAAGAGGACATATACTCCATGGCTTCCTTGCGAAGACCATTCATGTAGAACAGGCCGCGCTATGCAGCCTCAAAACAAGGAGGTGGTAACGCTCCGTGACTACCCTTGATGTTCACGACTCACCACAAAGTAAGGAGGCGATAACATTCTATGCCGCCCATGACGTTCGCAAACCACCGCGATGCAAAGAGGTGGTAATGCTTTGTGACCGCCCATGGTGTTCACGAACCACCATGAATCAAGGAGGTGATAATGCTCCTCGACCACCCTTTAAGTTCATGACCCGCCATGAAGCAAGGAGGCTGTAACACTCTAAGACCGCATTTGATGTTCGTGACGCGCCGTGGAGAAAACGAAATCCTCTTTGTGCCGAGCGAGCGCTGATTCACGGCACCTCTCCCCTATAAATACTAGTTGATCCCCAATTTCAGGGGGTGGACAATCTGACCTTTCGACTTCCAAGCTCTTAAATCACAAAGCACCCATCTGCTCTGTGAACCATTAGTTGTGCGGGGTACTTCTGCTCAGTGAAGTGCCTCCCCTTTCTCTCGTTTCGATCCCCTCTTCTCAGAGGGATTCCCTTCATGGAGTCTAACAGTCTACACGATGGAAGGGGATCCACATGGGGACCCGGGTCGTTGCAAAGAATTTATGATGCGTGAAACACCCTTCATGTACACATGATCCACATGCCAAGGTAGGGTCACTATACATCATGAATCACATTTCTTCATGATTACTTTCTTCGTGAGGCACCTTTGTTTGCAAGGTAGTGCTCCATGAATACCTTTTCACTTTTCAAAGGAACATCCCATATGCACTATTTCCATCTTCATAGGCAGAGGCACCCCACATCCCAAAGCACACCCCTTCGCAAGTACCCTCCGTCATGTGGAGCAATAGAGCTTCATAAGGCCCATACCTATGAAACCCTCTACTTTGCAATTCCTTTTCCCATGAGACCCTCTAGGTTTTCACGATGTGATTTCAAAGTCCCTTGGATGATATTTCCCATTTCGTTGCTTCACCTCACGCTTCTTCTCATAGGAACGCTAATGGCTATTGCTTCTTCCCATAGACATGCAAATGTGGACCTCCCGATGGTTCTCTCCATGACACCCCCTAGCCACGGCATTTCCTATCACCTCCCTGCACCAAGGAGCAGAGGATACCGGTTATTTATGTCCTAGGGGTGTGGAGAAAACACACCTTGTCGGGGCTGTAGGATGTTAAACTGACAAGTACAGTCGTCTTAAGAACATGACATTAAACTGTGACCTCACCTCATGCCTCGAACGTGGGGTGCCACCGCCTTAGAAATTCTCCATGGCCACTGGTCTCCATGAGGATGAGATCTCCCCTCACAGGGGATGATATCCTCCTTAGTGGTGTGGAGTTTGTCCGTGGTTAAAGGGAGACCATCTTGGTGTAAGCCCCTAGATTTTATTGTTGGAGGCAGTATCCCTACTCCTCATTTCTTCTTTAGTACCAAGGACCAGTGGGGAAATGGACACTGCACCCCTCCTTTCTTCCATGCCAAATCCCTCTCTCATTGGGCTTTGTCGCCAACAGTCTCCATCCTGGAGAATGTCCCAACCTCTTCGATCTATTAACCGTGTGTAACCCCCTATTTCCTCTTTGGTTCGCGATCACGCGTAAGCCCCACTCCACTTCCCATAGACACACCATTCATGACGTGATCGTTGGGTCTCTGTTATCTCTTGTTTCTCACACCAAGCATGACTCACGTTGTCTTAGAGTGAGCACCGGCCATGACATCTTCCTTGGGCCACCTCAGAGCATAAGCACCAAATGACACTTCCGAACTATGAGGACATTAATCCTTGTCATTGCAAGGTATGTAGGAAGCCTCCCTGAGGTTCAAGCCCAACACCTAGTTGTTTTGACACCCCTTCACGTGAGTTCAACAACCCCTTTACCATCCTGAACTACGTGGACTTTGATCCTTGCCAAGCCAGGGTACTTAGGAAGCCTCCCTGTGGTTAAAGCCCACCATCGTCCATTGGTCCCGACCATCTTCACGTCTGTGCACCAAGAACCCATAACCTGAACTACGAGGACTTTGATCCTTGCCAAGGCAGGGTACGTAGGAATCCTCCATGAGTTTCAAGCCTATCAGCCATCAGGACCCTGGTCCACCTTCACGTTGGTTCCTAACTATCCGAACTACAAGGTCTTTGATCCTTTCCAAGGCAGGGTATGTAGGAAGCCTACATGAGGTTCAAGACCACCACCCATCGGACCTCAGGTCCACCCTCACATAGCTTCCCAACAATCCGAACTACGGTGTCTTTGGTCTTTAAAATGGAAGGGTACATAGGAATCCTCCACGATGTTCAATCCCACCACCCATCGGACCCTAGGTCCACCTTCATGCCAGTTTCCAACCATCCGAACTACAAGTACTTTGATCCTTGGAAAGACAAGGTACGTAGGAAGCCTCGCTAGGGTTCAAGCCCAACATTAGTCGTTCTAACCATCTTCACATCCGTTCACCAACTCATTGGGCCGCCTTAGAGCGTAAGCCCCAAATTCCCCATGTGAACTACTGGGACTTTGATCCTTTCCAAGGCAGGGAACGTAGGGAGCCTCCACGAGGTTCAATCCCAACAACCATTGGACCCCAGGTCCTCCTCCACATCGGTTCACTGACACCTTGGGCCGCCTTAGAGCGTAAGCCCCAAATGCCACCACCAAAACTATGAGGTCTTTGATCCTTGCTAAGTAAAGGTACATAGGAAGCCTCCATGAGGTTCAATCCCAACACCCAGCAGTTCTGACCCCCTCCACGTCGGTTCAATCCCATCCTGCATGATGTTAAACTGTGGACTCCGTCCAGGGGGAAGTTTTTGTGACCCCATTCAGCGGTAAGTCATTGACACCCCCACCCAGCGGAAAGCCGTTGAACCCCAATCAGCGGTAAGATGTCGTCAGATGAACTACAGGGACTTAATTCCCTGCCATGGGAATATGTAGGAATCCTCTTCAAGGCTCAGTCTTAAAACTCTCATCACATTCATGGCGGTTCCATCCCATTCACCACCCACTTCATTCAAACGCTCCATCACCCATCCTGATTCTTACCCGGGCCGCCACATCCTGGGGGGATCATGCCGCCTCATACACAATTCCCCTCAACAGAACTCGGTAATCCACCCATATGTTGGCCTCAATATCAGTGTTTCCTCTAGGAGATTGCACCCATCTGATCTACTCCAGTCGGTGTTCTGATCAGTCTTATCCGTCTCCACTGGACATTAAACTTGCAGCATACCCTGTGTTAAACATGAGAAGTTGAGGAAAACCTCAGATACATGCCCATGGAATATGACTCCCCATGTTCGATGTGGGATGTCTCGGGCTTCAGCACCCTAGAGAAGCCCTATAATAAGAGAAAGATGACAGACATGCCAATCCAGTAGCATCCAGCCACGACAGTGATGCCCAATATGACTACTCCCCTGACTGAAGGTTGCCGCCCAGATCAGACCCCTTGGAATGTCCTGACAGAAGCAATGTAATTAACTGGTGTCCATAAAGATATGGCCCTAGGAAGAGTTTCACGAACAACATATTAAATCTATAAGGGAGACCCATACTAGGTGATGAGTTCCGAGGAGGAATCCACAGAAGGAAGAACTGACATACAATCATCCCATTTCGATCAAGGAGCAGATGTCCCTAAATAAGGAGCGAATGTCACCCACCTTTGTAAAGTGGGAATGCAAGGAAACAATACCTCACCCCCTCATCCCCAAATGAGACGGATGCGCACACCCCAGTGGAAGCATCAGAAACAAATATTTATCAGAATATTTATTTGATTTTTCTATTACATCACTATGTATTGCATCAGCGTTGCATAAGAAGTGACTGTAATAGTTCAATCACTAAAAACTAAAAATATATAACCATGTTAAAAAAATAATTTTTAAAAATACAGTTATATATTAATATAATGTCATTTTATATCTTGGAAAAAATATCATTGTTATTAAAACAAAGTGAGTGGAATTTTGGAAGTCTTCATTATTGAAGTAGATTTATGTTCAATATCAATGAGAAATGGCACAAAGATTCCATATATAGAAGTATTGGATTAGTATGGTCAAACTAAAATCAATCAATATAAATATTCCATGTGTTAAATATATTTTAAAAGTCTAATCGCATTATTTGTATCCTTAATTACATGATTTACCCTTAATAAGGTAACAAATATTTACCACAGTTACTATTTATTATGAAAAAAATAAAGCAGAACTATTTACTAAATATGAACATGTTGATTCAAAATATGTAATGAATTATTCATGACTAATTTTTTGGAATTGGTATAAATCCATTTTATCAAAAGCGTTCAAAATTCAAAAAATTATTTTTCTTTCAAAAATGTGTTCTTTAGCATAAAATTGATATATTCTTATCTCATTCCTGGAAAAAACCATTATATGAATTTAAAAATATTTTTATCAATATAGAATTTTTAAATTTGATTAATATATTTCATAAATAGTGATTAATTTATTTTATTAATATGGAAACATATTGTGCGTATGGAAACATTCTTTGGGAAAAACTATTTCTTACATTCAGATGATTTTATCGGGTGATAAACAATTAATTAATTCAACAAATATATAAAAAAATGTTTTTTTAATAATTTATTTATTCCAATTAATACCTAAAAAAAATTCTAGGTTATAAAAATAACATTAAATAATAATAATTTAAAAGTATGATAGAGTTCATTTAATGTCACTGTTTCATGTAAAACAATCTTTTGAATACTTATCATTTATTTCAAAGGAAATACATATAAAATTTTGGGTTCATAAATATTTTACCATTAAAAAACATTTATAGTCCATTTTATTCGAGTTTATAACATATATCATCAATAATTGAATTTTTGTAGTCATTCGTGATATTATTTCGTAGAATTTTTCAAGCATGTGATATAGTTGTCACAAACATGAACATAACAAAATTACTGGATGATTAATATAATAAAAGTCATTTTTTAATATAAAAATTATTAAATAATAATAATGAAATTATGTAGATATTTTTAATTCATTGAAAAATATTATAAATTGGTTTAACAAATAAGAAAAACAAGATATGTTACTTCATGGAGAATTTAGTGCTCACAATGAGTGGTTGACAATATAATTTCTTATAAAATGAGAGTGTATAAAGTAATACCATGGTTTATAATTTTATAAACATTATAATTTTATAAATATCATATTACCCCATTAATTAAACATGTAGGAAAATCCATGTTAGGTTATTTATAAAATGAATACATATCTTTCAAGGATTTGGTAGTCTATATATATACTTGAAAAAATAAATATTTTTTAATAAATTCGATGGACTAAATGTACATATTTATTTTTTAATTTAGAATAAAATATATATTCATCCCATCAAATTTATTTATAAATTCCATTATTATAACCATCCATGAGAGGTTGTTATGAAAAATAGAAGATGTCAACAAATAGAGGTAGTAGTCCACAAGTACGCACTATCGACGTACCTTATTTAATAGTGGATGTAAATTAATAAATGAGTTTTGTTCTTTTAATATAATAAAATATTTCCATATTAATTATGATTATTTAATTATATTACGGTGTTTAAAAAAATTAAGAGGAATATTAAAAATAATGATTAAGAAGGAGGTAATACTGAAATTGAGTGGTTTTTTATCTTAAAAATATACATGGAAATTGAGTAATTACGCTAAATAATATACTCTAGAGGAATAATGAATTGGGAGAGGGTTCTTATATTAACAAAATGGGAGATATATTTGGGTGAAAAAATAAAGTAAATATGTATCATGAAGTACTCTAAGGATGCCTTATTATAGGTGAAGAGGTGGAAAAGTTTTGAAGCACCCATTACATTTTCAACAATTCAATGTTACTATTCAAGGATAAAAGGTTCATAAAGAAAAAAAAATTAATGGGAGGTAACTTTTAGTTTACTAAAACCTCAACGTTACTTTTAAAAATATATTTTTGGGAATTATATCTTAATAGATCATTTTATTCATTTTTTTCTTTTTATGTAGTAATTAATTTTTTAACCATAGTAATTAATTGTAATGAAAAAAAACTAGAATCTCTATTTTAAACTAATTTGAAATTTTTAATTAAAAAATTAATATTACTTTACTAAATAATATTACTTATAGTTTGAAAAGAAAATTTTAAAATAAACACATATAACACGTAAAATAGTTTTTAGGATAATTGTGTCTTTAATCATGATATTTATTAATATGATGAAAATATAAATGTATTTGATTTTAATGATATAAATAAGTCTATTATTAAAGAAATTATGTCTCATTGAAGGAATGTAAAAATTGAATGTTACAAAAATAATATTTATTTAAAAAAAATGAACAAAATGCCTTTTATTTGAATATAACAGTTAAGTTATTAAATAGAGGTTTTATATGTTCAAAATATTATTTATAACATAAAATTTTAACTTATTTTATAAATATTTTACAATGAAAAAAAATTATATTTGTTTATGCTATACGTAATTATTAATATAGTAAAAATATTATGATTTTAGTAAAAACAATATTTTATTCTATTCTCCTATAAATAAATTATTATATAATCATCTAAAATATTATATTTTGATAATATGGATATGTTATATTTAATAATGAATCTGATTTTATAATATTAAATTTAAATTAATGTTTATTATAAATGAAAATTCAAAATATAACAAAAAATTTATTTCATTGAAAAATGCCCATCACAAACAATATGTGTTATGGAAATTATTTCATATTAATTTCTAATTTAATTAATATTTGTATTTAAATATTATATATTATAATAATAAACATTTAGAAGTGGTATTTTAAAACTTTTTAATACTTTGATCAATTATTTGATCATTTGGAATTTTTTTAAACATTAAATAATATTATTTATATATCATAAAATTGGAAACAAAATAATCGGTTAATATATTTGTATTAACTTGTGGTTTTATTTATCTTATAATTTTTTTCCATAATATCCAGCTAATATGTTTCATCCCATTTTAGTTTTATTTTTTATGTGGAGAAACCAGTCAATCAGATTTGATTTATTCAAAGGAACTGTATATAGTAAAATCATGGTGAATTAGAGATATGTTAATAAAGAGATCCTCTAATGATTACCTTTATATAAATGTTTTTTCAGTTATTTCCATGGATGAATGGTTTTCCTTATCATTAAATGGGAATAATTTATGACGGTCTATTAACTAACTCATTGGTTGATACCCGCAAAGAATATTTATGATATATTGGGACATCTAATGGATGTTTTGGTTCCCTGGAATAAGAATAGGGATAAAGATATTCAGGTATCGATATCACGCATGTCATCAAGTGAAATAATAACACTAACATGCCATTGAAATGTTTATCAACTTATTATACCTAAATGGAAATTGGGTGAAATACCTTGTGTACAGTAATGACCATTCCCAATGTATACAAAGGAAAGGGTGTGGTATATAAAATTAGGTATAACATATCCATGATTTCTCAATTATATCTAATTTAGGAGATATCCACTGTTGATGAATATTAAATGAATTATATTAGAGATTTTTTAAAATCCCAAGGGGTTCCTGGTATCACTGTAATTGGGGAAATCCTATAATTTAACTATCATTATTAAAATAGATTTTGAAAAGATATCATATCATTGGTGTTGAAAATTTATGGGTATTTTATGGATTTATTGAAAATATAGGTCGATATCTAGAAACATAAATGTATCTTGATTCCAGTATTGATAAGAAATCTACTTCCAAAAATAGAATTTGTGAGTTGATAATGCATATCATAGATTGATTGAGGTTATTGAAAAATACAACAAAATAATTGGATGGAGTTGGTACTTATGTTTTTTTGGTGGATTTTTTATATAAAAAAAGTTAGTTTTTAGTGTTGGATGTGTGTTATGGGAAGAAGATTGAATGTCATATGAAATAAAAAATGTAAAAGGAGGTTAGTTGATGAAGTCCATGTTGTGGTGGCAGATCACCCTTAACATGGTGATGATAAAATTCACAGAGGGATTTCACCACACTATAAGGATTCCCTATATAAGATAGGGAGTCTCAATATGATAATTTTGTATTCCATGTTGTATTTTGAAAAAAATTGAAATAATGGGAATTTCAAAAACATGAAAAACTACAATGGAAAAATGGGGGCCAATCCTATCAAGGTTAGCACTAGAGAAGCCAGAATAGTGATGTTTGAGGTTGAAATAAAAGGTTCCAAGTGAGTATGTAGTAGTTATAGTTACTACTAGTGAGGGTCGACATTGGATTTTGTGAAGGGTGAAAAGAGAGTATTATGTGAGGTGATACAGTGGCATGTTGGTATGTGGAGTTACCAATGATATTTAAATAAGGAGTGATACCACATCTTGGGAGATGAAACAATGTCATTTCAAAATGATTTATTATATAGAGTTGGTTGCTTTTCAATGGGTTTGAACATTTTAAAGTTAGGAATTCCAACATGGGTATAGTGGAGCTCATTGTAGACATAGTTGCTTTCCTGATGATAGAAAATTAGAGAAATAAATCATTGATTTCTTTAAGAAGTCCACAAATCCAGATAAGGACAACTATATAGTAATAGTTGGTTTGGAGGTCTGGGAGAATCTGTTTCCCCAATGGGGGAGCCTATTATCTATTTGGAGATATTCTTGGTGGATTTTTATCATAAGGATGGTTTTTTATTTCATAAGGGAAATCACCTTTATGAGAATTTAAATCAAAATTGGTTGTTTGGACTGACCACCCAACGTTGTTGGGTTTGGTGAGTTTAATCCTTTTAGTTTAAATTTGTTTCAATTTTTTAAAAAATTTTAAATAATATATTTAAATTATTTTGAGTTATTTTCATGTTTATATATGTGATATTTCATGTATACTCATTTTAAATTATTTTAAATTGTTTTAATGGATTAACTAATTTTATAGTAGAAATAGTTTTCTTTATAAAGGGCATGTGAAAGTGCGGAATAGATACGATCATACACTTGTTTGATACAAAGTTTTTAAACACAAAAAAACCCTATGTGATCTTATTCGAAAATGTTTGATTTATTGAAAAAAAATCCATTGATGAAAAAATCATCTTCAACTTCATTCACTGTGATGACTTTAAATGTATCATTTTAAAAATTCTCAGAGTAAACTATTAACATCATTCATAAGGGAATGAAACATCAAATATGCACCAAAACATCTTTCGACGACTATATCGCATTTTTAATTGTAGTTTATTTCTTTCCAGGTAGGATACTTATATTAAATTATACCTTTTTATACATTGTAACATCTGAGAAATTTCTATGTAATTAAAAAATAATTATTTTATAATTTAAATAATTCATGTTTTGAAATATCTTTTATTAAACAATGTGATATAATTTAATCATAATAAAATTTGATTATAAGTTATTTGGATTGGGTATTATTATAATAATACATAAAAACATTATTATAAATAATATTACTTTGTATTATTTTATATTAAATTTTTTAATGTTGATATATTAAATTAGTTTGTCAATTATACTTTTCTAAAAAAATTATTTTCAAATATTATGTTATAATAACTTTAAATAAATTTTTATATTTAAAAAATGAGATTTAAATTTAACATAATTAATATTTTTATAAATGTGGTATCTTTTTATTTAAAAGAGTATTGTAATATTGTCTTTTAAAAATATATATTTGAACAAGAAAAATTATATATATATATTTGAAAGGGAACATAATTTTTAATTAAATATATTATTTACAATATATATGATCCTATATAAAGAATATAAATGTTAATATTATAAAAATAATTTAATGTCTAAATTATTTGAATATGAGTATTGTTATTATTTTTTAATTAAGAAAATATTAAAATTTAACTATAAGGATTTTTTTTAACAAAATGGTGAAAATATAAATATATTATAATTATGATAACATATATAATTTTTATATATAATTCAAAAAATGAATATTATTCTTGAAAAAAATAATATAGTAACAAATGAAAACAATTGAAAATGTAATGATATGGGAAAATAAAAGGGAGTCATTTTCTGTATGAGGGGTCAGCCACAAATGGGTTAGATAGTGAAGGAGTGGAAGGGGGTTTCAAGCATGGTTCGATTGTATATGAATGGTTTCAATCATTTGAGGGAAATAAATCATTAGATATGTACACCGAGGGAGTCAGTGTGAGATAGGCCCATAGTGAGTGTGGACAAGGAAATGTTAAAGTGGTTCGAACCATGAAAGGATTTTGATCTCATATAGAAGATATCAATCACGGATAGATATCTCATTGTTTTCCTCAAAGTTAGGTGAATTTTATTTTTTATTAGGTGTGAGTATCTATTGTATTGAATACATGTTTGTTGATTTTTCTTCTTTCGTTGTTTTTGTCTAAAATAGTGGTTAGTTCATCTTTTCATTAGATTCCCTCTTCCTTTCATCATTCACTATCCATAATGAACATATTATAGTATATTTTATTATTTATTCAATGAATATGCTTGATTGGAGTGTATATTTGGATTAATATAATTTTTTAATTAGTTTTTTACTCTTTTCTTTTACTGATTTGATTTCATCTATTGCTATTGATAAAGCATCCACGGAATCAACATAAATAGATTATAAAAGTATGCCATCATTATTGGTTATAACTTGTTCTGTGTTGTTTTTCATCTCAAATTCAAACATATAAACATTAATGAAATATGAAAATATATCTTGTAGTGTTGTGTTCCATCTACAGTTTTATCTGGTCTAACTTCTTTTATCAAATTGCCCAATAAGCATTACCCATGAACCACAAAATTAAAGAAAATAAAGATACTTCCCATATAATTTTTGGTATTTCCATATAAATTCAGGTAATTATATATCTATCTTAAACACTGTTTTATGTATGCTACAGTATGATGGAACGATTGATTCATATTTCCAGAACATATGCCACAAACTATCAAACCGAACATAAAATTTTATTTTCAAATGATTTATTGATATTAAAATATGTACAAGGTCTTCTATTAATATTATATAATATTATTATGGCTATAAATAGGAATATCCATCATGATCTTATAAAAATTATAAAAATTGTGGAGAGAGTCAGACTATAAGGGGAAGGGTGGTAGCCATTGTCTTCTTTTATTGCATTTTTTTAATGAGATGAAATAATCACTATCATCAACAAAAAAATTAATAGTTGAGTCCTACACACAATAAATTATGATGGCATGGGACTATTTTTCAAGAATTTAAATATTTTCAAACATCTTTATACAATGTTTCACTTAAACGTATTTCCTTGAGAAGTATTTCCCTAATTTGGTTCAGCTTAGGATAGAGAACAAATTCTTGGAATTAAAGAAAAAGGTTGATGATTCAGTTGCTACATATAAATAGAACATTAAAATCTGGCTAGGTATATTCTAGATTTTATTTAAGACATTAAAATTAAAATTAATAGATTTTACTCAAGATTGAAACCAGGTTTATAATGATCTTTGGACTCACAAGAATTTAAAAGTTTTGAAAAATTGGTTCATTGTGCTTTGAAAGGTGAAATGATGTTTTTTGAAAATTACATTCCATGAGATGATAAGAGTAAGAAATGTTCAAGGTCATAGGAAATGGAGTGGAAACCAAGTAATAATTCTACAAGTAAGCATAAAACATGCTCCAAGTGTGGTACCATACATTTTGGGGAATGTGTGTTAGGATCCAGGAAGAGTTTCTAGTGTGGTAAGTTTGGTCGTAAGGTTTTTGAATGCATGTAAAAGGGTCCCTAATAGTCTAACAATGAGATAATAGATAGCCAGTATATAGTAAGATGATTTAGATAAAATGAGTTGGTACATTATGCAATAAGTTGAATAAGCTAATTACATAGGTAAAATCAATATGATCGGGAACAAAAGGTCTTGGGAAAATATTTTGCTTCTATTATAGTTGATTTTATGACTTCTGGTGAACTGATGGAATCTCCTAAGAGACTGGTATTTTTAGAAGGATAACCACAAGTTCAAGTTTTTAGGCACACCTTCAGAGGTTTTATGTTATGTGATAATAAGTTATTATGGAACTTTCGTGGAGATGTTTTGTGGGATTATGTTTATGTAATTATTTTGTTTAATATTGAAGTATGCCTTAAATTTTGAACCTCATTTTTAAAATATGGAAAACCTTTATAGTTTATGTGATATTTAATTCTTAAGGTTATTCTTAAGGAAGTATATCATAGTTATTGTAATAATATAAGGATGAAAATGTGCATATAAAATTAAAATACATCATATATGTTTCCATAAGTTATTAGTCTATAATGTAAATGAATTCCACAACTCAATGAAAGGGATCTTATAAAAAAAATTATCCATTTATGTTTCCTACTATGCAATCAGATATCGTTTAACCCATCATAATTAATAGCTTTGTGATTGTTAAATTTTTCCTAACAATGTTTTCTAGAACACTCTATTAGAACATGATGGTTGGTTTTTTCTTCCATTGACTTTTTTTCAACATTGAATCCTGGTATTTTTTATATCGTGTAACCATTTTCCTTTACATTCATTCATTTATAGTAGAGGTTTTATTAAATCTTTTTCCGATTTTGGATTACACTGAAGTTACCAAGCCCATATTTAAAATTAAAAGGATTCAATTTTCAAAAAGGAGGAAGGATGTAACATCACAGATAATTAGAGAATAAAAAATTTCCTTAATTATTTAATATTATGTATTAGATAGTAATTTTACCTTAAAAGGGAGATATAGAATACCTGATTCACAATAATGGATTTCTCCAAAATCATAAATTGCACACAAGGTAGAGTTATACCGAAAAGGAAATAATATATTAAAATATTATGATTTTAAATAGAATTTATCACCTAGAAATTGTATTTATAGAAATGAACAGAACTGACTATATTATGTTTACACAAGTTTATTAAAAAAATTACATTAATTCAATAAATATTATGGGATTGAAATGAGAATAAATCTTATATTAAGCATAAAATACTATAATATTTTTAAAATGTGGTTTTACCCACCTTTTATGGTGAAACACTTATAAATATAGTTTTTTAACTTTTATATGTGCTATTTGAAAAAATAAACTTCTTATTTAGGACATAAAAATTTAATTTTGTTAAATTTTTTGTATTAGTCTGCTAAAATTAATTTTTTAATGAATTGCGAAAAATACAGCATTTTAATTCAAAAATACTTATTCATATAATTAATTTATGTAAATATATATTTATTTTAATTTTTTAAATGTGTAATTAAATAAATTTTTTATCATTTAATCTAATTTAGGTCAATGTAATCAAATTGAAATTGAAATTGGATATAAAAACTTCCTAAACTTTTGAACGTTTTACATTAAAAACCCATTTTGTCGATCGGTCAATGGGATTAGTGTTAAAACTAATTTAACCACTTTAGTGAATTGAATTTTCACAAATTAAAATTTATGGTCCCAATCAGTGTGAAAATTTTGATCTAATATGATCAAAATATATTTTGGTGAATAGTAACTTTTGTATTTTCTTTACAATAGTTAAAGGTAAATATGGAAATTAAAGGTAAAAGTAATATTATAAAACTATAAAATATCTTAAAACATGTAATAACTTTTTTGAAAATGTTATTTGAGAAAAATAAAATACTAGGGTTGAAATTGTCACCATTAGAAGCCACATGGGTGTGATTATGATATGTATAACTTTTAATTTAATGTAATGGAAAATATATCATAAATATGTCTTCTCTTACTAAAACAATTATAATATGGGGTCATGTTAGTTATATCTTATAAAATTAATGGTTCTTGGAAAAATAAAAATATTACCTACGTCATGGTAATTTATATACAATTTTATAAATTAAATAATTTAATTCAATTATGACACAGTGATGATGCATTAATAGTTTTATTCAAGAAAGAATAAAATAAATGATTTTAATAAAATTAATATAAATATAATTTGAAATTTTTTATGTAATCAATGAATTTTTTGGATTAATATTCCATGTTAGGGTTGATTTAATTTAGTTTTTTTCTGAATCATGTTGTTATAATTTTTTAAAAAATCAAGTAATGAATACTGTCAAAATTGGCATAATTCCAAACATAAAATATAAAATATCTAAATAAAACATATAATTTTTTTTAAAATAAAAGATTCAACCAAGAAGTTTAGATATGTCAAAAATGTAATTACTGACTAATTAATTTGTCATTTGTCCTGATTGGTAATTATTTTATCTCTGAAATTGTAAATTACTTAATAATATGGTAAGAGTTAAAAGGGATAAAAAATAAAGATACATATTAAATAGTATACAAAACTTGTATAATTATTATTATATGAATGGAATTGGACCCATAATCGTCATTTATTCTAACTAAATTATTTTTACCCATTTGGAATCAAAATTTAATTTATATTAATTTAATACTTTTAATAACTCCAAGGGTGTCTCACCCCTCTCCTATAAAAAGGAACTCATTCCTCTCTATTCCTTACACTTAAAACCCCATTTAGATCCAAAAATATATAACAAAAACACTTCCTAGAATACCTCACCAAATTATTGAGGCCTTTTATTAGGCATAACATATAATTTAGAGGTTTTAAGTTGTTCATCAAAGGTGATCAACCAAAGAAAATATATCATTTTTATTTAAGTGTTTCAATATTATTTCTTCTTCCACTTCCTTAAAATATCCTCCAAACATGATGATATGTTAACTCCAAAATCATTAATATACTGAGATTTAATTATTTTAATAACATTAACTAAATCCATCTCCAATTTCATTAAATTGGAAATGAATATTTTGTTCCTGTGTACGGCGGAGAACAGCCACGCAAACCGATATAGTTCGTTTTTTATTACCATCTCTCAATATTGGCCATAATTATGGTATTAATGTTTCTATATGATGATAGAGAAATATTTGTAATTATTGTAGAAAAATATATCAATTATTTTCTCACTTTAATTTTGCCTAAATATGATAACATTGTTCGGGCGTACGTGTGAATTGTTACCTACATAAAAGATGTGAATTGTTTTTATTAAACACATCAATTTTATGATATATATAATTATATTTAAATTATTATTATGATATTAAAAATATTATGATCATTATTTAATTATAAAATTATAATTACCTTATTTCTATAGTAACGAATTAAAAAAAGAAACATTACTCATGCGTACGTACATCCTACGTCTCAATGATTATAACATTGAGAATTTATTATTACTATAATTAAGGGTTTGATTTAGAAAAAATAATGGATTTATAAATTTTATCCTTGTTTCATGAATATTATTATGGAGATGATGAAATTATGACCACATGGACTATTGACCTCATACCAAGTTCATTTCTTACTCAAGTACCGAATATCGATAATAAATCGGTTATAAACTAAAATAATTATGTAATTATAATAACATGATAACAAGTGACATAAAAAGAATAAAAAATATGAAGACAGTTCTAAAGAAAGTAGAAATTAATATAAACTTATTATTTAGGAATATAAATACTTTCACGTGATGAGTTGAACTAAAGGTAAGGGAATTTGTCTCAATCTCCTTTTATTGAGACATTTCATGATAATATGGACCTTTACTCTTTTATAAGGTGTATATATATCCACTATGACATTTCTTATCTTTATGTTATCTATAAAAAGTTTACCTAACATTTTTATAAATGTATTAATTCATCATGATTTAAATTTAAATGTTCAAAGTGGTATGGTACTCCTTGAACATTTAAATATTTAATTATCAAATCTTTTTCTTCCTTATATTACATTAATTTTTTATTTAAATGTATATAAAAGGATTATACAGGAAATTTTATGCCTATCTTGAATTTAATTCAATGTTTTCAAAATGAATATTTTTATACGAAGAATTTTACATTCTTTACAAAATGATAAAATGAATTTTTTTACAGTGACAACGACTTCTCCATTGCTGTAACTGTTATTTGATATTTGGATTCCTGAATAATCATGATTTTTTTAAAAAGGAAAATAAATACCTTATTTATTTTTTTGGATTTTTTTTGAAATTTGGATCTTAAATAAAAAATGGTATTTTTATACCAATGCGTTTTCCACTTGGGATTATAGTATTTTTTTTAAAACTGTTTTGTGATGATAGTGTTTTATTCGTGAAATTGTACTAGATAATTATAAGAAATTGGTGATCCAGATATATCTTATATGAAGGTTTTATCCCCATTATAGCCCATGGGTGAGACCGAAATATCTTATAAAATGTTTTTACCACATTATAACTCACAAGTGAGCCTGTTATTGCTTATATTAAGTGGTGATACCCATTATACCCATAGGTGAGCCCAATATAGATGATAAGAATGTAGATCCCCATTATAGATCTCCAATTCATTGAGTAATAATAATTTTGGATTTAGTCCATATGTCTATTCTAATTGAAAATTGTTTTGAAGTGGATTTATGTATATTATGCTCTAAGTAACCTAATATATTTTTAGTTACTTACATTTTGTTTTAATGTTTTTCTTTGATAAAAAACTATGAGTGTTATTCAGTTGAAAATGTTTTTTTTAATTCGCTCAATGAACATTAAATGGTTTATCATGTTTTAACTAGACTAATGATTTTCATTCATTTCATGTCTCCTATGGATCTTTTTTTGCTCATCCATATTTTTTAATAGTTTATTATACGATTTAAGGGAGAATATAGTCAAGGATGGAATCAAGGAAAATTTATGATGATTAAATGTGAAAAGAACCCCATTTTCTTTTTTAAAGATCTTGTGTTATTAAATAAATGGATGTTGTTGGAATTTTCCACTTTGTATATATATAATTTTTTATGTAATATTTATTACTTAATTATCTAAAGCTCTAAACCTGAAAAGATTCTCAAGGTGATTTTTTGACATAAATCAAGATTTTGTAATGTTCAAGGATGAGGCCTTATAAAATTAAAGATTTGAATAAATAAAATTTATTTATATACAATTTAGAAAGAAAATAATTTAAATAAAATATATTATTTAATTCATATATGATATTAAATAATGAAAATAATTATTAAGATTATAAATGAATTTAATGTATAAATTATTTGAATATGAGTGTTATTATTATTTTCAAATTAAGAAATTATAAAATGTTGACTATAATGAAAAAGTTTAATAAAATTTTAAACATATAAATATATTATAATTAGAAAAATATGTTTAATTTTTATATGGAATCTGAATATGAATATTATTTTTGATAAAAAATAATATAATAACCAAAAAATGAAAATGATAAGATAAGGTAAAATTGAAGGAGTTTATTTCTAGTAGGAGAGGCTGGGTGAAAATGGATCAAATTGTGAATAAGGTTAAAGGCTATCATGTTTTGGGTGTAGATAAAGAGTTTCCATCTCCAAAGATAAATTGCGCATCAGATCTATACATAGAGGGAGTCCGAGTGAGATTGGTCACTGGTGTTTCTAGTGCGAGTGATGTCAAAGGGTTTCAAATCAAAAAAGGTTTTAGATCTGGGATGGAAGTGATCAATCATGGATGAATATCTTTTTTCCTTCCTCAAAGGAAGGTGTATTTTATTTTTTGTTAGTTTTTAGGTTCTATCGTATTAAATGCATGTGTGTCGATTTTTCATCTTCCGTTTGCTTCATCTAAATCAGTGGTGTGTTCATCTTTTCTTCATTTTTAATCTTAATTTAGTCATTCACTATCTATAGTGATAGTTTTCATATTTTATGATTAATTATATGATTATAACTAATTTTGATATATATTTCTATTAATAACATTATTTTGTTATTATTGACACTTTGATTTTACCGATTGGTTGTAATTTGAAGCATCATGATGAATCATCCACTAGATTTATTTAAATAGCGTATAAAATTTTAAAATAATTATCATGTTTAACTTGTTCTTCACTATGTTCCTTCATATATTAAAACATGTAAACATAAATGAAATATGAAAATACATCTTATTTTTTCATGTTTCCTATGCGTCGTTATCTGGCTTAACTTCGTTTATCAACTCGATCAACAACCATTGCCGCTGAAATAAAAAATTGAAGTTGAGATGCTTCCCTTATCTTCTTTGGTCTTCCAATATGTATTTATCTAATTATATATCTATGTATCACATCATTCTACATATACAATAATATGAAACCATGACTGATTCATATTTCTAAATCTTAAGACACTGGTTTTCAAACAAACTAGATATATTTTATTTTAAATGATGAATTGATATAAAATGATTTAAAGAGTATTATTTTAATATTATTGAGTATCATTATTGATATATATATGAATCTCCATCTATATCTTAGCTGAATTAAGAAAATCAAGGAGATAGTCAGAGTACAGGAGGAACGTGATTGCCCTTGTTTTGTTTTTCATCATTTTTCCAATGAAGAGAAATACTATCAATTATCAAAAAAAAATTATTAGTTGATTAATGGGCACAAGAATTTATAAATTAATGGGACAATTTTTCAATCATTTATAAAATTTAAAACTTATTTCAATAAATATCATTTATTTCAAAACAATTTTTTTTTGGGATTTCTTTCAGATATTTAATTCTTTCATTATCATAATAGATATAATTATTTTTCAAATAAATATATTTATATAAGAATATATTAAAGTTAATTTAATTTTAAACGAAAAGTATTTTTTCAACTTTAGTCTTGAATATATGTATGTGTTTTATTATAATTTTTTATTTAGGACTTATATATTTAAGACCCTTATTAATGGAATTTTTTTATAGAATATTATTCTATGATTTCAAATGAACTATTTTATTTTTGATGTTTTGTTGAGAATTTCTATTTCTAGAATATATCTTAAAGCAATAACAAGGAATTTATTTTTATTGTTTAACCAATTATTTCTAACGTATAATTGATTTTTACCAAGATATTTTCTTTAATATATCTAAGTAATAAATGTTATTAATTTATAATGTCATTATATGTTATTTATTTATATTATGTTTTAAATAATAAAGACAATAATTTTATGCAAGAAAAGTGCATGTACAACCATGGATGTCATTTTAAATCTAAGATATAGTCGTCATATATAAATCCTCAAATATCGTGCATTTATAATATAATTTCTAGTTTTATTATTAATGTATATATATGTATTTGTGTTCAAAAACTTATATTTTTTGAGTATTATGAGTGGAATACATGGATGGAAATTATTCAATCTTTAACATACAATAAAAAGTATAATTTTTAGAAAATATGGTTTTTCCAAATCTAGAAAAAAAATTCTTATGATTGTGTTTATATATATATATACATATAAATGTAGGTAAATATGTATCCCATGTTTTTAAATTAAAAAATATAGAGAAAAATTTGTATATATTTGTAAAAAAGGATTAAAATGTTTTTTTTTGAAAAATATAAAAATGAATATTTCAAACATGATAGGTAATTAGAAGGTGGGCATATCCCTATTGATAGTGCGTGGGATCTGAAAGCCTACAATGTTTTATGTGGCCTCCATGTTTTGTATTCAAATGCATTCAAAATGTTTTCTAAAAATCAAAATATTTTTTTTAAAATAATTTTATAAGAGTAAATTTTTTCAAAGGTATTTTCATAGAATGTTTAATTTTTTTAAAACAAAATATCAAATAAGATTGCATAAAATGTTTTTCAATGGTTTTAAAACACATTACTATAAATTTTATACTTATCCCATGTTTTTTAATTTTTTACAGTTATCATACTAATTATAAAATGGATGATTTCACTTTTGGAGTTAGCACATGTGAAGAGAAATAGTTATTTTATTTTACTTTTTCATAACTCTAATTAAATTGTATGTTTTTATCTAATTATTTAGAAGCTAGAAAGAAACATTTCATGGAATATAAAATGTTTTGTTTATAGTTTTGTGGTATCTTTTATAAAAAATAAAACATATCATTTTTTTGTATTGAATCTAGAAGCGTGAGTTCGTGGTTGTTATACAAATAGTTTATAATACTTCAAAAATGTTATCAACTACCTATGTTAACCTAGATTAAAATCAGTTTCTTCAGTTCTACTACCTGACACAAAATTATTGATTCTGACACCATATAAAAATTTAGTTTTTATTTTTATTTTTACATAATAATAATTTTGTGCACAAATTTTAGGGGTTCTCCTTGAAGAACAAAGTGGGTTTGGTACACTCTCAAAACAATATAGTTAGGTTTAGGGTTTAGCCTCACAAATAATTGGGTTGGGATTCATACCATTATAATAGTATGGGTTTATATTTCTCTCATTGTAAATGTCTCTCTCACTTTAACAGATAGTGTCACACTCCATCGATTTGGGTGAGAGAGTAGATTTAGGTAAACTATACTGAGTTGCAATAATTTTTTTGGTTATGTATTTTATATCACTATATAGACTCTTCAAAAATTATAGTTAATAATTTCTAGTATTTATTTATCAGTAAGCCAAAAAATTTCTTACTTATTAGCCTAAAAATTTATAAGTTCTATTCACACCGCTAGAAATTATTCCATCCATTCAAACCCATCTATTCTTATCAGAGAAAGTTCCTCTATAAATTTATTTATTCATTTAAGATTATAATCAAGTCCATATCTCTCAACTTTATTTTTCATTATTCTAACATGTTTCTAGTGTTTATAGTCTTAGTATAATAATTTCAAAGATGGGAAAATAAATCCTAATGATTGGGGGATTCTTTTAAAAAGTCGTCATTTTGATGTTAATGATTATGGATACTGGAAAACCATAATGGAAGAATATCTAAAACAATTTTCTATAGATCACTTAATGGTAATGTTAAAAACTAAAAAAAGCATGATTTCAATTCTGATACACTTATAGTAAGAAAATATAAAAATAAATTTTGATTTATATGATTGAAAATTTTTATTTTCTTCTTTCAACCCAATTATTTTATTCTTGTACCTTAATTTGAAAAAAAATCACAAAATTTGAAATAATTAACATATAATTATTCTTCAATCTGAAAATATTACGAGAACCAACCTCATAATGTTTTGATTAGACTACCAATAATTCAAACTTGGTGAAGATGATATAGTAAATCAAATGTTTCACTAGTTTAGAAGAATAATTTTAAAAAATACTGCACTTTTACAATTTTGAGAAAACCCCATAAGTGTTGAATGAGATCTAAGAGAATTACTAAATCAGTGTCACATAGTGATGTTTTTGATCGATGAAATTAACAAATTATAGAGATAACACTAGATGAACTCATTAGACCTCTCCTCCAAAATTAACTTGATTTGAATAATATTTCATAAGATGGTAGTTTGATTATGAAAGGTATTGTTCAAAAATAGCCTCTAAATGATTCCTCTAAATCTTATGAAACTGAATAACATGAAATAGATAAAGTGGAAGTGGTAAATATAAGCAGAGGATTTTATAAAATAATAAATGCATAGAGAAATTTCAAGAAGATACATTGTAGAAACTATGGGAATGACTGAAAAAGAAAATAAGGGTACCACATTTATTGAAAAATAATCCTTTTATGAATATAATAATATGGATCAGATAATGTAAAATTTTCTAGTGAAAAAGAAATAAATGGGATATATGAATTAAAATAAGGAAATGAAATTTCATTAGTATACTAGATAGAAATTCACTAAAAAATATAATTCATTTGATAAATGTGGATGTGAGAAAGATTCTGATAACCTATGTATAATGATACAGAATACCTATGAGGATAGTGGTGATGTTTTTTCTAATTATTAATTAGATAGTTATTATTATACTTTTGATAAATTATACAGAGAAAATGAGTTTCTTTAAAAGAATGTTTTAATAGGTACAAATTTTTATAACGTTTTGATTGATGAGAATAATAGGACAATTATGTAAAGTAAGAATGTTAGTAATGAAAATGATATTTTTAAGGAATAAAACCAAAATAACTTTTTTAAAAGATTAATGTTTGTAGAAAATTATCATTGAGTATGGTAAATAATTGGATTAAAAAATGTGGTGGATAATAATCTGTCTATTAAGGAAATTTAGAATTATAATATTAGAAATTATACTTCATCTACAAAATATGATGATATAAGAATATTGTGAGTTTATTCTGAAGGATAATTTTAATCTAAAAAAGGTAGTTTTCAAATTGAAAGAACCTCTATCTACTTTTGTTCAAGGAAAATATAAATATGATAAGCTAGTATTTATGATAAAAAACATAGATAAGAATATATTTTTTAATAATGAATATAGTAATATGAATTAAAATACTTTATTTGTTTCAGGTTCTACAAGAAAGGTTCGAATATTTACATGCTTCAAATGATGGATATAAGGGAATTAAGCTAATGAATGTTCTCTTAGGTTCCCTAAATCTCTCAGTATCACTAGATTTTTTACATCTAAAAATTGTTCACTTAATGTACCTTTAAATATGAATTTTAAATCTACTTTGGTGCTAGAAATGTTTTCAATCAACCAAGTGGATCCAAATTATTAGTGTTTCTAAAAGGATGGTGTGTTTAATTTTTACAAGAATTTTCAACTTTTACTTTACTGTTTAATAATGTGGTGAGTGATCTATAAATGAAGTTATATTTCATGGATAATGAACTATTATATGAATGATGTATTTAATTTTTATTTATTTATTTACTATTTTATATAAGTAAATATTCTTTTTATATAAAATAATATATTCAGCGTGAGTTATTATTATGAAATATATTTTATTACTTTGAGGGAGATCATTACCTTTTTTATTTATTTTTAGAATGTTTTTACATTTTTTATATTATCATGTATCAGGGGTTATTTTTTAGCCTTATTATTTATTTATTTTATCTTCATATGGTTTTTAAAATGGATAATTAATTATTCTATTATAAAATAAAAAAATCATTTATCTTCATTCATTATTGACAAATTGAGGGGAAAGGTTATGTTTTCATGTTGGGTTGTGTAATCCAATAAAAATGGGATATTTTTATAGGTTTTTATTATAATTACTAAAGTTACTTATTACTCATATGATTCAACTGATTAATTTTTTTTATTTTCTGTAAATTATCTACTTATTTGATATAATATGTGTTGTGTGTGGTCACTATTTTATTAATTATTTTTTCATATGACTCACAATTACACATTTCCCTATTCTACATATGCTTCATGTGTTTAATTTAGTTTAGCTTATTTATAAGAGTCCCATTTTTTACATCACATGTGTTGTATGTTTTTAGTTATTTTATTATTATTTCCTGATATACTGCATTTATTTTCCAAAAATTGTTTGTGTTAATGCGTTAATTTATAACTTTATTAATTTTGGGTAGAATATTTATATCCATGTGTTAATTAATGTGATGTTGTTTATTTTAATATAATCATGTGATTTAAATTTTTTGTATATTGAATTTTATATCGATACATAATGTGGATATATTTAATTATTTTATTAATTATATACATTTATTAATTTGTCATTTTTAATATATATTTTTTGTATTAATTTATTTTATATCACTTGTGTTAATATGATATGTTAATATATTTTAAAGTATTTTATAATTTCATGTGTTTAAATATATTAATTTAAATAAATGTTTATTATTTTCTTATATATATATATGATGGATATATAGACAATGAATATCCTTCTTCAACTTCACACATAGAGTTCTCCATGGGAGCACTCTCCTTGTACAAAATTAATCCTAATTTATCTCTGAGGAACCAATGTAGATAACATATCATGAAAATATATAGTAGAGTAACTATCATCTCATTAACAAGAAGTCAGATCTCCCACATAGTACAACCACCTACATCCATGCATAACTACCCTATAGTAGCACAACTCAGTATCTTCATGTGGTAGCACTTCAACTTCTTGGAAGAGGATGGACTCGCTTGACACCAAAATAATCACAGTAGAATTAAAATTTCCATGAAAATTATACCTTCATAAACCCTCCATCTTTATGTTTATCCATAAAATATTTTCTTCAAGATCAACATTTGTTTTTCACAACATCCCCCTCATAGTTGTTCTTAAATTCCTTCATCAATTAAGACTCCAGTTTATATTGTGGTAACATATCTCTTCAACCATGTGATATATGTTCATGGTAGCACAACACCTGATAGATCTCATGATAAAATATGTAACTATCGGTTATAATCTATGACCATGAATGTTATTTTTAACCCTAAACATTGACCATAAACATTCTATAGTACCAAATAATCTATATTTTTTATTAATTGTTTTATTTATTTTGTAAATTTCATAATTATTTATTTATTATTATTATTTCTTTTCTTATAATATATTAATCGTGATTTTATTATTTTGGTATTATCAATTAACTATAAATTATTTTGATCTTGTGTGAATTTATTTAACAAAGTTTAAAATAATATTATTTTTCCTTTTAGTTTTTTCCATTATCTTCATAAAAATTCTAAACATGTTCACTATAAACTGGAATATATTTGTTTCTACATGATTTTCTTATTTTAATTATTTTATAAATAATGTTACATGTATATAAACATCGTCAATGTATTTTTAATGTCTTTAGATTGTTTTTAAATTGTTTCTATATATGAAATATAAATTTGGAATTTATTTTTATGAAATGTTAATAAGATTATGATTTATTAGATCAGGTTTTAAAGAGATAGTTTAAGTGAATGGATTTAAATTTATTTGACATATTGAAATATATTGAAATTATATATTTTAATAATGTTGAATTTTTTAATATTTTAATCAGTGATATTTAATATTGACGCAATTCCTATTATTTGTAATTCTTCTAATGGTTTGCTCAAGAATGTATGAAAAATAGATGTCTTCATAATGGGCCCACGGATTCCAGGAAGAGATATGATGATAACAACATTTTATATATATTTATACAATATATTTACACTGAATCAAACACTATGTGATATTTGGAAAAACTTTTACATTGGTTGATAAAATATCTTAGTGGAAAAAATCATTTATGACATTATTCACCAGGAAGAGAATAATTGTACCATTATTACCCAAAGTACATATTTGACATCATTTATAAGGGAATGAAAAAAACTAATCTACACCAAAGAATATTTCTATTGCAATCAAGTGTTTTTATTATATTTTATTTTTTGTTGGGATGAGTGGTTTTATAAACTTATATCTTTTTAACATAGGTTATAGTACATATAAAAGTAATTCCTTCAGTTATGCTAATATGTGAAAACGAAAATTTCTTTGGTTCTACTTCCTAATATAAATTCATTGTTTTACTACCTTTTCAAAAGATATTTTTCTTATTTTTTATAGATAAAAAGTGTACAATACATAGGTTGGTTATACCCATTGTAAAAAATCATATATCTTATATGCTCTGGAAAGGAATGATAGGTTTGGGGATTCTCTTGAAAAAGCCCTATGTTGGGATTTATCCTATTTAAAACTATGAGTTCAAATTGATCTCATTATAGGAGTCTCTCTCCCTTTTATAGGGAGTTTCATACTCCATTGGTTGGGGTGTGAAGATTATACGTAGGTCAATTATTCTAAACTACAATAAAGTTATTTTTACTCATATCCTTTTTATTTCTATATTAACTCTTTACACATTACAATTACTAATTTTTTCAAGTCTTTTTAATTTTATTTTTCTGATGAATTTACACTACTTTTTCACTCTAAAATTCAATAAGGTTTATTCACCCCCCCCCCCAACATTCTACCATTATTTTGGACCCAAAACTAACACCACTATAAATATTTTTCTAATTCGAGATGATGGCCTTAGAATTCCATGTTAATGAGAATGTATTCCTTTAATTCTATCCCAAATAATTTCATCGATGTTTAGGAATGTAATGAAAATATCCCACTCATTTAGTAAGACCATCTGAAATATTGAGGCAAATTGTAAAATTATTTTATTCATTAGATTTACTTATATAGTTAAGTGATATTCCTAATGTTTCCCATTCCTCATGGAAAAAGAAATATGTGTCTCATCCAATTCATGTGGTTAAGTGTGATGATGTAGAGTTGGAGTGAGATAGACCCCCATAGAAATGTTTATTCATATTATTTAAAAGAGTGGAAAGAAAATGTAGGTAAAGTAATTTCTATAGGTACTAGTAATTTTAGATCATGGTAAAATTTATTATTAATCATGGTGTCATAAATATGAAATGAGAATTTAGCAGTTGATATTTCACCTGTATTGCCATTCCAACTTTTCTCCTAGATTTTCACGACATATCTCATGACCATAATGATCCTTCATTGCACATAGTTAATGCAAATATCTCTCTCATGCATATAATTCACTAAAATAATATCACTCCATGATTTCGTTGAGGTTAATCGATTTGTTCAAAGAAACCCATCATTTAATGAATTTTATATATACATCAATTGATATTGGGAATTAATAGAGTATGATACAGGTGGGTTATTGGATCCTCGGGATTTTATAATCTGATTCATAATAGCAGAGGAATTTAATTTTAGTTGTTCAAAACATCAGCATCCTGGTAATATAGTCATGTTTTATTTTTTCATATAGAACTATAGGTTATATATGATATGGGATCCATATTCCATGGTGATATGTGGTTATTTTTCGTTCTTCCCTTCCATTTTTAAAATACTAAAATTTTATAAATTTTTGATAATTTATTTAGGATACTTTTGGATTTTTATGAAATATGTATGTACCTATGTCACCACATAGATAACTGTATATTTTTAGATGTGGATGTATCAAATCTTGGGTGGATTTCATGTGGATCAATGTCGTAAGATAATTTATATGTTTTAACCTGATTATTTTTCTATTTTCATTTGACTATTATACATAATTTATATGATTTACACACATTATTTCAGTGTTTCATCACACAATGGGTAAGGAGGGGTATATTTAAAAAGGATTTAGCTTTAAAAATGATGGCATCGATCATGGAAAGGATATTTGTAATCCATATATGAATATAAATACTAGTGTTAGCAAGATTAGATTATGTATTTCTTGTGGTGTGGAGAATTATGACCAAAATATAGAGTTAACAACATTAGTGTCTAGAAATAGTTAAAAAGTGTTTTGTAAGGAGTTTTTTGCATGGAAATTGAGGATGGTATAAAAAATAACCATTTATAAGTTGCGTTTCTTTCTCCAGACTCCAATGGTATAATAGTATTTAATGTATATCGAAATGAAACAGGATCCTTATGGGTAGGTCCCAAGTAAAATGATCTCATGTAATGGTATATTTCTATCGTAATAGTATAGCTAGTTCTAGTGGATTTTGTGTGTCTCGGTAATCCCTTGTTGTTTAAGTGTTAGTGGGTACCTTCTTAACCTGTTTAATTTATGATATATATAGTCTATATTCCGCTCATATATCAATACGGTGTAGGGAAATATAATATCCCCTAGTGATATAGTTATAGTGTTGGAGATAGATTTTGATGATAAGTTTCATGAAATGTTTGAAATACATCATGTCGATTGCAGGAGAAGTGATGGTGATGAGGATTGGGAACCACCAAAGTCAAAATTAAAAAAGTATAAAACTAGACATAATAAATCATAATTTGAGAAAATATATTAGATTCATGTTTAGTGATATACTTTGGAGCTGTTAGGGGAATATGATTATATACTATAATTATATAATTGTGAGTCAAATTGTAAATATTAAAGGCTTCATTTATGAGGTCTAAAAAATGATACAATTTGTGAATTTGATTTGGGATGTTACTTATTTAACAATACAAGTAAATCTATAAAGATGGAGGACTAGTCTAATCTATCCAAACCAATTTATTCTATACTATAAATAAATGATAGGTTTTAAAATTTGATTTTATGGTCTCCTTGGTAAGGGGAATCATTACTAATATAGAAAACAAATAATAATAATCCTACTCTAGGAAGAGATATAGAATTGCATGAGGATTACTAGAATCATACAATGGGGTTGACATATACGGTTTATATATCGAAAATACATCAAAGAAATTTTCTTTTTGATTCAATAAAATTATGTGATGCACCAGATAAATGTATCTAATAGGGGCCTCAAATATTATGAGAAGGAAGAAATAAAGTATGTATTTTGTAAATTGGAAAATGGGGAACACTGAGATAGAAAAACTCACACATTAAATTTTAATTATACTATACATTAATAGGGTATAGGGGAAGCTTTTATATTTATAAAATCCACAATAGGTAATGTAGAAAGAATTTTAAAAAATAAATATGTTTCATATGTAATCAATAGATAAAAAAATAGATCATCACATAATATTTTATATTGAACAATTAAATAAATGAAAGGAATATTAGCATGGAGGAGTATATAAATACCTGTGATAAGATAACTTACTAATCATTGGATCTCACTAAAGAAAAGATAAAGTTGATGGACTTCTCTCTTCATTGGATTCGATATGTGTTTCATCATTCTAATATGATAAAACCTCTATTTAAGGGGTTTTTTCTTCACTTTAACATAATTTCACTTTGGATATGTTCAGGATCCCACTCTAAAATGTATTATATTTCATAAAAATTAAATTTTTAATTAAATTTTTAATATTTTTTTTATATTCATGAGCCAGGGGGTATAATAATGTGTAATTGGAATGAATATAAAAATAGAAGAGAAGAACCCAAGAGTTAATTAATGTCTTGGGTACCGTTTTTCAAAAATTGGATATATATTTAGCCTATATGGGATGTGGTGGTTCTATTTTTTTATCAAGAAACCTAATATACTGTATGGAATTTTAAAATGATAGTGAAAAAACTCACCCCCCCCCTAAATTAACCCATTTTTATCAGTAAATAATAATTTTCATCTCATTTTCTCTCTACAAAATAATTTGACATATCCTCCTCCATTTATTCTTCATCACCTTAAACCTATTCTTATATCATCAACTAGATTCATCACCAATAGGAAATAGGAGTCCACTGTAATCAAGGACATGATAAGGGTACCCTTATTCTCTAATTTTTGTACCATGTTTACAGTTGATTTAAGCCTCCCCTAACTCCAATTTCATCTAATAAATAAACTTTGAGATCATATTACGGGTTTTGTTCCTCTAGGTGATTACATGAGTGTATTATTTGTTAGCATGAGGTAAATCCAAAACCATTCATTATAGATTGGTTATATATAATTATTTTAGGGACATAAATCCTCAATGGTCAATACTAGGTTTTCAAATCCATTTATGGTGGAATATTTATCATTCTCAAAATAGGAATCTGGAAATGTATTGGTTTAGGTGTGTTATATTCCTCTCTTTCTCTAATATTTACATTGTGTGGATACTACATTGGTATGGGGTAGATTACAATATAATCATATTAGTATTTTATTTGAATAAACCCCCTATTGTAAACTATTTTAATATAAAGTAAACAATGATGGGATTCTCTATACTAAACCTTTATATTTTAATTTAAAGTATTCTTCTATGGTTTTTATCTGTTGACTAAAAGGGATTTTATTTTTTACAACATGATTTAATGTCTTATTTGTATTCATAATAAGTTATGGATTTTTATATTATAATTCCTAATCAATAAATTTATTTTTTTGTATTCCTGCATATTCCCCTATGATATTCTTCATGGACAGGCTTAGGACCTAGAAACCGTGTTTTATATTGTTTCCACATCATATCACACTAATTATAATTCCTATGGATTATTCTTTATAATATTTTATACTTATAAAATTTTATAGACTTGAATTGCATAGTCTAGTCTTGATCACTGTTCTATAGGTGCCATCATGAGTCATCAATATTAGTCGAATGTAAAAACATCATATATACAAATGATATATTCCAGAAAAGGGTAAAAGGGACTCATATATCGAAAGGAATATGTATATTCTTTAGATTATGATTTTATATATATTGCATCCTAATAGAAAATGAACCACCTAAATGCAGATGAATTATATATCATATCTCCCCAAGAGGGGTTAGGTGTCCCAAGAGGATATAGTGATTATATACAATTCCAACCTTGGATGATGATTATATATACATATAATTATATATAAATATTGATAACTATATATATATATATATTAATTTCCATTTATAGAAGATGGATACTATTAGGATTCACTGATAAAAAAATATTTTATAGAGGATATGTACCCTACTATTAATTTGAGATTTTCTTAAAGTTTGTTAGAATGATGAAGATGAAAAATATTAATTTATCCAAAAGTATGATCTTGATTAATTATTAATTAAATTTAAATGTCTTCTTGTTTAGTTTTTTTATTGATATAACATGCTCACCATTATAGCTCATAATGTTTTGATGGACTACCATATGTTTACTCTTTTCATTCCTAATATATATTCATACATTAATCTATTAGCTTTATGATAGAATATATGATTTCTTGTGATGAATGTTTTGAGATATAATGTACTCCCACACTCTATCTGTTCCCTTGGATGGATTATATAATATATTTTATGTAACATATGGAAATGAAAATCACTATAATGAAAATGATGAGGGTACTTCAACATTGGTACTCTCTTCACCTAGTGTCTCATGTTAGGTTAAAAAATTCTATATTTTTTATGCACTAATAAAGTGTGTGTTTTTAAGGATTAAAATTGGTTTCCCATGAGTACATGATCCACTAGATCAGACGTGTTGGATCCTTATTCCATGTCTGAATTGAATTATATGTGTAATTTATGTATTCATTCCCAAATAATAATTATATAATTTTATTTAGGAAAAATATATATTATTAATTAATTGGTTGATTAAAAAGAGGGTAAAATATCTCCCACCATTATAAATATATATGATATACTTATTCTTTTTATACACCTTTTAGGGATCTACCGGAGAGAATTTATTATTGTGGTAATCTAAATTATGTTCGTTTTGGTATCATTATATGGTACTTATACTAATTAATTATTGATGTAACACATCCAAAACATAAATAAAAAACACATCATTATACATGACTATCCATATAATATGAAAATAAATGCCACCCCTAAAACATAACGGTTAATATATTTGGATATTTTGAACCCAAATATGTTATTTTACAACCCAATGTATATTTTATACATAATTACATAAAAATTTACTCCATTGTAGACATTTTCTTAATATATTTTTCTTCGCAAGATGAGAAAAGGAAACATATGAAAAAGGTGATCTCAGATTGTAACATCCCATGTAAATAAAGAATATAACATTTTTATATTCATTAAAATTGTTGAATTAAATATTAATTTTACTTTAATGGGTATGCTAGTTTCAATGGAGTACCCGATACACTACAATGGGTTTCTTTGAAATCTTACGTTGCACACAATGTTGAGTTATACTAAAAAATAATAATATATTATTATTATTATAAATGGTATTTAACACAAAGCCTTTGTATTAGAGAAAACGAATAAAACTAACTAAAATATTATTATATATGATTTTTAAATGTTTTTACATTTATTCAATAAAAGTTAGAGGCTTAAAAAGTGAATGAATCTAATTTTAAGAATAAATACTCTAATATTCATTAAAAGGTCGATTTACCGGCATTTGATGGTATACCCTCTTCAAATATAGATTTAGTCACATTTATATGTTCTATTTTAAAAAATAAAATTTTTATTAGAATTAGGACATCATAATTTACATTGGGTACATTTTTGGTATTTTTCTGAAAAAATTCATTTTATAATGAATAGTAAAAATATTGTATTTAAATTAAAAACTGCCTTTTAATCTAAGATATTTATAGGGATATATTATCTATTAAATTTGGTTTTAAAGTGTAATTATATTATTTTTTATCATTTAATCCAATTTTGTTCATTGGATATAATTTTACTTTGAAATTGGAAATAAATAAGTGTCAATCTTTTGATAGTTATTATTTCTTAAAAACACACTTTTTGTTTTGAAAGCGAGAATTAATATAAAATTAACTTTGGTCAGTTCGGTTTTTTGAATTTAGAAAAATGGATTCCATATTTGGAATCATGTGGTCCAAATTGTGTAAATAGGTAACTTTTAGTTTTATAATATATGAATATTTACTTCAGTAAATAATTTATTTACCATGGTTAAAGGGTTAATCTGGTAAATAAGTGTAACGAAATATTATTATAATAATATAAAATTAATCTAAAATGTGTTATAATCCTATTTTATAATTCATTTCAGACCATTGGAATCCTTGGGTCGATTTCGGGACCCCTTGGATCCACTTAAGAGTGATACTGACACTTTATATTAATTAATTTAAAGTGAAGACAAAAATGACATAAACATATATCTTTTAATAAATCAATTTTTACATAGGATTATATATTCTATATCTTTAACTATAAATATTAATTTTAAAGCTAAAACTATTTCCTAAATCATGTTATTTGTTTTATAATTATTATACAACAAATAAATAAATTTATATATGACAAAATAATGATACATTATTTATCTCATTAATTGATGATTTAAATAAATAATATTGTAAATTATAAAACTATATCTAAAACAAGTCCAATTATTATTGGATGATTTTATTTCAAATACGAGTCATATTATCTTCTAATTTAATGAGTTTTTGACCTTTTTAATCCAAATATATGTTTATAAAAAAATAATTTTTTCAAACATTCCTAAAGAGTCCCTCCTCCCCCTTATAAAAGGACACAACTTCTAAACCATTCCTCAAACCTGTAAAGATCCTTGGATCATCCAACCTCTACCAAAATAATCTACACACGTACCTATTTTCCTCTTATTTTCCTTACCATATAAATAATACACTTAAATAAATCATTTTGTGTCAAACCAAAGGGAGTTACCTGATTTAAAGGTAACGTCTTCTCTTAATTTCTTTTGTTTTATTTTACTTCTCCATCCCCATAAACACATTTTATTCATTTATTTTATAACCAAAATAGTATCCAAAATACACTAGGGTTTATTAAAAGATTTATTCTAACTACACTTACAGACACCTCCATCAAATGGTTAAAGAACATATTGTTTCTATGGACAGCGAGCTACTACCTCACGAAAAAATGATTGTTCAATTATCTCCAACCGCCTATCATGGTGGAAATTAAGATGGAACTTTATTTATATATGATATTTATTATATTTATATTGTTTCTATTATTCTTTATTTTCTATTTATAGAATACCTTTATGGTTTCCATAGTGGGTAAATATGATAATTTAATTTGAGAAAGTGCAGACTACCACCCCCAAAAAGTGATATGAATCGTTCATGTCATATGTGGGATGTATACAGGATGGATTTAATGAAATTATATATTATATTATTCTATAATTATAATATACCTATTTATTATCGTGTTTTAATTCCATTAAAATATGAAATAGAAATGAAAGTAGCGTTCATGTGTATGTACGACCTACCGTCTCCATGAATGGTGCATTTCATTTCTTATATTCAAATGTTATGTAATTATATAAATACATATATATACTGGATATATATGATTTATATGATATCTAAATAATTAATATCATCATGTAGATAATGTAACTTTGACCACATGAACGACTTGTAATTATAACAAGTTCATTTTTGACTCAAATATAGACAAAACGACCATTATTAACTTAAATGATTACATAGTGTTTATAAAAGGGTAATAAGTGATATAAAAAGAATAATAAATTTGAAAAAGGTTCTTAAGCAATTAAAAATTATCTTTATTTTATTATTCAAGAGATTAAACAATGAACGGGTCAAGTCGGACACAAGGTAAGGGGTTTCTTATCTGACTTTTAATTCCATGAGATTTCAATTGTTCGCCACTTATTTAATGCATGTGGTGTATTGTGTAATGAAATTTGATATATATTATAATGATTTTTTATATAATCCTGGTATTTTTTGATTCATTTGGTTTTTATAAACTTTTGGTCATCTAGCTCGATTGATTACAACGTGGTAAGGGGTTTCTTATCTCACTTTTAATTTTGTGGGATTTCCATTGTCTGTCACTTATTTATTGCATGTGGTGTATTTTGTACTGACATTTGATATATATTATCTTTATTATCATTATATTCATGTAATTATGTGATTAATTTGGTGGTTATTAACTTTTTTTCATATGACTCGATTGATTACAACGTGGTAAAGGGGTTTTTTATCTCTCTGATAATTCAGTGAGATTTCCGTTGTTCACCACTTATTTATTGTATGTGGTTTATTTTGAAAACAATTTGATATATATTATCATTATTATCTTTATATTAATGTAATTTTGTGATTAAATTGGTGGTTATTTACTTTTAGTCATATGACTCGAATAATTACAATGTGGTAAGTGGTTTTCATCTCACTTTTTATTCTCGGGAGATTCATTCAATATTTGTCACTATTTCCTTTTGTGTGGTGGATGTACTACCCATGATTGTATTATTTATGTAATATATGTTAATTTTTTGGTATTTAAATATTTGTTGAATTATTCTTCTTTTATGGGGTGTATGTTTCGTATGTTACCAAATCGGTAAAGGAACCTTTCACGCTCCTCTTTTTGAAAGACTTCTTTTTATTATGACTTCTTATTTACATCTTCTTTTGTAGGGATATGTTCTTATATATTTATCATTATTTCTATAAATTTTATTTCCAAGTGTTGATATACTCTTTTCTCTCTCATCAAATCATTTTTTTAATTTTTATGTGTCGTCGTTAGGCTGTCAAATTTCTATAAGGGAACTTCTAAACCCAATTTCAATTCTTTGGGTTAAACTTATACTTCTTGATTATGCCATGCTATAAATATGTGTGAATGAACTGTGATTGTTGTACAATTAATATCCACTAATATTGGGTGTATTCTTATTTGTGACACATAATTATGTCTTTGATTTTTTCTTAATATAAGGATATGATCTTTGCAAGGGACTTTGACTCAATTTACATTCCATTGAAACTTATTTGTTGTTATACCCAAATTCACTTTTATATGGTGTATATATATTCCTTTAACATATTATATAATGAATATATCTATGTTAATGATGTTATATTATTTGATTAAAATTATTCCTCAATTATTGGTATTTAAGCGTCTCTCATATGGTTAAAAACTCTTTAACAAAAATATTGTTTTAAATGTTTTAAAGCTTTATTCTTCTAAATATTTTTCATTAATGTACTTGTTTTCAACATTTTTTTAAGGATTTATTTATATGGACATTAATGTTTTAAAAGTTTTATTCCTTTAAAATATTAAAATGGGTATGGGACACTTTGATTAAAAAATCTCTTTATTAAATGCATTAAATGGTTTTGAAAATGGTTTGATTAAGAATTGATTATGTTAATATCTTGAAATGATATATTGTGATTGGAATGCGTAAATTCTATCTTTACGTCATTATTGTTTTATCTATTATGAATATGTTATGGTAATTTGTAATTTTTTATGTATACAGGTGGTTCCGTGATAAACCTAGGGTGGGTGAGCCCGAGGTACCTCTCCAATGCATTGGGAAATGTGACAGAGGTAAACGTCAATGTTTCTCCTAAGAGATTTATGGAATATAATATAATGGGTATTCCAACATTAATCCCTATGTAGTTGTGATAGCTATAATTTAAGTATGATATGGATTCCACAGGTTACCTTTATGATTTATTATTTCAATGTGTTATTCCTAAGTATTATTCTTTCATAAGGTATGTTATGATTGAATAGTATGGTTTCATTGTATTGTACTTATTGATGGGATAATGTTTTCATTTCCTATTTTATAACCCCTATTGAAATTTTTTTTCTCATCCAATTTTTTTGAAATGTTTTCCACATGACATAATGATGAATAAGGTTAAAGGATGGGATCAAATAAAAGTAATGCTTTCTAAAACATGGAACTAGACATATTTCTTTTTATGATAATTTATTTTATGAAAAAAATGGGTACAGAGTAGTAGTGTCTACATGTAATATTCAAGTTGATATGTAATATTTATGGACTAATTCTCCAAAATTCTTAACCTAAAAAGATCCTCAATGTGAATTATTCATTTAATTTAAAATTATGTAATGTTTTAAGGTCGGGTCTTTACAGTTGGTATCAATGGTCTGTTTAAACAACTTTTGGGATTAAAATTTTTAGTTAAACACATGGTTAGTCTCTATGTCTACTCCTAATGATAAATAATATTTTATAACATTTTCAAATCAGGGAATGTTAGATACCAATTTAAGGAGAAGGATCTCAAACAACATTCTTATCTCTTCCTAATGACATGCTGGCAATAATTTTTGAAAAGTCATGTTCATACGATTGTGAAAGGTTTTCTAGCATATAAATCACTTGAAAGAAGTTTTTTGAGATATCAAACACCTCCACTATACCTCTATATCGTAGTTTATCATGGGTTGTATTTATTCAAATCCTATTTTTACAATATTCTCATACTTTATGAAAGGTAAATATTATCAAGTCATTTTCCAATATTTTACCTTATCTCATGATTTTGAAGCATATTATGAATTAAAGAAAGGTGTTAAATAAGAAGACCCTTTACCAACCTATTGATATTTGATTTTACAATATAGTCTCTCAACACATGATTATGGTATTTTCAAATGACCATTAATTGAAAATTTCAACTCAAATTTGGTCCGACTATTTTTTAAAAATCATGTTTTATCAGATGTTTTGAAATTATATGCCATACAAGATTATTTTCTAAAGAAGTTGTTCTACGAGCACTCATATGACCCAAGTTGTTCAAGGTGTATTTGGATGAAGGAACATATGATTATTAAGGATCTCTAAATAATTGTTACAGTGCATGGACTTTCTTCCTACGTGAACAAGATGATGATGAAACCATATGGACACTGCGATCAAGGAATGATGTTCTTTCTATTTTGAATAGTTTTATTTTATCATATATAGGTGAAAAAATGACAATATATATGATGTTGAGCTCTTAATGTATTGGGATGAAAATGAAAGGTATAAGAAACCCTTTGAGGTTAAAAATATGTTAGGCATATTTTTCAGTTTTATAAAATAGAAGATTCATAAGATGGGTATAAACCTATCATGTCTGGCATGGCCGCATGAATCAAACCCACAACCTAAGGGTGACAAGGGTGCATCTCCTACCACCAGCATACATAAAGTCCCTTGTTATAATAACTTATTATTATTTTTTAGTTAAAAAAATTTATGGATCAAGAATAAGTTGATTTTGGGAACTTAAGTTTTATCGAATGGATATTCCTAATATAGGAAAATGATTTAGTGACTAAGTGAAAAAGTTTATTTTGGAAGTAGTTCTCTCTTTTGGGGAACATTATATGATTAAGGGAAATAGAATACCATGGGATTTTATTTGTGGAGAAATGGTTGAAATTTTATTTTGGAAGAGTCTATGTTTTTTGTGGACATAAGGTGATTTTGGTAATTTATGAAAATGATTAATCTATCCTATAGAATATGTGTTTAGGATAATTACACTTCAGTATGAGACTTTAAGAGTATTAGATGTTTTTGGAGATAAATGTTAAGATTTACTGTGGAAGACTATGTGATTAAATCCTTCTGAGTTTTGGGTTTCAACCTTAGTTTGGATTATTTTTAAGAATTTTAAAAATAGTTGTATATTGAATGGTCTTTATTGAACTTCCGGTTCTTTTTATTGAATTTTGGAGATTAATAGAAGTGTTTCTTTTTATAAAGGATTATCCATTTGGGGATTATCTGATATTTTATTAACAAATATTGGTTTTGGTTGATGTCTAAAGATAGGGGAAATATATAGTTCATCTTTTTTATATTATGTGATACTCTAGAAGTTTATTCTTTCACTTAAGGTGTGACCAAGTCATCTTGAATAGTTACCATTTGGAGAAAATATGAGTTAGTGGTAGAATTTTATTAAATGATGACACTCTACATGACAGGTATGTATATTTCCTTACGATCTAATTATTGTTTTTAAAAATATTGTTCAACTATATTAAAATTATATTGAAGCAAAAAAATTATAATCTCTCTCTTTTCATTATAATTTTACCCAACCACAAATTTATAGTATTATGGTGGTTCACTCTTCGTGATCAAGTTCTAAATCACTCTCTATTAATCTATGAGAGTTATTTTTTATTCCATGTCCATGTTTTCATGGAATAGAAGTATATTTTTTCTCAAGTGACCTTTTTACTTCTCTTAGATTATTTTAAAGTGATATTTTTATTGACTTAATTTATGATGTGGGACTTTCAATGAAGTTTCCACTCCCAATTTTAAAATTGCGAGGATGTAATTCCCAAAAGGGGGAAGGATGTAACTACCCAGGTAAATAAAGAATATAAAATTTTTATATTTATTAATATTTATTAATTAAATATTAATTTAACTTTAAAGGGGATGCTATGTTTGATGAATTTCATGATATGCAACAATGTGTTTCTTTGAAATCTTATGTTGCACATAACATTGAGTTATACTGAAAGTTAATATTATATTATTATTATTTTAAATTTTAGATAAAACATAGTAATTTTATTGGTGGTAATGATTATAATTAACTAAAATATGATTATATTTTTTTAAATGTTTTTAACTTTTTCCAATAAAAGATAGAGGCCAAGAATGTGATTGAATTTAATTTTAAGCATAAATACTCTAATATTCATTAAAAGGACGATTTACCGCCTTTTAATGGAGAACCATCTTTAAATATAGTTTTTTTAACTTTTATATGTTCTATTTAATAAAATAAAATTCTTATTTAGAATCGGGACATCAAATTTTACTTTGGGTAAATTTTTGATATTTTTCTGATAAAATTCATTTTTTTAAATGAATAGCAAAAAATACTATATATTAATTCAAAACTAACTTTTAATATAATATATTTATAAGGTTAGATTATATTTTAAATTAGTTTTAAAGTGTAGTTATATTATGTTTTTACCATTTGATCCATTTATTTTCATTGAAAGTAATTTCACTTTGAAATTGGACATAAATAAGTGTCAATCTTTTGATAGTTATTATTTAATAAAAACACATTTTTTGTTTGGACAACAGCAATTAATATTAAATTAATTTATGCCACTTCAGTGTTTTCAATTTGGAAAAATGAATTCATTATCTGGAATTAGGAAGTCCAAATTTTGTAAATATATAACATTTATATTTATACAATATGAATATTAACTTCGGTAAAAATTTTATTTACCATCGTTAAAGGGTAAATCTGGTTAATAAGGGTAAAAAATGTTATTATAATAATATAAAATTACCCTAAAATTTGTCCTAATCCTATTATTTAATACATTTGAAACCATGGACATCCATGGGTCTATTTTGGGACCCCATGGATCCACTTAAGAGTGATCATGACACTTTATATTAATTAATTTAAAGGAAAGACAAAAATGACATAAACATATATCTTTTAGTAAATAATTTTTCAAATAGTGTTATGTATGTTATATAATTGACTATAAATATTCACGTGAAAGATAAAAATATTTCCTACATATGGGTATTTTTTGTAATTTTAAAACATCAAATAAATAAAATTATTTATGACACAATAATGATGCATTTTTTACCTTAGTAATGGATGATTTAAATAAATAAGATTATAAATATTAAAACAATATCCAAAACCTGTCCAATTATTATGGGATGATTTTATTTCGAATATGAGTCATATTATCTTTGACGTTAATTTTTTTTGGACCTTTCGAAACCGAATATAAATTTATAAGAAAAAAATATTTTCATAATTTCATAAAGAGCCCCTCCTCCCCCTTATAAAAGGACACCACTTATAACCCATTCCTCACACCTATCAAGCCCATTGAATCAGCTAAACTCTAGAAAAATAATCTCCCCACATCCGTCCATTCATCATAGAAGCCTTACCATAGGAAGAAGGCACTTAAATAAATACTTTTGGTTCAAACCAAAGGGAGTTACCTAATTTAAAGGTAACGTCTTCTCTTAAGTTCTTTTGTTTTATTTTACTTCTCTAATCCTGAAAACTCTATTAATTCCTTTAATTTATAAAAAACTAGTATAATAAATATACTTGTTTTTTTATGAGAAATATTCTAACTACACATACACACAACTCCATCTAATTGTTAAAGAACATAATGATTCTATGGATGGTGAACTACTGCCTCACGAAATGATGATTGTTCAAGTATCTCATACCACCTCTTATGGTGGCCATTAAGATGGAAATTTATTTATATGTTATATATATTATATTTATATTGTTTTTATTATTATTTAATTCTCATTTATTGAATAACTTAATGGTTTTCATAGTGGTTAAACACGATAATTTCATTTGAGGAAGTGTGGACTACCACCCCCTCGAAGTGATATGACACATTCATACCATTTTTGGGATGTATAATGGATGGATTTTATGAAATTATATATGATATTATACTGGAATTATAATATACCTATGTATCATTATGTTTTCATTCCATTAAAACACTAAATTGAAATGAAAGTAGCATTCATGCATACGTACGACTTACCGTCTCCAAAACGGTGCATTTCATTTCTTATCTCCAAATTTTAAGGAATAATATAAATACATATATATACTAGATATATATTATATATATAGTATCTAAATAATTAATACAATTCTGGAGATAATGGACTTTTGACCACATGAACAACTAGTAATTAGAAGAAGTTCATTTTTGACTCAAATATCGACAAAAAGACCATTATTAACTTAAATTATTACATAATTTATATAACATGGTAATAAGGTATATAAAAGGAATAATAAAATTTAAAAAGGTTCTTAATAAATTATAAATTAAATTTAGTTTCTTATTTAGGAGATTAGAGAATGAACGGGTCATGTTGTATAAGAGATAAGGGGTTTCTTATCTCACTTTTTATTCCTTGAGATTTCCATGGTTCGCCACTTATTTATTCAATGTGGTGTATCGATTACTCCAATTTGATATATATTATCATGATTCTCTTCATATTCAGGTTATTTTATGATTAATTTGTCGGTTATTAACTTTTTTTCATATGCATCGATTGATTACAACGTGGTTAGGGGTTTCTTATCTCACTTTTAATTCCGTGATATTTCCATTGTTTGCCACTTTTTTATTGCTTATGGTGTATTTTGTACTACCATTTGATATATATTATCATGATTCTATTTATATTCATGGTATTATATGATTCATTTTTTGGCTATTAACTTTTTTTTATACAACTAGATTGATTTCAACATGGTAAGGGGTTTCTTATCTCACTTTTAATTCTGTGAGATTTCCATTGTTCGCAACACATTTATTAACTATGGTGTATTATGTAGTATAATTTGATATATATTATCATGATTCTATTTTTAATCATGGTATAATGTGATTAATTTGTTGGTTATTAACTTGTGTTCATATTACTCATTTGATAACAATGTGGTAAGGGGTTTTCATCTCACTTTTTATTCCCGTGAGATTCATGTTATATTTGCCACTGTTTCCTTGGGTGTGGTGGATGTACTGACCATGATTGTATTATTTTTTTAATATAATTTTATTTATTGTTATTTACATGTTCATTTAATTATCCATCTTTCATAGGCTGTATGTGTAACACCCCAGGTAAATAAAGAGTATGACATTTTCACATTAATCCATATTTGTGAATAAAATATTAATATGACTTTAAAGGAGACGCTATGCTCGATGGCATACCCAACACGCAACAACGAGTTACTTGGGAATCTTACGTTGCACTCTAATAATAAAATAATATTATTTTAAATAGTAGTTAACGCCTAGCCGTTGTAATGGAGGGAATGAACAGAACTAACTACAAAATGATTATATATGTTTTTCAAATATTTTTACTTTTTACAATAAATGTTTGAGGACTAAAAATGCAAATGAATCCAATTTTAAGCGTAAACATTCTAATATTCTTTAAAAGGTCGATTAACCACCTTTTGATGGCGAACATCTTTTAAATCCACTTTTTGACAATTTTATGTGTTATATTTGAAAAAATAAAATTCTTCTTTAGAATCAGGACATCAAAATTTACTTTGTGTAAATTTTTGGTATTTTTCCAAAAAAGTTCAATTTTTAATGAATAGTGAAAAATGTTGTATTTTAATTCAAAACCTCTTTTTAATATAATTTATTTATATTATTAGATTATCTTTTTAATTGGTTTTAAAGTGAAATTAGAATATATTTTTACCATTTAATCCAATAGTGATTGTTGGAATTAATTTCACTTTGAAATCGGACTTAAACTAGTGTCAATCTTTTGATACATTTTGTTTCATAAAAACACGCTATTTGTTTTGACAGTGGGAATTAATTATTAAATTAATTAATGCAACTTATATGTTTTTAATTTTGTAAAATAGACATCATTTTTGAATTCAGAATATCAAATATAGCTTAGGGTGAATTTTTGGTAATTTTCTGAAAAACATCAATTTTTGATAAATAGTGAAACCACAAAGTGGTACTTATAAAAACTGATTTTCTGTTTAAATGAAATTTTTCCACCATTGTGTTTTGAATTTCAAAAATCCTACATACATGGTTGTCATTAAGAAGTAAAATGTGGTTCAATGGGATGAAAATAATTTTTTGGTGAATAGTAACTTATTAAGTTTTTAATCGCGATTAGAGGTAATTAGTGTAGTTTAAGGTAAGAATAATGTTTTAATAAAATGAAATGAACTAGACACATGTCCTACCCTCATTGGATGTGTCATGTCCGACCAAGACAATCCATGGGTCAACTTGGGGACACCATGGAGCCACTTTGGTTGGAAAATGAAATAAATAACTTTTTATTTAATGTTAAAGTAAAAATGACACAAACATGAGATGTTTTACTAAAACAATTTTTACATGGGGTTATACAAGTAATATTTTTGACTATAAAAGCTCATTGTAAATATAAAACAATTTCCTAAATCTTAGTATTTTATTTATAATTTTTATAGATTAAATATATTAAATTATTAAGACATCATGATGATGCAGCGATGACCACATTATTTAACGATTTAAATAAAATGGAAAGATAATGTAAAATATAAGACCAACACATGTCCAAAACCTATTGGATGGGTGGAGTTCGAACCCTTATCCCCTTATCCTCGAAACACATCAATGTGGGACCATTAAAATCCGAAATACATTTTAAAATAAAGTAACATTTCTTTACTTTCCAAGAGTGCCCCTCCTCTCCTCTTATAAAAGGCCCCCACCTCTACCTCCTTACCCACACCACTCAAGCCTTTGGCTTGGCCAACCCCTTCCCATTTCATCTCTACACATCCCTCTCTAACTCCTTGAATCCTCACTTTGGGAAGAATCCTTTCCAAGGAAGCCTTTGAGCTCAAATCAAAGGAAGTTGCCCGATTTAAAGGTAATGTCTTCACTTGTGTCCTTTTTTTTTTTCCTCTCCAACCCCCTTAACTCTTTTTATTAATTTATTTTGTTACAAATACAGTATCTTATTTATACTAGGATTTGTTTTTTGAGAAGTATTCGAGCTAAACTTACACACACTTACATCTAATGGCTGAAGAACATACTGTTTCCGTGGATTGCGAATTTCTGCCTCCCGAAACGATGATTGTTCAACATTCTTTTAACAACATCAACGGTGGCCATTAATATGTCACTATATTTATATATTATATATAATATGTTTATTTTTTCATTAATCTTCTGTATTTTTCATTTATGGCATACCTTTATGGTTTCCATTATGGGTAAACGCGATATATTCATTTTAGGAAGTGCGGACTACCGCCCCCTCAAAGTGATTTGATTCGTTAATGCCATATGTGGGACATATAAAGGATATAATTAATGGTATTACATACGTTATCCTACTGAAATTATAATATACCTTTATATCATTATTTTTACATTCAATTGAATACCAAAAATAAATAAATGAATGTAGCGTTCATGCGTACGTACGGCTTACTGTCTCCATGAACGGTACATTTCATTTCTTATCTCCAAATGTTATGTAATATTATAAGTACATATATATATTTGATATATATGTAATATATTACATCTAAATTATGGGTATCATTCTGGAATTATAATATATATATATATATATCTCATTTTGTTTTAATTCCATTAATATGGAAAAAAAATTAAAAGTACTGTTAATGCGTACGTACGGCCTACCGTCTCCATCAACGGTGCTTTTAATTTTTTATCTCCAAATGACATGGAATAGTATAAACCGAATATATACTGGATATATATGATATTTAAAACATAAATACTATTTAGGAGATGATGTACCTATAACTACATGGAAAATTCTTTTCCAACAAGTTCAATTTTTACTCATGTACTGAACATCGACAAAAACGTCTAAGACGAACTCACTTTATTAACCAATTATTATAACATTATAATATGTGATATGAACTGAATAATAATATTTAAAGGAGTTCCTTAATCAATTCTAAATTGACCAAATTTTATTATTCAGGAGATTAAAGAACGATCGAGTCATGTCGGACACGAGGCAAGGGATCCGACCTCTCTCTTTCTTTTTAAGTACACTCTTTTATGTCATTCCTTTTAAGGTCATCTTTCCTATGATTGGGATGTTCTTTTATATTAATCCTACTATACGTTTTATGTTAATATGATGTGAGACACTATTTTATCTCATCAATCCATTTAGGATGTTTTGAGTGGCGTCGTTAGGCTGTGAATTTTTGTAAGGGATTCTACACCTCTCTTTCTTTTTAAGTACTCTCTTTTATGTCATTTCTTTTCATCTCATCTTTCTTATGTTTGGGGATGTTCTTTTATATTCCTCATACTGTAATTTTTATGTTTATATTATGAGAGACCCTATTTGATCTCATAAATCCATTTTTTGGAAGTTTTAAGTGGCGCCATTAGGCTGCCGAGTTTTCGTAAGGGATTTTTCATCTCACTCTTATTCGCGTGACATTTATGCTACGTTTGACACTATTTACATTGAGTGGTGTATGTAATTCCCATTATAATACATTTTGTGTAGTATAATTTTATTAATGGGTATTTACATCTTCATGGTATGACCCTTCTTTCCATGGGGTGTACGTTTCGAAAGTTACCCAACTCGGTAAGGGGACCTTTCACCCTCCTCTTTTCAAAAGACTTATTTTGTTATGTCTTTTAATTCACATACTATTATGTTGGTATATGTAATTATATATCCTTATTGATGTAAATTTTATTCCCATGTGATGATATACCCTTTTTATCTCTAATCAACTCATTTTCTGAATTTTGTAGTGACGTCGTTAGGCTGTCAAATTATTGCAAGGGAACTTCTTAACCCAAATTTGATTCTTTGGGATAAAATTGTAGTACTTGAATATGTCGTTCTATTAATATGTGTGAATAACCTCTGATTGTTTTACACTTAATATCCACTTATATTTGGTGTATTCGTTTGTCACCCATAATTATGTAATTGATTTATCCTTAAAACAAGGACACCGTCTTTGTAAGGGACTTCGTCCCAATCTCTTTTCATTGAGGCATATTTCGTTTTATACACAACTTTCTTTTATACGGTGTATAAACCCCTTTGACTTTTACTTTTATACAAAAGGAATCTTTTTCTACGAAGCGTTCTACTAAACGACAAAAGGGAATGTTTTTGTCGTACATATGTGGCGACAATGACTTCTCTGCTGCCGTGACCATTATTTGAGATTTGGCTTCCTCTACAAGCCATAAAATTTTTAATGAAAAATAAATACCATGTTTTTATTTTATTTTATTTTGGTATTGAAAATGGTTTTTATAATGGATTTGTTATGTCAATATATTTATGTGATATATTGTGATCAAAGTGCGGAAATGTTTTCTTTACATTATATTTGGTTTATGTCTTATGATTTTATAATGGTACTTGGACATTTGACGGGTGGTTATGTGATAAACCATATGACGGGTGGTGCAATGAATACCAGGACGGGTGGTTACGTTATAACCTCCATTTCATTGGGTATGGAAGTTGGCTATATGGCTATTCCATTAAGTATGTATGGAAGTCAGCTGTATGGCTATTCCATTAAGTATGTGTGGAAGTCGGCCGTATGGCTATTCCATTAAGTATGTGTGGAAGTAAACCATATGGTTATTCCACTTAAGTATGTTTATGTCCCAAGTTACCTTTATATGTTATGTGATCTTTATATGGGTTGTATGGTAATCATTTGGTTACAGAAGGGTAATTAATGAAATTTTATTCAGTGAAGAGTTTTTACTACTTAGAAAAGGTGAAAAGTATTACATTGATAAAGTATACATGGTTTACTTGTTGTTTTGAAAAACTAACTATTTTCATTCTTTTTATATCCCTTATTGAGCATTTTTATGCTCATCCCAGGTTTTTGAAATGTTTTTCACAGGACTTAACGTGGAATAGGGTCAAGGATGGGATCAAGGGAAAGTCTTGCTACCTAAAACATGGAACTAGACATGTTTCTTTTTAGGAGTTTTTATTTTATGGAAACTTAGTAGAAGTTTCTACTTTGTAATCTTTTGAGATGTAATAGTTATGTCCTAATTCTATAAAACTCTAAACCCGAAAAGATCCTCAATGTGAATTATTCATTTAATTAAATATTAAGTAAGGTTTAAGGGTGGGGTCTTATAGTTTGTATCAAAGGTCGGTTTAGATAACATTAGAGGTTAGGGTATCCTCTAATCATAAGTGACATTACCATAATGGTTAGGATTTCAGAAAGAGTCCTAGTTTTAGATAAAGTGAATGAGTAAGTATATATTAGTGTTTATCTTCCTCATTAGTACATGATGGTTTTGTTGATATACTCACACTGAAATTTCTGTTTTTAGTGAATGGATGGATCTAGCAGGCACAAAAAAGACAAAAGGTTTGAAGGAAACTATGGTCGTTCTCTGATTAAGATACTATATAAAATGGGGGATTCAATGAGGAAACTCGTTGTTGTTCTAAACCAACTATCATGGAGTCATGATCAACCACTTGAACCTTGGTATGTTCTGTAAGGCATCATGTACGAGATGACCAATCAATGTTGATGTTCAGGTAATAATTATAAATGTAACCATTATATTTTATATGATCCTTACTTTTGAGGTAATTATGGGTTATTATATGATATGCTGGAAAATGAAAGGCATGAGATAAACTTGAGGTTAAAATATGTTATGATCATTTTTGAAGATTTTATCTTGTTTTGGGGAATGTTTTAAAATTATATAGTTTTGGAAAAAGGACAACACGCAGACCGTGTGACAACCCGTCGTGTCGAACAAAGCTGCGGGAATCGAACCCACAACCAAAGTGCGACTGGTATTTATCGCCTACCACTGGACTATGTGAAGTCCCTGGTTAGTTTGACTGATTCTTTTTAGTTAGATGATTTTATGAATTAAGAGTAAGTTGATTTTGGGTTATTTATGAAAATTATTAACCTATCATGGAGGATATGTGATTAGGTTAATTACTTTCCAATACGAGACTTTAGGAGAAACTGATGTTGTTTGGAGACAAATGTTATTATTTTACTTGGAAGACTATGTGACTAAATCCTTAAAATATTTGGGTTTCAATATTATATTGGTTTACTTTGAAGAATTTTATGGACAAATTGTTTATCGAATGGTCCTTGTTGAACTTTGGGTTTTGTTGTACAAATTTTTGAGATTAAGAATAGATTTTCTTTTTATAAAGGTTTATAATTTTCTGGATTATCTAATCTTGTACTAACCGTTTTGGTTTTGGTTTTGGATTTTGTCTAATGACATGGGAAATATATAGTTCTTTTTTGAGGATTAGGTGATTCACTAGAAGTTGATTATAGTACTCTTAATGTGAACAAGTCTTCCTAAATACTCGTCTTTTGGAGAAAATATGAGTTCGTGTAAGAAATCTAGTAAAAGTTGAAAGTCAACATGATAAGTGATTATGTTTCCTTATGAATAAATTCCTCAATAAAAATTAACTTAAAAAATTGTTGTCTATTAACTTTTCCTACTGGGGAATCGAATACCGTATAACCCATCACAAGTTTGTGATTTTCTTATGGTTAACATTCTCCTAGACATGTTTACTATCACTCTCCATCAGAACATGAGCCTTTGTTTTTTCTTCCATATCCATATTTTCCTACTTGGAATCATAGTATGGGTTAACTCGGTTGACCTCTGTACTTCTCTCCCTTTATTTTAAAGTGATTGTTTTACCGACTCTTGTTTCGATGTGGGACTTTCAAGGATGTTTCTGAGCCCAATTTTAAAATTGCGAGGACGCAATTCCCAAAAGGGGGGAACGATGTAACACCCCAGGTAAATAAAGAGTTTTACATTTTCACATTTATCCATATTTGTGAATAAAATATTAATATGACTTTAAAGGGGACTCTATGCTCGATGGCATACCCAACACGCAACAATGAGTTTCTTGGGAATCTTACGTTGCACTCTAATAATAAAATAATATTATTTTAAATAGTAGTTAACGCCTAGCCGTTGTAATGGCGGGAATGAACAGAACTAACTACAAAATGATTATATATATTTTTCAAATATTTTTACTTTTTACAATAAATGTTAAAGGATTAAAAATGCGAATTAATCCAATTTTAAGCGTAAACATTCTAACATTCTTTAAAAGGTCGATTAACCGCCTTTTGATGGCGAACCTCTTTTAAATCCACTTTTTGACAATTTAATGTGTTATATTTGAAAAAATAAAATTCTTCTTTATAATCGGGACATCAAAATTTACTTTGTGTAAATTTTTGGTATTTTTCTGAAAAAGTTCAATTTTTTATGAATAGTGTAAAGTGTTGTATTTTAATTCAAAACCTCTATTTAATCTAATTTATTTATATGATTAGATTATATTTTGAATTGGGTTTAATGTTAAATTAGAATATATTTTTACCATTTAATCCAACAGTGGTCGTTGGAATTAATTTCACTTTGAAATCGGACTTAAACTAGTGTCAATCTTTTGATACATTTTGTTTCATAAAAACACGCTATTTGTTTTGACAGCGGGAATTAATTATTAAATTAATTAATGAAACTTATATTTTTTTAATTTTGTAAAATAGACATCATTTTTTAATTCGGAATATCAAATATAGCTTAGGGTGAATTTTTGGTAATTTTCTGAAAAACTTCAATTTTTGATGAATAGTGAAACCTCTAAGTGGTACTTATAAAAACTGATTTTCCGTTTAAATGAAATTTTTCCACCTTTGTGTTTTGAATTTAAAAAATCTTAAATACATGGTTGTCTTTAATAAGTAAAATGTGGTTCAATTGTATTAAAATAATTTTTTGGTGAATTGTAACTTATTAAGTTTTTAATCGCGAATAGAGGTAATTAGTGTAGTTTAAGGTAAGAATAATGTTTTCATAAAATGAAATGACCTAGAAACATATCCTACCCTCATTGGATGTGTCATGGCCGACCAAGACAATCCATGGGTCAACTTGGGGACCCCATGGAGCCACATTGGTTGGAAAATGACATAAATAACTTTTTATTTAATGTTAAAGTAAAAATGACACAAACATGAGATGTTTTACTAAAACAATTTTTACATGGGGTTATACAATTCATATTTTTGACTATAAATAGTAATTGGAAGGATAAAAAGCTTTTATACATGATAGTATTTTTTTATAATTTTTAGAGATTAAATATATTAAATTATTTATGACATCATGATGATGCAGCGATGACCACATTATTTAACGTTTTAAATAAAATGGAAATATAATGTAAAATATAAGACCTACACATGTACAAAACCTATTGTATGGGTGGATTTAGAACCCTTATCACTTTAACCTCGAACAAAATCATTGTGGGACCATTAAAATCCTAAACTCATTCTAAAATAAAGTAACATTTCTTTACTTTCCAAGAGTGCCCCTCCTCTCCTCTTATAAAAGGCCCACACCTCTACCTCCTTACCCACACCTCTAAAGACTTTGGCTCAAAACCCTTCCCATTTCATCTCTCCACATCCCTCTATAACTCCTTGAAGCCTCACTTTGGGTAGAATCCTTTCCAAGGAAGCCTTTGAGCTCAAATCATAGGAAGTTTCTTGATTTAAAGGTAATGTCTTCACTTGTGTCCTTTTGTTTTATTTTGCTTCTTCAACCCCCTTAACTCTTTTTATTCATTTATTTTGTAACAAATACAGTATCTTAAATATATTAGTATGTTTTTATAAGAAGGATTATAGCTACACTTACACACACTTACATCTAATGGTTGAAGAACATACTGTTTCAGTGGATAGAGAATTTCTGCCTCCCGAAACGATGATTGTTCAACATTATTTTAACACCTTCAAAGGTGGACATTAAGATGTAACTATATTTATATCTGATATATAATATGTTTATGTTTTCCTTAAGCTCCTGTATTTTTCATTTATGGCATACCTTTATGGTTTCCATTATGGGTAAACGCGATATATTCATTTTAGGAAGTGCGGACTACCGCCCCCTCAAAGTGATTTGATTCGTTAATGCCATATGTGGGACGTATAAAGTATATAATTAATGGTATTACATATTTTATCCTACTGTAATTATAATATACCTTTATATCTTTATTTTTACATTCAATTGAATACAATAAAATAAATGAAAGTAGCATTCATTCGTACGTACGGCTTACCATCTCCATGAATGGTACATTTCATTTCTTATCTCCAAATGTTATGTACTATTATAAGTACTTATATATAATTGATATATATGTAATATATTACATCTAAATCATGGGTATAATTCTGTAATTATAATATATATATCTCTCATTTTTTGTAATTCCATTAACATGGAAAAAAATGAAAGTAGCGTTCATGCGTACGTACGGCCTACAGTCTCCATGAACGGTGCTTTTAATTTTTTATCTCCAAATGCTATGGAATAGTATAAAACGAATATATACTGGATATATATGATATTTAAAACATAAATACTATTCTGGAGATGATGTATCTATAACTACATGGAAAATTCTTTTCCAACAAGTTCAATTTTTTCTCATGTACTGAACATTGACAAAAATGTCTGATACGAACTCACTTTATTAAACAATTATTATTACATTATAATATGTCATATGAACTGAATAATAATATTTAAATGAGGTCCTTAAAAATTATAAATTGACCAAATTTTATTATTCAGGAGATTAAAGAACGATCGAGTCATGTCGGACACGAGGTAAGGGATCCGACCACTCTCTTTCTTTTTAAGTACACTCTTTTATGTCATTCCTTTTAAGATCATCTTTCCTATGATTGGGATGTTCTTTTATATTAATCCTACTGTTCGTTTTATATTAATATGATGATAGACCCTATTTTCTCTCATCAATCCATTTTGGAAGTTTTGAGTGGCGTCGTTAGGCTGCCGAATTTTCGTAAGGGATCCTACCCCTCTCTTTCTTTTTAAGTACTCTATTTTATGTCATTTCTTTTAAGCTCATCTTTCTTATGTTTGGGGATGTTCTTTTATATTCCTAATACATTAATTTTTATGTTCATATTATGAGAGACCCTATTTTATCTCTTAAATCCATTTTTTGGATGTTTTAAGTGGCGCCATTAGGATTCCGAGTTTTCGTAAGGGATTTTTCATCTCAATTTTAATCCCCTGACATTTATGCTACATTTGCCACTATTTCCTTTGAGTGGTCTATGTACTTCCCATTATTATACATTTTTTGTAGTATAATTTCATTTATGTGTATTTACATCTTCATGGTATGACCCTTCTTCCATGGGGTGTACGTTTCAAAAGTTACCCAACTCGGTAAGGGGACCTTTCACCTTCATCTTTTTAAAAGACTTATTTTGTTATGTATTTTAATTCACATACTATTATGTTGGGATGTGTTCTTATATATCGTTATTGATGTAATGTTTATGCCCATGTGATGATATACCCTTTTTATCTCTCATCAACTAATTTTCTGAATTTTGTAGTGGCGCCGTTAGGCTGTCAAATTTTTGCAAGGGAACTTCTTAACCCAAATTTGATTCTTTGGGATAAACTTGTACTCCTTGAATATGGTGTTCTATGAATATGTGTGAATAACCTATGATTGTTTTACACTTAATATCCACTTATATTTGGTGTATTTGTTTGTCACACATAATTATGTAATTGATTTATCCTTAAACCAAGGATACCGTCTTTGTAAGGGACTTCGTATCAATCTCTTTTCATTGATGCATATTTCGTTTTATACAAAACATTATTTTATATGGTGTATAAAACCCTTTGAATTTTACTTTTATACAAAAGGAATATTTTTCTACAAAGTGGTTTCGTGAATACCAGGATGGGTGGTTACGTTATAACCTCCAATGCATTGGGTATGGAAGTCGGTCGTATGGCTATTCCATTAAGTATGTATGGAAGTCGGTCGTATGGCTATTCCATTAAGTATATGTGGAAGTAGGCCATATGGCTATTCCATTAAGTATGTGTGGAAGTCGACCGTATGGTTATTCCACTTAAGTATGTTTATGTACCAAGATGCCTTTATATGTTATGTGATCTTTATATGGGTTTTATGGTAATCTTTTGGTTACATAAGGGTAAGTAATGAACTTTTATTTAGTGAAGAGTTTTTACTACTTCGAAAAGGTGAAAAGTATTACTTTGATAAAGTATAAATGGTTTAATTGTTGTTTTGAAAAACTAAAAGTTTTCATTCTTTGTGTATCCATTACTGAGATTTTTTATGATCATCCCAGGTTTTTGAGATGTTTTTCATAGGACTTAACGTGGAATAGGGTCAAGGATGGGATCAAGGGAAAGTCTTGCTACCTAAAACATGGAACTAGACATGTTTCTTTTTAAGAGTTTTTATTTTATGGAATCTTAGTAGAAGTTTCTACTTTGTAATCTTTTGAGATGTAATAGTTATGTCCTAATTCTCTAAAAATCTAAACCTGAAAAGATCCTCAATGTGAATTATTCATTTAATTCAATATTAAGTAAGGTTTAAGGCTGCGGTCTTATAGTATGTTTCGTATGTTACCAAATCAGAAAGGAAACCTTTCACCCTCCTCTTTTTAAGAGACTTATTTTTGTTATGTATTTCAATTTAAATCATCTTATGTTGGGATATGTTCTTATATATATCATTATTCCTGTAAATTTTTTGTCAAAGTGATTAGATAACCTTTTCTCTCTCATCAACTCATTTTCTGAATTTTAAAGTTATGTCGTTAGGCTATCGAATTTTCGTAATGGAATTTATTAACCCAATTTATATTCTTTGGGTTAAACTTATACTTATTGATTATGTCATGATATTAATATTTTTGAATGAATTATGATTATTTTACTCTTAATATACACTTATATTGGGTGTATTATTATTTTTCACGCATAATTATTTCATTTATTTGTCCTTAATATAACGATATGATCATTGTATGGGACATTGTCTCAATTTGCATTCCATTGAAACTTATTTGTCGTTATACAACAATTCACTTTTATATGGTGTATATACTTCCCTTTGACTTATTTTATCTTGAATCCCTCTTTTCTCATAATATTATAAGCATTGATTAATGTTATTCCTCAATTATTTGTATTCAATCATCTCTCATTTGGTTAGGAACTCTTTAACTAAAATATAATTTTAAATTTTTTATGGATTTATTTTTCTTAAATATTTCTCCTTAGATACCATGTTTTAGAAATGGTTTTAAGGATTTATTTATATGGACATTAATGTTTTAAAATGTTAATTCCATTAAATTATTCAAAATTTTATGGGACACTTTTATTCAAAAAACACTTTATTAAATGTTTTAAATGTTTTTGAAAATGGTGTGATAGAACATTAATTATATTGATATCTTGAAATGATATATTTTGATTTCAATGATAAAATGTTATATTTCCTTTATTATTGTTTTATGTGTTATGAATTTGTTATATTTATTTGGCATTTTTTATGTTTATGGGTGGTTCCATGATAAACCTAGAGCAGGTGAGCCCAAGATAGCTCTCCAATGCATTGGGCAACGTGATAGAGGTAAACGTTAATGTTTCTCCTAGGAGATTTAAGGAATAAGTTATTATGGGTATTCCAACGTAACACCCTACATAGATGTGATATCAACAATATAAGTGTGATATGGATGCCACAAGTTACCTTAATAGTTTATGATTTAAATGTGTTATTAATAAATATTATGATTTCATAAGGTATGTTATGATTGAAATGTATGGTTTCATTGTTTTGTATTTATTGATCAGATAATGTTTTCATTATTTATTTTATAAACCTTATTGAGATTTTTATGCTCATCCCATGTTTTTGAAATGTCTTCCATAATAATTAAAGATGAATAAGGGTCAAGGATGGGATCAAGTAAAAGTCATGTTGTCTAAAAATTGGAACTAGACACGTTTCCTTTTAATAGTTTTTATTTTATGAAAAAATGGGTTCTGAGTAGTAGTGTCTACATGTAATATTCATGTTGATATGTAATAGTTACAACCCAATTATCTAAAACTCTAAACCTGAAAAGATTCACAATGTGAATTATTCAATTAATTCAAGATTATGTAATGTTTTATGGTCGGGTCCTTAAATAGATTCTCTGTATGGTGTAAAATATGTGAGATATCTATAAGAACAAAGTAAAAGACCATAATAGAGATTACTAGTGAGAATAAGGTTAACATATAAAAGTGAATTGGTGTATACTATAATATCATTTTTTAGGATTTCTACCAAATACCATCATATAATATTGGATGGATATGTTCCCTAATATAAGGGATAACGATAATACGCCTTTTACAAAAACATATAAAGTAATGGGATATAATCATTAACAATTTCATTGGATGGCTATAAAATTTCTGGCCCACCCATTATATAACTCTAAATTATACATATTTATAACACATTAACATGAAGAAATTATTAAATCAACCATAGAATAATTAACCCTTGAAAAATAAATGAGATTGATAAAATAGAAAAAACACATAAAAATAAATCATATATTAAAATAAAGTGCATTATTTTATTAATAACAAATTCCAAGTGAATCATAGGAATATTGACATAGAAGAAAAAACATTATGTATTTTTTGAAAAATATGAAAAATATCTCTTTAATATTTAGAAATTTTAAAAATATGAATTTTTTTATAAATGTTTAAAATATAATTGGAAATTATATAAAATTAGATTTGAATAATCCTAAAATCATTTAATAGAATCTTTTACATAAATCAAATGAAAATAGTTAAGTATAATGATTTAGAACGAAACAAAATAGAAGAGAGATACAATGATTCCTCTCATGAAATTTTAAAAATGTAATTTTTTTTTAAAAAAGATCATAATAAATAATATAATTATGTAAAATGAAAATGGAGAAATGATACATCGAAAATGTAATTATAAGATTTTAATTCCAAATATAAATGAATATATAGAGATAATCCAACATATAAAAAAATTTGAGATGAATTATAAATCAATAAGAGAAGAAATACTAAGATACACGTAAAAAATAAATAAAAATAAAATAAATTTTGATTTAGAGATAAATTTCATACTATTCTAGAAAATGGAAATTCAGTCATTAAAAATATCAATTTCAATGTGAGATTATAAGAGGAACCCATGAATTTACTCATGATTCTGATCAATGTGCTTTAACCCCCTATATAATGAATATAGATAAAAAAAATAATTATTTAATTGAGTTATTTATATCTATTAACTTTTATAGTATCTAATTATAAAAAATTATTACATAAATATTATTTAGTTAATGTTTATTTTCTTCATCTGTGGCTAGTGGTTTTTATTAATTTATACTACTTTTTGTGTGGTGACATCGATCCTCATTCAGTGATAAAATTGAATCATAAATTTATCATTAAAGATAGTGTAATTACATTTTAATAATTATTTATATATTCTCATTTTCATTTTATGGAATTTCATAGTGTGGTTTTCAATAATAGAATTCATAATATTCATGTTTCAGCTAACAATATCAATAATAATGAGTTACATCAAAATGATCAATCACTTTATTCACACATATTGTACGATAATAATTACATAAAATAATATAAAATAATTTATATTAACATTGTTTTTGTTTTTTAATCATTAGAAATAAAAATTATGAGGATGGTGTTGCATCATCCTTGTAAGTTGTTGAACCAACTAAAACAGGAACATGTTATACTAATGAAAATAGATGAGTATGAAGTAATGATATATTAATTTCATTCTTAATGAATAATTATGATTTTAATAGTATAATATTTTATTATAAAATTATATCTATAAAGACTATATGTGAAATTTTAATTCAAAATTATTGATAATAATAAACTAAAAAAATAAGAATACGCACATTCTTGAAATGAATCCCTCTAAAATAAAGTATTTAATCCTCCTTATCATGACCAGAATCTATATAAAATGAAATAATACTTTTAAAGAGGAAAAATTATGGTTAATGGATTGTGATCGTTAAAGGAGATTCCCTTTTGATGATGAGCTTGGGTTTCTGATTTAAAATTTAAAAAGATTTATTGTTTATGGATGGTCATATTTATAAATAATATTGAACATAAGTGGAAAAAACCAAGGATTCCTGAAATTATCCCTATTATTATATTTTAATTTCATTTTTATAATTTTAAAATTCCATTTTAACAATATACTATAATTTTCCTATATTTTCAGTTTACTGATGCCATTCAATATTAACAATAGTAAAATATTTTTCATAAAAACAAATTGACCCTATTTATAAATATCAATACCATAGACCCCAAAATTAAATTCAATTTTCAAAATTTAATAGAAAAATATTTAAAATTTTAAATTTAAACCTATATATTTAAAAATTTAGAAATTAATTTTTCATTAATATAAAAAATTTCATATATATTAATAATTATATTGCACTAAATTATGAAACTCATTTATTTAATAGATGTTAAATTTTTATAATAAATGTTTGATATATTAATTATAAAATAATTTTTTAAGGTAAAATAATTATATACACATTATTGTGTTTCTAAATTATTCATTGGTTATTTGTACTCTAAACAGTTATATATACATTCAATGGTCATATAACAGTCATATTACATATTATCTATGTTGTATATATCCTTATATAATAATATAAATTTCATTCATACTCTTGTTTTATTTATTTCATAATTATTATTTCATATTCATAATATCATTATTTTATTCCATAATTATAATCAATGGTTTGATCTTTAATGAAAACTATGAGGGTGGATATTTCAATTTTATATTTTTTACTTTCATATGACTTTATTCCTCTCAAAATGTTCATGATGTTTCTGATTTCTTTATGATAATGTATTAATGTCTATTAAGTTTCAATATTATTCCCTAATTATAATAAAAAATTATTTTCATTTGACTTTACATTAGAGTAAATTAATTTTATATAATCTAGGAATAAAAGCATATAGTGTTATACTCTACCCCTATAAAATAATTCCACCATTAAAATATTATTAGATAGGTGAAAATAGAAGTGGTTACTTTTTCTCCATTAAATATTTACATTCTAAATTTTCTTTATCAAGAATATTATTTAATAAAAAACATTTCTTTGGTGAGTGGAATTTTTTCATAGTTCAGTATCTATATGATCCAAGATCAATATTTCTTTTTCCTCAAAGGGTAAACCATGTTTCGATAATATAACCGTTGAATTTAGTACATGGGAGGAATATGGTATGTCGATTATAAAAAGTGATACATGGAACACTTCATGATGTTATGGAACATTCGATGGAAGTTCTATGTCATCGGCCACAATACCCTTTTTATCATGGATCCTAAAGGGTTCAATGAAAATACTGCTTAAATTTTCATTCTTCTTAATTATCATTACCCTCTTTGATGTTGATATTCATTGGAATTCATTTCCATAAAATTAAAACTCCAAATATCAATGGTGATTATCATTAAAACTCTTTTAGTGATTTTTTTCTCCTTTAACATTTTATATAATAGTGGGAATCATATATGGAACCTATTGCCTAAGGTCTAGTCATATTATCTTTTACTCTCCAACTTCATCAAAATATGTGGGAGTTCTTCCTATAGAGAGCCTCATATTGTTCCATTTGAATGACAGTGTAAAATATTTTTTTATAACACCTCTACTATATGAATTCACTAACCAAAAAATCTATGAAAATCCATTGAGAACTATATCAATATACCTTGTATAGATTTAATACCCTTTTCCCATTGACCCTTAGTTTTGGTGTGATGTATTATTCAAAATGTTATTTCTTTATACAATAGTTTATAAAGACTCCTTTTTGTCTTTAATGTGATTCTCAGATCTCAATCAAATAAAATTTAGTGTGGTATAACATGAAACCTTACCATGTATTTTATGAAAACTATGGAATGTTGATTGAAGAAAAAATAATTTCATATTTAATGAATTGTGTTGAATTCAAAATTTCAACAGCTATTTTGAAAATGATATTATTGTATTCAATGGTGTTTGGATTTCCAATGATGATACCCATGGAGATATTCTATCATTTCTATATGATAATAATTAATGGGAGTATCATACCCTTATACTTATGGAATCCATCCTTAACATGGTGGAAGGAAAATAATTTTGATGTGTACTCAAGAAACCCCATCTTCATATTTCAACCGGATTATAAGGATAATGATGTGTTGTGTACATTATCTGATGAAACCTTATTCAATTATTGTACTTAAGGGATATATAAATTTTCTTCAAAAATCATATAATTAAATCATTACACATATTGAACTCTATAATTTTTCATTCCATTTTCTATATTTCCATATCTTCATTAAACATATTCATAATGTTCACATTGATTGATAGTTGAGAAACCATCTGGGAATGGTATGACTTCCCCCTTTATCGTATCTTATCCAATTATATATTGTGTGAATCTTAAAGAATTGTTTCTCTTTCAATCCACATCATGGATAAAATATCATTATCTCTACTATATATATAATCAACCACCTTATTTAGTTTCATAGAGTGGTATTTTTTGTGGATTAACATTCTTTAATCAACTCCAACCATCTCTTTTGGGACATTTTTAACTCCTTTTATGTGAATATATACCTTAAGACTTCTTATTATTATATATCTCTTTGTTTTCATTATATTAATAATAACTCCATATATTAATGAAAATATTAATACTTATTACATCAAATCGTACTTAAATTACTTTTTTCCAATGACCATTAATTAATAGATAGAAAAACCTACCACCATTTAATTTTTTTTATAAGGACACATATACCAAGTCCTTTAACATATATTTTTATATAAAAACCCTTTTTCATTATAGGATATTATCAGTACAAGTGTGATGACCAACTATCAAAATATATCCTTAAAACTATCTTTACATTCATCTATCTAGAGGAACTTATCTCCTTAACAATTTAAATTGTTTATTATATTTTATAGTCAAATTAAATTCCTCACAATTCATTGGTAATATCTATAATATTAAAGAAATATATTGTTCACTATTATAGTAGTTCTATTGGTCCATTCTACAATCCTCTATATCATTAAATGATTCACCGATATAACTTCTATTATGATTATATAAACCAATAATGATACTTTTTTACAAATAATTGACATTAAATAAATTTCTCTTACAATTTTGAATTGCATATGGTCTTAATAATGATTCTAAAATACTATTCATCATCTTCCTTATTCTGGGAATATATAAAATTGGCATATATATAGACTAAACTAAATTGATCAATGTTATATCAAAAAACACTATTCATAAAATCTATGTAGATAAAGGTGTATTTGTAAGGATTAAATGAATCACTATAGATTTATAATGTTCATATATTATATGGAAGTTATAATTATTGTATGTCCACTATTATTACTAGTAATTAATGGTATCTACATCAAAGATCATATATTAAGAAAATTTTACCCCCTCATAGTTTATTGAGCATTTCTTAAATACTAGGTAGAGGATAATAATTCCTGATTTGGAAGTTATTATGTTCTTAGTAATTAGCATAATGATACCTTGATCCATTAAATTTATTAATAATAATGGCATGTGACCACCATAGAGATGCACAAGGGAATATAAAATCTTTTTCCAGATTCTCATATTGTTTCTTCTTTAATTCCTCTATTTCATTTGTTGAAATTATATAAGAACTATTTTTTATAAGAATAGTTTTATGTATGAGTTCAATGGAAAACTACTCCTCATGACTCTAGGATAGTCTGAAAATACTCTTAGATATATACATAAATATATTTATTCAGAATCGGTATATCCTCAATATTGAATTTATCCTCAACCATTTAGGCTATATATCTGTCATTATTATGTATCAAGACCCATATAATGTAATTAATTTCCATATGGAGTTCATATTCTGTCTTACACAAATACTTGTTCATGTGTAAATTTAGAATATGAAATTTTATTTACCAATATTGAAAATTGAATTGGGTTCTATGTAGATAAAGCTAATCCATGTTATAATTAACATCAATATTAATAGAAGGATGAATAAAAATATTTTCATGAATTATCATCCCTTAAACCTCAATTAGAGAGGTGTTGTAGAAATGGGATTGTATCATCGTAAAACTAGATCTATTCTTTTAAAATTCCATATCTAATCACCTATATGGTAAATTAATGCTTTATGAAAACATATATAATAAGTAGTGGGTAGAAATAGAATCAAATAAGAAATTTTATATTATTTAATGGATTATAAGTGTACCATTCACCACGAAATTTTTTGACACCCACTCCAATTATTTTGTTTAAATAGGATTCCCCTTACTCCCATAGCATTGGAAATTAATGAAATTGATTTTCTAAATTAAATGTTGGGTTGGTTTATTGTGTTCCATTATTTCCAAAAACCATGTAATTTAATAATTGAATAGTTAGTTGTTAATTTGGTAGTAATTCCATCTATTATATTATATTGTTTTTCCACTTTATATATCTTCACCGTCCATTTTATTAATGACATTATGTTCCAAAATTTAATGATCTCTTCAATCCTTTAAGGTATTTTCACCATGTTTCTTCAAATTGTTTCCTCATTTAGGAAGCTTAATCTTCACTACTACATTAGTTTTATGATTTGAGAATTAATGAAAATATTGATTTTTATTTATCTCTATAAAAACATGAGGATAATATGTGTCTGTAATTTTTATTTCCAGTATGAGACCACTTTGAACTATTTATGTATATCCACTAATGTCCTGTATAGATAACTATTTTTGATGAAATGGTTTTAAACTACTAAATAAATAATAAATTTTTATTTTTGGTTCATCAATTAAACTACATGTGTACCTTGATGTTAATGTGATGCTTTCTATATATCTAACAACAAATACATCCCCTTATTTCTTTAGCATAATTAATTACCCCTATATTTAAACTAAAATTCATTAGAAAAAATATTAATTGAAAAATGTCTTCGAAATGGAATCTTATTTAATGTATTTTATTTTTACTTTTTTCGTTCGGTTCTCAAATAGAATCCCCAAATTATCCACTTCACCTTTCAAATAATAGATATATAAAACACAAGTTTTATGCTCAAGAACTAAATATTTCATTTCTATTGTTTTGATCATTTTTATAATAATTAATAGATTAGAATACACACAAATGGATGGTGGAATTTATTTGATGGATGAACTAATGGTGATTCATTCCATACATTAATTATTAAGAATATCAATAACATTTGTGTTCTTATTAATAACTTAGTAGAGTTAGGTGGGAACATAAATCAATTTTTACTCAATTATATATCTTGTTTTGTTTCTCGTTGATATTATGATTTCATAATCCATAACATTTTATTTTCACATGTTCTGTTATAGTTCCAACAATTTAATAACACTAAAAAACTTATTTTAGGTATTATACAGTAACAAACGTAGTAGAAAACTACAAGATAATGAAAATCAATAATAATACTCCCTATGATTTTTCACATTCTTATGAAACAATGGGTTTAAAAAATATCAATTTTTGTGTAACCTAATTAGATTAATGTTTTATCCTTTTATTTCTCATAACCCAATCCTCAAAAATAACTAAACATTACACTTATATAAACTAATTTGAGACAATTGTATCCTATAAAAATAAAATATAATTATAATTTATTACCCATTCCATTAAAAATATATATAGTATCCTAAACCATATATTTTTAGTTTAGTTTTAGATTAGATACATAAATTTCTTATTTTATAAACAAATGTAAAGTTATTTCATAATTACACAACACATGAATACCTTTTATACATATAACAAGATATAATGTTCTTGATAATATGCTCGAAATGAATATAAGAAAAGGGCTGATCTTATAATCTAATTAAGGGTTAAAATGATAATATATTCGAAAAAAATTATTATAGACTATAATGATGATCATAAGGAAACATAAGATGAAATGGTTGGTATGAAAACATAATTATGTAATATGAACATAATCAAATCATACCCAATGAAATTTGCATAAAAATATAACAATGAATAATAATGCTATAATTCCATCATATAATAAGACTTGAGGCAATGTAATTTAGCACAAAGATAGGCATATAAAATCAAATCATATATCCACATTCACTATTTAGATAATTATAACATAGTGGATTCAAATTTCCCAAATCTTAGTAGACTAGGATAAACTCAAATGTCACATAACCTAAAATATCATGAAATATAAACATCACACAATTCATTATATGGAAATTAATTTCCAATCCCACCCATCACATAATGATAAAAAAAATATGTATTCAAAATAAACTATAACCACTGTGCTTTTTATTACACACTTAAACCTGATTTATTACATAAAATCTTCACTTGATACAAAATACAAGATAGAGAGGTATAGTGTATTTTGGGATTAGGAATATTATATAATAGTTTACAACCTAAAACACATAACATCATTATTGAAATCATCCTTTACATGACCACTACATTCACTCGTAATTAGCATTTCATGGGATAACTTGGGGACATGCATAAGAAAAGGGTGAGCTATAAAGCCCAGTAAGGGAATAACCATGGAATAACATGAGGAATACAATACATGTTAGACAATAGGAATATCAATGGAGAAGAAGAAAAACATGAACAAAAAGGCATGATAAAGCATGATAATCATAACATGGAAATTTGGCAACAACAGCTAACGTGGAATTAGCATGAGCCAAGGCTCATTTCACATTGAGCAAGAGTAAAACCTCATTGCACATGAAGCACGAGTAAAACCTAGTTTCACTGTAATTAGTCAACACCCATTTAACATGAAGTATCATGATACTATACTTTACACAATGCATTGGAGTGCTATTAGAGCGCACCCTTCTTAAACATTTCATTTCATGCATAAGTGTGCCACATGGATCATATAACATGGAATCAATCAACATCTTAAGTTATTTCACAATTAATTAACGTGGAATAAATACATGAAAGTGCCATTATATATATATATGTTCATAAAAGTGAATACCCTTTATAGAGACATGGGTATGGTATTCACTACACAATGATCTTGGCTTGGAAAAACGCGGTGCAATTTAGGCAGCATAACGGTGTGACATAAGATTCCTGAAATGGTTGATAAAAGAGAAATGAGTTTCTCATCATATGTCAACGAAATTGATAGTAATGGGGTCATATAGATACATGTCCAAAAAAATGTAATGTAATTCAGATGCATAATACAAAAGAATTACATAGATGTTAAAGATGAAAGAGAAATCCCTCACGGAATTTCGGCATGGTAATGGGTGTACATGGGAGGCATTAATGATAGCGAAAGGGGTCCCCTATAATCCAAACATAAATAGGGATATATGGGTAAGGAGAGAAATCATACCACAATATTTGTAATTTAAAATAAAATGGAATAAAAATATTATGAAACTTGAATAAACAGAGAACGGTAGGAATCCCTTACTTGGAAGTGTGATCCAAAAGGCTTTGGAGGGGCTTGAGAGAGGCTTCATGAGAGCATGGGGAACCTTGGGAGGATTATACAGAGAGGATGTTAGGGTTTTTTCAAACTCCAAAGGCTTTGAGTGAAGGGGAAGTGGGATCTTGGGTGGGTTTATATAGGAAATGAGAAGGAATTCTTTATTATTTAGGTTTGGGACACCTCACATTAAAATAATCAAAACCACAAACCAGCCCATGGTTTTTTCCAAAGGGGAGTGTAAAAATATATTTTTTTAAGCCCAATGGCCTAAATTATTAAAATAATAGGGTTTTTTATGTGGAGGTGATTTACAGTCTCAGGGAAATCAATTTAAAAATACATAATGTTTTATAATCCTTGAAGGGTCCACTAAAGCTTTGTAAAATAAATCAAACAAATCTAAAATTTCATTATTTTAATTTTGAAACATATATTGTCCAAAAATAATTTCTATAGTAAATTATTACATCACTATTGGGTCATTATGATGTCATAAAACAATTATATATTTAAACAGTATTTAATTTTTACCCAAAAATTCAACTGTCTCAGAAAATTATGAACAATTCACCATTGGATAATTTCGACATCCTGATTACAAAAATAATATTCATTTTATCTAAATAATTTTATAAATAAGTGAATTTTTACTTTAGAAAAACCAACATTTATCGAAGATTCATGGATTTTGACAAAAATAAATTTCAAACCTAACTAAATATTACGATTGCATTGAGAAAAATATGTGATCATTTATATTTAATAAAAAGTAATTTAGTAAAAATAATATTTTATTAAAATTCTATTTAATTCAAAAATCCATTAATTCATCAATATAGATTTCATTGTTGAATATTAACTAAAAATACTATTTGGGCTTTAAAAACTATTTACAAAGTAACAATAATAAATTGAATGAACATTATTTATACAAAAAATAATGTACATAGTCATAGTACTAGGGACTTGTTACATAACCCCTTATAACACCTGCATAATACCGAATGGTAAGGTGTGTGATGGTGACAGACTATTGGGGTGGCTCGGATAACATCGCTCTGGTGGTAATCTCTATTTACTTTCACTACTCTCGTAGTTAGTTCCAATCAAACGTAACGTGTTCAAGCTCATCTTGGGCTTGGTCAAGAGAGAAGCCCAATGATTCCACCTCTTTTCCAAGCTCCGACAAATGGGCTTTGCACAGGGAAAATCTATTAAATGAGGCCATCACTTCCTTTATCTAAGTAAATTGGATTTGTTAAAGACCTATATTTATACAAATCATGTTATCAATGTTCAATGGCCATATTAGAAATGTTCAAAATTCATAATGGTATTTGAAAATCTAGAAACATAAAACCAAGGATGTTCATATTTTATATAACCATAATAATACATTTAATTAAATCAAGAGGAATTTCAATTAATGAAATTTTGGGTCGTTACAATATTCCCCCCTTCAGAAATTTTACCCTTGAATTTTTTTCCCCATATTAAAATAGATGCGGGTAACTCAGGTTCATCACTTCATCAGATTCCCATGTCGCTTCTTCAAACATTGGGTTTCGCCGCAACACCTTTACTAGGTGCATTGACTTATTTATTAGAACTTTTTCTCTACAATCTAAGATCTTTGCTATTTTCTCCTCATAAGAAAGATCATCCTATAACTGTACTACCTCTGAAGAGATTACTGTGAAGGGTCTGGTATTTACTTCCTAAAGAGGGATACATGAAATACATTATGTACATTGGCCAGGGTAGGTGGAAGTGCTAGTCGATAGGCCACAACCCCAACATGATCACGAATCTTGAAGGGGTCAATGTACCTAGGACTTAACTTACCTTTATTTCCAAACCTCATGACCTTTTTCCATGGAGATATGCATATAAATTCCATGTCTCTAAAATTAAACTCATGGTCTCATCGACGGTTATCTGCATAACTCTTCTATTGACTCTGGGCATCCTTGATATGCTGCTGAAGGGTTTTCACCTTCTCCGCTATTTCTTCGACCATTTTAGGTCCTTGCTGCTTATGTTCACTATCTTCATCCCAAAATTTCAATGTGTTGCACCTCTTCCCATACAGGGATTCATAAGGTTCCATTTGGATGCTCGAGTGTAAACTTTTATTGAATGATAATTCAACCACTGGAAGATGTTGGTCCCACCCTCTTTTGAAGTCCATAGAATAAGATCTTAACATATCCTCTGGGTCTGAATAGTTCACTCAGATTGGCCATCAATTTGAGGATGATAGGTCTTACTGAAGTTCATTTTAGTATTTCGAGAATGTTGAAGACTCTTCCATAACAAAGAGGTGAATCTTGGATCTCGATCGGATACAATAGATATTGGTACTCTATGCAGCCTTACCACTTCCCTGATATATATATGTGCCAGTTGGTCCAATGATAAATCCTCCCTAATTGAAATAAAGTGGGATGATTTTGTAAGATGATCCACAATAACCCAAATTGCATTTTTTTCATTTGGATTTCTTTGTAAGTCTGGTGACTAAGTCCATGGTGCTGTTCTCCCATTTCCATGCTGGTATAGGCAATGGTTACATCATCCCCTTAGACGTCTACCTCTTTGCCTTCACTTACTAACACACCAGGCACATTAATGTATACTCGGTGATCTCTTTCGTCATATTATCCCACCAATAATACTCTCAGAGATCATGATATATTTTTTTGTTTCCTGGGTGAATAGAGAAATTTGTACTATGTGCATCATCCAAAACGTCCTTATTCGTCTCTGGACTTGATAGAACACATAGTCTTTTACAAAATATCACAATTCCTTCTTCATTAACATTGAACTATGTGGATTTACCTTTTCTGATAGCTTCCACTTTCTTCTGAATTCCCACATCATCCTTTTGAGCATTCTTTAATCTTTCCAAAAGAGATGGTTGAGTAATCATTTGTGAAAGGATTGATGATTTTCCCTTATTTATGATTCCCATTACCATATTTGTCAAGTCTAAGAATATTGGATCCTTCTCAATTCTCATCAATGATAGAATATTCAGTTCCATTCTACTTAGAGCATCCCCCACTATGTTTTCTTTCCCAGGATGGTAATGGATTGAGCAATCATAGTCTTTGATCAGCTCTATCTGTCTTCGTTGGTGCATGTTCAACTATTTTTGTGTGAATGTATTCCTTTGGCTTTTGTGGTCTGTATATATTTCACACTTCTCCCCAAAGAGATAATGCCGCCAAATTTTTAAAGTGAAGATCTCCGCAGCTAACTCCAAATAATATATTGGACTATTCTACTCATGAACATTCAATTTCCTTGAAGCATATGTAATGACATTGTCATTTTTCATCAACACACAGCCCAAGCCCTTCTTCGAAACATTAGTTAATACCACAAAAATTTCTCCCCTTGTGGGTAATGTGAGAACGGGAATAGTGATAAGCCTCAATTTTAACTCCTTGAATCTTTCTTCACTTTCATCTCTCAAAGAAAACTTTACTCCCTTCCGTGTTATCTTGGTAAGAGGGTTGGAAAATTTTGAGAAATATATCACAAATTGCCGATAATATCAACCTAAACCCAATAAGATAAGGATATTTGTTACCGATGTTGGTCTCAACCATCCCTCCATTGCATCTATTTTGGATGGATCCACAGATATCCAATTACTTATGATGATATGGCCCAAGAATTAGACCTCCTTCTACCAGAACTCACACTTATTGTACCTTTCATAGAGATTCTTCTTTTGCAAGTTCTCTAGTAAATTTCTTAGATTATCCTCATGATCCTCCTTGGTTTTGGAGTATATCATAATATCATCTATAAATACTACCACAATGTTTTCAAGATAATCCCTAAATAATCTATTCATCAAGTCCATGAGGTCTTCTGGAGCATTAGTGAGTCCTAAAGGAATTACTATGAATTCATAGTGGCTGTATCTGGTATGAAAAGTAGTCTTGGGGATATATTCCTTCTTCACCCTTACTAGATAATACACCGAACTCAAATCCACCTTGGAGAATTATTATGCTACACACAGATGATTGAATAATTCATCGATTCATGGGAGAGGAAACTTGTTCTTTATCCTGATTTTTTTAAGCACATGACAATCGGTTCAAAGGCGCATTGACCCATCTTTATTCTTGATGAAGAGGACCGGTGCAACCCATGGTGAAGCACTTGGGTGTATAAGACCTTTATCTAGATTCTCTTGTAGTTGTTTCTTCATCTCCTCAAGATTCACAATAGCCATTCTCTATTGATTCTTGGATATTGGCAACACCCCGGGTATAAGATCATTTGAGATTTCAACATCTCTTATAGGAGGAATACCTGGAAATTCCTCGAGAAACACTTTAGCAAATTCCCTCACCATTGGAATGTCTCCAAGGGTGGTTGCCTCTATAGACTCAGTCATATGAGCTAGATATGTGTGCTCATAGGGTAGTAATATCCATACTTGAGATGATGAAGCTAACGAAGATTCAACTTCCTTGTTGAACGTTTATAGAATCAGGGGGTCGATTCTCCACATGGAGAGTGATTTACCTCTCACGGAAATTTATGTTGGCGCTATATAAGGAAAGCCAATCCATGCTAATAATTGCATAAAATTCCACCATATAGAGTATGAAAAGGTTTTCCAGGAAATTCAATCCACATATTATGACTGTGGAGGAGTTATATTCATGGGATGCAATGATTTCCCCATTTGTCGTACTCTATGATATCTTTACTTCCCTGATTTGTGGTAGTACTGGGATTGTTCAACAAAATTTTTGGGATATAAAATAATGCATATAATTTGAATCAAAAAGTAAGTTCACTATTATTGAATGAATAACTAGCATACTTATCACCACTTCGTTGTCGGGGTTCACTTCGGTAGTAGTGATGGAAAAATCTCACCCTTAATACCTTGGAGGTTGTTTGTTACCTCCGAAAACTATTGGCTTAGGGAACTAATTTTCAAGATGCCATGTTTCTTTGTAGTTGTAGTAATTAAAAACATGTTGTGGTTAGAACAGAGTGTTCCTCTCCTCTGTTGCTGCCGCAGGTTTTTCTTGTCAATAGTTAACATCTAGGTGCCCTTCTCTTCCACAACTAAACCATTTCCTCATCCCCTTCAGGAATTTTTGGTGGTTATTTCTTTTTGCACCTTTGGTAATTGGGGTGCTGGATCTTTTTATCACCATTGTATTTATCCATCAGACCACCAACATTGAAGTCCACCTTACGCTTCTTATCCCCATGATACCCCATAGATTCTCTAAACTCCATTACGACCTTGAGGGCACATCGGACAATTTCTTTATAGATGTCGAAGTCACAGATCGTTGGTGCTTTCCGTAGGCTAGGTTTAATCCCACCAAATAAGAGGTCAACCTTTCATTTAGGGGTAACAACAAAGCCGGAGGATTATCTTGAAAGCCTTGTGAAGTTTTCATAATACGCTCTGACATATTCATCATCTTTTTTCTTGAAGTCGAGGAAGTCCCCTTCCATCTTAACCCAGAGGGTGTGTAGAAAATATTTGTCAAAAAATATATTCTAGAAATCCTTCCATTCCAATGGCTAAATCTCCCCATAAGGATTTGTATTTTTGATCAACGTCCACCATTGATCAGCTACACCCTCTACACAATAAGCATCTAGGAGAACCTTCTCTTGTTCAGAACATTAAAGGATGGAGAAGATCTTTTCAATGGAGTTGATCTATTGTTCGGCAACTGAAGGATTAGATGATCCATTAAAAGTTGGAGGCCATTGTCTCATGAAGCTCCAGATAGAGACTTGTTCTTTCTTTGGTGAGTTTGGACATTCCTCTTGACCCATTTTTATATTCCAATATTGAGTTAACTGAGAGAGAAGTGCAAAAAAGTTTTTGATTCCCGCTCCCATCAGATTGGGCATCTCATTAGCACAGTCATCACATTGTTCTTCACAATGGTTGTTATCCTGATTCCTCCTATTACCGGATATTGGATGGAATAAAAGAAAGTTAGGGGTAACACATAAAGGGTAATTCAAGGACAAAACTGATGACTTATATAAAACTTTTATTTCTTTAACTTATGAGTCCATAGGCTTCAATCTATGATATTCATGATCTACTTTCTAACATATACTCTTAGAGGCATTTTTTAATTCCCTTAATAAGGGTTCATATTAAGATTGTGAATTTACCAAAGGGTATACCTTGGGAGTGTCGTAACTAAGAGTCTAGCAAGGCACATTTTCGTGCACCAGTTCCCATTCGAGTCTAGCTAAAAATGGTGTTTTCGGGTTTTACCCCTAGGATACATATGTGCCAGAGCAGCCTCTACCTCCTCGTATCTAGAAAAGGATGCATTTTCTTGATAAAACACATCCTCAATACTCACCAACACTTAGTGATGTTTTATTATACTTATTATTGTATCTAAGTCTTCACTAGGGTTTACTAATCCTAATCCCATAAAATAACTAAGCCTATCCTATGATACCAACTATAAAAACCATTCTTTTTTATTACTCCCTTAAAACTGATTTATTACATAAAATCTTCACTTGATACAACATAGAAGATTGATAGGTCTAGTGTATTTGGGTCTAATTAACATTAAATAATATCTTAGAACATAAAACACACAACATATTTATTGAATACTTCCTTTACATGACCACTACATTCCCTCGTACTTAGCATTTCCTGGGGTAACCTGCCGACATGCATAAGAAAACGGTGAGCTATAAAGCCCAGTAAGGGAATAAACATGGAATAAAATGTGGACTACAATAAATTTTATACAATAGTAATATCAATGGAGCACAAGAGAAAAATGAACATAAAGTCATGATAAACAATGATAATCATAACAGGTAAATGTGGCAATAACACTTAACATGGAATTAGCATGGGCCAAGGATCATTGCACATGGAGCATCAGTAAACTGTCATTGTACATAAAGAATGAGTAAAACTTAATTTCACTTTAATTATCTTGATTAAACACCCATTGAACATGAAGTATCATGACACTCTACTTTACCCATTTCATTGGAACGCTATTAGGGCGCACACTTCTTAAACATTTCATTTCATGAATAAGTGTGTCACATGGATCATATAACATGGAATCAATCAACATCATAAGTTATTACACAATTAGGTAATTTGGAATAAATACATGAAATTAACATTCAATATGTATATGTTCATATAGGTGAATACCCTTGATATATACATGGGTATGGTATTCAATAAAGAATGATCTTAGCTTGGAAAAATGCGGTACAATTTCGGCAGCCTAACGGCGTGACATAAGATTCTGGAATATCGTTGATGGGAGATAAATGGGTGTCTCATCATATGTACATGAAATGTACAGTAATGGGTCATATAGATACATTTCCTATAAAATGTAATTGAATTTAGATTCATAATACAAATGAATTACTTTGATGTTAAGGAGTAGAGAGAAATCCCTCACAGAATTTCGGCATGGTAATTATTGTACATGGAAGGCATTAATGAGAACGAAAGGGGTATCCCATCATCCAAAAATAATAAGGGAAGTATGGGGAAGGTTATAAATCATACCCCAACCATTGAAATTGAAAATAAAATGGCATAACTATATTAAGAAACTTGAATAAAAAGATAAAGGTAGGAATCCCTTACTTGGAAGTGTGATCCCAAAGGATTGGGATGGGCTTGAGAGAGGCTTAATGGGAGCTTGGATCACCTTGGGAGGATTCTAGTGAGAGAAGGTCCAGGTATGGTCTAACTCCAAAGTATTTGAGTGAAGGGGAAGTGGGAGCTTGTGTGAGATTATATAGTAAATGAGAGGGAATTCTTTATTATTTATGTTTGGGAAAGCTCACATTAAACTAATAAAAACCCCAAACAAGACCATGGTTTTTGCCCATGGTTTTTTAAAAAGCGGTGTGGAAAAAAATATTTTATAAGTCCAAATACCGAAATTCTTAAAATAATATGGTTTCTTATTTGGAGGTGAGTCACACTCCCAAGGAAAACAAGTTAAAACGAAAAAATGTTTAATAAGCCTTGAAGGGTCCACTAAAGCATTGTAAAATAAATCAAAAAAATCTGAAATCAAATTATTTTAATGTAAAAACATATATTGTCTGAACATAATGTTTATAGTTTTTATTACATCACTATTGGCTCATTATTATGTCATAAAACACATTATATTTTTAAACAGTATTTAATTTTTACCCAAAAATTCTACTGTCTCAAAAAATTATGAAACATTCACCATTGGATAATTTCGACGTCTTGATTTCAAAAATAATATTAAATTTATCTAAATAATTTTCTTTCCATGTGAATTTATACTTTTAAAATAAAAATTTACATTTATCGAAAATTCATGGGTTTTGAAAAAAAAGAGCTTTCAAACCTAAATAAAAATTATAATTTCATTCAAAAAATTATATGATCAGTTATATTTAATAAAAAAATTAATAATAATAATATTTTATTAAAAATATTATTTAATTCAAAAATCCATTAATTCATCAAAATAGATTTCTTAGTTGAATATTAACTATAAATACTATTTGTGCTTTAAAAACTATTTACAAAGTAACAATAATAAAATGAATGCACATTCATTATACAAAAATAGTGAACATAGTAATAGTACTAGGGTCTTGTTACATAACCCCTTATAACACCAACATAAGACTAAAGGGTAAGGTGAGTGATGGTGAAAGTCTCCTGGGGTGGCACGGATAACATCGCTCGGGTGGTAATCTCTACTAACATCCACTTCTCTTGTAGTCGGTTCCGCTCAAGGTTAACGTCTTCAAGGTCGACTTGGACTTGGTCAAGAGCAAAGACCAATGACGCCACCTAATTTCTGAGCTCTAATAAATGGGATTTGTACAGGGAAAGTCAACTAGATGAGGCCATCGCTTCCTTTGTCTGAGGAAATTGGACTTCTTGAAGCCCTATGTTTATACTAATCATGTGATAATTGTTTTACCGATATATTAGAAATGGTCACAATTCATAACAGTATTTTAAAATCTAGAAACATAAAAACATAGATGTTCATGTTTTATATAACCATAATAAGAAATTTAATTAGATCAAGAGAAATTTCCATTAATGAATGTTTGGTTTGTTACATAAACATTAAAGTTTTTATAAACACATTTTAGCATAATGATCCCTTAATAAAAAAAGTAGATTTCATAAAATTCATCGCATGGAATAAAACAAAATTATCTAGTGAATGAAAGTGGATTATTTCACATGAATCTACCCCCGATCAAATAAAAGTATATTAATGTTGATGAAATTCACATTAGAGAAACATTATAATATTTTCTATAAAATAAGTAATAATAACCATTAAAATTTTTAAACTTTTCAAAATAAATAATTTTTTAATTTATTATTCAACAAAATGGGAGAATAAATATAAATCAATCGGAATAATCATGAAAAAATATAAATAAGGCTTCATAAATAGAAAAAAATAAAATTTTAGGATAAAACATTTGATCAGAATAAATAATGGTTGATATATAAATAGATTCTTAATTTGAATTTAAAAATAATTAAAGATGACTATAAATAGACTGTAACTAATCATATAATTAAATATAATTAAATTCATGAAATAAAATAAAGAATACAGATATGGATGGGTAAAATTCTAAATTAAAATAAATTGATAGACAAAATTCCACTTATTACAATATTTTTAGTTGTACTATAAGTTAATTAGAATTTTAAATATAAATATTCATTTAAAGACAAAAAATAATGTTATAGGAATAAAATAATGGTGAATTTTGGTATACAATTGAAACAATTTCCCCTAAAAGAAATTTAGACATATAAAATCTAAATTCTGGAGAGATATTAGAAGAGAAACCCTTACCACTACATCTAACCCTAACAAACATTATTTGACCCCAAATATAATAAAAATATCCATCTTAATAACTTTTTAAAAAAACATAAAATTCAATTATAATAATTTAATTAATATATAATTGTAATTTATTTTTTATTTTTATCATCAAATGGTATTATATTTTTTATCCCATTCAAGCTTTAGTATGGTGATGTTTCTCCTTATTTTACGATAACTTATTAATTATTACAAAATTATTCAAGGTAGTTGAATAATATTATTTTAGTGACTTATAGATTCCTATTTTCTATATAAGCATAATAAAATCATAGTTCATAGGAATGGATTTTATAACATGTATGTTTTGGGAAACATTACCATATTAATGAGTTAATATATAGTGATTATTATTTTTTGTATCACATTTACAGAAAAATAGTCATAATATAACATAAATGTAAAATAATATATTACAATATTTTTTTTAGACACGTTGATTTTATAAATTTTGAGGATTGAAAAATATATCCTATGTAGGTGCTCAAACTATACAAAATAATAACATCTCGTATTGATGAATAGGTAAGAGAATAGATTTATATTATAATGATATCATTTTTTAGAAGAATAAGGATATGAATTGTATTTAGTTATAGTGTAGAAATATATTTACAAAGATTGGAATTGAAAATGTGTAGAAACCTGTATTGGTATTCCTTATATATACTTGAATCAAAGTGACATGAACCTAGGAAACCTCTTTTATCCGTATGGGATGCAGAGTAGAATTTTGGGTCATAATTAATAATTTTGAAGTATTTACCCTCTTTAAAAAATAAAATAACTCATGGATGGTCTCTAACAAAAAATAAACATGACTCATCCATATGTATAATGTTAAAAAAAATTAAAATGAAAACCAATCTTGGTATACGAAAATAAATAAATCTATTTTCACGTCATCAAACCTCTAAACAGATTCATGCTAGAAAAAAATACATAAAATAATTATAATAGAAATTAATTCATTTCAAAATAATAATACAATCATGGAAAAGAGGTGACATCAATATAATATTTTGTGATTAGCAGAACTAGACCTTCAACCACTTCTAATTGATCTAACATTAGTGTGGGAACCGGTCTCACTTATATGAAAAATCATAGAGACCAAAAGAGATCATCGACAAATAAAATTTCATATAAGTACCTTTAAAAGAATCGAAATAGTGGGTTTATGTCCACCGAGTTTTCTATTTAGTTTTTTAATATAAATAAATCAATATGAATACACTGATGGAGTCTAAAAACTGTGAAAAAATGGAATGTGCATGGAAATGTATACTCATTTAAAAAAAATCAAAATAATTGTTTTTAATAAAGTGTATATTCATATATTAAAAATGAAGTAAAGAAAAAAATAGTTAAATACCATACATATCTATAACAAATCTATATAGTAACTTTATATAATGGGTGGTAAATACCTATACTATTTACATCAGGTCGACACCTAGAATTTGAGATGAACCATAAATGATTTTAGGGAGGACATCCCATACATTTAATTTATGTTAGGTGAAAAAAACATTTCATATGGTTTAAAGTAATCATGTATAATATAATCAAGCTAGTGGAACTGATCACCCCATTTTGGGATAGGGTAAAAGGGATTAATAAAATCAATGTCAAAACACATCTCATTAAATTAAATATTTAAATGACTAGAAGACCTAATTTAGTAGATTATAATAAAAAATATATGATCCATGTATAATATATTTAAATTATCAATTAAGTGGATATTATTATGGTATTTATTTGGATAGGATAAACAATATGGCTTCCTCTGAAATAAATAAAACACTACATATAGTAAAACTAGTGGCAATCTCATGAAACACTATTAATGATATCACTCATTATTCCCTATACAAAATGATAATAACATGGTTATAAAAGAACTATATCCATGATTATTTTACCTAACTATAAAATTACAAACTTATGGAAGCAACCCATATAAAATAATAATGGAATGAAATAAATCTCTTAAAAAAATATAAAATGATACATATTAATTATATTAATATGATTGTTGATAAAAATAACACTAGAGGCTTGAAAATATGATTTTCCATGAAACACTATGGTAATTATTAGAAACAAAAAATTCATTTCCTTACAAACGAATCAAACATGGTATAAAAAATACCATCAATGAATTATCTAGACAATGTCGTAAGTTTACCCGTGATAAGTAAAGCAGTAAATAAACAAGAGTGGTTAGAAACCCATACCATCATTTTTTTAGTCAATCAAAAAATTATATTTAATCATACCCATGTAATATTGGTTTAAAAAAGAAAAAAGTGAGTTACTTTTTAAAATATTTTTTGGTTGAATATTTTAAAGAAGAAAATATGAAGCAAATTTTTTCATGTGATCATTCCAAAAAGGACCCATTCATTCAAGAAAATTTATAATATTTTAGAAAACATTTATAAAATTGAAAAAATTGAACATTTTGATTTTGTACCCACGATTTATATTACTATAGAAAAAATAGATCGATATATGGACCCTCTCATTCACACCACCTCAACCTATCCAACACATAATCAACGAAGCACCACATTACCCTTAATCTATGTATGCTTATGTAAAATATTTATATTTAAGTGGTATTATGTGATTCATATACTATTATATGGTTTGGAATCAAATAATCACACCTTATTTGGTAATTATGAAACCATGAATGTTTATGTTAAAGAAAAAACCTTATCATATAGGTTATACTCAAAATGGTTTAGCGTAACTAACACACCAAATATAACCTTTTGATACCATGATTAATGTTAAGGAAATTGTCCAAAATATTGAAAAAATAGTACATATTTATTTACCTTATGGTAAGGCTAATTATCTCTCTTATCTAGAAACAGTCAACAAAAAATATAAGTGATTGAAAGGGGTCAAGGTATATAACCTTATTTTGTAAGGTTTTAATCATAAACAAGAAAGAAGGAATTTTTACTCACATTGTACCATCTAAAATACTCCAAAAACATTTCATCCATCATATAAAATTATTATTTAGTCCCCATAATTTATATCATCAAAATATCACTAGGCCTCTTTAATAATTTATAGAATTTAAAGAATACATGTTATCGGAATAACAATATAATCACTCAATTTTTTAATATTATCTTCCAATAAAACTTAATGGATTTATTATTATAAACTATATTTTTGTAGAACCAAGTCAATACTAATAAATATTTAAACACCAAATTAATTAGTATGATTGATAACCATAAAAAACACAAAATAAATACAATAAAACTCTTGGTTTTATACCAAATTAATAACCCAAAAATTTAACAACCTAAATCCAAAAATAACTTAAATAATACCAATAAAAATATACTATATAAACTGAAAACTATATCATAAACTACACCAAAATCACACTAAATAAAAATATTGATAATGAAAAACCCAAAAACCCATGAGACTCCTTAATGGGAAAGAAGAGTAAGACACAAGGTTGTGGGTGAATTAAACCATGATCGAGTGGAATTTACATTATAAAAATTAAACATTATTTTAAAATAAATAAAATAAAGAGATAATAACAATCATTGTTGGAGGATAAGAGAGACCCACCTTCGATTTAGGCATGAATAACCCTTTAGAATAACCTTTGGGTCTATGAAAGATATTTTGTAGGATAGGAAATCTATGAAAGGGATTCACAAAAATGTGAATAGGATGAGAAGAATGAATTTAAAGTACTATATTATGGGAATTTAATGAAAATAGTATATAATTATAGTATTGTATTATTTAAAATAAATTGGATAAGACCCGCTATAATTTTAGTGGGTTTCGATGGACATTCAGTAGATGCCATGGGGGATTCTACCACCTCCATCAGACATACAGTGGCAGCTAGATGAACTTTGGTGACTCATTGCTACTAACCCCATAAGGGTTATCCCACACTAATAAATTTTTAATCGCCATAAAACCACCTAGAATTCTATGAAAAACATAATAATAATGATATTTTCTTTAAATTTCCTTCCAGAAATTCCTAATTATATATCTAAGACCTAGAATGAAAAACAACCCCTCCATTGGAATCAAAAATAAAAATCACCACAAACATTAACCATAAAAATTCCAAACTTAGGAATATAACAAGAACTTAATCACTAATAATTGGATATTATCCATTATAAAAACTCCACCATAAGACTTCTCGTCATAAAGATATCCCATGATATTCTTACTATAAGATTCAATACCATTATAACTTTAATAAAAACATTAATTCATCCACTAAATTAATAATGAAAAACTTATAAATCAATCATTAGTAAACAAATCCATACATTACTAGATCCCAAATCAGCATCCCAAAAACATATCATTAATAAATGTCCCGTGAAATAAATAATATGTATGTTCCATCATTCTTATGATACTCCAAATAACATTAAATAAAAATAATAGAAACTAATATACTCCACAAATAATATTTCAATATGAAATGCTTATACTTGAATATCTATCAAATTTATTATTTACCAATAAGATGAATTTTATGACACAAATAACATATTGCCATTCTTTTTAGGATAACAACATAAGAACTCATTTATTAAGATACCACATTCCACACCCAAAGAATCATTATGAAACTATAATTTAATTAAAAAACTATCTAATTTCCCATTCCATATACAAAATCAACCATTTTATTCAAAATATTTATTTTAATTTCGAGGAAAATTAGTGTTAAAATAATTTTTCACCATACCAAATCAATATTCTAAAATTAAAACACATTTATATATATATAAATGACATTAAAGACACTATTTTTAAAGGAAATAACATCCCCCTTTAAAAATATACCAACTTTTAAAACACATTTAAATTATATCAACTTATCCACAGTATAAATCCCAATATAATAAAATAATTTCCTATATGCTGAAAATAATTTACTACTCATAATTACTCATACCATGTGAAACATGTTCCCCTTGGATGTGACCAATATTTATTGACTAACAAGATTGAATAATTTAAATTTAGAATCATATCTACTAACACATCTATATAATTTAATTAATAAAACATCCCTCTATAATTTTATTAACAATATAGAAAATATAACAATCTCAAAAAAAAACTCATCATCAAGAAATTTAATAGAAATAAAATAGTTTCATGATTGAAAAAAATATAAAAACCTACAAAATATTTTTTGAAATACGACACTAAACAAGAATTTAAATACTCATTAATAACATATGATAAAAAAAATATCCTTCACAAAATTGAAAATTGTAATTTAAATAAATAATCTTTAAGGTAATAAGGAATTAAATAAATGATACTAACTGTCAAAGAACGAAGTATGAATATCTCAATAAAAAGAATTAATGTTCAAAATATATTATAAAATACATCACGGATATATATTAAAAGAAATTATATATATATATATTTGTATAATGATGATGTTTTAGGTAATATTTTCTTCATTTAGTTCAATTATGTTATTAACTACATAAACAAGAGTTAAATATGGTATGAGATACCACATGTGAATTCTTATCAACGCTTAACACATTTAATAGATAAATATATATGTTGACTCCTAATCAATTTCATGATGAATGGGTCAATTATCATTCTACTATAAATGATAAATTAAAAAAATCCCCAATTGATCCTATTGTTCTTACTAAGTACCTAAATATCCCCTCGTAACATGAGCTTCTACTATAAAGAGGTTCAATATTATTTTTTTGGGATAATTATCAAGTCTCAACTATAATAACTACATTCAAAGGTAAATAAAAATAATTTAAATTTAATTATCTCTTTGATGCCACTTTGTAGTAACCCTGACCTAGTAACCATAAAATTACCTGAATCAGAGATCTATGGACCTAGGTTAACTCTTTGATCCCTGGGGTCTAGTTAATACTAATATGAGTGTCAATGTGAGTTTGTGGAATGATTTAACATCTTTTATGCATAAATAAAGTCAGGTACATTGTCTAATATAAAATTAATAAGATATTTCCATATATCATACATTTCCAAAATAAACCAATAATCTAAAAATTCATAAATAAATAAATCATAAATTATGAATGTAATGGACCCTATAATTTAATACATGTAGGACCAATAAAAAATAATCCATATTATACAATCCCACCCATGGTAAAATTGAAATAAAAATAATAAACAAATATTTATCATGAAATTAAGAATAAGTGATGAATCGAACAGGACCTTAGACCACCTCTAAAAGATCTATTTTTAAAGTGGTAACCAATCTCTCTTTTCTAATAAAAATTTGTGACTATAAAAAAGTGAAGCATTATATTTCGGTACAAAAATTTACATAAAAACAAAAAAAAATGACTTCTCATGGCTAATAAGGATACTACAAAGGCTGTAAGAAAAACTTACTCTATAGGGAACCAACAATGGTATCTTAACACAACAATAAAAAAAGGTGTGTGTATGAATATGTCAAAACATTTACTTAAATATAAAAATCAGTTTTTAGATAACAACTAGAGTTTGAAAAAATGTGATAAGTGTAGTAAGTCTATAAATTAGTAATGAAACAACATGAAAAAATATATATAACTCCAAATCCTAACTCCCCATACTAGGATGGACTATACCTATACAAAATGTCTAGGTCAACACTAAAAATATAATATAAGAATTAACTGAATAATGGGTGAACAACCATTACTTTTTAGTGAAGTTAGGGTTCAACATCCATCCCTTCCACAGGAATGTTAATTCATTAAAATAGAGTCAAATAATCATATATAACATTCACATTTTGTGTTTCGTAAAGGGTTTAATAGAGATAGAGTTAAAACCCTTAAAATCCAATCATGTAAATTTATAATCAAAAGAACTTCTTTATAAATTTAAAATAACCACAATATAATCATTCTAAAATTTATATCAAATATAAAAGTATTATCCATTATCTCATTATCAAACATGTTTTGAAAGAATATATGATTACCTATTAAAGAAATTATACACTCGATATAGTAAAATTAAGGATTTATTAAGAAACCCTATACAAAATCACACATCATGACTTATACAAAAATTTAATCCCAATATTATCACAAAAACAATATTTAGTCTTAAATTCCTGAAAAATAAATTTACACAAAAAATATAAAAAAATATAGATATTAAGAATTAAAATAAGTTAAGATATTTTAAAACGATAAAATAACATGTATGAACTCAAAAAATTATAGTGTCAATTAAATTTAAACACAAGGTATTTCATATTTATCTTCTAAGACATAGTGGAGAAATTATATGAAATCAAAAAGTAAAATAATTACAAAATACTTGAACATTAATTGTGATTTCCCAATAAGTAACTTGCCACATAATATAATAGGAGTACATAAGATATGATGATCAAGTAATAATCATTAGAGGTTTGAAACTCAGGCACTAAATCTTCATTAAATTAAATTATTTATGGTCTACACATACCCATTTAACATTAGTTTAATTCAGAATGGGTGACTTACATTGGAATTAATTTATTTGATATTCATTTTAGAGGAGGAAAGATAAGAAAAGTTTTATTAAGGGAATGTTCCCAAAAAGTTTTTCACTTTCATATGATGTAATTATAAAAGATTCTACACCCCGTCAACTTAAATTAAAAATATTCATGTTATTATTTGAAGAAAATATTTAAGTTAATAATAAAAATATTGGTTTTTTAAGTAGAAATAATCCTTCCAACCATCTTTACCCTGCAACCACATTTCCACTAAAGAACTATATTAACTAGAGGTTATGTGTGATTTTTAACATATAGTTGATTTTTGTTTAATTTGAAAAATGTGATTATTATATGATTTTATCATTAGGAATCATGGAAGTATAAATTATAAAGTTAATAAAAAACCAATAATCATTAATTCTTGGAATGGACTTTATAATACATCTTTTCCCCAAGATTTTAAGACAAAAAAAGAATAAGGATTCCCATTTCAGCCCATGAGTAACAACATGTAATGTTTTGGATATATTGAGATAATTGTATGTAGTTATATATATTATAAATGTTTTACATGGCTTAAATATAACAAAACAATCAAAAAATTGTCAAGCCTTTCAAAGGATGAATAAATAAAACCCTATTTGGTATTGATTTGATAAAATACTATAATGAAGTAAATTTCATTCATATTTATCCAAAACAACTCCCATGTAAACATTTTACTAATATTACAATAATATATTTGACAAATATAAACTAAAATCATTAGAATATAAATAATTCTCTTTATTAAATTTTAAAAATTGAAGGGAGCAAGTTATAAGAATAACATGCCAATTAGACAGTGTGTTGTGACCACCTACCAATACCATAATAAAGCTATATGATTCGAAAACATAGCTATGAAATACCTTGGATTTACAAAACAAAATTCCATAACCTAGGAAACCAAAGGGCATATGTTCTGAAAAAAAATCCTACAATCACCCTTAAATTAAAAAAAATCAATCATAAACTCACGTTAATTTCTATCAATGAGAACAGTGATGGAAGAAGACAAAAAACTCATATTATATTTTATAATTAAATATAATATTCTTCCACAAGATCTAGGGTGAATTCCACCATGCTATTGTTAAATTATATTTATAATACATAAACATAAATATGATATTTAATGAACATATAAAGAAAGTGATAAGAAAAGGGATATATACATTAAATTTAAACAATAAATACCCCTTTTAATTACCTTTATATCCATAAATAAGAGGAATAAGGAGAAGGATTTCAAGTAATATCTTCCTTGGTTTATTACTATACTGTGATGAATTAATTTAAAGAATCCTCCCAAGGCATTCTAAAATCGAGGAAATAGAAATTAAAATATTTCCATATTTAAAAATAATAGATTGGGGACCATCAAAAGTTTAGTTGCTAACATCGTACAGCTAATTGAATCTCATTGTGATACTACCCCCTCCATCGAACATTCAGTGGAAACCAATATAACTTTGGTGTCTCTCTCATAGATTAGATGATATATAGACTAATTCACAAATTACAAAATAATATATATATACTCACAAAGCACATTAAGAAACCTCAAAACATACAAAAAATACCTCTAATTCCATCCTAAAACACCCATTTCCATATTTTAATCCTTTCAAGATAATTGATGCCTTTGTAATAATTGAAAATTCAAATTAACTCACATGTTATCCATTTGAATTAAACTCTTAAGATTAAAGTAACACCTTTTCCAATGTAACTGGCATACTTCCAATTAAAAAGGTAATTGTATATGATATAGAAGAACTAAATAAGTAAATGGAAAAATTCACCCCTTATATAAATGGTTTCTTTCATAATTAAGTATCTTGGCCTCTTCTTGAGACTAGAAGTATGCCAATATGGAAGAAGATGTCATTTTTGGGAATTTTGGATGTGACTCAAGAACACATTGATACAAATAATATGTCTGATATGAGTAGATTTGGTACCATTTTATAGAAAATTTTAAGTGTTATATTCCCAATACATCAATCATTAATGGTAAAGGAAACTCTTTTTACATGCTAAGTAGACCATAAGTGGAAGAAAATAGGTAGGATTTATATTCCCTCTGTGATTATCTTAATTTTTTGTTTTTATATTTTTTATAAATCATTTTTACAATATACTATTTTTTACTATTTTTATAGTTTACCAAAAACATTTACTATTTCTTCTGGTAACATGTTATTTAACAAAAAATTAATTATCCACCTTGACAAATATATATTTCCTAATTCTAAAAAAATAATCTATTTTATTTAATTAAATATATAAATTTATGAGATTTAACTTCAATATACATATATATATATTACATTGTGAAATATTATTCCTTGAATATCCACTTCATATGCAATGAGGGATTTTATTTTTCATTTTTAGTCATATTTTATTTAATATATTTGAAATACTTATTATAAATATATCATAAATTATATATTATAAATTTTCCTTTTCTAAAAAATAATATTTTCATTGTAGTGTTTCTAATATACCAATTATTTATATGTACTCTAAATGGTCATATATATTTCCAAAGTTCATATTAACCATTTTTACTCATATATAATTCCCCACATACTTAAATAGTTTTCATTTATCCTACTATTTCATCTAATTTTATAAATGTACATCATATTCCTAATAATGTTCATTTTTTACATAGTTATAGACAAAGGTATGGCCTTCTACTAAATATATGGGGATAGAAATGTTAATTTTAAATTATTTTTATTTTATATTGTTTTTTTTATTTTTTTTATTTTCATAATGATAATTAATACTTATTTATCATAATTTTGTAATATTCAATATTTTATAATATTATTCTCTTATGAAGTAAAGTGTTATTCATTTTAATTTATTTTTGTGTGTCAAACAAGTTTTTCAATATAACTAAAAAATAAATATATAAGTTTTTGAAACTATCCATGTTCTACAATAAATTTTAATTAATCATAATTTAATACTATATACATTTTTTTTCCAATTAATTATTAACATATCTATTTATTCTAAACAATCATCAAATAAAGATTCAAAAACTATGAAATCATCAGTGAAGATATCCATTAAATAGTCTATGAACATATAGAAAATAATGACTATGAAACATGGAAAGGTACTATAAAATTTATATTAAACAAAATAAATCTTACAATAAGAATAGTTTTAAAATATATATATATATTTTTAACAATATATATATTCTAGTCCTATATGTGTAATAGTTGAGATTCAATTATAATATGTATAATTTTTTATAATGAGTCGATATCATAATGCACAAAAAATTTGTTTCAGATGCCTTTGCTGGGGTTCGCACATCTATCTATATGAGGATGATGAGGATGCACTAACTGTTGCCCTTCATTCCTAATTTCCAATGGCGGGCCTCATCTATCACTTATTCAGGGATGTTCTCTCCTTGATTGAAACAGGATGATGGGATGTCGGTTCCTCCTTCCGTGGATTCCACTTCGGAACTCGTTGCCTAGTCCAGGTCTCCCTTATGGATTAATACGTTGTAAATGAAACTCTTCCCTGAGCCATATCATTATGAACTCCGGTTAATTACACTGCTTCTTTTGAGACATTCCAAGGGGTCCGGCTAGGGCAGGATCCTTCGGTCGGGGGTGTAGTCTCGTTGGACATCACCGGCGTGTCTGAATGCTGGAACATTAGCACGTCTGTGTTTATTACCCTTATTATAGGGATTATTGAGGGTGTAGAAGCTCGAGTCATCCCACATCAAATGTATGTAATTATATGCCATAGGAATTTATCTTAGGTTTTCCTCATCTTCCAATGTTTAACACAGGGTATTTCATAGGTTTATCATCTTGTAGAGACAGATCAGATAGATCAGAACATAGACTAGAGTGGATCATATGGGTGTAACCCCTGGAGGGAACACTGATGTTGGGGCTAACGTGTGGTTAGCTACCCAATTACTGCTAGGGGCAGTGAAGAGGTGAGTTTGCATGATCTCACCGAGATGTGGTGGCTCGGGTAAGAATCAAGATGGAGAATTGATGTTCAAGTGATTTGGATGGATAATGATATGGATTCATCTCATGCCCTATAGTGATTTTGGTATTGATCCTCAAAGGGACCTCCTATATATCCTCGTGGCAGAGAATCAAATCCCACGTAGTTCGGGATGGGGGTATAGAATCGGGGTGTGTGTAGAGGACAACGACCTGATTATATATTGGGGCTTACGCGTGGTTATCAGCCTGAGGTTGGTCTTACTCCACTGGGATGGACCAGCTATATGGGTCCAAATAGAAGGGATGATAGTGGCTTGCCTCTGGTTTTGGGTTGGCAATGGCTTACAATGGAATAGGGTTTACAATGTATTACGATTGGATGAGGTTGCAATGGCTTACCATTAAATAGAGGCACAACGGATTACCTCTAGATGGGGTTTGCAATGGATTACCGCTAGATGGGGGCACAACGGCATACTGCTGGATGGGGGCACAACAGCTTACCACATCATGGGGGCACAACGTCTTACCACTGGATGGGGTTGAACCTCATGGAGGATTCCTACATACCCTATATAAGAGACAAAAATCAAAGCCTACGTAGTTGGGGAGAGGTGTTAGCGAACTACCGTGAAGTGGTCGGGACCAATGGGTGTTCGGCTTGAACCTCAGAGAGGCTTGCTACGTACCCTGACTTTCCAAGGATCAAAGTCCACATAGTTCGGGATGGGTTTTGGTGAACCGAAAGAAAGATGGTTGGACCAATGGGTGTTGGGCTTGAACCTGAGGGAGGAATCTTATGTACCTTGCCTTAGCATGGATCAATGTCCATGTAGTTCGATATGGGATTTGGTGAACTGATGTGAAAATGGTCGGGACCAATGGGAGTGGGGCTTGAAACTTCAGGAGGCTTCCTACATACATTTCCTTGGTAAGGATCAAATTCCACATACTTCAGGAGGAGTGGGAACTGACGTGAAGGGTTCAAAACCAATGTATGGTGGGATTGAACCTCAGGGAGGCTTCCTACATACCTTTCCTTTCCAATGATCAAATACCATGTAGCTAAGAAGAATTTTTCTTTTGGATTAAACTCTAGGATTCTCATGGAATATTACATGGTTGATGTTTTCTCTAAGCCAAAGTGAGACATTCTCAGTGTGAGAAACTAGAGGTAGAGAAAATCTGACGATCATGTCACGAATGGTGCATTAGTGGGTAGTGGAGTGGAGATTAGATGTGGTTAGTAGACCAAAATGGAAACAGGGGCTTATGTGTGGTCCGTAACACAAGGAGATGGAGATTGGGGCTTACTTCTATGTAGAGGCCCAGCTACAACAAAGACCAGTGGGATAGGGTCGGGGTAACTTAGCCCTGATACCCATCACTCCTATGGACTTTGAAAAGGAATAATATCGGAGGAGCAGGGGTGTCGCCTCCTATAAGAGATTATAGAGGCTTACACTAAGACAGTTTCCATTTCCCAAGGGACAAACGATGCTCCCATAAAGAGGATCTCATTCCATATGATGAATATTTCACTTCAGTAAGGACTAATGGGCATAGAGAATGTCTGAGATGGGGCACCTCATGAATAATGCACGGGGAGGGGTCAGAGTTTAATGTCATGTGCTGATTAAAATTGTTCTTGGCAGTTTAACGTTCTACATCTCGAATGAGGTGGGTTAACTCCACACCCCTAGGACTTACATAGCTAATACCCTCCCTCCCTTTAGGAAGGTAAGGAATCCGCAATGTCGTGGTAAGGGGGTGTTATGGAGTGATCCATTTAGGGGTACCTGTTAGCGTGTCTATGAAAAGAATCAATAGCTGTTATCATGCCTATGAAAAGAAGCATGAGGTGATGCAACGCTATAGGAAGTACCACCCATGGGATCTTGAAATTACATCGTACATGCCTAAAGGGTTTCACAGGAAAAGGAATTGCAGAGTAAAGGGGTATATAGGTAGAATCCTCATGAAGCTCTAGTTCTCCATATAGTGGAGGGGATTTGCGAAGGGGTATGCTTCATGAAGTAAAGTGACCTAGCCTAGTCTTAGGGCATACGTGCATATGGAAGGTTCTTCGCGAAGTGGAAATAAATTTGCGGAGCAGTGCTTCGCAAAGAAAGCGTACCCCGAGAAGCGTAGCATTGCGAAGCAATATTCTTCATAAAGTAGAGTGACCCTGCCTTATCATGTGGTTCAAATGTCTGTGGAGGTTACTTCGCATAGTATAAGTGATCCGCAAAGATGCGATTCCCCTTTGGGATCCCCTTCCATCGCGGAGGCCTGTGGGATCTGTGAATGGAATCCCTCTTTGAATAGGGGCTAAATTCAAACCAAGTGAGAGGCACTTTGTGATGCTAAAGTACCTTGAAGAGCTCATGGTTTGTAGGGAAGAATTTTCTTCACTATTTGATAGCTATGAAAGAGAAAGGTCGGTGGATCCTTCCTTTGGGATCAAGGGGAGCACAGTATTTATAGGCAAGAGGCGCCGCGAAGCAAATCTCACTGGGCAAGAAGACAGGTGGCATTTTTTCATAACCGTGAAGCCTCCCACTTGCTAGCTCCATGGCGAGTTCAAAAACATCAAATGGGATCATGGAGACTCCTACCTACTTTCTCCATGGCAGGTTCGAAAATGTCAAAGGGGCTTTCGGAGCCTCCTGCCACCCTGCTCTACGGCGCCTTCGTGGAGAAGAATATTTGCGCCTGTCATGGGGTTGTAAGGGCCCTGCGAACATGCTTCGCGAGGAAGTCTATAAGGCTTTCCATTTTTTCTTGTTCTTCAAAAATTTTGGCACAAACAAATCCCCCCCCCCCCCCCCGTATACTGGGAGACGAGGAGAAATATAGGGTCAAAGTATGAGGGTCAATCGCCAAAGTTTTCCTACCCATCACAACGCTGACTTGCAAAGGAGGCATGTGAAGCAGAGGGGTGACATACGGGATGATCACGCCGTGAATCTTGCTTCATTTGGACACACTGTGAAGCATCGAGCGTCCTCAGTTATAAATAGGTGAGGTTTACCTATCTCTTTTTTAATTTCTCATCTCCATAATTTTGGCTTTTAGTGCTCTCGATTCCTAAATATTTGCATACTCCTCTATGGCTCTCCATGAATTAGGCCTTCTACTTAGCAGCGCACAGTGAGTTTTTTAACTTTGTGATGGTGTGCTCTGCGGCTTCTGTCTGAAGGCCAGGGCTGGGCTCCATGAACAGTCTTCATGAACGCCCTCCGCAAATGAGCTCTGTGAAATAGATCCATGAAAGAAGACAAAAAAATGCTCAAAATCAAAAACTAAATGGCTTAACAAGAGTCTCCCAAGGGGTTATTCATGAATTCTACCCAAAGGGATTTGATAGTGGGTATCTCAAGTATATGGGAATTTGTGCGGAGCCATTCTGACCATAACTCACTCGTGGCACTGTTGTCAGAAAGCCAGAAGAACTATGCACAATATAGGAGGCTTTATATATATGGCTTTGGACTGAGGGATAACGTCTTCATCCTTGAAGCGAGTAAGGAAGAACCATCTTAATGGCTCAGGATCACACCATGCCAGCGCTAGTGGTTTAGGGCGGCTGACAAACATGACTGGGAGGACTTCACACCTGTCAACGCTGACTGTCTATACAATCATATAAACAACGTTGATTGGAAGGAACTACATTTGATGACATCCCCCCCCCCCCCTCTGTAACACACCATCTTGAAGACATCCCTAAGGAACCTGGGAAAGGGGTGGTCTGATGAGAGGGATCTACGCTAGGGCATCAACATCATAGACAACTAGGCATGGGCCTACTAGGTAGGTGCCTCATGCGAGGAATTTGGGGCAGAGCTAAGAAGAGTGGGCCTGCATGAGGTGGATTGGGCCTCCCAATTCCACACCTATAAGCCAAATAATCTGATGCTAGTGTTTCTAATAAGATTTTAATCGAGGACCAATACCTTCCATTTGCACTATGTAGAGGTTGATACTAGATTATAGGATGTGCATCATATCTTGGGTGTCCCAATTCTACGGGATATATATGATGATTTCCTCCCTCTTATGGGTGTGTGGGTGGATCCGAAGAAAATTCCACCACTGTCGATGGCATTGATGAACCTAGAACTAGGGGAGGACAAGAAATCGGTGAGGTATGTCCACTTTAGATGGTGGTTCAAGTATATCCTCAAATTTCCAGAAGATAGGTGGATTCTTGTGAGACCTAGAACATGAAAAAAGGGGCATAATGAGGAAAGGAGCACACGTACTGGCAGCTCTTGGAGGACATCCAGTGGAAAACCTTGGGATTTAGCATCAACACTGAGCAACAACTGGTAGTCAGTTTGGATTCATTCATTGTGGCACTCATCTGTAGTTGGTTCCTGCCGATGAGAGATACAAACATGGGCATGTGACCAAGGACATTTCTCATGGAATCCATGCTAGCGAAAGGAGGTCGGGTCAACCGTGGGATCCTGATGTTCACCATCTCGTACATGATTTTGTGGCACATCAGCAATGGGGAGAAGTTGTAGAGAATATTCGGTCCATTCCACCTCCTGCATGGGTGGATAATAGATCATGTCAGAGGCACCTATGAGTATCCAAACCCGATCTCCCCTCCATAATCAAATTTTCTCCCAGCCATTCTGAATGTGTTAGGGAGATTTATTACCAAGATGACGGTGTAGGTGGTACTGAACTGAATCTGGAAGGTGGAGGAGATCAATTTTCACCTATTCTTATTATGAATGGGTGCATTCACTATTTATGTCCAAGTAATTGAGGATCATAGATCCCATCTCTTGGACTTTTTGGGTAGAGTCTTGGTGGCGTGGGTGGACCACATGTCCCTCTGTGAACTATACACCCTAGAATGATTTTCAAGGCAATTAAGGTGTATGTAGTGGTTGAACTCACAGTTCTACTTTTGGGTTCTCAAAGAGGAGAACTCGTGCATAATGAGGCAGATGTGGGTCATGTTCACATGGGAAGATGGGAAGAAGCAGAATGAGCTGTCTCCACCCACAACCATCTTCAGGTTGGTGACGGAGTTTGCCACAAGCTGGAAGGTGGTCTACCTGGGGGATATGTTGATGCAGCCAACCATTGAGGTCGATGATGGTGTGCCTCCCCAACCTCGAGGCTAGGGCTGGATGGAGGTAAGGACATCCCACAGTGGTGGGGCTGTTATGGCGGCGAGGCCCGCACCAGTTGAGGGGGAGGTAGCAACGGTAGAACTAGCAGCGGTAGTGGACCCAGTGGTCCCAGTAAAGAAGATTTATCCAGAGGGAACGCTACCTAGAGGGTTCTATAGAATATCCACCCAGGCTTCGGGGAAGCAGCTACGCCATATAGACCAGCCAGAGAATGTTGTCTTCCCAGAGGTCGGGGACCTCTGGGAAGTCAACAAGAAATTTCTTGGACCATCTAAGATGTGTAAACACTTGAACCATATAGTTATGGATTTTCTTGGGATAGGCCCCGTTAGGGCCGACATTGCAGTATCCCAGGTGAAGGTGGATTAATACCTGGCAGAGTTGGATGACTTTTTGCACTCTTGGGGTGCCTCGCATCTGATGACAGATTGGGTGAAGGTGTTATTGAATCGAATGACCCCTTCATAGTCGTTTGCTATAGAATAATGGGACCTCTTCCATTTTTCGGAAGAGTCGGATGAGTCCTCCTAGGGGGAGGAGGCTGGTAGAGGGATCCCATTGGAGGAGGTTGAAGTTGGTGACTCGGACCCAGATCCTAAAGAGTTTACAGAGGCTCTCAAGGTAAGACCCTGAGTTCCTTCCCTGAGATATATTTCTAGGATAAATTGAACAACTAAATAATAGTTAAACTATGTTGGAGGGCCTCATACATAGAACATGTTCTCATTCCTTAGTGGATGTAGATGCGGGGCTTTTGGGATCTACGCCCGCGACTATAGAGATTACTGAATCCATCCAGGCCAGGACATCTGAGATGGGTCACCCAAATTATTTAGACTTCCCTAAAATATATGAAGGGTCATTCCTTGGTGTCCCAATGGCATAATCCTAGTAGACAGACCACTAATTTTATTTTTTTATGTCCCCTTGAAAAATAATTTAAACCTGACACCCATTGATTAAGTTAACTGACATTCGTGAACATCTTGGTATGCACAGTTCCTCAAATGGCATGGGCTTCCTTGGTGAGGCTGGTTGGTACTCCCAGCGGCGCCTTTCCTAGGGTAATTCCGGTGTTCGTGGAAGCAGATATTCAGATTGACTAAGTTGTGGCACTCCCGATCATTGGTGGGACCATTAGCGGGGTTGAGCCTGAGATTATTGATGTGGGATCCGATGATGAAGATCAATCGAACATCGCAGGTCCTGCTTTACCCGATCCAGAACAAAATGCAGACTCTGTTGATGAATTCCTGGGGGTGTTCCTTGTGTATTAGCCTGCCAACCCTGCAGACTGGGACGAGATGACCACTAATGAAGTGGACTACAAGATAGTCAACCGTCAGTCATAGAATCTGATAAAGTGATTTATTAATAAAACCCCTCAAAAACAATGGATAGACCAGATGGAGGGACTTTATTCACAACTGCGTGAACTATGCACTGGGGTAGTGGATGACCATTTTCCCCTCATTCCCATCCAAGATATCATGGCAGAGAAGATCCGGTAGTATGATCATGGCCTTGGAGTGGGTTGGCAGCGAAGAAAAGTGGTGAATGTCAAGAGGATCCAAGAAGATGAAAATGAGATTCAGTAGCAGCACATCTAGGTAGATGAACATTATACTTCCCTCAAGACACATTTGAAGATTATATCACAGTTAAAGGAATAGCTTGAGGAGGATAAAGAGTGTATGAGGAAAGCCTCTGATAATATGACCATTATCCAAACCAATGAGGTGCGGGCCCGATTCACAGCAGACGAACTATGCCCCATCGTAGTCAAGGAGGAGCGGGAACTCAACAGGAAACAGTGAATCCTAGACGCCACAATCCACAGGGTGTTGGAGCTACAATTCTTTTATTATGGGGTCAACCCGTCTATGGGATGGGTCGATCCTCAGGTACTGTAATGAATGTAACTTTTGAACACACCTTCATGATTTTGGCAATTCATGATAGATGAATTCATGAGTTATGTTATTCATCTTTGTTATATTTCATTTTCACTACATTCATGGAGCATCCAGGGACCAGTACCTAAGCTCATCTGGTTCGGGCCCAATGTGAGAAACAAGGTATGACCACATTTCCATTTCATCTGAATATAAGAGTGAAAACCAAGATCTAGGCATCTGGGGTTTGAATTACCAATCTGGATTTTTTCAAAGAATGGGAGAGTTCCGACTAGAGGACAAATACCACAGAAAAATCAATGTGTCGTCTTCCCAATGTTCTCTAGTGCACGAGAAGGGTAACAGCTGGGGCATTTGAAATTATTCCGAACACAGGGGAGTGGAGATTGTGAATCATGATACCCCAGATTCGGAACACTGTGGGGGTGGTGTGAAAATGAAGGATAATATCTGACCGTGTTCGAAAAAAAATATTCTTATTATGTTATCCTAGAATGGAGATAAAAAATGAGGTCTGACCATTGACCATATTTGAAACACAAGTCTTGACTCGAAATGTCATCCATTTTTCTTCCATAATGTTGGCATAGGATAGTAAGTGAGCCATAGGCCAACCATCCAAACTGTTAGGGGGTTCTTCTAGATTTGAAAGAGGATGACGGTATAAATAAAGGGCACACAAAGCATGGAGTGTGGAGTGATGGCTTGTTCGAATGGAGTCTAACACTCTCGAAATCATGCCACCGTCGTGGAAACACATTAGGTGGGTGTACTTGTCTTCTCACGGATCAAACATACTTCTGAGCAGGACCTCTTCGGTAAGGACATAGAATGCTATGTAGTTTCACAGTATACAGATGTGGATGATAGGCATGTAGTTTAAACGTCATACAGTGAGGATGATGCGCATAGTTTAAAGGTCATACTGTCTGGACCATGATTGGGCCCAGGGAGTAAGAAGGGTTAATGATCCTGGGGTTGGGCCCAAGGCGAAACGCCTAGGCATCACTATGTATTCCATGATGATCATAATCAAGCCAAACTTAGTTCTTGAAGGAGGAGTTTATTTTTATGAGGGGTGAGCAACGGTATGTGTGGCATGACTGTGCCATTACATGTCCTACCAAAACTACTAAGCCCACGTGAGTTGTACTTGATGTGGGAAAAAATGAGTAGTGATTAAAATTTCCTAGCACAGAAAGTCACATGTTAGGGGTGATGGGACATTAGGTGAATGACGTCCAATAATTCTATCTTACCTACTTGATGCACCTAGATGCACGAAGGTGTAAAGACAAGTATGTTGGAATTCCACTTGTCGAGATGCCTGTACTTTTTATACTAGGTCCGTCTCTTTAAAAAACACATTCATCCTAAAGAACAGACAATATCTATCAAATGATACATCTTTTGGTGCAAGGGCCAGACCCGCATGAAACAAACTATTGTCTTGGAACAAGGCCTTGAAAATTTTTATATATGTAGTATTGGCATGAGGTATTGATAATGTTTTTATGATGTATGGAATTATGCATTTCATTATTATGAAATTAGATATTTATATTACATATTATTATTCGATGAATATAATATCCATGTGAATAATTAAATGGAATTATTTTATTGATATTTTCTGTATTATACTGAAGATTAAGGTGAAAAGGGTTCTGTTTTAGTCTTATACATTGCCTAAATGGTTATGCTTATTTATGTTAGTTTCCCCAATATTTTTATCCTTATAGAGCATATGAGGTCACCCATTTCATAAGTTTTCTATTTCCAAGGATGTGAATAAATATATTATTTATGACCTACAGGGATATGCTAAGGGATATAGTGTATTCAAAGGGTACACAATGTTGTAATTCCACTTGAATATAAGGATTTCGAACAACAAATTGAAGGTGTTGAAAAATGGTATGGTGGGTAAACGATACCAAACACAATGTCCCCTAGAGGGAGGAAACCATGATGTAATTTCATTTTACATCATGCATCTAGGACATCAATATCATAGTTTAGGGTCATGTGATGAGACCAACCATGCACTTTAACGTCATGTATTACAAACGTAACTATTTAATGTCATATGGGACTAGGTAGCATGGATAAGAGTCATATGGCTCAGACATATACCAGAGAGATGTGGTTCAATAGTGAATGTGCATGGCATGATAAAACATAACCAACATAAATGAAAATGAGGCACACATCACACAAAGTGTGATTCCAGGATAAAAAACCTTTGGCCAAGGGGCCAAAGAATGTTAGAGAATATGGGGAAGGATAGACTAGCTCTCATTTGAGTTAGTCACAAAGACGAGATGTCTTGGAATTCCTACGTATACAATAAGGATATAAATCAAGTCATACGTAGTTCTAGAAGGTGTAGTTTAACATCATGCAGGACTATATATAGTTTAATTTCATGCAGTACATCATACAGTTTAAAGTCATGTGGGATTGGAGGTAAGAGGGACTAGATCCTTGTAGGGGATTATGTGGTGTGGCTATTATAAACCCGACGTGAATGAAGGAATAATCCCACACACGCCACACCACATAGTTATATAAGATTTGGGGCCTAAAAGTCATAACATAAGAGATAAATTAGTTGCACTCGAGCTGGACCCAAAGACGATATGTCTAAGAATTCTTGCATATCCCATGAGGGTGGGAATTAATCCATTCGTAGTTCTAAAGAGTATACGTATAAAGATATCTTAGTTTAATGTCTTAGAGCTCAGAGCATGGATAAGCAGAACTCTTCCAAGTAAGCTCATACCTCGATCCAATCCCTAATCCCATGTGAGTCAAAATCAGTGTGGGAAACAAGGGAAACAGGAGTCTTTGGAACACATGGGATGCACATAAATGGGAAGTAGGTGTGGAGCCCTGAACGATACCTCACTGCGGCTTTGTCCTCCTAATGTGCAAATGTGCACTAATGGATAGTACCAAGAGTGCCAAAAATCCACATGGACATAGTGGGGTGGAAAATGAGTTGAATCATGTAAATGACATTTAAGTCTTGGTGGGGTTAGCGTGAAAATGGAGGAAGATTGTTGACTATATTCGAAACAAAACATCCATATCGTGTGACCTGAAATGGGAACAACAAATGAGTGTCAACCTATGACTGTATTCACAACATGGGACATGTATGAATTTATTGTTCGAAATCCTCAAGGATGTTGGCCTGTAATGGTAGGAGGGACCTTGGTCTGGGCATACATTCCATTTTGGGGTCCCTCTAGATGTGAAAGATAATGGAAGCCCAAATTAAGGGGAACATGAAGCCTGAAAAATGGGTAAAATCATGTCCAGGTAGAATCTGACACTCCAAGATCTGAACCAGAGTACTCCTGGCCACATTGGAAAATCACCGAAGAGGTCCAAGGGACCCAACTTAAGGAAGGATTACTCGACAAGATGAGTGTATAAAAAGGGTGTGAAGGGAGATCAGGAGAGATTGAGGTATCTATCATTTTTGTTATAAATCCGACGTGAATGGGGACATAATCCTATACTACACCATATACACCTCTCCTGTAAGAGCGTAGGCCAAGGGGCCAAGAAGATAGGGGGTTCTATGAGATGGGGCTAGACCTGAAGACTAGATGTTTGGTCCATCCTATGTATCCCATATGGATGTGAATCAAGCCATATGTAGTTCTTACATGGATTTTTGCAGTTTATCATCATATAGAAAGGATACATATAAGGGAAAGATCTCCTAATGAGGTACGTGTACGGAATGACAAGTAACCCGATGTGAATGAGGATATAATATCGTACCACACCGTACAATCCTAAGTGAGAACATGGACTAGGGGATCGAGAAGGTTGAGGGACCTGAGGTTGGGCCATAAATACAATGTAATATCCAGCTTTCAGTTTAACGTTTTGTAGTGAGAAGGATGGTGATCATAGTTTATGGTCATAGATCATGGACCGTAGATGCCTATTTTAATGTCATATGCATGGGAAAACTGAGTAAAGAGGGTGAATCATTGTTTCTGAGGAAAACCAAAAAATGGCAATGATGACAGAGGATAGCTATTGACTATGTTCGCAACATTGTATCTGTATCTATGTGACCGGAGGTTGGGGAAAACAATTTAGCGTCGACCATTGACCATATTTGTAACATGGGACTTGTATCAATTTGTCCCTCACAATCCTCAAGGGCATTATCCTGTAATGGTAGGAGAGCCCTTGGGGAAAGAATCTATGCCATTCGAGGGTCTTTTTGGATATAAAAGATGATGGAAACCAAAATGATTGGGCTCGTAAAGTGCAGAAGGGCCTGTGCTTTCCAAAAGGTCGATGAACAGATGGATGTCTCAAAGGGTGGGATGTGCAGCATGACAAAATAGCCCAACGTGAATAAGGACACGAATCCATACCACAATGCATACTCTTAAATTAGGACTCGTGCTAGGGGGAGAAAGGGTCGAGGGACCAGAGGAATTTCATCCCAGCCAACTATTGATAAATGACCTCTCATGTGGGTATTGCCTTACCTCTACTCCTAATACCATGTATGAAATGCTCGGTGTGGTAAAAAAAGATGTAGTAATAGTCTCTTCCAATCACATAGGGGTCCGACAGTTGGAATCACACTCCTTCCTGAGGTAGATCGAATCTTGATGAGACAGCATGGCAGAATGAGCCACTACACTCCACTTTTGGGACACATGGTGGTGAAAACAATGACATAGGATTGCTTCCGACCAATTTCGAAACACAAAATCCACATCATGGTAAACTAAAATGGTAACTATAAATGATCATCGATCGCTGACCATGTTTGCAATGCGGGACTTGTATCAATTTTTCGTTTGAAACCATCAAGGGTGTTGGATCATAATGGTTGGAGAGCCCTTGGTCTGAGCATCCATGCCATTTGGGGATCCCTTCGGATGTGAAAGATAATGAAAACCAAAATGACGGAATGTGTGGAGAATAAATGTTCCTGTGCAACTTGAAGTCAAGATGGTCAATATAAGAGTTGGGAATCTTCAGGGAGGAGGGATACATGGTACGGTCATGATGAACAAGATGTGAATGAGGGGAAAAGACTATACCACACCATGTGATTCAACCCAATGGGGGGGTCCCAATGTTTGGGACTGGGCCTATGGAAAAAATTTATAGGCAGTCCTACAAATTCCATGAGGATGGGAATCAAGAAACATTTATTTTTAAGGCCATGCAGTTTAACGTCGTATGGTGAGGACGTGGAAGGAGAGAAGAATGAGAGAGGGAACATGGGGAGATCATTGTCATCCAGACATGAGTGTGGCCAAATAATCCTATATGACCCCATGATGGATCCACCAATAGAACTATACCCATGGGGGGATAGTCAAATGGGACATTGGGTCTGGACTCAAGACGAGGTGTTCGAGCATTCCTACGTTTCCCATGAGGATTTGAATCAAGTGGTACGTAGTTCTCACGGTTTAACATCTTGTATTGCGACAAAACATTTAACGTCATGCAGTACGACATACCATTTAGCGTCACGCAGGACAACATACAGTTTACCATCATGCGGGTTAATATACAGTTTAACGTCATGCGGGAAATTTTACATTTTAATGTCATGTAGGACCGAAAAGTATAAGGTCATGTAGGACCCAACAATTTAAGGTCATGTAGGACCATAATGTATTTTTGGGTTGTGCAGGATTGTATAGTTTAAGGTTGTGTGGGACCATGTGACTCAGGCAAAGTATTTATTGATTAACTTGGCATTGGTGGGAAGAGTTTTACGCTCACCATCCATGGTAACTAGGGAGTATACGCCATTAGAGTAAAACTTGTGAATGATGTAAGTTCATTCCCATTTAAGCTCTAACTTGGGTGGTTTCCTACTTGGTATCATTGGTGTTCTCATGTACAATACCAAGTCTCCTTGCAGGAAGGATCAGAGGTGAACTTTCTTATTAAAATCTCTAGCTATCTTGTTTTGATGCCTTTCCAGTTTTTGTAGGGCATGAATCCTATTTTTGTTGAGTGATTCCAACTCAACCAGATGGATTTCAACTACTTTAACTAGCACTTGTTGGCCATATATAGTTGTGCGCAATGAGGGAAACTAAATTTTGATTCCCAGGACGGCCTCCATTACATACAATAGGGAATATGTGGTCACCACGGTGGAATTACGAGTTGTCATCCGATAAGACAAGAGGGCATTAGGGAGCTTGTTTGGATAACTCTTCTTGTTTTGACCAACCATATTCTGCAGAATGTTAGGGAGGGTTTTTTTTAATGTATCAATCTTTCCATTTTCTTGTGCGTGATAATGTGATGTATGGTTAGAATGCATGTTGTACTTAGCGTACAGTTTCTTCAGCTCATCTACCCAGATTTTCGTACCATTATCGGTGAGGATGGGGTGAGGGGATTCAAATCGGTAGATGATGTTGGATCTCACAAAGTCAAAAATGGAATGATCCTTGACCTCCTTGAGCATAAATTCCTCTATCCACTTGGAGAAGAAATCTGTAGCTGTCAGGATGAACCTGCACTGGTGAGCTGTCATTGGAGGATATGGTCCCATGACATCGAGTCCCCACACCGCAAAGGGCTAAGAGTACTTGGTAAAGTGGAGAGGCTCTGGAAGCTGATGCATAAAGTTAGCATGAATTTGGCATGCATGACACCTTTTGGTGAACTCGATCTAGTCATGGATCATAGAGGGCCAAAATTACCCCAGTCTCTAGATCTGGTGAGATAGTTTTAGCCTGGTCTGATGACCTCTATATGAACAGGCATGAACCTACTGCATGAATTGGGAAATCTCGACTCCTTGAATGGATCAGAGGATAACCCCATCAAACCCGCTCTTATAGAGGATCTACTCATGACCACGACCATACTGGATAGTAATCTATAATGTGCAGAGTCGGATTTTCCCACGCTTAGCCTGATCTGCTCGGTGATTACAGTTTTGGAGGTACTCATCAAAGGAGGTTCTCCTGTTAGGATTCACTTCAATCACTACATTTGGGGGACCTGGGGGGTCCTGAAGTGGAGGTTCATGTGGTAAGGTGGCTTACCTATGGGTTGTCCTCATCATCTAGAGTAACAGGAGCAATGAATCTCTGGTGTGCCACATGGATAATCAGATCATCCTGTTCGGTCTCTACAAGTGATGCATATAGGCTGGATAGGGCATTTGTTTGACCGTTTTGAGATTGAGGGACATGAGTGACTTCTATCTTAGAAGGGAACTAGGCTATGAGCTAGATAGTGCATTCCAAAAATGGTACGAGCTCTAGATTTCTGATGACATAGTCATCATTGATCTGCTAGATGACTAGTTCTGAGTCCCCTTTCACATGAAAATGGGGCACATCAATCTTGAAGGCCCGCTCGAGGCCAGTAATGAGAGCCTGATACTCCACCTCATTGTTTTTGCAACCTTATGATAACAATAACGAATACGGTATAAAGGATTGCACTGGGGTAATGAAGACAATACCCAGACCTATACAGTTGAGTTTGGGGTCATTGAGCCCTGTTTTTGAGGGGCCTTAGTAAGCACCATCGAAGTGAATTTTCCAACATGGGATGTCTTGGTCTATCAGTAGGATTGCCTTATCAAGAAAATCATGGTCTAGAGACTGGTCTGCAGGGGATGGCTGAGCAGTAAGTAATTATGCCTACTCTTTCCCTTTAATAGCCTTCTGGGGGACAAACCTGATGTCAAACTACTGGATAATAACTACCCATTGAATCAGATGGCCAGTCAACATGGGGCGGTTCAGGATTTACTTCAGTTGATCTACTCGACACACTAGTTGTACTTCCTGGTGTTGCAAGTAATGTCGCATTTTCTGTACTTTGAATACCAATTCAAAGCAGCTTTTCTTGACAGGGGAGTATCTGGTCTCCATATCGAGGATCATGTAGATGAGGTTGTAGAGTCTATTATTCATTCCCTCATTGTTCTTCTGGGTGAGAAGGGTGCTGAGAGATCGCTCCAGGGCTGTCACATAAAGCACGAGTAGCTTTCTGGAGATGGGTGGCATTATGACCAGAGGATGGAGAAGATACTATTTGATTTCCTCGAAATCATTCTAACACTATTTGTCCAACTCATAGACGGTTCCTTTCTTCTAGAGCTGAGAAAAGGGCTTACACTTTCCGGCCAAATTCATGATGAATCAGAGTACGTAGTATAAGCGTCCTTGGGAACCTCGAAGCTCCTAAATTTTGCTCGGGGGAGACATATGTCTAATGGCCTAAATCTTCTCTAGGTTGATCTCAATGCCCATGTATCTAACAACGAAGCCGAGAAACTTTCCATAGGTGACCCCAAAGGCACAATTCAATGGGTTTGTCTTCAGGTGATAGGAACGGAGGAATATGGACACATTCTCAAGGTCTTTGAGATAGTCCTGACACTGGAGAGATTTGACCACCATATCATTCACGTAACATTCCCCCAATGTTCCGAGGATCATCTTAAATATGTGATGCATACGCCGCTAATAGGTGGCACCCAGAGTCTTTAAACATAATAGCATGACTTGGTAACATAAAGTACTTTTGGGTTCACTGAAGGCTATAGACTCCTCATCCTTTGGGGCTATTCGGATTTGGTTATACCCGTAGTACCCATCTGTTAAAGAGAGGTCTTGGAACCGAATTGTAGTGTCGATCAACAATTTCGCCACAGAAAGGGGAAAATAATCCTTCAAAATGTGACGGTTGAGATCCCGGAAGTCGATACAGACTCTGATTGGACTGTTCTTCTTCCCTAATGGCACAATGTTGGCCTGCCACTTGGGGTACTAGACCTCCTTAATAAAATTGGCTTTGATTATCTTATCAACTTCTACCTCATACATGGCATCTTGAGAAGGGTGCATCTTTTTTGGAGGCTTATTGAACCCACGATAATTTGTCGGGAGATAGAGGTGGTGGACTGCTACCTGAGGATATAGTCCTGGAATCTCATAATAACTCCAAGAGAATACATCAAGGTTTTTTTAATGAAGTCTATTTAATGTTGTTTCTCCTCAAGGGGTATAGTGGCACTGTTCTGTGTGGGTTTCGTGTCTTCCTCGCTACCAAGGTTCACCTGTACCAATTCATCCATCGTGGCAGAGACAGACTCTTCAATGTTTGGGGGAGGATCCTCTAAATCCTCTTCTTCACTTATAGAGGGGGTATCCTCGGCAGGAGGAGTTTCCTCTGAGTCGACATCTCCCGATTGGAGGCTAGTACCTGCCTGAACGGTAGTGAACACTACATCAGGGAACTCCTCTGTGGCTGCAACCATAGCGATGAAGGTTTTTGATCTGATCCCATCTGGTCATTGGCCCAAGGGGCCACTCTGGATGATATTGAATCAATAGTGGTGTGTTGGATTGAGCTAGTTAATTCTGGCCTATCAAAATAAGCAATTATGACTTATTTTCATTTCCATGGGGTGGACATCCTGATACCATATGGGGCTATGAGGCTTCGGGAACACCTGACCCTGTATTGTCTAGGAGTATGTGGTGATCTTCCAGTGTCACATAGACTTTGGAATAAATTCTCCCCTCGTTCTAGAAACAATGAATTATTGTCCAATGTCTGGAGTTGTATCCTCTAATGGATGGATTGGAAAGATGTAGGTGTCATCTAGATCTATCCATGGGTCGGTCGTTGTTGTGGAATGCTCAACCTCATTATCCTGAATTTTCTTGCTTGTTCTCTTGTAATAGTCGGCATCTAGATAGCAGGCATCACAATATGAAAAGGGAGATGCATTAACTTGGATCATTCCCACAAAACCATTAAGGGAGTACATAAGGCACCAGTGATACGATGAGGGAACTTTTTCACGTAGGTGGAGCCCTGGCCTGCCCATCAACGCATTGTAGGTGGTGTCCTAGGATACCACCATAAACTAGGTGCTGGAAACTAGACCAACAAACTGGGTCTTCAAATGGGTCTTGCTGACCAGTTTCTATTTCGTCTTGTCATAACCTTGGATTCTTAGGTTAGAGGGACGCAGATCATCCACAGACAACCCCAGCATTTTCAGTGTTCGATTCGGGATTAGGTTGAATTTAGAGCCCATGTCGACAAGATAGAGATGAACCTCCACGTCATTGAATTGGATCGTGATGTACAGTGGGAAAATGATCCCCTCTATAGGAGAGCCTTTATCTTCTCCATATAATTAGATGATGTCCTGACATTCAGAATCATCTACCACCTCAGCATGGAAGGCTTCTGTGGGTGGTACCTCTGTCTCAAACTGAAGGGGGCTTCATAAAGCCTCAGTGAGGGATTCGTTCATATATGATGATAGGTGAAGGGCCTCAAGGATACATAGATTTGTTTGAATTCTAGCAAGATGATTTATGACATCATAATTCCATGACAGTCGTGAACTTCTACTTGCAGGAAGTCAATCTATGATAGGAGCTATGGTGGTACCTGTCGACTGGACCACCGGCTGACTGGTGCTAGGAATATCCCTCTTCTCAGTAGACAAATTCTGTGGAATGACTACCGGATGAGGGCCTAATGACATAGATTGGTTTGTAGAAAAGTGTGGCTGGTCATGATGCATTTGTGGTGGCTCTGCCTATTCTAACAACATGAATGGTGGTGAAGGTGGATCTGATATCACCATATTAAAAGGCTGTGTATATTAAGCTATGTGCTTGGCCTATTTCCAGGTTTCAGTCGCATGCATAGCCTGGCTGGAAGTACTTACCAAGGAACTCCAATGACCCATTTTTTTTGTAGCTCCATCGATTCACACAATGGCTGGGGACATTGGGAGGATCCACCTGGCGCTCCTTGTCATTAGGAATTGTGTAGTGGTTTACCAATATTACAGTATTAATCGAGGTATACCCTTCACCGTCACTCAAAGTGTCATCCGCTACTAGATGTATTTTGGGAGGTATCGACATCTATGGGGAATGAATTCGCCGAGACTATGGGATGCTGATGACATTGGCGGGGGACCTTGCTTTCTCTTATGTCGCTGGTGCTTGCTCTTCAATTAAGGGTACCGTCGAGATGACAATGTAGAATTAGTATATGTAGCTTCTGAAGGCTCTAGCCAATTCAAGCATGCATGCATAACAACATGGGAACGAGCGACTGATTTATGAGCCATCCAATCATCATACTTTTGGGTCTCACAGTTAGAAACCTGATTCCAGTCACCTTCAATGTCACTACTATTGTCTGTCCTCAGGAAGACATGTGCCACCTGTGCCAAAGTAGGGTCTAACCAGACTATGTTGTGATTTACCTAGTCTTGAAGCCAGTCTTTAAACACATATAAACTTTTGAGGGTGTGCCCTAGGATCCGATGGTAGGGGTAGTAATTTGGGAGATCAGTGAGGTTCATCTCTTCTGGCCACCTGCACCCAAGAAAATGAACAATCCCCTACTCCAGGGCACTTCTAAAATAACATGGGACATGTTCCATTTTGAATGAGTAGGTATGGTTCCTACTATCTTGGAAGGGGGCCCTTGGAGCCTAACATTAATGATGGGATGTAGGGGCCTGTCAAGGAGGTGGAGCCTGGTTATCTAGACAAGGTGGTGGTGGAAGTTTGCGTAGGGCACCTACTGATTCTGAGGTGGGAGTTGTTGGGCTGGAGGTTGCACCTGAGGTGGAAGGCCTCTATAAGGTTGTGGAGTTGGTTCCCCTGGTAAAAACTCTGGTTGCTTTGGGGCCTCTTTTTGAGCAACTATGGTAGGCTTGGCCTGGGCGACCCTCCTCACAAGTACTACAGGAGGAAACATACTTTCCTTATTTGCCTGTTGTAAGAATTCCTAGGTGCTGGACCTTGTTAGAGATGTCTTGGAACCCCTCAGGGTAGTTCTAGGGGATCAAATAGGGGACCAGTTCATTCTTGTCGATCCCCACACACATCTTCAGTAGTTTCTCTTGAGTCAGTGGCACGTAAAGGGAGTATGTGAGACCTTTAAACAGGAGACAAAGTCTGTAACACACTCATCAGGTCTCTTCTTGCACTTGAATAAGACCACAATACTCATCTTCTGAATGGTGGAACTGAACTGGAAGATGAATTTCCTACGGAGGTCATCCCAGCAGGCAACAGATCCGATGGTGAGCTGGTTGTTCCAAACGAACGCCAACCCCTCCATTATTTGTATGAAACACCATAGTTTAGCGGTCTCCTGCTGTGTTGGAGTTCCCAACATTTGCCCACACCTTGTGATAATGTGGGTCAGGAGATGTAGTGGGTCCCCTGTTCCATTGATGTGGGAAAAGGTATGATTTTTGAAACCCAGGGGTGCTGGCATATTATTCACCCATGCCGGGTATGGCTTTCCCTCAGGTGGGATTTCAACCTATCGAGTCTCTAAATCTTCAAGGCAGGTGATGAGTGATGTCATTGGGTCATTTGTGTGGGGATTATTTTCTTGATGGGGATCCCTGACCACTGGTGCGTTGTCGGGTTCGTCAACATGACAAGAAGACCTAAAGGATCATGGAGTGGGTCATGGAACGACTAGTGGGGCAGCTGGGGGAACCAGAGCTGGGTCTTTGGGATTGTCACGCCGTTCAGGATGATTTGGAAACACATACCGCACCCTCTTGTTATAAGTTCTAACCCCAAACCTGTCTTCATGGGAAGTATTGTCATGGTCACCTGGGGTCAGTTCACCAAGAGAAGATGTGCCTACCCCTAATACCCTGTACAAGGATCACTATATTCTGGACATCACTCTGCGGTGCATTCGAAAAAGAGGTCGTAGACCATATTCTGGTGTTCGGCAAGTTGCGGACACAATGCATCTTTTTCAGTATCCTCTTATGCCTTATGAATTGAACCATACAGGTTGGAGGGTTTGACGGTTCTGAAGAGTTCCTTTCCCCAATTGGGATTTTGGCTGGGGAAAAGTTCCTCGGTGGGCACAAGAAGACCCAGTAGATTTCTATACTAGCAAGGGACTCTTCCCAGTGGATCCAATAGCTGTGGAACTACCTCATGGGATTAGTCCCCATCAAAGAGATCTGGCTCATTCTCTCCCTCTAATAGGTCACCCATGTTAACTGTGACCATGTATAGAGAAATATCCTCTATGTCACATAGAAAATCGGGCAGGCACCGGATAGAACTCAAATGGAGGGCCACATACTACCCCCAGTCTTGAAATTGTACATGGGTAGAAGCCTCCTTGAATATCATGTGGATCACTTTAAAGCTCTGGTCGCATCGTTATTGGAGGGTCTTATAGCGGCCTCATGACTCAGGGCATTGGGCCACGGGGAGTGTGGCCAAGTCAACCAAAAGGTATCATTGGATGATGATTTGAAGTATGCCTCACTCTTGGGGTAGGCCACTCATCAACGTCGAAGGTAGAAATGAGTTTCCTGGAGGGTATGGTAAAAGTATCCAACCTTTTCCCAGGTGAGTGCTTCTACCACCAAGAAATTTGGCTCCGCAAATGGCCAAAAAATCTTAGTGAAATGGTTCACTGCGAGAATATTCCACAAACTCCTTGGTCCATATACAAGGTTTGGCCCTTCATTTCCCCACTCAACAACCATAGGAGGCTGGGGAACTGTAGTGGTACGGATGGAGACCACTGAGATGGCAGGCTGGCTGGAAAAGAATAAGGAGAGCGAGCTGACAAGCCAAAGCATCTTGGGATATCCAATGAAGAGTGGAGTGACTTAGTCGCCACATCACGGTAAGATGGGATGATGGTCATAGTTTCTGGCACCAGTACTACGGATACTAGTGATGGATCACACTACTACTCATCTTCCATTGATCCTCAGAATAGTTGTCTGTGATCTTTAGTTGAGGTAGAGAGTGCTTCTGACAATGATGGTGAAAATTGCACGATTGTAACCTATAGAGTTTACAAATTTTAGACCTCCTGAATATACCTGAAGAGGGAGGATAAAATCTATTAGACGTCACATTCTAGATGTATGAGGCTGATGCACCGTATTCCTACCCCAGACCTTTGACAGGGAGGACCTAAGTGAGTGTTCCATCACTAAGTTGTATTCTGTCTAAGAATATTATAAGTAATTTTGTTTGACCTCAGTCTAAATATTATCAGCATTCTTATTATGGCAGCGATGACCCACCCTCTTACCTCGGTGGGGTTCTTTAGAATAGGGTTGGTTTCTGGCATAATGGGGTCCTTCGGAAGTACTGGTGTTGGGGCATGGAGGACTTCTTCCTGAGTGAGCTGGGGTGTGAGGAGGACCTGGAAATATATCAAAGGGAACATGGGGAGGACCTATATTTCCACAAACTGATGTGCAGAGGGAATCTCTTCGGGAGATGCTGGAGTGGTAGGACCCCCGTTGGAGCTGATAGGATCACAGGTAGGACCTCCATGCTTGTTTCCTCTGACAGCATCATCACAAGGATGGTTCTTGTAATGGTCAAGTCAAACATGGGTAGGACCTCTGTACTGGTTGCTGGTGAAGCGAAGATGACCTTCACTCCTCAGATTGTTGAGGTGATCTGGACCTTCTACAGCTGATGGAAGGACATGGGGAGGTCCCCCACGCTGGAGATTTACCGGATGTGTAACATCCCCATACTAACGACCCGCGATGGGGGTAACAACTACATACCTGCTGTAATGAGCATGGGAGAGGATTCCATATTAAGTGTCACTTCCATGGGAAAGGCCCTCATTCAGATTAAAGGTGGCACAGGGCAGACCTCAATGTCGAGCTTGAAAGTAGGGAGGACCCACTTTCTCTATGGTGATAGTACAGGGAGGACCGTCGTACTAGGTGATGCTACTGCTGGTTGTTCTTCGGCAGTCACTGCCTGCAATGGTGACCAGGAGAGTTGACCTAGCCTACCTGTGGGGTAGTTGGGGCCTTGATCTGGGTCAGGTATATAAGTTCCCCAACTCAGTGTACATAGAGGGATGATAATATACATTTGTGGTGGCCCATATCACAATAGTTAATGACGTTGATGACCCTTGGTTGGCGTCCTCCTCGGCATGCGCCCGACACTGACATCAGGTCAGCCAGACTAGGTTCCACAGTACAGTCGCATGGCTTACCTGCTCATCAAATCATGGGACCGGGTGGCAGTGATGATGCAGCCTACTGGGAGCCCTCCTTTGGAGCCCCTGAAATGGGATCTCAGCCAGGCTAGACCATACATCCACCACCTTGTCGGCATAGGGGAAGGAATTATCGAGGCATTATAGAGAGAGGTTCCTGAAATGGTTGTATGTTGGAGTGGGGAGCAGTGGCTCCATGTGTGGCCCTTGGGGGTGGTGGTGGAGATGAGGTGCAGACGCCTCCAAATCCTGGAAGGCCATATCCTGAGTCATGAAAATCCCCTCCTCCTTGTATCAGTGTACAAGGTCACTTGTCACCCTTATTTTTACAAATTTAGAAGGGGAGATAGGGCTTGGGAGCCCAATAGTGGTGGGTGTGGAAGCTGTCGCAGAATCGATGGAGCCACGCAGGATTTCCGTGTTGGCGTTTTCCCTTCCCTTGCATCGGTGGGAAGGTAGAAACTGGTTTCCTGGTGCAGTTTCTTGGTTCATGGAAAGCTGGGTGATTAAGACAATAGTGCATAAACAAAGAAATAAGCATCTAGTGCCCTAGCACCATTCCATCTTCCTTGGTTGGTAAGAGGGATCCATGCTTACAACATCGCTAACTTGGACATCTAATGTTTTAAATACCTCGACTTCTGGTGAGTTTCACACCAGGGCCACTATTTTCTTGGTGAGACCCGGAACCGAATAACTGGGCCTAGTGACATACTGATCCACTGATGTCTCGAATGCTACTAATATCAACATTGAGAAGAATAAATTCACATTGGGTTCACCATTTCTGATTCCAAGGCTTTTATAAGGGTGCACACATCCATCTATTTTATGATGATGAGTATGTGCTGACTGTTGCCCCACATTCCCCCTTTCCAAATGCGGGTGGAATCCGTCTCTTATTGAGGGACGTTTTCTCCTTGATCAAAATGGGATGATGTGATGTCAGTTCCTCCTTCCGTGGATTCCTACTCGGTACTTATTGCCTAGTATGGGACTCCGTTATAGATTAATACACTGTTTTTGAAACTCTTCCTAGTCCTATATCATCATGGATGACTTTTAATTACACTGCTTCTGTCAGGACAATCCAAGGGGTCCATCCAGGGCAGCAACCTTTTGTCGGGGGAGTAGTCATGTTGGACATCACTAGTGTGTCTTGATTCTAGAACACTAGCACATCTATGTTTATTCCCCTTATTATAGGGCTTCTCGAGGGTGTAGAAGCTAGAGGCATCCCACATCGAATGCAAGGAATTGTATTCCATAGCCATGTATCTGAGATTTTCCTCATCTTCCCATATTTTACACAGGGTATGTCTTAGGTTTAACATCTGGTGGAGGCAGATCGAACTGATAAGAACACTAACTAGAGTGGATCAGATTGGTGCAACCCCTGGATGAAACACTAATTTTGGGGATAAGGCATGTTTAGCTACCCAGTTACTGCTAGGGGATGTGAAGAGGTGAATTTTCATTATCTCACCAGGATTTGGTGGCCCTGGTAAGAATTAAGATGTATAATGGATGGTCAAGTGATGTGGATGGATAATGAGATGGAGTTTACTAGTGGGAAATGGTGGTATTGATCCTCAAAGAGACTTCCTACATATCCCCGTGGTAGGGATTCAAACTCCACGTAATTCAAGATGGGGTTACAGAATTGGGGTGTGCACAGAGGACAGTGACCCGATGATATACTGGGGCTTACGCGTGGTTAACTACTCAAGGTTGGTCTTACTCCACTGGGATGGACCAATGATATGGGTCCCAACAGAAGGGACGACAACGGATTATCGTTGGGTTTTGGTTGACAATGGCTTACCAGTGAATGGGGTTCACAATGACATACCGTTGGATGAGGGTGCAACAGATTACCTCTAGAAAGAGTCACAATGGATTTCCACCAAATGGGGTTTGCAAACGGCTTACCGCTAGATGGGGGAAAAATGGCTTACCACTGGTTGGGGGTACAACAACTTACCGTTGGATGGTGGCACAATGCCTTACTGCTGGATGTGGTTGAACCTCATGGAGGCTACCTACATACTGTGTCTAGGATAAAATGATCAAAGACTGCGTAGTTCAAGAAAGGTGTTAGTGAACTATCGGGAAGTGGTCGGGACCAATGGGTGTTGGGATTGAACCTCAGGGAGGGTTCCAACATACCCTTCATGGACAAGGATCAATGTACGCGTAGTTCATGATGGGTTTTGGTGAATCGGTGTGATGATGGTCGGGACCAATGGGTGTTGGGATTGAACCTCATGGAGGCTTCCTACATACCTTTCCTTGGAAATGATCAATGTCCACTTAGTTCGGGATAGATTTTGGTGAACCGTCATGAAGTTGTTCGGGACCAATGGGTGTTGGGATTGAACCTCCGGGAGGCTTCCTACGTACCTTTCCATGGGAAGGAGTAGTTTGGGGGAGTGAGAACCAACTTGAAGGGGGTTCCAGACCAATGGATGGTGGTCTTGAACCTCAGGGAGGCTTCCTACATACCTAGCCTAGGCAAGGGTCAAAGACTAAGTAGTTTAGAAGAAGTGTTCTTGGGGATTACACTCTATGCTTCACATAGAGGATGCCATGGATGATGTTTTATCTAAGCCCACGTGATTCAAGCTTGGTGTGAGAGACAAGAGGTAGCAAAGACCTGATGATCACATCTCAAAAGGTGCGTCTGTGGGAAGAGGAGTCGGACTTACACTTGGTTAGTAGCCCAAAATGAAAATCGGGGCTTACGCGTGGTCCGTAGAATAAGTGTGTCACTATGGTTTATTGTAGTGCGATTTCATTTTTCCAAGTGTGTCACTATGGGCTAAACCAGTTTTTCTCATGAATAAGTTTGATGTTATTTTAGAGTTTCTAATCTATTATCATTGCTTAAATCTAGTGAAGGTTAAAAACCACTATCCTCTTCTACGAATTAATTATTTATTCGATCAAATGAATGGTGAAAGTTTGTTCTCAAATATAGATTTGTAGTCAGGATATCATCAGATGCATGTAAAGGATGAGGATATCCCAGATACTGTTTTCCATTTTCATCATGGGAATTATAATTTCTTTGTGATGTCATTTGGAGTGAAAAATTATCTATCTATGTTCATGGTTTTAATGAACACTATGTTTCATGAGTTCCTTGATAAGTTAATGGTGGACTTCTTCAACAACATCCTTGTTTACTCCTCAATGGAGGAGGAGCATGAAGAGCATATGGATACCATTTTGGGAGTTCTTCTCCATGAGAAGCTATTTTGGAAGTTGTTGAAATGTGAGTTTTTGTAACGCCTCGACCCTAGTTACCCAGAGTCGGTGCATTATTACATAACATTGGCATGATCACAAGAAAGATCAAATCTCGAAAGACCGATTGGTTTAGTAGCCTTGTAAACACTGGATATATTCATAAATTTTACATTACACCATAAAATGAAAAACGACTACAACAACATAATGTCTCCACAGTACACACTATTATCCCTTCGTAATATCCCGGCAGGTCATTCATAACTTACTTCTTCATATCCTGGGAAAAATAAAACATAGAAAAGGGGTGATCTCAAATGCCCAGTAAGGATAACAATATAGCGGAAACTTTCATAAATATGAATAAACATTTAAGGAAATGTATAACTAAAACAAAAGCCTTTCAATCTTGAACTTTCAACCTAGTATGGCATAAATAAAATGAAATAATTCCATTTACTTATTCACATGGATATTCTACTAATCGAATAATCAAATTCAAAATCAATAACCACTTTCATAATGATGGAATGCATAATGCCAGACTATCATAACCACATAGCCAAGGCCTCGTGCCAAGACTACAAATAAGATTTTGTCGAGGCCTTGTGCCAAGACACTAGTTTGTCTTATGAGACCTACCGATGCACCGAGGAGCTATAGCGGGCTCCACCCGTCACATATTAAGTCCAATGCATTCCCATATGAAAAGGTTTAAACATAACATAAACATTCGTATTAAAACTAGCATACGAAATGTCAATAATTTCACCATAAACTATGAATGGTATAAAAATATCACATCCACAGTCAAACATATCACAAAACCTTCAATACAATATAGAAGTTTTGTATCATAATAAATCAACTTCAAATAAGCGTAAAATCCATCAAAGGATGTTGACATAGATGAAATCAAAACACATTTTAGAGAAATATCTCTTTCTATTTTTTAAATCATTTAAGAGCCATATAAAATAAAACATTTTCTTTGAAAATAATATTATAATCTTGTAAGGAAAGCTTTGAAGATTTTATAACGGCGGAAAATAACCGCACTTGCTGTATAATTAAAAAAACGTTCTTACCTTAATTCTGTCGATAAGGTTAAAAGGGACCTTGTTTTGAAAACGACGGAAAGATTCCTCTTATAAAAAGTCAAAAAAGGGTATAAATGACTTTAACCCATATTCTTCAAAATAATAAAAATAATTTGAAATACATTTTTAAGAAACATGGATGTGGATGATAACGAGATCCTAGTAGATTATTACGTATAAACAACCTCAGATAATGAAGAGATTGTGAAATAACCCTTACCTTGTACTTTTCCTTGGTTGGGGTAGGTTAACCTCCTGTATAATGGTGAAATAATTGTTATTAAATTATACAAGAATCATATACATTAATATGATATCATATATGATCTTTTAATATTGATTTGATAATAATATCTTAGTATTTTCATTGTTTTGGGTGTGAACTTACTTGTTTTCTTTTGTATGTTTTGTTACGTAAGACATGTTTGTAAAGGATAGGTTGTATATTATTCATATCCAGAATGATATCACGGCCTTAAACATCATTTTTAAATCATCAAATGATAATTATACTTGAATGGATACGATGGAGAATGAATCTCATCGCGTTTGTGGAGACGGTAGTCCGTACGTACGCACGAGCGACAATATCATTCTTTTGATATTAAAATAATATATAAATGGATGGTATATCATATATAGAGAATCATTAACATGTTATATTTATTATTTACATGAGTTACACATCATTATTATACCCATCCAAATAATAATATATTGAATAACAATTACACCACGAGACGGTAAGTCGTACGTACGCACGTATGGTGACATGTTATTCGAAGGGTGGATAGAATACTGAATATGGTTGTAACATATTTATAATAACATCACAGTATATATATGATACTGGAGTTATTATTTTAGAATGGTAAGAACAAAGGAAGAAGAAGTGGAAGAAGAAATGAACTTGGAAAAGGGTGGTGAAATCATTACCTCTTCTTCGGTTTCTTCCTTTTGATTTGATCAAAAGGGCTCCTTAGGTTGGCTTTCTGATCAAACTAAGGCCCCTAGGTCGTAGTGAGGGAAGTTGGGAGAGTATTTGGGAAGATTTTGGCCGAACCAAAAGGCTTCCAAGGAATGAAGAAATGAGAAGGAGGAGTTCCCTTTTACAAGAGGGGTGAGGGGCACCTTTGGAAAAGCTAGAAATATCAATTTATAATAAATTCATATTCGGTTTCTAATGGCTAACAAGTTGATTATTTAAATGTTAAGGTGGGTATAGGTCGAAAAAAACTCAACAAATAGAATTTAGACAGGTTTGGGTACTTATAGTAACCTTATCTTTAAGTATTAACTCTAAGTTAGTTAGTTTCACTTTTACAATGTCTCTTTGTATTTTTATATAATATGGTTAATAAACTTACTATATACATCCAAGAGACCCCCAAGTGGTCCATTAATTATGAACCTATCATGATATAAGTCTCTTGGCCAAACATTAGATTTTTAGGAATTTAATATCAATTAATAATATAATGTTTGTTTTAAGAACTCTTTTATGTCAATTTTGACACTATTCAATAGTTGATTTTTTTGAAACTCATAACAGATTTATTAGTTCGCAAAAATTCAATTAAATCAATCCTAATATATCATATTATCCTATAAAATTAGTTTAATTCATTAAAAGTTTCATATTATATTTATTTGGGTATTTATAATATCAATTATTTTAATTATTCACTATTATAGTAATTACTACGTCATCATTGTGTCATAAATAAATTAAATTATTTAATGTCTAAAAATTATAAATAAAATATCATTATGTAGGAAATATTGTTATATTTATAATTAATATTTATAATCTAAAATCCAACATATATAACCCTATGTAATAATTGTTTTTCTAAAAGATATATGCTTGTGTCATTTTTGTATTCATTTTAACTTAATTAAAAAAAGTGTCCCTATCACCTTCAAGTGGCGCCATGGGGTCCCAAAATCGACCCAAAGATGACTATGGTCGAAAATTTATCAACAAATAAGGCTAGGACACATTTTAGGGTTATTTAGTATAATTATAATATTATTAGTTTAACCCTTATTTACGGGATTTACCCTTAACTATGGTAAATGAAATATTTACCGCAGTAATTATTCAAAATGTCTAAAAATAAAAGTTACCTATTTACACAATTTTAACATCCTGATTCCAAATATGGAATCCATTTTTCTATATTCAAAACACAGAAGTGGTAGAAGTTAATTTAAAATTAATTCCCGCTGTCAAAACAAAAAGCGTGTTTTTAAGAGATAATAACTATCAAAAGATTGACACTTGTTTATGTTCGGTTTAATTGTAAAATTGTGTCCAATGACAAACATTATATTAAATGGTAAAAATATATTCTAAATATAATTTAAAACCACTAAAATTTATAATTTATCACTATTAATTATTTTGATTTAAAAAGTTGTTTTTAATTAAAATTTAGTAACTTTCACTATTCATCAAAATATGAAAGTTATCCGAAAAGTACCAAAATTTCACCTTAGGATAAATTCGATATTCCAAATCCAAAAATGAAGTCCATTTTAAAATATAAAATATATATAATTTCAAAAAGTAGGTATTACTATTCATAACGGCTAGTTTGATTGGTTATGGTGTGTTAGAACTCGGTGTTGCGTACAACACACGCTATCACATTATTCAAAGAGAAGCGTACCATAGAAGCTTGGGGTGTTACATTCTCCCCTCCTTCAAATAATTTCATCCTCAAAATTTCTAGAATACTACCGCATGAAAATACTCGGGTGGTTCTTCATCATAAGTTCCTCGGGTTCCCACGTTGCCTCTTTCATCTTATGGTTTCTCCACAAAACTTTTACCAGACGCGTCGTCCGGTTTCTCAGCACTTGTTCTCTCATATCAAGAATCCTGACAGGCTCTTCATAATAGGAAAGATCGGATTCTAGTTCTAATTCCTCATAGTTGAGTACATGCGTTGGGTCAGGCATGTATTTCCTTAATAGAGATACGTGGAACATATCGTGAACTTTGGAGAGACTTGGCGGCATTGCCAATCGGTAAGCCACAACCCCAATTCGTTCTAGAATTTCGAAAGGTCCGATGTACCTGGGACTCAATTTACCTTTCTTACCAAAACGTATGACACCCTTCCATGGTGATACCTTCAGGAAAACATGATCACCGACTTGAAATTCCAAATCCTTCCTTTGATTATCGGCATAGCTCTTTTGCCTACTTTGAGCTACTTTGATGTGATTTTGGATTACCTTCACCTTTTCCACCGTTTCCTCCACCAGTTCTGGGCCTACAAGTTTTCTTTCACCAACGTCATCCCAATAGGTTGGTGTACGAAATCTCTTTCCATATAACGCTTCATATGGTGCCATCTGAATACTCGAATGGAAGCTATTGTTATAGAAAAATTCTACCAGTGGTAAATATTGATCCCACATACCCTGAAAGTCAAGTGAGCAAGATCTCAACATGTCTTCTAAGGTCTGAATAGTCCATTCTGATTGTCTGTCTGTCTGAGGGTGGTAAGGAGTGCTCAAATGAAGTTCAGTATCCAGGGATTTCTGAAGACTTTTCGAAAATCTTGAAGTAAAACGGGGATCACGATCAGAAACAATCGATAGGGGTACTCCATGAAGTTTCACAACTTCATTAATATATAGTCTTTCTAGATGTTCTAGGGGTAGATCTTCTCTTATAGCAAGAAAATGTGCTGACTTGGTAAGACGATCAACAATAACCCATATTGCATCGTTCCTTCTAGGAGTCTTTGGTAGCCCCATGACAAAGTCCATCGTAATATTGTCCCTTTTCCACTCCGGTATGGGAAGAGGTTGCATGACTCCTTCGGGCTGTTGCCTTCCAGCTTTCACTTGTTGACAAACCATACATCTTGACACAAAATCAGAAATCTCCCTCTTCATGTTGTCCCACCAAAAATGTTCCTTTAAATCTCTATAAATTATGGTGCTCCCAGGCTGTATAGAGAAATTGGAACTATGAGCATCATCCAACAATTCCCTTTTTAGATTAGGTATATCGGGAACACAAAGTCTCTTCCCGAATTTCAAAATTCCATATTCAAACACAAAGTCTCTCAATCTCCCATCATTCACAACTTTAATCTTATTTTGAAATTCTTCATCATCGGTCTGAGAACTCTTAATCCTTTCAAGTAAAGATGGTTTGGCAACCATTTGAAAAAGCATTGATGTTTCACCTTCCCTGGTTATTCCCATGTCCATCTTCACTAGATCCATGAAAATTGGATCCCTTTCAATTCTCATATTGTTCAAAACTCCATGGTCTTTTCTACTCAAAGCATCTGCCACCTTGTTTGCTTTCCCCGGGTGGTAGTGTATTGTACAATCATAATCCTTGAGTAATTCAAGACATCTCCTTTGCCTCATGTTGAGTTATTTTTGTGAGAAGATATACTTCAAACTCTTGTGATCAGTATAAATCTCACATTTTTCACCATAGAGGTAGTGCCTCCATATCTTCAAAGAAAATGTCACAGATGCTAACTCGATATCATGAGTAGGATAGTTTTGTTCATGAATTTTGAACTATCGTGATGCATAGGCAATAACTCTATCATTCTGCATAAGGACACAACCAAGTCCTTTCTTTGATGCATCACTATAAATAACGAACCCATCATTCCCCGATGGTAGAGTCTATATAGGAGCATTGACTAATCTTCTCTTCAGTTCTTCAAAACATTATTCACACTCTTTTTTCCAAACAAATTTAACCCCTTTACGTGTGAGCTTCATTAATGGGTTAGCCAATGGGGAAAAATTCTAGACGAAACGTCGATAATAACCTGCCAAACCAATAAAACTACGTACCTGATTTATACTCGTAGGTGCTGGCCATTCATGGATTGAGTTGGTCTTATAAGGATCAACAGAGATTCCATATTTAGAGAAAATATGGCCAAGAAAGGAAATCTCATGAAGCCAGAATTCACACATGCTAAACTTTCCATATAATTCATGCCTTCTCAGAGTCTTCAAGATAATGCGCAAGTGATTTTCATGATCTTCGTAGGTTTTGGAGTATACCAAGATATCATCAATAAATACCACCAAAAATTCACCGAGATACTCCTTGAAAACTCTATTCATCAGATCCTTGAATATAGAGGGTGCATTAGTCAATCCAAATGGCATTACAGTAAACTCGTAATGCCCGTACCTGGTTCGAAATGCTATCTTCGGAATGTCTTCCTTCTTCACACACAACTGATGGTATCCATATCGAAGTTCAATCTTTGAAAAGTACTGAACTCCATGCAGTTGGTCAAATAAATCATCAATACGAGGTAGGGGATACTTTTTCTTTATCGTTATAGCATTGATCTCCCTGTAGTCGATACATAAACTCATAGATCCATCTTTCTTTTTAACAAAAATAATAGGGGCTCCCCATGGAGAAACACTAGGGTGAATAAATCCCTTATTACTCAATTCCTCTAGTTGTTTCTTTAGTTCAACTAATTCTACAGTGGCCATTCTATAAGGGGTCTTCGATATAGGCCTTGATCTAGGAATCAAATCAATAGAAAACTCAACTTCTCGTTCTGGAGGATTTCCAGGTAAATCTTCCGGAAATACATCTACAAATTCTTTCACAACAGGTACATCCTCTATTTGAACATTCCTTTCCTCACCGACAGTTATTTCATTCTCTTCCTCTCCAATAATTTAATTAAGTTGAGCTACTGGGGGTGGATCTAAATAAGAATTAGGTGGTGACGATTCTGCTCTAAAGATAAGGTGTTCCTTATCATTATCATCAAGAATCGTAACCTCTTTCTTATTATAATAAATCTTCACATCATAGTCCTAAATCCAGTCCATACCGAGGATTATATCAAACTCAATCATAGGTATGACGATGAGATCAGAAGATAAAGAACATTTATGTGCTCTAATGGGGACTGATTCACAAAGCTTTGTTGAAATGATACTTCCCTTAGGAGTTTTAACTGACAACTCCCTTATTAAATCAAATTGGAAATATCTAATTTTATTAGCAAACTGGGAAGATATGAAACAATGCGATGATCCAGAATCAAATAATGCATTTTATAAACTTGAGGAAACCATTAAATTACCTGCCACCACATCTTTCGGAGATTCTACCTCAGCAGTAGTGATACCATAAGACTGGCCTTGATCCCTTGGACTTTTCTGAGATAAGTTCTCATGACGCTTAGGACATTCATTTGCATAATGCCCCATCTCCCTGCAATTGTAGCACTAAACGTTGGTAGCTTCCTTCTTCCCCTTGCAATCACGAGCTTGGTGGCCTTTTTCACCACACTTGTAACAGACTCCCATTCCCTTCAAACAAGTACCAGGGTGTTTCTTCCCGCATTTACCACAGGATGGATATTCATCCCTTTCCTTCTTCCCCTTATTTCGATTCCCAAATTGATCAGCAGGTCTCTTCTTCTCTTGCTTTGCTTTAAAGTCATAAGACATAGAGAATTCCTTTTCGGTCATGATAGCACATGAGAAAATGTCTTCGTACGACGAAAAGGATTGTGAGACTAATGCTCAATGAAGAAATGGTTTTAACCCATCAAAGAAACGATCAATATTACTTCTTGGGTTACGTATATAATCTCCAGCATACCTTGCTAACCTTGTAAAGATAGCCTCATACTTTGTGACATTCTCATCCTCCTTTTGTCTCATACTCAGAAATTGCCTTTCCATATCTGCTCAATGGTCGCGAGGAAAGTATTTTTCTAAAAAAGATCTTTGAACTCCCTCCATTCCATATTTGATACATCATCATTTTCCTTCATGTTTTGAATCAATTACCACCATTGATCAGCATCTCCAGTGAGGCGGTAAACTGCCATGATAACGTTTTCCCTTTCACTTCTCCCCAAAGCCTGAAATACTTTTTCTAGGGAATTTATCCATTCCTCAGCTACTAAGGGATTTGAACTCCCATTGAACGTTGGTGGTTGTTGCCTCATGAATCGATCTAACATTGATCCTCCACGCTGTGGATCAGGGTGCTCCATACGGGTAAGGTTATTATTCATAACCTGAGTAAGTTGTCCCAGTATGGTGATTAACTGATCGGCACCAGTTGCATCACCAGCCCAACTATAATTATCTTGAGCAGGAGGGAAATCCCTACATGGAGTTCATGCATTGATACGGTTTCCATTTCTTCCACTAGGCGCAATTTCTAGACAATGGCATAAACTAGATTAGTTTATGAATCAAAATACATAATCCCATACTTATAAAACACTTAACATAAATTGAACTATTTATGGATATAATCCATAATCATAAAAATGTTTTCTTTGAGGAAGTATATACTCATAAACCCTTCATAATTATTTGTAAAGAAAATGAGTGTTATCCTAAGCATATCCCTCGGGAGTGTCGTAACCAAGAGTGCAGCAAGGCCCGTTGTCGTGCACCAGTTCCCGTTCGAGTCTAGCTCAAAGCAGTGTTTTCGGGTTTTACCCCTAGGTACATCTGTGCCAGAGCCTCCTCTACCTGGTCGTATCTAGACAGGGATGTATTGCTCGGAATACTCAAAAAATCTCTACAATACCAAAATTCTAGGAAGTTCTTCTATACTAATCCTCAATGTTCATCTTAGGTCTATGTGCTCTAATCAGAGTTTATATAAATCTAGCTTCCAAGGTTTGTACTAAACTTCATCTGATACCATCTGTATTTCCCGACCCTAGTTACCTAGAGTCGGTGCATTATTACATAACATTGGCATTATCACAAGAAAGATCAAATCTCAAAAGACCGATTGGTTTTGTAGCCTTGGAAACACTAGATATTTTCATAAGTTTTACATTACACCATAAAATGAAAAACTACTACAACAACATAATGTCTCCACAGTCCACACTATTATCCCCTCATAATATCCCTGCAGGTCATTCATAACTTACTTCTTCACATCCTGGGAAAAATAACACATAGAAAAGGGGTGAGCTCAAATTCCCAGTAAGGATAACAATATAACGGAAACTTTCATAAATAAGAATAATCATTTAAAAAAATGTATAACTAAAACAAAATCCGTTCAATATTTAACTTTCAACATAGTATGGCCTAAATAAAATGAAATAATTTCATTTACTTATTCACATGGATATTCTACGAATCGAATAATCACATGCAAAATCAATAACCACTTTCATAATGATGGAATGCATAATGCCAGACTATCATAACCACATAGCCAAGGCCTCGTGCCAAGACTACAAATAAGATTTTGTCAAGGCCTTGTGCCAAGACAATAGTTTGTCTCATGAGACCTACCGATGCATCGAGGAGCTATTGCGGGCTCCACCTGTCACATATTAAGTCCAATGCATTCCAATATGAAAAGGTTTAAACATAACATAAACATTTGTATTAAAACTAGCATACGAAATGTCAATAATTTCACCATAAACTATGAATGGTATAAAAATAGCACATCCATAGTAAAACATATCACAAAACCTTCAATACAATATAGAAGTTTTGTATCATAATAAATCAACTTCAAATAAGCGTAAAATCCATCAAAGGATGTTGACATAGATGAAATCAAAACACATTTTAGAGAAATATCTCTTTCTATTTTTGAAATCATTTAAGATCCATATAAAATAAAACATTTTCTTTGAAAATATTCTTATAAGCTTGTAAGGAATGCTTTGAAGATTTTATAACGGCGGAAAATAACCACACTTGCCGTATAAGTTAAAAAAAACATTCTTACCTTAATTGTGTCGAAAAGGTTAAAAAGGACCTTGTTTTGAAAATGACGGAAAGATTCCTCTTATAAAAAGTCAAAGAAGGGTATAAATGACTTTAACCTATATTCTTATAAATAATAAAAATGTTTTGAAATACATTTTTAAGAAACATGGATGTGGATGATAACGAGATCCTAGTAGATTATTACGTATAAACAACCTCGGATAATGAAGAGATTGTGAAATAACCCTTACCTTGTACTTTTCCTTGGTTGGGGTAGTTTAACCTCCTATATAATGGTGAAATAATTGTTATTAAATTATACAAGAATCATATACATTAATATGATATCATATATGATCTTTTAATATTGATTTGATAATAATATCTTAGTATTATCGTTGTTTTGGGTGTGAACTTACTTGTTTTCATTTGTATGTTTTGTTACGTAAGACATTTTTGTAAAGGATAGGTTGTATATTATTCATATCCATAATTATATCAAGTCCTTAAGCATCATTTTTAAATCATCAAATGATAATTATACTTGAATGGATACGATGGAGAATGAATCTCATCGCGTTCGTGGAGACGGTAGTCCGTACGTACGCACGAGCGACAATATCATTATTTTGATATTAAAATAATATATAAATAGATGGTATATCATATATACAGAATCATTAACATGTTATATTTATTATTTACATGAGTTACACATCATTATTATACCCATCCAAATAATAATATATTGAATAACAATTACACCACGACGTGGAGATGGTAAGCCGTACGTATGCACGTATGGTGATACGTTATTCAAAGGGTGGATAGATTATTGAATATTGTTGTACCATATTTATAATAACATCACATTATATATATGATACTGGAGTTATTATTTTAGAATGGTAACAACAAAGAAGAAGAAGTGGAAGAAGAAATGAACTTGGAAAAGGGTGGTGAAATCATTACCTCTTCTTCGGTTTCTTCCTTTTGATTTGATCAAAATGGCTCCATAGGTTGGATTTCTGATCAAACTAAGGCCCCTAGGTCGTAGTGAGGGAAGTTGGGAGAGTATTGGGTAAGAGTTTGGCCAAACCGAAAGGCTTTGAAGGTGTGAAGAAATGAGAAGGAGGAGTGCCCTTTTATAAGAGGGGTGAGGGGATCCTTTGGAAAAGCTAGAAATATTAATTTATAATAAATTCATATTCGGTTTCTATTGGCTCCAAAGTTTATTATTTAAATGTTAAGGTGGTGATAGGTCTAACAATACTCAACCAATAAAATTTAGACAGGTTTGGGTACTTATATTAAACTTATCTTTAAGTATTAACTCTAAGTTAATTAGTTTCACTTTTACAATGTCTCTTTGTATTTTTATATAATTAGGTTAATAAATTTACTATATACGTCCAAGAGACCCCCAAGTGGTCCATTAATGATGAACCTATAATTATATAAGTCTCTTGGCCGAACCGTAGATTTTTAGGAATTTAATATCAATTAATAATATAATATTTGTTTTAAGAACTCTTTTATGTCAATTTTGACACTATTCAATAGTTGATTTTTTTGAAACTCATAAAAGATTGATTAATTCGAACAAATTAAATTAAATCAATACTAATATATCATATTATCCTATAAAATTATTTTAATTCATTAAAAGTTTGATATTATATTTATTTGGGTATTTATAATATAAATTATTTTAATTTTTCACTATTATAGTAATTACTACATCATCATTGTGTCATAAATAAATTAAATTATTTAATGTCTAAAAATTATAAATAAAATATCATTATATATGAAATCTTTATCTCTTTCTAATGAATATTTATAATCTAAAATCCAACATATATTACCCTATGTAATAATTGTTTTTCTAAAAGATATATGCTTGTGTCATTTTTGTATTCATTTTAACTTAATAAAAAAAAGTATCCCTATCACCTACAAGTGGCACCATGGGGTCCCAAAATCGACCCAAAGATGCCTATGGTCGAAACGTTATCAACCAATAAGTCTAGGACACCTTTTAGGATAATTTAGTATAATTATAATATTATTTGTTTAACCTTTATTTACCGGATTTACCCTTAACCATGGGAAATAAAATATTTACCGCAGTAATTATTCAAAATGTCTAAAAATAAAAGTTAAATATTTACACAATTTGAACATACTGATTCCAAATATGGAATCCATTTTTCTAAATTCAAAACACAGTAGTGGCAGAAATTAATTTAAAATTAATTACCGCTGTCAAAACAAAAAGCCTGTTTTTAAGAGATAATAACAATCAAAAGATTGACACTTGTTTATGTTCGGTTTAATTGTAAAATTGTGTACAATGACCAAAATTATATTAAATGGTAAAAATATATTCTAAATATACTTTAAAACCACTGAAATTAATAATTTATCACTATTAATTATTTTGATTAAAAAAGTTGTTTTTAATTAAAATTTAGTAACTTTCACTATTCATCAAAATATGAAAGTTATCCGAAAAGTACCAAAATTTCACCTTAGGCTAAATTCGATATTCCAAATCCAAAAATGAAGTCCATTTTAAAATATAATATATATATAATTTCAAAAATTAGGTATTACTATTCATAACGGCTAGTTTGATTGGTTATGGTGTGTTACAACTCGGTGTTGCGTACAACACACGCTATCACATTATTCAAAGAGAAGCGTACCGTAGAAGCTTGGGGTGTTACAGTTTTGGGATCTATAAGTATGTTTCTTGGGGAATGTTGTGTCCCAGTAGGGTGTAGCTAAGGATCTGTCATAGGTAGAAGCAGTTGTGTCTTGGGAATCCCCCAAGATAGTAGAAGTGGTGTGAAGCTTCCTTGGTCTTGTAGGATATTATTGGAGGGTTTTATCCAATTTATATCAGGTTGTGACTCCTCTGAAAGAATTTACTAGAGAGGATCATACATTCACATGGACTGATTTGTTTCAGTTATATTTTTAGTATCCAAGGAGAATTTTGTCAATGTACTAGTTCTTTGTCTTCCAGGAGAAGGATTTCAGTTTCACATTTTATGTGATTCTTTGTGTATGGGGTTAGGCTATGTTTAGATGAAATAGAGATTGGTCTTTTCTTATGGGCCTCAATATTTACATCCCTATGAGCGTAACTATTCCAACCATGATCTCAAGTTGGTAGTGGTGGTGTTTTCTTTGGTGTTTTGGATATATTACCTCATTGGTGAGCATTTTTTTCTACCTGATCACACAATCCTCAGGTAGGTTTTCTCTCAGTATTACATGAAATTGCGATAGTGTTGATGGATGGATTTCTTACAGGATTACGACATCAAATTTTAATATACACATGGAAATTGTAATGTTATGCGTTGTGTAAGAAGTCATGTGATGATAGAGTGCTTGAATCAGGTGATTCCTGAAGAGTTATCAAAGAACATTCAACGTTACATATGGATATGGGATCATTTGGGAGAAAATGTTGTCTTATTTAGATGATGGTGCAATCATCTCTAGTGTAAAAGGTGGAAGATTCCCAGTTGGGGGATCTAGAGGTGGAGGTCTGAAGAGACCAAGATGTTTATATTGAGGCTGTTGATGGTTGTCCTGAGGATGAAAAACATTACTTGTTGTTATAGGGAAGGATTATTGTTCCATTGGTGATATGTGACATGGTTCTCAGGGAGTTCCCTAGTTCACCCATTGTGGTACATCTTGGTGGGACAAAGATGTAATGATATTTGAGATGTTATTTTTGGTGGCCTAGTTTGAAGTGTGCAGTTTTAGATTTTTTGTCTCGATGTTTGGTCTGCCATAACTTGAAGGTTGGGTATCATGTTCATGGTGGGTTCCTACAGTTGTTATATCTTCCTCATTAGAAGTGGGAGGGCATCTCGATAGACTTTATTAACGGTTTACCTTGAGATCAAGGAGGATATGATTCTTTATGAGAGGTAGTGGATTGTTTGAAATAATTTACCCACATCATAGAAATCAAGAAGTCGAGATCAGTGGAGGTTTTTTCAAGGAAATATTTAAATGAGATGGTGAGACTCCATAGACTTCCGAGGACTATAATTTCCAATAAATATCCTTATTTTACCTCATTTTTGTGGAGAGGTGTCGAGAATTATTTTGGTTCTCATATATGTATTAGAACTACTTTTCACTCTCAGACAGATGGTCAGACATTGCGAACCATCTAGACTCTTGAATACATTTTATGCTCTTGTGTCCTAGATTTTCGAGGTTTGTGGTTTTGGAACTTACCTTTGGTAGAGTTCTCTAACCAAAATATTTTTCACACTACCATTGGTATGGAACCGTTTGAACCCTTGTATGTCCGACCTTTCCGTTCTCTATTTTGCTGGACTGGGGTCGGAGCTAGCGTTAGCATTTCTTGGGCCATAACATTATTGAATATGAAGGATGCGGTTTATGTGATTCGTAAGAGGATGAATTCCGTGTAGGATAATCATAATTCCAATTAAACCCATAGTAAGAGGCCTCTAGAGTTTGTTTTTTGGGATCATGTGTTTCTGAAGGTGAATTCGTGCCCTGAGAAGTGAAGGTTTGGTCATGGGAGTAAGCTTTCTCCCCAGTCTATGGGGACTTTCAAAGAGTTGGCTCCTATTAGAGTTATGGAATATCAGATAGCACTTCACCCATAAATAAGATAGATAAATGATGTTTTTCATGTGTTACATCTCTACTGTTAACTTCATGATGAATCTCATGTCATCGATTGGGGCCAGATCAATTTTGAAGATGATGTGACCTTCTAGGGGAAACTTGTAGATATCCAAGACCACCAGGTGAAGGTGTTGTGTGGGATTGATATCCCCTTGGTTCATGTCTTATGGTGTCATGGTGGTGTTTAGGAGATTACTTGGGAAATTGATTCATATATACATGTTCATAACCCCGAGCTATTTTATGTTTCACTCTTCTATTGTAACATTATTCATTTGGTGGTTCTAGACCCCTTCTATTTATGAGTTTGATTTCTCTTATCACATAGTGTGTCTTAATCTCATTTGGGAGGTATCTTCCCTGGGAGAGTGTTTAGGGTATTTTGTGGTTGTTTTTTGGTTTTGTACTTGTTTCCCTAGTGAAGTTGTTGAGCTCCTATGGTGGAAAGATCCTTGAGATGTATCACTTGGGGTGGTTGTTTGGATTACCCCTTTCTGTTTTCTCTCTGGATTGGTTTTGGATTCTCAAAGATGAGAATTTTTTGACAGGTATATGATATAATGGCTCGATCCATGTTGATCATCTCTTTGTGTGTTTCCAATATCTAAGTTCTTAGAGGTTCATCAAAAATATTTTGGAGAATTTCAGATAAGTAAAAGATGGTAAGGGTAGATTACATGTCGTGTAACTTAATTACATGATGTGACATATTATTTAACAGGTTATTTCAATATGTGAAAGAGGGATTCACTACGTGAAATGATTTAGCGTTTGAAACAAAAGCATTAGGGAATTGTGTTTTTCAGTGAAACTCAACCACGAGGCATTAAATGATGTGAAAGGGGATTACATGTCCTATAATGCCCCAACGTTGGATGTTTTATGTATTTTTAAGCCACTAGGTTTTTGTCAAAACCTATGTTTGTAGGAGCTATCCATTGACCCTAGGAGACTCCAAAACCCTCACATTAACTTTTTGGGGATTCCATCTTCAAGGAATGATCATTAGCTCCCTCCTTTGATCTGCAACGATCCATCTATGATATAAGGTATGATCTACCTCCATTATAGAGGTTTCTTTGGTCCGTTTCCTCACATTTCACTTTTATATATTATGGTGTGTGATCTCTATGTTTCTAATAGTGTTTTCTTGGTTGTTGGTTGGTGTAGTTGTGCCGCAACACCCTCAGGTCGATGTAGTTATTATGGGAGAGTTTATTGTGATCATTTGCTTTGATTTGTTCTCATGAGAAGAACATCAATGACCTTCTGAGGTAGGGGATTCACTAGTTCTCTATTTTTTTACATTAAATTATAGAGTTATATAGATCTATCCCTTTATATAGAAAATAAATTGACCTAATTACAAATATGAACTGTATTGAAGAATTGGAGTCGATCGTGTAGCGATTTATTTGCTTTGTACTGTGATAAGGGTTTTCCTCTTGATTTTCTAGATAGTTTTATATATATGCTTTTCAGGATTTAGAATGTCAATATTAATAGACATTGTTAATGAAAATGAATCCATAATTAATTTTTTTTAATTGATTGGATAAATGATAAAAAGATGTGATTAATGAATATGGTTTTTGTTGTTGTATTTTGATGATAATAAAATTGATGCAAGTGAGCATGTTTAATGGAATTTTTTAATGAACCAGGAGCTTGTTGATGATTATTGATAAAGGAACAAAAGGATTTTTAAATTAATTGTTGAATTAATTTGTTGTGACTGGTGATATATTGTCTCTTAGGTTGATAGTTGTTGACACTTTTGAATAATGAATCGGTTAATTCAAGATGGAAAAAAGAACTAGTTGTTTAATAAATGTAATGACTTATGGGGTCTGATTTACCCTATTTCATGTAAAGTCCAATTACCATGTGATTTGGAGCTGTGAGAGATCTTTTTGTGTAAAGTATGAATTCATTTTATTGGGTTTGATAGCTCATCACTGTGTTTGTTCCTGCTTCTTGTGTTGTTATATAGATACGAGACTTGTCATTTTGGGGGAACAGAGGCCCAAATGTGATTGGGAGCCTGGGATGGATGATCTTGGAGGGATGTTATAGTACATGGGGAAGGGAGGTCCAGTTTTTTGTGGTAGCAGTTAATTCCTAGAGTGGATAGATACATTGGTTTATGCATATGGGTATCGGGGAGGACATCAGAAGTGATGGAACGGGTTGAAGCTGGGATTTCCCATTGAGATAAAAGTGGATTATTGTGGAATCGGTTTTTTGTTTATCTTCCTTAAATTCTCCACTACTTGATGCAGCTGGTCTTACTTACCCTCCTTCCAAAATATGTGAAGACACATGGGGTATTCCATGTGCCTTATATGTTTATCTTATCAAGGATCAATGGGTATATGATCTTGTTGTAGGTGGAAATTACTTGATGGGTAGTTCACCAACTCACCGTGTTGATCCCTTTTATGTTTTTAGATAAGAATGTTTTTATTCAATGACTAGGAATATGTAAAAGTTATAATGATATTAATAAATGATTAAAACAATGTTTATCTTATGAGGTTGGAGCTTGTTGGGCTGCAATGTTGAGTTTCTGTTTCTGGGAAGTCATGGACTCAGTTTGGTTATTCCTGGAGGAAGTGGATCTTGTTGTGATGATAATGTAATGAAATTAGGGAAATGATAATGGTTAATTAATTTCTAAATAATTCATTAATGTAGTGATAAACTAATAAATAGGGATAAAATAATTTAATGTATCTCTTTGAACGATTGTGTTCTTATAGGATATCTTGTCTTAGTGTTGGTAGTCTGGAGTCTGAGAGATGTTAGTTGCATTTGGGTATAATAATAGGTTTTCCTGATAGTGTGGTTGTGAGCTTTATTATATTCTATAATTTTTGTGACTCTATACAATAATCCACCCATTCATTTAGGTAAACTAACGCCTTGGGGATTCTAAGCCCTGGTGGTATTTTCCCCAACATCCTGGTGGTAGGATGGATGGAAGACTACCCCCTTTGGACCCACTCTCTTCTCTTGGTAGTTACCTTTTATATTATGATTGGCAGTTAGTTTTCCCCTATTATATATGTAGAGGTATGTAAGGTCTTGTGAGTATTTCAGAGTCATATATTCTGGATATAGTTTTCTATGGACTATTATCAGTGTAATGTGTCTAGGTAGGGATGGATTGAGGATCATTACACATTTTATGGGTGGTAATGGTTTTAGGTATAATATCATACATATGATAGTTGTTATGAGATATTTGGTGGCTCTCAGAATCTACCTGGTTACTTTGGTTATATGGAATTGTTTTTGTAATGCATGAAGTTCATGTTGTGGTGCTTCACCCAGGTGTTTGCGGGAAGCCTTTTTGGAGACAGATGCTCAGGACATGTGACTTTCAGGAAAAGCGGAAAACTAGTGGGGAAGTGGTAGTGGGGTACCCTTGATATTATTTTTTATATTATATAGTCTTTTATGTGCTACTTGGTGCGAGTATCCATGATGAGGCTGGAAACACAGTATACCAGTTTAGGTGATGAGTTAGTTTCACCTGTTGTTCACTGTGCTTTAGCATGCTTTCTTTACATTTTCACAAGAGGCTCTGGGGAAGATCCTACTAAGTATACTATTATAATCACGCTATGTTATTTAAAATACTTTTTCTAGGTCACTTGGAGAAGGTTGTATATTGGTCTAGTTAATACTTTCATGGGGGGTTTTGCAGGAGCAATTTGGGCATCATGGTCACTGTTGTTTTACTTTCTTTTGGTACTTGTTGTTTTCCCTTTCAATTGTATTATTTTTTCATGAAATTTCATATGTGTACTTGGTATTTTCTTTTATAATGTTGTTTGATAAGAATTTGGTTGGTTTCTATTTTATCGATCTCTTTTTTATGAGTTCTCTTGTAGGGTAATGCTTCCCATTTGTGTGTTTATTATACCCTTGGTACCAGTCACCAACCTGGGGCCTACTAGAGGTGGGACTTGAGTGTCACTATCTCTCTTCTCCCATTACCATCCTAGGAGGGGTACACATTGAATGGAGGGGTAATGAAATTACCTGACCCATCTTATCATATATTCTAATATAATTTTAAGATATTATAATTGAGATAGGAATATTATATAAAAAAAATTAAATTATATTCATGTTTCCAAAAAAAGTAACTTATAAAAGGATGCCACATTTCCACTCTTCTCCACACTTCCTATGTTTATTAGCTTATCCAATACCAAAAAAAGTATCTCCCAATATTTATTCTCCACTACCTTGTGATATTGGTATTCTCTAACTACCACACCAATAATTATTATGCTATAATCCAAAAGGGGTTACCAAATGAATAGGTATATGTTCTTATCAAGTTTTTTCAAGTTCATTTATTCATACTCCTCTATATAATATAAAATAACCGTTATTAACACAATTAAATCAGTATATCACTAGTGAAAATATAGGATTTAATGTATGATTCTTTTATTTTTGACAACATTTTTAAACCACTGTTTATAAAGGTGATGTAAAAAATATCATGTTCAGAGTCTATTGTTGGAAAACCAATGCTGAAAATGATCTTGGTTAAGGGTTTTGGAGTCATTTTTGGGAAAACCAATGACAAAAACCAATTTTTTTCATAAAAATTTCATCATCGGTTTTTAAAAAATTGACGTTGAAAGATAAAAAAATTAGAAAATTGAAAATGTTACACATCCAAATCAATCAAAACCCCTGAAATAAAAACAAAATATAAAACAATCAAACATTTGTTATCATTGAATAAAAATATTTAACTTACATATTTCTATCAAATTAATCTAAAATATATCTACACATTTGTATAATAAAGTAGAATTAAAATACACATACCTGAAATTTACAACATGATCATTGTTGGTTACTTTTGAAGCAGTCATTTGATTATTAGTATGTTCAAACACCTATTATATCAAAATAGTTAGTTATTTGAACCCATATGTAATATTATTCATTAAAATTAGAATATACATACCTCAAATCTTAATCAAAATTAACAAATATTTCTCAAAAATAGAATAAATATGTGAAATATTATATTGAGAATAGTACTAGGAATCATTGAATTCCTACAATAACATTAAATGATATGAGATAAAAATATAGAATAATATGGCATAAAATATAAAACAATTAATACAACTAACCTTATCAAGTTCAGTAGTTTCCCCAGTTGTGATTATCTCATACATGAATCATAGAATATAATAACCACATTCAACATTTTATTTTTTATTATTACACTATAGTTATAAAACATTAAATTGATAATAAAAAATAAAAATATAACAAAAATAGAATAAAATCTAATATAAAAACTAATTTCCTATACTAAAACATATTTTGTTTTATTTGGTGTCTTTATTGACATGAATTCCTTGTTAAATCTTTTCCATGTACTACATTTTCTTATATATGATGTAATAGTACTTGTATAAACAATGTGAATTAAAAATAATTAGCTTATAAAAAATTTACCTTTCTAATGAGATGGGAAATCTTTTACGAACATTCCATAATAAAGTGAGAAACAAATATTAGGTGTATTCACTTGGGAACAATATGAAAAACATCCAATTCCCCCTAAAATACAAAAAGATCACAATTAATGACCTTATAATGATCATTAGTTTATAATTATGTTTGTGTTCTTAATTATCACGAAATGGTAGAAACTAACACTCAATCATCGTATGTGATTATCTCTCACATATATATATGCAAGTCTATAAGGATTATTCATATGTTTCACTTCCATGGAAATAAATTTTGGATCAATAAAATTGTAAATACATGTACTTTCATTTTGTAGAAGAAGAATTTTTAGATACCTAATTTAAAAAAAAATATTTAACCAATTTAAAAAAAAAATTTAATAAAGAAATACAAATTCAAATGTCAATTTACATACACAGAAAACAGTTTCACCCCATTTAGGTTGAGCACATCAAAATCAACTAAATGCATGATATCTTCTTTGAGTAATGTCAATGGATATTCTCTTCCACATATATCATTCATAATCTGAAACTCATAGTTATAAATCAATGAAGAAGAATCATGAGATAATATTTGTATCCAAGAAAAAAATCTAAAGTATCTACAACCGATTGTTACTGAACATTTTGTTTTGTTTGTGCATCATTATTTTCTTTCAAATAATCATATATAAGTTAAATTTCAGAAAACATTATAAGTAATTTTGAATAATTTGTAATTAATATTTAAAAAAACATACCTCATATGAAATATAATGAAGAAAAATAGTTGGCCAATGTAAAAAATGACATTGACAATACCCAACTCTGGTGATCTCCTCATTAGAAAATGGTAGTAGATTATTAGGATCTATAATATCGAGTACAAATACTCTAACCTGACCCACCATCAAAGGAAGGTGCTGTATAAAATCTCCCAAACAAATCATGATTCCTAACACTAAAATAAGTATATTAGGATCTTAATCAAAGAACTCACAATATTTTTTATGGTTTGAGCGAGGTGGTGAAGGATCAAAGTATGCAGATGGGGCATGGAAGTCCGAGTGAGAAGGTTGGGAAGGATGAAAAATGAAAAAATATATATTTGTGTTTATAATTTATAAAATAGAAAAATTTATGACAAATAAATAATATATTAATTGTTCCAATTAAGAAGGTAAGGGATTAATGTAAGAAGATAAGTCAGGGTAGTCCGGTTCATCAGGCTGGGAAGGATGAAAAATAAAAAATCTATATTAGTGTTTATAATTTATAAAATAGAAAAACTTATGACAAATAAATAATAAACCCGGGATGGTTGCTTATACTGTGTAGGGTAGGCATATGGGGCAGGGTAGTTCAGGTGAGTCAGATCGGAAGGCTAAAAAATAAAAAAGTTATATTAGTGTATATAATTTATAAAATAGAAAAATTGATGAAATATAAATAATATCCTTGAAAGGATGCTAATATAGGGCAGGGTAGGTAGATAGGGCAGGGTAGTCCGAGTGAGTTGGCTCCGATGGTTGAAAAATGAAAAAGTTAGATTAGTTTTTACAATTTATAAAATAGAAAAACTGATGAAAAATAAATAATATACCTAGAAAGGCTACACAGACTATTATTATCTTTCCAAGTGTTCTGACAAAGCCTTATGTACTACTGATTGAAATTGATCACCCATAGTCTGTTTTATATTTTTCCTCTCGGCTTTTAATGATTCAATTTACGGGTCTCTTGATTGCTTACTCTGACCAAAAACCTTCTGAATACTAACACCTTTCTAATATCCTCTAACACATATGGTATGTTCTTCCATTCCCAAATTAGTGTCTAGGATATCCATCCTACCCTTGAGGATAAAAGAGCCATGTGTCTCCTTCTCCTCATGTTCATCCTAAAATGAAAATTAAATAGTTATATTAGGGATTAAAATTTATAGAATATTAAAATTGATGAAAAATAAATAATATTTACTTACAATATTATCAGTTACTTGTTTAGATGACCCTGTAAGATACTATTCATTTTTCATTCTACTTACTTGTTTCCATTTTTCATGGTGAGTGGGAGGAGATGGAGGACCATGTGGAACCTCTTTCGAACTACTACTAGATTGAGCTCTTAATGCTTCTGATTTTTTCAATCATTTCCTGCTCCAAATACATACACCTCCACTTGATAAAGTATAAGGATATACATTTCTCAACTGAATCACATAATGAGGTCTCCTACAGGCCTATTATATAAAAATAAACTACTAAGTAATTAGAAGAATATATAATAAATTTTACAATATAAAATATTTATCCTACCAAAAAACTTTTTTATGGAGATTATCAACAAATCGCTTCAATGTATCTTTATCTATAAACTAATACTTGAGTCATGTGTTTTCAAACCTTCTCTTTCAAAAAACATAATTTTTTCAGTTTTGTTTTAAAATATCTCCATCAAATCGCCACTAAAGAGAGATTAATTTTTTTAATTTCTTTGGTTTCCTCAAAATTGAATATTATTTTTAATTGAATAAATTAAATTTTTTATTTAAAATATTTAATATTCAAAAAATTATATACAAGAAATAAATTAAGATATTTTACCATCATGTCCTTCCAAAACTATTGTTTCGCAATCCAATCCACTAACGTCCAATAATGATATAAAATACTAATCCATTAATAGCTCTACAATGATATATAACTGATAAAATGAACTACATTTGAGCCGGTTTCATTATTATTAACATTAAAACAGATGTGTAATATGTAATCTTTGTGAGAAATTGATAGTTTTGGTAAATGTTTAATACTATGTTTACCAAATTGAGAACTTTTTTAGAAGTGAAAGTATAAGTCTCATTGTCAAAGGACGCATTAGTAGTCCTGCAAAAAAATTGTAAATTAACAGTTTTCTTTTCATAAAAAAGTATATTACTAAATATTTAATAATATAAAGAAATAGATATACCTTGGTAATTAATCCACTATATATGTATCTGATAGTTCTACTATAATGTGTAATGAAATTTTTTCACCTACATATCTTTAAAAAAATGAATATTTTGAAACAAGAAAGAAAAAAATAAGTAAGTAAAAAAGAAGCATGCATTTATAAGTTTCAAAAAAAGAAACAATATATAAATATATACCAGAAAAATTAAGAGATTGATTTAGGGTTTTCCCACAATCCTTCATCATGATCATTATGTATTTCATGAACTATGTTTGTCTTATACTCATTGTAATCATCTGGAAATTTCGTAATAGACGAATAGGGCTCAGGTAAATCAATAACATCATCAGCATCAACCTCATCACCCAAATAGTATCTATTTCCTTGAAAAACTACATACCAGTTATCATTCGATGTATCAATGACATAAAATACTTGATTTCCATGTGTCACCATGATAAATGGTTCCTCAGTGTCAATAAATATTTTCAAATCAACTAGTTTAAACCCCAATTTATCTTGTTTCACACCAGTATTACTATCAACCAAATTACACTTAAAAATGGAGAATCAAAATTTAATATATTTAATTTCCCATATGTCTTCAAGAACTCCAAAATATGGTGTTGAGGTAGAAATTGGGTTTTTTTATCTTTGGCACTCAAAAAATGAATTGTTTTAGCGAAAACCATCAAACCACTTTTCTAAATGGTACTCTTTTCATCCATATTTTTTTTGTGTAAATTTTGTATCAATTAATATCAAAACTAGACAATGTGATCACATTAAAAGATGGTCCCCAAGCTAACCACTGTAATTTTTCTGATGCATATATATATCTGTTGTGAATTTCTCTTTAAACCATGAAACAAACCTATTCATATGCTCAATCATCAACCACTTTTCATTTCTTTTATGATACCATAACTTTAATTCAGAAATATGTGATGATATATATGATTGAACCTCATATGTGTTGTTCAAAATATATAAATGTGTCTGCATCACTTCATCATGTGGAATGAACATTACATTTAAGCCTCAAACCCCTCTACCTTCACTATGAACAATCATATTTCGATATATCGTGAGACCAAGATGCTCCACCTCATACAAATAATTTTTACATAACTCAATCACCTCTTCTGAAACACATTTTTGAACAATAGAGGCCTCTAGTCGATATGTATTTTCAACATATCCCTTCAAAATTTTCATATAACATTCTAAAGGATACATCCATTGTAAATAAATAGGCCTAAATATTCTTATCTCGCACACCAAATGAATCAAAAGATGAACTATTATATCGAAAAACATAGGTCGTAAATACATTTCAAGTTGAAAAAGAATATGAGTTTCTTCATTCTCCAACACATCTAACAAATTTGGATCAACAACATTACTAAAAATGGATTTGAAAAAATTACATAACTTGATGATAGTATTTCTGAAAGCTGTTGGCAATATACCATGCACTACTACTGGTATAACTTGTCACATAAATAGTTGGAAATCATGAGATTTCATACCAATTAATTTACAATCCTTAAATGACACCAAATTTTTCAGATTTGATGAAAACCCACTGTGTACATTAATACCATGAAGATACTGACAAAAAAATATCTTTTTAATCATGATTAATGTGTGACAAGAAATAGGTAAATATTTTCTATTTCCTTTCATAGTGGTAGCTAACTCCAAACGTATTCTCATTAATATCAAGTCCAATATAGTATAAAATCCATATTTTTTTGTTCCTTTTATGACTAAAAAAGATCCAATCAAACTGTCACATTTGTTTTTATCAACATACATAACATCGATTTTATGTTTTATCTCTAAAAATATTTAATATCATAGTTAAAAAAATATATTACTTCTTCTAGATATTTCCATGAAGACGAGAATTTATTTTCTTTCTAAATGTCAAATCAATATTTTTCACTCTTTTGTAATATTCATTAGACGAAAATGGTCAATGGGGAAGGTTTTATTCTTGTAAACCGTTTAATTCATTTCTCAATCTATGATAAGGATGATCAATTAGAAAAAATCATTGATTTCCCATGTACAATATCTTTCTTCCATTCTACAATTGATAATATGAAGTCTCTTCTTCACAAATTGGACATGCTTTATGTCCCTTAACACTATATTCAAATAAATTTCCATATGTATGAAAGTTTTTTATATTGAACATTATCATATCAAGTAAAAGAAAATATTATTTCTTATATGCATAGAAAACATTAACACATTCCTCTCATAATAGTTTCAAATCATCAATCAATGGTGAAAGATACACATCAATATCATTTCCCAGTTGTTTTGGTCTAGAAATCATCAAGGTCATCATAAAATATTCTTTCTTCATACATAGATATGGGGAAAACATGTAAACTGCCAATAAAATAGGTCATAGACTATGTTGTTTTCTAAGATACTCATATGGATTCATTCCATTAGTACACAATCTCATTCTGATATATATATGTTCACTTCCAAAATCATGATTTTTTTATCAAAACTCTTCCACTGTGGTGAATCAGTAGGGTGACGTAAGTTACCATCAAATATGCGGTCATCTGAATTCCATCTTAACATTTTTTCATCAATTGAATTTGAAAATAGGTGCTTCTAATGAGGAATTATTGAAAGGTACCAAATTTCAATAGCATGAGTTTTGATTCTGGTACCTAAGAATGAATCACTGTTGAATTATCAGAATTGTATGCAAAACCTATTGGATGATATCATTAGAAAGTAAAAAAATTAATTTTTCATGATGTTGGATGATAGTGCCTAATAATGAATTAGATGGACCTTATAATCTATCTTATAGAGTTATGTCCCTCATGTAGTAAAACATAATAAATATTTGTATTCTTTCCAATATAGTACACCATCATTGGGGCTAACATGTATATTTTTATACCCTAATCCCATTGGTCACAATATTTTATTCACCTCATAATTGGAATTTGGAATCCCATTTCCTTCTATAAGTGTCTCTTTTAAAAGCGCAATAAATCTAGATAAACTTTTATCACTCCACCCTTTTTTTCTTTTATGTTTACTAATCTCAAAACTGCTGATAACACAGTATATTTAATGCAACCTGTGAATAATGGTTTCTCAGAATGTCTATACAATTGTTCAATAGTTTCTGTTTTTTTTATTTTTTCAACACCTAAATCGTGAATTAATTCTTTAATATGATCCTCTACCTAATTATGAATATTTTCATCAACATTGGATGTTGAATTTTACGATATTCTACCATGATAGATCCAACGTGTATAATTATTGCTAAAACCATAACAATTGAGATGATATTTGACTTCATTGGAATTTAGCTTTCTCATATTCAAACACTTTACACATGGATAGAAAATAAGATCAATGTTTTGAAGAATCCATTTGGAAAATTCCAAGAATTCATCAACACCTTTTTCATATTGACAAGTGGTTCTTCGTAAATGTATCCCATTATGATCCATTCAATACCTGATATCACAATATATTTGGTGAATATATTAAAAAATATAAACATTTAAATATATATATATAGATAAATTTTTAAAGGTACCTCATTTAATAAAATCTATTGATAATAAAATAGAAAACATCATATATGAAACAAATTTACAAATAGTAAACTTTTTATTTTCATATTATATACATGTGTTATATTGATATTATAATTTAATATTAATATTAATCTTCTAAAATTTATTAGTTTATTTTATATAGTTTTTGCATTATTTTAATGTTTCATGTGTCAGAAGTACTAAAAATTTCATTAATTTAACAGGATAAATAAAACGTATTAATAGTAATATGAAATAGTAATTAGAGTAAATGTTAATATTATAAGTTAAATAAATTATAATACTCCCAAAATTATGATGAATGAAATTAAATACATAACTAAATTGGTATATCTATGAGAATGTTCATTTTTTTGGTACTGTGAGGTTGATAGATTTGAATTTTTTGTGATGTTGAGTCTTCATGATCTTCTCTGGATTGAAAAAGACAGAGTTCTGAACAAGTTTGTTGGTACGAAAGAGTAGAAACTATCACGGGAAAAATATATGTGTTTATCAAAGTAGATTAGCTTCATGAAAAACTGAATTATGTAATGAAATTTACAAATTCAATATTATTATGAATACTCATTGGTTTATGCGAAGATATTTTTAGAAACCCTAAATCAGTGAATCTGTTAACTTTGTATTGCAATGAGAATTAAAAATAGATAACCAAATATCTATGAAATGGTATTAACTGTGAGTATATTATTGTGTAAATAATGATGACTATGTTCTTGTCCAGAGATATTTTTTAATTATGTCCACATATTGGGAGTCCAAGAGGTAGTATGAGATTCTATCATGAAAAGACAGAACATACAATGACTTTGTATCTTGCATGATAGAAAAATGAATTCAAGGGTCTGTATGAAGAAAAAATTGGATGATTTCATGCATACATAAATGAATAATCATTCGAGATAATATTCATAATCTCATGAAAGTAAAACCATGTGAAATCCTGTGTCAAATATTCATAAAATCTTGATGTATATAATATGAATTCATAAAGATTATGTGAATATTGCATGTGAGTGAGAATTGCACTAAGGACAGTATGTGTCATTGGGTTTGCATGAGAGAAGCTTGGATAGTGAGTGTTTGCTTCCAAAAGTGTATGTGATGTTGAGAGACTGTTATGTGTTTGAATGCATCATACAATAATAGAGAGATAGTATTGTCAGAAGTGAGCATCTTGTGTATTGAAGGAAGTAGAATAGTGTGAATTTATCCAATTGAATGAGTACACTGTTAATAATTTCAATGGTGTTAAAATACAAAAAAAGTGAAGATGCATTATGTGATATATACACATTAAGGCGGTAAAATGAAAAATATTATTTTCATTTAAACAGAAGAAATATTGCATAAAAATAAAATGTCCATGCATTTGATTTTACATGAATGAGGTACATGAAATATAAATTTAATGACAAGTGTGAATTGAGTTTTTGAGAGTTTAGACAAACCATTATATTTGAAGTCAATTTGTAGAGCATTAAAATATCATGCTATGAATGACTCACATGAACATGCATATGAGTCATTCTAGACATAAATTTTTTTTGATTTTTAAAAATAAAAATATGAAGTAGCAGTAGTAGTAGTCCCACGAGTTATTTCTTTTTGTGAGCAATATCACAAAAAAATATTTCTTGTTTTTAAATGTATTAATAACTCTACAATTTTTTATTCATTGTATATATACCAGGTAATAATTTATAGGTTGTGTTATTAGATAATTTTAAGAATTATATTTCACTACATTTGAGTAAGTGGATCAAAATTTGTTGGATTAAGTGACATCCTGGGATAGATTATCAATCAAAATTAATGATTTCATGGAATATATACAAATAAAGACGAATTGAATTAAACCAAATCAAACTAACTTGGCCTAAATATAATCAACCAGATTTAAACCAAATTAAACAATCTTAGACTAAACTAAATTAAACAAAAATAAAGTAAATTTATATGGGATGATCACTTTTTCAGATAACTATTAACCATGTTCTAAAAATTTATAATAAATTTTAAACTAATAATTGAAGAAAATAAAAAACATAATTAAATGCTAACTAATATTTCATCCAAATTTTAGAAAATTACAAAATTCGGTGTTCAACAAGAAAATAGATCAAAATATGAACCTGGCTCCGTAGAATACTTTGGAAGATTAAACACTGAAAGATATATACAAAAAATAATTGTAAAAATAAAAAATAAACAAGAAAAACACACAAAAATGAAACAATGGAGGAATGTTTCTAGAAATAAGCTTTGGAAGAAAACAAAACCTATAGATGATGAAAAACTGGTAGATAATCAAGAAATCAGACTGTAGATCGTGAAAATAGAAGAAAATAGATAAAAATGGTGGTTTAATATCACACATACACCTTCTAAGTCATTGACAGTTGAGATTATTTGTCATGGTTTAGCTTTTGAGGATCCAAAAACATGAGGGTTTCCCAATCCCAACTAATTTTCAATGACATTCGACATCTATTTTTATAAAAATCGATATCGAAGAGTCTGAAAAATATTTATGGTGTCATTGTTTGGGGAAAATGAATCCAAATATATATATTTTTTAATTAATAGTGTCGGTTTTCTGAAAAACCAACTCCATTAATATTTGTTTTAACATATGGAAATGTGTTTTATAAGAACTCATGCCGAAAGATCTTGATTTTTGGATTAATAACATCATTTTTTGTAAAAACTTACCCAAAAAAATTTTCAGCATCGTTTTTTGAGAAACCGATGCCATATATCATTCTATTTGGGGTTTTTTGGCTTGGGTTCTACAAAACACTGATGCCAGAAACCACTCTTAGAAAATTTAGGCACTATTTTTTAGTCAAACTGATGCCAAAATTTTTTCCCACATACTATTAGCATCAGTTTATAAAAAAACTGACGTCATTACTTTGATGTTAAATCTGGTATTTCCACTTTTGTATATAACATAATTTGATGGTTTTAATTAAATTAAACATAAATTTTATATATATATTCCATTATATAGAAAATGAAAACATCACTTGTGTGTACATATAGTCTACGATCATCACATGGTGGGTTAGTTCCCTTTTCATCACTATGTCACTTGGATGGTTATAAAACATATTTATTGAATATATATAATATTTATGACCTAATTATTAGTTTTTAAATATAATATATCATATAACATATTACTCAAAAATATATAGAATTTTGATAATGTCCCTCATCCATACGTGTGGACTACCACCACTAAGAATTTATGTAATTCATTTTTCTATTACCACTTATCATGGATGACTCTAAAAATTTATATAAAAAATAAAAATAATATTCATAATATTATTATAATTTTTGAGATGAAGAAAATAATTAATAAAACCAATAACTATGTTCAATATTATGATGTAATTTGGTAGAAATTTATCAAACAACCTTCATTGGTCAGCATAAAAGAATAATTATTCAATGAATGGATTAAAATGACTATATATGGACTATAAAAATATAATATATACGAAATTTTATGTTAATAATTTGATAATAATTTTAAATTGATTATTACTAAGGATGTAATGATTTCATCCATGTAGAATTCTAAGGTTAGTATTTTTTGTCTCAGTTCCACCTCTTTGAGACATATACTATATAATACACAAAATTTATATTATATTTTGTAAATACATCCCTATGAAATATTTTATATTTTATAAGAACTTATTCATGGTGTATAATGTTTCAATTATTTTATTTTCTGTTAATGGATGTGGATTCAAAAGTTATTAAATTCATAATGGTTATTTTTACAATCCCACCTTTTTGTATTGTTCATGTTTTAATACTTGTTAGATTAATTATATACTATTTATTTATTAATCCATTTATATATTAATTCTTCAGTGGTTATTTGTTTAATTTAAATTTTGTTAGTCCATAATTTCCTCTCTTTGGTATTCAATGAATGAATTAATATTCTTAAAAAAATGAACCATATTTGTTCTTTTACGTTGAGAAGATTCTTCTTCCATGTCCATGTCCTCGAAATTTTTTTGAACTTATTTTACTACTTTTAAATGATTAGTATATCTATTTTTATATATCCTTTTACATTTTTTACAATGGATTAAATGTAATATTCTATTTTTTTTAAATGTTTTTTTACCATTTACAAAAAAATCAAGGACAAATATTTTTAAGGTATTCAGTGGAAGCAATGTTTCCCTCCTCCACAACCATTATTCTCTATTTATATTACTCTTTATGTTTTCATGGTTTTTTACTAAAAATACTCTCTTAATAATTCTATGAATTATTATTTTTATATTAAAATAAAGTGTAATGTTTTTTTAAATGTTCAAAATAATTTCCAAATGGATTTATTACTTTGTTCTTATAATAGATTTATAAAAAAATAATAGTAATTTTGAAAGTATCACTTCAATTTTCCTGTATAAATATAAAATTAATTTCCAGTATTTTAATTATACTTTTCTGATAACATGTTTTTCTTCTATAATCCTTTCCTAGATTTTGGATTATACTAAATTTTTCTATTATTTACTTACTTATGATTGTGTCCTTTAGAACTCCATCCATTGGACATTGTTTTTCAAATTCATGTGTATAATTTATATATCATGTATGTATTTGGTATAATTTAAACTATTTAAATATTTTATTGACATATTCCCATTAAAATATGAATTTTTAGTTGAAGGAATTTTAAAAAGTAATTTCATTTACTGGGGAAGTAGTGATGTTTCATATTATTGATTCAATGTGAATAGTTATTAACTAATAAAGCATATTTATGAGGTATTATATTGTTAATTCAATATATAAGTAATTTTTTGGATTTATTTAAATGATTTATGGGGTATAATTTTATATATCCCCTTGATGCATTAGCACATCTCATGAGACCAACAGTTGGACAAATTAGTGTAGTGTTTGTTTTAAAACCAACCCGTCATTGAAAAATATATGTAAAAGTACTTGAAGATATGTTTTAAGATTTATTAGAATGATTCCTTCACTGAAATATCAAGACGTTAAACATTATGGATTTCCATCATTAAAATTGTTTTCAATATTAATCATGTGTTTGTTTGGTTCATAATTATAAGGGATATATTCTCCATCATAATTTATTTATTAAATGGAAAATGTATTGATTATGTACTCTTCAATTTTATTTTTTCCTTATATGCTCCTAATATATTCTATAATACCATTCCCTTGTAGATCATCTGATTTCATCCTTTACTTTTTTCACTTCCCTGGGATATAAAAAATTTCATATAATAACATTCAAGTATACTCGAATATATTTCATGCAATGTTTTGCTAATGTAATTTAGAAATCATGTATGTATCTAGTCTCATAGGAATGTTAAACTGATATGACCTTCATATGGGGATCTATTTTATCTTGTAAAAATATAATAAAGTAACCATCGAATCCCAATTACCAGAGTCAGGGTCATTAAATTTTCTACCAACTAAAGTTTAGTAAGACCCATAGGAACTATATTTTATAAGAATGTATTTATCATGAACATTATGATAGCCACCTAAAATATTCAACAAAAATTATGTATTTTTATGTTACTATACAATGTTCATGATGTTATAAGATAATTATATTTACATAAATATTTAAAGATATAGACTATTAGAAAATAAGAAATCCATATCAACACCGCTAGTCAATGTTCAAATTACCCTTATAAGAAAATGAATTCAAACGGTGTCAGAGCTGAAAAGATCATATCCATATTGGGGAAATAGTATATGGTTATGAAAACAACATTTCTAGTATGTATTAACATGTTGTTCCATAATGTGACTCACTTGTCTTCTAACATTTTACTGGATAGAAGTCTACATTCATCAATAGAACTACTACTCCACTGATAGATGAGTAATGGATCGGGTCCCTTGAAAATATACTCCTAAAATTAGGAAGCAATGAAAAAGAAATGTCTATTATAGAATAATATTTTATAAATGGAAATTATTATCAACAGTTTTCATTTACCTAGAATGTAATATAATATTATCCAATAGAATATATGGAACGATGATATTTTAATTTTATATTCTTTGAAAAATATATTATTTGATAGTATCCAGAGGATATGGTGATGATGTTCCTCATCCTAAAATAGAAGGAATATGATTATGTTGTTAAATATGTTTTTAGATTCACAATGTTATCCCACATTAAAATAACATATGTACTCTGGAAAGAATGATTGATTGTTTCATTGATGGGATTAAACCTAACATAAGAAGGAAACTGGTCTCCCAAACTTTTTCATCATATGGTGATATAATATCATATTCCATAAAAGAAGATAAATAATTATCTTGTTCTTATATATTCAATGGATTTCAAGAAAATATGTTATTGGATTAACACCAAGTAAAAATAAATTCATCGATGAGGAATAAATGAAAAATGGGAATTCCAAAATGTAGAAATTATGGAAAGAGACATCCTGGTAAATACTTAATTAGAATGGGAGTTTATTATAAGTGTGATGATAAAGAATATATAACCTATGAATGTTAGATTATGAAAGAAAATATTAAATTTCCAATACATTAACCATGTAGTGTTAGGGAATAATTCAAAAAATATCCTCAAGCATCAGGGGAACCAAATAAACAATACGCTAAGAATGTAAGGTCGGTCTTATGTGATTACTATAGATAAAGATGAACATAATTAATATTTGGATTAATATACATTGATTATACACTTAATGTTAAACAATTTTTTATTTTATTGTGGATCGTTAAACTATTTTATTTCATTTATATTTTTCAATAATATTAAATCATTCACCAGATCCTTAAGAAGGGAGTTGTCAATCATATTAGAAACTTATTACATCAACCATATTTTAGTCAGTCCTGATTGTGTTGTACATAGTTACCATATATGAAATCTTGGTTTTCATAATAATGGTTGAATTTGATATAATATTTGGTATTGATTACATTTCAAATTATAATGTTAAAATTTATTTTAATGATAAGAAGATTATGATTCAAAATGGTGATATGGAATCCCTAGTCATTAAAGGTGATATAGATCATCTAAATATTGTGTAGATATAACTATAATAGCTCACATTAATGAAAATTTCAGATAATAAGAGAAAAATATTATGCATTAAAAAGGTAAAATTAGAATAAAAAAAGTACTTATTCTTTCAGGATATATTAATGTGTTTCCTAGATTATTACTATGAAATCCATCTGAGCATGATTTTTTTCTATTCAACTCATCCTTATTCAATAAAACTATATCTAAATTTAAAAGTAAAATAGAACAATATAAATAGTGTAATTGAATTAAAAACTAAAAAAATTTTCTATTAAGGGATCCATGACCCTATGTGCTTGTGCATAAATTATAGATAAAGAAATATCATTACTATAGAGAACTAGTATCCATTACCTTATATTGATGAATTGTTTTGAAAACATGAAGGATACTTTTTTTCAATTACTGGTCATTATTTTGGGTATTTTCATTTTTGAGTAATAATGGAACATATTCTAAATTCTATATTATACAAAATGTGTAAAAAATTGAGTTTATTATAATTCTATTTGGATTGACTAATACACCCTATGCTTTTAGGGATATGATGAATAAAGGTTTTGATTATTATCTTGATAAATTAGTTATGGTATTTATCAATGATATATTTGTACACTCTAAAATCTATAATGTGTATAAAATCCATTTGAAAATAATTATTTAATCTATCAAATGGAGGGAGCTATATAAGAAATTTATTAAATGAAAACAATGGCTACAAGAAGTCTACGTTACTTTAAATATTGTCTTAATAGATAAATTATTAATTTATCAATTAATGAAAAAGGTAGTTAAATAATGGTCTACATCAATGGTCATGACTAGGATACATAGTTCCATCGATTATTAGGTTACTATCGATGCTTTTTTTAAAAGGTTTCCCATTTATATAACCCATTAACCAAGATTACATGTAAAGGGGTTATGTTCATATGGTATGAATACTATAAATAATTTTTTTATAGAATAGAAGTGGATATTGGTCAATTTATTGATGTTGAAAATTATATCAGGAAGGGATGGTTTTGTGGTAAATAGTGATTCATTGAATAATTTGAACAAATGAGTCCTTATGTATAATGATATATTTGTTAATTATGTATCAACAAAGCTTATAATAAAATAATAGAATGATCTATTCCATTATAATGAGTTAGAATCTGTAGAATTTTCCTGGAATATATAGAGGGATTATCACTATTGTAAAAGATGTGAGATATATATGGATAGAAAAAGTTGTAAATACATATTCTCCAAAAAATATGTAAACATGAAGAAAAGATCATGGTTAGAGCTACTCAAATATTATGATTTCCAAATACACTACTAGACTACTATTAAAATAAAGTGTTTAAGGTGTTGAATATAAAATATCATAGAGTTATGACTGAAATGGGGACTGAAAATGATCCTATATTCATGGGATTAGTAATTTTAGGTACAAGAATCCTTATGCAATGGAAAATGTCACTACTTTTATAAATTAAAACAAATAATTCCTTATTAGAGAAGAAACAAATACCCATCTACATGATTAGAGTTTACACAAGAAATTAAAATTTTAGAATTATGGGAAATGTGTTCCATCAATACCTCATATGAATAGGGAATTACATAATGAACCACATGGCTCAAATATCTCTAAAAACCTTGGTAGTACTAAGATGTATATAAATTTAAGAGACCATTTTTTGTGGGATATTATGATTCCTAAAATATATGACTATATATCAATATGTAGGGATTATCTATAAGTAAAGGGTAAGAGAAAACATCTTAAAATAATCATGTAACCTCTTTATAAAATTATATGTAACTTGGGAGATACTACTATAGACTTTTACACTTTATTATGAAGGAATTCTAAAATAAAGGATGCCATATCGATTATTTTTTAACACCTTAACATGTTTAGACATTTATCTCTGTGAGGGAAGGACTAATTATTTAGTGCCTCCCATGACTCTATATCATTGATATTTTGAGACTTCAGGGATAATCTCTTATGATTGTATCTGATTGTGATGCATTATTTATATGAAAATACTAAAAATTATTATAAGGATCACAAAACATAGATAAATTTGAGAAATGTGTATCATCATCAACTAGGTGTATAGTATGAAAGGATTATTCAAACATTTCATGACAGGAGGAGGTCATTTGAAGAACTATTCAACATTTTATCAATGCAACTCAATATAAGAAAATGAGATATGTTGGCAATTTAAGGAATGATCTAGAATTTCAACTATGGGTTAATGTTTTCTTAATGTTATCTATAGGGAAGTGTTATATATGGTTTTTTAATAAAGATGATCTATGTACCTATGGAACTCTGTTTTATGGTTTGATAATAATGGGTAACTATATCACATATACATCCAACATTTTTATATTTTTGAAACAACTAGAACTATGACATGTCATTTAGAAGTTCCACCCATAATTCAACAGGTGTATGTTTTGGTACATTTCTCGTTATTTAGGATGTATAATATAGACACTATTCATGTACTCACCTATAAATAAATGTAATTGGATCCCAATATATTTGTGACACTAATAAACATGTTTTAAAAAATCAAATGAATCTTTTAGTAAAGGTGCATTGAAAATTTATAAGATAAATGAAGATACAAGGGAACCTAAGGTTATTATGATAAAAAATGACCACCTTTGTTTATCTAAGAAATTTTATAAATTTAAATGATATAATTTTTTAAGGGGGGATAATTTAGCACATGAGATTCAATTATATAAAGTTTATATTATATTATAAATAAACTATTGAATGATGCACATAATTTAAATTATGAATACTATTGATACAAAAAATAAAATAATTAATAATTTGAATTTTATGAAATTAATTTATTTTCTAAATTAATTATGTAAAAAATAAATTCTGTTGTATTTTGGATATTTTTTTATAAACTGTTGATTTTTAGGTGAATAGTGAAAATACAAATTTTAGAAATACAATCAATTCTAAGACATTATAAGTATATAATAATGAAATGAAAGTTTATGAAACATTTTTATAGACCAAGTATATATTTATTAAGTAATATAATTAATTTACCAATATAATTTTGAACTTATAAATCTATGTTTACTATTTTTTAAATCAAAGTAACGTTTTTATTCATATATATATATATATATATATATTTGGTCCTTCTCTTATAATCGTGTATTGAAAAGGTCCATTTAATTTTTAATTTTGTTCCAAAGAAAAATTAGTCTCATTTAGTTGAAAATAATCAATTTAATTTCATGTGAATCAACATTATACTTTATTTTTATATAAAATAATTTTAATACTTAGGAGATTATTTCATAAAAACATATTTTTCATACCATTTTGTTAATATATTTTAAAATTAATTTATAAAACATCAATAAATTTGATTTATGTAAAACTGATTTTATATATTGAGTAATTATAACTAATATTATCTAATTAGTTCATGTTAATTTTTTTCATAATTATTTTCTTCCATGGTAGAAAATTTTCACACCTATTAAGGAAAAACTGAGTTAAAAGAGTTAAATATATGGATAAGGATCCTAGATAACACAAGAAACCCATTTAAATAAAAATTATTTGTTTTATTTGGACCATACTCTCTTTAAAATTTATTCTATGAAAATTTTAATCCATTTATTTTGAGAAATTCATACATTATATAATAAAGTTTCGTATGTTTAGTAGTTTTCCACCCACCTCACTTATGATAGAGAACCCATTATACTCTATTATAAAACTATTTTTAACACTTATCTCTACTAACATATTCCAAAATACATTCCCAAAATTATTTTCTTAAACATATTGTTATAGTATTCTCAAAAACCCACTTCAATAATTCTTAAATTGTAAGACAAAGGTGGTTAACAAAAGAATGGGTATATGTTCTTACAAATATTTTTCAAGTTAAATCCTTCTTGAACATCCACCAAATATTCAATAACTGTCTTAACAAAATAAAATCAGTATATTTACATTATTGATATGTTTTTTGTTAATTTTATATACTTTTTCATCACTCTTGCATCCGACGGTGAATGATAACAATACTCATGCATACGTACTGAATACCATCTCTATATAGCTATGTAATTATGTTCATCCTTGAATCACATGGATGGTTATAACTAAGGAATAAATTAATATATGTTATATTTTAGATATTATTTATATTTTATAATTAAAATATATCTACTAATTCCTTAACCACACATCCGTTAAAAATGATAATGTTGTATATGCGTACTTGTGGACAACGACTTCCAAAGAGTGTTGCGGTTCATTTTTTTAAAAACCTCACATGAATGATTCTAAAATTATACATAATGAATAAAAAATTACATTTATTAAATTATTTCCATTTATGTGATTATAAAATCACTTATTAAACCCTTAAACCCAATTCAATATATTAAATAATTTTTCATAAATTGGTCAAATAACCTTAAGTGGTCGACGTAGGTACAAACTATTCAATTAATGAATATAAAATAAATATATATGATTTAATATAAATGAAAATAGTACTTAATAATTTATTTTATAAATTTTATTTGATTAAGGTGGATATATTACATCAAAGAAAGCCAGAATCCAAGGTATGATTTTTTAATCAAACTTCATCCCATTGAGACATATTTTATATTATTCACCTAGTGTTGATTTCAGGTTATAAATAATTACTATTTAATATATTATATCATGGAATAAACTTTTTTAATGTTATTTAATGTTTCAATTCATGTTTTCTTTTTTATGTAGCTTTTATTGAATGTTATCAAAGTCGTTACATTTTATTTTACAATCTTACTCGTTTTGGGATTTTTCATTATTAAAATTATGTTAGAAAATTTATATATTATTTATTTATTACGAAACATATATTTTAAAATTCTATCCATATTTATGTAGTTTAAATGTTTTCCTTAAATTATTTCCTCGAATTTCACCTCAATGGCTGAAAATTTATTTTTATGTAAATTTAACATTACAAAATTTTTTTGGTCATGAATATTTTTATTCAATGCCCATTTTCATAAAAATATTAAGGAAGTTTTATCATATTTAAATTATTGGTATAGGAATTTCTATAATACATTATTTTAACATCCATGGAAAAATGAGACATAAAAGGATAAATGTTACAACCCATGACAATAATGTGCGCCTTAATTTTCAGTAACATACCTGATTAGAAGTTCAATGTTAAGAATGTTTAATTGGAGTAGTGGTCAGGATGGGTGAACTCATGGGAATTTTCTCATGGTGTGTGTGAGTTAAGAAAATGTACCCTGAAATAATATGTTTTGTCCTATTGGTGTGGACATTATTCAGATAAGTGACCTCAATGGGTAATAGCGTGTAGTGCTCTCAGGTGGAAATAAAGGTATTACAGGAGAGCCATGGGGTTAGTTGACTTGTTTCATGTCCTGGGGAAAGAGATTTCAGGAAAAATGGTATCGGGTCTAATACCTAGATGGATGTTTAGAGGCACTTCATGGGCTTGAGAATTAGGGTGCAAAACGAGCGCATTGTTCTTTAAAGGGGTGGACAGTGTAACACCCCTAGAAATGGGATACATAAAATTCTATTTTTTTTACCCAATTAAATAAGGTGAACTTTTATTTCTAGGACACTGGCCAATTAAAATTACATAATTAAGTTTTCTTATCCTAGAGTAGTGATATAAATGGATGTGTGAGTGAGGAAAAATGCACTAAAAGAATATATGATGGCATGTGAGGATAGTCATTAGTATGATAAGTGGCTATATTGAGTAATGGACTATGGATACAGTGATTATCCATTGAAATGAGATAATATTAATTTCTAATATTTTAATATTATCTTGTTTCAAAGTCCATAAAAAAAAATTTTAGTTCATTTTATAAATTGAACATTATTTATAATTAGATGTGAAATTCTTGTTTAAATTAATCATTTAGGGCCAATTAATCATCTACATTGTGAATTAATTATTTTGATTGTATTAATATGATATTTTGGGATATTATTTATCACTTTGTTTGGAAAATATTATCATTTATGATAAAATTATGAATCATAATTGAATGTGGACATTTTTTTGAATGAATACCGAAATTTATGGACAACGCATAATGGGACATTACCTCATCAAATACAAATAGAGCCCAAAAATCAATCCTAATGAAGATAAAACATTAACTTAAGAAAGGTAAAATTATGGGGATCATTTCATTAAACTATTACTATAGATAATTATAATGTTTTTAAGGAGATCCATGGAGCCCAAGTTGACATTTAATTTGCGGTCTAGATTTGAAGGCTCGTAAACCCTACCCACTATTTCAATCATAACATATGAATTAATTATCCAATTCGCATGTTATTTTTACAGATATTAGAGGAAACCTGGTTAAATATATTTCTCTTTTAAAACCATAAAATATTTTTCCATAATCATTTTATTATTTTAACACCAATAGTGGTATGAATTTGGTCTTATTTTAATGCTCAAAGTTGAAAAGTCCAATTTCCTTTGATTTATCTCCCACATTTTATTATCACAATTAAATGGGAGGGAATTAATTATTAGTATTCTACCAAAGACTTATAATATTCTAATATAAGGAGTTGGTGGTGATGGTATTTATTGTGTGAAATTATTTCTTTCAATTATAATTTCACGTTTTCATTTTGTAATCGCATATTCAATTAATATGATGTAAGTTTCTTATTCATGTTCGTTTCTTAATAAAATTTCATTTCCTTAGTCTTATTAATTTATTAATTTTCCTTTATATTCCTAATTTTATAACATTGAATCATGGTGTGAATTTATTCACACCCAAAATTGTAAAAATCCTCAAACAATGGTGGAGTGTTTGTTATTTCATTGTTTTCACTTCTTCAATTCCACTTCTTTAAGTCAACTTCATTCATCCATTAATAGAATATAACCAATTGAGGTTTAATATTTTATGGGTTAACCATAACTATTTCAATGGGGGTGTATTTATTTTTATTTTATGTGATTTAATATCAATTCATTATTTTAATAATTCCATTTGATTACTTATTTTATTCTTCATCTTCATGAACTTTTATTATGACACATTCTGAGTGATAGTACAATCCAATACCATGGATCCATCATGATATTTATCCTCTAATTTCATTAGTGATTATACTTAGAAATTTTTAGGTATTAAATTGTTAAATTAGGTTGTATAATTATCTCATTTTGTGGATACATGTTGAATTAGCGATATCAAAAATTCTAAGAAACAAAAATACTTCCAATCCACCCCAAGAGACAACCTAAGATCTACTCATATTAATTAATTGTTTTAGGCCAAATAATTTAGTTTTTTTGTCTATTATTAACATTAAATAATTAGTTCTTAAATTAAAATAAAAACCTTATTTTTCCACTTCATATCCAATCCTTCATCAAGTCATAGTGTATATATGTTTCTTCTTAGGTCCCTATTGTTTTCGATAACACAAGTTGTACTAAAAGAGGTCGATTACACCATATAACTTGGGTAAATTTGTGTTAAACAAAATTTTGTAACCATTTTTGGGGACCCAATTAAGTTATCATAGACACTCACATCCTTTTATCACCCCAAATTCTCTATTCTCACCCCTATATCTCTTATCTTTTCCCCTTTCTGTTTCGGTGTATGCTAAAAATCTCAAATCCAAATTTCTATCTCCTCCAATGGAGTATCATCAATATTACCCCAACATAAACACTTGATTGAATCAAATTAAAAATCAATATTCGTAAGCACCTAACTTAGGGATTTTATTTTATCAACCCTTGAATGAATACCCCTCAACCAGTGAAATGTACAACTATTTGGATGATGAATGCTTAAAGGATAAATTTCCATCCCTCTTAAGAATGGTTAATAAGATCAATCATAAGAAATTACATGATTTTGGAACTCTTTTCCATCCTAATCCCAAACAAAATTATTCAATAATTGTTAGAAAAAATGTATAAAATTAATTTATAAGTTTCATCTTTTAGATTATAACTAAAAAGCATAGAAACAGTTACGGAACCCATACCCACTCCGGTTATCCCTTCCTCAACATTGATAGTTGAATCTTATTACACAAAAAATCTCATAAAAATATACAATATACGACTATTTTCTAGAGTGGTAAATCTAATTAAAAAGTGGAAACATTAATTTTCAAACCATGATAGGATTCAAAATCAAATAAAAATACTAAAGGATCAGTTTTAGAAATGTAGAAATTAATGCTAGAAAATGATGTGAAATTTTGAAGGAATATTAAAAGTGGTAATATGAAAAAATTGGGAATTACTGAGGTGTTTCTAGATCATGATTAAATTGATCATTTATTTTCACATTATGAAAACTTGTATTCATAGATTTAGTCACTTTTATATAGATCTAATAAGGATTTTCCATAAAAACCAAACACTATACCATTGGAGGAAATCCCTAATTTTTAGTACATACCGATTCCTGAAACTAATTTTTCTAATTCTTATGTTGAATATTCTATTCAAAATGTACTCATTCTATTAATAAATTTTGAAAATAAAACTGATTTTGATTCAATGTCCCCAACTATGTCTGAATGTTTTATCCATCTTGGGCTCAAAATTCTTTTCCTTCCTTCTACACTCAAGAATCCATTCGTAGGTGATAACCAAGACCTTGAAGGTGTAATTAATTCTTCTATTGAAACAAATTATATTTTAATGATAATTTATTACTCTATTAACTCTAAAAATTCAACTAAATCAACCATTTCTATTATTACATAGATTTTCCCACTCATTTTAGAAAATAGGATTTTACATGAAATAAATTTTACAGAAAGCATAAATGTCAATCTCGTACAGGTGGTCAAAAATGGGGTCTATAAAATGTTGAATGTGTGTGTTGTGTATTTTTGTTTTTCTAATTTGAGCTGAATACATTAAACTAAGATCCTCCCATAGGTAACCCAAATTTTTCATCTTATTTATTTAAATATTTTATTTTTTTTGTTTTTGTGATTTTTTTAAGGAAACCCCCTTGGGGTTTACAATTAGATCTAATGTATCTTGTGTGTGAGATTTAGAAGTTAAAGAATTTTAATTTTTTTCAACATGAATTATAACATTCAATACTATAAATCTATAATCTCCAATAAGACTCCATGTGATGTGAATCCAAAGTGAAAATTTTATTTTTAATGGGTGTTAAAAATAAAATCTAGTTATCTTTTTCCATGATTTCATTTCTAATAAAATATCCCCATATTTATTCCAAATTATAATCTATCTTTTATCTTCTATTTTGAAAAATATGACAGTTTCCTTCTTTGTTGGGGGATGTAAAAATATATTATTTTAAATAAAGAAATATGGTTTTTTTATAAAAATATAATTCAATGAATAAATATTCAATTCACTATTATTATATGAATTAATTCACATTATAATACATGAAAACTTAATTTCAAATGATTTTAAATTCTTTGATTATAATTTTAACACATTTTATGTTTATGAGCATAGTTTTTTCAAATTATGATTTTCTGATGTGATTCTTCAACATTTAAATTTTTAATATCTTAATAAAAATGAAACAATGAACTTCCATTGGATTTTGGGTGTAATTTTGAGTACTCGGGCCCCTTCCATCATATCATAGGGTTCATTTCCACTTTTCTTATTATGATTGTCTAACAAAAATGAAAATAATGAACATCTAGAGAAATTTTTTTCCCAAATGCATGTTGTTATGAACTTGGGGATCTTTACTCCATTTATTTCTTGCACATAATTATGATTTTCATCTCTATTTTATAGAATGTAATTGAAAAAATGTGTTCCCACAGATACATGGGGATCATGACTTCATATTTTTCTTACCCAAATTTAGACTTTTCAACTCTATTGTGGTTAAAATAAGAAAAAGAAAAAACAAAAAAATAATGAAAAATATATAAAATATAAATTTGGATACTCATATTATGATTTAATTTGATTATCACCTAGCACTTCCATTTGTTTCCCCTTCAATGAAAAAATGCCCCCCCCCTCCTTTTTAGATAGACAACTGATCCACATGCTTAACTGCAATTGGATGAAATGTGGTGATTAATTTGAACAAAGGAATGGGATTGGGCTTGGGATATTCTTGTAAACCTAGATTTTGTGAAATTATTTTCATTTGTTTCATGATTGTTCCTCATGATTTCATTTGGTGATCATTTTAGGTTAAAATTTTTATTTGAGAAAAGGGAATTCAACTTCAAACTTTTGAGATAATTTTTTTCTCGGGACTTGCAACACTCAAGTTGGGGTGTGATTAGCCACTAAATGTGGCTAATATTAATTATTAATATTTTAATACTCAATTGTCTGAAAATCCAAAAACTCTAATTTTAGATCAATTTATTAATTGAAAATAATTTATCATCATATGTTCAATTCTTGTTTAAACATTCAATTTGGACCCAATTAATTATATACTTGTAGAATTAAATTTTTTGAGTTTTTTTTAAAATGATATATTTGGATATGATTTATAAATTTGTTTATAACATTTTATATTTGTGGATCAAAGGATTAATCATAAGGGAATATGTACATATTTTGGAATGAATGCATACATTTTTAGACAAAGGAAAATCGGCCTTAGGCCCATCAAATAAAAGTGGAGCCCAAAAATAAATCCCACTAAAGATAAAAAATTAAATATAGAAATTTAAAATTATTGGGATAATTTAATTAAAATCTAACTAGAGCTATTTATGAATTTTTCAAGGACAAATAGGGAGCCCAATTTGACATTTTATTTGTGGTCTAGATTTGATGCCTCAAAAAACCATCCCACTATTTCAAGCATAACATCCGAATGGATGATAAAATTAGAATAAAATTTTGATAGATATTAGAGGAAAACTAAAAGATTATATTTATATTATAATAACATAAATTATTAATCCATCATCAATGTGTTATTTTCACACAAATCAGGGGGGATGAATCCGGTCCAATTTTTGTGGTAAAAGTTGAAATGTCCAATTTCCTTTCATTTCTCCCCATCATTTTACTATCATAATTAAATTGGGTGGAATTTATTGTTGGGTGGTTGAACTAAGGCTCCTAATATTCTTATATATGTATTTGGTGGTGATGGTATATGGGGTGTGAATGTTTTTCTTTCAATCGTAATTACTATGATAATAAAATAAAAAAATAATTTTTAGTCAATCGTAATTGTGTGCTTTCATTTTGTAATAGCATCGTCAATTTCTCTCACGTATGTTTTTTATTCACGTTTATTTATTAATAAAATTTTTTATTATTCTTCTTAATTAATTTATTTATTCTTCATGAAAATTTTAATACCATTTATTCGTGGTGTGAATGTATTCACACCAGCAATTGTGAAGTTTCTCACATAAGTGTTCGTTATTTCATTGTTTTTACTTCTCTAAAAACACTAATTTAAGTTGACTTACCACTTCTATTGATATAATACCATCAATGGATGGATAATGTTTTATAGGATAATCCTATGGAGTTTAATGGGGGTGGATTGAATTTAATTTCATGTGATTTAATATAAATTCATTATTTGAATACTTCCATTAGATTAGTAATTTTCTTCTTCATCTTTTCCAACTTTAATGATGACACATTAAAAGTTCTAGTATGATCTAATTATATAGAGTGATCATGAAAGTGGTACACTAAGTGAATTAGTGATTATACTTGGAATTTTTTTGGGATTAAATTAGTTAATGAGGTTGTGGAATTATTTAATTTTTTCAATATATCTTGAATTAGTTATCTCAAGCTTTATAAGAAAATAAATACATCCAATCTTCCCCAAGAGACAACCAAGGATCGACTCATATTAATTAATTTTTTAGATCAACCAAGTGTTTGTTTTTTTTAAAAAAATTAAATCATGAGCTCTTCTATTACAATCAACACCTAAATTGGCCACTTTATATCTAATCCTACATAAAATCATAGTGTCTATAGGTTTATTCTCATATCCCTATAGATTCAATAACCCATGTTTTACAACAAGCGACCACTTACACCATATAAATTGGGTAAATTTTGGTGCCAATAGACATTCATTAGTATGATAAGTGACCACCATAAGTAATAGCCTATACTGTGGTGACAAGGAATCCATGGTATTACAGGATATCTATGGGGTAATATGACTATGTTCGTGGAATAGGGAGGGTCGGTTCATGACACTTATTCATAGTTTTCTAATGATAAAAGAGTAAGTTTTTATAGTTTTATAAATAATTCATTATTGACTTCTTATATATTTTTGAAGGAAATTTTCTTTTTATCATATTCTAAATGAATGAATTCTCATATAACTATAATCTATATATTCTATTTAGATTCCACTACAAGTTTCAATGTTTTTTTTGAAGTAATTGTTTTCCATTATTCTAAGAATTTTTTGTCTTAATATATAAACAAAAAGGAATTATTTTCTAAAAGGTTAAAAAAATAAAAAATGATTTATAACTTCATTCTTAAAAAAATTACAAATTTTTTAACAAAATATATATTTAATGTTTTGTTTCCATTTTTATCTATAATTATAGAATTAAATTAATTTATTTCAAACATTGAATTTTAATAAATTGACAGTCTTCTACTATAATTTACTTAATTATGGATCGTACCATATTTTACTATCATTCACTTTATTCTGATCAAGTTTTCTATAATGATCCAATATTCATTAGACATTATTTTTCTGCATTATATATATATATTTTCAGTATTATCTATGTAGTCATTATCATTTCAACTACATCAATATTGTAATTATTTTATACCATTACAGTATATAGTGTTTATTAAAGGAATCATGCTAAGAAACTTATTTAATTGACTTGGAAATATAGATTATATATATTCTTGACCCAATGTCAATATTTAATGTTGGATGAGCGATATTGATCAAGTATTATATTTTTTAATCGAAATATGAAAAATGTACTGGTCATATGTATCTAATGGGTGGGTCTTAGTTATAGATATCCCCTCGATACATCCAAAAGTCTCATGATACAAACAGTTGGAAAAATAATATAGGGATTTGTTTTATACCTACTTATTGATTAAACATTCCTCGAACAAGGCCTAAATCGAATTTTTCATAATATCGACTTTTATAGAAATCTCAAGAAATCTTATAATATGTATTTAATTCATAAAAATATTAGTTATTATACTTTATGTTATTTATTTTTTATAATTTATGTGGATATATTTTGATAAAAAAGATGGTGATTAAATGGAATATGTATTGACTATTCACTCTTCCATATTTTTTATGTCTTATATATTCATCATAGATTGTATTATATAATTTTCCTTAAATATAATCTTATATCACCCTTTATTTGTTTTAATTTCCATGGAATATAAAGAAGAAATAGTGAAAAGAATATCATGGATTCATGAATGTTTTTCATGCACTTTTTTGTTTTTTAAAAACACAATATGGAAGTAATATATATATATATATATATCTTGACACACAATATAGATAAATTGGTATTTAATTCATTTTTTGATCCCTTTTATCTTATACGAATGTAATAAAGTAAACACCAAATATTCATTTTAGGTGTTTGAGTTATCATTGTTTCCTTCAATGGAAGTTTAGTAAGTGCTTTGGGATATAGATTTTTAAATAACAAATATATAACACAAATTAGGAAAATACCAAATAATATTAAATAAAAATTAGGGATTTTTATGTTATGTCTCATATTTCATAATGTTTTAAGATAATTATATGTTTGACATTTTATGATAAGTCTCCTTATGGAATAATGTGATATTATTTGAACAAATATTATTATGGTAGGTATTTAACTTATGATAAATTTTTTACTACATATGTTAGAGATGATAAGATGATATCAATTTTGAAGAAACTAACCTAGGTTATGAAAAATAATCATTCACTTATAGGGAAACTAGTTTATCTAAATTATATGCACCTATGTTGGAATGATTAATGTGATTGAAGTCCCCAAAAATTAATCAATCTACTAATCTAATAACAACATATAAATATATAAAGTCCCTTGAAAATTTATTCCTATATTTGCGAAGTAATTAAATGGAAGAAGGATATTTTGATAGTATATTATATCAAGGGATATTTTTATTAATATTTTTGATTTATCCAAAATAATAATGATTTTAAAGAATCAAAAAGTATGGAATAAAGATAATTAACTATAATATTCATTGAGAAATATTTTCATTCAGAGTAATGAGATGAAATTGATAGGAAAATTCTTGTAGTAAAGTATAAGTAAGAGGAAATATTTTTTTAATGTGAGACTAGTTTCGAAAAATTAACAAGGAATGTGAAATAATTTAAACCTAAATTGAAATGAAATATTGACAATTTCTCTGATGGGATTAAACTTATTATATGAAATGAACCAGTCTCCCAAATGATTTCATAATTTAATTATATAGTATTATTTCCCATCAATAATTAGAAATAATTTTTTATAGGTTATATCACCAAGGGATTTCAATAAAATAATGGGTCAATTGGACACTAAATAAAACGAAATTAATCATAGAAGAAGTAACGAACCATGGAAATTATAAAATGTGATAACTGTGAAAATAAACATCATTGTACATGATTAAATGGAATTGTAATTTTTTAGAAGTTTTGAGATATAGTCCTTCTATCTTTTGAAAGGAATCCATGGAATGAAATTAAGATTATATAGTTCTTCATTATATGGATATGGTATAAAGACCTTAAACCCTCTATCCTAGAGTCAGTGGAAAAATTATTACATTTGTACTAGATATAAGTGATCACATACCAAAGGATTAGATAGTTTATTACTTTTTAAATGATATATATATACTATAATATCACATTACATTTCAAAAATAAAAATACAACATATTATTTTCTTTTAGAATACCATTATTCAATATTCTATATCCCTAAAAATAAATCATTATACACTTCCTTGCATCAGGGGGAAAAGAAAAAATAAGAAATGGATGACCTAAAATAATACAAAGAGGAATGAATAATATGGAATGAAAAAATGATGATAAAATAATGACAAATAAATAATAACATGAGCTAATAACTGAACCTTGGATATCATACCTATTCAAATAATCACATTGAAATAAAAAATCGATTTAATAATGATATAATTAATAATTAAAGACATGTAAAACTTATTGTCGATGCCTCATGCCAAGAAAACATAAATAAATGGCTAATGTTGGACTACTAATGTTGTTATAGTATATCTAATTTAATTTAGGTTTTAATGATCTCAAAAATCATTCATATATAACTGTTCTATTAGTGTTTCAGTGTGATTATTGGTCTTTATAATTATTTTAATCCATTCTTTTTTTAAATCCTTTATGTATAAAAATATGGACATTTGGTATGAAATTTTCCTAAATCTATAATATTGGCTGCATCAAGAATATGGAGACATCAATAATCTATATGAAATATTCTCATATGTAAAAAGTCTACAGTATGATATCAATTAGGAGGAAATAACCAATGTTAATGAATCACCTACATGAGAAATGATCTTCGTAGATCAAACAAAAACTTCAATCGATTACATGGATTAATCGGCTGTGTGATATGGATAAATGGTGAAATAATATTTTTGATTCCCATGAGTTATGTAATTTATCATAGATACATCATAAATTATCTATGTGAGTAAATAGACTACATGATGCAAATAAGATACACAATGAATTCTGACAAAAATTTGGATATATAGATAAATAGACTTTTGATGATTAGATAAATCAATAAATTTATCTAAAAGAATTAACATTTATTGAATTTGGAAATTTGGTGATCAACAATTGGTTATATTATTCTATAACATGGTATTTAATACCATAGGAGTACTTTTAATGAGTTATAATGGTTGTAGTGAATTCATTAATTATATAATTACATCTTTATGGTAAACATGATTATAATAATAGGCTGTTAACATGGAATACATCAATTGAAAGGATAATTTTAATGGTAAATACTATTTTCGAGGTATTTACATGAAAAGGACATGCATAATTTAAACAATCAATCTCATATTTTAAGTGGATGTGATTGTATGTTTGAAATAGTAGTTTGGAAATATTTTTTAGAGATCACTCTTAAGTGTGAAGAAGATTTATATAAATAATAACATAAGAGACTGAACGATTATCCAATAAAATACTCTTAAATATTTGGTACACTTATCCATTTTATTCAAAAAGATTTATAATCCCCAACATCTACAATTTCTCTTTAATGATCATATTTTTTATCATGTAAAAATAATCTCCTTGACATACCTTTTATTTTTATCATCTATGTTGAATATTTAATCATACCAATTAATAATGTTTTTCAACAATTATATCAACATGTAAAAAAATATGTTTATTCTATCTATCATTTTAATGGTTTAGAGTAAAATAACCATGAATGTTGTTTCTTGTACAGCCTTTTTAGATATGGTTAAAAACTCATACTATTATTACACTAAGGGGATATTATTTTCACTCAATCATGGAATATATTGAAAAAATATTCATTGTCCCTGATGAAAAGGATTGTTCTAGTGAAAATAACCAAAATAATGTACAAGATTATTGATGGAGTAGAATATGGGAGTTTTGTCCCCATAATAACTATAAATCTTTTTGTGTGGTATATTTTATATTTGGTTTTATTTTCACTACTGATAGTGTTAATGAGATTATTTGAAGTTATTCATATCCTAAAGAGAGTGGTTTTCTATGCTAATAATTTTTTTAAGAACTTAATCCCCCTCCTTTTGGGTTTTAGTGTAGCTTATTGGAAAAATAATTATTATAAGAGCTGAGTGACTTTTGATTTCAATGATTTCAAATGTTAAAGTCTAATGAGATTCTTAAGTATATTTGTTGTGACTTATAATAGATAGGGTATTTTAATAATAATAGATCATTTTTTAATGGTGATAATAATGGTTGTTGGAATAAATAGTTTATAATCTATTTAAAAAACCTTGGTCTAATGGTTTATAATAACATCAGGAAGCCTTATGATATTCCCTAGACACAACAATAAATATAGGATGCTAACACTAAAGCATTTTATGATCTGAACACTAAATTTATGAATGAAATAATGTATGATTAGGTCTAGATTTGATCAAATTAGTTTCTCTATGTTTAATATCTCATTAAATATGTACTCCAATTATAGTTTATTATGAAGGTACAGAAAATGTTCGAGATCTCAGATATAATACAATAATGATTATGTTTGATACTTTCAGAATGAAGGAAGGTGAAACAATCACTCATTTGAATTAGAGACATATTAATAATGTAAAAAATGTTTTAGATTTATGAACACCAATTATTTAATGAGATCAACCTTTAATAATCCTTATAATTATACCACTATGATGGAGTGGGATCTCAGCTTCTATCAGAAAATCTACAGATGCCACGAATTTTAATATAATGTATCTCATCGGACCTATAAATATTGATGAATCTAAAATAAGGGTTAGATTAGGTTTAAACATATTATTTATGAAGGATAATTTTTCATTAAATGTTTCGACTTCAAAATATTTAAATAATAGAAAGGATGTACAAATAGATTAGTCATTTGAAAATGATACCACACTGTCTTTAGACAATTATATTTCTCACTATTCAATAGAGTTCAACTAGTTCTATTACAAGATAATAGGTTTCAATATACCCTTCAATAAGTTCAAGAAATATGATTGAAACCCTAAATATATGGGATTATTTGAGAGAGAAAAATGTTAACACATCAAGCCTCATTGTTCTCAAATTCATGATGACAAAAAGTATGATAGAAATGGATTCAAGAAGGTTTGTTACAAAGAGAATGAAAATCATTCCAAAAAATACCCAATGTAGTGATTCATGGGATTATAGTAATGTCATACCTTTATAATTAGTAACTTAATATTTTAATAATGAGGCCAACATGTTCTTTATCTTACATTTATATGAGGTATATTCATATTATTCTTCAGAGCATGAATAAAAATATAAAAATGAATACTGGATTTATATGTAATAAAATAAATATTGTACCATGATTGAAACCAAATATGAATCTTCAAAAAAACTATGAAAAAATATGTATGAGGTTACTGTTGATGAAAAAAGGACATAAATGAAAAAAGTGATTTGAAAACCTAGTTATAAAATTCCACTGCATCTTATATTCAACATGGTAACAATATTGAAAATATTCAAATACAATTCTAAGGCATTACTGATGCAATAATTAATTTTAGAAAAGGTAAAAAAAATTAAATCAAAATATTCTAAATAAAAAATCTCTGTAAAACAATTATAGGATGTCAATGTGAAAAAAAAATCCTTATAAAAAATATTGTGGCCCTAGTTCTATGAATAAAAACCTCTCTAAAATTACTTTTTTTACTATGGATAATTAGAGTACAATTCCAAAATATTTAGTTTCAGAAACCAAAAATTATGTTGATTCAAAATTATATTCATTCAAAATGATTATCAAAAATTTATTTTTGGATTTTATGGATAGAGAAAATATATTTTGGTTGTAACATATTTAGTTACTAACACAGTTTGATCAATGAAAATATAGGTACCCAAATAATTACATGTCTTAATTTTCTTTTTTGGGATAAAGTTCCAAGATATCCAGTGAAATTTGGTATATGGAAAGTATATTCTCGAGATATAAAAGTGGAGATATCTCTAATTCCCAAACCTTACAGAAAATTGATGGAGTCTATGTTATATTTGATAATAATTCTAAAGGAAAGATTTTATGTGTTGAATCACTTGGAAATCTGTGTTTAGTCCTCATCAAAAAAGTTCTTTATATATAATTATTAAATCAAAATCTAATAATTATTTCATACCTTTGTGATGATGGTTCTTTTGTTTATTTTTCTTGTAAATCATGTTTTATTTCAAAAGATATAGTTCATAAAATTGATGACACCACAAATATATAATGTATAAACATTTTATCATAAATATTTTCATAGGAAAAAATTTTAGTTTTTAAATGATGAAATAAATGAATTATTGATTTGGAATATAAAAATGATACATTTCAAGGGTATATTATTTGATAAATTTTAAAAAAAATATAGATTTAAATTTACTCTAACTTATATTGAATAAAAAAAAACTATGTGATGCATGCCAAAAGGGAAAGTAGAAAAAATCAACTTATGAACCAAATAATTTGGTTTTTACTTATATACCACATTATCATATTCATAAGGATTTTTCTTGGCAATTTAAAAATTAATGGATAAGAGGAAAATCGTTTTCTTATGTGCTTGTATATAATTTTTCACAATTTACATGGGATTTTTTGAGTGTTAAGAGTATATTTTTCTCTATTTTTAAATGTTTCCATAAACTAGTTCAAAAAGTCAGGGATTACAATATTATTACATTAAGAAGTGAACATAGAGGAAAATTTGAAATCCATGAGTTAAATTACTATTTTTTTAATCAAATTATCAAATATAAATTTTCTTCCCCTAGGACACCTCAACAGAATGGTGTTTTTGAAAGGATGAATAGAAATTTGTAAGAAACGACTAAAACAATGTTATGTGAATATAACATACCTACTCATTATTGGAAAAAAGGAATAATTATAGAATTTTATGTTATAAACAGAGTTATAATTAAACATATCCTGATGAAAACATAATATGATTTGTTAAATAATATAAATAAAAAATTGGATTCAATATAGTGTTTTGATTAAAAATTTATATTCATAGAACCGATGATAATTTCAGAAAATATGATCAAAATTCTCATGAAGGAATATTCCATTGATTTTCTACTACATTCTTATCATATAAGGTTTTCAACAAAAGGACAAAAATTATTTATGTATAAAATAATGTGAAATTTTAGGAATGTGATCCTTTTGATCACAAAATTAATCTAGTTTATGACTTTATTGAGTCTTTTGAAAACATGATAAGTGAATATATCATTGATAGTAAAAAGGATGATTATTTTGAACATTGTTTTTTCTTTCAAATCTAGAATGGTTGGATATTGGTGAACTAAAAAAGTGATTCCTAGAATGTTTAAAACCCTTTAGATTAATGTTTTAGAAAGATTTTAAGGAATAATATATAAATGTATTATAACTAGAAGGAATGTAGGTAATACTATATAAATTCATGCCTTTTTATCTTGATATGGACCTAATAATATAGAATAATACTTAGTTGACGAGCGCTAGGTTTTTGAAATGCAATAAGAATAAAAAAGTTGATAGACGCTATTAATATCCTATTATATGAAAATATGGGTTTTTATGAATAAACAGGATGATCATGGTAGGATGTCAAGAAATTAAGCTAGACTGGTTTCTTGAAGGTATAACAAAGAACAATGTATAGATTATGAATAGACATTTTCACTTGTTACTAAATTATATTCCATTAGGGTTATCATATTCTATACATCATATATTGACTAAAAATTATATCAGATAGATTAAAAATATTCTTTCAAAAATGGGTTTCTTATGGAGTAAGTTTATGTTTAAAAACCTCTTATTTTAGAAAATCCTTATTTTCTAAATTAAGTTTTCAAACATACTAAAGTTATTTAAGACATTAATAAAAAACCAAGAGCTTGGTATAATAATTTAGGATCATTTATTTTATCAAATTGAATTCCAAAAGGAAAATAAGATCCTACTCTATTTAAGAAAACCCCATCTTCATATATTCAATTAGTTCAGATATATTTTGATGACTTCATTTTCTTATCTACAAATAAAAAAAATTGTAATTAGTTTTCAAAACTCATCTGGGATAATTTTGAAAGGGTAATGAGGAGTGAGTTAAATTATTTTATAGGTTTTCAAACTTATAAAGAAGTATTTGGGAATGTTCTAAATCAAATAAAATACATACTACACATGCTTAAAACAATTTTACTTGAATGTGGTAAAGTATAGAAAAATCATATGAGTTTTAATAAAAATATTTACTTATATGGAGTTGATAATGTAGTTGAGAAGAATCTATATAGATTAATAATTTAGATTCTATTGTATTTTAATCCTAATAGAAAATATATTAATTCTATAGTATTCTAATATGATACATTTCATAAAAATGTTATGTAATATCTATTGGAAGCTACACAATTAATTTTAATATATTTAAAATGAATAATTTCACTTTCCATAAATCTTATAAAAACTTATAATTTTTATATTACTTCATATTAAAATTCCAAAATTCGAGGTTGTAGACTATATAAGAATAGTACATCAAGAACCAACCATTTTCTAGGTAAATCCATGGTATCCCAATCTGGTAAGAAAAAACACTCTATTGATTTATCCACTATAGAAGCAAATATGTACTGGAAGTTGTTGTGTAGAATTTTTTTGGGAGGAACACAACTTAATTGATTTTAAATTCAATTAAAATCTTGTATCAATAAAATTTGATAATAGTAGTGCTATCAATATTTAAAAAAAATTAGATAAATCTTTCATGAAATAATCATATATATTCAAATAATCATTTTTTGAAAGATAAATCTCTAAAAGGTGATATTAATCTCTAATTTATCTCTAATGAGAATCTGTTAACAAATATTTTTTCTAAACCACCTGAGTGCATTCATTTTGATTTATTTTTATGGAAATTTTTTTATTCAAATTAAAATGATTTAAATTGTCTTATTTATTTCCATTTAATATCTACATTATTTTATTTCATTATTTTAAAATTTTAGTAAAAATTAATCTATATATTCTATATAATTATTTAAAAATTGTGGTTTTCGAAAATAAAATTCATTTTATTTGTTTTTTATATTAATAATATTTATTTAGAATATACCCAATCAAAAAAATTGGGTATGTATTCATTCTTATGAATCAGGTCAATTACCTAAATACCAATTGGATTTATATGGGGGAAAATTGATTTTGGGTGAAGAAAACATGCTTCACGCACTGGTTGGTTTGTCATCAGAGCATCTAGTGGGGGACACTCTCAATTATGGAGTGATTTGTAGAGGAAGAGGTCACAGTACGAGAGACTTCTTTTTATTTGTAGGTTTTCAAGAAGGTGGAAACTAACTCCAATAGCTACATTGGAGGTCTTCGTTGGTGGGAAGTGTGATGGATAGTTGCTGGTGACACGGGAGAACATTCGTGGATAGATGAACTACCCACCAAACCGAGTGAGAAAATAGTGTTTTTGGTTCCTCTTTAAAATGGGATCAATTACCATGCGATATAGATATGGTGTATTTTTGTTATCCTCTGAGTTGTATCCAGAGAGGAGAGAGTATAAAATCCCATGTTCTCCTGTGGATATAGCCATCATGTCGAACCACATAAAATTGTGTGTTCTTCATTTTTCTTCCATTGTTGTTTGAATTTTATTTCCATGCACCAATGTTTCACCCTTATAAGTGGTATCATAGGGTGGGAGTTTGAAACAGTGAGATGACGACGAGTTTTATGGTGATTGAAAAATTGAAAGTGGTCAGAAAATTTTTCTGAGCCCAAATACAATGAAGAGAAAGATTAGATGATTCAAATGGCGCAAGCGGTGTGGAAAACAGAGTTGAAATGAACCCTATAGAGCCAATCAATGTTCTGGTCAAATCGCAAGTGAATAGTAACCCCATGCCGGAGAAACCTGTACTATTAATGATGCGGGAGAAAATTCTAGTAAGATTTCAGAAGCAGCTCTGGTCTGCCATGCCAGCGCCATGTCAGCTAGCGATCTGGACTATTGAAATTATTTTGGCAATATCTCGACCAATCGGACTCCATTTTCGGCGATCCCGGAGTCATTTTCCACTATTTTGACTATTCTGAACACATATATATGGTTATTTTTTCAAAATACACACTCCATAATGTGGTTTAAGAAAGTTTTGATTCAATGATGGTTATCATGTTTTGAGACACCAATGATGGCTGGTGGCATTGAATTGCCAAGATATGATATTGAGAAGTTCGATGGTCAGAAAATTTTTTTCTTTTTGAAAATCAACATGAAAGATATTAATTTGAAGGAGGTAATGGTCAAACTGTTGATTAGAGAAAACATTTAGAGAACCTTTGATGATGATTGGCAGGAGCATGAGATGCGGGTCATGAGGACAATTTGACTTTGTTTGGGGAATGACGTAAAATACTCAGTGTTGGACAAGACCTCATTGAAGGAGATCTAGAAGAAGTTGGAGCAATGATATATGGAACATTTTCACACTAACAAATTATTCTTAAATAATAAATTGTACTAGTTGTTCATGAATGATGGACAAAATTTGTTGGATCACACCAAAAAATTCAACAAGATCCTGATGCAATTATTGGGGCTCAGTGTGAAGGTTGGAGAGGAAGAAGAATAAATTTTTCTTTTGTCATCTCTACCAAGTTAATTTGATGAAATTGTGACTGAATTGCTCGTGGGGAATAATCATTGAAGCTAGATGCGGTTATGGTGTTGCTTCAAGATTCAGAGGCATTTTGTAGACCCATGTTGCATCCGGGGGAGAAAATCATGGGGATGCAAGATGATCAACATGGGAGTAGATGATATTGGAATTTTGTAGGTAAATAATGGTGACCAAAATCAACGGTACATTATCCTAGATAAATCTCATGTTTTTGAAATAGAAAAAGGGTCACTATAATATTGATTATGGAGATAGAAGATGGCATTTCGCAGGGAAAGAGAAAGATGAACAGAAGGTTGCAAACACCACAAAATTTTCTATAGATGATGATGTTTGTGTGAAAATGGTAATCATTCACTCAGTTAGGAGAGTTGAATCGGGAGAAGCATAGTTTCATTACTGGAAAAGATACGAGCACATGAAGCAGTAATTTTAATTTTTTTAAAGGAAGAATGGTCGGGCTCAAAATATGAAGAAAGAAGGATGGATTTTGGATTTTGGGAGCTTGGCATGCATATGTATGATAAAAGGTGTGTTTCATAACTTTTAGAAGGTGCGAGATTTAGTGAGACTTGGAGATGGGTCAACATGTGAGGATCGAGGAGCTGGGAAGGTGAAATTAAAGGCACCAAATGGAGGAGTATGAAAACTGGATGACATGAAATTCTTTTCGACAATGAGAAGGAACTTGGTATCATTAAGTTTTCACATTGAGAAAGGGTAAAATATTTCAATAAAATGTGGAGTGTTGTAATTATCACATGGGGATGCAGAAATGATTACTAGGAAGGATTCCCAAGGGTTTCATCACTTGATGGGAATCATAGTCATCCCAAGATTGATTGAATAAATTTGAAGTGCCACGTCCTCTGGCATGATGATGCATGTTTGATTTTTCAAAAAAGTTTCCAACACCTACAAGGATACTTCATGTGGAGCTTATACCCCAAATTATTCATGAGGGGGAGATTTGTGGGGGGACACTCTCAATTAGGGAGTGATTAGTAGAGGAAGAGGTCACGATAAGAGAGTCTTTTTTATTGGCAGGAGGTTTTCATGAAGGCAGCACCTAACTCTTGTGGCTACAGGAGAGGTCTTCTTTGGTGGGAAGTGTGGTGTACAGCAGCCAGTGTCAAGGGATAAAATTCATGGTTAGATTAACTACCCACCTAACCGAGGGAGAAAATAGTGTTTTTGGTTCCTCTTTAAAATGGTATCAATTCCCATGAGATATAGATGTGGTGTATTTGTGTGATCCTCCATGTTTTATCTGGAGAGTAGAGAATAGAGAAATCCCCCTTCTCTTGTGGATGTAGGAAACAAGATAAACCACATAAAATTGCGTGTTCTTAGTTTTTCTTTTGTTTTTTTGTTATTTTCATTGCCATTCACCTCTTCTTTACCCTTAAAAATCATAATAAATGTATTTCTTCAGTGATTTCAAATCAAGATCAATATCACAATCTCAATGAAGTGTTCATTCCTTATGATTCTCAGGCTATATCAGTTGGACTTCTCAATAGGGATAAGTGTTCAAGTCTTTAATTTCATGAGGATGTTCCAGCAATCTTGTCTAGTTTGGATCGTGTATGCCCACCTTTCATCCCACTTATTTCAGTGGCTTCCCACTGTGTGCATCAAGTGAAGGAATTTTTTGTGGTGTATTTTTCTATGGTGGAAATAAATGATTTGGTGGTGTTCCATTATATCTCTCCAATGGTGATGTTTGGTCAAGATACATTGGATCTCACGTTTTTTAGGTACTTCATTGGATCAGGCGGTCTTCAACATCAATCGGTGGTCTCCATTTGATAAATATATTCCATTTTCATTCATCTGTTCTCTTGGAACAATTTCACAATATCTTGTTTTTGTCTCCCAGGTTCACCACTTCCTCTAAAAAATAATACAATGATTCAATCAATTGGAAATTCTTTTGGAAGATTTCTATGTTTTTATGATGATACTCTATGACTTCGGTCAACTGAATCACACAGGATCTTCATTGAACTAGATTTAGTGAATCTTCTTCCTTTGAAAATGATCATTGGGGATGGTGAGGCTTTTTCTTAGAGCTAATGAATCTTTTATCAATATCTGCCCTATTTTTGTTTTCATTGTTGTCGACAAGGGAACTCATGGGATTTTTTTGGTGAAATACAATCAATGATAAGGCAGGAGCTAGGTGTTGGGTTTGGGTGATGATCCTGTAGTTTCGGGTGGTTCTGGTTCGAAGAAGGCACTAGTCTATATTGAGGTATGTTTCAAGGTTCTTTCAGATGGACCTTAGGGGGAGGATATGATGTTTGGGTTTTCATATACATGTTTTATGATGATCATTGATGGAAGGATGATTCCCAAGGTATGGATTTATTAGGGGGGTATGTATTTAAATTTCATGGATGCATCAGAGGTGCACTTAGGGGGCCCTGAGTTTACATTTTATAATTTTACTATGAGTATTAGCCTTCATGAAACTCCTTTTTTCTAAGTTGTCACTTTCTAAACCAATGTTTTTAGTAAAATCACTTTTTATGGTATTTTTTATGTCATTTTTTATGATAAAATTTCTTACTCATCTTTTTAGCATGTGTTGCATATGGGGGATGATGCTTTTAGACAGGGTGTCTTTTCCTTTCATGTAATTTTGGGTGAAGGGTTGATACCTAGTCTGGGGGGGTCATGTTCTTCTCAAGGGGTGGTAGTGGAGGTTTTAAGAAGATCCCAGAAGGATTTGTGACATTGGAGCTCAGGTAACATGGTATTTCTTGGTTTAAAGGAGTGTTCTAGGAAATTATTAGTGGGATCTACTAATAGGTTCGAGGTGTTAAAATATATGGAAGTGGATTTGGGTTCTAAAAATGGTTCTGGGTCCAGAAATGAGGACAAACCAGTCTTTTCTTCTCCTACCTTATGGGGTATCATTACCCATTTTCAAAGCAAGGAATATATGAGTTCCAATTCAATAGAATATGTAAGGTACTCTTTAGGTTTCAAATCCATTACTCCTCTTTTTTAATGAATTTTGTCTTGGTTTGTAATGGAAGGGGCTTAAGAGTGAGGAAAAATGTTAATTCATTTTTAATGAGTGTCATCGTATTTATATCTTAGTTCTTTGTATAATAGAACCAAAAATAGATTTCAGACCGAATCTCATTTTTATAGTGGTTAGGTTTCTCAGATTGTTTTAGGACTGATGCATGTCACACTTATATTTGGGTATTCTGGAATCATTGTGTTACTATGGAGTGTGTTGAATATTATGTGAAATATGTTACTATCAAAATTAGTGATGGGGGATTAAATTTTCTTTTTTAATTTATTTATAAAAATTGTGATGTGGAGGAGAGAGGTACACTATTGAGGGATATTTATTACTTTAATATAGGTGATCTTCAGTAGTTTGTGGGAAGGGACATAAATTTTATTACAGGTGTCTCAAAGAAAAGAGGTGGAGATGGTTCTTCTAATAGATCCATGAAGGATTTAATTTTATTATTTCAAATGGACTGATCTATCTTGGATTATCTTATATAATATATACATGGAATAATAATTGTAAATTGACCAGTCATGTATTTTTTAAACTAGATTGATGCCTTTCCAAATTATAAGAATTGGATTCATTCCCTAAATATTTAGTTTCTCATCTTCCATGACTGTTATTTGATTATTCTCCTTTGGTGGTCTCCTTGAATAAGGAGAATTGAAGAAGGGAAATATTTAGCTTCTCCTGCGAATGGATGAAGATAGAGTGTTTTCATCAATTGTTTCAAAAAACATGGAATCAACTTATGATTGTATATGCATGGTCTGGGTCTTCACTACGTCTCAAACGGCTAAGAAAAGAGTTACAAGACTGGATATTGAGTAAGCCCAACAACAATTCTAACATGGGGTATTTAAAAAGAGAGATAGAAAGTATTGAAGACAATCTATTATGATATTGGGATGATGATATTTTTATTTTCATAAAGTAGAATAAAAATGAGTAGGCCAAAAGGATTATAGATCTGGAGTGAGGTTTCTAGGAGAGTTCTAGGGAGATAAGGTTGAGAGAGGATGACCAAAATACGTCCTTCCTCCAGGATTGTATAAAATAAAGAAATTTATCCAAGAAATTTAAAATATATATTCCAGATGGTTCTTATATTGATGAAATTGAGTTGGTAGGGAGGATATAATTGGAACATTTGGAGGTCTATTTGGTTGGGTTTGATAGAACACTAGTCCGCAGAGGTGAAGAGGTCAAATGTGGGGAGGTTTTCATGCAATGCATACCCAGACTGGTGAATGATAGTGATAATGACAAGTAAGAAGCCTTAGCAGTTAAGGGGGAGATTCATGAGTCAAAATAAGTTTAAATCAGAAAACAATTCCCAAACTAGATGGATGTTTGTGATCCTTCTTCATGAAAACATAGTACATTATCAAGTATTGGATTAAATATGCACAAAGTGATTTTTTGCAAAGGATGGGATTTATCCAAAGTGGTTTGTGCTACCAGAGTGGTGTTGATTCTGAAGGTTCTTCAACTGAACTCCATATACTAATACTATCTGATATGCCTATGTAAATTCATATAAAAATCATGGAATGTATTTGGAATAGAATATTATGATATGTGGTTCCAAGAATTGTTTAAGATTATTAGCATGGTTTTATAAAAGGTAGAATCATTCAAGGGGCTATAGGAATCACGAAATAGGTAGGGGTGGACTTGAACATGATTAATTTTGGTTCTAACATAATTATTAAGGTTTATATGGATAAATAATATGACATAATTGAGTGTATTTTTATGATAAAATTCATGAGAAACCCTGGGTTTTAAGAATGGCTTTGTGATCTTAAGTTTAGATGTTACTCTTCCCCATGGATCTTTATTTCATTTATGGGAAATGTATTTGGATTTTTTGATAGATTATGTGGTCTTAGGAAAGGAGAAATCTGTTTTTCTAGTTTATTTATTAATTCATAGGAGGTTCCCACTAGGAACATCAACATATGTATGCAGGAGGGTTCTATAATGCCTTCTAAAAACCAAATGGGTGACATTATCATATCACATTTGATTTATGATGAGGATCTATTGCTTTTTATTAATGGATGGAAATGATAAATTGATGGAATTAATATAATTTTGGAGATTTATGGTTATATCATTATTTAATGGATCAATTTGGAAGAGATTAATGTTTACATATCCAATATATACTCTGTGAGGTGAAGTGGAACTATTCAAAATAAGTTGGGTATACAAGAGTGCCAACTCATGATGCAGTACTTGGGTATTTCCATCTCCAATGGTATAATTAAGAATTTTATATTTTATATAACTTTAAATAGAATTTTGGGTTGGATCCATAAATGAAACAATATGGTCTTTTTGTTTGGTGGGCCCATCACTTTGGAGAATTGTGTTTTAGCCACTATACGTATGCATGTTTTTTTATTATTATTAAGGAACCCAAAGGGACCATTGATCATTTGTAGAAGGTTTTGACTACATTTATTTGGGTTTCTAATTATTATAGTAAATTATATTGGGGTACATGGATGAGAATGGAAAAACCTATGGATGAAGGGGGAGGTGGCCTTTGTGATGTTTCTAAATCCATTCATCCCATGAAAGCTAAACTTGTGTGGGAGATCATTGACCAGAAATATATATGGGGGTATTTATGAGATATCAGTATGATATGGAATGTAAAACATGGAAAATTTGTTTGTTTGAATATTGGGCCTCGTAAAAAGTGTTTTTTATCATATGGAATGTTTTGAGGATAAAGTGCGATGGGTGTTAGGTAGAGGTGATATTAGATATTGGAAAGATAATTGGATTGGAAATCCTCTATTTTTATTAGACTTTCTAGTTCTGATGATATATTTTATATAAGTGACATAGAATTTAAGACTTTTCAACTCTATTATAGATTATTATCAAGGGATATGATTTCAGAATATTTGTTTCACGGGGGAGGATGATGGGTGCATGTTTTCAGGATCATCTTTATGGAATTTTTCTTATCATGATTATTGAGACATGGTTTATATCAATATTAGTAATAATACACGGGAATCAAAATTTTGATGTAAAAAGGATCCTATGAAGATGAATTTATTATTTGAAGACTTAGGAACAAAGAATTACCTACTGATGACAATGTGAAGAAGAGGATAATTCAACTAGTTTCTATAGCATCTCTCCTTTTTATAACATAAACATTCATTACATTACACAAAACTGAGGATCTTTAAGGTTTAGTGTCTTGGAAACCAGGAACATAATACATGAAAACAACATAAAAAATTCTTCTTAAACACTTGAAAGGCTTCTCCTTAAGTTCAACCTAGGTTCAGTACTTTACTTCATAACCTGGGGACATACATCAAAATAAAGGGTGAGCAGAAGGCCCAGTAAGGGAACAAGAGAAACATTTAACATGTGAACTTGAGATACATCAACTATGACATGAAAAGAACTTTAAGGCATGAAAAAGAAATCATGAGATATATCATAATAAAAATAACATTTTTCATAACTTTAAGATGTGGCTACATCATTTAACATAGACAATCATGAACATATCACCAAGGTCCATCCCCAAGGTGTCATTTGAAAATTACCAAGGTTATTCACCAATATATCATGAAAAATGTAATCTCTAGTGGTTACATCATTACCCAATGCATTGGAGCGCTATCAGGGCGCACCCTTAAATTTGACTTTATTATCATGTGATCCACATATATCATCATCAAACATTTCATAAATAACCCATATAGCATAAAATAAATGGGTTTCATTTCATAATCATAACGTTTTAAAAACTGCTTTAAAGACATGATCTTTACGTCACTTTAAACCCCATAGAAAAGGAAGGTGGGTCTCATGTATATAAATCCAAGAATTTAAAATAGAAAATTTTGGTATATATGTGAATACCCCTTTAGAAGAAAGAGCTTTTAGTATTCACTTAATAATATAAAACAACTTTATAAAAAGAGAGAGACATTTTGAGACGGAAATTGTACAGCATAACGGCTATGTTACGAGGTTTTAGAAGACATTAAAAGAGAGGGTAAATGGGTCACCCACACATAAATGATACATAAAACATTAGAGGGAAAGAATATGAAGGATATATGAACATGGTAATGAAATTTGAAAGATGTACCATATGAAATGAAGATCATTATAGGAAGACAAAAAATAAGATTTCTCTTATGAAAACTCGACAGCCTAACAGCGTCACATAAACTTCAACCAAAAATTAATTGATGAGATAAAATATGGTGTCTCATAATATGAACATAAAATATAAGTACGATAGATATATAGATCATACCCCAACATAATAAAAAGGAGCTTGAAAGACTTGACATGAAAATAGATCTTGAAAACGAGAAGGGTGAGAGAATCCCTTAAAAATTCGGCAGCCTAACGGCGCCACTTAAAATATCAAAATACTGAATTGAAGAGATAAAATGGGGTATCTCATCATATGATCATAAAAGATCAGTATGATAGATATAGAGATCATACCCCAACATAATAAAAAATAACTTGAAAGACTTGACAAGAAAATAGAACATGAAAATGAGAAAGGTGAAAGAATCTGTTACAAAACTTTCGGCAGCTTAACGGCGCCACTAAAACTTTGATTAAATGAAGTGATGAGAGTAAGAGTGGGTCTCTCATCATACGAAAATAAAAAGTACATTATAATGAATATAAAAGAACATCCTCCAACATAAGAACATGGATCATAAAAGAAATGACATAAAAGAGATTACTTGAAAAGAACGAGAGAGGTCGGATCCCTTACCTTGAAAACGTAACACTTAAACCTCAATGGTTGGGACCTTGAGGGCTTGGGGGAACCTTGGGAGGACTCCTTGGCAGGTAAGGAGACCCGAAATTTGTTGGGGGGAGAGTTGGGAGTTAAAACTAAGGAGGAAAGGGTGGGTATTTATAGGGAAAGTGAGGGGACAAGGCATTAATGGCCAAGGGACACCTCAAAAGTGCTTTTCTCAAAACCATGTGCTCTCCCATGGAATTTACCATGGAGTTAGGCCACATGGGGCCCACAATACAATAATTTGTCACCTTTGGCCGGCCAACCCTTAAAATATCTCATGACATAATCATGACACAGTTATGATGTCATTAAAAATACTGAAACCATAAAACTGTATTTTTACTATTCACTGAAAATTCAACTTTCTCAGAAAAATCCCAAAATTTCATCTTAACCAAATATCGATGCTATAATTACAAAAATGAGCTCCATTTTATAAAATAAAGTTTCTAAATATTTTTAATTTAATTTCTAAATAACTACACTATTCACGGAAAATTCATTTTTTTCAGAAAAATCCCCAATAATTACCATAAGATAATATCGATGCTCTGAGTTCAAAAATAAATTCCATTTTATAAAAATAATTTTCTAATTATTTTTAATTAAATTTCTAATTAAAAACACTATTCACCTGAAAAAACTAATACTTGACTAATAATTTATGAAACCGTTATTTACCCATTTTATTGAATCTCATTACTTAATCAAGGTGTCTAAATTATATTAAAACTTTCTTTAAGTTAGATTACTAATCCATTTGGACACATTACTAATCCTAATCATAAAATCACTATTTATAATTTACTATTCATCAAAAATCAAGTTGATCTTATTAGACTCTAAATTTCGCACTGAACATAATTGTAGAAGAACATTTTTTGAAAATCATTACACATTTTTAATTATTTATGGTTTACCTAAACATTTTTAAAATATACTTTTTCTAAAATTCATCAAAAATATGCATACTATATTTATCCGGACATTTGAAAAATTCATAAACTTCATCATAAGAAGAAATAAAATTTTTTAAATAAAACAAAGGACTACACAAGGATGTTACGGTGTCCTTACATAGCCCCTTATCACACAAGCATAGGACCTAAGTGTAAGGTGTGCTAAGGTGAGAGAATCTGAGGGAGGCTCGGCAAACATCGCACGAGTATTAATTTCTATCAGTTTGAACTTCTCTCAATGGCAATTTCGTTATAGCTTCACATGATGAAGTTCGGCTTGGGTTTGGTCCAAAGAAAATCCCAGTGGTGCTACCTCCTTCCCAAGTTCTGTTAGATGGGCTTCGATCGGTCCAAGACTACTGGGTGAGGCCATCGAATCTTCTTTCTATTTTAATTAACCAAGATTACTTGTACTTAGAGACAATAATCAAAACATTTAGTTTCCAGCGGTCATATTGACCAATGGTCATATAACAGTCAAAACCCAACGGTCTCATTTTAATTATACTCCTGTTATCAAATGAAACATTTTTTTTAGTATCAAAAATAAAATAACACACAAAATTAGGAAACAAGATTTATTCAAAATTTCGGGTAGTTACATTCTTCCCCCCTTAAGAAATTGCTTCCTAGCAATTTTTTTAAAAATTGGGTTTTGAAATTTAATTGAAAGTCCAACATCGGAAAAAGAGTCAGTAACACTATTACTTTAAAAGAAAGAAAAGGAAGTACAAAGGTCACCCGAGTTAACCCATACTAGGATTCCATGGAGGAAAACATGGACATGGAAGAAAAAATAAGGGTCAAGTTCTGGGGGAGAGTGATAGAAAACATGATTAGGAGAAAGTTAACCATATGAAAATCCCAAACTTACGATGTGTGTAAATGGTCTTTGATTACCTAGTAGAAAACGTAAACCAACAAAGTTTTTATTTTAAGTTCCTTTTCATAATTTTGAGGAATTCATTTACTACATAGAACAAAAACATAAGAAAATATACCTACCTTCAAGTAGAGTTTAATCCATTAATAAGTCTCTACCAAAACTAATCTTTTCTCCAAATGATGAGAATTCAAAAACACTTGGTCCCATCAAAAGCACAAGAATCATCTTCCAGAGAATCACATAATCCACCAAAGATTAACTATTTATTTCTTCTATTATCCCAAAAATAGAAAGGGTAAGATAAAACAACTCTTCAAAAAGAAAGAATCCCATAGGAAGGGAAACTTCTTTAAATCTTCAAAATTCCACGGTACTACCCAAAGTTCATCATATACCATTCCATAAATAATTGTCCTTAAAATTCTTCATAATAACCCAAACTAAGATTGAAACCCAAATACTTGAAAACATAGTCTTCCAAAATAAACTTCATCATTCATCTCCAAACAACATAAACCCCTCCTAACATCTTATAACAAAAGTAGCTAACCTAAACATATTTTACCCAATATAGGTTAATCATTCCCATAAGTAACCTATAATACCATAAGTTCACCTTAAATTCATCGATTCTTCCAAATATAAGTCAACCTCTCCCCTCAATGAAAATACCGTAGTAATCTGTTTACCTCGATCATATAGGGTCCCCAAAATAGTGAACGTCTTCCAAAATAATAATCATCTTTTAATCCCCTAATCATCTCTGTCATATTAATACAGCAATCGTCACATTTTCTATCACATTGGTTTTCGGGACATGTTCTTCCATTTCTGACCATTAACTAAGAAGATAAAGTATAATTAGGGGATTAAACACTTAGTCAATAATCATGAAAAGAAACTTAAATCATATAAGGATAACTTGTAGAAGAAAAGTATACCCTAAATAGTGATCCCCTTGGTTTCAAACTAGGTTATCCATGATCAAATATCCTTATGTGAATCTTTATTTTATTTTATCTTTGTTCCTTTAATAATGGTTCATAATAAGCTTATGAATTTACCAAATCATATCCCCCGGGAGTGTCGTAACCAAGAGTGCAGCAAGGCCCATTGTTGTGTACCAGTTCCCGTTCGAGTCTAGCTCAAAGCGGTGTTTTCGGGTTTTAACCCTATGTACATCTGTGACAGAGCCACTTCTACCTGCTCGTATCCAGACAGGGATGTATTTGCTTGGAAACCCCTTACTCAACACTCACCAAAATACCAGGAAGATTTACTATATATAAACATTTATATAGGCTTCATCCTAAAGTTTTCATATCCTAATTTCCACAAATAACTAAACCATCCTTTGATACCAACTATAGCATCCCACCTTTTTATAACATAAACTTTCATTACATTACACAAAAATGAGGATCATTAAGGTTTAGTGCCTTGGAAACCAGGAACATAATACATGAAAACAACATAAAAAAATCTTCTTAAACACTTGAAAGATTCTCCTTAAGTTCATCCTAGGTTCAGTACTTCATCTCATAACCTGGGGACATACATCAAAAGAAAGGGTGAGCAGAAGGCCCAGTAAGGGAACAAGAGAAACATTTAACATGTGAACTTGAGATACATCAACTATGACATGAAAAGAACTTTAAGGCATGAGAAATAAATCATGAGATATATCATAATAAAAATAACATTTTTCATAACTTCAAGATTTGGCTACATCATTTAACATAGACAGTCATGAACATATCACCAAGGTCCATCCCCAAGGTGTCATTTGAAAATTACCAAGGATATTCACCAAGATATCGTGAAAATTGTAATCTCTAGTGGTTACATAATTACCCAATGCATTGGAGCGCTATCAGGGAGCACCCTTAAATTTGCCTTTATTATCATGTGATCCACATATATCATAATCAAACATTTCATAAATAACCCATATAGCATATAATAAAAGGGTTTCCTTTCATAATCATAACATTTTAAAAACTGGTTTAAAGACATGATCTTTACGTCACTTTAAAACCCATAGAAAAGGAAGGTGGGTCTCATGTATATAAATCCCAGAATTTAAAATAGAACATTTTGGTATATATGTGAATACCCCTTTATAAGAAAGATCTTTTAGTATTCACTTAATAATATAAAAGAACTTTAGAAAAAGAGAGAGACATTTTGAGACGGAAATTCTGCAGAATAACGGCTATGTTACGAGGTTTTAGAAGTCATTAAAAGAGAGGGGAAATGGGTCACCCACTCACAAATGATACATAAAATAGTAGAGGGACAGAATATGAAGGATATATGAACATGGTAATGAAATTTGAAATATGTACCATATGAAATGAAGATCATGAAAGGAAGACAAAAAATAAGATTTCTCTTATGAAAACTCGGCAGCCTAACGGCGTCACATAAACTTCAACCAAAAATGAATTGTTGAGATAAAATAGCGTCTCTCATAATATTAAAATAAAAGATAAGTATGATATATATAGATATCATACCCCAACATAATAAAAATGAGCTTGAAAGACTTGACATGAAAATAGATCTTGAAAACGAGAAGGGTGAAAGAATCCCTAAAAAATTCGGCAGCCTAACGGCGCCACTTAAAATATCAAAATAATGAATTGAAGAGATCAAATGGGGTCTATCATCATATGATCATAAAATATCAGTATGATAGATATAGAGATCATACCCCAACATAATAAAAAAGAACTTGAAAGACGTGACAAGAAAATAGAACATGAAAATGAGAAGGGTGAAAGAATCCGTTACAAAAAATTCGGCAGCCTAACGGTGCCACTTAAACTTTGATAAAATGAAATGATGAGAGTAAGAGGGGGTATCTCATCATATGAACATAAAAAATAAAGTATAATGAATATAAAAGAACATCCTCTAACATAAGAACATGGATCATAAAAGGAATTACAAAAAAGAGATTACTTGAAAAGAAAGAGAGAGGTCGGATCCCTTACCTTTAAAACGTAACTTTTAAAACTCAATGGTTGGGACCTTGAGGGCTTGGGGGCACCTTGGGAGGACTCCTAGGCAAGTAAGGAGACCATAACTTCATTGGGGGAGTGTTGGGAGTTAAAACTAAGGAGTAAAGGGTGGGTATTTATAGGGAAAGTGAGGGGACAAGGCATTAATGGCCAAGGGACACCTCAAAAGTGCTTTTCTCAAAACCATGTGCTCTCCCATGGCATTTACCATGGAGTTAGGCCACATGGGGCCCACAATACAATAATTCATCACCTTTGGCTGGCCAACCCTTAAAATATCTCATGACATCATCATGACACAGTTATGATGTAATTAAACATACCGAAACCCTAAAACTGTATTTTTACTATTCACTGAAAATTCAACTTTCTCAGAAAAATCCCAAAATTTCACCTTAACCAAATATCGATGCTATAATTACAAAAATGAACTCCATTTTATAAAATATGTTTTCTAAATATTTTTAATTTAATTTTTAAATAAATACACTATTCACCAAAAATTCTTTTTGTTCAGAAAAATCCCCAAAAATTACCATAACATAATATCAATGCTCTGAGTTCAAAAATAAAGTCCATTTTATAAAAATAATTTTCTAATAATTTTTAATTAAATTTTTAATTAAAAAAAACTATTCACCTGAAAAAACTAATACTTGACTAATAATTTATGAAACCGTTATTTACCCATTTTATTGAATCTCATTACTTAATCAAGGTGTCTAAATTATATTAAAACTTTATTTAAGTGAGATTACTAATCTATTTGGACACATTACTAATCCTAATCATAAAATCACTATTTATAATTTACTATTCATCAAAAATCAAGTTGATCTTATTAGACTCTAAATTTCTCACTAAACATAATTGTAGAAGAACATTTTTTGAAAATCATTACACATTTTTAATTATTTAAGGTTTACCTAAACATTTTTAAAATATCCTTTTTCTAAAATTCATCAAAAATATGCATACTATATTTATCCGGACATTTGAAAATTCAGAAACTTCGTCATAAGAAGAAATCAAAATTTTTATTTAAAAGAAGGACTACACAAGGCAGTTATGGTCTCCTTACATAGCCCCTTATCACACTAGCATAGGACCTAAGTGTAAGGTGTGCTAAGGTGAGAGAATCCGAGGGAGGCTCGGCCAACATCGCACGAGTAGTAATTTCTATCAGTTTGAACTTCTCGCAATGGTGATTCCGTTATAGCTTCACACGATGAAGTTCGGCTTGGGTTTGGTCCAGAGCAAAGCCCAGTGGTGCTACCTCCTTCCCAAGTTCTGTTAGATGGGCTTCGATCGGTCCAAGACTACTGAGTGAGGCCATTGAATCTTCTTTCTATATTAATTAACCAAGATTACTTGTATTTAAAGACAATAATCAAAACATTTAGTTTCCAGCAGTCATATTGACCAATGGTCATATAACAGTCAAAACACAATGGTATCATTTTAATTATACTCATGTTATCAAATGAAACATTTTTTTGAGTATCAAAAATAAAATAAAACACAAAATTAGGAAACAAGATTTATTCAAAATTTCGGGTCGTTACAATCTTTCCCCTTAAGAAATTGCGTCCTCGCAATTTTTTTTAAAATTGGGTTTTGAAATTTCATTGAAAGTACCACATCGGAAAAAGAGTCAGTAACACTATTACTTTAAAAGAAAGAAAATGATGTAAAAAGGTCACCCAAGTTAACCCATACTAGGATTCCATGGAGGAAAACATGGACATGGAAGAAAAAAACAAAGGCTCAAGTTCTGGGGGAGAGTGATAGAAAACATGATTAGGAGAAAGTTAACCCTAAGAAAATCCCAAACTTACGATGTGTGTAAATGGTCTTTGATTACCTAGTAGGAAACGTAAACCAATAAATTTTTTGTTTTATGTTCCTTTTCATAATTTTGAGGAATTCATTTACTACCTAGAACAAAAACATAAGAAAATATACCTACCTTCAAATAGACTTTCATCCTTTAATAAGTCTCCACCAAAACTAATCTTTTATCCAAATGATTAGAATTCAAAAACACATGGTCCCATAAAAATCACAAGAATCATCTTCTTGAGAATCACATAATGCACCAAAGATTAACTATCTATTTCTTCTATTATCCCAAAAATAGAAAGGGTAAGATAAAACAACTCTTAAAAAAGAAATAATCCCATAGGAAGGGAAACTTATTTAAATCTTCAAAATTCCACGGTACTACCCAAAGTTCATCATATACAATTCCATAAATAACTGTCATTAAAATCTTCAAAATAACCCAAACTAAGATTGAAACCCAAATACTTGATAACATAGTCTTCTAAAATAAACGTCATCGTTCATCTCCAAAAAACATAAACCCCTCCTAACAACTTATAACAAAAGTTGAAAACCTAAACATATTTTACCCAAGATAGGTTAATCATTCCCATAAGTAACCTATAATACTATAAGTTCACCTTAAATTCATAGATTCTTCAAAATATAAGTCAACCTTACCCCTCAATGAAAATACCGTAGTAATCTGTTTACCTCGATCATATACGGTCCCCAAAATGGTGAACGTCTTCCAAAATAATAATCATCTTTTGATCCCCTAATCCTCTCTGTCATATTAATACGGAAATCATCATCTTTTCTATCACATTGGTTTTAGGGACATGTTCTTCCATTTCCCACCATTAACTATGAAGAGACAGTATAATTAGGGGCTTAAACACTTAGTCAATAATCATGAAAAGGAACTTAAATCATATAAGGATAACTTGTAGAAGAAAAGTATACCCTAAATTTTGATCCCCTAGGTTTCAAACTAGGTTATCCATTATCATATATCCTTATGTGAATCTTCATTTTATTTTATCTTTGTTCCTTTAATAATGGTTCATAATAAGCTTATGAATTTACCAAAGCATATCCCCCGGGAGTGTTGTAACCAAGAGTGCATCAAGGCCCGTTGTCGTGTACCAGTTCCCGTTTGAGTCTAGCTCAAAGTGGTGTTTTGGGGTTTTACCCCTATGTACATCTTCACCAGAGCCACCTCTACCTTCTTGTATCCAGACAGGGATGTATTTTCGTGGAAACCCCTTACTCAATACTCACCAAAATACCAGGAATATTTCCTATATATAAACATTTCAATAGTCTTCTTCCTAAAGTATTCATATCCTAATTTCCACAAATAACTAAACCATCCTTTGATACCAACTATAGCATCCCACCTTTTTATAACATAAACATTCATTACATTACACAAAACTTAGGATCATTAAGGTTTAGTGCCTTGGAAACCAGGAACATAATAGATGAAAACAACATAAAAAATTCTTCTTAAACACTTGAAAGGCTTCTCCTTAACTTCATCCTAGGTTCAGTACTTCATCTCATAACCTGGGGACATACATCAAAAGAAAGGGTGAGCAGAAGGCCCAGTAAGGGGACAAGAGAAACATTTATCATGCGAACTTGAGATACATCAACTATGACATGAAAAGAACTTTAAGGCATGAGAAAGAAATCATGAGATATATCATAATAAAAATAACATTTTTCATAACTTGAAGATGTGGCTACATAATTTAACACAGACAATCATGAACATATCACCAAGGTCCATCCCCAAGGTGTCATTTGAAAATTACCAAGTTTATTCACCAAGATATCGTGAAAATTGTAATCTCTAGTGGTTACATCATTACCCAATGCATTAGAGCGCTATCAGGGTGCACCCTTAAATTTTCCGTTATTATCATGTGAGCCACATATATCATCATAAAACATTTCATAAATAACTCATATAGCATAAAATAAATGGGTTTTATTTCATAATCATACCGTTTTAAAAACTGCTTTAAAGACATGATCTTTACGTCACTTTAAAACCCATAGAAAAGGAAGGTGGGTATCATGTATATAAATCCCAGAATTTAAAAAAGAAAATTTTGGTATATTTGTGAATTCCCCTTTAGAATAAAGAGCTTTTAGTATTCACTTAATAATATAGAATAACTTTAGAAAAAGAGAGAGACATTTTGAGACGGAAATTCTACAGCATAACGGCTATGTTACGAGGTTTTAGAAGACATTAAAAGAGAGGGGAAATGGGTCACCCACTCATAAATGATACATAAAACAGTAGAGGGACAGAATATGAAGGATATATGAACATGGTAATGAAATTTGAAAGATGTACTATATGAAATAAAGATCATTAAAGGAAGACAAAAAATAAGATTTCTCTTATGAAAACTCGGCAGCCTAACGACGTCACATAAACTTCAACCAAAAATGAATTGATGAGGTAAAATAGGGTCTCTCATCATATGAACATAAAAAGATAAGTATGATAGATATAGGGATCATACCCCAACATAATATAAAGCAGCTTGAAATACTTGACATGAAAATAGATCTTGAAAACAACAAGGGTGAAAGAATCCCTTAAAAACTCGGCAGCCTAACGGCGCCACTTAAAATATCAAAATACTGAATTGAAGAGATCAAATGGGGTCTCTCATCATATGATCATAAAATATCAGTATGATATATATAGAGATCATACCCCAACATAATAAAAAAGAACATGAAATACTTGGCAAGAAAATAAAACATCAAAATGTGAAGGGTGAAAGAATCTGTTACAAAAATTTCGGCAGCCTAACGGAACCACTTAAACTTTGATAAAATGAAATGATGATAGTAAGAGGGGGTCTCTAATCATATGAACATAAAAAGGAAAGTATAATGAATATAAAAGAACATCCTCCAACATAAGAACATGGACCATAAAAGGAATGACATAAAAGAGATTACTTGAAAAGAAAGGGAGAGGTCGGATCCCTTACCTTTAAAACGTAACACTTAAAACTCAATGGTTGGGACCTTGAGGGATTGGGGCACCTTGGGAGGACTCTTTGGCAGGTAAGGATACCATAACATCGTTGGGGGAGAGTTGGTAGTTAAAACTAAGGAGGAAAGGGTGGGTATTTATAGGGAATGTGAGGGGACAAGGCATTAATGGCCAAGGGACACCTCAAAAGTGCTTTTCTCAAAACCATATGCTCTCCCATGGAATTTACCATGGAGTTAGGCCACATGGCGCCCAAAATTCAATAATTCATCACCTTTGGCCGGCCAACCCTTAAAATATCTCATGACATCACCATGACACAGTTATGATGTCATTAAACATACTGAAACCCTAAAACTGTATTAATACTATTCATTGAAAATTCAACTTTTTCTCAGAAAAATCCCAAAATTTCACCTTAACCAAATATTGATGCTATAATTACAAAAATGAACTCCATTTTATAAAATAAATTTTCTAAATATTTTTAATTTAATTTTTAAATAAATACACTATTCACTGAAAATTTATTTTGTTCAGAAAAAACTCCAAAAATAACCATAACATAATATCGATGCTCTAAGTTCAAAAATAAATCCCATTTTATAAAAATAATTTTCTAATTATTTTTAAATAAATTTTTAATCAAAAAACACTATTCACCTGAAAAAATAATACTTGACTAAATATTTATGAAACCGTTATTTACCCATTTTATTGAATCGCATTACTTAATAAAGGTGTCTAAATTATATTAAAACTTTCTTTAAGTGAGATTACTAATCCATTTGGACAAATTACTAATCCTAATCATAAAATCACTATTTATAATTTACTATTCATCAAAAATCAAGTTGATCTTATTAGACTCTAAATTTCGCACTGAACATAATTGTAGAAGAACATTTCTTGAAAATCATTACACATTTTTAATTATTTAAGGTTTACCTAAATATTTTTAAAAAGTCCTTTTTCTAAAATTCATCAAAAATATGCACACTATATTTATCCGGACATTTGAAAATTCACAAACTTCTTCATAAGAAGAAATCAAAATTTTAATTTAAAACAAAGGACTACACAAGGCAGTTATGGTCTCCTTACATAGCCCCTTATCACACCATCATAGGACCTAAGTGTAAGGTGTGCTAAGGTGAGAGAATCCGAGGGAGGCTCGGCCAACATCATACAAGTAGTAATTTCTATCGGTTTGAACTTCTCGCAAAGGCGATTCTATTATAGCTTCACACGATGAAGTTCGGAATGGGTTTGGTCCAAAGCAAAGCCCAGTGGTGCTACCTCCTTCCCAAGTTCTGTTAGATGGGATTCGATCGGTCCAAGACTACTGGGTGAGGCCATTGAATCTTCTTTCTATATTAATTAACTAAGATTAATTGTATTTAGAGACAATAATCAAAACATTTAGTTTCCAGCGGTCATATTGACCAATGGTCATAAAACAGTCAAAACCCAACGGTATGATTTTAATTATACTCATGTTATCAAATGAAACATTTTTTTTAGTATCAAAAATAAAATAACACACAAAATTAGGAAACAAGATTTATTCAAAATTTTGGGTCATTACAGTTTCTCATTGCAGATACTATCGTAGTCCAATGAAGGAAATAGTGTGGTATTTATTATTTGATAGGAAATAGGTGAATAGAATTTATGGTTATTTGGGATATTGAATGAGAACTATTGGGAGTTGAGATTCAGTGTATGAATTCCTCATGAGTTAGTTCCAGAAGGTAGAATAGAGGAATTTGGAGGTTTATATTCAAGGGATGATTTTCATGACTATTTTTATGTTTTATTTGAGTCTAAAAAAATTTATTAGGAGGGAAAAACTATTTGAATCTTTGGAATCATGTACGTGTGAAAGCTCTAGTGGCGGAGCTTGTAGGCCTCTTGTAGGGTGGGGGAATTGGGACCTCAATTTTATGAATATTCTATTGAGCGGCCATTACTATTGGGAAACCAAAAATGAGCATCTGGGGAAGGTCAGTTTCATGGAGGATCCTGGGCTGAAACTTAATGAGGATAGTTTTTATCAAAATTTAGAACGAATAGGATGAGTTATAGTGTATGAAATTAGAGTTTCTTTTATTTTCTTTTTCAATACATTTTATGGCAGGGTAACACCATATGAGTGGAAGTGAGAGAAATTGATTGTATTCTAATGTTGTGAATATATTACAATTTCATCATTATAGAGGTGGAATATAAATCTAATGTTTTGGTTGGATTCTCTCATGGATTTTGCAATCCTCCATGGTAGATTTATTATTTCATCGGGAGGAGTAGTATGACTATCGATCACAATATGGTGATAAAAATTACTTGAAGGGAAGGAAACATTTTGGTGGATGCTTTAGTGAACAAGGGGGTCCTGGTGAGCCCATTACTTTGTTCTATAGGATCCTATCTGAATGATTGTAAACTCATCATTATGGGGGACTCTCAGGGTCTAAATCATTTTCATCCCCCCTAAGCTATATTGGATTACTTTATTATAAATATATATATAAATAATAGTGATGAATAAATACCAATTGATCCTCCATTCTTTCTTCAGTCTCCTACATCTCTTTTAGTAAAATCCAAAACACCACCCATGACCTATCAATCAACACTAAAACTCCAACTAAAGTATTTACCATGGTAAATTATTGTCAAGGAGGTAATAGAAGGGATATTTCATACATAAAATTAAAAGGATGTGGTGTTCCACATAGGGTTATTTTTTTAAAGGACTTTGATATGGCATGTATGAGGACTACATATATGTTTCTAAAGAAGGTACTTAAGATTTATGGTTGTGATTTTGTTTTTAATGAAAAGAAATTTTATTTTCTATTTTATGAAAAAGGAAATGAGTTTAAAAGGAAAGATGAGTTTTATTTCTCCACAACATAAGATGTTGTGTCATCAAATTTAAATGGGAAGGTTGTTCTGGTTTCATCAATGTTGATGAATGAGATTCATTCTTTTCCCCATGAGGGGGGCATCAAATTTAGACATATTTTTGTTTCAACTAGTATTTTAGGTCCAAAATATGATTTACAATTTAATATTGGATCCTATTATTTTAGAAGAACCAAGTAAATGATTTAAAAGATGATTAGATTTTAAAATTTCTGATTGGAATCTATTATTTTAGAAGAACCTAGTAAATTATTGAAAAGCTAATTGGAATGTTTTGTGTAGGTGTGAACATACTAGGATTTCTCATATTGGTGGAGAGATGGTGAATGTATTGTTTCAGTATATGTATGTATAATATATCTAGATCGATAATTTCAATATCAATATTATAAAGTATATTGTGTTTTTTAAGATGAATTATTACTCCTATAACTGGCTGATTTCCCTATTTCTAAGGTTGAAGGAAATAGATCTAAATAAGGAAGATTCCATAAAATGATACATGAGTAATACTTTATCTATTGTATTATTTATGATAATTTGTTACTTCTTAAAAACATATTCAAATTACCTGATACCTATTAGATAGAATGGTGTGGCTAAGAGGGATCCATAACAAACCTCATAATCTCAAGATGAAGAACCCACTAAGATAGTTCATACTTGGAAGGTGTAGGAGACAAAAGCTTCGAGAGCAAAGCCTCACTTATAAAAAATAAATCCTATAGTGGAATTAACTATTTAGATTAAAATATGTGTTTTTTATCAGCATGTGGAATTAGTTTTTGGGATAACTCTTCTAGTTCTTGATGAGAGGTGAGTTAATACTACACCTAGTGTCTCAATTGTGGAAGAAATACCCAGATCTAAAGTTGAGTTTCAATTAGTTGATCAAATGATTCCTATATTTCCTACTAGTGGAGATAGAGCTAATGATCTAGTTATGGACACAAATAATCATTCTCATGCACCACATATTCGATGGTATCCTCCTCCTTTTATGCATTAGGAAGAACACAAAGTTTGTAAGAGATCATATAGTTCATAAATAAATTCTATTGTGACTACACTATTAAATGAGTTTGATAATGTCAAACGAGATTACAAATAATTGAAAAATAGATAATTCCATATAAGTATGATGTCAAAGAACTCAAGGAGGGTTCTATTTCGAATAATGATTTTGAAAATTTGGTTGGGATAGTGGAAAACAAAAAGTATATGAAAAAAAATATTTGGGTTTTTTCACCAATATAAAATGGTATTTATGAGCTGAGTGAAAAATACATTGATGAAATGAGAGATCTAGTAAAATATTTCAATGATTAATTTCATATCTATTCAAAGTTCCATGAACTTTGATTATTAATTTAATCTTAATGATAGAGGTTCCAAAATCCTCTAATGGTGTAATATGATATGTCTCAAGATATTTTCGATGATATTATTTCATTTAGGAAGTAAAAGAAGGTAAACCTTCACACTTTAAAAAGTAAAGTGGTAATATAGTTCAAATTCATTAGGTTGATTCAATCGACTACCACTATTTCTAACTATTTTCCCTCAGTAGTACGTGATTTTCATAGTGGGATTTATCATATTATTTTAGAGGTGGGTACTTTATCATTTTATATTTAAATACATCAGTTTTAATATCTCACACCATTTGTTTTGTAGTATTTATAAATAGATTATAATACATAATTAAAATATACTTAAGAATCTGTCTAGATTTATTTCATTGGAACTAAAAATTCCATAAATGAAATGAAATTGTAGGATATTATGAATAATTTTATATAAATTTCAGAGAAATTATTAAGTTATCTTAGGATTTGCAAGGAGTGATTTCTAGTTATCTTAGTCAAGTTTATAGAAATCATCAATTCTTGTTATCTTTGGTATATAAATTTTATTATGATGTTTAGGGGTTGTATTTAGAATCTTCATAAGGATAATATATATTTGAGTGTGGTTATGTTTAAACTATTCCAGTTCCTTTTATTGTAAAGGAGTTAGTGATATACAAACCTCCAAGAACCATTCCATCTCTCCGACAAGACCCTTTTCAATTTACTGCACCTATCACTATGGTACATGTCCCTATTGAACCATTTTATCATGCATAAGTATCTTCATTTCCTTATAGTGAAGTTTTGGAGGTTTATCAAGTGTTAGATGAGAAACATTCCAATGTGGAAAAGAAAATGAAATTCATGAATGGGAAAATGATAAGGATTCAATGCCTTATTGATAGAACATTAAAGATGTTAGTCTAGGATTATTTAACTATGCTAACCAATTTCAAAACTACATTAGATTAAAATGATGCTCAGAACATTTCTTCGGGTTATTTGGAGTCTTTTACATGGGTTTTGTGAAATACTCATTCTTTAGTATCTCAAATGCACTCACATGCATCTTATTTTATTATTGAGTTATTAATTTCAAATGTCATTATTGGAATATACATGTGTGAATATAATTTTTTATACCATATAGGGAGAATAATTCTACAACCATATCCTATATATACATTTTTAGGTACTGTAAAAAGATTTCTAGTTGTTTATGATCTATATCTGATCTATTATAAATAGATATTAAAGGGGGATACAGCCATATCCGCTGAGTGATATAGGGAAGGAACCCCACCATATGAACGTCAAAATAATGTACCTTTCCATTATGAATGATCTTATGATATTTTTTATCATGTAAGGAAATAATGAAAGAGTTCTTGTCCAACCTATTCAGATGCTATAAGAAAACACATCTCATGGATGTGAATGCTGTGTTGTTATATTCCTTGTAAGAGTTGTTCCTCAATCTCTAATAGACCCACCTACTACCTATAGAACCTATATTAACATGATGTTTCCAACACCCAAACCACATTCTCATTCTTATACTGTGTATAAGATTAGATATTCTAACTTTTATTTTTTATATGTTCTTTTGGGAGTTGATTTGATATTTCTTTGTAAAAATATTGACAATTAATGAAATTGGACATTATTCATTAGTTATGTTGTTAATTGTTATTTTTTCCATTTAATATGTTTAGTCTATTTATTTTGATTATATAATTATATTTTTTTTCCATAATTTCATATTCAACATCATCATTATAGTTAATTAGTTCATACATATAAGTCAAAAATTAAAAGTTTTATTCTTATCCCAATACTTCTTTTCTATGGAAACAAAAAATGGGGAGAGATATTTCCCTAAGAATTAACCATTTTTGGGATGTGTCCAATTAATGTGGAGAATAAATGAATATACACAACATTTAAAAAGAAAAATTTGAAATATTTATTATTCTATAATATTTAGTGTAAGCCTTTTCAAACCATGTTTTTAATATCTTATGGGTTTTTTGATGATCAAAAGGGGGATTTTTTTGGAAATCTCATTTTTTCAAAACATATCTAATGTTCATTTGGTTTTTATGATATAAAATAACATTTAGAGATTACTTATGTGCTTTTTAATTGTGTTTATTGGGATTTATCATTATTTTATTTCTTTCTACTATTAAATCCTTGAACTCTAAAATTTTGGACATTCTGGCTGAAATTTTATTAAGTCTGAAAAAAGAATACATCAAGCATTTGGCTATGTCAATCACCTAAATAAAGGATTCACCTACATGAAATGGATACAGTATGGAATTATTTATGTGTAAATTTCTGATATCAATGAATCACCTATATGGGAAATTTTATACATTGATCAAAAGGTTATTTGAATCAGTTATGCAGAGTAATTAGTTATGTCATTTTTTATATGGTGAAATCAGTTGTGTGGTTCTAATAAGCTATATAATTCAATTTGTATCTATCAAGAATTATCTCTGTGAGTAAATATCCTAGTTTAATAAAATCGACTTTGTGAATAATTCGAATAAAAAAATCTATAAGTAGATAAATTGGATACATGGATGTATTAAGCTATATGAATTGAAATCTATATAATTCGACTACATTTTAATTTGTAATCTGTTACATCATTATAAAACATGGTATTTATTACAATTAGAGTACATTCAGTGAGATTTTAATGTCCTAGAATTTTAATTAATTTTTTATTTAACTCTTTATGGTAAAAAATAATATAATAAGAGTCAAGTACCAAGAAAGAAAACAAGTACAATGATATTTTTAATGTATAGTACTATTTTTAATGTATTTCCAAAAGAACGATGTGTGGAATTTAATATTTTGACACTATATTTAATAGAGTTGTTTCTGGATGTTTAAATGAATATTGTTTCATGGTTTTTTAGAGATAAATATAAATTATGAAGAAGATATATATAAAGAATAATATAAATTTCAGATCGATCATCCAATAAAGTACTCTCAAAGCACTAGTTTGATTCTCATGATCACTTGAAAAGAATTTAAATCCTCAAGAACTACTAATATTCTTTAAAGATCATTTTTTATCATTCTAGATGACACTCCTTAGGAAAACTTTTATTGCTATCATCTATCATAGATATTTCTACTTATCTTCCAGTTGCATTTTAACACTATGTGCTCAAACTCTAAACACTATGTTAAGTATCTCTGTGATTGTAATGATTTTTAGTAGAATAAAATGTAAAGTTATTTCTTGAATTTCTACATTAGATCATAGTTTAAATCTCATGTTGTAGTTGTTGTACTAAGAGTAAAATACTTGCACTAAATCATTCATCCCTTGAAAAAAGGACTAGTAGTCCCTGATAAAAGTACTGATCTAGTGAAAATCACCAAACTCATAGTGAAGAGTGTTGGTGTAACAGACTAAGGGATTTTTATTCCATAAATCACTATAAATCTCTAGGTTTGATATATTTTCCCTATGTTATTATTTCCACTTCATTTTATCTTAAATATTATATCATAATTTAGTAAAATTTTAAATAGGGTTGCTTATATCACTAAGATGTTTTTTAAGAACTCAATTCACCTGCACCCCTACCCTCATGTTTTAGTGAAATACTCGCTGGGAAATTGGTTCAGACTTGGAAAAATATCAAATATAGTTTTTTTCTCATGAGACGTGTTAATGCATCGAGGGTCTTTTTAATTATGGTAGTCACCCTTCACTTAAAAATTCTAATTCATTCACCATATAAAAAATAATATAAATTAATCTAAAGGATATAAAACCCAATAACACTTTGTATTGAAAGAACTCACATATAAAATATCAATAATTTCTTTATAAAAACATATCAAAAACTACCTAAATAAATATGGTGGATGGTATCCTTATATTATATCCTGATTATAATATTCTTTAATTCATGTTATCATGGATCAAAATACTTTTAAAAATTTCTGGAAAATTTCTTGAGGAAAATACACTTTTCACTTTGGAATAACTTACTTAAAGGAAAAAATATTCCCAAAATATTAATTTAAAATTTTATCATGAGGGAACCTTCAAAACATTTAAATTTACCATCAAATTATTTATTGTTCATGACTCTAGTACATTTTTGTCATGTTGTATACGTTAAAAAACATTCATCTAAAACTTTTTAAAAACAATAAAAAATAACCTCATTCAAAAAATGATAAAAATATTTATTTTTATCAATTTTAGTAAATTTATTAAATTGGTAAAAATATATTTAATAAATCATTTTATAATTTTAATAGAAACTATATTTTAATGATAATATTTTCATGTAATAAAAATATCTCAATGGAGTAGAAATATGGTGTTGATTTCCCTTTAAAACATTATATTGGTATCATGAGTAATTAATGAGAGAAAATGAAATGAAAAAATTTATTTTATAGAGATAAAATGTGAAAATGAAAGTATAATTGGTTATATATATAATTATCAAATAATTATTCAAATCAGATACTTAAATTTAATCAACATTGAATAATGATGAGATTGTAAAATACATTCAAACCATAGGTTCAACATCCTTATTATGTGTCTGGACCTCCTATATAATAATTATTTATTTATTATAAATAAATTCTAGAACCATACTTAGGCATATCATAACATTTATTATTTATTTATAATCATTCATAACCTTTTTATAAGAAATGTTTTATTAAAATCACTATTCTTATTAATAATTGCTTCGTTTTCCAAATAGGTTTTGGTTTGGTAGTTTCAGTCTTGTGTTTTGATCATGGAAAAAAATATCCAAAACTTTATTCAAGATATAAATTTTATATATATTCATTATAATTTTATTTATATTAATCAATAAATTTTGGGGGAAGAAAAATGGATTTCATTGTTCAGGGAGACGGTAGGTTCTACATACATATGAACGTCTCTTCATTTTTCGGAGGGAAAAAAGAATGTTTTATAATAATTCAACCTTACAGATAAATTTTCGAATCATATATGTCATATTTATTCATTAAATATATCCTTATCACCAAAAATGATAAAATAAAATTTAAAATGTATCACATCGCTCTATGGATGAGTCGGTCTACATGAATGAATGAACGACATTTTAATTTTCAAGTGATTTTAAATGTAAGAAGATCGATGAGATATTATACTTATATAAATATAATTATTTAATAAATAAAATTTATATATATATATAGTAAATCTCTAATTATATTCAGTTGTGATAGGTGGTTATGGAAAATGACTTACATTTGTTCGTGTGGTGATCATCTCTTATACATACGATTGACAGTTTTGTTTCACATTTGATGGAGAAGAAGATGGATATAGGTTATTTCATTAACATAATAAAATCATATAATATTTCAGATACTTTTTTTATTATTTCATAATGGTTATTAATTTTTAAAGTATGTAGAAGACGAAATAAAATGAAAACATGCAGTTAAGAACTATGATGCTTATTTAGACAATCTCTTTATGTTTATACCTAAATTCTTTCTAGGATGGGTTTAAGATCAATAATGGGACAATAATAATTTTTATAAATGTAATTGTGGTATATTTTTATTATTGGATAGAAAACAAGGCTCTTGAAGTGTGACCTTTAGAGATGAGTAAGTTCCCATTTATATGTGGGAAAGAGGACACACATGGACTTTCTGAAAAGAATCAAATAATTTAATGTCATATTCAAAATATGGCTCTAAATTGGACCCTTAATAAACCATAAATAATATAAGGATAAAATATTTCTATAAATATAAATTTGATTTGTTTTTATTCCATTTATATACTTATATTATTAGTATACCCCCTCTTTTAATCTTAACCCCAAGAAAATATTTTTGATGTATTTAGTATTCATTATGAAAAAAAAATTAAGTTGATAAAATTACATAATATTAATTATGAATATTATAATTATGGAATCAATTTTATCAAATTCATATAATAGAGATGTAAGAATATAATTTAATATTAATCAAGTAATTGTAATGAAAAATTAGTTTTCCAAAGAAAATGTTTTGTTAATTTATTAAAAATATATATTTCAAAATTCAACATATAATTGATTATAATAACAAAAATTGTATTAATAATAAAAAAATTGAACTACTTTTATTTTCAAAACCAATTTAATACAAATTTTAAATTTTCAAATAATTAAAAAGAAGAAGGAAATTTTAATAAAATCGGTATTTTTAACTATCCATTGAAGAATTATAATTTTAAAGAATTATCAAAAATTCAAACTAAAATAATTTTGAAAAATTGATTTCAAAAAGAAAATTTTAAAAATTTTCTTCTAAATATAGATAAAATTACATTTAAAATATGTCTTCAAAATAAGATAAAACCACTTTTTATAAAAATAAATATTTTAGGCATAAAACTATAGTTTTTTCTTATCCCATCCATAGAAATAAAAATAAGATGGATCAAAATTATTTTCTTGAATATATATAATAGAAAATATTAAAATAATTTACTATTTTTTATTAATTTTATTTTTTTGGATAAAAAAATTTCACTAATAAAGAGGTATTTTGTTAAAAAACATTTCTTTTACTTTCAAATAATTTATATTTTCATTTTTAATCAATTTTTCTCTAATAAATTTGTTTTATACATGTTTATACCATACATTTTTTATAATTTATTTATTTTTAATTATTCACATCATTAAAATAGCTACAAGATTAATTTCACAAAATAATATTTTAATAGTATGCTATAGTTTGTTTAAACTTGATGTTGTGTGTAATTCAATCAATCAATTAAATTAAATTCATTTGAGAGAAATATTAATCTAATTTTCTCACATTATGTACATTGTAATATCAATTTAAACCTCAAAATTATATCACTCATTTAAAAAAACCAAGGATACTTTGACCACATTACATCCTCGAGTTCCCACCTAGCTTCCTCGCATTTCTAATTCCTATGAAGAACATTCAGTACGTGGGTAATATTATTCTTTGGCAGTATATCTCTATCATCAATATTTTATACATATTTTTATTAATAGGAAGTATTTTTATCTATTTGTATGAACTATATGTTCAATACATGTTCATGATCAATTTTTTACTTCCTCATAAGAGATACATGGATCATATAAAGAACATGAGTGAGGCTTGGTGAAATTTCTATGAAATATGATATCATCCCTTGTTAATTGATAATATCATAGAGGAATGTATACCTACTACCTAGATATTCCTTTCTCCAAAACACTCATAATTTTCTTCCATGAATAATTTCATATAAAAAACTTCTCATAAACTTCAAACTCTAGATCTCATAAATGAATATCATCAAAACTTTTTTATCGAGTCTAATCTTAATTTATGTGTAGTTGGATAGTTATGAATTTATACTCTATTTCCATAACTAGCTTAGGTCCAATAATGTTTATTTCCAATTCATCATCCCAAGACATTGGAGTTATATACTTCTATCCATTGAGGATTCATAAGGATCCATGTGAATTATCATGTGAAATATATAGTTTTAAGAAAACTCAGTTAGGAAAAGGTGTTAATCCCAATAATATTTGAAATCCAAAGAATATGATATTTGTATATCATCATGAGATACAATGGTTCTATCATAATAAACATATATCATGGGATGATATTATTTACTAAAACACAACCCATATCCCAATCTTAATAAATACTTCTCCAAAACATTTAGGTACCCGTCAGATTTGGATCAGATATAATATAATGTGGTACTCAATGAATCCTTCCCAATTTCTCAATATATATCTTGGAATTTATATAAAAATATAAATAATATTTGATAGTAAGGAAGTGTGATATAATTTTAAGGATATCTAATACAACAAAAATTTCATTATATCCATTAGAAATTTTGGGATGTTTGATGACAAAATCTATTATGATATTTTCCCATTTCTATTATAGTATGGGTCAAACTTATAACATCTCATTAGACTTCCCTCTATCAACCTTTACATGGAAATACAAATCCCTAAGATACATACTTTATAATATATCTATTTATTTTATCAAATAAAAAACTATTTTATATCTCTATATATCTTCATAATTCTAGGTTAAATAGAGAATGGTGAACTATGAGCCTCATCCTATAGCTCCTTCAAATCTGTTAGGGATAAAATACAGACATGGTTTCTGATCCTTATTATTCCATCACAATAAATATTGCACTACAGAATATTTCTTACATTATCTTTTCAATGTACATCTTATTTCTACACCTCTTTAATCATCACTTGTATAGAGGGTTCGAAAATCAATAGTGAATGATACAATCTCTCCCCTTCATTTATGATTTCAGAATCCATTCATTGTAAACTCATAAATATTGGATCTTTTGTTATAAACATAGATAAACAAGAATGGTCTCTTTAGCTCAGATCATTTTCCACCTTTTTAGCGTTATTATCTTTGTAATGTATATATAAATAAAAAAATGTGATCAAATCTATCGGCCTTATTTGGTGTATATTGATATTCTTCATTGTAAAATTATAATTCAATATTTCATTATTAGTATATATATCACCCCTTTCACTATAAAAAATCTCATCTATTTAATTAATTAGAGAATTACCAAACCTAACTCCAAATTAGGAGTTATTTAATTTTCCAGTTGAAAATCTAATTTTAATGAGGAATACGCTATCACAAATTCCATATGCATAGGGACGCATCCCATTCCCTTCATCAATGAATCACTATAGATTAAAACCCAATATCTAATGTGGAATTTTTTATGAACATGTTAAATGACTAAAATTATCATTATTTCCATTAACGTTTTCTCAAATTCATATATATAAATGAACTTGGATCCATTTTGAGTTTACTAGTTTTTTGGATTTGGAAGTCATGATAAATTTTCCACAAATCATCAATAATATCTAACCCACCCAATAAAAGTGTTGATCTTTGTCACTAGGTTCATCTATCCCAATGTTAAATAACTTTTTTTAAAGTATCCTCTTATAAACCATAACCTCATATTATATGCCCCAATAGTGAATCCACCCAAATCTAAAAAACATGATAAATTTGGAAGACAAATTCTCATTCGTCAAGGTCTTCAACATAATTCTCAAATTTCATTCATGCTCGTCCTTTCTCTTTGAATATATAAGAATATTTATATAAAAACTACCAAAAATTGATCATGGTAATATATAAAATATTTATTCATTAAATCCATGAATATTATAGAGAATTGTTAAGTGAAACTATAATTACTATGAATTCATAATGATCATACCTTATATATATGTCTTTTATATGTATATCATTATTCTTTATCCTTAGCTGATGATACCCAGATAGAATATCAATTCTATAAAAATTTTGACCACACCATTGTTGATAAAAAAATCATTTATATGGGGTAGAAGATACTTTTTCTAAAAACTGATCTTGTTAAGTTTATGATCATAAATAAAAAGAGTCATTTACCTATACTAATTCATAAAAAAATAACAATTTCATCCCATGCTAAATAACAATACCAAATGAATCCCTTATCTAGATTCTATAGAAGTTTCTTATTCAATTATAAAAATTCAAACAGGGACATTCTATATGGATTATTTTAAATTTCCAGGGATTATATTAAGAGTTATATTGAAAACATAACTTCAAGATTCTAGGGAAGACTTTACATGTCCTCACAAAACATATCAATAGTTTCCTTAACAAAAAGGAATATTTTCAATATTGAGTTTCTCCCCAACCATTTGAGATAAATAACCCTCAAGAATTTTTATCAAACCCCATATTATTTTAAAAATTTAACTTATGTTTCTGTTATTATCCACACAATGATAGAAAATTCAAGTTTGATCCAGAATATTAAGTGAAACATTCCTTAGATTACTGTTGATATGGGATCGATACTGGTAGAGCCAATCCAAACACAAAATTATACCAAATTGAACTATAGGAAGGATAACCTGGTTTATAGGATGAACCATACCACATAAATATATAGTAGAGGAGTTATAGACATGATATATAGTCATCATAACATTTGGAGTTTTCACCCCCAAATCAATATCTAATCATTGACATGGTGATGTGATACCCTTATAAAATTATTCATGTGTAAAAGATAATGTAGAACTAAAATAAATAAATAATTTTATATCTTTTATTATATGAAACATATATCATTTACCACATCTATAAGAAAGTATAAATCCATTTTAGCAATTTAACAAGCTAGGTTATCTCCCTTTTACTTATTTTTTAGTAAGTTACATTAATGGTTCTGGAGTTGGTTAGAATAAATACTCATATATTTATAGTTATAGAACTATAAATTGATGGATTCTCTCGTTCCCATACTATTATTTGAATTATGTACTCTTTATACATGCTTGAAGTGAACTCATTTTCCATTTAATAATGTTTCATGGTGTTTCCATACACATGTAAATTATGGTAGAAGATTAATTCTTCTTTTCATCCCCTTATCCATTTTTTCTTTATCGTCCCATTATTCCCTCACTTCCCATAAAATAAATAATAATTATAAAATTATTTCTCTATCATGATATACCAAGACACTATATCATCATATGGTGAGACTTTTTGGGAGACTAGTTCCCTTAGAATGATTCACTTAATAAAATAAATTAAATGATTAATCTTTCTCATTGGATTATATACCCAGTTCAGAGAATTACATTCTAACCATGTAATATTATCTCCATACATAGAAATATTTTCTTCTTCATTTTGAATCAGACTCACAAATTTCATCTCTATCCACTCAATGTTCATGAGGGAAAAATTCCAAGAAAAGTTCCTTAAAATAATGCATCTAAATGAAAACTATTTCCCCCTCACTAGTAATGTTTTGAATAAATGAACACCATTGATTATAATCTCATGAGAGATGATAAAATACCATAAAAACCTTCTACCTTTTACTATATCCTAATGTAAGAAATGTATTCTCTATAATACTTATAAATTCCTCACCTAAAAATGGATTTGTAGTCCCATTAAATCATGGTGGTTTTTGATGCTTGAAGTATTATAACATTGTTACACCACATTTTGGATCAATAGGATACTCCGTAAGGTAAAGGATAATGGTCCTACATTTAGTCAACTTCCCCAATATAGTTATAATTTATTCTACTCCCTCTCCAGCTCCATATCGAGTGACATTATATTTCCCTTGATGGAAATCACAAAATGGATTATGGGCAATGATATAGTTTCCATTCCTTATAATTTGTGAAATTACTAAACCTTTTCATACAATAAACTAGATCATTAAATTATTGACCATAGTGTAAAATATCAAAACATGTGAAACACTTACAAAATTTAAACAAATAATACATAACTAAACTCATAATCAAAAACATGGTTTTTTAGGAATTTTCTAATATAATAAAAATATTTTAAAACACATCATAATGGTTTGTATAACAAATGAGAATTAACCCATGATTATAACCTATGAGTGTAAATCTAGACACATAGTATGGGAACACTCACCATGAACTATAATAATGAATGAGATATAATCAAACCAACTCTTTTCAGGGTTATTAACCATAGATTAATTTGTACCAAAACCGTGGAAACTTATATTATTTTGACATGGATTCCTTTTTAGGAAAACCACATAATATCTACCTTAAAAAAAATTTAATAGGTTATCCTATATATATACTTATTCCCAAATTCATTCATAGGGTTATATTCCCTAATATATGTATTAAAAAATCGTGTTCCAAATTTTTCTACTAAAATTTCCTCGACTACCAACTCTAAATAATCGAATAATAAAATCCTGGAGTTTGTGGCTACATTTCTAAATTTGTACTACATTGAAGTTACTTCATCCCAAAGTAATATATAGTTTAGTATTCTTGGAAAAAAATATACAAACATGAATCTCATATTACATTTAAAAACTCAAAAAACAAAATAATATTTTATCTAAGAAAACAATCATTCCATTTATCATGTCCATTTAATTCAATCATAAGGAACTTCTTGGCATCTTGTGGAAGGAAAACATTAGAAAGGGTTGATCTCATAAGAATAGTGAGGATATGTGTATATAAGAAGATAATAAGGCATGAATAACATTGAAATAATAAATGATTATCAAATAATTCTATACAAATAATCGCATGAGATATAATCTTATCCATGATTACCATAACAATAAAAATAATAACATGGACATTAAAACTGATTTCATAATGATGGAATGAATAATCTAATTCATCAAAAACATGACATCAATTCCTCATCACATAAATTATTTTATAAATATGTAAGGCCTAAACCATGTACCCAATCATGTTTGTCTCAGGATACCTACTGATGAATTGAGTAGCAATGTAATTCTAGCCCCCCCCCCACCACCACATAATAAGTCCAATTCATTCAGCATATGAACTGACAACATGACATAATCAATATACAATAAAAATCAATAACTTTATATATTGTATAAACAAGAATATAGAATATCAAAACTATCCTCAACAAAAATTATCATAAACCAAAAAAATAAATATGGTGGATGGTATCATTATAATATATTCTTAAAAATATATTCAACAAATGATGTTGAGATGAATGAAACCAATTTAATAGATAACTAGAATATTTCTCGTGCAAAATAGATTTTTCACTTTGACACCACTTATTTAATGTCTAAAATATTTCCAAATTTTAAAATTAAAATTTTATTTATAATAAAACCTTTTATAATTTAGGTGATTTATAAATGTAATAAGTGTTTGTGATATAGGGAAATTCAATTCAGGATTTATAAGTCAAACAAACATTCCTTTCACACTTTTTTAAAAAGTCTATAAAGTAACTCATTCAGTAAACTATAAGAATATTTTTTATAATGTTAGGATTTAAAAGTATATAAAAGTGTTGAATTAATTTTCACTGTTTTAAAATATGTTTTTATAAATTATATTAAATTTGGGTTCATTAAATTTTCAAATATATTTTTTTGGATAACATCGAAATGATTCACCGTTGAAACAAGTCACCATTGAAATGATTCACTATTGAAATGAGTATCTATTGAAATGATTCACCCTTGAAATGAGTCATTGTTGAAACATGTACCCTTATAAAAGATTCACCATTGCAATGAGTCACCATTGAAATGATTCACCCTTGAAATGAGTCACCGTTGAAATGAGTCATCATTGAAATGAGTCACTGTTGAAATGAGTCATCATTGAAATAAGTCACCATTGGAATGAGAAAACATTGGAATGAGTCACCATTCTCATCCACTATTGGCTTCGTACAACGATAGGTCATAGTATCACCAATCGGTAGGTCAGTAAGTCGCAGTTGGAAATCGGATGGTGTGTAAATTTTTTATTTTTCAAGATTTTTCATTTTTGGTCATAGATAATCATGATGTAGTTATCTTTGTAAAACTCGATTTAGTTTTTCTTAAACTCGCAATGGTATGTCATTTGAGTCACTATTGGATTCATGAAATAGTATTTCATTTGAGTCACCATTGTCTTCATGCAATGATATGTCAAATAAGTCATTTTTGGTCATCCACCGATAAACAAATTTTATTAGTTAAAATTTTCAATTTAGTTTTTTTTTTAATTTTATTATTTAGATTTCAGAATAATGGTTTTTTTAAATAATTTTTTAATGTGTTAAATTTTTTTAAGACTTCAAAAAAGAATATTAATAATTCATACGATGCTCTGTTTTAATGCATATTTGTTCCATGTTTGAAACTGTTATTTCAATTGATTAATTCAATTTTTTTCAATTCTAATTTGATTAAAAATTTATTAAATGTTATATTAATTTTTTTGATTAATTTTTCATGTGATTTAATAGCCCAATTGTTTTATTTTTTAATTTAGTGGGTTTTTTCATCACCTTCTTGTAACAAAATTATTTCAGTTATTTTTTTAATAATTGTCATATAGTGAGTGAATATAGATACATTCTTTGTGGATTCTATTTAAAATTTCTCAGCCAACCATTCAAATGGACTCTTAAAAATGGGTTGTGTGGATCATTTGAAAGATAGAGAAAACCCCATATAATGAGAACTGTGAGATACTTCAAAAATACCTACTGCTCTAAAAATAGTTTCGTAATCATCTTTGACTTCCTCCATATGATTCGATCACAAGGACTGTGTCTTCTACATATATTTATTAAAGTGACCCAAGATGTTATGATACATAAATCAAACAAAAATCATATTGTAGACTTCATTTCATTTTTTTAAAATCCATTAATTTTGTAATCACTTGTTTGTAATTCAATAGTATCTGGTTTATGTTGTACCCATTTAAAAGTATTCTTTCTCATTCTATGGTTATTCTAAAGCCCAAATGGAATTACTAGGTTCTGAATCCCTAATAAAAGTCAGGGGAAAATGTGAGGGTAGTCTCATGTAGTAAAGACTAGTTTGTGCCTCCAGGTTTTGTAAAAGGAAAAGTTTTCAATATGTTATCACACCATTAAAAGTGAGGTTTAGTGGGTACCAGTATCCTATAAGAGTAGAGGATATTGATTAGTGGAAAAATATCTTTAGATATTAACCACTATAAAAATTATCTATGTTCTTTGTTCTTTATTTTTCTCCTGCATCCATTTATTTACAAGAACACTTCATCTACAAGGTTTGATTTTATAAAATATGATAATTTATGGTAACTGTGATTAAATTTTACAATGAATATTCACTCCCCACTAGTATTTTTTTACATAATTATAATGATACAACAATTGGTGTCATAGGCATATTGGTTGGAACTATTTTTTAGGTAAGTATTCTACTACTTATTTGATATAGTTGTGCTAACCTGAAATTCTAGTCTTAATATTATATGAAAAAAATAAGAGATTTATTTGTTAAAAGAAGGTATCAATGGTAATGATGAATAGATATAACAAAAAAACATTATTATTCTATGGGAGTGACTACGATTACTAGAAGGACTGAATTGAATCCGACCTGATGAAACTAAGTGTTTAACACTGGATGATAATCGATAAAGAATACAAGTTTCCTATAGTCAGTCTAGATACTCTTATTGGTAATGACATGGTGTGATATATATTAAATTTCAAGGTCAAAATTATTTTGTATTAAGCTATTAGTAGGACTATATACAACCATGTATGAGTCTATAAGAATGCACATGACATATGAATGATTCTACAAGTTTCCCATTATGGTACTGATAAGCTTAAGAGAACCAATATGAGAATACTCCTAGTAGAATATCTAGAATTTATGATGGGTGATGAAGAATTTTTAAACCAGATGTTTCATTAGTTTACAAGTATCACTAACAGGATGAGTGGTCTTTGTGAACCATTGGACAACATTGATCTAGTGGAAATAGTTCTGAGATCTATTCAAAATATATTTCATGAAAATAATGTGTCCATCTATTAGCATAATAACTTTAATGAATACACTCTAGATTAAATTATTGGCTTCCTACTACAATATGATCTTGAGCTAAAAAACATTGATGATGAGGAGTCTACCAAAATAAAACATATTTTATTTAAATCTAAAATATTTGATACCTATGATTCCTTTGAATTTGACTTCTATGATAGTGACAAGGAGATGGACCACTTCACTATAAAAAAGTACATGAAACAAAAGAATGGAAGATGTTATTCATGAATAAATTTAGTAAGGACAATAGAAAATACTATTCTGACGATAATAGTGATATTTCAAAAATAATTTGTTATGAGTACATGAAGGCAGTTCATATAAAGACTGACTATTTTAAACTCAAACATCCTAAGAAATAAAAAGTGAAAATAAAGAAATAGAAACAAACTATGTTTGGAGGTTGGGACTACTCAGACAGTTTTGATAGTAATAATTCTAAATGTGTACAGGAGACAGGGAATTTATCCCTAGTGGGTGTTCTTCATGCGGTAAATAAATCTCTTTCTACTTGTTTAATATCTCCAACTGTTATTGATAAAAATTATTTATCTAGAAATTAGATTGAAATGTTTTAGGATTAATTATATTATTCTGATTCTAAATATCCTGAAACAAATAAAATGCTTAAGGAAATTAAGGAATAAAAAATGATGGAGCAAGATTATTTGAAATGTATAATGAGTTAAAATCAAGGAAATAGATTTTTTCACAAGAAATTATTTTCATTAAAAGGTAATGTGAGAATTTGAAAATCAGTAATTCCCATTATAATAAGTCTATAGAAGATCACAATTATGAACTTCTTAAACTAACAGATGAAAATAAAAGAATTAATGATTTTATGGGGTAAATGATAGAGGTCAAGATTAAATATTTGACATGATTATTGATGATTTAATGAATGTGTAAAATGAATTTAAGAAACATAATCAAGAAAATAAGAAACTGAGAAATACTCCATCTAGAATGTATGAAAATGTCTTTTCAGATTTAAGAAATGTTCAAATGGAAAACTTAGATTTAAATGTTGATGTGGTAAATCTTAAAAAGGAATTATCTACTTTTGTGAATGGTAAACAACAATATGAAAAGATGATGATATTAATGAGAATAAATCACAATAATTTTAAATTTAGTTACAACAGTTTTTTTTTCTAGCCTAAATAAAACTATTTTTGTTAAAAGCTCTAAATTAAGTATTTTGAGTGTAAGATTTTTTAAATGCATAATGAAATGTTATTATGACAATCAGTGTTCACTAATATTTACAAAATATTTTGGTCATACAAAAACATATATTTCAAATGATTCACTTTTGAATCATCCCACTAATAATTTTTTTATATCTATACGGGTTCCAAAATTTTCTACTACTAACTAAATTAGTCCCATATAGGAAAGGGTTCCAAAACAATATGTAGGTTGATTAATTGTTGGAAATCTATCTTCAAAGTCTCAAATACTCATAGTAATTAGACAGTGGGTTCTCTATAAACATAAAAGGTGATATTAGTAAATTTCAATCATATAATACATGTGATGGTGGCCTTCTTACTTGTGGAGAAAACTCGAAGGGATGGATTGAAAGTGTGGCTGAGTAAGGTTTTTCTAAAACTATAATAATTTATGAAGTACTATATGTATAGGGTTTGAAACATAATATTTTAAGTGTATAAAAAATATGTGAAGATGTTTCAAATGTTGTTTCTGAAAATGATAAGTGTACAGTTCTGAAAAATAACGTAGTTTTATTTTCTACAAGTATAAAATAAAATGTTTACTCTAATAAGCTTTATGAATTATCCAAAAAAAGTTAAAGTGTCCGAATTATATTGAAATAGTTGATGTTGTATGGCCTAGGAGGCTTGGTCATGAACATTTTAGAGTGTTTCATAAACTACCAAATCATGAACAAGTTCTTTAATTTCCAAATCTTCAAACAAGTATGTCTTATTTGTGTGATTCATATTTGAAAAGGTAAACAACAAAAAAATGTTTTAAATTAATAAATAATGTTAGTACTACTAGATTCTTAGAATTATTGCATATTGACTTGTTTGGACCAATTAAACCTTCTAGTTTAGGTGGTAAAAGATATGTTTTTATTATTTTATATGATTATAGTAGATTTTTAGGGATTTATTTCTTGTATCATAAATATGAAACTTTATCCAAATTCTCTAATTTTGGTAAACTTTTTCATAATTTCAAAAAATAATAATAAAATCTATCATAAGTGATAGATTTGGTGATTTTATGACCATAGATTTTGATAAGTTTTTTTAATCTAATGGCTATAAAAATTTATTCTTGGCCCTTAAGACACCACAACAGAATGGTGTTTTAGAAATAAAAAAAAAAGTTCCTTTCACGAAATGGATATATCCATGATAATGGAATATATTATTCCCAAATATTTTTGGCCCAAAGTAGTAAATACAACATTCCATATGTTAAATGAGTATTTATTAGACAAATTTTTAAATAAACCCCCAGATGAACTCTTGAAAGGTTATAAACATAAAGTATGATATTTTATTGTCTTTGGGTGTAAAGTGTTTATCTATATCACAAAAGATAAATTTGATTAATTTGAATCCAAATCAGATGGAGGAATTTTATAAGGATATTTAGATGATAGTAAAGCTTTTAGAGTTTTCAATAATGATTATTTAGTTATAAAAGAATATGTCCATGTAAATTTTGATGAAAATATCTATAAAAAAGGATTTTATTTCTTTAACTAAAATTGATGAAATTAGACATATCAATTTTGGGGAAGATAATGATCATGACAAGGATCGTGAATCAGTTGAGGGGGATCATGCCTCTTCTCAAACAAATTTGAAGAAATGGAAAACATATAAAGGTCACCCATCTGATAAAGTAATTATATATGTTGAATATGGTATTCAAACCAAAAATACTATTTTTCTTTATTGTTTTATTTCTTCTATTTTAGCTGATTTTGTTCCAACTAATATTGAAACTTCTTTAACTGATTGAAATTGGATAAATTTCATGCATGATGAACTAAATCAATTTGAAATAAATAAAGTATGGGACTTGGTTGTTTTTTTATAAAGGTAAACCTATTAAAGGAACCAAATGGATTTTTAAAAATAAACTTGATGAGGTTTGAAATATTTTTTACAAATAAACCAAGAATAGTAGCTCAAGGTCATTCTAAATAATAAAGAATTGACTTTGAATATTCATTTTCTCTTGTTGTAAGGATGGAAGTAATTAGAATCCAACTAGCCTTTCCAAGATTTCAAAATTTAAAATTATTTCAAATGGATGTAAAAAGGGCTTTCCTAAAAAGGATTAATTTAGAGGATGTTAATGTAAGACAATGTCCAGGTTTTGATAATGTTGATTTTCCATATATCAGTTTTACAAACTTATTAAGGCCAGGTACGGTATCAAAAAATATGCAAGCCCCTGCTATGAGATACTTACAGAGTTTTTACTTAAAAATGATTTTTTAGAGGGAATATTGATCCAACCATGTTAATAAAAAGAGTTTTAAATGATTTACATCATATTTAAATTTAAGAAAATGATATAATTTTCGATTCAACAAATGATTCTTTGAGTAATTACTTTATTAAACTTATAACTAGTGAATTTAAAATGATCTTAATGGTTGAATTAAAGTTTTTCCATATATTAAAAATTAATTATAGAAAATATATAATTTTCATAACTCAAGATGAATATGATAAATATATTATAAAAATATTTAATTTAGATTCTTGTAAAGCTATGAAAATACCCCCGATAACTAGTTATAAATAAGATTTAGATGAATCTGGTAAGTTTGTTGACAATAAATAATATAATGGCATGATTGGTATTCTTTTATATCTCAATAATTATACACCAGATATCATATTTTTAGTATATATGTGTTCTAGGTTCAAATCCATGCCAAACGAAAGTCACTTAAAATATGTTAAAAGAATAATAAGATACCTCAAAGGTGTTATTGGTAATGGTTTTTTTATTCAAAAAGGAACTATTATTTTTTATTATCTTACTCTAAATCTTACATTGGAGGTTGTAGACTTGACAGAAAGAGTACCATGAGTATATATATATTTATAGGTAAATGATTAATATCTTGGAGCTTAAGGAAACAACTATCAATAGCACTATCAATAGTTGAGGCTGAGTATATTGATGCTTCTAGCTGTTGTTCCTATAGAATATGGATTAAACAAACATTGTATGACTTTATTATTTTTTTTATAAAATCCCTTGTTACTGTGATAATTTTACTGCTATTTCAATTTTTAAAAATCCTATTCAACATTCTAGAACTAAACATATAAATTTTAGATTTCATTTCTAAAGATGTTAGGTTAATAAATGGGATATTTTCATGGAATTTATTCCCTCTAAGAATCATTTGGTAGACATATTCCCTAAAACATTAGATTCTTCTAAATTCAAAAAAATTAAATTCAAATTAGATATATTTGATTCTTAAAAGGGTAAGTTTTTTTTCTAAAAATTATGTTTAATTTTTGATAAATTTCAAAAAGGAAGAGATTTATGTGGAAAACAGAATATTTTTCATATTTTTTAATTTAAAAAAGGGGAGTTTTTATGCTTTAAAAGTATGTAAAAGTGTTAAATTTATTTTCTCCCTTTTAAATTATTTTTCTATAAATAAATTTAAATTTTTGTTCATTAAATTTTAAAACATATATTTTTTTTGAAATGTTTAAACAGGTCACTGTTGAGATGAGTCACCTTTGAAATGAGTCACCATTCAAACAATCCATTATTGAAATGAGTCACCCTTGAAACAGGTCACCATTGAAACAAGTCACTATTTAAACGATTCTCTATCGAAACGATTCACCCTTGAAATGAGTCACCCTTGAAACAAGTCACCCTTAAAACAAGACCCCGTTGAAATGAGTCACCATTGAAACTATTCACCATTGAAACAATTCGCCACTATAATTATTAACCATTTCCAGCCAATGTTGTCTTCATATAATGGTAGATTAGTAAGTCACCCAATGATAGGTCGTTATGTCACCATTGGACTTCTAACATTAAGTAATTTTTTATTGTTCAAGATGTTTCCTTTTTGTTCATAGATAATCATGATGTAGTTATTTTTTTAAAACTATATTTAATTTTTCTTAGACTCACATCGCTATGTCATTTGAGTCATTATTGTCTTCATGAAATGGTATTTCATTTGATTCACCATTTTATTTATGCAATTTTATGTCTAATAACTCATTAGTGGTCATCCACCAATAAATTAATTTACTTAGTTAAATTTTTCCGCTTAAAAATTATTTTTCTTAAATTTTATTTTTCAGATGTTAGAATAATGTTTTTTATTGAAATAATTATTTTAATGTGTTAAATTGTGTTTTAAGACTTTATACAAGAAGATTAATATTTCATGGGATGAACTGTTTTAATGCATATTTACTGGATGTTTGAAACAATTATTTCAATTGATTAATTCAATTGTTTTGAAATTATAATTTTATTAAAAGTGAGTTAAAAGTTATATTAATTATTTTTATTGATATTTAATGTGATTTAATAGACCGGTTGTTTTATTTTTGAATCCACCGTGTGTTTTTATCACATGTTTATAATATAATTATTTTTGTTATTTTGTCTAACAAGTGTCATGCAGTGAGTGAATATAGATATAGGATTTGTGTATTCTATTTAAATTTTCCTGAAGAACCATTAAAATGGACTCCTACAAAATGGGGTGAGTAGATCATTAAAAATAAAGACAAAAACCCATATAATGAGAAATGGTTGATACTTCAAAAATACATGCTTCTCTAAAATAAATCCATGATCATCTACAAGTTCCTCCTTCTATTGTGATCACAATAAGGACTACATATTCTACATTTGTTCATTAATGTGACTCACGATATTGTGATACTTACATAAAACAATAATCATACTGTCTTCTATTTTTCATTGAGGTTTTAAATCATGTAATTTTGTAATCTCTTGTTTGTAAGTCTTCGGTGTCTGGTTTATGTTTTTCCCCTTTAAAAGTAGCATTTCTCATTCTCTGGTTATTCTTCCACCAAAAACAAAGGATTGGGTAGTTACTCACCAAAAAACATTAGGGAAATAGAAAAGGGTAGCCTCCTGTAGTAAATAATGGGTTGTGACTTTAGGTGTTGTAAAAGGTAGAGTCTATAATAGGTAATCACATGATAAAAAATAAGGTTTAGTGGGTACCAGTATCTTTGAGTAGTAAAGAAGATTTATTAGTAAACTAAGATAATTATATCTAAACCACTATAAAAATTCTCTATGTTTTGTGTTCTTTATTTTTATTTTGCATCTATTTATTTACAAGAATGCTTCTCCCATAAGGATTGATTTTATAAACTCGGATAATTTCGGGTAACTATGATTAAATTTTAAAATGACTATTTACCACCCCCCCAGTTTTTTCCCATACTTATAAAGATCCAACAATTAATATTTTTTGTAAAAATACAAAAAATGGTGAAAATACTTCCATAAATCATTCTATAATTTTTAAAACATTCTTCAAGTCAAATTAATGAAAATCTTATCATGGATGAAAATAATTCTCAACTGAGTAGGAAAACGGTGTTTATTTTTCTTTATAGAACAATTTCATTATAATGAGTACTTAAAGAGAGATACATGAAAGGAAAAAAATTTATTTATATAAATATCTGGAGGAAAATAAATTATATTTTTTTTAATATGAAATATTAAATAATTTCTCTAATTTATTACTTAAACTTAAACATTCCTGAATATTGATGAGATTGTTAAATAAACTCTTACCTTAGGTTTGACTTCCATAATATGTGTCTAAACCTCATGTATAATAAATAGAAATTTATTAACCATCTAATATAGAACTATAGTAATATATATCATGAAATAGAAAATTTACTTGTTATCATTTTTCACCTGTTTAGTTACAATTCTTTATTAAAATAACTATTCTATGAAACAAATGCTTCATTTTTTATATAGTTTTTGTTTGAAGGTTTCAATAATTATACCATGAACATAGTTCCATGATATCTAGAAATTATAATAAAATTATTAATATAATATTATATATATATATTATTATTATTATACTTTTTAATATTTAGAAATTCAAAAATGAATTACACCGTTCATAGTGACGGTAGGATGAACATATGTGTAAAAAATGTTTTAATTTTTCATCATATGGGAAAAATAAATAGGTAAATAAAAATTCACCAATAAATAATCATATCTAAATCATATATAACATTTATATTCATTTAATCAATCCTTATTACCATTAATGAAAAATAAAATGAAAAATGTATCACATCGCTTCATGGAGCCAGTATCCCACATGTGCAAACACGTGATGTTATCATTTTACAACAGGTCAGAATATAATAATTTAGAAGTGATATTATAATTATATAAGTATAATTATTTCATAAGTATCATATATATATATTAAATACATTATTATATACATACGTGAGAGGTGGTGAAGGAAAATGAATTACATCAGTTCGTGAATCGATAGTTTTTCGTAGACATGATCTTTGGACTCATTTCCCATTTGTTAGAAGTGGAGAAGGATATAGGGTATCAAATTAAAATAATAATATCTCATTATATCCATGATACTTATTTAATTATTTAATCAAGGAATAATAATATTTTAAATAGTTTTAGTAATAAAAAAGAAAACACACAGTTAATAACTATGCCTCTTCTCAAGACATCCTCATTATGTTTATACCTGAAGCCTTTCTTCAGTAGTTTTTTGATCAAATAATTTATATTATGATGTGGGTAGGGATGTAAAGAATGTTATTTCTTAGGTATTTTCTAAAAAAGGCTCTTTAAGTGTTATGAGCCGAGAAGATGAGATTTCCATTTGGAAGTGGGGCATTAGAAACTCTTGGAATTTTAAAAGGATTCAAAACATTTAATGTCCTATTCACACAAAATGTCTCCAAAATGGACCATTCCTAAACCTTAGATTTTATAAGGTCAATTTTTTTAATAAAATATAAATTATACATATTTTTAGGTCATTTTAACCATTATCATTTTTAGCTTAACCCATGGTAAGTAGCTTTTAACTTCAAAAGTAGAAACATATTTTTACAACATGTACTATTCATCATGACCAAAATTTATGTTTAAAATATTAATTATTATTAATTATTATTATTATTTAAAATATTTAATATATTATATTAAATTCAATTAAAAAATTAATAATTTAACTTCAAATTAAAACAATAATTATGATGACAAATCGGTTTACCAAAAATATAATTTCTTATATACAAATGGTTTTATATCAAAATTAAACATAGATTTATTTCCAATGAAATAAATTAGAAAAATAATAAAATTTAAGATGTTTTACTTTTATTACAATTTAAAAATGAAATAGAACATCATAAATTCTTTAAATGAAATATATTTTCAAATAAAAAAAGGTACTACTCAGTATTAATCAATAAATTATTCTTTTCAGAATATTATCAATATTTAAAACTAATATAATAAAAATTGTTGAATTCTAAAATTATGATTATTTTTTCTATAAAATTTTCTAATATTGGAAAAATTAATTTTAATATAAGTGTAAAAAATGTGATGAAATCGCTTTTTTAGAAAAATAGATTTTTTAAGAATAAAACTACAATTATTCCTGTCTAATGCATAGATAAATATTTGATGGGTAATAAAAAATTTATTCGACAAATATAATGTATTAATTTAATTAAATTCATTCACTAATAGTTATTGATTTAATTTATTATGATAAAAAACACATCGTGCACATAAAAATAATTTTTTATAAAACCATTTCTTTTACCTTCAAATGATTTTTATAAACATTTATAAGAGTTTATAACCCAAAAATTTATTATATATATATATACCATATTTTTTTCATAATTTAGTTAGTCTAACTCATAGCTTCCAATCCAATGGTTGGGTGATAACTTTAATATAATAATATATTAATAGTATATCGCAGTTCGTTTAAACTTGAGGTTGTGTGTAACATAATCTATCGAAGAAATTAAATTTATTTGAAAAAAAATCATAAAATTTCTGGGATTTAAATTCTATACCGATGAATATTAATTTTACCATCAAAATTTCATCACTTAGATACAAACAACTAAGGATACTTATTCCTTATCACATCTTCGGGTTCCTATGTAGCTTCATCAAATTTTTGATTCCTCTAGAGAAAATCAACCCAGTGAGTGGTCTTGTTACATAGCACATTATATCTTTGGTATAATATTTCTATTGGATATTCTTCTTAAAAATATTAGTATATAGTGTTAAAAACTCTGAGTTTAGTATATGTGAATGATTGGGTATGTACATTATCATTAGAGATACATGGAACACGTCATGAACTAGAGAGAGGTTTTCTGTAAGTGTTAAGAGATAATGTACCCTAATAGATAAAAATTATAGAATGGGTTAATATAGCAAGGGTTTAGGGTTCCATTATTCCTTAATCAAATAACCATATTCTATGGATAGATTTATATAAACACCATATCACCAATGTTGAACTCCATATATCATTAAATATTACTAAAGTGACTTTTATGTTTACTCTCACATTCCTTTATGTGTTTCTATATGGATCTAAAATCCTATTCCATTTCATCAACTTGGAAATGTCTCAAAAGATTTCCTTCACCAACTTTAACCTTGCATGTTGGTGTTCTACACTTCCTCGCATGGTGGGATTAAAAATGATCCACCTGAATTTATATATGAAAGTTAATTATAAGAACTCGGCCTTAAAACATTACATAATATTGAATTAAATGAATAATTCACACTTAGAATATTTTCAAGTTTAGAGTTTTAGAGAGTTAGGCTATAACTATTACATTAAATCTCAAAAATTAAAAAGTATACACTTCTAATAAGAATTCATTTTTTCATAAAATAAAAACTCTTGAAAAAAAGAGTCATGTCTAGTTCCATGTTTTAGACAGCATAACGTTCCCTTGATCCCATCCTTGACCCTATTCATCATTAAGTCCTGTGAAAAAACATTTTGAAACTTGGTAAGAGCATAAAAATCTCAGTAAGTGTTATTAAAAAAAAGAAAGAAAACATTATTTCATCAATACAAACATAACATGAGCTCTTTAATGTACCTCATGAAATCATATGATTTATGAATCACACATAGAAAACATAAATCATAAAGTTATCTTGTTTCATTCATATCATATTTACATTGTAGCTATCACAGCTACGTAGGGAGTTACATTTGGAATACCCATCACATTATATTACCTAAATCTCTTAGGAGAAACATTCACGTTTACCTCCATAATGTTACCCAATTCATTGAATATCTATCTCAGTGTCACCTGTCCTAGGTTTATCAAAGAACCACCCATTTATAAAAACAATTCCCAAGGACCATAATATAATCATAACACATAACATAAGCATAATGTAAAGATAATATTCCCAAATTTAAATCACAATATATCTTTTCAAGATATTAAACTAGATATTGAAATAATAAATCCAAAAACCATTTTCAATACCAAAATATGTAAAATATTGTATGGTATTTATTTTCCTTTTAAAAACATTATGGCCTGTTAAGGAATCCAAAGATCAAATAATACTCGCGGTGGCGGAAAGGTCGTTCTTATAGCGTACATTGAAAAAAATCATTGTTTTGTCATTTAGTAAAACTATTTGTAGAAAATGATTCCCTTTGAATGAAATTAAATTTAAAATGGGTTTATACACCGTATAAAATAAAGTCGTGTATAAAACAATATATGCCTCAATGAAATGAGATTGAGACGAAGTCCCTTACCTCATGTCCGACATGACCCATTCGTTCTTAAATATCCTAAATAATAAACTAAAGTTAATTTATACTTGATTAAATAAATTTTTCATGTTTATTTTTCCTTTTATATCAATTATTACCATGTTATAAAAATTATATAATTATTTATGTTAATAACAGTCGTTTTGTCGATATTTGGTACTTTAGTCAAAAATGAACTTCTTATATTTACAATTTTTCTATGTGGTAAATAGTCCATTATATCCAGAATGATATTAATGATTTATATATCATATATCTACAGTATATAAATTTATTTATAAATGTACATAACATTTAGAGGTAAGAAATGAAATGCACCGTTTCTGGAGACTGTAAGTCGTACATTGGTATTAACACTATTTCCATTTCTATTTCGTATTTTAATGGAAATAAAACATAATAATACATTGGTATATTATAATTCCAGTATAATATCATATATAATATCATTAAATACATCCTTTATGTGTCACACATATGTAATTAACGAGTCATATCACTTTGAGGGGGCGGTAGTCTGCACTTCCTCAAATGAAATTATCGTGTTTACCCATAATGGAAACCATAAAGGTATGTTGTAAATGGAAAATACAGAAGATTAAAGAAAAATAAACATAATATATATCATATATAAATATATTGTCATCATAATGTCCACCATGAGATGTGTTTGGAGACAATTGAACAATCATCATTTCGTGTGGCGTTAGTTTTCTATCCACAAAAACAGTATGTTCTTTACCAATTTGATGGTGGTGTGTGAATGTGTAGTTATAATCCTTCTCATAAAAACGACCTATTAAATTAATGACAATGTTTTCCATAAAATAAGATAATAAAAAGATTTTACGGGTTGGAGAAGTAAAATAAAAAATTATAATTTAAGAGAAATTGTTCCCTTTAATTCGGGTAACTCCCTTTGGTTTGAACCAAAAGGACTTATCGAAGTGCCTTCTTCCAAATTTAAGGCTTCTAGGTGGAAGATAGGTATCCTTAAAGATTATATTGGAAGAGTTTGGATGATCTAACGGGCTTGAGATGTGTGATAAATGGGTTAGAGGTGATGTATTTTTATAAGGGGAAGGAGGGGCTCTTTAGGAAAGTGTGAAAATATTATTTTATTATATAATTATTTTCGGTTTCTAAAATACTAAAATTTATTAATGTGGAAGATAATATGCCTCATAGTCTAAATATATTCATCCAATATGAATTCGACTGGTTTTGGATAATATTTTAATCATTATAATCTTATTTATTTAAATCATTTATTAATGAGGTAAACACTGCATCATTATTGTGTCATAATTAATTCTATTTATTTGATGTCTAAAAATTAAAATACAAATACCATGATGTAGGAAATATTTTTCTCTTTCAAAATAATATTTATAGTCTAAAATATAACTTATATAACCCTATGTAAAAATTAATTTACTAAAAGTTATTGGTTTGTGTCATTTTTTTCTTTACATTAAATTATTTAATATAAAATGTCATTATCACTCCCAAGTGGCTCAATGGGGACCTAAAATCGACCCAAGGATACCCATGGTCAGATATGTATCAAAAACTACTATTAGGAAACATGTTAGGGTATTTTTATATTATTATAATAATATTTGTTTGCCCTTATTTACCAGATTTACCCTTTAACCATGGTAAATAAAATATTTTCTGAAGTAAATATTCAAAATTTCTTAAAATAAAAGTTACATATTTACACAATTTGGACCTCATTATTATAAATATGAAATCCATTTTTTCAAATTCAAAATACATAAGTGGTAGAAATTAATTTAAAATTAATTCCCACTGTCAAAACAAAAGGCGTGTTTTTAAGAAATAATAACTCTCAAAAGATTGAACCTTATTTATGTCCAATTTCAAACTAAAATTACTTGAAATGAAACAATATGTATTAAATAGTAAAAATATAATCTAATATACTTTATAACCAATTAATAAGATAATATAACCATATAATTAAATTCGATTAAAAGGTAGATATGAATTAAAATACAATATTTTTTTATTATTCATTAAAACATGAATTTTATCAGAAAAATACCAAAATTTTACCCCAAGTGAATTTTAATGTCCCAATTCTAAAGAAGAATTTTATTTGTTCAAATAGAATATATATATGTAACCAAAACAAGATTTAAATAGGGTTCTCCTTCAAAAGGCAGTAAATCATCCTTTTAAAGTAAATTATGCTTAAAATTAGATTCATTCACATTTTAAGCCTCTAACTTTTGTTGGATAAATGTAAAAACATTTAACAAACATGTATAATCATATTTTAGTTAGTTTTTATCATTCCCTCCAATACAACAGCTAGGAATTAACTACCATTTAAAATAATAATATTATATTATTATTGTGCAATGTAAGATTTCAAAGAAACCTGTTGTTGCGTATCGGGTACACAATCTAACATAGCTTCCCCTTTAATGTAAAATTAATATTAAATTCACAAATAATAATAAATATGAAATTTTAATATTTCTTTATTTACCTAGGATTTTATATCCTTCCCCCTTTTAGAAATTGCGTCCTCGCAATTTTATTCACTTATAAAATAAATGGGGGTATTTATCACTCATAGAATTTTCAGATTCCCACTTTGCCTCTTTTACCATATTGTTTTTTCCACAAAACATTTACTCGATTAATTACCTTGTTCTGTAACACTTTCTCTCTTTGGTTGACAATCTAGACTGGTTTTTCCTCATACGAGAGATTTTCTTCCGACTAAACTAACACTGGGCTCAAAACATTATATGGATCTGGCATAATCTTTCTCAACATGAAAACATGAAAAACATTGTGATCCTGAGATAAACATGGAGGTAAAGCTACTATGTACACAACTGATCCAACTTTCTTCAAGATTTCATAAGGTCCAATTAACCTCATACTCAACTTTACCTTCTTACCAAAATGCATTAAAATTTTCCATGGAGAAACTTTGATAAAGACATGATTACCCTTCTCAAAAGAAAGATCATTCCTCCTATTATCCACACAAATTTTCTGCCTACTCTGAGTTGTTCTCATGTGATTCTGAATAAACAGATCATTTTCTTCCATTTCATCTACCAATTATGGTCCCATCACCTTCTTTTCACCTACTTCATCCCAAAAAGATGGAGTTTGAAAATGCTTTCCATATAATGCCTCAAATAGAGCCATTTGTATACTGGAATGAAAACTGTTATTATATGAAAATTCAACCAAAGAAAGATGTTGGTCCCAATGCCTCTTTTAATCTAGTGAAAAAGCACGTAGCATATCCTCCATGGTCTGAAGTGTTCATTCTAATGACCCATCTTATTGTAGATGTAAAGCTGTACTAAAATTTAATTTAGTACCCAACGACTTCTGAAGGCCTTTCCAAAAGATAGAATAAAACCTAGGATCACAATCAGATACAATAGAGAGGGGAAAACCATGAAACATGACTATCTCTTTAACATACAACCGGTAAATTTGATCTAGAGACAAAGTATCTTGAATATGAAGGAAATGAGAAGATTTAGTCAATCGATCAACAATAACCCATATTGCATTATTACCTCGAGATGTCTTTGGTAATCGCACAACGAAGTCCATGGATATATTATCTCGTTTCCACTCTGGCACCAATAAAGGCTGAAGCATCCCTTTTGGTAACTGTCTCTCTACTTTAACCTGCTGAAAAGTCAAACACTTCACAGTAAAATCCACAATATCTCCTTTCACTTTATCCCACCAGTAATACTTCTAAATATCTCTGTACATCTTAGTACTGCCAAGATGATTTGAAAATGGAGAACTACGAGCTTCACATAACAACTCATTCTTAAACTTTGAATCACAAGGAACACATAATCTCTTTTCAAATATCAAATTAAAATCATTATCAACGTTAAAATCAGGATACTTACACTTCTGAACCAACTCTACATTTTTCTCCAACTCACTATCTTCCTTCTGTGCTTGCTTAATTCTATCTGATAGAGATGATCTCACGGACACCTGAAACAAAAAAGAATATTTTCCTACACCAACAACTTCTATTCCAATGTTCATCAAATCAAAAACCAAATGATCTCATTCCAAATGTAGCATGGTTAGTGAAGCATTACTTTTTCGACTCAAAGCATCATCCACTTTATTTTCTTTTCCCAAATGGTAATGGATCATGAAATCATAATCCTTGATTAATTCCAAAAATCTCCCATGTCTCATTTTCAATTCCTTCTAAGTGAATATATACTTCAAACTTTTATGTTCAGTATATATTTCACATTTTACTCTATACAAATGATGCCTTTAATTTTTTAAATCAAAAAAAACAACAGCAGCTAATTCCAAATCATGTGTAGGGTAATTAAACTCGTGAGGTTTCAAATGATGTGAAACATAATCAATTACCTGATCATTCTGCATAAGGACACAACCATGTTTTTTAATGAATCATCACTCTATATAACAAACTCACTATTTCTGGAAGGTATTTACAAAAATAGATCATTCACCAATATTCATTTCTATTCCTAAAAACAATAATCACATTCTTTTGTTCAAATGAACTTAACACCTTTTTCAAGTTAACATAGTCATTGGACTAGAGTACTGTGAAAACGTTTCAAAAAACATTCAGTAATAACCTTCCAAACTAAGAAAACAATAGATCTCGATTATATTTGTGGTTCTTGGACATTCTTCAACAACTTTTGTTTTAGCAGGATCAACATTTATGCCATTTTTTGAAGTAATGTTACCATGGAACTAAATTTTTTGTAACCAAAACTCCCACATTTTGAATTTCCCAGATTGTTTCTTTTATTTTAAGATTTTCAAGAAAACCCTTAAATGACTTTCACGCACCTCTTTAATTTTATTATAAACCAAAATATCATCAATGAAAACAACTAAAAACTTATCCTAGAACTCATGGAAAATTCTATTCATAAGATCTATTAATAAAGAAGGTGCACTAGCTAAACCAAAAGTTATAAGTACAAATTCATAATGGTCATATCTAGTATGAAACAAAGTCTTTGGAATGTTTTCTTCCTTTACATTCAACTGATGGTACCACAACCTCAATTCAATCTTCGGAAAATACTATGCTCCCTAGATCTGATCAAACAAATCATCGATATGAGGAAAAGGATACTTGTTCTTAACAGTGTTGTCATTCAATGCTCTATAATCAACGAAAAGTATCATTGAACTATCTTTATTTTTAACAAATAATACATGATCACCTCATGGTCATGTTCTAGGTCAAATGAAACCTTTATCTAATAAATACTGCAATTGATTCATTAACTCTTAAAGTTCAATATGAGCCATTCGATAAGAGGGTTTTGAAATTGGCTTGGCATCATGAACTAAGTCAATAGTAAATTCAACTTCTCGATAAGGTATAAACCAGGCAACTCATCTGAAAAAACATCAAGGTACTCATTTACTATTGGAACATCATTGATCTAAATATTTCCTTTATTTTCAACAATATGATCAAGGTAATATTCATTTCCATATTTTACTAGTTTCTTAGCTTCCTGATATGTTATCAAAATTAAAGGGTTAATTCATGTACACTAACTGAAAGTCTTTCTGAAAAGAAACCTCTTTAGATCTATAGTCAATATTATCATGATAAACATAAATCTAATCCATACACAAAATAACATCAAACTCTACTAGAGGAAAAACAATAAGGTTTGCTGGTAGATTATTTCTGCAAACAAGGACCGCAAGGTTCTTATAATTTCTTTTTATATCAACATTTCCACTTGGTGTTTTTACCATATGTTTAGGATTCATATCTTGAGATGGAATTTTCAATTTACTATAAAAAGTTCTTGAAATGGATGAATGTGTAGACCCCGAATCAAACAACCCATTGGCATAATCTGAACAAACAAATAGTGTACCAAATACTACTTCATTCGATGGCCCAACATCTGATTAAGTAGTGGAAAAAGATTTCACCACCCCTTTCTTCTTGGAGTTCGGATGCTTTCCTTCAGTTGAGTTCTTTGTTGGACACTCATTTTCATAATGACCCATTACATCGCACTTAAAACATTTTACTGACTGTAAATCAGATTTTGTCTTACCATTACCCATCACTTTTTCAATGCAATTACGAGCCTTATATCCCATTTTACAACATTGGTAGCACTTACCAGAATTCAAAATATATTCCCCAACATAATTTTTAGATCAATTTTCACAAACTATAAACTTAATTTTATTACCATTAGACTTTTTTGAAGAGTTCTTCCCTTTCACCTGCCACCTCGACCTCTTATTCTATTATTTTCCAAAGAAGACCTGATCATTGGAAAACTCCATTCACACCTTCTCCACACATCAAACAAGTTTTTCATAACTTTTTTACTCACAAGAAACATAATAAATTCAATAAATTGTCTTTAATTCTGAGTAAAAATGGTTGATTTTACTGTCAGGACCTCTTATGAAATTTGGAGCATACCTTTCCAGACGAGTGAATTTTTCTTTACAAGCAGCCACTAGGTCATCCTCTTGCCACAATTCTAGGAATTGTTTTTCCATCCTAAGAAGAATCACCTTAGGAAAATATTTCTCATGAAACATACCTTTGAATTCATCCCAATCAAGAGAATCAATCTCCTCATTATCCCTAATATTTTTCACTATCTACCACCATTGATCAGCTTCACCTTCAAAATGGTAAACAGAAAGACTAACCTTTTGATGTTCTGAATGCCCATAACATCGAAAATCGTATCTAGTGCTTCAATCCACCCTTCGGCTAGCATAGGGTCATATGATCCTTTGAATGATGGGGGATGTTGCCTCCTGAAATGCTCCACTATTGACATGTTCCTCCACAGTTGGTCTGGATATTCTAGTTCATAGAAACCACCACCATTTATAGCCTGATTAAAATATTCCATTACTACAACAAACTATTCAGTTCGGATTCTAACCATCTCAAGTTTCTAATTTGGAAGGTTGTCTTCCTCCTGATGTCATCCCAACATAGATGCCCTGTTTCTAATGTGGGAAACCATTTTGAACACAAAGATATCTTAGCTGAAGCAACATGGTAATCTATAAAATCTATATCATATCAATCTTACTATAAATTAATTTATGGACATTAATTTTATAATATTATAACTCTAAAGTTTTCTAAACCGACCTTAGATACCAACTATAAGGACTCGGCCTTAAAACATTACATAATCTTGAATTAAATGAATAATTCACATTGAGGATCTTTTCAAGTTAGAGTTTTAGAGAGTTAGGCCATAACTATTACATTACATCTCAAAAATTAAAAGGTAGACACTTCTACTCAGTTTCCATTTTTTCATTAAATAGAAACTCTTGAAAAAATGAATCATGTCTAGTTCTACGTTTTAGACTGTATAACTTTCCCTTGATCCCATTCTTGACCCTATTCAACTTTATATTCTATGAATGACATTTCAAAACTTGGGGTGAGCATAAAAAGCTCAGTAAGGGTTATAAAACAAATAAATAAAGCATTTTTTCATCAATACATACAAAACATAAGCTCTTTAATATACCTCATGAAATCATAAGATTTATGAGTCACACATAGAAAACAAAAATCATAATGATAACTTGTGTCATCCATATCATACGTACATTTGAGCTATCATAGCTACGTAGGGAGTTAAATTTGGAATACCCATCACAGTATATTCCCTAAATCTCTTAGAAAAAACATTCATGTTTACCTCTATCATGTTACCCAATGCATTGGATAGCTATCTTGGTCTCACCCACTCTAGGTTTATCACATAACCACCTGTATACATAAACAATTCCCAAGGACCATAATAAAATCATAACACATAACATAAGCATAAATGAAAGATAACATTCCCAAATTGCAATCACAATATATCTTTTCAAGATATTGAACAAGTTATTGAAATAATAAGTCCAAAAACCATTTTCAATACCAAAATATGTAAAAGAGTATATGTTATTTATTTTCCTTTTAAAAACATTATGGCTTGTTAAGGATGCCAAAGATTATATAATACATGTGGCGGTGGAAAGGTCATTGTCACCACGTATATTGAAAAAAAACATTCTTTTTATCATTTAGTAAAATGATTCATAGAAAAATATTTTGTTTAAATGAATGTAAAAGTCGAAGGTGTTTATACACTATATAAAAGAATGTCATGTATAAAAAAATATATGCCTTAATGAATGAATATTGAGACGAAGTCTCTTACCTCCTGTATGACTTGACCCGTTCATTCTTTAATCTCCTGAATAACAAACTAAAGTTAATTACATCTTTCTTAAGAACCTTTTTCAAGTTTATTATTATTTTTATATCATTTATTACCATTTTATAAACATTATTTAATCATTTAAGTTAATAACAATCATTTTGTCGATTTTTGGTATTTGAGTCAAAAATGAACTTCTTATATTTACAAGTTTTCTAAGTGGTCAAAATTACATTATATCTAGAATGGTATTAATGAATTATATATCATATATATCATATATATTTAGTATATACTGGTAATTAAAATAGTACATAACATTTAGAGCTAATAAATGAAATGCACCGTTCATGGAGACGGTAAGCTGTAAGTACGCATGAATGCTACTTCAATTTATATTCAGTATTTTAATGAAAGTAAAACATAATGATACATAGGTATATTATAATTCCAGTAAAATATCATATATAATATATTTAACTCCATCCTTTATACTTCCCACATATGGCATTAACGAGTCATATCACTTTGAGGAGGCGGTAGTCCGCACTTTCTCAAATGAAATTATCACGTTTACCCATAATTGAAACCATAAAAGTGTGATATAAATGGAAAATAAATAAGCATAAAGAAAAAATTAAACATAATATATATCATATATAAATATAGTTCCATCATAATGTCCACCATGAGAGGTGGTCAGAGATAATTAAACAATCATTGTTTCATGAGGCGTTAGTTTTCCATCCCCAGAAACATTATATTCTTTACCCATTAGATGGATGTGTGTGAAATTGTATTTAGAATACTTCTCATAACAATAAACTAGTATATTTAGTATACTATTTTTGTTATAAAATAAAGTAATAAAAAAATTTTAGGGGTAGGAGATGTAAAACAATAGAAAAGAATTTAAGAGAAATGGTTACCTTTAATTCGGGTAACTCCCTTTGGTTTGAACCAAAAGGACTTGTTGAAGTGCCTTCTGCCGAAGTTAAGTAAATTCGGGGGAATAGAGGGATATTGAGAGATTTTTTGGAAAATTTTTGGATGATCCAAGGGGATTGAGTGGTGTGATAAATGGGTTAGAGGTGAGGGCTTTTTATAAGGGTGGATGGGCTCTTTATAAATGTGTGAAAATACTATTTTATTATATGATGATTTTCGGTTTCTAAAGCTCAAAAACGTATTAAAATTGAAGTTAAAATGATTCATGGTAGAAATAAAATAATACAATAAGAATGGAATAGGGTTTGGATATTATTTTAATCATTATAATATTATTTATTTAAATCATTTATTAATGAGGTACACACTGCATCATTATTGTGTCATAAATAATTTTATTTATTTGATGTCTAAAAATATTTAAAAAAATACCATTATATAGGAAATCGTATTATCTTTTAAAATAATATTTATAGTTGAAAAGATAACTTATATAACCTTATTTAAAAATTAATTTACCAGAACATATTTTTTTATTTCATTTTTGTCTTTAGTTTAAATTAATTAATATAATGTATCATTATCACTCTCAAGTGGCTTCATGGGGACCCAAAACAGAACCAAGGATTCCCATGGTTGAATATGTATCAACCAATATGATTAGGACACACATTAAGGTAATTTTATATTATTATAACAATATTTATTTGCACTTATTTACAATATTTACCCTTTAACAACGGTAAATGAAATATTTACTGAATAAATATTCATAATTTCTCAAAATAAAAGTTACCTATTTACACAATTTTGAGATCCTGATTCCAAATATGGAATCCATTTTTCCAAATTCGAAACACAGAAGTGGCAGAAATCAATTTTAAATTAATTCCTGCTGTCAAAACAAAAGGCGTGTTTTTTAGAGATGATAACTATCAAAAGATTTACTATTATTTATGTCCAATTTCAAAGTGAAATTACTTCCAATAACAAAAATTGTAAAAAATAGTACAAATATAATCTAATTATAATATAAAAATAATTACAAAGATAATCTAACCATATAAATAAATAATATTAAAAGGCATTTTTGAATTAAAATGCAGTATTTTTCACTATTCATTAAGAAATGAATTTTATCAGAAAAATACCAAAATTTTACCCAAAGTGAATTGTGATATCCTGAATCTAAAAAAGAATTTTATTTGGTCAAATATAGCATATATAAGTGACCAAAACTAGATTTAAATAGGGTTCTCCATCAAAAGGAAGTAAATCAACCTTTAAAAGTAAATTATGCTTAAAATTAGATTCATTCACATTTTAAGCCTCTAACTATTATTGGATAATTGTAAAAACATTTAACAAAAATGTGTAATAATATTGTAGTCAGTTATTTTCATTCCCGGAAATACAATGGCTAGGTTTTAACTACCATTTAAAATAATAATATTATATTATTGTTGTGCAACTTAAGAATTCCAAGAAACCCATCGTTCTGTATCGGGTACGCCATAGAACATATCATCCCCTTTAAATTAAAATTAATATTTAATTCACAAATATTAATAAATACGAAAATGTCATATTTTTTTATTTACATGGGATATTACATTAATATTGTAAAAAATATTATAAATGATGGTGTTGGTCTTATCTACCATTGAAATCAATAGCAAATGATCTTTGCTTATGTTATAGGGTTTAAAAGGTTCTCTTCAACAAAACATATTTCTAAGGATGATATGTGGTTCTGAAGCTCAACTAAAATTACAATTCCTAATAAAGACTTCTCCAGAACATGCAGGTAATATTCAAATCCAGATCATATATAATAGAATGTGTTTCTCCATAAACACTTACCACTTCCATAATTTATATCCTAGAAAGATGATCAAGTTAGAATTATTCTCTCATATCAAAAAAATGTATTTTTATAGTGATAGACTACCACTCATGTAACATGATATCCTTTAGATGTTTTGAGGTGTTTGTAGTCCAAATACATGGTAATATTTTCCCATTTTCATTCAAGTATGGGAAATGGCTATTACATCCAAATAGACTTCTTTCTCTTAGCCTTAACTTACTAACAAACAAAGAAATGAGAAACATATTGTATAATATCTATTGAGTGTGTCCCACAAGAAATACTCTATTAGATATCTATACATATTTATACATCTCGGATGAATAGAAAATGGTGGATAATGACTCTCATCCAACTAATACATCTTCAAATATGGTATGGAAGAAAACTGACACAGTTCATAAACCATATCATTGCATCATAATCATGGTTGATCTCAGAAACATTTAGTACTTTCTTTTTAATCTCTATATGTTCCATTAATGCCTCAATAATATTTATTTGGATAGATTTTGGGACCCTCATTTTTTTAAGATAAATCACCATCCTTACTTCAATATTTTGTGATCCATTATTTGAGAATCATGAAATACTGCTTTATTTGTCCTAATTATATTACATAAGCTAAAATGATCCTTTAGACTTAGAAAATATTCCACCTTGTTATCATTCCAAAGGTGGTAATGTTTTAAAAAAACATGAGCATTGATAAACTCCAACCATCATTATTAGAACATATCTAAGTACACCTATTTAAAAATATACATTACGCATTCATGATATAAATATATACCACACATTTCACCATAAAGATAATGCATCAATGTATTTAATGAAAAAAAATACCACAGGTAACTATGATTTGTGAGTTGTTTAATTTTTCTAATGAACTTTCAATTTTCATGAGGTAGAATCTGTCACTAAATCAATATTCATGAGGACAAATCCCATTCCTTTTTTTGATTCATATCTATAGATTGAAAACCCTTCTCCATTTCTAGTTACTATAATCTTGGTTGTGTGTAACAGTCTTCCCTTATGTTCTTTCAAATTTTATCAAATTAATTTTTTCAAAGGAACCCAGGTCCCTAAAAAGTTAACATCATGTGTCGGTTTGAAAGTCAAGATAAATTTTCCACAAGGTGTGGATAATATCCATCCAAAAAAATAAAACTATGGATCTCAAGAACTGTGGTTTTTATGGTAAAATTTTTAATAACTTCTTTCTTTTAATGATCCACATCTATAACCCCAATTGAGATTATATTACCCAATAATGAAACCTTATGAATCAAAAATTCACAGTTGGAAAATTTAGAATACAACTTTTCAATCCTAAAGAAAATAACACAATTCTAAAATGAACTTAATGATATTCCTTTCACATTTTATATATCATAATATCATCTTCAAAAAATACCATAAACAGATCATTGTAATTTATAAATAATAAATTCATTTAATTTATAAATATTGTAGGATAATTAATAAGTCTATTTGGATTTACTATAAATTCATAATAAACATACCTCATATGGAGGGTTGTCGTTGGTATATCCTCTTTCATGATCCTTGGATGATGGTACCCAGAACAAATATTAATTTTTTGTAAAATATAAACCTCATAATAATCGATCAAATAGATCAATCATATGGGGTAGCGGATAATTTTTTTTAATAGTGATCTCATTGTGTTCCTAATATTCAATTGAAAGACACATTGACCCATTATTGTTTTTAATAAAAAGAACATTTTCAACCCATGGAGGTACACTAGTAAAAATAAATCCATTATCTAGATTATATTTTATTTTATTCTTTAATTCATGTAACCCAATATGTTATATTCTATATAGAGTCTTTGGAAAAGTAACAACACTAATTATGAGTTCTATTGAAAACTAAAATTCATGATTTAGGGGAAGACACTATAATTCTTCAGAAAACCCATTATAACTTTTTCAAGAAAAATGAATGTTTTCAATGGTTAATTTTTTCAAAACCATTTGAGAAATATATCACTCATGAATAGGTATCTAAAACTATATGATGGAAGAAATATTCATTTGGGTTTCAGGTTCAACTTTGAACGGATAGATGATTGAACATAAATTTAAAATATTGAATGCAACATCCTTTACTCAATAACTAATATGCTCTCTATACTAGAGGAGATAATCCATACCCAAAATTAAATCAGATTCAACAATAAAAATAATAATAATATTTATATGAGGTACCATCCAAAAAAATACATCATAGAAGATTGAGATATTGCATTTTTTCGATTAGGATTATTCACCAGAATCTCAATGTATATGTTTTGAGATGTTTATTTTATACTCTAAAAAAATTAATTAGTTGTAAAATAGTGGATAGAAACAGAATCAAATAAAACAATTTCAATCATTGAGTGGATGATAAGTATACCTTTCACCGCATTACTTGGAACATTAATATCGAATTTAGTAATTTCATAAGATTGATCTTCTACCTTTGGCTTCTTTATTGCTATGTTTCCTTAACATTTAATGGAATTGGTTGGAATAGTTCCCCATCTTCGAATAACTAATAGACTATACTATGAGGGATTATACCTTTAACTTTATTCTATGAGCATGATGGAATTTTTATCTAAACATTAAGAAAACTAATTTCATTTTTATACATGACCAATGTTTTTCATTCAGCATGTATCTCATGTTTAAAAATTCACCTTTCTCTTCTTCTCCATATTAATTTTTTTCTTGATCATCATATTCTTCTATTTTGTCCCTAAAAATCCATAAAAATGGATAATTATTTCTCTATGTTGATAAAAAAAGACTCTATATCCTCATTTTATGAGAATTTTATGGAGATTATTTCCCTTCAACGTATTAGAATAAACCCATCAATGAACTTTACATCCTTTGTCATTGGATTACGTATATAGATCTAAGTATGATTTGATAACCTTGTACAGTTGGATCCATACATAGTTAAATCATTCTCTTCATTTTTCCTTGGACTCAATAATTTCATCAACATATCCTCTCATTATTCATGGGTAATATATTTCTCCAGAGAAATATCCAAAAACTCCTTCCATTCAATAGTCATTATTTTCTATAATTGTTTTAGTATTGAGTAAATGACCAGCACTAAACCATATTCCTAAAGAGAAAATAAAATTCCATGAAAACCTTCTCACTTTCATTACTTCCAAAAGTGATAAATATATTCTATAAGGAACATTTCCATATCTCACCTATAAATAGATTTGTATTATGATTGAATGATATAGGTTTTTGATTCATGAATTGATCAAATAATGTTACACCACAATTCTGATCAATAGGCCATGACACAAGGTTATGATTATTGGACATAACCTGAGTCATCTTCCCTAATATAGTTATAACTTTTTTAGCTATAGTTTTCATTGCATATCTAGATTCATTATCTTTCCCATGAGGGTATTCCCTTTTTGAATTATAATCATTATTATAGTTTACATTAGAAATTCTAGGTGACATTTCTAAATAATGGAATAAACTAGATTAGATAATAACATTATGAATCATAATGTATAATTTAAAAACTAGTGAAACAATTAACATAAATTGAAAAATTAATTCATAGATAAACTAAGAATCATTAAATTGGAATATTTTTTAATGTTCTAAAATCATAAAAACATTTTCAAATCCTTCATAATGGATTGGAAAAAAATCAATTAACAAAATCATATACCCAAAAAATTAAACTAGGTTCACAGTAATGGAGTAGTCACCATGCACCAGAATGATAGTTGAGCTATACTCAAAACCAAATCATTTTAAGGTTATTACCCCAAAATACATATGTTCCAAAATCGTTTCCAACTATAGTATCCAAATGAAGATGTATTTATAAAAAAGATACATTTTATCCACCATATAATAAAATAGGATGTTATCTTATAGTATAAATATCCTCAAAGTCATTCATAATGTTATATTCCCTAATCTATATTTTATAAAATACATTTCCAATGGTTTATATTAAACATGCCTCAAAAACCAACTATAAATACCTTAAACAAAGTAGAATAGATTTTTGTGGTTACTTTATTACATTGGAAAAAGATACATGGAATCACATCTCAATGGACCACATGGTTTACTAGTATTTGAAAATCAGATTAATAATTGAATCTCGTGATATATTTAAGAACTCATAATAAATTAAGTGAATATATTAAGGACACCATTATTCCCTGTAGTGTATCCAATAAAATGAATCATAATACACTTCCTGGTATATTTTAGAAAAAAAACATAATAAATGGGTGTTCATAGATACTGGTTAATCATATTCATACATATGAATCTAATAATGAATACAAAATTTAGAAAGAATAAATGACCATCAAATCATTCCATATAAATAATCACACGAGAAGAGTACTTATCCATTTTTATCATAACTATTAAAATAATCACAATGAAAATAATTGATTTCATAATGATGGAATGCATAATGTAAAACATCTGAAAGTTACCCTCAAGGCCTCCTTCCAAGACATATTACATAAATGGGTAAGGCCTCAACTAACAAATCAATCAAATTATTTTCATGAGACATCCAATGAATTGATGTCCAAAGTAATTCTAGGACCAACCCTTCACATAATAAGACTAATTCATTCATCATATCAATAAACAACATCACTTAGTTAACATTATATAAAAATAAATAATTGTCTATATTGAAAGAACTATCATATGGAATACCAATAATTTACCTAGTTAAACTGATTCTAAACCATCCAATGAAATATAGTTGATGAAATCATTATAGTATATCCTCAACATAATATTCAACAAAGTATGTTTAAATAAATGAAAATTAATAAAAAAATTCACTAGAATTGTTCATGAGGAAAAAAAATCATTTCTCATTGAAATAACTTATTTAGAGTAAAACACATTTCATAAATATTAAGTAAATCGTTCTCTCTATAAGTAACCATATAAATTATTCATGGAAGATTCAATGTTATTAGTAGTCATGATGACTATAATTTTCATTCATGCCATATAATTTATAAAAAATTCCTTTCAATATTTTTTAAAATGGTTTAACAGTACGTCATTCCAAAAAAAAGATATAAATTTTTTATACTTTTTTAAAAATCCAAAAATAGGTAAAACTTTCTATAAAAAAATGGATAATATTAAATACATTATTTTATACAATTTATGGAAAATATGGTCATATAAGGAAATTATTCCCAACTAATAAGAATAACAATGTTGGTTTCCTTTAGAAAAATAATTTTGATATATTTATTATATAAATAGAGTAAAATCAGGGGAAAACATGTAATTTATTGAAATAACTAGAGGAGAAGATAATATATTTGGGTTATGATATAATGATCAAATAATTCTCCCAATCACTTATATAAACATAAAGAATCTAAAATATTGATTATATTGTGAAATAAACCCATACCTTAGGTTTAACTTACTTTGTATATGTCAGAACTTTCTATATAAAAAAGGCAAAGGATCTGGAAAAGCACTCTTAGATCGAGTTGTAAAAACATAAACATTACACATATAACATTTATACAGATAAATCTGATAAAACTATTTTGATATAAAAACTAAGAAGATAAAAAGTAAATATTGTATTACATAAATACCAAATGGACCTTAATGTTTGGGGTTGTATATAATTAATACAAAAACCTTCATAAAAAATACATATGACATCAAGAGAGTATCATTCCTAATATTCCCATCTTTTCATATTCCATATTAATTATTCAACATCTCCCATACAATTGTTCTAATTTTCACCTTTTTAGATGAAAATAATTTAACATCATTCTTCATAACCTAGAAATAGAAATTATAAGAATCATGAGATAAAATTATTAATAATAGTAAACATAAGCATTCAGAAATTAATGGCATCATTGTGAATAATATGATAATTAGGTTATACTTACATTAATCAATGTTCATCAATATAACATAAGATTATTTACACACAAAAATTCCCTATATCATATAAAATTAATTTAAGGAATAAACTTTTTCCAATGGAAATAGTCATAGGAGGGAATAATCATGAGCCATGTGATATCAATCTTGATCAAAAGCATTATAATAAACCTATATAAAACTAAAGGAAAAATTTTCGGTATCGTGGAACATTAGATTCATAAATAATGTTAGAAAAAACTGGAGATGAGTGGAATCTATAAGATAAACTACAAATTTTGACTCTCTCCTCTATTCTTATAAAGACATGGAACATTACCCAATTCATTGGAGAGGTATAATGGTTCTAAAACCATAGTGTAAGTTATATCGGGCTCACATATTTATCATGATATATATTGGGGATCAACCATTCATAAATTATGTATTGGGATCACTTGTCATCATCAATAATGTCCAAGTAATATTCATGAATAACACATTTATAATCTTTCACTTTTTAACAAAAAAATAATTACTGTTATTTTATTGCTTGATTCACCAATGAAAAGAAAAGGCTTCCATGTCAATATCATAATCCATGTAGAAAAAAATTATGGTCATTATCATTATGAAATATTCATAATGGAGTAAAAGTAACATCAAGGATTGTTGATGTTGATGAATTGAAATAAAGTTAAATGATCATTAATATCATTCTTTAGGAAAATGTATTTTTCAATGAAAATAAGTAACTTTTATGAATTAAAATTTACAAAATATTTTGAAAATACTTTTCATTAAAAATTAATTGCAAACATATAATAGAATATTAAATTATAAAAATTCATGATGGTGGGAAACTATATTCTTATTGTAAATATTAACAATAAAAATTCTTTTTAAACATTTTTTAAGGGAATAAAAAGGAACCATTCGAAAAATGTTATGAAATTTCATTTTAAAAAATTTTAAAAGAACAAAAAAGAAAATATAAAATAGCTTTACTAGGTCGTTTTTATTTAGTGAATAAATGTTTTGAATGTATTTTAGAAAAAATAGATATGGAAGAGAATGAGTCCCAAATCTGAAAAATATAAAAGATCAGTGTCACATAGGAATAACATTCTTAATATTTTTTAATAAATATGATAGGAAATAGAAATTAAACATGTAAAACAATTTGATAAAATTATTAGAAAGAAATAATTCAATAAAATATGATCATATGATTCACGCCCCCCCCCCCAAGGAACCATGAACATGAACAATCCTAAAAACAAATAAGGTTGTAACTTAAATACTTTTCCACTTGGGTAACATTATAATCATAATACCAATGAAATAAAAACACAAAATCTGTCTTTAAATATCATTAACATGATGATATTCTTCATATAAAATGTTAATGGTGAAGTATATACACCTCATAAAAATACCATTGGATTAAGAGCTATGAAATGGAAGGACAATGTGTAAAACAATTAAATATACAAAAACAGTGTATGTAAATATCATTAAATATATCTACCAATGAAAGGGAAATGGAGATGAGTTACCCTTAAAAGATCATAATATTAGATTGAGAGTTAAGAAATATAAGTATTAATTGTAAAAAAAGTAAATATTCAAAAAGTGTTTAAATAAATAATAAAATAATTCTAATATAAATTAAAACATAGTCATGTCATAACAAAAAAATAATAATTATAACATGATGAAAGGAAATTGACTTTAAAATCCCTTTACCACTTTATAAAATTCAATTAAAATCCCAATGGATAAAATTAGTCAAATATCAACATAAAATACAATTATTTATGAATTATTAGAAATATTAAATTTTTAATGGGATGTATATATTCTATATAAAATAAATTAGTTGTATATCATTAAAATATTCCCTGATGAAAGGATAATGGGATGAAATCCCTTACTATGAGTCTGAATCATCATGTATGTTATTTATATTAATGAATAATAAAATTAAGATAATTAATTAAATTACTAATAACCATATTCATATTTATTATTCGTTTTATTTTATTTATTACAATGTTATATTCAATTACTGAATCATTTATGTTCACATCAGAAATTTTGACAATATTTGGTTTATATGTCCTAATGACTTTGAGATTTTCAATATGGTTAAAGAGGTAATTATTATATTATATCCACAGTAATATTCATGAAATAATTACTAAATTTTTCAATAAATTATAATTTAAAAATAAAAAATGAAATATTTTTAGGAAAAATGGACCATGTTACAATCTTTGAGATAATAGGTTGTACATATGCATAAATAACAATTACATTTATCAAAAATCACTATAGAAAGAATGTAAGTATTATTTTCTCATTACATTAGGATAAGTATATCACTAATACAATATTATTTCATTAAATATACTTATATATATATCATTAATTTGATTTTGTGATGCAAAATTAATCACATAACTTTGTGGAGGTGGTAGTTCACACGTTAACATGAACTAGGATATCATTTTTAATTGAATTAATATTAAAGAAACTATATTATATAATACTTATCATGAATTATAAACATTTCATGAATATAATATATTTACATTAGATACAATATTACGACCATCTATAATATGTGCTGATTAAAAACAAATTACATAAGTTCGTGAGGTGGTAGTCCATTGTACACATGAACGATGGTTTCATTTACCATTTTATGGAAGAAGAGTTGGATATAGGTCATTATATTAATATATTAACATCTCATTATTTGTTATATACTAGTGATATTATTTAATCATTGTTTAATAAATATTTATACAGTTATTAAATGAGTGAAAATGAAAACGTTTTGTAAAGAACTATATCTCTTCTTTGGATAACCTCTGTTGGTTTACAATAAAAGATTTCATCATTTGTTTTCAGGAGCAAACCAAGGCCTCTAGGAAATTTTTATGGATTTTATGAATGTTTTTTATTTATATTATAAAAAAAATGGTTCTTGAAGTTTTAATAAATAATAATAATATGTTTTATTTTTATAAGAGAGAGGAGTGACACTCTTTAAATTTCTAAATTTATTAAATTAATAAAAATTAATATTCTTGTCCAAATAAATCCAAAATGATTTATTTATAATATATGATGTTTTTTGTCTAAATAATTTTATAAAATATTATTTGAAAAAAAAACTATTTAGTTTTTTCACAATTATTTTTTATTTGAACCCCCTATAAACCATTTTTGACAATTATCATAATAATGAAGTTCTTACTCTTTAGAGGTAAATATAGTTACTATGAATGAATAATAAGATAATAAATAGACCATGGTGAATATGTAAACCCACATCTATATAAAAGGGATAAACATAGGTTTTTTAGTGTTTTTTATCAATTAACAAATAGTTATTTATTATAAAAAAACATTAATGTTAATTTTGGAACTATTCAATTAATTTGAAATTTAAAACTATAAAAAAATTTAATTTTAATATAATGAATTAAAACCCTGATAATATTTCATTTTTATCAAAAAATTATACAAAAAAATCACTCAAAAAATAGAGTTTTTATTGTTTCTAATATCATTTTATTGATTTTTCTACTCCTTACATAGGCATTGTTTTAGTATTGCATATGAAGTTAATGAAGTTATTTCAACCTAAAAAAATTAAATATAAATTATTAATATATAAAATTAATTTATAATTAAAATAAAAATCTGTAACTAAACACGTCATATGTTTATCCCTACTTAAAGAATCAGAGATAATAAAAACAAGAGAATGATATTTTTTAATTTTCATTAAATAAAATAATATAAAAGAAAAATCATGTTATAATGGAAAAAGGCCAAATATTCTAATTTTGTATGGTCCTAGAAAAAATATAATCTCCTAATATAATTAATGAAAGTTGTAGGGTCATTGTTTAGTCCTTGTCATTTTTTAATATTAATATCCCAATTTACCATTTACTGTGGTTACAAAAATTACTAAGGTTACTGTTTATAATGTAAAAAACTAAAATATTCCTATTTAACAAATTTACACCCACTATTTTAAAATATGGAATCAAATTTAAAATATTAAAAACATAGAATTCATAAAATTTAATTTAAAATTAAACCAATAATATGTGAATTAAAAAGGGTTTTCGAACAAATGATTTTTTAGTCGGAAACATTTTAGTAGCAGAATCAAGTATAAAATTCTTTAAAAAGACTTTAATTGAGTTATGATAAATGAAAAGGAAGTAATAAAACTTTAAAAATAATCCATAATGGTATTTTATTTTATTAATACTTTAATATAAAATAAAATTATCAATGAAATCAATGTTTTACACTATTCATTGGAAACTCGATTTTTTCAAATAAATTGAGACATTTCACCATAAGATAATTTTGACACACTTATTTAAAATAATATTTCCTTTTTATTAAACAAATTTTCGAAAATAAATATAAATTATTTATCATATTATCACACAAAATGAAAAAAATATCATTTTTTAAGAAAAAATACAATTTAATAATAAAATGGATTTTTTAAATATAGGGGTGCTGGTCTCCTAAGAAATAATCAACAAATTATAATTTATTATAAACATTATATATGTTTAAAAATTATACTTATACAACTAATACCATCCAATTCAATGGATTGGTTATAATGGTCATATTTAAATATTTATTTTTTATAGTTTTATCAAGCTTGATGTTTTCTGCCACACATGCTTTGAATGTAGTATTTATTTTGAAATCATAGGAAATTAAATTATTCACCCGTTTAATAATTTTTCTCACACAATTTTAAATTATGCTTGATAATCAAGGGTATGAAATTTGAAAATAATATTTTATTTAATGTAATAAAACAAATTAATAAAACATTATCTTAAAAAGATAGAATTATAAATACAAAGGACATCTAGAATAACATATTACTAGATTAAAAAATATGAGATAATTAGTGGGAGGTGAAGATATATACATGGAAGAAACAAATAATCTCCAAATAATTAAAGAGTGTGACATATATCACTAAACATAAGAATGTGAACGATCATGATAAAGTTAACGATCACAAAACCATAAACCAAATAGGGGTGAAGAAGACTATCAATTCCTTAAAAAAAGGTAATAGTATAATTTTTCATAAGAACATATCCCCAGAGTTTAGAAATTCATTAAATAACTAAATAAGAAAATAAATAAATATAAATACATGATAAATATAATATCATCCTTTAATAAGTTTTAAATTCAATCTAATTTTTTATCCAAATAATTAGTATTAAAAAATGTTTTTTGTTCCTAATGAAATGGAATCAACTTCCAACATATGAAATAATACATAAAATGATATAAATATATTCATCATACGTTTATACATTACAAAAAACAAAACGTTTTAGTATAATTTAAAATAATTCAACAAATTAATTAAACTTTATATGAATAAGTTATACTTCAATCTCCAAAATTAAATACTAATGCCCAATTATTAGAATTATTGGATCAGATATAATTCCATGATAAATTTAATGTTTATCTCCAAATACATCAGTTTCTATTAAAGTATCAAAATATATATTTCTATTCATTAATATCATAATCTCCAAGATATGTTAATCATTTCAATAAATAACCTGAATCTCAATAAATCCCCATTAAGATCAAATATTCTTCCAATATATAAATCAACATTAAATACTCAAATGTAATAGTAAAAAATTCAATTTACCAAAAAAATATAATATTTCCCAAAAATATATTGAAATTTATACAAAATATCATTAATCATATAATCACCAACACACTTCTCAATCCCATATCTATTTATACGAATAAAAATATATTATAAAATTTTAGTAACAAATAATTACCTCAAGAAAAAATATCATATTAACCCAAAAGGTTGTAAATATCTTTAAAACATACATCAAAAAAATGAAAATGAATTATTCCTCAGTTAATACTTCATGATAAACATAATTTCTATATATACCTAAATCCAATAAAACATACCCAAGATATGATTAATCTCCTCAAAATTAAATCACTTAAAACCTCGAAAATTGTGTCTAAAAATTTGATCGTATGATCAACCTAAAACATATAAACCTCAAAGGTTATAAATAACTCTCAATTTATCCTCATATGAAAACATAATAATATCTAAAGTTATCTAAACCTTTCTATGACACCAACATCAAAGGACTTAAACCCACGCCCATAGATATGGTGCTAAAATGTAAAAATTATATTTTAGGATTTGATAACGATAAATGTGACCAAATTTTTATCATCCAAAGACATAAAAAATATAAACGTAAATATTAGGTTAATTATAAACCCATGATCCATTTTGGTTTAGTTTTTTAGGTAGTTATAAAAAACACATACATATACATTACCAATGACTTTAAGAGATTATATTTCCCACTATACCTATATTTTCATATTACATATTATATCATCAAAATATCCCATAAAATCATTCACATATTAAATATTTCTAGAAAAAAATTATTTTACAACATTATTCATAACCTGGTTGATAAGAATCATAAGAAGGGTGAGCTGAAATTCTTAGTAAGGGTAAACATAAGCATTAACATTTTAATTTCATTGGTGATAATAAGATCAAAATAAAGTTATTATGATATAATTAAATGAAAAGGATCATTAAATAAGGGAATTTAAACTAATAAATAATTTGGATAATAAAATATGAATCATGGAATAATGATTTACCAAAGGAAAAAGTTGTAGTAATAAATAATCATGATCCATGTGATGTAAATATTGATAAAATTATTTATTATAAACCACTATAAAGCATTAATAAAATGTGTTTTATCTTGGAAAATTATCTTCAAAACCCATGTTAGAAATTACTGGATCCCATTTAAATCCATAGTAGAAACCACACCAGTTAACTCTATCCTTGATTTCTATAATGACATAAAACGTTTGCATATTAATTTGTGTTGAATAATGGAGCTCAACCCATTGTATAAGTGATATCAGGATCACTGGTTCATTAGTTTCTATAATTGGGCTAAACACTTTTCATAATATTTATCATACTCACACATTCATCAATATTTATTTTGGGCTCTATGATTAGTATATGCGGTGTCAGACTCACCTATTACATCAATAATATCTATGTACCTTTCATGAGTAAAAAAATTATACTCTTTCACTTTTCTATATAATGACGATGATGATGAAGCTTTCATTACATGATTCACCCATAGAAAAGAATAAGGTTCTATATCAACATCATAATCCATATAGAGAAAGCATAAGAATAATATCATTACAAAATGTCCCCAGTGTAGTGTGAGTAACATAAATTTTTTTGATATGGAAGAATGTAAATACCATTAAAAACATTCTTGAGTAAAATATAAATTTTCAAATAAAAAACCACTTTTGACATCTAAAAATTCACAAAATTTTTTGAAAGTCCTTTTTGTTAAAAATAAACATGGAAATTTATAAACGAATCTTCTTAGAAGATATTGATCATGATGGGAAAAATATATTTTCATGTTATAAATTATAAAAACAAACATTCATTTCAAAAAAATTGAATCAAAAGTGACTAATTTGGAAAATTTTGAGAAACTTTCATTTAGGAAAATTTTAAAATAAATTTAAATATAATGTAATATATCTTTAGGGAATAATTTATGATTATAAAATAAAATTTTTTGAAAAACATTTAGAAAACATGGATGTGGAAGAAAAATACTCTATATCTAAAAGAAAATACAAGATCTGTATCACTTACAAATGACTTTCTTGATGTTTCATCAATAATAAAGGGATAAATGAAAATTAAACATGTAAAAAAATAAACACAGGATAATAAAATATATGTAATTTAATAAATTAAAAGCATATGATCCCCCCCAAGGATCCTTGAACATAAAATGTCCCAAAAAGAAAGAATATTGTAAAATAAAGTCATTTCCATTTTCGGAACATTTCAATCATAATCCCCATGATAGAATAACATCAAATAAAAAAATAAATATCATGATCATAATTAAATTTATGAAACAACATATTAATGGGGTTTTATATAATCCTTATTAAAATATAGGTGCATTTAATAAAATGTTTGTCCCATATAAAAGGAATTTGTGATGAATAGCCTTTACAAATTTCATATCATCTAATTGAGAGTTAATCAGTGGGATGATTATGTGTAAAAAATATAAATCCACAAAAAAATCATATAAATACATGATAATTTAATTTAAAGGTAAATTAATAAGTAATAATATAATAATAAAGTCAATGAAGACAAGTTATATCCCAATGAATGAAAATTGAGTTATGAAACTCTTTACCACATGGTAACTTTCAAGTCCAATCCCCTTTGATAAACTAATTCAAATTGAAATATAATATAAAATAAATTATTTGTTATTTATTAAATATAAGGTAAATTTGATATTATATACAACATATAAAATAAGTTTGTTGAATAATATTAAAATATTCCTTAATAAAAGGAATATGCGACGAAATACCTTCTGTTGAGTCCAACTTGTCGCGTGTATTTTTTATCATCCTAGAAAATAAAATTTTGTTAATTATTTATTTTATATTGAACAATTTTCTTTTTTTTTTATTTTAATTTAATTCATTTCCATCTTATATTTTAATTAATTAATCAATTAATTTATGTCGGACTTTTTGATGATATTTGACTTATATTTCCATAATGAATTCAATAGGTTATCTATGGTCTAAGAGTTCAATATTATCTCATATAAAAAATAATTTTCATGAAATAATTTTCATTTCGTATACATTAATTATACTTTTAAAACAAAAAATTAAATATGGTTATGAAAAATGATCTCCATTAAAATCCGGGAGACGGTACACTGTATGTGCACAAGAAAAATGTTTCTATTTTTGAATGATCATTTTTGAATGATTGTAAGTATAATTTTATCTTTAAAATGATCATTACATAATTAAAAAAAATTTCTTATTAAATAAACTTATATATATCGTCTATGTGATTTGGTGATGAGAAATGAATCACAACACATTAAAGAGGTTATCACATTTGTGGTGTTCAATTCATGTTTTTTCATCTATATAATCTATTACCATTATTCTATGTATTATTTGACTGTTTTCCAAGAAAAGGATTTTTCCCAAATATTGATACTCATAGTTGGTATACGATTAGGAGAAACCATGTGTCAGCCTACTGTGAAACATGTGGCCCCTACAATCGCACTTTCCAAGCCACATGGCTTGGCGCACAGGTGAGTAGCCCTCCCAGGATAATTATGTGACCTAGAAAATGGAACTATCTTGATTGTATGGTTAGGTGGACTAGAATGATCCCCTAAAATAAAACCATGTAGTTTTTCCCTCCTCTTAGATAGAGACATTTCATGGTTATCATAAGGTTTAGAAGACTATTTGACCTACCATATTCATAAAACTTTTGAAATTTGAAATATACCTTTCCCTTATTTTAACCTTCTAAACCTCCATAATCCCATATTAAACCCCCACCTACCCTAGGTGAACATACCCTCCTAATTCACTCCATGTTTCCTTGTGTTTTTGGTGGTTTTGAGTTTGATTCATCCAAGAAACTCCTTTTAATATCTTTATCCTCCTTCTTCTTCTTCCCTCCTCTTAGTTTATCCTCTCTCCCTTCATGGGTTATCTTTAATTCAGTAATTTTATTAACTTAATATGGGTACAATATCATTTCATTTGGTTGAATCATGTCATTTTTTGTTATTATTTCATCCATAGAGTCTCCTCTTGGTACATCTTGTGGTTTCCAATCGGATTTGTGTGTTTTCAAGTGATAGGTTGGTGATTTCTTCATATATCATTATTTTATGATTTTTAAATGCTTGTTTGTGATTCAAAAAATGTTTCTAATTAATTTTTGGGGGTTCAAATTATGTTTTATATCTTTCTTGGTGTTATTTTTGAGGATTGAAAGTGACTTGCCCTTGGTAAATTGTTGGTTTTGATGTGTTAACAAATGCTAATGAAATCATGGTTACGGGAAGGGGATTTTTCTTGATTTGATATGGGAATAGAGTACATGTGAACCCTGGGTATCTGGGTGGGTTTCTATGGACTAGTAAACTATATGATTCAGCTATGTAGTGACTCAGACTCTTCAGAATGTGTATGCTACAACTTTTACAAAATAAATCATAAATAATTGGGGACCATTAGAATATTGGTTATGACCTCTCTAGAAACCCATAAATGAGAAATGACTATATTGATTAATCACCTCGGTATGAGGATCATAGGGCCCATATGACCTAGTTTCTAGGGATTTCCTATAGTTCCTCAATTCTTTATTTACCTAATTTAGTAATCCAAGTTTATTTATTATTCTTTTCAAGATAAAAAAATTCAATTGAAATTACATAATTTCATTCTTTTGAGAACTAGCATGTTAATCTATCATTTAATGCCTTTACATGGATAATTTTTTGTTTTATCCAACTGTTTAATTATATCACACCCTATATACACCCTCAAGTGTATGTATACTATGTTATCTACGAATCTGGTAAATTCAAGGCCTCTTATATGGGTGATGGTGGATTCTCATGCTAGTTGTTTCTCCTTATAAAGGTGTTGATGGTGGTGTCATGTGGGTGTTGACCCACATGTTTCATGGACATTTTGCTCATCTTTTTGATACCCTACCCATTTTATTTTCTTATTTATAATTATTAAATTCTTATATATTTCTTGTATAATAAATTTTCCACCTTTTTTTGTACGTCTTGGATTTTGGTTATGTTGTATATACAAATTTAATGATGTTGATTAATCTATTAATCGGCTAAACCATTCCAAAAGTAGTTCCATGATGATTAATAACTAGTTTCTAGTATATGGATATATGGAATGAACTTTGGGGCATGTCATGGGATGGTTCAAGTGTTTTTTTGGATGTAAACCCCAGTAATTTTGTAAAAAATGGTATTATATGTGTGTTTTTAATTCTTTGATATCGTATTATTTTGGATTTCTTAATAGAAATGAGCTAGGACTAATAAGGATTAAGGATCTGTTTGTGAGTGTGGTTCCTAGCCAACACACCTTGTTATGGATCTTGGGTCTTCTGGGGATGTCGAAATTTTTTTGACTCCATCTTACGGTGTTATGAATAGGCTAGAGAGTGGGAGTGGAAACTGAGCAATGGTGGAGTGGTTTAATGGAAAATTGTGATTAGTGTTGTTTTTTTGTAAACTAAGAGATATATGAATTGTAATTTATCCTAGATCTTAGTGGGATGGTTTGTTGATGGTTTTTATGTTCCTTTTTACTTTTATAGATTTATAACACCCATAAGACTTCTCATCCATATATGATAAAAGGGCAGAGGAAGTTCTCCATCATGATTTTATCTGATGTTAGTTGAGGTAGTTGGTTGAGATATTCGTTATCTAGATCAGAGAGTAAAATTTATCCCTTCTTAGGATAATTAATATGAATCTATAATAGAGAGAGATATAACATAGGAGTTTCTCAAAAATTTACCCTTTCTATATAGTATATCACAAACCCCTAAAACGAGGAAGATGGGGTTGAAAATATTGAGTGTATTTTTGAGCTCCGCATAACTCATGATTGTGTAAAAATGATGTGAACTATGTTTTTTCTAGATGTTCATAGTTTTAGATGGTGGAAATCTATATTTTAATCTATGAATAATGAGAACATTAGATGGAAATATTTAAAGGTGGTTTTAAATGAGAAATAATCCCCAAATATGTTGGCTCTTTCCAGGAACTAGGAGTTTTTTGATCTCCATCAGGATGAATGATCCATGTTGGAGTATTCCCATCACTTTGTGAATATCATATATTTTTCTCCATATGTATTTTATAATGAAAATTTTAATGATCGGTGGTTTGAAATGGGTTAGAGGAAAAATATTCGATATCAGGTCCTCCTTTTAAAGTTGAAGACATATATCGAGGAGGTTGATCATGTCGTGATTGTGGAAATTGATCTGGTGGGTAAATATGGATCTTCTTGAGAGGTTACAACTATGGGACCTAGTGTTCAAGAAACAAATAATATTAATAAGAAGCATTATTAAAAGGAGAATGGGTGTTTTATTAGCTCAATTAATCTATCCCGACCGCCTTCATCAGTAACCACTGATGGTGGAAAGTGATGTGACATCTATGTGGAACCCCTAGACACGTTTAGACCACATCATCAGATACACATAAGTGATTCCACCAGTGTATGTATATGGGGAACTTATTGAGGTTTTTAATTAATTAAATATCATATTATATTAGTTTTTTCACTTGAGCCTCTAGGAAAATGATAGATTAGTCACAACAATCTATTGAAACAGGTTCTCAATTTGGTGGTCATTGTTTTTTTGCTTCATCTTTCACTAGGTAGAGTGAGTATAAGGCATAGTTTAAATTTTTAATATGTCCCCATTATAATATAGAGGAAAGTTACCTTTATTCTATAGACCAGAATAAATCAAGATCAAATATAGACCTTCAAATTCTTAAGGTAATCTTTTTTTAGAAACATTTATATAAGATAAATTTTTGATACTTGTGCTTCAAATTTTTTCATCTCTACTATCTTTTTGGAATAATTGATACTTTAATTGGAAATTATTCCCTATTCTATAGAGTTGGTTATTCCACTTGACATGAGGAATTAATGGGGTTTTTGATATCTATCATGTTCTATCACCTTGTTAGAGGTTGAGTTGTAATCGGACTTTCTTGTTTTGGAAATTTAACCCTTTGATAAGGTCAAGGGAAGGTATTGTGTGGTGAATTTCAAAGTGAATATCAATTTTTATCAACAATGCATAACTTTCACAACACCTAAAGGGGATACTCAAATTTTACAAGGTTAATTAGATCTACTATCGCGAAGAGATGAGACACCATTTTGGGTTAGGTAGATTAAATTTCCATGTATCTAATCTTATGTTGAAGGATAATAATAAGGATTTTGAGAATGGGTTCCCTCACATGGTAGATTATTTTCCATGGGTATTTTCAATGTACTTATCTAGTTTACCTCTGGAGTATGATGTGTAGTTCAATTTTTATCTTGAATCTAGAGCAAAACTGATATCTCTTCCCTTATATTCTATGGCCCTCACATAGTTGAGGGAATTAAAGATCTAGCTGGAAGATTTTAAATCCAATGGATTAATTCTCCCGATAATCTCACCTTAGGTTGAACTAGTGTTGTCTTCCAAAATGGCTAATGGATCTCTCATTGTCTGCATCGATTACCAAAACATAAATGGTGTAAGAATCATGAGTAAATGTATGTTACCCCAAATTGATGGCCTTTTTTGATCATCTGAAGGAGAAATATGGTTTTCTAAGATAAAACTATGCTTCTATGACATCTGATTGGGGTTTTAGAAACCAAAATTCCTAATACACATTTCTGAAGATGGTATTCCTGAATTTAATGTCTATTCATGACATTTGGAGTTAATAATGAACTAGATGGTTTAATGGACCTTATAAATAAAGTGTTTCATAAGTACCTTGACTCAATTTTCATGGTATATTTGGATTACATATTTTTATACTCTCAAACTAAATAGGATCATGATCATCACCTGACAGTTATTTGAAGTACAATTTGAGGTCACTGTCTCTACACCCTGATATCCATGCACAATTTATTGATCCTTGAATTCAAGTTTCTTTTCCACAAGATCTCATATATTGATGTTTCAAAAGACCTTCAGAAAAACATAGTATTGCTATCATGGTAGAAACCGTGGAATCTCTTTGAGATCTGAAACTTCTTGACCCTTGAAGGATATTACATGCAGTTTTTCAAGTGTTTCTCTCAACTCTATTCACCAAATATTATTCTTACCCAAACTGGGCTAAGTATGTTTTGTAGTTCATAATTCCTAACCATTGTGGAGGATCTCAAGCAGTGATTAAACACTACCCCTTTTTTATTTTACCTAATGTTGGGAAAGGTAATGTAATCAATTATGACACTTCAAGTACAGTTCTAGGTTGGGTATAGATTCAGGGTGACAACGTAGTGGTTTTTGGATCACACCAAATACACCCACATAAGAGGAAATACCCAACCCATTAACTCAAACTAAAAATTTTGAGTCATTCCAAACATCCATGGAGTCACTATTTTTCTGTGGATAAATTCACCATCTACTCAAGTCAGGGAAAAAAATCCTATATTTTCTCTCATAAGGATTTGAATATGAGGCATCGTCGATAGAATGAGTACCTTAAAGTGTTTAAAATTTATTTTGTATGTACCCCAGGAATGGGAAATGTGGTAGGTGATGAAAAATCTAGGAAAATATGGGTGTATTCCTGTAAGTAATCCAATGATGAATAGACATTGATAAGGATTTTCACCTAGATAAACTTAGAATTGAAGGAGAATAGTGAAGTTATGTTATTAGCAAGAATTAAATTGAAATATTCTCTTCACAAACTAATCTGGGAAGAATAACCAACAAATGAGTTGTTACAACATTCTCTATAGCTCCTAAATTGTTGGATAGTTCCTAATGAATGGTCAATGTATTCTGAATGTATTCCTTGACATAAGTGATGCTTCATTGAACCTTTTTCTGTAGAATTTGGTGATTAAATAAAGACAACAATCTTAGTGGTTCATCCATCTAGGAACCACTAATACGAATTTTGAAATTTGACCTCCTCTTTGGTGTACTATTATGAGATATGATATATATTACATCATATCTAGATGTTATACTAGTCATCATATCAAATATGAGCACTAAAATTATTTAAGTCTTCTTTGGCCACTCCCTATTATTACCTGAAAGTGGGACAAGTTAATCATGGATTTCATCATTGTGTTACCTTATATTCCATGGGAATGGGATTCTATTTTGGGGTTTATTGATCATCTAACCAAATAAACTCATTTCATGATGATAAAGCATTAAACTATGGTGGTGGAACTGGGCAAGCTTTATATTGAAGATATTGTGAAGATAAATGGCATGCCCTTAAAAATCATTTTGGATATGGATCCCTATTATACATCTAAATTTTAGGAAGGACTTTAGAAAGAAATGTATTAACAAGTCACGATCAATATTTCATATCATCCTCAAATGGATGGTGAGACTGAATGGGTGAACCAAATTTTAGAATACATTATCTGTGATTGTAGGTTGGATTGTGGAGGCTCATTGGATAACCACATGGGGTTTGTGTATTTTTATTATAATAATACCTACTAATAATCAATAATAATATTTTTCTTTAATTATATTTATAGTCTTCAAGGTCAGTTACATTTTTTCTAGATGGAAGCAAGAGAGAATTCTCTACTGGGGAAAATAATAGTGTAATATATATCAGATAATGTCTTGGTAATTTGGCTATAGATATTTATAGAATAGATCCTCTAAAATTATTATACTAACTATAGATTTTGTTCCTTGGAGTTTTTAATGGGTCACATGTGTTTCTAAACGAGACACCTTTTTGGGTTCACCATCACCTTAGTAAGATAGGGAAGCTTACTTTGAGGTATTTTGGACCATTCAAATAACCAAAAGGTTTGGTAAGGTTGAATATCTCTTTGACATACCTTTCTAGTTAGCATCGACTCATGATTTCTTCCATTAATACTAATTAATGAAGTATAACCCAGACCCATATCGCATGTAGAGTTTGGAGGAATTGGAGCTACAACATGATTTTCATGTAACCATGATACCAATGATGACATGGATTATTAGGTGAATGTACTTTAAGGAATGTCCAAGCCATTAGTTTGGGTCCTTTTTTATCACAAAAATTATTATCATGATTCACGAGAATAGAGGACCTGGTTGAAGGAGTGGTACCAACATTTATTCTCTTATCAACCTACAATTTGACTTTCAGATGGATAACTGTTTTCATATTGGGGGGAATTGTCCAATTTTAGGTTTCCTTTTTAGGTATTTTTTTAATTTATTTTTGTTCTTACCATTATTTTATGGCTCAAATAAGTTTTTTCAAGACAAATAATGGTTTATAGTTGGAAATAAGGATGCACATGGTTGGAACATGGTTAGGAGAAAATGTGTGTCCAAGGCATTAACGCTATATAGGACTCATGAACTTGTGTGTGAGGGTGAGACTACCACCGGATAACTATTTGACTATGATAGCTATACTATCTATGGGATATGGCTAGGTGAATAGGTGTGTTCCCTTCTAGGTAAACTGTGCGGTCTTCCCCACTACTTTGGAAGAGGATTCTCATAGTTGGTGCATGGGCTTGTAGACTATGCGGCCACAGAGTTCTACCTTAAAGATTCTAAAAACTTTTGAAATTACAATTTTACCTTACCCTGATATTAACCCTCCCTCCCTTCTTTCTTATCTCGTTTAACCCCCATGAAATATAGGATCACTTTCCCCATTCATATACTCCCTCTTGCCTTATTTTTAGGGTGGGTTTGAGCATGAATATTCTATGAATCTCCTTGTAATCTCTTCTTACTTTTTATTCTTACCTTCTATTAGTTTCTCCTCTCTCTTTTAATGAGTTATCCTTCCTACAGGAATTTTATTGACCTAACATGGGTTCTATTTGAACCTCCTTTTTTTAATTCCCACAAATAATGTAAATTATGTTTTTAATAGATTTAATGTTTTATGATAGTATTTTATAATATAATGAAATATGAAGAAAATTTGGATGAGTGTTCAAATGGGTCACCACTAGGAATAAATCACCACTAATAAAGACTCACAACCATTGATGGGACCACATTGAGTGTGATTCACAATTAGAAAATACTCATCGTCAGTAAAGTGTGACCACCATGAATATCTCAACACTGAGAAAAAATCACTACCAGAATCCACCTATAGCCATAATGGATTCACCAGGAGAAAATACCTACTTCTAGAAAGGATTCACCACTATAAATGACCCACCATCAATAATGAGTCACCAATGAAGATGATCTACCATTAAGAATGGTCCATTCCTAAATATGGACCCCATCCAAAATGAGTCTCCTATGAAAATCACCCACCATTAGGAATGGGTCACCATTGGGGATGACCTGCCATCATAAGAGTCACTACTGAATATGATTCATAGTGAAATATGAGTCACTGTTGAGGAGGACCTACCACCATCCTAACTCACAATTGTCCTGACTCACAGTCATACATGAGTCACCATCTACTTGAATCACTGTTTAAATTATGGTACATTTAGATTTATTGCCTCCAATAGCTATATTAATGAATTTAATGCTAGGGATTACTTTAACTAATATTCTTAACTATTATAGGGAAACAATAAAATATATTTTAGAGCTCGGTATGATGATGCAAAGTATTGTGATGATTATTCTTCAAATTGACTTTTATACATTCAATTATATATATATATATATTCATAGAAGTATTCCTTGTGCATGTAAGGGTGTTCTGGCTGAAATAATATATATTTTCTTTATCTAAAAGGAATTATCTCCCAGGTGCTTACACTACACATCTGACCTATACATGATTTTGAAAGAGTGGAATATACTGTACATTTGTTACCTTCCTAACTTCATAAAAAATAGAGAATATAATCATGTATTTTAATTCATTTTTCATTGAAATATCTCAATATCCTCTCAAATCTACATCTGAGAAGTGTCAATATTTTGGAACACTTCAGACTATACAGAAACACCATTTTTATATTAAAACTATTTTCTCTTTCTGTTTGGTAACTTTTTACACTTTATTAGTTTATAGTTCAACTTATTTATCAAAATGCACTATATCAGGTACTGCAACCTAGGAATACTTGACATTCCCTTAAACTTTTCTTCATTTTTTTACCCATGTGTTTTTTGAAGAGGTCCTTCTATGGAATGTGATTATTTCCTTTCCATGGTTACTGTGGAAGAGGTCCCCACATAGCCTATAAATATTGTTATATATTTTTTATAATTGGTCCAGTTTGTGGATAATTATTGTATTTATATAATATTCTTATCATTGGGTAATTTCCAAGATGAGGGGATTATGACTCATCTTGAGACTAAATCTCTTATTTAATATTCTATTTTTTGTCTATTTTTTTATTTCAAATCTTCTAACTGCTTCTTTTCTATAAACAACACTTATACATTGATAGTTAATATTATCCAATGTTTATATAATTATTTAATTGATTGAATTGATTTCAAAATTTAATTTAATTTTGATATTATTTTAATTAATAAATAATAAAGCTTATTAGAATATTTTATAAGATCAAAATTATATTAAACTACACTGTTAATTAACTAGGAGATTTTTATTTAAATTATAGGGTTTTATTTTAAATTATTTTAAGAAAAATATTATTGGGTATTAAATTCATCCCCCCCACCCCTTATGATATAATCACTACGAAAAAAATTTGGTATCAGAGGCATTTTGAATCTTTTCAGATGTGATTTTGTTTGTTTCATAAAGATCCAAAAATTTTATTAGTTCTAAATTTTATTCTTTAATTGTATAATTGATAAGAAGGTTTGGTTACCAACAGACCACCATTGTTTAATGGAAATAATTATGATCAGTTGAAAATCAAGGTGAAAATGTATAATAAAAGCATGGGATTTGAAATATGGACTTTTATAGAGTATTAATATGAATTACCTATGACCACTAGATATACATGGGAAGATTCCCCTAAAATATACTATAACAACAACTATGAATCCATGAAATATATTTATTATACTTTAAGAGATAAATATTTTAATTGGATAAATTCTTCTAAAATTTTGTATAAAATTTGTGATATATTAGATTTTTCTAATGAATGAATAACTAATTTCAATGAAATGAGATTAAATATATATACTATTAAATATGCTACATTTATGATGAAACCTGATGATATTATTTTTGATATGTATCTTAGGTTTAATGGGATAGTGAATACAATGAGTTCCTTGTTTAATATGATCTCTATGAAATATCAAATCATTCTATTATTATGGTTATTACAATAAAGATAGATGGTAATATCATTTTCAATAAGTGAATCATGTCACATCAGTAAACTACCTTTTAAAAATATAATTGAAAAGATGATGATGTATGAAGAGGAACATAAATCTAACCAATAAGAGGAAGAGGAGCCTAAAAGTAAATCGGTAGCCTTTATTGCACCTGTTTCAAAACATAAGTAAAGAGTACAAGCTGAAAGCTCCAGTTATGAGGAATCACCATTCGATAGTGATGAGGATATTTCCCATATATACATAAGGTTTATAAAATTCTATAAGAAGAATACATTTTTTAAGGAACCATGTTATAAGGGAAAGTATGATAATAGATGTAATTGGGAGAATACTTGAAAATAGTTGATAATTCAAATTATATTACCTTTTATAAGTTTAAAAGAAAAGTACATGTCAAGGTTTTTTATCCCAAGATAAAATAAAAATAATAATTATGATGATATGGATAAAAAATATAAAATATTAATGAAATCCACCTTGAGTGCCTCTAATCCACCTCCAATGACTCGGACTATAATCATAAAGAAAAGGTTGACAGAGAAAATATTTTTTGCATGGAAATCATATATGAGGTGCATACTGTCTCTTTTATACATAATTATATTCATTCTAGAGATGAACATAGTGATGAAAATATTAAGAAACTAGGAAATTTTTTAATACTATAACATTCAATAAGATAAATTTTATGAGGTGAAAGATAAATATAAAATTTTAAGGTAATGTCTTTATTTAACTATGAATTTTAAATATGATTGTTTTGTAGAAAAAGTAGAATAATGATCAATTATTGATATAAAATAATAAATTGAATGTGTATAATGATAAATTAAAAAGGGATTTATATAGATTCAAAAAATCAAGATAATATTTTACCAAAATAATGGGAAAATATATATCACCCATCTATATTACTTTCCTAGGTTATCAACCTGGACATAGAAGAATTGAAAAAGAACAATTTTATTCCTAAAGCCAATTCTGGAAATTCTGTAACTAGTTATTATTCAAGTGGACCTAATAGTGTGTATATTTATATGATCTTACAATCTTCTTATGGAAAACTCATTATGAAACTATGGGTTCCTAAATCCCTAATCACAAACATATATTGATAAAAAGAAATTTGGGTACCAAAATCATTCTAAGTAGAAATTTGTTTTCGTAGGGAACCTACTTGAGGAGCTCCTGTAAATGTGTATGGTACCATGATAGTATCTATTCAATACACATGGTAGAATATTACTCAAGATTCAGAAACCATATAAAGAATAATAGTTTTCATGTCACCTTTGGTGACAATTCTAAAGGAAAACTAATTAGCCTCATCCAAGTCAGTAATTCTAACTTATGTTTCATTTCTAAAGTTTTATTTAGTGATGGATTAAAATTTAATCTTCTTAGAATCTCATAACTATGTGATTATGATTTTTATGTGATGTTTCAAAATAATGATTCTAATTTTTCTTATTCTGAAGATTCATTAGTGTTTACTACATTGAGGAATGATAATTTTTATGTTTTTAACTTAGATTCTTTATTTTCTCGAAATTCCTATTTTCTAATTTTATTTCATAGAGAATCATGGATTTGGCAGAGGAAACATGGACATTTTAATATTTAATCTCTTATAAATATTACTAGGAAAGGGTTAGTTAGGCATCTTCCAAATCCTGAATTCCAAAATGAAAAATTATATATATCATTTCAAAAAGGGAAACAATAAAAATATCTTTCAAACCAAAGAAATAACTTTTAACTTATAATCCCCATGAATTGGTTCACATGGATTTATTGGGACCTTATAGATTATCTAATATAAATGGGAAACACAATTCTCATGTCCTTATAAATGAATTTTCTAGGTATACTTGGGTATTCTTATTATCACAAAAAATCGTATCCTACTGTTACATTACCAAGTATGGTAGATCTATAGAAAAACATAGTGGACTTAAGATTAAAACCCAAATAAGTTATCATGGTTGTAATTTTAAAAATCAAGACATTTAATTACATATAACCCTATCATGAATAAAATCCCTTATGAACTTTAGAAAAATATAAACCCTAATATTAATTAATTTATAGCTTTTGGTTAAAAGGTTTTTATTCACAAAACTAAAGATAATCTTGGAAAATTTTATTCCAAGGGAGATGAAGGAAGTTTTCTTTGTTATTCAACATCTAGTAAATTCTATAGAGTTTTTAACAGAAGAAATAAGGTTGTAAAAGAGTTGTTTCATGTCAATTTTGATCATAAAGATTAACATGATCCTAAAAAATCATTATAGAACCATGAAGATGATTTATCTACTTTTAGTGTTATCACCAAACCATCTATCAGTTCTATTAAGAAATCTATAACATTATCTAGTTCTAAGGATATTTTAGAACCTAAATATGAAATTGTATAAGACCATGAGGTGATAGGACCTTATTTTTTGAGATTTATTAAGACTCTTAAATACCACCCTTTTTATGTTGTTGTAGGAGACCTGGTTAGAGGTACACAGAGTAGATATTCCTTTAGGAATCAAGTTGAACATCAACCACTCTTTTCATAACATGAACCTAAGAACATCACAAATACAATTAATGATGAATTATGGTTAATGGATAAGTAAGAGGAATATAATTAATTTTAAATAAATAATTCTTGGGTACTTTCTTATAAAACCAAATACACCTTGACTATTGAAAATAAATGTCTATTTAAAAACACGGTTACTAAATACGGCACCATAGTAAGAAACAAATCTACGTTGGTTACGAAAGGGTATATTCAAGAAGAATATGTAGACTATGAGGAAAACATTTTATCTATAGATATAATTGAATCCATTAGAATATCTATTTCTTGTTCATCTCATATATATTTAAAACTATATCAAATATATTTCAAAAATAAATTCTTAAATGGGTATATAGTTGAGGTTGTTTTTTAACAACCGCTCATTTTTCAAAAGCCCCATTTTCCAAATCATGTTTTCAATTTAACAACAAATATATATGGTTTAAAACAAGCTCCTAGATACTAGTATGATAGAATAATATCTTTTCTTACTTCATAAGTTTTTCAAAATGCATACATAACCATAATCACTTTATAAAAATAATTTCAAAATACGTTTTAGTTGTTAAAATATATATAGATGATATTATTTTTGGATCTTCAAAAAATTATTTATGTACTGGTTTTTCAAAAATAATGAAAAATGAATTTTAAAAGTGTTTAATGGGTGACTAGAAATTCATTCTTGGTTTTCATATTTTTCAAAATAATTAAGTAATTACTATAAATAAATGTAAGTACACCAAATACCGTTTAAAACGTTTTTATTTGGACAATACTAAAATATAGGGACCTCATTTTAGTAAAACTTATAAGTTGAATATTAATGAATCTAGGAAATGATTGGATCAAAATAGTTACATAGGAGTGATTTGAAGTATTTCTTATAAAACAGTGCGTTGGATTGACATTAATTTTAGTGAGTTTTTGTGTGATCATATTCAATAAACCCCAAAAGATTCATATTTACATTCTGTAAAAATAATTTTTAATAGACACAAATTTACAACCAATTTAGCATTATTCTACCCTAGGGGAAAATAATTTGACTTAGGGAGTTATTTAGATGTGGATTTTTATGGTCGTATGTTAGATAGAAAAAACTCCTATGGGGAATGTCAAATTTTAGGAAAGTTAGTAGTTTCCTGGTGTAATAAGAATCAAAATTCTATTTCACTCCCTACTGATGAAATTGATTATAAATTGATTGTTAGATTTTGTGTTCCTATTTTTTATATGAAACACATATTACTAGAATATTAATATCAGTTCATACATTCCCCTATAAATTGTGACAATGCAACTGCTATAAATATTTCTAAGAATCATGTGTCTCACTCTTAAACAAAACATATTTTTGTAAGACATCACTTGTGGAGATATCATTATCAAAAGGGTTATATAACTCATATGTTCATAGGTACTAAAAAATAACTTGCTGATATATTCACTAAACCATTGAATTATAATAGATTAAACTACATAAAACATGGGTTAGGAATGATAAGTTTTTGTTATGTTTTATTTTTGGAAATTACCCAACATTGGAAATTACCTACCATTGGGAATTACGAACTATTGGAAACTAACAACTGATGGAAATTACCAACCATTAATAATTACCCACTATTGGAAGTTACCCAGCCTTTGAAATTATCCACCATTAGAACAACCCACAATTGGAAATGACCCCCCAAAGGTATTAAGTCATCATTGATAATTTTATTTTGTGTTAAAATTTTTATTCGGTTTAAATATGATATTTATTTTTCTCTTTTTGAAGTCCCTAAATGATATAAATTGGGAAATTTTCTAAATTTGAATGGATCTAAGGTGCACATATTTTCCTTTGAACCTCTTCACGACCTTTTCTCTCCTGACCTTATTCCTTCCATCAATCTCACTTAAACCTTCCACTCCATTTTCAATGGTTAGAATGAAGAGATCTTCCAAGTTGATTCCTAAGGAGTCGCATCCGTTAAATAATAAAATAGGAGAGTAAATAAGACTGACACTCAATCCACAAAACTTGAGGCTTGTGATTTGTACATTAATAGTTTAGAATGAATTTAATGATAAGTATTTCTTCAGGAATATAGTATGTTCTTAAGGTGATCCAAGACTAAGGATAGAAGTAAATTTTATATAGTAATGGAATACCATATTAACAAATCCTATTTCACCAGATTTATCTTTTTTCAAGTTTAGTTTTTTAGAAAATAAGGATTGGATAAGTATCCTAGTAGATAAAAAGGAAGTTTGCTTCTATTTGAAGGAATGGAAAAAGTGTATTAACATGCCTCATAAAGAAGTTTTAAATGAATATCAAGGGTCCATACCAGTGATAGATATTATTTTTATATGAGAAAAATAATTAGAGATGACTAGTGATGGGAATTTGAGAATACTAATTGAAATTTATTTCGATCGTGAGTTCCTACTGGTGTTTTGGTTCATATATCAGTTGTTTTTACCAAGGAAAGATGAATTCAGCATGATGATATATAGGGAAATATATCTCATGTACCTAATGAAGATTAGGGACAAAATTATCCAATGTAGATATCTGATAGTTTATATTATTGAGAAGTGTAAAGCATATTTAAGAAAAAACTCCTTTATCTATTCCAAGATCTTTTTTTCCATTCATGAGGCCAATGGGTTTAATTGAAGAAGGTAAATAATCATAAGTGTATTGAGGGGGATTTTTTTTTACCAAGGTGATCTGTAAGATAATGAATTTTATCTAGAACCCCTAGTTGAGGAAGTGGGTCATTGATGATGATAAGCTTTATGAGGAGTTAAAACTTATTAATCACCCAACTTGACTGAAATACCTTATTGATTCAGGATTAGAGATAGATGGGGTGGATGAATATTTAGATAAGGATATGTGAAAGATGCTGAATAGGAGAAATCTTATGGGGAGGGTAGTGAACCTAACCTTCCTAGTAACCTAGTGGTTTCCTTTTCCCCTATTATTCGTCCAAGATATCTTCCTAAAAAATGGACACTTTTATCTGAAGAAAGTAAATAAAGGGTGACTAAATTTTATAAAAAGGATTAGTTCAAGAGTTATTCTTTAAATCATTAAATGATTTTTTTTATATGATGATTAGAATGGAAGTGATAAAGTTAAGGAATATAATAAAATTAATGGTGATGATGAAGAATATGATGATATTGAAGATAATAGAGATGATAAGGTTAATGGTTATACAGATGAGGATGCGGATGAATATGGAATTTATGATGGGGGTTCTGATCATTAGATTTTGGATCATGGTGGTTTATATCATGATGGTCTTAATGGACATTTTGGTGCTGAGGATGTTTTAATTTCTTAGACACACCCTTCCCTAGTGTTATTTTTTGCTACTCAGTCTAAGGAGAGACCAATTTTATTTAAAGAAGTGGTTGATGCTTCTATTGATAGAGATGAGATGATATCATCTATTAATGGATATAAAACCCATAATGTTGTTTATCCAAGATTATTTTCTTTTTCTAGAATAGGTTGTCCATATATTGAAGAATGGGCTATATTTTCAGGATATGTCAAAATTGGATTGGGTTACTCATATTCTAATGTTGATGAGAGTTTTGTAGAAAATCATGGTGGATCTGTAGCTCCGGTTCAGATTGATACAGGTCCTAAGTGATCCATTTTCTGAGAGATAGATGTTACTAGAGAGTTGTAAAGATCATTTTCAAGTGTGTATTTCAATGATATGTTAGTAAAGGTTGTTTTCCCCTTTCCTACTACAACTTCTATGCATATAGATGTTGTGTCTAGATCTGACCAAGAATCCTTTAGAGATATTCTTTTATCAGAATTTTAAATTTTGTTTAGGAGTTAGACACCCCTAATTACCCAACTCAGTGGGGGAGATGATAGACACCTATTTGAACTTTTAGGGTGCCACATTCATCCTGAAATGAATCATTATATATAGTAGGTTGAGATCGACAAGATTTAGTTGTCAAATGAGAGAGATAAATTTAGGTCAGTAGTCAAAGAGATGAATTATTATTTTACTATGGTTTGGTTACCTTGATGGATAGGTTGGATACATTTCCTTATGTTGCTTATAGTTCGAGTTATCCACCTCCAACTGCTTCTTTGGATATTGATCGGATTCGGTCAATTATAAGAGAGGTGCATCAGATTGTTCTAATAGACGTTCATGCTACTCACCAATAGGATTTAAGGCATATTAGATATCTTAGTGATAATATTTACAAGTTGTTCAGTGAATGAATAAATGATATTAGCTATTATTTGGAATCCATTAAAAACAAATTACATATTACTTGTCTAAAACATACCCAAAGGATGAACTAAACTCTCACTTCAAGTTTCTAATAGAGAATCTTCATATGTCTCCAATGAGAAAAGTCTTTAAGGAGGAGTTCTGTTAGTTGAATTAGAAGACCTTAGTGATTAAAAAATGTATGGCTGAAAAGAGATAATTTTTTTAGTTACATAGAGTGAGGATGAAATATCAATATGGAATTCATAAATATGATGAATCCTTTATTTTAAGAGTCCAGAACAATAGTGGTATCTTAGGAGGCCATTATAGTGATTTCTCATTTATATCCTCTTACTGCTCCTTGAGAGATTTTCAAACTAGCTATAACCTAGGATCCAAATTCTCCTTAACCTTCTTGGTTCCATCCATTTAACCTGAATCTCAAGGAAGTTGTCCTTCATCTCCAACTGATTATCAACAGATATCTTTTTACTCCATCTATACCTATCATTTGTCCTTTCATTGCCTCATCCAATCCCAAAGTGCCTTCAAACTCTACAAAGGGAAAATAATTTTATGCTCCAACAATCGAGGATGGGAGTGATTCAGACTAGTTTATGACTTTGATAGGGAATCTCATTATATTTTCTCTTATCTTTTTGGATGAAATGAAATTATTTTTTTCTTTTTTCCCCTTCATGAAATCCCTATTCTTATTCATTTTTTGCTTCTATATCTTTACTATTTATTTTCTTTTCTTTTTTATAATCTTAAAAGGGGGGTAATAATTCAAAGTCTTTTTGTTTATATTTTTGTAATATATTTGATGTTCATATCTTTAAAACCATCTTATACCATTGATACTATTTTAACGTCTTCCCTTTGATACCTTTTTTGTTACTTTTGTTTTCCTTTTGTTGATACTGTATTTGTTTATATTCTATTTTAACCTTTGTGTTCAAACCTCTCGCATAAGGTTTTTATGTCAAAGTGCATTTTATATATGTTTCTTGACAATAAAAAAGGGAAATATTGTTGGAAAATCCTTGTTTTTATGCTCAAAAATCATATCAATTATGTTTTTAATGTATTTTCATATTTATAATAGTATTTTATAATATATGGAAATCTGGAAAAAATTTGATTAACTGTTGAAAAGAGTCACCACCAGGAATGAATCACCATTGAGAATGACTTATCACTATAGATGATACTCCTTTGAGTATGGGTCACCATCTGAAATATCTCTCTACCAGGAATGATTCACCTCTAGCAATAGGTTATCTCTATGAAATACTCACCACCAAACTCTACCTACCACCAAGTGAAGATGAACTACAACCAAGAATGTGTCACGATTGAAGATTACCTACTGTCAGGAATAAGACACCATTGAGGATGACCTACCATCATAAGATTCACTTCTAAATATGATTCATCATTGAATATGAGTCACTATTGAGGTAGAAATACATCCATTTTGACACACCATTAGCCTAACTCACTGCTAGACATGAGTCACCATCAACATGACTCATCGTCACTATTTTAGGACATTTGAATTTAATGCTTCCAACTACTATATTATTGATGTTACATCTAATTATTATTTTAATGGTTATTCTTAACTATTGTAGGGAAACAATAAAGTCTATTTCAGATATAAATGTGAGGATGTATTGGATTTTGATGATTATTCTATAAATGGACACTCCTACATGCAGCTCTATACATATTCAAAGAATTATTCCTCAGGAAAGTATGGGTGTTCTTACCAAAATAAAATCTACTTGGTAAATCAAAATGTATCATCTACTAGGATATTAAATGGTTCATATTACTGACACATTTCTAATGAATAGTATAAACCACCGGTCATTCAAAAACTTCCTATAGTCAGAATAAAGAGAGATTAAGATGCTATGTTTTATAAAACATTTCTGAGAAATGCCTCGAGATCCTCTAAAATCTAAATAAAAGGAGTCTCAAGTTTCTATATCACTTCAAACTGAGCAGAAACACTATTTTTATATTCTTACTACTTACACATTCTATTTAGATTTTTTTACATTTGATAAGTTTTTGTTCAACCTATGTATCAGCATGAATTAACCCCTAAACTATAGCCTATGAATACATGATATTCCTTTACTCGATATTTATTTTTTCATACATGTATATTTTTGTAAGGGGTCATTGTGTGGCATATTTTTATTTCCTTCTTGAAATTATTGTGGGATTGGTCCTTGTGTGGCCTGGACAACTTGTTATATGTTGTTTATACCTGATACAAGTTTTGGATCAAGATTATATTTATATAATATTTTTAGTAGTAGTTAATATCCAAGTGTAGGTGATTTGGTCTCACCTATAGAATAAAGCTCCTATTTTATATTCCATGGTGTGTCATGTTTTGTTTTCAATTTCAATGCTTCAAACATAATTTGTTTTGAAAATATTAATAAATCATATATTTTTATAGTCAATCTTAATCTATGTTTATTTAAATATTTTAATAAGTAAATAGATTTCAAAAGTTAATGTAATTCTCAGATTGTTTTAACCAAGCATAAATCAATATTTGATGAAATTTTTAAAATATAAGATTTATATTAAACTACTATTTTTTTTAACTGGGAAATTTTATTTTAATTTTGGGGATTTTGTTTATACATTTTTTATTAAATTTTTTTATTGGGTGCTCAATTCACCCCCTCCCCCATATTGAGATAATCACCCAGACTAATAGGTTTAGTCTCTTTTATTTTGTTTTAATATTGTTATTTTTTGAGTTTAATTTCTTATTTAGGGTCTCCTATTGGTACAACATGTGGTTTCCAACTGAATTTGTGTGTTTTTAAGTGAAAGGAAGGTGGTTCCATATGATTCCATTATTTGATGGTTTTTAAATTCTTGGTTTTTAATCTAATTATATTTTCAATTTTGTGTGTGTGTGTGATTTTGTTCTATGGGTTTTAGTGTCATTTTATTTTTTGAAAGTAATTTTACATTGATAAGTTGTTGGTTTGCAAATTTGGATAGGAAACAACCCATGTTCACCGGAATGTTTATATTGTAACTATAACTATATGAATGAATTTTCTTTGGGGACTACTTGAACTTTAAATGTGACCTCTTTATTAGAGAATGCAAGAGAACAAACTATATTGATTTATCAATGAGGTACTAAGATCCTAGGTCCTTGGTGACCCAGTTTCTTAGTATATCACATAGTGTTTTGATGTAGAATTTACTTTCTTTAGTTATCCCTATTTTTTTATTCTTTTCAGGATAAAGTTTTTTTCCATTTCACAATGCATAATTTCATTCTTCTAAAAACTAGCATGTTAATTTTCCATTTAATGTATTTACATATATCATTTTGGGTGTCAGCCCATTGGAGAGTGATCTCACACCCTACTTACACTCCCATGTGTATATATACTACGTTATGTTTGTCTCAGGTAAAGGTAAGGTCTTATATGTGGGTAATGGTGTATTCTTATGATAGCATTTTATCCTTGGAATAATGTAGGTGGTGGTGGAATGGAGATATTGACCCTCATGAATCATAGAGGTTTTGTTCATCTAGTTGATATAATTCCCTTCCTATTATCTTGTTTATAGTGGTTAAATTCCTATGTCATTTTTTATTATTACTTTTACTTCATTTTTTAGTATATCATTGATATTGGTTTTTTTGTATCTAAATATTGAATGGTGTTGATTAATCGTTTCACAAGATAATCCATTCCAAAATTAGTTCCATGATTCCTAGTATCTTGTTACTAACATTAGTGGATTGGTAAATCCTTTTGGGATATATAATAGGTTGGTTGGGTGCTGGGTTGGATTTCATCCCATGCTAGTTCGTGAGAAGGTGGTATTCCACACTTACGCTTGAATGACATTATCATATTTTAGTTAATGAATATTTAGGAAAATAAAAGATATATTATGTCTAAAAAGGGAAAAATATTTCATGAAAATAATATATATATATATATATATATTAATTCTGTCATTAAACTCATCCATAAGAGGAGGATATAGAAAACAAATTACATTGTTTCGTGTGTTGATTGTCTATCTCACACATCAAAAGTGGTTTAATTTCCTATTTGATGGAAGCAGTTATTGATGTAGGTTATACCATTAATATTATAACATATTTTTATATGTTATATGTTGGTATTACTATCTCATTATGGTTTCAAAATATTCTATGAACTTAGTATAAAAAACAAAAACACTTGGTAAAGAACTATAAATCTACTTTGGAAAACCACTTACGGTTTAAAAAAAGAATTCATAGATTGTTTTTTATCAAAACATGGAATATAAAAAATTGAGATGGATTTTAGGAATGTTTTTTTTATATAGTTTATGAAATAAATCATTCATTAATTCTGATGAAATTAGATGAAAATGTCCCCTTTTTATAAGAGAGAGTAGGGATACTATTGGAATTTCTTAAAATATTAAATTAATTTTCTTATCTATATAGATATATAAAAATTGATTTATTTCTATGAAATTATTAGGATGTCTTGAAATAATATAATAAAATAAAATTTGGACAACTTTAGGCGTTGTTTGTACCCTTATCATTTTTTCTAACCCCTGCTTGCCCTTATTGGCAATTATTGTGAAAACAATGGTTTTACTCAGTAGAGGTCAATACAGTTTCTATAAAATGATAATTGGAACAAAAATAAACCATTTTTTATATTTTAAGACTTGTATAAACCACTTATATAGTCATATTTTTTTGTACTTTTTAATCATTTAAAAAATATTTTATATTTTAAAATAATATTATTGTCAAATTTGGAACTACACATTTAACATCACATTTAAATATTTAAAAACATTGGATTTCAAATACAATGAAGTAAATTCAATATAATTTAATATATTCATATAATAAAATCCAGAACAAAAAATATAACTCATATAATATTTTTTAATCATTTATAAAATTTATTTATTTATTTTTCTTCTCTTTGCATAAGAATTATGTTAGAGTTTTGTAAGTAGTTAGTGTAAATATTTCTTAACAAAAAGTTAAATAAAAATTAAAATTATAAAAAATCATTTCTGATTCAAATAAATATTTATTACTAATCTCAACCTCTCTTTATCCCTATGTCAAAAATTAAGAGTTAATAAAACAAAAAAAAACATTTTCCACTTTTCATTATATAAAATAATATATAGGTAAAAATAAAGGGAAATGAAAAAAAATATATTCAACTTTTGGAAGATTATGTATGAGATATAATCATCCAATATAATTAATTAAAGTGTTAGGGTCATTTTTTAGTATTTATCATTTTATTTTTTACAATAATTACTTGATTTACCCTTTACTATCGTTAAATTTTTTTTAATAAGGTTGCTATGAAAAATGTCAAAAACAAGAAAGAACCATTTTAACCTGTTTGGAATAATTTATTACAGATACTTAATTAATTTTTAGTTATTTAAAACATATAAGTGTTGTAATTTAATTTAAAATTAAATCATAAAAGCCTGATGGAAATGGAGATTTTAGAAAAATATATTTTTATTCTAAAAATGTTCTTATACCCAAATAAAGTATAAAATTCATTTCAAATACAATAATTGGGTTATTTTATACATATTAAAACTAATAAACTTTTAAAACTAATCTAATAGTTAATTTTACTTTATGAACACTTCAAAATTAAATAATGTTTTAAACAAAAATTAGTATTTTCCATTATTCATTGAAAAATTAATAGTTTTAGAAAAATATTAAAAGGCCACCATAAGCTATTTTAGATATGCTGATTTCAAGAAAATTATCAATGCTTTTCAAATAAAATTTCTAAAATTCCTATAAATTATTAATATTATTCTATAAAAAATGCAATAAATATAAATTTTTATGAAAAAAAATTTCAAGAAAATTATCAATGCTTTTCAAATAAAATTTCTAAAATTCCTATAAATTATTAATATTATTCTATAAAAAATGCAATAAATATAAATTTTTATGAAAACAAATTTCAAAGAATAAAATGACTTTTCTAAAAATTGGGATCTTATTTCCAAAGAATTAATAAATAGACATATATATTTATTTATTTATTAGGTACTTTATAGTTATTTAATAACTTATTTAATCCTTTTTAAGCCTTCCAATTAAATTTCTTGGTTATAATAGTAATATTTTAATAATAATATATTTTGGTTTGTTTAAACTCACTATTGGGTGTCAAACAAGATATCGAACATATTCTTTCTTATAAATTATTATGACACTAAAATAAATATATATTTATTATATTTATATTAAAGAAACATAATAATATATATCTTACCATATAAAACTTTACTATAATATTTTATAAATATTTTATTATAAATTTTTCTAAATCACTTTTTCGTGTATTTATTGCATTGTTTTTTTGTATATTTTTCTTATGTAGTTTGATTACTTGTACATTGATCATGGTATCATAATATGGATAATTTCAATCTATATAAAAATATAATATATAATCATTATATATTTATTTATAGTAATTCCTAAAATTTAGATATTGAAAAATGAATTAGACCATTCATGGAGATGGTAGGTCATATGTATGCATGAAGGTTGTTTTCATTTTTTGATAGATGGAATAAAATAAAGGTAAATTATAATTAAAATTTCCAGAAATAAATTCATATAATATAAATTATATATATTCATTAAATATTTTCTTATTACAATCCATGAAAAAATAAATTGAAAAAACTATTGCATCACTTCGTTGCGGCGATAGTCCACACGTACAAAAAAGAGACATTACCATTTTCCAATGGGTTGGAATGTACAAAGGTATCTATGAATTTATTATTTAAGGATTATATTTATTTTATAAATATCGTATATATAAATTAAATCCATCATTATATTTTCTGTGAGAGACAGTGATGGAAAAGGAATTACATATATTCGTTAGGGGGTAGTTCATTGTAAACACAATTTACAATTTCATTTAAAATTTTATGGAAGCAGGTATTTATATAGTTTATTCCATTAACATAATAAAATTATAATATATGTAATATAATGGTGTTATTATTTCAGAATGGGTTAAGAATATTTTAAGGATTTATAATAAGAAATAAAATAAAAATGCACACTTATGAACTATACTACTTATTGTGAAAACCTCTTTAGGTTTAAACCTAAATCCATCCTAATATGGATTTCTGATGAAGAAATGGGGTCTAGGTTTTTGGTATAGATGTGATGAAGTGATCTAGGTAGTTCATGTAAAATAGAAATGAATCTTTATGTGTGTATTGGAGAGAATAGGGTGTTTTCTTTTATAGGTGGAGGAGAGGACACACATAGAATATTTGAAAAGAATCAAAATATTTAATGTCCCATTGAAAAAGATGGTACCCCCAATGAACAATTTTGGAACAATAGATTAAATAAGGTATATATTCTTCTAGATAATATAAATTATACATTCTTTTACTTCATTTCATCCCTTCTATTTTTAGTGTTACCCCCCCCCCCACTACGGTGAACCTATTTTAACCATAACTATGGTAACAGATGTTTATTATTTTTAGTAATCATTATGCGAAAAAATTTAGTAGACCTTATTAAATTATATTAATTATGATTATTAAAAATATGGAATTCATTTTAATAAATTCAATTCTTAGAAGTTGTATAATTTAATTTAAAATTAAACCCATAATATTGATGACTAATGGTTTAGAAAGAAATCGTTATCTTATGTTTAAAATTTTTGTTTATCAAATTTAACTATACTTATGATTAAAATAAAATTAATTTTATTAATAATAATATAATCAAACTAATTTTACTTTTGAATCTCTTTTAATATAAAATTTGACTTTGTAAATTCATTAAATAAAAAGTAACTTTTTAATAAAAATCAGTATTTTCACATTCATAAAAAAAGTAATATTTTTTAAAAATTCTAAAAAATTACCTCTAAGATAATTTTAAAATTTTTATTTTAAAATAAAATTTCATTTTTTCAAACCAGTTATCTAAAATACAGAAATGTTAATTTTAAATTAAGTGTGAAAATAGTGATGAACTCTATTTATAAAAAAATATTTTTTTAACCATAAAAATGGATTTATTCTTATTTAATGCCTAGAAAAATATTAGATGGATAATAAAAATTTTGATTGAATATATATAATTTAAAATTTTAATTAAAATAATTCACCAATAATAACAAATTTAATTTTTTAAATTAAAAACACATTGCTCGCATAAAAACATTTTAAAAAAAATTACTTTCAAATGATTTTTATGTTCATATCTAAACAATTGATAACCAATGAATTTTTTTATAAATATTTATCCCATAAAGTTTCATTAATTTATTTTTCCCTATTCATAATTTTCAATCCACCATCTTGGTGATAACTATCATAGAAAAATATTTTTATCATATATCATGGTTCGTTTAAATTTTTGTGTTGTGGGTAATGAATGATATCATTGAAATTGGATTTATTTAAAAATAATAATAAATTATGAAGGTTCTATAGATGGGGAATGATTTTAAATAATTCACAAAGAAATAAGGAAACCTACTATATAAGAGGCCATGGGAGAGGCATAAATAATGTGATTACTACAATAGAAGGTGAACTTCCTAATGATGGGGTGGCAGGTACTTTGATAATAAAATCAAGGTTAGATAATGTTTTATTAAATTCTATATCATCGCACTCTTTTATATCTTCCAATTTTTACCAGTATATTAAATTATTCTCTAGAACATTAAAAAGGTATTTGTCACTAAATACTTTTTCTTGAAATCTTATTTTGATAAGGATATGTTAATCATTCCCTATTATGATACATTTATATATCCTATTTTAAACCATAGTTATTATAGCTATGGTATAATTTTATATAATCATTGTAATGGATTGGATTTCAAATTACAATGTAAAAAAATTGTTTTCAATATAAGGAAATTATGATTAATGATGGAGATGTGGTAGCCCTTATCATTAGAGGGAATACTACATTATCTTAATCATGTTTGGACTCAACATTAGTAGCTCGCCGTAATGAAATTATTGGGCAATAAGAGAAAACACACCCTATAGTTGAAAACGGTAACCATATACTAGAATATTTACCTATTTTCCACCAAATCATTGATGTATTTCTTGAATTGTTACATAGAAATCCACATGTATAAGAAGTTGAGTTTTTATTTGAACTCATACATGATTCTAAACCTATATATATATATATATAACTATACAATTTACATACTAGAATTATTGTAACTGAATAAAGAACTATAGGGTTTGTTTAATAATGGATCGATGAATGTTGAATGTTTTCATAATTTATCAAAATTATGAGTTTTCAATAATTTTATTTTGATGGACTAATAAAATATATGTTTTTATGGGTTTTATAATAATAATATTCAATATTATGTTGATTAATTCCATATGTTATTAATCAAGGATAACTTTGCATACTCTAAAATATTTTAGAATCATAAAATCGATTTGATAATCATTTTTGACACTCGTAGAGGGTAGGATTTATATGGAAAATTTAGTATCTATGAATTTTAGGATAATTGTATTTAGTATTCTTGGATATATTATCTCTAAGGATGTATTATCAATTAATCCATTAAATAAATAGGAATTTAAATAATTTCCCACACTAATCAACATGACTAAGATATATAGTTTTCTTGGGTGGTTGGATACTATCAGTACTTTATTCAAAGAAATTCATGATTCACTAATAAAATAACTAGGTTCACATATAAAGGGGTTTTGTTCATGTTTATAAAATAATATAAATAATTTTTTGATATACTAATGAAGAGATGGTTCAATTCATTGATATTGACATTACCAATGGGAAGGGTTCGTTTTGTGATATATAGTAATTCATTGAAGAAAGGATATAGAGTCATCATTATTTATAATGATTGAGTTCATTAATATGTATCAATATAGATAAATATAGATTAAAAGAATATAAAATTTAAGATATTGGGTTGGTCATTGTAATATTATCCATTAATATAATGATGTATTATCTCTATTTTGAAATATTTGAGATATATACTAATCGAAAAAGTCTAAAATAAATCATTTCAAAAAATGATCTCAACATGTGACAAATGATATATATAGTTATACCCATTTATTATGATTTCTCAATACACCCCTATATAGGAAGGAAAATAATTTCTCTAATGCACTACGTAGAAAATATCATAGATTCATGAATAAAATGGTGGTTTAGAAAGATCATATATTCATAGACTTGGTAATGGTTTATATGGTAATCATTTAGAAATAGGATCTATTACTCCTTTTATAAATGGTTTCCATTTAATAATATTCATAGAAGAAAAAAAACCTAGCTTGATGATAAGATAATAGATAAAATTAAATCCATGTTTAATGAGAAATTATAATACATTACTTATGAATATGGTGTGATTAAATTTAGAAAGTGATTAGGTGGTCCATCAATACCTAATCTGAAGAGGTAATTACTTAATAAATCTCATAGATCAAACTTTTTTGTACACCCTGGTAGCACCAAGGTTTATATGGCTATAAGAGAATATTTTTGGTTGGATAATATGAAGTAATAAAAATTTAACTATATATTGTTATTATTATCTTGTAAATAGGTAAAGGATGAGAGTAGATATAAAAATGATTCATGAAAACTATCCAAATTCCTATGTGAAATGGGGTTATATTACTATGTAATTCTTCATTGAATATCCAAAGACTCCTAAAAATTCACTCCATTTTCCTTATTATTGATCACTTTTCAATTTCTGCACATTTCCTTACTATTAGTGGGTATATACCCATTTATAACCTCACAAAACTCTATATTAGTGGTTTTTTGGGAAGTTCATTATGAGCCACTTTTTATTATATTTGATTATGACCCAAAATTTACATCAAAACTTAAAAAAACACTTTTGGAAGGATCTCGACAACATAAAAAATATGGGAACTATTTATCATCTTCAACCGGATGGGAATTAAAAAAGTACTATTCAAACAGTATAATTCATGTTGAGTCCATGATTGAATAGATTTAAAGGTAATTGGGATTGATATTTAACCTTGGTATAATTTTTATATCATAATTTATTCAATTAAAGAATTCAGATTGAACAATCTGAAGCATTGAATCGAAAAATATGTCATACACCATCTTTTTGGGATAATGTTTGGGAAGGTAATATTTATTTCATAAAATATTTTGAGGAAAAAATAGTAAAAGTTATAACTATTCTAATTCATATCAAGGAAACTCAAAATAAGAAAAGTGTTAGGTCAATAACTGAATAAATTATATAGAATTTCATGTATGGGATTATTTTTTCTTAATTATGTATACATGAATGTGTGTTATATGGTTTAAAAGATATGTAAACTTTGTACCAGGTATATCAAGACTTTTTAGATTTTTCAAATAATTGAATATGTGGCCTTCAATTTTAATCTTCCCCAAATCCTCTCTAAATTGTGTGTTGTGTTCCAAATCTCTTTATCACATCAGTATATTCTAGAACCAATTAATTTTCTCACCTATAATGAATTTTAATTAGGTATTTTTATATTTTATTTTTACGATTTTATCTAACTTATTAACACTAGATAACAAGTGTTGTAGAATTAGATGACTTAGCCCATAAAGCCACATTGGTTGATCAACAAGATAGAGTATGTAACATTATAACCTAAAAATTTCATGATGAATAACTACAAACTTATTTTTAATGTGGTTAAATTCTGATAATTTCAAGGCTGAAATTCTGAAAGGGATGAAGAAAACCAAGCATCAATTATTGTAAGTAATATTTGTATTACAGCATAAAAATAGCATAATTCCTATAGATTTATTCAAGAATGTGATTAAAATTTAATTTAATAATTTAATAATTTAAATTTGATGAAATTAATTTCATTTTTTAATTTGATATGTTAAAATTATCTTAGAGATATGTTTTATATTTTTAAGAAATAGTTTTTTTAGGGATTAATGAAACATGTTGATTTTACAAATACCATAAATTTTATAAAATTATCAGGATATAATAATAACCAAAATATTTGTGAATATTTTTAAACAAAAATTCACATTTAACAAGAAACATAGTTTAATAAAAAATTCATTTTTATATTAGAAACCTATATTTAATTATTTGGAAACATACGTAATATTCTTATTAAAATAAAAAACTATTATCAGTTCTTCTGTTTTAGTCATGTATTTAAATGGTTAATTTATGTTTTCGTTTTCCTTAAAAGTAAAATAAGTATCCATTTATTTAAAATAATAAAATTTATTCCATTATAATTTTTTTCTTTAAAATCATTTTTATCACTAAGAAATAATTTTTGTTAATACAGATTTTTCCTCATCTTTTGGGAACATATATTAAATGTTATTAAGAAATATTATATAAATTAATTATTTAAAATGTAATAAAAAAAGTTAATCAATTTAATTAATATTATTTAATGAGTTAAACATGTTTTGTATTCATAACGATTAGTAAAATTTGTGAAAATGTATCACCACAGTTAAGGGTAAAATGTATTAAAATTGTTTAAATAAATGTATAAATCTTTAATATAGCATAAACAATATTAATAAGTCTCATTGGTTAGTTTTATTTCATTATTACCCTCATAATAATTGAATATATGATAATTTGGATCCACCTTTATTATGAAATACAAATATTATATACTATTTCTTTATGTTTTTACGGGTTGGCTACCCAACTCTCCTATAAATGGACACATTCTGTCCTCTATTATCTAATAATCGTGATCTCCATAGAATGAACAAGACATTCCTCAATACCTTAAAAATAATTTATTTTAATACCTTAGAATTCTTCTATTCTAAAAATAAAACATTAATAAGTTATAAGGTGTAAGACTATAATGTTTACTAAAAGAAAAGGTTTATGTTCTTACTGATACTTTTCGAGTTCATTAATTCTTAAAACTCCTCTAAATCATCAATAACCATCATAACATAATTAAATAAGTATATGTACTATAAATAGATTTTATTTAATTTTAAATACATTTTATATATCCATTCCACCCTCTGGGAAATAAAAACATCACTTGTGCATACGTGCGGACTATCATCTCCACATAAGGGTGTAATGTGTTTTTTCAACACTACTTCATATGGATGGTTATAAAAATGGAATTTATGAATATATATGATATTTATGGAATAATTATAATTCTTTAAATATATAATACCATCTACCCTCTTAAACTCTTATCCATTATAAAATTAGTAATTCTCTCATGCGTACATATAGACAACCACATCACTAAACTGATGTGATTTTTTTTCTCTTACCACCATGCATGGTTGATTCAAAAAAAGTATATAATGAATAAAAATTATATTAATTAAATTATTAGAAAAATTTATATAATATAACCATTTTATAACACCTTTAACCCGAAACAAGATAACGAATTATGTTTTTAGAAATTGATCAAACAACCTTATGTGGTCGACTTAAGGAATAATTATTGAATAAAAAGATGAAAATTTATTATTTATGGAACTTAAATAATTAAATAGAGTCAGTAAATGTTATTAAGAAATTATTTTATAAATTTAAACAAATTATTTGGTAAGATATAACCCTTTCAACCAAAATGGAATCTAAGGTATGGGTTTCTCAACTCAATTCCACTATATTGAGTCATATTTTAAATTATACACCAAATTTCTTTTATTTTCTATAAATATGACCATTTTGATATATAATATAGTTAATTAATCTTTATTCATGTTATTTAACTTTTTAATTCATTTATTAGCTTTTAATAATCATTTATTCAAATTTTATTAAAGTTGAAAAGGTTTATTTTATAATCTCACTCTCATTAAAGATTTTTCATGTATAAATTCATATTTGAAAAATTATATTTTATCAATTTTTTAAACCCTGTATATTTTATTATTATGTGGCTCTTTATAGAATTTATATTTTTTCTATAAATTTTTATTCCTCTTCGTACTCAAAAAAATAAATAATGTTTTTTAAGTAAATATAGATTTATTTCTTATTTTAAGTCAGGAATATTTTTCAAATATGTCATTATTCTTAAAATTGTTTTAGAGAATTTTTTAAAAAAATTAAATAGTTGGTAAATGTATTTTTTTTATATTAGATTTTAATTTATATTAAAATTTTTTATAATAGCTCTATTTAATGTTTTATATATAATAAAAAAAATTATCTTTAAAAAATTATGAAAGTAATATTTTTAACGTATATGGAGTGAATGAATTTTACCACATCCATTACATCATCATCATCAGGTCCATTTATATTGAATAAATAAATGAACAACAAGAAATACACCTTACCTAAGGAGGCCTAAAATGGTGTAGGCCAAGGGCATCCCCACGGATTAAAGACACACCCTTATGATTGAATAAAGACAAGTTAGGAGAGCTAATTACATCAAGGTCTTGTTTAGATTGGGAGGTGAGATGATCCTATACTTTATTTCCTTCTCTCCAGGTAAGAGTGAACTTTATTCTATTGTTTATAAGATCTCGTCATTCCCTAATAATGTAATCTATAAACCACGAGGTATGGATTTTACCTTTTATAGAGTTATGGATCATCATCGATTCTATCTTAACATGGGATAGATTGATCTTTTTCTGGATGTTCAATTCAATCCAAATCAACAAAGAATTGGCCTCCACCAGAATATTTGTTCCGTTGTCATAGTGTGCCTCAAAATCCATGATAACACTCCCTATTCGGTCCCGAATGACTCATCCTCTTCTAGAGATACCTACTCTACTAGAACCATTTGTATTCAACTTAAACCCACCATCGGGGGGAACCACTGTACTCAATGTCCCTGTAACCTGGTGCAAGATGAGAGAGTCGTAAAGGATGGAATTTGGAGAGACCTTAGAGGTGAATCTTCTTTCCTATTTTTGAAGAAGGTAACAAGATCCTCCAGAATATTTCATGTCCTAGATATGATGTATTTCCCATTATATGGAAGCCCCTCATATCTTTCCTTGTTCCTCACTTTCCATAAGCACCATCACCATGCATTGAAAATTATAGAACGAGCTATCCTTTCCATTCCAGCATTGTATATCCCCTGAAACCATCTTTCCAAGAATAGTTCATTACAATGATCCTAAGAATCATACACTGTAAACTTTCCAAAAAAAACTCCAGACTGCTTGTTCCCATTCCCCTTCGAAGAAGATGTGGTTCTCATCCAACTCACTTTTATATATACAAAATTAACAATAGGACGCGATGTTGATTCCAGTTTTTTAATGCTATCATTAGAAGGAATTGTGTGGTTTCTGATCCACCAGTTGAAGAAGTAGTATTTTGATGGGATCCTTTTTCACCAAACCTATTTTATCTATCAATCGTTTTGAGACTGAGGAGTAGAAATCCTTCGATATTCCTTAGCATTAAAAATCCTGAAGGAGGAAAGAGAAAAAATTCATCTATTAGGTTCATAATTGGTTATTATATGATTGAAAGAATATTTCTTCATCTCATCCAAGGCCATCAAAATGAATTTGGGGAAACAACTCGCTTCTTTGAAAGAGATTGTAGGGGTAGGGCAGCTCAGGTACCCTATCACCTCACCAGTCCAGTTATCGAACTAGTACTATATGTTCCCCTCTACAACAATCCATTGTGAATTCTGAAGTAGGTTCGAGATGATAGAGCTGATCAACAACCAAAGAGGATATTTTTTCATGTTCTGGTTACTCTCAATACTTCCCTGTTTGAATGATATAATCTTTCCCAACAAGGTTCTACCTTTAATTTTTTCACATTCTATCTTTTCATGCATGCATTGCATGGTGGTAGCTAAGATCTTCACATTAATGCCCCCATCCTGGATAGGCCTAGCCATCTGTCCCCACGATACCTAGTGTATTTTCCCCTCTGAAGTAGCATACCAGATGAAACCCTCCAGAATTCGATCAATAGATCTTATTACACCTTTTGGAACATTCTTGGAAGTCATTTCATGCACTTGGATTTCTGATAGAACACTATTAATTAAAGAAATGTGACCCTCAAATGATAGGATATGGTTCTTCCAATTGAGGATGTGGCTCATGATCTTACTCACCACCAGATCGAATTCCCTGATGCACATTTTTCTTGGAGAAACTAGATTACTCAAGTATTCCAGAGGGAACTGTCCTCGTTGCATGCCAGCCTACTACTCAGGTGCTCGGCCCACCTGGTCTCTCATTTTTTTGAGATGTAAAACTTGTTTTTATATTTATTTATTGCTTATCCACTCCAATAGAAGTAATTATAAATAATTATTTTTACCCCTTGTATCAATCTCTCACCTACATTCATTCATATTATAGAATCATTAGTAAACATTAAAAGTGAAACAGGAAGGAGGCACTTTTTCCTTCGATAGGGGAGGATGTCTCTATCCTGTATCCTACTATTTATCTATCTACTAAGAACATCCTGCACTAAAAAAATAGGCTCAGGGAGATCAAATTTCATTGTCTCACCCCTAATGTGGCTTTAAAAAATCTATAGGATCTCCCCATGAATGAAACTAAAATCTATGGAGAACTGATGCATCGAAAGAGAATATCGCATGCCCACGTGAAGAACCCCATGTGAATCATCACTATGTTAATAAAATATCTTTCCATCATTTCATAATATTTTCTCATGTCCATTTTTATGATAATATTAAACCCATGAGACCTGGTCGAAATATCCTTGATCATCACCTGGGTGAGAGCCATCACACCTTGAATTGATCTTCCTTTCACAAAGTTGTGTTGCTTCCATGATATTCAAAGGCGGAGAAAATATAATAGCCTCTAGTTGATAATACATGATAATATATTATATGGAAATTACATAGACTTACCAGTCTGTAAGGAGATATGTAGGAGGGATCTTTGATCTTTTGAAGGATCACCAAGGATGTAGCGTTGGCCACCCGAGGGAGGCCTCCCACCCGAAAGAAGTCTTGAATCGCACTGATGATATCATCGTTAATATTTTCCCATGAGCCCCTGTAGAAAGATCTTGGGAATTTATCTGGGCCCAGAGTGATCTCCATATTAAGCTTTATCATGGCATCATAAATTTCTTCCTCCCTTGGAATACGGTCCTTGGGTTCATTAATCTGATCAGTTATGAAGTTTGACGACTCCCCCAAGAACTGTACACCCCTATCGGATATCCTTCAGGCATTAAAGAGTTAGCCTAGCTAGAAAGTATGTGAAAATTTTATGCGCTCTCCCCCCTACCACATCCATTTCTCCTATATAGGATCCATCCTCCAACTCAATGTTAGGTTTAATGAGTCGTCGCTTCTCTTTTATAAATGCATGAAAGTAGGTGGTGATTTTTATCCCTCTCTTAACCAATTCACATTTGAGATCTCACTATCCTTTATCTTTTGTGAGAACATCGTATTAGCCATATCATTCTTCTTATCCAGTGGCTTTGGAAAAAAATTGTCCCATGTCTCCTCCAAACTTTTTTCTAGGCTCTCCACTACCCGCTTCAAGTCCTCCAATGACTGGTCGGTTGGAGTAAGATTCTTATTCCACTGATGTAATCTTTTTTTGAGGCACCTCAACTTAATATTCAAGTCCACCCATGTGTGGCCTCATAATGATTCCTCTTAAGACTCTCTAACAAGATCCTTTTATCTCAAATTCTCACGCCACTGGCTGCAGAACAAGAAGCTACCATAACTGGACTAATTTGCCGAGAAAGGAACCTGCAACTGAGAATGATCTGAGTCACTGCAAACCATGTGATTAACCATCTCATTGGGAAACTTGGTGAGAACATTAATGTTGGAAAGGAAGTGGTCCATACATCTCCAGCATCGGTTGTTCAACTTTTTATTGTTTCACCATGTGAGTCTATCACATGAGTATCCCATATCCATTAAACCTTTTCTCGCCGGAAACTGAGAGAAGTCCATACTAGCCTTCTTTTGAAAAAACACCCACCCTTACCTCTCCTCTGGGTCCATAATAGTTTTGATGTCTCCCCCTATTAACCAAGGTCTTCTTCCTGGATTGAAGACGGAGAGATCGTTCCATAACATCTCCCTCCTTTAAGAATCGCAGCTGGCATAGATGACTATCATGAGAAACACTCTCATATCACTAGTGATTTTAATTGTTATATATTTCTCGCCAACCTGAACCAAATCCGATGATATTTCCTTGTTCGGGAATATCCAAATGTGTTCATTATTTGGAGAAGCAAGCTAGAATTTTCTCTTTTTGATCCTATGGGAGAACTCGCTTATCTTGTCTGGTTCTTGTTTGTGTTCAAGAGTAGAAACCAACTGAACCTTTCTCTTCTTGGACTTCGATGATATGTAGTCTATTTTAACCTGTTCCCCCAAGCCAAGAGAATTTGATATAAGGTTAGGTATCATTGGTAAAGTTAAGGACCAGCTTTGACCCTAGCTAACTTGGTCTCTGAGAGAAGGAAAGGGATGCCCTCCCATGATAGATGTTGCTTAGATCGAGATATTGTACACCTTTATGTGCTGATATCAGATGGCCCCTAAAAAGGAGAAAGAGTTTGTGGTAGGATCTTGGAGGAAATTTCCTTAATTTATCTTGGTGGAGTCTTATACGAGAAATAGAATTCTAAAACAACTCCCTCGTTATAGATAGCCTTGGAGACAGGCCGCAGGCCCCCCTTCTCAACCTTGGTCCTAGGTACGATCACTGCTGGAAGAGATTGATCCTCATTTCCTCTACCCATCTAGGTTGGAAACACTTTATGAAGACCTGAAGTATGGTGGGTGACTTCTATGGGGATTGGAGAAAGTATCAGAGGAGAGGAAAAGAAACTGAAGAAATTTTTCAAAAGGACCCCCTCCAAAGACCATCGAAAAGGCACAGAGATACTCCCCAAACCTGCATGAAGCACTAAGAGATAATCTTGAAAACTTAATGGAGTTAAATCATTGCATGATAGATCCTAATACACTATCTAAAATGGATGGGAATTATTTGAGACAATAGAAGCTAGAGAAAAGACGACACTAGCACATGGAATATCAAAATGATCCTCTTGGTTGAGCTCACAACTCGGCCCCACCACTGATGGATCTAGAAGAAATATATCTGGGACAACAAGAGCTTCTTGACCCCACAATTCCACACCTCTCTTCCTAAATTCTTTTCTAGAATGTCCCTAGAGATGGTCGGCTGAGCAATACCTAGGAAAAAATAGGAAAAAAATATCCGGCTCCCCCTGAAATGAGTCTTAAACTTTCACCAAAAGCTTCTCCAGTATAGGCAGAAATAACTCCAGCTCAATGCAGATCCTAGAACCTAGTGTCTCTCCTCCCCTTCGAGTATGATCATCCACACTTAGAAAACCTCTAAGTGAATATCTGATGGCTGGATGAATATCTAGGTTCTCAAATGACAAGGGAAGGTCGGGCAGACAGATCCAAACTGCAGTGATAGGACTCACCTTCCCCTTGTGAACTTCCATAGACCACCAATCCACGTTGAAGCACCACCAACCCCACAAAAGGGGGGATAAGCACAAATCATTAACAAAATCTTCTTCTGATGCTAAATCAATGAAAAATGAGTTATGATGAATAGAAAATATGCATGCATGATCATACAAACCCCAAGAATCCACAAAGACTTTGAAAACCAATAGAGAAGGTTTTGTGGATCCAAAGTAAGCTACTAGGGTTCATTTAAATATGGAAACAACATCAGTGAATGTGGAATTCAGGATCTCCATTAAGACCCAATAGCCAACCCAGGAAACAGAAGGAGAGATCAGACCCATCGCCTTGATGAACGGCTCTTGGGAGGAGCAGGACAAACCACACAGGGTGTCCTTGAAGGAGTGGTCCTTTCCTTGGACCTTTTCTATGAGATCTGGAGTCCCTAACAGTGAAAATGAGCATTCAGTTGGAGAAGATGACCCTGGATCGAAGTTCATGGGGGCTGGAATCATCACTGGTGATTGGGCTTCCATAGGAGCAACGATCGAAAGAATTTGAAAAACTCCTCATGTGCGGGGCACATTCTCGAGTGCTACGGGAGGAGTCATTAATGGTAACATACCACATCCATTACAGTTATTTTATTTTTATATTATTCTTTCTGTTTCCATTGATTTTTAAAGATAATACTTTTTCCATTAATTTTTTTATTTTTTTTATTTTTTATATTAAATTATAAATTCATTATTTTTAGAAGGTTAAAAATAATTTTATAAATGATTTATAACTTTGTTATTATAAAAAAAGTTACAAAAACATTGTGTAATATTCATTTAGAGTATATTTTCCATTTTTATCTCTATTTCTCAAAAGCATTTCCTTTATTTCAAATAATCATTTCTAAGGAATTTAATATCTTTTGTTATCCTTTATAGATTTATGAATTATACTTTATTGTGTGATCATTCAGATTCTTTTCATCTTATTCACTATCACTATCCAACATTAATTATATGTTAATTTTCTCATTAATTTTTATATTTTTAATATCTTGGATTTATTTAGTACCATTTAAAATGCCTAAATTTTATTAAATATATACCATTTAAATATATGATGCTAGTTTATTAAGGATTATCAATAATGTTATTTCTTTTTCTAGGGAAATATTATTTTTTTGTATTCTTGATTCAAGGTAGAATTTATTGAATATTAAGGAATATTGATAATATATTATATTGGTGATTCAATATATGAGGAATTCATTGGACATATATAAGTAATGGGTAATACCCAATTATAGAATCACCCTTGATTCTTTGATAGGTCTCATGAGATAAATATTTTTCCAAATTAGTTGGGTATTTGGTTTATACCTGCCCATTCATTGAAATATTTTGGTACAAGGTGTTAAAGGTATGTGTCATGATATCTTGGAAAGTGTACTTGAAAAAAATATCATGATTTTTTTCATTATTAATTTAATTTATTATAATTTATATTATTATTATCTATATGATTATTTGTTTTTATTTCCCCTGGATATATTTTAATCTCATGTTATTGATTAAACCATATATACTGATTATTTACTCTAACATATTGTTTATTCCTTATATACTCATGATATATTCCACTATATGTTTTTTCTTAGAGATCATATTATCTCACCCGTTATTTTTTTTATTCCCCAGAATATAAGGAAGATAAAAATGAATGATTTTCAAGGATGAATTAATGTTTTTAATGCTATGCTTTCCAATGTAATATGAATTTCAGGATTTTCACTCATATCCTAATACTGTAAAACTAATATATTTTTTTATCCCTTATATCTTAATCCAATGTAATATATTAAACACCAACTTTGGGTTACTTAAGTCATGATCATTACAATTTGTATTTAAAAATATCCTATTAATCCATCATGGAAATAAAAATGGGACTTCCAAATATTATATCTAACATAAAATTAATCAAAGGTGGGGTAAATTTTTTTCTTTTTTCCTGGATTGAATTAGCCAATGGTAATTAGTAAAAAATTGTCTACTATTTTTCATATGTCTGGAAAAAAACCCATTTCTCTCATGTGACATTAATATTATTATATTTTTCATAAGATAAATATTAATGTGGACAACCTATGTTCTATCAGATATTGGGTAAATGATCCTAGGAGTAATAAATTTTACCACATCCAATTTACCAATTCATTTATTGTATAATTTAGGTGGAATTGGACTTGTTTTATGGGGTTGGCATCATGTTATCAAAGTATGTAATATCTATAATTCTATAGGCCAATCCTAGAAATATCATCCATTTCCCATCCGATCACTTTTTTATACTATATAAAAGGGTCATATTGTTTTTATTATAATTCATGAGAGATTTTATTTCTAATGATAATTGAAAATTGGTTATTAACCGTATGATAGGTATATTAAAAATTAATTTATTTAGTATTATTTATAGCACTATAGTTTTTTGGATTGGTGGAATGGATTTGGGAAAAGTGAGGATAGTAAAACCATCTATCTGATGATGTTTTTTATCTATTAAAAGATAATAAATATACAAGATATTCTCATAAACATAACTATTCATGGATACTTATGAAAAAAAATATCAATTAAATAAAAAACATAAACATTTCCAAAACTACCTAATTATTGAAACATAAATCACAACTTAAATCATACAAGTATAAAGAATAAAAAAGAAGGATTAAAATAGAATTTTAGGATATAATATTTTCGATATATATTTTTTTGGGGAAAGAATCCATCTAATAAACTGGATGAGTTTATTTCTCTTCAATTGGAAGATTCATTTCGTCAATAATTTAGAAACATACCTTTTATCCCTAAAACCCCATGGAAAATATTTTATTTTAATCATTAATGATTTATTTCATTTTAATAAATGGTCTTTAAAGTATGAAAGGATCATGTTCATGGGTTAGGGTATATTTTATCTCGAAGATACATAATTATATAAGGAATTTGAGTCTCTTCAATCACATTAATATATCCTCAATTAATCTTGTTCGGTCTCCATTTATTTCATTGGAAATTTACATAATGATGTGAGTTAGTTTAATAAAACTAGCATATACAGAAGTATAAACACAATTATCCATCACATAAACTAATACACATAAATCCAGAATATTATTAAGAACTAAATTATTCCTAATATTTCAAGGTACCATAAATGTTATCGAATAGTTTCAATTTGTTTTAATCTAGGGTTTTACCAATTCTAGGGAATTCCTTCTATGGTTAACTTTCAATTTCACATTCAATCAGAAAAATTTGAAGTTTTGGTTGATCTAATTTCACCAAAAGAATAATTATACTAATTCATTGTTAATATTGGAGAATTTTTTTCAAGCATATAAAATAATTCATTTCTCATCAATCTCACACATAGTTCTAGAAGGGTCCCATAAATCCTATTCATCATGTAACTCTCACTCCTACTGAATAATGTGTTTCACTATCTAGTCTACCCAACCTTATTGATGTAGGTTTCGAGTTCTATGTTTAATGGATTTGGGTTCTCTATTTTCTTATCAATGGTTTTTTGGATACCCACCATTTATTTCATAAATATGGATCCCATATTCCACAATATCAACACAATGTTCAATCAATGTTTAATCAACACATGGTGGAGAAAACCTAAAAACATACAAGTATGTGAAATATATTCCCATGATATCAAATATTCCCATTTTGGTTGTTTTGGAAATTAAACTAGGGGAAATATTAGAAGTGATGATTATTTGTTTCTATCACTTATTATGATCATTATACAACCACGTTGCTCACATCATCAATATGACTATAAAGGATTAACTTTTTCAATAGGTCCTACCAAGAAACTATGATGATCCATGAATGAAACCAATATCCATCATAGAGGTTGTTCCTAATGTTAGAAAAAGAATAAAACTAGTTCTCAAAGGTTGTCCAACTAAGCACCAGTTCACATAGATTTGTAATTCAGAATGGTGTTTAACCTTAAATATCTCTCTAACATGGAACCTAGATTTTAATTATTAGAGCCCTTTTGAGTACACTAAAAATGGTAACATCTATGTCCAGTTCACTTATATGGGTGTTTATCCTCCCTTTCCACCCAAAAAAGTGAAAATTCCCTTAGTCTTCCAAATTAGAAACCCTTATATCTATATTTTATACTAATGATATTCTCTATGTTCTATGTTTTCAGCTAGTTCCTTTTTACATAGGTCCTCTCATTTTGTTAAATGAATTTCACTAAATTCCTTTTCAACAAACTTTCTCCCATATCCATCTACTACTGAATTTTGAATATTGTAGGCCTCCTATTAAGTGTAATCCCTGACCATATTTGTCCCTATATAATAAATTAATGGAAATATATAAATTCATGGGTGTCATTTTTGGTGTAATCCTTGAACATGTTCATATTTTCTCCCATCAATGATCAATAAATTCTATGGAAATAATTTTAGTTTTACACCATTATCATACCCTATATAATTTTATTGCTAAGAAATAGAAAAAATAAGTAGTGTATGCCATTAAATAAGTCCCTCACAAACCATTTTTAAGAACCTTTCACCTAGTTTTCCATTACACGTGATGTTAAAATACACAAAAAAATCTCAGTCATATAACATTTCACCATTACTCATTGCCTCTGGTCTCATGACCTTAAAAATTATATCAAGGACTCAACCACCTGATTTAAAAAAGGTGTATCTCTATTCATGGCCAAATAACCTTAATATGCATAATGATAGTCCCCATCACATGAAAATAAAAGTTATGATGTTTATCCTTATGTGGAATAATAATATATGGTTTTTTATTACATTCAATTAGATATGTCAGACTCCCCTATCAAGGGCCTAATCTAGGATACACAATACCTACTACCACCCTAGATGATGACTAATTCTAGAGTGCCCAATTGTGTATTACTAAACCATTTAGTAATCCAACAGTAAGGGAATAATTTATAACTTATAATATATACTGATTTTTACATCAATTCATGGTAATTATTGATCGTTATCATGTATGGGTTAACTAGTATTGTTACTCATAATGATTTGATGAATATATCTTAAATCCATAAAAATGTCTTGGAAAAGAAATAAGAATCCTTCAGATATGAGATGGCCTCTTATTCTCTCAAGATTAATGTTAAATTTGAATCATCATTTTCATATCCAAATGACTTCTTATCTTTGGATACTAGGTCCACGTCTAAGCATGACCTGCTTAATAAAACATGAAAGTGATTCAAAAGGTGAAATCAATGTGAAATACTTTCCTTGGAAAAATTTTGATAGACCTTGAACATTTCTTTATGATTTTATACTGATGGATTTATTGAGTATATATTTACCCTTTATGATCTCTCGTCACATAAAAATGGAATCACAAAATAAAAAATAGTATTTCATGCTTCTAAAATAGTTTTGTGGAAATTTCATGAAACCATAGGCTATTACAACCCCCAGATAATTCCTACTGTATGTGCACAAGAAATAATGACTTATATTTTTATTTATCCCATAATGACATTGTTATTATCCCAAAACCTCTATAATTTGGTTTTAAACACCCATGTGTAAGAGTATCACGTCAATGGATATATCCCTTCCTTGGAGGTTGCTAGAGAAATCCTCTAACTGACATCCCCACATGCCATAGTATCAATGATAGTCCACATAAAGTATAGTGTCCCATAATTTCATGTTAAATGTATTTGAGATACTATCCCTATATGATATAATCAAGTATATTCCTTATCATAAGGAGGTAATATAGTATTTTATATGCATACCAACCACTTTTGGGGTGCTTACTAAGTAGGATCCTAACAGATTCCTTATTTTATTATGATGCATGACCATGACTCCCTCAAAATATGGTGAGGATGATACTTTAGGGATCTCATACTTTATCATAAAAACCCACTCATCTAGGATAAGGGATAACTAATTGATGTTGGTAGTTGGACTTCAAGAGTAGGTTCAAACCAATTTCCCAATTAAAAACCATGAATCCCATCATCATATCCAAGTGAAAATTAATGAGATTAAGAGAGTAGATATTATACATGAATTTCACTTACCTCATTGAAAAACTAAAATTATCATCAATGTTTTGACCATGGACACCCATATATAATCATATATGAGTAATTATAGTGGAAAATTAATGATTTAAAATCATTTCCCTACCCTTGATAACATTGACATCCTAGTGTGTGATTGGTGTACCTTGAAAGTGTTTCATGGTTAAAGTAGTCTTTTTTATAGTGTTCCTCCTTGAAACAATGAGATAATAATATCCAGAGGTCCACCTTAGACTATCCATCATGGATGTATTCTCTAAGGAAAAAAATTAAAGAACTCAAGGGTCATCCCTATAGTATCCATCATGAAGGTCCTCTATGAGATACAAAACATATCAAACATGAATTTCCTCCTCATGGTAACATGCATGAAATCAAGAATCATGTAATTACACACCATATTTAGGTGAAATTAGGATTCTCTAAAGGTCATCCTCAAAGAACCTCTTTATGGCTCCAGTTTTAAAGGCCCTCCCTATTTCGTGAATATTGATCAATAAGGATTTCATCCCCTTACTGACTCATGAGTCATAAATAACTATAGAGGCCTTCCTATTTATTTAATTTTGAAGTCCCTCTTCATAATGAAATACTTTTTCATCATGAATTCAAACCAATGTTTGAGTAATTTAAAAGTTTTTATATTATGAAGAGAAAATAAAGAGAATCAGGACAACTACAATATAAAAGTCATCATCTATCATCAATGGATTATCCTATTCAATGGAAAAATTTAGGAAATGATAATTATTTTTTCCTCCCTAAGATAATACACCCTTAGATGTTACTTAAGGGGTTTATATTAATCCCCATCTTCACAAAATAATAAACATATATATAATCATTATTGATATATATGATCAAATAACCACCCACTGTAGATAATGAAAACTCTATGGTCATAGTTGAATAATTAACTAAGGAATGAATATCATTCAATATCTATTCAGTTGAAAATTATAAAAATGAAATTTCTAAAAAAATAAGAATTATTGTATACCTTAAATTTAACAAAAAAAATTAGGGACACTCAAATTTCTCTTGGATAAAAACCCATTTTATGGGGAGTATGATAACTATTTAAAGGAATTTGATGACCTATCCCACTATATTGAGATGAACTATCTTAGATGTAACATGATTTGAAAATAAATAAAACCATGGGAGTTTTTCCAACATGTATTCCATCATAGTTTAATGGCTCTATACAAAATAGTAATTGACACCCCGCTAAACATGCATATTAGTGGGTAGAGAGAAAATAGAGATATGAATTCCACTTCACTCACATTTTGACATGGTTCATTTGGGGAAAAAATAATACATGATGTAACATCAGGATAATTATAATTTTATAGATATTCATATTCTAGTTAGTCAATCCATCCAAATGAATCTATTCCTAAAGACTAAAAAAAGGATACATGATGGGATTGATCTACTGATAGGAGTCTATATTGATCATCTAGTAAGGTGGAACAAGTATCGCATTTGAGTAATTAAAACCTAAAATCATAGATAAACCATTGATGGAAATAACCCCTCACCCAAAAAAATCATTGTATCCGGTTCATTATAATAAAAATTTATAAAAGGACAAAAATTATATGGAGTCATCCCTAGTAGTAGAATAGGTGAATCCTTATCCTGTAGTGATAGGGACATCTTTTCCACTATCATTACCTATAGAGTCAATAAATCCATATTGGAACGTAATCATAATGGCAAAAGATAAATTTAAACCACAACTTAAAGATCTAGGGACATTTTTACCTCCCCCAATTCCATGGAAGTCAGTATTTTCTAAACTGGGAGAAGCGATAAATAATATTAGAAACTATTTCCTATACTAATAAATCAAAATTCATCTCTATTATCATAATTTGTTTAGTTTAATATTTATAGTATTTTTATATGATTACCATCTTAAAACCCATTTTGAGGGAGAATATAGGATAGGGGAGAAACCACACAAGTTTCAAAGGTCAATTTGGTCTTGGAAGAAGATATATGTCATGGATGATCACCACCATCCCCTTTGAGAATACTCATATGATGATTAATCCCCTTAATACTCTAACATAAATGTAAACATTATTCCTATTTTATGGTTTCCAATAGTGAATAATTTTAACATAAATCTTGTAAATAATGAAGAGCGTGAAAATGATATAGAAGAGAACAATGAAGAAACATATTTTTGAAATATGGTGTAGATATTAATGCTAATATAGTGTGTTCACACCAAAACATAGAGCTATAATCATGATATAGTAACTCATATAAATATAAATTTATCACTTAATATGAATAATTTGGCTTAGAATAAAGGAAAAGGTATATCTATACCCACATCCCGGCAACCATAAAAAACTTTTGAGCCAAATTATGTTAAGGACGAAATTTCTTAGTATAATGTTCATTGGAAAAGTTGAGGTGTCTCAAAATATAATTACTATGAGTAAATATAATTATTTAGAATAAAGTGGGTGAATAAAAACATATCTTGTCCAAGAAATTCCCTTAAAAAAGTAAATCTATGACTATAAATTGGGAAGTCTAATCATATGACCAACCGTGGTCCAAGAAAAAAAATCTATTTTAAAATGGTGTCCATAGACTATCAAAAATTCCATTTACTACGGAAATAAACAACCCTATTTGAAATTAATTTCCCTATTATTAATCAAGGTAATAATAAAAAACAGTAATATATAGGATCCCTTTATTGGGATCTTTCTACTACCCCTACTTGGGGGGTCGACCAAGGAAGTAGGGTCTCCAGAACCTGTAGACTATATTGATTCCCTTATTCTGTGAATGGAAACCATTTAGGGTTAAGACACACCATTTAAACCAAAAACGAAACCATATATGGATATGAATGACTTTAATCATCCTTAAACCAAATCCAATAATATTTTTTTCTAATTTTCAATGGAACATGAGATCTAAATCAGCACAACATGTATTGTTCCTCCCAATGTGGCCCTATTAAGGGAAGAATGGAGTTTTAAGAGACTATAAAACTAAACTTTTTTTAAAATTTTTTGAGTTAATAGTGTTATTATGAAATAAAAATATACCATTCAAGTCAGTTTCCAATTAAAAAGATCTTTGATGCTGGTTACTTTTACAATTCATCTTCATGGTGATAAAGAAAGTTGTTCAAGAGTTATAAAAATACAAGAATTTTAAAGATAATAGTTTTTTATAATTCATCACCAAATGGAAAGTATTAATTTATTCCTTTAATATTTACCTATAAAAATAGTATTTTTACATTAATGTTAAGAAAATATTTGAGATAAGATAAAAAATACTGATTACCTTGAAATGACATGGTTGATTTCAAGAAATTACATTAATTGTTCAATGGATGGATTATTCCACTTGAAATATTATATTCAAATCTCTATAGATGTTATAATAATTGGGATAGAAATAAAATAAATTGGAAAATAAATCAATAATGATCAAAAAAATCATCAATGTCATCTTTAACTAACAATACTACTCTCTCTCTCATTTGGCACTTCCTCTTCAACAAAGATTATAATAGTTGTATCCTATTTAGAGTGGGAAGAAATAGAAAATTTACTAAACTTCAAAAATTAGAATATAATGATCTATTAATCTTAAAAACATAATGTTATTGTATCTTAAATTACCTATCTAGTGAATAATTTTTTTAAATTAATATAGATTAGGTGACCCAATGAATCCACCTAAAATGATCACCCCAACTACTGCCCCTTTTATTATTATATTGTGGCATAATAACTAGAAATTAATTTTACCTGTAGACATGATCCAAAAATTATTCTCATAGAGCATGTAAAATTGGCTAATACACCTTCTTAGATGACCTTCATAAGTAATTTTATCCCATAATGTTATGTGTATTTATATGATGTATTGATGATGTATAGGGAAACATTTGGTGAATGGACGAAAATAAAATCAATTAACAAAGCCCATGAAATCAACAAAGAATTCTTGTATCAATTATCCATGATCCCAATTAAATCAATGGGACAATAGGAAAGATATTTACCCCAATCATCTATCTTCTATCATAAATTATGTTGGAGGAATTATTAGTAGGAATAGTACTTCTCATGTGTACCCAAACTACTCTAGAATCCCCTATATTTATTACCTCAATCACTAAGAGGAATGAAACCACCCTTCTATATAGAATATTTATTTAATAAAGAATTAAAATTTACATATTTAAATTTAATCAACTTTAAATAACCATTAACTGGTGATGAAGACTCGTATGAACCCATTTCCCACATCAAAAATCTTACATATAGCTATATAGGTAAGGGAAGACAATTTCTTGGATTACCATGATCATCCAGTATTGATTCTTGTAAAGATATATATGCCAGTGAGACTCAATAGAAATAACATAAATGATATCAATAGTAATATTGGTTTGATCCAAATTCTTGTAATGATCATTCTGACTTAATCAAATCTAATGAATGAATAATAGACATATAGTGAATTGGTCAACACTAAGATATGGGGGGTTCAGTGAAAATGAATATGTGGATAGAAAATAAACCTCTCAATTTTTTCAAGATAATAAGTCTCCAACATAGTCATATATGGCCCCAAAATATCAGTACAATAATCTTAGGTCCTTTACTCAGAAGTATGAAATATTTAGGATACTACCTATCATCTTATACAGGCTCTCAAAATTGGATTTCCTTAACCCTCCAAAAGAACTTAGGGAAACCCTTATTGAGGCTCTTTTAAGTCCTTTAGAGTTAAATATTTAATCAAATTATAATAAGAAATTTCACATAGTCACTAGTTCCATTGAATTCCATATAGTCATTTCATTCATAGGAAAAGAAGAAGAAATTTTCATTCAATAGAATGTGAGACCCTTGTTCATTTTTGAAAAGATCATCAATATTGTTGTTTCTTGATCCATAATTGAAAATGGTTATAAAATCAAAATCATTCTAATCTATACTAATTCCATGTTTTGTCCATATTGAAACAAACATATCTCCCTAAAATATAGTAGTCCATAGATATTATAACATTTAATAGAGGCCTCTCAAAAGAATCATATTTAAGACCTTGTCTAGAGACCTCAATTATGATTTTAAATTTATAGTGATTTTATAAGAAAAATGTTTAAACATCATGATATGAAATCAGTTCCTCTAAATAAATGAAAATATAAACTCTTTATATCATTAATTCTTAAAATAATCATTTTATGAAAAATTAATGTAACTATATAGAGATGAATCCTTTTATGAGTCACATAATTCTCAGAAAATAGATATAGGGTATTATAAAAGGTAGAAGAAAAAATTGTAAGAAAATTATGCCATATTTATTTTTTCACCTAATGGCCTAGAAATTATACCTTTAAATACATGGATTATACATAGTGAAGATTTCAAGTTCTAGAAAAATATAATTGATCTAACGACTCAAGATCTGGGAAACCACTAGGTTTTATTTTCTAATGACAAAATCCACTAATTATCGATCTCTCTTTTAACAGTTGAAAAAATATATACATTGAGATACAACTTATTATTGAGGAAAATACTTATTTATAGAATAGGAATATCAATATTTACCTTAAACATATTTAATCATGTGTAATTTTTAATGATATTAATATGAAATAAATAAAAATTATTTATTCGTTGGGAATGAATCATTGATTTTGAACAAGGGGCATGGGAACCATATATTTTATCTCATTTTTTTCATTACACCGAATCAAACCAGCTATTCCAAATAGTAATGTAATATCAAGGTAGGTAAAAATTCCTCTATATCATCTTATAAATATAAAGGAGGAATTCCAACATCTTCTGTCAACAATATTGAATAAGAAGTGAAGGATACTAAGAATTCTCTTATGGTGTCTGATGATGGTGTCTTGATCAATATATATGAAAACAATAAGTGAATATGAGGTAGCAATAATATATATGGCCTATGTTGATAAATGTTGTAAGGACCCCTTGAAAACCACATCTATTCAAGGTTGTTATGTTTTGAAACTTGATATAATTTTTTTATATTTATTGGATGGGTCATTTCAAGAACTGGTATTCATAATACAATTCTGAGATTTTGATAATCCTATGAAAATAATTTTTTGGAATAGGGTTTGAGGTTAAATGGGTTCTTGGGATGTCTTGTGAGGAATCCTATAGGTTTCTAGACATTTCTGCAATGTTTTAGTATTCATTGGCTTTCCAGTGGGACTACATTGATCTTGATCTTTCATTATAGGAAAACCTACTGTCTGTTTGACCACATGCTTGTTTTTTAGGTTCACTTGAAAGTTTGTGTCTATCTTGGATGTATTTTTGAATCAATGGAATTTTGAAAATTTTGGTTTTGTGGCTTCTTTGGTTTGTTTGGGGGAAGGAGTATCAAGGGAGTCTATCCTTAGTAATTCTCCATCCCATTACCCTATTCTGATACCCCTCCATGATGGGATGAATCTATGTGATTTTAAATGAATAATTGAGGTATGTTCATCCATTTTAATCAATTCTTGGACCCCCACGCCAACCCCCCCCCCTATTTCCCTATGATTTCCCTTAGTTTCAATTAGTGATATCATTTTCATTCCACTATAATATAGATTAATTGACCGATTTTGATAGGTATTTGGTGCATGATGGTATTAAGAGACACTGGAAGGATTTCTATACACTGTTGGAGGTTTTTGTGATGTGAAAACATTATGAGGTGATGTTTTAATTGAATTTATACATTATAATCACTATATAAAAATTAATTATAGTTTTTAATAATTATTTTTGGTTATTTATGGGTATGTTGTTGGTGTTAGGAGCCTTGACAGGCTTGGAAGTTTCTTGTGCATTTTTACACAAAATTTGGCTGAGGGTTCTAAATATTTTTCCTCATTGCACTAAATAAATAATTAATTATAATTTTTTATAATTAGTTATTGGAATATATTGATGTGAGATAGGTTTCTAAGAGCTATCATGATGTGTGGAAAATATTGAAAGGGGTTTATAAAGGATGGAGATGGTGTTTTAGTGAATTTTGTGGGGGGATAAATACATGTTCAAGGTAGGTGTCCCCTATAATAAAAATGAATATATTTTGTATGATTTTGAGTTCATTCCTTCATTAATGTATGGGTTTTTAAATGGGGTATAAGTTTAGGTGTGATCCTAAGGTGAGGTGATGAGGAGGCTTGGACATCCCAAAATGAGACCAAGTAATTTTTACCATTAATGAAATTTGGGATAACCCTAGTAACATGGTATCCAATGGGAGATGGTATGGTTAAGCTAAAAGAACATGTTAAGAATGTATCAACGTGTTTGTTGAGATATAGATAGCCTAGGATGTGATACCTTGATATAGTGGCATAGAATTGGTGTTATAGTGTAGGATGATGATTTCAAATACCATCGTGTGTCTTACGAGTGATAAAGAACTCCATCTTAAGAATGGAGGTTAATCTTGTAGTGCACTTGGATTTAGAGGAGTCCATTAAGACTTTACATGGGATATTAGAGTGGGTTGGATCCATGTAATTGGTAGAGGTATCTCCCTTAGTAAATTATGGATTAGACCTAGGTTAGAGTCTATATAGTTTTAAGAGACTTGATATCCATATTCCAAGGGAGAACTTTAAAGGAAGAGGTAATACTCTCAACCCAATTTATCTAATTCAATTTTTCTTATACACTATTCAACTACCCTTTAACCTTAAAGATATGATTATTGAGACATTTTTAATAATATATAGAGATATTATAAAAATTTAATAAACATTTTACACCTTCCTCTAATATATTTGAGAAAAGTTAAATCATATCCATGCATGGGCATAGGCTACCACCTCTATAAAGGACGTATTCAATTTTCCATCACCACCATAAAAGGTAGGTTAAAAAAATTATTTAATTAAATAATATTTTATTTATAACTTTTTTATTATTCTTAAATTATAATTATATTATTTACAATCCCCTTCCCTTCCATATAAAATAAATGTGTCATCCATGTGTACGTGTTGACCACCACCCCTATGAAACGACATGTTTTTTTCATGACCACCTAACATGGATGGGTTTAAAAATGTATTTAGTATGTAAAAATAATATTTTTTAGAACCATTAATATTAATTAATAATAAAAATATTCATTATATAAGTGTGGTTTACAAGAAATTGTCTTAGTATCTTTATCATCCATAAATTGACTTATCAAGGCATCTTTCATAATTTTGGAATATCATGGGATAACCTTTTAAAAATTGTAAGTACTGTTATAATGGACTAATTAAGGACATAAAACTAAAAAATCCAAGAAATCATGTAATTAATTTTGAACACCTTTGACCACATTCAATAAAATGAAAGTGTTACAAAGAAATTAATTGAACAACTACGAGTAACCCTTATAAGGTAAATCTATATTAAAAATAAATTACAAAAGATAATTAATTTGTCCTAAAAATAAAATATTCATGAATAAAGTTTTTTTATATTTAGTGAAATATATTTAATTATTCATGAATTTATGTGAAAGATAATAGTACATTCAGACATGTGGAACAAAATCATACATACCGCCCTCGTTAATTTTGAGTTACAAAATCATTTTTTATCAATTTAATAAAATATTATTCTCACATAATTATTCCATTATTGAATATATTTCCAATAAATATATACTTAGTTAAATATATTTTTCATTCCTAGGGTTATACATGTTTTTAGTTTCCTTCAAAACGTCCATTTTAAAGTAAACCCTATTTAATGGTACTTTCCTTTTTCATGTCTCATGTAAACTATCACCATCATCAAATGTTATTATGAAATTAATAGATTATGAAAACACATGATGTATTATATATAACCAATTTGTTTAAATATGGTCTTTTGTAAAATAATAATTTATTTCCTTCATTAAATTATACTTTAGTTTTTTCATAAAATATCCTCATAGTGGTTCAATTTTATTCATTATCCTCCAAATATTTCTCATGAATTCTCTATAATGGAACTTCATATTCAAGAGATCTGTATATTTATATTTTATGGATGTCTAAACTAATTGAATTAAATATTTTATTTATACTTATAATGATTTATCCTTCAGTTATTCCTTAAATCTTAATTTTGAAACCCACTTCATTCTTATGGTATTGATAATGCTAATGATTTATGTAATGTTTCATTTATTCAGATGGAATAGATATGAAAAAAATTCATCATGTGATGGGTGGTTCAAGTATTATTTATCCCACCAATACATTAGGTTATATTTTAAACTCATTAGATACCATTTATTGGGAAAAGGCAGTAAGCCTAATCACAGTAAGTTATGTGAAGGGTGAGCCTGAAATTTCATATCCCTCCAACACAAATGGTAAATCTTTATATTCCATGTGATGATATGTAATAGATTTTTAAGTTAACTTAATACATTAGGGACGTTTTCAACTATATTTTTGGGAATCAAAAGAAAACAATATTCACAATTGGACTTTGTTCACATTATGAAAATGGTCTTGGGGGAGACCCTGGCCACATTTTTATGACATATTATCTTATGTTGTTTCAATATATTTATTAAGTCTAAGATATTATTATTTTATTTCATTATTCCATGTTTCCATTCTTATTATCATTATCTTTATGCTATCATTTCATGCCTCTTGACTATAATATTATTATTTTTTCTATGTTTATTCCCTTACTAAGATTTTCAGCTTACCCTCTTACTTATATATTTTCTCCATGGTATCTTATGTAGTTTTATAAGATTTAGGAGAGTTATGTTCACTATGTGTAGTTTTAAATACATATAGATTTTTTACATTTAAGATGTTGCATTTAAGTATCTAATCTACTAAATACACTAAACCTATAGATCAATGGTTTTAATTTTATAAAACTCAATATGAGAATGTATTAAATTATGTGGGTCTAAGGATTTGGTCTATATATTAAGTAATTATTAAAATTAAATCATTTTATAAATTTAAAAATGATACTTTTTGAGATTTATTGAAAATTCATAAATTCATTCTTTTAGAAAATTTGAGTACATTTAAAATTCCATTGGAATAAAATTTCAAAATATTGGAGTATTGTGTTTTCAAAAACATTATTACACAATAATCATAATTTAAAACTACTAAATTGACTTGTCTATTTGAAATAAACTATTTATAATATTTCTACCATATTTGACATCAAAATTGATGAAACTTTTGGGTTTTAATTATGGGGTAGGGGTTCCTAATGTCTAGAATTTTATTTCATTTACACCACATGAAACACCACTTAAAATTTATCAAATTTGGTTATTTTTCATGAATAAATTTACCTTATTCAATGTTTTAAAAAATTTCGAATGATTAAAGACTATTTTTCGTATTGATAAGGATAATATTTTAAGTTTAATCAAGGATTTAATTGGGTTTATCATTTTAATTTACTTTTGAAAGGAAATTCAATTTAGTACAATATTGGGAGTATGATTTATAATCCTCATTGGAATTTAAAAAACATATTAGCATTAAACTCATAATATTTTCATCCAAATGGTTTATGAAACTAACACCAAATCCTAGGTTTTGTTTTTTATGTTTTACTCTAAAACTGATGGATGAGTTCTTTATAATTTTTTTTTAATTATTAATATCACCCATACATTATCTTTTGTAAAATTATTGTAAGTTAAATTATTTGAGTTTATTCACCATAGGGAAAAGGCAATGATTGGATGAAAAATTGGTTGAAAAATAATGTTTCTTTAACTATTTCTAAAAATAGTGTCAATAATGTATTTCAAATAAGAAACAAAAACTTCAAAAATTTTAATTTTTATAATAGAGAAATCTGTTTTTATACATGAGAGGGTCTATGAGGGAAGCATCAATTCAAAATTAACTTCTTGTAGGCACATAATTTTCTCATCCTTGAGATTAATTTTCTTTCATTAAATTTATCTAAATGGGTTCTTGGGGACATAAAATGAGTTAAGTGGAGTATAATTTGATGTGGATCAATTTTTATAAACTTTTTACACATCCTTTCTATATTAAATCTTCTTTATTATATAATAAAATGGGATTTTTTTGAAAATTTATATTTATTTTTCATAATTAGATGAAAACGATACATAATTGAATAATAACGGAAAATATAGAATTTTTTGGCTCAAATTAATATTTATTCCCTAAAATAATAATTTTAAATTTGTTTTTATGGTTTAGATTCTGGAATTTATTCATCTAATTTTAAAACACTTATATTTAAAAAAATTATTGGAAATATTCACTTTATCTCATTTATTTGAACCTAGAATTTCATTTTTTTAACAATTTTTACATGATATATTTTGTTTGGAATTAATGTTTTTTTACAAGATATTTAATTTTGTATCATGATTATTATTTGAAATAATAATTTTTTTCTATGTGTGTATGAATGAAGTAATATATGTGGGTGATTTCTCTTATCAAATTAAGTATAAAATTTCAATTTTAAAGCATAAAATACTCTTTATGTTAGAATAATTATTTCAAATAGTCATCAACATTCCATTGGTGTAAGGTTAAATCACATCCATTAAGAACCAACACTTACACATGAGATTGTTTTTTCATAATCATCTATCACTTCTATATAAGATCTATTCAATCCTCACAAAACATCAATTAATTAGAATGATATGGCAAGAATGGTGATCAAGTTTTGTTAAGAAAGTAAAACTACTAATTAAAGGAGACCTACCGAGAATCTATTTTCAAATAAATACCAGTTGTGTCTAAATAAGTAAAATTGATTTAATATAGTAATGGTATATTCAAAATTGTGGTCCAATAAAGGCTACCTGGTGACTTTATATTCATGAAGATCAAATGAATTTTAGGCTATGATCAAATGATATTAAGTATCTGCAATAAATATCTATATTGTGGTTGTGGATTAAATAATATATAAATCCATTCTACTCATCATTACTATGGTCACCCAAGATTGACTTACTCGAATCTATGAAAACCAATATGAATCTTGTTGTGATTTTTCTATATTTTCATTATTCACTAACAGTATCAAGTTGTATTGAATTTTCATACGAGATATTACTAAGCATTTGATATCATGAAAACATAAAATCATTGTCCAAGTGATTTAATATTGGTTGCAAGATAAGGATTCAATAATAACAGGGGAGTTAATGATCTCCAACATTGTCGACATATAGCCCATATGGGAATGTGAAACCTACTCAATTTAATTCTAAAATGAATTTTTAATGTAGATAAAAAGATAATCCTTGCATGATATACACAGTTAATTATAGAACTCAGAGTGGTGTAAATTTTGAAATTTGTTTTTATTTTTCATGCAGTTTTAAGGAATCTGAGATAGGTGAAGGTAAATAAATAATTTAATATTACATGAAATACGAAATGGTCTTAAATCTATGTGTATTTTATTTGAAATGGATATGAGGACATGTTTATAGTCATATCCATAGTATATTGAGGTGGTTCTCATTAAATGTGGAAGATTTATCATTTTCTTGTGTGCTCTTTGGACAAATTAAATCAATTTTAATAATTTTAATAGCATAATAAAAATTTCAATGGTGTTTTATCTTCATCAATCAAAATTTAATTCAATAGTAACAAAGATACAAAACTGAAAATATCACATGATCATTAAAATAACCTAGAATTAAAATTTCTTAAATATACAAGTAAAAGAATATATAATAAGAATAAAAACCATTGGGAAGCAGCTGGGAAGCCTGGTGAAGACTTATTAAAAAGGAAATACATCCAAATGAACAAAACATAGAATGAAATTTTTACAAAATTGATGAAATAACTTTCATTAATTTTATGGTGTTTTTCTATTTTTGGGTAATCTCCAATAATATCAAGTAAAATAGATGGACACCACATAGTGAGATAAGAAATAAAAATTTTGAATGCACATCCTTTGAGGAATTACCTCTGAGATATTCTTTTCTAATGGGTAGGGTATTGAGAAGGGAATCAATTCAATAGTAATTCACTAAAAGGAATTAATTATATGACTAGGAGAAGTGGGGATAAACTAGGAAAGTCGGAATCATCTTGAGGTGAAATTAGATCTACTTAATTGAGAATATTCTTCTTCTCTTCTTTTTTATTTAGTATTACATGATAAAAACACATTGATTGTGTTTGAGACAAGTATAGTTTAATGATAAATCTTTGTTTAGGGAAATAAAATTTTACTATCTTCATTATTTTACTTCATTTTATCATTTTAATAACATTTTTTATATTATTTATTTTCTATTATTGTAAATATTTTCCAAAAAACTAAAGAATCAATACCCCTTAAAAATGATTGTTTCTTTCAACTACTAAGATTTTTTTTCTAAAATTATTTTTATAAGAGATGATTAAATCAGTTTAATTTCACACCAAGATCAATGAAAATTTGATCTTAGTGGGACCAACATCACCATTTCACTCACTATGTTTATTTAGTGGTAGAAAAGATACTAAATATACCAGTTTATAGAAAAACATCTGGATAGTTGGGTTTGGTCTCATTTCTAGAATTGGTTTCATATATTACTGTTTTATTTTAAAATTTGAATATCATTTTTGAATATTAATAGTTTCAATTATATCTAACTCATTCATATCTTTTATCTTAAATTTCTTTTTGGTCTTGGTTTCTCACTTAATATTTCATCAATTTTCCATACTTCACACATGATATTACTACCATAATCACCTTCTTCCCAGAATTTTTTATTTTACTATATTCTATTTTTTTCTTTGAATTACACTACATTTCATTCTTGGTTTTACTCATTATAAATTCACTAGTGTTATATAGGGTATGTAAATAAATAAATAAAATGGTTTGAAAATAAATATTTAATTACCTAAGGTAAAAAAAATGAAAACATCCTCACTGATCACCCAAATTATTTCATCTCTTATTAGATGTTATCATAAAACATATAAGAATTATTTCTCTCCAAGGATATCATCTAGAAGATGGTTAATTCTGGGTGGATAAAATTTTTCATTCCATTGGAATTGGAGACTTTTTTCTCTACCATCCCACTAGAAGAGGAAGGGGATGTTGGTCCCTATTTCCTTTATAACACGTGGTTGGTTCCCCAAGTTTAGGATATATCTAATATAATTCTTATAATGAATCAACTATTCTGTCATTAGATGATTTTACACTGGGTTAAATTTTTTTTCTTCAGAGTGTTATGGTCTACAAAGATTTATTATGGGAGTTCATGTTTGTTTTCACAAGAATTTACATCTGGTTTTCCATTGTCATCATTCATAGAAACTTCTGATGGTTCTCAGTCAATAAAAAGGTATTTCTTTCCAACGGAAGGTTGTCATTTAGGGTTTTAGACCCAATGATACTTAAGAACTCAAATTGGTCAAGTGAAAGGGGGGTTGGGATCATTGGACTATTTGGTGGGGGTATCACATATTCTAAGACTCTTTTGTAGATTTAAGATATGTTCATGAATCTCTTAAAAATCTTGATATGGTATTGGTTCCCTAAAAAATTGATCATGTTTTGAATATTTCTTTCTGTAAACAAGGTTCTATTTAAGATACCATTAGTATATATTTGAGGTTCTCTATATGTTTCAATTAATTTCTTAGAAAAAGTAGATATTAATATTTTGAAGAAATATAAATAAAAAAATAGTTTACTTCAATCCATAAAGGTTATTGGTTTTTCGATGATGGGATTGATCATTTTTGAGGTGTCCTACGCATCTTGGGTATAAAAGGAATAAAAATCCACATAGTTTTTATGTCAAAACTATACAGTTTAACATCATATGTAGAGGGAATATATTATTGAAAATAGGAACTAATTGTGGATCTCGAGCCATAAGAAGATGTCATACCTATTCTACTTATAATATGTATTCAATTCATTATAGTTTGATCTTCCATCAACCCGTCGATGGGTTGTGATAGATATGTAATTTTCATGAGGACTACTGTCTATGGGTTATCCAATGTGGTAATTCCATAAGTACATACCCTGAGGTAGGTGATAATGTATATGGGTAGTCGTATCATGCCAATAAATGGGGATTACACCCTAAAGTTTCCCTAGATGGGGGAAATTTATGATTCTAGTGATATGATTGTTGCAAATACCTAATCCCATGTGAGTCCTTTTCAGTGTGAAAAACAAGGGATAACAACATATCATACTCACCACATATGGATATGGGACTTATGTATTGGAGAGGCCCTACTGGGTAATTTGATATGGGGTTGGGGACATAGAATTTAATCCTACACATCCATCTTATATAAGGAATTATATTCCTCATAGTTCAATTATCTTCTCATACCATTGATGGATGAAGAATAATGATAAACCCATAGTTGGGTCCCATGGATTAGATTGTATGAAATATGGAGGGACATACACTGAGGTTGATTCCTAATTGGAGATCAGAAAAGAGGATGGCATCTTACATATCATGATTGGATAGGAATGAAAGTCCTTTTAGTTAAATATGGTGTATATATGAGTGTGTCTACTGAACAACGTTACCATGTCATGGGGTTTCTGCCTAAAATTATTGATATATTGAGGATTTCTACTGAACATGTCATGTTTGTCATCCTAACATGTCTAAGGATGTATGGACATGTATTGTGGTGTATTCAGTGTGATCCAGATGACTTTTCTAGGGGCCACCACATGACAATGATGAAATGTAAAAGGTTCTTCGTATGATTGAAGTAGACATATTAGAGGGATACCATGTAACAAATATAATTTTCAACTTATTTATTTATAATATTATATGGATTATTTTTTTAACCATGCACTGAGAAACATGGTATTCTAAGGTCCAGTTTCAGTAAAATTAATTTTTGAAATATATTAAATATATTAATAACAAAAGCATGTAGTTTTCCTAAAAAAGTGTAATAAATCCCAAATTAGGGCCCAGATCATAAATTCAGTGGCACAATTGAGTTTTGAACATGGTTCTTACCATGGGAAAGATATATCCTTTTTCATCATTGTGTTTCTGTTATTATGTTTTCATGGGCACAAAGTTAATATAATAAATAAATTTATTAATTTATTTTAATTTATTTGAGCTAGTGACCTACTTCCATTGTCTAAACACGGCTATACCACAACCCATGGTTCATCCAAATAACCAATAGATTTAGAGGAACCATTAGAGAGGAGTCTTTGTAGGACCACTTGAATTCAACCTAAGATAACATCAAATCAATGATTTTGTGCCAAAAAAATTTGGATCTCACTAAAGAATACAATGTAGAAACATTATTCAACATCAATTTTTCCAAAACATCGGGTATGATGTTTTATTTATGATTCCCATATTTTTTATTATCTTGTTTCAAACACATATCAATTCCATGAATAATAATTGATTCACGCATTGATAGTTGATTGGTTTATAATGTATATTTTTTATTTGTTGTTTAATCCCTCTTCATTCATCTAAATATATACCAATTTATTGATTCCAAATGAACAAAGTTCTAGTTTCATTCCTCACTTCTTATGGCTTATATATTTCTCTAATGTTTCTTCTGACATTCATCACACGCATTTTCTTTAGCCTTTGGATTAATGATTAACCAGTATTTGATCATTATGAAACCATTATTTGGTATAATGGATCAATAATTCATGTTCCTTTAATGTTTGAGGGTGTGATCGAGGTGAAATGATGATGGAGTTAAATTATAGGTTTTTCAAAATGTATTGGTCATTCCCATTCATCTAGGATTCAATGGGTGTGGATGAATATGATGCATGTGGGTGTTTCCCCAACAAATTAGAATCTTTAAATTCCAATCTTCAGTGATGTGATTATTGAATGACCCTCAATATATGATATTTGGGGAGTAATATGGGGTTGTAAATATATAAAAATATACGGATAAACAAACTAGTAGGATCTGGAAATCCTAGGTTACCTGACTTATAATCTGGAATTACACATAGTGTGGGACCCCCTTTATAGAAATAGGGTTTCCATGGAGAGATAAATATCAAACATCGTGTTACCTTGTCATATGAAATAATAATTTCTCTTGGTGGTTCAGTGTGTAATTCAGAGAATACATAGGCAAAGGTAGTCTGATGTACACAGACATAGGGAGAGTAAACATAGTCTAGTGTACACAGGAATGACCGAATGGCACCATCAGAGTATCATATGATATCTACATGTAGTTTCCTATTTCTACATATTGTGTATATATAAATTTAAAATCAATATTATTCAACACTACATGAGTATATCAAGTGTTCACTAAACACGTCGTGTGCCCCTAGTATATTCTATGTACCCCCTTGTAGTGTGGTCAAATACATTTATTTCTCATTAAATGTGAAAGATTTATCATTTAGTTGTGTTCTCTTTGTACCAATTAAATAAATTTTAATATTTTTAATAGAATAATAAAAATTTCAATGGTGTTTGATCTTCATCAGTAAAAATGTAATTCAATAGTAACAAAGATACAAAACTGAAAATATCACATGATCATAAAAATAACAAAGAATCAATATTTCTAAAATATACAAGTTAAAGAATATATAGGAATAATAAAAACCATTGGGAAGCAGCTGGGAACCCTAGTGAAGACATATTAATAAGTAAATACATCGATATGAACAAAACATAGAATGAAATTTTACCAAAATTGATGAAATAAGTTTCATGAATTTTATGGTGTTTTTCTATTTTTGGATAATATCAAATCTTATCAAGTGAAATAGATGGACACCATATAGTGAGATAAGAAATCCAAATTTTGAATGCATATCCTTTGAGGAATTACCTCTGAGATATTTTTTTCTAATGGGGAGGGAATTTAGAAGGCAATCAATTCAATAGTAATTCACTAAAAGGAATTAATTATATGACTAGGAGAAGTGGGGATAAACTAGGAAATTCAACATCATCTTGAGATGGAATTAGATCTACTTAATTGAGAATATTCTTCTTCCCTTCTTCTGTATTTAGTATTCCATGATAAGAACGTATTGATTGTCTTTGAGAGAAGTATAGTTCAAGGATAAATCTATGTTGAGGGAAATAAAATTTTACCATATTTATTATTTTACTTCATTTTATCATTTTCATAACATTTTTTTTATTATTTATTTTCTCTTATTGTAAATATTTTCCAAAAAACTAAAGAATCGATACCCCTTGAAAATGATTTTTTTTTTCAACAACTAAGATTTCTTTTCTAAAATTATTTTTATAATAGATGTTGAAATTAGTTGAATTTCACACCAAGATCAACGAAAATTTGATCTTAGTGAGACCAATATCTCCATTTCACTCACTATGTTTATTTATTGGTAAAAAAGATATCGAACATACCAGTTGAGAGAAAAAAACCTCTCAATAGTTGTGTTTGGTCTCATTTCTAGAATTGGTTTCATATATTATTTTTTTCATTTTAAAATTTTAATATCATTTTTGAATATTAATAGTTTCAATTATATCTACCCCATTCATCTCTTTTATCTTCAGTTTCTTTTTTGTCTTTGTTTCTCACTTAATATTTCATCAATTTTCCATACTTCACACATGATATTACTACCATAATCTCCTTCTTCCCAGAATTTCTTATTTTATTGTATTTTTTTTTTCATTCAATTACACTACATTTCATTCTGGGTTTTACTCCTTATTATAAATTCACTAGTGTTATTTAGGGTAAGTAAATAAATAAATAAAATGGTTTCAAATTCAATATCTAATTACCTAAGGTAAAAAAAATGAAATAATCCTCACTGATCACCCAAATTATTTCCTCTCTGATTATATGTTTCCATAAAACATATAAGAATTATTTATCTCAAAGGATATCATTGAGAAGATGTTTGATTCTGGGTGGCTAAAATTTTTCATTCCACTAACATTGGATACTTTTTTCTCTACCATCCCTCTAGAAGAGGAAGGAAGTGTTGGTCCCTATTTCCTTTATAACATGTGGTTGGTTCCCTAAGTTTAGGATATATCATATATAATTCCTATAATAATTAATCTATTTTGTAATTAGATGATCTTACACTGGGTTCAATTTTTTTATTTCCTTTAGAGATTTATGGTCTCCAAATATTGATTATGGGGGTTTCATGTTTGGTTTCACAAGAATTTACATCTGTTTTTCCATTTTCATCATTCATAGAAACTTCTAATGGTTCTCAGTCAACAAAAAGGTATTTCCTTCCAATGGAAGGTTGTCATTTAGGTTTTTAGACCCAATGACACTTAAGAACTCAAATTGGTTAAGTGAAAGGGAGGTTGGGATCATTTGACTATTTGGGGGGGTTATCAAATATTCTACGACTCTTTTGTAGATTGAATACATGTTCATTAATCTCTTCTAAATCTTGATATAGAATTGGTTCTCTAATAAATTGATCATGTTTTGAATCTTTCTCTGTGTAAAGGGGGTTCTATTTAAGATACCATTAGTATGTATTTGAGGTTCTACATATGTTTCAATTAATTTCTTAGAAAAATAAGCTACTAATATTCTTAATACATATAAATAATAAAAATTGTTTTAATTTAATCCAGCAAGGTTATTGGTGTTTCGATGATGGCGTTGATCATTTTTGAGGTGTCCTATGCATCTTGGGTATAAAAGGAATCAAAACCCACAAAGTTTTTAGGTCAAATATATATAGTTTGACATCATATGGAGAGGGAATATATGATTGAACATAGGAACTGATTGTGGATCTCGATCCATAATAAGGTTGCATACTTATTCTACTTATAATATGTATTAAATTCATTATCGTTTGATCTTCCATAAACTCAGTGATGGGTTGTGATAGATATGTAATTTACATGATGATTACTGCCTATGGGTTATCCAATATGGGAAATCAATCAGGACATACCCTGAGGTAGATGATAATGTATATGGGTAGTCGTGTCATGCCAATAAATAAGGATTACACCCTAAATTTTCCCTATATGGGGGAAATTTATGACTCTAGTGATATGATTGTTTCAAATCCATAAGCCCATGTGAGTTATTTTCAGTGTAAAAAACAAGGGATAACAACATATCATACTCACCACATATGGATATGGGACTTATGTATTGGAGAGGCCCTACTAGGTAATTTGATATGGGGTTAGGGACATATAATGTAATCCTACACATCCATCTTATATAAGGAATCATATTCTTTGTAGTTTAATTATCTTCTCATCCCACTGATGGATGGGGAATAATGATAAACCCATAGTTGGTTCACATGGGTTAGAGTGTTTGAAATATGGAGGGACATACACTGAGGTTTATTCCTAATTGGAGATCAGAAAATAGGATGGCATCTTACATATCATGATTGGATAGTAATGAATGTCCTTTTAGTTAAATATGGTGTATATATGAGTGTTTCTAATGAAAAAGGTTACCATGTCATGGGGTTTCTGTCTGAAATTATTGATATATTTAGGATGTATACTGAACATGTCATTTTTGTCTTCCTAACATGTCTAAATATGTATGGACATGTATTGTGGTGTATTCAGTGTGATCTAGCTGACTTTTCTAGGGGCCGCCACATGACAAGGATGAAATGTAAAAGGTTATTCATATGATTGAAGTAGACATGTTAGAGGGATACCATGTAACAAATATAATTTTCAATTTATTTCTTTATAAAATTATATGGATTATTTTTTGAGCCATGCACTGAGAAACATGATATTTTGAGGTCCAATTTGACTAAAATTAATTTTTGAAATATATTTAATATATTAATAACAAAAGCATGTAGTGTTCCTAAAAAAGTGTAATAAATCCCAAATTGGGGCCCAGATCATAAATTCAATGGTACAGTTGAGTTTTGAACATGGTTCTTACCATTGGAAAGATATAACCTTTATCAGCATTGTGTTTTTGTTATTATGTTTTCATGGGCACAAAGTAAATATTATAAATAAATTTATTAATTTATTTTAATTTAATTGAGGTATTGACCTACTTCCTTTATCTAAACATGGCTATACCCCAACCCTTGGGTCATCGATGTAACCAATGGATTGAGAGGAACCATTAGAGAGGAGACTTTGTAGGACCACTTGAATTCAACATCATATCACATCGGATCAAGGAATTTGTGCCAAAAAAACGTTAGGATCTCACCAAAAAATACAATGTCGAAACATTATTCATCATCAATTTTACCAAAACATCAAGTATGATGTTTTATTTATGATTCCCATCTTTTTGATTATCTTGTGTGAAACAGAGATCAATTCGATGAACAAGAATTGATTCACGCATTGATGGTTGATTGGTTTATGGTGCATATTTTTTATTCGTTTTTTAATCCCTCTTCCTTCATCCAAATATAAACCAATTTATTGATTCCAAATGAACAAAGTTTTAGTTTCATTCTTCACTTATTATGGCTTATATATTTCTCCAATGTTTCTTCTAACATTTGTCACATTCATTCTCTTTAGCCTTTGGATTGATGATTAACCAATATTTGATCATTATGAAACCATTATTTGGAAAAAAGGATCAATAATTCATGTTCCTTTAATGTTTGAGGGTGTGATCAAGGTGTGATAATGATGTAGTTAAATTATATGTTGTTCAAAAGGAATTGGTGATTCCCATTCATCCAGGATTCAATGGGTGTGGATGAATATAATACATATGGGTGTTTCCCCAGCAGATTCGAATCTTGGAATTCCAATCTTCAGTGATGTGAGTGTTGAATGACCCTAAATATATGATATTTGGGGAGTAATATGGGGTTAGAAACATATAGATTTATGAGGATAAATAAACTAGTAGGATCTAGAAATCCTTGGTTACCCGACTTGTAATCTGGAATTACACATAGTGTGGGACCCCCTTTATGGAAATAGGGTTCCCATGGATAGATAAATATCAAACATCGTGTGACCTTGTCATATGACATAATAATTTCTCTTGGTGGTTCAGTGTGTAATTCGAAGAATACACAGTCAAAGGTAGTCTGATGTACACAGACATGGGCAGAGTAAACAAACACTGTCCAGTGTACAAAGAAATGACCAAATTGCGCGAGCAGAGTATAATTTGATATCTACATGTAGTTTAATATTTCTACCTATTGTGTATATATAAATTTACAATCAATGTGATTCAACACTACATAGACATATCAAGTGTTAACTAAACATGCCGTGTACCCCTAGTACATTCCATGTACCCCCTTTTAGTGTGGTCAAAGACCTTTGTTTCTTAATTTTAGACTAGTATTAATGGAGTCTGTTCCCTTGTTCCACCCCCCCCCCCCCGAGGGTACCATGAAACATTATTTCAACATATTTGTATGATGATCCCATCTGGTGGATGAGTCTCAATGGATTTTTTGTCTCTTTTTGTGATAATTTAGTGTGATCCCCTATGATTTTATAGCTCATGTGGGATTTGTGGAATCATAACGACCTCATTGAGTAGGGTTTTGATCCTCCATATAGAAGGAAATTTCTATAGGGTTTTATGGTATCATTGTAATATGATCCCCAACATAACAAGTTTTTCTATACTGGGTTTATGGTGTCTCCAAATGAACCTGGGTGTGATTGTCGATCTAATCATCAAGCCTTCAGATACCAGTGAGATTTCTATATTGGGACCCAAGGATCATGACCTCTTGATGAGGCTTTGATGATGGGATATCTAGTGGGGTGTTTTATCTCAAAATGATCATTTCTTCTAGAAATATTTGGTGGCTGATAGTTTGAATATTAATACCTAGAGGTAAAATTTTCTTTATAATAATATATGGTTTTTCTTATTCATTTATAGAAATATCATTGTTTTGAGATTACTGTTCTTGGTGATTTGTTTTTAGTTATTTTGGGGTGTCCTACTAAGTATTGTTATACTCACCCATGCATAGGCTCTACCTTCATGTGTCATGTCTTCTGAAGACGATGACCCTTTGGACTATATCCTTAGAAGGATAGAGAGCTAGTGGAGCATAGGATAATCTTAACAAAATCAGTTTATTTCAGGGTGGTTTCAGGAGATAGTGTCCCTCACCCTAAGAGCAGGTGGTCCTCTATGATTTTTTTTTGTCTCTTTATTTAGACCCCTTTATTACTTTCAGTAGTTTAATGTCATACTCTAATTGTGGGATAATATATGTATGTATGCATTCATTTTAGTTTTTTTACATTTTAGACTTGTATGAGATTTAAGATGTGTTTTTGTGTATAGGTACTTTAGAATAATTCATCCCATGTGTTTGATATGCCTACTCAGTTCTAGTTGATTACCCCTGGCCTATTGGATGTGGGCATGGGGTAGTCACAGTTCATTCCCCATTGTTTCAAGTAGTGACATAGTGGTATCAGAAGAGGTTCTACCATAGGACTAGAGTTTGTGATATTGGTGTGTGGAAGAAGTGTTAAGTATTTCAATTTTGGATATCTGGCAAGGGAATCCAAAATTTGTGTAGCAGCTCCTATATCCATACACCAAGACTCTAATCATATTCCTTCTTATATGATTCATATGAACATTGGTTATATGGGGGGAGTTGGATCTTTCATCGTATATGAATGGGTTGTGGTTTCCATGGCCTTCTTGAGTCATCTCCCCATATATACTCTTTGATTGTGGTGCATCTTTTTTATTTTAGGATTCCTACATGAAGGCATCCATCCTAGAATCCACTGTGTGAACATAACGATTATCCACTCTGTGATAAGGCTTTATTATACGGTCTTATACTGGAGGCTTCACCTATGGGTTGTTTTCTCGCTATACCATTACCCATTGGGCAGCTTCTTGTAGTGGAAGTTCCTAATTAGGTTCACGCAGGATGAGAGTAATGAATGAGTTCCATAGGTAGTGACCTCTCATGTTTCAAGGCAAGCTATACCCCTAGGTGGAGGAGGAATATCTAAAGGTAGTCACTCGGGTTTTCCTTCTTGTTAGGATGCCTATATATTATATAGTGGTCCTCATAATGATCCTTCTTCAGGCCTTCTTTGGGAAATGGTAAATCTTAGTGACTCAGTCACTTGATGAGACTACTCTCTCTTGGTTAGAATTTGATAATCTATTTTGAGGTGAGTTTTATCATGAAACATTATGATCAATGTGATTCTTGGATCATATTCATTAGCAGTAGGGATGTTTGACTATGGAGGAGTATTCAAAGATTTTTGTTGATATCTCATGATACTCTATGGATATGGTACGTGATCTATAATTTAAATATTATACCATTGATAAGGTAGTATGAATAGATATCATAGATTTATTTATATCTCTTTGAATTCTTACCAATGTTGGAGTGCTTGAGTGGTACGTAGTGGGGGAAATATTTTCAGAAGAGCTGGCATTGATAGTGGGTGCTTGTAGTGGGAAGGAAAGAGCTAAGACCTCAGTGGAAGGTATTCAGTCTTATTCATAGGGATCTTGAAATTCCATATAAATTAGGATATGATCACAATACATAGGGTCAATGGTGTATGGCTCATAGAATTTCTTCAGTCATCTAAGGTAGATGTGTTGTTTGTCTTGAAACATTCAGGGACATCTAGCAAAGGATTGTCTGACGAGTCATACCACTGGTCAAGCAATGGTTGAGGGATTGTCAACAATGATATATACATAATAGTGGGTTTTTCTATAGGTTAGAAAAATATTGAATAGAAGATAGTTTTGTAGTAAGTAGTGGTCATAGGATTAACTTATTTCTGCCAACTCCCCCAGCTATTCAATTCTAGGCATGGAGAGTTAGTTGTCAAGGGTGAGGGAAACTATAGGCTATGAAGGCTTATGACCCCTAGGCTCCAAGGATGATAAGAGGTATGATATTTGACTTTTCTAGATTATTTTCAGTATTGATATACATATGTGTGATTCATTCTTTTATTTCAATTTCTCTAGTTCATTACCTAGAGATTCTGGTTGAGCCTTTGCCTCAACCCTTATGCTTGGAGACTCCGAATAGTGGTAACTCAGTGATTTCACACTTATGTCAATATTGTGGTCCAATTCATGGAGGTGATTTATTTGAATGGGATCTCATTGTAGCAATGATTAGGCTTCATGACATCATCATAGGTATGAACAATCTATTCATAGTTCATGTTTATATTGACATTTTTAGGTAGAGGATGAGGTGTGCCTACATTGATGGGATTAGGTTTTATTTATTGGGTGAAAAGGAAACCCTGGAGAAGTATGGAGGTCTTATTAATAAGATATTCCACCTGATTACTCCATATTTGGCAGGAATTTCTCTTAGAGTAGTGAATGTTATGGGCATCCAATTCCCCGTGCTGGTGGGGGAGTATGAGGATGTCTTTCACATAGATCTTCTAGGGCTACCTAGCTTTATTGAGATAGACTTATTTGTTTACTTACAACATAATTAGACCCCAAATATCATCATCATATTATCATATGGCTCCCACAGATCTTCATGAGTTGAGGGAAGAGTAAGAATAATTTTAGGATAAGGGATTTGTGTGACCCGTTGTTTCCCCCTTTGCAACCGTAGTGTTGAACACGATGAAGGTGGATGGGGGACTCATGTTGTGTTTTTAATTACATATACAAAACCATATGAACATAAAGAACATGTATCCACTATCAATGATCGATTACTTATCCGATCAGTTGATAGGGGAATGATAGTTTATAAAGATTGACCTTATATCAGACTATCGCCTATTGCGAGTATGGGAGGATGATATACCGAATTAAGAATTTAGATGTCTCTAAGATCACTATGATTAATTTTTTATTCCCTTTTGTGTGAAAAATAATCCCTAAAAATATGTGCAGTAATCATTTACTATATATCTCATCCCTTATTAGTTTGGGTTTTGGAGGTATTCTTTGATGATATCCTACTATACTTGGTGTTTGAGGAGGAGCACATGGGGAATATAAAGATGGTCATGGACACACTCTGGGATAACTATATATATGGAATTATCTATAAGTTCTAGTTATTTATTCAGGAGGTCCACATCTTTGGACACGTCATCTTAGAGGGTTGATTGATAGTGGACTCAATGAATGTTGAGGTAGTGCTGGCATGGGAGCCACCCAAGAGTGTTAATGAGGTGTGGATATTCCTTTGGTTAGTAGGGTATTATCAGATGTTTGTAATAAATTTTTCCAAAGTGTAACCACCCTTGAAAACATCCAACTAAAAGTGATAGACTTTTATTTATATGGAAATCTTCAAGAAATGATTCAATTAGTTGATGCAGAGATTGATGAGAGCTCACATCTTGATATTTCCATAAGATGGTGTAAAGTATGTAGTATTTTGTGATTCATCATGGATCGGTCTTGGTTATGATCTGAGGAAGAGGAAGGTAGTGATTGTCTATATTTCTTGTTAGTTTGGAAAACGTGAGTAGAACTAGATGACCTGTGATCTTGAGTTATCAGTGGTATTCATCACACTAAAGATGTGGTAACACTACCTGAAGGGCAATAAATTTGTTGTCTACTCTTACCACAAGTGTCTCAAGTATATTTTCACTAAAAAGGATCTTAACATGGGATAAAGATGATGGCTTGAGTTATTCATGTAATATGTCTTTCAGATTTTCAATAATCCTTGTAAGGGGAATGTGGCAATAAATTCTCTCAGTAAGAGATCTTGTTCTTGTTTTTTTTGGTTGAGGCATCAAATTAGTTAGCCTCATTGCAGTTTTCCTTAGTGGATAAGGATTGTACTTTATATATTCAGTCGATGGTTGTAACCCCAATACATTTATAGTATGTCATGGATGCTCAATATGGAGATACTGATTATGAGACCTTAAGTACTATGATACATACTAGAAATTCTCTTGATGGATATTATGAACATAGAGAGAACACTATAATATTAAGAAAACATACAATGGTACCATTTACATGGTATGAGGAGGTGATGTGATATTTTCATACATCCTAATTGAAGGTACATCATGGTGAGGAAAATATATACTAGAACCTCTGATGTTATTTTTGGTGGTCGGGACTAAACATTTGTATTGAATATTTTGTCTCTCAATGCCTCACTTGTCAATGAGTGAAGGCTAAGCACTAGGTTCCAGTGGGTTTACTCAAACCCTTGAAATTCCAAAGTAATAGTGGTATGGAATATCCATGGACATTATGAAATGGTTACAATATGCATCCATGGGACTTGAATCCTTATGGGTGATCATAGACTGACTCACCAAGTCATTGCACGTACTATCTATTTGAGAGAAGAGATAAGTAGAGAGTTATATACCCTTGTAACTGCTGAAGATATTCCATCTCCATAGAGTTCCCTCAACAATTGTTTTAGACTATGACACTTGCTTCGCATCGCTATTATATGATGATTAGAGGAGGCCTTTAGAAACTACTTGAATTTGATCACGGTGTTTTAGCCCCATACTGATATCTAGATTGAGCAGACCATTCAGGCATTGGAAGACATTTTATAGGCTTACATGTTGAATTTTGGCCATATTTCGGAGGATCGCCTATATCGGGTAGTGATTTCATACAAAAATGGATATTATTCCCCCATTTAAATGGAACCATTCAAGGTCTTATATGGAAAACCCTGTAGGTCACCACATTTTTAGACTGGTCTAGGAATGTTAGAACTCAAGGTCCTAGAGTTGGTGTGAGTTTCTAAATATAATGTGTAGATCATCCAGGAGGGGATAAGGATAGAATAGAGCCTTTACAAGTCCTATAAATACTGATAATAGAGGCCTGTGAAGTTTAAGGAGGGAGACCATGTGTTCCTAAGTGTCTCACATTAACATGGATTATGGATATTTTCTCAGGGTGGAAAGATATCTCCAAGATCCATTGGTCCTTTCTAGATGTTGATTAGATTTGGAGTCATGCCATCCCACTTAGATATATCATCGTAATTGGACCTGCTACACAATGTCTTCCAAATTTCATACCTAAGGATGTATGTGCATGACCCATCGCATGTTATCAACTTGGTTGAACTGGATATCGAGGATTTATCTACCTTTACTAAGTACCCAATGGTGATCAAGGATCAAGGAGGATGGGACCCATCATGGGAGATCAACTCTCATAGTGTGTGTTTGGTGGCCGCACATGAATCTTTAGGAGATCTCCTAGGATAGGGAGACCCAAATTCAAACCTAGTACCCTCATATTTTTATGTATGATTTTATCTTCTTGGGTTGAAAATACCTATAGTGGGGATAATGTAATGACTATGATTTTAACATGTATTGTTTTAGAATATTACATGGATTATTTTAGGAGCCAGGTTCTGAGAATATGTGATATTCTAAGGCCTATTATTCTGTGAATTAATTTTTGAAATATATTAAAAATATTAATAACACATGTGTGTAGTATTCTGGAAAATTTTGTATAAATCAGGAATGGGGACCCAGATCATAAATATGAGGGAACAGTTGAGTTTTTAATTTTTATTTAACAATTGGTATGATATAACCTTTATCGACATCCGGATTTTGTGAAAAAAATCATGGGCTTAAAATTAATAAAATAAATTATTTTATTGATTTATTTTATTTTATTTTATGTTTTTTCTTGATTCATATATTTAAACATGGTTACTCCTTAACCCTAATGTTAGCCTCATAACCTAGGGATTGAGGGGAACTATTAGAGTGGATCATTTTGAGGGTTTTTTTGCAGAAGATATCCGATTGCATTAGATCAAGGATCATGGGACATTGGTTTTCAAGGATCTCACCAATGACATAAACATAGAACCATTCGTATTTAGAGATTGATCCAAAACTCTACTTAGGATGTTTTATTTTTGATTTCATCATGTTATTTATCCTATATTGAACGTAGATAAATTCCATGAACTGGAATTGACTCATGCATTAACATTTGATCGGTTTATAGAGGATATTTTTGTTCATTGTTTAAAGCCACTACATTCATCCAAATCTGAAATAATGGAATGAATCTCAATGAAAAAAGGAAAAGGTTCAATCCTCACATCTTGTGGCTTATATATTTATCCCCCTTTTCTTTACATATTCATTTTAGGAATTTTCATTGGCCCGTGGTTCAACAATTATCTAGTATTTCATCATTTCACAGCCATTATTTGGTGTAACAAATCAATACAATAGTTTCAATTCATAATCGATGGTATGATATAAGTGAAATTATGATGGAGTATGATCATAGGTTTATTGGGATGGATTAGTGATTCTTGTTCATCCCAAAATCGACAAGTGTGGTTGTGGATAGTGTATGTGTGAATTCCCTGAGCCGATTTGAAGTCTAGAATCTCAATATCTGGTGATGAATATATTGACTAACCCCATATCATTGATCTCTATAAAGGATGGAAATGGAGAAAAAGTGTAGGAAAATTTAGAAGAATAAACTAGTGGGATACCGAAATCCTAAGTTACAGAGCATGTAATATGGAATTTCATACCTTGTGGGACCCCTTTGTGGAACTAGGGTCTTTTGGATAGTTAAATATCACAAGAAATGTGACCCTATCACATACCCTTTGACTTTTTCTAAGAGGACTTATGTGTAACTCTAGGGTTACATGGGAACAGGCATGCTAAAGTACAGAGACACATCCAGAGTACATGGACACGGTCCAATATACATGGGCTCATCCAGGAACCCCAGGTAGAGTATCGGCCTATCATTGCATGTCTTTTACTATTCCTATGCATATTTTATATGTATATTAACATACCGCATGAGGAATCATCATTCTGGTATATTAGAGTTTGGATGGACATGATGTGTACCCCAAGTACATGTTGTATAGCCCCTCTGAGGGTGCTCATATAACATCATGTATTCCGTTCAAACTAATATCAGTTGATTGTTTTCTTTTATTCCAAACCCTAAAGGTTACCATATAGAATTAAATCTAAATATTTGTATGGTGGTTCTCTATGGAGGATGAGTCTTAGGTAGATTTTTTTGTGTCCCACCATGAGACTGAAGAGTGATCCTCTATCAATTTTTACCCTAAGTGGGTTATGTAGAATTGACATAACCTTATTGACTAGGTAACTGGCCCTCTATATAAATGTCCATTTTAGTAGGTTTGATGGTATTTTTGGAGTACAATATTCTATATAGCAGTTGACCTTGATTGGGTTTGGGGTGGCCCCCAGTAGTCCTAGATGAGCATCATGACATCAGAGACTGCTATGCTTTCTGGGGTTAGGCATAATGATCATGACCTCTTGGATGAGTGTCTCTGGTAATTCCATGTCTTATGGTGTAGTTTCTCCCATCACAATAATTTCTTCAAGAATAATTTAGTTGATGGAATTTTTTTTATGCCCACCTATATGTGGGATTTCCATCCTAATTATATATCAGTTTTTGTTTATGAATTAATTTATATATTTTTTTATGAGGTGACTATTTTTCATGATTCAGGTTTATTGTTTTAGGGATGTCCTAATAAGTATTGTTATAGTCACCCATGCATGGGGTCTTCCCACACATGTCATGTATTAGGTAGAAAACAACACTTTAAATTGTTTCCTTAGAGGACAAGGAGCAGTTGGAGCATAGCCAGATCTTGACAGGTCAAGGTTCTTTCTGGGTGGTTTCATTTGATAGTATTACTCATCCTTGGAACATGTTGGACTCTTTTTAGTTTTTTGGTTGGGATTTTATTTGACCCCTTTGTCTCTTTCATCACTTTACTGTCATACTCTTATTGTGGGATCATAAATGTATGCAGGTAAAGGTTTCACTTGTTTTTCATTTCATCATTGTAGGGGCATGAAGGTGTGTGTGTGTGTGTGTGTGTTTATGAATGTTCTTTATGTTAATTCCTCCCATGATTGTGATATTCCTACTCAACACTAGTTTACGTCCAATTACATATTAAAGGTAGTTTTAGGGTAGTCACGTGTTGGGACTCATTGATTCAGGTCATTAAATGATATCTGATTCACTATAAATATCCATGGGAACATTGTTTTGATCGACATAGACATGTCTAAGGGTTTTGTGTGATCGAGGATGGTGTGTTGGATGGTTACCGTGTGATTGACGTAACACAAGCTAAGTTGGTATTGCATGTAGTGCAAGCCAAGTTGGTATTTCCTGTGAAATGAATGTTTGACTCATTGTTTTAATATATATATATATATATATATAACTATTTACAGTGTCATTTAAAAAGAGAAATATTGAAAAGTTAAATGAATTTGAAAAAATAATAATTCACAAAATCTAAGGGTGTTACATTCTACTCCGCATAAAATTAATTTTTCCCTCAAAATTCATTTGGGTTATCAATGGTTTAATAATTGAAAGTTTCATTCACAGTAGCCCAAATTGTAAAAATGGGTATTAAATGTTCCATTAAAAAATATATTTGGAACCCTAATGGTTACCCACTGTAACATATAACTGGGTTTCAACATAAGAGAACATATGTTTGGAGTAAATGTTGGACATGGAAGAAAAATGTAAATATTTATTAGGAGTGATTGAGGTCATCAATAAAAAACAATTGAATGATCAAAGAAATTTTAGGGCCTCAAATTCATAAATCTGTGGTGATTTAATAGGCCATCATCTCAAAGAAAATTAAGATTTTAGGATAAGAATATTTTTTTAATCATTTTCAGAAAATTGGTAAATTCTTGAAATATTTCTAAAAACAAAATTTAATTATTGGGTTGTGCTTTGAAAATTTTCTGATACATCCATTCCCCATGGAATGAATGTCCCAAAATTAACATTGATTTTTAAAGCACTTAAAAATTATTTTAATGGATCTTAAGGCCCATAAAAGAATAACATTTCTAACTATTTGTCTCTAAAAAACAACATGAATTTATATTTAAAATATAACACTAATAGTTCATCATTAATATTTATTCATTAATAATAAATATACATTTACCAGGATATCGTGTAGGCCAGTGGTAAGCGTGAAACCCTTATCGTCCTTCCGTCATGGGTTCAAGACTGGCGGCCTTTCCGGACATGATTGGTTGTCACTCAACATATATTATGTCATTTTTTAAAACTGAACTAATATAATATATAATATGGACAACCTTTAAATAATTTTAGTCACTCATTAGCCTTTTAACTAAGGTTTTCAACACAAACTCAGTGCACAAATACGTCCTCCATAGTTTAACTTAAACATTTCATGAATCGATAATCTTATTACCCTTTATAAATAAGAAAATAAAAAACCTTAGAGAGAGTCTTGAAATTATATTACCATTTATTCCCCTATATCAAAAAGTATCTCTTGATTGTAACATTCCAAACATGTGAATACCCTTATTGTATATTACCTTTAAATATAGCAACAACCTGAATTACCATAAATCCTTTTGTAAAACATGCATGCTTCTTAATTTTAATGTATATTGGATTTACTCTTTAAACCCAAAAATGTTGTGAACTTCATTATTGGAAGCATAAACCACATATAAATAGGTCCTTACTTAGTTCCAAGGTAATCAGTACTGTCTAAGTTAGTTATTCATATCCTGCATATCTTTAACCATACAACATTATCTAAACATAAAGAAATTGTTAAGGGTTACCTTACCTTAGCCAAATGTTTACATTCATGAGATAACCTAGTACATCGTGACCATTCAACATATTCTTGTAAATCCTTATCAAAACATAAACGGAACAATCTATACATAATTCACCATTCTTAATTCTAGATTCCAAATACATAAATATGTTAAACCTTCAACATTAATGTTTGGAAATGAATAGGTCCTTACTTGGTTAAGAAGTAAATCCTTAACTTGGGGAATTGTGTTGGGTTATCCCATGTTCTCCATAGACAAGATATTGAACTCCATGACTACTCATCACTCTATAACCCTTTTTCCTGAACAAATAACATCTTCCCCTCCATTTGGGGAATTACTTAAGGTTCTTCATCCTTTCTTCTTGACATGTAAGAAGTTGAATCTCTTTTCCTCTATTTTCCTTACCATGAATGTACATATTTCTCTTATTAAAATTGTTATAAATATCCCCAAAGACATAATTTTTAATCATATACTACAATAGATAATTCAGCATAATCATAATATCTTTTTCTCCACTGATCATACCATTTAACTCCTCATCAAAAAATCATCCATCACTTTCAACATTAATCCAGTTACTTCGAGTTCTCGCCATTGAATAAAACCAGAAGCATAGTGTGAGAATTACTTATCATATCATAAAACCACATACTCTTGAAAATAATTGCTTACACGATGTCTAGATCATGAACCTTCCATAATCTAAGAGGCCTTGGGTTTATCCTAGATTATTCATAACTATCTTATATCTATATATTTTATGATGGTTTATGAAGAGTTTTTGAATTATATAGACATATCCCCCAGGAGATTCAAACGAGGTGTGCATCAAGGCCCGTTATCATGTACCAGCTTACCCCGAGTTAAACCTGGAACATCTTATCCAAGTTATTACCCTTAGGTACATCTGTTCTAGAGCCACATCAACTTATAGTATCTAGACAAGGATGTATTTCTTAGAAACCCCTCACTCTGTCCTTTTCTGAAATTCTAGGACATTTTCAATAATGTTAACTCATCCTTATACTTCTCCTTAGAGACATCTCGAGACATATGCTTATAAATAAACCTAGGGAAATCACTAAGGTTTTATCCTCCTAGTTTCTAAACATTTACTAAACCTTTTCTTCGATACCAACTATAGTGACCCAGTCTTAACATACATGGATATTACATCATATTAGATAAATATTTAGTACATTTCAAAAATACATACCCAAAAACCGTAATAGTTTTGTGTATTTGGAAACATGGAAACAAAATTTCATTTCTTGATGAAAGATCTTCAAAATCTCCCATAAAGATATACACCATTAGTACTTCCATCTGAAACCATTATTTACAACCTAGAGAAAGGAAACATAAGAAAGTGGTGGGATTAGATGCTCAGTGTGGGTAAACAAGGGACACATGTAAGCATAAACATGAGCATAGTAGTATGATAATGTGATCATAACATTAAGAGATCATACCCTTCATATCAAAGGTCATAAACATGTGTTATGGGATAAAGCTTGGAAGTTTATAAGAGATGAATCATAATGAAATAAGAATCATGAGAAATGATATCATTACAAAGAAATATGACATAGGATTTACGGCATACATATATGAATAGAAACCTTTATGTCAGGACTACCTACCAAAAACTTTATAACATGTTAGGCTTGGGCCACAACCTGTATACCTACTTTGGGCTTGGGCTAGCAACCCGTGTAACCACATTCTTCTATTATTGGTCTATAACCCATGTACCTTATTGTTTTCAGGATTGGGCTACTACTTGTGTACCCACATTAATTTAGGCTTGGGATACAACTCATACACCCACTTTCTTTTTGGTCTTGGGATACAACCCAAATGCGCTCTTTATTTTTGGGATTATGCTACAACCTGAACACCCTCTTTATTTTTGTCCTTGGGTAACAACCTGGGTACCGTTTGAACTCATATAAAACATATCATTACCCAATTCATTAGAGGTAGATATAGGTCCCACCCATATCATAATAAAATAATTCATTCATGTGGCACAAGATAATAAAACATTCATCATATAATGACCCATAAAAATACATAGGTTTTATAAGCATCAAAACATAACCCATGAAATGAAATGGGTATCATTCAAATTTCATCACATCATAAACTATTAAAAAGATATATGTTTAATAACCATTTAATAAAATCATAACCCATGAGAATAAGTGGGTTTTATAAACATGTAACCCATGGAAAATAAACTAACTTCATAAAGACCATGACATTAAGAATAACACATTAATAGAAAGGATATGAATGGAACCTTTAGATCATTTCTTATTAGGGAATGAGTAACATAAATTCATTTCATCTTAAATTGAAAATAATTTGGAAATGTCTTTCAAAAACATTTCTTGAATAAAATATATTTTGATGTTTGAAAACTTCTTTTAATACATTAAACTATTTGAAAATCATTTTATTAGAAAATACATTGATTTTTTATAAGGAAGACTTGAAATCATTTTGAAAAAAATCCTACAAAACTTATAAAATAATCATGAAAAAAATTTGAAAACTTTTTTTTTGAAATTTAATTTTAAAAACATTTTATTAAAGGTTATCCTTTTAAAAATACCAAGTAATCTTAAAAGGAATGACGATGGGTAAAATCTTACATGTTGTTCTAGGGAAAAAGAACATTCCATATGCATCGTAAAATAGTTAGAATGAATGCCTTGTTTGGAAAGTGAGAAGAATATTCCCTTGAAGAGATTGTTAAAATACAAAAAGGGTAAAATATTATTGTAAATATTATAGGATAATGGTATAATAATCTTGGAAAACCTTTTTTTTAACATAGATTTCTAACCGAAGGGAGGGTGTATTCGGGATTTATTTAAAACACTTTCATAACTATATTATGTACAAAAGAGTAGAAATATGGTACCAATACATGATTATATCATGAATTACTTGAGTATAAGTAAATTAAATATGTTCTTTGTGATATGTATTACTACATTTCATCAAATTAAGCATAAACATTAACAATCTTGAAAAGCGGTGAAATTGTCTCAATAAACTCTTATAACTTGGTAACTAGGGATCATACAATCCATCTAAGAAAAGAAAATTACATGAAGATTAATATATCATGAAAATAATTAGATTCATGATATAACATGTATAAAGTAATTATATAAAACTAAAAAAAGTTTAGGTGCCTAAAAAAACCTGAAGCTCAAAGAAGGAAAATTGAGACAAAACTATTTTACCGACATGGTATCTTTTGAAAGTTAAACACCATGAATTAAGGATAATTAAATTGAAATTTTAATACCCATAAAATTAATTTTATGATACATAGAATATAATTGTAGGTATTACATACATCACACAAATGGGAAGAGTGGTGAACATGTCATTTATCAAAAGAAAATAAAATGTGATATGAAAACCCCTTACCTTGTGTCTTGACTTTGTACTCGTACAAGATTCCTATATAATAAATATATTTTTATTATAAATATTTTACATAAACATATTATTATAAAAAATTGAATATATGGTTATATTATGACCTTATATTACACTCTCTTTAACAATCATATGTTAATGTTTTTCTTTAGGTAAAATTCACTTTATTCTTCGCATGTGTCTTAATTTGTTGTATCTTTGGTCCTTAAATTTATATCATGATTCAAGAATTTAGATCATTATATAAATATAATTTATATAAATTAAATTTATATTATAATATTTTATATCATATAGATGTTTTAAATGTAATACACTATTAATTGAGACGGTAAGTCGTACATACGTATGAACGATGTTTCCATTTTTTTATCGTATTGAAAGAATGTATGTAAATGACATATTTATATATTTGTGTGTGTTTTTGTGTGTGTATAATTATTCCAGTAGTATGAATATATCATATATATCATATATTTTCATTAAACCCATCCTTAATATATTCCATGTGGTGTGTGAACGAATCACATCACTTTGAGGGGGCGGTAGTCCACACTTCCTCAAAGAGATTATCATATTAAAACGAAATAGAAATTAATTAATTGTGTGTTTTAATAGGAATAAATAAGATTAAATAAATAATTAGTAAAATATATGACATATATAAATAAAGTTTCAATAATAATGGCCACTATTATTTGTGGTAATGTTAAAATGAACAATCATTGTTTCTTGAAGTAGTAGTATTTCGTACATAAAAATAGTATGTTCAACATCCATTATAGGGATGTTTTTAAGTTTATGTCATAACCTTTTCATAAAAACATCCTATTATATTAAGGATACTATTTTTTCACACAAGAAGGTAATAAAAAGAGTGAATGGGTGGAGAAGAAAAATAAGTAAATGATCTTGAAAGAAGGTGTTACCTCAAAATCGGGTAACTCCTTTTGGATTGTGCCAAAAGGTTTTCTTGAGATGGTTTCTTACCAAAGGTAGTATTATAATTAAAAGGTATGATTTTTTGAAGGATACTTGGGTATATTTGGTGGCCTTTTATAGTGAATGAAAAGGACTCGCGTCGAAGTTTTGGAAACAAATTAGGTTTTCACATGTTCTAACCAAAACAAAGTCTTACCAAATCAACAAAACTAAATAATGGAAGATTTATGGTAGAAATATGGATACAAATTTGTTGTTTTACAAGTATCTAGTTTATTTGGGATCTTAATTTTTAACGTTTAGTCCCTAATTAAGCTTAATTTGGCCTTAACCGCAATGATTAATTTTAATCACTTAAACTAATCATTTTTGAAAAAAAATAACAAGGTATTATTAGAATATAAAAATTATACTGAATAAAATGGTTTATGATGGATTTTTTTAATTCCAATCCTAGAAGTATAAAAATTAATATTAGTGTTAATCCTGCAAATGGGATGAAATAACAGGGTTTTACTGTTGGGAAAAGTTCAAAAGTTTGTTAAGATTTTATATTCAGTTTCAAAGTGAAATTTATTCTAAAGAAATATATTTTATAAATATATGTAATATTAATATATTTTGACCTTAAAACATATTCATAATATCATTTATCACTAATAATTAATTATACAAAAAGGGATTTTTTAACTAAAAATAGTTTTTCACTATTCATAAAAAAATGAAGTTTCACAAAAAAATCCCAAAAATTCACCTTGGGATAAAATCAATGTTATGAATTAAAAAATTAAGTTTATTATATCCAATTCAATTTATAAATGTGTCTAAAATTATATTTATTATTAAAATTGATTCATTCAAGAAGAAAATTAACATAAATGGACTTTACAAAAAATATTATCTTTCATTATCAAAATATTTTATTTATATAGAAAAAAAATATTTTAAAATTTGTTACTACGTAGTTTAAATTCTAATTAATAATTATATTATTCAAATAATTAAAACAATAAAAAGATATGTTTCATAGAAACTCAACGCTGCGGGCATCATACGCCAAGTCAGTGTTGCTTGTAGCACAAGCCATGTTCGTATTGCATGTAACGCAAGACAAGTTGGTATTTCATGTAAAAAGAATGTTTGAATTAGTTTTTTAATATATATTTATCTATATAATTAACTATTTTCATTTTTATGTGAAATAAAAAATATTGAAAAGTTAAATTATTTCGGGAAAAATAACAATTCTCATAATCTTAGGGTGTTAAATTTATCTCTTGTTTATTTTCCTATATTTTTACTATGAATCATATGGGGAATTACAATTAGAATTAGAATTTTATTTTTCTCAATCCACATTTTTATGGGTTCTTAACCAGATAAGTTTTATTACTATTCCATTTTATAAGTTATCAATATTTTCTTGGTCACAAAAAATTTGTTTCTCGTGAGTAGAGACTTGACTTTTATCCAAGGTTACCTTTTTCAGGTTTTTAGCCTGGAAATCATTATATCACATTAAATTAGATGTTTTAAGTTCTTACAAACTTTACCATTATTGTGATTTAGTTTACGGCCTTCAAGCTTATATTATCTACTACTACAGTTTTAGGTCTTCTAGCTCAGAGCTTCTGCTGCTATAGTTTAGGTTATTTTAGCTCAAAACTTCATTTTTTTTATTTTAAAGTCTTTTAACTCGGACCTTATATTGGTTTAGATATGTTATTTTTTCGTGAAAAATTTATTTCTGATGGTTAAGGTATTTTCGGTTAAACCTTCTATTATAATAGTTTAGGGTCTTTTGGCTCGGGCCTTCTATTTTTGTTGTTTTGGATATTTTTTACCAAACCTTGTATTGTTTTAGTTTTTGGTCTTATAGATTGGACCATATATTATTATATTTTAGGGTCTCACATATCAGACCATACATTATTTTATTTTAGGGTCTTTTAGGTCAGACCTTCTATTTTTTTAGTAAATGATGGGTATTCATGATTTTTTTGGAACCTGAAATTATTGATGGGATTTTGAAAAATGAGTGTTCTCAATGGTTTTTGATACCCTATGTCAACTATTTATATTATATAAAATGAATGTTAATGAAGTGTTTTTGAGCCCTCTTTTTTTGCAGAGAATGTGAATGATGAATTTCCATGATGGGTTTTGACACCCTAAATCCTCACAAAGATTTTGATTTAAGAATAGTAAAATATTTGGTATGTTGAGAACACCTGAATATTTTGAATATGGGTGTTTTAAATCATAACCCAAAAGTTTTATTAGATAAATATTGAATGATTCAGACATTCCAAGGATGGATACAAAACACCCTAAGGTGTTGAGTTCTATCACAGTGCTTCTAGGGCACACAAGGATTGGATGTAATTTACTATAAGAAGGAGACTCTTCTAGTTGGTGGGTCATAGGACCTTTTTAATGGGTTCATAGGGATTATATGCATGGTCAAGAAAAGGGGGTCCCTTATGTTATCTAAGATCCATGAAATATTTGAAAATATTTAAATTTTTGGATGATGATGTGTGGTATAGATAAAGGAGGTATCCAAGTAGAGTTTTGGAAGGCTAAGTTAGTTTAGTTTTTATTTGGAAAGCTTGTGCCCTATTACATGTGGTTTTGAGTCATGTGGTGTGGTCCATATAATTTTTCCAAAAGTTAATATCATTGTTGACTCCTACCAAATGAGAATCATAAAATTCACAAAGGGAGAAATATCTAAATATGGGTAATATTTTTCCCGAAAAGTAAAAAATAGGAATGAAGATGGTCAAGACATGCTGATAACATGATTCATTAGGGGACTCACAGTCTTTTTACCATCATAAGGTCATGAGAAGACTCCAAATATAGTTAATATCCTATACTAGGTCTTGTGAATCCCCATTTTGTAGGTCCTTCTACTATCGTAAAAGTTTTTTGGATAAACAATCGATGTGTGGTACTAGTCGGGTAATCTCCCCCAAGCCATGTGGTTTGTCAGTAGCCATAACCTAACAATCCAACCAAGTATCCTTCAAAAATGGGAGGAAAGATATCCCATGTTTTGATACCTCTAACGATCATAATTTTCATGTGATGCATCACTAATGGGAAAGTTAATTATCCATGACAACATCCAAGAAATTTCCCATGACCCTTATCCTATGTATAGAATAAACAAAGAAAATAAAATGGAAGGATGTGGGAGCTACTTGTAGTCATAAATATCACACGGTTTGACCCCAGCAGTGCTCAAGACTCTGTGGGTCCCTAACGAAAAACCTACCTCATCTCACAAAATCCCTTTTTCTTTTAAGCTTTGTTGAACACAATTCCTCAGTTATTGTCATTAAATCATGCACTTAACTTGTGTATCCCTAATGAAAAATGGATTTATTTGTACATAAAATTTGTTACACCTCCATAGGACCCATTTTGGTCATGCAAAGCATCATCCAAAAATAGAGTAATTATATTTTACATTACATGTTTAATCTCACATGAATTCCCAACCTTTTTAAAATAAAACTAAGGGAATAAAATATGGATCAGGTGAAATCCTCTCACTATCGTAAAACACTACCAACGTGATAAGGAAGTCTCTATCGTGGTCCCGTGAGAATCCTAGAAAATATTCCTCGGTTTCATGGATACCCCTAGAAAAACCATCAATGCCATGGAAAATGTCCTAGGAAAGTCATCAATCATTTTTCAATTGCCTTTGAATATGAATTTTGATCTCTTGAAGGCCTTTGGACTTGTCAATATGATATTATAGAAGTCCTTCAACATGATTGTGTATTCAAAAAATTCCTAATTAATTGGAAATAAACCAATAATAGAGGTGATGAGAGAGGGATTCATGGTCACTAAAAATCAGGTGACTCCCTTGGAGAAATCCATGATAAATTCTCACAAAGATATATGGTTCCAAAACCTTTAACTAACTCTATCCTAGATCCATGATAGATATTCTGCCCAAAATGGTGAGAAATCAGGGTGGAGAGGCCTGTAAATAAACAAGCCCAAGCTCAAGAAAAAGTTGGTTGGATGTTTCAATATCCAGGAACATCAGTACACCTAAGCACCAGAGCATAATTATCATAGCGACTCATCATGTGAACAGCAAGACTTCCATCATGAAATATATTGGTGAACTGCCGGAAGTGATCAGGCGACATGCATAAATAACTTTTTGTGATCATTTATATATAACATGAAGGAATTTTGTTTGGACGCATTAAGAACACACCAAATTCCTTAAAGATCAAGGGAGACTTAAAATAAACTGATACTGAATATAGGCATTTTCAATACATGGGCTATAACAAAAACTAATGGTGAAAGGATTAAATAAAAAGGGAATGTCTTCTGACCCTCATGCACTTTCAGTGATTCAACTGAGACATGAAACAACACCGGGATATGTCACTCAGATATCATGACTCTCCTTTATTATTCTACTTATTTTCATGTAGAGTCTTCTAAACATGTTTGAGAAAGTTACACGATTCTCCTTGGGCACCCCACTTTAGTATTGTGAATCCCTTAGGGCTAGTTGCCCAAGCCTGATGAAATAATTTGGATACATTTCCTTCCTCACATAATGGTACAATATCATTTTATCTTAGTCTCACAAATTAATCTATACATTTCAACTAATACCTCATGATACCCTATGGGAAATTTAGAAAATATTCATGAAACCCTCTAGACATGTCGTTCAGGTCTCATGATTCCCTCTAGGGATGTTATCCATAACATGTGACATCCTACAAGACATGTCGTAATGAATCTCATCACACCATCAATATGTGTAATGAAAAATATTGAAAATACACAAGGGAAAGTTATATAGACCAAGAAACACCCTCTAGACAAGCCAGTAAGGTCATGTGATGGCTTCTAGGACAGACCACCTAGATCTTATGTTTTCATCTTGATAAGTCATATTTGATCATGAAACAAACTTAGGATATTCCACCCAGGTTATGTGAAGTCCTTTAGAAAGATCAAATAGATCATTTAGTTGTTTTTATATATTCCATGAAAATACTCTCCTATGTATTAGGACAAGTAGACAATTGAATCATGTCTGAAAAGAAAATAGGTCACAAGGTAAACCTCAGAGTGTAATACCTGACCAGTGACATAACATGATATGTACCAATATCAAGGTAAATTTTAAAGTGTAATCCCCAACCATATGAACTATGAAGACTCTAATTTCTTTCATACTTAGGATACATAGGCTATCTCTTCAAGGATCAAGCTCCATAGGGTTGTCCCAATATGTAATTCCCTCAATATCCAAAGGATGATATTGATCATTTTGCAACCCTTGATTCACTCACTGAGCATATATCACATGAGATTAGGGAGTTTCATTAATCATATCATTATCATCCCGAGTCTCCACCAACAAGGGAAACATATGTATATAAATCCCCAATGAGTGGCATGACACATTAACCTCAACACATGGAAATATACCTTGAGGACAATCACAATGATGTGATTGAACTATGAGAACTCTAATTCATTTAATAACTAGGATGCATATAATTCTTTCCTAATGACTAAGCTCAAATAAAAATCCATTTCGATGTAATCCTAATGAAAATTCCATTTTCAACCATAACGACCCAATCATTACCATGGGATGATTACTCTACCTCATCTATCAGGGGATATATAAATAAACTAAATTATGATGAATCTGATTCCTACCATAACTAGGATATGTATGACATCTCCCTGACCCCTGAGTTCCTTAATAAATCTTCTCAGGACATTCCCTACACATAACCCATACCTTGAGCTATGAAAAAATGATTATTTCCATCCCTTGTTTCTCACATCGGGCATTGATCATGTGGGATTACGGAACTACAATATTCATTTCATCTACATCATAAGTCTCTGCAATTATAAGGTCAACCACAAATTGTAATCACAAAACAAATGAACTATGAAAAATATGATTCTCCCCATAATCGAGATATGTAGGATATATCTCTAGGACTCGGGCTAGAACACATGATGTCCCAGATCACCTATTTAAATCCTATCTACATGATGTTAAATTTCACGGGTCCAACGAAATACATGGGTTTTTATTTCTGAAATAACCAGGATATATAGGATACCTCATAATGGCTCAATCCCCTCCCCAGAATATTATTCTCCTCCATGTGTGGCAGCGAATTCTGGATCACTTGGTTATATGGATTCAACACATAAGTATCCACGCATTATTGGAAAATGATGGAGAACCTTGGATACATACATATAGATTCACTAAAGATCCCCCCAATATTTTTCAATTAAAATATAATGAACCCATGATTGTTTTTTAGGTTAACCAGACCCATATTAGGTTAGGTAGAGATTCATGAATGTATATTAAATTGATAAGAGAGTCCCACAGATAGAAATAATTCCCCTCAAAAGGGTATGATGAGCCTCACCTCCCATCATGTTGACCAATACGATTCCCCAACAGTCATTGGGCCTAAAAACATTGGTGATTGTATACCTTTAGAAAGGAGTTCTGTACCCAATTATGGATGAGGAAACCATTAGGATTTTCTAGTAAGAGAGACAATGGTAACACAATATTCATGATTGTGCCCAAAAAAATCCCCCATAATCGAACTATCGGGTAGATCACATCCACACATCTATGTATTCTTCTAAAAAACAAAAAAAAAGTGAACCTGATGTAGGTCTTTGTAGTAAAAAATGATCAGTTATAAACTACTAAGTTATTTTGTTTTCACCCCATATGCAAACAAAACTAACATGCCTAATGTGAATCTCTCAAAGGATATAATAATCATGTGTTAGGCTACTTTTTTTTCATACCATTTAAAAATAAATTAGTAAAACTGGAATGATCTTATAGATGGTCCCCTATTACCAATGTTCTTATATTTATATCCTTGTATTGACAATTTCACATGAGTAGAATTGCCGGATAGTGAAAATAGGACAACTGTGTTAACCATGAATATATAATTCAGAAAATCATGCCTATGATATTGAACCAATTGGTAACATTGGTCATTGTTTTGTATGTGATTTCATATATTGCTCTCATCGATAGTATCCCAACCCAAGATAATGTCTTTATCATCCAGCATTCACTCCAGTAAATCATCTGCGGCTGAAACCCTCATAGGATGCAAAGATATTTCACTTGATTGAAAACTACAATGATAGATAGAAAAATTGGTTGTATGGGAGTACCATAGATGTGGTATGATCCCAACCATTTAAGCTACTCATGAAGTTCTCCAAGAAATGCAACTCGTGATTCTACATCACCCGAGGAAGGCTTCTACTAAGAGAGTATCCATGATCGCTACAACCAACCACTTCTGGAGCTTATCCATAGATAATGATAACTACCACATTCAGTATCTGATAAAGGTGGATTTGGAAGCCAAATATGGCTCCCTTTTTGTTCAAGTGCTGTAATGGAGATAATTTTTCAACCGTCGTCACCAACACCATTCTATCAGTACCCACTAGTCACCTTCTCAGGGTACCACCTGACATGCTTCCACCTCTTACACCCATTCATGGGTAGCAAGGAAGGCTCATCGAGGGAGGGAGGAATTGTATATCAAGAAGAGAGATAATATCCTCACTCATACTAATGATTCCTACTGGTATATTAAAGACGGAACTAGCAAGCTGGCTCATGTCTATACTGACTCAAAACAAATCTATGGGAATATTCCCGTAACAGGCATAGGGGAGGTTCATAACCATATCCCTATGCATGAATCCCATTTGTATATTTTGATGGTACGAGGAGGAAAAAAGTGGGAACATATCCCCACTTTAATGGAAGACTTATTTTAGTGTACAATGGAGAAATAAAATGTGCGGGATTATATCCCTACACATACTTTTATAAAATGATAATATATTTTAGAAATAGTTGAAAAACTCCAACAGAATATTTTGGCACTATTATGGATAAAGGGATAGGTACATACTCTTATCCCTATAGCCGTGGAAACTCAACACACTGATCATTGTGAACTAGTGGTTATGTTAGAGCAAGCACATGCTATTTCTTCTATCCAGGAGGATTATCAGTATATTTTGATAAAGGATGAGGCATTAGACTAGTCTTATACTCTTGTTCCAACCGGGGCTCACTAGGTTAGAGTGTCACATGCCTTGGGATAGGGGAACATTACTATCATAAATGTTTTGCGGCATATTCCAAAGGCCCAATATTAGGATCATATCCCCATTCTAGTCGGAGATCACCATGTAATACGGGCACAAGCCTTAGGAAAGACTCATATTCATATCGAATAAGTCCAACGGCATACACTAAAGGACCAATATCAAGCTCATGTCATCATTCTAGCCATTAATGACCATGGGGGAATGAAACAAGTCTCGGGACATGCTCATATTCTTCTCAGTGAATATTCCCATCATATTCAAGAAAATCACATAATGAAGGCTCATATTCCTACTTCCACCAATGGAAAACTGTTCCAAAATCATTACAAGGAAACATAGGAGGATACTCTTATTATTTATCTCATTTAAGAGGTCCATCACCATATTTTGATGGGGAATGAATATACGAACTAGGCTCATATTATTGTTTCAACCAAGAATCAAAAAGTGATAGAAAAACTTACCTCAGGGAAGGCCCATACTAAAGCTAATAAAGATTAGGGGCATATCCCGAAGGATCATGATCAGGCTCATATTCCCATATTTATTGAGCCTTACCAAGTGAGAATGGAGTAATGCCTTAGGACAGACCTATATGTTATCAATAATGAGGTTTCTTGTTTGCATATTGCAACAGCTTCTCAGCAGTAGGTACATATTCTCACAGCCCCATATGGTCATATAAAAGTTCCAGAAACTATCAAACAGTAGGCTCAGAACCCTACACAATTCCAAAAGGAAGGTTGGAATATTCCAACCACAGTGTAGAACATGGCCCATGTTTCTAATCTTCTCAATTCTAGTGTCCATGAGGTTGTTTGAGACACATTCTAAACACCACGAGGGTTCTTTGACTATTTTATAGAAGTAGAATAAGGATACATTCATTAACACTATAGTCGTCCTCATGGTAGTGTGGAGATGGATCATAGAGTCTCTACCCCTAAAATATATCATAGTCAACGTCCCCATGGAGATATCTCCCAGAAATAAGAAAATCCTCCCCTTGCATAGACACCTCTGTATAGAGAGGTGTTCAAAACTCTAACACCTTTTTATAGAGATGTTCTCAAAACATATGGTTCACAAACATATGGTTCCCCATCAACATCTAGCATCTCTCCACTCTTTTTAGTAGGTGACCATCAAATCCATATTCTATGGTCTGACTAGATGGAGGTGTGTACATCTAAGGAAGAGGAGGCTGACATTGACATATGGAGAAATTTAGCTAGAAACAACCTCCCCATAATGTAATATCCACTATCTACTTAAATCTATGATATCCCATATGATCTAGAAAATGAGTGTGTTCGTTAACGACACCAAAATATGTGGGATGCTAATCAAAAGATGAGGTCTAGACACCTCACTTATCCAAAATATGAGGGTCACCTTTAGACCATCAAAATGTTTTATTGTTTGATATACTTGGATGCTATCTCCATGGAGTGGGATCGAAAACCCAAAAATCACATCATATATCTACAACTTGATTTTTTCTATTGCATCGTGATACTTCGACACATGATCTATAAAGCCACATCAATCATCTATATTGTAGGATGTGGAAATTATGGAGTGTTACACTTTTCCGCACCCCTGGAACAATATAATCCCTAAAATTTGGAAACCAATAATGTTATATACTTTTTTGAAATGAGGAGAACATGTAATACCCAGTTTATCTGGTCACTACAAAAAAATACCCCCACATTAATGATGTCTAAAAATTACAAATAGAGGGAGTGGATGGCCAACACGATATCAAAATAGGCCCCTCGAAGTAATGTTATTTCATTTTGGACATGGAGAATAATTTTTAAACCATTTGGAAAACATACCATAAAGAATGGTTCTCATCATGGGTTGTATTCACACCCAACTCCTATATGATCATAATTTTGCTGCGTCAAATGGGATCCAATAGTAGCTTCCATAGCTCCATCTAGGAGTGGGCCCATCCCCCTGGTCTAGGAGAATATATACCACTACCTCTACCACTCAGATTGCCAATTCTCAGGAGGATTAATAACATATCATTAGAAGTTGTGAGCGAACCCCAGCCTACTAGTCTGAGGGAATGTATATCTCAATCACCATCTCCAGGTTCGTCATCCTTTGAGATATTCCTAGGATAATTAGTTGTGATTCCAGATCACCCCCATCCCATAGGTTTAGGGGAATTTATATCTTCTTGTTTGTCTCAAGAATCATTATTTCCCCAACTAGAATCGTTTGATCCTTAACAACAAGACCAATAAATTCCAATTTCATCCCCAAATTACCCCAACCCCATAGGGCTGGGGGAGTTTTCATCATCACTATCACCACAAAGAGAATCAGTCTTGTCTAGGTTGGGATGAAAACTATCTAAGTCCCACATATCCTTCCCATAATGAGGATAGCCTCTCCCATTTGAGGCTTGTACAAAAACCACAATTAAAAACTCCATCAAGGTCATTTCTCATAGGCTGAGATGGTAGGAGTGTGTGGAAAAGGCAATCAGACCCCATCGGGATCGCAAGCCATAATGGCCTAATATGACCAAGGGTTTAAATAATGGTCCTAATTAAAGTTATGAAGAATCAGCATGTTGCGTTAAAAGTATTTTCAGAAACACCATTTCTCGATATGCCTCTATGAATTTCATCACATTCAACATGGAAGACATAGATCAAGATATAAATAAATAGTGTTGTAACATTGAAAATCTGCCTCAAGAGGAGGATTATTCGGATGCACCAAATGAGGATACACATACCCAAAACCAAATAAGGCTCTAAAATATAACACCATTGAATATCAATTTTATATCTCCATTATGGAACATTTTTGAGCGGAAAGGTGTGGCTACATCCCAATCACAACCTAGAAGAATTGAAATTCCTTCCGTGAAGGAATAGTTGTCACAATATGAGAGTGAAATAAAAACACTCTTAAAACACAATGAGGATTTAGTCTGGGTAAGTATTACCACTGGGTATCTTCTTCAGGTAGAGATGAATATTATCCCTCCCATATTCGATCCACTAGCAAGATCTGTATCTGAGCATTAGACCGGATCGGATCCAGGTAGCTAGAATACATAAATAAGGAAGTTGAAAACAACTATGACTTTCCTCCATTATAATGAAAACCTATCCCTAATTGGGGTAATCATTCAGTCATAGTAAGAATTAAGAATCAGTGGGAGATGAAGATGGGACCACCTCATCGGCCCCCACCCACTCCTTGTGGATGGGAGATAGCTCAGATAGCTCTTCCCTCAAATTTTCATAATGTCATCGAGTCCTTGGATAATTAAATGGAAGGCAAGGAAGGTTGATTCACACTCATGCATCCTTATAGGAATCCATATACCAAATGGGTGGATGATACTTTATCCTTACCCAACATCATCTATCCAAGATTCTCTACCTTTGATGGTGTAGGGGACCCTGAACAACAACGCACACACTTAGTATCCCGATGTGGGCCGATGATGCCCCTCGAGATCAACAAGAGGCAAAAAAACGGAGGTGTTTTGTACAGACTCTGACATAGACATCATTTGTTTGGTATAGCAGCCTATCAGCAGGATCCTTTGTAGGATGGGAAGACCATATTCATCATTTCCTTTATCATTTCAAATCCAAACTGATCAATAAAACAATTGTTAACCAAATGAACTGAAATCAATGAGAGAATGAGAGTGTGTCTGATTTCATATAAAGATGGAAAGGTTTAACCTATTATCTCAGCATCCCTCCCTCTCTAGAGAAACTACTGAAAATATATTCTAAAAATATCAAGGAAGATTAGTAGACACATATGATCCCCATGAATTATTTGAGTGGGTTTTGAGAGTTCACTGAAATATCACATCATTCGGTTGAGGATATTTAATGAAACTGATCCAAAACTTGACTAATTCCCACAGTACAAGAGAAAAGGCTATGTAGAGTAGAAGATGCATCTGTCTTCCCCAAGCTAGAAGTAGTGACCATCAAGGCACTTATGTAGACTCCAAACCACCCAGCACACCATATCTAGTAGAGATAACAATAGAATCACCCTCATCCAGAAGCGCAGATAAATCAGGGTTTCTCGACATTTTAGGAATGGATGAAAATAGTATACTCCTTATAAAATGAACATGTCGTCAGTTATTTCATGGTCATCGTGGAAAAAAACCAACTCAAGCTTCCACATCCTAGAAATCCTAATGAGTTCACCCTCACTGACTGCCCCAAATACTTCCCTTACCATAGAAGGATGGGTCATAGCATCCAAAACTGATTCATCTTTAAAGACATCCTTTAAGGCATGATCAACACTGGAAAGGGGGTGTCAGACTACTCCCTAGAAAAATTGGCTTGCATAATGGCTATATGATCAGAAGAAGAGGATGGATGGTAGAAAGTTATGTCCAGGCATGTGAGAAACCTTGACAACTAGATGACTTGAAAATATTCGTTCAAGCTCATGCCACCCTAACCGAATAGTTTCACATTCCTATAATTGATCCCCCACCAAAGAAAGGGACATTATAAGTTCCTCCAGAAATTGGTCATGATCACCATCATAATAAAGAAACAAAATAGGAGAAATCATAATCTGCTCCAACCCAAGACCTAATTCTTGCAGATTTCTTTGTTGCAACATCCACAGAATGGCCACCTCCCCACTAAATGGAATATTCCCTAGATTAAAAGCTCATATTTGGTTCTATCAATGTGATACACATGGAGGACCCCTTATTTGATGATGATTATACCCCTAAATATAAATTTTCCACACATAATCAAATATGGGGGCCACATGCACTAAAATCTAGGATAAAGGGGACAACGCAGAGGTGGTTGGACCCAATATGATAATCATATCCACATGAAGGAAAATTATGAAACATAAAATAATGAGAAAGCACTCAAAAAATCCTAAAAGATACTAGGAGGTTCCCCGAAGTCCTCTAGTAGTTTCATGTATCTGATTGTCTTGCATTACCACCTAGCAGCGGTTCAATCCAATCAACCCATGCAATGGGAATGTTCGGCATGACTTTCACCATTGGAAACAAATATCTCACGAACTTATTGAAAAAGACCTGGCCCATCCATCTTGGATTCCTAGTCTCATGAACAACATGCCCAGAAGAAACCCCATATCAGTAAGAATCGACCTTTGGTGCAGAAGTATACTGTTCTGAAATAGTTGGATGTTGTCCCATACAATCTATCAATCCTTGATGCACTCCATATTTCAAAATAACTCATGGAGGAACTTGATAAATTCCTCAAGAGCCCATGGGAGTTTGATACAAAAGTTCATGCACCAAGGTCTACTGAGTGGATACCATGTCCTCATAATTTCATCTCTCCATCTCATTCACTGACCAAGATTAGGAAGAGGTCATCCAAGGGAAAATCATGACACTATATGTTTCAGTAATACTCAATAATGTCAGTGTCCAAAGGGATACTATTTTTAATTGTTTTGGGATCAATATTATCCCATTTTTCACCCTCCGACATTTGGGATATAGAGAAGGGGATCTATCTCCCATAAAGATGACCATTCAAGGGTATGATTAGCATGAGAAAAGACCTATTAAGAAGATCAAAATAAAATCCAAGTTTAGAAAACTCACATATGATAATGAGTTCATGGATATTTATAAATAAACCGCATATAATGTCTTTCTTATAAGGCCCTCGATCCATAGCCACTTGGAAGAACCATCAACATTCCACCAGTGTCGAAAGTATCCCTTCGATGGAAAATTAAGCATACCACATGGTGGAAATTCCCCCTTCAAGACTTGTAGACCAAAATATGATAAAATATTATACAATAAGGGAGGAAAGAAAACAATGGTGGATGATGATATACAGGTTATAGTTCCTAATGTCTTGGGGACTGCCCCTATGAATCCCTAGAGTATGCTCTACAGCGACTATGTACTCCCCATAAAACTGGTCGAGGTAATAGATCTAGTCCCAAAGGTCCAAGCCCCACATTCCCTCAATGATATTGTAAAATAAAATCATATCTGTAATCTATCTACGATGACTCAGATAGAATGAGATGATAATGTCTCTTCTAATTTCCTCCCTCACCCTGACAGAGACAGAGAATCCCTTATATTTCTAGCTTCATCTGAAAATGCCTCCATAGAATCAGAATTGGAGGAAGTTGAGGGTGATCTCAATAATACCCCTCAATCATTCAAAGATGGAATCTCTACCACTGTATATTAGATCAGGTAGACAAATCTTGGAATGGAAGAAGACATGTGGCCTACTCTAATTAGTGTCATTGTTCCCCTTGGAGAGAAAGAGATGGACATTTCATTTCTAAAGAAAAATTGATATGTGTTCACTTGGAACTATATACAAATTCTTGGAATGAGACTAGATGTTGATAAGCACCATCTCGTACTACCTGATGAGCACAGAGGCTTCCAACAGGTATCCAAGAGGATAAACCCCTCTCATTCCACCATTATAGAGGCATAATTTGACAAGTTGATCAAATCCAACTTTGTCTGAGAAGTATAATACCCAAGATAGCTTGAAAACATCATTACCATAAAGAAAAAGAATAGGATGATTAGGGTCTGCGTTGAGTTTATAGACCTCAATCAGCATTGCCTAAAAGATGATTTCCTATTTCTAATCCTAGAACTCTTTATCAATGAAATCGCGAGCTACCAAGACCTTTCCTTCATGGATGGGTACTCAGGGTACAATCAGATCAAGATAGCCCCTAAATATGAATAACACACTGCCTTAAGATCACCTTGTGGGATATTATTCTATCATTTCATGCCCTTTAGATTAAATAATGTCAATGTGACATATCAGTTCACCATGCATCACATCTTTGAGCCATTCCTGAAAAGGATAGTTGAGTGTTATGTCACCGACCTGGTTGTTAAATCCCAAAAGTGAAGTGATAACTTCAAGGATCTCCAAAAAATCATCGATAGGCTATAAAAGAATAGACTAAATATGAATGCATTAAATTTCACTTTCGGGGTCACATTAGGAAAATTCCTTGGCTTTGTGGTGCATCATTGTGGCATTGAGGTTAATCTAGATAATATTACTACTATTTTAGAAATGTCACCCCCCCCAAATCTCAAAGCACTAAAGGGACTCCATGGGAACCTCACCTAAATTTGAAAGTTCATAGACAACCAAGATGGAAAAGATATCCCCTTCACCAAGCTAATTAAGAAATTGATCACTAATCATTGGGATGATGTCTAACAAGAATACTTTAAAAATATCAAGTAGTGCCTATAACACCCACTAGTTCTAATGCCTCTGCTAGAAGGGATTCCACTCATATTATATGTGGATTCCATATAATACCCATTGGGAACCCTCCTTGCACAAAAAAAAATGATGCACTAAGTGAAAATAGTCTCTAATACCTCAGATATATGATTCTAGGTACTAAGACTAGATTTTCATATCTAAAGAAGAATTACCTCTCACTCATCATTGAAATGAAAAGGATGTGGCATTACATGAAATACCATGAAGTAGACCTAGAATATCATACCAATTTTCTCAAGTAGATCCTTGTTCTCCCTCTATTTACTAGGTTCTTGGATCAATGGGTGGTTATTCTATAATAATATAACATACAATCCATATCACAGAAGTAAATGAAAGTTACATCCATGGATAATTTCCTCACAGCACATCCTGCCCCATAAAATACACCAAAAGATGCCATCATACCTAATGAATAGGTTTTATATACACATGAAACTCCCTGGACATGGGACATGTTATCTTATGGAACCTTCTATATCCCATTTTCAAAGGATGGAAAAACCCGAAGCTCAATCGAGTTAGTCTGTGTATTGTATTTGTCTCTCCAAAAAAAGTAGTTTTACCCTACTCTTTCTCACAATCTGAAGGCTCCACAAATAATGAGGCCAAATATCAATCCCTTATTGCTGGATTGGAACTATCCCTATAGCTTCACATATTCTATCTAAATATCAAATGGCTCTCAGAATTTATGAAAAATAAAATCAATGGAAAATATTCCATAAAAAGGAAGAACTACCCCCCCCCCTACTGGGTGTGTCAAGGGATTGATGGAAGAGTTTCCTTTTGATCCCACATCGCATCACGCTTCCCGATAATAGAATGATTGCACTGATTAATAAGATAATACAACCACTATCCTAGATGACCATAATCTAGTGGAAACAATATTATGTATCACACATCAAAGAATGGTATCATTGATCGTCATATGTGATATGGATAAAATCAATCAGGTCAGCACTACCCCATAGCATGATGTTCCAGTGACCACTTATATATGGATGGACCCATGATTGGACATCTCCAAAATGGGATTCTCCCAACATATCATGTCATAAGGGGAAAAATTCGGTGTTGGGTATAAAATCTCACTCTTCAAGATGGTCCAAATAAGAAAAAATCCCTCTACAAGTGAGGCTTTGATGGAATCATCCATAGATTCATAGCATAAAGAGAAATTACTTCTATCATAGAAGAAGTCTATCCAGGCTCTTATGGTGCCCACCAATCTGGAAGCAGGCTCTCCCACCAAATTAAGAGGTTGGGATATTACTAGAAAACCATGACACAATATTGTGTGGAATTCAACAAGATATTCCATGGATTCCAGATCCCTGAAAAATTCATCCATGAGCCCCCGAATTTTTCCCACATTGCTAAATATTTCTAGATGTTTTTCATTTGGGTAATGGATGTTTTGGGGTCATATCCCCTAGCCAGAGCTAAGTAGTTCAAGTACATCCTTACTTACACCAACGTCTTTTCCAAATAAGCTGAGGTAATACCCCTTAAGGATGTTAGGATGAAGAATTTCATCAACTTTGTGATGTCCCATATCATAACCGGGTTTGGGGTCCCTCACACAATATTGATGAACAAAGGCAGTAATTTATATTCCATATACATGAAGATGTGGTACCATTAGTTCAATATCAAGTCCAATCACTCATCTTTCCATCATGTAGTGGAAAATGAACTAATTGAGGCCTCCAATAAGACTCAATAGAATATACTCAAGAAGATGGTGAATAATAATAAGAAGTCATGGATGGAAAGAATCCACCATGCTTTATGGGATTACTATACCACCACGTGTACTGCTTCACAGGAAATTCCATACTAATTGGTGAATGGGACTAAGGAAATGTTACCCATATAGGTCCATCTACCTTCACTCCAAATAACAATTTGCATACAGCACTTATATGATGAAAAATCAAAAACACAACTGGGAGAATTGGAATGGATAGATGATAACAAATTCCGCACACTGCACAACCTAGTGGTCCATCATAATTGGATTTTATGAGCCTTTACTAAAAAGGTTCTCCTTCATTCATTCCTCCAATGAGAACAGGTGCTATCTCTCAGAACCCAACTGATATAGGGAAAGAAGACACCAAACCTAGAACCCAAATGGGAAGAGCATTATATCATACATAAGGACTATCATAATTGAGCTTACACATTGGCCACAATATATGGGGATTTTGTTAGATCCCCCACCAATGTGCGGTATCTCATAAAATAATTTTTATAGCTATCATCAAATGGGAATATACATCAAAGTAATCCCCACCATTCATCCTTTCTATATGACGTTAAACTATACGGATCTCATCCTAGCTACTTGATGTTAAACTGTACAACCATTTCCTAACAAAAAGGTGATAAAATACACAGTATACCAAGCCCTTGCTGCATAATGTAAAACTATATAGATCTACATACTCTCTCCTTTTTCACATTGGGTGATCCATGTCCTTACAGAAAGACATTAAACTACATGAAAAACATCTTCACCACATGAAATAAAACTGAATGTCCCATCTAGAACATTGTATGTATTGATTCCTACAATCATAGGATATATAGTATTTCTTGAACCACAATTCTTAGTCCCATCCATGGGATTAGTTTACTTTCACATCGATTAATCCAATTTCCTTACTGCATTACATTAAAACTTCAAAGAAAATGTCCTTACCACTTGAATTTAAACTACAGGTAAAGTGAACTTACCACATAACATAAAATTTCACCAATAAAAAAATTCCATTTTCCTTTACATCGGGTTATCTACGTCCTTACCGCACGATGTTAAAATGCGTGGATCCATAGTATCTATCTTCATTCATGTCGATTCACCCATGTACTTACCTCATGATGTTAAACTACATGGTTTTCCTAGAACTATGTACTGTTTGATTTTCATTTACAATATGATACATAGGGACACCTAGATCATATATCTTGATCCATCCACTACATGATACAAAATTCCCCTTTCTTTATCATAAATTCATCTTCATGGTGAGAGAAACTCTTTCCATTCATTTTTTATCACACTGAGAATAGAACACGTGGGATTAAAAGTCTCGGTAAGGTATTCCCCATGAAAAAAAGGAATAAAAGCTTTCAACAGGCCCATCTCGGTCCTAGATGCATGAACATAAAACTCATACCATGAGTCCTCACTGTATGATGTTAAAACTGTATAGTTAATGTCCCCTAAACGATATGAAACTACACACTATGGTGAACCTTTCCTGATAAGACCACTATAGTTGGTGTTATTCTTCTAACAAACCTCTATCCATTCTATCCCTCTTCACATCACAGTGCCCAAGTCCTTTCTATGTGATGTTAAACTATATGGTTATTCATGAACTATGTGCGTCTTGATTCTTATTTTCATGAGATACATAGTGTTTCCCAAACTACCATCCATGGGTGTAGCCGCAACATCACCACTTTTCTATGTCTTTCCATCTTCATCCTTGTGGTATAATGTTAAACTACATGGTTCCTTAAGAACTATGTGTGTCTATATTCATGTCAAAACAAGATATGTAGTGATTCATGGGTCTTTAATATTGGGCCCAGCTGCAACAACTAATGAAAATAATGACCACATCTACATATGGGACAGACGTACATAGAATATTTCACACTCAAGAACTACATATGACTTTATTCCTTTCCTTATAGGATACGTAGCAACAACATTATTTCTAATATCGGACCTAGTCACATCAAATAAATATAAATATGCCCCCCTCTTCATGTATGAATCAAACCTACATAGGGAACTTTATTAGGAATTGTGTATGTCTTGATTCCCATCACCATGGGATATATAGTGACACCCATAATTCTATTCATGGTCCCAACCATGATACCACCATTTCACACTAGGGGATCCACATCCTCACCACATGATGTTAAACTACACATACCTTCAAAACTATGTGTGGTTTGATTCTCAATTTCATGAGATTCATAGTGGCATCTGAGCTTCCACCCTTGGGCCCAACTATGTCCTTTCCATCTATTCATTTCATTTCCCACGTCCTCACTGTATGATGATAAACTACCCAGAATAACATCCTTATATCATGATATTAAACTATAAGGAAAATTTCATGGTCTCATGACATTAAAACTATACAAAAAATACGTCCTTAATGCATGATTGTAAACTGCACAGAAAATGTCCTTACCACATGATATTAAACAGTATATAAGAGGTCCCCACTAAATGATGATAAATTTTTCATAACATTATCCATTTTCCATCCCCAATCAAGGGACCACAAGAGCCTTACCTTGGTTACCCATAGTATAGGTCACATCTTCCATATTATAAAAAACCTCAATCCATATACCACACTTCATGACTTTAGCACCTTAAATTACAAAAAATATTTAATTACCCTTGAAAAATAAAAGATATATCTTGGTTTGGCCATGATATTGACAAGGAAGGGCTTGATACCCACCAACCAGTGAAATCATGGCTCTTTAAGGATGTCTTTATAATCCCTATTAGAATGTCATCACATTAAATTGGAACCTAACATATCTGGATGTTATGAGACTTACCCGACATGACTGCCCCATATCGGTACTCATGACCTAAGAAACTCAATCCATGATTTACAACATTTTCATATCCCTCTTAGAAGGATGTTGGAGTGTTCTTAATCCTATGTATCCTATTTAAGCTCTTTTATAACATCTCCCATATTAGGTCCTTGTGAGTCATTACATTAAATGGACTAAACTTTGGTCAAAGTTGTACAAACATAAACTCTAGCCTATCATGGTCCAAATAACAAGACCTTAAACTACTTGTGAAAGAGTTGAAAATAATTTCTAGTCAAAAACCCGAAAAGGGTGACCTAAGAAAAAGTCAAGTCTTCAGTCACTAAACTCTTCATTTTCAAAGTTTAGGGAAAACATTAGGGATAAAATGTATAAGTTATAAATATCATAGGTTCCACTTTGTGTCCCTAAAAAATCCAATCTATCTCACTAGACCTCTTGGTCTAGAAATAAGTTACAGTAATGATTTTTCACATTTCTACACAGTGATAATGTTTTCTCTAGGTGGTGTCACAGCATTTAGGGTTCTAGAACCCTTCTTGGATCTTACATTTTTCATAAATCACAATTCATGATTTAAAAAGTATTAGGTCATTGAAAAACTTTAATAGATCATGAAAAGGAAAAAATATCTCTATGATTGAACATGAAATCAATGCATAAGGGCTTAGAACCACCAACCAAAGACATCTTGGTCTAATATATTTGTATTTCTGATTCATTTGAGCCTAGAATCATCACGAAAGAACATAGCATGCAATATTGTTTTAAGATATCCTTGGTGTGACTATCCCATCCCTTCATCATGACATGAGCACTTTGGACTATGATTTAAAATCTCTATACCAGACTATTAATGTGTATCTAACGTTCTCAATACTCTATCCCCATGTTTTTTACCCTTTCTCAAGACCATAATGCGACACTTCATTCCTGAAACATTGATTTTAGACACCTCATGATTTAAAAAAATAGGGTGTAGGGAATCATTCTTTAGAACATAATATTTGGATTACTCTAGGGTGCTAAAACCCATCCTGGATAGCCTTATTTCCATACCCAACTTCATTATCTAGATGTTTGAGTCTTCAAAAAAATTTCATGACCCTTGGAATGAAGTGGAGATCATAGTTTATTCATCATGATATAGACACATAAGGGATTCAACCCACCAATTAAAGAAATATCCTCCTTAAAAGAAAGGATCTTCTAATCCTTGTAAGCTCGGGTGACACCAAGGCAAAACCAAACATCTCAAAGTGTTATGGAACATACCCGGCATGTCTACCCCATACCATATTCATAGACTTAAGCTTTTGGGTTATGATTTATATCACACACATTAAAACTATTAAGAAATACCTAAAATCCCTAGTATTTTTCCCTCAACCATATTTCCTTCCATAAATCATCCATGAACCCTATAAAAAAGAAGAGGTCTCTTGGTTCAGCCATGGTATCGATGTAGAAGGGCTTGAGACCAACCAACCGGTGACATCCTGGCCTAATATAAAGGTCCTTCTAATCCTTGTGGGCCCCCATCAACACCAAGAAAGAACGTAACATATCATAATGTTACCAAACATATCTGTAATGTTCACCCCATCCCATACACACCAAAGGTCCAAGATCAAAGACCCTAAATTATAGAACACCAAAGGTCCAAGCTAAAAACCCTAAACTAAAGAGATATCAGGTCTTACCAAAAATACCCTAAAATAAATAAATATCAGGTCTGAGAAAAAATACCTTGAAATAAAGAAATATTAGGTCAGATATAAAGACTATAAAATAAATAAATATAAATTCCAAGCTAAAATACCATAAACTAATGAAACATCAGGTCCAAGCTAAAAGACCGTAAACTAAAGCAATGGCATGTATGAGCTAAAAGACCTTAAACTAATGGAATATAAGGTACTTTCTTAAATGAACCTAAATTGATGTGAGATCGGGTCTAAGATGAAATACCCTTAAATAAAGTGATATATGGTCTGAGCTAAAGACCCTAGACTAAAGTGATATAAGGTTTGAGATAAAATATATTTAACTAAAAGTGATATTATGTCTGAGCTAGAAAAACATAATCTATAGCATGTCATATACTTAGATCATAAAATCCTATAAGTTCCAATACATTGACTTTGAACAATCATTTTTCTCTAACCATGCCTATCATCTTCAGAAAAAGATAGATCACTCTCCCTCTGGGACATGTATCCTACCCAAACAAACCTTCTTCAAATCTGGTGATCTCAAGATAACTAGAACAGATAAATTAGTAGATAATATCATGTTGGTGGGAATTATTAATTACTTATTTAAATGATTTTGTTATGATTTAAATATCTAGATCCAAACATTTTAGTTTACTTGATGTTATGAAGAGGATTGGTAGTGTTGGTGACTCTCATAATATCGAAGCAATAAGATGTCATGCACATCATGAATGAAAGATAACTTGATATTAGTATAGAAATTTCATAAAATTCATCCATTAACTATGTGATAAATAGGTATAAATCTCCACATTTTTTAGTCTCTCTAAAGCCTCATAAAAAAAGGAGTTCATTAGAAAAGTCAAATCATGATTAAAGTTAGTCGGCTGCATTGGTAATATTACCAAGGGTCTAGAGAGAAGCATCAATTGAACATTAGTGTTATGCTCTCTCAACTTCTTTTGCTTCTTCCCTATGATGGAGGGTCTTAACCAATGTATTAAACTCTTTAACCCTATTCTGAGTAATGGATAACGAGGATGTTGATTTCAAAAGTTCAGACCTCATACAAGAAATAATATCCTCACATCTCCATATCCACACAGTCCAAGAATCCATATGATATTTTAATTCATATATAAACTGAAAACCATTCTCCAAAACCATCAACATCACCCAAATATTACTATAAATAGGGACCTCGTCTATAATATCAATCAAATATCTTTCACTTTCAGCCAGAACATGTTGATTTAAACTAATTTTATTCATCATTTCATACAGTGGTTGTCAGTCAAAACCACCTTCCCCCAAGTTATGAAATAATTAGTGAAGGTGTTCTCCTTGGTCATGGAATACTTTCAAGGGTTTCTTAGTGATCAAGGAATGAATCTATTTCTATATCACCATACATTTCACTTGATCCTTTGAAATTGATGAGGTAGGCATGATAAGAGGATGACAACCAGTTGAACCAATGAGAAAACAAGAGAATAAGCCCCATATTCCCTTCTCTAAACAAGAATATCATATGTAACCTGTTTAGGTGGATTAACTTTCTCAAAAGATCTTTTTTCATCATTATAATAGTCATCAATTAAATGAGGTTTCTTTATTTATTTCTTGCCCAGATCTTCGATAAAATCCATTATTTCCACTAATAATGGGGTTGGGGAGGAAAAGGGTATGCACACATGATGAACCAACTTGTTTATCACACCAACTGGGTAATAAGTTACCCAAGACTGATCATAATCCTGGGTAAAGAAGATGTAATCTTCATCAAGTGTAATTTTGATCTTTTCCTTAGTATATTCACGTGCCTACATCTTCCAAAATTGAAGAATGCCTCCAAGATGTCACTCCCCTCGAATTCAGGCCAATGGAAGAGGGGATACCCTATGAATACATAAAAAATGATGAGAAAATTGATTAGTTTCATAAGACACATATATAACTAGCTCATCCACTCTGGATATGAGAACCCCATCCCATAGAGAGATCATATATGACCTTTCATCAAGAGAACCGCTTCCAATAAAAGGTATTACCTTATTAAATATGGACTAAGAGATGGTAAAGGCATGTAAGGACAAAAACTTCCATATTGATACTCCATCCTTCTGCAAGTCATGCCGCTATCACCAATGCACTAACTCGAATCCCTCAGCATGCAACCTTAGTTGGGAAAGCACACCCATTCAAAAACATGGCTATAAAGCCTTATAACCTAAGGTCTTTGGAGATCTAGAAATTCACTCATTATCACCATGAGGTATAATCCACATCTTCTAATATATCCCAATTTGATCCAATGCTTTCACGAACTTGCTGATAAGGGAACCAATGAGTATGTATAATAGTTGTCATGTCTTCGCTACAAAAAAAAATATCGATAAAATCTATGAAATAAATGGTAAAATGTGTTGTTACCTCCTTATTCAATTTCTATTTTACCATAATAAGAATATCCCTTTCCATAGCTGGAGTCTACAAATGAACACCCCAGACATTTATAGTATGGATAAATTCATCATACATCTCTCCAAGAGGGGGACACCACCCAGTTGGTAGATATCCCATAGGATAATACCCACTTCACCATGGGGAATATGTAATGTGTAGGTTATGGGGAACTAATGGTTAATCATATGTCAAATAAGGTTATTCTGGTGGTAAACGATGAACTAGGAAATCCACACAGCTTCATAAGGATGAACTCTATATAATTAATCTGAAAACCCTATGTAGAGTTCCCTAACCCAGAAGGGACATGCTCATTCATTAGATAAAATACTGTTGGGAAGAATATCCTGCTTTGAACCCAATATTCCACCAGGATTGTACAGGTATAAAGCTAATATACTTAAATAACTCATAGAAATGGGTAGATGAGAAAATTTTCATTCATTTAGACCTAAGGGGGAATTTTCTAATAGGTAATATAATTCATAAGATCAATCATTGATCAGTATACTACCCTTATAAAAACTATTATTCATAGTTGAGAGAAGTTGGAACCCAGTGAGATGGCATATTAGAGTATGGAGGAGGGATGGGAGCATCATTCATTATATGGAACCCGTATAGAGGAATTTATTGGGATAAAAGATTGTACCAAAGATCATATGAGATGGATCTCTTCAGACTCTCATTATTATTATATAAAAGATATTAAAAATAAGCATTGTGATTCCTATATATCATGGATCTATGATTGAACATAGCTGGGGAAGATCTATGGGATCCAAAATCCATCTGAAAGTAAGTAAGTGGCATATGTAAAACAAGGAGAATATAAAATCTTTTCAGTAGAAAAGACATAATAATTCGGCATCACCATGTGCATTGAATGAATAAGAAAGGAATTTTAGAATCTCACTAAAGGGTTCACAAATTTATTGACCTCCTAAGGACTTGTGGGTCGCATACCCCCACAGGTAATCATGAAATTGCATGACCTCTTTGGAGACTCACGGTCGTGTGACTTGGACATGGTCACATGAATCAAATGGTGGTCAAACGACTATATAATCGAACCACCATATCCCACAAAACCCTCAAGAAAATTCTAGTACCTCATGGTCGAATATCAAATAGTTACTAAAATATAGTTCATAGCTGGATAAAATGAGTTCCTAGTAAAATTTATCTTGCGGGATAGATCTCACGGGGAAGGATTGGGATGGGGACTCACAATTGGATCTTATGGAACGGTCTTGCAATGAAGGAACGTGATAAAGGCAACATGAGAGTACTTTAGAGAAGTGGTTACTATTATAATAAAGAATTCTCTTCTCCCTCCTATATATAGTGAATTTCACAGAATACCAAGCATCAACCGGTAGACCAAGGGGTTCCCAATACACTAATTCACAACACCACCAGATACTCTAGTGGTTATTTACTTTCCTTATAACCAAGCCCTTGTCCCATCAGACATCTCTCTAAAGGGGGGGAATTTGTTGAAACCTAATGACCATAGGAAAATTCACAAAGGAATAAATATTTGAATAAAGGTATGATTTTCCATGAAAAGGAAAAAATAAGAAGTAGATGGTCAATACCTAAATATTTTATGAGTCCTTAGGGGACTCACAATCGTGTGACCACTATAAGGCCACGTGAACACTCCACATGCAGTGCATAGCCTACAGAAAGTCCCTGGAATCCCCCTTTGACTTTTCCCTTTGATCTTTAAAAGGTTATTTAGAAAAATAGTATATGTGTGAAAATAGATGGGTATGACCCCCAGGCCACACAGTTTGTTAGTAGCAAGCTCCCAATAATCCAACCAAATATTCTCCAAGAATTAAAAGAAAGAGATCCAAATGGTGGATACCCCTAGCGGTCGCAATATTTCTGAGATGTATCACTAATGTAGAGTTTAATTGTCATTAAAAACATCCAATCATTCTCACATGACCATTAATCTTTTTTAGAAAATTAAAAAAAGGAAATAAAAGGTTAGGAGGCAAGAGTTACTCACGGTCGTAAATATCACACGACGTGCCCCTGGCAGTCTAAAAGGCACCGTGGGTCCCTTGCAACATACCTACCTCATCTTGGGAAAGACCTTCTTATTTTTATCCTTGTATCATGGAAATCCTCAGGTGTGTCTAGGAAATCATTCTCTTCCCTTTTGGCTCCCTAAGGAAAAATGGATGGATTTTTTCATTAATTGCTCGTGCACCTCCATAGGACCCATGTTGGTCACGCAGAACATCATCAAAAAATATAGTAATTTTCTTTGACATTACTCATGTAATCTAATGTGACTCCCTAATATTTGTAAAATAAAATAAATTGAATAAAATATGGAGGTGGAAGAAGCCTCCAATGGTCGTAAAACACTAGCAACATAATAAGGAAGTCCACAGCAAGGTCAAGTGAGACACCTAGATAAGCTACCCTAATTTTGTGGATACACCAAGAAAAACCACCCTTACCTCAAAAAATGTCCCAATAAAGGCATAAATTAGTTTTTTGAATACCTTTCAATAGGTGATTTTATCTTTCAAAGGCCCTTGGACATGTCAATATGACAATATATAAGTCCCTTGACCTGACTGCATGATCAAAAAATTCCTAATTAATTATAAATAATCCAATAATGGAAGTTTTGATGAGAGGGACTCATGGTCACTAAAATTCAGGCAATGTACTTGAAGAAATCTATAGTAAAGGCTCACAAATACGCATGATGTTAAACCCCTTCATCGAATCCAGGCTGAATTCGCGCCAGATATTCCATGAAAACCAGCAATTAATAGGTATGGTGGGGCCTATAAATCACCCACCCTAACCTTGGATAAAGGTAGTTGTATTATTCAAATTCAGGCACATCATCACACCCAAGAACCAGAGCATATTCTCAGAGAAATTCATCCTAGATCCATCAAGTCTTTAATCAGGTAATATATTGGTGAATAATTGAATCAATCATGCACCATAAAAAACATCACATGATCATTTATAGATCCTGCAAAGGAATTTTGGAAGGAAACGCATTGAGAATCATTTTTGTATGCTAGATCATGTGATACTAAAAATAAACAGATTCTGAATAAATCTAATTCATTCACAATATAAAGGCTAGAACAAAGACTGAAGATGAAATACTTAACCAAAAAATTATATCTCTATTGACCCTCATGTGCTTTTCATGAGCCCTAAAATACGCGCGACAGTACTAGGACATGTCACCAGGATCTCATGAAGATCCTTCAGTATGCCACCTAGGTTATGAGATGTTTTCCCAACAAGTCATAGAAAGTCACGTGATTCCCCTTAGGAAAGCTACTTTAGTCTCATGAAGTCCTCTAGGATAATCTCCCAAGCCTCAAAACTTCCTACATATACATCAGTTGAATCATATAATGGCACCAGATCATGTCATCTATGTCTTATAGACACATATATGCATGTTAACTAAGACCTTACGATACTTTATAGGCAAGTTAGCTGAGACTCAAGATGCTCTCTATACATGTCATCCAGGTCTCACAATGCCCTCTAGGGATGTTAGCCCAGACATGAAACACCCTCTGAGACATGTCATATTAACTATTGTGACACCCTCCATATGTGTCCAACGAAATATTTCAAATTAAACTAGGTAAAGTCAATTGGATCATGCAACACCCTCTAGAAATGTAATCCAAGTAATGCAATGGATTCTAGGACATACCACCTAGATCATGCAAAATCATCTTGAAAAGTTGAATTTTATCATGTGAAAACACTTGGATACATCACCCAGGTTTCACGAAGTCCTATAGAAATACTAACTGGGCCATTTTGTTGTTTATAGATATTCTAAGAAGATACTCTCCTACGTATCGGGAAAAGAGTACAATCAATGCATGTCAGGCAGGAAAACAATTCATAAGGGAAACCTTATAGTGTAAGCCCCAACCAATGAAATAACATGATATGTCCCAATAGATAGGGAAACATTAGATTGTAATTCCTAAACAAATGAACTATGCCGACTCTGATTCCTTCCATATTCGGGATACAGAGGCCACCACTTCAGGTTTTGATCTCTACGGGGTTCTCCCAATACCTAATTCCCTCAATCTCCAAGATATGATACTAATCATTTATCATCCCTTGTTTCTCACACTGATCATATCTCGAATGAGCTTACGTAGTTGTAATAATCATATCATTCACACCAAGAGTCTCCAAAAAACAAGAAAAATATGTATGATAATCCCCAACGAGTGGCATGACACATTAGCATCAACATAAGAGAATCTAATTTGGGGACAATATTATGAGCATGATTGAACTATGAGAACTCTGATTCCTACAATAACTAGGATGTTTAGGACACCTTCCTAAAGCTTGAGATTAAATAACCATCCATTTTTATGTAAGCCTTATGATAATTCTATTTTGACCATCGAGACCTAATCACCACCTTGGGATGATTACACTACCACAACAATCAGTAGATATAGAAATAAATTGAACTATGATGACTCTAATTCCATAAATAACCTGGATATGTAGGATGTATCCCTGAGGAATGAGTTCCCTAATAAATCTTCTTAGGGTGGTCCCATCACATAATTCCCATACCATGTGAAATAAAGAAATGATCATTTTCCATACCTTATTTCTCACACCAACCATATCTCAAGTGGTCTTAGGGAACTGTAATAATAATTTCATCTGCATCATAAGTCTCTACAATGAAAAGGGAAACCTCAGAGTGTAAGACCGAAAAAAAATGAACTATGAAAACATTGATTCTTTCTATAATCGGGATATGTAGGATGTCCCTCCAAGACTCAATCATGACCACCTAGTGTCCTAGAGAACTTGTTTAAGTCCTCTATACATTACATTAATCTGGACGGGTCCAACGAAGTATGTGGGTTTCGATTCCTATAATGACCTGGATACATATGATGCCTCATAATGGCTCAATATGCACCTCAAAATATTAACCACCTCTTTGTATGGTAATGAATTCTGAAGCACTTGGTTATACGGATTCAACACATAAGCAGCCTCCCATTACTATAAAATGAAGGAGAACCTCAGATACATATAGATAGATTCACTAAATATCCCCCTAGTCTTTTCCACCAGAAATAGAAATAACCCATTATCATTAATTAGGTTAACTTGTCCTGTATTGGGATTATGAAAAGATTGAAGAACATATCATAAATCTTTATGAGGGTCATGAAGTAAGAAATAATTCCCCTTAAAATCATTCAATGAACCCAACCTCTCATCCTCTCAACCAATGTGAGTCCCCAATATTCATTGGTCCTAAAAACCCAAGTGATCGCCTACCTTTAGAAAGCAGGTATGTACTTAATTATGGATGAGGGAACCATTGTGAGTTTCCAGTAAGAGCTAAAATAGTAACACAATGTTCATGATTGTGCACAATAGAAATTACCCCAAATCAAACTATCAGTTGGATCCGATCCATGCCTCTCTCTCTTCTACTGGTGAAACAATTGCATTCCTTATTTGATAAATAGAACAATACATGGTGACGTGACATCAAGGATGTCGAATCCAGTTTAATAGATTGGTTATGGGGATTGTAAATAATGTTATATGAATATATGATCTAAATAAAGGTTTAAATTGGTGGGTATAGGTCAACTATTGATAATATTATATGCCCATGTTCCTTGCACATAGTAAAATAACTCCTATATTTAGGGGGCCTCTCTACTGGGACCAAAAAACCTCTAGTCATAGTCAATTTGGAAGGGTTTCAATTATCTAGTGAATCATAGATGGGTCCTTTTGGATTATCCCATCCATATTACCAGTTTTCTATTGGTAATAATAAGAATAAAGGGAGGCCAAGGTCCATGTGGTTCCATGAGAATAACATACACTCAAGAAAATGGTTGGTATCATCCCAGAAATCAATGATAGGAAAGTGGTTTATGAAAATTATAAAATTCATGAAGTGTTTGATCACCCTAAATTATTTTTCTCAGCCTAGTTATCACATTATCATGAAAAGATGATGTGAAAGATCTTTACACTAATTTATACATAGACCAAGGGGTCTAGAAACCATAACATGGATTTTAAACGGGCTGCAAGATGGGCCACATGATCTTTATTCATTTTCAATTACACTCTAACATTTTCCTAAACTATAGAGATGAATATTTTAGTGAGTGGAGACTTTACTTTTCCTCAGAAAAACCTATGTAGGGTTTTCATCTAATGATTTTTATGTATCATTTACTATTAGTTTAGGTTATTCTGATTTATACCATCAAAGGCTAAATCTTAAGGTCAAATATCTTTGACCAACATGCATGAAGATTAATCTCATGATGCATGTGGACCGGGTATGAGGGTAGTGTTTCAAAAAATGCTAATTTGTGTTACTAGGAAAAAGATTACACCAAAATCATTTTTAGTATGATATGAGAGTGTTTTAAATCATGGCTCAAGTCCTGTTTCATGAGTAGTGGTATGAGACGGTCATGTTGAAAATGATCACGAATCACTCTATGGTGAAGAACTCCATTACAATAATTTCAAGGCTCACAAGGATCAGAAGTTCATTATTGTAGGACCACGATGCCACAGATTGATGGTTATACCTCTCTAATTCTTATACACCTCTTACATGGTTAAACATAGATGAATTTTTATTTAAAAGGTAAGTTCATGGTTTGCAGCAACCAAAAGTTCTCAAGACATGAAGTGTGATTTATGGATTTTGGTGCTACCCACCCCAGTTATTGGTGACCATGGATAGGATTTTATAGTAAATTGATATGGTTTGATGATAAATGATGTTCTATAGATTTTAATTTCATATATTGGGGACATAGTTTTCATTCAGTTTAACATAATTCAATGAGAATGTCTCCCTTTTAGTTTAGCATCTTGTGGTAAGGATTCAGGGACAAATATGAAATTGTGAAAGATGTTATCATGGAAAATTATCCACAGTTAGGGGAGTTTAGATATGTGAAAATCCTTTTATCCATTCACATACTTATTGATGGATATTCATATGCTAGATCCTTTCTTGTATATATTTATCTCTTGCCCAAGAAAGACATAAAAAGATCTGACGCATACATAGGCAGAGATAGTATTTATGAATTGGCCCTATTTAAATAGAGGAATATGCTATTTTTATGATGGGGTTACCATGTATTATCGAGGAATAATGTATTGGAAGGAATCATTCCATAATCAACTCCTTTAAATAGATCCCTTTGTATAGATCTGACTCGCATGCAGGGGAGGGGGAATTAGGTCTTATTCCATTAGTGACTCTTGAAACTATAGTGGTTTAATGGATCCCCTACATAGATTGATATCCCATGTAGAAAAATGAAAATTCAATACTTCATTTCGATATGGATGTGAATAATTTACCCCTAGAATAGATTCATGGATAGGTTAACCCTCTCTATGTAATTTTAGGTCTTGTAGGATAGACCATATGGTATGATGTTTCTTCTCAGGAGACTAGAATATTTTAATTTAGTTTAACATCATGTGACTATGATGTATCTCTGAGAGGAATGAATAACTCAAGAAAATTGGTTCTTCACAAATGATGCACACCTGAAATGGAGGGGTGTAAGAATACGATTTTATAACATTTATTTGACAATGGTTATGATGCATAGAATTGTATCATTGAGTGTATATGTATCCTCTTCAATATTTGGGTTATCAAAGAAATAAATAATAACCTAATAATATCATAGTTAACTGGATATGGAAGAAAGTGGGTAAATTTCATCCATTAATAATCTTTCAAACCCATATTCCAAGTGTTCTAGATAATAACTCCTAGATTTTAGGGGGAACTCTCCTATGGGACTAAACATCATATAGGCACAATCTCTTTGGGAGGTTTTAAATTATACTGTGAATCCTAGTGGGTTCCCTTTTTATTATACATTACATGTTTCTAGTTTTCTATAAGGAAGTACATAGATCAAGATAGAACAAGGTACATGGGGTTTTAGGAGATAAACATTTACTCAAGGAATTGGTTTGTATCAACTCAGATATCAATGATATGATATTTTTTCACAGATAATGTAATATGCAATAATTTTTTAGCATCCTAAAGGCTACATGAGAATTTATTGAACAAATCATTCATAATGGTGATAAAAAATGTGATTCTATGGTACAGAATCATTAGTGAAGATAATATATTCTACATAAAGATCTCTTATCCTATAGTTTAACATCATGTGACTTGGTCATGGTCATGATGTTTAATGTCAGGAAACTAGGGCATGGTTCCTTGTTCAAGATATGTCTCAGTCATTATGTCCATATTGGACTAATAATTTCCCTAAGATCACATTATCCATGATCATCATGAGAAGAAAAGGATTAATATTTATTTGATTAGGTTGTGAAAGAGTACATGATGATGAATACGTGGTAGTGTTCACAAATTATTATGGAATATGACCTCTATATGGATCTGACTCTCATGGAGGGACATGATTGGGAGTGATGATAACTCATGTATGGGCTCGGAATGGATGCTCCAATTTTCACTACATATCGATAATAATAGGAATCAATCCATATTTAGTTCCCATATGGTTTCCTGTAGAGGTATGACCCATATGTAGGGAGGTGTGTATTTTTGTATAAGTATTGGGGATTGAACTAGGATTTGAGAAATAGGAATCACTATGTATCCTATTATGGATGGAATCAAGTTACATGTTGTTCTTGAATGGAATACTCTCCATAATGGTCTGACCTATATGAAGAGGGGGGATTTTTTCCATTTATATTTCTGCATGACATGTGATTTGAGATATTGGAATCACTACATATAATATGATTCCATAAATCTATCCACACATAGTTCTTGAATGGAAATCTCTGCACGTTTATCCTAACAATATAAAAAGGTGGATTTTTTCAATTTATTTTATGGATGAATCTATGATTTGAGATTTTTGTATCATTACGTTTACTGTTATTGAAGGAATTAAGCCACAAATTGTTCTTGAATGGAAAAAAACATCATTCAAGTTTGGCCCTTACATAGAGGGGGAATTTTTTTTCTTTTTATGTTGTGCTTGGAACAATGATTTGAGATTTAGGAATAATTATATATCATTTAATGGAAATAATCAGGCCACGCATAGTTATTGAAAGGAAAAATATCCATGAAGGTCTGACCCATATATATAGGGGAATTTTTTTTTCATCTGAATTCAGGATTTGAGATCTGGTCATCACTTTATATCATGTGATGGTAGGAATCATGCCACATTTAGTTCTTGAATGGAAAACTCTCTATATAGATTTAACCCATATGTTGTGGGGATTTCTGTTTATATTACAGATGGACCTGGGATTTGAAATTCAGGTTTCACTGAATATCCTATGATGGCAGTATTAAATCCACACTTAGTTTTATAATGGAAAACTCTCCACACGGTGGAGGGAATTTTTTCCATTTATATTGTGTATTGACTCAGTATTTAAGGTCTAGATATACCTATGGGTCCTCTACTTGGAATAAGAAATCCACACATAGTTCCTAAATCAAAAACTCTTTATATATGTCTGACCCATAAACATATAGTGAAATTATTTACATTTATATTGTGGTAAAACCGATGATTTAAGATCTAAGTGTCACTATATACCTTTTGATAGTAGAAATCAATCCACATGTTGTTATTGAATAGAAAAATCTCCACACAGGTACGACCCATATGTAGAGGGGGAGTTTTCTCTATTTATGTAGTGGATGGACCTAGGATTTGAGATATTGGCATAACTACATATCCTGTTATAGCAAGAAATAAGACACAAGAAGTTCTTGAATGGAAATATCTCCATAGCGGTCTCATGAAAATAGTGAGGGGAATGTTTTCTATTTATGTTGTGTTTGGACCTATAATTTGAGATCTTGGTGTCAGAGTGTATCATGTGATAGAAGGAATCAATCCACATGTAGTTATTTAATGAAAAAACCTCAATGTATGTATGACCCATATACAGAGGGGGGATTTTTTCTATTTATGTTGCAGATGGACCAATGATTTGAGATCTTGGTGTCACTAAATATCCTGTGATGGTAGGATTAAATCCACACATTGTTCTTGAATAGAAATATCCCAACACTGGTATAACCCATACAAAAAGGAGGGACTTTTTCTATTTATGTTTCAGTTGTACCAAAGATTTGAGGTCTAGCTATCAATATGTATCCTATGATGGTAGAAATCAAGCCATGTGTATTTCATTGATGGGAAACTATCTATGTAGGATTGACCCATAAAAAGGTGGGAATTTTTTCCCTTTATGTTGTGGATGGTCCAAGGAATTATGATTTGGGTATCACTATATATTCTGTGATGTATGGAATTAATCTACACAAAGTTCTTGAATGGAAAACTATGTATTAAGTTTTGTCTCATCTGTAGTGGGGGCATGTTTTCCATTTATGTTGAGGTTAGACATAGAATTTGAGATTTAGGCATCACTACGTGTCCTATAATGGAACAAATCAGGTCACATTAAGTTATTTAATGGAATAATCTATACATATGTCTAACCCATATATCGAGGAGCGAATGCTTTCCATTTATGTTGTGGCTAGACCTATGATTTGCGGTTTGGGTGTCAATATCTTTCCTTTGATGGTAGTAATCAATCAACATATATTTATTAAATGGATTAATTTTTTATGTGGATCTGACTCACACATGAGGATGGGAGTATTTTATTTTTCATTCGAATTTATCTACTCATATACAGTGAATCAACTATAAAGTAATACTATGTATGTAGTTTAGTGTCAAGAGGTAAGGGAATCATCGGTTCATTTTAATTTCAGGTTATGAGGAAGAATGATGTTATGCATTTTATAGTCTTGACTCTAGGAAATATGATGGTATACTGTTTAGAATCTTGATTCTAGGACATGGTATGTTTTTCAGTTTAAATTATTCCTTCCATGAATTAGGATACCACAAATTTTAATGTATTGTTTCTAGGACATATGATACCATGTAGTATAATTTCATTCTTCTAGGACTTGGGATAATGTGCAGTTTAAAGTCTTTCTCTCATGATTTGGGATTCTGTGCAGTTTAAATCCTTTCTTTTAGGATGTGGGATACTTGATGGTGTATGTAACGACCCGAAATTTTGAATAAATCTTGTTTCCTAATTTTATGTGTTATTTTATTCTGTTTTTTATACTCAACAAAAATGTTTCATTTGATAACATGAGTATAATTAAAATGAGACCATTGGGTTTTGACTTTTATATGACCATTGGTCAATATGACCCCTGGAAACTAAATGTTTTGATTGTTGTCTCTAAATACAAGTAATCATGGTTAATTATTATAGAAAGAAGATTTGATGGCCTCACCCAGTAGTCTTGGACCGATCGAAGCCCATCTAACAGAACTTGGGAAGGAGGTAGCACCACTGGGCTTTGCTCTGGACCAAACCCAAGCTGAAATTCATCGTGTGAAGCTAGAACGGAATCGCCTTTGCGAGAAGTTCAAACTGATGAAAATTACTACTCGTGCGATGTTAGCTGAGCCTTCCTCAGATTCTCTCACCTTAGCACACCTTACACTTAGGTCCCATGATGGTGTGATTAGGGGCTATGTAAGGAGACCGTAACCGCCTTGTGTAATCCTTTGTTTTAAATAAAAATTGGGATTTCTTCTTATGATGAAGTTTATGAATTTTCAAATGACCGGATAAATATAGTATGCATATTTTTGATGAATTTTAGAAAAAGGATATTTTAAAAAATTTTATATAAACCTTAAATAATTAAAATTTTGTAATGATATTCAAAAAATGGTCTTCTACAATTATGCTCAGTACGAAATTTAAAGTCTAATAAGATCAACTTAATTTTTGATGAATAGTAAATTATGAATAGTGATTTTATGATTAGGATTAGTAATGTGTCCAAATGGATTAGTAATCTCACTTAAAGAAAGTATTAATATAATCTAGGCACCTTGATTAAGTAATGTGATTCAATAAAATGGTTAAATAAAGATTTCATAAATTATTATTCAAGTATTAGTTTTTTCGAGTGAATAGTGTTTTTTAATTAAAAATTAAATTAAAAATATTTAAAAAAAATTATAAAATGGATTTCATTTTTGAACTCAGAGCACCGATATTATGTTATGTTAATTTTTGGGGTTTTTTCTGAAAAAATGGATTTTCTGTGAATAGTGTATTTATTTAAAAAATAAATTAAAAATATTTAGAAAATTATTTTTATAAAATGGAGTTAATTGATGAAATTAGAGCATTGATATTTGGTTAAAGTGAAATTTTGGGATTATTCTGAAAAAGTTGAATTTTCGATGAATAGTGAAAATACAGTTTTTAAGTTACGGGTGTTTAATGACATCATTAAATGATGTATTAAGTATGTAATCAATATGGTCGACTTATGAATAGTAAGATAAGGTATGAGGTGTACCAAGTGGACAATACCATGGGCAAATACCATGGGAAAGCCCATGGTTTTTCTAAAACCACTAATGAGGTGTCCCTTGGCCATTAATGCCTTGTCCCCTCACTTTCCCTATAAATACCAAGCCATCCTCTCATCCATTCGACTCCCCACTCTCCCCCAACGAAGTTCTGGTCTCATTACCTCCCAAGGAGTCCTCCCAAGGTGCCCCCAAGCCCTCAAGGTCCCAACCTTTGAGTTTTAAGAGTTACGTTTTAAGGTAAGGGATCCGACCTCTCTCTTTCTTTTCAAGAAATCTCTTTTATGTCATTTCTTTTATGCTCCATGTTCTTATGTAAAATGATGTTAATTTATACTACTCTTACTGCCCTTTTCATGTTCACATATTGATAGATCCCATCTTACTCTCATTATATAGTTTTATGACGTTTTAAGTGGCGCCGTTAGGCTGCCGAAATGTTTTTAACGGATTCTTTCTCCCTTCTCATTTTTCAAGATCTATTTTCATGTAAAGTATTTCAAGTTCCTTTTTGTTATGTTGGGTTATAATCTTTATATCTGTCATACTGATCTTTTATTATCATATGATGAGAGACCCCATTTGATCTCTTCAATTCATTATTTTGATGTTTTAAGTGGCGTCGTTAGGCTGCCGAATTTTTAAGTGGTTCTTCACCCTTCTCGTTTTGAAGTTCTACTTTCATGTAAATTCTTTCAAGTTCCTTTTTTTATGTTGTGGTATTATGTCTATCTCTATCATACTTATATTTCATGATCATATGATGAGATACCCAATTTTATCTCTTCAATTCAGTATTTTGAAGATTAAGTGGCGTCGTTAGGCTGCTGAATTTTTAAGTGGTCCTTGCACCTTTCTCCCTTTTCAAAGTTCTAATTCCATGTCAAGTCTTGCAAGATTCTTTTTATTATGTTGGTGTGTGATCTCTATATCTATCATACTGATCTTTTATGTTCATATTATGAGAGACCCTATTTAGTCTCATCAATTCATTTTTGGTTGATGTTTATGTAACGCTGTTAGGCTGCCGAATTTTCATAAGAGAAATCTTATTTTTGTATTCCTTTCATGTTCTTCATTCCATATGGTATATTTTCAAATTTCATTACCATGTTCTTAAATCCCTTATATTCTATCCCTATACTGTTTTATGGGTCATTTGTGAATGTTTGACCCATGTCCCCTCTCTTTTCAATGTTTTCTAAAAACCTTGTAACATAGCCGTTATGCTGCAGAATTTTAGTCTCAAAATGTCTCTCTCTTTTTTTCTAATGACATTTTATTTTATTAAGTGAATACTAAAAGATCTTATTTCTATAGGGGTATTCACATATATATCAAAATGTTCTATTTTAAATTATGGTATTTACATACGTGAAACCCACTTTCCCATTCCGTGGGTTTAAAGTGACATAAAGATCATGTCTTTAAAGCAGTTTTTAATACGTTATGATTATGAAATAAAACCCATTTCTTTTATGCTATATGGGTTGTTTATGAAATGATTGATGATGATATATGTGTCTCACATGATAATAAAGGAAAATTTAAGGGTTCTACCTGATAGTGCTCCAATGCATTGGGTAATGATGTAACCACTAGAGATTACAATTTTCACGATATCTTGGTGAATAACCTTGGTAATTTTCAAATGACACCTTGGGGATGGACCTTGGTGATATGTTCATGATTTTCTATATTAAATGTTGCAGCCACATCTTCAAGTTATGAAAAATGTTATTTTTATTATGATATGCCTCATGATTTCTTTTTCATGCCTTAATGTTCTTTTCATGACCTTATTGAAGTATCTCAAGTTCACATGTAAAATGTTTCTCTTGTTTCCCTTACTGGGCCTTCTGCTCACCCTTTCTTTTGATGTATGTCCCTAGGTTATGAGATGCAGTAATGAAACTAGTACGAACATGAGGAGAAGCCTTTCAAGTGTTTAAGAAGAATCTTTTATGTTTTCATGTTTAAAGTTCCTGGTTTCCAAGACACTAAACCATAATGATCCTCGGTTTTGTAAAATGTAATGAAAGTTTATGTGATAAACAGGCGGGATGTTATAGTTGGTATCAAAGGATGGTTTAGTTATTTATGGAAATTAGGATATGAAAACTCTAGGAATAACCCTATAGAAAAGTTTAAATATAGGAAATATTCCTAGTATTTTGGTGAGTATTGAGTAAGGGTTTTCCAAGCAAATACATCCATGTCTGGATACGAGCAGGTAGAGGTGGCTCTGGCACAGATGTACATAGGGGTAAAACCCGAAAACACTGCTTTGAGCTAGACTTGAAGAAGAACTGGTACATGACAACGGGCCTTGCTGCACTCTTGGTTACGACACTCCTGGGGGATATGCTTTGGTAAATTCATAAGCTTAGTATGAACCATTGTTAAAGGAACAAAGATAAAATAAAATAAATATTCACATAAGAATATATGATCATGGATAACCTATATGGGAACCTAGGGGATAACAAGTTAGGGTATACTTTTCTTCTACAAGTTATCCTTATATGCTTTCAGTTCCTTTTCATGATTATTGGCTAAGTACATAAGCCCCTAATTATGCTTTCTCTTCTTAGTTAATGGTGGGAAATGGAAGAACATGTCACAACAACCAATGTGATAGGAAATGTGACGATTGTCATATTAATATGACAGGGATGATTAGGGGATTAAAATATTATTATTATTTTGGAAGATGTTCACTATTTTGGGGACCTTATATGATCGAGGTAAATAGATTACTATGTTATTTTCATTGAGGAGTAAGGTAGACTTATATTTTGAAGAATTGATGAATTTAAGGTGGGATTATAGTAATTTAGGTAACTTATGGGAATGATTAACCTATCTAGGGTAAAATATGTTTAGGTTAGATACTTTTGTTATAAGATGTTAGGAGTGGTTGATGTTGTTTGGAGATGAACAATGAAGTTTATTTTGGAAGACTATGTTATCAAATCCTTCTTGTATTTGGGTTTCAATCTTAGTTTGGTTTATTTTGAGGAATTTTAAGGACCGTTATTTATGGAATGGACTATGATGAACTTTTGTTAGTACCATAGAACTTTGAAGATTTAAAATTAGTTTCCATTCCTATGGGATTATTTATTTTTAAGAGTTGTTTTACCTTACCCTTTCTGTTTTTGGGATAATGTTTAAATATAGAAGAAATAGATAGTTAATCTTTTGTAGATTATGTGATTCTCTAGAAGATGATTCTTGTGTTTTTATGAGACCAAGTAGTTTTGAATGCTCATAGTTTGGAGAAAATATTAGTTTTGGGTAGAAACTTATTAAAGGATGAAACTCTACATGAAGATAGGTATATTTTCTTATGTTTTTGTTTTATGTTGTAAATGAATTCCTCAAAATTATGAAAAGGAACGTAAAAAAACGTTGTTGGTTTACGTTTCCTACTAGGTAATCAAAGACCATTTACACACATCATAAGTTTGGGATTTTCTTATGGTTAACTTTCTCCTAATCATGTTTTCTATCACTCTCCCTCAGAACTTGAACCTTTGTTTTCTCCTCCATGTCCATGTTTTCGTACATGGAATCCTAGTGTGGGCTAACTCGGGTGACCTTTGTACTTACACTTTTTTATTTTAAAGTAATTGTTTTACTGAATCCTTTTCCGATTTGGGACATTCAATGAAATTTCAACACCCAATTTTAAAAATTGTGAGGACGCAATTTCTTAAGGGGGGAATATTGTAACGACCCAAAATTTTGAATAAATCTTGTTTCCTAATTTTATGTGTTATTTTATTTTGTTTTTTATACTCAACAAAAATTTTTCATTTGATAACATGCGTATAATTAAAATGAGACCATTGGGTTTTGACTGTTATATGATCATTGGTCAATATGACCCCTGGAAACTAAACGTTTTGATTATTGTCTCTAAATACAAGTAATCATGGTTAATTATTATAGAAAGAAGATTCGATGGCCTCACCCAGTAGTCTTGGACCAATCGAAGCCCATCTAACAAAACATGGGAAGGAGGTAGCACCACTGGGCTTTGCTCTGGACCAAACCCAAGCCTAACTTCATCATGTGAAGCTAGAATGGAATCACCTTTGCGAGAAGTTCAAACTGATAGAAATTACTACTCGTGTGATGTTAGCTGATCCTCCCTCAGATTCTCTCACCTTAGCACACCTTACACTTAGGTCCTATGCTGGTGTGATAAGGGGCTATGTAAGGAGACTGTAACTGCCTTGTGTAATCCTTTGTTTTAAATAAAAATTGGGATTTCTTCTTATGATGAAGTTTATGAATTTTCAAATGACCGGATAAATATAGTATGCATATTTTTGATGAATTTTAGAAAAAGGATATTTTAAAAATGTTTATGTAAACCTTAAATAATTAAAAACGAGTAATGATATTCAAAAAATGGTCTTCTACAATTATGCTCAGTACGAAATTTAGAGTCTAATAAGATCAACTTAATTTTTGATGAATAGTAAATTATGAATAGTGATTTTATGATTAGGATTAGTAATGTGTCCAAATGGATTAGTAATCTCACTTAAAGAAAGTATTAATATAATCTAGGCACCATGATTAAGTAATGTGATTCAATAAAATGGTTAAATAACGATTTCATAAATTATTATTCAAGTATTAGTTTTTTCGAGTGAATAGTTTTTTTAATTAAAAATTAAATTAAAAAAATTTAAAAAAATTATTTTAATAAAATGGATTTCATTTTTGAACTCAGAGCACTGATATTATGTTATGGTAATTTTTGGGGGTTTTCTGAAAAAATGAATTTTCGGTGAATAGTGTATTTATTTAAAAAATAAATTAAAAACATTTAGAAAATTATTTTTACAAAATGGAGTTCATTTTTGAAATCAGAGCATTGATATTTGGTTAAGGTGAAATTTTGGGATTATTCTGAGAAAGTTGAATTTTCGATGAATAGTGAAAATATAGTTTTTAAGTTACAGGTGTTTAATGACATCATTAAATGATGTATTAAGTATGTAATCAATATGGTCGACTTATGAATAGTAAGATAAGGTATGAGGTGTCCCAAGTGGCCAATACCATGGGAAAAATACCATGGGCAAGCCCATGATTTTTCCAAAACCACTAATGAGGTGTCCCTTGGCCATTAATGCCTTGTCCCTCTCACTTTCCCTATAAATACCAAGCCATCCTCTCATCCATTCGACTCCCCACTCTCCCCAAACGAATTTATGGTCTCATTACCTCCCAAAGAGTCCTCCCAAGGTGCCCCCAACCCCTCAAGGTCCCAACCTTTGTGTTTTAAGAGTTACATTTTATGGTAAGGGATCCGACCTCTCTCTTTCTTTTCATGAAATCTCTTTTATGTAATTTCTTTTATGCTCCATGTTATTATGTTAAAGGATATTATTTTATACTCATCTTACTTCACTTTTCATGTTCACATAATGAGAGATCCCCTCTTACTCTCATTATTTAGTTTTATTAAGTTTTAAGTGGCGTCGTTAGGCTGCCGAAATTTTTGTAACGAATTCTTTCTCCCTTCTCATTTTTCAAGATCTATTTTCATGTAAAGTATTTCAAGTTCCTTTTTGTTATGTTGGGGTATGATATTTATATCTATCATACTAATATTTTACGATCATATGATTAGATACCCCATTTGATCTCTTCAATTCAGTATTTTGACGTTTTAAGTGGCGTCGTTAGGCTGCCGAATTTTTAAGTGGTTTTTCACCCTTCTCGTTTTGAAGTTCTACTTTCATGTCAATTATTTCAAGTTCCTTTTTGTTATGTTGGGGTATGATCTCTATATCTATCATACTGATCTTTTATGATCATATAATGAGATACCCCATTTGATCTCTTTAATTCAATATTTTGAAGTTTAAGTGGCGTCGTTAGGCTGCTGAATTTTTAAATGGTCGTTGCACCTTTCTCCCTTTCCAAAGTTCTAATTCCAAGTCAAGTCTTGCAAGTTTTTTTTTATTATGTTGGGGTATGATATCTATATCTATCAAACTGATCTTTTATGTTCATATTATGAGAGACCCTATTTTATCTCATCAAATCATTTTTGGTTGAAGTTTATGTAACGTTGTTAGGCTGTCGAATTTTCATAAGAGAAATCTTATTTTTGTCTTCGTTTCATGTTCTTCATTTCATATGGTATATTTTCAAATTTCATTACCATGTTCTTAAATCCCTTATATTCTGTCCATATACTGTTTTATGGGTATTTTATGAATGTTTGACCCATGTCCCCTCTCTTTTCAATGTTTTCTAAAAACCTTGTAACATAGCCGTTATGCTGCATAATTTTCGTCTCAAAATGTATCTCTCTTTTTTTCTAAATAAATCATATTTTATTAGGTGAATACTCAAAGATCTTATTTCTATAGGGGTATTCACATATATATCAAAATGTTCTATTTTAAATTATGGTATTTACATACGTGAAACCCACTTTCCCTTTCCGTGGGTTTAAAGTGACATAAAGATCATGTCTTTAAAGCAGTTTTTAATACGTTATGATTATGAAATAAAACCCATTTCTTTTATGCTATATGGGTTGTTTATGAAATGATTGATGATGATATATGTGGCTCACATGATAATAAAGGAAAATTTAAGGGTGTTCCCTAATAGTGTTCCAATGCATTGGGTAATGATGTAACCACTAGAGATTACAATTTTCGCGATATCTTGGTGAATAACCTTGGTAATTTTCAAATGACACCTTGGGGATGGACCTTGGTGATATGTTCATAATTTTCTATATTAAATTTTGCAGCCACATCTTCAAGTTATGAAAAATGTTGTTTTTATTATGATATGCATCATTATTTCTTTTTCATGCCTTAATGTTCTTTTCATGACCTTATTGAAGTATCTCAAGTTCACATGTAAAATGTTTCTCTTGTTTCCCTTACTGGGCCTTCTGCTCACCCTTTCTTTTGATGTATGTCCCCAGGTTATGAGATGTAGTAATGAACCTAGGATGAACATGAGGAGAATACTTTCAAGTGTTTAAGAAGAATCTTTTATGTTTTCATGTTTAAAGTTCCTGGTTTCCAAGACACTAAACCTTAAAGATCCTCGGTTTTGTAAAATGTAATGAAAGTTTATGTGATAAAAAGGGAGGATGCTATAGTGTATATACAATTTACTTCTATATAAAAAATTCATTAGTGGTGGAATAACATTTTCTCCATCCATCATGACCAATGAGTAAGCTCTATTGGAATATTTCATTAACAATAATAGGAATGTGAGACTAGTCATGTAAGCTTCTGAAATATTTTGAGACACTTCAATGATAGGGATGTGAGTCTAGCCAGAGATAATATCCATACAATTATAACTAACCTCGATTAGAGTGGGGGTATGATCCATATCCAATTACTTTGGAGTATTCCTCTTTATTTCTTACACATGATTGTGTGCCTATATTGAGGCTTGTTCCAAATCAACATGGTGTTTCCCAGTTGGAATAGGGACATAAGCATGTTCTTATGCCTCTTTCTTTATCATAATATGAAGATAATCCTCTAGTATGAGAGAAAGAATCTGTTTTCCCTAGAAGTAGATAATTATTTATACTCATCATGGTGATATTATTCTCTAGATATGGGGATAGAAATGAGTTTTTGTCACTCTATAATCACCAGAATATAATGGTGGATCTCCTATTTTATTTTAAAATGGTATTATCACTTTAATGAGGTATGAATAAGAGTGTGTTTCTGTATAATTTTTGTTTCCAAGATATGATGGTCGATGAATTTGAATGAAGTGGTGATGTGAGCCCAATATTTTCCTACGCATACCACTAAAATATGCGCATGGGATTTATCCATAGGGGAGAGTATCTTTATCAGCCCCATGCTTACTTCATGGATATGATAGGAAACATTTTTTGATCAAATATGGATATGATCCTTATAACACCACAAGATTTCCTAGTACGTTATCTCATTAATGTAATTCAATAGCTTGTGCTACAATCAACACTAAGTTCGAGCGCACCACAACTTACCAAAATTTTCATTCAAAAAGTGTTCATGAATAGTATTAACTACATTTTGAATCTTATATACTCTAAATAATTTTAACATTCATATTATGTGTTTCATAGACATAATATAAGAACAAATTCATTTTTTTAGATAAACGAAGTATTTTTGAAAAAATGAAATTTCACCGCCTTTAATGGTGAACCCTTTTTAAAACAAATATTTGACACTTTTATATATTAAATTTAATGAAATTAAATTCTTCTCTAGAATCAGGACATAAAAATTTAGTTTGGATAAATTTTTGGTAATTTTCTGATAACTTTCATATTTTGAAGAATTGTGAAAAATACAATGTTTTAATTGAAAATAACGTTTTTAATTGAAATAATTTATAGTGATAAATTATTAATTTTAATGGTTTTGATGTATAATTATAATATATTTTGATCATTTAAAACAATTTAGGTCATTAAAAGTAATTTCAAATTTAAATTTGACATAAACACATGTCAATCTTTGGATAGTTTTTACTTTTTAAAAACCCACTTTTTGGTTTTGACAATGGGAATTAATTTTAAATTAATAAATACAACTTATATGTTTTTAATTTAGTAAAATATACTTCATTTTTTAATTCAAAATATTAAAATTTTCTTCGGCTGAATTTTTTGTATTTTTCTGAAAACTTTCAATTCTTGATGAATGGTGAAAAACACTGCGTTATTATTTAAAACTGAGTTTTTATTTGTTTATTTATTTTATTTAAATATATTTTATGTCAAAATAGATATATAATACCTATATAAGTTCAATTTAATTCACTAGAGTTATTTTATAATAAAAATAGATGTATAAAATTTTATTCAACCTTTTAACCTCTTTTACCCACCTTCTAGGCACGTTAACAAATTTGATTAAAACATAACTTTAATTATTATATGAGTTGAATTTAAAAGATATGAGAGATACGGTTGACATTAGTAAGTAAATGAGATTCAATAAGGTGAAAATATTTTTTGTTGAATAGTAACTTTTGACTTTTATTTACCATGGTTAAAAGTAAATAGGGTAATTAAAGGTAAAAATGATATTATAATTACCCTAACACGTGTCCTAATTCTTTTGGAAAAGTGTAATTAGACCAAAAATCCCTTAGGAATAAAATATGATCCTCTTTGATCCACTTTTATTAGATTAGGACGTTTATTAATATTTTATTTAAAGAAGAGTTAAAAGTGTTAAATTCAAAGTTGAATAACTAAACCATTTTTAATATAAGGTTGAACACAATATAAATTCGACTATAAATATTCATTATAAAGATAAAAATACTTCCTAAATAATGGTATTTTATTTATAATTTTTAGACATTAAATAATTTAATTTACTTATGAAACAATGATGATGTAGTAATTACCTTATTAATGAAATATTAAAATAATTGATATTATAAATATCCAAATAAATGTAAATTAAGACTTATGATAAGTTACACAAATTTTCAAAAGTGAATAAGACATGTTTGGGTTGATTATGTGTATTTTTTTCGAATTAATCAAGTTGTGATGACTTTCACAAAAACTAAATACTAAATAGTGTCAAACCTGACATAAATGAGTTTTCAAAACAAATATTATATTATTATATTTTATAATAGTACTAAAAATATATGGTTCTGAAAAAGAACTTATATAATGATATTTATATCATTAATTAACCACTTTTTGTTCTCCTGGATATTTATAGTAAGTTTATTAACCATTTGTTATAAAAATACAAGAATTCATGGTGAAAGTTAAACTATTTATCTGAGGGTTTAATCTAAAAGATAAGGTTTATATGATGACATAACCTATCTAAAACCTATTGGTTGAGTGTTTTTCAACCCATCCCCACCTTATCCTAGAGTTAAATCATTTTGGATCCATTGAAAACCGAAAATTATTTTATTATAAAATACTATTTCATGTTTTTCATAAAGTAACCCTCACCTCTCTTAGAAAAGGGAATTTCTCCGTCTCTTAAAATCATGCCTCCAAATCCATTTGGCTCAGCCAATACCTTCCCAAATATCCTCCCCACTTCCCTCACATCAACCTAGAGTCCTTACTTTTATTAGAAAGCCAACCTACAGATCCCTTTTTATCAACTCAAAAGGAAACACACGAAGAAGAGGTAATAATTTCACCACACTCTTTTAAGTTCTTTTCTTCTTCCACTTCCTCTTTTTTGTTGTTTACATACCAAAATAATAACTCCAATACCCTATAAATACTGTGATATTATTATAAATATAGTACAATCATATTCATTATTCTATCCATCCTATAAATGACAAAGTCACCATATGTGCGTACGTACAACTTACCGTCTCCACGTTGTGGTGTAGTTTGTTATTCAAACACTTCATTATTTGGATGGGTATAATAATGAGTATAACTGATTTAAATAATAAATATAACATGTTAATGATTTTTTATATATGATATATCATCCAATTACATGCGATTTCACCATCAATATAATGATATTGTCGCTCGAGCGTACATACGGATTACCATCTCCACGAATGTGATGAGATTCATTCCACATCGTAATCATTTAAGAATAATTTTCATTTTATGATTAAAAATATTGTTTAATAACTTTATATAATTCTGGATATGAATCAAATACATCCTATACATAACTAACATGGCTTATGTAACCAATCATATAATGGAAAATGAATCAGTTAACACCTGAAAACGATGATACTACTAAAATATTATTAACAAAGAAATATTAGAGGATCATATATGATATCATATTTATGTATATTGTTCTTGTATAATTTAATTATAATGATTTAACAATTATATAGGATGTTAATATACCCTCAACCAAGGAAAAGTATAAGGTAAGGGTTAATTTCACAATCTCTTTATTATCTGAGGTTGTTTTTACGTAAGTATCTACTGGGAAATATTTATTATCCATGCCCATGTTTCATAAAATAGTTTTAAAATGGAATATTTTTAAGGTAATTTTTTTTCTAAAACATCATTTTAAATGGTTTAATTATTTTTTCTTCTAAACCTTTCTCATTAATTTCTATGTTTTCAAAATGGTTTTAAGGATTTATTTATATAGACATGAATGTTTTAAAATGTAAATTCCTTTTAAAAGTTTCAAAGTGGTATGGGACACTTTGATTCAAAATTATCTTTTAAATGACTTTATTTATAAATTTTGTGACTTTTAAATGATTTCATGAAAAAGGGATACTTCTCTCAAATTTTTTTACTGATCATTTTCAACTATGTCAACATCCTTTATGGGGTATTATTCTTGATCGAGGTTGATTTATTATGATAAAAATCTTCCATATTGTATTGATGGTTTAATGATATGTTTGACTATTGATGTGTTATTTTTATACAATTCATTGTTTATGGATTAAGTAATGACATTTCGTATGATAGTTTTAATAAGAATTTTTATGTCATGTTTCAACCTATTCGTTTGAGGAATGTATTGGACTTAGTAAATGATGGGTGGAGCCCTCTATAGCTCCTCGGTGCATTAGTAGGTCTCATGAGACAATTATACATGGAATTGGTCGAGGCCTTTCTCAGTTTGATATATGGTTTTGGCTGATTCCTTATTCATTTTTAGACATCTTGGCCGAGGCATAGAAAAAAATTCAGAATGTACGGCATTATAAATTTCCCCATTATAAAAATAATATTAATGGTTCATGTGGTTATTCAACTAATAGAATACCCATGAAGATGTTTTACTATTTAATTATTTACTTATCTCATATTTCTTCCATAAAATTTTCATGTTTATTATTTTTAAAGGCATGTGTCATAAATTATTCACCATACATAATGTTTATGTTATCTTATGTAGTATTACTTACCCTTACTAAGCATTTGAAATTACCCCTTTCTTATGTTTTATTTTCCCAGAATTCTAAAAAGAGTATTATAATTGATAAGTAGGTTTATGTTAGGGGATTAATGGAGATCTAAAAGGATCATTTATGTTGTGTTTTATTTTCTAAGGTGTGATGTAATGTTCATATATGTAATCTACTTTCCAATAATACTAAACTGTTCGGTCATTCAGGACTTGATTCCTTGTAATCATGCCAATGTTATGTAATAAAGAATTGACTCTGGGCTTCTGGGGTTGAGGCGTCACAATTGGTATCAATGGAAGTTTAGTATAGACCTTGGAAAGTATATTTAGAAAAACACTGATTAGAGAACATTACCCTAAGATAGAATTTGAGGGTTAGTATTGAAGAACTTCCTATAATTATGTTAATGTAGAGATTTTGTGTAATTTCCAGGAAATACATTCATGTCTGGATACGAGCAGGTGGAGGAAGCTCTAGCACAGATATACCTAGGAGTGAAAACTCCGACAAGGAGTTTCAGGCTTGACCTGGGGTATCCTGGTACACAGCAACGGGCCTTGCTGCACTCTTTGTTACGACACTCCCATGGTATATGCTTAGGATAATTCACATTTTCTTTACAAACCATTATGAAGGATTTATGAGTATATACATCCTCAAAGAAAACATTTTTATGATTATGGATTATATCCATAAACTGTTCAATTTATGTTAAGTATATTACAAGTTTGGAATTATATATTGAGATTCATAAACTAACCTAGTGTATTCCATTGTTTAGAAATGGGTCCTAGTAGAAGGAATGAGAACTCCAACATTACGCATGATCCAAAGATTAAGAAAGATCATATCTTTTATGGTATTAAGCCAACATTTAGAAAGGAAATAGTCTCCTACATATTATCATTATATGAAGAAATAGTTTCATGTGTTAATAATATAAGTAAATAATTCTATGAGTCCTATGGCTTTGAAGGGAAGAAATAGAAGAAAATGATGGAAGAGTGAAAGATGGATAAAGGGAATATGGGAAAGAAGGATTTTCCCATATGTGATAATTGTGGAAAGAATCAGCTTGGTAAATTCTTAAAGGGAATGGGAGTTTATTATAAGTGTGGAAAAAAGGACACCATGTACGTGATTGTAAGGGTAAGAAAAAGATGTCAAAGGTACAATGCTTCATCTGCAAAGAGTTGTGACACTAGTGTGAATCAATGCCTAAATCATCAGAGTATGCCTCAAATGATGTTATTAGATAATAATAAAGTTATGATACTACCACAGATGAAGTGGAATGACTATTATTCTTATGATTTTATTAAAAAATTATTTAATATGAGTGTTGTATCAACGATTTACTGGTTATAAGAATTTTGGAAATAAATATGGATTGTACTGCAGTACTATTTCATTAAGTATTTGAGATTATATGGTTCTAATAAAAGTTACTCAATAGCAAGATGAATGTTTTGGAAAATACAAGGATAAAGGAAAGATAAACCTCAATATGGTTCTGATACTGAGGTAGTGATTTTGGAATAATATATTATTGATTTGGATAAATTATATTAGATATTCCTTACTACCTTGGAACTGATTAATGGTTTGTTTATTCCATCATTGTTGGAGTATTAGAAAATTTTGGATATAAGGAATATATCTAGTATTATATAAGTAATAAGGGAGCATGAAAGTAATAAATAAGGTTTTATGATAATTCACGGTGTTACTGTGTTTTAAAAGAATACATGATTAAGGTATTCACATGCTATTGCATGGAAAAAGGGATCTTCATTGTGTTTATCATCCTTATAAATTTTGGACTATGAGTTTGGACAGAAGTATTTTGGACAGGTCTAAAGGTTGTAATCAATTAATTTTGGAATTGGATAATATTGTTAAGGGTAAATAATTTCTTAATATTATTTTTGGATTTTTATAAAAGGGACAACCCAGAGTTTGGGCAAGAACCTGTCACGTCCAGCAAAGCCATGAGACTTGAACTCGCAACCGAAGGACGACAAGGGTGCATCACCTACCACTGGCCTATGTGATGTCCTGGTTTTTATAATGTAGTTTTTTTTAATGGTTTGATAGAGAAATTATAAATTCATTTTTTTTTATCCCTGTACGATTAGAATAAATAGAATATTTTTTAATTATGTTATCTTTTGGAGTGAATGGTGAGTTTGTGGTAGGAATTAGTTGAAGGATAAAACTCTACTTGTCAAGTGTGTGTGTATATATATATATTCCTATTATTCAATGAATAAATTAATTTTTAACCTTTAGGGAAGGGATCTTAAAACCAAAAATGTGTTATCCTAATACCATATGTTTTGTTGAACTGATGATATTTAACATCATCTTAGATTGATGGATTTGAGGCCCTCAATTTAACACTTATTTTTGATTGATGGCCTCAATCACTCCCTATAAATATTTAATTTTTTCCTCCAATTATGTGTCACTAATTCCAACCAATGTTCTTTTAATTGAGATCATAATTTGGTTGTGACTTTTTCATTTCCCTTCCGCTCTTATTAAGACTAAATTTTATTAACCCAATTTCTTATGTGGGTTTTCCACAAAGGTATTTTTCAATTTTTAGCCATTTATTTTAAAAGAAAAATTTTAAATTGCGGGGACTCAATTTATTGAAGTAGGGGAGAATGTAACACCCCATGATTTCATAGTAAATTATCTCATTAAGGTAATCCAATAGCTTATACTACGAACTACCCTGAGTTTGAGCGCACCACAACTTAACAAACTTGTTGTTCAAAAATCTGTTAGGAATAGTATTAACTACATTTTGAATATTTTTTACTCTATATAATTTTATCAGCCATATTATGTGTTTCTTAGACATAATATAAGAACAAATTCATTTTTCAGATAAAAGAAGTATTTTTCAAAAAATGCAATTTTACCGCCTTTTAATGGAAAACCCTTTTTAAAAACAATATTTGATACATTTATATATTAAATTTAATGATATTAAATTCTAATTTATAATTGGAACATAAAAAATTTAGTTTGGATAAATTTTTGGTAATTTTCTGATAACTTTCATATTTTGACGAATAATGGAAAATACTATGTTTTAATTAAAAAAAATTAATAAAAATAATTTATAGTTATAAATTATGAATTTGAATGGTTTTTATGTATAATTATATTATATTTTTATCATTTAATACAATTTATGTCATTATAATAAATTTCACATTTAAATTTGACATAAACACATGTCAATCTTTGGATAGTTTTTACTTTTTAAAAACCCTCTTTTTGGTTTTGACAACGGGAATTGATTTCAAATTAATAAATGAAACTTATATGTTTTCAATTTCGTAAAATATAGTCCATTTTTTAATTCTTAATATCAAAATTAGATTAGGGTTAATTTTTGGTATTTTTCTGAAAACTTTCAGTTTTTGATGAATTGTGAAAAGCAATGAATTTTTATTTAAAACCGACTTTTTATTTAATTATTTATTTTATTTAAATATATTTTATGTAAAAATAGATATATAATACCTATATAAGTTCAATGTAATTCATTGGAGTTATTTTATAATGAAACTAGATGTATAAATTTTTATTGACCCTTTTAACCTCTTTTACCCACCTTCTAGGCACGTAAGAAAATTTGCATAAAACATAATTTTACTGCTTCTATGAGTTGAATTTAAAAAATTATAGATACACAGTTGACATCATTAAGTAAAATGTGATTCAATAATATGAAAATATTTTTTTGGTGAACAGTAGCTTTTGACTTTCATTTACCACGGTTAAAAGTAAATAGGGTAATTAAAGGTAAAAATGAAATTATAATTATCATAACACATGTCCTAATTATATTGGACAAGTATAATTCGACCAAAAACATCCTTAGAAATAAAATATGATCCTATTTGATCCACTTGAATTATATTAGGACATTTATATTTATTTTATTTAAAAAAGAGTTAAAAGTGTTAAATTCAATGTTTAATAACTAACCCGTTTTTAATATAGGGTTATACACAATATAAATTCAACTATAAATATTCATTATAAATATAAAAATATTTACTAAATAATGGTATTTTATTTATAATTATTAGTAATTAAATAATTTAATTTATTTATGACATAATGATGATGCAGTAATTAACTTATTAATGAAATATTAAAATAATTGATATTATAAATATCCAGTGAAATATAAATTGGGACTTATGATGAATTCCACAAATTTTAAAGGTGAATATGACATGTTAGGGTTGATTCAATATATTTTGTTCAAAGTAATCAATTTGTGATGACTTTCACAAAAACCAAATGCTAAATAGTGTCAAAATTGACATAAATGAGTTTTTAAAACAAATAATATATTATTAAAATATATAATAGTCCTAAAAATATAAATTTCTTCCAAATAACTTATATAATGATAGTTATATCATTAATTAACCACTTGAGGTTCTCTTGGATTTTTATAGTAAGTTTATTAACCATTTACAATAATAATACAAGAATACATGGTAAAAGTTAAATTATTTAACTAAGGGCTAAATCTAAAGGATAATGTTAATATGGTGAACTAAACAATTCTAAAACCTATTGTTTGAGTGTTTTTGGACCCATACCCACCTTATCATATAAATAAATCATTTTGGATCCATTAGAAACCGAAAATGAGTTTATTATAAAATAATATTTCATGCTTTTCCTAAAGTGACCCTCACCTCTCTTATAAAAGAGTACTTTCCCTTATCTTAAAATCACACCTCCAAAGCCATTTGGCTCGACCAAAACCTGCCCAAATATCCTCTAAACTTCCCTCACATCAACCTAGAGTCCTTACTTTGATCTTGAATCCAACTTAAGGATCCCATTTGATCAACTCAAAAGGAAACACCTGAAGAAGAGATAATAATTTCACCACCCTCTTTCAAGTTCTTTTCTTCTTCCACTTCCTCTTTATTTTTTGTTTCCATTCCAAAATAATAACTCCAGTACCTTCTACATAATTTGGTGTTATTATAAATATACCACAACCATATTCATGATTTTATCCAACCTATAAATGATAATGTCACCATATGTGCGTACATATGGATTACCGTATCCACGTCGTGGTGTAGTTTGTTATTCAAACACTTCATTATTTGGATGGGTATAATAATGAGTATAAATAATGTAAATAATAAATATAACATTTTAATGATTCTGTATATATGATATATCATCCAATTAAATGTGATTTCACAATCAATATAATGATATTGTCTCTCGTGCATACGTACGGATTACCGTCTCCATGAACGTGATGAGATTCATTCCCCATCATAATCATTAAAGAATAATTTTCATTTTATGATTAAAAATATTGTTTAATAACTTTATATAATTCTTGATATGAATAAAATAAATCCTATCCATAAAAAACATGTCTTAGGTGACCAATCATATAAAGAAAAATTAATAAGTTAACACCTAAAAATGATGATACTACTGAAATATTATTAACAAAGAAATATTAGGGTATCATATATGATATCATATTTATGTATATAGTTCTTCTATAATTTAATTATAATGATTTATCTATTATAAAATAGTTTAACGTACCCTCGAGCAAGGAAAAGTACAAGGTAAGGGTTAATTTCACATTATCTTTATTATCTGAGGTTGTTTTTACGTAAGTATCTATTGAGACATATTTATTATCCATGTCCACGTTTCATAAAAGAGTTTTCAAAGGGATTATTTTTATGGGACTTTTTATCTAAAACTTCATTTTAAATGTTTTAAATATTTATTCTTCTAAACCTTTCTCACTAATTTCCATGTTTTCAAAATGGTTTTAAGGATTTATTTATATTGGCCTGAAAGTTTTAATGTGTTAATTCCTTTCAAAAGTTTCATAGTTTAATGGGACACATTGATTCAGAAATATCTTTTAAACAACTTCATTTATAAATTATGTTACTTTTAAATGATTTCATGAAAAAGGGATATTTCTCTCATAGATGTTTACCAATCATTTTCAACTATGTCAACATCCTTTAAAGGATATTATTCTTGATCGAGGTTGATTTATTATGATACAAATCTTCAATATTTTATTGAATGTTTTATGATATTTTTGACTATGGATGTGTTATTTTCATTCCATTCGTGGTTTATAGATAAAGTATTGACATTTTGTATACTAGTTTTAATATGAATTTTTATTTTATGTTTCAACATATTCATATGAGGAATGTATTGTACTTAGTAAGTGACGGGTGGAGCCCACTATAGAACTCGGTGCATCAGTAGGTCTCATGAGAAAATTAGACGTGGAATTGGCCAAGGCCTTTCCCAATTTGATATATGGTTTTTCCCGAGGCCATAATCTTATTTAGACGTCTTGGTCAAGGCCTTAACAAAAATGTTCAGAATGTCCGGAATTATACATTCCCCCATTAAGAAAATAATATTAATGGTTCATGTGGTTATTCAACTAGTAGAATACCCATGACTATATTTTATTATGACATTATTTACTTATCTCATATTCCTACCATAAAATTTTCATGTTTATTATTTATAATGGCTATAATTTATGTTGTGTTTTATTTTATATGGTATAATGAAACATTCATATATTTAATCTATTTTCCAAGACTACTAAACTTTTGGGTCTTTTGGGACTTGATTCCTTGTAATCATGCCAATGTTATGTAATAAAGCACCGACTCTGGGATTCTGGGGTTAGGTCGTTACAATCCCTCTCTCTATAGTTTTTAGATTTTTATAATCTATAAGGAATCTTTGATGCCCAAATCGAAGTGTCTATGGAGGTGACCTATCAGGTAATACCCTCTACAAGATACTGATTGGTATTAGCAATTTTGTGATATGTTTTTCATTATTATTTTATTTTGTTGGTGGTAAATTCATGCCCACTTTAACTTGTACATAGTGATGACGATATGTTTCATAGATTAAGATGCCACACAGTTTATTGTTATTTAACAGGTACATGTTTCATGTAGTTTTATGTCTTGTGGTAAGGACATTGTCATATAGTTTAATTTCATGAGACTTGGACATTTCATTCAGTTTAATGTCATGTAACTAGGAATTATCATGTAGTTTAACATCATGTGACTAAAATTTGTTGTGTAGTTTAATGTTGTGTGACTAGTACATAACGTGAAGTTTAATTTCATATAACTAGGACATGTTTTATAGTTTAAAATCACATTACAAGGATATATCTTGCATTTCAGCAACATTTTACTAGGACATTCAATGTCACAACCTATCAGTAGGGTGACATTTCTAATAAATCATGGATTAATGTTATTCATATTTCATGAGTTTTGGGAATCTCTAACACTATCAAGACTTCATTTACCTACTTATCTATCCAATATTTAAAGATAAATCAACTCTTTATAGTGTTCCTCCGAAATTATTTGTTAGGGTAGTGATTTTCATTTCCCACAAATTCTGCCTCACTTACCTCATCATTTTTGGGAGTTCTATCAAATTATTCTCCATGTGAATTTCAAGGTACATGTGTTCATGTTTTTTTTAAGGAATATTATTTTATTCATCTTCCATTAAAATATGGGTGACCACACATATTCTCCCATTTACTAACTATAACTATGTTTTCATGGGAATATGGTTTATTTTAGATTATGGGGTTCATAGCCTTTGTTTTTATTAGTTCAGGGGTAGGTGGTGAAGAATTAGAGGACATGGATTATTTAGATACTCCCCACTAATTAAAGGAATCTGACTCTCATGGAGGATTTCTTTCAGGTTCTAATGTTGGATGGTTTCTTGAGAACCTTTGATGATGGAGTATAAAATATGGAAATTACCCCAACCTTATGGGATGGGTTTCTTGAGAATATAAAAATTCCCCCAGTCCTAGGCTCTGGGGTGAGGTGGAACCTTGTCTAGATTTCAACCGATAAAGGGATAAATATATGAAGATTCCCCTATCCTAATGGGAGGGTCACATCACTACAAGGAATAACTCCATAGGAAGGTTCTGATATTTCATTCCAAGGAAGTGGTACATGGATTATTCCCAAAATTATTTCCTAGAGGTCCTTTTTTTCTTATTGGATTTTGGTGACCATTCTTCCATATAAATTTCCCTCTCATCCTTAAGGGGGTTACTAGAAGAATTCATAAAGAAACTATCAACTCTATGAATGGTTGGGTGAGTGGATGATGATGGGATTCTCAATGCGGACCTTGGATATGAAATATTATATTTAGACTAGCCATATTGTCCATTCACATTACACTATAAAACACCAACATGGTTGATAAAACCTTAAATAGATGCATGAATAACATGAGTCGGATTATTCATATTTGATTATAATTCCTTATATTTTGTTGATATCAAATTTAAATACACATAATAGAGATAGTGATTCAATTCACCGGAGTATCTCATTTGACGGTTTAGTTCTAAATATTCCATTTGGTGAGATGGTTCCAATTATAACATTGTGTGTAGAGGAAACTATTGTATCGTTTGATGGGTTGATACCAATACTGAAGATGATCCAAGAGTTAAAAATGATAAATATTCCCCCAAACTTATTTGGAATGCCTCGATCATAGTTACCTAGAGTCGGTGCATTATTACATAACATTTCCATGATCACAATAGATCAAGTTAGGAAAGATAGATCAGTTTAGTAGCCTTAGAAGTACTAGATATATACATAAGTATCACATTACATTATGAAATGAAAATTAAACATTGTGTCACCATTGAACACACTCATATTCCTTATCCTATCCCTGCAGGTCAATCGTAGTATACTTATTCGCATCCTAGGAAAAATAATACATAAGAAAGGGGTGAGCTCAGATGATTTGTAAGGATAAGAATATAGAAGAAACTATCATAAATAATCATAAAAATTTAAGGAAATGTATAAGACTAAAATACAATCCTTTTAAACCTGAACTTAAGCATTATATGGAAATGAAAAATAAAATAATTCCATTTACTTATTCACATGGATATTCTACTAGTCGAATAATCACATGCAATATCAATATCTAATCTCATAATGATGGAATGCATAATGTTAGATATCTTAACCACAAATTCATGGCCTCATTCCAAGACCATAAATATAAATTTTTTCAGGCCCTTATTCCAAGACACTAGATTTTCTCATAAGACCTAATGATGCATTGAAGAGCTATATAGGGCCCTTCCCATCACTTATTATGTCCAATGCATTCCTCACATGAAAATGGTGAAACATAACTTAAACATTTGTACTAAACTAACCTACGAAATGTTAATACTTTAAGCATAAACTAAGAATGACATAAAAAGATCACATCCATAGTCAAACATATCATAAATATATCAATACAATATAGAATATTGTATCATAATAAATCAACTTCAATTAAACATAAAATCCAATAAAAGGTGTTATCATAGATGAAATAAATCCAAAAACTATTTGAGATAAATATCTATTTCTACATTGAAATCATTTAAAACTTTCATAATTATAAAAGAAAATATTTTTTAAAAATATTCATATAAGCTTATAAGGGAAGCTTAGAAGGTGTTATAATAGTGGAAAATAGTTTCACCCGCCATATAAGTTAAAAAAATTATTTCCTTAATTTGATTAAAAGGTCATAAAGTAACTTATTTGGAAAACAACGGAAAGATTCCTTTCAAAACATTTTATAAAAATTCAAAAAAGGGTTTAAATGACTTTAACCCATAGTATAGGAAATTTTAAAAATGTTTTGAAATACATTTTTAAGAAAAATGGAGGTGGATGATAAAGAAGTTCCTGTAGATACATACATATGAACAGCCTCAGATAATAAAGAGATTGTAAAATTAACCCTTACCTTGTAATTTTCCGTAGTAGAGGGTATATTAACCTCCTGTATAATGTTTTGATCATTGTTATTAAATTATAAAAGAATAACATACATAAATATGATATCATATATGATCCTCTAATATTACTTCATTAACAATATTACACTAGTATCATTGTTTTAGGTTATACTGATTCATTTTCCTTTATATGTTTTGTTACATTAGTGATGTTTGTTATGAATAAGAAGAATTTGATTCATATAAAGAATTATATTAATTTTTTAAAAATTATTTTTTAATCATAAGATGGAAATTATTCTTGAATGGTTATGATGGGGAATGAAATCTCATCTCTTTGTGGAGATGGTAAGTCGTACGTACCCATGGGTGACAATATCATTATATTGATGGTGAAATAATAAGTAATAGGATGGAATAATATATATACCGAATCTTTAATATATTATATTTATTATTTACATCAATAATAATCATTATTATACCCATCGAAATAATGAAGTATTGATTAACAAACCACACCATGATGTGGAGACGGTAAGTTGTACGTACGGACGTATGGTGACTTTGTCATTCATAGGATAGATAGAATAATGAATATGGTTGTAACATGTTTATAATAAAATAAAATTATGTATAAGTTACTGGATTTATTATTTTGGTATGGAAACAACAAAGAAAGAGGAAGTGGAAGAAGAAAAGAACTTTGAAAAGGGGGATTAAATAATTACCTCTTCTTTAGGTGCTTTCTTTTGATTTGAACAAAAGAGATTACTATGATGGATTTATGATAAACTTAAGTCCTCTAGGTTGAATTTAGGGTGTTTGGGAGGCGATCTGAGCAGGTTTTGGCTGAACCAAATGGCTTTAGTGGTGTGAATTTGAGAGAAGGGTAAGTACTCTTTTATAAGAGAGGTGAGGGGCACTTTAGGAAGAGCTTGAAATATTAATTTATTATAAAATAATTTTCAGTTTCAAATAGTTATAAATGGATTTATTTCTATGATAAGTTGGTTATGGGTCTAAATCCTCTAAACCAATATGTTTTAAAAAAATTAGATCACCATATTAACCTTATATTTTAGATTTAACTCTTAGTTAAATAATTTAACTTTTACTATGTCTTCTTGTATTTGTATACTACTTGGTTAATATAGTTACTATTAAGTTCCAAGAGAACCTCAAGTGCTTCATTAATGACATATATAACATTATATAAGTCCTTTGGTAAAATATTATACTTTTAGGAATAATATATCCTTTAATAATATATTATTTGTTTTAAAAACTCATTTATGTCAATTTTGACACTATTTGGTATTTGGTTTTTTTGAAAGTCATAAAAACCTGATTTCTAAGAAAACAATACATTGAATAAACCATAACATATAATATTCACCTATAAAATTCATTTATGGAATCAAAAGTCACAATTAACATTTATTTTAATATTTATAACATCAATTATTTTAATCGTTCATTTATAAGTTTATTACTGCATCATCATTGTGTCATAAATAAATTTAACTATTTAATGTCTAAAAATTATAAATAAAATAAAATGATGTAGGAAATAATTTTATATTTATAATTAATATTTATAGTCAAATTTATCTTATGTATAGACCTATATTAATAATGGTTTAGTATTTAAAATTTGAATTTAACACTTTTAACACTTCTTTAAATAAAATATAATAAATTTCCAATTATAATCCAAGTGGATCAAAGATGATCATATTTTTGTCCTAAGTTTGATTTTAGTATAAATACATTTATCAAATAAAATTATGACATGTGTTGGGGTAATTTTAATATTATTTTTACCTTTAATTACCCTATTTACTTTTAATCATGGTAAATAAATTTCAAAAATTACTATTCACCAAAAATTATATTCATACTATTAAACCACATTTTACTTACTGATAACAATCGTGTTTATCCAATTTTTGAAATTCAATTCACAGAAGTGGTAAAATTAGGTTTTATGAAAATTTGCAAATATGCATAGACGGTTGGTAAAAGACGTTAAAACGTTAAATAAAATTTTATATATATATTATATTATAATAAAACGAATCCAATGAATTAAATTGGACTAATATAGGTATTATGTATCTATTTTGACTTTAAAATAAATTTAAATTAACAATAATTATTTAAATAAAAAGTTATTTTTAAACAATAACGCAGTGTTTTTTACTATTTATCAAAATTTGAAGGTTTTCAGAAAAATACCAAAAAAATCACCCTAAGGTAATTTTGATATTATAAATCCAAAAAAAAGTCCATTTTGAAAAAATAAAATATATAAAATTTTAAAAATTAGGTATTATTGTTCACAAATACTTTTAAAATGGATATTTGGATTGGTTGGGATGTGCTAGAACTCAGAGCTACGTATAGTGAAATCTGTTGTATTATTCAAATAGAAGCATACCATGGAGGCTTGGGGTGTTACATTCTTCCCCCATTTAAATAATTTCAACTTCAAAATTTCTATAATTTTAATGCATAAAAATAATTGAGTGGTTCTTCATCATAAGTTCCTCAAGTTCCCACGTTGCCTCTTCCATTTTATGGTTTCTCCAAACAACATTTACAAGACGAGTCATCCGGTTTCTCAACACTTTTTCTCTAGTATCAAAATTCTGATAGGCTCTTCACAATAAAATAAATCGGGTTCCAGTAATATTTCTGCATAGGTGAGTACATGCATTGGGTTAGGCATCTATTTTCTCCACATTAATATGTGGAACACATTATGAACTTTGGAGAGACTTCACGGCAGTGCTAAGTGGTAAGATACAACTCCAATTATTTCTAGAATTTTGAAAGGTCTGATGTACCTAGGACTTAATTTACCTTTCTTATTAAATCGTATAACACCCTACCATGGATATGCTTTTAAGAAAACATGTTCTCCTACTTGAAATTCAAAATCCTTCCTTCAGTTATCAGCATATCTATTTTGACTACTTTGAGCTGCTTTGATGTGGGTTTGAATAATATTCACTTTTTCCATTGTTTCCTCAACAAGTTCTAGGCATACGAGTTTTCTTTCACCAATGCCATCCCAACAAGTTGGTGTGTCACATATCTTTCCATATAATGATTTATATGGTACCATATGAATACTTCAATTTAATCTTTTTTATAGTAAAATTATACCAAAGGTAAATATTATCCCGCATACCTTGAATGTTAAGTGAGAAAGATATCAACATGTCTTATAATGTTTGAATAGTCCATTTTTATTGTCTATCAGTTTAAGGGTGGTAGGTAGTGCTCAAATGAAGTTCAGAATCTAGGGATTTCTGAATACTTTTCATGAATCATGATGTAAAATGGTGATCACAATCAGAAACAATCGATAAGGGCACACCATGAAGACTTAAAACATCATTAATATATAGTATTATAAAACATTCAAGTGGTAAATCTTCTCTTATAGTAAGAAAATGTGCTGAATTGGTAATATAATCAACAATGACCCATATTGCATCATTCCTTATAAGATTCTTTGGTATCCCCATGACAAAGTCCATCATAATATCATAACATTTCCACTCAGGTAGGGGAAGAGGTTGCATGAATCCTCTAGGATGTTATCTTTCAGCCTTCACTTATTGATAAATGATACATATTAAAACATTTTCAGCAATCACCCGCTTCATGTTGTCTTGCCAAAAATGTTCCTTCAAATCTCTATACATCTTAGTGCTACAAGGGTGTATAGAGAAATTGGAGCTATGACCAACCAGCAATTCCCTTTTCAGATTAGGTATATCAGGAACACAAAGGATCTTCATAAATTTCAAAATTACATCTTCATATATGAAGTTGATCAATCTCTAATCATTCACAGCTTTAATTTTCTTTTGAAATTCCTTATCATCAGTATGATAACTTTTTATCCTTTCTAGTAAGGATGGTTTGGAAACCATTTGAAAAAGTATTGATGTTTCACTTTCCATGTTTATTCCCATATCCATCATTACAATATCCATGAACATATGATCTTTTTCAACTCCCATCTTGTTCATAACTCCATGATCCTTTCTTCTTAAAGAATATTCCACCTAATTTTCCTTCCCTAGGTGGTAGTGTATTGTGAAATCATAATCCTTGAGTAGTTAGAGCCATATCCTCTACCTCATGTGGAGTTATTTCTGTGAGAAAATATACTTCAAACTCTTATGATCAGTATATATCTCAAATTTTTCACCATAGAGATAGTGTCTCCATATCTTCAGAGAAAACATTGCTATTTATAACTCAAGATCATGAGTAAGATAGTTTTGTTCAGGAATATTTTGTTTTCATGACGCATAGTCAATAACCCTATCATTTTGCATAATTACACAACCAAGTACTTTCTTTGAAGCATCACTATAAATAACAAACCTGTCATTCTCTGATGGTAGAGTCTAGATAGTATCGTTGACTAATATTCTATTAAATTATTCAAAACATTATTTACACTCCTTTGTCCAAAAAAATTAACCCCTTTACATGTGATCTTGGTTAATGGGTTAGCCAATTGGTAAAAATTTTGGACGAAATACCAATAATAACCTGCTAAACCAATAAAAATGCATAACTTAGTTATACTCGTTGGTGCTGGCCATTCTTGGATTGCCCCTCTCTTTGAAGGATCAACAGATATTCTATCCTTAGAGACAATATGGCCAAGAAAAAAAATCTCCTGAAGCTAGAATTCACACTTTTTGAACTTCCCATATAATTTATTTCTTCTAAGAGTCTTTAGAATAGTGTGCAAGTTATTTTCATGATCTTTATATATTTTGGAGTATACTAAGATATCATTAATAAATACAACTAAAAAGTCATCAAGATATTCCTTGAGAACTCTATTCATTATATCCATGAAAACAGAGGGTGCATTAGTCTATCCAAAAGGCATTACTATAAACTCATAATGCTCATACCTGGTTTGAAATTTTATCTTTAGAATGTCTTCCTTCTTCATTCCCAACTAATGATATCCAAATCAATGGTCAATCTTTGAAAAATATTGAGATCCATGAAGTTGATCAAATAAATCATCAATGTGTGGTAGGGGATACTTGTTCTTTATTATTATAGGATTTTTCTCCCTATAGTCAATGCACAACCTCAAAGATCCATCTTTCTTCTTACAAAAAAGAATTGGGGCTCCCCATTGAGAAACACTAGGGTGAATAAATAATTTATTACTCAATTACTCTAGTTGTTTCTTTAGTTTCACTAATTCCATAGTTCCCATTCTCTAAGGAGTATTCGATATGGGCCTTGAACTAGGAATTAAGTCAATGGAAAACTGAATTTCTTATTCTTGATGATGTCTAGGTAAATCCTCTAGAAACACATCAACATATTCTTTCAAATTATTTATATCCTCTATTTGAACATTCCTTTCCTCACCCATAGTTATTTCCCTCCCTTCCTCCCCAAAAATTGAATTTAGTAGAGAGATTAGGGGTGGATCTAGATGAAAATCAGATGGTGATGTTTCTAATCTAAATATAAGGGCTTCCTTCTCATCATCAAAAATTGTAACGTTATTATTCATACAATAAATTTTCACATCATGGTCCAAAATCCAATCTATACTGAGGATTATATCAAATTAAATCATGGGTATGACAATAATATCATTATATAATTCATGTTTATATTCGATAATGGTAACTGATTGAAAAAACGTTGTTGCAATGATACTTTCCTTAAGAGTTTTTACTGACTACTCCTTTAATAAGTCAAATTTGAAATATCTAATTTTTTGGAAAAACTTGGAAGATATGAAATAATGCGATGATCCAGAATCAAATAAATAATTTCCTAATTTTGAGGAGACAATTAAAGCACCTACCACCACGTCATTTAGAGATTCAACCTCAGCAGTTGTGATCCCATAATCTTTGCCATTCTACCTTGGCCTTTTCTGTGGTATGTTTCCTCAAATCATAGGACATTCATTTATATAATGCCCCATTTATTTAAAAGTGTAGCATTGAACATTAGCAGCCTCTTTCTTCCCCTTGCAATCACGATCTTGGTGGACATTTTTTCCACACCTGTAACAAACTTCCATCCCCTTTAGGAAAGTTCTAGGGTGTTTCTTCCAAAAATTACTATAGGTTGTAAATTTAAATTTTACCATCGTCCCCTTATTTCCTTTTCTAGAGTATTCAGAATATCTCTTCTTTTATTGATTTTCTTTGAAGTCCTAAGACTTAGACAATTCCTTTTCTGTCTTGATAGCACATGAGACTATATCTTCATACAAAAATAAGTATTGTTAGACTAATGTTTGGTGGAGAAATGGTTTTAAGACATAAAATAATTGATCAATATTACTTCTTATGTTATGTATATAATCTGTAGAATGCCTTGCTAACCTTGTAATGTTTTCCTCATACTTTGCGACATTCTCATACTTTCTTTCCTCAGACTCAGAAATTTCCTTTCCATATCTGATCGATGTTCAGGAAGAAATTATTTTTATTATAAAATCTCTTTAAACTACCTCCATTACATATTTGATACTTCTTTTTCTTCCTTTGTGTTTTTTTATTAATGAACACTATTGATCTGCATCTCTTAAGAGGACATAAACTACCATGAAAACTTTTTCCCTTTTGCAACTCCCCAAAGCATGAAATATTTTTTCTAAGGAACTTATCCATTTCTCATATAAAAATTGATTTGTAATCCCCTTGAATTTTGGTGGTTTTTTTCTCATTAATCGGTCTAACATTGATCCTTCACATTGTGGATCAGGGTGCTTCATACAGGTAAGGTTATTATTCATAACATGAGTGATTTTTCCCTGTATGGTTATAAGTTGTTCAACACCAGTTGCATCGCCAGCTCCACTATAATTATCTTGAATAGGAGTTCAATCCCTACATGGATTATGTGTGTTGATACAGTTCCCATTCCTTCCACTAGGTGCCAATTCTAAAAAATGGCATACATTATATTAGTTTATGAATCTCAATGCATAATTCCAAACATATAAAATACTTAACATAAATTGAACAGTTTATGCATATAATCCATAATCATAAAAATGTTTTATTTGGGGAAGTATTTACTCATAAATCATACATAATGGTTTGTAAAGAAAATGTGAATTATCATAAGCATATCCCCCAGGAGTGTCAAACTAGGTGTGCAGTAAGGCTCATTGTTGTGTACTAGGATACCACAGGTCAAGCCCAAAACTCCTTGTTGGAGTTTTCAATCCTAGGTACATCTGTTCCAGAACCGCATCCACTTGTATTATCTAGATAGGGATATATTTCGTCAAAAAACCCACATAATATCTATATTACCAAAAAAAAATATTTTCTTCTATAGTAATCCTCAAATTCTATCATAGGGTAATGTTCTCTAATCAGATATTCTTCAAAATCTTGTTTCCATGGTTTATAACATTGGCATGATCACCAGAGATCAATTCCTAAAAGGCCGATCAGTTTAGTATCCTAGGAAGTACTAGATTCATACATAAGTTTTACATTACATTATGAAATGAAAATGTAACATTGTGTCTCCATTGAACACACTCATATTCCTCAGCCTATCCCTATAGGTCAGTCATAATATACTTTTTTCCATCCTGGGAAAAATAAAACATAAGAAAGGGGTGGGATCAGATGCTCAGTAAGGATAACAATATAGTGTAAACTATCATAAATAAGCTTAAACATTTAAGGAAATTTTTAAGACTAAAACACAATCCTTTAAAACATGAACTTCAATATAATATGGAAATGATAAATAAAATAATGCCAGTTACTTATTCACATGGATATTATACTAGTTGAATAATCACATGTAATATCAATATCTAATCTCATAATGATGGAATTCGTAATGTCAGACATCTTAACCACAAAGTCAAGGTCACGTTCCAAGACCCTAAATATAAACTTTTTCAAGGCCTTGCCCCAAGACACTAGTTTTTCTCTTGAGACCTACTAATGCATCAAGGGGATATAGCTGGCCTCACCTATCAATTACTACATCCATTGCATTCCTCATATAAAAAGGGTGAAACATAACATAAACATTTATATTAAACTAACATATGAAATGTTAACACTTTAACCATAAACTATGAATTACATAAAAATCACACATAGACAGTCAAAAATATCATAAAACTATCAATACAAAATGGAATATTGTATCATAATAAATCAACTTTAATTAAACATAAAATATAACAATATATGTTGACATAGATGAAATCAATCCAAAATCTATTTGAGATAAATATCTCTTCCAGCATTGAAATCATTTAAAAGTCACATAATTATAAAAGAAAAACATTTATTTTGAAAATATTCATATAAGTTTCTAGGTAAGCTTCAAAGGTGTTATAACGGTGGAAATTAGTTGCACCCTCTGTATAAGTTAAAAAACATTCTTTCCTTAATTTTATGAAAAGGTCATAAAGTACCTTGTTTGGAAAATGACAGAAACATTCCTTTCAAAAAAATTTATAAAAAATAAAAAAGGGGTATAAATGAATTTTAACCATAGTCTAGGAAATAGTAAATATGTTTTGAAATATATTTTTAAGAAAAATGTATGTGGATGATAAATAATTCCAACTAGATACTTACGTATAAACAACCTCAGATAATAAAGAGATTGTAAAATTAACCCTTACCTTGTACTTTTCCTTATTAGAGGGTATTTTAACCTCCTATAAAATGGTTAAATCATTATTATTAAATTATAAAAGAACCACATACATAAATATGATATCATATATGATCCTCTAATATTTCTTCGTTAATAATATTACAATAGTATCGTTGTTTTGGGTGTTACTGATTCATTTTCCTTTATATGTTTTTTTATGTAAGGCATGTTTGTTAAGGATAGGAAGTATTTGATTCACTTCTAGAATGATATTAAGTTCTTAATATTATTTTTTAATAATCAAATAAAAATTAATCTTGAATGTTTATGATGGGGAATGAAATCTCATCGCGTCGTGGAGACGGTAAGTCATACGTACGCACAAGTGAAAATATCATTCTATTGATGGTGAAATAATATGTTATTGGATGATATATTATATATAAAGAATAATTAATATGTTATATTTATTATTTACATTAATTATACTCATTATTATAAACATTCAAATAATTAAGTGTTGAATAACAAAACACACCATGACGTGGAGACGGTAAGTCGTATCTACGCACGTATGGTGACTTTGTCATTCATAGGATGGATAGAATAATGAATAAGACTGTACAATATTTATAATAACATAAATGTATGTATAAGGTACTAGAGTTATTATTTTGGTATGGAAACAACATATAGAGAGTAAGTGGAAGAAGAAAATAAATTTGAAAGAGGTGATGAAATAATTACCTCTTCTTGAGTTGCTTTCTTTTGATTTGAACAAAAGGGATCCATAGGTTGAATTTATGATCAATGTAAGGCCTCTAGGTTTAATTGATGGTATTTGGGAGGATATTTGATCATGTTTTGGATGATTAAAATGGCTTTATAGGTGTAAATTTTAGAGAAGGGGAAGTACACTTTTATAAGAGAGGTGAGAGGCACGTTAGGAAGAGATGGAAATATTAATTTATTATAAAATAATTTTCGGTTTCTAATAGCTTAAAATGGATTTATTTCAAGTATAATGTGGAGTTGGGCTGAAATAATCTCAACTAATAGGTTTTATACAAATTTAAGTCTCCATATTAACCATATCTTTTAGATTTAACTCTTAGTTAAATAATTTAACTTTTACCATGTATTCTAGTATTTTTATACTCCATGATTATTATATTTACTATAAAATTACAAGAGAAACTCAACTGGTTAATTAATGACATATCTAACATTATCTAAGAACTTTTGGAAAATCTTGGATTTTTAGGAAAATTATCTCATTTAATAATATAGTATTTTTTTTAAATCTCATTTATGTCAATGTTGACACTATTCAGTATTTATTTTTTTAAGTAATAACAATTTTATTACATAGAAAAAAAATTAATCTAATCAACCCTAACATTTCATATTCACCTATAAAATGTTTGTATGGAATCAAAAGTTTCAAGTTACATTTATTTTAATATTTATAACATAAGTTATTTTAATCGTTCATTAATAAGGTAATTATTAAATCATCATTGTGTCATAAATAAATTTAATTATTTAATTCCTAAAAATTATAAATAAAATATCACAATATAGGAAATATTTTTAGATTTATAATGAATATTTATTGTAGAATTTATCGTATGTATAACCCGGTACTAAAATGGTTTAGTTATTAAAATTTAAATTTAACAATTAAATTTCTTTAAATAAAATATAATAAATGTCCAAATCTAATCCAAATGGATAAAAAAGGATAATATTTTTTTCCTAAGGTTTATTTTTGTCGAAATAAACTTATCTAATAGAATTATGACAAGTGTTAAGGTAATTATAATATTATTTTTACCATTAATTACCCTATTTACTTTTAACCATGGAAAATAAAATTAAAAAGTTACCATTCACCAAAAAATATTTCCGTCCTATTTAAACACATTTTACTTAATGATTACAATCTCATCTATTGGGTTTTTGAAATTCAATTCACATAAACAGTAAAATTCTATTTTATGTAAATTTGCAAATGTGCCGAGAAGGTGGGTAAAAGATGTTAAAAAGTTCTATAAAATTTTATATATCAAATCTTATTATAAAATGACTCTAATGAATGAAAATGGACTAATATAGGTATTATTTATATATTTTTAATTAAAAATAAATTTAAATTAAAAATATTTACTTAAATAAAAAATTCGGTTTTAACAATAATGCATTGTTTTCCACTATTCATAAAAATTTCAAAGTTTTCAAAAAAATATTAAAAAATCACCATAAGCTAATTTAAATATTCCAAGTATAAAAATGAAGTCCATTTTGAAAAATGAAATTTATAAATTTTCAAAAGGTGGGTATTACTATTCATAACTTCTTTTTAAACGGCTAGTTTAATTGGTCGGGATGTGCTAGAACTCGGAGCTACATACAATGAAAACTATTTTATTATTCAAAGAGAAGTGTATCATGGAAAAATGGGGTGTTACACTATTGGTTTGGGTTCTTCCTAGGATTCAACAGTCACCATGTCTCGTTGTGATAAAGTTATAGGTTACTAACTAGTGATGATCTTGGATTCATTCTAGTCCACAATCACAATACGTCAGGGGGGCCCAAATTGATTGGCGAGAACAAGGATATAATGCTTCTCAAGAGTTTCATTTTTTGGATAGTATATGTGGAACCTCATATTGGATTCCCTAATATAGATGACTGGGGATGTAAAAACTTCCTCAGTTTCTCCCTATGGAATTTCAATTATATGACGACAATGATAACCAAAATAGATTGGAGCCCTCCTAGGAAGCTCCTAAGTGGTTGAGTGGACAGGGTTATTTTCCTCACCCACATCCCTTAGGTAGAGAAAGGATTTGTTTCTTCACTCTAGTGATAAGTTCCCAATGAGGTTTAATGTATAAACAAGAGAAACTTTCTACTATATGACTCGTCACATGAAAGATTGATGGTGAGGATTCATCCACTAGAGGATTTCATAAGAGGCTTTAAAGATGGGATGGATCCATTGATGTGGTACTACCAGGCCAAGAAGTTCACCAACTGGAACTAGATGTGTTACATTAGGGATAGAAAATGTTAATACCTCTGAGCCAAGACTTCCGTGCTCGATGATGCACATGATCAGTGTATCAACTAGTTTTTTACATCAACGTCAAGTGTTCTTTGGGAATTACCAGCTTTTCTAGTGGTCTATGAATCAATTTTCACATTAAATGGTTCCATTTGGATAGTAAGGAATCTGAAAATTCTTGTAGAATAAACAGGACACCTTATTAATGCAACATCATATATAGTATCACATTTTGGATCTAAAACATTCACAGTTAAAGGAAGAAGATGCAGTCCCTTCATTTATGAAATGTTAAACACGGTTAAAATATTTCATGTTGGGTCCAACATTTTGCTTACTTAAAAAGAATTGGCCGGTTCCTCATGTTTAGGATACATCATGATTGATGACTATAATGATTTATTAATTCTTCCATTACATGATTTTACACTGGTTCCACCTTATTCTTCTTCCTTCAAAGATATATGGTCTCTGATGATTGATTATGGGGGCTTCAAGTATAGTTTAAAATTCATCCACATCAGGTTTAAAATTTTTGTCTTTCATGGAAACTCACAATGGTTCCCACATACTTATAAATCTACATACCTTATTTGCAAAGGAAGGTGTTCATTTTGGGATTCATGTCCAATGATGCTTAGGAAGTCACATTGGTCAAGATAATGTGAGTTTGGGAACATCACACCCTTTCGGAGGAATTGTAAACTATTTCAAGACATTATTATAGATTTAAGATATGTTTGTGAGTCACTTCTGAATCCAAATATGGTATTGGTTAACCTAATAAAATGATCAGGTGTTGAGTCCTTCTGTATGATATAGGGTTCTATTGACAATACCATATGTATGTATAAGAGGATCTCAATTAGTTTCCCTTTATTGATTAGTAATGGGTAGAGGCTTGTATTATTAATCCATAAGACCAATAACTATAAAGTTTATTGTTGTCCAAGAAGATAATTGGTGTTTTTAGGATTAGATTAATCCTTCATTCGGTATCTTACTTATCCTATGTATATCTGGATTCAAAACCAACATATTTAATTTAAGTCAAACACATGCAGCATAATTCCATGCATAAAAGAGATATATAAGGGGACTTAGGCATTATGTGTGGAGAAAAATCTATAGGAAGGTGTCATATATATCCTTCTTATACAAGAATAAAATTCCTTATAGTTTGATCATCTCACAAGATGAATATGGTAGGTGATGGATAAATAATTCCCATGAGGGTTATTTCTTCAAGGTTCGCCGATATGTGAATTCCAAAGGGACTTAACCCAAAGTGGATTCCCTTATTTGGGGGAAGTTATATCATGTCATTGAACAAGTATTACATAATGAAGTTTCCCTTAATGTGGTAAATTTAGGATTCTAGTAGTATGATCATTGAAAATCCATAATCCCACATGAGTCATTCATAGTGTGAGAAACAAGGGATAGCAAGTGATATGACTCACCACAAATGGATACGGGACTTATTCATTGGGGAAGACCCAATAGGGTGTTTGATATATAGATAGGGACTTAGAAAGACATCCTGCATATCCTAGTTATAGTAGGAATCAATTACCTCAGTGTTCTATTAACTTCTCAATCAACTGATGGATGAGGAATAATGATAATCCCATGTGAGAGATGGGTCCCATGGGTTAGGGTGTTTGAAATATGAATGAAATTACATAGTATTGGTTTCTAAATTGGATATTGGTCCTTAGAAATGAATCCTTCATATCTTGTTTATAAATGAATTACATTCATCATAGTTAAATATAGTGTATGTCCACGTGTGTCTACAAAACACAGTTACCATGTCTCGAGGTGTCTTTCTGACATGCTTGACATGTTAGTGATGTCTTCTATACATGAACTGTTTATCTTCCTTAAATGTATAAGGATGTATAGACGTGTCTAAGGGTGTCTTCCACCTAATCTAGCTGACATGTCTCAGCTATGATACATGACAAGTTTGAAATATCCAAGGTGATTCACATGATAGAAGTAGGCATGTTATAGGTGTGATTCAATTGACTTTTCTGGGGGGGATTCGCATGATCAATTAATACATGCATAACATCCCAGGAATTATAAGATTATATTTTTATTTTTATAAATATTTAATAAAATTTATTAATTATTTAACTTAAATACTTACAATTATATAATATAACTTTAAATTATCTCATCAATTATGCATTAATAAAATTTATAGTTATCATATCTTTTAAGATATGATATTCAATTAATAATTTAAGTTATAAATATTACTTCTATAAACATAGTTTATTTATATATATATATATATATATTATTATATTTCTATAACAAATAAAAAATTTATTTACGATTATAAATGTTTTATAAATAATTATTTTGATTTATATGAAAAAAATAGCATGACATAATTTTGAAAATATATATAAATAAATAAATAAATATTCATAATTTTTAAATTTAAAAGGTATTGTTATAAAATTTAATAAAATGATGAATATACTTATATATTAAAAGATGTGTATATTATCTAATTTTACATTTATAATAATGTAAAACAATGTAATATATTTTATGAAAATTGTGATTATTATATAAAATTCACAATTAAAAATATATTGATATATGAATAATAATAAAAACCTAGAAATATGAATATTTAATAAATATAAATTATGAATATATGTGTGTGTGTGTGTGTGTGAAAGAATATTATTATTGTTTTTTAATTATGAAAATTATTAATTTTTTTTATAAAATATGAAATATGAATAAATTATTTCATAAAATTATAAGTAAATAATAATGATTATAATTTAATTATAATAAAATTAATTAATAAAAGGTATATCTAGAAAATTAGATTAGGGTCATTAATTGGGGATTTTATCTTCCTTCTCATGAGTTGAGTCCTCGAGATAGTTTGACCATAGAAGAGGGTTTCAGCCGAGTGATTTGGAGTCGATGTCGACCGTGGACATGAGCAATCAAGGAATATCTTAGCTTACTCGAGGAATAAGAGGTTAGAGGTCAATATTCAAAGTAATATTGACTGTGTAGATGGGATCAGGTTCATATATGTGGTTTGAGTGCCGGATGTTCTTCTTCTTTGATGTTGACATCACCCTAATATCTGATTTTTTAGATACGAAAGTTGGTGTGTTTTTAATTTATTTAGGTGTCCAAAATCTTATCCCTTGAATTGTATAGAATGTATTGATTTCCGTTGTTTTTATTCTTCTTTAATATGTCCCCCTTGGATGAAAATTTCAATCCTAATTAGTTTTTTTCAAGTTATTAGTTACCTATTTGACATTGTTTTATTTATGTTTGTGAATCGATGCTTCTTAAAGAAGATTATATTGTTTAAAAATGATATCTTCATCTGATTTTGGGATTTTAATTTTTCATTTTTGACCTAGAATTTTCAACACTATATAAATATATAAATATCTCTATCATAATGAATACATTATACCTAATACTATTTTGTGTTTTTTCTATTGAAATTCTTTGTTTATATTCACTTGGATCATCATCATGCATTTAATAAAAAATATTGCATCACTTAGCTTACTTTTCAAGCATTAAACCAAAACCACACCTTCATCATCTACTTATGGTAGCTCAATTGATAATGTCTAGTAGCTATTTTATGAGTGTATATATAAGTATGTGTGTGGAGAGGCTGGTTGGGTATCGATCCTTCTTTACGTTTTATTGAGTACATGCTTGTAGATGAGCCTAGTGAGGTAGTTGTTTGATAAGTAAGGAATAATATGATTATGAAATCTTATTTTTTTTCTATGTTTTATATTCGAAGAGGATACAAAATAGTTTCTTATGAAAAGGAGAAGGTGTTTGCAAATAAATTGTAATGGAGATATATTTTAGTAATTTATTCAAACATTTGATTGATTGTTATTTCAAAATCAAATATTTATATATTTATTTATTCAAAAACCTATCTTAAGGTATTATTATTTATTTAAACATATTATTTTTATGTTCAATATTATTTAAAGGGAATAATTATATTTGATTAATTAATTTTTAAAATTACCGAAAAAATTATTTATTCTTTGTGAAAATATAAGTATTTATCCAGGACAATATTATGTATATATATATATATGAACTTAATTGTGCAATATAGTTTATTAATTTTCTATCAAATTATTTTAGTATTAATATTTTTATTATGTACTCAATTATTCTATTTTTAATTCAATAAAATTTTATTCTAAGAAAGGTTTATGGATCATTATGCATATATATATTGATAAATTTTATACATCATGATAATATTTTCATACTTATATAATTTAAAAAAATTGTTTTTTATGAATTTAATTACGAATTTATGTAAAGAGATTTTATTTCCAAAGTTTATGGTTATAATTGAGTTATTATATTTTTAGAAAATCATTTTTTATGAAATTAATTCTTTATTCTCATTTTATATTTTCAAATCATTTATGAATTCATGAATATCATTAAAAATATAAGATATAGTCATTATTTTTAATTTGTGACATTTCATTCTTGTACTAGATTTATTTTTATTTAGTATTTGATTTATATACAAATGTGAACATTTAATTCCTTTATATGAAATTATTTTCAAAGAGGATGTTAATTATATTTTAATTAACATTCAATGTATTAAAAAAATATTCGATAAATATGAGATTCATTTGATTAAAGTTTCCTTATAAAATAATTTATAAATTTATGCACACTTGTAAATGAATATGACAATGCTGTCAAGCTTTTAGAGATAAAACTCTAGTGAAAGTATATATATTTGATAATTCTTAAAAACAATTTTATAAAATCCGGAACTTTAATGTTATAAATTTGGTAGGTAATTGGGGAGTGAACATATCTCTTAGAAAGTGGGTATACCCAAGACATCCTTTATTATTTCAAGTGTCCTTAGTGTTTTTTTTTCAAAATATTGTATATTATTTTCAAAAAAACCATCATATTATTTTTAAACAAATTTTTGAACGTAGGTAATTTCAACGAAATGTAATATTTTCTAAAGAATAAATAATTTTAAAAATATTTTCAAATGTATTTCAAAAATTATTTTTTAAGTATTATCAATGGATTTATCAAAAGTATTTCTCAAAATTTAATTTCAATAAGATATTTTATAAAGGGTTTTTCACAAGTTTTAAAACCCCTTACTGGGAAAATTAATTCTCATCCCTTGTTTTAAATTTTTCTCATAGGTATATTAGGAGTTTAAGAATTGGACATGTTCACTTTTAGAGTGAGTCCATATAGAGAGAAGTAGATCTTTTGTTTTATTTTTTTCAATTCTGAGAATATGTAAGTTATTCTCTAATTATCTAGAACCTAGACCTAAAAAAGGACCTGAATTGTATTTAGTTTTGTGTAATTTTGAAGTTTTATTTTATAAAAAATACATATTATATTTATGAATTGAACCCAGAATCATGGGTTCAGGGCATTATAGTATGTCCATGGGGGTCATATAATCAAGGCTGACATATGGGAGTCCAACTCCATGATTTACACATACAAGTCCAAGGGCGTTGAGTGATTAGGGATAAAAAGTCATAGGGTGACCACATTATCTTGATAATATGCCTGGAGGACTTCATGATACACATATGAAATTCTCTGGGTGGTCATATGATCTCGATATCTCATAAGAAGCACATGATACCTTCATATGAAAATAAGTGTATCTTTCATCACAGAAGGATTACTTTTTTCATCCATTATTGTATATATACCTTAATATGTTTCAATCATTGTCTTATTGAGGTTTACCATGACTAATTCAAAATGTTAAAACTCTTTTTCATAATATGGCCAGTACACCTAAATTCTTTTGTATGATCAATAAGGTTATCATGTGAAGCATATATACATATCGTGTAACATTTAATTTTTCCCCTGGGTTTACCTGGGGGATGACCCTTATGATTCCTTTACTTTCCACTCAGAGAAGTCATCCCTCTCTTTTAAGATCCCATGTATGTGTATTTTTGTTCTAATGGTGAGGAATTTATATACCTCACTACCCTATATCTACACCACCATTCACAACCCATTTATCACATATATGGGCTTGAGTCAATGGAGCATCATTATTTTTACATGAACGTTTAATGGGCCATCCATGACATCGTCAGTTTATTGTGTAATAAAAAAAATTGTGAGATTACTCTATCATTTTAATTTTTTGGAACCTATGGATTTACAAATTTATTTCTCATAATAAAATTTTCATGTCCATGTGAAATAGAAAGATCAAGAAAAAATGTAAAGGATTCTTCACAAGATCAAGATGCCTTTTGAAGATTCTTTCTTTTAGTTGAGGGAGACATGTATGGTACCCTTCTAGAGATCAAACGGTCCTATTATAGGCCCTTATTAAGATCATACTAGAATTTGAAATGGCCATTTCATGATAAATGAGTTGATCACACTATGCGCATAACCTCCTTCACCAGAAAAACATCATAGCTTTTCCTTGTGTTAGGTTGACACCTTTTTTATCTTTTATTCTTTATTTTACATGAATTTTAAAATTTTCCCATTTAATTTTTTTTAGGAAATCATATGGTCGATAATGGGTCTCTTGGGGGAACATGAGTATTGTCATGGTTGGTTGCTTAGCTTATCTGGGATGCATCACATGATCTAATGGGCGTGTCTAAGGTCCTTTTCATGATAATGGTGATATACCCAATGGATTTCAGGTTTAATTACTAGCACGCTTCAAGAGATATCATGTGATAATTGAATTTATCACATGATTCATATGAGATATTCATGTGAAAATTAATATAACTTCCATCACATGAATATTCTTCCTTTATCATATTTTATTTCATAAGGGTATTTGGGTGGTTTTCATGCTTCCATCAATTGAAATATCACATTATCATAGGAAATCATCCTACAGCCTCTATATCATCTTGAGTGATTGTCATTGGGGCTTAAAATGGTCATATATATAACATTTTAAGAGAATGATTCATCAATGTGATGCTCCCTATGTCAAATGATCATGTGTATTATTAAGGGTCACATGATTAGTGTAAATATACTCTTAATCTTCATGTATTTTTTATTCTAATTCCTTTATTTCATGGAGCAAACAATAACTACTATTTTGATATTTCTTCGATCCTGAAATTTTTTTTTCTCATTTGGCAGGCTTCAATAGTTTCAGTGGAAAAATCAAGAGGAGTGGGTTGAATTGAGATTCTAATTAAAATATTATATTAAAAATGATTTAGAAATAAAATCACCCATCTTATAAAATATTTCAAGATAACTACAAAATTTAATTTATAGAGTTTGATCTTTTAAAATGTGACTTAAAATCTTGATCACAACTCAGTTAAGATAAGTTTTAAAACACTTTTAATATTTGAAATAGTTTTACTTGAATGAAACATTGTATATAAAACAAAAATTAAAGTTATCTATTAGAATGATGTCTATTTATAGTGTATAAAAAAGATATATATATATATATATTTAAAAGAGATTAAAATAATAGGTAAAATCATAGATGAAATAAACAAGGTTTCAAGTGTCAAGAAAAGTCCAAATCCACTCCATTTGGAAGATACTAGTTTCCAAGTAGTTTTTTATAATATAAACTGATCTGAAACATAGATTATGTTTTATAAAACAACACACAATGTTTTCTAGTCCTCAAAAAGTTTCTTCCACAATTATTCATGTGAGAAATAAATTCTAACATCAACAAACATGAAGTTAAGTCCAAACATCATTTTTACAAAGTTCCTCATTGGAGAATAGATAAAGAAACATTTAAGAGAGTCTCTTTCACTCTTTATTTTAGCAAAGGAGCGCTCTCTAGTTTATAAAAGGGTATGTTGATAAATAATAAATAGTTCATATCACATTATTCTTGAAGGTATATGGTAATATAGTAATATAAGGAAAATATTTTGGTAGAGAAGAGTGTGTTTTGTTGTTATACATATAGTTATTCTCTTCCCATAGTCATATTTAGATTAGGAGCGGATGTGATAAGATATTCAAAATATCTCACAAGTGTCATAGAGTTTCTAATGAGACCTCCATGTCCCTGAAATTCAAAAAATATATATTTTCTTCATTTTAATTCAAGAAAAAACTATAATGTCTTTGTGCTATGTGGGTATAATTTTTCATATGATTCTATCTTATTTAAATGTGCTACACTCTTTTTCTATCTATGATATTAGTTTTTAAAAAGTATCTCTCCATAAATAGCCCTTCCAAAACCATAATAATGATCCTCATAATTTGGTAAGGATTTTAGGTCAATTAAATACCTCTAAATGGCCATTGATTTTGTATAGAAAAGTGGATAGATTAATATTTAATAATATAATTACATAACACTTACCTTTAGACATGGTCAATTTAATGTAGTTATGTTAGCATCTATGATCACTTCCATACACTATGAATTATTTGATATGTTGTTTGATCGGTCACTTATATATATGTATGATAATTTTTAATTACATTGATCATCTTTTATAAGCAGTTGATCGCCTTTAATTTTTTTTGATCACTTTATACTTGTGGTTGATTAGCATGTCAATTTTGATACATCTATCCATCCTCACTTCACTTGATCTTGCAGTTAATCCTTGGTCTTTTATATGATTTTACAATTGATAATTGGTCTTTCATTTAACCTTTTGGACACATGATTGTTCATGTAGTCAATAATGTTAGATTTTTGGTCTTTATGTTAGGAAATATGTTTATCCATTCTTTTGAAACATTGATCACAATGGTCACTTAATACAACATTTGATAGTTTGATTATTTCTTATAGTCCCTTGATTCTGCTTCCATAAATTTTTCATGGTCGATTAGGTGTTCATGTAGTCGATTACACAAACCATGTGGTTGATTCTATACTTATCAAAAAATTCCTTCTTTTCGAGAAAAATAATTTAATTCCATAAAATATAAAATGTATAATAAATAAAAAATATATTTTTTATTATTGAAATAAGGATTCTTTGGGTTATGCCAACAATATCTCCCTTTTTATGATCACAAATAATGGAATAAATAATTATTCAAGGAATAAAAGATGAGGAATTAAAGAGTACAATCTTATAAAGTATGTAATTAGTGATAATTATTAATAATCAATGTTATTTTAAAATAGTAATGTTTTTAACATGAAATAAGGTATTTCAGGTAGGTTGGTAACTCCTTTTACTCCCATTTTAGGATTATCAAATTGTAGTCATAAAGGGTTAAAAGAGTAAAGAGACAACAAACAGAATAAAAAAGAAAACATAGATATAATAATTAACTATTATTTTATTAAATTTTTAATATAATATACATATACCCCATAAATATCTAATAATAATAAGAATCATTGGTCTTTGGATGTGTATAAGGGCTATTTCTTTTTCCATCGACAAGAGTAGGAGAAGGGGGTCAAGGAATGGATGTAACTCATGGAACGGATATTCCCTTTTAAACTTTAATGATGTGTCCATGGGATTGAAAAATAGTATTAATAAAAGGTCATATAAGAGGTATAGGTGAGGTAGAGATTGGAATAGAAGTTGAAGCTATTGAAAAATGGGTAGGATACACTGAGGTTTTAGGTAAAGGAAGAGCAGGATATGATATCATATGTTTATTAGAAACATACATATAAGTATCTAAAATCCTTATGATGTCAACCAAAACTATTATTCTATGATCCATAAATTAAAGGAAATCATCTTTATCAGAAATAATTTGATTCAACAAAGATGTTATAAATAATAACTTCTCTAATATGGCATTGAAAGAAACTATCAAAGATAGAATATTAAAATATCTATCCAAAGATAGGAACTATATCTTTGAATTAGCTTTGGTGTAAATAAGTTTAAGATAATAATTTATAGGACCCTTTATAACATTTTTATCCTTAGTGGTAACAATTTATTCAGACATAATAAAATGAAATTTATTTTCTCCATGAGTAGTAATATCCAAATGTATTTGATTTATAATATCATTTAAAATTTCTAGAACATACTGAATCACTTCATGGATCATCCTTCAAATTAATTTCTCAACGATAGATAATGAAACAAAAGAAACTTTAGAAGGAGAGGATTATGGTCTACATGGAATGGTTATTACTGAAAGGTTTCTTTATTTAATGGTGAAAAAAAATAGATATATCAAATTGTAGAGATCTAATTTGAATTATAAAACTTTATATTTCTCTTATGAGAGATCTAATCACTTGGATAATATGATTTATTTTCATAAAAATCATGGGTGAGAGGTGTGACATAACACATTGAATTATGTATGAAATTTCTTCATCTCAATCATGAGTATTAGCGCAAATGATACTCAAAAACCCAAATTTTAAGACTTCTAAAAGGTTATTTTTGAAATTAATAAATTATATAGAATTTATTATAGAGGTTTGAGTAGAAGAGGGATTTGTTTCTTAAGATCAAGAGGGTTAATCTTATGAAAACGTAGAATCATTAAGGAAATAACCAACTAGATCAGATGAATGATAACATAATTTATAAGTCTATATATATGATTATTCATTGGTTGATAAGACACTAGGTAGTATCTCAATGTCCTTTAAAGAGGCCTCAAATTAATCCTCATAATATTCCATAAAAAGGACCTCTATTCTAGGATAATACTTATAGACTAGATCTTCATGATAAATAATATCATGAATATTTTTTTTGAGAATGTTAAGTAATATATAACTTCAAAGAGTCTTTAGATAATTCATTCCATAATAGTCTCTCTAAAACAGATGTAGAAGGAATATTTTGATCAATTAAAACTACTTATTCTTCCATTAAAATAACAGTAGGAACATGTTCATCTAGATTTGGATCATTTTCATCATTATTTATATTCTCATTATCCTTATCATATTTATCATATTTTTGAGATTATTTTTTATATTTTCATCACTCTTATCAAAAAAAATCAGGAAAAGATACACCCATTTCAAAGAATGGGTTATTCGGAAGGTTTTATTCTTAGGAAAAAGAGGAATAAAAAATGGGAGCTCCACCTATATCAATCATAGGTAGACTGTACATTGAAACATTACTGAAATCCTTGTCAATATTAAAATTTATAGGGTTGGTTCCAAAAAAATTGACCTTTGAATTCTATCCCCCTCAGGATCCATATATTATCTTATTAAATCATCTATCACAGTTAACTCAGGGTCTCTTCCAACTTCAACTTAAACATTATCTATCAATTGAAATTTTTTAGAAGAATGTAGATTTTTTTATATAAGTTCTCTTTCATATATAATTTCATATACATTAGTGAATTAAAATATTTCTTCAAAATAGATTTTATCTTCCTCATATAATTCCACAACTAAGTATTCATCTTCATTGAAGGAATACCCAGCATGAACAATTTTTTCTGGTTCCAAACCAGGTTTAATTGAGTAGTTTTTCCTAGAAGGGTGGGATATAGGATTGAATTTTTCATATAACTTCCTCTTATCATCTATCCACATCCAAATCCCAATATTATAACTGATCTTCATTCTATTATAGTTATTATTATTAATCTAGATATCACTTGGGATTATAATCCATTTAACTCCTTTAGTAACCAAATATTTATATTCTAACAATATAGTAATGAACATTGGAAAATGAATTGTATTGAAACAAGATGATGGTTTATCCAAGTAATTCATGTTTATCATTAAAAACATATAAGACTGATATGAATGTTTTAAACCATTGGATATAAATAGAAAAAATCGTGATGTCTAATAAAACTAAAATCTCCCTTCCTTGGACATATGCAATGTGGAATATGTTTTTAAAAAAATATGCATTGTTCACTAGTCCATTTTTAATGGGACTTCTATAGGTTATATCATTAGTATATTCCTCCAACATATTTCTAGTCTTTAAATGGGGATATTTTACTATATATGAGCTCTGATAGTCCTCATATTCTCTAATAGGTGTGACTCTTAGACAGTCATACCAAAAGGTCAATGAAAACTCACATTCTTGACTATTAATGATTGTTTGAATCACATCCTCATACTCACCTGCATAAAACTCCATTTTTAGATAAAACTATATTACTAGGAGGAGATAGAAAGGTTTATTTTTTCAAAAAACTGACTTTTCTAGTTTTATGAAGAAAATATCTCTATAGAAAAGATTTACTGGATATGAACTGTGAAGCATCCACTTCTCTTTTAACCATGAATTCATGAGTAAGATGATTCTATTTCAAAATATTTTTATAATTTCTTGAGTTTCTATTCAATTCATTAGAAGATTTAAGAACATTATCTTCAAAACAAATTGTTCATTTAAACTATTCATATTGAGAATCATGACTCAAGATCTTGGGATTAAAAGAATATTTTGAGAAAGAGGGTTTCATTCAGATTATAAAAGGAGTGAAAATTGGACTCTGATTTGTCACTTCAATAATTTCGGGATTTTATTTTATAATAACATGTTGTAAATAAGAATAATAAAAATTGAATATAATTATGAATCTATACATTATTTTAAAAATAAATATCTAAATATAATAATCAATTAAATAAAATTTAATTAATTTATTAATTTTGAAAATAATATGAAATATAATAATAAATGATTTATAAAACCAGTTAAATAAAGTTAGTCATACCTAATTCCTATTTAATATTGTTAATTTTTTACTATTCAATGGATTTGTAAAGATTTCATAAAGATGATGTTTTGTGATAATGAATTATAGAGTGATGTATTCTTTTTGAAAATTATCTCTTAGAAAGTTATCTCTTTATCATTCAATGAGAGACATGAGTTTTTGAAATATTTATCATTCTTGTATTTTCAATGTCAATAAAGAAATGTCAACATTCATATCTATAGTCTAATAAAGTGTGTTTCATCTAAATATTTTGTGCACAACACTACCTAAAACTATGTACTCGTTTTTAGTAATAGATAATGTAACATAATTATGTTACATAATAAAACATGAAACTAAATACTTTTCCAAAAGGTGAAATGTTATAAAATTTATTTTTATATATTACTTACAAAAGAAATATCTCTCTAGATAACTAATAAAATAAAATTATATTTCTTTTATAATAAAACAATTTTAAGTTAGTTTTATTTTTAAGGAATTTAAAAAAAATCCAATGTAAGTAAATGAGATTATTTTGGATTTGATTGAAAACGTTCACAAATGAAAACACTAAGCATAATATCAAGTATAATAGAATTTAATTATAATAAACTCTAAATCCTACTTCAGTATGTAGTTTGATCAATTGGTAGTCCAGTTTCATTAGGATGCAGTTTATAGATTATTCTCATGGTAGTATCATTAACATTAGTGTTATCTATGTCAAAAAAATTTAAAATATCCTTTGTGTATTTTATTTGATTTAAAATAATTACTTCATTGTTTTGAAAAATTCAAAATACAATAATGTATTATAACTCCACATTATAATCATTTCAAATTCATTTTTTTAATATTTTATAAAATACTACACAAAGGTGTTTTTGGATGATCCAAAATTAGTATCATAAACATAGATTTTTACTTCTAAAAACATTTAGAAATTATTTTAATTAATAATAAAGGGTCATCTATTCCTTTTGAAAAATATTTTGAAATAAAAAGTGTTGTACCTATCATACTAAGATCTAGGAGCTTGTTTCAAACCATATAGTGTGTTTTCTAACTTAAAAACATTATCTTGAAAATAATTTTTTTCATACCCAAGGAGTTTTTTATTCAAAAAGATCCTCAATTGTTTAACCTTAAAAAAATGCACTCTTGAAATCCATTTAATATAGTGTAAAATCAAAATGTGATGCATATGAAAAAAGTTATTCAGATTTATTTAGTTCTAGATAATGGTGAATATTTAATCTCATAGTCAGTACCTTCCTCTTGATTGTATTTCTTTTTATCCAAACCTTTTTTATTTCTAATTATAGTTCTGGACTCATCTACCTTAATCCAAAACTCCCACTTAGTGCCAATGGTCTGGAATTCTTTAGGGATTTCTACAATTACCTAGACTTTATTTCTATCAAATTGATTCAATTATTATTTCATCTCTATTAATAGTAATTCATTATCTATTACTTCAATGAAGTTCATAGGTTCAAGATATGATAAAAATTCTTGATTTTCAATATGATTTAAAATAGAAGCGCTACTCTATGTTCCTCTATATAGGTCTCTAACTATGGCTTCTAAGGGATGAAATCCATACATTCTAATGGTTCTTGGGATAAAGGAATTTGATACTTCATTTTCTTCTATTGTTTTAGGTTGAAACATTTCCACAAAACAAGGATATTTTTATATAGTAGGTTAGATATAATTATCATAAGGCTTCATATTGATATTTAAATTTGAATGGTTATCCTGAAAGTTTTATAAAGCATTTATAAGATCATGTGGATGTATTTCATAGAATTATATATATATATATATATATATTCATAAACAAGTTTGGTTGTTCTATTTAATAACCTATTTGATTTAGTGTATGTTATATATCTAATCAATATTCCTTAATCACTTATAGATTAATTTTTTTCTAAATTCCCATTTTTTTAATATATGGAAATTACCACTAGTTTTCGTTTTATCCCATTCCATAAATAATAATGGGTTTTCATCAAAATTGGATTAACTAGAATCTTTTTAATAATATATTAATCTATATTTATTTCCTCTTCCTAAAAGTAAACAGGTAAATAATACTCATTAATTATGGTCTAAGAAATTTCTTGAAGAGTTGTGTTTTTCTTACTACTGAACCACTATATTATGTGGTCTTATGAGGAAAATGGTTTTGATTATATCTATATAGTGAGTATAGAGATTCAATTTCATAATTTTAAAACTCATGGCTATGATCACATTTCAAGGTATACATTAAAATTCCAATATGATTTTCTATAAAAAATCAATTTAGGAAAATAAGAATAAGCACAACATTTGTGATCTGGAAAGAATACCTAGGTTTTTCTATAAAATTCATACACTAGAACATTATAATAGTGATTACCATTTATGATAAAAACTCTAGAGGGTCCAAAAAATCCTTATGAACCCACTCTATGGGTGGATAAGTTGAACATCCTTTTTTGGTTTTAAAAATATCTTATATTGTTTCCATTTTTAACATGGGGAACAAACTTTGTTTATTGAAAACTCAACTTTAGGAAGATCTTTCACTAATCCTTTCATAGTTAGCATTATAAGTGAGTGAAGGTTGTAGTGTCTTAGTCTCAAATACAAAAACCAAGACTCCCTATAAAATACACTCAAATAAGAAATATTTTGATAAATTAATGAATTTAAATCAATAGTATAGTTATTATCTTTATGAAGAGTAGAAAAAACTAAAACATGAATAGCATTGTAAATTTTGAAATTATTACATTAAAACATAACATAATAACCATAATAACATAACTATGATATTCTAATAAGATTACATTTTAATACATCTACAAATAAAACACATGCAATTAAAATAGTATTATTATTACTGATTTGATCATGTGAAACTATATTTCCTTTGGTTTCAAAAAAATTAAATTTAAACAAACAACATTGATAAAGTTATTGATGCTTTATTATTCCCCATTAATGTGTATAGAACATTCACTATCTAGATACCATAATTGATTACTATTACTCTTCAAGAAAGTTTCATAAAAAATGTTAAATAATATTTGATTTTGGTAACCATGATTTCTATGGTCTAGAAGTGTTATTAATAAGATATTTAGGAATAATGTTTTTTTACCGGTTTCTCATAAATTTTTTTAAAATAAAAAAAATAAAAAAATGTTAGGTCCATAATAAAAATAACAATTTATAGAAATATTATATAATGAAATATGAAAAATTATTTATTTTAAATCTTCCTATATCGAGGATAGTAACCAATCCCAGGGTATATGTGGTTATGGTTTGTTTTCTAAGCATTCTGGTAAGATTTTCTCTACCATTATTGAATCTTTATTTATATTTATTCAATTTTTCATTATACATGTTATGTTTATTATTTTCCTTTAATAATTGAGAATTTTTTTTCTTTTTATATAGTTAAGTATGTAATAAAATAAACATTAAAATAATTTGCTTTCTTTAGACATTTATATTTATCTTTAAAATCATTAAATATATATCTATAATATTATAGTACTCAAATAAATCCTCAATATAAATATTTTATTCATTTTTTCAATATAAAGAATATTTTAAATATGAACAAGAGATGCAAGAAAAAATATATAGTACCTAAAATGTGTTTCTAAATGATAGACATGGTTATGTCTGTGAGTAATCAAATAAATATATTATGAATTTGGGAAAATCGAGAGTCAAATTGGATAATCCAATCCTGAATTTAAAATTATTAAAGTATCCAAAACCACAAAGAGGTCATCCCTTATACATAGCGCACATGCCATGAGGGACCACCACTTTACATAGAACTCCTGCAAAATAAAATAAATCAATTAGTTATAGAGGAAGTAAGGATACCCATCCCCCCTAGTATATGAATTTCTTATTTATAGGATGATACAGTGAAATAATTTCCCCCACAAAATTATGTGTTTCGTTTTTAAAGGCAAGTTGTGAAAAAACTCCCTCACAAATGATTTTATTCATTTGCGATGCATGGTGTCCTTTTCCCCACCCCACAAATGAATTCCCTTTTAACAGTTTGAGGTAGTCAATATACTTCCTCACAAACCAAAAAATCCATTGTGAATTATGGTTTTTTTACACATCTACATGGCGCCAATTATACTATACGGCCAATCAACCATGCTGAAAAAATGGTTATTTTCTAGGACTATAAATACTTGGTCTTCTAAAGAGTGAAAAAAAGAGGAAGATGAACATATGGAAAAAATATAAAACTAGATATTAATCTTAAGGGTAATTCACATACCACATACTATGTGGGAAACCCACAAAAGTAATCATTCATGATAGGACCTACTTAGATACCGGAAAAGGCTTCCCATACACCCACAAATAAATATCAATACAATGTAGTCCCCTTCATGAAACCCTTTGAAATACCCCACCCTTCATAGAAAAGGATAGTATATATAAAAGGTCATCATTGGTATCTTTTTTCATTATGTCCTTATTTACCTCTTTCTTTGTAGACTTTGGCCCCATATCAGCCTCTTCATGATCTGTACAAATGTATTCACGCCCCTCCTAACAAAACTCGAGAATACATTCATTAAAACCTCCACCACAGCTATATGATAGAGCTTTCCTAGGTATAGGAAACACTTATGGGTCCCCCCATCTATTTTTACATTACTATGGTAATCAAAGTCCCTTATCTAACCTTTTGTGTAGGCAGGATCTTTAGTATTTTAAAAATCTTATCTTCATGTGGTAATTTTAATCCCATCCTTAGTGATGGTGACAGATGACTTATCAGGCTAGATAAGGACATTGATTTTCCATATCCCATCTATCTTCATATATTTCACCTATAAAAATTGGAGGTTAGGGGTGCCTTCAAAATGGAATCCATCCATAAGAAAGACTATAGAATTTATTTTGATACATCCCCCCTACTTCCATACTATCTCCCTCATCCACCAAAACACGATGGAGATTATGTGAAATTTTAGATCTTCCACTCCCTCTTGTTTCTCACACCAAGAATTAATCACATGGGATTAGGGGTTAGTGGTGATCATGTCACGAGCATGATAAAATATTTATATTTGGCCTCCTACTATGTGTAAACCCCAAAACCATGTTTTAATCCTATTAAAAGGAAATATTCTATGCAAGACCAAAAAATCAAAGGAATATATTCTCAGTGAAAAAACCATGTGGGCCTCCTCTATAAGTGTAAGCCCCATCACATTGAACTTCATTGGATTTTATTCCTTTCTAAATGGGATACGTAAGAATCCTCCCTGAGATTCAAACACTGCACCCCAAACTCTCCCTAATATTCTCTATTTCATAGTTCCAATAGGTTCATATCTAACCCATTGGATTATATTCCTTCCAGGTCCCTCAGGATATTTTGGAATAAGTCCCACACCATTATTTTTCTAAGTATCTTCTTTTTATAACTCATTACACCATGATATTAAACTAGATCATATGGTCCTTGTCACATGACCATAAAATATATGACATGTCCTATTTTGTGGCACTAAACTATGTGGTTTCTTATTTATCTCATGATGATACATAAGAAGTTCTTATCACAGGTCTGATTTTAAAATCAAAACAACTATTTTATCCTTGTAAGAAGATAAATTCAAGAGTTCTTAACTATGTGGCTTAAAACCAGTATCACAAAAAAATGATACCAAGATGGAGGACCTTTTATATGTAATTTGTTTTTCATTTATGAAGAAAATCATTTACATATGTATATTTTCATCGATGGAGAACCAAATATACATATATATGGGTTCCCATCAATTCATGTCTATAATTGATTGTTAATACACAAGGATAAAAAATTCTATATTTGGAATTTATAAAAACGATTCATCAATATGTATTAAATCTTTAAGAGAGTCTCAGAGTATGAATTAATTTCCACCAAAAGAGTGTGATGATACCTACATCCCATTATATAATCCAATGTGAGTTAATAAGAGTTATTGGTTAAGTTCCCCAACAATCTCCTACCTTTGGAAATAACTCCCATGATCTGTCATGGATGTGAGAGTCTTTGGTTGTTTCAGATTTCGTGAACAAAACCTGATGGAAACTGACCCACCATGAGATGGGTGAAAATAAAAAAATAATCCTAACTTGAATCCTTTTATTGATAAAAATATATGTTTCACCCACATGTCATGCCCTTTTTCAATCTCACAAAATGGATGTAGTGAAACATAGATCCTTTAAGATAATAAATTTCATATTTTTTATTTATTATGATGCAAAATTTAGGCGTTTTATTTTTTATGTTTTATATATACTCATTTCCATGAGATTTTTAATAGAACTCCCTAAAATTAAAATGTATCTTTAACAGCTAAACCAAACCTATGATTTTTTTTATTGCATAAACCAGGTCCTCATCTAATCAAAGGATCCCATCACTAACCCAGTGTCTTCTACATTAGATTTTGAATGAATGGTTTAAAGAGTACCGCCTTAACAGTGTAGTATAAACCATAGAGAATTTATTACAATCCACCCATTACGTGAAGGCCTACCGACCATCCAATTAGTGATGGAAGGTGGAAGAAAAAGAAGAGAGAAATCATTGTCATGTAAAATACTTTTTGGAACCTTTCCCCTAAACCACTCAACATGTTCCTACCATAATAAAGGGAGGTGGGTCAAGAGGTCTCTAGGGGTCTTATCTCAAAACCATAGTATTCAATATGAATGGATTCTTCCAAAAAATTATTCTACTGACACTACTCGACACCAAGTCTTTAGCAAGATGGGGATGTCTCCCCATGATGTCCGGCTCAGGTCACTCAGACCTGAACACTAAGGATTTCTTGTCAAGGTTGGAAAAAAATAGTAAAACACCCACATCTATTTTACCACCCAAGAATATTTAAAATAGAATATGGTGGAAAACTATGAGTATTCCCATATACCTACTCACTTGAATCATGCCTTCTAAAACAGTTTCGCAACAACTGTAGAAACCAGTCAGCACATCCCAAAATAAAATAGGTGGAAGGTCATATCCATGACCCTACATTTGATGATTTTTAGTAAATTACAAAATGTATTAGAGGATATGAATAGGAATACATCCCTTATCTAGCCACAAAATCTGTATATATTCCCATTACAACTAAAGAATTCACCTCTTATATTCTTAAAATGATGGAAGGAAAGGCAACTATTACTATCCAAATTCTAAAAGTGTTTTTGATATAATGATAAAATCAGTAGTGACTAGGATCCATTCACACAACCCCACATTTGTTTTTTATGTGTCCCATCATCACAATATGATTGTAAATTAGTAGCAGAATCATATTCCTCCACCCATCCGGGAGGCTTGATGAAAAACCCCATAATAAATTTATAATATAATTGGGAAAGGATACCCATTCCAAGTAGAGATTATTAGTCAACCCTAATAGGAACTCCGACATAAAAATAAGTCCCTACCAAAACTTTAGAAGTATGTATTAATATTCCAGTAGTAACATGAGAGTTAATCAGATAATATTATGTGCATGAAATTTATTGTCCACAACATGCGACTCCGACCACCCCATATAGAACATCTATAAATAAGTATTACCAAATTTTGAAATCAGTAGTAATGTTTTGAAGGCCCTCATCACAAAATTTCCACCAACAAATCTAGAGTTCCTTCCTAGAATATTTTCCATGAATTCCTCCATTGTGGGATCATAATTATCGATCAAGAGAACACATCTACTAATTAGAAATGTAGAATCCCTCTTCATGGTCAGAAGTTCATATAGTAAGAAGGTCATCCCCTTACCATAGTCTTCCATGAATTCACTCTCAAAGTTAAATACCATAGTAAATCCTCCTACAATTGGATGTTAAACCGTGATGGTAGTCCACATAATGGTATTCTCTATGAAGATCCTCTCGGTAGTGATATTTTATTTTGTTAAGCAGGTCCTCTCATTTATGAATCATTTATGATAAAGCCCTTATACCATGATGTGCTTTGGATGATAGTTCCAAAAATTCTTAATGCCTTATCATTGAAAAGTGATATCTTTTCTATACCAGAAGACAGTCTAAGGAAATAGTCATTCTCCAAACCACCCATGGATCATTTTTTTTTCAAACATAGAAAAATGAATTCTTCTTAATCCTACCTCTTAGAATAAGGTAGATGAGAAAAAACTATTTTGGTTAGATCATATGGTGGAATATTCTATGGAATGATGATGATAAATTCCTCTTAAGAATGAATGTGGCTAAAAATAATGTTTCGTTCATTTTTTCGCCATCAAAATCCCCTTAATAAAGAATTAAAGTGGAATTGTCAAAAAAACTATGTGCATTTCATTAAAATAATCCTACTAAAAATCAACACTACTTGAATTATAAATTCATTCCTAATGATGGATATGTAAATAATGGAAGGGAAATCAAATATCTTCATTTTAAAATTGACTTAACTTACCTTGAAAATGCATAATGCCTAAAATCAGGGAAAAAGTGGGAGGGGATTAAACACTCATGTATTGATGCATCAAAAATGTTGCAATAGGTGATCATAAACACCCCACCTAGTGTTAATATCATGGGATGGGGAGAACATGGAGATTTTCCATTTACACCACTCCTTGATTGGAAAAGGACATGAAAGATGACATCATGTAATTTTATCACTCCAAGTCATCTATTAGGAGTGAGTACCATTCATGAAATTTTGTATGCTTAGATAAAATTTTCCCTAAAAATAACACAGAATTGTTGTGATTGATGAGATATAGCCATTGGGAGAGTTTTTCATGAGGAATCCAAGAAGGTTGATAAATATTCTAACATAATGAAGGGTAATAATAAAACAATAACAATGACATCAAATGTAAGTGTCCCACAAGAAGATTATAAAATGAACCTGAATGATGTTTGAACGTTGGTTCGAAACATTAAAAGGGTTTTAGAATTAGTCGTATTCATTAAAAAATATGGAAAACCAATCGCACATGTTGTTGGGGTTTTTTCCATAATATTCCCCTCCATGAAACTTAAATCCTATTCAATGTGACCTAGAAATAGATCAAAGGGATCCCCAACATATATGGTTGGGGGTATCTTTACCTCAACCTCCTCCCCAATTGATTTCGATCTTTTCACATTATAGAGGAAATACACATGTTATAAACTCCCAATTCATAGTATCTCATGCCCCAACTTTCTCATTGGTTATGTGTATGATATAATATTAAGGAGACCCCCTCTGAATTACCTCCATAAAATGTCTCTAAGGAAATCCTTGAAGGGATGGATGAAACCCAATAGTGTTTGCAAGAAAAGGATAACCATCATAAGTACCACTAATCCTAAAGATCACATATCACCATAAATATATCGCCAGAAAATTTGTCCCTCCTATCATTTTGGTGTTAATGAGACACCAGAAATTCATTATGCATCGTTGAACATCAGTAGTAACAACCTTCAAGGTTCCATGGAACAAAAACTTGATACCTGGGAATATGAGGATAATGTGTCCATCCAAAATATGGTCCACAAGGAAATTATAAAATAATATGTGTGTACTAAAAACCAAAGGCACTCTTAGAATATGGGGACACCCCAAATTCTCCACTTCCTCCTCCTTTCTAAGTATCGACCAAAGAAAATAGTAAAGGTGTTACCACATCTGACTCGCTGCCCAAATTGGTTGAACCTGTCATACTTGAGAAATTATTTTCTCAATATGAGGAAGATATAATTGATGTGAGGAAACTTAATGTGGAATTTATCAAAGAAAAATTGACACTATATATGTTCTTTAATCATAGTTCCATCACTCTCTCATAACCAACATACCTCTATAAGGAGAGTTCATTATAATAAAAAAAGAATAGATAGAACATCCACTCAATGTGGGATATCCCAAAATATATATAATTATCCCCCATGATAGATAGATACCAAGATTTACCTCTATTATGAACTCAAACAAATATATTTTAGACAAAGAATCATATGCTATTCTATGCAGGTTCCTTGTTAAGGGTACAAGCTGGTCTGCCATAACTAGACCAACATATTATTCCCCATATTCAAGCTCTAGAAAATCTGACCATTAATCCCAATATTATTGATAATGTTGATTTATTAAATCTTGATTTGAATCTACTGGAGTCCAACAGGAACTTGTACTACTGGTTAGGAAGACTTACCCGTAATGGGTGGATGCAACTCTCCCCCTTCCAAATTTTGGGAATCCAATTCTTTATATATTCAATTTTTCTTGTGATTTGGAACAATATATGATGCAATTTGTGTCCTAATTTGTTCCCATTATGAGAACTATTGAGTATAAATAGGTATCCAAAATTTTTTGTTTTGTGCATACCTTAGAGGGATCGGCCTTTGTTTGTTATACAAGTTTACCAATTATATTGATCAAATGGTGGGATGATCTTTGAAAATAGTTTATTTATTAATATATCACTACACTATATAATAAAATAGTCCTCAGACACTAAAATTTCCAACCACAATAAAACAAGAGTGTCTCAACTTTTATCTCTGTGTGGAAGGGTTTTAATTACTCCCTGAACATGCAAATTCCTCAAGAGTATTTTTTGAGTATTTTTGTTAAAAACCTTCATAATGAGATGTGACTTCCTCTTATCATAGTAAATTATATAAGTGGGTTGGATATTTTGTTATTGTTTTAAAAATAATAGAAGACTATTTTTTTATAAATATAGCTAAATCAATACCATCACCAGTAGATCAGGGAAAAAGAAATGGAAGATTTTAAACTGTAGATGTCACCTTGAAACCGGACTCTATGTAGGATCTAGTTTATATACTCATGACTTCTCAAACTACACCTCCTCCTAAATGTAAGAATAAGAAAAAATACCCCCATCGAGATGAGGGAATGAATCAAAAACAATTACTATTTGAGAACGATAATAATAAATTGTATTCCTTTAGAGATGACTAAGTTACAGGTTACATAATAGTTTCCATGGAAATAAATTTATTGAAACAACCAGAGCATAAGAGGTCATATAAAATTGGTCTTAACGATTTCACAAATTACTTCCCCTTTCACTGAATAATGGGACACACCATCCAAAATTGTTTTTATTTAAATACATTCTATAAAATATTGTTGAGTCTAGGTAAGTGATGTTGGGAAACCACCGGTTCGAACAAAATGTGTTTTGCCACCAGTATATAAGAATAAGATGAATGGTTTGAAGTTATGAGGTTGGGTAAACAGAATTTAAATGATTTTATAACCAAGAAAACAATCAATTAGACTAATTTTATCCTTTTTCATAGATAAACTAACTATATATACCCCTAGTCTCTTCTTACATGGTACGACTAGATTCACTGGAACCACAATCTTTTATGATTCATTCCTCTAGGAAATGGAATATCCAATGGATTAAAATTCATGTATAGAAATATGAACTTGTACATATTCTAAATTTGATCCTGAATCTCTCAAATTTTATTCCTCCAATACTAGTAGAATGGGAAATTCCCCACCAAATGGTTCTGTGAGAATTTCCTCACCATGTGGAATTCTCATCAGATTAAGAATTTATCCTTATTTTCATTAGTGGCATTCACTTAATGGATATCGTTTCTGATGATGAGAAAGAATATTAATATTTGTTCCTTGTTCCAAAGTATGTAACCCCACGTAGAGACTATAGAGTCTCAGGAGGTAGTATAAGTCAATGTTGTAGCCAGACCCAATGTTATAGTTTTGTCCCTACCAAATCCACTTAGACTGCTAAGAATTGTAGAAAAACCATTTAATGGTCCTTTAAAGAACATGAAAATTCCCTTATATTTAATAAAAGTCTTCAAGGCCTAATTATTTTAGATGATCGACTATAATTAGTGTATATTCCTCATCATCCCAGCCTTATAGGTAATCCATGTAAGCCTAATATGATAGTAGAAAAAGATCCCCCAATATCTTTTCAACCACCAAACTCACCTTCCCCAGAAACATGAACCACCAAATATCCTTCTAGATAGCATCTCCTTATAGAAAGGCATGGACATTTAACTCTAAGTATGACATCCGAAAGTATTTTTTTTAACTTCCTGTGAAGCTTTAAATTTTGGATGCTCTTAACCTATAAAAGGCTCTTCATGAATCACTTATAGAGGCTCTTATATTCCCTCAAGAGTTTGAAGCCATGTTCACTACTGCTGAGGTATACCAGGTAGAGATCATCCTAGAAATATTTCATGTCTTCATCTCTATTACAAAACAGGACAATGATGCTATGATATAAGAAGAGAAAATTCCATTATTTCTATCGAGAAAACTAGATGACATTGAAAATAGTTTATTTTTCATTTATAATGGTTGAGGTTTTAATATCATTTCAATCCAAAAAATGTCATCAATTGGGTTATAGAGAAGCAGACCAATCTCCTTCCCCGATGAATATCTAGGGATAAGACAAGCGTGAAAAAAATCCCCTTGGTTGGATCAAGTTCAAAACTTAATTTGGGGACCTATTATCTAATTCTAAATTATTGATCATCTAATACGATACACTTTAAATGTCTTTCTAGTAAGGTTTTGGATACACCAACATGCTATAATACCTTTATAATTTCACTAATGTCTAAAGAACAATCTCAATGGGATGTGTGGGATAATATATAGTAAAAAACTCATTTTGAATCTTGTGAGGCGCAATACATCAATGTAGTATTTTATCAAAGAGAATGAAAGAAAACCATGAATGGTGAATTTTTTGATGTCACTAATCCAAATGGTCTATAAATGACCCTATCTTACACATTCAATGAGCTCAATGATACGTATGTGCTTCTCATTAGTCAAATTTGGAATACGGGTTCACAGTTGGGTCTGTACTCATCAGCCCTCATGATATTAGTCCTATTTTTTGAATTCAATAGTATGAAAGATGTATCAAATCCTCATGCCAGGGGTGACATTTTCGGTGGAGATGCCCTCACTTTATCCCCAAGGATTAAGAAGGCCACAACACCATTAGCTGGATTTAAAGGTATTTTTGTATTACCACTGGAGGTTGGATTTATATATTATTTGGAATCCTAGGATTATAATCCTCATGATGAATTTGAAGATTAACCTTTATCACACATTGATTTGTACATGGGATAATAATAATAAGAGGATGAAGAGGAAGATGAGGATGATATTAAATGTTCTCCTCCAAAATTTGAGGAAGGTGTATCTACCACTGTTGATGAACTGCAACAAATAAATTTGGAAATAGTAGAGGGTCCATGAAATAAACTGATCGGTGTGACAATTCCCATTTAGCATAAATAGGAATACAATTAATTATTTAAATATAATCGATATTTATTCATCTATAATTATAGAAAAATGATATGCCTTGATCATAATGTGTCTTCCTACCACCTGGTTCTTCTATAATACCATCATAGCTACAATAAGGCATCTAGAAGGACACAACTAACCCATTCTACCAAAGTTGAAGATAAAGTTTATAGGATCATCAAATAGAACTTAAATACGGATTTTCAATACCCAAAATATCTTTTCAATGTTGTCTTAGTCAATAATAAAAATAGTAAAATAAATGTTCTCATTGATTTTACAGATCTTTACCAACATTTTCCAAAATATGGCTTCCCTATTCTAAATTCATAACTTCCAATTGATGTGATATATGGATATAAATCCCTCTCGTTAATGGATATCTATTTAGGATATAACAAAATCTAAATTTCCACTAAATATGAAGAATCTTATACCTTCCTAGCACCTTAAGGATTAATTTTCAACCATTTTATTCCCTTTGGCCTAAAGAATTCTGGAATTGTATACCAGTGTTACATCCAACTCATTTTAAACAATTTCTAGGAATGTATTTTGAATGATATGTTGATGATATGGAAGTAAAATCTAGTAAATTTTATGGCCATCATGTCAACCTTGAGACTATTTTTGACATGCTTTGATAGTATGGCCTAAAAACTTATCTTGTAATGTGTTCTTTTGATGTTACCTTGGGAATCTTTCTTGGATTCACAGTATGACATCATGGAATAAAACTCAATAATGAGAAGAAAAATCATATCCTTGAAATTTTTAATCCTTGAAACATCAAATATTCTAGACGATTATAATGATTCCTTGGATGCATTTTACATTTTATAGAAAATCATTCTAGAAAGTGATTTACCTTCACTAAGGTGATCAAAAAAGGGGTTACATGTGAGTGTACTATTGACTATCAAGAATCATTTTATAGTATCAAAAAGTATTTTTTGAGTCCACTAATATGGATTCCAATTTTCAAAATAAACCCACTCATATTATATGTGAAATCCTTAGAGAGATCACTTGGTTCATTCCTTGTATAAAATAATTACATCCAAAACAAAAAAATTATCTATTATCTCATCAAAACCATGATTGATACTAAGACTTTTTATTCATATATCAAGATAAACTATATGGTGTTTATGTTTTTGGTTTATAAAATGAGGCACTACTTAGAGAATCCTTATGTCTATTTACTCTCTTAAACTGACCCGATCAATTACATCCTCAACTGTCCAATGCTGAATGGATATTTGGAATTGTTGGAAATAATCCATCTTTAGTTTGACATTAAATTAATACCATAGAAGGAAATAAAGGGGAAATATTTGGAAGATCTATTTATAGATAACCCTAATTTAGACAAAATTCCTATGAATACTGAACTGCCACACATAGAAATCTTCTCTATACAAGAACTTATAAAAACCTAGGGTATGTACTTTTATAGAACATATAAAATTCCAATGACAAATAGGATGGAAGATCTTAGGCCCAAAAATGATGGATTGGGTTTTAATCTTGTTTCTTCTAAAAAAGTTTTCCACCATTATTATTTCATATTGTCATAAGATTGTACCAATAATGAGTCAGAATACCAAGAAATCATTATAGGATTAGAAATCATGCCACAAATACCCATAACCCATATGAACATTATTGGGGACTCAAACATAGTATTCAAATAGGTTAATGGTGATTAATATATTTTAAAAGAATATCTAATCCACTATATATATATAATTTATGAGGGTGGATGGATGAATTCACCCTATAGATAACGTTGTGTCATAATAAGAATTCATATAATGCTCAGGAAAATGAATTGGAATATGTGACATAGAATTTGGATGATCTGGATATTGATGAAATAGTCTTCAGCATTGCACATCATAAAATGTTATGACCATTTTTCAGAGTATAATAGATGGGATCATTTATGGTAATTCTACACTCGAACGGGATAATCATGTGAATGGATGGATGACCCTCTCTTATACTACCTCCAAAGTGGGATTTATTCATCATAAAGGGATAATAAAGGGAAAATTTGGTATTGATTATTCAACTTTATCATCTATTAAAACCTTGGTCATTATAATTCCATCTATAAATTAGGCTTTTAGGCGATTCTCCTTAGATACATTGATGGATAAGAGACTATTTCCATTATGCGAGAAGTCCACATCGATACTTCTAGTTCTCACCAGTCACGAACCAAGATTTGTCACCAAATTACAGTTAATTTATATGTATATTCTTCAATGACATTGGATTTCACCAGATATATGAAAATTTTCATCCCTATCAATTTCATGCTAATTTCATCCATCAACCCCCTGATTCCTTTCACAACACCAAATACACCAGGCAATTTTCTATATAGGTAATATATGTCATGGGACTATAACCACATGATATAGCCAAGTAGTTTGAGTATATCATCATTAAAAATTAATTCTTATCCAAATTGATTTAAGTGACACCCCTCAAATAATTCAGGATAAAAGGAATTATCAATTTTTTAAGTCTAACCTCGTTGCTACATTTATTGTCCCTCATGAAATACTAACCGAAAATAGAACCAAAATATTTCTAATGAGTTTAATTTGTTTTACTAGAAATACAATATTGATTCCAACAATTCATCCTACTATAAAGAAAATTCAAAAGGAAATATTAAGGCTTTTAATAAAACCTTATTGAATATACTCTAGAAATAGTAGACAGGGATATGAAATACTAGCCCGAAAAGATTCTAAATGACTTTTGGACCTACCATAAAACAACACATAATTATATATAGGATACATCGTATTCATTTTTATATGGGATAGAAGCTTTTCTTCCCAAATATGTCCTTTTTCCTTCGCTCAATATTTCCATCTATGATGAATTGTCTGCATATGGGTAATCCCATAAGCATTTGGATGATTTTGAATGGATGGATGAGAAAAGACTGTATACCATTCAACATTTAGAGTTTTGCTAAATTTTAATAGCATGATATTTGAACAAAAAAAAATTAATACTATCGTTTCTGCAATGGAAACTATTTTTTTTCCTCAGGTCCCCAATGATACCTGTGAAAAAACCTCTGAATATAGAACCAAATATTGGAAGGACCTTTTTCTATCCAGAAGGTATATTCCAATAGATCATATTCATTGAACACCATGGAAATATTTTATAATAATACCCCTATAAATTCATTTTTTTCAAAAAATATATCTTGTGAAAAATGATATATAGTCTTAGTTGTATGATCCAAAACTACAAGAGATCATTCATCCTTACCACATGACATTAAGCTAAACATGGTGATACTAATTTCAAAAACCTAAATGGAATAACCCATATCATTATAGTCACAATATGTGAAATTATATGACAACCTCTTCATCACATTATACAAAAATGTAGTCTTACCCTATGCACCAAGAATAGGATTCCCTGGGCCACAAAACTAGGAAGAATTTTGTGATGATCATGGGAAACTCTTCTTATGAGAGGATTTTCTGAACATCTAAGAAACTCTTCTTATGTGGTGATTTCCAAAGAATCTTTGAAGATTTTAATTCATAATCCCCATATTCCTTATTGTCACACCATCCATGGACCTATATCTTTACAACATGAGATTGATATTCATGAAATTATGAGAGCTACATGTGTCTTCATTCTCATTCTGATGACATGCATAGTGACTCCCATATCATATATCATGCTATATCAACAATAGGATAAATAGTACCCAATTCCCTCTATTTCACTTAGATTAGTGAATGGAATCCTTACCAAGAACTACATGTGGAATGATTCCTACTACCACAAAATATGTAGTGATTCCTAGAGATTATGCCTCATCCCTGGCCATATATTCTGACTCTATGTATTATTGAATGTTCAAGTCTTTGACTCTATGTCATTGATTCATGTCATATTATTCTTTATTAGCTAAAAAATACACTCCATACATGTTTTTGTTAATAATTCATCGCACCTTCATTATTTTATCCCCCCCCCCCCCGTGTGATAATACAATCCCTCATGATTATTTATTCATCGCATTGATAATATCCAAAGTTGTCTTGGGAATATTGGTAAGGGTATCCTCATATGTTCAGGTCACTTTGTAGTCCAAACACCATGACCTTAAACCATGTGTACATCACTCTAGTGGCGTTTGTGCAATATGAGGCCTTATACATATTCTTTACATTAGGTAACCTACTTCCTTACCTCATGATGTTAAACTTATGTGATATAAAATTTTCCATTATTCTAGCCCACACATGAGTGAACCAATATTACCGATGTTAGTCCCACAACACACCTATATATCATAACTTTGTCTGGCTTTATTCTCATATAGATGACATATGTAGTGACTCCTAGATTTTCAGACATTATCTTAGCCGCAAAACAAAAGAAATCCTTGACACTCATTTATATGAACTAGATCCACATGGGAGAGTCTAGTTCAAGTTCTCATTTTATCTCTGAACATATATTTGGAAAGGAAAAAAATTCCTCCCAGCATAAAGACTAGGTATGTGTCAGGATCTTTATAAAAAATATGTGTGGTTTTATTCTCATTATAATTAGATATGTATTGAAGCCCAAATTATATATCATGGACCAACCATAATATGATAAAATTCCACCTCCACACACAAGAACTTGATCATCATGGGGAATCTATACTAGAACTCTATGTGGCTTGATTCTCATTTCGATGAGATACATATGGATGCCTAGAATCTAAAACCTAGTCCTAGCTGAAAAACAAAAAAAAATATATGACCCCACTCTACTATGTATGATCTAGATACACATGAGAGAGTATGGGGAGGGATTTTATTTCATTCATGAATGAGTATTTGAGAAAAATTCTTCTCCCTACAAACATACTAGATCTTTATAGGGAACATTATTTAGAACTACATACGGATTGATTCCTATTACTAAATTTAATGCAGTGAAGCATGTATCTCATATCCTAGGTCCAGTAGAAAATGTTCCCACTCCATTATTGTTCAATTATGTCCTAATTTCACCCTTGATATTTAGGCATTTTCTTTTCACAGAATATAATTCGTGCCTTGAAAAATTAAAATTTTCATAATCCTTCCTTTGGCTGTCTATAATAAGTGTGTTCAACTTCGAATGAGACCTTTTATTTGACAATGAATAATACACCTTAAACTTGTATTTTCATAATATACCTCCAAATATAGCCATTTAATCTAGGGAATATTATTACCCTAGAGAAAACCCTCTTATCTTTGTATGTTATGAAAACATTATAATGGAAACCACTTTTGAAACATGGTATATTTTCATCCCTTTCATGATAATCACATCCCACTTCTTCAAATCTAAGGAACCATGTCCAGAACTTTCAACCGTCCCCCTTAACACCCAAATAATGTCATATCATTATTGGATGGATGATTGTGTTATGGATGGTCTTTGATGTAAAACCTTAAAAGACGCACTAGATATCCTTTTCACATGATGATAAACTGAAGGGATACTTTCTATATATAAGATGCCAAACTGTATTGTTCACATCCCTATCATATGACGTAAAACCGCATATTGTTTCAACCCCCAACTGAGAGGACCACCATTCCATGTGATGTTGTCTCAACCTAGCCTGACCCTAGAACTATTCCTATTTTTCCTCTCACTTAGATGAGCTACATGGTAATACCCAGATCAACTTGGGATCAATTACAAAAACAAAAAAATGATCCTACCTATATATTGACTAGACCTTTGTTGGGAACATTATCTAGAACTACTTCTATCTTTATTCCTATTACCACATCATATGTAGGTACACCCAAATATAAAATCCTTGGTCTATATACAATATAAAATATCACCCTCCCAATATATGGGTGAAACAAATATATGTAATCTTCAGTATCAAAACTATGTGTGGCTTGATTATCATTCTAATGAAGTGCGTAGTGATTCTAATACTTTTCAATCCATGCCTAGAAATGAATGAAACACTAACTCCCATTTTCCAGTATACAATCTATATCTATGTATTAAATACTTCACTTGGTTATGGACAACATTAGTCTAAATACCGTCAACATAACCTCAACATTTTTCCATTCACAAATCTCTATTTTCATTTTGGGAATCTTATCTCACAATAATCTTTATTTGGGTATTAGTGATAAAATTCTATGACTCTGAAGGAAACCTTTTTCGTGACTATGCATAATCTTCCCATATTTGGCTCTATATAATGTGTTCCCTAAATATGGCCCATCAACTAGAGGAATCTTTATACTCAAGAGGAAATCATTTTATCTTCATACACTCTGATGACATCATAATTTGAATCTTATTTTATAATTTGGTCCATGGTCACCCCTTAAATGTTTTTCCTATATCACCCTCTTGTATCCAATTATCTATCAAGTTGTGAGTTATGATTTCCTTTACATATTTATCCTCATGTTGGGGATATGCTAGAGAAATTTTCACCTCTACCCCCAAAATTTTATGGTTTATGGGATGGTGACTTTTTCATAAGATTACAATCCATGAAATGGACATTGGAACCAACTTCTGACCAGGAATTTTATCACAATCTGAATATTCATCTAATCTTCTCTTATTTCTCACACCGGTCATGACTATTGTGAGATTAAAGGATTTGATTGATTGTTTTGATTTACACCTAGTACTATGAATGTCTGGATTCTCATCCAAAAGAGATACATAGTGATTTCTTAATTATTTATTCTAGGCCCAAATGCCATATATAAAAAATTTGTAAGTCTAAATCCATGCATGGAAGTCCAGTATGGGTTCTCCTTTCTTGAAAACTCATGATTAAAGAAAGTACCTCCCTTCCATAAAAACAAATTATTATAGTAGGATTCCCATCCCTAGCCAATGTTGATATAAAATCCTCCCACTGTACCTCTTGGATGTATCCCCTATTTTGTAAACCATAGTCCATTATCTTGGGAAAACTAAAATTTCTGCAAACCCTCCATGGCTATCGATGATATGAACATGTGACTCTGAAAGGAAAATTTGTTTTGACTATTCATAGTATGCCCAGATGTGGCTATGAAAAATTATTTCCCAAAATATGGCCCATGAACTAGATTAATCTTCTTTTATAGGAGAGAATGATTTCATTTATGTATTCCTCAATAGTATCATAATGTATTATTCCTTTTGAACAAAACCTATAAACATCCCTTTCATACTTTCCCCATTCTATCCTATCCAAATTCAAGAGCCCCAATATTATGATTTCTATTTCATCTCAACATATCAAAAAATATTGAAGTATTCTTGATTGGAATGTTTGGTTCAGTTAATTAATGCTCAATATTGTTCGAACTAAAACATATACTATATTGGTCCATCATCCAAAACCATAAATTGTCAATTAAAGGAGACACCAAACACATCAGGTTGATAACCAATAGGGGGAATCCTAAGAAAACATTGATTTATGCTCGATAAGTCTATTTAAATCATATTTAGGAAAAATTTAGTGTGGTGAAAAAAAGACATTATATTTTTTGGAGGCTATCATTAGACCTTAGGTATAGTCAAAATATTATTGCTAGGTCCCTCAACCAAGGATAAAATTATATCATGGAAAACATATATTTAAGAAATATTAGTTTATATATTCAAAAAATCTGATAAAATATTATTCATTATTTCAAACAAGAAAAATATGGTGTTACGGTGATAGTAATTATATCTATTCCCATCTGTACTCCAGGAAAAAAAAGGAAATGGAGTACATTGGATGAAATGTTCAAAATTACAACCGACCTTAATAATCAATATTCTAATGATTTAAGATATCTTGACATTAATCCTTTTAAACCTTGTAAGATGATATAATGTTGAATTATGTAAATGAATAAATAAAAAATTTAGAATGGCCATGTTTGTATTCATTAAAAAAATTGGGAGGAGGATTATCCAAATAATGGAGTCTCTCAATAATATTATGGAATAAGGTGAAACAAATGAAATAATTGAAATGAATATTGACCAGATTTGTTTAAAAAATAGGTTAATTTCGAATGTGAGGTGTTGAGGTACTACTCAAGATTAAATTTATACCAAGATGCATCTTCAAATAATGGAAAAATTTCCCTAAAATAGGCATCTAGGTATCGACTTTTTTATGATGGATTCTAGCCCCGTATTTGTCGATGATAGTTTTACTTTGACTCGGGCCATGAGAGACTCATATTCTCAAAGATCTATAGAATATACAATGATCCAATCATGAATTTGTGCTTCCTCAATAAATAAATTATTCTTATCAGTATAAGTATCCTTCAAGTCCTCTTCCTGATGGTTGGAAAGATTAAATTTTAAAATATCACATTCATGATTATTTAAATCCTTCTATGAAATGATAACTTGATGGATTTGTATATACAAAATTTAGTAATCAAACCCACTTATACCCAAGACAATGAATATTTGATGAATTCTTTTTACTTTATCAATTATATTTTCTAATGGAATCACCATGATGATCTTGTAAACAAATATGCAAGCCCACTTTCACACAACATGATGTTTGATGGTAGCATTGGGATCTAGAACATTTTCACCTATTGCTACTGGTATATAATCTAGGATCAAATTCACTATGGATAGGTTTGATCTAAATTGTGATGTGGTTTTGGGATAGTTCTGTATTACCATATATCATTAAATTTTATGGGCTAAGCCAAAAAATTTGGTGTTTATGGATAAAGTTTCCAGCACCATTTCACTCTGATAAATTTTAGTGGGGCATCCAATAGTGTTAGCCAAAAATGTTGGGTCTACATCACTCCCAACATGAGGGGAACATGAATAAGAAAACCCCCATGTAAATACTAGATTGTTTAGAAGTATGGTTTTATTCCATAGAAGTTTGTGATGAATATGTTATAGGTAGGGAACCTAGAGAATCTAGTAGCTTATTCACCTTCCAAATTGGTTTACCCAATATATCATTATGATAATGTTAAACCCATGCTTTAGAATAACCCCATATAGGTTGGATAGAATAGAATAAGTGGTAATATTAACCTCCATATCAGTTTCCATATGCATCAGTATCAACCATAGTTGGTGGAGGATAAACAAGTGTGATTCCCTCTTAATCCCAGTGAAGGGAAAGGATGCAACCTGTTGCGAACATCCAAATAGTCATACGAACCTATAGGAAGCAAAAGGTTCTAAAATGGTCACTCTATATATATAATCATCTCGAATTATATATTGAAATGAGATTTTATAGGATCATTATTAAAAAGATACCCCACACATTATCTATCACCAATATTGAACATATCGAATAAAAGGTGAAATAAAATTTAGTGTCATCTCTTAGAATCTTGATAATACTGTCGACACCTAGGGATTTTGGGAAAATAACAGTAATGTTGAAAAGTTTGTGGTGAAAATAGAATGAGGAATCACTGGAGTATATTGATCATCATGACATTGAAGGTGCTTCCCTACCTGAAAATATAAAAATTGGAAATGTCCCCTATGGAGATGTGGGTATCTTTCCTCCTGTATATGACCCAATAACATATAAAAATGAGAAAGGGTTGGTATAGATAGGAATATGGGGTTTCCCTACACCATCATGACAACCATCATCATGGTATATACCCAGAAACTAGTATAAGCATCACAAGATGAAAAGATCCATCCACTCAAAATCATGGTGAAAATAATACTATCCCAAATTATGAAGTATATCTAATTAGATCCTATAACCACACGTGGTATGTTGTCCTTACTCAAGAGTGGAAAAGTATGAACCCAAAAAATATTGATATTGTTGATTCAGAGTAGTCCTAGTGTGCTGATACTTTGTTCTTGGCCCACTACCTTGCAAGAATAACTTTATCCATCCACTGAATAGAATAAGTGAAAAAATTCGAAGGGTATGGCCTAGTGAATTACATACCACAATTAGTAGATCTCTACATAATAAATAAGATTTTTCACTACCAACTTATGTGTTGGTTGCAAGAAGAAAATTTTTACATCTTACCAGAATGGGAATTCCCCCTAATTAGTTAATATTCCACAAACTGATCCTATATTCAAAATGAAGCATGTAAAATGTTTTGTTTATTGAACACCTATGCCTGGTTATTTTTATAAAGAACCCATGTGGTGAATACACTGTGAATTTGGAAATCCATACCACTTGGTATAAGCTGATGAACCCCAACCATTCAAGATATTCCATGAAATTCTGACACACACAGAATGCTTAGGACTATTTATCATAGAAATTCCCTCTAGGATACAAATCCAACATTAATATCCATTATTCAATGGAATCCCCTTTCGAGATATTTTAAATGAATAACTAGTAATGAATAGTTGAAAATAAAGATATGTTATGATTATACTAGTTTCTATTAGTCTATAAGTAACTATTCACAATGGAGACTTTCTCTTGACTCGATTCATAAGTGATGTGGTTCGTGGAAGATATGTTCACTTGAACATAATCCAAATACACATTAAACCAATTTTATGGAAGTTTTTGTTCAACCAGTAAAATTAGAGCATTGTATTTTATTCTACAGGTTTATAAAGATAGTTTTCATATTGTAGATAATCTAGAGGCTTTGGTAATTAATACTCTTTAAAATTACTTCCTAACGAATGACATGATATAGGGGGTATGTTTAGATATTTCTATAAATAGATATTCTCCTCTAAATCATGGTGATCAAACTGAATGAAGGATTTTGGTCATGACTCATTTTCCTCTAGAAAACAAAATCATCAAATAAATGTTAGATCAATCACAGTTATATATGGACTGCATATCATTCTCATCACTATGTGAGAAAATTTTCCTGAAAAGATAATAAATTTATTTATGGGGATTCCAGTTCATGGATGGAACGGATTTAGTATGTGGAAAAGGTCATTCACAATGTGAAGCTACTATATAGAGAATAATGGAAATCTGTGAGTTTAAAAGGATTTGAAAAGCACTTAAAGTTCTATAGGTGGAAAATTACTCAACCTATATCCTTTTTATAGGAAAGGTCCCTCCTCTAGGTCCAAAAGAACCATGAAAATCATTCAACCAGGATGATTTATCCCTCCATGGCTGTAAGACCTAAAACTTTCTACTACATGGGATTTGATTCAAGCCTAAATGGTATATATAGGAATCCCCCTAATGTTTATAGTCAATACCCTAAACTCCCCCTAATAATCTCTTGGAAATATTCCCAATAGGATCATACAAAACCCAGGGGATCATATTCCTTTCATGTACCTTGGGTTTTTTTAGCATAAGTCTCACACCTTCTTTTACTAGGTATCTTCTACCTAGATGTACTTACTTCATGACATAAAACTGCATGGTATTGTCCTTATCACATGACCCTAAAAGGTATTATGTGTCCCATTAATCCACAACAAACTATGTGGGTTATGTTTACTCTTATGAGGATTTATAGGATTTCTCTATCATGGTCTAGATCTAAATATCAAAAAAAAATCGCAACTCCCTGGAAGACTATAATTCTAGATCACCAAACTATGTGTCATAAAACTCTAATTAAGAAAAAATGAACATATGAAAGACAAAGGACCACTGTTATGTATAGATGGTTCCATTTAAGGATAACCTTGGATATATACAATTGGTTCTTTCGATGTAGAACCTTATGTATTTACAGATGGTTTCCCATAAATGTATGTCTATAATTGATTATTAATGCACATGGATGAGCAGTTCCATATTTAGAATTCAAAAAATGAATTCATGAAAATGTATTGAATCTATAAGAGGGTCCCTGAGTAGGAAATAATTCCCCCAAAAAGAGTATGATGAGCCCGACCTCATATCCCCTTGACCAATGTTATTTCTTAAGTGTCTTTGGTTAAGTACCCTAATCAATCGCATCCCATTGGAAATTAGGTCTATCATCCAACATGGTTGTGAGATTTTTTGGGTGGTTCCAGTTCCAAAAAAAAAACTACGATGGAATCCAACCCTCCATGATATGGGTGTGAAAAAATCATGAAACACATGTTAGCTCTAACATTTTTATCTTCTCTTCTCATGTCAGAGGCACTTGAAGTATCTTCTGAGGTGCTATAATTATATTTCATATCCTTTGTGTACTATTTTATTTTTTACTCAAAATTTTTCTTATATTTCATATTTGATCAATCTTCTTTAATATGTCCTTTTCTTATTCACTCATAACAAATTACTTCTCCATATTGATTCCCATTTCTCTAGTATCGTTTATTATCAAACATGCATCTATAATTTGATTTTATAAAAAACAACATCTACTTATGAAACTTTTTCAGTCATTTAGATAGCGTATCTATTTCCTCATTACAGTATAAAGGTGATTTATTATCTCTCAAACATTCATTTTTTTCTTCTATTTTACATTTTAGATTGATGTATTGAAGGAATCTCATTTTATCTTGGGTTATTATCCTTCAACTTTATTTACTTTGAATCATCTAGCTAGTGGATCCATTTTCCAAGTGCATGCATTGTGTTTACAATTTCATTGAACCTGATATACAAATAAAAAAAGGATTCATTTGGATTCATTTTGAGTGAATCATATTTAATGGTATAAGTATTTTGGTACATCTAGTTAACATTTGAAGATTCATAATTAGATATAATAAGAGTAACTAAAATTTCAAAAGCAGTAGAAAAAGAAGAAATTAAATAGAAATAATATTCTTCTAAATTAAATTACAACACATTCATATCCTTATAGTTGAAGTCATATGTGGCCTTAGTGGAATCACTTCATTTATTTCTATAATTTTTAGGTTTTTCTCATTTTTACTCAATAATAATCCAAATATCTAATCTCATTCTCTCAATATACATTTTTTTCTTGATCTTACATAGAGAATAATTAGTTCTATTAAAATAAGGAGTTAAATTAGTTATAGTTCCATCTAGTATATTATGATCCATAGAGACAAAAATTAAGATATAAAAGAAATTTTAAGATACTTAGGTAAAACTATATCACAACAAATGGTAATTTGAAATTTCTTAGATACCAAATGATGGTACCAGTGGAAAACTAAATAGGGGTAAATTCACTTTTCAATTAAAATATTCCAATAAAAACTACTTAAAACATAGATCCTTTAATTTATAAAGTATTACTAGTTAAATAAAATTGCTAAGTTATATGATTTTATATTCGAAAAGGATTCTTAGAAGTTAAATCACAAATATGTTAACCATTGTTTGTAGGTAGTTTAGCCTAAACTACCTATACCATAGTTATTTGTGGGAGTATTGATGAAGAAATATGGGAGGTATTGTATTGAACTCTCTAGTTTATTATATTATTTGGTGATAAAGAATAAAAATATAACAACACTCACTACTCAAAAATAAAAAAGAGTATAGTAAGGGAAGGTGAATAGTTTAGTGTAGTATATTATGTTTTGTTTTTTCTATAGGTACTTATTCTCCTCTTATATTTATATGTGTATTTTGGGGGATGCATGAATATTTTTATGTTCTTAGAAGTCTTTTTGAAGACCTGAAGAGAACAATGTGTTGTAGATGTTTAAAAGAAACTATTTTTTCTTAATTTTCATTTAGGAAAAACACTAAGATATATATGTCTCATGTGCATATTATTTAACATAGTTATCCCTTATTTTAATTCATTACACACATTTTATATCTTCTAAATTCTTTTTAAAATGGAACCCCCTAGAAATACCCTTTGGGAAATCACCAGGAATATCCTCACACATTGGTAGAAAATTCATAATCATTAAATGATTCTAATAGGAGTTTCATTATACATAGAAATGTGAATGGATAAATATTTAATAATATACTTATATATCATTTATCTTTAGACACATTTTATTTAAAGTTTCCATATCAGCATCTACAGTTTCTTCCATACTTTTAAAATTATTTGATATTTTTATTCTTAGTCACTTATATGTATACTCAATAATTTGTCTTTATGATCAATCACTTTTTACTTGTGGATGATAAATTTTTATTTTGGGTTAATCTCATTGTACATACAATTAATCACCTTGCCAATTTTTATTCTTCTAATCATGTTCTCTTCACATGATATTTTGGTCGATACATAGTCTTTCATTTGATCTTGTGGTTGATACTTGGTCTTTAATTTGAACTTCTAGTCACATGATTGGTTGTGTGGTAAATACATATATCTTTTTAGTCATTATTTTAGGAATATAGTTGATCTATTACTTTTAAACTTTGATCACAATAGTCATTTGAGACAACATACTGTCATTTAGTTCATTATTTTGGTATCTTGATTCCATTTTCATAAATTTTTCACAGTTGATCTGGCGATCTTGAGGAAGATTTCTTATTCCATGTGATCAATTCTAGACTTAGTGAAATGTTCATACTTTTCCAAAAATTAATTTACTTTACTAAAACAAAAAATTTATTATACATAACATAAAAAAAATTATTATTAAAATGATGATTTGTTGTACTGCTCCTATTGGACGATGGAATGAAATACCTTGTAGAGGAAGACAAAAAATTAACAACTGAATGAATATAAAATCATTCAACTAGAAACATTCCATACCAATGATAAATTGAATCAACAATTTGTGACCCTCATTCCCTCTAAAATGATTTATTTGTCTCCAATGACACAATAGTCTCCAAAAATCTAGTCTCCAATGAGCTTGTGAAATTGAAAAAATAAGATTATTGGGTAAGAGGATGAATCCAAGTTGATGTCCAATCTAGGATATAATCTTCTAGAATTATAACCACTATCAATAAGAGGACATGCACTATGACACAAAATTATTTAATTATAACCATCCCAAAAATTGGGATTCTCATTGTTAAATAACTACAATATGGTTTTGTCAACCTTATCCACTAAAAATATCACTTTTACTATAAAGGGGGAATATATGAACCCATGTTCCCACTAATAATAGTTAAAGTGGGGGATAATTTATAGATAAAGAATCTTTAACGGAATATAGGTTCTATATAGATACATACAATCAAGATATGTTTCCACTTAATCCATATATTCTATAGAAACTAAAATAGATTAAATTATATAGGCTCAATAGAATCACAAATATAATCTTTAATAATTAAAGTCCTATTCAAAACCAATATAATTGATTCAACTATAAATTGTAAACTTGTATTATTATAATAAAATTTTTGTAATTATATCTCTTCTAAATCAGAAAATCACAAAAAATCCCAAAATTCTTGTAAGAGGAAGGATAAATAACTATAGTTAGGACCAAATTTAAAGCCTGGAACTAGGTAACAATATCATGGTCATAAAAATAGGTATGTTTCATAAAAATATGTTATTTTAAAATATATTATTGTCATTCTATCTAAAATATAAATTATGGATACCCTATACATTTGAAAGAAAATCCTTGAAGTTATCATTGTGTCCCTATTTTTCCTCAAGAATTCGAAGTGGATGTTGCTTATAAGGAAGTGTATTGTTCATAAATAGTCCCCACTATGTGTTATGATGTCATATCCTTCACAAAATATTACCAAAATTATTCCATTTAAGAACACATTAAACCCATGTATATATATAGATAGATAATTTACATCAACATATATCAGGTTCTTAGTGATAATATATTCAAATAAAATCTCATACCAGTTTAGACTCTTCACCATTATGGCTATAGAAAATTACACATGTCTCCATTAAATATGAAAATCCTGGGATATATAAATAGTGATAAATATACACTTGACCAAAACAAGCTTAGAGAATAGTTTTGAGGAATTGTTTCTTACTCTGTGTTTATGGTTGTTCTCCAATAAATGGATTTCAATGCCATAGTATGAAGGTTTTGGATTCATATGTAAGAGGAAAGTCCTTTTTCATACCATCTATTCCTCAAGTACTCCCTCAATTGAGATATAGGGATACAATATGGTGAAAATACCCCCCTTTAATTCCTAAAAATCTAAATATATATGTGTGTGTGTGTGGACTATTATAAGAGGGTTGAGAAGCAGCGAACAATAGATAACATCATTAATATCTTAGCCCAAAATGAATAGAAAATGGTTCATATTGACCTATTAAATGTACTCATTAAATATTGTATACTACCCATCAATCAACTTGTGTAAATCACTATATAATTTAAAAGTCATCATGCCATGCCAATCTCGTTCAATAATTCAAATCATCATGTTGTATTCCATTCATATGATAATTATGAACATTCCCATATAGAGAAACAACAACTAAAAGAGGAAACAAAAACCACACCATCCATACATATCAATACCACTTCTGAGCTCCACTATGAAAGGGTTGGTCTGACCAATTTATAGATTAGGTAGTTGAGGCACTTCGATCAAATCAACTTTAACCCTTAGAGAAGAATACAAGTAGGGGGATTGGGAATGAATTCTTCTATTTTTATGATATCTTCTCATCAGTTAGATATATCCATGTAGAAGAATAATGTAAATACACTAATTCTAGTATCCTATAGTCTGTGGTTACTTTATTACATTAGTATAAGATACAAGGAATCACATCCCAAAGGATAAAATATTTTAGTAGTCTTCATAAACAAGATACATACCTGAATCTCATATTAATATTGAAAACATAAAAACACCATTATTCCTCTTAGTATATCCCTACATATCAATAAAAAAGTACTTCCCTGTATTCTAGGGGAAAACCTAAGAAAGGGGTGAGCTTAGATTATCAGTGAGGGTATATTTATAATGTAATATATCATTAAAAATAATAATAATCAATTTTTTCAATGTAATCACTAAAACACATTCCATTTAAAAAATAACTTGTGTATAATATGGAAGGATTAAAGGATGATCAAATAAAGAAATATAAATAATCACATAAGATTAATAATTACACATGGATATTAAAACTAATAAAAAAATAACATGGACATCAATCACATATATCATAATGATGAAATTTATAATTTCATAGATCAGAAACATACTGTCAAGTCCTTTCACAAGATAGCTTAATACTATGGGTAATAACACATTTACTTTGGCTAACTAATTTGTGTCATGAGACATGTCAATGCATTGAGGGTCTATGATATTTTGGGCCCTACATATTACATAATAATTCTAATTCATTTATCATATTGGTTTCTTGAATCATATTAAACATAAACATTCATATATAAAATCTGAAGTATGAAATGTTAATACTAATCCCAATCAATAACCATAATCATAAACCATCCATAGTAATATGTTGAATGGTAATAAAATAGTATATCCCCAAAGAAACAGATCATACACCATCTAGAGTAATAATAAAGATGGTTTCATTGAAACATATCCTAAGTGGATTACAAGTATAATAAAGGTTGTTTCTATTGATGAATATAAATTTAATGAAAGGATCCTTTAAAACATTCCTGAGGAAAATAAACTATTTAATTTGAAAATAAAAATTCAAGACTAAGAGTTCACAAAACATTTTTAAAATATTTTTATTTTAAAATATCCTTTGAAACTTATAATGTATTCTTTAAAACATTGACTGTTCATTACTATGGGAATTTTTTTTCATGAAACAGACATTAAAATAAGGATTCCATTTAAATTTTTGATAAAATCCAAACATGCCTTTCTTGGAAAATTATAAGAATATTTATTATAAATTATTTATAAAAGGAAAAATATAGATAAAAATTAATTTAATAAATCATTTGGATAATTTTAAAAAAATTAAAAATTTTTAAGGAAACATTGTTTTGGAAGAAAAAATGTTTTCAACTGAATAGAGAAATGTAGTCCAGTTTTACTATAAACATTTTCTCTATAATTTTATGTTTTATATAAAGTAATATGCTACTATTACATGAAAAATTATTTAGTGAATATAAGAGAATATAATTAAATGTTTCTATTATACAATGATCAAATAATTTCATTTATTTTAAATTCAAGTATAAAAAATCCCAATTAAAATGCGATTGTAATATAAATCACTTACCACTTTGGTAACTTTTGGACTGTAAACTCCATGAAATGAATAACATAAAATGAACAATTAAATACCATAAAGATAAATATATTAAATATATATCATATAAATAATTTAATTATATGCACCACATAAAAGTAATAAGTGTTAAGTACGACATATGTCTCACGGAAGTAAAAGTGATACAAGAAACACATACCTCAAGTTCAACTTCGTTTGTATGTGTATAAACCCCATGTATAATAAATATTGGTTTGTTATTAATATAATATAGAACTATAATTATATATATTATACATATATTATCCTATTATATCATATTTCAACCCGTTTTTTAATTATATTTAATTATTTTCACTGTTTTGAGTGTTAATTGCCTTGTTTTTTCATCTGTGTTTTGTCACGAAATTTACGATTATTGTAAATAGGATAAAGTTCCATAAGATACAGAATGATATTAGTGTTTAAATATTATTTTTATCATTATATAAATCCTTATAACCATTATTTAAAATTTTAAATATAAAATGGACTGCATCGCTTCATAGAGACCGTTGGGCAAACATACACACGAGAAAAAATATCATTCCCTTAAAGGGTGAAAGGGAAAAAATTGTATTATATATTAACTTTACATAATTGATATTATTTAATATATATCAAATATATTAATTAAATTTATAATTATTACTTTTCATGTAAATTGTAAATGAAAGACATATCGCATCGCTTTGCAAGGCATTAGTCCACTGTATACCCAAACGACGTTATCATATTTTAAATGGAATTTAAAGTAGGAATTTATATATAATATTATAATAATATAAGTACAATTATATCATAAATACTATATATACTCACTAAATAAATCATTATGTCATACTGTGAGATTTTTGTTTAAAACGAGTTATATCAGTTCGTGAGATGGTAGTCTGTCGTACACATGCATGGTGATTTGTTACCATTTATTAGAAGTAGATATGGTTAAATATTATTACATAAACATAATAATATCATTTTATATGTTATATAGTGGTATAATTGTATTTTATTTGTTAATATATAATGAAATGTTGTAAAATAAAAAAGAAAAATAAAGAGCTTAGTGGAGACAATTACCTTCTCTTAGAGAAACCTCCTTTAGATATATTCTTAAGGATGTAAGGTTTAGATTTTTTGAAATATAGGAGAAGATATATAAATTTTATATGGATGTTGAGAAGGTGTTTTTTTTGGGTTTAATCCAACCAAATTCCTTGATAGGTGTGAAAATTTGAGGGGAGTGAGGGTCATTTTATAAATGATGAGGAGTGTCACTTTTGTAAATACCCAAAAATATTCAATAATGGGAAGTCACTCTCACCCCAAGTGCGCAAAAAAATTGATAATTATAGTAATATAGGTATTAAATCAACTAGAAACACCTATAAAACACTAAAAACACATGTTTTAAAAATGTTATTCATTAACTTCTATGATTCCAAACTTTTACAATTTTAGTTATCACTATGATAACTTGTCTTTTTACCTATTTATTTTATCAGTTAAGACTCAAAATAAATGAGGATAATTTGATAATGTATATAAATGTGTTATAAATACGAAATAAAATTTTAAAAATATAAATCAATTGTGTGTGGAAAATTAATTGTATCATAAGCACATGTAACACACAAAACTCCGTTTTACCATTGACCACGATAATGATGTTTTTACTGATTAGGGGTCAATATAATAATTATAAAATGAAAATTGGTCCATGAATGGACTATGGTTATTGTTTTAAAACATATAATAACAAATTTTCAGAGTATATAATTTTTTAGAATTTTAAATCAATTAATAAAATATAATTTATTATAAATAACATTAATGTCAATTTTGACACTATTCCTTTAATCTAACATTTGAAACATCATGAAAAATGTGGAATTAAAATATATTATTTTAAAAAATATCTATAATGTAATATTTATATAAAAAATTATAGAATGAAATATTTCATTCAATTTATATTAATTTTAAAATTTTTATTATTATTTATTTTATTTTTTATTTATTAAATAATTTCTGTTTTTTGTGGTGTTAAAGCATTTATTATAACTATATAATTATTATCAATTAAAAAAAATACCCTCATGAAATTAATTTAATTATTATCAAAATTTTAATCAATATTCATTCACATATTTCTTTTTCTCCTATGTAAAAACATAATTGAAATTTAAAAGCAAGCGGGTGATATTTTGTATCTTTCATTACTTAAATTATTATATTTGTCAATTTCATGGAATAGTGTCACACAAGCACATAAAAATAGAGCCTAATAAAAAAAGATTCATTATATTAAATTAAAATGGATATTAGAAAAGTTTATACATCATTTTAACCATTATATTTTTAGTTCAACCCATGGTAAACTTGTTCTAACCTTAACCATACTAATTAATTCTAACTCATTTCACAATTCATTTTGATAAAAAAAATAAACTGTACTTATAATATAAAATTAATGATTCTGATTAAAAATATTTAATCCATTGCTCAAAATTATATTCATATAAATAGAATATTTTAATTTCAAATTAAACTTTCAGATGTGACAAAAAAGCAGGTTTCCAAATGGAAAGTTTTTAAAAGTATAGAAAGTTGTATTATAAAAAGTAAAGATTAATTTGATTAAAATGACCTAAATTTTATTGATTATAATATAATTTTACTAAATTTTCTTTTAAAAAAATTTTAAATAATAATGTGTTATTTAAATTATTTAAATGAAAATATTTTTTTCAATAAAAATTAGTATTTTTCACTTTTCATCAAAAAAAATAAACTTCTTATAAAATTATCAAAAATTCACTCTAATATAATTTTTACATGATAATTTAAAAAATGTTGTTAATTTTTTTAAAAAAAAATCAAATAGTTTTAAATTTTAATTTTAATTTCTGTGTGCAAAGCGTGATGAAACCGCCTTTTGGAAAAATAGTGTTTTCCAAAAAATGTTTCTTTTTTATTAAAGTTTATTTTTATTTATTTCTAATCAATAGATAACTATTGAATTTTTTTTATTCATGTGTAAAAAATGTAAATTTAATAATTTAGTTATTACTATTTATACTCACTAATTTAATGGCTATGTTATAAGGGTATACTATATAATAGTTCATTTAGACTCAGAATTATGTGCATCATAAAATATTTAAGATATTAAATTTAAAGAAATATATTTCATAGGTCACTATCAAATAGAATTTTCTTCTTGTAAAATCTCAGGGTGTTACTGTCACGACCCGTCCTCGGGGCCAATGCCGTGACTACCCCAAGCCTGCCTTCTTAGACCAGGGGCAGGAGACTAGCACCAAAGGCGTAAATCCTGATAACTGGGAAGGCATTTCCTTTATAAAAGTAAACAAAACGACACAGAGTACAAGCGGAAGTAATACACTAATTACAAAAGGAAGTGCAGAAAATTAAATGGGCCAGAATACAAACCCAATCGAAAGTAAAACTACAACTGAACAAAAGTACAATAGAAAAAGACAACAGCTGGAAGAAAGGAAGTAGCTCCTAGGTCGTCCTCCTCGGATCCTACCTGAAGTGTAGGTACAGATAGCGCAGCTCCTAGATCGTCCACCACGGATCCTACCTGAAGAGTAGGTACAAATAGCAAATCTCTTGGATAGTCCACCACGGATCCTACCTGAAGGGTAGGTATAGATAGCCTCTACAACGCTCTTGCCTACCAACCTCCTCCGAGTATCATCTCTCCGTGAAGTCCACCTCCTGATACTGACTCGTCGTGAGCTCCACCTCTAGGTATCGTCCAGTCTTCGAACACTCGGCCTCCGTCAGCACTGCCCGTCGTCTGCAGCCAACACAATGAGGTGCGGGTGTAGCCCATGCAGGGGTGAGTATAACGATACTCAGTAGGGACCCTGAGACCCTCAAGGTATCACTAAAACTAACAAGGATAACCAAAAAGAAGATCTCAACAGATAACCTATACTTAGTTATATACCCATACATATACCTAAGTTATCAAGTAACCCATCTCAATCATGAGGAAACACAAAGATTATGAAATCAACGGATAACCACTACCCAGGTATATGCCCATATATATACCTAAGTTATCAAGGGACCCATATCAATCATGAGGAAACACAAAGATTATTAAATCAACGGATAACCACTACCCAGGTATACGCCCATACATATACCTAAGTTATCAAGTGACCCATCTCAAACATGAGGTAAACATAAAGGTCATAGACTCAGCTCAAACCAGGATTTTTCATTATCGAAACCGTAACTGCAGAAGAGCAACATCTCTGGAGTGTACAGTGATCCTTTCACGACTCCGAGGTACTGTCACTAACATAAGACTGCTGAAGTACTCCTCCTGTTGAGTACCGCGGGCCATCCACCCAAACACAGTAGTGCTTCCCGCTGGGGTATGCTACCCAAACACAGTAGTGTACACCCCCTAATAGCCTGCAGAGGTACTCTCTGGATGATTACTACGGGTCTGCACCCAAACAAGTAGTGCTCCGTCCGCCATGGGTCTGCACCCAAACAAAGTAGTGCTCCATACACTAGGCTAGTCGACTCACTCCAAGTCGAGTCAGTCAAGCAGTGGTCAGGTCTCAGTCGGCTATACGGTCTCCGTACTCCGTACGATCGTCTCTGGAAGGGTCCTCTCCATGAGCCACTGGTCGATACTCCATGTATCTCAAAGTCCCACGAAGAAGTATCTCAAAGGACCGCCTCATCATAGGGGTCTTCAACGCAATAGACGGCGCGTCAATCAGACGTCCGGTCTGTGAGTTACTAGCATTTTTGTTCCAGGGGCCTTGTTGGTTTCATGTGCGAACAATCCCGGCCGTATCTCAACTGTACCTTGAACTCTCATAGGGTATACTCGTTGGGACCATTTCTCAACGTGACCACCAACGCCGCTGAAGGTTCGTCAAACGAACGTCCGGTCTGAAAGTTATCATCTTTTCCGTTCTAGGGGCCCGGTTGGATTTTCGGTACAATCCAACCCGTCCACTATCCAATTGTATTCAAATCTCAGGAGAATTATGCCAAATGTTCTGTCTCATCAAGAGGAATCCAACAACATCGACGGTACGTCAATCGGATGTCCGGAGCTCAAGATATAAGTGTTTCCGCTCCGAGGGCCCGGTTGTTTTCGTATCAGAACCAACCCGACCGTACTCAAAGTTCTTCAAAACCTTGAGTGTAATATACCGAAACGACCGTCTCGATCCAAGGATCGCATCGCAGTTCACGGTGCGTCGATCAGAGATCTACAACCCAAGATATTCGCAAAAGACTGTAAGAGATCCGAAAGTGGGGTTTTTGGGCCCGGCCCGAGACCCTCTGGGTCGGCCGAAACCGGGTCGACCCGACCAGGGTCCGGGTCTGGACCGCTAGGGCGAAGCCCGGCCCAGCATGCTGGCGGTTCGCTGGCCAGCTCGGATACACCGAGCTAGGTGGTCAGGGGGGGCTGGCCCCCTGTCTCAATAAACGCAGCCCCCACGTGGGGGTCGCTGCTGTTCGGCCAGTTGGGGGTTACGAACCCCCGGGTCCTCCTCTGACAGGCCGGCCTGCTCCGGCCGGCCGGCTGATACACCACGGGACCGGCGCGGACCGGTCCCCCTGTTCCGACGCCAGCGGCCGGAAGTTGGCCTCCAGTCCCTGCTCTGCCACGGCCTCAGTCACGGCCTTGGTCCGTCCGGCGTCGCGCGATGGCGCCGCGCCCCTCCGTCGCGGCCCCGCTGCGGCTGCGGTGTTTTTCGTGATTCTCCGGCGCGGCGCGATGGCGCCGCGACCTTTTTCGACTTCATCAGCACTGCGCGACGGCGACGCGCATCCTTTCTCATTCCCATTGTTTCTGCGCGGTGCAACGGCATCGCGCCGCCTTTGCATGTGCCGCAATAAAATCAAACAAACAAGGGGGAGGAGGGTTGGCCGTGTTCGTGCGGTCCGACCTCCTCCCGTTATTGCGGAAACAGGTGGCCCAATTTGAAATGAATAAATGGTGCCTAAAGTATTCACGAACAAACAAATAAATCTTCTACCTCGAGCGTAGTCCTCGAACGAGGTTTGTCGCGGAAAGGGACGTCTCGGAAATGATCATCACGAAATAAGACGGATCGTCACATCGTAGAGGAACAGTGTCTCCCTTCCTTTGACGCGAAAAGAAGGAACGAGGAGATGCACGTCGGGTCATCGATCTCTGAGGAAGGCGTCTCCCACCGTCGTCCATCGTTGGAGGTCATCGTTCTTCGTTGGCGGCGGTGCGTTCTTCGCATTCTTCAACGAAGAACGAAGAACTTCAAGACTCCCCTTTTTCTCCCAAAAAATCAACACAACAAGCCCAACAATAATAAAATAAGACTTTTCTTATTTTATTAACACACAATCCAATGTCTTTGAAATTCAAAATTGAATCAACGAATTAATTAAATTTAATTGCAATGTTTAAACCACCAAATTAAAAGAGGCGTTTAATATTTAAATAAACACATGAGTTGACTTTCATTAATTGGGGGGGGGTGCGGGTGCGTTTATGAAACTAATGAGGGGTTGAGGAAGTTGAAAAGGTGGGGCTCGTGTGGGCCCCACCTTATTAGTATCCTACCTAGTGGATTAGTTAGGATGTGGGTCCCACTCAACCACTTAGCTTAGGTTAACACTTCTTTAAATAAAATAAAATTGGTTGCACCACTTTTATTTTATTCCTTTACTTTAACCCAAAAAAATTTAATAACCACACCCGAGCAAACGCAACTCCGGAAAAGGTGTTTCTAAGCAATTATCGGCGCTGTGATTCTATCGGTGCCCTCGGATTTCAATTCCGAGCACTGGTTCAAAAGTTACAAAAAACCCACTCGTTCGTTCACTGAACGTACACGAGCTAAACTTCAGAAAATGATTCCAGGCACAGCGGGCCTCGGAATCAGGCGCCGTCAGAAACTGCGTTCTTGTAAATTTCCCAAGAAAATTAAGAAAAAAATTTCCTTGAAATTTCCAGGTCTTTATATTACTCCCACCTCAGGCTTTACATCCCCATAAAGCTTTAACACAAACTAGGGATAAAAAAGCGGTATTGAGCACGCATCTGAGCCTTCCGCTCCCATGTTCTCACCTGGAGGTTCCCGTACTGCTAGTGAAAGCGGACCCAAGGAATCGACCGTCCTCATAGGATCCGCTTCTGTCGATCCTCAATCCCCACTGGAACCTCTGTGAAAGTCACCCCATCGCCCAAGTCTAGCTCCCCATGGTCGATGATATGAATTGGGTCAAGCACGTATCTCCTCAGTTGAGATACGTGGAAGTCGTCGTGCACCTGGTGCAACTGAGGTGGATGGTCAAGTGGTAAACCACCTCGCCTACCCTGCTGAGGACCTAGAAAGGTCCGTTGAACCTTGGAGATAACTTGTCGCCTCAGCCACATCTTCGTAAACCTAGTCGAGGTGAGACACGTATAAGGGCGTGATCGTCATCCTTGAACTCTAGAGGTCTCCAATTCCCCTTTGAACTGAAACTCAAAACGACTGTTGCCACGTGGGTAAGGTTGACCGACTCAAGAGTGATCGGTCGCACCCTCCTATGAATGAGTTTATCCTGTGCCGCATGGGGTTTCCTTTTCGCCAACCAAGGAAAACCCATCCCAACGTCGTAGTTAAACCACAACCTTTTTGCCTAATACCTTCAATTTGTGTATGAACTGTGATTACCCAGTCCATACTCAAACCAATGTCGTAAGGCCTCAACGCTGCCACCAAGAGATTCTAACTGAAACTCTCACCTCGAGGGTCTGACCACACCGTCGGCGTAAGTGTGGTTATTGAGTATCCTCCCAAGGTATCTCCAGACGTGAGGGTCAAGTCCATGGCTTACCGGAAACTCTAGGTCTGGGACAAGATTCATGTAAGGAAGGAATGATTCATATCGACGTCTGTTTCTATGGCAGCTATTAGTGGACACAGACTGTCCCTTGAATCATTTTTAGAGCCATTGGGTCAAACTCTTTGACCGCATGCAGCCGCACTCTTCCTCTGCCCACCAGCTCCCTGAGCCTGGTGGGGACAACTAAGGCGGGTGGTTGTAGCATGTTAATATGTACACCACCTCATGCTGCTCTCCTAGCTCTACCTCCACGTCCGCTGCTTCGCAGACTCAACTCTCTTTCAAGATTCCTATACTTGAAACATTTAACATGCCCGAGTCACTAAGACTGGTGCCAGTTTCTTGTTTCTTACTACACTTTGCAGTCTTCATCCACTCCTGGATGATATGCACCTTCTTTGCCTACGATCTGAAAGTGCTGCTAAGATTTCTCCCTTACCGAAAAGAGAAACTCAGTCTCATCCCCCGGATTAACCACGCTCATTACCTAATACAGTCAATCCTGACATGAATGATGTATTCCTGCCATGGATGACGTCGTAAGGCCACGACGTAACTACCAAGAGATCCAACTGTCACTCTCACCTCTAAGGGTTGAGTCACACTATCGGCATCAGTGTGAGGTCACTGGGTCTCCTCCAGTAGAAATCTTGAATGTGAGGGTCAAGTCAACAGTTTTTAACCAGAACCTCTCAGTATCAACCGAACAAAAGGACAGGAAAGAAAACACCACAAAGAGAAGTGTCTTTTATTATAGCAGTTCATAGTACAAAGACACAACAACAACAACAACATGGAACTAGAAGTACAAAGAACAAAAAGGTATCCACTAGTTCCACTCCTATCCACCTGCTTCCGGAGCTCTACTGCCTTGTCCACTGCTCGGTTTTTGCTCAAGAACTCGCCGCTGCTTCTGTCTCGGTGGCTCCTCCAATGCCTACGGATCAACTGTGTGAGGAGTCGGACAGTCATGTGCCATGTGACCCTTCCTGCCGTAGGAGAAACACTGTCCATTTCTGGAACGCCTGGCTCTGACTCCACCCCAGGTGCCCCGTACTACTGATCCTGTAACTTGAGGTCACCCACCTACGGTTCTGGTCCTCTTGGACCTAAGCATCATCTTTCTACTGCCTGTAGATGACTCGGATACTGATGGGAAAACATGCGGCAAAGGCAGCAGCTCCTGAACACACTCGGGGTGAAGAGCTACTAGTACAAACTCCACCCTGAAGAAGGTCTCTAAGTCTCTCCATGTGAAGGTCATCCTATCAAAAAACTGGAACAAGTGGCTCAACCACCTTCCTACTGCTGCCTAAAGTAGTTTGGAATAAAAGATCACCATGAAATTTGCTGGCATCCCCACTAGCCTGAAGACTCTCACCACAGCCTCCAGCCAATCCTCAGCCGCATGCGGGTCCATCTCTCCCTGGAACCTGGGTGGCCTCTGGCGCTGGAACTCATGCAGCGCGCTCAAGTGGCGTGCATCTCCAACTACTGGGGCTGGTGGCATTGGTGGCCCAACGTATGGTAGTACCGCTGGTGCCTCCGCTGGTGCCTCTACTATAAGAGGGCCCTATACCGAAGCCTCATCACTCGGTAGGCTGTCAGTACGCACATCCCTCTAGGCTCTAGCTGGTCGTCCGTGGAAAGGCATCCTGAAAGGAACATACGTGACACAGTCAAACGATTTATACCTGGTGAGCTGACCTGGTTTGAGATGACTTTAAATCTTTGGAAACACACATGCAATCAGTGTTTTTTGTGCACAAAGTTGGAAATCAGAAGTCAGGGTCCTGGTGTATGGATACGTCGTCCGCCGCACTAACACTGGACTCCCTGAACTGAAGACCACACTCGGTACCCTTAACACTATTACTTCACATAGAAAAAGATCAGAGTCATTAATTCTGCGGTAGAACCAAATTCCTCTGATACCAATTTTTCATGACCCGTCCTCGGGGCCTGTGTCGTGACTACCACACGCCCGCCGTCATAGGCCAGGGGCTGGCGAATAGCACCAAATGCGTAAATCCCTATAACTGGGAAGGAATTGCCTTTATAAAAGTAAACAAAACAACACAGAGTACAAGCGGAAGTAATACACTAAGTACAAAAGGAAGTGCTGAAAATTAAATGGGCCAGAATATAAACCCAATCGAAAGTATAGCTACAATAGAACAAAAGTAAAACAGAAAAAGATAACAGTTGGAAGAAAGGAATCAGCTCCTCGGTTGTCCTCCTCAGATCCTACCTGAAGGGTAGGTAAAGATAGCGCAACTCCTAGATCATCCACCACGGATCCTACCTGAAGGGTAGGTACAGATAGCGCAGCTCCTGGATCGTGCACCATGGATCCTACCTGAAGGGTAGGTACAGATATCCTCCACAACGTTCTTTCTTGTCAACCTCCTCTGAGTATCATCTCTTCGTGAAGTCCACCTCCTAATACTGACTAGTAGTGAGGTCCACCTCCGGGTATCATCCAGTCTTCGAACACTCGGCCTCCGTCAGCACTGCCCGTCGTCTGCAACCAACACAATGAGGTGTGGGCATAGCCCGTGCAGGGGTGAGTATAACGATACTCAGTAGGGACCATGAGACCCTAAAGTTATCACTAAAACCAACAAGTATAACAACAAAGAAGATCTCAATAGATAACCTCTACTTAGGTATATGCCCATACATATACCTAAGTTATCAAGTAACCCATCTCAATCATGAGGAAACACAAAGATTATGAAATCAACGGATAACCACTACCCAGGTATATGCCCATACATATACCTAAGTTATCAAGTGACCCATCTCAATCATGAGGTAAACACAAAGGTCATAGACTCAGCTCAAACCAGGATTTTTCATTATCAAAACCGTAACTACTGAAGAGCCCCGTCTTTGGAGTGTACAGTAATCCTGTCACGACTTCGAGGTACTTCTCACTAACCTAAGACTGCTAAAGTACTCCTCCTGTCGAGTACCACGGGACAGCCACCCAAACACAGTAGTGCTTCCCGTCGGGGTATTCTACCCAAACACAATAGTGCACACCCCCTAATAGCTTGCAGAGGTACTCTCAGGACGAGTACCGCGAGTCTGCACCCAAACAAGTAGTGCTCTATCCGCCATGGGTCTACACCCAAACAAAGTAGTGCTCCATCCACTGGGCTAGTCGACTCACTTCAAGTCGAGTCAGTCAAGCAGTCGTCAGGTCTCAGTCGGCTACACGGTCTACGTACTCCGTACGCTCGTCTCCGGGAGGGTCTGCTCCATGAGCTACTGGTCGATACACCAAGTATCTCAAATTCCCACGAAGAAGTATCTCAAAGGACCGCCTCATCATAGGGGTCTTCAATGCAACAGACGGCGCGTCAATCGGACGCCCGGTCTGTGAGTTACTAGCATTTTCGTCCGAGGGGCCCGGTTGGTTTCGTGTGCGAACCAACCCCGTCGTATCCCAACTGTACCCCGAACTCTCACATGGTATACTCATTGGTATCGTTTCTCAATGTTACCATTAACGTCATTGACGGTTCATCAAACGAACGTCCGGTCTGAAAGTTATCACCTTTTTCGTTCTGGGGGCCCGGTTTGATTTTCGGTACAATCCAACCCGGCCACTATCCAACTACATCCAAATCTCAGGAGAGGTATTCCAAATGTTCGGTCTCATCAATATGAATCCAACAAAATCGACGGTATGTCAATCGGACGTCCAGAACTCAAGATATAAGTGTTTCCGCTCCGAGGGCCCGGTTGGTTTCGTATCCGAACCAACCTGGCCGAACTCAAAGTTCTTTGAAACCTTTAGTGTAATATACCGAAATGCCCGTCTCGATCCAAGGATCGCATCGCAGCTGACGGTGTGTCGATCGGAGGTCAGTAGCCCAAGATATGGGCAAAAGACCGTAAGAGGTCCGGAAGTGGGGGTTTTGGTCACGGACCGACCCGGCCCGAGACCCCCTAGGACGGCCCGAACCGGGTCAACCCGACCCGGATCTGGGTCCGGCCGTCTTGGGCACAGCCCGGCCCGGCCTTGGTGTGGCCCGGCTCGGCGCGCTGGCATGCTGGCGGTCCGCTGGCCAGCTCTGTTACACCGAGCTGGGCGGTCAGGGGGGGGGGGGGTTGCCCCCTGTCTCAATAAACATGGCCCCCACATGGGGGCGCTACTGTTCGGCTAGCCGGGGGTTACGAAATCCCTGCCCCTCCTCTGACCAGCCGGCCTGCTCTGGCCGGTCGGCTACTGCACCATGGGACCGGCGCAGGCCGGTCCCCCTGCTCCGACGCCGGCGGCCGGAAGTTGGTCGCTGGTCCCTGCTCTACCACGGCCTAAGTCGTGGCCATGGTCCATCCGGCGCGGTGCGACGGGGCCGCGCCCCTCCGCTGCGTCCCCGCTCCAGCCGCGGTGTTTTTCATAATTCTCTGGCGCGGCGCGACGACGCCGCGACCTTGTTCGACTTCATCGGCACGGCGCGACGTCACCGCGCATCCTTGCCCATTCCCATTATTTCTTCGCGGTGCAATAGCAATGCGCCGCCTTTGCATGTGACGCAATAAAATCAAAAAAACATGGGGGAGGAGGGTCGGCCATGTTTGTGCGGTCCAAACTCCTACCGTTATTGCGGAAACAGGTGGCCCAATTTGAAACGAAGAAATGGCGACTGAATTATTCACGAACAAACAAATAAATCCCCTACCTTGAGCGTAGTCATCGAACGAGGTTTTTCGTGGAAAGGTACGTCGCGGAAATGATCATCGCGGAAGAATACGAATCACCGCCTCATGGAGGAATGGTGTATCCCTTCCTTTGACGCAGAAAGAAGGAACGAGGAGATGCACGTCGGGTCGTCGATCTCCGAGGAAGGCGTCTCTCACCGTCGTTCGTCGTTGGATGTCGGCTATCTTAGTCGGCGGCGGTACGTTCTTCGCGTTCTTCGATGAAGAACGAAGAACTTCAAGACTCCCCTTTTTCTCCAAAAAAACTCAACACAAAAAGCCCAAAAATAATAAAATAAGACTTGTCTTATTTTATTAACACACAAGCCAACGTCTTTGAAATTCAAAATTGAATCAACCAATTAATTGAATTTTATTGCAATGTTTAAACCTCCCAATTAAAAGAGGCGTTTAATATTTAAATAAACGCACAAGTTGACATTCATTAATTGGGGGGGTGCGAGTGTGTTACTGAAATTAATGAGGGGTTGAGGAAGTTGAAAGGGTGGGGCTCGTGTGGTCCCCACCCCACTAGTATCCTACCTAGTGGATTAGTTAGTATGTGGGTCCCACTCAACCACTTATCTTAGGTTAACACTTCATTAAATAAAATAAAATTGTTTGCACCACTTTTATTTTATTCCTTTACTTTACCCCAAAAAATTTTAATAACCACACCCAAGCAAACGCAACTCCAGAAAAAGTGTTTCTAAGCAATTACCGGTGTTGCGATTCTATCAGTGCCCTCGGATTTCAATTCTGAGGACCGGTTCAAAAGTTACAAAAAACATGCTCATTCGTTCACTGAACGTACCTGAGCTAAACTTCGGAAAATGATTCCGAGCACACCGGGCCTCAGAATCAGGCGCCGTTAGAAACTGCGTTCTTGTAAAATTCCAAAGAAAATTAAGAAAAAACGTTCCTTGAAATTTCTGGGTCTTTATAGTTACATTCTACCCCCATGAATGAATTATAACATCCCAATTATATTTTTTTCATCATAGTTATAACCATTGTTGAAAACCCACAATATAAAAATGGTTAATAAAACTTCTTCTTGTTAAGAGGGAAAAGGGAGGTTTAATAGTCAAATAGAATAACACTTAATTAGGTTTCCATCTAGGAAACAAATTATGGGAAGTAAAAATATATACATAGAGGTAAATCATAATAACATATAGGGAGTGATAGAGATGATTTATAATACGAAATACAATAATAAATATAATGTTTATAACTATAAAGAAATAAATATATTATGGAAATGAAGGTGATAGGATAAGATTTTTTTTAAGATATTTTTCTTAAATATAAGGAATTACTTTACTATCTAGACTAAGACCATAATGAAATATTCTTATATAATATATTCTAATTTCATAAGATCAATTTAATACTTTTTTTCTTGGATCGATTCCTACTTCATATCTTAATCAAAGAAATGAATACACAATATGAATTTATTCATGCCTGAAGTATTAAAATTTACATTTAACTGATCATTAGATCCATAAAAACTGACAATTAATTCTTTTTATATCAAGATATTTTTCAAAATAAAATTTGTTATAAAAAATTATCAAATAATAAATTAATTTCTAAAACCTCAACTATACCACCAATATTAAATATAATCAATTTCATAAATATTTAACTTTAAAACTACTCAAAAATATGTCTAACCAAATTCAATGTCCAAAATTTTTTATGGAAGGTCACTAAATTTCCAAAATCAAAATTATATTCCCTTGAAAATAAATTTTATTTCTCAATGTCACATTCCAAATATGTTAATACCTCTATCATTATTAAAACATAATGAAAAAAAATTGTCTTCCAAAATAAAGTCTCAGGTTATCGAATATATTCTATAATTCCAAAAATGTAGTAAACTCTTGAAAAGATGTCATAAACCATCAAATAACTAAAAATTTAGATTGTTACCAATAATATCCCATAAAAATATATTTCTCATTATTATCTCAATATCATTCACATATTAGGGGTATTATTCCCTCAATCATGTGTTTTCTACAAGGATCAACTTGCCACTGAATCACTTTTCTTAGTACCATTCAACATATGCTTTAAAATCATTAAAAAATTACTAATATAGAAAAATCATTATATTTTTTATGATTATTATAATTAGAATATCATTTATAAAATACTTATACAATATAATTCATTTAATCAAAACTCATAAATGAATCAATCTTCCCACTCCATTTATACACCATTAGCTCAGTTTCATCATCTTATTCCTTAACACTTCTTTACTTTAATAAGTCATTGGTAGTATCCACATAATCAACATCTAAAACTTTACACATACCACCTTCCTGATCCAATTATTTATATTTCCCAATTGGAAATTAATTTTAATAATTCTCATACATTCTTCTTTAAAAACATTCCTCTATTGAAAATACCTTAGGGAGACCAATATTTCCATCCATTTTGATGATTGGACATTTCATTTTTCCTTGAAAATATCTTACTCTATGACCTTATAATCTAAACATAAAAACCTTTATCATTAATTTGATACATTCTATTAAGTTATTCTTACCACATTCATGACATATAGAAAATTGAATCTTATTTATCCCATGGTTTCTACCACCCAATCACTCAGTGAACACTATCCTTATCTTTATTGAACTATATGAGAGTTGGATAAGGTCAATATTGTTAATCATATATCCTGATTACTTATTGGTTATAGTCAAAATATCCTTAACTATATTCATAATCCAATTTTATTTTATCATCAACACATTGTCAGTCACATTCATAGATAACCTAGTTCCTTCTGGTTCCATTCATTGACTAAAACCAAAAATAATAGTATGAGCAACACTAATCATGGTGGGAAATAATATACTCATGAAGAATCATTTATTGTATGTCTGAATTATGACACGTTATTTTTAATCTAAGAAATTTTAGAATTATTATAGGCCATTCATGGTCGTTATCTATTCAAATCCTTTATGATGGTTTGTTAAAAATATGGGAATTAACCAAAGAATATCTCTCATGAGTGTAAAAATAGATGCACAATAATACCCATTCCAATGTACCATGTAACAATTGAGTCAATCCCAACACACCTTTTTAGGTTTATTTCCCTTAGGAACATCTTTTGTAGAACTATGTCCAATTTTAGTGTAATTTCCCATTCAAGTAGCCACTAAACTAGTGGCTTGAACCAGTTCTCAAAAAGACCTCAAGCTTTCCTCCTCGTACTCTAGAGGCAACTGACTAGTAGAGGGGGTCTTAAGTGGGTCTATGAGGAGATAATATCCCCATATCAGATTTAACACCTTGAATTATATAACCAAACACAAAATATAATAGATAATGTAGAATAATAAATAATATGAAACTAACCATGATGTAATAAAATTAAAATTTATTAAATGACTAAATAACCATTTCGTACATATAATTGAGATCTCCTACTAGTCCAATCACATCTAAAAATAAATAAATAACTAAAAAGTAAATACAACATACCATGCTTCCAAATCTTGGCTATAACACTTACCCAATCTCAAATACCCTGTCAAGCTGCTCTAGCCCAACTAGTCAACTACACATGAGAATCCCGCTTAACCATGAAATCGAAATCTTCATCCTGGTCCATTTTCAATTCATGCTCAACCTTAAAGTAGACACAAGGACTATATTCACACCATGGTGAATGTATAGGGGTGAGCAATAAATCTTAGTAGGCCACCCCCAATGGTGAACCTATAAAATGATTTCACAATTACATTCTCATGAAATATGCTCAGTCTAGCTGATACAAAAATGAATGAAAAATAAAAATAAAACAACCATTGATCTGTAGTTATGAGACCTCAATCAACCTTACCTTCTTCAGCCAATGCTATAATTTCACTAAGTATGTCTCAAGGACCAAGCATCCCAAACAAATTGCAGTATCCATACCCATGGTAGCCATAACCAAACCTAAAAAACCTGTGACCCATCCTTCAATAGTCCTATTAAATGGGATACTAACCTAAGCCATCCCGTATACATCCTTACTACCCAAACTTCATCTCATACTCGGTACCTCAATACATATTTTCTAATACCACATAAAAGTACTACCAAGACTAGACCTTCAATCCAACATCAATCTCATTTACCATAAATGAAATTCATTGAACATCAGTCCAAACCTATACAACATATCAAGTTAAACATGAATGGATCATTATTCCTTCATTTAAACCATGGATTTAGAGCATCATTCCACTATCCATCCAAGCTGGTATATCATCAATTCCTAGAGAAACAGTCTGTTGCACTATCCATGAAGTATACTATCAGTTTATAGAGCCTAATTGTAATATTTTAGTAGTATAATTCCTATCCCTGGAGCCTTATTCTAACACCCATCCATATATATAACATTGGCGGGTCCTAGAGAAATAGTTTGGACCAAAACCAATGAGAAGGAACATCACTCCAACCCCCTTATTCCACATGGTGTGCCATCATTTTCTAAATCCTTAGTCTGGGGAACTATCCATGAAGTATACAACAAATGTCTAGACCCTAAAATTGAAACCATAATGGTAATATACTTCCTGTTCTCATAACCTCGGTCCATCACCATACCACATACATGTGACGCCACATAACTATACTTATAAAAATCAAACAATGTGACCGGATCCTTAGTCCAAAACTCAAATGATAAAAAAAACTATTGAAACCGATATGGAGCCTTAGAACATAAATCTCAATCATGGATATCTAGAACCATACTTACAGATCATATGTCCAACTCTCTCAGTTATCATAGCTCTTACCATTAAATTGTGTTCCAGAATGTGGCAACCCAATAATTACAAAACCACCCCATGGGCACAATCCAAGTTTCAACCTTAACAGAAACATATAACAAGGGATGGATAACCATCCATTTCAGTCATCAAAATCTTATCCTCATTATCTCATACATAAACTTTAATTACAAGGTAACACTCATACCTAATGTTCTAAATCACATGCACACACTCAGGGTCACTCTATGAATCATTCCCACACTCGTCACTATAAAACCATGCATAAATAGAGGAATACTTCCTTGGATTCTCAGAATAAACACTCAATAGGAGGAATCCCATTGAAATCCTTATTAGAAACCAACTCTTGGGCCAATTACTAACATAAGAAATGTCCTTGAGTGGTACTTCATGGTCTCCAACTGATCATTGATCAACATCATTCCAACAAGGTATTCAGAGATCACTTAACCAGAAACCATACCACTATGGTCATCCTAAATAGTACCTTGGTATCAACTTAGCACCACAATATTACCCATCCATAAACAACATTTTGTGATATTAACCAATCCCAAAGGCTCCAAATACTTTAACCCTCAAACATAGGATCTAAAACTCAACCGATCTAACCTCGAGCAATAGGCCCCAATACATTGGGGGAAACCAAGATCTCCCAATATATAAAACTCAATCACATATTTTGGGATCCATATAAGGAGTATCAAACAACTCACACAGGCACACTCAGGTCTGGCTAATCACTGAGCTCACGACCCTCACCTGAGACTCCTAACTCATAGCCCAACCCACTGAAGGATTCTAAATCCAAACCTCAATGAAATCATCCCAATGAAAAATATTTGTCAAAAACACCATCCAAAAAACCTCTATATGCTTAAAGGATCCCACCAATGTGATCTATATGGGAAACACTCAACATAGATTACTTTCAAGCCCAAATCTCAATTTCAAGGCCCAAAACACCCAAAACCTCTAAGGTAGAAAAAGTAAGCGGTGTGTAATTTTGAGTACACGGCCTGTACTTTCAACACCCCAACTAGAAATTTAATTTTACATGGCCATAGAAACATGGGGTATTCATGTGTACTACTACAAGGCATGTACCCAAAGTACATAGTGTGTACTTTCCGGACATCATATTTCTATGTAATTTTTCACATGGTCGGGCATAAGGCCATGTACTACTACACGACATCTATGTAAAGTAATTGGAGTGTAATTTTGAAAATACCAGTTTACCTGGATGGGAAGGAAACATGTTTGGTGTTCATAGAACCACATTCCATGTAGTTGGGATTTCTAAATAGGAAACCCCTAAAAACATCTTGAAACCCCCATTTTCCCCCAAATAAGAATAGATCAACCACCATGGGGTCATTATAAACCATTATAAATATTTAAAACATAAAAAACTAATATATGCGGATCCATACATAATACTCAAAAACCATACTACCTCATTATGTAAAAGCTGATGCTTTGGGTCCAAATCTGCTCCCAAAATCTGTTGCAACTTGATCTGATTCTGATATATGCCATGGATTAAATATGGAAGGGTCTCCCTCCCACTTTCCTCATGGTATGGCCATCACATGTGAGGGAGTCTCCCTTACCTCTCCCACCATGTTTAGAAACCCGTAAAATGGGGGGATATGTTTTATTAATTTAAATTAATTAATTAATTAATTTCCCATGTTAACACTTTGTCTGAGTTTTGGAACCCAATGCGAGTTTATACTTCGCGTAGTAAACCCCCCCCCCCATTCTGGACTCAACCATAGAGTCATAATCTCAATCTGATTCTCCCTTTAAAAGATACAACCACCTAAAACCACACTAATAATTTAATATTAAATAAATAAAATATTAAATATTCCGCCAAATCTTAAAATGATTTGAACTCCACCAAAATCCTATCCTTGGGAAAACACTGTATTCTGGGACCAACGGAGTGGTCAGAAAAATTATTCGAGGTCATATTCTTGGGAAAATGGCCATTTTACCACATAATATCACCTAAGAATAAAAATTTTAATTTTTTCTCAAATTTCAAAATCTAGAAAACTTGAGTCTTTACAACCACCACACCATAAACCTTCTAGTTCTCGAGAAACCTTATTCATCTCTCAAATACACATTTAGAACAACCTTGGATGCAACTCAAACTCAACTCATTGAATTCTACCCAAAGATTCCAACTGAGTTTCTCTGCATAAGATCACATAGTGGGTGTGAAACCCATCAAAATCCAAGACATCGCTTGCCACCATTAGTAAATAACTAGGAAAATTCCTAACTGCATTTGTCTATCCCGATATGCCATGAAATCATTTAAAACTTTTCATTGAACTCATGGTGCTACCAATTTTAGATATATCCTTACTTTTTCTTCACAACCAAACATCATTTTCATATCCCATACCCCCAAATCACAACCAAACCTTTGAATTTGACATCGTCATATCGCTCCCACCAGAGAAATAAAAAAGGATCCATTATCACTCATTCCCAATACACGAGAAGAGTACACATGGTATTCATTGATATTTGATCTATCCCAAAGACCCCTCCCACAACAAACTGATGGTGAACTCCCCACCACATGGCTTCACGTACACCTCTTTATGAGAACAACCTCCCATGAGGCCCCTTATCAATCCAAGAACATATCTCTGTAGCATGGATCCAAGACAATTCTCTCTTAGCATACTCAGGATGATGTAAACATATTGAGTATGATCATATCTAAACTATTAGTATACAAAGATTTCATCAATGAATACCACCACAACCTCATCCATTCTATAACATCATTGTTATATTAAAGGACCTTGGGTCACCATTTTCACAACCCTCTCTCCACAACCATATTGATTCTTAGCCCACTCACCACTACCTTCCCAACTCAATAACCCCGGATATACACCCTCATAATGCCTAATCCACAAACCAAATAATTCAACACATCGCCAATGATATTATCTCTAATATTACACTGTCACATACTTATTACATGAACAGGTGTAACCTGAAAAAAAACTACTTTGAATACAATGAGTCGCATCTCTTGAAAAATCAGTTGAGAAGCCGAAACCATGAAAACTCGAGCACTTACTATTCTACCAATCCAACCCAAAGCCACCAGGTTCAACTCACCTACCCAAATATTTCCCAGTCTAGGAACTTAAATGAACCTACCCATATTGAAACCAACCACAAGGTGAAAACATCGACACAAACTTTCACTATCCCAAAAACAAATGGCATCCAACAATCCCAAACCTCAAACCCAACTGCGCCCTTCATGAACCATTTTCACAAGTCTAAAAACACTAATTTGTGCTTCAAACACCCAAAGGAACAGCTAATTCGGTCAAAACCTCTCATGGGTCACCCTATAATGTCAGAAAAATCTAACTCCCTGCATTGAAGTCACATTAGAATGGACACTAGGCTTTCCCACCTTGCCCCGCTGATCTAGCCCCACGTCAAGTCACTCGTTCCAACCACCTAGGTCTAAGAAAACTCATAGAATTCCACAACTCATGGGGAATAAACATGCACTCATCTCATCACCACACAATATCAGCAACAAAAAAATCCTTCTCTAGGACCTTTCACCATAAAGGTGTCATAAACCAACCAACTACTGAAAACTAGGGTGTCCTTCCTCTTCAAGCCTCTACACATCAGAATGCTTCCTAGAGTACCCAAAAATAAAACCAACCTCAAACAAACCAAACCCAAATGGGTCCATTGATCCTATACTTTCCCCATAATGACCCACTGGGTTCACAACACCAACCCTTCATAATATCCACACATGAATACTCATTAATGCGAACCTCACTGTAGATCCACAGAACCCACCATCATTTTTAAATCCATAAATCACACACTAGAAGTCTTGTAACATGTTGATACTACATTCCTATCATGATGCATGAGATGCCTCTTGACTTTGTTATCCAAGATTCAAAACCAACTCATATGCCTTTTTCTAATGGGACAAGTGCCAAAAATCGATCATAACCCATCAAATCCAAACAACATGTGCATTGCTCGAAGTGAAAATCATATACAACTGTATCACCACAAATATAGAATGTCAATCATAGTCCCTGGTACCCTATACTTCCTACCACAATAGGTGTTCTCGATGCACCGTCCCAGTATCCATCACATGTTTCAACACATTCCTATATCTCCTATATACCAAACCCAAAAGAGTAAAATAATATGAAAGTAACTACTCTAATACCAATTTGTAACATCCTATCCTAGTATCCACTAAACTGTTTCCCCAATCTGATTTTCCATAAGATCTCAAGCATGCCTTCTGAGATGCTAGAGGTTGATGACTAGAAGTTTGGGTCTAAATTGGGATTGTGAGGAGACTATACCACCATATTAGAGTGAACACCAAGAAGCAAATAATAAAATACCAAGTACAATATAGAATGCATAAAAATAAATAAACTAAAACAAACCATGCTGTAATAAAATGAAAATATAGTAAAGACTCGAATAGCCAAGTCATACATACAACCATTATCTCCCACTAGGAATATCACATCTAAAATAAATAAATCAATTAAAATTAAATAAAGCATTCCCTACTTCTAACTTAGGGTCATAACACATACCCAGTCTTGAGTACCCTATCAAGATGCTCCAAACTAACCTGTAGACTCCACATGAGCATTCTTCTTAACCATACAATCTGGGACCTTAGCCTGATCCACTGTATATCTATACTCAACCTGAAAGAATATAGAAGGTTTTTACATACACTACAAAGCACATAAAGGGGGTGAGAAATAAATCACAGTTGGACACCCACAACAGTGAACCTATAAACTATTTCAATAAGTGAATTCTTATGAAATATGCTAAGAATAGATGATACAAAACTAAAAAAATACACATAAAACAACCATTTATATGTTGTTCTGACACCTCAATTAACCATACCTACTTCAACCATTTATGTGATTCTCTGATCATGTCTCAAGGACCATGCACCCAAAACAACTTTTGGGATCCATACCCATGGAAACCACAACTAAACCTGACAAAAATGTGGACCCATCCTTTGATAGTCCTATAAACTGGTATACTAACCTAAGACATCCCATATACATCCTTACTATCCAAACATCATCTCATACTTGGAACCACAACACATCTACCACAATACCACACAAAATTACTACCAAACCTAGACCTTCAGTTTGAAATCTATATCATTTAACATAAATGAAAGTTCATGACCATCAGTCCAAAGCTATACCACATATCAAGTTAAACATTCCTAGAGCATCAGTCTAGAATTAAAACCAGGGATGTGTAGCATCAATCCACCATCCATCTCAGTAGGTATATCATCAATGCCTAGATCATCATTTTTGGGAACTAATTATACTACCAATTTCTAGATCCTTAGTATGAAACCATGTCAGTAGTATAAATCATGTGCTGAGAGCCTTAGTCTATAACCCATCCATATATATAATATCGGTGGGTCCTAGAGCACCAATTTTGGCCTAATCCTAAAGATAATGAGCATAAGTCCAACCCCCTTATCCGACATGGAATTCCATCATTTCCCAGAGCCTCATTCTAGTGAGATATCTATGAAGTGACTATAATTGTCTATAAATTTAGTCAAACCCCATCTTGGTAGTATACTTCCTATTCATGAATCCTCAGTCTAGCACCATACCACTTACATGTGATGTGACATCAATATACTTATCAAAATAAAACAATGTTCTAGGATCCTTTTTCTAGTACTCAAACCATAAACAAACTATAAATATCAATACAGGGCCTTAGTCCAAAAATCTCAATTGCGGTTTTCTAGAACCATACCTAAGGATCATATATCCAACTCTCTCAGATATCATAGCTCTTACCATTAAAGTAGGTTCCTGAATGAGGAAACCCTACGATAAAAAAACCTCCCCACATGCATAATCTAGGCCTGAACCTCAAAAAATACTTATAACAAGGATTGGATAACTGTCTATCTTGATCATCTACATATCATCCTAGTTGGATCATACATCAACTTTTATTCAAAGGGGAAACCCATACCCAAACTACTAAATCACACGCACACACTGAGGATCATTATATTATTTTATACCACAATCAGACCTTTAGAACCACATATAAATAGAGTAATCCCTCCTTAGATCCTTAAAAAATCACTCAATAAAAGGCATACCCTTAAAATCCCTAATAACAACCAACTATCTAGCCAAGTTCTCACATAAGAAACATCCTCAAATGGTCCTTAGTGGCCTTAAACGAATCCTTAATCAACATCATGCCAAAAATAATTCCAAATATCACTTAACCATTAACCATCCCACTATGGGACTCCTCAAGAGTCCCTTAGAATCAACTCAACACCACAATGGAACTCGACCATATCCATCATTCTATGATATCAACCAATCAAAACTTCCCTAAACACTCTAACCCAAAAACATATGGTTTAAACCGCAACTGCTCTAATATAAGAACAAAACAATATCTTTAAAGAGATACTACTCGATCCCACCTTTTTGGATCCATACTAGTATCCTTAAACAACACACCATGGAACACTCAGACCATTCCAATCACCGAGCTCATGACCCTCATCTGGCCTCCTAGCTCACAACCCAATCCACTAGATTATTTTGAATCCAAACGTCAAAAAAATAATCATATTGAACTAAAATTGTCCAAAATACGATCAAGATGACATCTATATTTCAAAAGGATCCCACCATTTCAATACACAAGAAAAAAACTCAAAATAGACTACTCTCAAGCACAAATATGAATTCCAGGGCACAAATCATCCAAAACCTCCAAACTAGAAAAAGTACATGGTGTGTACTTTCAAGTACAATGTGTGTATTGTCCACACTCTACCTGGACATGTAATTTTACATGGCTAGAGAAATATGGGGTCTTCATGTCTACTACTACATGCTGTGTACCCAAAGTACACGGTGTGTACTTTCTAAACATCACCTTCCCATGTACTTTTTCACTTTGCTAGGAATATGGCCTTGTACTACTACATGCAGTGTATGTAAAGTACATGGAGGGTACTTATAAATAAACCTATCTTCCTCAAACTGGAAGAATGAATGGTGTGTGTTCTTAGAACCACAGACCGTTTAGTTGGGTTTTCCAAATAGGAAACCCATACAAATATCCCAAAACACCTGTTTTCCCCCCAAATAAGCACAGATCGACCCCCATGGTGTCCATTGAAGCCATTATAAGGCTTTAATAATTAAAAAATATTCTATGGGGATTGGGATATAAATATCAAAAATCAGCATACCTCATGGCCTAAACACTAAAGATTAAGGTTCAAATTCTCTCTTGGAAGCTGATGCACCTCGATCTAGTCTTGATCTATGCTATGGATGAAGTCTGACATCATCTCCCTACCTCCTATTCATTAGACAATCATGTATGAGGGAGGATCCATATCATATCATGTCAGGAATAGAAACCCCAAAACGGTGGGGGGGAGGTTATGGTTTATTAATTTTAATTAATGAATTAATTAATTTCCCATTTTAACCCCCGGCTCAAATCTTTGAACCTAACATGGGTTTATACCTAGCCTTAGAAAAAAACACATTCCAGACTAAACTGTGGAGTAAAAATATCAATATGATGCTCTGTTCAAAAGTTATATCCACCCAAAACTACATAATTAATTTAATATTTAATAAATTTAATATTATACCAAAACTCCAACTTCTCAAAACTCAAAAAAACTTATTTCCTAGGGTAAAGACCCTATTATGGTACTAATGAGTAGTAAAAATAATTATTTGAGATCATATGATATGGTAAAATGACCATTTCACCCCTCATGAGAAACTAAGAACAAAATTTTAAATTTCTACTCATGTTTTAACATCTAGAAAACTTGGGTCTCTACATGTAGTATCCAGACAAGGATGAGTTGCTACGAAACCCAACATAATCACTTTCTCATGAAAAATGAATGATGCTCTTCTATACCTATCCTCAAATTATATCATAAGTTTGTGTTTTATAGTTTATATATTCCTAAATCTAGTTCCCAAAGTTTATAATGACCGACCTATGATACCAATTATAAATACCTTGATCCTAGTATGCCAAAGTTAATGGTTTATTTATTACATTGGTATAAGATTTAAGGAATAAAATCCCAATGAACTAAATAGTTTATTAGTCTTGGAAAAGTAGATACATAATTGAATATCATATTCTAAAAAATATAAAATACAAAATAGTTTTTTCTTATAGAACTCCTTTATTCCAATTATCATGTCCATTCATATCAATCACAAATCACTTCCTAGAATCCTATAGAAAATAAAAAATTAGAAAATAATGAGACCAGATGTTCAGTAAGTGTATGCGCAAAGTTGAATATATCATGAATAAAAAATAATAATCAATATTTCAAGGTAAATAACTTTAAAAATCCCATTTAAATAATTACTTGTTCATATCATGGTAGTAATAAAGGGTGATCAGATAAATCCATATAAATAATCACATAAGCTTGAATCTTATCCATGTATCTTATAACTAATCATATAATAACTTGGAAATTAATAAATGATCTAAAAATGAGGATATTAATAATTTTATACATCTAAAATATATTTTCAAGACCTTTCACAAGACAGTTTAAAACTATGGGTAAAACCCAATTTAATTTGGTCAACTTATTTTTCTTATAAGACCTATTTATTTATCGAGGGATTGTGTAATTATGGTACCCACCAATCACATAGTAAGTATAATTAATTAATCATATTAAATGGTTAATATATAATCAATATAATAATTCATATTGAAAAAACAACATATTATATGTTAATACTGACCCCAATCCATAAACATAATCATAAAACTTCCAATGTAATATACTATATGGTAATAAAAAAAATATCCCCGGTAAAATTGATTATAATACATTCATATTAAAAATACTTATCGGTTTATTATAAAATATCCCCAGTGTAGAATAATTATAATTTGTGTTGTTTTCATTGATGAATATAAATTCATTGAAATGATCCATTAAAAAATTCTTGAGAAAAATAAACTTTGCACGTTGAAAAAAAAACCTTTTAAAACTATTTTTTCATGAAAATATTAAATTAATACACTTTTAAAATAACCTTAGATGCATATAAAGGAGTCATTAAAACACTGATTTCTCATGAAAATAGTAAATTATATTCATTTCATACACTTTAAAACAATGATTCCTTTTACATTTTCGGTAAAATTCAAACTGTACTTGTTTGGAAAATAACATGATGATTCATTTACAAAAATTAAAAAATTAAATCATGGATAAATATTTCATTAATATATAATTTATATAATGTTAAAAAATTGAACACATTATTTTTGAAGAAAAAATATTTTTTGACATAAGAGATGAATGAAGTCAATTTTTATTAAAAATATTTTATCTATTATTTTATATAACAAATAATAGAATATGGTAAGATTAAATTAAAATATCTTTAAATACTATAGTATAATAAAATTAAATGGTTTTTATTATAAAATTATCAAATAATATCCTTTAATGTAAATTAAAGTATGAATAATCTTGATCGAAAGGGGGTTGAAACATAAATCTCTTACCACTTTAGTAACATTGGAATTGCAAGCCCCATAAAAGGGATAACATAAATAAACATTTAATAAAATTAAGGGAAATAGATTCATAATATAACAGATCAAAATAGGTGTTATATACACCACGCCAATGGAATAAGTAGTGAATATGACATATGTCTCATGAAAGTAAAAGTGAGACGGGAAACCCTTACCTTAGGATCGACTTCCTTCATATGTGTATAAACCTCCTATACAATAAATATGGGTTTAGTAATCCTATATTAAAGAACCATAATCATATACCTCATACCATATATGATTCTCTTATAAAATTTTACTGCATATTTTCTAATAATTTTTTATTGTTTTTAGTGTTTCAGGTGTTAAATTATGTATTGTCTCATTCCAATTTTGTCATGAAAGTTATAGTTATTGTACATACGATGTAGTTACATCATCTACATAATGATTTTTTAAGTTATAAATATTATTAATTTTCATTACATATATCCTTATAACTATTTTAGAAAAGGAAATATAAAATGAATTCCATCGCTTCATGGTGATAATAGGTTATACATACGCATGAGCAATGATGTCATTCACTAAAAGGGTAAAAGGGAAAGTAATTTTATTATATATTAATTTTAAATAAATTATATAATTCTATATATATCAAATATATAAATAAATTATCCTCATTACTTTCCATTTAAATAATAAATTAAACATGATTCACAATGTTTAGTGGTGTGGTAGTATGTCGTACAGAAGAGCAACGTTATAGTATTTTAGACGGGACATAAAGTAAGATGTTATATATGATATTATAACTAAAATTTATAATTATATAATAAATATTATAAACATCATTATATTCATCCATGATATGTGTTGATGGAAAATGGGTTACATCTGTTCATGAGGCGGTAGTCCTCCGTACACATGATTGACGATTCCATTTCCCATTTGATAGAAGTGGAGATGGATAAATATTATGAAATCAATATAATGACATATAATTATATGTTATATAATAGTGTTATTATATTGGAAGTTTCATGACATAATATATTGTTTTAAAAGATGAAATAAAAATAAATATCCTAGTGAACACAATTATTGTCCATTAGAAAATATTCCTTTAGATATATTCTTAAGGACCCTAGGGTCTATATTTTGGAAATAAAAGTAGATATATAATTGGGATAAGTATATTTTGGATTTATTTTTAACTCTTTTTTAAACCAAAATGGATTGGTATGTGTGATGAAGTGAGTGGAGTGAGTTCCCTTATATTATTGAGGAGTGAAATTTTTTTAAATTCCCAAAACTACTGAATAATAAGAAGTAATTATCACCCCAAGTTAATACATAATTTATAATTAATGTATTTTAATGATTATATGGTTAATAAACACCTCAAAAGTTTCAAAAAACACAAGTTTTAAACATTTTTTTCCTTAACATCTATGTTTCTTTACTTTTATAATTTTAGTTTTCACTACGATAACTAGTCTTCTAACCTGGATTATTAATCATTTAAGACTAGAAATAAATGATACTAATTATATAATATATAAAAAATACTTCTAAATATTAAATAAAATTTTTAAAATAGAAAAAAAAAAATATGTGTGGAGAATTAATTTTAATACAGGCACATTTAATGCACAAAACTCTATTTTAGCCTTTACCATGGCAACAAAGTTTTTACTAATTAGGGTAAATATGATAATTATAAAAGGAAAATTGGTCCATGAATGGAAAATGGTTGATATGTTTAAATATATACCATTAAATTGGTCAAGGATATATTTTTTTGGAATTTTTAGTCATTTAATTAAATATAATTTATTATAAAATAACATTAATCTCAATTTTGGCACTATTTCTTTAATTTGGTTTTAAAAACTCTAGACATAGGTGAAATTTTAATATATTATTTTTACACCTATATATCATGTTATATCTGTCTAAAATATTCTTTTAATACAAAAAATCATTCAATCCATATTACTTTTAATATTTTTTGTATCATTTATTTAATTTTTTTATTAATTAAATAATTATTGTGTTGGTGTTTCGTAAGAATTTAAAGTAATTATATGATTACAAAAAATTTAAAAAAAATAACCATTTGAAATTAATATCATTATTCTCAAAATTATTATAAATATTCATTCACATATTTATTTTTTTTACTATGTGAACACATAATTGAAATTTAAAAGAAAAAGGGTGACATTTTGTCATTTTCTCACTTAAACTATTATATTGTTCAATTTCATGGATTAGTATCCCATAATCACATATAAATAAATAAAAAGGTAAAAATGTTGGATATATTTTCCTTCACTATAAATTGGAATGGTTTTTAGGTCATGTTAACCATTATCTTTTTATTTTTACCTATTGGTAAACCCATTTTAACGTTAACCATGATAATTAATTTTTTGTTTTTTCACACTTAAATTTGACCAAAAATTAAGTTGAACTTATAATATAATATTCATTATTTTGATACAAAATATGTTATCCATTTTTCCAAATTCTATTCACAAATTTGGAAATATTTAATTTAAAATTAATCCCAAATACTCGAATAGAAAGAAGTGTTCCAAAGAAAAAATTATCATAAGTATAGAATAATTGAATATCAAAAATCAAAATGAATTTGATTAAAATATATTAAATTTTATTTGTTATAAAATAATTTTAGAAATTAAACATTTAAAAAAACTAAATCAAAATATATCTTTTCAATGCTTTAAATGAAAAAAGGCAGTTCTCATTAAAAACCAATATTTGTCTCTATTCGACAAAAAATTATTATATTCATAAAATCCTAAAAAAATCACACTAAGATAATTTTGACATGTTCATTTCAATAATGATGTTTATTTTGTGAAATAAAATTTAAAAAAATTGTAAAAATTAAAATTAATGTATGTGCGCAAAGCGCGACGAGACCACCCTTTATAAAAATACAGTTTGTTAGAAAATGTTTCTTTTTATTTTAAATGATTTTTATTTATTTATAGTAAATATATAACCATTTATTTTTTTATACATGTGTAAACTATATAATTTTCATAATTTATTTATTCTAATTCATACTTTCCAATTTGATAGTAAGGTTATAACAATATACTATATTACAGTTCATTTAGACTTTGGGTTCTGTGTATTGGATGCTATTTAAGTTTAAATAAATATATATCATGGTTTGATATCAAACACAATGTTATTCTTTTAAAATATAAGGGTGTTAAAAAGGATGGAATTTTTGTAATGATAATGATTCCCTCGATGAAAATCCACTCTTTTTTTCTTTAGGATTTGAGGATTATGTCATGACCCAACCCACAAGGACCTACTTGGACGAAAATAAGATGAGACTAATATCCCAATCGTACCTAAAATATACTTGGGGATGGATACTAGAATTTATTATTCATACCTCACTTGTGGGTTTATTCCACCTAAATTACTTTCACACACCCACATTTCAACAAGATAGTATAATGTAGTGTGGAAAAATAACGGATACTATGTGTTTGTGTGTGTGTGTGTGTTTGTGTGTGTGTGTGGGTGGGTGGGTGGGTGTGTTCATAACATTTAATCCTGCATCAGAGTGTGATAGAATAAAAGAGAAAATAAAAAAAGGTACCAAATAAAATCCCACTAATACTATACGAGTCTAACCTACTAACCAAAGGGGACTACTTCCATATTGTATCTTTGGGATCCGTCTTCCATCCATCTAGCCTAACTAAGATTCACCTAATCTCGGTTAACCTATTAATCCCTTAAATGTTATTAAATTTTTATAGGACACAACATGTTTATTTATATCCCATGCATTTTTGAGTGGAAAAATACCTAGTATGACTCCCTGACATCGCCGAACATAAATCATAAAAGATAGAGTCGTCTATAACTCAAAAAGTAAAAGAGAATAAAAAATTTAACCTAGTTATGATTAAAAGAATACTCCATGTATTTGGGTTATATTTATCCCCACTACTGGCATATAGATTCTTTTAGAGGCTCCATGATAACACCCATCTAAGAAAACTCACTCATGAGGTCACACTAAAACTGGTGGCACTCATTTGAGAGTTCATACTCATCTAGAATTTATATATTGAATAACAAAGAAGCATATATGGATCATCTAAGATACTCACTATATTAGACTACACCTCATCCTGGTATAACAAATGTCAATACATAGATAGGGGATCACACCTATAGACAATGGGGGATACCTAAACCAAACGTGAATAACTCACTATGCATGGAACTGAATGCCCAGTTTATAGGAAGTGTGATACCTTTCCTTACCTAGGGAAAAATGGGAATGAGGATCCAACCTTGGGATTTGCAAAGATATGCATGTTCTAATTCTATTTGGGCATCTTATGTTTGATGATGAGGACTATATTTTTCATAGAACCCTCATAGAGGATTACTAAGGAAACTCACCCTTGTACACGGAAACTCACCCATACTAAAATATAATCCACATTGAAGAGATAGAGGGATATATCATACTCTAGAAGGAGTAAATGACATGATCAAGAGGTAAAGAGAATTTTATTACTAAGTCTATATCTACCCATGTCATACTTTATCACACCACATGTACTTATCTAGATACATTATAGGTCTTAGTGACACACAATATGTAGAGGTTATCTTGGTGATCAATTATATTCCACCATCCCTCCTTCATGAATTTTATGATGTACATGGGGTATTCCCCAAAAAAGATGGCATGTGGGGGCACACATCTTCTTGGGAATGTACTAGATTTATATGCCAAACTATCAAGCTACATATCACACACTGTGTGGATCCCAAAAAAAGGGAAACATGGATTGTGTTATTTTGAACAACAATCTTTTTAGTCGGGAAAAAAATATAATTCTTGATTCATCAATGTGTTTCCACCCATATAATTTTCTCCTTTATTAAGCCAAATATTTCACAAGAACACTCGAATCCAAGATAAATGAGACCTTGTCATCATTAGTTGCCAGATTGTATCCACTCTTTGGTCAAATATTTCTTGTAATCTTACCTCTATAGTACATACACAATTTGGTATATGAAATATAAATCCCTCACACCACAATTATATCTCCATCATCACCATAATGCCTCATTCCTATCTTTGATCCCTTCATATAATCTGCAAAAGTGTAGAATTTCACCAAAGAAAAATTATAAAATGATTCCCATGTATAGTCGAATCATTGGCCAAACAGATACCAGTGATGAACATTCATAGAATAGAGGGAGGAATGCATGAAAAAAAGTGAGCACAGAATAAAGTTTATGTTTTGATTTCCATCATTGATAGAAACTAAGGAATTAGGAATCAATGGGGTTTGAAAATAATTAGCAATTAATAATTCAAATAATAAAATTAATCAATATAAAATAAAAAATGATTTATGAATTAATTATAATTGAATTAAATCATGTTTTTCTCGTTAATAAAATACCTTGGGTTAGGAATGGTCCTCAGTAAAGAACATATTTGCATTGAGGTCATTGACAAGATCTGAAATGTTTATATTTGGATCCTCTATTCTCCACATTCATTCATCATTGATAAATAATATTATAGTCGTTCACCAATAGTCTCCTTTATACCCCCTCTAAAATATCTATGTTTATGTGGTTAATCTTAGAGATTAGTGATATGAAAGATTAAATAGAACATTTATATATTTAAGGAAAATATTAAATTATAAAATAAATTCATTTATTTAATTAACTTATTTTAATCTAACATCTACCCATGACAGCACATAACTAAAATAATTGATTCCATAAAATTTTATATCTCCCCATGGGTAAAACCTATATTTTGGATTTATTGATGGTCTCAATTTTTCCATTAAAGTATATATTCAAGAAATTGGCCATTAAATATGAAAAACTATGTGTGTGTCATATATTATTTTTAATAAATCAATAATTAAACTTCATAAGTCTTGGAACATGGAACTAACTCTATGAATAAATCTGAAAATATTATTCAATTTTTTCCAATTTTTTAACCAAAATTTTTATAATCATTACATTATCACGATATTCAAGGATTTTATTACAATAAATCTAAAAAATACTCAAACATGTGAGGGTACCAATCTCATATTTGGTTCTCCCACTCCCACAAACTCTTTTGGAGTCTCCCATGCTACCACAAAACACATATCGTGAGATTAACTCACCCATAAATGATATTATCCTATTGAACCTTTCTTCCAATCAGGTAATTTATGAATGTATCTTAATACACAATGTCATTCTCACCCAAATAAATAATATAAAATGGATCATTCTTCTATATACTAACTATGATACACTAAAAATGACATAAACATGGTCTAAATTTTGTGGTAAGGATAAGTTGTACACTACCTCACTAGCCTTACAATGTATTTTGAAAGGGTCAATAAATCTCAGAGATAACTTATTGCCCTAACTAGAACTCTAAAATAATTAGTGAGGTGAGACATTGAGGAACACATGGTATCTCTATTTTAATACCTAAGTCTTCCATCACCGATCTTCATTGGACTTCAAATGGATATATTTATTTATAATATTCTCTTAGATTATTTTTACAATCTCTATTTTTTATCACACCTACAATGGGCCAATAAGAACTGACTATCCTAGCTCCATCCATCATAGAGGGGACCTATGGGGTCTTCCATAAAATTCATCAAATAGTTATATAAATATGGTGGAATGGTAATTATCTTTATACAAACAATCCCCCAAGTATAGATGACCCTCCCACCGATGACCAAAATCCAGCACACAAACCTATAGCATGTCCTCTATAAACTGAATGGTATGCCCTGTTGGGCCATTTTCCAAGAAGTGTAATGCCATTATCATTCACAAATGAGTACCAAAAGCCTCTTGAAATACTCTTTGTAGTCATAATGTGAAGTGATAATCAAGGTATGAATCGATACTCAAGGTAAATGGAACTCCATGAATCCAGACTACCTACAAATCAAAAACTATTCCCATACTCTCATTGAACTCTACTCTAGGGTGGAAAAGAACATATTAAACATGGTGAGTCAATCTATGATCACATGGATAACATCATAACCTATTGATAAATTCATAATTCTTATAAAATAATCCATAGAGATACCATATCACTTTTACTTTTTCATATTAAGGGGTAGGGATAAATGCATTGATAATTAATGCTTATCCTTCACCTACTAGAAATTGAGGAATCAAGAGATGAACTCAACTACACTCTGCACCATCCCTGGCCACTACAACTGATGTTAAGGGTATAGGTACATCTTTTCCACTCCTATATATACCACTAAGGGGGATATATTAAATTTCATTATAACCTCCTCCCACATCATGACCGATAAAATCTTCCATCCTCATAAAAGGGTGATGTGTGCCCCACCTTCATAAAATCTATCAGAAGCATATCCTATGGATATCTGATCAAAAAATATCTCACAATTGATATCTCCAAAATGTGATTAACTGATGCGTTGGGTAAATAGAGGGGTCAGAAACATTGAATATAGATATTCCACACCACCATCACCCCCAATGATCAACTGTAATGAGTACAATTCCTATGATGCCTCTCTCAACAACTATGAATTTTATTTCCTACTGATAGAATCTTCCACCACATTACATTTACCATGGGTATAGACTATAAAAATGGTAGTATATTAGGAACTCCATCAATCACCCATGCCTTTGTTTAAGATCATTCTATGTGAAGTTATACTTGAGACACTTACTGTTAGAATAGATAATGAATCAATCTCCCATAATTTAGTGACACCATTCCATTCGGGTGAAAACTACTACCAATACCTCTAAGACATGTGTTTCATAATTGTTCTCATGAAGGTTCAATTTTTTATACATAAAATATATCATATCTTACATCTATATAAAAAAAATCCAATCCTGTATTTTCAAGAATCACATAATATCATGTACTCAACACCCTCCTCTTCCAGTCACAAGATGGGGATGCTCATCATACTTTTATATAGATCCTAAAAACCCTATTGGAACTTCTATATCTATAAAAAAAATCTAACCATTTCTAGTCAATACACTTATTGTTGTCATGATATATCAGAAATGGGGCATAAATCCTTGATATTTGACAACCAACTGAAAGAGGCTCCAAGACTCTATCGGCCTCTTAGGTGGATATCAATATAGAACTTCCTTGATCATTGTTGGGTATATTGAGGATCTAAGGAAGTGGTACACCATATCATTCAATGGAAAAACCTAGTAAGTAGAACATACAATAGATGAACATTTGTCTGGCTACCCCATCCTGTATAGAAGATACCTTTGCAATGTTATTAGAAAAAAAATTCCCTAATAACTATCACATCCATGTTTTCTCACTAGAACTAGGATGATACACCACCTAGTAAATAAAATACATAATGATTTCACATCACACAAATAAAAAATCAAATATAAAAACAAAATTTACATGGTTCAGATAAATTTGTTACATCCATATGGGAAAATTGAAAACATTTTTATTATTGCAGATATAAGAAATTGAAAATATTTTTTCTCACTTAATCTCCACATATAATTCTTAGAAAATTAAGTTATAAAATCCTTCCAATTCATTATTTTAATTTGATTATAATCATACACAACCAACACTACCACAAAATGGGGCAAGAGAAGTGTTGCCCCTTTAACAGTGCTAAAAAAGCATTGATAAAGGGGGGCCTTTATCAGTGCTAAAAAAACACTGATAAAGGGAAATTTTAACAGTTAAAAAAAAACAACTGTTAAAATTGACCCTTTATCAGCACTTTTTTAGCCCTGATAAAGGCCCCACCTTTATCTGCGTTTTTTTAGAGATTTTAAAGGGGCCCCCTTTATCATCTTTTTTTTAGTAGCGTTGATAAAGGGGGGTTTTATCAGTGTGAATTTTCTTAGAACTAATAAATGTTTATATTTCAAAACAAAATCATAAAAAATAATATATTGATATATAAGTATATTTATATTGATATAAATACAATAAATATTTTTTAAAATATGTTTTATATCGATTTAATATATCGTAGACCCAAAATAGACACCCCGGAGCAGAAATTATGGTCATTTGTAGGGATTAAGGACCTTTTCATACCTTGAAGAATATTATAAGGTATTAAAATGGTCACCGTAGCATAGTTCTGGTTGTCAGATTCGATTTGATATGTGTTTAAGGTAAAACGGACACCCGGAGCAGAAGTTATGGCATAACGGTCCCCTGGAGCCAAACTTATAACTGTTCAGAGGGTTTTTGGTCCTTTTTGAACCTCAAAAAATGTGAGAAGGGGACTCGGTGATCACCATAGTGTGTAAAGTTTTTCAATATTCGATTTGATAGGTGGTATAGCCAAAATGGACACTCGGAGTAGAAGTTATTGTCGTTTGAAATTTTGCAACTCTCGTATCTCCTAAAAACCTAAGAAACCAGCAAATCACTAAAATGGGCATAACTTTTGTTCTGATTGTTCGTTTCAGCATCACGGCCAATAAAATCAAAGCTCATAAAACAAGGGACAACCATGTCTAGTTGAAATAGTTATATGGTCAAAGGAACAAAAGATGTGTTAGTTATAGCACTCTAAAAAAGTTCAACTTCAAACGGCCCTAAATTTGACTTCGGGTGTCCGTTTGGGCTCTACCACATATCAAATCGAAGTCAGCAAAGAGATCTACGCTTCATGTTGACTCAAGCGTAGTCTCAATCATGTTTGGGACCCGACAATCCCAAAAATCCACCAGAAGGCCTCCAAAATTCAGTTTCCGTGTCCGGGCCCCTATCAAATATTTATTAAAATGGTCATAACTTCTGATCTGGGTGTCTTTTTGGCCTCCAGAACCTATGTTCTCGTAGTCTGTTCCACAAACAGAGCTAAAATGGACACCTGGAGAAGTATTTATGTCTTTTTCAGTGACTCTGTGATTTGTTAGGTTTTTTTATACCCCATTTCCAGCACATTTTTATATACATATTAATATATAATATTTGTAAATATGTATAATTATACCTACATATATACATATAATATATATTTTTCTGTGTGTGTTGTATATATATATGTTTGTATGTATGTATTTATTTATTTATAAAAACACACATAAGAAAACATATTTTATAAATGTATTTAAAACTAATCTTATAAATATATATTAATATACAAATAATTATACGGATAAAAAATTATAACTAAATATATGTATAAATAGATATAAATATATATTAATATATAGAAATATATATATTAATATAATTAACTATATGTATATATTAATATGTCTAAATATATCTGTATATATTAATATTACTAAATATATATATGTTTAAATATATGTATATATATATGGATATATATATATATATACATATATATTAATATAATTAAATATATGTATATATTAATATGACTTAATATATATATATATATATATAAATAGATATATTAATAAATGAAAACTAAGCAATATGGTGGAGTGGTAAAGGCTTAGGTGTGCAAGCAAGAGGTCTCAAGTTTGAGTCATGGGGGAGTTAGGTCACGCGCATAGGTGTGGGGAATTACCTAGTGCTGTTAAAGGTGGGTGGCTCTAGGTGGAGCTTGTCTGGGGAGTACCTAGGGAGTGCGTGGGATACCATGGCGGTGGAAACTATTAAAGGGAGGCTTCAAGCCCTGTTTAAGCACCCCAAAATTGAAATATATATTTTTTTATTTTTTTATTTTTTATCAGTGCTAAAAAAAGTGTTGATAAAAGGGGCCTTTTATCAGCACTTTTTTTAGCGCTGATAAAAGGAGCCTTTATCAGTGATTTTTGAAGCTCTTATAAAAGGGACCCCCCTTATCCTTTCCTCGATTAACAGCACTTTTTATTGTGTTTTTAATCGACTTTTATAGCACTGATTAAGGCTATATTTGTAGTAGCGCAATTTGGTCCATAACCTCTATTTAGATAGGTATTAATCAGGGAACATTTTTCACTAACATCTAAGATTCATGGTAAACCTCTCACTGGCCTGGAAAAAATATGATACATTGTTATACCATCTGGTGAAACCTCCAATGCTCGGTCACCATAAAAACAACTTATTCATATAGTCTCCACCATTTTTTACCACCATCTATAATAACTTTATTGAATAAATCTATCTAACTACATTAATGTCTCACTACAAGAATCCTATGTCGGATAATCTTTTTATGATAAGCATGTCTAATGGTGTACATTTGATAGAATATTCTCTGGTAATCCATTCTAACATAATGATCTAAAACTAATCATTAGGAAGCATTAGTCCAGTAGTCTCTATCAGATGAAATCATTTAGGAAAACTCTATATGGTTAAAAAGGATATATTCTATAAACCCAACAATCTCTCACTTGTAAACTACTTATGAATTTATTCCTTCTTCAACCATCCATAAGAGTTCATCCTTTGATTGATGCATATAGTATCCTCTACTATTTATAATCATATGAGTTTAATTGTACTAGGGTTTTGTCTCATAATCTCATTGATTATCACTAATGAAAACATATCCATGGGATTTTTTTAGAAAGGTTGGGAAGATATAAAAAATTACATTCATACAAAATTCATATAAAGTGATAATTCAAGTCAATGTGCTTTTGCATTCATGAAATACTAGACTGTGAGAATTATGAATGGAACTCATACCATGAGAGAATAACATTCCTCTATTTTACCCCTTTCTAATGTCATTCAGCAAGTGTATCAACTATATTAAATATTTCCTTGTATTAGCAGTAGAAACATTCTTTTCTTTCATTGTAGATAAAACTGAAATTGGATTCAATTGATACATCCATTTTACCACTATTCCACTAACTGTAAATACAAATATCATAGTACTTATTCATGAGTCCATTTCCCTAGAAAAATCTAAATTAAAAAATACCCTTCAATTTATAATTATCACCAAAACATACAGGCATTGTAAAGACCCGTAAAATTCAAGGAAATTTTTTTCTTAATTTTCTTTGGAATTTTATAAGAACACAGTTTTTGACGTCACCTTATTCTGAGGCCCGGTGTGCCCAGAATCATTTTCCGAAGATTGGCTCGGGTATGTTCAGTAAACGAACGAGCGGGTTTTTCTATCTTTTGAACCGGTGCTCGGAATCAAATTCTGAGGGCACTGATGGAATTGCAACGCCGGTAATTGCTTAGAAACGCCTTTTCTGGAGTTGTGTTTGCTCGAGTGTGGTTTTTAATTTTTGGGGTTAAGTTAAGAAAATAAAATAAAGTGGTGCGACAACTTTATTTTATTTCACTTAAAGCCACTTAAAGTCACTTAAGCTTAGTTGAGCGGATAGGGTGGAACCCAAAATATCCTACCCACCTGGTAGGATATTTGTGAGGTGGGGCCCGCACGAGCCCCACCGTTTCTTTTTCTCTAAGTAACGCACCCGTGAAAACCCCTTTTAAATGGAAGTCAACCAGTGCGTTTTCTTAAATTCTTAACGCCCCTATTAATTGGGCAGTTAAGTCGTTACCATTAATTTATCAAATTAATGGTTCGTTTCTTAACTTTTTTTTTCATTTGTTGGCATAAGAATAAAATAAGACCAACACGTGTTTTACTTGGGGGTTGCATGTTGAGAGGAATTGGAGGAAGCTCTAAGTCTTGGAAATCTTCATCCTTCTTCGCGAAAAACGCGAAGAACGCGAAGAACGCCGGCCTCCGACGAAGGGCGACGAAGAACGCCGGATCCTCGGAGATCGACGGCATAACGTGAAGATCCTCCTTCTGCGACACTTCTTCTGCAATGTTCCTTCCCAGGGAAAATCTTCGATCAACAACTGATTGAGGTAGTGGATTGCGGTTCTTTAATTTTTTCTTTGTGAATTATTTAATCCTCAACATGGATTTAAATGGTGCAATTAAATCTGTGTGTTTTAAACCCTCGGAGATCGTCGACAGCAACACCCCTTCCGTGACGCGACGATCCTCTTCTTCCGTGACGGTAAATTCCGCGACGAACTCACGTTCGACGACAACATTGAGGTAGGGGTTGTTTCATTAAAATCTTTGTGATTTATACCTGCGGAGTTTGATTAAATTTTTGTTGGGAGACTTTTAAAAACGCTAACGTGGTGGGTGTGGACTAACGAACAAGTCTGAACCCATAGCCCCTTTCGTTCTTGGTGTTTGAAACGGAGGACGTCGACAAAACAAGCCGCACGGGTGATGAGAGGTCCTCGCAGTGAAGGACGGACCCCGGGAGGGCCTTTGGCGAAGATGGCGTGAAGTTCCAACCACCGGAACTCGTCGGGTGGTCCGTGGAGCAGCCCGCCAGCGCGCCGCCGGAAGGAACCGCCGCGACGGCAGCACGCGGTCCCACGACCGCGTGAGACCGAAGGAGGATGGTACGCGGCGGCCCGGCAGCGTCCGCTGGCAAGGGCGGCCCCACGCGGGGCCACGGTTCCCTCACGCGAGGGCAGCACGCCCCCCGCTCCTCTCGGCCGTAACCGGGCCGCGCTCGCGCCGGCCGGGCCGGCTCACTCCCAGGCCGGGCCGGGCAACCCAGGCTATGTCGGGCCGCACCGGCCGAGTCGGACCTGGACCCGGGTCGGGTCGACCCAGTTCAGGCCGACCCAGGGGGGGTTGGGCCAGGTTGGTCCAGGCCCAGACCCCCCGTTTTCGGACTTTTTCGGTATTTTTCTCATAACATGATCTACGGACCTCTAATTGATGCACCGTCAGCGGCGATGTGATCCTTGGATCGAGATCGTCGTTTTGACATATTACACTCAAGGTTTCGGAATACTTTGTGTTCATCCGGGTTGGTTCGTACACGAAACCAACCGGGCCCTCGGAGCAGAAACACTCATAACTTAAGCTCCGGACGTCTGATTGACGTGTCGTCGACTTGATGGATTTCTCTAAGTGAGACGGATCTTTTGGCTTACTCCGCCTGAGGTTTGGATGCAGGTGGAGTATAGTCGGGTTGGTTTTGACTTAAAAACCAACCGGGCCCCTGGAACGAAAAAGCCAATAACTCTCAGACCGGGTGTCCGATTGACGTGCCGTCTGCGACGTTGAGTTCCTGTTGACGATACAGAACTTTTGGATACATCAACTCTGGACTATGTGTCAGTTGATGTATCAGCCTCTCGGCTCGTGGAGTGGACTCTCCCGAACGAGCTTACTGTGTGCGGGAACCCTAGTGCTGGCTGCGACTGCGACAACGACGACGACTGTACAGAGATCCTCAGTGGATTTGACGGCGATGACTGCAGCACTCAGCGATCCTACGTGGATCAGTGCTACAGATTCTATGTGGGTCCGATCCTGTGTGGTTTAGCGCTTAGCGGTCCTGTGTGGTCCAGCGCCTACAGATCCTGTGTGGGTCCGATCCTGTGTGGGTCATTACGGGGGTTAGTTACCTATCGATCATGTGTGGGTCATATCCTTTGTGGGTCATTGCGGGGGTTAGTTACCTATTGATCATGTGTGGGTCAGATCCTTTGTGGGTCATTGCGGGGATTAGTACCTTTCAATATTTTGTGGGTCTGACGACTTAGATGAATCAGTGACAATATCTTATCATCTCTATCGTCATTCGAAAAATTATACCTGTGTGAGTCGAATCCTGTTTTGCTTTCCTATGTGGATTTTGTTGTTCTATCCTATGTGAATTTACATTTTTCTTTCCTGTGTGGACTGGGTTGTACTTGGGCTCGGATGTTGGAGCCGAACATGGAATTGATGACTTAGGTATATGTATGGGCATATACCTAAGCAGTGTCGGATGTTACTTTGTGATTGTATCTTTCCTTTGTAGATTATCCTTTGTGGATTCTGGGAGACCTTCGGGGGTCTCAGGATCCCTACTGAGTAGCTTATACTCACCCCTGCATGGTCTATGCCCGCACTACGTTGTGTTGGTTGCAGACGACAGACAGCGCTGATCGTGGTGGAGGCTTGCCGAGCAGAACAGTACCTGGAGGGGGACCACTGGGTGAGACGTACTCGGAGCGGACAGCTCGACTCAAGGAGCTGTGGAGGATATCTATACTCACCCTTCAGGTGGGACTTCTAGTGGACGGCTCGACACTGCGGCTTTACTTTTCAGTTTTTTTTTTCCCTTTCCAGTTGTACTTTACTTTCAGTTTGGGTTTGTATTCTGGCCCACTTACTTTTCCGCACTTATTGTTGTACTCAGTTTTCACTTAGTGTTTACTTCTGCTACTTGCTTGCTCTGTGGTGTTTGTTTACTTTACAAAGGCAATGCCTTCCCTTTTTTTACTGGGATTTACGCCTTGGTGCTAGTCGCCAGCCCCTGGCCTATGGAAGGCGGGCTTGGGGTAGTCACGGCATGGGCCCCGAGGACGGGTCGTGACAAATTGGTATCAGAGGAGTTCGGTTCTACCGCAGAACATTGGACTTTGATCTTTTCTTTCATATGTGAAGCAATAGTGTTAAGAGTATTGAGTTTGGTTATCATTATAGGGAGCCCAATGTTGGTGCGGTGGCCGACGTATTCGTACACCAGGACCCTGACTTCTGATTTCTGACTTAATGCACGAAAACATTGATTGCATGTGTGTTTCAAGTTTTCATTGTGATTACTTTGTGTCAGCTCACCAGGTATATCGTTATGACCATGGCGCACCTGTTTCCCTTTCAGGATGTCCCCATGATGGTAGCCAGCTAGGGTTCCGAGAGTTGAGCGTGACGACAACCCACCGAGCGATGAGGCCTCGGTACAGGGCCCTTTGACAGCAGATGCACCGGCGGTACCTCTACCCACCGAGCCACCGATGCTACCAGCCCTAGCCGCTGACGATGCACGTCACCTAAGTGCACTGCACGAGTTCCAGTTCCAGAAACCACCCAGGTTCCGCAGGGAGACGGATCCCCAGGCATCCGAGGACTAGATGGAGGCAGTGGTACGAGTTTTTCGGTTAGTGAGGACACCAGCAGACCTCATGGTGATCCTCGCAACGAGCCTACTGCACGTGGTAGTGGGCCGATGGTGGAGCTTGATGCTCTAGGTTCACGATGAGGCATCTCTTCTCTGGAAAAACTTTGAGAGCCTCTTCCACTCAGAGTTCGTCCCGGCCACCCTCTGTGTGGTGCGCATCCAGGAGCTTCTTCAACTGCGGCAGGGCATCTTGACAGTCGCCCAGTACTCAGCGAGATTTACCGATCTCTCGTGCTACTCGACAGACATGGTACGGGACCCATTCTTCTGGTCCCGGACCTTTGAGCAGGGATTGAGGCATGAGATCAGGGCATCGCTGATCTCCCTCAGCATTCCGACTTAGGCAGGAGTACTGGAGAGAGCCATTTTGATCGAGAGCTTCCTTGCTGAGCCTTCATCAGCAGCGAGACCTACTACGAGGCGGCACGTAGTAGAGTCTTCTACAGCAAGTAGCTGACGGATGACTCGTGGTTCTAGGTAGACCAGACCCTCAGGCAGACGACATCAAGACACTGGCTCAGCTGTCCGGGGTGCACAGCGCGGGGCCAGTCTTTCGAGAGGCAGACAGTGCTACACATGCGGCGGGCAGGGACACATGGCTCGTTACTGCCTGACCCACTGTGTTGAGGAGTAGTAGACGGTTGAGGGGCCACCCAGGCATAGGCAGAGGGTTGATCATGGCAGTCCGCAGGGAGCAGGCGGACGAGGCATAGGAGCTGGCCGAGCAGCAGGTGGTGGGAGATGCTTTAAGGCTCTACCACCAGGAGGTCCCCCCCCCCGGCTATAGGGAGCTGGCAGGCAGAGACAGGCACAGCTCCAGGCAGCGGAGGCCTACGACCATGGTGCGCACGAGATGATTCGAGGTACTATCTGTGTCTATTAAACCCTTGATGCAGTTCTTATAGACATATGAGCGAGTCATTATTTCATAGTCGCTGCCCTTGTTCGGAGCTCGGAGATTTCGACGGAGCCATTGGCTCGATCCTTACGGCTAGAGACTCCTACGGGAGTAGACTCGATGATTACGCACTGGTTCTAGTAGTGTGAGCTTACTCTAGGAGGCGAAAGCTTCGGCAGGGATCTTCTTGTAGCGGCGTCGAGGCCTTACGACGTCATCTTGGGCATGGATTGGTTATCTATAGTCCATGCTCAGATTGACTGTATTAGGCACAAGGTGCGATGTGTACGCACCGATGAGATTTGGTTCACCTTCACCGGTGAGAAGGGAGACTTCGCAGCACAGGATGGACTTCCGTAGAGGAGAGGATAGCCCATCACTCATCAGTTGGCTAGCCTCATCCTAGGATCAGTTGACGTGCGGAGTCTTGGTTTTCCTGCAGTGGTGGATCAGTATGCGGACGTCTTTCCCGACAACGTCCCAGGGATAACTCCTCACAGAGAGGTAGACTTTTATATTGACCTATACCCTGGGATAGCCCTGATATCGACTACAGAGTATTGGATGGCCCCCGCTGAGTTTCGAGAGCTACGAGTACAGTTGGAGGACTTATAGGGCAATGGATTCATCCGACCCAGGTTTTCACCCTGGGCTTCCCCGATATTGTTCGCCAAGAAGGTGGACAGGAGCTTGTGACAGTGTGTCGACTATCATCGCCTGAACCAGGTGACAGTGAAGAACAAGTATCCGCTATCGAGGATTGATGACCTCTTCGATCAGATCAAGGGATCACGGTGGTTCTCTAAGATAGACCTCAGGTCAGGCTATCATCAGCTCAGAGTTTCGGATGAGGACGTGCAGAAGACGGTCTTTAGCTATCGGTATGGCCACTATGAGTTCTTGGTTATGCCCTTTGGCGTAACCAATTCTCCAGCAGTGTTCATGGGCCTCATGAACAGGATCTATCAGCCATACCTCGATCTATTTGTCATGGTCTTCATCGATGACATTTTGGTATACTCGAACACTGAGGAGGAGCATGCCTACCACTTGCGGGTTGTACTGGACACACTCCGAGAGAACCAGCTTTATGGCAAGCTCTAGAAGTGTTAGTTCTGGATACGCGAGGTCCACTTCTTGGGGCACATCATTTCTGAGGCGGGAGTTGTGGTGGATCCCACGAAGATGGAGGCAGTGCTAGCTTGGGAGCCACCCAGGATCGTAATGGAGGTACGGAGTTTCTTGGGATTAGTTGGATATTATCGGAGATTTGTTCCAGACTTCTCCAGAATCGCGGCACCACTCTCAGATTTTACGAAGAAGGGGAAACCCTTTGTGTGGTCAGACAGATGTCAGCAGATCTTCCAGGAGCTGAGATAGAGATTGAACAGCACACCTATCTTGAGGTTTCCGGAGGAGGGAGTAGGGTACGTAGTCTACTACGATGCATCAGGGACCGGACTCGGATGTGTCTTGATGTAGGAGACGGCATTGATCGCCTATGGATCACGTCAGCTGAGGCCGCATGAGTATAACTATTCCACCCATGACCTGGAGTTAGCAGCATTGGTCTTCGCTCTAAAGACATGGTGATACTATCTGATGGGAGAGCGCCTTACAGTCTTTTCTGACCATCAGAGTCTCAGGTATATCTTCTTTCAGAAGGACCTGAACCTAAGACAGCGACGATGGCTCGAGTTCCTCCAGGACTATGACTTTGAGATAGTCTATACTCATGGGAAGGGGAACGTAGTAGCTGATGCTCTCAGCAGGAGGACGGGCATTCATCTGCTTGAGGAGGCGACGGAGCAGCTAGCCGCTTTGCAGATATCCTTCATGGATAGAGATGGAGAATCCTTCCTCCAGTCACTCAGAATCACTCCTCCACTACTACAGTGGGTCAGATAGGCATAGCGTGGGGACGCCGACTGTGAGACGCGGCGTGCGCAGATATCCTCAGGACAGGCACCTGATGGTTTCTCCCTTGGAGCAGAGCACGACGTCCTTTTCTGAGGGTGTACCTTGGTACCAGTTGCATTACGGGAGGACGTGCTGAGAGAGTTTCACACCTCTCCCTTTGCGGTACATCCTGGAGTGGCGAAGATGTACCAGAACCTCAGACGACAGCACTGGTGGCCGGGCATGAAAAAGGATGTGGCAGAGTCATTTCTCGATGCCTCACCTGCTAGCAGGTGAAGGCAGAGCATCAGGTACCAGCAAGCTTGGTACAGCCCTTGGAGGTCCCGGAGTGGAAGTGGGACGACATATCTATGGAATTCGTGACTGTACTTCCGCGCACTTCCAGACGTCACGACTCCATCTGGGTGATTGTCAATCGACTCACCAAGTTGGCTCACTTCTTAACCATCAGAGAAAAAGGCTCTGTGGAGAGCGTGGGGCGTCTCTACATTCAGGAGATTGTATGGCTTCACGGTGTGCCATCATCTATCATCTCCGATCGAGATGCTCGCTTTACTTCCCGGCTTTGGAAGGGGTTGCAGGAGGCGTTCGGGACGCAACTACGTCTGAGCACTACCTTTCACCCTTAGACGGATGGTCAGACGGAGAGGACCATTCAGACTCTCGAGGACATGCTCCGCTCATGTGTCCTCGACTTTGGTCGCAGCTGGGAGGACCACCTACCCTTGGTGTAGTTTGCATACAAAAACAGCTACCACTCCACCATTGGGATGGCACCTTACGAGGCGATGTATGGACGACCTTGCAGATCTCCTTTGTGCTGGACAGACCCTGGGGAGTCAGCACTTGTGGGACTGGAGATGGTCTAGGCCATGGCAGAGAAGGTCCAAGTCATCAAGGAGTGGATGAGGATAGCTTAGAGCCGGCAGAAGTCTTATGCTGACAGGAGGCAGAGGCCACTAGAGTGCGAGGATGGCAACCACGTCTTCTTGCGTGTCTCACCTCGGCGTCGATTACGGAGATTTGGCTGAGGCGGAAAGTTATCTATGTGCTTCATTGGACCCTTCCAGGTCCTCAGCAGGATTGGTGAGGTGGCTTATCGCCTGGCTCTACCACCTCAGTTGCACCGGGTGCACGACGTCTTCCCTGTATCTCAGCTGAGGAGATACGTGCACGACCCGACGCATATCATTGACCATGAGGAGCTAGACGTTGATGATGGGGTGACTTTTGCGGAGGTTCCAGTGGAGATCGATGATCGATAGGAGCAAGCCCTACATGGGCGATCGATCCCACTAGTGCGCATCAGTTGGCAGCACGGGAACCTCCAGGAGAGCACTTGGGAGCGGGAGGCTCAGATGCATTCTCAGTACCCACATTTGTTTCCCTAGTTTATGATGTATCTTTACGGGGACGTAAAGCCATAAAGTGGGAGTGATTTAATGACCCGTAAAATTAAAGGAAATTTTTTTCTTAATTTTATTTGGAATTTTACAAGAACGCAGTTTCTGACGGCACCTGAATCCGAGGCCCGGTGTGCCCAGAATCATTTTTCGATGTTTGGATCGGGTACGTTCAGTGAACGAATGAGCGGGTTTTTCTAACTTTTGAATCAGTGCTCAGAATCAAATTCTGAGGGCACCGATGGAATCACAGCGCTAGTATTTGATTAGAAACACCTTTTCTGGAGTTTCATTTGCTCGAGTGTGGTTTTTAATTTTTGGGGTTAAGTTAAGAAAATAAAATAAAGTGGTGCCAAAACTTTATTTTATTTCACTTAAATCCACTTAAGCTAAGTTGAGCAGATAGGATGGAAACCAAAATATCCTACCCACCTTGTAGGATATATGTGAGGTGGGTCCCGCACGAGCCCCACCATTTCTTTTCCTCTAAGTAACGCACCCACGAAAACCCCTTTTAAATGGAAGTCAACCGGTGCGTTTTCTTAAATTCTTAACGCCCCTATTAATTGGGCAGTTAAGTCGTTACCATTAATTCATCGAATAAATGGTTCGTTTCTTAACATTGTTTTTTGTTTGTTGGCATAAGAATAAAATAAGACCAACATGTGTTTTACTTGGGGGTTGCTTGTTGAGAGGAATTGGAGGAAGCTCTAAGTCTTGGAAATCTTCATCCTTCTTCACGAAGAACGCGAAGAACGCGAAGAACGCGAAGAACTACGGCCTCCGATGAAGGGCGATGAAAAACGCTGGATCCTCATAGATCGACGGCGTGACGTGACGATCCTCCTTCCGCGACACTTCTTCTACGACGTTTCTTCCCCGCGACAATCTTCAATCAACAACTGATTGAGGTAGGGGATTGCGGTTATTTAATTTTTTTCTTTGTGAATTCTTTAATCCTCAACATGGGTTTAAATGGTGAAATTAATTCTATGTGTTTTAAACCCTCGGAGATCGTCGACAACGACGCCCCTTCCACGACACGACGATCCTCTTCTTCCGCGACGGTCAATTCCGTGATGAACTCACGTTCAACGACAACGTTGAGGTAGGGGTTGTTTCATTTAAATCTTTGTGATTTATACCCGCAGCGTTTGATTAATGTTTTGTTGGGAGACTTTTAAAACCGCTAACGTGGTGGGTGCGGACTAATGAACAAGTCTGAACCCACCGCCCCTTTCGTTCTTGGTGTGTGAAACGGCGGACGTCGACAAAACAAGCCGCACGGGCGATGAGAGGTACTCGCAGTGAAGGACAGACCCCGGGAGGGCCTCTGGCGAAGACGGCATGAAGTTCTGACCACCGGAACTCATCCGGTGGTCCACGGAGCAGCATGCCAGCACGCCTCGCCGGTACGGCGGCGCCGGCGGCAGATGGCGGCGGTGCCCGGCGCGCCGCCGGAAGGAACCGCCGTGGCTAAAGCCACGATGGCAGCATGCAGTCCCGCAACCACACGGGACCAGAGGAGGATGGGACGCAGCGGCCCGGCCGCGTCCGCTGACAAGGGAGGCCCCATGCGGGGCCGCGGTTCCCTCACACGGGGGCAGCACGCCCCCCGCTCCGCTCGGTCGTAACCGGCCGAGCCGATCCACCTGGCGACCGGGTCGCACCCGCGCCGGCTGGGTCAGGTCGTGCCCAGGCCGGGCCAGGCCACCCAAGCCGGGCTGGGCCACGCCAGCTGGGTCAGACCCAAACCCGTGTCGGGTCGACCCAGGGGGGTTGGGTCGGGTCGGTCTGGGCCCAGACCCCCCGTTTTCGGACTTTTTCGGTCTTTTTCTCATAACTTGAGCTACGAACCTCTGATTGATGCACCATCAGCGGATATGTGATCCTTGGATCGAGACAATCATTTTGACATATTACACTCAAGGTTTCGGAATACTTTGTGTTCAGCCGGGTTGGTTCGTACATGAAACCAACCGGGCCCTCGGAGCGGAAACACTCATAACTTAAGCTCTGGACGTCCGATTGACGTGTCGTCGACTTGATGGATTTCTCTAAGTGAGACGGATCTTTTGGATTACTCCGCTCGAGGTTTGGATACAAGTGGAGTACGGTCGGGTTGGTTTTGACTTAAAAACAAACCGGGCCCCTGGAACGAAAAGGCCAATAACTCTCAGACTGGGCGTCCGATTGACGCGCCGTCTGCGACGTTGAGTTCCTGTTGACGATACGGATCTTTTGGATACATCAACTCTAGACTATGTGTCAGTTGATGTATCATCCTCTCAGCTCGTGGAGCGGACCCTCCCGAACAAGCTTGCTGTGTGGGAACCCTAGTGCTGGCTGCGACTGCGATGACGACGACGACTGTGCAGAGATCCTCAGTGGATTCGACGGTGACAACTACAGCACTCATCGATCCTTCGTGGATTAGTGCTACAGATCATGTGTGGGTCCGATCCTGTGTGGGTCAGCGCTCAGCGGTCCTGTGTGGGCCAGCGCCTATAGATCCTATGTGGGTCGGATCCTGTGTGGGTCATTGCGGGGGTTAGTTACCTATCGATCATGTGTGGATCAGATCCTTTGGGGGTCATTGCGGGGGTTAGTTACCTATCGATCCTGTGTGGGTCAGATCCTTTGTGGGTCATTGCGGGGGTTAGTACCTATCGATCCTTTGTGGGTCCGATGACTTAGATGAATCAATGAAAATATCTGATCATCTCTATCGTCATTCGAAGAAGTATACCTGTGTGAGCTGAATCCTGTTTTTATTTCCTATGTGGATTGTGTTGTGTTATCTTGTGTGGATTTACGCTTTGCTTTCCTGTGTGGACTGGGTTGTACTTGGGCTCGGATGTTGGAGCCGAACTTGGAATTGATGACTTAGATATATGTATAGGCATATACCTAAGCAGTGTCGGATGTTACTTCGTGATTGTATCTTTCCTTTGTGGATTATCCTTTGTGGATTCTGGTAGACCTTCGGGGGTCTCGGGGTCCCTACTGAGTAGATTATACTCACCCCTGCACGGGCTATGCCCGCACTACGTTGTGTTGGTTGCAGACGACGGACAGCGCTGATCATGGTGGAGGCTTGCGGAGCAGAACAGTACCTGGAGGTGGACCACTGGGCGAGACGTACTCGGAGCGGACGGCTGGACCCGAGGAGCTGTGGAGGCTATCTGTACTCACCCTTCAGGTGGGACTTCCAGTGGATGGCTCGACACTGCGGCTTTACTTTTCAGTTGCTATTTTCTCTTTCCAGTTGTACTTTACTTTCAGTTTGGGTTTTTATTCTGGCCCACTTACTTTTCCACACTTATTGTTGTACTCAGTTTTTACTTAGTGTTTACTTCTACTGCTTTCTTGCTTTGTGGTGTTTGTTTACTTTACAAATGCAATGGCTTCCCTTTTTTTACCGTGATTTACACCTTGGTGCTAGTTGACAGCCCCTGGCCTATGGAAGGCGGGCTTGGGGTAGTCACGGCACGGGCCCTAAGGACGGGTCGTGACATGCATCTTATGAAAACATTAAATATTGAATGATATATTTCACAACATCCTAATGTTTCCTTTAAAAATTTGATATGAAATGTATAACAACTACCACTATAAAATAAATATCTAATCATTTACAAACCATTACATACATTAAAATTCATACATCCAAATATTATGTCACCTTCCCCATGTCACCAAAATCTCTCTCAGTTGATGGTTAATATCCTTTATAATTTTTGAAATATCTGATGATGGGTTTTAGATTATTTTACAAATGATTATTCCAAATATTTTAATTACCTTCCTTATATATTTCTTTTAAGATAAAACTAAATAGATTAATTTTATATCCCTTTAAATTATAAACTCCAAAACATTATTATCTTTTCCATGGTTCTTTATATCAAACATTTTTGACAGATGCATGTTTAACTACCTAATATGGTAGAACATTAGATCATAAATAAATATATCATCTGTATTTAGCTACAATATGATTTATATTCTATCATCCTATTTCTTTCTATAAAATATTATTAGAATCACATTTAATGAAACTTTATTAAACAATTAATGTTTCAAACATCTAATTCTACTATCTTGTAGCTTAATTCAATCCATAAGGGCATCATTTCAATATTCAAACCAAATACCCCTTCCAATAAACAACATAACCCTTGGGCTAAACCATATAAATTTCTCCCTCTAAATCACAATGATGAAGATCAGTTTTACATCTATCTTCTTCATTTGTTGATCATTATATGTAACATTACTTATCACAGTCCAAATGGTTACATGCTTCACTACTGATGGTAAAATTTGAGAACAACCATTGGATGAAATCCCTTCACCACCAACAATATTTTATATATCTTACTTCCATAATGTTACTATTTCATATGAAAACATAATTTGTTTTATAGAGCTTTGTTTCCTCTCCTTATATCATTTAACTCTAATTTATTACTAACATTTATGGAATTAATTTCCTCTCCTATAGATTACTCCCACTATTTCAAGTCTTGGAGATTGGATACCACTTCTAAATATTCTAGTTACCCTACATCCAATTAAAGTATAAAATTCATATCATCTTCAAACCCTTGAACTAGTTTTCTAATATGAGATGATCTCCTCAACACAGCTTACAGTTCTTACATTCGAACCACTTAGTCAAATTGATATCCATTTAAACATTCTATGTATTATAATTCTCCATCTAATAGTGGTGTTTCTAATCATGCCCCATCGAGAAATGGTTTTTCTGATCATTCTCTATCTAATAGACTGAATAGTATAGATCTAGCCTATAATGTTATCCTTAAAGTCTCTAGATGAATATTCCATCTGGTAACCTCTATCTAATCATCCTGAAGATCAATATTTGATCTATACTCAACTTCTTTCTCAACAAAGTTCCAACAATTCCATATATTTTCTTAATTGAGAAAAAACCAATCAACTCTAGATAAGTTATTTATTTTCATCATCCAATATCTTATAACCAAAGTTCTCATCACCATATCCAATAAGAATTCAAACATTGTATTTAACCTCCAACTTATTTTTTCCATTTTTAGGGATATCTACATACGTGATAATATTAAATAAATTCATGTGGTTTTCATGTGGTATCTCACCATACCAATGTTTTTTAATAAATCTTATCCCACAATTAAATTCAGACAAAGGGTTTCTATATATTCTATTATATTTATATCTTCTTCCAAAATTCCCTTAGTAATTCCATAATGAAGGTTCATACTCCAATATTCCTATTATAGAAATATATTTCTACCTCTGGATACTCCATTTTGTTTTGGATTTCCTGCAACAGTCGTGTAACCCATTATTCCCTCCATTATATAAAATTTTGGAATTTTTTGTGTGGTGTATTCATCATTATTGTATGTCCAAAGACATTTCGAATTTCTTTCACACTCTTTTTCATCCAGAACATTCCACCAAATGAATTGTTGGAAAATAATAGATTTATTATTTATAATTTAAACCCAGACCTTTTGGTTATAATCATCAATAATGGTTAAAAATTATAGTGATGCTCCATTAAATTGAATGAGGGAAATTCCCCATACATCAGAATGACCATGTGCTAAATTTTGAATCCTTGGATTCCTTCTATTAAAGTAGAAGGACACACTTTTCTATTTTTATAAAATAAAAATATCACATCTTTCAAGGTGTGTGTGGTCAATTTGAAGTATTTCATTCACTACTATAAAATTTAGATTATTTTCACTTAGGTTACCAAACCTATAGTTCCACATATATAGACCATCTAATGAATTGCTTCAGATTGTTAAATAATCATCACTCTATCGAGCCAAATACAGGGATCTATTATTAACTCTACAAGAAATCACCACAAACCATATATTTTCTTATAAAATCTATTCAAAAAAAGTTATTATTAAATGAGAATCATCAAACTATCTCACAAATATGAGATTCTTCTAGGGACCTTGAATATGTCTAAAATCTTCCAATCTCAAGATACTTATATTTTACATTCAAATGTAAGCATAACTTTACCAAATTATATCTTAGGCTTCATCATCTGCTAGTTTTACTCTACTCAAGATTATTGGTACATAATCAACCATGCACCCATGATCACTAGTTGTATGAAAATATGCCCCTTAGTCGATAACTAAGGACTCATCTGGAATAATCATACTCAGTGTCAAACTAAAACCTTTTCGGTTCTATTGAATGAGTTAATCTATACAGAAGTAGAATCCTCCATCATATTCCTATAATCATTCTTAATATGTCCCATATTCCAACAAATCTAACATATAGGACCTCCAATAGTATATTTCCCTTGACTTATTCTCTATTACTTATACTATAAATATTTATTCTTCTAATGGTCCATCCATTGAGGTGATATTCTCCAGCTAATAGCATTAAGATAACTTTTGGATAGTGTTTAAAATTATTTCCCCCTTAACTACCCATTCTAGATTATGTTTTTATTTTTATAAAACCCAAGGAATTCCTTCCCACTGGAGTTGCTCATTATTTTCACTATATAATCACATCTTTCTAGAAGTCAGTAAAGATGATGAAAATTACAAAAATCATCAGCCAATGTTAGGTTAAATGATTTAATATTCCATAAAATTATATGAAATTCATTAATCTAATTAGTTTCAATTATTTCATCGAATAACCATAAGTTGAACAATATCTTTATTATGAAAATTTTTTTAAGAGCCATTGGGTTCTCATACCTATCACCCATTGCTTTCATAACCTCTATGGTAGTTTTATTCACTCCAATATTAAACATAATATTTTTTTCAAGTAACACATAATAAAGGATAAATCTTTCCTATATAACTACTCTAATTCCACTTTTTCCATTGTTTTAGGTTACTTATCATAAAAAGTATCATCTGCATCATTTTTTATCAAAAGTTCCTACTATTTAATTCCCTAAAAGGAAAATTCCATTCCATCAAACATATCGATATCAAAAATTAATAGACCATCCAATGAGAGGATAATTCTAAATGATGAAAACTATGATTTAAGTAGAGAAAACCCTTTTATAGAACATGTTGGGAATATAGGTATTCAATTAACCATCCATTGTACCTAAAGAACCTAAAAATATAAATGTACATTAGACACTTTTATGTCTAATTTCCCCAACCTGCATAATAGAAATATCCATAGTGTTATTAGATAAAGGGTTTTTTGATATCCTACTCCTGTATGTTTTTTCACTAAAGTTGTGATGAGATCCCATATAATCACAAAAAAGACTCCATGATCTCACATTAAAATAAGAAAAAAATAGAAAAACAATATTTATGTTCTTTGGACAAATTTCCTACATTCATGGGATATCACATAAAATATTTTCAATATTAGATTTAAAAAATATTGAAAATATTGTCTCTTATTTTATTTGTATATATAATGTATAATATAATAATGTTTTATACTATTTTAATTTCATAATAGGAACCAAAAAATAATCATTCAAAAAAAAAACTATTCCACAACATTTTTTTATAGAGGTCTCTATCCTAGGAATATATTTCACCAACCTATGAGATTCATGGTAAACCTCATGTCAACCTATTCAACCTCTAATAAAAAAATTAACATCCAATGAAATTGAAAAAATTCATTCACCATGCATACAGCCTATGATTAGTGTCTCCACCCGCAGTGAACACCATATGTGATAACTCCATCTGATTACATCAAAGTATCACTATAGGACCCCTCATTCCATTTATAATTTTTTAATGATACCATATTTGAGTATTTTTTTTGATGCATGTTCTTCTAGTGAGGATTTATTTCTTACTACTCTGAAACTGATCAACAGGAATTATCAATCTGGTAGTCTCTGTATGATGACCATTGTTCATAAGTATTTGTTTGATGAAACTGAAGTTTATTCAAAAACCCAACATGGTCCATTTCCACTCCTTCCATTATGATTGCATGTACCATGATTTTTAACCCTTTAATCTATAAATAAAATATCATGAGAATATCATAAATTCAATTATGTATTTCCATAAAAATCCTCAAATGTATCAAATGACCTTCCACAAACACTAAGTACATGAGGATATCATCTATAAATACTACCATAACATGGTCAAAGAAGAGATTAAATATCTAGTTGATGAGTCTTATAAAAACAGAAATAGTGTTTTTCATAAAAAAAGGATTCAAGAAGTACACATAGTTACCATAGAGATAGTAAATACATTCTTTATTATATCTATTTCTTGAACTCAAAGCTGGTGATAACCTGGATTGGTGTTAATCTTCTAGAACTAATGTTTCCATTTAAACTGGTGTAATATGTCATCAATTCTTAGATATGGATACTTATTCATTATATTCATGTTATTTATGTATCAATACTCTACACATAACATCATGATCCAATACACCTTATTATAAAACGATACTAGTGATGCCTAGGGGAACACATTGGGCCTAATGAATCCCTTCCTTTATAGATCCTCCAACTACACCATCAACTCTCACAACACTAAAGGGGGAAACTGATATACTAGAGAATGTTGGAACCAAGGTTTTTCCTTGCTGGAAATAGAGTATGTTTTTTGTTTTTTGTCAATACACAATGGTTTGATCAAGGATTTTGTAAAAAATGTGGTCTTATATTTGAGGATGAATGCAGTATTGAAGGTGGCACAGTTTCCCATTATTTTCCAAATTTTTGGGCATTAAAATCAGGAGTTTGTATTTGGAAAATGAAGAGTTTTGTAAAAGGAATAGTGGACCACAAACCATGTTCTGAGAATAGTTCATAGATCATAAAATATGGTACGTAGAATGGTTAACTATGAACCATGAAGCTGAACGGTATGCAGACTGCATAGGAGGAACGGTTTGTGGAGCGAAGTAGGTTCGTGAGAAGTCATGTGGTTTGCATAAGGAAAACGGTTCACATGATGGAATGTCATTCATGAAAATGAGGTATAGTTTTGAGAATTTGTGAAGGATTTCGTTTTTAGAAATGTGGTGGTGATTTTTGTCATCATGTAAGTAGAACGGAGGTATGTAGACCGCGTAGGGAAATGGTTCATAGGAGATTCATGGTAGGAAGAAAAGGCAGTGTTGTATCAAAGATTTGGTAAATCTAAGATTAACGGATTCTGCAGATCTATTTTCATATATAAGGAGAACTAATCCCATTTTTTTGGTGAGTAGAGTGAATTTTAGTAGAGTAATTCATCACTCTGGGAATTTGGCTAAGTCTGAAAGAGGTCCATGAATAAGCAATTTTCCAAAGGGTTTTATGTAGTCTACGAAGGGAAGATAGGTCCACATAGGAGAGTCTGTACATGGAGTAATAACTCATTCTATGAAGCTCTTGAAATATGTGGATAAAGTGAGGTGGTACGTAGAGGAAGGTTGTACAAAAAGGAATGCAGTATGAAAAATATGGTTTGTAGAGGAGAAGTTGGTCTACGGTGAAGAAGCAGTATGCAAGAGAAGAAGAAAATTCAGTATGAAAAAGTAGTTTGCAAAGGTATTACATGGTCAAAGTTTGTAGAGTTGGAACATGGAGGTGGTACATGGAGAACTGCAGTACACGAAGGAAGAAGTAAATTTCATGAAGGATAAGTTAGATAATTCACAGTATGTGGAAAAGTAGATTGCATCTACAGGAGTAAGAAAGACTTCAACAGAGAAGCTATCTATATTTAAGGATGCATGATTTAATTCCAACCCATTAAAGAGACCATCAGTTCAATAAATTGAGTTCACATTATTCCCAATGCAGTGAGAAATTGGGAGTTAATGGGAGTGATCTGAGGGACACAGAGTATTATCTCTAAAACCTTATAAAGGTAGTGCATCTAGCACAGAGTGACTGTGCTAAAATTTTGTACTCCATAACTAGTGAAGATTAGTGGAATTTGGTATGATTGAAAAATTATCGGTGTATGCACCTTGTATGTAGCCCTTAGTGGTGAACCAATTAAAATTTTTGTGTCTTTTCTTTGCATGTGATTGTTTGTTTAGTACACTTTTTCATGAAACAGGTTTAACAGGTTCCAACCAATGTGGGAACAAGATCCATATGTTTAAAAACAATTTGACACCCTGATTAACCCCTCCCCTCTCAAAGTGGTTAGGGGTCATTCATAAAATATATTTGGGTAGTTACATGGTGATTAAATATATATAAAATAAATCTCTTATAAGGTAGGTAATCTCAACACATCTTTATGGAATATATATATGTGATCTTCCACTGCTATAGAAAACTAAAATCTTATATCATCTAGTTTACTAAGGGAATTACTATCCAACTAATGATAAATCAATTGTATCCTCATGTATACAATCATAGACTTATATTCATTATATTTTGTCTTAATAATGAAATAAAACTTCATCATGTCATCTCAGAAACACAATAACCATAATTAGTAATAGTTAAATAAATCCTAGAAAATAGATAACCAGACCTCACTGAGAAGAATATCACAGGACCCCAACACCATAATGAAGTGATCCCAAAAAAATCCATTCACATAGAGTTATTTGACATAGTTATGAGAGGATTTTGATCATTTCAAATTCTTCAATTAGAGTATCTAACCACATGGATCGAACTAAATACTCTACTAGAATCTCAAGGTAAGTCACTCAAGGTAAAACATGGAAGGAAATCTCATGTCTGATTCTATAAACAAGGTGGATAAAGATGAGAGTAAATATATTATACCTCATACCATTTTTTGAGCCTCAAGGACATAAGCCTCCACTTATTAAAATTGTCCATGTCCTTGACTTCCAACTTCCTAAGACTGGTTTAGATCCCTAGGATTTGGTAGTGGTGTTATTAGAACATATCATTTCCCACCCATAACTATCTCTACTTCACTACTGAAATATACTCTATATAGATCTCCCTATTCACAACATTTCCACTACCTTGATGATTTGTCCATCTCTTCTCTAACAGTTGATGATTGGGGGTTGGGAATACTCGCACGAGGTTTCCAACTATATCACAGGTATAAAAACATCTCTCCCCTATAATATTTTATTACCCTATAGGTCTCAATTCATATTGATGTCTCACATCCCATTAACTTCCATTACTAGGTTTCCAACCTACTATTATCAGGTCCTTCTATCCTTGGACTCTATGTATTATCTTCCCCTAGAACTAAAAATGCATATTTATCCACTATGTTTCAACATCTGGAACCATCAAAGTCGACCATGGATCTATCCACCATGAAATATTTATATGAACCACAATATGTGGGTCTACACACATCTCAATATGTGAATTCACTATTCACTATCCACCTAGAGAGAAGACCTCATGATCGGGTCTCTATATAGAGGCATCATCACCCATCAAGTTATAACCATGACTCCACTAAATAATCCTCACTATATTTCATCATGAAGACATCTTTCAGTGGTAGATACATATCATGGTCAAATATTATATATGGGGAGCTAACTCAAGAAGGACCTGAAGACAACAAATCATTCCTATGTGATTCATGTACCATTGTTTTCCCTGTATCTAATGGATATATATACCAAGTTGACAAGCATGGTATAATATTCTTGTTGAATGGATAGGTCATCTCCCATTCCACCAAGGGGTTCCTTTGATTTAGAACCAAAATTCAAGACATGTTTACATTGTTTCCATAGTTCCCAGACCAATCCACATAGCTAGACTGTATCTAATCTCTGGTCCTAATAAAACCAATGATTTGGTGAAACTATGTCACAAACTGATTCACAATATCCCGCATGACTAACAGTAAGCTAAGAGTGACACCAAAATATTGTATCAAATAGGTAAAGGTTTAGAGACTACTGTTTAGTATTCATATCTTGTAAATGGTAGGACATAGTCTAAAGTACCATAACACATACACATATCTACAAATTCAAGGATAATATAATATGTAAAAATAAATGATACTATAAATGAATAAATAAGATCTAATCTCGTATCATAGTATGACAAAATAAAATGGAAAAATAATAAGCTCAAAATTACTACCAAATAGTATGGCCTGCTAACCAAAATTGATTACTTCCAAATAGAAACTCAGGGAACCATCTATTTTCTTTCTAGACAAAAAAAATTATACCTTCTTCTAGTCCACATAAGACTCCATTTAAAGGGTTGTAATTTATATAAGATATGACACACATAGGTAAAGCTCATATAGAGGTGAGTATGTAAATACTTTGTATGACACACAAAAATCCCAATGCACAATGAATCAAATATTGAGTTATCTCTAAATCAAAGTGGAAATGAGAATAAACAAAGTATCCTAGATATCCTCAAAGGAAGACTCTAGGTCTCAAGGTGAGTTTTTTCTTCACTTCCTACCTTTTTATTATATTAGAGACTCTATAGTAACACTTGTCTAGGAGAACTCACTCTTTGGGTCATGCTAAAATTGGTGTCACTTATTGGATAGGTCATACTCATTGTCCATTCCCTATTTAAGTATGAAGGAACTAAATGGGATCATCATATATATTCAATCAATTAGAGTACACTTCATATAGACATAATATATTTCAATACACAAATAATGGATCACATCCAGTGCTAATGGGGGATACCTGACCATAAATAGATTGAAACACTTGGTGGGGAATCAAAAAAATAACTTGTAGGTTATGTGAAACTTGATCCTACCTAGAGAAATATGGGAATGTGGATCCAAACATGGGCCTCACATAGTGATACCTTCTCTAAACCACTAAGGGGGTCTTACATCCGATGCTCGGGACTATATGTTACAGTGAACCCTCATAAGGGAGGACTAAGGGATCACACCCCAGTTCAAGGTAATTCTACCATACTGAAATGAAATTCATGTTGAGGACATTGGGTTCTATATCCTTTCTTTTAAAGAGTACATATCATGCTCAAGAGGTATATAGTTCACCTGACTAAATCTGATTCTGCCAATGTCCTCTCATCTAACTTTGTAAGTAAGCTCTAAATACAAAACATGTCTTAGTGAAACACAATGTATAGAATATTGTAGCAGGTACTGTAGTAGTACTGTAGCATACTGTAGTATTGGCAGCATTGTAGCGGCATAATAGTACTATAGAAATGGTGGGTACTGTGAAGTACTGTAGAAGCATGGGTATTGTAGCAGTACTATTCATAGAATGGGCTTTGGGCCAAAAAAATGGGCCTATGGGCCATGTAATGGGATAAATTCCCACTGGGCCTTCAGGTTATGTAATGGGTATCCCTCTACCTAGTTAATTAGGTCTTTTATTTTCTTTAATAATAATTGAGGCTTCGGCCCCAACCTTTTAAAAAAACACAATGTATAGAGGTCAACATGGTACTCGATCAAGCCTTTATACCAATTTCCATGTATGTTTTTATGTAAATAGGGTGTGCCTCAACACACAAGGTGTGTAAGGCCCCACCTATTCCTAGGAATGTACACCATATACACATTGAGCTAGCCAACTAAGGACTATATAGTGTGGGTGTATCCCACATGACATGTAACATTTAACTTCCACATAAACCCTATCCATTACACAAAAGGTCTAAACTATGTGTGTTTTTCTTAATTGTACATTGTGTAGTTGGGAAAAACAAAAAAAAAAGATTCGTCTACATGTTTCCACCCACACCAATGTCTCATTTACTTTAATAATGAATTCATCTAGAACACTCATGTCCATATTGACACATCTCATGTTATCACCCGTGGCTAGATTTGAGATAACCATTACTCAGAAATCACCCATCATCATACCTCTGGAGTACCCACACAGTCAGTCTAATGAAACTATAGTCACTTACACGACAATAGGACCTATTTCATCATTATCATAGCTCTAACATGTTGTTAATCCCATGATTTTAACTGTATAAATGTTTCATTGAAAAAAAAGTGATATTTATTAGATATTGGGTTCCAAGGTATAGTCAAATCATCAATCAAATGAATATCAATGATGAACATGTATAGAATGGAGGGAGAAAGGAATAAAATCCAAAAGTGATCAAAGATCAAAATCCAGGATCAATTGGAAATCATTAATGTAATATTCAGAATAAGAAATCATTGAGGTTTCAAAATAATTATCAATACCTAATTCTAGTAATAAAAATAATCAATAGATAATAAAAAAAATATTAATTAGTTTTAAGTGAATTTATTTTTGGGCATGTCAATAATTAAGAATAAGTAATTACACTATCAAAAGAAAACACCTTAACATGGGTTTGGATTGATTGTTGGTCAATAACATATTTATGTTGATGTCATTGATGTTATATGTTATGTTTTTCATTGGATCATTAATTCCCCATGTTCTTTCATCATTGATCAACCATCTTGCAGATTCCCATCAACATTTTCCTCTACAACGCTCCTCTCAAATCTAAAGGGTTATGTAAATAACCCTATAGTTGAGTTGTAAGAGTGATACAATATAAATTTCCTAGGTTTATGGGATTTATTATAATATTAAGTCAATTAATTTATTTAATAAATTTATTTTAATATGATATTCACTTATCATAACACTTAACTAAAAGTCCCAACATTAAAAAACCTTATGTCACACCAAGGGAAAAACTTATCTTCCAAATTTAATAGTGGTCTTACATTTCCCATATAAGAATATGTTTGGGAGTTAATTTATTAATTCTAGAGAACTATACATGTGTGATATAATATTTTTAATATTTTTAATATGTCTTTATAGATCCTCCACAAATCCTGGAACTTCACACTGACATAAATCCTACCTATGAAAATAATATTCAAAATTTTCCAAAGTGTTAAATAAAAAACTCATAGTCATTATAGATTCACCTAAATCATAACATTTAGGATCCAAATATACTTCCTCATCATCAAAAGATATATATAATTCCCCCATGTCATCCCATACATATTAAGATATCGGTGCATCATCTACCCCCAATGATAGTGGAGAGGAAATAAAAAATACCTAGGTTTCCCTTGATAATGATTCCATTTCATCAGAGAAATCAAAGTATAATGACACTACTTCATCATTTACAGGAAATAAAAATATCCCTGTATTGACCCCTAGATCCAAAAATGCCCCATCATCTCCAAAATTTGTTGATATTTTGGCATAATAAGAAGAGAAATATAGTCTTAGATATCCACCTCTAACATTTTAGGAATGAAATTCAACCATAATTAATGAGATTAGAAAAATTAATCTCGTTATAAAAGAGGATCCATGACCCACATTGATTTTTTCCTCCGTGGCTCCCATAGAGAAAGAGACATAAAATTCCTTATAAAAAACAATAGGTTTTTTCACCTATAACTACATTTAAATTTCTAGTTTAGATACTAATATGTATACCAATTATTTTGGTATACCTAATGATCATCATGGTTCTAATAATGTGGATAGAATAATGCATCCTACCAATGTTGACAAGGTGGAAATAGAAGTTGGTAATATTATCATGTTCAACTTTATTTGAGAATTCCAATACCTAAGGTAGATCATTATTATTTTTATAATCAATAAGATTAATGGGAAAATCAGAGTTTTCAACGACACTAGTGATATCAACATATATTTCATAATGGATGATTTCCTAATCATAATCATAGAACATTTAGTCATTGTGACCTATGGATTTCAAGACATCTCCTTTATGGATAGATACTTTGGCTAAAACCAAATTTACATGGCCCCTAATGATGAAGGGGCTATAGATTTTATGGAACCCTAATGGGTATACTTCTATCAAGTAATTTCCCTCACCTTCATGAACATTGGTAGTAAATATCAACACACCATGTATCATATCATGAATCCCCATTAAGGGAAAATGTAATTATATGTCAATGTCTTAAAGGTTAATTCTTAATTATGATGTGATCATATCTCCAATAAATAGATATTTTTTAACAAACTATAGTAACACAACATGATGATAAAACCCTTGAAATTTTATTTTTGGGTAACCTTAGGAAACAGTCTCACCTATATGGTATACTATCATGGTTTTGAAGTCGATAATATAAAAACCAAATAAATAATTTGAATTCCACCTCCACCAAATATCAATGATTTTTTGGGGATTTAGAGACACATTTTCAACATCAATCACTTCATACAAAACTTTATAGGAAATAATTTAACCTTTAAAATGATGATTTAAAAGGGAGTAACCCATTAATGGGACAAATATTTTCAGAGTTTCATAGGAATTATCAAATAATATCTCTTTATATCTCTAGTATTTATGTCTCATGTATAATGGAATATATTGATATTTTGTGGGATTAAAATGGAGTTATTACTTAGTTATCTTCTTGTATAGAGGAATGATGCAAGGAAATAAAAATATCTTTACTATCTTATCAAGACATTACTGAATACCAAAACCCATTATTTTAATATCGATATGAATTAAGATGAACTAAAATTTTCTATAAAAAAGATTACATACTACCAATAGCATAACTATATACATATAGTATTTCACATTTATAATCTCAAATACATACCCATTCCAACAATGATAACTAGACATTTGGAATCATGGATAATCTTATTTCATATATTTGTCATTCATTTCATTCCCAATAAGTCATTCAAAAGGAAGTCATTGGCATTTTTTTGAATCAATCCTTACCCAAGAAATATGGAAGCTGAATATAGAGGTGTCCAACAAGTAAGTTTTCTTTATCATTGATACTCATTAGAAATGGAAGTTTTATTTTTATGGTGTATCCAAAATATTGTTATGAAAATAATGGAAAATATAAAGATCGACTAGGTTGGTTCGGTAGTTGTCCTTCTCTCTCTAGTGAATCCAATTCTATAATATTTATTCTTATTGTATGATTATTTCACTAATAAGGAAATATAATATTATTCCATCCATTTTAGTCTTGGACATACTTATGCTTATACTTGTAGATTTTTTTAATATCTAGGGTGACTTATAGATGGTGATCAAATAGATTAATAGTGAATATACTATTAATAAAGAGGAATTAATCCCTTTGTTTGACTATAAATGAGTGTTTATGGAAATATTCTTCTCTAGTACAATATTTTCCCACATCCCACATTCATCGAATATCTATTACAAGGAAATTGATAATATAGACATTGTCCAAAATGATCCAAATTAGGAAAAAACATTTATGCACATCATGCACCACAAAGTTGTCTCCCCCATCATATTCCATGCTATGGAGGAAATCAATGAGATAAAAACCACATCATTGCAAGGATATACAATATCCTTTCCAATTTATACTAGAATAGTATAGATTCCAACCAATATTATAATACCTATAGATAGAAATTCTTCTACTAGACCATGCCATGGAGGAACATATTTTTTGTTGTGTAGTAATTTTTATCCAATATGACAACAAAAATTCTCAATAATCCCTCTACAAATGGGGCTCTGATAAAGTCCACAATAGATTCATTGAAGTGGGTAGAGTTTACTAGGAAATCCATATATTTCTAGATACACACCAATTTTATCCATCATCCATTATTGATTTTGTATATAATAAAATATTTTTCTAAATTTTTCTTATAGTGAATAGATGTTATGATTCCATATCCCCGACATACAACTAGGTAAATAAATTATATTGTTACATCCACTGAATTATTCACCAAATCGGTTGAGCCTATATCCCCAAATAAAATTGGGAATAAATACAACATCAATTTTATGAGGGAAAATATCATTACTAGATTTGGTTTCCCTTCCAAAATATCAATAGGCAACAACATCAATTTTTACCTTTACAAATTATAAAGTCTATATAAAAATACAATATTATGTATAACCACTCTTCCCGCAACCAAAAAGCGGGAAATAGATAGATAGAGGATTTTAATAAGACACTATCTAATATCATTTCAAGGATGGTGGAAAAATTCAAAAGTTCCTAGTTGGAAAAACTATTTAATGATTTGTGGTCTTCTTATGGTCCAACATATACAACTATACAAGGTCCTAATACTCAGTTTCTATGGAATAGTGTAAGTCTTACCAACCAAATTTCATATGCACTCACTTCACACCACTATGTTATTTCATGGTTTTTTGGGTTTTTTTTTTATAAATTTACCATTTTACAAGGTTCTAATGATTTCTTAAAAAGGATAAAAATATTTTTGATGATTCTCAATGTTTATAAACTTTTGGGTATAAAACTTTCAGGATAAGGATAGTTTTACACATAACAATCATGTGAACCACATGAGAATTGTGTGGTCTCGCATGAGAATCATGTGAACAGCAAGACAATCATGTGACTGCATAAGTGGATCTCATGACAATATAATAGTTTCATGGAAGGAAAATTAATTTGGGAATATTGTCATTAGAAGTTGTAATTTAGTCATTTTATGTACTCCACAATCCATATTTTTTCATTTTCTAATAACACTTTAAATGGGTAAGTGTGAACCATAACAAATTCCAATGAGATAAAAACATCAAGATTAATACCACCACAGCCCTCCTACTCGACTCCATGATGCCGCCAAAGAAAAAACCATTTCAAATTTTGAAATCAAAAAATAGTCAAAATGTCATCCTGTCGCCATCGCCTCGAGACGCACACCTAACACCAAAGACTTTGTCATATGTCTCCACCGCAGAACCCCCTTCATCACCGTGATCGGCTCCGGTAACCACAAAATCTTCAGACCACGAACACTGAAGACACCAATAGCCTTTACATTGATGAATCACCATCACATTAGATCGAACCGAAATCCATACTAGAGCCATCTTCTGATTCAAATCCATTCAGGACAAACATTGCACAAAATGGTAAAAAACAGATCCGTCGACGTGTTCTTTGCATCTTGCAAAACATCGTCGCATCGATGCCATCACTAATAGAACGTTGGCTTCGTCACCCAAAGAGAAATCCGAACAGCATACCACAGAACCGAATAATAAATCACACCAAAATACATCCGAAGAAATAATAACAAACAAAGGAAACCAAAAGAAAGCAGCAAACCATCGCCATATAAAACCACTGAATAAGCTGAGGAAGAGAAAAGGAACCATAAATGTGAGAGAAACTAATGCTTGTGAGAGGATGCATTGAAACCACCGTCGGACCCCCTCCATCACCATCCCAAGTTGTTACAAAACCCTCATCGAGCCCGACCAAGATGGAGTCTAGCCGTATTGGTTGAACATCAAGAGCAGTGGAGAAGAGGAACATTGTGTGCCACCACCATCGACGACCCAATCTGCCTGAAGCACCTACACATAGACCCAAAGGGGAGTTCTGATGTGCAGGGTAGTCGTTTTATGTAGACTACAATGTGAAATTACAGAGTTCCCCATGAGGAAAACATTTTTCATTGTAAAAATGATGTAAATCTTGTGTATTATGATGAAATCATGTGAATGAGTTTTTAGTAAATAATAAAATATAAATTTATTAGTGGAATATTTTTAAGAGGTCATTTCCTATATAAATAACCTCTAATCACTTCATTTATAGAGTGAAAATTGTATTAGAGGAAAGAATTGTTGGGAACTCTTCAAAATATGAAATGATTTAAAAGAGTGTTCCAACTATGAATCAAGTACATAGAAGTGGAATGTTTAAGGATTCATGTGGTTAATAATGATTGTGTAAGGATATATATAGAGGTCATTTACATAATACCTCCAAAAATAGAAATATGTTAGAAAAATCACATAAGGAATCATGTGGAGAGAAAAAAGATATTGAGGAAATCATTTGAAGGTTTCACATATTGAATAGTAACCTCTATAATCTAAGGGAATTGAAAAAGGAACATTTTATGAAGTATTTTTCCATGAATCAAAATTTTTGGGAATTAGGATTTCATATTTTTGATGAAAATGGGGCATAATGAAACACTTACATATGATTCAACAAATTTATTGATAATATAAATATTCTATAGAATATTCTAAAGAAATATGGGTATACTTTAGTTGAGGTAGTTTAAAGTTATAAAGAGTGAATGGTTGTAAATGAGGATATACTTTTAGTTTTTTCTAAATAATAGTGATTCTAGTATATCAATACATTTTAATTGTATGCTCCTTGGAATAAACTGGTTAGGATAAACCATGTAAAAATTATTAGGTATCTTTCATGATTTTCATTTCAAAATTAATTTCTACAAGAAAAAGGCTGAATATTGTTTTTTTATAAAAGAACAAGATCAAAATGGAACATTTTTTATTCATCATAAATATATTCAACCCCCCCCCCCTAGGAATTTATCCTACTAAGGTCAATAATGGGTGTGAAAGCTAATGGTTTAAATTAGTTAATCATTATTAGTAAAATTCATAAAATCTATTAACCATAAAAGGTTTTGGATCTTCAAGGGAAACAACTTTCAACTATAGAGGAGTCATATGTAGAATTGATTCTAATCGTTAGGTATGGATGTGTTTATAGCATCAATGGATGGAATCATAGTTATTATGGATATAGAGGAATTATCAGATATATACTAAAGAGAGTTGTATTTCGATGGTAGTGGAATCAATTTTTTAGGTGGATATTTATCCAATACATTCTACATAAAAGTGTTGTCATGTAAATCCTCACACTCCATGTGGGAAAAGATAATTAAAATCTATTAAGGCATTTCAAATGTATAAGAGGAAAAACTCATGGTTATGTGGAACAAGTATAATGACATGAGTATGTAACCAAATGAATCTATTAATGTATTCCTTGATCTAGTAAATGTTATTCTGAAGGACATGCATAGACTTAGATAAACCCTTAATTATTTTAATATCAAAAAGTTCATCTTGAGAATATTTCCTCCCTTATTCAATTTGAAAGTATTTATTTTTGAGGAAAAATATCCAAAGGATTTTACATTAGGTAGTTTTCACAAAACTTTTGTTACACATGAGGTGACAAAAAATGATGATGAATAAATGGATAAGACAAAGAATAAAGAAGTGGAGTTCATGTCCATGATGATTCTCACCATTGAAGATACCAAGAAAAAGTGTATTTGGGTGATGTCATGTAATTACATTCCTTAAATCTATAAAGGGGTAAATAAATGTTTAAAGGAAAATTTCTAATCACATTTTTTTTGGAGTGGAAATGATAGGAACCTTGATGAAAAGTGTTCCAAGATCATTAAATACAATTACTGGGATGTTGAAATTCCCATGAAGATGTTTTCTTTCATTGTAAAAGTTAAAAGAATCAATAAGGATAATTTATTCAAGAAAAATAACCTCAATTAAAAATAAGTTAACATTTATGAACAATTGGAGATATAAGTAATTAATTATTACAAGGACCATAGTGAAAATTCTATGAAGGGTCTTACGGTGAACTCTTATACAAGGGAAGAGAGAACTGATGGTAAAATAAAATAGGAATAAATAGTTGATCTTGATACTGAAATAAAGGCCTATCTTGAGGATATATAAGTTTTTAAAGTTAAAATGAAGAAATATATAGTGGCACGACCCGGTTTTACACCATAATGGTGTTCCAGGCTAGTTTTCCACTGAGCATTTGGTGAACCTACCTATACAACAGATGATACGAACGATAAGAGAGGGTCTAAGAGGTGAAAGTTGGGAGAATATACCATCTAGTGGTGATAATAAAAATGGTACATATGTAAATATTGTAGAGTAAGAAGAATGATAAACAGAAAAAGCATCAATAACAACTCAGTGATAGTATATAAAAGTATTGGTTATAATAAAAAAGACAAAAGGCATTCCATTTGTAGACAAAACATATCATAGTAGGTCATTTATGAAAGATAAACAAGGTCTCCTATGGCTAAATATAATAGTACATACATATATATATCATCAAAATATCAAAAATAAACTAAAAGATAATGTAGAGGAAGAATTGTGGTTTACTTTCCTTAATCCCATGCTATGTAGTACAACATGATCATTGTGGTCCAGCTCATGAGCCCAATCACTTACATAATCTCAGAGACAGAAATTCTATACCAATCTATAGGGGGCTATGTAGTGTGTGAGAATAGTCTTATTATGCCACCACCAACATGTTACTATATTACATCTATAATTATGTGGGTGTACAAAAATATATAAATAAAAAAGGAAATACACACACATCTAATAATATACCCACTCCACACATGCTTGATTGGCACAAGTGAGCATTCTACCTGATTTAGAAAATGCCAGTATAAGTCTAAATATTCACCCAGAATTATATATACAAAATACACTACATGTTTGTATATATATAATTACTGTGGTGAGGATCCATGGCTTATCACCCAAGGCATAACCTAATGATTAAAAACCAAGGTGAACCCACGAGTTCCACCCATAGTCATGTCACCAACACCTCCTACCATTAATCACCTAACCTAGCATCCAAATTAAATTCCAAATCAATTATATGGTCCCTTGGACCTTAGCTTGTAAAATCACAGTCAGCTCGAAGCCCGATGTCCAAAGGAACAATGATATTTGTCCTATAAATAATAATCATTATCAGATCAATAGTCGATATCCAAAGGTACCATGATATCCATCCTCCCACAGTATCATCCCATTAGCCTCAAGTATAATGGAGAGACTCATCCCCCATCAGATTGTCTCAACACCACCAACTGATGTTCAATCACCATTGACATGTATTTCTATGTTGAGTACTACTAAAACATCATATGTTTAACACCATCACCTAAGCTACATAATATATATGGAATCCACCCGTAATGAGTGGTCAATACCACCTCCACTGAGTAATATCTATGTACACACCACTCAAACAGTGCATCCTCCAACAATGTTGAGCAGTAATAACCAAAAAACCTAACACATATCATATGGAACCTCATTCCCCTTCAACCATGTCACTAAATCCTGATGTTCACACAATCTTAAATCATAGGGGACAAGACCTTATCCAGATGACCTCATTGCCTAAAGTCATGAAGTCCATTTTTAGTAATCCATTGATCATCATCAACCCATATGTCCCAGTCCATGCCCAAACTAACAAATAGCATCGCCTCAGTCCAGGTGATCAACATCACCTTAATCCATGAACGATGACCATCAAATTCCCATGGATCTCAATCATATAAATATAAACAATTTAAATGATAAAATATTCACACATTTCATATCCCTCACAAGTGGTCACTAGCCCCTTTACTCATCTTGGAACACATGAATGGACTAAGGCCTTCCCAACGCATCCCATGATATCACATTATTAATTTAAAATCATTAATTAATATTATTAAGGGTGTCTCTCAGACTACCCACAAGGAATATATTTAAATGTACCCGAAAAAACATATGAAAAACAATGGATAAATCTAGTAATTATATATATTGAACTATTAGGTTCTCGCTCGTCAGATATCGGCCTCTAACATGAGCCAAAATGATAGAAATCTATGTTTTAGATGAACATCCTAAAAATAGGGTAAAATAAATCACATGGTTTTATCATTCTATATGGAGTGATAAAAATAAAATTAAAGATAAAATATTGAAGGCATTATTGATGTGCTTCAATGAAGACCAAAGGAGCTTGGATCTGAGCTCAGATGATGAAGATTCCTCAAAACCTAGAGGATAAATAGAAAATGGGAGCTCCACTATGATGAATTTGAAGTGATAGAGAAAGGAAGGAGAAATAAATAAATAGGTGGTGGGTGAAGAAATGAAATTTCACCCCTTTAAATGACCTTCATGGTTTAGACACACTGTTTGGATAATTGTGCGCTAATTGTGGGGTTCTTACTATCCAAAATCTTCACAGGCATATGCTAGGCTCAGGGTTTTCCAAAATGTGTGAAAACTAAGTGAATAACCTCTGTTAATAAATTAATAGGTTATAGAAATAAAAACTCCCCCACCCACACAGTTTTAAAAATTATTTCCATTTCCTTTGTTAGGTTGTGTGGTTACTCCTGGTAGGCCACACGGTTAAATATAACTGTGCTCATCTGTTTTCACTTTCTCAAAATAGAGTTTCCAAGACCGATGCACCTAAAATCTAAAGGCACATTCAAAGCCTTAAAATCCATCTAAAAAAATTCCTCTGGTCAATAAAACCCAAAAAATTAGGTTCTACCTATCAATAGAAGAGTTGGTCCAACCAAACAACACAAAATTCAAAAACAAAGTTTGATAATTTTTAACCCATCAAAAACTTTGAATGTTACAAACTCCCCAACTTAAAATAGCTGATACCTAATCTAATAATATTTACCCAAATATGGTACCGAACATACCCATAACATCAATATCATCCTAGTATACCTCGTATATTAAGTAATATGTCATCTTCCATAAGGTGCTCCCCACATTAGGAGTTACCTACTCAATCACTTCCCAACCTAAGAAAAACATATGATCGCGCACTGAAAATATCCTAACTCAAAATTAATCCCATGATGCACCATCATCCCTACACCTCATCATGTTCTCAACTCATTCCCAGGTCATATCTCACACCCATCAAGTCCTACATCTCATCATATTTCCATGAGTACCTGTTCCATCCAAGACACTGATAATAACTTGAATCTCATCAAATGATTATAGATCATGTATATCAAAAATACCCAAACTAATCCAACATAATATATACATATGTTTTCTCATAAAAATCATGATTCTTGTGAACCTCATATAGAACCCACATAGCATATATTCCCATATGTCTACACACCTCATATACAAATCTGCATCACATTGATGTCCACAATAAATCATGGTGCCAAAACACCTCATCCATATATATAGAACATATCATTATTGATAGAAACCTATTAACCAGTGCCTAGTTTGTCAAAAAACATTACATATTCACATAATGCACCAAAACTATCCAAATACCAACAAGAAAAGAAAACCTGGTCATGCACACATTATACCTCTAACTTTCATTGGCTCCATATCCTACTCTGACCCTGGAAGCTCAACAGTGTCCACCTGGCCTAAAGCCCGACTACTTGAGGCCTTTCCTCCCTGCAGAGTTACACTAGATATCATCCACTGACCCCACTTTTGGGTCCCACTATCTCTTCTATGACCTCTACATGTAGAAAAATCCCATCTACCATCTCCTGGTACCACTTTCGATCCAACCTTAGATCCATGAGTCTGTCCCAGTCCCTAAATCCCCAATGACCAAGAATACTTCCTTCATAACCTCTATGGATGGACCATCTAGATGCATTCCCGACACTCCTTTAGAACCCAATAACACTAGGTATGAACATTCCTTTGATTCCCATACTAGATGTATACCACTGAAGATCAACTCATCAGTGGTCTGACTGAATCTCTGGCCTAAATTCCCTGCAAAAATTCCTCATTTCTCTACATCCTGCTACCTGAAGCATCATAGCTCAAATCACCTAATGCCATCACCTAGATCGTATAAGACCAGTCTTCCAAGTTCCCCTTGGATATTATCACCTAATTAGCTACCTCTGTGAACAATTTCAACCTAAAAATATTCAATTTCACCTTGATAGTATGCCTCATGCCACCCTCAAAATACTGCACCCTAGCAATTTCATCACCCACCACATAAAGCTAAAAAAGGTATAGGTATTTAAAGTTGGATTCCTATTCCATGATATATATATCCCCTTGTTGTTGATTCATGAACTAATGGTTTCTATACTCCCTTAATGTTGTTGGTAAAAAACTTCTGAAAGAACCTGTAATCAAAATCCTTTCAATCTAGTCCCTTGTGTCTACCCCCTAAACCTATATTTCCTACTGTTTCTTTTCGAGTCCTCTTCTCATATACGTTTCTAGCTTAAACCTCTAATATGGGGGTGTCTCAAGATAATTTAAACTCATCTGTATTTAATTGATCCAGTTCACTACTTCATGTGGTCCACCCTCACCCTGAAATAGCAGTGGGTACTAAGATTGGAACTCACAAGTCAGATACACCATAGACTGATCAGATCCCTGAGATCCCCTTTTGATACCTAGTATATCCCAAACCTGAATCTCCCAAAGCTACGCATCAATACATGGCCCAAAGTCTACCATCTGCCGATGTTCTATATATATTGGAGTCTGTACCTATAGTTCATGATCATCCCAACCCATCGGGGCCTCATCTCATGTGTGTTCTCATACAACACTATATCAACACCCTCCTAACACTCCACAAAAGTCATCTAGGAGACATCCTACTGAAGGCCAAACATGATGGTCAAATAGACATAAAATTATATATATATATATATATATATCAAAGATAGAGAAATCTATAACTAGAATCTCATCTCACCACCCTTACACTCCCCAACTGCACCATGTCACATGACATCTGAACTCATGGATGCATACCTCCCCTTATTAGTGTGAATCCTAGAACTCATGATTCCATATTTAGTTCATAAAAATACAGTGTATTTTTTCATAAAATAGAAAACCACAAATCATTTTACACTCCATTGCCCTTTATAGTCTAGGTTTTCTATAATTAGACATATATATTTCAAATTAATGAAATTATACAAAAAAATAAAATAACTAAATTTCTTTATATGTGTTAACTCTACAAGTGAAACAAAATCCTTCAGATAATTCTACTGAAACTATGAAGAATTAATTTAAAATAGAGGGTGATATTTTAATTTTCCTAGTAAGGGATTTTAAAAATAATTTGGAAATTATTTTCTTTGAAGACTAAAATTTATGAGAAAACTTTTATCAAATGAATTGTTGGATAAAAAAATCATAGGAAAGGGTTTTCCAAATACTAAAAAAATATAAAAAACCTTAAATAGTGTATAACACATTTAAACCCATATATATTCAAAAATAATAATTCTTTTTAAATACTACTATAGATTTTTCCATTTTTAAAATAATATTTTTTAAGGATTAATCACGATACTCAGTAGGCAATAAGAAAACCTGAAGGTCACTTTTCCATATCACATGTGGGAGAGAATCCCCTTGATTTCATGGTTTTACTCCCCATACCACATCATAACATTTGATACTCTAGTGGAATAATTTGATAAACCATTATAAATAGTCCTCCCTTTCTTACTCATAACCCAAAACCATTCAAAATCATACATGGATAATTTTCATTGAAGAAAATTTGTATTCCATATCATAATAATTTTCTAAGACATTTAGGAGAAATCCATTCCTTCACAGGATCACATTAATTTTAAAAAGTAATAAACACCATTGCATAAAAATTTAAAACAAATAGTTATGATAAATACATGAAATTTAAATTATATATTTAGATGACGTCCATATCTAAATTATAAATGGCATACATGGATGAGAAAGTATATTTCTCACATAAAATGATAACTTTTATTAAAAAATATTGTAAATAGAAATCACACATACAATTTTTACTTCTATCAACATAAAATAATAATTATATCATTAAAATAAAATCCAGTAGCCCTTTTAGATTTTTAAGTCAAACAAAAAAAAACGGTTTTGTTATTATTTTAAATTATAGATCAGAATAAAAAAATACTAATATATGTTCATATATTGGTTTTATAAGACCAATTCACTTTTAAGGATTTTAAAATAAATCACAATTTTATTTATATATAGAGAGAGATAGAGAGAGAGTTATTTGAAAATTATATAGATGATGGGATTTCCATAGAAGGGTTATAGTCAAATCAAAATTTGAAAAAAAAAATGAGACATAGTCTTGATAAAATTAAAGAAATATTATTAACATTTTATTATATAAATTTAATGTATAAATATAATTAAAAATATATATACATATAAATTTTCAAATCAAATATAATCCTTACCAGAGGATCAAATCAAGGATGTTGGTGGATGGACATAGAAAGAAACAAAGAGGGTTTAACTTTGAGAAATGGTTCAGGTCCCTTTGGTTATGAAAATAGAGGGAGATATATATGTATATAACAAGTTAGTATTAAAAAAACAACAATCACTCTTTTATTGTTTACAGTGGGAAATCCCATTTATTTTTACAATCATCTTATGGTTTATGTATTTGGTAATTGGTGTGATTATTAGTCTTGATTCTAAATATATATTCCTATATATTCAGAAAAAAGTATATTTAAATCATAATATTCGAGATAATACACAAGGAAGGGGTATTGTTTAAAGAAAAGTATAATTGAGGAGAAGGAATAGATCTTGGTGGCTTAACCCACTGGTTAGAGAATGTGGGTGGGTGTCCAGCGAAGAAGAAGATGATAGGGAAATTGGATGAATGGCTCAGATGATCCTGAATTTATCGGATAACTAGGATTTAATCCCCCATTATCCCATATCTAAATTGAGAAAAAAAACAAGAACCCCTTTATAAATCATAATGAAATCTCTCCCCCCTCTATGATGACATAAACACACATGTAATGGGATCCTTATACATTTGCTCCCATGGGCGACTGACCCACACTATGCATGGACTAATCTTGGGGGCCTTAAACATTTTTCTTGACCTTGTTGCTCGAGATGCATTTACATGGGGGCTATGCTCCTGAATACATCCACTCAACCTAGGTCTTGGCCTTAGTTCCCATCTAAGAAGTGGTGCAAGGGCTTCACTCGGTTATGGTGAGTACATAGTAATTTTTTGTAAAAAGTTTTCTAAACACAAGGCATAGTAGAAAAATATCAAAGTGACATTTATATATATATATATAATCACTTCCATTAGGTTATTTACACCATTTTTTGGGCTTAGTTTTTTATTATTATTTGAAACTATTTATATGGAACCATCCTCTAAAATTTATTAAATTCTTAATGTTTTGTTAAAAAAATTTAAAAGTTCAACTTATAATTAAAAAATTTCCAATAAAAATTGTCATATTAAATATTATATTATTATTTCACAATTATCATTTTAAATCCATTTTAAATTTTTTTAAACACCTAATAGCTATTTAAAATACCAATGGTTATGTTTTTCCAATGTTCACAAAAAAAAGTTTTATAAATACTTGTGTCTTAAAGGTATTCTAAAAACATCTCAATTTTCATTTCCATTATACAAGAATGGTGCTCTATATACCTCTGGTTCTCAGTTTTATTGATATTTTTCACACCAATAATTTTTCAATTATGAAAAAATTGGAGGAAGTAGGCTACACATTCGGTCTTCTTTTATTACTCAGTGGTGCTCCAGTTATTTTTCTATGGCTTATAATGAGTTTTCTGGATTAACTGTGGTTTTTAGTTTAATAAATATGTAATGTAGTAAATGTTTTATTAATAAAAATATTCCTTGTTTTGTTTCATAATTTTTGAATTATATATTTTTCATAATTTATTGGAAATATAAAATTACATAATAGATTATGGATGTTACATTTCTCCCTCTTAATTGAATTGTTCCCTCGCAATTTGATCGCATGTACACACTACTTATTTTTTAAACATTGATGTTCCTATAAAAAAAATTTATTATTATTGTTAATAATAAGAATTGAAATGTAATAATTAGTCCATACCTTTACTAAAATCCCCAAAGTTGTTGATTCTCGTGAAAATGTGGGTTTCTTACAGTCAAACTGATCCTTATAGAGGTTTTAATTTATTCAACATCATTTTACCAAACACAACTCGATAAAATTGGGTCAAACTCATATATAAACCAATAGGAATTTGAGACATATGTATGTGGGATATAAATTTTAGAGACATCATAATATACTTTATTTATATAGAACAAATGAAACGAATATACTTCTAATATTTTAATGTCTTTAAGTATTCCATATAAATTAAAACACAAAACATGACACAAATAGGATGTGGGGAGGTCACCCTCCTTTATATCTTCAAAGATTTCCAATAAATACTAAAACTAATCAGATAAGGTAAAACTTTTGAAAAGAACCCCAAAATATTTTCCTTGTCATGCGTATAATAGAATTTGTGTGCGCATTATGACATAAGAGACAAAACCTGATCCTCAAAAGAATCAAAGTATATTAGGTGTGTTAGATATATTGTAAAGAAATTTACAAGATAGTATAAGGTTTGAAAAGGGTTAAAAACCACTTGAGAATGATTATAAAATTATCTTTTCAAGTAATTAATCTGTAAGATACAAAAGATTTATCCATGTTCTTCTTCCTTCCATCTAAAAATATTAAAAAAATAATTTTAATAAGGAGGCATACTTAAATTTTTACTTTTGTTCTAATTTTCCAAAATTATCTAAACTATTTCTCTAATACCAAGTGTGAATCCCTGAACCTACTCTTTCAAATTCAGTGCATGAAAATGATGTTTATTTTTTTATAATATACAAAAGATAAATACAAAAAGAATTTTACACTCTAGGAACCTTTCCAAACTTGGTTTTATAGAATTATATATATACATTACAAATTAACAAAACTGTGAAAAAATAAAATAAAATAACTAAATTTTATCATATCTTATAACTATGTAAGTGAAACAAATGCCTTGGGATAATTATATTAAACCTGTGCAAAATTAATTTAAAACAAATGGTGAGAATTTAATTTTCATAGTAAGGGGTTTAAAATTGATTTAGAAATGATTTTATTTAAATAAAATAAAATTTTTGTGAAAATTTTTATCCAATGATAAAAAACACATTTGATAGGAAAGATTTTTCAAAATACTGAAAATAATTTCTAAAATTACTTAAATATTTCATAATACTTTCAAAACCATATATATTCAAAACTAAAAATTCTTTTGAAATACTATGTTGGATTTATCCATTTTGAAAATAATAATTTTTTTGTATTAATTAAGATATTGATCTTAACATAACAAAAACATAAGGCTACTCAACCATATCACAAATGGGAAAATATCACCTTGAGGTCAAGGGTTTACTCCCCATAACACATCATATCATTTGATACTCTGGTTCCATAATTTGATAAAACATTTTAAATAGTTCTACATTTCTCACCCATAACCCAAAACCATTAAAAATCATACATAGATTATTTTTAATGAATAAAATATTCATTCTACAACATAATAATTTTCTAAAATATATTGGAGAAATCCATTCCTTCCCAAGATCACTTTAATTTTAAAAATTCATAAACATCGTTGCATATAAATTTAAAACAACTTCTTATTCTAAAGACAAGAAATTTCAATGATATATTTAGATGATGGCCATATAAAAATAATAAATGACATACATGGATGAGAAAGGAAATTTCTCACATCAAATGATAACATTTATTTAATATAACTATAAATATAAATCACACATACAATGTTAACTTTTATCAACATAAAATAATAACTATATCACTGAAATAAAATCAAATACCTCTATTAAATTTTTAAGTCAAACAATAATAAAACAAAGTTTTGTTATTATTTTACATTGTAGATACAAATAAAAATTACTAATATATGTCCATAGATTGGTTTTATAAGACCAATTCTCTCTCAAGGGTTTTAAAATAAATCACAATATTATCTATATATATAGAGTTCTTTGAAAATTATAATGATGATGGTATTTTCTTAAAATCGTTATAATCAAATCATAATTTGAAAAAATGAGACATTGTCATGATAAAATTAAAGAAATATTAATAACATTTTATTATAGAAATTGAAGGTATAAATATATTTAAACAAATATATCAATATAAATTATCAAATCACATATAACTCTTACTTGATGAAGAAATCAAGGATGTTGGTGGATGGATACAGAGAGATAGAAAGAAGGTATAACTTTGAGAAATGGTTTAATTCTCTTTGGGTGTGAAAAAAAGAGGGGGATATATATATATAACAAGGTTGTATTAAAAACAACAACAATCACTATTGGATTTTTTAGTGGAAAAACTATGTATTTAGAAAATCATATGATTGTTTGTTTATTTGGAAAGTGGTGTGATTATTAGGCCTTATTATAAAGATATATATTTATATATATCAAGTATCTTCATTGATGGTTTTAAAAATCCAAAAATGGTATTTTAGAGGTTGAAAATTCTGAAAAAAAAATGTTCTTTGGTTTGTGTAATTTATAAAGAAGTCAATATATTAGGGTTGATAGGAAATATATATATATAGAGAGAGAGAGAGAGATGGATTCCTTTGGAATCCATGGGAGAGAAAATAAAAAATAGTAATTATACAATGAGTCAATGATTTTTTATATTTTGATCATGCTATTTAGGATAATTGACAATGAAGGGGTGTAGTTTGAGAGTGATAGTAATTGTGGAGAAAGAAAGGATCTAGGTGGATTGACATGTTGGTTCAATTATGCGGGTAGGCTTTTAGCGAGAAGAAGATGATCGGGAAATTGTATGAATGGATCATATGAGCCTGACTTGATTGGATGTATGGGATCTAATATCACATCATCCCACATCAAAATGGGTAAAAAATACACCCCTTTATAAATCATGATGCAGATGCCCCACCTAATGACACAAACACACACGGAATGGGATCCTTATATACGGGATCCCACTAGTGACCAACCCACACTATGCGCAGTCTGATATTGGGGGAATTATACATGGATTATGTCCTTACTGCTCAAGTTATGCTTTTATGGGGGGGTATTCTCCGGAGAACCTCCACTCAACTGAGGGTCTAGCATTAGTTCCCACCTAAGCAGTGGTGCACGGGCTACCCTTAGTTGTGGTTAGTACTTAGTAAATTTTTGTAAAAGTTTTTCTAAACATAATGAATAATATAAAAATATCAAAGTGACATTTATATAAATATATATATATATATGTCACTTCCATTAGGTTATTTATACCTTTTTTTAAAGTTAATGTTTTATTATTATTTAAAACTATTTATTCGAACCATTATCTTAAATTTGTTAAATTATCAAAGTTTTATTAAAAAATTTAAAATTTTAAATTATAATTAAAACATTTACATTAAATTTTATCATCTTAAATATTATATTATTATTTCATAATTATAATTTTAAATCCATTTTAAATTTTTTTAAACACCTAACAGTTATTAAAAATACCAATGGTTATATTTTACTAATGGTCAGAAAAAATATTTTACAAAAACTTGTGTCTTAAGGGTATTCTAAAAACATCTCAACGTTCATTTCCTTTATCCAATAATGGTTATATACATCCCTCTAGTTTTCTAGGTTATTTCTATTATGCTAACCATTACTTTTTTAATTGTGGAAAATTCGGGGGAAGTGGGTGTTGTACCTCTCGTTCCCCTCGTTGTTTGATTTTCAGGATCACAATCACCTTATTATTTTACTAATCTTGTTTTAAGTGTTTGTGTTGATAGGCAAAAGGTTGTAAAGAACTTAGGCAAAGAAAGAAGGCAAAGTGGACTGAAATCCAGACCACCGGCCAACCGATGGAAGACCACCGGCCAGCCGATGGAGGACTGGACAAGAGGGATTCCTCTGTTCAGACCACCGGCCAACCGGTGTCATACCAGCGGCCAGCCGGTGGCACCCAGAACAGAGGGCTGAGCCACTGCCTCACCACCGGCCAACCGGTGGCCAAGCACCGGCCAGCCGGTGGCACCCAGACTGAACAGGGTTTGCTACTGCCTCACCACCGGCCAGCCGGTGGCTCCACCACCGGTCAGCCGGTGGAGCCTGGACAGACCAAGTCTCCCTTTTCCAAGGCACCGGCCAGCCGGTGGGACTGTACCGGCCAGCCGGTGGAGCCAGTCAAACTAGCCGTTGCAGTTTGACCAGGCTGGCCCACTTGGCTCCCAACGGCTCTTTTAGCCTCTCCAACGGCTCCGAAGCCTCCCCAAGGGTTCCATGCCTATAAATAAAGGCCAAGGAAGCCCCGGACACTAACCGGAACTATACGGAAGCCCACGGACATATTTTGCATCAATTGGCCAACCTCCGGCGACTTCCTCCAAGGGAACCCCAATAGCTCCAACAACTTCCACATCCAAGGAGCCCCTTCAAAGAAGCTTGGAAGCGGCCTTCAACATCTCCATCCAACCAAAGGCGCCCAAGGCTTCTCAAAATACGGTTTTTATTGTTTTATTCTTTTTGAGCTTAAATTTGAGTTTGTGCCTACAAACTCCCACTTTTCTCATCCCCTCTTTCTCTTGGGTTCTCACACCACCATTAAGGTGTGAAGAGGTTTCTTCAAGCCTTTCCTTTTAAAAGTCTTGAGTTTTCGGTGAGCTAGCCTTCACCCGTTAAAAAGGCTAGTGGGTTCTTGCTAAACCATTAAAAGCAAGTGGGTTCTTGCTTAACCACCAATAGCAAGCTGTAATAGGTCCTAGTGCTACCTCAAAGCCTAGTGGATTTCTTGCTAAAACCATTGAAAAGCAAGCGGTAGGAATCTCTCAACGGTTGAGTTGGGAGCGGAGACGTTGGCCGGGTTTTGGCCGAACTCCGTTATCAATTTTGTGTGTCTTGCCTCTTTACTTTCCGCTGCATCATTTCAACTTTGATTTTTAATTTGTCAATTAATTTTTAAAAGGCAATTCACCCCCCTCTTGCCATCTTTCCCCGTTTTCTTCCGACCCAACATTTGGTATCAGAGCACGTATTTGAATAAATCCCTAACCGGTTTCAAATTAAAGATCCTATTTTTTTTTGATGGCTTCTACCGCTTCTTCTTCTCAAACTCTTGAAGGACATTCTTTGGATCGTGCTCCATTCTTTGATGGAGCCGATTATACTTTTTGGAAAACCCGCATGACCACTTTTTTAAAAAGCATTAGCTATCCAATTTTTAAAATTGTCATGCACGGTTATACTCTCTCTAGTAAAGATGAATCTCAATGGACCCCCGTAGACATTGCAAATTTTGAGCTTGATGGCAAAGCCATGAATGCTCTACATTGTGGGTTAGATCGTAATGTTTTTGATTATATTTCTTCTTTCTCTTCTTCACATGATATTTGGAAATGTTTAGAGCTAACCCATGAAGGTACTAGCAAGGCTCCAAAGCAAGAACCCGCTCAAGAGCAAGAACTCGACGAAAAATTCAAACCCGCTTGCCCACTTCACAAGAAAAGGGCCAAGAAAAAGAAGGGAAAGAAGAAGGCTTCAAAGGCATCTTAGAGTGATAGCTCCTCCTTCTCCTCCTTCTCCTCGAGCGACCAAGGTAAAAAATGCCTAATGGCAAAACATGAGGTATCATCTTCCGACTCTTCTTCCTCTTCCTCTAGTTCTTCAAATTCTTTTAATCATTTATCATATGAAGAACTCCAACATGCTAGAGACCAATTAGAAAATGGTTTTCATGAGCTTTCTTCAAAATTTGTCGCTTTAAAAAAGAATTTCAAAAAAGTTTCCTCCGAAAAAGACCAACTTCTCAAAGAGAAGGAGGAACTCTCCCTAAAAATCCAAAATTTTCCAAATGTTGATTCCATGGAATCAACCATCAAAGACCTAAGGGAGACCCTATCTAAGTTCACCCAAGGGGAACAAACTTTGAACAATCTCCTAGGTTCCCAACGAATTTCTAGGACCACTCAAGGACTTGGCTACACCAACCAAGCTTCCTCCTCCCATGCTCCCACTGTTTTTGTAAGGGGGAGATCTTGTTTTAAATTTTGTAACTATTGCAAAAAACCCGGGCACCTAATTTATGAATGTAATTGTAAAAACGCCCGGTACGGTCAACCCAAATATTTTTTCTTTTCGGATGAATTCTATAGGAGAAGACCCGCTATGAGACAAGTATGGATTGAAAAATCCCTTCTTGCGAGTCTCTCCGGGCCGAAAATCATCTCTTTTCAAAATCCCTCTCCCCGGTGACTTTTTGCTTTTAATTTAGGGGGAGTTAGGATCTTTTAAGCTTTTTTGTAATTTCAAAATTTTCGATTCCAACTTTCAATTTCAACACTTGGTATCAAAATTTTCATTTCAAAATATTCAATTCGAATTTTTCATTCAAATCTCTCAATTATTTTTTGATTCAAAACTCTCAATTTCAAAAATTTCATTTGGTTTCAAATTTCAAATTTCAATTGGTTTTTGATTCAAAACTTTCAATTCAAACTGTTATGCAAATTTTCATTTCAATTTTCATTTCAAAATTTTCAACAATTGATATCATTTTCAATTGGTTTAAAATCTTGATTTTCAATTCTTCCCTCAATCAAGTTTTATGCCCCGAGCTATTTTGATAATCACAAAGGGGGAGAAATTTCTTGATTGATTGGGGGAGAATCTTTTCTCTCATGCTTTGACTTATTTTCAAATTATCCTTTAAGAATGCCTTTAATTTAAGTATTTTACTTTGATTGTTTTGGTGATTGTGATCATCAAAATAGGGGGAGATTGTTGTACCTCTCGTTCCCCTCGTTCTTTGATTTTCATGATCACAATCACCTTATTATTTTACTAATCTTGTTTTAAGTGTTTGTGTTGATAGGCAAAAGGTTGTCAAGAACTTAGGCAAAGAAAGAAGGCAAAGTGGACTGAAATCCAGACCACCGGCCAACCGATGGAAGACCACCGGCCAGCCAATGGAGGACTGGACAAGAGGGATTCCTCTGTTCAGACCACCGGCCAACCGGTGTCATACCAGCGGCCAGCCGGTGGCACCCAGAACAGAGGGCTGAGCCACTGCCTCACCACCGGCCAACCGGTGGCCAAGCACCGGCCAGCCGGTGGCACCCAGACTGAACAGGGTTTGCTACTGCCTCACCACCGGCCAGCCGGTGGCTCCACCACCGGTCAGCCGGTGGAGCCTGGACAGACCAAGTCTCCCTTTTCCAAGGCACCGGCCAGCCGGTGGGACTGTACCGGCCAGCCGGTGGAGCCAGTCAAACTAGCCGTTGCAGTTTGACCAGGCTGGCCCACTTGGCTCCCAACGGCTCTTTTAGCCTCTCCAACGGCTCCGAAGCCTCCCCAAGGGTTCCATGCCTATAAATAAAGGCCAAGGAAGCCCCGGACACTAACCGGAACTATACGGAAGCCCACGGACATATTTTGCATCAATTGGCCAACCTCCGGCGACTTCCTCCAAGGGAACCCCAATAGCTCCAACAACTTCCACATCCAAGGAGCCCCTTCAAAGAAGCTTGGAAGCGGCCTTCAACATCTCCATCCAACCAAAGGCGCCGAAGGCTTCTCAAAATACGGTTTTTATTGTTTTATTCTTTTTTAGCTTAAATTTGAGTTTGTGCCTACAAACTCCCACTTTTCTCATCCCCTCTTTCTCTTGGGTTCTCACACCACCATTAAGGTGTGAAGAGGTTTCTTCAAGCCTTTCCTTTTAAAAGGCTTGAGTTTTCGGTGAGCTAGCCTTCACCCGTTAAAAAGGCTAGTGGGTTCTTGCTAAACCATTAAAAGCAAGTGGGTTCTTGCTTAACCACCAATAGCAAGCTGTAATAGGTCCTAGTGCTACCTCAAATCCTAGTGGGTTTCTTGCTAAAACCATTGAAAAGCAAGCGGTAGGAATCTCTCAACGGTTGAGTTGGGAGCGGAGACGTAGGCCGGGTTTTGGCCGAACTCCGTTATCAATTTTGTGTGTCTTGCCTCTTTACTTTCCGCTGCATCATTTCCACTTTGATTTTTAATTTTTCAATTAATTTTTAAAAGGCAATTCACCCCCCTCTTGCCATCTTTCCCCGTTTTCTTCCGACCCAACAGTGGGCTACTCAAACGGTCTTCTTGTGTTACTCGGTAGTGTTTCAATTATTTTTATAGGGATTATAATGAGTTTTCTGGAATATGTGTGGTTTTTAGTTTAATAAAGATGTAATGTAATTAGTTTTTTATTAATAAAAATATTCCTTGTTTTGTTTCTTAGTTTTTAAATTCTGTATTTGAAATCATTTATTAAAAATTTAAAATTATATCATAGATTCATGATATTACAATCATGGTTAGGTATCAAGTATCATATGGACTCATGGCCATATTCCTACCCATAAAAGAGTCATACATCTCGTGTAACTTGGCATTATAGCCCCTACCTACCCATAATGAGTCGGGCATCACGTGTAATGTATCATGGATTCATGGTAGATTAGTATAATTCCACTATATATGTTATACATGAATACACAACTTGACTTATTTATTGACACTTTAAACAACTCACCCCATGTCATCATCCCTACCTACCCATATCAGAGTCAGGCCCATATATTACATTCATTTATAATCACATAAATATCTCATTAGAATAACATGTTGGGGTTGGATGAGTAGAATTCCACCAAAAGAGTCTATATAGGAAAACAATTTTTAGCTTCATTCAGGACACTTTAGATTTCCCAACCCCTCTTATCACATTCTAGGATCCTTATGAAAATCACATGAATAACACATCATATAATCCTAAGTGCCTATCATGATTCGTAAATAAAATTTCTTTTCCATACAGTTCCAAGGGTCGAAATCTACATAATAGATAAACACCACATCCAAGTGTTCCAATCGAGGATGAAATTAAATAAACTATAAAATAACAATAGAGAACATAAATTTTCCCACAACTAGAAACTTGGTTTGTCCCCCATGCATGGGGCTACAGGAACCCAAACACGATATCTATATCCAATGATGACTACATCCTAGTATTTAGTCTACCATAGAAAAAATAAAAAGACCAAAAAAAAACTCCTTTTATACCATTTGTAATGCCTCAACCCGTTTTCCCACCTGAATAGTACTCCTAGCCTATTGAAGACTAGGCTTTTGGTGCACCTCCACATACGTCAAAGGCTATCAACTATAATAGTGGGACTGAGAGGTGATAATATAGAGACTATACCCTATGGTGGTTATAATAATAATGGTCCATATGAAAATATATATGTGAAAGAAGGAACATAAATAGTATAAGTATCAATAAAAACTCAATGGAAGTGTAAACAAGAAGTAATAATAATAAACAAGCCCAAAGGCATACCATTTGTAGACAACACATATCATATCAGGTCATACATGAAAAAAATGTCTCCTATTGCTACCAATATCTATAAATATATATATAAAGCATGCAAATATGAAAAGTAAACTCTATAATAATGTTAAGAAACCATTATGGTCCACTACCATCCATCCCATTCTATGTAGTACAACATGATCACTAAGGTCCATATCCTGTTCATGATCCCTAAATTGATCTTAGAGACCTAAAGTATACATGTTTCCTAAGTGGTCTATGTAGGGTGTGAGAATAATCTAAGTTGGCCACCACCGATGTATCTTTGTCTTAATTCTATAATTATGTAGGTGTCTGAAAAATATAAATTAAAATGAAATACACACACATTTGATAATATACCCACTCCACTCAGGTTTGATATCCATAAGTTATCATTCTACCTTCTTCATCCAATACCAAAATAATTTTGAATATATTACCCCAATTATATATATGGAAAACACTGCATTTCTTCATATATATATAATTTCTATGGTGATGATCCATGATTTAGCACCCAAGGAATCCCTTGAAAAATAGAAACCCAAGTGAACCCTCAGGTTACATGAATAATCATGTCAATGGTAGGTTGTTCCATTAATCACATAACTCATCACCTAAACAAATGCCCAATCAAGTCCCTAGTCCCTAAAACATCACCTTAGAAAATCACTATCAGCTCGAATCCTGATGTCCCAAGGCACAAAAATATTTTTCCTCCCAATAATAATCATTATATTCTCAACATCTAACATCCCAAGGTATAGTGATATCCATACACCCATATTCCCATCCCATAAACCTCAAATATAACAGTGACCCTCATCCCCCAACCAATGGTCTCAACACCATCAATTTATAGTCCATCACCATATACATGGATTTCTATAGTGATCACCCCTATCCCATTTGATGGTCAACACCATAACAAAAGTCGCATAGTATATGGGGTCCTCCACCCAAAATGAGTGTTAAACACCACCTAGAATGAGTTTTATCTATGTTCACACAACTTCAATGGTGTGATGCCCAAAAATGGTGAGCAGTAATCACTAAAAAACCTAGGACACATCATTTGAAACCATGTCCACATGCGACCATGGTTCTAAATCCTGATTGTATCACCATCCCAAATCCCAAGTTCCAAGACCTCATCCTAATGACCTTATCTCCTCATTTCTTGATGACCATGTCACCTTAACATGGTAATCATCATTACACCATATATCTCAGGCCATTCCCAACCTGATGAACTACACTGCCTCAATCAAGGTGATCAACACCAACACAATCCTCAAGCCGTGCTCATCATGTTCCCATAGAATTCAATCATATCAATATAAAGAATTTATAAAATTAATGTCACACACATGTCCTATCATTCCCAACTGGTCACAATCCCACATACTTATCTCAGAACATATGAATGGGCTAGGGAATGCCCAATGAAATCACATGATATAACTTTATAAATTTCAAAGAATTATTTTAAATATTATGGGTCTCTCTTAGAATACCCGCATGGATTATATATAACACACCCCTAAAACATTGAAAAATTTAAGGATAAATCCATACACCAACAACCTTGTACTATTAAGAACCCACTCATCTAATATCAACCTCTAACTAGAGTAGAAATGAGATAAATCAACATTTTAGGAGAATTTCTGAAAAATAGGGTAAAAGAGATCCCAAAAATTTAAAAGTCTTGTATTGAAATAAAAATAGAAATGAGAAGTGAGCTGATTTAAGGCCTTATCAATGTGCTTTTAATGAGAACAATAGAGAATGAATTGGATCTCGGACGATGGAGATCCCTCAAATCCTAAAGGAGGAAGGGGAAATGGGAGCTCCCATGTGTTGTGGGTGAAGTGAAGTAGAAATGAATTATAGAGAAATAAAAAGAGGAAGGGTCAAAAATGTAATTTCACCCATTTAAATTACCTTCACAATTTTTCCTCATGATTTGAATAACGGTGTTCTAACCACAATGTGGTTACCGTCTAAACACCACAAATGCATGGGTTTGGCACATGGTATTCCAAAGTTTTCTAAAATCATGTGAATCACCTATATTGAAAACTATAGAGGTTTCACACATTCATGTTCCCATAGCCTCATGGTTTGAAAAATATTTTCCAATTCATAAGGTGGGCCGCACTCCTAAGAGGCCACACAATTAAATCTAATCATGTGCCTTTGTCTGCTCTTTCCCAAAATATTGTTTCGGGGATTCGACGCACCCAAAACTCACCTAAAACCCCAAGGAACATATTGAGCCTTAAAACCTATAAAAAAAATCCCTTGGGTCAATAAAACTCTCAAAATTAGGTTCCTAAGATAAAGATAAATCTTTGTTTGAGCACCGTACTGAAATTTTAAAAAAAATGTTGAGAATTGTTTACCCGCTAAAAAACCCCAATACATTACAAAATAAAATATAGTGGTTTACGATTCCAGACTCTATATTTCGTAGAAATAATAGGAAAAATCCAAGATGGAGGTAGATATTAAGAAAATAAAATATTTAAATCTAGAAAGTTTTATATGTTTATTGAGCATGTGCTCAATGTTGAATAATATAACAACATTATCGATGGATTTATTAAGATAGTAAAAGATTAGGACAAACGTATCAATGATCGTGAGGAATAATTTTTAATCGTGTGATAAAAATTTAAATATAATGATACTCCCATCAATCTATTTATAAAATTAGGAATTTAGATCACACAAGATATAGAAAGTGTGAGAGTAAAGCATTGAGGTCTAGAAAATAGGAAAAATATTATCAAGATAATAAAAACACACATTATGTTGACAAAATGAGTATGATTCATGATTGAAAAAAATGATTTAATGGTTCATTATAGGACATAGTCACTCGCTTTAATGTTTCTAATTAATTTGGGTATGAATCGAATTTGGAAAAAAAACTAGAGATAACTGGTTTTATATCAAAAACACAAAGGGTTATATGACATATTTGGTGTTATTGTTATGGAATGATTTGGGATACACAAAATTTAGGTTTTATAACACAAATTTATTGAATGTAATTAGATAAAAAATAGAATAAAATTATTGTTCAAAATTCTAAGTGGGAGTTTTATGTTCCCTACTTATCATACAGGGGATTTAGACATATGGATACATATTTATCAATGGAAATACATAGGAATGTGTTGATGAAGGCCTAAAGTGGCCATATATAGAAACTCAAAGAATCATCATGTAGGATAAAAATGAAAACATCATTTTACATCTTTCAATGATTAATTATGTCTACCATATTCTAAATAAGATCAAATATGTGAATCAAAATATTTTGTGAAGCCGAAGATATGGATTAAAATAAATATATCTGAGATAGAAACAATTGTAAAAATTTCCCTAAAGTCATTTGATCATGTTATTTTATGGATCCTTTATTGTATATTTACTTACCAAATGATAGGAAATAAAAATATTATAACTAGAATAAATAACAACATGGAATCTATTAGCATATTTGGAAATGATAAATGCCTAATTAATATCGGCTATGTGAAATCTATGTTTGGGGTAAAAGATATGAGACATGCACATGTCTTGGGATTTTAAGGTTTTTGTCACAACATGTTATGTGTTAGTAAATTTTTTGAGTTACAGTATGAAATAATGTTTTCCTATGATGCATATACCATTAAGGGAATTGAAATTATAGTTTTCATATAAGGAAAGTGAAAAATGGGGAATCTAACTTCACAATGGGGAAAAAGGTATGTTCTTTCTATCTAAGTAAGAATAAAAAATATTATTTAATCGATGAATTGAATATTTGGTCTAAACAACCGTAGAATATATAGAAAATATTCATAGAAATTGAGATCACCTTGAGCTATCATGTGATCATACACACATAGGAAACTCTTTAAAAAAAGGTCACTCAAAAGATGTAAAAGTACAAAAGAACTGAATTAAAAAAGATTTTTTGAATTAAATCACGTTTATATGTGTAGACTAATATCTATAAGTGCTACTAATTTGAATATATATTAGGTTATTTTAACTTGTGATTATAGAATGATTGAACTAGTTATAGTCATCACTCATAAGTATAATGTGTTTAGTGTAATAACATGTTATTAGAGGGTGGCTGAAAATAAGCATTGATAGAAAATTCTAATGTTTTTGGACCAATAATAACAAAAAAATATAACAAACAAGTAGATTATTATCTTATTAATAATGGGATAAGAAAAAAAATTTCAGTAGTGATAAATCCTCAGTATAAAGATACAATTGAGAATAGAAATTTTATCATAAACATCATCGGAAGAACAATGTGTATTCCGAAAAACCCACTAGAGATGTTTATTGGAAGGAAAATATTTCAAAATCAATATACATTTAAAACATAACTTTTTTGTGTATAAGAGAATAACAATATACATAAGATATATGGTATATAAATAATCCACTATTTATGCACTTTTAAATAATTAAAAGTAATTGTTTTACTATCACTAAAAAGAAACATAGAACATTTGAATACCATTGATAAAAAGTGATCTTCCTTATCCACTTAGGTAAGAGAGAGAAATAAAAATGTTATAAAAAGTGTCTAGGAAAGGTTTTCTAATATAATTTTCTCACTGTGGTAGATAATTAGAAGCTTAATTAGTAAAATAGAGAGCTAATTCAAGAATATTATTATAAATAGTTGAGCATATAAAATGAAACACAGGGGATTAAGGAAGATTAAGATGAAGAAACTGGTGATGAATAAGATTCATTTTTATATTAATCCATATAGAATCTAAAACAAAAGGGTAAAATCGATGATCTGAAAATCAATAATGATCATGAAATGCTAGTGTAAACAAGTAGAATTAAGTCTCTATAATAAACATATATATTATATTGGGTAGATCCAAAGGTCTTTGAATAATCTATTAGGGATAAGAATTGGTTTTGGTAGAATAATGAAGAGTTTGAATAAATCAAGAACAATCAAACATGGAAGAAGCAACGTGGGAACCTGAGGAACTTATGCTGAAGAACCACCCAAATCTTTTTATGTAGTAATATTCTAGAAATGTTGAGGAAAAAATTATTTTAAGGAGGGGAGAATGTATCACCCCAATCTTCCACGGTACATTTCCCTTTGAATAATACAATAACTTGTGTTTTACGCAACTTCGAGTTCAAACACACCACAACCAATCAAACTTACTATTATGAATAGTAATACCTAATTTTTGAAATTTTATAAATTTTTTCTTTCAAAATGGACTTCATTTTTTGATTCTTAATATCAAATTTAGCTTAGGGTGATTTTTTGGTATTTTTCGGAAAACATGCAATTTTTGATGAATAGTGAAAAACATTGTGTTATTGGTTAAAACCGAATTTTTATTTAAATAATTAGTTATTTTATTTTATTTTATTTTAGGTCAAAATAGATACATAATACCTATATATTTTCAACATAATTCATGGGAGACATTTTATAATAAGTTTATATATATATAATTTTATCGAACATTTTATCGTCTATTACCTACCTCCTAGGAGCATTTGCAAATTTGTATAAAAAGTAATATTACCACTTCTGTGAGTTGAATTTCAAAAATCTAATAGAAACAGTTGATATGAGTAAGAAAACTTTTGTTCAATAAGGTAAAAATAATTTTTGGTGAATAGTAACTTTTTACTTTTATTTACCACGGTAAAAAGTAAATAGGGTAATTAAGGGTAAAAATGATATTATAATTACCCTAAAAAATGTCCTAATTCTATTTTATAAGTGTAAATAGACCAAAAACAACCTTAGAAATAAAATATGATCCCCTTTGGTCCACATGGATTAGATTAGGGCATTTATTATTATTTTATTTAAAGAAGAGTTAAAATAGTTAAATTCAAAGTTTAATAACTAAACCATTTTTAATATAGGGTTATACATAATATAAATTCTATTATAAATATTAATTAGAAATATAAAATTATTTCATACATAATGGTATTTTATTTATAATTTTTAGACATTAAATAATTAAATTTATTTAGGACATAATTATGATTCAGTAATTACCTTATTAATGAATGATTAAAATAATTAATATTATAAATATCCAAATAAATCTAATTTGAGACTTTTAATGAATTAAAATAATTTTATAGGTTAATATTACATGATATGGTTGATTAAATGAATTTTATTTGAAGTAATAATGCTGTTAAAAATTTAAAAAAAATACAAAATAGTGTCAAAATTGACATAAAAGTGTTTTTAAAACAAATATTATATTATTAATTGATATTATATTCCTAAAAAATTTTGTTTCAGCCAAATTGCTTAAATAATATTATATATTTCATTAATGAATTACTTCATGTTCTCTTGGAAGTTTATATTATGTTTATTAACCATATAATATAAAAATACAAAGAGACATGATAAATGTCAAACTATTTAACTAAGAGTTAAATTTAAAAGATAAGTTAATATGATGACCTAAACCTATATAAAACATATTTTTTGAGAGTTTTTTTACCCATAATCACCTTAGACTTTAAATAATTCATTTTTGAGCCATTAGAAATCGAAAATTATTTTATTATAAAATTATATTTCAAGCTTTTCCTAAAGTGACCCTCACCTCTCTTATAAAAGGGAACCTCCCCTTATCTCAAATTCACACCTTCGAAGCCATTTGGATCAGCCAACCCTGACCCAAATATCCTCCCAAATTTCCTCTCTTCATCTTAGAGGCATTACTTTTGCCACAAATCCAACCTAAGGATCCCTTTTGATCAAATCAAAAGAAAGAACCTGAAGAAGGGGTAAATATTTCACCACCTCTTTCAAGTTCTTTTCTTCTTCCACTTCCTCTTTCTTTGTTGTCTCCTTTATAAAATAATAACTCCATTATATTATATATACTGTGATTTTATTATAAAAATAGTACAACCATATTCATTATTCTATCCATCCTATAAATGACAAAGTCATCATACGTGCGTACATACGGATTACTATCACCACGTCGTGGTGTAGTTTGTTATTCAAACACTTCATCATTTGGATGGGTATAATAATGAGTATAAATTATTTAAATAATAAAAATAACATGATAATTATTCTTTATATATGATATATCATCCAATTATATATTATTTTAATTTCAAAAGAATTATATTGTTGCTCGTGCGTACGTACGGATTACCGTCTCCACAAACACGATGAGATTCATTCCCCAAAATATCCATTATAGACTAATTTTCATTTGATGATTAAAAATAATAATGTTTAAAGACTTAATATCATTATGAATATTAATAAGATATAGCTTATCCATAACAAACATTACTTACGTAACAGATCATATAAAGGAAAACGAATTAGTTAACTCCCAAAACGATGATACTACTGAAATATCATTAAAAAAGAAGTTTTAGAAGATCATATATGATATCATATTAATCTATATGGTTCTTATATAATTTAATAACAATTATTTCACCATTATACAGAAGTTTAACCTACCCTCGACCAAGTAAAAGTATAAGGTAAGGGTTAATTTTACAATCTCTTTATTATCTGAGGTTGTTTTATACGTGAGTATCAACTATGACCTCTTTATCGTCCACATCCATGTTTTCTTAAAAATGTATTTCAAAAGAAATACTATTTACTAGAAAATGGGTTAAATTCATTTATACCCTTATTTGATAATATATGTTTTGAAAGGAATCTTTCCGTCGTTTTCCAAATAAGGTACTTTATGACATTTTCGACAAAATTAAGGTAAGAATGTCCTTTTTTAACTTATATGGCGGGTGTGGCTATTTTCCATAATTATATCATCGTCAAAGATTCCCATACAAGATTATAAGAATATTTTTAAAATAAATGTTTTCTTTTATAATTATATGACTTTTAAATGATTTCAAAATGGAAAGAGATATTTCTCTAAAAAAAGTTGATTTAATCTATGTCAACATCCTTTGATGGATTTTAAGCTTGTTTGAAGTTGATTTATTATAGTAAAAAACTTCCATATTGTATTGAAGGTTATGTGATATGTTTGACTATGGATGTTTTATTTTTACACCATTCATGGTTTATAGATAAAATATTGACCTTTCGTATGCTGGTTTTAATACGAATGTTTATGTTATGTTTAAACCTTTTCATATAAGGAATGCATTGGACTTAGTAAGTGACAGGTGTATCCCGCTATAGCTCCTCGATGCATCGGTAGGTCTCATGAGACAAACTAGTGTCTTGGCATAAGTCCTTGACAAAATCTTATTTGTAGTCTTGGAACAAGGTCTTGACTATGTGGTTATGAAGTCTGGAATTATGCATTCCATCATTATGGAAGTGTCTATTGATATTTCATGTGATTATTCGACTAGTATAATATCCATGTGAATAAATAAATGGTATTATTTGATTTTATCTTTTCCAAATTATGTTGAAGTTAAAGTTTAAAAGTCTTTTTTTTAGTCTTACATTACCTTTAATGTTTATGCTTATTTATGAAATTTTCTACTATATTGTTATCCTCACTGAGAATCTAAGCTCACCCCTTTCTATGTTTTATTTTTACCAGGATGCTAAGAAGTATATTATGACAGACCTGCAGGGATAGTCTAAGGGATATGAGTGTGGCCTATGGACACTATGTTGTTGTAGTTGTTTATTTTATAATGTAATGTAAAACTTTTGAATGTATCTAGTATTTCCAAGGATATTAAACTGATTGATATTTCGGGATTTTATCCCTTGTGATCATGTCATTGTAATGTAATAATGTACCGACTCTGGGTAACTTGGGTATGGAAGTTACAGGTAAATGTTTATTTGAAAATCTCATTATTATTCCGGATTATTTATGTTAAAGTCTCAATAGGGGGAATTATTTGATCTATATATCATAAACCTAATATATTTTATTCTACTATATTTATTTATGGAAACTATATGTTTTCCATCATTTTCCACACTTAAAGTACTCAAGTTTCCTAATCCATGTTTTTATGGAATACCAACTTTTTTTTCTACTCGGTCGGGAATCTTTTTCTTCCAAATCCATATTTTCCTTAAAGTTTTTTAAATAATATTATAACAATTATACAATTATTTATTAAATATATAACCATTAATATTCATAAAAAATGGGATAAAATTAATCTTCCTATCATTTTTAAACGATTTAACTTTTGAATTTTTATATAAGTATGAATGGAATTTTTTTCTAACTTATATGACATGAACTGAATATTCTACAATCTTGAACACTCGTTTCATTAATGTTTACTTTACATTTCTTGAAGGTTCCTTCCAAAAAAATTCATTCCCTACTATTTGTGAAATTTCTATATTTTTAATAATTTGTTTCAAAATGAAAATGGTATTTTATTTATAAATTATTATAGAGATATTTTTGAATAGTATTTATCTTTTTCCACATTATTTGGTGGATATTTATTATTTAAAGGGGATGTACTATTTTGATACCATTCACTGTATTAACCTTGATGGTTTATGATTATTTTTATTTATTAGGTAAATTAATAAAATATTGTATTTTATTTTTCCAATATAAATGTTTATGATGATTTTGTTTCACCCCTATCATGTGAGGCATGTTTAAAACTTTGTAAGTGATGGATGGGGTCCAATATAGCCCCTTGATGCATCAATAGGTCTCATAAGACAAACTATTCAGGGTATGTGGTTTTTTCCTTACCCATTTATGTAATATGTCTTGACATTATGCCTTGAAGGTATGTTTATGATGTCCAAAATTATGTATTTATTCATTATGAGATTATTTATTGACGTTTGTGTAATTATTTGATTGGTTATTATATACATGGATAAGTTTAAAGTTCATATAATTATTTATATAGAATTATTTCGAAATAATTTATTCCTACCATATTATTCTTCATGCACAAGTTATTGATTAATTGGAATTTGTTTTCTTATATATACCTTTAAATAATGAATTCTCCTTATTTATTATTAATAGGTTTCGTTGTACGAATACCCCTAATAATCATTTGAGATCACCTCTTTCTTATGCTTCCTTTCCCTAGGATTCTAGTAAGTTTATTATTATTGATATTTAGGGATATGATAAATTTAATTGTCATGACCCATCCTAGAGGGTCTCATGCTATGACTACCTCAATCCCATCCCCAATAGGCTAGGGGCTGGTGACTAGCACTGAGTAGGCATATCCCACAAATGGGAGGCATTTTCCTAAGTACTTGGACACACTCACACATCTCCAAGACCAAAATGATAAAATGTAAAAACACTAAGTAAACAATACATTCATGTACTAAGATATCAACCATAGAGTACGATGGTAGAAAAATGGAAAGTAAACATGGCCAAATACAATCCCACCAAAATAAAGAGTCTGTAAAAGTGAATGAACAGGTTTCTGAAACACATCTACAAAAAAACCCTACAAGAAGGGAAAGGTACTATACAGTTGTCTGAAGGTGTAGGAGCACACTCGACTATTTGTTATCTCTAAGAACCACCTTGTCCTGGTCCACCTAGGAATCTGTCAAAGTGTTGATTGTCAACCCAAGACACGAAAAATATGGGCAAATCCCATACAGGGGTGAGTAAAACAATACTCAGTAGGACACCCCAAAACCATAATGGAATACCATTAAGAAATACACTAAGTATACCACAAATAAATACATGAATTATACCCCAAAGAAATTATACAATCAGATCACACAGGTATATGTCTGTAGTATTAAAAATAGGATCATCAAACATAATCCAAAAAACATCCAATATCAATAAGACATGTAGTCCCGATGATAAACTCAGTCCCGATAAGACACATAGTCTCAATAATACAAATATTCTCAGAAAGGCATGTAGTCTCGGTAAGTCGCGTAGTCTCAAAAATTCATATAGTCTCAAAGTCATACCGAGCCATAGGATTCTGCTCGTAGAACACTCATTTTGGGAGAACCTAATATTAAATCCATTATTTAGTATGAACACTTCCTAAAAACCCCGTTTAGGATATATCAAAAGTAACATCTCACTGCATGGTTCCCAATGCCACAAAAGGATCGTCAAACAGACACATGGTTTGAAAGTTATGGATGTTTTCATAAAAAGGTACGACCCGAGTCTGATTCGGGTCTGATCTAACCCACTGGACCCAGCCCGACCCACTGGCCTACCTAGCCTGGTTCAGTCGACCCGGACCATCCCACACTCGTGTGGGAAGGTCTAGTTCACCGCATGTGTCCTACCCTAGCTATGTTCCCCTCTACTTCATGTGATGTTGCACTGCATCCCACATGGTTGGCCCTCTGTGTCAGCTTGTCTCGTAGCCTCACCACCACTAAGGGCTCCATGTGGCCACCCCTCCACATACGCATCCACCTCTCTATGTACCCCTCATGTCCTCACCATTTCCCCCAGTCGATGTTGCCCAAATGGTCGACGCCATCCACACCCGTGTGCGGCACCTCCGTCGTGCGCCGCTTCTCACACGCAGTTGTCGACGCTCTGGTGGTCCCTTCTGTGGACCACCGAGGCTCCTCTTATGCTTGAAATTTGTCATGATTATATATCCTGGTTCTTAGTGACTCAATCTACCCTATTGTGGCCTATGCGGTCAATTTTCCTCTAATCTGAGGGTTTGATCGCGTTTGTAACCTCCCGAAAAGTCGAGTCGCAACCACGAGGGATCAACGGTGATGAACACCAAGAATGGGGATAAGAAAATTACAATGAAATACCTGAGGAATAAATCATAGAATTTTTTCATGTCAGCCTCAATCTATTCCCGTTATAATGAATAACTAAGAAACATGTATTAATAATTCATTCCCGAATGATTTCTCGTAAATATTCCCATCCCGCAAGAACGATTGAACCATGGGTAAACCTATTCATTGGTTGATCAGTGTTCATCATTGATTCTAGAAATAAGGAAATAAAATAAAGGAACAATTATATACCTCAATGTTGGATTGTTTGTGGGATAGAATTTATCATTTTGTTGTCGTTGTTGGTGAGATCTGTCAAAAACAGTGTCTGCCAATCTCCGATCTGAAATCTCACTGCCTTTCATTGTCGAGAGAGTTATCCATGTTCTCTATAGATACTCCAAGAAATCTTAGGGTTATGTGCTTAACCTTGGATTTATGTCTCTAAGGATAATTTAAAAATAATTTTACTATGTCGGTGAAACATTAAAAATAAAATATATTCACCATTTATTTTATTTATTAAAATTCCAAATACTACTTTCACAGTTGACCAACATCAATCAATGTTAGGTCCCTCCTAAGGTAAAGTCATTACTTTGAATAAAATGGTTCCCTCATATTTCTAATATGGTCACTTGTTTAGAAGATATTCTAATTTCTCCAGAAAACTGTGCATACGTGATATGTAATATTTTAATATTTATAAAGCAATTGTTTTGGGAACACCAGTACTCAGAATCACATGTCATCTTAGCACCTACTCTCAAAATAATTCTATATAATATTAAAAAATAATACATGGAAAATCTAGGATATTATATTATCCCCGTCTTGAGGAATTACATCCCCAAAAGCCAAAAACAAATGCTATACAAACAAATGAGGGTACTGAGCATGAATTTGAGCCTCCCGCTCCCATGTGCACTCTTGGAGATTCACGTGCTACCAGCGAACACGTACTATAGGAATCACCACCGATAAATGATCCTCTTCTATTGATCCTCAATCTCCACTGGGTACTCAGTAAAATTATCCTTGTCATCAAAGTCCAGCTTGCCCCGGTCAATAACATGTGTTGGATCATGCACGTATCTCCTCAGTTGTGACACGTGGAAGATATCTTGAACCCACTCTAACTATGGAGGTAGATCCAAGTGGTACTCCACCTCTCCAACTCTATATAGTATCGGGAAAGTTACAATGAACCTTGTATATATCTTATATCCATATCCAAATCTATATATCTCGTGTCGAGGAGAGACCTGAATGAACACATTGTCTCCCTCCTCAAACTCCAAAGGCCTCTATTTCTAGTCATCATAAGACTTTTGATAGATCATTGCAATCTTCATCCACTCCTGAATGACCAGAACCTTCTCTGTAGTCTTCTACACTATCTTTGGGGCCATGATTGATGACTCTCATTAGTCCACCCAACAAAGTGGTGACTTATAGGGTCACCCGTAAAAGGCCTAGAATGGTGCCATAACAATGGTGGAATGGTAGTTTTTGTTGTATGAAAACTCCACTAGAGGTAGTTGATCCTCCCAACAATGGCCAAAATATAGGATGCAAGAGTGTAGCATGTCCTCCAGAACCACAATGGTCCGCTCAGTCTGGTCATTCGTGTGTGGGTGAAACATTGTGCCCATGCACAGCTAAGTCCCAAACACCTCTTACAATCCCTTCCACAACTGGGATGTAAAGTGATCATCATGTTCTGATACTATCATTAATGGAACTCCATGGAGTCAAACTATCTCCTACATGTAGAGGCATCTCCATCTCTATACTGAACTCTTCTCCCGAATAGCTAAGAAGTGGGCTGACTTAGTGAGTTGTTCAATAATAACCCAGATGGTATTATTTACCCTAAATGTATGTGGTAAACCTATCATTAATTCCATCAATATCCCATCCCACATCCATTCTGGAACCTCAAGGGGTTGAGTCAAACCTACTGGAACCTAGTGCTCGACCTTCACTTACTAACAAGTGAGGCATCGAGAGACAAACTCTAGAACTCCCTCCTTTATTCCTGGACACTAAAACTATTGTTATAGGTCATGGTGCATCTTCACCATAGCTAGATGTATCTCCAAAGGGGACGTATGGAACTCCCTCAAAACTGCATCTCATAATTTCACTGGTACTACTATGCATCCTTTGAAAAGAATGATGTTCTCCACACCTTTCAAATATTCATCAGGGGCATTCCCTATGGAAATATGAGCATGTAAAGTCTCAATGTTAGTATCTCCGAGCTATGCCTCCCTACCTCACTATTAGAGTGGAGGAGTGACAACCATATACTAAAGGTAAGCTTCTCCATCTACATCCACAAAGGATATTTTTAATGAGGCCAACTACTTAGATGCCCCGTTCAGTAGATGCTAAACCAATCTCCTGTTGAGAGAATTTGCCACTACATTCCCCTTCCTAGGAGTATAGACAATCTAAAAGTCATAGTCCTAGATGAAGTCTAGACACCTCCTCTATCTCAAGTTCATATCCTTCTGAGAGAAGATATACTTGAGACCATTATGGTTAGAGTAGATGATAAACTACTATCTCATAAGGTAGTGTCGTCAGATCTTCAATGCGAAGACTATCGATGCCAACTCAAGATCATGGGTCGCATAGTTATGCTCATCTGGTATCAAAATTCATGAACCATAGGCAATCATCATTTTCCCCTACATCAAAAAAACAACCAAGTATGGTTCCTGATGCATCGCAGAACACCACATACTCAACACCCTCCTCTACAAATTTCAAGATAGGAGCACTCATCAATCTCTACCTCACCTGCTAAAAACTCTCCTATAACTTCTCCATCCACACGAATGGTTGTCTATTTCATTTAAAAGATATAAAATATTATCTAACCAAGAAACGTTCGGTATAAAACATTGATAGTACCCAGACAAACCAAGGAAACTCTGCACCTTGGTAACACTCTTGGGTGGTTCCAAAGTAAGAACCACCTTTATCTTCACTAGATCCACTGCAACCCTAGCCTCTAAAATGACGTATCCTAGAAAATGGACCTACAGAATCCATAACTAACACTTAGAGAGATTCCCATAAATATGTTTCTCTCAAATTATGTCTATGACCATCCTCAAGTGTATCGTATGCTCCTCCTTGGACGCTGAGTACACTATGATGTCATCAATGAATACCACCATGAACCGGTCTAAGTAAGGCTAGAAGATCATGTTCATGAGTCCCATGAACACTTCTTGGGAATTAATCATGTCAAACTTCATCGCAAAGTACTCATAGTGGCTATATCAAAATCTTAAATTCATCTTTGGTATATCCTCATCCTGTACTCGAAGCTGGTGATATCTAGATATGAGGTCAATCTTCATGAACCACCTCTATCCTTTCAGTTGATTGAATAGTTCATTAATCCTTAGTAGTAGATACTTGTTCTTCATAGTCGCCTAGTTCGGGATCTAGAAGTCTACACATAATCTCAATATCTCATCTTCCTTCTTGGAAAAACTTGGGGCTACCCAAGGTGAAACATTGGGTCTCATGAAGCCCTTCCTCTATAAGTCCTCCAACTGTACCCTCAACTCAAGAAGCTCTGCGGGATCCATCTGATATATAGGTGTATATATTAGTGTTGTAAAAGGGTATATATCAGTACATAAGTCTACCTCCATGTGGGTAGTTTATCCTAGAACATCCTCAATAAAGGTTTCCTCATACTCCTCCGCCACTGTAGGAAACTGAGGACTCATATCAAACACTACGCTGATGTTCAAGCTAGCCAACTGATGAGTTATCAGATACACCCTCCTATGTGTGAGTCCATCCTATGTTTCATGGGTTTCCTTTTCCATAAAAAAGGAAAACCTGATCTTGTCACTATGAAAACTCCACACTCTACACCTAAAATAGTCAATATGAGAATGGATTATGGATAACCAATCCATACCGATAGTGACGTCATAAGGCCTCAACACTAGTACCAAAAGATCCCAACAAAAAATATAACCTCCAAGATTAAGTTCAAACTGTTTTCATCAATGTGCGATCATCGAATCCTATCCCATAAGAGTTTCTAAACATAAGGGTCAATTCAATGGTTCCACCAGAATCTCCTAGTCTCAAACAAGGGTTGTGGAAAGAAAATAATGACCAGCACCTATGTCTATCAAAACTACAACTAAGGTGGAAAATACATAGATAAAACCTCTAATAATCCTTGGAGTCTTGGTTTTATAAGCCATTATCTCCTAAATCTAGCCTCATACATATCCACCAGCTCTCTGAGCCTTTCATGGACCACTTGGGGGTGGTGATGGTAATACGTCGAACATTCACCCACCTCTTGCTGCCTTGCCTACTCCTCTACCACGACTGCCGCCCTACAGACCACCCTGATCTTTCCTCATCCTCTATATCAACAATCCATCAACCTTCTCATGATCATTCATATGATGGTTTGGGAAATCTTGATCCAAATGTCTCATATTGTCGCAGGAGTAACACAACATGTCCTTCAGCTGACTCACTCTACCCTGGGAGACTCACGCCACTAATCATGTTTCTTGGGGTCTTAACTTAGAGTGCCTAACCCACTTGGGTTCCTACTAATTCGTTCATCTACCTACCACCAAATACTTAGCAACCTGGTGCCCAGTGGTAGCTACCACTGTCAGTGTATACTATGCTAGAAAACTATTCACTATTAGAGCTCGCTCCAATACCCCATCATATATAGGAATTATAAGGGATATCATGGATTCTCTGATATCCTTTTGTAATACCTAATCAAAGGTTTGAGCCCTGAAGAATGGTTCTTGTACCATATCGGAGGAGTAGCGTGAAAGATCAGAAAACCTCACTGAGTACTCCGCTATAGTCTGACTGCACTATTGTAGATTTCGGAGCTCCTATATGTGCACTGATTGAAATGTAGCTAGAAAGAACTCATCTATGAAGAGACACTCAAAATATACCCAAGAGAGAGTTTCATAATCATGTGTCTAGTTCACTAAGCTCCACCATCACCCAACAGATCTCTGAATAAGACTCACATCTAGGACTTCTATCTGGTTGGAAGGTATCCATGCAAGGCATAAGACATGGATAAAATCCTACAGCCAATCCTCAGCTAACTGGGGGTCTATCTCACCTCACAAACTAGGAGTTTACTTCCTCTGGAACTCATGAAACATTATCAGTCTATGTGCATCCTCATCCAGTCGTGTTGGTAGTAGTTGATTCTCGACAGGTGGTGGTATCGCTGGTAAACCACCCAGAGGTTCTATCTTTGATACATGTCCCTACACTGATGTCTCATCACTAGGCAGATCATCCTTATAACCACGAAATAGAATCTTGGTCGGCTATCTGCATGGATACATACTGAAATAGAAAAAGATGTACCACAGTCAATAGAGTATACCTGGTGAGATGACTCAAGAAGGACACGAGAACACACCCAAATCCTATATGATGCATGTACCATTGTTTTCCCTGCAACTAGTGTTTCCACATACTAAGTCGAAAATAAAGTTTCCAGAGTCCTGGTGTATGGATACATCAGTTGTAGCACCAACACTGGAATCCCTAACCTAAAATTAGAACTCGAAACACATAACACTATTACCTCAAACTAACCTCATAGACTCTCAGTCCTTAAGTAAAACTAATGTAACGTCCCGGTTCCAGGTGCCACTCAAAGGGTGACCCGAACCCGGTTCGCCACGTGACCTCAAGAGCATTTCTCCAAATTCCAGAGGCTGCCGACTAGAAGTGCGGGACCAGGTCTGATAGTAGGGAAACTATGCCCTCATTTGTCAAATTGTAGCGCAGCGGAGTACGAAATAAAACATACAATAACGGAAGAAAATAACCATACATAACTGGAATAAACAACTGCAGTAGCTATAACCAACCAGTATATAAACGTCGATGCAACATGCCAAAATTTCTAAGAAAATAGCCAGAACATGTTACATAGCAGTGCAATACAATACAATACAGAGTACAACAAAAAAAACAAAACAAATGGCAGCATCGCGAGCCTAGTCTCGATCCCATGCCCTCCGACTCCTCAGCAATAGTCAAGTACCTGTATAGGTACTCTTGCCCCTATCCACACCTGTAGAAATGTAATCTATTTGGGCCGAAAATCATGACCCAAACAGGGTGTCAGAAATAAATCTCAGTAGGCAACCACCAAAGGCATGTGCCCAACTGCGAGTAAGCAAGCAACAATAGTGTGCAATAGTAAATGAAAGAAAGTAAGAAGTACTGAAAAGTCACTAACTTAACAGTTAAATTTCCATTTTATTATTCATTTAATCCATTAAATATTAGAAATCACCACAGTGAATTTCTAAGTAAACAGTCCACGTCCCTAGACAAGCAAAACTTTACCCTTAGGTAAACAGAATCCAACCCGCAGGTATTTCCCTCAGGCGTAATAGAAATTGCCCTCGGGCATATGGAGTGTCGCCCTCAGGCACCGAAGTCAATCCCTCAGGCACGAAAGGTTTCCCTCAGGAAAAATAGAACATTGCCCTCAGGCTAATACAATCACGCCCTCAGGGTATAGTAAAACACCGCCCTTAGGAATAAGTAACATGACCATTCCCAATGTATAAAAATGAAATTTACATACCATTCCTCTCAATGAAAAAGTAATGCACAATTTAAACATGGCATACCCTCAGGTATCCTGAAAAAACGGTTAAATAGTGGAACGCACCCCTACGGTGGTCCTGGATCCAAGTAATGATCCCAACAAGCATTTTAATATCACATTTAATTACCTATATTGTTCTAGGTATTTAAAATAGCTATGGCCTCAGCCACACGACACCCCAACATGGGTTCATGGCACTAAAAACGCACAAAAACACACGAAAGTTGGAAATAAACACCATGCCACCTACCTTATAAGCCCCTGATCAGTATACTCGAACGACATTCCACGAATCGTCCTAGAATGAGGTACATCTGAGGTGAAAGAAACTTCATTCAACCTTAAATAACTTCCATTAGAGGAATAATTGGTAAGAAAAACACAAGGAGAAGGGATGGATTACCCGTGCAGTTCTAACGAGATCGTTCGAGGTAGAAACGGATTCCTAACGTGCTCTCGGCGGATCTCCAAAGGTTCGGTCATCTTCTCCTGAGCTCCTATCCCGTTCTAAGCCTTCCTTGTGAACAGGGGAGGCTACTGCCCATTTAAGTGAAAAAAAAGTACAGGGTGTGTACTTTCAAGTACATGGCGTGTAATTCCCATTTTTAAACTGTTCCTCTGGCGTCACCGCCATACTGTTCATCTATCGACATGAGTACACGGCATGTACTCCCGACTACACGGCGTGCACTGTCGCCCAACTGGCGGCTGCTCCACCGCCTTATTGTTTTGGCCTACTGACTGACTACACAGCATGTAAAGGACCACTACACGGTGTGTAGTAGGTTTCTACACCCTTTATCGCCGACATGTCTACATGCCTCGTGTACTCATCCCAAATGGCCAGAAGTACACAGCGTGTGGAAAAAGTACAAGACGTGTACTTCCAAAATTAAGGATTTTTCCCCATTTTCCCCATTTTCTCAAAAACACTTAAGTAAAAGAGAAAAGAAGAAGCTCGTACCTCAAAATAAGAACCAGGTTCTTACAAACTTCCCCCCTTATAGAAATTCATCCCCGAATTTCCCTTCCAAGGGTGGTGAAGATATAGCCATGAACAACTCCAGCCACTGAGCACATACGTCGGTCTCCCACTCCCAGGTTTCGTCCTGCACTCGTCCATGCTTCCATAGCACCCATACGAGAAGAACTGACCAGCCTCGAAGAACCTTTGTGCTCCTGTCAACGATACGAATCAGATGATCCTCAAAGGATGCATCCATATGAATCTCAACCTCCTTGGGCTGAAAGATGTGAGATGGGTCTGAATGATAGCGACACAACTGAGATACGTGGAAGACTTCGTGCATGGCTTGGTATCACTGCGGTAACCACAACCAATAGGCAACCAGCCCGACTCTCTCCAGAATCTCAAATGGCCCCACATACCACGGTGAATGTTTACCCTGTCTCTTGATCCGCCTATGTCACAACCTCGGCGAAACACGCAAGAAAACCTGATCCCCAACAACAAACTCCAAAGGTCATCTGTAGCGATCAACATATGACTTCTGACGAGACTGCGCGGTAGCCATCCGCTTCTGAATCAACTGGACCTGCTCAAAAGTCTACTGCATGAGACGTGGTCCCAGTAAATCTACCTCACTTGCCTTTAACCAGCACAATGGTGATCTACATGGCCTACCATATAAAGCCTCGTAAGGTGCCATCTAGATAGTCGCCCAAAAACTATTTTTATAGGATAACTCGAATAGGGGTATATGCTTCTCCCAAGAGCCCCCAAAGTCTAGGATGCATGCACGCAGCATGTCCTCTAGCACCTGTATCATACGCTCTCACTGGCCATCTATCTGAGGGTGGTAAGCTTTGCTTAGGAGCACCTGTGTACCTAGTGCCCTCTAAAAATTCTTCCAGAAACAAGACATAAAACAGGTGTCCCTATCTGGAATGATAGAACGTGGGACCCCATGAAGATGTACAATCTCTCGAATATACAACCTCACGAGCTCGTAAACCCCGAAAGTCTCCTTGATCAGAAAAAAGTGACCTACGTTCATGAGTCTGTCCACAACAACCCACACGGCATCATTGCCTCGAGGTGACCTTAGTAACCCAGTCACGAAATCCATCACGACATCATCCCATTTCCACTCCGGGATGGGTAACTGCTGTAACAGCCCAGCTGGTCTCTGGTGCTCCACCTTTACCTGCTGACAGGTGGAACACCTCATAAAAAAACCAGCTACTTCTCTCTTTATGCCCAGCCACCAGTACTGATGTCTCAAGTCACGGTACATCTTGGTAACCCCGGGATGAACTTACCAAGCTTAAGCATGAAATTCTCACATCATCTCCTCGTGTATATCCCCTAGAACCCATACTCGTCCATGGAAATGCAGAACCTCATCATCGCTTATCATCCAACCAGGAGGAGGGTCCTCACCTGCGACCGACTCCCGTAGAACTAGGCCTTCTGAATCTGATAGTTGTCTCATCCTCACTTTGTCTAGGAGGGTAGAAGTCACAGCTAAAGATGAAAGATAAGACTTCCCCTGACTGTCGTGCACCTCCAGATGCATCTCAGAGAACAAGGCCATAAGTTGCCACTCACCACCGGCCTCCTCACGGCCTGTATCTGAGTCTTCCTGCTCAGTACATCAGCTACTGCATTACCTTTACCAGGTGTATAGGCAAGCTTAAAATCAAAGGACTGTTGGTATTCAACCCACCTCCTCTGCCTCAGATTCAATTCACGCTGAGTAAAGATATACTTGAGGCTTTTGTGGTCAGTGAAAACCACAAAATTCTCTCCTAATAGATAATTACTCCAACAGCGGAATGCATGCACAACTACAGCCAACTCGAGATCATGCGTCGGGTAATTCCTCTCATGTGGCCTCAACTGCCGAGACCCGTACACAACAACTCGGTTGCCCTATATCAACACTGCTCTCAGCCCAATCCATGATGCATCACAGTAAACTGTATATCTCTTCCCCTACTCTGGGAGTATCAGGATCAGTGTTGATGTCAACCTTCTCTTCAGGTCCTAAAAGGTTGTCTCGATCGCTTCCGACCAAACGAACTTCAAACCCTTCTTAGTCAGACCTGTCAATGGTGCTGCTAAGTAGGAGAAGCCATGTATGAAGCGTCTGTAGTAACCATTCAGCCCTAAGAAACTTCGTATCTCAAACACGTTCTTAGGTTGATCCCAAGAAACTACTACTCTCACCATCTCTGGGTCCACGACAACTCCTACCTCTGAGATGATATGACCCAGGAAGTGAATCTGGTCCATCCAAAAGTGGCACTTTGAGAGCTTAGCATATAGTCGATGCTCTCTCAGTGTACTCAATACGATCTCAAGATGGGTTGCATGGTCGTGTCGAGTGAGAGAGTACACCAAGTTGTCGTCCATGAATACTACCACAAAAGAATCAAGATACGGATGGAACACATGATTCATCAGATCCGTGAAAACTGTTGGCGCGTTCGTGAGTCCGAACGGCATAACCAAGTACTCGTATAGACCATACCTACTCCTGAAGGTTGTGAGAGGTATATTAGATGGTCTAACGTGCAACTGATAATATCCTGATCTCATGTAAATCTTCGAGAACACTCGTGATCCACAAAGCTGATAAAAATATCATCAATCCTCGGTATGGGATATCGATTCTTAACCGTCAACTGGTTTAGCTTCTGATAATCCACATAGAGTCTGAGGGTACCGTCCGCCTTCTTCACAAAAAGGACCAGTGAACCCCAAGGAGAAGTACTAGGTCGGATAAAACCCTTTGACTGTAACTCCTCTAACTACCTCTTTAGCTCCTGAAACTCAGGTGTGGACATCCTATAAGGAGGAATGGACACCGGTGCTGCTCCTGGCATAAGCTCGATAGAGAAATCAACCTCTTGCGACGGAGGTAGACCTAAAAAGTCGTCTGATAAGACATCCCTGAAACGATCAACAACTATAGGTAAATCCATATGACAAGTCCCCTAGTAGTCCAGATATAAGCTTGCAATCTGGGCTGTGACTCCACCTCACCCACGATGCTCTGGTCCATCTCGACTTGCCTAAACATCTCATTCTCCCTTTCATAGAAACTCTCTGCCCTCTGGTGACATGAAACTCACCCTGCGACGATAGTAGACTACAAAGGATCAAAAAGGAACCAATCGGTCCATTCTGAGAATTACGTCATAAGCAGTCATTTCTAAGACATAGAGGTCCCAAAGGAAGTGACACCCACCAACCTCAAGGGGGAACTCCTTGTATTGACGCACACCAGCCGTTCTAGTTCCCAATGGAGTGTCTAGAGTCATGATATCAGAAGAAGTAGAAACACAAAGCCCAAGGCTCTCCACAACAGGCACAGATATGAAACTATGTGTAGGACCCATATCAAAAAGTACTGAAGATAAAACAGAAGCTACTAAGATAGTACCTCTGACTGTAGAAGGTTCGGGATCTTGCTCCTGCTGGGACTGTTTCACTTCATATGCTTGCCCAGTGTCGCGGCCCTACGACACAGTCTGACTACCCTGAGTTTTCCCACCCTACTGCCTCTGAGATCCTGGTGTCTAGCTACCATGGCCATGGCCACCATCTCTGCCTGCACGCCCTGACGTATTCCAGTTTCTTGACTGGTAAGAAGCCACTGGTCCTGGTCCCATATGTGGAGTCTGTATAGAACCCCTCTCACTAGCCACTGGTGGAAACGCCCTTCAAAAGCGTTACAGATGACCCATCTTGCCGCAAGATCGGCACTCTACTAGATCACGTGGACACTACGGTCTCTTATTCCCCTCTCTACCACACTGGTAGCACCTGATCGGGCCACTTGAAGAAACTGCCTGGATGGTACTGCCACCTTGAGATAAATCCATCTGCCTCTTCCTCTTGCTAGTAGAAATAGTACTAGTAACTGGTGTTGAACCACCCTGGCCCACACCACTAGCTTCCCGCAGGTTCCTCTCTGTAATCAGTGCCTGGTTCACAATAACGAGTATAGAAGTCAACTTGAAAACATTTACCAGTGGTCGACTGTCATAATGAAGACCATCCTCAAAATGTCTGGCCCTCAACATTTCATCACCCACCAGCACGGGTGGAAAATGATGAAGCTCGGTGAAATGAGAATAATAGTCCATCACCGACATGGCACCCTGCTACAGATTCATGAACTCTCGAGCTCTATCTGCCCTCAGCGTCTCTGGGAAGAAGAAATCATAAAATACTGACTGGAAATCTTCCCACTCCATGTCTCTGTGATGCTCTGACTGGGTGGTAACATCCCACCACCTCTTGGTGGAATCACGCAGCATATAAGTCACGAGCTTGACCCTCCACCCTAGAGGCGTGTCAAGATGCTCAAAAATAGTCTGCATTAACCCCAACTAAGACTTCGCAGCCTGAGGTCCTCCATCTTCTGAAAACGTAGGCGGATGCTGCTGCTGGAAGATACGAGTCAACTCGGAGATAGATGTGGTAGCTGGTGGTGCTCCCTGAAAGGTCTGCATGAACCGGATAAAGCATTCATAAAACTGTGCCTCTGCACTTGTGTCTGGTATAACAGCTGGCGCCACATCTGGCTCTGGTGGAGGATCGACTGGTAGCCCATGGCCCACCATCTATGGAGTATACTCATCGCTGCTTTCCTGGCGAACAACGTGTGGTCGTCTAGGCGGCTTGACACTACAAGGTCAAAAGCACGCCTTAGATCCAATAGTATCAAGACTAAAAGTGAATTTACCATAAGTAAATAAGAAGAAGAAGGCATATCAAGATTTTCAAAACAAGACTACACAGCGTGTATACTAACTAGATGGTGTGTACTTGACTTCTCTTCCCCTACCCGGGTCCTTCGACACGGTGAAGCCACACGGCTCCCATTGAACAAAAACTACACGACATGTATAATATCTACACTGGGTGTATGGTGTTATTCTCCAACATCCCATGTCGTTTGTGACATGGCCTTCTACTCAACTTTACACTACACAGCGTGTTACACCCGCACACGGCGTGTCAACAACCCCGTCTCCCAGCCACACAGCTAACTCCACACGATCTGTCCTTGGACAAGACTACACGGCGTGTCCCACAGGTACACGGTGTGTTCAAGGAGAGGTGACACCGACCCATGTTGTTAGTTACACGGTCGAGTCCCTAGGTCACACTACACGGTGTGTTCATCATTGACACGGCATGTTTTGTAAAGGATTTCACCGACTCGTGTTGTTAGTTACACGGCCGGACTCCGGGTCAACACTTACACAGCGTGTACATTAGTGACACGTCGTGTTTTCCCCAAGTCTTTCCCTACCCCGTGTCGCTGCCCACATGGTTTGTGACACGGGAAGAGACTACACGGCATGTACTCAGAGTACACAGCGTGTACTTAGAAAGTTCATGTTTCTTTCTGAATAGAAGGTCATACACGGCATGTTTAAAGATACTACATGGCGTGTATACTGGGTTTCTAGACAGTATGCCTCAGAAACTTCCTCGGAACCCAGAAAATACTGAAAAACAACACCTAAGTGTCAAATTCCGACCCCTGAGGCCCATTATCCCCATGAGTCAAGGTTTGACATTTTATCTGTGTTATAACAAAATAAACAGCCAATGAGCCACCAAATTCTGGTCAATGAGGGACCATACTCCCCAAAAACCAAAGTTTGGCGCTCATTCCATACACAGTCTAAATAAAATTACCCTATCCCACAATAGGTATTTATCAAGCAGCTATCACAACAGCATGATTTTCTAGCACAACAACTATCACAACAACATGAAATTTCTAATGCACTTACATGGCATGGAACTATTCATGGCATGTGATTTCTAGCATGTTCCTAAATGATGCCTTATATGGAATACCCTCATCTCATTGGGTTTCAACTAAATAGAACCCATTGATAAAACATAAACAGCACAATCACAAGTGTGTCACCCAACGGTGAAATCAAATCAACCGTAAATTGAAAAATCGGTAAAATTGCAATACAAGGTAAATTGGATTTTCCTTATACGGAAGTTAGCTACGCTCAGGCATAGCCTATTACCAACTACCGTTCATCCTATCCCTGACTCCGGCTCTAAATAGTAATTCAAACAAAAGAACTCCTCTAATACCACTTTGTAATGTCCCGGTTCCGGGTGCCACTCAACGGGTGCCCCAAACCCAGTTCACCATGTGACCTCAAGCGCATTTCCCCAAATGCCATAGGATGCCAACTAGCAGTGAGGGCCCAGGTCTGATAGTAGGGAAACTATTCCCTCATTTATCAAAGTGTAGCACAGCGGAGTACGAAATAAAACATAAAAAAACGGAAGCAAATAACCATACATAACTGGAATAAACAACTGCATTAGCTATAACCAACCAGTATATAAAAAATTGATGAAACATGCCACATGTTCAAAGAAAACATCCATAACATGTTACATAGTAGTGCAATACAATACAATACAGAGTACAGCAAAACAAAACAAAACAACTGGCAGCATCGCAAGCCTAGGCTCGGTCCCATTCCCTCCTACTCCTCAACAACAGTCAAGTACCTGTATAGGGACTCTTGCCCCTATCCACACCTGCAGAAACATAGTATGTTTGGGCTGAAAAGAATGACCCAAACAGGGTGTGAGAAATAAATCTCAGTAGACACCCACCAAAGGCTCGTGTCCAACTGCGAGTAAGCAAGCAACAACAGTGTGCAATAGTAAATGCAAGAAAGTAAGCAGTACTGAAAAGTCAATAACTTAACAGTTAAATTGACATTTTATTATTCATTTAATCCATTAAATATTATAAATCACCATAGTTCATTTCTAAGTAAACAATCCAAATCCTTAGACAAGAAAAACCTTACCCTCAGGTAAATAGAATCCAACCCGCAGGTATTTCCCTCAGGCGTAACAAAACTTTCCCTCAGGCGTAAGAAGTGTCGCCCTCAGGCACAGAATTCAATCCCTTAGGCACGAAAGGTTGCCCTCAGGCGAAATAGAACGTTTCCCTCAGGCTAATACAATTACACCCTCAGGCTATAGTAAAACACCACCCTCAGGCATAAGTAATCGGTCCATGCCCAACGTATAAACACGCAATTTACATACAATTCCTCTCAAGGCAAAATTAATGCACAATTTAAACATGGCATACCCTCGGGTATCCTGGCCAAATGGCTAAACAGTGGAACGCACCCCTGGGGTGGTCCTGGATCCAAGGAATGATCCCAACCAGCATTTTAATATCACATTTAATTACCTATACAGTTTTAGGTATTTAAAATAGCTATGGACTCAGCCACACAACACCCCAACATGGGTTCGTGGCACTAAAAACGCACAAAAACACACGACAGTTGGAAATCAACACCAAGCCACCTACCTTATAAGACCCTGATCAGTATACTCAAACGACGTTCCGTGAATCGTCCTAGAACGAGGAAGATCTTAGGTGAAAGAAATTTTATTAAACCTTAAATAACTTCCATTAAATGAAGAATTGGAAATAAAAACACAAGAAGAAGGGAGGGATTTCCCGCGCAGTCCCAATGAGATCGTCCGAGGTGGAAACAGATTCCCAACGTGCGCACGGAGGATCTCCAAAGGTTTGGAAGTCCTCTCCCGAGCTCCCATCCCGTTCTAAGCCTTCCCTATGAACAGGTGAGGATACTTCCCATTTTAAGTGAAAAAAACAAAGTACACGACATGTACTTTCAAGTACATGGAATGTACTTCCCATTTTTAAACTATTCCTCTGGCGGCACCGCCACAACATTCATCTGTCGACATGATTACACGGCATGTACCCCTGACTACACAGCATGCACTATCGCCCAGCTGGCGGCTGCTCCACCGCCTTACTGTTTTGGCCTTTCGACTGACTACATGGCGTGTAAAGGACCACTACACGGCGTGTAGTCAGTTCCTACACCCTTCGTCACCGACATGGCTACATGCCTCGTGTACTCATCCCACACGGCAAGAAGTACACGGCGTGTGGAAAAATTAGACGGCATGTACTTCCAAAATTAAGTATTTTTCCCCATTTTCTATATTTTCTCAAAAACACTTAAGGAAAAGATAAAAGAAGAAGCTCGTGCCTCAAAATAAGAACCGGGTTCTTACAAACATTCCCCCTTATAGCAATTCTTCCCTGGATTTCCCTTCTAAGGGTGGTGAAGATATAGCCGTGAAAAACTCTGACCACTGAGCACGTACATCGGTCTCCCACTCCCAGGTTTCGTCCTGCACTCAGCCATGCTGCCATAGAACCCGTACGAGAGGAACTGACCGGCCTCGGAGAACCTTTGTGCTCCTGTCAATGATACGAATCGGATGCTACTCAAAGGACGCATCCATATGAAGCTCAACCTCCTCAGGATGAAATATGTGAGATGGGTCTGAATTATAGCAAAGCAACTGAGATACGTGGAAGACGTCGTGCATGGCTTGGTATCGCTGCGGTAACCGCAACCGATAGGCAACCAGTATGACTCTCTCTAGAATCTCAAATGGCCCCACATACCGCAGTGAAAGTTTACCATGTATCCTGATCTGCTTGTGTCCCAGCCTCAGTGAAACACGCAAGAAAACCTGATCCCTGACAATGAACTCCAAATTTCTTTTGTGGGGATCAGTATATGACTTCTGACGAGACTGAGTGGTAGCCATCCGCTTCTGAATCAACTGGACCTGCTCAGAAGTCTCCTGCACGAGACGTGGTCCCAGTAAAGCTGTCTCACCTGCCTCTAACTAGGACAAAGGTTATCGACATGTCCTACCATATAAAGCCTCGTAAGGTGCCATCTCGATAGTCTCCTGAAAACTATTGTTATAGGAAAACTCAACTAGGGGTATATGTTTCTCCCAAGATCCCCCAAAGTCTAAGACGCATGCACGCAGTGTAACACCCGAGATTTTTATGAGTAATATTTTGTTCAAAGGAATCTTTCACTACACACTTTCCTGGATTACCTTACACGCAATCGTGACCTTCCTCGATAGCTTGCGTCGTACGCAATACCGAGTTTCACTAAACAACGATATGCTATTAAAATATTATTAAAACTAGCCGTTATGAATAGTAATAACCACTTTTTAAAATTTTATAAATTTTTTTTTTCAAACTGGACTTCATTTTTGGATTCGGAATACCGAAATTAGCCTAGGGTGAAATTTTGGAATTTTTCTGAAAACTTTCAATTTTTGATGAATAGTGAAACCACTAAGTGGTAGGTTAAAAACTGAATTTTGCATAAAACTTAATTTTACCGCTTCTGTGAATGGAATTTCGAAAATCCGACAGACACGGTTGATATCAGTAAGTAAAATGTGGTTCAATGAGATAAAAATAATTTTTTGGTGAATAGTAACTTTTTACTTTTTTTACGAGGGTAAAAAGTAAATAGGGTAATTAAGGGTAAAGATGATATTATTATTACCCTAAAACATGTTCTAATTCTATTGGATAAGTGTAATTCGACCAAAAACAAACTTAGGAATAAAATATGACCATTTAGCCCCACTTGGATTAGATTAGGACATTTATTATTAATTTATTTAAAGAAGGGTTAAAATAGTTAAAATCAAAGTTTAATAAGTGAATAATTTTTAATATGGGGTTATACATAAGATAAATTCGACTATAAATATTCATTAGAAAGATAAACAGATTTCCTACATAATGATATTTTATTTATAATTTTTAGACTTTAAATAAATTAATTTATTTATGACACAACAATGATGCAGTAATTACCCTTTTAAGGAAATGTTAATATAATTGATGTTATAAATGCTCAAATAAATGTAATTTGAGACTTTTTATGAATTACACTAATTTTATAGGTTACTATGATATATTAGTGTTGATTTAATCAACTTGGTTCGAACATATAATTCTGGTATGATTTTCACAAAAATCAATTACTAAATAGTGTCAAAATTGACATAAAATAGTTTTTAAAACAAATATTATATTATTAATTGTTATTTTATTCCCAAAAATCTATGGTTCGGCCAAATGAATTAGATAAGGATATATATATTAATAATAAACATCTTGGGGTTCGTTTGGAATGTTATAGTAAGTGTATTAACCATATAGTGTAAGAAAACAAAAAGTCACGGTAAAAGTTAAATTATTTAACTTAGAGTTAAATCTAATTGATAAGGTTAAAATAATAACCTAAACTTGTATAAATCCTATTGGTTGATAGTATTTCGACCCATCCCAACTTTACCTTCAAAATAAGACCCTTTGGAACCATTATAAACCGATTTTGACTTTAATATAAAATAATATTTTGAGATATTCCTAAGGTGCCCCTCTCCTCCCTTATAAAAGGGCACCTCCTCCCCCTCCTCCTCACACCAATTTGAGCACTCAAGCTCGGCCAAAACCTGTAATTTTCTCCTCTCCACTTCCCTAGAATAATCCTAGAGGTCCTGGTCTTCTTCAAAGACCAATCTTAGTTCGCTAAGTGGAGGATTCAAAGAGGCGTTCCAAAGAAGAGGTAATATCCATTACCGATCTTTTCAATTTCTTTCTTCTTAAACTTCTTCTTCTTTAGTTGTTTCATGATAAAGTAACAACATAAGTATTAATTACATACTGATATGTTATTATAAATATGAAACAACCCTAATTCACCTTCTATCCATCCTACGGAAAAATGAAATCACCGCGCGTGCGTACGTACGGAATACCGTCTCCACGCCGTGGTGTAATCTATTTTCCACCACCACCTTAAAAGGATCGGTATAATGGTGTAATGAGTAACTATTTATGATTATTATAAATTAATATTGATACTGAAATAATATATATATACTCCAATACAATTCCACGATCATAGGAACGATATCATCACTCGTGCGTACGTACGGAATACCGTCTCCACGATGTGATGCGACTCGTTCTACGTGATCATCATTACATAGTAATTATATAAATGAATTGAATGAATAAATATTATATATGTTACACTAATACCATTATGGATATAAGGTATCTATAACCTTAAAATAAGAATAATAATTTATTCGGCAAAACACGCATAAGAACAAAAGGCAATAAAGACCCGAGTAACAAGTAACAATGAAATATTACTAACAAGAAGCTAAGAATATGACCATATATGATATCATATCAATATGTATGATTCTGGAATAATTCAATAACATTATTTAAACAATTATAAAGGAGCTTCGGACACGTACACAGCAAATCAGACCTAAGGTAAGGGAAATATCACAATCTCATTTTTATCCGAGATTGTTTATTCGTAAGTATTTACTGGGGTGTATTTTATCATCCACGTCCATGTTTCATCAATATGTAATATTATTTCCATCCACCTACAATTTTTTAAATCCATTTTTACCCTTCGGAGAGTTTTTAGTAATATGTATGAAAGGAATCTTTTGTCGTTTTTCGTACGAGGTACTTTTTGACTTTTCCGACAAAAGTACGAGAAGAATGTTTTTTAAACTTATACGGCATGAATGAATTTTTAAAACATTATTTCCAAGAAACTTCCTTTACAATTTTTCAAGTTTATTTTTAATCAACTTCTTTTATTTTAAAGTCGTATGACATGTTATGAAAGGAAAAATGTTTTTGAAGAAGAAAGGATATTTTCTTCAAGAATGGAGTTCAAGTGTTTTATCAAAATTATTTCCCATCTAAGATAATAAAGGGTTCTGTTTTTATCCCTATTATTACATTGATTTGATTATGTTGTGATGGAATTTTATTATTATTCCTTTATCTTATATGAATTGTTTTATGATGTCATGATGTTTAAGATTCCCATTTGTATTACATGGGTTATGCAATGATGTATGATTTATGATTTTGTGGCACACATAAGAACGATATCATTATGAGATGGGTGGGACCCATATCTCCCTCCAATGCATTGGGTAAAGATTTAATATCTCATGAAATAGACATGGCTGGAATGGTAGGTTATACCGGTTCAGTAAAACAGGACTGAAATGAGGGTGACTCGGTTCTGAAAGGGACTTTGTCCACTAAGATAGTCTTGGCAATGAGTCATGACTAACAAGAAATGATTTTCCATGATTATGTGTGCATTCCACAAAGTGTCAAGTTTCATGTTATGATTATGGGGGTCTCATTATTACTTCTATGATTTGTTCCATGTTAAGATATTATGATCTCTTTGCAGGTTATGATTTTCAAAAAGATATGATATGATTTTTATTTCCTTTATTTTCCTTTGTTGAGCATTTGAGCTCACCCTTTTATGTTTTCTTTTCCCCAGGACAGGAAGATGGATATTAAGTAGAATATGTTAAAAGGGACCCTAGATATGATGAAATAAATGGGAGACACTGTAGGAGATTTATGAACCAGTTGTTTATGTTTCCCAGTTTCTAAAGACACTATACCTATACGGTCCTTTGTGGTTTTGTCATATGTTGTAATAAATGTGCTTCAATTTTGAAGTATTAACAATGTATGTAAAGTATGGGTCATTATAGTTGGTATCAGAGGAAAGGTATAGTCAACCTTTGGAAACTAGGATGTGAAAGCCTTAGTAAGTACCCTAAGGATAAGTCTATGCATATAACACAATCTTAGTGTTTTAGAAATGGCCATGAATACCCTAGGATAAGACCTTAAGTGTGAAATTTTATCCTTGATTATGTGGTTTTCCTATTATAATTAGTGTTGCTCACACTATTCTTCTTGGTTTTAGTCAATGGCTGGAACCTGAAGGAACCGTGTTAATGCAGAATGTGATGGACAATGAAATGATTGTCCCCCTGAGCAACCAAACGATATGGGAGCTGGAATGAAAAATCTTGTAGCCATGCTCACAAAACTTTCTCAAGCTATGAATCATGCAGGACTTCCAAACGAGAAAAGGAAGGAGCAACATTCTGTTGAATCCTTCATGAGGCGGCGTCCACCTTCTTTCAGTGGGTCTACTGATCCATTAGTTGCTGAACAGTGGTTTAGTACTACTGAAAAGATATTTTCAGTTCTTCAATGTTCTGAACATGATAAAGTCATCCTAGTAGTGTATCATTTGGAAGGAGATGCTGATAAATGGTGGAATCTTATTAAGAATACGAGGCAAAGGGATGAAATTGAGTCTATGGAATGGGATGAGTTCAAGAAATTATTTTTTAATAAGTACTTCCCTCGTATTCTCCGAACAAAGATGGAGAAACCGTTTCTTGAACTGAAGCAAAGGGATGATGAATCTGTTGGTACCTGTGAAGCAAATTTTACAAGACATGCAAGGTACGCTTCTGGTATTATTATCCAACCTGAGAGTAAGATCGATCGATTCTTTAGTGGCTTAAAACCAAGTCTTCGAAGGGCTTTAGCCATAAGGGACTTCAATAGCTACGAGGAAATCGTTCGATGTGCTCTCAAAGTCGAGATGGAGATTGGAGTAACCCATCAGTCACATGGGTTTGATAAGAAGAGGAAGATGGAATTCAAAGGAAAATATAAAGAGAACACTGAAAAGAAGATGAGATTTCCCTTATGCTCAAAGTGTGGAAAGAAACATGGAGGGAGTTGTCTTAAAGGGACAAGTAAATGTTTCAAATGTGAAAAGGAAGGTCATCGGGAATTTGAATGCCGTGATAATGGGAAGAAGATGTCTAATGATGCAAATAAAGGAAGGGATACACAGAATGAACCTACTACACTTCAATGTTTCAAGTGCATGGAGATGGGGCATTATGCCAATCAATGCCTAAATCCAAGGGTTGATGATGATGGTCGACGTCAAAAAAATCTTAAGGCTAAAGACAAAGGAAAGTCACATGCAACTTCTATCAGCGATGTGGAGTACGATAACGAAGTGGTGAAAGGTACACTTACCATCCACTCTAAAGTAGCAAATGTTTTATTTGATTCTGGATCCACCCACTCTTTTATTTCTGAAAACTTTTCTAAGGGTATCACCGTATTACCTCAACAATTAGATGTTGAGTTAGCTGTGACAACTCCTAATGGAACAACAGTCGCATCAAAAGTTTATAATTCTTCTCCAATCGAAGTTTGTGGGAAAGTGCTTCCTGCAAATCTTGTGATCCTTCCTTTAGTGGAATTTTATGTGATTCTTGGAATGGATTGGATTTCTCTACATGGCGCTCATATCAATTGCCAAAGAAGGGAAGTCACATTTCATATTCCAGATCAATCTATGATCGTCTATCGATGCAAGGATGAATATAAACTTCCAGTGGAAATTCCTTCTATCTTATGGGTCTTGATTCCACTAAATGAAGGTTATTTATCTCAAATGGTTGGTGAGAAACTTACGATTAATAATATGCCCATCGTACGGGAGTTTGATGATGTCTTTCCGGAGGAATTACCGGGTCTTCCACCAAATCGTGAAGTTGAGTTTTCAATAGAACTCGTACCGGGTGATTTGCCTATTTCAAAGACACCTTATAGAATGGCCCCAATTGATTTGCAGGAATTGAAGTAGCAACTCCAAGAGAATCTTGATAAGGGATTCATATGCCCTAGTGCGTCACCTTGGGGAGCACCTGTTCTATTTGTTGAGAAGAAAGATGGATCAATGAGACTCTGCATTGATTATCGAGAACTTAACAAGATCACTATCAAGAACAAATATCCTCTCCCATGCATTGATGACTTATTTGACCAACTACGCGGAGCTCAATACTTTTCCAAGATTGATCTTCGTTCAGGGTATCATCAATTAAGGGTCAAAAGGGAGGATATACCAAAGACGGCTTTCCGTACAAGGTATGGACACTATGAATTTATAGTGATGCCATTTGGTCTTACTAATGCCCCTTCTATCTTCATGGATATAATGAATATAGTCTTTAGAGACTATCTTGATCAATTTGTTGTAGTCTTTATAGACGATATTCTTGTCTATTCAAAGAGCAAGGAAGAGCATGAAGATCACTTGAGAATTATATTGAAGACCCTGAGAAAGGAGAAGATTTATGCCAAATTTACCAAGTGTGAATTTTGGCTTCAAAAAGTTGCATTTTTGGGTCACATAATCTCAAAAGAGGGGATATCTTTGGATCCAGCAAAAACAGAGGTTATCGAAAGATGGTCAAGACCAACAACAGTAACTGAGATCCGAAGTTTTCTTGGTTTGTCCGGATATTATCGACGTTTTGTAAAAGATTTTTCACGATTATCTAATCCACTCACCAAGTTGACTCGGAAAGGAGTTAAGTTTGTTTGGACAGAGGAATGTTAAGAGAATTTCAAGGAATTGAAAAGAAGGTTATCCAGTGCACCTGTGCTCACACTGCCTTGTAGTGGAGAAAGGTTTGTGATCTACAGTGATGCATCCAAGAAGGGATTGGGGTGTGTTCTTATGAAAAATGATATGGTGATATCTTATGCCTCACGACAGTTGAAAATCCATGATCAAAATTACCCAACACATGATTTGGAGTTGGCTGCGGTAATCTTTGCATTAATGATTTGGAGGCATTACCTTTATGGTGAAAGGTGTGATATTTATACTGATCATAAAAGTTTAAAGTATATTTTCACACAAAAGGAGTTGAATATGCGTCAAAGAAGATGGTTGGAGCTGATTAAGGATTAAGACTGCTCAATCCATTACCACCCTGGGAAAGAAAACAAGGTGGCAGATGCATTAAGTCGACAAGACCATTCTAGTTTATCCATGATGAGGATCACAAAAGATCCAATATTTATGGATTTACAAAGGATGGATCTTGGAATTATAATGGAAGAGGAAAAATCTTATCTTTCTCAAATGAATGTTCAACCATCTATACATGTGAAGATTAAAGAGGCACAGAAAGAAGATGTAGAGTTACAAAAGAAGGTGAGAAATGTTCCTGAATTTAACCTTGATTGTGATGGGCTATTAAAGTTCAGGAATCGGGTTTGTGTTCCTCCCATCCCCGAATTAAAGAATGAGCTTCTGGATGAGGCTCATAGTTCATCATTCTTTATTCATCCTGGAAGCACGAAGATGTATAGGGACCTGAAAGAGTACTTCTGGTGGGATGGCATGAAAAGAGATGTTGCTGAATATGTCTCTCGATGCTTGGTTTGTCAACAAGTTAAAGCTGAGAGACAGAAGTCTAAGGGGATGTTACAACCATTACCCATACCCGAATGGAAATGGGAAAACATCACTATGGACTTTGTCACAGGACTTCCTAAAACATCCAAAGGCAATAATTCTATTTGGGTCATAGTTGATCATCTTACAAAGTCTGCACACTTCATTGCTATTAGAGAGGATTTCTCTCTAGATAAGCTTGCCAGGATATATGTAAAGGAAGTTGTAAGATTTCATGGAGTACCACTTTCTATTATATCTGATCGGGATCCGAGATTTACCTTGAAGTTCTGGCGAAGTCTTCAGCATACTCTGGATACAGAGTTGAGTTTCAGCACTGCTTATCATCCCCAGACAGACGGTCAGTCTGAGAGAACAATTCAAACCCTAGAAGATATGTTGAGAGCTTGCTCTATGGATTTCAAAGGAGGTTGGGATCAACACCTACCTTTGGTGGAATTTTCTTATAATAATAGCTTTCACTCCAGTATTCAGATGGCTCCTTATGAAGCTCTCTATGGAAAGAAATGCAGGACTCCAACTTGCTGGGATGAAGTTGGGGAAAGAAAGCTATTAGGACCTGATCTCGTTGATGAAATGGCAGAAAAGGTCAGATCTATTCAACAACACATAAGAGCAGCTCAGAGTCGACATAAAAGTTATGCCGACAACCGAAGAAAAGACCTAGAGTTTGAAGTGGGTGATAAAGTGTTCTTACGAATATCTCCCTAGAAGAGGGTTATGAGATTTGGAAAGAATGGGAAGTTGAGCCCTAGATATATCGCTCCTTTCGAAATACTGGATCGTTTTGGAAGGGTAGCTTATCGATTGGCGCTTCCACCGAATCTCTCTCAAGTTCACGATGTGTTCCATGTATCTCTCCTGAGAAAGTACATACCTGATCCTTCACATGTACTCAGCTCAGAAGTTCTACCGCTGGAGCAAGATCGTTCTTATGAAGAACAGCCGATAGAGATTCTGGATCGTAGCGAAAAAGTCCTACGAAACAAGACCACTCGATTGGTGAAAGTTTTATGGAGGAACCACCAATTAGAAGAAGCTACATGGGAGCTTGAGGATATGATGAGGGAGAAGTATCCTCATCTGTTTGTTACAAAGTGACGAATTTGGAGGGCGAAATTCTTTTTAAGGGGGGTAGAATGTAACACCCGAGATTTTTATGAGTAATATTTTGTTCAAAGGAATCATTCACTACACACTTTCTTGGCTTACTTTACACGCAATCGCGACCTTCCTCGATAGCTTGCATCGTACGCAATACTGAGTTTCACTAAACAACGATATGCTATTAAAATATTATTAAAACTAGCCGTTATGAATAGTAATAATCACTTTTTGAAATTTTATAAATTTTATTTTTCAAAATGGACTTCATTTTTGGATTTGGAATACCGAAATTAGCCTAGGGTGAAATTTTGGTATTTTTCTGAAAACTTTCAATTTTTGATGAATAGTGAAACCACTAAGTGGTACGTTAAAAACTGAATTTTGCATAAAACTTAATTTTACCGCTTCTCTGAATGGAATTTCGAAAATCCGACAGATACGGTTGATATCAGTAAGTAAAATGTGGTTCAATGAGATAAAAATAATTTTTTGGTGAATAGTAACTTTTTACTTTTTTTACCACGGTAAAAAGTAAATAGGGTAATTAAGGGTAAAGATGATATTATTATTACCCTAACACATGTCCTAATTCTATTGGATAAGTGTAATTCGACCAAAAACAAACTTAGGAATAAAATATGACCATTTAGCCCCACTTGGATTAGATTAGGACATTTATTATTAATTTATTTAAAGAAGGGTTAAAATAGTTAAAATCAAAGTTTAATAAGTAAATAATTTTTAATATGGGGTTATTCATAAGATAAATTATACTATAAATATTCATTATAAAGATAAAAATATTTCCTACATAATAATATTTTATTTATAATTTTTAGACTTTAAATAAATTAATTTATTTATGACACAGCAATGATGCAGTAATTACCCTTTTAAGGAAATGTTAATATAATTGATGTTATAAATGCTCAAATAAATGTAATTTGAGACTTTTTATGAATTCCTATAATTTTCTAGGTTACTAAGATATATTAGTGTTGATTTAATAAACTTGGTTCGAACATATAATTCTGTTATGATTTTCACAAAAATCAATTACTAAATAGTGTCAAAATTGACATAAAATAGTTTTTAAAACAAATATTATATTATTAATTGTTATTTTATTCCTAAAAATCTATGGTTCGGCCAAATGACTTAGATAAGGATATATATATTAATAATAAACAACTTGGGGTTCGTTTGGCATGTTATAGTAAGTGTATTAACCATATAGTGTAAGAAAACAAAAAGTCACAGTAAAAGTTAAATTATTTAACTTAGAGTTAAATCTAATTGATAAGGTTAAAATAATAACCTAAACTTGTCTAAATCCTATTGGTTGATAGTATTTCGACCCATCCACACTTTACCTTCTAAATAAGACCCTTTGGAACCATTATAAACCGATTTTGACTTTAATATAAAATAATATTTTGAGATATTCCTAAGGTGCCCCTCTCCTCCCTTAAAAAAGGGCACCTCCTCCCCCTCCTCCTCACACCAATTTGAGCACTCAAGCTCGGCCAACCCCTGCCATTTTCTCCTCTCCACTTCCCTAGAATAATCCTAGAGGTCCTGGTCTTCTTCAAAGACCAATCTTAGTTCCCTAAGTGGAGGATTCAAAGAGGCGTTCCAAAGAAGAGGTAATATCCATTACCGATCTTTTCAATTTCTTTCTTCTTCAACTTCTTCTTCTTTAGTTGTTTCATGATAAAGTAATAAAATCAGTATTACTTACATACTGATATGTTATTATAAATATGAAACAACCCTAATTCATCTTCTATCCATCCTACGGAAAAATGAAATCACCGCGCGTGCGTACGTACGGAATACCGTCTCCACGCCGTGGTGTAATCTATTTTCCACCACCACCATACAAGGATGGGTATAATGGTGTAATGAGTAACTATTTATTATTATTATAAAGTAATATTGATACTGAAATAATATATATATACTCCAATACAATTCCCCAATCATAGGAACGATATCATCACTCGTGCGTACGTACGGAATACCGTCTCCACGATGTGATGCGACTCGTTCTACATGATCATCATTACATAGTAATTATATAAATGAATTGAATGAATAAATATGATATATGTTACACTAATACCATTCTGGATATAAGGTATCTATAACCTTAAAAGAAGAATAAGAATTTATTCGGCAAAACACGCATAAGAACAAAAGGCAATAAAGACCCGAGTAACAAGTAACAATGAAATATTACTAACAAGAAGCTAATAATATGAACATATATGATATCATATCAATATGTATGATTCTGGAATAAGTAAATAACATTATTTAAACCATTATACAGGAGCTTCGGACACGTACAAAGCAAATCAGACCTAAGGTAAGGGAAATATCACAATCTCATTTTTATCCGAGATTGTTTATTCGTAAGTATTTAATGGGGTGTATTTTATCATCCAAATCCATGTTTCATCAATATGTAATATTATTTCCATCCACCTAAATTTTTTAAATCCATTTTTACCCTTCGGAGAGTTTTTAGTAATATGTATGAAAGGAATCTTTTGTCGTTTTTCGTACGAGGTACTTTTTTACTTTTCCTACAAAAGTACGAGAAGAATATTTTTTTAACTTATACGGCATGAATGGATTTTTAAAAAATTATTTCCAAGAAACTTCCTTTACAAGTTTTCAAGTTTATTTTTAATCAAATTCTTTTATTTTAAAGTTGTATGACATGTTATGAAAGGAAAAATGTTTTTGAAGAAGAAAGGATATTTTCCTCAAGAATGGAGTTCAAGTGTTTTATCAAAATTATTTTCCATCTAAGATAATAAAGGGTTCTGTTTTTATCCCTATTATTACATTGATTTGATTATGTTGTGATGGAATTATTTTTATGAATTTCTTTATCTTATATGAATTGTTTTATGATGTCATGATGTTTAAGATTCCCATTTGTATTACATGGGTTATGCAATGATGTATGATTTATGATTTTGTGGCACACATAAGAACGGTATCATTATGAGATGGGTGGGACCCATATCTCCCACCAATGCATTGGGTAAAGATTTAATATCTCATGAGATAGACATGGCTGGAATGGTAGGTTATACCGGTTCAGTGAAACAGGACTGAAACGAGGGTGACTCGGTTCTGAAAGGGACTTTGTCCACTAAGATAGTCTTGGCAATGAGTCATGACTAACAAGAAATGATTTTCCATGATTATGTGTGCATGCCACAAAGTTTCAAGTTTCATGTTATGATTATGGGGATCTCATTTTCACTTCTATGATTTGTTCCATGTTAAGATATTATGATCTCTTTGCAGGTTATGATTTTCAAAAAGATATGATATGATTTTTATTTCCTTTATTTGCCCTTGTTGAGCATTTGAGCTCAACCTTTTATGTTTTCTTTTCCCCAGGACAGGTAGATGGATATTAAGTAGAATATGCTAAAAGGGACCCTAGATATGATGAAATAAATGGGAGACACTGTAGAAGATTTATGAACCAGTTGTTTATGTTTCCCAGTTTCTAAAGACACTATACCTATACGGTCCTTTGTGGTTTTGTCATATGTTGTAATAAGTGTGCTTCAATTTTGAAGTATTAATAATGTATGTAAAGTATGGGTCGTTATACAAAGCATGTCCTCTAGCACCTGTATCGTACGCTCTGACTGGCCATCATCTGAGGGTGGTAAGCTGTGGTCAGGAGCACCTGTGTACCCAGTGCCCTCTGAAAACTCTGCCATATTCGGGATGTAAAACGGGTGTCCCTATCTGAAAAGATAGAACATGGGACCCCATGAAGACGTACGATCTCTTGGGTATACAACCTCCCGAGCTCGTCAACATCGAAAGTCTCCTTGATCGACAAAACGTGAGCTACCTTCATGACTCTGTCCACAACAACCCACATGGCATCATTGCCTCGAGGTGACCTCAGTATCCCAGTCACAAAATCCATCGCGACATCATCCCATTTCCACTCCGGGATGGGCAACTACTATAACAGCCCAGCTGGTCTCTGGTGCTCCGCCTTTACCTGCTGACAGGTGGAACACCTCGTAACAAAACCAGCTACTTCTCTCTTCATACCCGGCCACCAGTACTGACGTCTCAACTCACAGTACATCTTAGTAACCCCAGGATGAACTGCCCAAGCTGAAGCATGAAATTCTCACATCAGCTCCTCGCGTATATCCCCTGAAACCCATACTCGTCCATGGAAACGCAGAACCTCATCATCGCTTATCGTCCAACTAGGAGGAGGGTCCTCACCTACCACCGACTCCCGTAGAACTAGGCCTTCTGAAATTGATAGTTGTCTCATCCTCACTCTGTCCAGGAGGGTAGAAGTCACAGCTAAAGATAAAAGATAAGACTGCCCCTGACTGTCGTGCACCACCAGATGCATCTCAGAGAACAAGGCCATGAGCTGCCACTCACCACTGGCCTCCTGTACGGCCTGTATCTGAGTCTTCCTGCTCAGTGCATCAGCTACTGCATTACCTTTAACAGGTGTATAGGCAAGCTCAAAATCGAAGTACTATACGTATTCCACCAACCTCCTCTGCCTCAGATTCAAGTCACGCTGAGTAAAGATATACTTGAGGCTTTTGTGGTTGGTGAAAACCACAAAATTCTCTCCCAATAGATAATTCCTCCAACAGCGCAATGCATTCACAACTACAGCCAACTCGAGATCATGTGTTGGTTAATTCCTCTCATGTGGCCTCAACTTCCGAGACTCGTACGCAACAAATCGGTCACCCTACATCAACACTGCTCCCAGCCCAATCCCTGATGCATCACAGTAAAATGTATAGCTCTTCCCCTGCTCTGGGAGTATCAGGATCGGGGATGATGTCAACCTTATCTTCAGGTCTTGAATGGTTGTCTCGCACACTTCTGAACAAACGAACTTCACACCATTCTTAGTCAGACCCATCAACGGTGCTGCTAAGTGAGATAATTCCTGTATGAAGCATCTATAGTAACCAGCCATCCCTAAGAAACTTCGTATCTCAAACATGTTCTTAGGTTTCTCCCAGGAAACTACTTCTCTCACCTTCTCTGGGTCAACGGCAACTCCTACCACTAAGATGATATGACCTAGGAAGTGAATCTGGTCCATCCAAAAGTGGCACTTTGAGAGCTTAGCATATTGCTGATGCTCTCTCAGTGTACTCAATACGATCTCAAATGGGTGGCATAGTCATCTAATTTGTGAGAGTACACCAAGATGTCGTCCACGAATACTACCACAAAAGAATCAAGATACAGATGAAACGCATGATTCATCAGATCCATGAAAACTGTTGGCGCGTTCGCGAGCCCGAATGGCATAACCAAGTACTCGTATAGACCATACCTACTCCTGAAGGCTGTGAGAGGTATATCAGATGGTCTAATGCACAACTGATGATATACTGATCTCAAGTCAATATTTCAGAACACTTGTGCTCCACGAATCTGATCAAAAATATCATCAATCCTCGGTAAGGGATATTGGTTCTTAACAGTCAACTGGTTCAGATTCCGATAATCCACACAGAGTCTGAGGGTATTGTCCGCCTTCTTCGCAAAAAGGACTAGAGAACCCCAAGGAGAAGTACTGGGTCGGATAAAACCCTTTGACTATAACTCCTCTAACTACCTCTTGAGCTCCTAAAACTTAGGTGTGGCCATCCTATAAGGAGGAATGGACACGGGTGCTACTCCTGGAACAAGCTCGATAGAAAAATCCACCTCTTTCTCCAGAGGTAGACCCGAAAAGTCGTTTGGGAAGACAACCCTGAAACGATCAACAGCTGGAGGGAAATTCGTCTGACAAGTCCCCTGGTCTTCCAGATATAAGCTCGCAATATGGGCTGTGACTCCACCTCTCCCACGATACTCTGGTCCAGCTCGACTTGCCTGAACATCCCATTCGCCCTTGCATAGAAACTCTCTGCCCTATGGTGACGTGAAACTCACCCTGCGACGATAGAAGTCTACAAAGGCTCGAAAAGGAACCAACCAGTCCATCCCGATAATTACAGCATAATCTGTCATTTCTAAGACATAGAGGTCCCAAAGGAAGTGACACCCACCAACCTAAAGGGGGAACTCCTTGCACTGACGCACACCATCCGTTCTAGTTCCCAATGGATTGTCTAGTGTCATGATATCAGAAGAAGTAGAAACACAGATCCCAAGGATCTCCAAAACGGGAACAGATATGAAACTATGTGTAGCACCTGTATCAAAAAGTACTGAAGATAAAACAGAAGCCACTAAGATAGTACCTCTGACTATAGAAGGTTCGGGATCCTGCTCTTGCTAGGTCTGTTGCACTGCATATGCCTTCCCAGTGTCGCAGCCCTGTGACACAGCCTAACTGCCCTAAGTTGTCCCACCCTGCTACCTCTAAGATCCTGGTGTCTGGCTACCACGGACACGACCACCATCTCTGCCTATACGCCCTGACATATTCTAGTTCCCTGACTGGTAAGAAGCCACTGGTCCTGCTCCCGTTTGCAAAGTCTGCACAAAACCCCTCTCACTATCCACTGGTGGAAACTCCCTACAAAAGCGCTGTAGATGACCCATCTTGCCGCAAGCTTGGCACTCCACTGGATCACGTGGACACTATGGTCTCTTGTGCCCCTCTTTTCCACACTGGTAGCACCTGATCGGGCCACCTAAAGAAACTTCCTGGATGGTACTACCACCCTGAGAGAAATCCATCTGTCTCTTCCTCTTTCTAGTAGAAATAGCACCAGTAACTGGTGTAGAACCATCCTGTCCCACACCACTAGCTTCCCGCAGTTTCCTCTCTGTAATCAGCGCCTGGTTTACAATAGCGTGTACTGAAGTCATCTTGAAAACATTTACCAGTGCTCGGATGTCATAATGAAGACCATCCTCAAAATGTATGGCCCTCAACGTCTCATCACCCACCTGCACAGGTGAAAAACGCTAAAGCTCGGTGAAACGAGCAGAATAGTCCATCACTGACATGGCACCCTACTACAGATTCATGAACTCTTGAGCTCTATCTTCCCTCAGAATCTCTGGGAAGAAGAATTCATTAAATACTGACTGTAAATCTTCCCACACCATGTCTCTGTAATGCTCTGACTGAGTGGTAACATCCCACCACCTCTTGGCAGAATCATGCAGCATATAAGTCACGAGCTTGACCCTATGCCCTGGAGGCGTCTCAAGATGCTTGAAAATAGTCTACATCAACCCCATCCAAGACTCCGTAGCCTAAGTTCTTCCAACCTCTGAAAACATAGGCAGATGCTGCTGTTGGAAGATACGAGTCAGCTCGGCCATAGATGTGGCAGCCTATGGTGCTCCCTAAAAGGTCTGCATGAACCGCATAAAGCCTTCATGGAACTGTGCCTCCGCACCTGTGTCTGGTGTAATAGTTGGCACCGCATATGGCTCTACTAGAGGATCTACTGGTAGCCCATGGCCCACCATCTTTGGAGTATACTCATCACCGCTTTCCTGGTGAAAAACGTGTGGTCATCTAGGTGGCATGACACTACAAGGTCAAATACACGCCTTAGATCCAATATTATCAAGACTGAAAGTGATGGAACCATAAGGAAATAAGAAGAAGAAGGCATATCAAGATTTTCAAAACAAGACTACACAGCGTGTATACTGACTAGACGGCGTGTACTTGACTTCTCTTCCCCTGGCCGGGTCCTTGGACACGGCTAAGCCACACGGATCCCATTGAACAAAAACTACACGGCGTGTATAATATCTACACAGCGTGAATGGTTTTATTTTCTAACTTCCCGTGTAATTTTTGACACGGCTGTCTACTCGGCTTTACACTACATGGCGTGTTACACCCGCACACGGTGTGTCAACAACCCTGTATCCCATCCACACGGCTAACTCCACATGGTCTATCCTCGGACAAGACTACACGGCATGTCCCACAGGTACACGGCGTGTTCAAGGAGAGGTGACACTGACCCGTGTTTTTATTTACACGGCCGAGTCCCCAGGTCACACTTCACGGCGTGTTCATCATTGACACGGCGTGTTCTGTAAAGGAGTTCACTGATTGTGTTGTTAGTTACACGGTCGGACTCCAGGTCAACACTTACACGGTGTGTACATTAGGTACATGGTGTGTTTTCCCCAAGTCATTCCCTTCCCCGTGTCGCCGCCCACATGGTTTGTGACACCGGAAGAGACTACGCAGTGTGTACTCAGAGTACACGGCGTGTACTTAAAAAGTTCATTTTTATTCCCGAACAAAAGGCCATACACGGTGTGTTTAAAGATACTACACGGCGTGTATACTAGGTTTCTGGATAGTATGCCTCAGAAACTTCCTCAGAACCAAGAAAATAATGAAAAACAACACCTAAGTGTCAAATTCCGACCCGTAAGGCCCATACTCCACATGAGTCAAAGTTTGACATCTTATCTGTGTTATAACAAAATAAACAGTCAATGAGCCACCAAATTCCGATCAATGAGGGCCCATAATCCCCAAAAACCAAAGTTTGGCGTTTATTCTATACACAGGATAAATAAAATTACCCTATCCCACAGCAGGTATTTATCAAGCAGGTATCACAACAGCATGCTTTTCTAGCACAACAACTATCACAACAACATGAAATTTCTAATGCACCTACATGGCATGGAACTATGCATGGCAAGTGATTTATAGCATGTGCCTAAATGATGCATGAGATGGCATACCCTCATATCATCGGGTTTCAACTAAATAGAACCCATTGATAAAACATAAACAGCACAATCACAAGTGCATCACCCAACGGTGAAATCAAATCAAACGTAAATTGAAAAATCAGTAAAATTGAAATACGAGGTAAATTGGATTTTCCCTATACACGGGTTAGCTACGCCCGGGCACAGCTTATTACCAACTATCGTTCGTCCTATCCCTGACTACGGCTCCAAATAGTAAGTCAAAGAAAAGAACTCCTCTGATACCACTTTGTAACATCCCGGTTCCGGGTGCCACTCAATGGGTGCCCCGAACCCGGTTCGCCACGTGACCTCAAGCGCATTTCCCCTAATTCTAGAGGCTGCCAACTAGCAGTGAGTGCCCAAGTCTGATAGTAGGGAAACTATGCCCTCATTTTTCAATGTGTAGCACAGTGGAGTATAAAATAAAACATACAACAACGGCATGTACTTTCAAGTACACGACGTGTACTTCCCATTTTTTAAACTGTTCCTCTAGTAGCACCACCACACTATTCATCCATCAACATGAGTACACAGCATGTACTACCAACTACACGGCGTGCACTGTCACCTAGTTGGCGGCTGCTCCACCGCCTTACTGTTTTGGCCTGCCGACTGACTACACGGCATGTAAAGGACCACTACATGGCGTGTAGTCAATTCATACAACCTTCGTCGCTGACATGGCTACAGGCCCCATATACTCATCCCACACAGCCATAAGTACACGGTATGTGGAAAAAGTACACGGCGTGTACTTCCAAAATTAAGGATTTTTCTCCATTTTCCATATTTTCTCAAAAACACTTAAGGAAAAGAGAAAAGAAGAAGCCCGTACCTCAAAATAAGAACCGGGTTCTTATAACTAACCCCTCTGATACCACTCTATCATATCCTATCCTAGAGGGGCTCATGTTGTGACTACCCCAAGCCTTCCCCCAATAGGACAGGGGCTGGAAACTATAACCGAGTAGGAATATCCCACAAATGGGAGGCATTTTCCTAAGTTCTTGTACACACGCACACATATCCAATCCCAAAATGATGAAATGTAAAAACACTAAGTGAACAATTCATGAATACACCAAGATACCAACCACATAGTAAGACAATAGAAATATAGAAAGTAAATAGGGCAAGAATATAATCCCACCAAAATAAAGAGTCTATAAAAGTGAATGTGTAAGTTCTTGAAACACATCCACAGAAAACCCTACCTAAAAAAAGTTAGTGTAAAATTTTCTGAAGTTGTAGTAGCACACCTCAACTGTCGGGTCTCTCTAATAACCACCTGGTCCTAGTCCACATAAGACTTTGTCAAAGCATCGATCGTCTATACAAGACATGACATGTGTGGGAAAATCCCATGTAGGGGTTAGTAAAAAAATAGTTAGTAGGATACATATAAAAGATAAATGAATAACACTAATAAATACATGAAGTATTCCACGATGAAATACATGAATTATACCCTAAAGAAATAGTACAGTTAGCTCACATAGTTATAAGTCTATAACACTCAAAATAGGATCATCAGACGTACTCCACAAACACCCAGTATCGATAAGACACATTGTCCAGATGAGACACTCAATCCTAATAAGACACATAGTCTCAGTAATACATGTAGTCTTGGTAAGACATGTAGTCTCAGTATGTAACATAGTCTCAGAAATTCACATTGTCTCAAAGTCACAGTCAGCCATAGGATTCCGCTCGTAGCGTGCTTGTTCTGGGAGAACCTACTACTCAAGACATTATTTCGTATACACACTTCCACAAAAACCCACTTAGGATACCTAAAAATTGATTTGTATCATCAAAAGGGTTCCAACTTAGCAAACAACTTGTCAAATCAACACACGGTTTGAAAGTTATGGCTATTTTCATAAAAAGGTCTGACCCGGGTCCAGTCTGGGTCTGATCCGATCCCCCGGACCCAACCTGACCCACTGTCTAACCCGACCCGGTCCGACCGACCAGAAATATCCTGGTTCGGTCCAACCCACATGCACGTGGGTCGGTCTAGTCCACAACACATGGCCCACCTCAGATGTGTTCCCCTCTGCTCCATGCAGTGTCGCACCGTATCCCATGCGGTCGGCCCGCCGTGTCTGCCTGGTCCACAGCCTTGCCACCGTCGCGGTCTCTACACATCCGTATAGCGGTATACACGTACACAATACCCCACTACATATCTTACCACCCCATCATGTAATTTTCCACCTCACCTCATCCCCCTCGCTACCCCACTGCATCCCCTGGTCGATGCCACCCTGCTGGTTTTCGCTGTCGCTGCCTCACACTGTCTTCGTTGTGGCTACGGCTGTCGACACCGGTGCTTTAGTGGTATCTTCAATTGATCACCCGGGCTCGTCTAATGATTTTAATTTGGAACAATTGTAGATTGTAGTTCCTTGTGAGCATATCTACCCTACTAAGGCCTCTGCGGCCAATTTGCCTCCATTCTGGGGCTCTGATCACGTTCAGAACCTCCTGGAAAGTTCAGAAGTGACCATAAGGTTTTAACGGTGATGAATGCCTAGAACGGGGGTAATAAAATCACAAAAAAAATACCTTAGGAAATAATCTCTAACTTTATTCATTTCATCCATAATTCATTCCCATTATAATTAATAACGAATAAAAAAGGATAAATAATTCATTTCCAAATGATTTCCCGCAAATACACCCATCCAGCAAGAATGATCGAAACGTAGGTCAACCAATTAATTGTTTGATCTGTTTCCATCAATTATTCTATAAATGTGGAAATAAAATCAAGTAATAATCCCCTACCTTGAATTTTGATCATTCACTGAAGAGAATCGATCATTGTGTCGCCATCGTTGGCAAGATCTGTCAAAAATAGTTTCCGCTGATCTCTAATCTGAAATCCTATCATCGTTCTCCATAGAGAGAGTTCTCCATGTTATCTCTAGAGCCTCCACAAAATTAGAGGATTATGTGCTTAACCTTTTCTCCCTATCTCTCAGGGTTATTTAAAAATAATGACATTGTGTTATTGAAACATTAAAAAATCACCATTTATTTTATTTATTAAAACGTTAAAAACTACTTTTCGCAGTTGACCCACGCCGATGGATGCTAGGCCCCACCTAAGAAAAATTCGCTACTATAACTGCAACGGTGCCCTCATATTTCTGATCTAGTCACCCATTTAGAAGTTATTTTACTTTTTCTGGAAAACTGTGCATGCATTCTATTTAATATTTTAAAAATTTTCAAGCAATTGTTTCAAGAACAATGGTCCTTGAAATCACATGTCTTCTCAGTTCCTAGTCTCAAAATAATTCTATATAATATTCAAGAATAATATATGAAAATTTTAGGACATTACATAATAATGGTGTTATCCAAGAAAATTCTATGCTATGTTTTTTGTTTTCAAATGTAATGTGAAATTCATGTATGTATCTAGTTTTTCAATATTGCTAAACTACTTTTTTGGGATGTCATTTTTATCTAGTATGAATGTAATAAAGTTACCAAAAACACTAGGATTCTTGGGTTAGATAATTGCATAAAAACTACTGGAACCCACCAAAATATTAATCCCAATCCCCCCCCCCCCACTTTTCCATGGTGCTAGTACCCTTATTCTATTAATGTTGTGTTACCCATACTTTCTTAGCACAGTGAGAAGTGGATGTTATTCTTACCCCATATATAAAAACCATGTATGTAATCATTATTGATGTTTTAGGTAGTGATTCCTAAATATATTATCTTAGGCCTAATTAAAAATTAAAACCAAATCCACTCAATTAAACATAGGTATTAAACATCTTAACTCATGTCAAGTTTTCCTCCATGTATCCATCACTAGGAAGAATTAATATTATATTCCCACATGATCTAGATCGATGAAAAATCCCCTACCATTTCCCACCCTTTATAACCTTAATCTTATTAGAGTGATCTATTTCATGTAACCTCAATATCTTATGTATTTTATAAATTGGTGAATGAATTCACCCTCACCGCAGTGTTCCTTATCCATAAACCCATGAAAAGATTAAATTTTCCACATTTTTATGGGTTTTTAGGGCTTTCCTTATGAGTCGGATTCCCTAGAGACTCCGCATTTGAATGGGAAAATATTTAAATCTTATAATCTTGAAAATAATATGTGTAGAGTCCTTATCTCATGATGTTAAATGACATGACATATGAACCATCATGAAAAAAATTAAATATCTTATAGAGGACACCTCTATATGGCATGATCTATGTTTCTGAGATCTAGATCCATGTCGGAGCCCCGTTAATGTAAGGATTCTTACATGTAATCCCATTTCATGGTATAAAGTTCCCTTACATTCAAAAAAGGTTCCTTAATGTTTGGATTATTTATAATCATGTTGGGTTTCCTTCTTTCAAGGATTTATATTTGGTCATAATCATTTCACTCTCTCTTATGTTTGTTCCAAATCTACCAAGGTTCTCTTTGGTATAGTTTTCTCTATCAACAATCCTACATTGAGAAAAAACCCTTATATATGAGCCTAATAATCATAGGGTATCTTTATTAGCTTTATGTTTATATTGATTCTTCTTTTTTAAAGATATTTACTGATGACCTTATCATTAATCCTTGTCCCATACTCAAATCTATATCAAACCCCCACATTAACAAGATACTTTGATCTAATCCATTCACATCGGGTTTCCACTCAACGTGTTCAAAATTGAGAGAAATACATTTTATTATATGCATGATATAGAATAGAACAATACTTTAAACATATGGTTTTACTTCTATAACCCTCTACCTAGGTCAACATTCCCTAACATTGTAGGACCTAGTCGTATGGCCTTAAAACTGAATGAAATTTGAGTCTTTGTTTTATACCTATAAAGTATGTAGAACATTGACCTTTTAACATGATGATAAACTAAAAAATATATAGTCTATCCTAAAATAAATTAAACAAAATAGAGTGACCAAAAATATGTGGCCTGACCTCCTTGCACAAGAGCCATATCCATATAAAATCTTCACCAGCACATGGGTCTCTATCCATGATTCAATGGTTAATTAAATTCCCCTCTCCTATGAAAGAATTAGATATACATATGATCCTTTAAATTAGAGTTATTTTTCCATGAAACCATGTTGAAAAATAATCCTATCAATAATAACACACTTTCTTTAGAGATTCTATGGATATGGTTGCATTTGCCTCTAGAAATGTCACGGTACACCTAACCTTTTACTTGAATAATGCCAATGTATTATAATTACTACATGTGGTATGATTCTTAAAAAATTGGTATATATAGTGTTTCCTAAATACCCTATGTATTCCATTAATAAAATCTCCATCACTTAAACCCCCTTCACATTATAATGATAGGGGTCAACTTCATTCACATTAAGGTTTTCACTTGGTTTCTTACACTATGAACTTTTAAGAATTTTGTGTAGATTGATTTCTATTATTTAGAGATGCATAGTGAAATATTAACTATATAATTTATAAACATCATATATAATCTTTTATCTCCATTATACCATAATCATCACTAAATATCCTAATCATGGTTAATTTGGGACTGGAACATTCTAACCACCAATTGAATGTTCCCTTTCATATATCACACTTCATGACTTAAGTGGTTGGAGCAACATAAAAAATAATGTAAATAATTAATGAATGTATCTAGATCCAATGGATGACTTTATTTAGTAATGATCATAACTGATTCCATATTATCTTCTCCAACCAAATGTATCTTCCTCCAAAAGAGAAGGTCTTATAATCTCGGTAAGCCTCTGTAGATGTTGTTGTGGAACTCATTATTTGAATATTGGTCAGTGGTAATCCTTGGAATTATTTTCCCACATAATCTTCCTTATTAATGTTATTTAGATATAGATTTACCTATTTTATATATTCTATTCAAAGGTTTTTGGATATTACTATCTCTTGACTCCCATGTGATTTTTCATATCAAACCCCCTTTTGTTAGTCTGAGAACCAAGAACAATAACTATATAGACCCCTATCTATGAAGGTATATATTATCATTAGACTCTCTTATTAAAGTTAGTTTTTACTTTACCCTTTCTGTGTAGACTAATCCACTTTTTAGGTCATGTATCTATAACACGAAACTTTAGCCACATTTGTTTGTTCACAATGACCTATAACTAGGTTTATCCTCTTTCAAGATGGTCTATAATAGCATTAGGATTCTAATTCACATCAGGTGTCACCATGACCTTGTTAGTTAGAATATATATCTCTTTTATTCAATTTTTTATGATATTAAACCCTAAAAACATCTATTCATTGTTGTGTTCCTTTCCAAATGTCCAAATTTCATGACCCTTAAACTGAAAAAGAAAAGAGACATGAGTCTTATCATGCTAGAAAGATATAAAGGGTGACTTAAGAAAAATCCATGTTTCCCCTCCATAGATCACCCTTTTTATGAATTAAATAATAGTGAAAAATAAAATGGAACAAATATTGTGGGTCCTGATATAAGTCCTTTGAAAATATCAATCTATGCCCATTGGACCCACTGGTCCCAGAAAAAGTTAGATAAATTTCATGATGTATCCCTTCAACCAGAATATGTTTTTAATATATAGTGGAAATACTTTTTGGGTACCCAGAACTTTCTTGAGTAATATTTATCTAGAGGATCACTTTATTCCTTAATGTTTTTTAATGCTCATAATTTTTCAATGGATTTTGGTAGTGGGCATATTCAACTTCAAGGGATACCTATTCTTAGTAATAATCCTTGATTCCTCTATATTTGTCCCTATCAACTTGAGGCGTATTCATCCTAAGGGGGAGGTATTATAATATATATACACCTCAACAACATTGTCATATAACCCATAATTAAAATGTGTTTTTATATCATCCTCAATATATATTTTTTATTTCAACATCCCTAATTAAAATTTCATGAGTTATTATTTAGACAGCGCATATTTTAATCATTTTGGTGGATTAGAATACCCTTGAATTTACAAATTGAATCACCATGCACATTTTCCATGAATTATTATGAAATTAAATTCCTAAATCCTTATTTATCCTTGTCACATTACCTATAATTTCATTTAATAATTTTCTAATCATCACAACCATAAAATATATATACTATTCCTTGAGTTTTTATGTAGTCATGACATTATGATCTTCATTCAATTCGGGATTTATTTTTCCATATTTCTCTATATAATGCATCACTCATTTGGTAAAATCTATCCAACCTTAAAGGCAAGTTACATTTTTCTTTCTAAAATACCTTAATTTTTCCATTGAAAAAATACATAACACTTTCTTTGCTAAAATCCAAAAAGGGTGGCCATCAAAAAATTTCGGTCTCTACTCACTATAAAATAATCTCAAATGAAATTATAAAAATTTGGTGTTTGAAAAGGAAAAGTAAAATATATATATATTAAAATCCCATAAATGGAGGAAGTAGAAAATGATGAGTTTATACACACTTAATCTCCTACCATTTTATACATTATAAAAATGAAATTCAAAAAAGTTAATGAAAAGGTAAAAAGTATTTTGAGGTCCAACATTTGACTTCATAAAAATTTAATCCATGCTAACTATATCCCTTAAATAGGTAAAAACATTAGAGAAAATATAAGTTCCTACCATATATTGGTTAAAATAATTTTTGAAAAATACATGAAGATGTGATTTAAGGGTACCTGGTCCCTTTTTGATATTAGAACCCTCATACCAAGTTATATATTCATGATCCTCATTATATTTATTCATTAATATTTATATATAAATAGACTAAATCTAGTATTATGTTGATGATACACATTCTTGTACCTATCTATGAACACATGTAGAGGAGAAAATCTCTCCAAATCTATATATCATAAATTTATATATTGAGGAAACACAAACACCTTGAGTTGAGACCATCATCTTGATGAAATCACACCCATTATCCAATCATATCTAGGATCTTATTAGATTTTAATGCAATGTTACATAGTTCACCGTGTTACCTTACAATTGGAATTGTTTCCTTATGAAAATTTATAATTCTTATGGGGGAATTTTTATGGAAATAAATAATGTGTTCCATAGGCTTTTCCAATGAGGACATGACATAGTACACATCCTGACAACTCGTGTCAAGTATGAGAATAATAATATCTTTATTCCATAAGAAGATATAAATTTTATTTCAGTGTGCCTCAGGACTAGTCACACAATTATGGATGAATATTATAATGAAATGCTTCCAAGTGTAGTGATGTGGTGGTGAGAACCTCCCATATGAATTAGGCTACATATTTCATTAGTTTCATATTAAAAGGGGTGACAGAACTATAAATCATGTTTCTATAGGTTTTTTGGATAGTTTTTATCCTTCTAGAACAAAAACTATGGGGTAACCCATTATCATAGGGTGTTGTTTTCTTTTTAATATTTCATTTGACTGGTTGTAGAGCCAAAACAGACTTATGAATCCAAAGAAATAATTATTTTAAATTGGGAATCATTTTTCACATAAAATAAGTTTAAAATGTAATATTTTCATATACCACTCAATTTATTCATGAATCATTCCATCATTCTCACAACAACCATTTTTTATGAACCCTGGATACCCAATAAGAAATAGTTTGTGAAATTATACCATTTTTATGGGAAAGTGGAAACCCTAAATGGTCATTATAACCACTTAAAAATCATTCATTTTTTGTGATGATAAAGTGTGATTCCACACCCAACACATACTCCCTATTTGATACTACATAGATCATGGTTGCACTATGAGACTATATACTCCCTAAATAGTCACCTTTTTTGGGAAGGTAGTTATTCCTAACTACCTCTAAACAACTGGTACCCACCTCAAAAGGATAAATAATGGAATGATTTAGAAACACCTTGAGAGTTAACATAATACTTTGGAAAAAATTAAGGATATCTAGCTCATTAATTTATAAATAAATACCCATTTATCTAATATTATTAGTTAAATAAATAAAGAAGGAAACAATATACAATTACCCTTCCTTAACGAGAGGCATGTGAGTCCCCTTCATGAATGAGAGGATTTTGTGGATATCCTTATCAAATATAGGGTTGTTCTATAAAAGTGGACCTATTAAATGAATTAGATGGCCATGAGTATCCTTTTTAAAAGGTCCCTTGATCAAATTCATACAAAAACACTCTCCCATTCCTTATAGAAAATGCTCCAAAATGATATGAAGTCTTTCTAAGGTATGAAATTCCCTTATTCTAGAGTCATCCCACCATGAACCTTATTAATTTTATTCTATCACTTCATGATGAATCCAAGATTTATAATTAGACTTCGATAACATTTTTCATTTTTTCTATGTCACCCACCGGAGCTAGATTAACCCAAATGACATTTCTGGATTTCTTTATCCAAGGATAAAACACCAAAAAGGAAAAATTATGTCACGTTCCAAAACCACTAGATATACATAATTGGTGCATCAAGAACATATATGTGATTATAGTCAATCATATATTTCCTTAATAAAATTAAAATTCAATGTTTTCCTATGAGACTAATTGGACCATCATGGTAATAATGATTATATATTCCCTTGACAATGAGTTCTCTAATCATGAGTATACCAATGTGAAATTTCATGGATCAGATTAACCATCTTGGCTACCATCATGTTGTGTTGGAAAACCTAGTTCGGGAAATGATCCATGCATGTATGGGCTACGGTGTAAACCCCAATCATGTTATCGTTAATGATTTGATGACCATGTGACATCAAAGAGTCATGGAAATCCATTAAAATATAGATCATTTTTATGTACCATCATCTTCTATATATAATAATACCCCCAGTGAATTTAGTCATCCTTTAGTCTAACCACCAGTTTCTAATAGTAAAATTCTCCTATATGCCTCATATTAGGTGTATTCCCAAACACATTGTTAAACTACCTCCTCTTAGGTGTATTCTCTAAAATATTGTCATCACCTTAGTCACTAACATGGTCAGGAATCTATGGGATGTGTTCACATAAATCCCACATGTTTCCTTCTTGTTCACTTAGAAAACATGGGATACCAAAGTATAAGGACCATTAATTCATGTGTTGTTACCCCATTCATGAAAAGATGATCAAGTCACTTTATGTAAAAATAAATTACAAATATCTTACCACATGACATTAATCAACACTTTATGACCCCAACATACAACCATAAATAGTGAAACTTAAACTTTTTGAGCTTTTGTTTCTATAAATTATGATACATAGTATGTCTATATTAGGTTCAAACCTAAAAAAACATGATATAAAGAATCCCAAGGGTTATACCCCCATATCGATAGGATGCTTAGGGTAATAGTGATCATGTACTCCCTTAATAATGAGGGATCCTACCATGAGGAAGCTGGTGAGACATATCCTAGAACATTCTACCCATATTTTCTTCCTAAGTTTCTTGTTGGCCATCTTGGTCCACATACACAACCATGTGTGCATGGGTATCCTTCCTATTTATAAGATCCATTCATGTTCCCATTCATGATTTCATTACCAAGAAACATCAATGATACATGGACATTTGTATAATAGTATCCCATGTGTATGCCCCAAATGTTTCCTCATGGGGGAATATTTTCCAAGATTATATTCCACTTTCTATCCAAAGACCAGTTATTTGGAGGTATATTCTTGCATGGGACTTCTCTTAGGTGTAATCCCCAACCCATATTAAAAGGTTCATCTCTAAGGTATAATCCCTGAAATAGTATCTTTATCTATGACACCAACCATATTATGAATATAGGCATTTACCATGTGTAAGCCCCATTAAATCCTCTATTTTCATCTATCTTTCAATTACAATTTCATAGTATTATAAGATAAAACATCACAATAACATCCTAACTAAATAAAATAAAATTTCATGGTATGTCCCTATTGCAATGCCATAAATAGTGAAATTCAAACTATATAGGCTTTGATTACTATTTACCAAGATACAAAATGTAGCATCCCTACCTGGGATCCTTTGAACAGTGCCTCAAGATGGGGGCCAAAGGACCTCAAGCATGCCTCCTGAAATGCCAAAGACTTATGAATAGCAGCAAGGGCCTAGGGTGTGTATTTGGGAATACTATTCCTTAATAGATTTGTGTAAGCACATTAGTAAACCATAAATAATAAATAGTGGAAGCATAAGAATAAGAAGACAATATAGGAAGATAATATAAACAACCAATAAAGATAATTAACCAAGAGGAAACTGAATAAAAATAATGTATACAAATTATGATAATGATGTCATGAGCCTATACAAAAGGTGACTATGAGGAGATGGGGATGTAAGAATATACTACATGCTGGAAAAATATAAAAAAAGTCAAAAACTACTTCTAAAAGAATATCGGGAATAGGCTCAGCCCTCTACCTCATGATTCATCCTAAAATAGTAAACAATAAAGCATCGTAAGTCACACGCTTCACCTTTTCCATACCTATGATCATAAAGTCTACTCAGGTATCAAATGGTGCCTGAGAAGGGTGCGAGATATGAATCTCATTAGGATAGAACCCATAGTGTCTAGGTCATTCAATTTGATTCAAATAATAATAAAGTGTTCCAATAATAAATAAAAATAGATTATTTAATAATTAAAACACAAAAACCTTGGTTTGGGTTCCAAAATGTACACTCATCCCATATAACCTACTTCAGCCTAAGATGGAATTCTGAAAAAGAGTATCTATTAAAGTCATAGTATGTATATAAGAGCCAAAGTAAACAAGGAAGCCCAGGAAATCATACCCTCAAGTTTTTTCTTTGGTTTGGGGTCTAATTTACATGTCATTATAGAATTTCTCATAATAAAGATAATTACAAAGGATGAATCACATATGAAATGATAAAATCAATCAATCCATCAATTCTCATTATGGAGTATGATCCCATCCAAGGAGATATAAAAAAATCCTAAGGGTCGCTAAGGAATGTCCAATGTAACCAATGTCATCGAGTCCATCCAAGAAAACCCATATGGTATTCCTTGTATCACTCATGACACGGTGTCTCTGAGCCTATACCAAGTATCTCACAAAGGGTACTGGGTATCTCCCAAAGCATGGCATATCTATCTTTCTAAATGGTTCCATCCTCAGTTTCTCCCCTAGGGAACTGGTCTCACTCATGAGTATAAGTAAATCCTCCTAGAAATCCTATACCTGCCAAGCCAAAGTATCACTCTCGGTGTGTCCAAAGTAACCAACCGAGCACGGCAATTCCATCCATGGAATCCTTAATTCGGGACCCATTTTCTCTCATTTCTCATAGAAAGTGAGCCATATCATCAAGGCACATTACAATCAAATTCATTTATAATTTCATACTAATAAATAAACATCTCAAGTTAAGAGATAAAAATATACCCATGTACACAATTCGAACAATAAAAAGTCATGAGGCACTAAGCACATGCATAATTTCAAGCTACAAGGTATGACCACTAGGAAACATGAAATAAGCATAAGAAAAGTATTACAAGAATATGAACATAGAATTAACTTTCTTCTAATAACATGTCATCAATGAAACTTAAATAGATCAAACGAATGAGCTTTCCAAATCATAGAATTTAATTCAATCTATTAAACATGTCCCCTTAATCAAGCATCAAGCTTAACAATTATGGCATGAAGCATGAGAAAAAAGAAATTATCTAAGGTCACAATGTATAAATCACATGGCATGACATATAGGAATAAGAATAAGAATTTCTAAATTGAAATAACCCTAATCAATAAGAATGTTCAAAGGCATATGGAATTACACATGGGAAAAATAATAAGAAATAAACATATGAATTACACAAGTAAATACAACTCATGGTTCACCACCCATCTTAAATCAATTTATCTATTTAAAAAGTTAAACTAATGTGAAACACACACACCCAAGGTGAAACACAACTCAAGGCATACAAAAAATTTAGGCCATTTAGGATGGCACGCCCAAAGGGGTGTCTAATGGAAAAGAGAACACCCACAGATGGGTTTATCTACAAGCTAAAGTCCCTACGGAGATGGAAAATCATTTCAATTAATTTAATATTCAAGAATGAAGCATCACTGAAAGGGTATAGCGATCGGCCCAATGGTTTGTCAACTAAAAATCTATGAAACGAGTGGGAAATTAATAGACACCCTACCTCTATGTCGTAGAACTCCACTCATCCATTATCGAGCCTTGATTCAACCTAAAATGGAATAAAATGAATGATTTTTTAAAAACATGAAAATAGGGGAAACTTTTGTTGCACTAAAATAGCATAATGGATGGGAGAGGGACAAATAAATAGAGGTGTGATAAAGATATATCTTACTGAGGAATTTCTATAGCATCTGACGGTGAATGAATCAGAGGATAAATGAGGGAGAAATTTCAAAACCCCATGAAGTAGAAGAAGGAGGTTCCACATTAAAGGAGATATAAAAACCCCATTGGAGGGAGGAGGAAAAGAAAGGTGGGGTTGTCAAAATCATTAATGTAGGTAAAACTTATAATTTCAACCCATTTTACACTGTGCACGGTTTGGCTGCACGGTTTGAAAATAGTGTTCCAACCTTTCTCCCTTTACTACTATAAGGGAAGAATGCATGGGATAAGCACACTGTTTGAATAATCATTTGAAAACCTTGCAGTATCTCACTTCCTAAAACCTATAAATTTTGGCATGGGCATTCACCAAGGGTCACACAGTTGTAGACAAATTGTGTAGCCTTATGCACCCCACTATATACAACCGCATAGTTTGGGAAAACTATGCAATATGGGACATATGATTTTCTATAACCATGTGACATAATCAGGTTATTCCTTTTTCAGGGCTCCGAACAAGACTTAGATGCATCCGAGACCTCTATTATTTGATTAGGTATCGATATTAGGTCTATTTTAAAGAATATAAACCAATATATTAAATAGTATGTACTTTTGGATAAAGTCAGGATGTTACAACCTTCCCTTATTAAAACAACTCATCTTGGAGTTTCCCTTTCGAGGGTGGTAGAATGTCTTCTAAGAAAATATCTAGCCACTGGGCACATACATCATACTCTCTCTCCTAGGTCATGTCATGTACGCATTCGTGATTCCATAACACCTAGACTAGAGGAACTGACCTACCTTAGAGAACCTTCATGCTATGATCAATAATACAAATTGGATTCTCTTTAAAGGAGGTATCCACCTCCATCATGATATCCTTAGGGTCAAATGAATGAGAGGGGTCTGGATAATACTATAGAAGCTATGATATGTGGAAGAAGTTGTGCATGGAATGGTACCTCTGAGGTAACAAAAACCGATAGGCTACCGGTACAACTCTCTCCACTATCTCAAAATGCCCGAAATATCTCATTGATAAATGGCCTTATATCTTGATTCATCTCTAACACAACCTAGAATATACACATGGAAAAACTTAATGTCCCACCTCAAACTACAGAGGTCTACGACAATGATCTGCATAGGAATTCTTCTTGAACTATTTTGTATCCATAAACTTCTGAATTAGCTGGACTTTCTCTAAAGTCTCTTACACAAGGCGAGGACCCCGTAAGGCTACCTCACCTACCTCAAATTAGAATAAATCTGAACAACACGGTGTACCATAAAGGGCCTCATATAGATCCATTTTAATTGTTTCCTGAAATATTTTATTGTAGGAAAACTCAACCATAGAAATATTCTTCTCTCAAGAACCTCTAAAATCAAGGATAAAAGCATGTAGAATATCCTCTAACACCCATATGGTTTGCTCAGAATACTCATCAGTCTGAGGGTGATATGTAGTACTCAAGAGAACCTGTTAACCCAGTTCCTTTTTCAACCATTTCCAGAACTGTGATGTGAACTGAGAATCTCATCCCAAAATGATAAAATGGGTCACACCATAAAGTCACGCTATCTCTCAGATGTATAGCCTTTCTATCTCATCAATATAGAAGGTCTCCCAAATCATTAGGTAGTTAGTGACTTTGTTCAACCTATCAACGATCACCCATACTGTGTCGTTTCCTTGAGTAGATCTCATCAAGACTATCATGAAATCCATGGTGACATCATTCCATTTCTACTCAGAAATGGAGAGAGGTTGTCGAAGTCTAGCAGGTCACTGGTGCTCTTCCTTCACCTACTCATAGGTGATGTACCGAGTGATAAAGCCTGCAATATTCCTCTTCATACCTGGCCACCAATACTGATGATGAATATCTTGGTACATCTTGGTAATCATATGATGAACTACACAAATGGAGGTATGAGATTCCCTCATCATATCTTCTCATATATTAGAAGGAACCCAAAAATTACCAATGTAGATTAGGGTCTCACTACCATCAACAACCCAACCAGGAGGTGGGTTCTCTCCTATGACGATCTCCCTCAAAAAAAGTCCCTTAGAATCTGATAACTAACACATACAAACTCATTCTATAAGAGAGGATATCACTTCCAGAGCTGCTAAAAATTGTTTCTTGTTCTATTCATGAACCTCAATATGCAACTTAGAAAATAGAGACATCATCTTCCACTCACTGTTGGCCACCATGAAGGCTTACGTTGGAATTTTCCAACTCAAGGCATCGGCTGTGACATTAAATTTTCTATGTGTGTAAGAATTCTCAAAATTGAAGGATTGTTGGTATTTCACCCACATGCGCTGCCTCAGATTCAATTCTCACTAATTGGAGATATAATTGATACTTTTAAAATACCTGTAAATAATGAATCTCTCTCCCAATAGATAGTTCCTCCAAAAGTGAAGATCATAAACCATGGATGCTATCTTGAGGTCATGTGTAGGGTAGTTCCTCTCATGAGGCCTCAATTGGAAAGATCCATACACTACGACTTGATCACCTTGCATCAGTTCTGCATCCATTATTATCCCTAATTAATCCTAATAAACTATATAACTTCTATTTGGCTCTAGAAGAATCATATTTAGAGCTAAATTTAGGCTTACCATTAACTCTTGAAATGCCTTCTCACAAGATTCATACCATAAGAACTACACATCCTTATTAGTTAGGGTTGTAAATGTCACTAAAAAGTGATAGAAATCCTGAATGAATCATCTATAATAGTTAGATATCCCTAAGAATCTGTATATATCAAATAAATTCTTGGGATACTCCTAGGAAACCACAACGGTCACCATCTTTGGGTTAATGGATATGCCTGCCTCTGATATGATATGACCTAAGAAGTGAACCTTATTGATCTAAAAGTGTCATTTACTATGATTCACATATAGATGGTGCTCTCTTAGTGTACTCAGCATGATATCAGGGTAATCGTCATGTTCGTGTATCATGCGTGAGTACTCTAAGATATCATCCATGAAGAAAGCCACAAAGGAATCAAGATATGGTTGGAAAACTTGATTCATCAAATCTATAAAGATTTTCAGCTCATTATTCATATCGAATGGCATAACCAAATACTCGTACAAGTTTTACCTACTCCATAATGTTTTACGTGATATATCTGATGGCCTCACATGAACCTGATGATAGAATTACCTCACATCGATCTTAGATAAAACAATTTATCCTCAAAGTTAGTTTAAGTGGTCATTGATATGAGGCAATGGATAACAATTTTTTACTATAAGTTGGTTCAACCATATATTCTCCATGCACAATCTGAGGGTACTATCTTCCTTCTTAGAGAAAAGGACTGAAGAACCTGATGGTGATGTTTTGGGTCTGATAAAATCCTTATCCTCAATATATTGAAGTTTCTTTTTTTGTTCTTGGAGCTCTTTCGGTGCCATCCTATACGAAGGAATAGACACTACTGTCGCACCTAGAACTAGCTCTATGTTGAACTCATCCTCTCTCTCTCTGAAGGTAATCTAGAAAAATCAGCAGGGAATACTTCCATAAACCGATCCAAAACTAGATGTAACTCTACTAAAATCATTCCTTAATCATTCATAAAGAGTCTCGCTAATAGTGTTGTCACGCTGCATAGCCCAATTCACTTGGGTCTAGCTCGATCTTCCTGAATATCCCATTCTACCATGTGTATATATGTGCTTCCCTCAGGTGATGTAAAGGAAAGTCTATGGTGATATAAATCCACTTGGGTGTGATAAGGCATGATCTAGTCCATTCCAATAATGAAGTCAAAGTAGGTCATCTCAAGGATGAAGAAACTATAGAAGAAATGGAACTCAACTATCTCAAGGGGAACTCCTAAAACTGATATATTCCCTCTGTTATAATTTCCAATAAGGATTAAAGACATAATTCCATAGAAGTACTCAATTACTAGACCAAGACTTTCCACGCATGCAGGTGGTATAAAAGAGTCTAATACACCTGTATCAAAAAGGGAAGAAACTAAATTAGTGGTCACCAGAATAGAACTTAGGACTATAGATGGCCCTATACTCTACTCCACTGGAACTAGATGCACTGTATACATATGGCCTAAACCTAATCATTGATATAATACCTAAATAGCATGATAAAATAAACTCTGTTGACACTGAAACTCAATCCCCTAACTACCTCATCCATGGCCACCACTACCTCATCCTGATTGGTCAGTATAAGACCAACTCCCAGCCTCACATGGAATCACAGATCCTGTACCGAATATAGTTGTTGGTAAAAATCCCCTACCACTGGATGATGGAGGAAAATAATGGAAGAATCACTAAAGATGACCCATCCTACCATAATCTCGGCATTTAATTGGGATCCTTTTACATTGGGGCATCTTATATCCTGGCCTACCACACTAGTGACATCCTATGGAGCTATCAGTATGAGTCACTTGGATAGAAACACCCCCACATTCACTATAAAAATGGTGCTTTCTACTACCAGAAGAACCATCACCCTGTTGTGGAACTGAACTACTCTATCTCAGAGGACCAACTTCTCTGAGATTCTATTCTGTAATTAGGTCATAGTTAAATATATTTATCTCAGTATTCAATAGAAATAAATTCAATTGTGAGTGGATAACATGCCCAAGACCATCCTCAAAGCACCTCACAGTGGTAAATTTTTCACCATTCAGAGATGGATAAAAACATTTAATCTCAGTGAAATGAGCTAAATACTTGAGCACAGTCATAAAACCTTGCTAGAGATTCATGAACTCCTAGGATTGGTCCACACTCAAGGTTTGTGGAGATAAGTGATCAAATAAATCCATCTAGAATTATTCCCATACCATACCTTGGTAATGCTCTAACTGAGAAACAGCATCCCACCATCACTTGTTAGAGTCATGAATCATGTAGTTAGCGAGATTTACCCTCCTCTCTAGAGGTTTTTAAAGATTTTAGAAGGTAGAAACCATATCCTCTAACCATGACTCTATAGCATGAGGTTTTTCATCCTCTGAGTAGGTTGGGGGATTCCACTATTGAAAGTCCCAAGTTAGTTCTTCCATATTTGGGGTAGCCGGAGGGGAACCCTGAAAAAAGTTCATAAACCAAAGGAATATCTCATGAAATTGATCATCAGGTCCCAATGGAAGATTAGTATTAGATCGTCCTTGCATTTTCTTACATATCTTATTACATAATTTTAAAGAAAAACAACATAAAATAATTACACAATGATTATCTAAAGGTTTAGTTTCTTGGGAAAATTAGGACCATACATAACATTTAAAAAATAAAACAAAAAAATTTATTTAATTCCTTCTTCTCTGGATTCTTACTGTCCCTTGAATTCTCCTTAGTACATGTATCACCTAAGGATATACATCAAAAAGGGGTGATCTAAAAGCCTAGTAAGAGGATAGATAAGAATGTGAAAAAATAAAACATGGGGTGTGCATAATCATTATCATCATTACATAGCTATATGAACACAATCATGAGAGGAATCATTAGGAAAATTTATGGAATGTGGAAATGCATAAAAATGAAACATCATGTCTTAGTGCTAAACTACCACAAAAAGTTGTGAACGAATATAGCATCATGTTCATGTATATTTCACTTTTATCATGGGATATATCACATTAACAAATGAATTTGATCATTATATAATTCTGGGCACACCCTTCACATTATAACATTTACATTATGCTATATAATTTAAGGTGCACTTGTCACATCATAACATTTACATTATCATGCATGCCACATAGAACGTATATAAATCTTGGAGATAAAATAAACCATGTAAAGGAATGGGTTTAATTTCATAAATAATAAATTCATAAACTTTTTCATAAATTAAATATGGAATAACATTCTTGATATAAGTATCATCAAACTTGAGTGAAGAAGAAACAATCTCAACAAATAAAAAGGTGTGTTTTTTGAATGAAGAGTTCTTTTGGAAAACATTGTGTTTGTCATAAACTCAAGTAGAAAACATGTATACCCCAATAAAATTTAATATAATGATGAAGAAATTATATTTAAATAATATCCATACTGAAAATGGGTTGAAAGAGGTAAAACCCAAAGAAAGAGAGTTGGGTTTGAGAATTCCCTTTACCTTGAGTCTGAATGTTTCCTTTACTTTAATATCATGTATAATCACATTATATTAATTAATTAACAATTAAATAAACTTTTATACAAGAATTTTATTCATTTTGGTTTTATTATGTTCATTTATGGAATTTTTATGAGTTAAAGAGTTTAATTTCATCATTCGGGAGCATTTTTTTTCATGGTTTACATGATTGGTTCACTTGTATACATGAATGGAAGTTCATTTAAAATGAGGATAAATATCCAGAATTTTTATTATATTTTATTAATGATATTAAAATATTTTTAATGGACTTATAAATACTTTTGTTATATGTCATGAGGATTAATCATTAGATAAAAATTAATGATGATTGTTTTAGGTTAATTTTGGCGGTTTTTCGATCGCAACGAACTCATTTTGTTTTATCATTTATTATTATGTAAATCAGGTAGTTCCAAAACATAAAATGGGTTATAAAATAAAAATTAAAATCTATTTTAAACCATTTAATTTTATTATTTATATTCTTGAATTTGTTAAATGAAAATTAAAGTTCATCACCCATGATGTTGGTAAATTGACACATCATGGGAAACGATTTCATTTTTAGAATAAAATAGGGAGAGGGAGAAGTTTAATGATGGATATTACATTAACATGATATAATTATAGTATATCAAATATAATTTAGTTATCATTCCTTTTGGATATGATAATTTGGGTATAATAGAATAAAATAAATGAAATTGAAAAGAAATTAAAAGAAAAAGGAAGAGGATTTTACCTCATAAATATCTCATCCTTGAGAACCTCCATAGGGAAATTATTTTGGTCTTTTGATGAGACCAAGATCTCTTAGAAGTGAGAAAGGGGATTTGGGAGTGTTTTTTTCAGAATTTGGATAAGTCTCAATGCCTGGGAGGTGTGAGGAGAATAGGGTGTACAGGAGGTATTTATAGTGGAGGAGAGAGGTGTTTTCTCATTATTTAATTCCTTAGTTTATCATTTTTATCAAGAAAATAAATAGTGTTGATTATTGAGAATAAATAAATTAATTAGATCATTTAAGTTCAAAAAAATGGTTCTTACATCAGTGGTGACTTAATGAATAGTGTATTTAGCTAATAATATATGTATACCATAAATTACAGTATTTCACTATTAACAAAAAAAATCAAATAATTCAAAAAAATACCAACAATTTACCCCAAAAATTTTTTAAATTGTAGGATTCAAAAATGAACTCCATTTTATGAAAATAATTTTCTAAATATGAGTAATTTAATTTTAATTAAAAACACCATTTACTCGAAAAATACAGATTTTAAAATTATAATAGATTTTTTAACACTTTAAAAAATTACTTTAAGGTCTCAAAAAATTATCTTAGAATCATAAGACATAAAACTATTAATTTATGGATACATTTTGTGAAAATAAATTTTCTTTTAAATTATTAAATTAATCATAAAATTGTAATTAAATATTTATGACTTATAAAAATACCAACACTTAATTAATAATTTTTAAAATATTTACTTATTTATACTATGATATAATTATATCATATTTTCACATATAAGATCCCTAAATTTTATTTATGATTTCATTAGTGAGGCTACTATTCATTTCACCATTTTACTATTCCTAAGAGTCATATTACTATTCTTAAGTTCAAGTTACTATTTCATCGGTATTGGTTCCTTAACTTCTAGAAATACTTCCTATTTCAATAGTTATTCATTTATAAAGTTTTTATTATGGTCCATAAGTGATTATATGTGATTATGGAATTACTATATGTAGGGATAAATTCTATTGATAAAGTTTTGGGTCGTTACATTTTTCCCCCCTTTTGAAATTTTGCTCTCGAATTTTCTTTTAACAAAAAAATGTGAGGGTACTTCTCCTTCATCGCCTCCTATGGTTCCCAAGTTTCTTCTTCATACTTATGGTTCCTCCACAACAATTTTACAAGGTAGGTTTTCCTGTTTCATAGAACCTTATCTCTCAGGTCCTTAACCTTTACTCGTTTCTCCTCATAAGAGAGATCATATTATAGCTATACCACCTATGAGTTTAGTACAGTGAGGGATCTGGTATGTACTTCCTTAGGAGTGATACGTGGAACACATCATGAACTTGATTCATATTCAGTGGAAGTAAAAGATGATAGGTCATGGATCCTATGTGATCAAAGATCTCAAAGGGTTCAATGTACCTTAGGCTTAGCTTCCCTTTATTTCCAAACCACATGACTCTCTTACTTAGTGATATTCAAAGGAAGACCATCTCCAACATCAAAATCCAATTCCCTTTTATGGTTTTCAACATAGCTCTTTTGTCGACTATGAGAAGAATTGATATGTTTATAAATGTCTTGAACCTTCTACATCATTTCTTGCATAAGATTAAGTCTAAGTAGCTTCCTTTTTCCAACATCATCCTAATAGGTTGGAGTTCTGCATGGATTTCTATAGAGAGCTTCATATAGAGCCATATGAATACTCAATTGGAAGCTATTGTTGTATGAAAAATCAACCAATGGGAGATGCTGATCCCATACACCTTTAAATTATAAAGTGTAGGCTCCTAGAATATCTTTGAGCATTTGAATAGTCCTTTTAGATTGGTCATTAGTTTGGGGGTGGCAAGCCATGCTGAAATTAATTCGGTACTCAAATCATGTTAAAGACTCCTTTAAAATTTAGATATAAACCTGGGATCATGATCAAAGACAATTGAGAGTGGAACTTCTTATAGTTTCACCACTTCCTTCACATATATCTTAGAAAGTTTTTCAAGTGATAGACCTTCCTGAATAGAAATAATGTGGTCATCCTTGGTGAGTCGGTCCACCACAACCAATATCCCATTATTTTCTTTGTATGTCTTTAATAGACCTATGAAAAATTCTATAGTGAAATTCTCCCATTTCCACACGGGTATAGGTAATGGATGCATCATCCATTTGGAATTTTTTTTTCTCGACTTTAACTTGCTGACATATCAACCACCTTGATATATACTCTGCAATATCTTTCTTCATTTTTTCCCACCATAATTGTTCTCAAAGATCACAGTACATATTTTTACTCTCAAGATGGATAAGGAAATTTCAGCTATGTGCATTGTCCAATAGATTCTTCTTTATCCCAGGTGATAAAGGAACACAAATCCTTGTTCCAAACCGAATCACACCATCATAATCGATATAGAACTCTTACATATTCACTTTATTTACTAAATTCACCTTCTTTTGTAACTCCAGATCATCCCTTTGTGCCACCATAATCTTCTCTTGGATAGATGGTTGGTAAATCATTTGGGAAAGGTAGGATCTATTCCATGATTTTATGATTTCCAAACCTATCCTTTTCATATACATGAAGATAGCGTATTTATCAATCCACAAAATGGATAGAGTAATAGGTTCTTCTCTGTTAAGAGAATCAGTTACCTTGTTTGCCTTGCCAGGATGATAGTGAATAGATCAATCATAGTCTTTGATCATATCTAACAATATCCTTTCATGCATGTTGATTTCATTTTATGTGAATATATAAATTAGTCTCTTATTATCAGTATATATGTCACACTTCTCACCATAGAAGTAATGCTACTAGGTTTTCAAGGAAAAAATCACAGCTACAAGCTCCAAATCATGCTTTGCGTAGTTCTGCTCATGGATCTTCAACTTTCGTGAGGCGTAGTGATGTGGCTCTATTTTTACATAGTTTTGCCACATCTTTTATTTAATTTTTATCGATTTAATTAATTATTTCGACACTTTTTAATAAATAATGGCACTTTTGTAATTTTATCACAAAATATATTAATTAATCATTTTTTATATTTAAATATGTGTTTTAAGTCCCTTTTTATAGTCTTTCTAAGTATTCCAAATATATTAAACTACTTTTTAGTTTAATAATCTTAATCTGGTTAATAATTTTAAATGTCTACTAATTAATTAATTATTCATTTTTATTTTCATTAATTTAATTCAGTTTTCAATTTAAGGCTTTACTATTTAATTCTGATTTATTAACTTTACTTTTTAACCGGGTCAATTATTATGCAAAGTAATTAAGTTTAATAATTAAGTTAATTAAGTACTGTGTTTTTAATTTTATGTTTTCATTTTGTCATTTAATTAATTAACTTTGTCGTTTAATAACTCTAGTTAATTCTAATTATTTTAATTATATGTTTGAAGTTATTTAATTGTAGGTGTTCTTCATTTTTTTAGACATAAATTAAATTAATGATAACCTTTATAGTCTTATTTAATAATTAAGTTACTTTTAATTGTAGTTTGTTAGTTAATTAAGTTAGTTTTTAGTTACAGTTAATTATTTAATCTTAAACAGCTTAGTTAAATTCTCTTTTGTTTGTATTAACTAGTGTTGTTATTTTTATTATCTGTTGATAGTTAATTTTTATTGTTATCATTTTTAATTTTTAACTGTCGATGAGTGTCGCACTGATGGTTTGTCTCACCGAAGTTTTTTATAACTATCGGTGAGTCGTGACTCACCAATTACTTTGAAACATCATCGGTCTCTTGCGATGCACTGTTGTTGTGATGCACCGATCCTTCCATCGGTTTTGGTCTCATTTATTTTGAACTATCGGTGAGTCATTGATTCACCGATCCATTACATCATCATTGGTTTCACTTCACGCCGATTGCATTTCAATTTTATAATTTTCAGTGTTTTATTTTTTCGGTGAGTCGTCCCTCACCGTTCTATTTATTTTATCTTATTTTGCTACTACCGATTAAAAATTTCCTCTATCGGTTTCACAATTTTTCATTACCTTGTCGGTCTCTCATTTTTCCACGCACTCACCGATACTATTTATTTCTTTCTGTCCGGTGGCATCTTATCGGTGTGTTGCTCACGGTTTCTTTTTCATTTTTATCTTTTCGTGTCTTATTTTTCTTTTATTCATCGGTTAGTCATGCATCACTGATACCATCCTTCTATCGGTCTCACCCTTGGCACCGACACATCAAAGCCACGCCACTGTTAATTGGTAACCCCTTCTTTCCATTTCGTCTATCGGTGAGTCATTATTTTCTTGAATCGGTGTGTGACTCACTGATCCTTTCTTTTATCGGTGTCACCCACTCACCAATAGCATTAATATTTACTCACGGTTCTTTCTCCCCCTAGTCACACTGGTTCCCTTACTTCACTGTTTCTCCTCTATTGGTGGTACCACACACACTGGTGTCGATCTTTGTTTCACTGATCCACTCCCACCCTTAAATCAATGATGCCCCTCCAGCCATTTACTGTATTCCTTCATTTCCACCTACATTAGAAGATCAATGAAGATCCTCTGAATTCGTGCTTCCTATGAAGCTTGTGTTTCTCTTCATATTGAAACTATATCCAAAATTGAAGGAAGCAATTACTGATTTTCAATTAAAAACAGATTTTGCAAATCTTGCTTCAAACAGTTCTAACCCTTTTCCAGAATCCTGATTTAATCACAACCACACTCTTCTAGAAAATAAAAAAAATGCCTCTAACATGCCTCGGTTCATTGTCGTGTTGTTCGCCAAGGGATACCGCCTGTGAGAGAGTGCCCGGGTTGTGTTCACCTTGCCAAGTTCAGTTTGAAGCCGAAGAGGATTCTGTCGGGTTCAGAAGGAAGATACCCTACCCGCTGGGCTGCTACTACTGTCTGTCGCCACGAGGAGTCGTAGACATTGTCACCATAAGGAGGAGGACTGTTGTGTCGCGCTGGAGTGGGGGAGTTCGTCGCCATGCTGGATTGAGGGGGAGTTGGATCGCTGTGGAGTTGCAGAGGACGACCGAAAACCCTCCCCCTTACTGCATCGATAATTGGGGGAGGGGGATGAATAAGATAAAAAAAAGAAGTTAAATAATAATATTATAATAAAAGGATTATAAAACAAAAAGTAATATAAAAGTAAAGTAATTTAAAAGTAAATTAAAGTTAAAGTTAAAGTTAACTTTAATTAATTAAATGAATAGAATAGATTTTTATTAAGTTATGGTTAAAAAAAATATAATATTTTTTGTTTAGATAAATTGTAAACTAAAGTATAAAACTAACTTAATAATAAGTATTAATAATTAATTAATACACTATTAATTGTATAAATATATAATTAATAATAATTATAAATAAATTATAAAACATACTTATAAATTTAAAAATACTTAAATCTTAAGCAATAATTTTAATTACTAAATTAAAAATTAACTAATTAATTAATCTAACAATTTAATTTCTTTAATAGTAATATTTAAATTATTAATACAATCTTAAGTATTAACTTAATTATTTATTTATTTATGTTGTAAATTTTAATAAATTATTTAAAAATAATAAAATTAATAACTTAGTAATTTTTCTATTAACTTAATTAAATTAATAACTTTTTAATAATTTATGTAATACCATAGTAGTATTAAATGGATATTTTTATAAATAACATAAAAGTAGATAATAATTATCAATTTAAGATATTTATTATTTAATTTTAAACAAGTATTATAATAGTAATCATAAAATAATAACTATAACTTTTTAATTGATTTTGTTAAGTTTTAATTATTTCATTTTGTATTTATCATGTGTAGGTTCATTCAAGAGGCAGAAACGAGTCCAGATACATACAAATAACTTTCCGAAGTTAGTTATGTGAGAAAAGATAGCGCGATGTGCCAGTCATGAAAAAATCGCACAATAGTGCAGTGAGTATGTGAAGAACTTTCCAAGTCGGTGGAGCGAGAGAAGTAATATGCAGTAGATGACAGCATGATATTAAAACAGAGAAAGCATCAGAGTTGAAAAGAGTCTGATTCTGATTGACACGGCTAGTGATTAATTGGATATTCGAGAGCTTCTCTCTCATCTGGAGCATTGCAGACCTAGAGTCGAAGGAGTAGAGGGACAGGAGCAGCAGCATTTGATGCGAGTAGAGGGAGTTTTCTTTCTCTGTTTTCTTTCAAATATCTTCCTCTATGATTGAATGATTTTTGTATTCTAGTTAGTGATAATGAACAATATATTAGTCGGCTAAATTTTTAGTTCATGGAGAGTTCTAGTTCTACTAGTAATCTTTTTCATCCTTCTCATTAATCAATTCCTCTGTGATTAGAATTGATCGGTGAGATCATTTCTAATTACACTCTTCTGCTTTGTACCACAAACACTAAAATTTTCCAAACTCTGTAATCATTCGGCGATTTATATTATGGAGTCATCTTTTAAATAATCAACATGTAATGAAAACTTCAGTACGGCCGGCGAGTTTGTATTGTTGTTATTTTTGTTTCATCTTTCTAGAATTGTACTTCTTAGAGTGGCGAACTCTAAGTTCTACAATTTCCGTGACTTAGCTCCTGGAGAGGGAAGTAAGTTTCCCTTATGTAGTGGTATAAAGCAGTACTTTTACATGAATAGGGAAAACAATTTAAACCAGTAGACTAGAATGAACCCCGAGCGCTCATCTCTGTTGTCCTTTATCAACATTTCATTTTCTCTGTTACAACTTATTATTAGTTGTTCTGTGTTTTAGTTAGGTAGAACAAGTTTACGATAGATGTGTAGTTAAACCTTTCATATTATAGAAACATAAAAAAATATTAAAAGATAAACAAAATATTAAGAAAAAAATACTCCACTGCTGACAACAGTGGAGCTTTCCAAGTTTTTTTTAGAGAATAGTGGCCAAAATAGCCTTCCCTGTGGGTTCGAACCTGCTTTCCACATATACAGTAGTTTGTAGAAATATAAATTTTAAACTTTGAAAAGCTTCAATGACAATTTAGGTCAAGTTTTTTGTGTCGTTTCTGGGGAAGGCACGAGCCATTTCTAAAAAAACATTTAAAAAATACATCTTTTATAATCTTAAAAAATTTGAAAAATTTGAAAACTATAAAAAACTATTATTCATCTTTCTAAACTATTACTATTGTCACTGTATACTACTGTTTTTATGAGAACAAGAAAATCTGGTGGTAGATTAAAGCCTTTGAACCCTAAATTAGATAAACATTTAACTGCTCTAAGAAAGAAGAACAAAACTGAAATGGAAAGCATGGATAATAGAGTTCCTGAGCATAATAATTTCCAAAACCATCCAAAACTCTTGGATGAACATGAAAGGCCTAAGATGAGGGAGTTTCAACTTCCTTAAGATTCAAGTAACCCATCATCCATTAGATTAAGTCCTAGATCCAGAAATTATGAGCTTAAACAGTCACACATTTCACTGCTGCCTACTTTCAATGGGCTCTCTAATAAGGACTCTTTAGCCTTCATTAGAGATTTCTACAACACTGTGTAGTAACTTCCCTTGTTATGACTTATAGATAATGAGCTTAGGATGAGATTTTTTCCCTTTTTTCTTAAAGGGAATGCGAGAAATTGGTTTTTGAGCTTAGATGAGAACATTTTTGAGAATTGGGATCAAGTTTACAACTCTTTTTTTATGAAATTTTATCCCCAAAGATTAAAAGGTGAATTGAGAACTAAGATTACTAGTTTTTACCAAGAGTATGGAGAATCCTTCCATGAAGCATGGGATAGATTTAGGGACCTACTTAAGTAGTGTCCCCATTATCAACTCCCATCTCATATTCTTATGGACACCTTTTATGAAGGGCTTTCCTCCTCTGGTCAGAACTTAGTGGATCAAGCTGTTGGGGATAATTACAATGATAAGACTGATGAGGAGTTGAGACAAATTTTTAATAATCTGGCCCTTAATTCTCAACATAAGAATTCAAGAAGAAAGAGAGTCAATAGGAATGTTAATACTGGTTCAGGAGCTGATACTCAAAGTCAACTAGCTGAAATCACTAACCAACTTCAAACCTTAATGAACCAGAATTCAAAACAAATTGTTAATCATGTTGAAAACCAGAACCAATATCGGTCACATAGACAACAATGTATTCAATGTGGTATGTATGGGAACTCTGAAATTTTTTGTCCCAATGCTGATTTAACTGCCCTACAACCTAAAAACTCAAACTTTGTTAATTATGGTCCTAGGATGCCTCAAAAAGAAGATCCATTTTCAAATAATTACAACCAAGGATATAGGAACCATCCAAATATGTCCTAGAAAGATCAAGGCTTAATCAAACAATCCAATTCCCCTAATTATCAGAACCAACCAAGACCAAACTTTCAAAATCAACAAAGGGGTGAGACTTCAAATGTTCAAGGAAGTAATGATAATCAAATGTCTTCTAAATTGGATCAGATCTTGAATAAAATAAATTCACAAGAGGAAAGGTATATGACTCAACTTAATAAACAGAAAAGTCAATATGAGTCTGACAAAATGCAAACTGATTTTAGAATGCAGAATATGGAAACACAGTTAGGCCAACTTGCTAGATATTTTTCATCTAGGGAAAAAGGTAAACTTCTATGTACAACTGAACTTAACCCTAGAGATAATGTCATGGTTGTTGTCACTAGAAGTGGCCTTAATACTCAAACAGTTGCCGAAAAACTCACTGAAAATTCCCAAAATGAGAAACTGTTTGAATCTAGAAATAAAAATCTTCTTTGTTGACCTACTGGAAATTCACAGAAAAATATTGAAAAAGATGAGAATCTGAACCTATCACCTGAAACTCAATTTGAAACTTCTTTTAAAAATAAAAAGAATAAATTAAAAGGAAAATTTGTGGAAGATGTGAGAGATATACCCATTGTCTTGAAAATTTTTCCCCACCCATCCCTTTCCCTAAGAAGCTGAAACCTCAATGTAACACCAGTGCTGAACTTCTTCAGTTCCTTGGTCTCCTTTCTAAGCTTCAAGTGAACATTTCTTTTATACAAGATTTAATTAAAATCCCACCATATCTGAAATCTCTTAAGAAAATTGTTTCAAACATAAATACCCTCAAATAATCTGCTACCTACAGCCTCACTGAAGAGTGCAGTGATGTACTTCAAAAGAAAATCCCACCCAAATTGAAAGACCCAGGTAGTTTTTTAATTCCTTGTACCCTATGAAATTCAGGTCAGCTCAACTGTTTTTTTGATCTAGGTGCCAGCATTAATCTTCTTCCATACTCATTGTTTCGACAGTTAAGGTTGGGTGATCTTCAACCCACCACCGTCGTACTACAGTTAGCTGATAGATCCTTCACTCATCCTATGGGTTGAGTAGATGACTTATTAGTTGGGGTTGGGAAGCTGTTTTTACCTGCTGACTTTCTTGTCTTAGATATGGAGTGCGATCAAGAGGTACCTATCATCTTGGGTAGGACCTTCTTGTCCACAGGAGGTGCTGTCATAGATGTCTCTAAGGGTCAACTGATATTCAAAATTGGTGAAAAATAAGAAGAGTTAGATGTTTTTAAAAATATTAAAGAACCAACATATTCTGAAAACTACTCAAAAATTGAGTTCCTTGAAGCTGAATGCTCTTACAAAAATCAACTTGAAATTATTGAAAAATCTGAAAATTAATCCTTGGGTGAAGAAATTAATTATGAAGCTTAAAATCTTTGTGTATCTATTCTGGAAACTGGAAATTCTGTTGTAACAACCAATCTGGAAAATCTTCCAGAACTGGACAACTGTCTAGTTTCTGCCGTAGGAGTGTACTTTGTTCCTGAACTTAGGACCTTTCTGAGTGAATTTGAGGGTGTTTCTGTTAGCACCAACCTTTCTGAGCACTTTGATGATACTGAGGAAGAAATTTTGAGACAACTTGATGATTCTTCTTTTATTGAGATGTTGAAATCTGATAGGGAAAGTCTAGACAGTGAGCTGACCACTTTGGAAAGTCGGACTGTTATCTCTGAATCTGAGCATGAAATTGAAAATCTTTCATCTGTTAATACCCCTTACAAGAGGTATGTTTAATACCTTGGGCCACCCAGGCCTAAGAGTCTTCAATCTAGTGCTGAACCACCTATTCTTGAACTTAAACCACTCCATGCTCATTTGAAATATTCATTCTTGGGTGAGAATTCTACTCTTCCTGTCGTCATTTCTACTTATATTAAAGATAACCAAGAGGAAAGATTGTTGAATGTTTTGAAAAAATTTAAATCTTCCATAGGCTGGACAATAGCTGATATCAAGGGTATTAGTCCCTCATTTTGTATGCACAATATTCCTATGGATCCTGGTTATAAGCCTAGGGTAGAATGTCAAAGAAGATTAAATCCAAACATGAAAGAAGTTTTGAGAGAAGAAGTAATCAAACTGCTAGACACTGGAATGATATATCCCATTTCAGATAGTCCGTATGTCAGCCCTGTCCAGGTTGTTCCCAATAAGGGAGGTTTCACTGTAGATAAAAATGAAAAGAATGAAGAAGTCCAAGTTATGAAAGCCACAAAATGGAGAGTCTGTATATATTATAGGAAGCTTAATAAATCCAATAGGAAGGACCATTTTCCTATACCCTTCCTTGATAAAATTCTTGAGAGGCTAGCTGGAAATGAATTCTTCTGTTTCCTGGATGGGTATTCTGGTTAAAACCAGATTCCTGTTGATCTAGAGGATCAGGAGAAGACTTCACATGCCCCTTTGAAAAATTTTCCTATAGGAAGATGCCCTTTGGGTTGTGTGGAGCTCCATCCACCTTTCAAAGGTGTATGATGGCTATCTTTTCTGATATGATTGATAGAATTATTGAAGTTTTCATGGATGACTTTTCCATTTTCGTTAGTACTTTTGATACCTGTCTAGGAAATCATGAGTTAGTCTTGGAGAGATGCATTGAAACCAACCTTGTTCTTAATTGGGAGAAATGTCAGTTCAGGTTACAGAGGGTATTGTCCTTGGTCATAAAGTTTCAAAGAGAGGTTTGGAAGTTGATACTGGTAAGATAGATGTTATTCAAAAATTACCACCTCCTTAATGTAAAAGGTGTTAGAAGTTTTTTAGGGCTTTCCAGTTTCTACCGGAGGTTCATAAAATATTTTTCTAAAATAACTAAGCCCTTGTGTTCTTTTCTGGTCAAGGATGCACCTTTCAATTTTGATGAGAGCTGTTTGAAATCATTTAATCTGCTTAAGGAGAAACTCACTACATCACCTATCATTACTGCACCTGATTGGAAATTACCTTTTGAGGTTATGTGTGATGCTAGTGATATGGTTGTAGGTGTTGTCCTTGGACAGAGGAGAGATAAGAAGTTGCATGTGGTTTATTATGCTAGTAGACTTCTAGATGAAGCCCAAAAGAATTATACCACCACTGAAAAATAATTTTTAGCTGTTGTGTTTTCTCTTGAGAAGTTTAGACAATATCTGTTAGGCTCAAAAGTCATCATTTTCACTGATCATTCTTCATTAAAATACTTTCTATATAAAAAGGAAACAAAACCCAGACTGATTAGATGGATTCTGCTATTACAAGAGTTCAACTTAGAGATTAGGTATAAACAAGGAGATGAGAATTTAGTTGTTGATCACCTATCTAGGCTTCCTGTTACCCAATCTGAATCTGAAAATCCTAGGGAGATTAACTCTTCTTTCCCTCATGAGAAGATTCTTACTGTGTCAATTAACCAATCTGCATGGTTTGCATATTTTTCCAAGTTCCTAGCAGTAGGTGTCATTCCCAAAAACCTGTCTAATAACCAAAGAAAAAAATTCATTTCTGAACTTAAATATTATCAGTGGGATGATCCCTTGCTGTTTAGAAGGTGTGATGATGGTATTCTTAGAAGGTGTGTGTCTGAGGAAGAGATTTTGTCTATCTTATAAAGTTTTCATTATTCACCTTGGGTAGGTCACCATGGGGGTGAAAGAACAGCTCATAAAGTCTTACAGTCTGGTTTATATTGGCCTACTCTTTTTAAGGATGCTAGAAGTTTTGTGGTTGGTTGTGATAGGTGTCAAAGGTTAAGCAATGTGGGTAAAAAGAAGGAGTTACCCCAAAAGGGTATTTTGGAGGTATAAATATTTGATGTATGGGGTTTAGATTTCATGGACCCATTTCCATCATCTCATGGGAATGATTATATTCTTGTTGCCGTGGATTATGTATATAAGTGGGTTGAGGCAGTAGCTCTTCCCAACAATTAAGCAAATAGTGTAATAAAATTTGTGAAAAAGAACATCTTTATAATATTTGGAGTCCCAAAGGATTTTATTACTGATAATGGAACACATTTTAAGAATTACATGTTTAAGGCTTTGATGGAAAAGTATGTTTGTGTTCATAAAACTGGAACTCCTTATCATCCACAGTCCAGTGGACAAGTAGAAATTTCAAACATAGAACTGAAACAAATACTTAAAAAAACTATTTCAAATTCTAGGAAAGACTGCTCTCTTAAACTGGATGAATCTTTATGGGCTTATAGAACTGCTTTTAAGACTTCAATAGGTATGTCTCCTTTTAGGCTACTTTTTGGGAAATCTTGTCACTTACCTATGGAGTTGCAACATAAGTCTTATTGGGCAGTTAAAGCTCTGAACATTGGCTTTAAGAGTGCTGGTGAGAGGAGATTTCTTGATCTGAGTGAACTTGATGAGATTAGGAGATAAAGTTATGATAATTCAAGAATTTATAAAGAGAGGACTGAAATTTTTCATGATTCTATCATTCAAACTAAAGAATTCAAACCTATATAGAAGGTCCTTCTCTTTAATTCTAGACTCAAACTCTTTCCTGGAAAGCTGAAGTCCAAGTGGTCTAGACCCTTTACTATAGTGAGAGTGCTTAAGAATGGATCTGTTGAAATTGTTGGGGAAGAAAATAAACCCATGTTGGTCAATGGGCAAAGATTGAAACTTTATTTTGAGGGACAGCCAAAGGGATTGGCTACCTTCACTAATCTTGAATGAAGTCTAGCTGGGGACTTTAAACCTAGCGTTGTATGGGAGGAAACCCATGGATTTTGTCTTGTTAATAAATAAAAAATTTGTAATTAAATAAAGTCTAACTGAAGACTTTAAAATCGGTGCTTCATGGGAGTCAACCCATGCTCTTTTGTTTACATTTTTGTACTGTTTTGTGCTAAATAATGTGATGCTCTGTTACCTACTGTATGCATTGTCTCTGCTAGATTTGTGTTCCTGGTTTTCATGTTTTGTGTTTTTAGGATGTTGTTGCTTGTGTCAATGATGGAGTTGAATTTCCATGATCATCTCTGGACAAGAACTAGTCAGGGAAGTATTCTAACTTTCTGCATTTATTTTTTGCTCCTGATTATGTTAATAAAATTCAACTCATTAAAAAAATATTGTTTAGAAAAAAAAATCTGCTACATACTTGCTAGAAATCTGTTGTATTAATTTCATATATAATAAACTCATGTTGCATGTCACTATGCTGTGCAAAAAAAATCTGCATGTACTTTACTTCTTAAAACTGAATTGTATTGTTATTAAAATATTTTCTATTGCTTGAAATTAAGTGTGGGGGGTGAATGCTTGCTGGTTAGTGTGTTTTTCATTAAATAGTTTTTCTAAGGGGTGTTAGCATGCATCTTAATGCTATATTAAACATCCATTTGAATTATACTGTCAAAATTATTACACCTAGTTCATTGTGTACCCATTAGTTACTTGACTTGTTTGAACTTTAATAGAAAATCTGTGTCACTGGACTTAGATGTTAAAGCATGTGTGTGTCTGAAATGAACCTGCTGATTATTCATTGTGGCAAACAACATTTTTGAACTTCATTGAGACCCTTTTATACATGTCGTAAATCTACTTAATTGAAAATCTATATTGAACCTTAATTGATTAATTGTTCTTCTCCATATTTAGAAGTCAACTTTGGGGACAAAGTTGGGTTTTAAGTGTGGGGGGTCAATTATTGACTGTGATAAACTGTTCTTTAATGTAATCCCATTAGTTCCCCACCTCATTTAAAATTTTTTGTAAAAAATGGATAAATGGATAAAATTTTTCAAAAAAATTGCATAATTTTAGGCTTTACACTGTACTCAAATGAGTCTTTCCTTAGGATAAGTTCCTTGATGGTTGTTAAGAGCTTCATTGGGTCTGAAATTGATGAGTTTGGATGATTGTTGAGTGATCTTACTTAGTGATTTCATGGAAATCTGGTTTAGAGTCTACCTCTGGAAGTGATATGGGTTACATGTTTATGGAACTATGATCATATCCTTGGAACTGGAAGTTTGATTCTGATTCTAGGGGATTCCCTAATTTTCTCTTTAAATTATTAAAATTAATTTCTTTAATGAGACAATGTAAATGAGTTTTATATAAATCTTTTGAAACTAGAGTAATTTGGGAATCTGGGATCCCACGGTGAGTCTCTAAGACCCTAGATGCTGGGTGCGTTTCTGTTAACTATAAGCCCTCTGTACACTCTAAATAAGTGCTTTGCACAGTGCTTTGCAAAATGATACATGTCTTGGGAAAAAATTAAAAAAGTGTCTAGGGTCAAAAATGAGCTCATTAAGGTGAGGGGAATGATGAATGCCAGATGAAGAAGGGATCAATTGGTTTATATGAGAATCATTTAGGTTGTGTCATTGAGGTGATTCATAAAAAAAATTAATTTTTTTTGGAACCTAGGTGATGAGTCAAGTGCAAAGTTCCTTGGTTAATGTCTTAATTCCATTGATATTTTATCCCCTGTCAATCTTGGATTTAGAACTTAATCCTGATTTGAGGTTAATCACTAGGTTGTATCACATATGAGGCATGACATCCTCTTTAATGGATGGTCTTTGTGTTCTTGATTATTCCTTGAGTATTATTTTTTTAAGCAAGATTCATTAGAGTAATTCATTTTCTTGAAGCCTACTGTTATGCATTATCCTCTATTTTGAGTACTAGATATGTTACCTTTTGAACAAAACCATAAATACACTTTACTGTTTTTCAAAGGAAATAAGACATGGGATTGTTTGAGGACAAACAATGCTTAAGTGTGGGGGAATTTGATGTGGCTCTATTTTTACATAGTTTTTCCACATCTTTTATTTAATTTTTATCAATTTAATTAATTATTTCGACACTTTTTAATAAATAATGGCACTTTTGTAATTTTGTCACTAAATATGTTAATTAATCATTTTTTATATTTAAATGTGCCTTTTAAGTCCTTTTTTATAGTCTTTCTAAGTTTTCCAAATATATTAAATTACTTTTTAGTTTAATAATCTTAATTTGGTTAATAATTTTAAATTTATATTAATTAATTAATTAATCTTTTTTATTTTCATTAATTTAATTCAGTTTTCAATTTAAGAATTTACTATTTAATTTTGATTTATTAACTTTACTTTTTAACTCGGTCAATTATTATGCTAAGTAATTAAGTTTAATAATTAAGTTAATTAAGTACTGTGTTTTTAATTTTATGTTTTCATTTTTTTTCATTTAATTAATTAACTTTGTCGTTTAATAACTCTAGTTAATTCTAATTATTTTAATTATATGTTTTCAGTTATTTAATTATAGGTGTTCTACATTTCTTTAGATATAAATTAAATTAATGATAACTTTTATAGTCTTAGTTAATAATTAAGTTACTTTTAATTGTAGTTTGTTAGTTAATTAAGTTGGTTTTTAGTTACAGTTAATTATTTAATCTTAAACATCTTAGTTAAATTCTCTTTTGTGTTTATTAACTAGTGTTGTTATTTTTATTATCTGTTTTAAGTTAATATTTATTGTTATCATTTTTAATTTTTAACTGTCGGTGAGTGTCGCACCGATGTTTTGTCTCACCTATGTTTTTTATAACTATGGTGAGTTGTGACTCACTGATTACTTTGAAACATCGTCGGTCTCTTGGGACGCACCGTTGTTGCGATGCATCGATCCTTCCATCGATTTCGGTCTCATTTATTTTGAACTATCGGTGAGTCATCAACTCGTCGATCCATTACATCATCATCGGTTTTACATCGCGCCGATTGCATTTCAATTTTATAATTATTGGTGTTTTATTTTTTTGGTGAGTCATCACTCACCATTCTATTTATTTTATCTTATTCCGCTGCTACTGATTGAAAATTTCCTCTATTGGTTTCACAATTTTTCATTACCTTGTCGGTCTCTCATTTTTCCACGCACTCACCGATACTATTTATATCTTTCTGTCATGTGGCGTCTTATAGGTGTGTCGCTCATGGTTGCTTTTTTTAATCTTTCGGTGTCTTATTTTTATTTTATTCATCGGTGAGTCAAGAATCACTGATACCATCCTTCTATCGGTCTCACCCCTGGCACCGACACACCGAAGCCACGCCACTATTAATCGGTAACCCCTTCTTTCCATTTCTTCTATCGGTGAGTTGTTATTTTCTTGAATAGGTGTGTGACTCACTGATCCATTCTTTTATCGGTGTCACCCACTCACTGATAGCTTTAATCTTTACTCATGGTTCTTTATCCCCCTCGTCACACTAGTTCCCTTCCTTCACTGTTGATCCTCCATTGGTGGTACTACACACACTGGTGCCAATCTTTGCTTCACTGATCCACTCCCACCCTTCAAGCACTGATGCCCCTCTAACCATTTATTGTATTCCTTCTTTTCCACCAACATTATCAGATCGATGCGGAACCTCTGAATTCGTGCTTCCTACGAATCTTGTGTTTTGCTTCATACTGAAACCATATCCAAAATTAAAGGAAGCAATTAGAGATTCTAAATTAAAAACAAATTTTTCAAATCTTGCTTCAAAAAGTTCTAACCCTTTAACAGAATCCTAATTTAATCACAACCTCACTCTTATAGAAAATTAAAAAATGCCTCTAACATGCCTCGGTTCGTCGCCGTGTTGTTCGCCAGGGGGTACCGCCTGTCGGAGAGTCTCCGAGTTGTCTTCACCTTGCCAAGTTCAGTATGAAGCCGAAGAGGAGTCTGCTGGGTTCAGAAGGAAGAGACCCTACCCACTGGGCTGCTGTTGTTGTCCGTCACCGCGAGGAGCCATAGCCATTGTCACCATAAGGAGGAGGACTATTGCGCCGCGCTGGAGTGGGGGAGTTCATAGCCATGCTGGATTGAGGTGGAGCTGGATCGATGTGGAGTTACAGAGGAGGACTGAAAACCCTCCCCCTTGCTGCGCTGATAATTGGGGGAGGGGGATGAATAAGATAAAAAAAAGAAGTTAAATAATAATATTATAATAAAAGGATTATAAAACGAAAAGTAATATAAAAGTAAAGTAATTTAAAAGTAAATTAAAGATAATGTTAACTTTAATTAATTAAATGAATAGAATGGATTTTTATTTAGTTATGATTAAAAACAAATATAATATTTTTTGTTTAGATAAATTGTAAATTAAAGTATAAAACTAACTTAATAATAAGTATTAATAATTAATTAATACACTATTAATTGTATAAATATATAATTAATAATAATTATAAATAAATTATAAAACATTCTTATTAATTTAAAAATACTTAAAACCTAAGAAATAATTTTAATTACTAAATTAAAAATTAACTAATTAATTAATCTAACAATTTAATTTCTTTAATATTAATAATTAAATTATTAATACAATCTTAAATATTAACTTAATTATTTATTTATTTATGTTGTCAATTTTAATAACTTAGTTAAAAATAATAAAATTAATAACTTGGTAACTTTTCTATTAACTTAATTAAATTAATAACTTTTTAAAAATTTATGTAATACCATAGTAGTATTAAATGGATAGTTTTATAAATAACATAAAAGTAGATAATAATTATCAATTTAATATATTTATTATTTAATTTTAAATAAGTTTTATAATAGTAAGCATAAAATAATAACTGTAACTTTTTAATTGATTTTTTTAAGTTTTAATTATTTCATTTTGTATTTATCGTGTGCAGGTTCATTAAAGAGGCAGAAACGAGTCCATATACATACAACTAACTTTCTGAAGTTATTTATGTGAGAAAAGATAGCGCGACATGCCGGTCGTGAAAAAATCGCACAATAGTGCAGTGCGTGGGTGAATAACTTTCCAAGTCGGTGGAGCGGGAGCAGTAATATGCAATAGATGACAGCATGATATTAAAATAGATCAAGAAACAGAGTTGAAAAGAGGCTGATTCTGATTGACACAACTAGTGATTAATTGGAGATTCGAGAGCTTCTCTCTCATCTATAGTATTGCAGACCTGGAGTCGAAGGATCAGAGGGGCAGGAGCAGCAGCATTTGACGCGAGCAGAGGGAGTTTTCTTCCTCTGTTTTCTTTCAAATATCTTCCTTTGTGATTGAATGGTTTTTTTATTCAAGTTAGTGATAATGAACAATATATTAGGTAGATAAATTTTTAGTTCGGGGAGAGTTCTATTTCTACTGGTAATCTTTTTCATCCTTCTCATTAATCAATTCCTCTGTGATTAGAATTGATCGGAAAGATCATTTCTAATTACACTCTTCTGATTTGTACCACAAACACTAAAATTTTCAAAAATCTGTAATCATTTGGAGAGTTAGATTATGGAGTCATATTTTAAATAATCAAAATGTAATGAAGACTTCAGTACGTCCGGCGAATTCATATTGTTGTTCTTTTTGTTTCATCTTTTGGGAATTGTACTTCTTAGAGTGGCGAACTCTAAGTTGTATAATTTCCACGACATAGCTACTAGAAAGGGAAGTAAGTCTCCCTTATGCAGTGGTATAAAGCAGTACTTTTACATGAATAGGGAAAACAATTTAAACCAGTAGACTAGAATGAACCCCTAGCGCTCATCTCTGTTGTCCTTTATCAGCATTTCGTTTTCTCTATTACAAATTATTCTTAGTTGTTCTCTATTTTAGTTAGGTAGAAAAAGTTTAAAATAGATGTGTAGTTAAACCTTTCAGATTATAAATACATTAAAAAATTTGAAAGATAAAAAAAATATTAAGAAAAAAACACTCCACTGCTGACAACAGTGGAGCTTGCCAAGTTTTTTTTTAGAGAATAGTGGCCAAAATAGCCTTCTCGGTGGGTTCGACCCTGCTTGCCACATATACAGTAGTTAGTAGGAATATAAATTTTAAACTTTGACTAGATTCAACAATAGTTTAGGTCATGTAGTCTATCACATTATCATTTTTCATGAGTACACAACCCAATACTTTTATGGGAGAATCACTGTATATCACAAAAACTTATCCACTTTTCAGTAATGTGAGTACAGATGCAGTTATCAGCCTCTTCTTTAGCTCCTTGAAGCTTTCCTCGCATTCTTCCATCAAGAAATACTTTACCCCTTTCCTTTCTAACTTAGTTAGCGGGCTTGACAATCATGATAAATTTCTCACAAAATTTCAATAGTACCCTGCTAATCCAAGAAAAATGCATATTTCTATGACACTAGAGGGTCTAGTTCATTCCTCAATTGCCTTTATTTTTTGAATGATCCAAATATGTTCCCTCACTTATGATCACATGTCCTAAGAATGTGAATTTTTGCATCCAAAATTCACACTTTCTGAATTTTGAATACAACTTATCCATTCTTAATGTCTCCAACATAAGCCTTAGATATTCTTCATGTTCCTCCTTTCTCTTGGAGTAGATGAGAATATCATCGATAAACACTACCACAAATTTGTAAAGGTAATGTCTAAAGACTCTATTAATCAAATCCGTGAAGATTTCAGGGATATTAGTACTTATAAATGGAATCACCAAAAAATTGAAGTTCCCATACCTTGTATAGAAGGTAGTATTCTGAATATCTCTCTTATTCACCTTTAGTTGATCTTATCCAGAATTAAGATCCACCTTTGAGAAGTACTGAGATCCTCGTTTTGATTGAACAAGTTATCAATCCTTGTAAGAGGATACTTGTTATTTATAGTGATCTTTTTGAGTTCCTAGTAATCAATACACAATCGCATTGATTTTTCCTTCTTCTTTCAAAAGAGCACTGGCGCATCCCAAGGTGATGCACTAGGGTTTATGAATCCTTTTTTCCAAATGCTCTTATAGCTACTTCTTTAACTCCTCCAATTTGATAGGATCCATCCTATAGTGACACTTTGAGATAAGAGTAGATTCGGGTATGATTTTTATTGATAACTCTACCTCATAATCTGGGGGGAGTCTGGGTAACTCTTTAGAAAATAAATCACTATATTCTCTCATGATGGGGATTTCCCCTAGGTTGATAACTTCCATTGACTCATCCATTTGAACGAGGTATGGTTCTTTACAGGGAATCAACACCCACACTGTTGAAGGATTTTCAAAAGGAGATTCATGATATTCGTTGAATTTTTAGAGGATTATAGGATGGTTTGTAATATGAAAATATATTTCCTTTTCTCAAAAATTGATATGTTCTCTATATAACAAGAGCCAATCCATCCCTAGTATAGAATCAAATTCCTCTAAGGGGAGTATTATGAGATTCTCTAGAAGAATATTTCCACATACTTCAATAGGAGAAGATTACAACACTTTGGTTACAATGATTTCACCACTTGTTGTTTTTATATATAACTCTACTTCAAGGTTTTGGGGATTTGATTCAATAGTACTAGAAAACTTGCAAAATAAAAAGGAATGCGTATAACCAAAATCAAAAAATACTTTCTCTATTCTTGAGTGAATAGGAATTTGTACCTTGTACAACTTAATTCTCTTGATCCACTTCCACATTAGTTATGGAATAATCCTTGCCTTTCTCCTTTAGATTTGGTGGTTGTTGACATATATTTCCCTTAAGGACTCAATGTTTAGTTCACTAGCTTACAAAGTGTCATTTCTCCCTACATTTATAGCATTAGACCGTGGGTGGTGCTCTAATTTTCCTACATCCTTATGTCTTTTCAACATTCATGATCTTGGTTTCCTTCTATCACACACTTTAATCATTTCCCCATACCTTTGAGATAGTTATCATGATGCTTCTTCCCACATTTTTGACATGTGGGTTGTTGATTTTTCTTTCCACCTTTCTCATTATATCCTCTATCTTGAAACTACATCTCTCATTTCTTATCACCATAGTCATGGGAACATTATCCAAAATCCATCTCCACTTTGATAGAACATCAAACAAATTATTTATAACTCCCAAAGTCTCGAATCTCAAGAGCCTTTTGAAGGTGTAGTTTTAAACCACTAAAGAATATATCAGTTTTTATACCGTTTTTGATAACAAAACCAAAAGTGTACCTTGAAATCCTTGTAAAATTTTATTTGTAGGTCATGAAAATTTCACCTTTTTTTTGCTTCAGTACTATGAATTCTCTCTCTATATTTTCATGAAGAGTTTGATGGAAATAATTTTTAAGAAACATTATATTAAATTATTCCCACTTCATATCTTGAATTTCATCCTTCTTCTTGGTGTTCTTTATCAAATCCCACCATTGATTGGCCTCTCTATCTAGATGATAAATGGAAAGATTCAGCATCTTCATCTTAGAACAGTGAAGAATAGAAAATATCTTCTCTGTTGAGTTGACCCATTATTCTGAAACTAGTTTATCAGAAGATCCACTAAATGTCGATGGTATTTGCGTATAAAACACATGATATCATGTTGTTCCTTCTTAGGTGAAGGTGGACGTTTTACACTATTCAGGTGTTTGTTCATACCCTAAGACTCCTGGGTAAGAATCGCTATGAAATTTTGAACGGCACCTCCCAAAGTATTGAGGATGTCATTTGGTAAATCACTGCTTTGTCCCTTGCATGGGTTTTTAGCCTTATTTCTCTTGGTTCCCACTATTTTCTAAAATAAAAATGGTTAGAACAAAACATAATTCAACAATTCATTAATAAATAAGTTATTCTTTTGTACATTTAATTCTAAAGGCATATCTTGTAGGATCCATATGTTTATCATTTTATAAAACAAAGATTCAGGGGTGATTACATATACTTAGTCTCATACTAAGTGTTTTCACTAAGTTTCTCTAATCCTAATTCCCAAATTAACTAAATCTTTCTGCTGATACCAACTATACCAACCCTGTTTTTTCTTACATATCTTATTACATCATTTTAAAGACAAAAAACATAAAATAATTACACAATGAGGATCCAAATGATTAGTGTCTTGGAAAAATTAGGACTATACATAACATTTACAAATAAATCATAAAGATTTATTTAATTCCTTCTTCTCTAGCTTCTTATTAACCCTTGAATTCTCCTTAGTACATGTAATCAGCCGAGGATATACATCAAAAAGGGGTGATATAAAAGCCTAGTAAGAGGATAGATAAGAACATTAAATATAAAAAATGGGGTGAGAATAATAATTATCATCATTACATAGGTATAGGATCATAATCATGAGAATAATCATTAATAAAAGTCATGGAATGTGGCAATGCATAAAAATGAAACATAATGTATTAGTGGTCAACTACCACACATAGTTGTGAAAAAATATAGCATAATACTCATTTTTATTTAAAGTTTATAATGAGATACATCACATTACCCAATTAATTTTAGTTCTATATAATTCTGGTTTCACCCTTCACATCATAACATTCACATTGTGCTATATAATTCTGGGCGCACCCGTCACATCATAGCATTTACATTATCATGCATGCCACATAGAAAGTATATCAATATTGGACATAAAATAAACCATGTAAAGTATTGATTTTAATTTCATAAAGCATTAATTAATAAAATTTGGGTTCCTAAATGAAATAGGTAATAACATACTTGATATAATTATCATCAACCTTGAGTGAAGAAGAAACAATCTCGATAAGTAAAAGGTGTGTTTTTTGAAAGAATATTTCTTTTAGAAAACATTATGTTTGTCATAAACTCAATTATAAAACATTTATATCCCATAAAAGGTAATATAATGATGAATAAATTATATTTAAATAATATCCATACTGATAATGGGTTGAAAGAGGGAAAATCCAAAGAAAGAGAGTTGGGTTCGAGAATTCCCCTTAACTTGAGTTTGAATGCTTCCTTCACTTTAATATCTTGTATAATCACATTATATTCATTAATTAACAATTATAGAACATTTTATACATGAATGTTATTAATTATGGTTTTATTAAGTTCATTTATTGTATTTTTTATTATTTATAGAGTTTAATTTCATCGTTTGGGAGCATTTATTTTCATGGTTTTCAAGATCAGTTCACTTGTATAATGAATGGAAGTTCATGTAAAATGTGGATAAATATCCAAAATTGTTATTATATTTTAATAATTATGTTAAAAAAAATTAATGGTCTTATAAATAATTTTCTTATACTTAATGAGGTTGAATGATTAGATAAAAATTAATGATGGTTGTTTTAGGTTAATTTTTTGCGGTTTTTCAATCACAATGAACTTGTTTTGTTTTATCATTTAGTATTATGTATATAAGTTAGTCCCATAACATAAAATGGGTTATAAAATAAAAAATATAAAAAAATTCAACCATTTTATGTTTTTATTTAGATATTTGAAGTCTCTAAATGAAAATTATTGTGCATCGCCCACTATGTCGGTAAATTGACACATCACGGGCGAGGATTTCATTTTTAGAATAAAAGAGGGAGAGGGAGAAGTTTAATGATGGATATTACATTAACATGATATAATTATAGTATATAAAACATTATATAGTTATAATTACTTTTGGATATTATGAGTTGTGTGTAATAGAATAAAAGAAATGAAATTGAAAAGAAATTAAAAGAAAAAGGAAGAGGATTTTACCTCTTAAATATCTCATCCTTGAGAAACTCTTTAGGGAAAGGGTTTTGGTATTTTTATGAGACCAAGAGCTTCTGGAAATGGGATATGGGATTAGGGATATTTTTGGGTGGAATTTTTACAAGGCTCAAATCTTAAGAGATGTGAGGAGAAGAGGGTGTGAGGGGTGGTATTTATAGTGGAGGAGAGGGGTGTTTTCTCTTTATTAAATTCATTAGTTTATTATTTTTCTCAATATATTAAATAGTGTTGATTCTTGAAACTAAATATAGTAATTAGATCATGTGAGTTTTAATCAATGGGTCTTACATAATAAATGACTCAATGAATAGTTTATTTATCTTATAATGTATATATACCGTAAATTATCATATTTCACTATTCACAAAAAAATCATGTAATTCAGAAAAATCCCAAAAATTCACCCCAACCATTTTTCAACCTATAGGATTCAAAAATAAACTCTATTTTATGAAAATAATTTTCTAAATATGATTAATTTTATTTTAATTTAAAATACAATTTACTCAAAAAATACATATTTTAAAATTATAACTGATTTTATAAAAATTTGAAAAAATAATTAAGATCTCATAAAATTATCTTAGAATCATAAGACATCAAAATATTAATTTATGGATACATTTTTTACAAAAATACATTTTATTTTAAATTATTAAATTAATCATAAAATTATAATTAAATATTTATGACTTATAAAAATACCAACACTTAATTAATAATTTTTAAAATACACACTTACTTATACTATGATATAATTATATCATATTTTCACTTATAAGATCCCTAACTTGTATTTATACTTTCATGGTTGAGGATACTATTCATTTGGCTGGTTTACTATTCATATGGATCATATTACTATTCTTAAGGTCAAGTTACTATTTCATCGGTATTGGTTCCATAACTTCTAGAAATAATTCATATTTCATCAATTATTCATTTATAAAGTTTTTATTGTGTTACATAAGTGATTATTTGTGATTATGACATTACTATAAGAATGGATAAATTCTATTGATAAAATTTTGGGTCATTACAAGTATAAGGTGCCTTAAGTGGCACTACGTGAGGTATCATGGGTGGCTCATGGACCAGTACCTTAGGAGTGTGCTCATCACCACTCTCTTGGAATGCATCATGAAGACATCATGGTGTAATAGATATAAAATTTCCAAATTCACACCTCGTATAATATTTGTAATAAATAAATAGTAGATAGAGGAAACAGGCAAGGAAATCTGTAAGGAAAGGAAGGTACAATGCCTACCTAAAATATAGTAAAACTAATAGACTACTCATAGATCCAGGTCTAGATTAGAAGAAAAGACCTCAGAAGGATCACTAAAAACACAAATTATATCTCATTTCCAAGGTAAGGTTAAGGTATCACATTTCCTTATAAGGTGGCCATTTCATTTTAAAGGTGGTTTTCATTTTAATTCATTTATACATTTAATCCCATTATTCATGTTTGGATGAATTCGGTGGATCACCATTTCAATTTATAAGGGCCCATACACCTTATAAATTGAAATTAGTTTTCCACTTAACCCAAATCATAACATATCCCTGTAGGTTGAATTATAACACTTCTATAAATAAAGAGAAACAATTACTTCAGGGATCAATGGAACAAGACATGACAATAGTCACATGAAAATAGGCAATACGCACTAAAAAGTAAATATGGAATGGAATAATGCATGAAATTTCGAGTTCTATTGTACCTAGTATGATGCATGCTTTTAATATTCCCTCATCTTAACAAGATGAAGTAATAAAAATCATCATTCCAATCATATCAATATGAATAACACTATAAGACAAGTGCATCACCCAATGGTGAAGTCATATTAACCATAAATGACATAATCAATAACAGAAATTTCCCATACCAGGTAATTTAGGTTTCCCCTATACATGGTTTAGCTACATCCAAGTATATGGAAAACTCGTACTCGCCCGTGCTGTTGCACGGCATATTTGATTACTGGTTTTTCATTTAATAAGAGATTAGTATTTATAAAATTTGAGGAGAAACTGTAATATTGAATAAATTTTAATTAGAAAGTAATGGTGTCTGATAATGGAATAGAAGTGCATAGAATATGAAGACACAATTCATATAGTTTACAAAGAAAAAGGATAGAGTAAATGTTTATGAAATTTTGAATTACGAGGAGGATTTCAATTCATTTTAAATTTAAATTATAGTTACTGTAATGAGGGAACAAAAATAAGTAGTGATAGATAAATCAAAGATAACACAGTGGTTGTAATAATAAATTTGAGAACTGTGAAAAAAAATGTAATAAAAAAAATGAATGAATGGGCTGTTTCAGGACACTTCCATACTACATTCTGGTGGTTGTTGCTTGTGACCACCCACTATCGACTATTAAGACACCATGAACCATATCCAATCTTCATGGGAACCTTATCCAGAAGAAATACATTTAAAAAAATAGCAAAAACATAGATCTTCAATTATAAATTCATAAAAACTGTTAGGAAGAAGTTATTATAAATGTCAAGTCCAATAAGAGTTTTTCGGTTAGTTTTCTAAAATGGAACGAAAATCGTAGTGTAATGCACCAACCAAGGAGATATTTACCTAAATAATCTCTAAAATGTCCATTACGAAGATCATTAAATCACATCGTGGATAACAGTGACTTGAAACCTGCACATTATATGTCTTTTAGAGAAACATGCACATTAAATGGGAAATGTCTCGCATACACATTAAAGAGGAAGGTTGAAATAGTCAAATAAATTGAAAACAAAGTAAAAGCATGAACTTGGATGTTTGTTTCTTCTTCTGACAACAGTATGATTTGATTTTCAATAGGTGTGTGCGGTGCTGTGTAGTTTTTTTCATGCCCAAAAATCACAAAAAAAGGTTATTAAGTAGTAAAATAACAAAAGGAAATAAAATGAAATGAAAGGATCATGAAATAACTATATGATTCGATCTTCATGAGGTGTGTGAGGTATTGTCCAGTAGTTTTCCTGCCCATAATACACATAAAATGTTATTATATAGTAAAATAACACCTTATGAATGTCAGTAATAATCTAGGTGATCACATCATTCAAGGAATTTTCTTTACTGAGACTTGTAGTGTTAAAAAAATAATCAAATTGATCAAATAAAGCATTAAATATGCTCCCCTCAACATTAAAATTATATTTATTCACCTTAATGTTGGAGATCTATTTTTGGATCCTTCTCTCCTTGTTCATGACGTGGAAAATTGAGCGCTTATATCACCCTCTTTAAGCCATCAAATGTATAATGGATTTTTAATAATCCATTATTCAGTAGGAATGATCTCACCAATATTATATTGTAATAGAACTTCTATAGAAACAGGGTTCATAAATCATTATAAAACAATATGTTGATAATATTTTAAATAAACTATTCAGAAAATATTTCCATGATGAGGAACATTCAGTTTTCTCATATAGAATTAAACAAAGGATGTCTATCTATTGAAAATAAGATGGTGACTTTCATGTGGGTGGGGGGTACATAACACATGTTTTGTTCTCTATAAATAAGAACTTCATTAATACAAAAAACACCCTATTCAAATAACTACTTTATGACATGTAATGAAATTCATTAAATTAAATTGAATGACATCACACATGTATTTGGAGGAAGAAGAAATTAGTATACAACATACTGAAAGTGAACAGTTGATCACATTAGTATACATCATATTGAAATATTTTAGTATGTTGTATACTAATTTGTTTTGAATGAAATCACACATGCAATCATGATGGATGTAATTAATTGCTTTTAGTGTTGAAAATACACAAAAATTACTTTAGTGAAAATCAACCAAAAACATCAAATGGATTTGTTTTCCTTAACCGGTACTATACATATCATTAGTGTTTGGGTTTGAAAATTCTCTATCCTTCAAAATGTGAGTGTATCGCAGACTCAGATCAATACTTTAAACATTAAATAGTTGGATTTCTTCCTATCTACTCTCTTTAAGGTTTAATACATGTTTCCCAATTCCACTAACCTATCACTGATTTTTTGATAATAAATTTATTATATAAATAATATATGTGGTATAATAATAAATATTTGTCTTTGTAATGTCACCTTACCTTCAACTATATTAGAAAAAATAATCATTTTTATAAATGGGATGTATAAGAATTAAGAGTTACCTTATAATATTAGGATACTAAGAAAGAGTATGTACTTATTTGCTACAGAAAATACATACTAAATGGTTTCAAATATGTAAAAGAATAATCCATGATTACCTTATTGAGGAGGAAGGTATTGAATCTGATATATTGTTTTCATCAGTCACAATAGCTATCAAAAATATCGAGGAATATGTTAGATGACGAATATCATGGTTGTACAACCTACATTTTGTTCAGAATAGAACAATGACATCATACTTACAGAATGAAAGCGAAGATTGCCTGAAGTCCGGTCTTTGCTAACGCTTGTTTGATCCTACATAAATTGTTGTTCGAGATGCAAATTGTTGAGGCACTATAGACAAAGTTAAAAATGACTAATTTGTAATGTCACAAAAATATCAAATTTTAGTAGAAAAAATAATCATTTTTATAAATGGGATGTATAAGCATTAAGAGGAACCTTATAAGATTAGGATACTAAGAATTAATCTGTACTTATTTGCTGATGAAAATACATACTAAATGGCTTCAAATATGTAAAAGAATAATTCATGATTACCTTCTTGAGGAGGTAGGTCTTGAATCCGATATTGTTTTTGTCAGTCACAATAGCTATCAAAAATATCGAGGAATATGTTAGATGATGAATAGAACGATTTTACAACCTAAATTTTGTTCAGAATAGAACAATGACATCATACTTATAGGATGAAATCAAAGATTTCTTGATGTTCGGTCTTCTCTAAGGCTTGTTTGATCCTACATAAATTGTTGTCCGAGATGCAGATTGTTGAGGAACTATAGACAAATTTAAAAATGACTTATTTGTAATGTCACCAAAATATCAAATTTTAGTAAAAAAATAATAATTTTTATAAATGGGATGTATAAGCATTAAGAGGAACCTTATAATATTAGGATACTAAGAATGAATCTGTACTTATTTTCTGGTGAAAATACATACTAAATGGCTTCAATTATGTGAAATAATAATTCATGATTACCTTCTTGAGAAGGTAGGTCTTGAATACGATATTGTTTTTGTCAGTCACAATAGCTATCAAAAATATTGAGGAATATGTTAGATGATGAATAACATGATTTTACAACCTAAATTTTCTTCAGAATAGAACAATGACATCATTCTTACAGAATGAAAACAAAGATTGCCTGAAGTATGGTCTTTTCTATTTCTTGTTTGATCCTACAGAAGAGAGGTTAATTCCAGAATTTTAGGAATACATACCTATTGCAGAGATTCGGATATGTATTATATCTGAAGAAGGTTTTTAGTGCATATAAAACAATATATAGTGGATGCTAATAGAGTTGAAGGTGATGCTAGTAGATTAGAATACTCTAATAGATCTAGTAGGCTAAATAAAGTGAAGCATGATTTTATCTTCAACCATTAATGAAAAGAAGACATTAAAAGGATAAGATTCCCAGTTATGTATTCAAAAAGCTAAGAAGATATCCATCCCAACATTCCAAACATGTACAACATGATTAAATCCACCACATTGAGAGATTAAAAGGCTATAAAATTTAATAACCTTACATATGATGCAGTGTAGGATTACCTGGTACCAAATTCAACTGAACCACCACATTTTCCATGCAAAAAATTTTTCTTCAATGCGAACCCATATCCCGAAATCAATAAAATTCACACATCAAAAACCATTGAAAGGAAAAAACACCAGTAAGTCTTCATTAATCAATAAATGAATTAAAAAATAGTATTCATTTACACATAAAAGTTGTAATAATGTGCAGAAATTTGTGACAGTACCATCACAATCGGGTACAGACTTCATCAGTATTGACACCATACCAAGAAAAAACATGTTATTTAATGTGAAACCATCTCCTAAAATTAATAGAATCAACACATTTCAAATAATTCAAATAAAAAAATAACTGTTAATATACATGAGAGAAAAAACCTGTTAATGTGCACCCACATGAATATACCTTTTAGACCACTCAAACCCCTCCCATTCAGATGTATGATTGTCATAATAAAACAAAAAATATTGTAATGTTTTTTGATAACTACATGGAATGTGTCTCCAATCATACATAAAATATGTGTATAAAAAATTTAAAAATTGACATTGGTAATAGCACTGACCTTTTTAACTATTTCATAAACATTATAATCATAAGGTGATGCTTGATTTTCCGCATCAAAATATTGAACTCCTAAGTTTTCATCCCAAATAAATATATAATCATATGGAACAAAGGTATATAGATGCAGAAAACTCTTGAAATACCACATAATAGGGTTTAAAAAAATTAATATAAAACACCAACAATATTGAACAAATGTTTATATATTATTGTTTGAAATAGTCAAATATCAAATGTTGCTTACCATTTTATTTGTTTATGTGAACTCACATGAATAACCCTTTGAGAACACACAAACTCATCCCATTTATATTTTCGATTATCATAATGCAGAAGCAAATGATTTAGGTTTGGAAAAAGGAAATTAATTTCATACCTGATCTACGAATAGGAGATACAGGAACCGAGCTGATAAGATATGATCACAGACCTAAAATTAAGAACAGTGGAAGTTTGTTGTTTAAAAATAGACCATGAAAAATCAGAAAACTAAATTTGAACCTGATGTAATATGTGAAATGATATGACAAATTCAGAATCAAGGTGTTAGGTTTTGGAATAGGTAATTAATCTCATACCTAAACTACGGAGTTGATGCTGGAGGGAATAGGAGATGCAATGCATAGTCGGAGTAAGCAAGATGAGAAGAGATAATCACAAACCTGAACTGCAAATAACATGTGGGATGGAATAGGGTTTATGATCCATAGTCAAAGGTGGTGAGCCGATAATAAATGACCGTATACCTGATGTTCGAAGTAGATGCAGAATGAAATAGGGATTGCAATGAATGGAGAAATCCAGAAATATCCATGTATAACTAATAGGGAAACAATTACATATAAAGAAAATGACAAAATCCTGTAAATAAAAAAAGGCAAGATAATTTTAAAATAGTGTTATGTTTTTTATGTCAAACAATAGAAGAAAAAATGGAATCCATCCTTCATCCTTCATAATCAGTTTCTTCTGAAAACATCAACACCTCAAAACATCTGGCTCACAATAGAATGCTTGTGTATATAAATCCAAACCCTGAAAATAAGAATATTAATGCATGAATTATTTATATGGACCAAATTTAAAATAATAAAATGCACTAAGATCACATGACACATGTTCATTTATGATTTATTTCCCATGTGCCTTGGGTTTTCATATATGAAAAACTTATGGGAATGCTGCAAAAAACTTGAGAAACCAGTGTATGCTATGAAGGTTGTGAGCTGAAGGCCTATTTATGTAAACAAATAATGGCTTTATAAAAGGTGAAATCCAAAATAAATATGCATGAATAGAATTAACTAATTCAAACTAAAATAATTTATAAAATTAAACTATAATGTGATGGTATGTGCAATTGGTGAAGTGATTATGTGCTGAACTGAGCATGTATGATTGTAGCAGTAAAAAATTCAAGTGGGATCGATGCAGTGGCGTAGAATACCAGAATAATTTTAGAGTCTCTGTGCATAAGTGTATAACAACTGGAAGAAGTTTGGAATCCACTACAATTCATGGTCACTGCTGTAAAATGGGAGGAGGGGGATGATCTTGATGTGGAGCAGACGGAGGAGGAGGCGGAGAAGCCGGAGGAACCGTGGGTTGCTGCATTGGTAGAGGGGGCCGATAGCTGAGGCGCAAAACCTAGGTTTACAGAAAGGAACTATGAGTAGTGGTATATGGAGGAGAAGACTTGGTCAAAGATGAAGCTAAAATTGAAGGAGAGGGGAGGGAATGATTTCTAATTGAAAATATGGGATATAGGAATAGTGGTTGGAGAAGATATTCAGAAATGGGAGGAAATGGCGACTACTAGAGACGGGGAGTAGGTAGAGAAGAACCTTGGACATCTGAGTGCGCATTTCAACAGGATGGAGGTCTACGCTGCAACCGGTGTAGCGAAGAAGACGAACTGTGGGGACGTTGGTCTTTAAAAAATCCTGGAGGTAGATGATGATCGCTTCGGGAGTTTGCGGGAACCTTAGGTCACAAATATTTTTTTGACGACCGCGATCAAGAATTCAAGTAAACGTCGACACTGCGGAAGAAAATGGAAGGAGGTGGTCGGGGCAGAAATGTGTGGAAGTTGGAGTCGAAACTGGGAGGCGGTGGTCGGAGATAGATGGCTGGTACAGCGCGACTGCGTGGATGAGAGTAGAGGGAGGACGATGAATCGGTTGGTCAAGTCCTGTGAGTTTCTGAGCTGGAGCGATTTCGGGAGGCGGAGGGAAAAATTATTTTCAGTGGGGAGGTGCGGCATGGAGCTACAGATGATCGGCACGTATAAAAAATGACGTACAGTCTTATTGTTTCAACACGTGGAAGCTAGAATGCCATGATTAGTATATATAGTAGATAGTAGATTCAAAATCCCAATATCCTAGTATCCTATCTAACCCAAATAGTAATAAAAAAGGAAAAAAAATCTAATACCACTTTATAGCATCCCACCCTGGGTTTCTTTGCACCGTGCTTCAAGATGGTTCCCACAAGACCTCAAGCATGCCTCTATGAATTATAGAGGCTTCCGACTATAAGTGAGGGCTTATAGTGTGTCTGTGGGGATACTAAGCCCTCATAGATCAGTGTAAACACAATAGTAAACCATAAATGATAAATAGTGGAAGCATAATAATAAGCATATAGCAACGGAATATAATATAAAAAGCCAAGAAATATATGTAAACAAGAATAATATGAATAAAAATAATGTATACAAATTATGATAATGATTTCATGAGCCTATAAAAAATGTTAGTATGGGGATTTGGGGATAAAATCATATACTACATGATGGAAAAATATACAAAAAGACAAAAAATACTTCTACAGGAATCTCGATCATAGTCTTGGTCTTATTCCCCCTGATTTATCCTAAAATAGTAAACAAACAAGAATTAGAAGTTGCAAACTTCCCCTTTTCCATACTTGTGATCATAATGTCTACTCAGGTACGAAGTATTTCTCGAGAAAGGTGTGAGATATTAATCTCAGTATTCTGGAACCCATAGTGTCTAGGTTATTCCATTTCATGAAAATAATAAGATAGTGTTCTAATAAAAACTAAAAACAGAGTATTTAATAATTAAAATGTGTAAACCTTGGTTTGGGTTCCTAAATGAACACTCTTCCCATACCACCTACTTCAATATAATTTGAAAGTCTACAAAGGAGTACATGTGCAAGGAATAGTATGTATACAAGGGCCAAAGTAAACAAGTCATCCCAAAAAACCATAACCCCAAGCTTGTGATTCGGCTTGGGTTCTAATTTACATGTCATCATAAAAGTTCTCATGATAAATATAATTACAGAGGATTCATCACATATGAAATGAGAAAATCATGCAATCCATAAATTCCCATTGTGGAGTCTGAGCCCATCCAAGGAAATATAAAAAAATCCCAAGGGTTGTTGGGGAACATCCAATATAACCAATTTCATCGAGTCTATCCAAGGAAACCCATACAGTTTTCCTTGTATCACTCAAGACACAGTGACTTTAATTTTGTACCAATTATCCCACACAGGGGATCAGGCATCACCTGAGGCATAGAATATCCATCATTCCAAATGGCTTTGTCCTTGGTTCTCCCCTAGGGAACCAGTCTCACTCACGAGTATAAGTAAATTTTTCTATTGTTCCTGTACCTGGAAATCCAAAGTATCACTCCCAATGTGTTAAGAGTAACCAACCGAGCATAGTGAGTCCATCCATGGAATCCTTAATTTGGGATCCATATTCTCTCACGTCCCATAAAAAGTGATCCATATCAACAAGGCACGTCACAAGGAAAATCATTTATAATTTCATGATAATAAATAAACATCTCAATAAAAAGGCTCAAAAGATACCCATGTATCACAATTCCAACTTTAAAAAGGAATAAGGCACTAAGAACTTACATAAGTTCAAACTACAAGGTATAACCACTAGGAAACATGAAATAATCATAAGAAAAGGATTACAAGCATATGCACATGGAATTAACTTGACTCTTATCACATGTCATCAATGACACTTAAATAGATCAAACTAACAAGCTTACCAAAGTATACCATTTAATTCAAGCCATTAAACATAGTCCATGAAGCAAGGATAAAGCTTAATAATTATGGAATGAATCATGAGAAAAAAGAAATTATCTAAGGTCTCAATGTATAATGCACATGGCATGACATATGGAAATAAGCATAAGAATTTTTATAGATAAAGCACCCTAATCAACAAGAATAGTCAAAGGCATATGGAATTACACATGGTCCAAATAATAAGAATTAAACATATTAATTAGAAAAGGAAATACAACTCATGTTTGACCTCCCATTTTAAATCAATTTATCAATTTAAAACATGAAACAATGGTTCAAAACACACACCCAAGGTGAAATAAAACTCAAGGAATAATGAAAATTCAGTCCATTTAAGATGGAACACCCAAAGAGGAATCCAATGACAAGGAGAACACCCACATATGGTTTTTTCCTTAAGCTAAATTCACTACATACATAGAAAACCATTTCAATTAATTTAATATGCAATAATAAATAATCTTCATAAGGTTCCAGTGAGCAGCACAACGACGCGTTAACTAAAAAGCTATGAAACAAGCATAAAAGGCATAGAAATCCTACCTCAATGTCATAGAACTCCACTCATCCATTATCAGGCCTTGATTCAACCTAAAATTGAAACAAATGAAGGAATCAAAACCCTGAAAATAAGGAAAAATTACATTTCACTAAAATAGTTAAATGTATGGGATAGGAACCAAGAAATAGAGGTTTTATAAAGATAGAGCTTATTGAGGGATTTTTGTAGCTTGTAATGGTGAAGGAATCAGAGGAAAATGATAGAGCAATGCCAAAACCCCATGGAGTAGGAGAATGAGGTTTCACACATAATGAGGGAGCAAAAACCTACTAGATGGAGGAGGAAAAGAATGTTGGAGTGTTTAAAAATCATTAAAGGAGGTAAAACTTGTAGTTTTACCCTATTTTACACTAGCCACAGTTTCGATGCATGGTTTGAAAACTATGCACCAACCGTAAAACCCTTACTTCAATAAGGGGAACCTCAAATGGGCTAGGTGCATGGTTGGACTAAAAGTCCACAAACCATGTGGTATCTCACTACCCAAAACCTAAAACTTTTTGCATGAATGTGTGACTGAGATATTGAAATTTGAAAACAATTGTGCGGCCCTCTATACCCCACTATCTACAACTGTACTATTTGAGAAAACCCTATGGGTTGGGCTACATGGTTTTCTATAACCATGCGACCTAGTCTGCTTCTTCCTTTTTCAGGGATATGGGCTCCAAACGAGCCCCGGATGCACCCAATACCTCCATTATTTGATTATCCATCGATATTAGGGTCATTTTAAGGAATATAAACCAAAAATTAAATGGTTCATACCTTTGGATAAAGCCATGACATTATACATAAGAAACCAATCTAAGTTCTAAATCCAAAATTCCAAACAGTATCCTCATGATGTCATATTCCTTATGAAACTTATCCTTATAGGGATATATTCCTTTCAAGTACCATACTCACTAGTCCATATTCCATCTAAGACCTACCAATCCTCACTAGGATATATTCCCTCTAAGACATACCACTCTTCATTAATCCAAACTTCCTTGGGGACATATAATCCACCCTCAAAGGTTTATATTACCTTCAAGATAATATTCTTCGAATGTTCATATTCACAATGGGGAGAATTGGAAAGGGACACTCATGTTTTTGGTCTACACTAAACAATACATGTAATCTTTCACATTATCATCTCTTGATATGGGATGCATGACCATGAAAGGCACTTCACATAGTCCGGGATGTAATACAATAAAATAAAAAACACATGTTCTTGGATCGATGACCCTAAAATGAACCATGTTGATCCTTGTTACACAACCATAAAATGTACGTCATGTCTCATAAAGGGATTTTGAACTACATGGATTCTGATTCCCTTTATATACAATTTAAGAATCTCGTATCATGGGTCTAATACAAACTCTACCATAAACATCACTTCCCTAGATAGAGATAAACTCCAAAGTTACCATCTCTATGGATTTAAACCATAACCTAATAAATCAGTAATAAAAATATGGTGAGAATATGATACATACAGATGGTACCATCAATGGATATCCTCTGATTCATACAGATTCTAACATCGATAGAGAACTAATGTTATATTCATATGTTCACATTGATTCATGATGTTGTTCAAATCACTAGCACAGTAGTGACCAATTACATAGTGGTACTTGGAATGAAATCATAATAATATCATAAATCTATAATAGAGTCCTATATTGGGTCATAATTCCCACCTAAGGGGTGTGATGAGCCCAAACTCTCATACTCTCAATCAAATCTCATTCCATTGTTTCACTGGTGATGTCCCAGTGACCTCGTGCCTTTGGAAAGTAGTTCCTTTACTACAAAAAAAGGTCATTAGTGGCAGTTTCTCTGTAAACTAGTACCAGTTTAAACTTCCACCTAATAGTATAGTAGTGGTTAGTAAAAACTCTACATATTTTATGGTCTCTGGTCATTTAGTGGCGGTTTTTTTATTTCATGTCATTTATCTTATGTGTTGTTTTTAGAACATTTAGAGACGGTTTCATGTGTATTTAGAGGTAGTTCTTTTGTTTTAGTGGTGGTTAATTGTAACCACTTTAAAAAAATAATTATTTAATATATTTAGTAGCAGTTACTAAAAACTGCTTCTAAATCTATTTTTTTATAATTATTTAATAAAAAACTAATAATATATACATCATGAATCCACAATAATATAAAAAAACATCAATAGTCATCATAACCTCAATCTCAGTCAACCCATACATCTGTCAACCAATACCTAATTCATCAATATATACATATAAAATATTTACAACAACAATGGATACCCAATATACATCCACATCACAACCTCCACTGCATCTGTCTGCCTCCACATCATCTGATCAACTGAGATTGGCCATGTCATCTCATCAACAATAACAAAAAAAATTAAACAAAAAATAAAACTAAACATAATAAATCAGAATTACAATAGAAAAATAGAAGAATGTCCTTGATTATAATGTTCAAACTCCTTCCTACTGTCGGCATCTTCCACTTACATTGAAAACCATAACATTTAATAAAATAAATGTGAAAGAAAAAAAGACATGGAATATATTCAGAATTTTGTACATAAAATTTATTATTTTTTTAATCAAATAGAAGATATATAAACATAAAACAAATAATATATAATTCTAAACACTTTTAAAACATAAACTTACCTATTTAAGATAACATTCAACACTTGAAACTAAAAAGGCTAAATATTCTAATTTATTTTTAAAGTGATATAAAATGTGATTGAACTTGATTTAATAAAAAAATTAAATAATTTTATTTCACATCATGCCCTATATTTTAAGAAAAACTAAATAGTGATTTTCCAATGATTTCACATCAATATAAGGTCGTTTTCTATGGTTTTGACCGTTCTGTGAACATTTTAGTGTTTTAAAACACTAAAAATGCATTTACAAACATCATGTGAAAACTGAAATTTGAAATGACTTTCTGAGAGTTCTTAAATTTTAAAATTAAATCTACTGTCATTATCCCCTAATTTTAGTGCAATATAATGTAATTTTCCTAGTTTTGACCCCTCGGCACTTGTTTTTAAAGGCTTTTATACCTTTAAGAAGTGTTTAGTGAGTAATTATGACCACACCACCCTTAGAATTGATGTGTTTTCTATGAGTACACATCAAAAATAACTCAGCAGTGGTTGTACCATGATTTCTCATCAATATGAGGTTGTTTTCTATGGTTTTAATCATTCCACGCATGTTTTAGTGTTTCAAAACACTAAAAACACATTTATAGCCATCCTGGGAAAACCATAAATCAGAATGATGTTCCATTATTTCCTACATTTCTCAATTAAATATACAGTTGATTCCCCTTGATTTAATGGAAATCTAATATCATTTTTTAGGTTTTGACCCCCCCCCCCCCCCGACACTTGTTTTTAAAGACTTTTATAACTTTATGAAGTGTTTACTGAGTAATTCCAACCACACCACACATCATATTGATATTTTTTCTATTTATACACATCAAAAACAATTCATTGGTTGTTTTACCATGATTTGACATCAATATTAGTTTGTTTTTTTTGGTTTTGACCATTCCACACATGTTTTAGTGTTTTAAACACTAAAAACACGTTTATAGAAATCTAGGGAAAACTGTAATTCATAATGATGTGATGATGATTCATGAACATAATAAATGAATTATGGATCATTTTCCAAAAGTATAAAAATAATCCAAATGCATTTTCTCAGTTTTGAGTAGGTCAGTTTCCCTTTTTACTAAAATGGATGTTAATTATAAATAAAAAAGATGCACTTGGAGCCATACCAGGTACATAGTGTATCGAATTGAGGTGAGGATTATTTATACACATCAAAAAAGACTTATGGATAATTTTCTTAAAGTATAAAAACAATATGAATATCTTTTCTTAGTTTTGAGTTGGTTATTTATCATTTTTACTAAAATTGATGTCAATTTTAAATAAAAAGATGTACTTGGAGTCATACCAGTCACACCATGTGTCAAATTGTGGTGTGGATGATTCCTACATGTCTCAAATGACTTATGTATTATTTTACTAAAGTATAAAAATAATATGAATTCATTTTCTCAGTTTTGAGTGTCTCACATGTCTTTCTTAGTAAATTTTCATTTTAAATTGGAAACATGCACTTTGACACAAAATGATCACATAGTGAATCGGTTTGATGTGAGATTGACTCTTACACCTCACAAATTAATTATGAATATATGTTAAAAATTATTAAGAAAATCATAGCGTGTTTACTCAGTTTTTAGTGAGTGATATTTTTTGAACTAAAATGTCAATTTTAAAACGATAATGGACACATTGATTCATATTGAGAACATCATGTATCAGATTAAGTTTATAATTATTCATACACATCATAAATGACTTATGGATCATTTTAATAAAATATAAAAGAAATATGAAATCATTTTCATGGTTTTCAGTCGGTTGATTGTCCTTTTTACTATAATATTTTTCAATTTTAAATAAAATGATGCACTTGGAGCCATATCGGGTACATCGTGTATCAGATTGAGGTTTAGTTGATTTATACACATCAAAAATGACTTATGGATCATTTTTATAAAGTATAAAAACAATCTTAATGTCTTAGTTGGTTTTGGGTAGGTCATTTATCCTTTTTAATAAAATTGATTTCAATTTTAAATAAAAAGACGCACTTAGAGTCATACCGATCACACTGTATGTCAGATTGAGGTGAGACTGATTCCTACAAATATAAAATGACTTATGGATTTTTTTATTAAAGTATAAAAATAATCTGAATGTGTTTTCTTGGTTTTGAGTACATTACTTGTCTTTTTTACTAAATTTCCATTTTATACTGTAAACACGCACTTTGAATATTACCGGTCACATCATGTATCAGTTTGATATGATACTGATTCTTACAAATCACAAATGACTTATGAACCAATGTAATAAATTATCAAGAAAATATGAGCACGTTTTCTTGGTTTCTAGTGAGTGATACTTCTTGAAAAAAAATGTCAATTTTAAACTGATAACAAACACACTGAGTCATACCAGCCAAATCATGTATTGGATTTAGGTTCAGATTATTTCTACACATAATAAATTATATATGGATCATTTTCTTAAATTATCAAAATCATATGAATGTGTTTTCTCAGTTTTTAGTAGGTCAGTTTTCCTTTTTACTAAAATGGATGTCAGTTTTAAATAAAAAGACGCACTTGGAGCCATATTGGGCACATCGTGTATCAAAGTGAGATATGGTTGATTCCTACACATCAAAGATGACGTATAGATCATTCTCATAATGTATCAATAAAATATGAATGGTTTTATTTTGTTTTGAGTATGAAAATTATCTTTTTATACTAAAATTCATGTCAATTTTAAATAAAAAGAAACACTTGGATTCATACTGGTCACATTGTGTGTCAGATTGAGGTGTGTCTGATTCCTAAATGTCCCAAAGTATCAAAACAATTCTAAATTCCAATGTTACTATGATTTCCATTTTCTTTATTTTTCAAACTTCCAACACTGCTTATTAAATTGATGTTATTAAATGAAAAACATTTTTCATTATTGAAAGATAGAGAATTAGATGAAGTTAATGTGTCCAATATATCATAATACGTCAACACAATGGTCACATGAGCTTCCTATACTCTTATATATTTCAACAATGATAAAGTTTTTTCAGCTAATAACATAGATTCAATATGCAGTGATGGAAGTTTTAAAAATAAAGGTAATGAAAATAGAAATCCTAGTAACATTGACAGAAAGAAACATGTTATCTCTTTTATGCCTTATTTCAGATATTTGAAAGAAAAATATGACTTCCCAAAAGATCTATGAAAAAAATAAATAAGTATTAGATAAAAATTATAAGGAAATTAACTTACATATAGTAGATAAAATGATGAAAAAATTAATTAAATAAGTAGTAGGAATTCACCTTTTCATGGTGGTTGTATGCATTCTTGATGAATTTCCTTGTTGTAATTATCTCAATTGTAGGCTTAAATACAAATATCTCATGATCTTGAGAATCTTCAAACAAACCACCCCAACTCAAATAAAATAATCTCCCAGTATAAGAAAACAATTATTATATGAGTAATACTAAAAAGAAATAAATTTAACATAAATATGAAACAATAAATTATAGCACAAATGAAACCCATGAATGTTCTATAACATATCAAATATGTCTTCCTAAATTAAGATTTGGAAGATGAATTTTCTTTCATGGTAAATATAAAAAAAAATCCTATATATTTACTTTTTACTTTTCTTATTTTTACTATGGAGACATGTTTTTACCTATATAAATTATGTTTTAATAAACATATAAAATAACCCCTATAACTAAATTTTTGTGTTTTCATCCTTTATTTTTATGAATTTAATATAATTAAATTTATAATCATGATAAAACACATATTTAAAATAAAACATTTTATATATTGGAAAACTATTTTCTTTAAAAAATGAAATTTTTACTATTATTTTTTCTTAATATTATAATGCATTTATTACCAATAAAATATCAATTAATATAATCATATATGTTTGTAAAAATAATTATAGTGTTGTTATTTTAAATATATCAATATAATTTCTTAGATAAATATTACAAAACATTAATAAAACAATTCATAAAAAATAATATTTTTATCATTATCATGGTCATCAAAATTAATCATAGTAATTATACATTTATTCTATAATAAAGAGACTAGAATTATTAAATAACATGACAATATTTATATAAAATATAATGTATATTTTATGGATATAATTTAAAAATGTGAAAAAAAAATTAATTTTTTAATTTAATCAATAAAATAAATATTTTGATTAAAATATTACATATGTTTGAAAAATTATATACAGTAGTGTTATAAATACAAAAAATTATATTCTTTGATTTATTATATAGATATTTTTATAATATAAAAAGGATTCAAAAAAATAATCCATTCTTACATTATAGTAATGCAATGAAAGTAAATGTTTTAGAAAAAATGTAATTGTTTCACTATTTAGCTACAAAACAATTATTTTTGAAGATTATGAAAAATTATTCATAAGATAATATTTACATGTTATAATAAAAAAATTGTATTTATTTTATAAAATTTAAATTAATAATCTTTATAATAAATAAATTAAATATATAATGAAATGTGTTTTCGTAGGAAATTTACTATTCCAAAAATATTCAAATCTATATGAGATCATGATATGTCATCCATACCCAAAATATTCAACTCTATATGTCTACCATGGCTATAAAAGATATCACACCCCCTTATAACATTATAGAGGATACACCCCAGAGAACGCCATCTATTAAGGTTATACGTAGTGTTTCTACCACTATAAAGGATGCACCCCTACTCTATTCTATATATAAATAAACTCTATAATTGCAATTACATATTCACTAACCAATAAAGTGTAATTTAATACCATGTATATGTAAAATCATAACTATATAGAGAAATTATAAAAAAAATAACCCCTTGAGGAATAATATATTTAGGGTGATTATGGGGAGGAGAATTCAACCTTTACACTATGTTTGGTCATGTATTAGTAAAAGAAAATAAATGATTTCATAATTCATAAAATAATAGAAAATAAATGATTTTTATTTTTATTTCTCTTCATTTGTTTTGGATATGAAATTTAGTAAAAGAAAATAAATTATTGTCATTTCTCTACACCTCATTTGATGATAATTTTTAAAATAAAAGAAAACAAATTGTTTTAGTGAAAATGAAAGAAATAACCTTTGTTAAAAAATAACACTTACACACAAGATTAAGGGAATTGAATTCCCAAGATAAAAAAACAAACATAGATTAGATTCCCATGGATATAACACCTACCACCATGTATTCCCAACATCAATAATTTATATTAAATGACACAAATAGTTATTTTAAAAAAATGTGTTTTTATTAAATTTTTTATAATAAATCAAAAAATAATAATTTTTATTTTAATCAATCATTATCTTTCATATCACCAAAATTTAGTAAACAGTAAACCATAAACATATATTAATAAAAAATTAAAATTAAAAAATTAATGAAACCAATATATTAACCATTGAATTTCATAAAAATTTCAATATAATATTTGTTTTTTTAATTGATTTATCTAAAACATAATTGATAATTTAACAATTAATGGAGTTCAACTAGATGAAAATTAATAACTAAAATTTCATAAAAAAATTATCTTATTCCATTATAATGTATTTAATTTTATTTACTATTGTTTATAAAATTATCTTTACAATATTAATATTATATATTGAATAAAAATATAATATTTCTTTTATGAATTTCTTATAATAATATAAATGGCTTCTCATATTCAAAAAATTATACTAATATTAATATTTAGTTAAATAATTAATTAAAATAATTCATAATCTCAATTATTTTTATAAATCATAAATTTTGTAATATAACATAATAATAAATATATTACAAACATATAGAAAAAATTTAAATATAATTAAAAATAATTTATAAAAAAAATTATCTTGTGAAATTTTCAATAATATATAAATCAATATGATTTGTATACCAAGAAATAATTACAAGTTTTCCATTGTAATGAATTGTTTTTTCGTATACTCTTTGAAATATGTATGACTATTTGTATATGAATTACATAAATCTTTAAAAAAATGTATTCATAATTTAAATATTAATTTGGTATTGCAATAAAAAAATAAGTTTCAAATATAAATCATTAATCAAAAAAACAACCAATTGTAAATCAAAAAAACAGTAAATAACAAAATTTAAAAATTTAAAAAACAAAATTACTTAAAAAATGAATACATAATAGGGATGATGAGGATGGGTGAAGATTAAGTGGGCCAGATGAAAATTGGATTTTGAAAAATAGTGGGTGGATAGTGGAATGAATTAATTTCATGGTATGATGGAAGAGGAGTATTAGCTGATTATAATGATAATCATCAAGGGGGACGACGACACACCCTGAAGGAATATCAACATAGGACTACTATAGCAGCGAAGTATTTGAATGGGTTTAGGTTGAATGGGAATGGAATAGTATATTGAAGTAATGAAATTTGTTCATAAAGACATAGAGGGATAATTTTGGAAATTTAAAAAATATCACAACCGGACATACGATTTCCATCCAAATCATCCCGGTGTTGGGATGATTTGAAATGAGGGGTTGGAGAGAAATTAGTTTCTCCCCATTTTGTGCCAAACATTTTTATCCCTCGCTCTGACCTCTCCAAACAATGGAAATCAATTGTAGTCTCCCTGAATGGTTTCTTTTCCTCCTAAATCTTTGTTTCCAAATGACCTCTTAGGGGGGTATGTGTTGTTGCTGCGAAGGGGATATGAGCTAGTTAGAGGGAGGTTATAGGGGGGATATGCATCACAACCAAGGAGGGGAACTGATTTGGGGAGAGGGAGGTCAGAGGGGGTCTGTATCATTTGTGAGGAGGGGAACAGTGATCCAGTGAGAGGGAAGTCAAGGGGTCGGGGTAAGACTGGGTGTCGTGGGGGTTGCGGTATCCACCGATAAGGGAGGAGGTGGGTCAAAGGGGTGGGGGAATGGGGGTCACAGGGTTGAGGTTGCCTTTGGGGAACATAGAAGATGTGGTGGGAGGGGTGGGGGGAACGGGGGTTGTGGTGTCACGGGTTGGGGTCACTGCTGGGGAATTGAGAGGAGGAGGTCATAGAGGTGGGGGGAATTGGGGTCATGGGGTAGGGTTTGTCGTCATGGAATATAGAGGAGGTCAGAGGGGTGGGGGGAATGGGGGTCCTAGGGTTGGGGTCAATTTCAAGGAATGGAGAGGATGAGGGAGGGGTAGGGAGGGGTTGAAAGGGGTTGGGGTCATACAGAGTGAGCATGGGAGGGGGGGAATTATATTTTTTGTAAAACATTTAGTGGTGATTTAATTAAAACCACATCTAATTGTTAAAATAATAAAAATATAGTGGGTATTTTATAAAACTGCCACTATATTATACTTTTTTAAAAAAAAATTAATTTACAATGGTTACTAGAACCACCAATAAAAAATCATCACTAAGACGTGATTTTTTTAGTGCTTGGTAACATAAAATTCCATAGTCGATAAGAAAAAAAAGGTTTCTATTAAAATTAGAAATGCTTAATATTCTACCATCATAAAACCTCATTTAATTTAGAGGTATCTAGATAATTCTCACAAATATTAATCAATTAATATACATCCTAATATTAAATTTAATTCCCTTCATAATGGTAATGAAAAGTGGGTAACTTATCAGTGGGATAATAATTTCAAGGAAACCTTTGATGATCTCTGATGATACCTTTACACCATCCCATATTTATTTTACCAATAGAAGTAAATCCCATCATTATTCATATATAATCTATGTAATGATCACTTGGTTCCCTCCATGCTCAAAATTATTTAAATAGAAAGAGAAACATCTCTACTATATCATTTGGCTAATGTTGGATGCTAAAACCTAGAACTTTGATATAGAAAAGAACTACCTAATATTGGTTTCTAAAATAGAGAGTCTAAAAACCTATTTATAGAACCATGAGGACCACGTGGTCTCTCATATTATTATACTCAAATATATTGATATCCTTACAATGTATAATTGGATATTAGTATGATGGAAAATCATTTCATAGAATTTTGGCATCTAATTAATGACTAAAAAGGAAATCAATGGTAATAGAAACCCTCATAAAAAACCTTATCCATGATATGTCACTATTGGATATAGAACTCCATGATGAATATGTATTCTCCATCAATAATAGATTCCAAACATATTAGATTTAATTTTTTTTTCCTATAGGAGACCAACATGTATAAGGATGGGAAACATAGAGCTCAATAGAGTCATCGTGGGAATTGTATTCATATACCTGATGAAAAGAGTACATTACTCTTTTATGATATTATATATATTTACCAAAAATGAATAAGAGTATTATTCCCTCATTGAGAGCATAGAATTAGACCTAAAAATTCAAGTTACCTAAATATATATCAATTATGATTCAGAGTTAGTGATTAATAAAGATAGTAGTGATTATACTGTCGAGAAGAAAGTAATGAGTCCATTGTTTGATTATATGTGAGCATTGATGGATGAATTATCATTAGATACAAAACTTCCCCATATCACTTTTTCAAATAATTCCCAATATTATACCCTTGAAAATGAAATTGAAACCTTTTCATATCTAGGTCAGGATGAGATGGTCATTCTTATTACACATCACATAGTGGTCTCTCTTTTTATAAGTACTGACATTGAATAAATCAATGAAATAAACACCACCACAAACCAATGAGATATTTCATATCCACCCACTGATGTCCTTTATTGATGGATTTTTTCCCTAATGTAATACCTTAATGATAGGAAACCTATATTGATTTTAATAAATAGGTAACTGATCCATTAATGGGTACAAAATTCCATCCTTCATAATTATCAAAATTTAAAAATGGGCCTCTAAATACGGGGCATTAATGGGGTCCTCTTACAGTTCATTAATGGATGAGAGGCCCTCACTATTAAATAATTATTATATTCTATATCTTAAAGAACCATACCATTAGGAACCAAACTCTTCCATCAAATCAGGATACATTGATACTTATTGCCATTGATGATGTATGACTATATAGAATTCAAAATAAGTTACATGCATGTTAGATCCACTCAAATTTCATTTATGAAAGCCTAAAATGGTTTAAAACTACCAAAAAATGTTAGATACTTTTTATATTAGTGATTTATTCTATGGGTCCATGCATTCTTTCCATTTCCTAGATGTTCATGTTTATTATTATTGCCACTATTTTCATCTCAATATGGGATGATATTGTACCTTTAAATGAATTTATAATAAAATATGTTGTATATTTCATGAAGTCCTATATTATTAGAATATATGGAGTCCCTATCACAATATTAATAGACACAGTCACCAATTTCTATCCTTATGAATTGAATTTTCATTATTAGGAGTATAATATTTAATATAACCACTCATATCACCATCATTTAATAACAAATAGATGGATAGTGAACTTCAATAAAACTTAATCCAACATCATTCAGAATATGGTGGATAATTAAAATAATTCTTGTATATTAAGGATCTCAAATACTCAATGAGATTATATAACCATAACCCATATTGCAACACAATAAACCCTATAACCTCTTATTTATAGGGAAGAGGTATTTTGGCACATTTATGTTCCATTACCCCCACTTTTCCTCACCATCTATGATCAGATATCCAAAGATGAGAATCATTTGATTTGACTAGATTAATTGAAGAAACTCAATGAGAAATTGTTACAAACACTAAACAACCTTGTGATTTATAAAAATTATGTTGTATAAGAATTTATCAAGAAGGTTCACCTCTTCCCTCTTAATCAAGGAGAATAATTATAGGATTTTAAATCTCCCATTATACTTGGGATGAAACCCTAAAATATTGAGCTAAAATGAGATTTTACTTATTCCAAACCCAAGTCTTACTCCAACAAAGTTTACTACCTAATTATATTGAATTAATATCATATCACTCCTTTTAATAATAAAAATTTTCTCAAGAAATACATTACATAGCTCTACATTGGGTTCACAATAGTTCATTTTAGGTGAATTTAAAATACTTGGATATATTCCTTTTCATGTGCCCGTAAATTGAAATACACCAAGGTCTTATTCATATGACCCAAAAGAACAAGTCACCCAAGTCCTTGCCACATAAAGTTAAATGACATGGCTTATAATCCACACTACATGACCTATAAATGGCTTGGACCAATTGTTTTTATACAACATAATTTCCTTAAATGGTAACTAGATCTATGAAATATTACCTATTGTATGGTTCCTTATCCATAAACCTATGATATGATAAATTCACACTATTTTCATGAATCATATCATAGTCCGTGGACATCATTTATTAGTATTGGGATTTCCCATCCATAGACTAAAACTATGTGATAATCATTATATATTTCCCCTATACATAATCCAAATCTATACAAATACTAATTTGGAGATCTATATAGAGTTTGATTCCTTTTATTTCTAGATATTTAGAGATGCATCGAGGTCGTTCCATAGGCCCAACAATAGGATTAATTTTTATTCCTAAAACTACTTTAGTGATGTGACCTTTACTAATTAGTTTTTGGTTTTATTATTACTTATATCATCAAGGAACTAATACGTTTATCACTTTCTATCCTAAATAAGAATTATGTTTGTATAGAGACCTGATAAGATCTCTAAAAATATTGATTCATATTACATCATGATATGTAGTAATGACAGCAGTTCTCATTCTATATCCAACCATAAATATCATCATTATCGAAGCCCCGCCCAGTGTATGCTCTCCTCATTCAGATTTGGTATCTTTATCTTATAATCTATGTGAGAATGACATATTTTCACCTATAAATGGGTATTATAACAAGATATGAAATGATTCATATATCTCTTATCTTGTCCCTAGCTACAAAATATTCTTCACATCTAATCCCGTAATCTATCATATTTTATATGTTTCTTTCATTCGTAAATGTTTTCCTATATCAGCCTTATTCTAGGATAAAAAATGACTTAATTTGATATTTCCTCATGGAAACCCCAAAGCCAAGAGTTGGGATTCACCTCTTAGTAAAATCTAATTAGGTAAATGGTTCTCATTGCATGACCATATATTTTACAACATGTAGTTTATCTCATAGTAATTTTATATATATATGGGTTTATTTTATATGAACTTATTCCCCTATATATGAGTGAAATCTATATAATAGTTCTATGTGTATGAGTTTACCACTTAACATAGGTATTTTCTGACAGCTCGACACTATGAAAAAATCATTTTATCATCACTTATAAACATGATTAATCTACCCAAAGATGTTTGTTAATAAATACATAATGTTGATTTATATTATTTTATGATATGTAGTGATTTCTTGATTAACCATCTCAGACTTGTAAATACCTCATTTTCACCCAATCCATGCTATTGAGACCTTTTACAATCCTAGTTAGGCTTCATTATTCTTTCTCTTTCTAGGGTATTCATTCATCCCTCATTTCCCTTGTGTATGATATAAATCTATGGAAATGTCTTTTTTAAGAACTACATGTGGATTGATTTCTATTCTCATGGGACATTTAATGATATCTAAATAAACTATCTTAGACCCAATCAAAAAATTTCATTCATCCTAACCCACTTATTGTATGGTATCCACTTTCATGCCAAATTTTCAACATCTACCATACACTAGGAAGTTATATAAATAAACATAAATCTTTTATTATTAGTATATCCATGAAGTTAATTGTGGGTTTGATTCTATATAGGAATGAAAATTAACCTTCTATGAACTATATAATGATTCATTCCAAATCCTCTAGGATACTTTGTGATGTCATGATTATCTGCCTCAGAACATGCCATAAGATTTTCCACCTTCGAATATAATTCCATCATAGTGCTTATCCCTTCACTTCATCCATAGAGTGTGTTACCATGGCCATGAGTTTGGTTAGAACCTTTTCATTTTATCACAGTGTTGAGACATCATTCACATTTGTTTTATTACCTTATCACACTGAGATAATCATACATTTCACAACCATGTCCCCTACACGAGATATAGATCTATGAAATGAGATTTTAAGAACTATGCACAGAATGATTGACCCTATGTTAGGATAATTAATTCCAAAAATCATCAATAAAACCCTCCATCCTAGTTTTTGATCCCTCCCATTCATGTTGATTTCTTTAATGTATTTTTTTAGGATAAATCGATCATCATTTCACATGTGCATGAACTATTTTCATATAGATATCACTTATATGAACTACTTGTGGAATGATTCACATTATCATTGGATACATTCTAATTTTTAAACCATATATCTCAAGACTAATCATAAATCATCATCTGATTCCACTTCCCCTCAATGTTCCATGCCTTCCCAACCATGGAAATTTTTTTATACAGTGTTCCAATAACCTTCCAAATATCCTCTTCTCATATGCCACACTTTTTACTATAAGTGTCTACATACCACATACCCTTAATGAATATTTGTAAAATGTGTCTCCAATTAAAAAAAGTACCCATATGCTCATTAATTACATATAGGACATGTATTTTTCATACACATGTCCAATAAAAAGAATTTTTTATCTTGAGGAGAATATGCTCTAACCCCAATCACCCTTGACATTTTTACCATATAACCCATCATTTAAATTTAGTCAGAAGTCATCCTCAACAATATTTTTTTTACCTCTATATTAAAATAACTCATTTTATGATTTACATCCTTATCATTACTTTTTCAGAGTTATTGAATCACTTCTTGACCTATAGCCAAGTTTGGGTTGTCACACCCCACCACCCATTGGATCAAATACTATAACCTAAAATTGTATGCATTATTTTTTATTCAAGGTTATATTACCATTGATACCACATTCACATTGGGTCAATTGTACCATTATAACTAGATTCTAAACCATATTATTAGTCAATGATATATATATATTTATAAATTATCCGCCATTGGTCTGAACAATATGACCTTAAAATACATTCACCTATCATCATGGCCGTATATACCAATATGGGACCTTGTTCATTAATTATGGGTGGGTTTTTGTTTATTCTAGACATGTGAACATTTCCTACTTTTTCAAATATATATGTCTATAAACCCTAATAAAATTCGGTCCAATAATCATGAACATTATCTATATGCTTATATCATCAACTTTATTAACATCTTCATTAGACTCTCAATTCTTGTCGGGTTTTCCTTGGCCTTATTTCTATATATATTGTCTCATCTTCTAGTCAAGATTATATAATATTAAGATTAATATTTGTTTTAGTGGGAGTTTTTTTCCATAAATGTCATATTTATTGGTCATATGTAAAAGACACTAAATTTACAATTGAAAGAGACATGGTACTAGCCATATTGAAAAAAATAAAATCATATTCAAGTAAAAAGTAGTGTCTTATCACTAGGCCAAAACCACACAAATCATAGAAAATATTTTAAGTGTTTAAGGATTGAAAAGGGGTATATATTTTAAAAAATAAAACCCACAAATTTAACCCTAATAAAAATCCATGTTCTTTTCTACTAAGCCATGTCACTTTTATATTATAAAAGGAAAAAAAATAAAAATATATAATGCATGTAGGGACGACCATTTATCCCTGGTAAAAGTCAGTATTTATTTATAAAGTCTATTAACCTACGAAAGTATTAAGGAACCTTTATTTTTAATTTATATATTGGTAATATTATTTTTTCCAAATGAACAAATATGTAATTCTAGTGTTGTTGATCCATTTTTTAGAATTACAATCCTTATTCAAATAACCCTTAATTATTTTCATTATGATAGGTCATTTATCCCTTAATATTTGAATGGAATAACCATATATTATAGTGATAGTGGTCGTGAAACATATCTGGATATCCTATATCCATATAAGGGTAAATGTTTTTAAATAAAAAATAATTCATATCTAAATTAAATAACCTTATCTTGTAGTGATTTTTGTTATTAAATGTATTTATCCTACCTAAATCAATTAAAGAGTAAAGGTCCATGAGGAAAAAATATTTTGTAGGCCTTTGTGTCATGTGAATTCCCTAACATATGGTGATGGTGTTTTTTTATATATCTAGTTCACCTATATGCAATTTATGTCACATGTCTAAATACATTGGATTTATTCATACAATTGATCATTGAGTCAAGAGATTTGAAATTATGATTTAAACATATCTAATTAAATATAATATTTATATGGATTCAATCAATATAATGTTACTCTTTTTTATCTTAATAAATTGGCCTGAACTGAAATTTGAGATAATGGAAAAGTTTATGAAATTGTAAATAGTTTGAAAATAAATAATTTATTATTCAATGAGAAAAGTGGGAGGAAAATCCATAATATAGATCCGTCCCATTAAAATATGGTATGAAATGAATGAAAAAAACAATGTAATGTTATATGACATTATATAGTTGTTTTAACATTGAAAATCAATTAATGGATAATATAAAACATTGAAATATTTATAGATATATACAAACCTGACAACTTTAACCTCAACTGATAGATGTGTTTTCTAAATTCATGTGGCTAGTTTTCATTCTTAGAGTTAAAACAATATATTTTGGATACCACTTCCTATAATTATTCATTAAACTTTCTATTTGAAACTCATATTACTATATTTCATATGGTTGAGTGTCTACCTAGTCATGAAGATATGATTCATCAAAAGTTATTCAATTAATCTCTTAAATATTCCACTCCAAAATCAACATAAGATTTAAAATATTTAAGGATTTATTTATTGAATATTCAATTTCTACTAGACTTTGATGATTCACTAGAAAATAGAGAACAATTCTTGTTAGACAAATCCTCCCATTCCTAAACCAATAATGAGTTAGTGAAGGTGATATAACTTACTCATCAACTTAACTATGGGTATCTAAGTGATTAACACATGGAAATTTTTATATATTTTTTCACATGTTATTCAATTCATATTGATAGTTTTTATACCAAATAATTCTTCATCTTATGGGACTGGAAGTTACTCCAATAAATTTTTTTATTGGAATGGTTCACACATTTTATACATATATGATTGAAATTGAATCCATGTCCTTTTTATCAAAAGTGGGATACATTGGGGATATCAGGATGACATGTATTTCATGAGAATATTGGGTAATAGATATTTTAAGTGGTGTTTTGAGGGAACCTTATCATGGAAGGCCATAATCTATAATACCTTGATTAATAGTGGGGATCTCCCCTTCATAAACTATAGAATCCTAGTCGATTAAATTATCTTCCCACTCTAAATCCTCCAAGACTCCCCCATTAGCATTAAAGGTTAGTCTACATGTTCAAGAGGTGACTTCTACCAACACTGATCTAAGATAACATTCATTACATGATGGATCATACTCTAATTATAGAATAATTTTATTATTGTTTGGTGATATATTTAATGAAGCATTGATATCCTTCTTTATCAACATCAATTAGAATTTTTATTGGTCTATAGGTTACTACTTCTCATGATCCCTATAATAGGAAGGTGAGATCAATTTTTTTATACAACCAAATTTTAATTAGAATTCATATGGTATATAAGGATCCAAAATGAATACCACTTAACCCTTTCTAAGAGTTCCCCATCCTATAGTGAGATCTTTTACAAGTAGTCACCTATAGTACTGGTATGATCCATCACTACTATTATAAATAAATATTTGTAAGGAGTGAACAAAAATAATGAATAGATTATAATAAAATTTTCTATATATTAATAATCAATGTTTTTTTAGCTACACACCCAAAATATATAGTAACATTTTCCTAAAAGAAAATTTTTGTTCCAAGATAGTGTCCATAGGGACATAGTTTCTATGATGTACCACCAATACAACCATGAAAGAACTAGATAAGACTACTGGTATAGTGAGGAGTGTGATCCCATTTTACATGATCTAATAATTGATATATTGTTCACATGGTTGGTATAACAAGGTTCACTTGAATATTTAATACTAAATATACATCCATAATAAAAGTGGAATCCCTTAACCCAATGAAAGTATCTCAGGAAGGTAATAACCAACAACTTGGAAAGATCACCAGAAGGATAGTCTTCCATAGAAACATGTTTAAACATGATTTTATTTGATAATTCCATGTTATATACATGATGTCATCTTGAATAGAAAAGTTGTTGTTCTGGTTCTTGCTAGTGTGTGGGGTCAGGATAGTCCTTAGTCTCTTCACCTTGGGTTTTTACCCATGATACAATAACCATATATTGAAACCTATACTAAAGGAGATATTGATATGTGGATGAAATTAATTATTCATTTTACCTTCAACCATCCTTAATAGATCCCTCTCCAAAATGGATTCCCACTAGACATTTTCATAAATATTATTGTCATAGAGTAACTCATCATGTATCTAACTAATAAGAGACTCTACCAATTTTATAAATTCACAGAGGATTATTTCTAATTTCCCATATAGTATTTGAAATTTTTTATTTTCAGAACTCTATCGACTAACAAAATAAGGGATGGTGTTAGTATGAAGATAAATTGAGAATTTTGAATTCCAAATGGCCTCATAATTGTGAATGACCCAAATTTATGCTCCTTATCAATACAACATTGGTTTACTCAGTATGGTTTTGACCACTATTCATGTAAATTTACATTATGGTGGAGGTCCCATTAAAAACTCAAACCTTTACATTAACTTTCTGTAAGAAATAACTTAATTTTACAATATTATTTAATAAAAAATATGGGTAATTAAAACTTTTTATTCATTAAATAATTTCCCATGAAGCATGGTTTCTCATCCCTAATTTCATAATTAATCTATCTATTGAATGAAATGTGTATCCAAGCAATGAATCAATGAAATAAAATATAAAAAAATGTTAATATATAATTATTGAATTGGTTTTTCATTAGGGATACTAAATTTATACTATAGAATTCTATATGATAATTGATAATTGTGTAGATTTAGTCTTTGGAGAATTGAAAGTTACTTGTGACATGGATTGAAAAGATATCATGAATTGAGCATTATTCCTCAATAATCTCATAAAATGTGTAATTATACCCTCGTTGGAGACTTTGTTTTAAGATATAGATATTTTATGTATAAAAAGTATTTAATGTAAGATACAATGTGAAAAGGAAGGTAATATAAAGATAATGGAAGGATGGGATCATGATAAAAGGTACTAGAATATGTGGATAAAATTTTTATTAATTATGAAATCTCTCAAAGAACATAATGCACTAGTCTCATAGGAAATATCAAATAACCTAGTTTCTAATCCCTAGAAGCATATAACTATATCATTATAAATTTTTTTTCATGATCATATCACTCAAATTAGTATCACATTCCCAATGCTTCACCCATTGTTTCTTGAGCCCTTATTCTATGCTCCAACACTCATGCTCAGCACATAAAAGAAAGTAGTTCCCAAGGCATATCAAGGGATGAGAACTATACATATGTGAAGAGAGAGATATTTTTTCATAGGATTCACATGGTTCTTTAGTGTTCATTAAAAAGTTTGTTCCTTCTTATTTATAGGTGATGACCAAATCCCACATCAAAAAATGTTTGCAGAACAGAGTGCTTATTGTGCCACCACATTAGAGTGTGACCTTTCCCCCAATTTAAGCATGTACTCTAAGATAGATTCACTACCAATTCATATTTACCTTCTTATTTTATCATATTCAAACTAACCAGTTCTAATTATAAGTGGGGTATTTTTGGAACTCTTATATCTATGAAGGATTAATAAAACCAATGATTTGATATGATCAAAAAATTTTAAAAAGGGGAAAGATAATCGAGTGATCAAAAATCATACCACTTTTTTCAAAAGGTTTACATACACCCTATTATTCATGGTGATCACTTTCCCTTCTTACCAAAGATCTATACTATTCCACACAACCAACCTTACTAGTGCCTATTTAATGTTCCCCATTTAAAGTATCTAAGTTCCTTGAGTGGTTACTAATGGTTATTAAGGATCCTTGATCCCATTTCCTATATAAAGAACCACTAACCCCAAATTTCATCACTATTTGAGGATGAAGTATAAAAGAATAATGGAGGAGAATCCTTGATAGCATCTAAGTGAAGGGAATCCAGGATCAGGCCTTTCAATCTTTCCTTTTAAGGGATTTTTTAATCCAATATTATGGGAAAGGGATGAAAGTGAAGGGTATTTTTGTGTTTTAATGACTATGATATTTGTAGGACCACTTTACCTTGGTAATATACATGACCAGGGTAGAGGATCCTTTTCATGTACTAATCTCAAGGAACTAGGGTACTCTATCTGTGCTCCATACCCATCTTAAATGGGATACACCTAGCATGAATTTAAAATACCAAGCCTAGTTCTTAGAGGATAACCAATATAGAACCCATTAACTCATGTCTATAATTAAAATGGTGTTCAATATTTTTTCTCTCCTACTCATGTAATTTAGGTCATCATCATTAGATATATACCCGGTTCACCTAAATGTGTGCCAACCGCACCTAATTCACTGAGATAGTTTCCCTTCCACCCATTACTCCCAACTTAACACATGGCCACTTAGTATACCAAATTATGTGACCATTCTACCACATATATTTCTAGGGGGCATGCTAAATTCTCAATATTTCCTAGTATGATACCCATAATGGTTCCTCACTCAGTTACTTCATTTAATTAGATAAAATAAAATTACTAAAAGAACATTCTAGTATTATTTAATTAGAATCCACTAAGATAAGAGTCACATATATATCATATCCCTCATATTGGGTATAATCCACAATAATATATTTACTTATCTAGTAACCAAGTGATAAGATATAAATCCATATGCCTCCTTTTGGGGTAAGCCCTAACCATGTTCTCATTGATGATCTCTTCCATGTGATCAAGTAAACATTTATAAATACCATGTTCCTTATTCTAAGTGTAATACCCAAAAATATAGTCTCCTATATAGTTACCAATAAATGGGAGCAGTCAAAAAGTTTATCTCAAACAGAAGTTCCTCAAAAAGAATTTTTATCCCAGTTTCAGCTAGTAGTATATTCTGAATAATGTTAAAATAATCAGAATATGACTTATTCATATGAACTTGAACTACATGATAAATTGTCCTTTATTTCATGATATTAAAAGTAATTTCATTTTATTATTTGTATAAAACTAATTGGTATAAACCTAATCATGACTTAAAAACCTAAAATGGAAACTTGGTTATCCTCGTCATATTACTATAAAAGGTATGATGTGTGGCGACCTGGGTTTTTCCTCCTAAAATAAATATTGTATTTGATAAATTTATTTTCAGGAAATACAAAACATAAATGAACCAGAAAATAGTATAAGGACAATATTAATTAATGTATAATAAACACTAAGATAGTACACCACTTAAATCTATCCACTATAATAGATAAATAATTAATAAGAGTTAATATTGAAAAAAAAATGTTATTTTAAATAAAATACATTTTTTATATTATAAATTATTTAAAAACATAATTTTAAAATTTTAAAATTTTAAAATTGATAAGATAAAATTTATTTTTGAAACCCTTTCATGAAAAATTTACCTAGTATTGATTTTATAAAAACAATTTCTGAAAAGATTGATTTGTTGTCTAAAAATATAGTTTTTGAAAAAAAAATATAATTTTTATGATTTTATCACCATGTAAATATATCCTAAATGATAAATAACTTTTAATTAATAAAATAGTAAAATCATTTTGAATTTTAATATATTATTTGATCTTATAAATACTATGAAAAATATTTATAAATCTAAATAAAATGTTAGTTTAATGAAAAATGATTTCAGTATTTTATTTGAATGAAGAATTTAATGTCGATAATTAGTTGTTTATTTTTATGAAAGACTCATAAATTTCATTTGATTTATAATAAATAAAATATTTCATTAACTTTTTAATAATGATAATTTTATCTTATATATAAATTTAAATATTAAAAACATCATTTTTCAAAAAAATTATACACGATTAAGTGTGTTTATTTTAAAATTAAATTTTCACACATTTATAAATTTGATATGAGAAAATGATTTTAATATTTAAAATTATAAATATAAAATTAATAAATTAGGTCAATTTTAATTTTAGTTTTAAAGATTAATTTTTATGTTTAAAAATAGTTACCAAGTAGAAAAGTAAAAGTAGTAAAAAGTATTTTATGATGCGGTAATGGCCAAAAAAAGTTAAAAATATTTTTAAATAAGTTTGCGATGTGATTTTATACATTATATTATACTAAAATCATCTTATTTAATGTTTAGATATGTTGAACCTTGAATAGTTTCATGAAATTTTTTAAATATGATGTGTGTTTCCAAAATTACTCTTTTCTTATCTTATAAAAGGATATCAATTCCACCATTTCAATAATACATTCATGTTTCTAAATTTCCAAGACTTTTTTCCAAAATTTCCTCTCCTTAAATTTATTCACATTCCCTAATTTTATTATTCACCATAAATTATCCAAAGTCCATAAAATCTAAGGCATTCATCAAGAGGAAGTTCAAGGTCTCAACATTGGTATCAAATCATTCTTAACATGTGTTTGTTATTATTTTATTTCTAAACAAAATATAAACATAGTTAAGTAATTTCATAGTCATAATTAGTCTTTCTATATGTTATTATAATAATTTTATAAAAATTATTTATTATCTTCAATCTACTATGAAAAAAAAATTGTCCTTAATGTGTGTGCTCAGATTACTGCCTCCACGAATTGATGTTTCCGGTTTTTCATCACCATGGCTCATTAGTTTTCTAAATAATGATATTTATGAATAAATATGATTTATATAATGTATTTATGATTTTTAAATAATCACATATTATCCACCTTCAACCCTATCATTTTTTGGGTAATGTAAATGCTAATCATGTGTTGTGAAAACTACCACCTCCATGAGTAAAGTTGTTTCATTTTCATTCACTTATAAACATAAATGGTTTTAGTCTATAGTGTATGAGTATGTATGATATATATAATTAATATAAATATTTAATATTTTTATTTTTTTATAACACAAAAATTGAGGATTTTTATATCATAATTCATCAATATCAGTAAATAACCCAAAACTAATTCATTACCATTTTTGTTTTCATAAAATGCAACTAAAAATCCCTTGTAAAGGTATTATTAAATTGAAAACCTTTATAGAACATAAATTATAGTACCTTTAATTGTTTTTAAATGATGATATTTGAGATAAAAAGGAAGATCAACATCACTTTTATGAACTTAGTTCAAAACGGTCAAGATCATTAACACCTAATGTTGATAAGGGGTTATAATAATATAATAAATAAAGAGAATTGTTATTAAAGAATAGTATAAATGGAATTTTATATGAATAAGGTTATTAAATAGGTTATTAATGTTTTGATCATTATGATACTTTAAATTAACCAACTTCCATGAAAATCAAGGGAAAAGGTAAGGGACTTGGTAACTCAAACTCTTTTATTTGAGTAATATAATTTATTATTTGAACTTATTTCATTTTACAAATAATACCCCTTTTAAAAGATGTTCTCATTTTTACATCTATTTAAAATTAGTTTTTCAATAAATTACATTTCCATGAAACACTTTCTTTTCATTTTTCTCAAATACAAAGGAGGATTTGTGGAAAGGGACTCATAAATATGACATTTACAATGACTAATAAAAAATATTTTCAAAAAGATATTTTAATGATCTGATTTTTATTATCTTCCTAAATTACCTACCTCTAAGAGAGTTATGTTTGATGCTTCACCCTATTTTTTTCTTTTATTATGTGATTATTTTGGTTGATCATGTTTTGTATTAGGTGATTTAATTTATGAAATTATTTGGATGTTTTATGAATCTCATATTATTTCAAGGGTTACTTAAGGAAATTTAATGGTATCATTTTGGATGTTTTAAGAAAACCATTTTATTTCATGGGTTCTATATATAAATATTTTTATTTCTATGATACCTATTATCTTTTTGTGGTTTATTTTATTATGTGGTGATTTTTTTTCAAGTGGAACACGAATTTATGGATTTTGAGGTGGGTGGGACCAATATCTCCCTCCAAAGTGTTGGATAAAGGATTATATCTCATGAGATAGAAATTTTATGTGAATGGGTTACCATGTATCTAGGTTCACAATAGTTGAGTGTGATAGTGTTTATCTCTACTCATAATCTTACGAGTGAATAGGTTGGAGAGTCTCCAAGATCACAAAGATAGGAAATCCTATGTTTATGATTATTCCACATTCTTTCCTACATTTAATAGCTCATGTTTTATACTTCATGTTTTATTTTCTAAAACCATGGTAAAATTTTTATTGTTTGTGTTAAAATGTATATCTCTCATGCTTATGTTTATTACTTATTTATTTACTATATTTTCCCATAATCATTCTTTTCCACATGTTTATAATATATCAATTATGGACTTTGTTGTGTTATACCTTACTATGTGTTTGATATCACTCCTTTTTATGTTTTCCATTCCTCAATATTTGAAGATGATTATGTATCATGCAATGTTTAATATTTGATTTATGTTATGGTGAAATGTCCAAATTATATAAAAGAATATATTTTGTGTTTCTAGTCCCCAATACACTAAACCTTTAGTTCCTTTGGTTGTGTGAATAATTTTTTATGTAGTTATTAAACCATGTTATCAATGTATTATTTTTGTATCTTTATATTGGGTTTGTTTAGTTTATATCAGAGAAAGGTTTTTTTTATTTTGTATACTAGGATATGAAAACTATAGTGAGGACCATTAGGATAATATTAGGTAGAGGATAACATCCTATGTATAGTAAATAAAGGGTGTGGATTTCCTAGAAATAAATCCCATTCTACATACTACTAAAATACATGGTTTTGGAACAAATGCATCTTTGGGTAACAACCCCGAAAAAAGTTGTCCATGTATATATCAATCGACATTCTAGCGCACAGTGAATGATCCCTTGTTTTGAACCTATTTTGAAACTCATGGGGGGATATGATTATGTCAATTAAAACTTTATTTATCAACTTTTATGAAGGATTTGGTCATAATGTTAGTTGGAGATGTTAAGGAAAATCTTATAGAGAGATAATCATATATAACATATATTGAAACTTATAGACTAGTTAAGGAAGAATATAATCATTATTTATAAGTTACTTATTATATGATCTTAGTTTTATGTATCATGTGTTTAATAATTTATATATCCTCTACCCATTATTAATAACATGTTAAATTGACTCAAATGAGACCGGTTCTTCTCAAAGATTGACCTCTTCTCAAGATATCATCAACTGAGGGTAAAATTGTAGGATATTCTAATGATGGGATTCCTTAAAATATATGGACACTATTTTTTTATACTGATTTTTTTTGTACATACCAATTACCCCACTATATTCATTAATAATATTAATAGAGTCTTTAGATATTACCTTGTTAAATTGTTTGTAGACTATGTGGATGATATCCTTATATATTCTAAAAGCATGGAAATTCATGAAGATCGCTTAAAGACTGAGTTGGAGACCCTGAGGAAGGAGAAATGGTATGTAAAACTCAGAAAATATGAATTATGGATACAAAAAAATATCATTCTTAGGTCATGGAATCATAAGAGATGCTATATTGATTATCCATCAAAGGTTGAGGTTATTGAGCAATGTTCCAGACCAACTATTGTGACTAAAATTTGTAGTTTTCATGGATTATCTTGATATTACCGATACATTGTGAGAAATTTATTATGACTATCATACTCATTAACTAGGTTAACATGGAAAGGATTCATGTTCTTATGGATGAAAGAATATGAGTAAAGCTTCAAGGATATCAAGGAATAGTTATCCATTGCACATGTACTTACATTACCTTATAGTGGTGAAATGTTTTTAATTTATATTGATTCATTATTAAATGAATTGGGATGAGTCCTTATGATAAATAAAAAGGTAATTTATCATTCCTTCTAATAATTAAAAACTTGTCAAAAAAATAACTTGACCAACAATTTGGAATTTGCGGTAGTGATCTTTGCACTGGTAATTTGGAGGAATTACCTTTATAATGAGAAGTGTGACATATACAGTGATCACAAGAGTGTAAAATATATCTTCATGAAAATGGAGTTTAAAATGTGCTAAATAATATGGATAGATTGTAGACACCCAAAGCTTAAAGTACATGGACATTACATTACTTTTGTGGAATACTTAGTACATAACAAAAACACACACATAAGGACCGTAATAGTTTAGTGTCTTTGGAAACTCGGAATATAATCTTCTAATCGTGGTGAAAGATCTTCAACATATCCCATAAAGATCTTACTTTTTTTTACCTAAAACCTTTCTTTATATCCTGGGGAAAAGAAAACATAAAAGGGTGAGCTCAAATGCTCAGTAAGGGTAAACAAAAGAAATATCAATCACATCATATTCATAAGAACATAACATTTTGGAAATCTTAACCTGAAAAAGAGATCATAATATCATAACATGGGATAAATCATAGTAGTGAAATTTAATCCCAATAATCATAACTTAAAACATTAAACTTTTTGGCCTACACACATAATCATATAGAATCATTTCTTATTAGTCAAGACTCATTTCCAAGACTATCTTAGTGGACAAAGCCCATTTCTGAACCGAGCTCACTCCTTGTTTCAGTCCTGTTTCACTGAACCGGTTTAACCTTCCGTTCCAGCCATGTCTATCTCATGAGATATAAAATCTTTACCCAATGCATTGGAGGGATATATAGGTCCCACCAATCTCATAATGATACCATTCTTATGTGTGCCACAAAATCATAGACCATACATCATAGCATAACCCATGTAATAAAAATGGGAATCTTTAAACATCGTGACATCATAAAACAATTCATATAAGATAAAAGAATTCATAAAAATATTTCCTTCACAACATAATCAAATCCATTTAATAATATGGATAGAAACAGAACCCTTTATTATCTTAGATGGAAAATAATTTTGATAAAACACATGAACTCCATTCTTGAGGAAAATATTCTTTCTACTTCAAAAACATTTTTCATTTCTTAACATGTCATACAATTTTAAACTAAAATAAGTTTATTAATAATAAACTTGAAAACTTTTAAAGTAATCTTCTTGCAAATAATGTTTTAAAAATCCATTCATGCTGTATAAGTTAAAAAAAATTCTTCTCGTACTTTTGTCGGAAAAGTCAAAAAGTACCTCGTACGAAAAACGACAAAAGATTCCTTTCATATCTTTTACAAAAAACTCACCTAAGGGTAAAATTGGATTTAAAAAAAATGTAGGTGGATGGAAATAATATTACATATTGAAAAAACATGGATGTGGATGATAAAATACACCGCAATAATTACGAAAGTATAAACAATCTCGGATAAAAATGAGATTGTGATATTTCTATTACCTTAGGTCCAATTTTCTTCGTAAGTGTCCGAAACTCCTATATAATGATTTAAATAATGTCATTGACTTATTCCAGAATCATACTCATTGTTATCATATCATATATGGTTCACTTATGACTTTATTTTACCCGTTCTTTTGTAAATTCCATGTTAAAGAGCGTTTTGGGTAAAATCGTTTCATTTGTCGTCCGTGTTTTGACTTGTAATTATTCATATGATTACTTAGATCATGATTACATAATTCCAGAATATAAAACATGATTTATATATAATATATATTCAGAATATACATATATATAATAGATTAGTAAATGGAAAGAAATACACCGTTCATGGAGACGGTAGGTCGTACGTACGCATGAACGCTGTTTTCGTTTCCTTATTGAGTTGAATGGAATTAAGTAGATGATATACATATATATACACATAAATCCAGTATCATTATTATGTCATATATTTTATGATTACTTTTTATATATACTTTATAATCATTCATGAATGGTTAACGTGGATAATTAATCTCATCGCGTCGTGGAGACGGTAGTCCGTACGTACGCACGAGCGATGATATCGTTCTCATGATCGTGGAATTATATTGGAGTGTATGTATACTATTTCATAATTTATATCACTTTAAAATAATCATATATAGTTATTATTTACACCATTATACCCATCCATGTAAGGTGGTGATGGAAAATAGATTACACCACGGCGTGGAGATGGTATTCCGTACGTACGCACGCGCGGTGATTTCGTTTTTCATAGGATGGATAGATGGTAAAATAGGTTTGTTTCATACTTATAATAACATATCATTATATTAGGGATACTGATGTTATTACTTCATAATGAAACAACCTAAGAAGAATAATTGGAAAGAGAAATAAAGTGGAAAGAATCGGTAAGAGACATTACCTCTTCTTTGAAGCGCCTCTTTGAGATCTCCTTTTAGGGCACTAAAATTGGTCTTTGAGGAAGACTAGAACCTCTAGGATGTTTCTAGGGAAGTGGAGAAGAGAATTTGGCAGGGTTTGTCCGATATTGAAGGCTCAAAGTTGTGTGAGGAAGAGAGGGAGGAGGTGCCCTTTTATAAGGGAGGAGAGGGGCTCTTTTGGAAAAACTAAAAATATTATTTTATTATAAAGCCAAATTCGGTTTTAAATAGCTCCAAATTGATTTATTTCGAAGCTAAGGTAGGGATGGGTCGAAAAAATCTCGTCAAATATAATTTAGACAAGTTTAGGTTCCTATTTTAACCTTATAATTTATATTTAACTTTAAGTTAGATAATTTTACTTTTACCGCGTCTTTTTGTGTTCTTACACTATAAGGTTAATAAACTTACTATAAGAAGCCAAAAGAACCCCAAGTTGTTTATTATTAATATATATAACCTTATATAAGTCATTTGGCCGAACCTTATATTTTTAGGAATAAAATAACAATTAATAATATAATATTTGTTTTAAAAACTATTTTATGTCAATTTTGATATATTTAGTAATTGATTTTTGTGAAACTCATAACAGAATTATTAGTTCTAAAAAAGTTAATTAAATCAATAATACCATGTCATATTAACCTAGAAAATTAGTGGAATTCATAAAAAGTCTCAAATTACATTTATTTGGGTATTTATAACATCAATTATGTCAATATTTCATTAATAAGATAATTACTACATCATCTTTGTGTCATAAATAAATTAACTTATTTAAAGTCTAAATATTACAAATAAAATATCATTATGTAGAAACTCTTTTTAGATTTCTAATTAATATTTATAGTCGAATTTATCTTATGTATAACCATATATTAAAAATGATTTACTTATTAAAATTTGATTTTAACTATTTTAACCCTTCTTTAAATAAATTAATAATAAATGTCCTAATCTGATCCAAGTGGGCCTAAATGGTCATATATTATTCCTAAGGTTGTTTTTGGTCCAATTAAACTTATCCAATATAATTAGGACATGTTTTAGGGTAATAATAATATCATTTTTACCCTTAATTAACCTATTTACTTTTAACCGTTGTAAAAAAAAAGTAAAAAGTTACTATTCACCAAAAATTATTTTCATCTCATTGAACCACATTTTACTTACTGACATCAACTGTGTCTCTTGTATTTTTTAAATTCAACTCACATAAGCGGTAAAATTATGTTTTATGAAAAATTCATTTTTTTAACTACCACTTAGTGGTTTCACTATTCATCAAAAAATGAAAGTTTCCAGAAAAATACCAAAAATTAGGCCTAAGATATATTTGACATTATGAATTCAAAAATTATGTCTATTTTACCAAATTCAAAACATATCAGTTGCATTAATTAATTTAAAAATTAATTTCTGTTGTCAAAACAAATAGCGTGTTCTTAAGAGATAATAACTATCAAAAGACTGACAGTTGTTTATGTCTGGTTTAAATGTGAAATTACATCCAATAACCAACATTGTATTAAATTGTAAAAATATATTCTAAATATACTTTAAAACCACTCAAATTAATAATTTATCACTATTAATTATTTCTATTAAAAAGTTTGTTTTTAATTAAAATTTAGAAATTTTCACTATTCATCAGAAAATGAAAGTTAGCCGAAAAGTACCAAAATTTCACCCTAAGCTAATTTCAATATTCCGAATCCAAAAATGAAGTCCATTTTGAAAAATTAAATTTACAAAATTTCAAAAAGTTGTTATTACTATTCATAACGACTAGTTTTAATAATATTTTAATAGCATATCGTTGTTTAGTGAAACTCGGTATTGCGTACTACACACGCTATCGAGGAAGGTCGTGATTGCGTGTAATGAAAGGCAAGTCAAGGATGCATGTTGTGAAAGCTCCTTTTGGTGTAGCGTACAACACAAGACATTAATGAAATTAAAAAGAATATTTTTCATAAAATCTCGGGGTGTTACATAGATTTAATCAAATATTATGACTGAGAAATAAATTATAACCCTGAAAATAAAAACATGGCATCCAATGCACTAAGCATAGAAGATCGTGTTACTCAATACATGATTAAGATTGGAAAAGACCTAATACTCATGGATTATAGTGGATGAATATTGAAGTCATAATGGGAGGAGATAAATCCTATATTACCTATGTAACTTCTCATCCATCCATTCATGTGAAGATCAAAGAATCCCTGAGAGATGATGTAGAGCTACAAAAAAGGTAGAGAATATTATATATTTTAACATTGATAAAGAAAGATATATAAGGTTTTGAACATATATTTGTGTCTCGTATATTTCTAAAATAAATAAGTAGCTTTTGGATGATGAACATAACTCATCTTTCACTATCCATCCAAGGGAAAAGGATGTATAGGTATCTAAAGTAAGAATTTTTGTGGGATAACATAACGGGGGAAATTTTAGAGTAAATATCTTGATGTATGGTATATAATCAAGTTAAATTAGAGTGTAAATTCCTAAATATATGATGAAACAATTACCCATACTAATTTGGAAATGGTAAAAGAACACCATCAACTTCATCGTAGAAATTCCCAAAACTTTTAAATGTCACAAAGCTATATTGGTTTGAGTTGATCCTCTTATAAAGTTGGTACATTTTTTTCCATTAATAAATATTTCTCACATAACCAACTCACCATTATATATATATATATATAAAGTGTTAAGGTTTCATGGAGTTCCAAAATCAGTTCTATTTTATTGCTATTTGAGGATTACATCATGGTTTTAAAGAAGTTTCCAGAAAGAATTGGTGACAGATATGGCCTATAGAACTACATATCACACTCATACATATAGTTAGTCCGATAGAATTATTAAAACTCTATAGGATATGATGAGATCTTATTATATCGATTTCCAAAGATATTGGGATTAACACCTCACTTAGGTAGAGTTATCATATAACAATAGTTTCCATTCTATCATTCAGATGGAACCATATGAGGCTTTGTATAAGAAGAGATATAGTGTAATGTTCCTTGACTCATAGCCACTATATATGGTCCATGATTCGAATCTCTACATGGCCATAGGCACACCTCATCGTACACCATAGGCTGCCAACTAGTAGTTATGGTCTAATTGAACATTTGGGATACTATACACTCTTTATCAGAGTAAGGAAAAAAAGATAAAATACAAAATAAAGGAAACAAGTGAAACCATAAACATTCATCACAATCCTTTTCCAAAAAATGGGTACTAGACTACAACTAAATAGTAAATATGATATTTTATGTCATACATTGATAAGTGTAAGGAACATGAAATAAAGAAAATCTAAAGAATCCCCAAAATTGGTCCTGACTCCAAATTAGGATCCCTCATCCATGCACATATCATGCCCAAGTCAATTATCTACCATAGAAACTTTGCCATTATCCTAAATAGTGATCATGAAGTCTGCTCAGGTACCCAAAGGTGACCCAAGAAAGGTGTAAGTACAACTCGGTAGACCACCACCAATGACATCAATAAAATTTACAATCAAAATAGATAGTGTATGTAGGTACAAAAAAAAACAAGATATGCATAAATTAAAACTGGGTTCCGTTAGTTAACAAGATTAATTTTAGACACATTTATTATTTGTTCTATGGGTTTACTATTTCATTAAATATACTTCAGCCTATTCTGGTCATAAAAACTATGAATAAGGGGAAATAATTAGTTTCCCTTCCTCACTAGGGAAAAGTCACATAAAATAATACATACACTTACCTTGGATCCTCAGTCTAGTTATTCATATCCCATACATATGATAGGGGCATAGAGCCATAGTTTGACTCCCTAACTCATGCATTTAGGGGTGGGACTTAGAGCCTTAGTCTAACCTGACCCATGGGTATAGTTCCTCAAGTCCAATACCCCACATACTACTAAGCCATGTGCACATTCTTAATTAACCATTTATCACAATACCAATTCATAAACCATACTCATTGAATACACTTTCCATTTACAACCCATATATCATTCAATGCATAAATCATCTTCATGCCTTAACCCATTAAAACGTTTTATGCAGAGACTCGATTTTTTCCTTGTATGAATTTGAAATATTTATATATATTTTTCTAGATCCAGGCGCTAACACGACGTTTGATTTTATGGCCCGATGTGCCTAGAATTAATTTTATAAAAATATTAAATATATTTTATATTGTACATGCACAGTTTCTTAAATAAAATTGGATAAATCTTAAATGGTATATTATATCATAAATCTAAGACCAAGCTTGAGTCCAGAATGTGATGTTTACCCTAGGTGTGACATGAAATAGGTCGGTGCGGGGCGTTTGGATATCTCACTCCTTGTCGGTGCATTTAGTTGAATAATTAATTAATTAATTTAATTCATTCATTCATTTGACCTAACCGATTTTCATATAAATCAATTATTATGGTTAATCACCTAGGGTTATCCGCATAATCCTAGGATCTTCAAGATCTTCTTTCTCTTCTCCTTTTGTTGGCGAATCGCATCTGATGATGAAGAAACTCCGGATCAGAGTAGCTCAAGGTGCTGTGAATGCAATGAATTCTTCCATTCATTTTGGATCCATTATTCAACAAATAATGATCCAATATCTTGGTATAACTCATAAATTTTTGGATTATTCCCATTTTGATTAAACTCATTGAGAAGATCAATCCCCTCCTTTGATTTGAACCAATTATGGCCTTTACATATGACTGTGTGATGGATATTTAATTATTATTTGGTTTTTTTACCCCAAATATCACCATTCTTGATTTTTATCCTAGAAATCTAGAAAATTATTGATAAATGTTTTTATTATTCCTTTCCCCCTCAATTACTTCATGTTCTTCACCGGTTGGATCTCGCAGTCGCGGTTCGACATTGTCGGGTGGTACCAAGCCCGATCAAACCCTCTAAATCAAGAAGAAATGATATGAGAGGGATGGATATAAAAATCAGGCATAGATTTTGGATGTTTTAATGTTTTGGGTGATCATTTTTTTTATCAGAGGTCAAATATTTTATGGGGGTGACTAAGGGTATGCAGGGCGTTCAACAATCCACCAAAGATTGAAGGAAACTGATTTATAGCCACCAGATGGTTGGAAATTAAAAATTAGGACTATATCCACATTTTCCTAGTGAATGTGATGTCGTATATGATGATCAAAGACCAAATATATCATGCAGAGAGAGGTTCTGGATTTCTGGTAAAATCCTGACTATATTTTGTGTAGTTTGAAGAACACATGGCAAGTCAGTACCTAGATGTGGAGACTATGGTTTTGGGAATTTATAAGGATGGAACATCATGTATTTCTTCCTTGGTTGGATGATCCATGCGGAGGAGAACACAAGTAGGATCCCTTATGGAAGCACATGGTTGGGCACGCATTCATGTACTAAAGTGCATGTACATGGCTTGAGTACATGGACACAGCATGGATACACAGACCCATCCAAACACATGGGAGGGACTTCAAGTGGTAAGGGAATTCCTTGTATATCCCCTCACATTAGGCATCCCTACATGGTTGTAAATATGTGTACCACTAGGGACACAACAGGGTGATGTAGTGGGACCACACGTTGTGTAGGTCCCCTCACACACCATGTACACCTTGGTTCCTTTCGAGGAAACTTTAAACTCTCATATCTCCTTCGTTTGGACACTAATTTTGTTCCGTGAGTAGCATATCCTAATATTTTTTCTATGTAGAACGTGATGGTTCCCTCAGTTTTGGATTTTGGTATTTGATGTGAGGTGTTTATAAGCATGTAAAATTTTTAGGTGATGCTCGATGATGGCAATAATTATGCAAGATCACCAAAGGAGTTCCGAGTGGACCCTCTACCTGGGTTGAGCATGGGTCCTTAATGACTAGAGTGGAACCCTCATACTAGCTTTGGTATGGGTCCTATGTAGGCTTCTAAATTGGAATACTTCAGCTGGGATGGGCATGGGTACTCTATCTATCCTCTAAGAGTAACCCTCCTATTGTACCATACCATGGGTCCTCTATCGACTTCTAGAGAGGAACCCTCTAGTTGGGCTGGGCATGGGTCTTATATCTATCCCCTGAGTGGAACCCTCCTACTAAGTAGGTCATGGGTTCTCTGCTGACTATAAGAGTGTAACCCTCCTGCTAGGTAGGTAATGGTTTCTCTATCAACTATTATAGTAGAACCCTCCTATTGGAACTGGGTATAGGTCCTTTATTTATCTATTAAGAGTAACCCTCCTATTATACTAGGGTATGGGACCTATACCTAGATATTTTGTCTCTTCAACTCTATGGCAGAGTGATGAGGCATGGATTTACATGGATGATTTCTACTGGGAAAATAAGCGAGATGTTAAGCATCTATGTTGGACTTTTGGAACTGTTGGTGACTCTTTTCTTGGGCTAAGTTGTGATATGGGGATCCCATTTCTCTCTCATTTTTCTTCTTTTTAACTGATCATATATATATGTATCCATAACATTGTATTTGGTTACTCTCCCACCATGGGTTGCGAAGACACGAGATCTATTCCAAATGATTTATGTGTTAAGATTATCGTGGCTAGATGAGTTTACTTGCCTACTATGGAAGTAAAATACTCAATGTGTAGTCCACATACACACCGTGTTGAGCCCTCTATACTTGGGCGAGGTTACACTTTATCTTTGTTTGGGTTGAGCTGAATCCTATTACAATCTACTGTATTTTTATTCCTATTGTATATATTACTACTCCCCTTTTGTATTTCAAGGAATCCTATTAGGTATTTATATACTCACCCCTATATAGTATTTGTCCACATGTGTTATGTATTATGTAGACAAAAGATAGATTGGCATTTAATTCAGAGGATCTTAGGGATATTGGGTGCTTGGGACAACATATGGTGGTTGTATCTTGGAGATTAGGAGTTGGGATCTCTCGGAATTTTACATTCCAATTTTTTCAGGTTAGGATATATTTCTAGTTGGGCGTGTATTTCACCCATTTACTTTTCAGTTTTCACTGTTGTACTCTTGTACACCCTAGAAGTTTTTCATGATTGGTTTACTTTTTATCTATTTCGTCCTTTTATTATTATTATTATGTACTTCTATATTGATATGGTTGGGTGCATACATACAAGTAAATTAGGAAAAGGAATCCCATTTAGGATATTCCTTTCAACACTTTTCAAAACCCATAGCCTATGGAGGTGGCCTGGGGGTAGTTGAGGATTGAACCCTAATTAGGGTCAGGTCATGGTAGATTGGTCTCAGAGTAGATCATTCCTTGGGGTGTTTCATAGATTAGTCCCTTTAAATTATTTGGCTAGTACTAGTGAAATAGTGTGTGTCTATAGTGAGGCTCTTAGTCCCAAGAATCTAGTTATGGTATTGGAATCTGATGTATCAATTCACCAGGACCTTAACTACCTACTTTTCAACTTGACATACTGAGACATTGGTTGTAGGGATAAATGTTACATGCATCGTATAGTATTGATACTTTTAATTTATTTCTTGATTCATCTCACCATTATTTTCATATATATATATGATCATCTAACCATGGTATGTCTTGATTAAATTTTAGGAAGCCTTTATGATGATAGCTAGCTAGGATACAAATTTTGGATTATGACGACAATCCAATGATAAATGAGGCCTCAGTTCAGGGTCTATCCTATGAGTTTATTCCTCTATGTGAGAAGGTATAATAACCTCCAACTTTTGAGTAGTATATCATCCCAACAGAGTAGGTTGAGGATGCATGTAGGCTTAGTGTGCTCTGTGTGTTCCAGCGCCAGAGGCCACTGAGGTTCTATGGTGAGCCATATCCCCTAGCAGTAGAAGATTAGCTAGAGTCGATGGACCCTAATAGATCAAGTGGTTGCACTAGTAACTATCCTTTTACAAGGAGGATATGAGTTTTTGTGGAGTATTCATACTCATATGAATGATGAGCTGGCACTCTCACGGCCAGACTTCCAACAATTATTATGTGTGGAGTACTACCCCTCCTGTTGTGCTCAGTTCAGATTCAAGAGCTTCTAGTGCTATAGTAGGGAGGGATGGCATAGGCTAAGTATGTAATGAGGTTTACAAATTATATATAGTACTCCCTTGAAATAATCTAAGATGGCTAATTTCAATCATGGAAGTTTGATCAAGTACTTCACAGAGAGATCTATACTAGTGTGGTTCCCTTGTGCATTCCCACCATTGTTAGGGTGATAGAGTGGACACTATTAATAGAGAGTTTCCTAATAGAGGGACATTGGGTAGTTGTATCTAGTAGTGGGTGTCACATATATGAGTCTTCTATAGCAACTAGTAGGTTCCAGTCAGTAGGATCTCGGCATAGGATATCCTATCATAATCAGAATCAGACATGTGTTCGTGAGACACAATGAAAGCATTGACCACTAGGGAAACTCGGGAGGTGTGTTCCTTTACTTATGATTAGTGAGGTGACATAGTGTGTGATTACCTGACCAGATGCACTGAGGATCATAAGAACATAGCTAATGGAGGTCTAGAGCAGTGACAACTTCATGTTTAGGGATCTCCTAATAGAGGGAAGGGAGGGCCCCATGGAGACAGAGCTGTAATAGAAGGATGAGGAGATTTGGGTGGTCAATGATTCTATGAGATCATTCCACCACCACTGTTGGGCATCCCGCATTAGGTTCAGGGAGCTAGAGGCAGGGGACACAGACAACTATAGTCTCTAGAGGCTTGTGACCCCATAGTGCACGAGATGATAAGAGGTATGATCTATATGTTTTATATTATTTATTTAGTATTATTAGAAATATGTTATAGTTATTCTTCCATATTTATACTCCTGGTGCGAGAGATAAATCTCCTAGTCGAGGCATTAGCCCAGCAACTTCTTCTTGAGGTTCTTATAGGTAACACTTCTTTTTTATCTTTTATCTACTGGCAGTGCTAGCTATCTCTTGCTGGAGAGAGGTTCATGTGGGAAATTTTGGTCATCACAATGGAACATTTTGACATATTATTGGGTATGGATTGGTTTTACATGGTATAATATCATATTAACTACCACTTAAGATGATTCAAATGCCTTTACACTGATGGGAGGATATTCATCTTTATGGGTGAGAGAGATCTCATGGAAGGATGAGTGGGATCTGAAAACTGGTGGTTGTAACCCATCACCCAGTAGTTGGTGAGTATATCCCTAGGTGGAGCAGGATCTTTAGGCATTTGGATTCCTTCAATTGTGGAGTATTATAAGTATTTCTTCCTTGAGAATGTTCTAAGACTACCTTCAAGGTGGGATATGGGTTTTTTCATCAACTTGCATCCCAGGACCACTCTGATATCTTTTATAGTAAATATGATGGCCCCTAACAAGATTTGGGATCTAAGATTAGAGTTGGAGGACCTTTGAGATAAGGGTTTCATTAAGTTTAGTCTGTCCCTATGGAAAACTCTAGTGTTTTTCATGAAAAAGGAAGACACGAGCTTATGGATTTGTGTGGATTAGGATCACCTAATCTAGGCCACAATGAAGAAAAAGTACCCCCTTCTGAGGATTAATGACCTATTTGACTAGCTTCAAGGCGTGATATGGCTCTCGAAGATTGATCTTCGGTCAAACTACCACTATTTGTGTGTTCACGAGGCTGATATTCCAAAACTATCATTTTGATGTCACTATGAACACTATGAGTTTCCAATGATGCCCTTTGGTGTAATGAATTCCCCAAACATGTTTATGGATTTGATGAACTAGATATTCTAGCCATACATGGACAAGTTTGTGGTCATCTTTTCAATGGCATACTCATTTACTATGCATCATAGGAGGAGAATGTAGAGCACTTGATAATGGTTATATATTTTCTTTGATATCACCAACTTTATGGGAATCTATCAAAGTTCTAGTTCTAGATTCATGAAGTTGACTTTCTGGGGCATGTAATTTTTTTATAATGGTTTATCCATGGACCCAGTGAGGAATGATGCAGTTATTTCATGGGATCCACCCTAGAGCATGTCATAGGTGCAGAGTTTTCTTGTCTTGGTGGGGTACTATAGGAGGTTTTTTATAGACATATCCAGGATTTCAGCCCCTTTTACCACCCTGATGGGAAAAGGGAATTCTTTTACCTAGACTGACCAGTGCTAGAGATACTTTGAGAAGTTTCGGATAAGGATGATGAGTTCTCCTATGTTGAGACTACTATAGGAGGGTATGAAGTATGTAATGTTTTGTGATGCCTCAGAAGATGGTCCTAGCTATGTGTTGATGTAGCAGCATGCAGTTATCATATATAGGTCAAGGTATTTTTGACCCCATAATCAAAACTACATAAATCAAGACCTAGAGATTTCAGCGATAGCCTTTTCTTTGAGGATGTGGAGGCACTAACTTCTGGGGGAGAACTTCATGGTTTACTCAGACCATCAGAGTCTCAGGTGTGTCTTATTACAGAGAGACTTGAACCTGAGATATCAGCACTGGTTGGAGTTCCTAAAATACTATGACTTCAAGATAGTTTATACTCTAGGGAAGGGAAACATATTATTAGATTCCCTTAGTAGGAAGTACTAGGATCTATTGGTGTAGGAGTATTCTAAGTAGTTGTATTCTTTATAGATGACCTTTTTAGGTCATGAGGGTATAACTTTTATTCAATTTATGGTATCGAATCCTCTGCTTATTCAGTGTGTGTGAGATCCCCAACTGGAAGACAAAAACTATGAGTTATTGCGTGACCATATATCCATAGGGGATTCACTGGATGGATATTCTAAAATATTGAATCATGTCATCTTTTTTCAAGGATGGATGGTGATCCAAATCAGGATATAAGATGAGGTGATGTGATATTTCAACACTCCTCCCCTAGCTATACATCCTGGAGTGGGGAGGGTGTATAGAGACCTTTAGTGATAGTTTTTGGTTGTCTGACATGAGATGTATTATTTCCGATTTTTTCTCTTGGTGCCTCACCTATCAGAAGGTGAACGATGAGAATCAGGTTTCAGCAGCTTTGTTATAGGCCCTTGAGATCCCAAAGTGGAAGTGATATATCATATCCAGAGAATTTGTTACAGGGATTCCATGGACTGCATTGGAACACAATGCCATCTGAGTTATATTTTTCCAACTCATGAAGTCATCAAACATCATTACTATCAGGGATCAGAGTTCGGTGGAGAGTTAGGGGTAGTTGTATGTATGGGAGATTGTTCCCCTCCATAGGGTTACCTCAATTATTATCTCTAATTGTGACGCATAGTTTATTATATGATTGTGCAGCGGCCAACAAGAAAAATTCTGAACCCAGATGAGAATGATAATATCCTTTCACCCCTAGACCGATGTTCATACTAAGTGCACTATCTAGGAATTGGAGGATATGGTGAGGGCTTGCATGTTAGACTTCAGTTGAAGTTGGTAGGATCAATTTCTCTTTGTAGAGTTTGAATCCCTATATAAGAGACCTTGTAGATCACCCTAGTACTAGATAGAGACTGTAAAGACTTATCTTGTGGGATCTTAGATGGTATGGGTGATGACAGAAAAGGTCCCGGATATCCGTGAGCAGATGAGGATGGCGCAGAGCAAGAATAAGTCTTACTCAAATTGCCTCATAGAACCTTGGCGTTCAAGCAGTGAGACCATGATTTCCTTAGAGTCTCCCTGTGATTATTAATGTAGAGGTTATATTAGGTAAGTAATCTATCCCTGAGGTTCATTGGTCAATTTGAGATCATGTAGAGGATTTTCATGTTTTCTCACCACCTCACCCGGCCCCCACATTTGGAACGGGTTTATGACGTCTTCCATGTATTACAGCTAAGGAGATACGTGCATGACCCTACACATGTTATCAACTTGGGTGATTTAGACATCGAGGATGGATCCACCTTTTCGAATCATCGTGTGTCAATTTAGGATCGACAGGACAGGACCCTGCATAGATGGACCATCCCCTTGGTTTGTGTGTTGTACCAGCACGAGAACATGCAGGAGAGATCATCGGAGTGGTAGATCCAGATGTAGGCTCAGTATCATGAGTTATTTTTTTATATTTTATTTTTAGGGATGAAAATGTTAATGTATATAATGATTTAGAGACTTAGTTTTTCCCTTGTAATACTTTAAAATATTTCTACATATATTTCTAGGGTCAGAAGTTGAGACGGCGTGCAATTTTGAGGCCCAGTCTGCCCAGAATTAATTTTATAAAAATATTAAATATATTCTATATTTCATGCACAGGGTTTTCTAAATAAAATGATATAACTATTAAAAAATATCATATTAAAAATTTGATATCGCAATTGAGTCCAGAACGCGATGTTTACCCTATGTGCGACCTAAAATAAGTCAGCGCGGGGTGTTCAGATATCTTGCTTATTGGCAGCATGTTATTGGATTAATTAATTAATTAATTAATTTAATTCATTAATTCATTTAACCTAATATATTTTCCTATAAATCTATTATTATGGTCAATCACCCAAGGTTTTCCTCATAATCCTGGTATCACCAAGAGATTCTTATTCCTCTCCTTCTCTTGATGAATCGCATCTAACGATGATGAAAATCTAGATCAGAGTAGATCAGAGTGCAGTGAATGTAAATAATTATTCCATTTTTAGTGGGATTTTTCTTCTATTATGAACGGTCCAATGTCTATGTAGGGAATTTCAATTTCTAGATTGCGTTCATTTTGATTAAATAAATTGATCAGATCAATCCCCTCCATTGATATACGCCAATTGAGGCTTTTGCATCTTCCTATGTTTTAGATATTAACTTATTATTTGGTTTTTCAAACCTTGGATATCACCTTTATGTACCATTGAACAAAAAAACTTATAATGATTGATAAACTATTTTTATTGTGCCTTTCTCCCTCAATTACTTCATGTTCTTTATCGGTTGGACCATGTTGTCCCGATTGGACGTTGTCGGGCGATACCAAGCCTGATCAGAACCCAGAATTGAGACAAAATGACATTTGAGGGACAGATCAAAGAATCAAGGATAAATCTAGGATGTTTGGGGATGTGGGTGATCTTTTTGATGATCGAAGATCAAATATTTGATAGTGGAATGATCAGGGCATGCGGGATATTCGATGATCCTTCGAAGACAAATGGAAACTGATTTCTAGCCACCTGGTGGGTGAAAATGAAAAATACAGACTACATACACCTTTTCTCGATGAATAAAAATTTAGATATGAAGGTCGATGATAGTATTTTTTAATGTAGATAGATGATATTTATTTATAGAAAAATTCAAAATACATGTTGTGTAGTTCAAATAACACACGGCGTGTCAAGCCCTATCTATAGTGGATAAAGTTTTTGAATTTTATAAGGATGGAACACCATGTAGACTCCCTACAAACCATGTATTGGTTCCCTGGGTGGATGAACCATGTGGTGGAGCATGTGGGTAAGACCTCGTGGGGAAGTACACGGTCGTCTACCAAATTACACAGACACAAATTGAGTACATGAACATGGATTGGATACACGGACATGTCCAAGCACACTGGCAGGACCTTGAGTGGCATGGGCATACCATGTATATACCAAACACATCATGTATCCCTACACAGTTGGTGAGTCATGTACCTTCAGGGACATAGCTGGGGGATAGAGTGGGACGACACATTGTGTGGGTCCCCTCATATTCCATATACCCCTTGGTTCTTTTTTAAGGAAACTTCAAACTCTCATATCTCCTTTGATAGACTTGGATTTTGGCTCATGAGTAGCCTATACTAAGTGTTTTATCATGTATAATGCAATGGTGCCCTAAATTATGGATTTTGGGATATGATATGAGATGTTTTCGATCATGGTGCTTGTTTAAGAAATGATCAATGATGGAAGTCATCGCATAGGATCACCAAAGGCATTTTGAGTGAAACTGTCTATCTAGGCTAGGCATTGGTCCTCGATGACTAGAGTCGAACCCTGCAGCTAGGCTGGGCATGGGTCCTATACATGATTCTAGAGTGGAACCCTCCAGTTAGGCTAGGCATGGGTCATTTATCTATCCACAGAGTAAAACACTCCTATTGGGTAGGGCATGGGTCCTCTATCAAGAATTAGAGTGGAACCCTCCTGCTAGGCAGGGCATGGGTCCTCTAACAACTATTAGAGTGAAACCATCCTATTGGAATAGGGTATGGGTCTTTTATCTATTCACTAAGTGGAACCCTCCAATTATACTAGGGTATGGGTCCTCTACCTTGATATTGTGTCCCCTTGACTATGTGGAATAGTTATGAGGCATGGATTGACTTTTATGGTTTCTTCTATGAAAATGCGCAAAATTTTGGGCATCGATGTTGGTCTTCTGGGAATACTGGTGACTCTTTTTCTTGGTTGTGATAGGAGATAGAGATACCCTTTCTCTCTCATTATAGATTCTTTTGACTAATAATATATATATATATATATATTTCTATACCTATGTATTTTTCTACTCTCCTTCCATGTTTTGTGAAGACGTGTTAGGTATGACATGTGCTTTCCATGTTTAGATTCTCATGGTTGGACGAGTTTAACCTTATAATATGGATAGAAAAGACTCAATGTGTAGTCCACCTAAACACCATGTTGGGACCCCTATTCTTGGAAAATTTTAATATTTATCTTTCTTTGGGTTGAGCTACATCCTATTATTGTCTTCTACCTTTCTATTTATTTTTTATCTCTTACTACTACCATTATAGCATTTGGGGCATCCTACTGGGTAATTATATATTAACCCATGCATGGTCTTTTCCCATATTTTTTGTGCCTTATGCAGACAAAGGACAAGTTGACGGTGAATTCAAAAGATCTTAGGGATAATGGGTTCTTGGGACCATGTACGATGTTTGTAGCTTGGAGATCAATATCAGGGCTCTCTCAGCAGTTTACTTTTCAATTTTTTTCTACTTGGAACATATTTCTAGTTCAGTGTGTATTTTCCCCTTTACTTTTTAGTTTTCACTATCTTAATCTTGTACAATCTAGAGGTTTTGTATACTTGGTTTACTTCATAACTATTGAATCTTTTTATTATTATTCTTCTATACTTCTATATTGATATAGTCAGGTGTGTTCATATAGGTACATTAGGAAAAGGCCTCCCATTTAGGATATTCCTTTCAGTGCTTGTTACCACCCCCTAGAAATGGAGGGATGCTTAGGGTATTTACATCTCAAGCCCGGTTTAGGCTCAGGTCATGACATTTACCATTTATATACCTTAAAAAATTTAAAAATTATACCATTTAAAATTCATATCTTATTAACACATATATAATTTATGTGCCCAACCCACTCTCACACATTCCATTTACAACATAGCTCATTTAACCAATTTACATTATACCTAACACCCCATTATTCCATGTTATACACAAAAAATATAATATCTATTTTATTTTACAATACAGGATAACAAACTAAACACAATTCCTATAAACCCTTCAAATTCATATTTAATAACCCCAACCCATGTTCATGAATATGACACACCCCATGGGTTTCCTCTTTCATAGTATAATCAACATAAATACATCAAATGGGGATCATGAGGAGTTCAGTTCATCACCTATCAACCCAATTTATCACTTCTTCCTAATCTCATCAAATCCATAACAACAAGGTACCATATAACAACCACATACCCATAAAACAAACATCAAGATTGTGATATTATTTATAGAGTGACCTCCTTGATTTTGTAGACAAACGCTCGCTAATCCTTGGCCTCTAATTCAGATTCTAACACCCTTGAAATCCCCATCCCAGTAACTTATGGTAAAAAAAAGGGGGGGTTTTAGGGATTTGAGATAAGAAAAACAACAACACGAGCCTTAATCTGGAAAAAGAAAGGGAGAGAATTGTTAGAATCACCTGAAGATTTGATATGCACCCAACGACACAGCAAACAGATTATAAATGAGGGAGATTGATCCTTGGGACATTTTGGAGGAAGGGTTTTTCACCCTTGGATGTTATAGGAAGATATTGGATGAAAATTGAGTGATGAAACATAAATAAAAAGTGGGGAAATGGTAGATTTCTCCACTCTTAATGACTTGCACGGTTTAGTTGCATGGTTGTCCAAACCATGTACCAACCCTAAGCCACCCTCTATCTAAGAGAGGGATAGGTTTCATGGCCTCCTAGGGGGACCGTGTGGATTAAAAAACTATTTGGTAACTGCATAGGGTGGCTCTGTCCAAACCCACATAGTTTCACCTCACCCCATGCATGGTTTCACCAACTATGCACCTCATCCTCCAGGAAATCATAGTTAAGGTGCACATTTACTACTAATTGTGCACCAACCATGAAACATACACTGGATGGTACTTTTTCCCTTCTTTTATTTTCTGAACCCCTGGGAAAACACTAAGACTCCTCATACACTTGGAAATCATTTCATTAACAAACATAAAGGGATTTATGCCCAAACATAAACAAGAACTACCTTATTTGAAGTCTGGGATCTTAAAACCTCCCCACCTTATAATGGATCATCCTCAAACCATACTCCCAAGTATAATTAAGTATGTATGGTAAAAATATTGGACCACTAGGTCCATATAACTTTATCCATATCCCATGTTTCCTCCTTAAAGTTTCCATGTTACTACAACACTCGAACTAATAGTAAAACCTTACCTCACAAAAATTTCCCACTATGATCCAATATACTAACCAGATGATCCACAAAAGATGAATTTACCTAAAGCTCAAAATCATCAACATATATTACATGGGAAGGGTTTGGGTGATACTACTAAATTTGTGACACATGAAAAACATCATTCATACTGTTATGCCACTGTGTAAGAGACAATCAACATGCCATCGGTCTGATCCTTACCAAAATCTATATCGGATCCACATACCTAGGTGCCAACATACCCAGTTTTCAAATCCGGTGGTGACCTAGCCCTAGAAAAACCTGTAGAAACATGTGATCACCCACTATAAACACAAGGGTTCGATGAAATCAATCATCATATGACTTCTTCCTATTTTGATCCATAGTCATACATATCCGAATCAACTGAACCTACTATGACGTCTCATGCATGAGACTCAGTCTGAATAACTCTGATTCCCTAGCCTTTATCCAATATCATGGAGATATACATGGCCTACCATATATTTCCTCATATGGTTACATATGAATAGTTTCTTGGTAACTTTTCTTATAGGATAACTCAACAAGAACCAAGGGATTCTCCTAAGATCATCCAAAGTCTTGGAAACATGTCCTCTAGCACTTGAATAGTATTCTCTAACTTCCTGTCTGTGTGCAGGTGGAAAGTCATACTCAAAAATACTTGGGTACCATGTGCCTTATATAAGACTTTATATAAGCTGGAAGTAAAATGAAGATCACGAACCAAAACTATAGTCAGTGGTACCCCATGAAACCACACTATATACTGAACATATAAATCACCCAACTATCAATGATGAAGGTCTCTCAAATCAGTAATAAATGTGCCACCTTGGTCAACTGATCCATAACTACCCATATCACATTATTCTTATAATGTGTCCTTGTAATACCTACCAAAAAATCCATCATGACATCATCTCATATCCATTATAGAATAAGAAAAGGTTTTAATAAACCAATCAGTTTCTAATGATCAATTTTCTACTGCTGATGGGTGTAGCATCACATCGCAAAACATGAAACCTCTTTCTTCATCTCTGGCCACCAATACTGTCTACAAAGATCATGATGCATTTTGTTTACACCAGGATACACCGACCAATTTGAAGAATGAAACTCATGCATCAAATATTCTTACATACAAGTAGGTACAATAAGATAGACATGAACATAGATGATCTCATCATTATCAACAGTCCAATAAGAAGGTAACTCCACACCTCAAGAATTTACATTAAGAAAAAACACTAAGTATCCTCATATTTTCTTTCCTTGATCTGGATTAGAAGTGTGGAATTAACTTCCATAGATGCAAGGTTCATCTTCCTTAGTCCATCTTGATCCTCTAGATGCAACTCAGAAAACAATTCCATCATCCTCCACTCAAAACTGGATTCCTGAACCACCTAAGTTTGAGTATTCTTAACCAATGTGTCTATAACATTGTTTCCCTTTCCCTATATATAGAAAAGCTCAAAATCAAAGTACTTCATGTACTCAATCCAAATTTATTTTTGAAGATTCAAATCATGTTTGTATAAGATGTACTTAAGGATTTTCTGATCGGTATACACAGTAAACCTATCTCCCAACAAGTAATGTCGCCAAAACTTTAAAACATAACCCACCAAGTCTAACTCAAGATCATGTGTAGGGTAACTTCTTTCATGAGGCCTCAACTATTGGGACCCATATGGCACCACCTGATCATCCTGCATCAACACTTCTCCAATCCCAACATAGGATGCATCGTAGAATAAGGTATACTCCATTTTTATCTCAGGTAGGATTAATATTGGTGTGGTGGTCAACCTATTCTCTAAATTATAGAAAGGATCCTCACAAGCCCCATACCATTCAAACGTGATTCCCTTCTGGTTCAAGCCCCAAAGCAGTGATTCTAAATGGAAATGTCTTTTATGAACCACATATAATATCCCAATAAACCTATAAATCTTCGGATATAAAAAAAATTGGGATCCTCCCAAGATACAACTACTTTCAATTTCTTTGGGTCCACTGACACACTTTACGCATAGATGATGCGACCTAAGAAATGTACCCTTTAAATATAGAAATTACACTTAGATAGATTTTCATATAGCCTATTCTCTCTTAGTGTATTTAGAATGATTTCAATATGTTTGGAATGATTGTCTATGTCTTGGTGTACAAAATGATGTCATCCACAAAGATGAATACAAACTGATCTGAGTACAGGAGAAATATTTGGTTCATTATGGGCATAAAGACTACATGCATAATGGTCAACCTGAAGAGTATCACCATTGACTCATATAAACCATACTTGATACTGAAACTAGTTTGTGGTATATTAAAAGTCTTCACCCTCATCTGATGACACCCTAATCTCAAGTCAATTTTGGAGAACACCAAAGAACCTCTTAGCTAGTCAAAAAGATCATTGATTCATGGAAGAGGGTATCAATTTTTAAACATCATATAATTCTACTTGTGATAATTGACACAAAATCGCAACATCCTATCATCCTTCATAGAAAAAAATGGATATCCCTAAGGTGATGTACTTGGATGAATAAACCCTTTTCTCTCCAATTCCTCCAACTGGGTTTTATGTTTCTAAAGTTTAGCAAGATTCATTTTATATGCCTGAATATAAATAGGTTCTGCTCCATGTAGCAACTCAATCATGAAATCAATCTCTCTCTCATATGGTAACCCTGAGAAGTCCTCCAAAAACACTTCCTCGAACTGATCAACCATAGAAGGGAAGAAAATTTTCTCCACTCCCCCATCATCAAGCACAAGATATGGCACTTGGGTCATGAACTCACCAAACTGATGATGAATTGGCCCTGTATAGACTAATTAAATATATCATTCCCCATGGTGAACATAAGTTTCACCCTCAAGGGATGTGAATGTTACCCTATGGAAGTACTAGTCAATATTGGATTGATACAACACTATCCAATACATACACAAAATTAGATAAAAACTTGATATCTCAAGCACAAACAAGTCCCATAGGAGATAGTACCTATGGACCTTAAGGGAAAACTCCTTACATTTTTGGATATTTTCCACTCATTCCCTTAAAGGTATATCAATCGATATAATCCCACACATATGTTACACCTCTAGAACCAAAACATGCACTAACTGAGTAGATATAATAGAATGTGAGGCGCATGTATCAAATAACGTAGTAGAAAGCATGGAAGGTACTAAATCATACCTTGAACTATCGATGGTCCAACCTCACCACCTCTAAGTGTAGGATAAACTGCATGATGGTGACCTAACCCTCTACAATGGGATCCAACTATAGTTTTTGTTGCTTTAATTCCCTTATAATAAGAACACCCTTGTCCTAGAGTACCACATCGGCCAACCAGACTGGTATGGCCAATGGAACTCCAACTACCTACCTGGTATGATGTAACTATCCCCCTTCCCACTCTCTTCACTGTTCTTGATCATAAATCACTTCATATGTATTGAGAGTTCATACAGAACCTCTAAACATACCCTATCCTACCACACTCTTGTCACTTAACTAGTGGTTGGGGACACTAACCTTGCATGTGTCCCAACCTACCGCACTGATAATAGAACACCTAATCACTACCCTAAGAGGTCAAAACTCATCCCTAGGTACTATTTATACCACCTCCATTTTAAAAACACTCAAAATAGAACTTTCTACCATTCGAATATGCACCACTAGATCACCCAACTGCAACTACATGTCCACCACTTGAATCCAAATCCAAGTTTCCTTATGAAATAAGGGCCTAATCCAGAACCTCATCAAACCTATTTTAAAGGAACATATTCACTCAGTAATTGATCTCATGTCTATTTCCATCCTAAAAATATCTCATCATAGTGGCCTCATCTCTTATCAATGATGGAACAAAACATTGTATGTTGGTGAAGTGGCCAGCATATTCCATCACTAACATAGTCCCCTAGGTCAACCTTACAAACTAACCTGTCTTATCCCATATCAAGGTATCTAGATAGAAATTTAAAAGAAGAATTTTCTATAAATATTTCCATGTAATACCATAAACATGCTGAGTATGAACTAGAATATCCCACCAATGCTTTGCTAGTCCCCATAACATATAAGTTGCCAACTTGACTCTCTTCTCCGGAGGATTCAACAAGTAATTCAGAGTTGTCTGGATGGACTCTATCCAGAACTTTGCTTCTTCTGATCAACCCTCTCCCACAAATTTTGGAGGGTGATGCAACTGAAATTATCTATTTAGATCAAACATATGCAACACAACCCACATTGGGTCTAATTCTATAATCTGTATAAAACAAGAAATGTCATCACAGAACTACTCCTCCCCTTTATTACCCTAAACCAATAAGGTATATAACTCCTCTATTAGTGGAGTATTCTTGGGGATATCCTCATTTATCCCAACCATCATACGTCATCATGGTGGCATCTCTCTACAATGCCAAACACACATCTCAAAACACATAACATAAATCTTACACAGTTTACACAAAAGAAGGATCTCTTCTAGCCATAAGAAACCCATTTCACATACACTATCCCAAATTATATAGTCACATATCTATCACTACCCTCAACAATACCTATAATGAGTCTTGATCAGAATGTGGTAAACCAATTCACATAGTCACAAGTCTTTCAATAGACACCCTTTTTAACCATTTTACCTTCACAACATAAATCTTTCTTATTTAGGCACATTTCTATCTTTATAAATCATTACAAAAAAATTATTAACCCATTTATGAATCTTAATTAGGAACTATTAATTTACCATTCTACTAAATTATTACCATTTACATACTTTCATCATCCTTGTTATCCAACATTTTATTCAAATTTCACGAAAAACTAAATTCATTTTTTCCCTCACAACCCACATGTCTTTTTTATGTGTTCCTACCATGATTCATGTCACATATATCCCTAGGTTTATAAAATTATGCATCTATGCACAACCTAATTCCATTTAATCCATGAGAAAAATATCATAAAATAGTCACATCACACAACAAGTGTGTCACTCAAGGTGAAATATCATCCAACTATAACAACACACATCATGAATGGCAATCCCACCTTGGGTACCTGGGTTTTCCCTCATACATGGGATAGATACTCCCATGTATGAGCTCATTGACAAGGCCCAACACATCCTAGTATCCCATATACCATTCCCAAATAGTAATTCAAAAAAAATATAAACCTGATCTTATACCACTTTTTGACATCCCTATCTCGATAGCCACTACAAATGGAGCCCTGAGTTAGGTCACCACATGACCTCAATGAACCTCCCTATATGCCATAGGCTAACATCTAGTAGTGAGGGTCTAATAGAAAATGTAGGGAGACTATACCCTCTATATCAGAGTATTCCATACCATATAAAATATGAGATAAAGGAAACAAGTGAAACCATAAATATGAATCACAGTCTATTTCCCAAAACCGGGTACAAACCCATGACCAAATAGTAAATATGTTATGTAATTTAATATAGTGCTGGGTGTAAGGAACCCAAAAAAACAACCTAAAGAATCCCCAAATGGGTCCAAAATCCATGTCTGGATCCCTCATCCATGCACATACCATGTCCAATTCAACCATTTGGCATAGGGAATTTTCCCTTATTCTGACATGCAATCATGAACTCTGCTCGGGTACCCAATGGCGGCCTAAGCAGGGTGTGAGTAAAACTTAGTAGGTTACCACCAAGCGTGTCTAAAAAATATTCAGTCTAAATAGATAGTGTATGCAGGTACAAAGTTAAAAACAAGATAAGTAGAAAGTAAAATCATGTTCCATTAGTTAACAAGTTTCATTTTAGACACTTTCATTCTTTGTTCCATGGGTTAACCATTTCATCAAATACACATAGGCCTATTTAGATCATATAAACTATGCATAATGGGAATGAATAAAGTTCCCTACCCCACTAGGTAATATATCACAAAAATAAATACATACACTTACCTCAGAGCCTCAATCTAGGTATTCTGACTCCCTAACCAATGCATTTAGGGGTAGGGATTATATCCTCCATTTAAAACAACCCATGGATGTAGATCTTAAAGTCCAATACCCCACATAACACCATGAAATTTGTACATACTTTATTAACCATTTATCACAATACCAATTCATGAACCAAACTCATTGGATACACTTACCATTTACAACTCATAGTTCATTCAATGGATGTTAGGTCCACTAGGCTGAATACCCTGAGAGGGGGGGTGAATCAGGGTATGACTAATGAAAAATTAAAGCCCGTTCTGATCTTGTTTTGCTGTTAAGCAAAACACTCTTCTCTCTCTTTCCTGCTGCACAATATGAACAGAAAGTAAAGCAAGCACAGGACACAGCAATTTTACTTGGTTCACCGCTAAGGGCTACGTCCAAGGAGCATACGCCGACAGGTTGTCGGTCGTACCAAGTCCACTAAACTTCACTAGCTGTGGATTACAATGTTTGGGCTAGATCACTTCTATGCCCAGGCTCACTGCCTATACAAGGTTTAGGGTCAGCTCACTGCTTTCCCAAGGGTCACTCCCTGTTTCTCTCTCTCTGGCTCACTGCTGGTGGAGAGGATCACCTTTTTCCTCTTCCTAAGCTCGCTGCTCTGTGAAGGGAATCAACTCACAGTTTATAGACCTGTAGGTCTCTTCATTTCCATTAAGGAATGAATCTTTCTCTGTATGTAGATGCTCTGTTGAAGTTCAGCTTTCACCCGTAGATGAATACCCCTTTTCCACTATCCAATGGGCAAACTAGCTTTGGAAAGACCTTTGAAAAGCACCCTATAATGTGAGGCTCCCAATTTCGTGAAGCTCAAACAAGCCTTCACGAAGCTCCTGCCTTTTCGCGAAGCTCACTCGCAAAGCTCCCTCGCGAAGCACTCTCGCGATGCTCAAGCCGTCGCAAAGCAAAGACCCTTGCGAAGCTAAGTAAGACAACGCGGAGCTCGCGGGTTTCGCGGAGCTACAATAGCCGCCGCGAAGCACCTCTTTCGCGAAGCACACTGGCTCTGCGAACCACCTTCACAAATCGAGAGAAAAGTATTTTCTCTGAAAATTATCTCTCCCTTTCGCTCGAAGGGGTCGGCCTCTATTTATAGGCGATTCCACCGACCCTCGTCCTTTCCACGCGAAGTCAACGCCACATCATCTCAAATCGCGAAGCTCCAAAGATTCAACCGGAATTCTGTCCAAATCGCGAAGCTCCACGGCAATTTTCCATTCGCGGAGCTTGACGTAATCGCGAAGAATCACCGTCAACTTACCTTCGCGGCTCGCGCCTTCTCCGCGAAGCTCCCTCGCGAATCCCAACATTCCTTCGTGGCTTCGCCGCGAAGCCCTCTCACAAAGCCCTTCTCCGCCGCGATGCGCTTCAGCCTCTGCCGTTCGCGAAGCTTGACGTAATCGCAAAGCACCACCGCCTCCATTCTTCTGGTCTTCGCGATTTCCAAACCATGAATCCTATCATCGCAAAATTCATGCCTTTGCCATATGAAATTATGCTCTTCATGGAAATCCACTTTTCGCGATGCTCACCAAACTCTAAATTTTGGACCCCAAAAATTTGGCAAACACTGGGAAACGGCACCACCTTGTACTGGTCTTTTTGTACCGCCTCCAGATCGTCCTTTCCTTTGTCATCGTTCTTTGTCAACAAGGATTGTCAACAACTTCTTGGGAACTCGACAAATATCCATGAAAATCCTTCTTTGTCAAAAAACACAATCAACCCAAAAATACTGCAATGTTACCTTGAGGGATTTTTTCCCAACAATCTTCCCCTTTGGGTTTGTTGACAACTCTTCACAATTCTACTCAGGATGATTTTCTGCACTTTGATACCTCACTGAGTCTTCTTCCAGCCACTACCACCATTCTCCCCTTGCGATTCTGATAGCATTCAAGGATTCACTTAAAACGTACTCTAAGACCACAAGAGCAATGCTCGGCGTGAGAAACAAGAGTAGTATGAAAATTTCATCAATGAATCACTTCATGTCAGACCCCAATTGTCGATTCCACCCTGATACCAATTCTTAAATTGATACCAATTGTTGAACCACACTGATACCAATTGGTGAATAGCTGGACACCGTCTCACACCATTCCAACACCACTGTTCTGCTTTTATCACGATCCTCTTCTGTCGTGATTTCTATGCTTTGATCGATCACTTCTAGCATCGTCAGATTTCATACTCTCCCCCTTTCTCATTTCTCCCCCTATCTGGCTGCTCCACTGGTCAGCTTCTCCCCGTATCATTCATGATTTATCAAATCTCCACATTGTCCCCCCCTTTAACAATTACTATTTTCTCCCCCTTTGTCAACGAACCCAAAGGACACTCCTTTTTAGTTGATAACATAGTAGAGAACACATATTAGCACAATAGGGAAAAACACATCATACCTCAGGGAGAGGGGGGGTCCCACAGCCACACTATTTCAAGTGCGGGGAATCGACTGAACTCCCAGAGCCAGTAGATGCCTTTCAAATGCTTACTTGGGTAAGGCCTTTATCAGAATGTCTGCAACCTATAGAGTTGTAGGCAAGTACTCCAACTTCACGATTCCCTGCTCAACCTTCTCCTTGATAAAATGATACTTAATCTCAATGTGCTTTGTCCTTGAATGATGGACAGGATTTTTGATAAGATTTATATCACTTGAGTTGTCGCACTGGATTCCGATCGGAGACTTCACTTCAACTCCCATATCTTCAAGTTGCTGCTTCATCCACAATAACTGTGTGCATGCTTGAGTGGCCGCAATATACTCAGCTTCTGTGGTGCTTAATGAGATGCAATATTGCTTCCTGCTTAGCCAAGAAATACACAATCCACCAAGATAGAATGCACCACCTGACGTTGATTTTCTATCATCTGCTGAACCGGCCCAGTCTGCATCAGTATATCCCAATAACTCTGTCTGAGATTTTTCAGTGTATTCCAGTCCGAAGTCCATTGTGCCCTTGATATACCGAAGTATTCTTTTCACTGTGAGCATGTGACTTTCCTTGGGATTACTTTGATATCTCGCTGATTGGCATGTGGCGAAAACAATATCAGGCCTTGTTGCGGTTAAGTACAACAGACTTCCAATGATTTGCCTGTATTCTGTGATATTAACTGCTTTTCCATCCTCATCTTTTGATAATTTCATCCGGGTAGCAACCAGAGTCTTCATATCATTTGAATTTTCCATTCCAAACCTTCTCAGGACCTCCTTGGTATATTTAGATTGAGAAATGAATGTTCCATTCCTTCCTTGTGTCACCTGTAGACCAAGGAAAAATGTTAGCTCCCCAATCATTGACATTTCAAACTCATTTTTCATGAATTCGGAAAACTGTCTGCACTGAGCTTCATCTGATCCGCCAAATATTATGTCATCGACATAAACCAACACCATCATCCTTTTATTACTGTCATTATTGAAATAGAGATTGTAATCAACTCCTCCACGCTGAAAGCCAAGCTTCTTCAAGTACTGATCAAGCCTCGAGTACCATACCCTTGGTGCTTGTTTCAGCCCATACAATGCCTTCTTCAGCCTACAAACTTTGTTCTCATCCTCATGAATGAGAAAACCATCTAGCTGCTCAATATACACCTCCTATTCCAGAACACCATTCAGGAATGCAGATTTGAAATCCATCTCGAACAATTTGAACTTCCTTTGCACTGCGATGGCTAGGAATAATCTTATTATCTCTAGCCTTGAAACCGGTACAAATGTCACATCAATATCTATTCCCTCGATCTGGGAGTACCCCTTGCACACTAGACGTGCTTTGTTCTGAATCATTGTTCCATCTTCATTCATCTTGTTGCGAAATACCCATTTGGTCCCAATGACATTATTGTCTACTGGCCTCAAAACAATCTCCCATGTCTGGTTCTTCTCAATCTGATCAAGTTCTTCGTTCATGGATTGAACCCAGTTTTCATCTTTAGCTGCATCAGAAAAACATTTTGGCTCCACCTGAGATAAAAATGATGTCTGCTGTAAGGACTTCATTCTTCAAGTCTGAACTGGAGCTGTCTGATCACCAATGATATTTTTCCTATCAATTTCAGATCGACTCTTTGGCTTCCTTGCAGATACAGACTTGACACTTTCTTGTTCATCATCAGTATCTTCTTCTGAGTCATCCTCTACCACTTATACTCCCCCTGTGTTGCTTACCTCATCATCACTTTCATCCAGAAACTGTTCACTGGGTTGTTGAGCAGTCTGTTCATTTTCAACTATAGTGACATCATTGCTCTCAACAATTTTTCCCAGTCTCTTGTTGAAGCATTTATATGCTTTGCTTTTCCCTGAATATCCAAGGAATATCCCTTCATCTTCTCGTGCCTCAAACTTCCTATGATGTTCTTTGTTGAGAATGAAGCACTTACTTCCAAAGATTCGAAAGTATTTCAACGTTGGCTTCATTCCGTACCACAGTTCATATGGAGTCTTCCCTTGCTTCGGACATAATAGAGACCTGTTTGAAACATAGATCGATGTCAAAACTGCTTCCTTCAAAAATTTCTCTGGTAGGTCCTTATCGATAAGCATTGTTCTGGTCATGTTGTTGATGATCTGATTTCTCCTTTCAACCACTCCATTCTGTTGGGGAGTTCTTACTGATGAAACTTGATGCCTTATCCCATGTTTCTCGAGATAGTTTTCAACCTGATTGTTTGTAAATTCCGTACCATTATCAGTATGAAACTTCAAAATTTTCTGCCCAAGCATCTTTTCTGATTCCCTCCTGTACTGCTTTATGCAATTGAACACCTCTTTCTTATGGGTAATGATGAATACCCAGAACATTCTGCTATAGTCGTCAATGAAAAGAACATAGTACCTTCGCCCATCTATAGCTCGTGGTGAGATGGGTCCACATACATCAGCATGCACCAATTCGAGCACTCGAGTTGCTTTTTGTTCCTTTGGCCTGTATGTCTTCCTGATGATCTTCCCTTGTTGACAAGCGTCACACGTATGAGTGCGATCACGTGATAGTTTGGGAAGGTCTCTAGCAGCATCACACTTTACTAGATCTTCCATAGATGGTTGACAAAGATGACCAAGTCGTTTATGCCACATCTGATTTTCTTCTTCTCTGGATAAAAGGCATGAATCTTCTTCCCCACCTACTAGGTAAAGATTCCCCTTTGTTCGTTTTCCCTGAAGAATGACAATTCCATCTTTTCCTTTAACAAAACCCATCTTCTTGGTAAATAGGATAGAGTGCCCAGAGTCGCATAGTTGACTAACGCTAAGCAAATTATGACTGAGACCCTCTACCACCAAGACATCAGCATGTCTCATTTCTTTGCCCCCAAACTTGGCTTTTCCTGAGCCAACAATCTTCAGGCCTTCATCATTTCCAAATTTGACAACTCCTTCTTTGTCATATTTTATGCCTGTAACCATATCCTTATTACCCGTCATGTGGGATGTGCAACCACTGTCAAGGATCCAAACACCAGAACGATCTGATGCTTTAAGGGCAATTTCAGCAACTAAGGCCTTCTCAATTTTCTTCTTCCTGGTCCATACTTTTTCTTTCATACTCGGCATGGATTGAGGCTTTTGTTCTTTCTCAGAGTATGATGGACCAGCTTCATCTTGAAAAACTGCAAATCTATTCTGAACTTTTAACTCACTTGTCGGTTTACTGATCTGCTGCTTGCGAACATTTTGATTCTGCTTTGGCACATTTTTCTGAATGGTCGGAGTGCAGTACCTAGCCATGTGTACAAATCCTCCGCACCAAAAATAGTGTCCATCAAAATCTGTTCTGGAAAACTGTTCTCTGTTTGGCTGCCATCTCTATTCTTGTTCCCTTCGATATCTTTTGGCTATGGAACACACATACTGTGAATGTCCCATCTTTCCAAAACAATAACACCTGATATAAGATGAATTCCTTCGTGTTACTTCAGCACTACGAGTTTCCCCTTTGGATCTCTGAGTATTCTGATTCTGCTTTGTGCTCAGATCCACCTTCAATCTCGGGACAGGTGCTTGCGGTCTAACTTTAACTGCCACAGATTTTTGTTTCTGATTAATTAATGAATCAGCCTTAACTTCTGAGTTCAATTTCTACTTCTTTCCTGTTGAACTACTAGGCTCTTCTTTCTTCTTTTCAGTCATTGTAACGACCTGATTTCCCAAGAATGTGTTGGGATTCAAAGGTTTTTCCTGGTCTTTAACTTTTCTCCGCAGACCGACAACTTCCCCTTCAAGCTCTTCAATACGCTTGACGTGATCTTTCACTTTTAGATTCAAGCAATCGATCTCCCTTTTCTGCTCTTAAATCTTGAGCTTATGCTCATCAACATTTTCTGTGCGCTCTGGCCTGGAAGACTTAAGATTTTCAATTTCTTTCTCAAGATCAGACTTCTCTTCTTCTTGTTGTTGCATGTAGAGTTTGGCATCATGTACTATCTTGTTGGATTTCTTTGTTTTTGCTCGCCAAACATCTATCTCTTTAAGATCTGCTTCTAATTGAGCTTCCATGTCAACTCTCCCTTCAATTTCTTCTTCTTCTTCATCAGTTTCGGTTTCTTTCTTTTCTAGAGCACTACTGGCAACAGCCACCATCGCATTTTGTCCATGATCTTTGAAGTTTTCTATCTCATCAACTTCTTCACCCTCAGACTCAGCTGAACTGTCTATTTCTTAGGAAAGAAGATTCTTCTTCTTAAAGAAATTTCTTTTGAACTGCTTATTCCCTTTCACATAGGCTGAATATTTTTTCATGGGAATCTCAACTTCATCTTCATTGCTTTCTTCTTGAAACTTTTTGGGGCATCTTGCAGCAACATGACCAACCTTTCCGCATCGGAAGCATGCTAGTGGAAGTTTCCCTTTAAACTTTCCTTTTCCTCTTTGCAGATTTGAAGAAAGGAATGACATCACCTCATCTGACTCTTCTTCCTCCTGATAATCTTCAATAGTGAGCTTCTTCGTGGCCTTAAATGCCACCTCTTTGGATTTCCCCTTTTCCACAGCATCGTTGTCATCATTTCTCATTTCATATGCAACAAGAGTGTTGTGTAGGTTATCCAATGTCAGCTCTTTCGGATCTTTATCTTCCAAAACAAAAACTTTCGGATTGAACGGAGGTGGAAGCTTTCTCAAGATACGCTTTATGATTTTAATGTCTTCAATAATTTCTCCAAGACCCCGCATATCTTCTACCACAGTATTTACCCTATCAAAGAATGCATCAACAGACTCATTCGAGTTCATTCTGAGATCTTCATACTTGTTCCACAAAACATTTAGCTTTGCCTCTATGACTTTTGTATCCCCTTCATAAATATTCAAAATATTTTCCCACATGGAATGTGACGTTTTACATGACATAACCTTTGTATATATGGGATTAGAGAGGTCTCCCCCTAAGGCATTGATTGCTTTGGAATCAGCATCCAACTCTTTGTGCTCAGCTTCTGATAAAGCACCACTAGTAATATCAGTTGTGATACCATGCATAGATGCTGAAAACACATCCATTCCCAAATATCAGAAATAGTGTTGCATTCGATTCTTCCATATCTGAAAATTACATCTGTCAAAGATCGGAATCCCTCTATGATTAGTGACCTCCATTTGAGAGAAGAACAACTGTCAACCTTCCCTCTGATACCACTTGTTAGGTCCACTAGGCTGAATACCCTGAGAGGGGGGTTGAATCAGGGTATGACTAATTAAAAATTAAAGCTTGTTCTGATCTTGTTTTTCTGTTAAGCAAAACACTCTTCTCTCTCTTTCCTGCTGCACAATATGAACAGAAAGTAAAGCAAGCACAAGACACAGCAATTTTACTTGGTTCACCGCTAAGGGCTACATCCAAGGAGCATACGCCGACAGGTTGCCGGTCGTACCAAGTCCACTAAACTTCACTAGTTGTGGATTACAATGTTCGGGCTAGATCACTTCTATGCCCAGGCTCACTGCCTATACAAGGTTTAGGGTCAGCTCACTGCTTTCCCAAGGGTCACTCCCTGTTTCTCTCTCTCTGGCTCACTGCCGGTGGAGAGGATCATCTTTTTCCTCTTCCTAAGCTCACTACTCTGTGAAGGGAATCAACTCACAGTTTATAGACTTATAGGTCTCTTAATTTCCATTAAGGAATGCATCTTTCTCTATATGTAGATGCTCTGTTGAAGTTCAGCTTTCACCCGTAGATGAATACCCCTTTGCCACTATCCACCGGGCAAACTACCTTTGGAAAGACCTTTGCAAAGCACCCTACAATGCGAGGCTCCCAATTTCGTGAAGCTCAAACAAGCCTTCGCGAAGTTCCTGCCTTTTCGCGAATCTCACTCGCGAAGCTCTCTCACGAAGAACTCTCGCGATGCTCAAGCAGTCGCAAAGCAACGACCCTCGCGAAGCTAAGTAAGCCAACGCAGAGCTCGCGGGTTTCGCGGAGCTACAATAACCGCCGTGAAGCACCTCTTTCGCGAAGCACGCTGGCTTTGCGAACCACCTTCGCAAATCGAGAGCAAAGTATTTTCTCTGAAAATTCTATCTCTCTTTCGGTCGAAGGGGTCGGCCTCTATTTATAGGCGATTCCACTGACCCTCGTCCTTTCCACATGAAGTCAACGCCACGTCATCTCAAATAGAGAAATTCCAAAGTTTCAGCCGGAATTCTGTCCAAATCGCGAAGCTCCACGGCAATTTTCCATTCGCGGAGCTTGACGTAATCGCGAAGAATCACCGTCAACTTACCTTCGTGGCTCGCGCCTTCGCCACGAAGCTCCCTCGCGAAGCCCAACATTCCTTCGTGCCTTCGCCGCGAAGCCCTCTCGCAAAGCCCTTCTCCGCCGCGATGCGCTTCAGCCTCTGCCATTTGCGAAGCTTGACGTAATCGCAAAGCACCACCGCCTCCATTCTTCTGGTCTTCACGATTTCCAAACCATGAATCCTATCTTCGAGAAATTCATGCCTTTGCCATATGAAATTATGCTCTTCATGGAAATCCACTTTTCGCGATGCTCACCAAACTCCAAATTTTGGACCCCAAAAATTTGGCAAACACTGGGAAACGGTGCCACCTTGTACTGCTCTTTTTGTACCGCCTCCAGATCATCCTTTCCTTTGTCATCGTTCTTTGTCAACAAGGATTGTCAACAACTTCTTGGGAACTCGACAAATATCCATGAAAAACCTTCTTTGTCAACAAACACAATCAACCCAAAAATACTGCAATGTTACCTTGAGGGATTTTTGCCCAACAATGGATAAATCATATTCATGCATTAACCCATTGACACATTTACCATTTACATACCTTAACCAATTTAATACTTATACCATTTAAAATTCATAACTCATTAACACATATATCATTTATGTGCCCAACCCATTATCACATGTTTCATTTACAACATAACTCATTTAACCCATTTACATTATACCAAACACTCGTTTATTCCATGTTATTAACCAAACTATATTAACATCAGTTTTATTTTACAATACACACTGACAAACAAAACATAACACTCATAAACCCTTCAAATTTATATTTAATAACCCCAACCCATGTTCATGAATATAGAACACCTCATGGTTGTCCTATTTCCCAGTATAATCAACCAAAATGCATCCCACAGAGATTTTGAGGGGTTTAATCCATCTCTTAGCCATCCAATTTATCAATTCTTACTAAGGTCATCAAATTCAAAATAAGAATTTCCCATTGAATAACCACATACACATAAACAAAACATCAATACTATGGGATATAACTTGTATACCACCTACCTTGATTTCATATATTATCAATCACTTAATCTTGGATTTTGATTTGGATTCAAATTCCCTTTTAATCCCCTACCTAGGATCCACTGGAAAAAGAGGTTTTTAGGGATTTAGAAGAATAAAAACAACTACACAAGACCTAATATGGAAAAAGGAATAAATGGGATTGTTAGACTACACTAAATCTTTGATCCTCACCTAAAATCACTCTAAATAGTTTAAAAATTAGGGAGATATATCCTTGGGATATTTGGTAGGAAGGGTTCATCACCCTTGATTATTTTAGGAAGATAGGGGAAGAAAATTAGGTGAGGAAGCTTAAAGCCTGAGGTAGAAAATGGTAAATTTTTCAAATTTTAATTAGGCACATGATTTGGCCACATGGTTGGATAAAACATGTGCCAACCTGGCACAACCATCTATCCAATAGGGGGATAGGTTTCATAGCCTCCTGAGGATCCCAAACGGTTTGAAAAATAGTGCAGTAACCGTGCGGGATGGCTTTGTCAAAGATTGCATGGTTTCACCTCCCCCCATGCACGATTTCACCAACTGTTCACCTCCTCCTCTAGTAAAACATGGTTAAGGTTCATAGATACTAATAACCATGCACTAACCATGAAACATTTTCTAGATGAAAATGTTTCCCTTATATCATGTCCCGAACACCTGGGCCACCATAGAGCCTCCTCATACACTTGGGAAACATTTCATTAACTAATTTAAAGGTATTTAAGCCAAAAATTAAACAAGAATGTATCTCATTAAAAGTATGGGATATTACATATAGGAATCCAACATTCTAGGATGAAGTTAGAGAGATCAATATAATAGGTCTTCACCTTATCTAAAAAATGACAAATAAGGTTCAAACCATTTTCTAAAAGATTGAGTTAGTACAAAGTGGAAAAATTATTATGCAGATAATCATCAATGAGACATAGAGTTTGAAATTGTTGATAATGTTTTTCTTTGAGTATATCCATAGAAATTGTTCATGGGATTTGGGAAGAAAGGAAAGATGATCCCTTGATACATCATTCATTTTTAGATCCATGATCGTGTTAGATTCATACCTTATCACTTATCACTCTTTCCTCACCTCTCCCAAGTGCATGATTTTATTCATGTATCATTTATGAGTATGTACATACCAAATCCATTACATATACTAAACCTGAAAGCCATGAAACTAGAACTTGACCTATCCTTTTGAAGAACAACTAGTGTAGATCTTTGATCAAAGAGATAAGGTATTACAAAACAAGACCACTCGACTGGCCAATCTTCTATAGAGAAATCATACGTTTAAGGAGGATACATAGGAACCTGAGGATGTGATAAGTTAAAATTACCCACACTTGTTTCTTTACATGTAATGTAATTTTGAGGATGAAATTCATTAAAAGGTGTAGAATGTGATGACCCAAGTTTTTCGTCAATAAATAAATAATATGTTTAAAAACTTATGATACATTCTAAACCCAACATAAATGATCCACAACATATTATAAGGTCATTATTAATAAAGTTATAAAAAATAGATAGTAAACTATTAAAATATATTATCTTAATTAGATAAATAAATAATAGGAGTTAATATTGAAAAAAAATATTTTCAATAAAAAATATTTTCTATTTATTTTAATTTCTTTCAAAAAACTAAAATTTTAAATTTTAAAAAATAAAAAATGATAAAAAAATATTTTTTAACTCCTCGTATGAAAATTTCCCAAGTATGGATTTTATAATTTTTTTTCTTAAAATTTTGATTTTCAGCTGAAAAATATGGTTTTTGTAAAAAAAATATTTTTATGATTTTATAAATATGTAAGAATATCATAGAATATTAAAAAAAATTAAGTAATAAATTATGAATATTATTATACAATTTAATATATTCTTTTAGCTTATAAATAATATGTTCAAAATTTATAGAACTAAATAAAAATGTATGTTTAATAAAAATAGTTTTCAGTATTCTCTTTGAATGAAGAATTGTCAAGGTGAGATTTGGTTTGGGATTTAAAGCAAAGATTAATACTTTAATTATATTTATTATAAATCAATTTATTTTATTAAAATTAGTTTTAATGGTACTTTTATCTTATATATAAATTTAGAGTAGATAGAATTCATTCTTCTAAAAACTCTTTTTACATGATTAAGTGTGTTTATTTTAAGGTTAACCTTTCACACATTTAGAAATTTTATATTATAAAACTATTTAAAAATTAAAAATTAGAATATTAAAATTAGGTAATGAGGTCAGTTTTAATTATAGTTATCATAATTAATTACTAAGAATAAAAGTTAGTTACCCAAGTAAAAAAGTAAAAGTGGTAAAAGGTATTTTACTATAGGGAAATGGAAAATTCATGTAAAAATAATGTTTTAAAATATGTTTTTGAGATGTATTTATAATTTATCTTATACCATGATTTTATTTTGTCCACTTTTTATCTATTAACCCTTGAATAGTGTCATGGAATTATCTAAATATGATGAGTGTTTCCAAAAATGCACTTTCTTCTCATATAAAATGATATCACTTTTACCCTTTCAATGCCCCCACTATTTTTTAATAATATACTTGAATACATACCCAAATTTTATCTCCTTAAATTATTTTACAAACCCTAATTCCTCTAGTCACCACAAATTAGGCTAATTTTCTCAAATATAAGGCCTCTATCAAGAGGAAGTTCAAGGATTCAACGTAGGTATCACATATTTCCTAATGTTTTTTTCCTTATTCTTCCATTTATAAAAAAACCATAATAATAGTATAATAATAAAATAATCTTCATTAATGTGTTTATATTTTATAATAATAATCGTAAAACCAATATTATTCTAATCCATCGACTAATAAAAATAATAATAATCATTGGTGCGTGTGCACAGATTACTGCCTCCATAAAAAGATACTTTTGATTTTCCATCAGAACCCCTCATGGATGGTATTAATGATTGTATTGATGAATAAATGTTGTTTATATAATTTATTTATGATTCTTAAATGATCACTTACTATCAACCTTAGCCCCTCTCATTCATTGGGTAACAGAAACGTTAATCGTGTATTTTGTGGACTATAGTCTCCATAAATAAACATGTTTTGATTCCCTTCACCTGCGAAAAATTGATGGTTTTAGTTTATAGTGTATGATTATCTGTCACACATATAAGTAATATATTTCATTAATATGTTTCTTTTTATATAACATAAAAAGTGTTGATTGTTATAAGGTGATCATCCAATATTGGTAAATAACCCAAAACTAGTTCATTGTCATTTTCATTTTCATTTTCATGAAACATGACTTAAACACTCAGTTAATGGTATTATAAGATTATACATATTTATAGAAAAATAAATTATATTTCCTTTAATGTTTTTAAAATATATTTTTTTAGATTAAAATACATAAACACTATTTTTATGAACCTAGTTCAAAACGGTCAAGATTATTAACACTTGATGTTGAGAAGATATTACAACAATTTAATACATGAAGAGAATTTTTATTAATGAATATTATAAATGGTAATGTATATGAATAATTTTATGAAATAGGTAATTAATATTTTTTATCTTTGTGATACTTAAGGTTAAATCACAACTGTGGAAATCAAGTTTAATGGTAAGAGACTTGGTAATGCAAGATCCATTCTTGGAGTTATAGAGTTTACTATTTTGACTTCATTTTTTACAAAACCTTAACTTCTAAATGATGTTATATTTTTAATTCTGGTCAAAGGAGTTTTTGAATCAATTATTTTTCCATGAGAGTTTTTATTTTCATTTTTATTAAAAACAATGAATTTTTTATGAAAGGGGACTCATAACTATGACTTTTACAATGATGAATACATAATGTTTTCAAAAATATCTTTTTTTGGTTTAGTTTTAATAGTTTTAAAAAATTATATATCTCAAATGGAGCTATATTCATGTTTGGCCATATTTTTTTCTTTTATTATGTTATTATTTTGTGTGATCAAGTTTTTGGTAATAAGTAAATTAATTTATTCTATTATTTTGATGATTTATGAATCTCATATTATTTGACAACATCCTTTTAAAAATTTGAATGATTTACTTTTAGATTTTCTAATAAACCCATTTTATTTATATGAGTTATGTATATAATCATTTGGAAATTTCATGAAACCCATTTCATTATTTGGGTTATATTATGATGAATGATTTTTTTCAGGTGGCTATATATCCCCTTAATTCATTAGGTAATGGATTATATCTCAAGAGGTATAAATGTTATGTGAATGGGTTGGTAAGTAACTTGGTTCACAAATGGTGGGTGTAATAGTTTTTATCTCTCTACTCATAATTTTACTAGTGGATGGGTTTCCAGGTATCTAGGTTCATTAAGATAAGATATCTTATGTTTATGATCCTTAAAATTTCTTTCATATGTTCCATGGATCATGTTTTATACTCCACGTTTTATTTTCTCATCCTATGGTAAAAGTGAAATCATTTGTATTCATATGTCTATCTCTCATACTTATGGTTAACACTTATTGATTTATTATTTTTTTCCTTATTCAATATTTTCCACATGTTTATGAACTAACAACTATGGAATTTTTTATGATATCCCTTACTGAGAAATTGAGTTCATACCTTTATATGTTTTCCATTGCATAGTATTTTAAGTGTATTATGTCACATATAATGAATAAGAGTTGATTTATATCATGGATAAATGTTCACGATATGTGAAATAAATGATTTTATGTTTCTAGTCAACAAGATAATAAAACCTTTGGGTCCTTAGAATGGAAAATAATTGTGAGTAAAATAGTTAAACATGTTATAAATGTATTATTTATGTATGTTTAGCTTGGTTTTCTTCATGAGGTGTCCCATTATGTGGTACTAAACGATATAGGTTCTAATTCACTTTAATAGGACATATAGGAAGCCCCTATCATGGTCCTGATCCATACAACTCAAAACTGACCACCTCCAAGGATAGTGATAAATTCCATAGTGCTCAATTGTGTGTCTTTATACAGTAGTGTAATAAACTACTATGGAAAGATGGGGAATCTCTAATGGATATTGAATTTCATATTCATTTATAGTAATGATTGATCTCTCTCATGATAAACGTAATAGATAATGTTAATGGGAAGGATTTCAAGAATATATCTTAAATATCTAAGAGAGTTCTAGAATAGTAATATAGCACCCCCTATTTCAATTAAGTAGCCCTTAATTTATGTATTTTAAGTATGTAAAGTGATTGGGTTGAATTTGGGAGGGTTTATATGACTTTTGGAAGGTTTGGGGGGATTTTATATATGTGTACGGTTTGGAGAAATCGTGAAACACATATAGGAAAATATGAATAGTGAGATAGAGACTAAGGGGAAGGTGCACAGGTAGGCACACAGTTTGGAATCCTGTATTTTTATTACATAACATTACATGAAAGTTTACAAATAGAATATCTATTAAATTTTAGTGTCTTGAAAATAAGGTACATAATATGTGAAAACATAAAAAATTAGTCTATTACACATGAAATTATTCATAAAGGTTCATACTAAGTACACTTATTGAATCTCATAACCTGGGGACATACATTAAAGGAAAGGGTGAGCAGAAGGCCCAGTAAAGGAAAACAAGTGAAATGGTTTACATGTGAACTTGACAAATATCAATAAGAACATGAGGAATATCATGAAGGAATGATAAATAGGAATATCATAATAATATCTTGAATCATAACTTGAAAATTTGGCTAAAAATTTAATTTATACATTCATAAGCATATCACCAAGTTCTATCCCCAAGGTGTCATAAAATTTTACCAAGGTTATTCACTAAGGTATCGTGAAACTTGTCATTTGTAGAGATTAATTTTGTTACCCAATGCATTAGAAAACTATCAGGGCACACAATTAATACATATTTATTTACATGTGGGCCACATATATCATAATAAAACATTTCATAAATAACCCATAGAGAATAAAATAAATGGGTTTCATATCAAAATCCTAGTGTTTTAAAAAGTGCTTAAAAACATGGTCATTATGTCATTTATAAACCACATAGAGGGAATGAGGGTTTTATTTATGTAAATTATAGAATAAAATAAATAATTTTTATTTATTTATTAATACCTCTAGAAAAGAAATGTTTTTGGGTATTTATATAAATGAAATAAAAGAATTTTTTGAGAAAAAGATTGAGATTTTGAGAAGAAAATTCTGCAACATAACGAGTATGAAACATGGTTTTATAAAACGTTAAAAAGAGAGGGTACATGGGTCACCCATTAATAAAATAATAATAATAAAGTATAGTGATATAATAAAATGGAAATAATAATGTGGTTTGTAAATTTGAAATACATACCACATAAAAAAGAACTTGAAAGGAAAAGAGAATTTGGGAATTCTGTTACCTTGAAGAGTAACTTCTAAAACTCTAAGATCAGGATCTTGAGGGATTGAGAACACCTTGGGAGGACTCATTGGTAGGTATAACTAGCATAAATTCATGTATGATTAATTTTTAATAAAGATAAATTAAGTAATGGGTGGGTATTTATAGTAAAATAGGGTTTTTTATTAATTTCAAAGGACACCTCATTAGTGGTATTTGCAAAACCATGGGCTTGACCATGGTATTTTCCCACAGTATTAGCCAACTGGGACACCTAATATCATATTTAATCCACAAGAGTCTATCATCATCATACTAGTGGTTGGAATCATGTTCCATGGGCTTGGTGTTAAAGGCGACCCGGGTTCGAAATCAGTTGTTCGCAAAAACCTGTCATATATTTGGGGTTCCTGGGCCAGGTGTCCCAATGGGTCTCAGTTGCAGCGATGGGTTGGGAGATTACCACTCCAGCGGGGTTGTTGGGCTGTATCACTGGGGTTCTTGGGCCAGGTGTACCTTGGGTCCCAGCGGGTGCCACATCATTAACCTCTCCTTCCTTAGATTTTGAAATATTACCCTTATATTATCTTCATGCTCTTATAAAATTTTGTAATATATCAGAATATCATTAATAAAAACTACCAAAAAGTTATCAAGGTTGTCTTTAAATACTCTTTTCATCAAATATATAAAAATAGTAGGTGTGTTAGTCAATACAAATGTAATAACAACAAAATCATAATGCCCATATCTTGATCAGAAGGTGGTTTTTGAAATATCTTCTTTATTCACCCTAAATTGATGATAACCAGATTGAAGATCAATCTTAGAGAAGAACTGAGCCCCATGATGTTGGTCAAATAAATCATCAATTCTTGGAAGAGGGTACTTGTTCTTTACTGTGATCCCATTTAGTTCTCTATAATCAATGCATAATTGTATTGATCCATCCTTATTCTTCAAAAAGAGAACATTTACTTCCCAAGAAGACACAATTGGCTGGATAAAACCCTTCTCTAAAAGATATTGGAGTTTCTTCTTTAATTCCTTTAACTACACATTTTCCATTCTATATGGGGTTTTTAAAATTGGCTTGGAACCAGGCATGAGTTCAATGGAGAACTCTACCTCTCTTTATAGGGGAGTCCAAGTAACTCCTTGGAAAATATATCAATGTATTCCTAAATGATGGGTACATTCTCTATCCTTATACTCTCATTTCCTTCTTCCACTTCATCGATCAACTCCATAAAGAAGGTTGTAGGAGGTTATTATAAATAAAGATTAGGTTAAGATAACTCTCCTTGGAAGATAACTATAGGTTGTACATTTAAGACTACTAATATTTCCTTACTTCTGTAGTTGATCTTAGCATTATACTTTGAGAGCTAGTCCATACCTAGTAAAATATCGAATTCCAACAAGGGAATGACTACTATATTTTCGATAATATTATGCTCTCTAAAGTAAATACTAGAGTTTCCCAACATTATTAATTCTTGGATAATCCCTCCAAGAGTATTGACTAATAACTTTACTTTTAGTAGTTCTGGAATTGATTATATATTCTTTGCAAACTTGAAGGAAATAAAGGAATGCATAGAACCATAATCAAACAAAGTACTTGCTAGATTTTAGAGAATAATAATAGTTCCTACCACTATATAATTTGGAGCTTCAACTTCAGTCATCATGATAGAAAAATCATGACCTTACTCCCTTGGCCTATGCTAAGGTTGATGGTGATTCCCCTCCACTACCCTCAGATTCAAATAGTGATTGGAAAAGTACCCAAGTTGTCCACACTTGAAGCATTGGAGTTTAGGTAGGGTCTTCACCATATTCCCTTTGTTTTTAGTGTTAGAAAGTTGAGGCATCACCTCACTACGACAATGCTGAGCGATATGGTCATATCTTTCACACTTTTAACACTTTCTACTCCTGAGTAGGTAGTTACCTGAATGCTTCTTCCCACATTTATTACATGTTAGAAGTTGTAATTTCTTTCCAACTCTTCCATAATCAAAGCTCCTACCCAATCTTGGATCTATTTATATATTCTTTTCATTGGATTTATGGGACCATTGTGTCTCACCAAAATCCAGTTCAACTTTCATATCACTTTGTACGATCTCCTCATAGCTATCATAGCCTCAGTTGGATAGATTCTTTCGTATATGAGGTCTTATTCCATTGAATAATATATCAAACTTACCATTAGGATACATGAAAAAGATATAAGTGTAATGTGAAATCCTTGTGAAGTTCATCTTGTATCTTCCCACATATTTATTCTTCTTCTACTTCAGCTCAAGAAATTCCTTCTCCATTTTCATTCTCATCGAATGATGGAAATACTTATTGAAGAAGATCCCTCTAAACTCTTCCCACTCCATAGCTTCAATCTACCCTATTGGACTTATGTTTTTAATTATCACCCACCACTAATCATCTTCTCCCTCTAAGTGGTAAACAACCAAGGTGACATTATCTTATTCAAAACTACGAAGTATGGAAAAGATCTTTTCTATAGAGCTTATTCATTGTTCTGCAATCAATGGGTTGGTAGATCTACTGAACATTGGTGGTCATTAACGCATAAAGGACTCAACGGGATGTTGTTCCCTTCTTGGTGAAATCGGCCTCTCGCCTTGATTCAAGTTATTTCTCCTAACTTTATTCATTTGATTCATCATTTTCATGAAAGCTTTAATTTCGACTTCCATTGGAGGTTCATCAGTGCATGGTCCATTACAGTCACTACTTGCACGGTTCCTCCTATTTCCCTCCATTTTATAAAAAAAAGAAAACCTTAATGAGAAACTTTTTTCATTTAATAATATTATAACTCTAAAGGATTTTTATGATTTAAAACATCATGATTAAACATGTTATTCATTATCAACAATTAAATTTTCTATAAATAATTCATAATGGTTCATAAAAATATTGTGATTGACCAAACATATCCCTCAGGAGTGTCAAACTAGGAGTGAATCAAGGCCCGTTGTCATGTACCAGTTCTTGTTTGAGTCTATATCAAAGAGGTTTTTTTAGGTTTTACCCCTAGATACATCTGTGCCAGAGCCACATCCACTTGTTCGTATCCATATAAGAATTTATTTGATCAGAAACCACTTACTTAATATTTCACCAAAATACCAATAAGTTTTCTAATACTTAAAGTTTTCTATAGGGTTATTCATAAATTTTTCATATCCCAAATTCCAAAAATAACTAAACTATCCTGTGAAACCAACTATGGCATCCTGTCTTTTTATTACATAACTTTACATGGCATTTTACTAACAGAGGATATTTTAAAGTTTAGTGTCTTGGAAATAAGGTAAATAATACATGAAAACATAAAACATTCTTATATTACACGTTAAAATATTCTTCAAGGTTCATCCTAAGTAAACTTATTTCATCTCATAACCTGGTTACATACATCAAAGGAAAGGGTGAGAAAAAGGCCCAATAAGGGAAAATAGGTGAAACAGTTTACATGTGAACTTGAGCAATATCAATAAGAACATGAGGAATATCCTGAAGTCATGATAAAGAGAAATATCATAATAATATCATGAATCATAACTTTAAAATTTTTCTACAATATTTAATTTATACTTTCATAATCATATCACCAAGGTCCATCCCCAAGGTGTCATAAATTTTTTTACCAAGGTTATTCACCAAGGTATCGTAAAACTTGTCATCTATAGAGATTAATTTCATTGCCCAATGTATTTAAGAGATATCAGGGAAAACCATTAATATGCATTTATTTTCATTTTATCCACATATATCATAATCAAAAATTTCATAAATAACCCATAGAGAATAAAATAAATGGTTTTCATATCAAAATCATAGCATTTTAAAAGGTGTTTAAAAACATGGTCATTATGCCATTTATAACCCATGTAAAGGGAATGAGGGTTTTATGTATGTAAATTACAGAATATAATAAATCATTTTTATGTATTTATGAATACCTATGGAAATGAAAGAGTTTTGGGTATTCACATAAAGTAAATAAAATAATTTCTTGAGAAAAAGAGAGAGATTTTGAGATGAAAATTTTGTAGCATAACAGGTATGAAACATAGTTTTATAAAACATTAAAAAGAGAGGGGACATGGGTCACCCATTCATAAAATAATCATAATAAAGTATTATTACATAATAAAACAAAAATAATAACATGATATTTAAATTTTAAAGAAATACCACATAAATGATAACTTAAAAGGGAAAGAAAAGTTGGGAATTCTCTTACCTTGAAGAGTAACTTCTAAAACTCTAATATCAGGACCTTGAAGGATTGAGGAAACCTTGGGTGGACTTATTGGGAGGTATAAATAGCATGAATTCATGTAGGATTAATTTTTAATGAATAAAAACGAAGTAATTGGTGGGTATTTATAGTAAAATAGAGGGAGTTTTTTATTAATTTAGAATGACACCTCATTAGTGGTATTTGCAAAACCATGGGCTTTCCCATGGTATTTTCTCATGTTATTGGTCACTAGGGACACCTAATATCATATTTTAATCCAAAAGAGTCTAAAAAACATCTTATCTTACTCATTACATCATTATTACATAATTATGATATCATTAAACATGACGAAAACTCAAAACTGTATTTTTACTATTCATCGAAAATTCAACTATTTCAAAAAAATACCAAAAAATCACCCTAACAATTTTTTGACATGTAGAATTCAAAAATTAAATCCACTTTATAAAAATGAATTTTATTTTAAATTAAATTAAATAAATAAAATACTAATACTTAACCAATAATTTCTTAGAAAACAACTAAAAATTCACCCTATATTAATTTTGAAATTTAAAACTAAAAAATGATGTTTATTTTACCATAATAATTTTTAATGTATGATAAATATCTTAAAAGTACATTTTTTTACTTCCAAAATCAATTTATCAAATTTGTCTCAATTAAACATACATTTTATTAAGCAAATCTATTCTTAAAACGAAAATAATAAAATAAAAATTTTTATTAAAACAAAGAGATTGAATTTTAAGCATCTAGGGACTTAAAACACAAACTCTTAAAACACCTGCATATGACCTAAGGTTAAGGTGTGTGATGGTGATGGACTCTTGGAGCGGTTTGGATAACATCGCCTAAGTGGTAATCTCCACTAACTTGAACTTCTCCCGTAGGTGATTTCATTCAAGCTTAAGATGTTGAAGATCAGCTTGGGCTTGGTTCAGAGTGAAGCCTAGAGATGATAGCTCCTTCCCAAGCTCTAATAAATGGGCTTTGTATGGCCTGAGTCTACTGGATGTGGCCATCAACTCTTCTTTCTGCATTAATTATCCATTATCATTTCTATTTATAAACAATAATTATAACGTTAAAAATTTATTATTGTTTCCAATGGTCATATTAACCAATGGTCATATTAACCAATGGTCATATAACAGTAAAAATATGAAGGTCACATTCCATTTATACTTTTTATTGATTATGAAATAGTAAAATATACATTTTCAGGAAACAACATATTATTCAAAAGTTCGGGTTGTTACACATGGTTTGTCCAAATTGTGCGGCCACCTAGGAGAAATTATGAAAAGTTGGAAAATTGACTTTTGCATGGTTCTCACACGTTTTGTCTAACTATGTAGGCCAACCATAAAATTTCCTCCTTAAGGAAAAGTTTGGTGCATGGTTAGCGCACAGTTTTCCTAACCATGCAACTAACCATGAATAGTTTAAAAATAAGATCCACAAAAAGTGGACCTAGTTTAGGATTAACCTTTAACACCTCTTTTTTTTTCCATTTCATCCCTAAATTGAAAATTCTTTCTTCCAAAGTCTTTGTAACCCTTCCCCCATCAAATTGAAAGTGATCCAGAGGCATTTCTTGGTGCGTTTTAGCCCGATTCCCATGGTAAGTCATCATTTATTGTAGTTTTTGGTTGGTTTTCTTATATCTACTTCTCTATCTATCTCAGTTTATTAGATCTAGTATATTGTGGCTAGATATAAGGTTTTTTATTCCAATCATGGTTATTTTTCACTTTTTTTATGATAGAGAAATAGATCTAAGGTGGGTTTTTTGAGATTTTACCTAATTTTGTGGGAATTTTTGTGTCGTTCTTTATTTTCTCCATAATTACCAAGATAGGTGGATTCACTCTTGACTCCTCTATTTAGGACCTGAAGTATTAGATTCAAATTGATTATTTCAATTTAAATTTATTGATAAAATATTGTGAAAATCGTGGTAGAACCCTCTTTAGTGATGGTTTGTGAAATTTTAGGTGAAATTGTGGAATCGTGGAAAATGGTTGTGCAAAGTGCTTTGTTTTGTTGATTTAAAATGTTGATTCTAAAACGTGTCTTTAATGGATTTTTTATAAATGTTTTAATTGATATTTTTTGAATAAAAGTATGGTTTTATTGGAATGTATCGAAATAGTTTATTTGAAAGGTTTTCAATAAAAGAATTTTTTTTATTTAAATGGTTAAAATGGTTGTTTTAGCATGATTTGTTTATATAAAGGGTTGGTGTGTGTTCATCTGCATTTGGGATGAATAAGGGTATGAAGTTTCCCCCATAATTTGTGGGATGGATAGGGGTATGAACTTTCCCCCATAAAAATGTTTCATTAAGTGATGACTTAATAAAAGGATGACTCGCCACTCACATGTATATAGAGTTCTGTGGTTTTTGGATTTTTGTATATGTGGAATGAAATGGATTATGCCAAAATGGAATTTGTAAAATGGTTTTAGAGCATTATTTGGTTTCTTTTCTTGGAAAATGTTTTTGTATGGAAAATTGTTTTAGTATTGAACTGTTCGGTTTTGTTATAAACTATTTCAATTTTTTAATATAAAATATTTTTTATAAATGTGAAAACATGTTCAATCATAGTGGCGTGAGTAGGGAAGTTATTTGGGGAAATCTTACTGAGTTTTATTACTCACCCCTACTTTGTCACTGTAGTGGTTTTGTAGATATTTTTCACTATGATACAGGAAAAGGAAAAGTATCACACTTCTTTAGTGGTGTGTTGTGGTACTTGGTCTATTTTGTATAGTTGGAGCATGGATCATGTTGGACCTTTGGAGTTATGTGGTTTTCATTGAGTTTATTGGTTTTGTCTTTTGTTGTGTACTTTTATGTTTTGTTGTCTTCAATTTAATACTCGTTGTAGTTTGATTCTATATAATGGTATTTATTTGAGTTGTTTTACATTTTTATCATGTATCATGTAGTGGTTATTTGGTTAGGGAGTGTTTTATTAGGTTGTTTTATTTTCAAAGGGAAAATTGTCCCCTTTCTATTAATGAAGTCATTGGCATTTATTTTCTGACTTTGGTGCCTTGGGGATGTCTCTTAAGGACAAGTAATGTTCTACCATATTCTCAAACCAATGGGGGAGGATATTACAAGTGGCATCATTCTTGGTCCTTCCAAATATCATTGTGGAATAAGTGGTATCAACTTGTTTAGTCCTTGACTATAGAGACCCCGACCCCAAAAACCCAGGAGTCGGTGCCTTCTGAACATGATGTGTTGCTATAAAATAAAACATGCACTGGTAAACTACACATCATGCCCCATACAGAGGATCGTGTGTGCTTCGGGTTCTGGGAAACCGGAAACTTCTGAAACGATTCATCTTTTAAGAGCTCATACCTGAAAATTTTAAATCAAAACATAGGGTGAGCATTGAAATACTCAGTAAGGGGTTTTTTAAAAATAAAACAGTGCATCTTTTTGAAGTCATTCATTTAAAAATCATTTTCTTAAGGAAAATTGTAATACATAATATCAAAAATCTCAACAGTTTCAAAAATATATGAGACCCATGTGACATTTCTCGAAGGAGTAATCATAAAAAAGTACGACATGTGATTACTTAAGAATAAAATTGAACCGTTAAGAGTAATTCATAATCAGAGTTGCGCATAAAGGAAACAACCTAAATTTTTATATGCTGGTTACTATTCTATTAAGTGGTAAACACCAATCATGCTCCAAACTTATACTTGTGAAGTAAGAACTTTATGAAAACATAAAGGCATTAGTCCTGAAAGAATAGGAATTTTATCTTGAAAAGGAGTTGTTACCTAACTTGAATTAAGTGGCATCAACATTTAACTTAGACAATCATTTCCATATCACCAAGGTCCATCCCCAAGGTTTCATTTGAAAACATTACCAAGGTCCATCCCCAAGGCGTCATTAAACTGGTAATCTCTAGAGATTAAGTCTTTACCCAATGCATTGGAGCGCTATCAGGGAGCACCCTTAAATTTGTCTTTATTATCATGTGAGCCACATCGTTCATACTTTTCTTAAACCGTTTGTATATTCAAGATGTCCCATACCACCTTGAATAACTCATTCATTTTCATATTACCCAAGGTGTCCCATACCACTTTGGGTAATCTAATTTCTTAGTTCATTTAGTGATATGTCATCAGCAAGCATTATGTATAATAATAAATAAAATAAATAATGAACCACCACACATTTTGCTAATACATGATATGATAGTTAACATTGAAAAAGATGTCAATAACTAATCAAAGGCACACATAGTTTAGTAAAACATTCTTTTCACATAAGCTAATTACTGAAGCATATAAAATGATGATATAATAAATGATGAATCTTTACAATTATTATTATATGGAAGTGGGAAGCTTAAAGAAAACTTTTTCCATTAGTTATGGTGATAAACAGGTCGTTAATCCCTAACAAACAACATTCATCAAAGCCGGTCCTTTGCATAATAAGATAATAAATTTACACAACATGATAATATGGTCCCAAAATTTCTAAATACTCTAACATATTTTAAATCAGGACAAAATACACCCTTTATGGTAAAACACATCATGAACGATGCCTAGTATGATTCTTTAATAAAACAGAGTTTTCATAAAATAAGAATTTACTTAAAGGTTGTTACCCACCCCATGAAATCGTAAATTTGATTTGTATTGGTCTACATGATTATGAGTACATAGATATATAGATACCAATTTTACAACGAGGGGGTTTTCATGGTAAAACAGTTTCAAACAACCCTCATTAATATATAACGCATAGTATTACATACTGGATCATTTTGGAAATCTGAAAATAGATAGAGTTTGGGTTATAAATATCTTTATATACATATATAAAGTTGTATATTCATATCTTTATAGGTTTTATGAAATAAAAATGAAAGAAAACAATCAAAACTTAACACCCAAATTCCCTTTCCAACATAGGTCAGTCCAAAAAGAAAAAAAATATAACCTATGTGTATATATAAAAAAAAAATATAGGTAACCCGTATATATATGAACCATATTTTTTTAAGGGTTGGTTTAGAATAAAGCAAGATAACTCTTTCCCCTTGTAACCTTTGTATTAAATTTTAGGAAATTCCCTAAAACAGTTTTAAAACTGGATGGATTTTATCATACATAATTTTATATTTATAGAAACCTTATATACTAAAATATAGAAGAGTAGTATTTCCTTATAAGGGAAAAACATAAAACCTCCTTACTTGCACCCTACTGAAAACACGGCTGCAAGCCCCTTTTGAAAACATTACAAACCGTGGGGTTTATATTTAAGTATATATATATATAAACTATATATATACATTGGGAGTATAAAAATGAAGGTCCCTCTGAACGGAGGCAAGCAAGAAAGAACCCTTACATAGCTTTGAGGAGAATCTCAGTCCAGAGGTGCTTCGCTGGCTTGTTAGGAGTCCACGGAAAGGAAGAGGAGAAGAAGTCGTCGGGACTTCAAGAGGTAGGGGGTTTAAGTAGGGATTCGGTGCACTTGGGTGGCTCGACCCAATAGGTAGGCCATCGTGGGGAAGACAGATGTACAGTGGGTTAGGAGAGGGTGTTCGGAGGTCAAGAGGAGCAGTGCAATGGGGAAGGCCGAGGCGTCCTTGGTGCAGGCCTACTGGTACGGGACCCTGACGCGAGGAAGAAGACAGTGAAGGGTCGACGCGTAAAAGGGATGGACAGCCTGGATCGAAGATGGAGAGATCGCACGGCTGGAGGAGGCACGGGAAAAAAGGGTTGATTTATTTAAAGAGATCGAGGGTCGGGATTATATCTTGGGGGAGATCGTGCAGTTAAAAGGGTTGGACGGACGAGATCGACACGGAAGTCGATCGGATGGTCCTGATCATGAGGAGCGCGTCCCACATCAAATATAAATGAAGTTGGGGCGAGGTTTATAATACACAGCATGCAGAAATCGGAGCAATAACACAAACGCACACACACAGGGGTCTTACACACGGACCCCATGCAGGCTTTGGCCCACCCCTACACAACGCGCACCACGGGCCTTACACACGGGCCCGCGTGCGACTGGACAAACCCAAGCTCGGTTCGGGCTCGGGCATGGTTGACACTATACATAACTGGGACCCCGATGGTCCCTAGAGCTTGGTCTCGGCCTAAAGGGTTTGTCCCTAAGGGATTCCCTCTTCTTGGTCGGGCCCCAACATATTTTTAAAAAAAAATTATTTAGATTTCTAAAATAACTAGTTTAAGTATACTTAGTTTAAAATAGTGTGTAATATAGATATTTGTACAAAAAAAGAGTTAATATACAATAAAAAACAAATAGTTTTAACTTAAAATCTAAATCTTTTTTTATCTTATGTAAAATATTTCATATATAATTCTCTTAAAAGATATACCTTTCATATTTGACATACAAAACCATTATAATTATTAGGATCTTTAAAATACATCACCATCTATTTCTTAAAATTTAAAAAGGTAAATAGGTAATTCAAAAATACATAATTTTTAGAGATCAAAGGATATAATTATTATAGATACCCTTTAAACATATATTTTATAAAAAGAAAACTAAGTTTTCAACTCTATAGGTATCTATCCGGATTTTTTTGTAGAAACAAAAAGACCAAGAATACTCTTTTTATTTTAAAACTGGGGTTCTCTTGTAAAAAAAATATTTTAGACATATTATAATATTTGAAATATCATAAAATTATAAGGGCATTAAAAACGAGTTTTCATATAAAGATAAACTTTATCAACGGAAACCCAGAGGTTGTTTTGAAAAATCCAACGGCTATATATTTAACGGTCATATCTCTAAGGACCATTATAAAATTAGGGGGTGTAGGGTGTTTCTCAAAATCAAAATACTTGATCTAGGAAGGATGGTTCTCCTCATACCTTTAGTGTTGAGTATGTGTGTCGTGGATCTGGCTGTTATATTTTTCACACTAATGGACTCTGAAGATGACAACTATCCGATTACTCACGTTGTGATTCTTAGTAGTCTCATTGTGGTGGTGTTAGGTCTTGTGCATGGTATTTTCAATTAGTTGGGTCTTGTTGTAATGTAATATTTTAATATATATCATTTTACCTTATTCTCCATGTTTTATTTTGTTTCAAAATCTTTATTAGCACAAAAAACACAAAAAATAAAACAGGAGACATCATTAAAAGCATAACATTGTTCACTTGGACCAGTTCATAAAACCTGGGGCGTCACATTATCCCCCCCTTTAGAAAATTGTGTCCTTCCAATTTATGTCACAACACTACAAGGTTATGCAATGTTCTCACCACCTCCACCAATGTATAGGGTCAACATGTGAATTTAGCAGGATCCTCGTAGCGATGCTCAACTCTTACAGTTCCCTAACCCAGACACACCTAGGATAGGAGGGGTTGAACTCATGTTCTGGATCTTCAGGCTTCCAAAGGGAAGCTCGAACAGTACAAAGTTCTGAAATGTCTTTGCAGACCAAAATATAAAGGGCTCGCCGAATTATGTCTCGGTCGAGGATATTGAAGCCATAGATATGGTCAAATAGGATAAAGCTGAGAAGTTGGAGCATATATGTCGCATAAAGATTTCCCTCTAACGCAGCTTCTTGAAATTTCACTCTGGCCGTGTAGTTCTAGCCTAGGGTAAAACACAAAAAGAGCCCTTCGTGGTAACTTCCTCCTTGTTCACGTCCGACCAACTGTGCAGAGCCAATGAAGTAATAGATAGAGGCATTCCCCTGGAAGGTGCGGAGAATCTCCGGACCATTTGTTACCTCAAACCATTTCTTGCACGTTTTTAGCAAATTTGTGAAGGGGTCATACTCGTCCTCACACGTTTTTATTGCAATGATTTCCATAATCTCAGTGGGAAGAGATAACAGGTGGATTTGTCCTTACATATGAAAATTTTAAGACGGGAATTCAATCACTTGAAAACCATTCAAAGGTATACACAAAGTAAAGACAAGGAATGGAAAGACTATACAGCATTTCAATAAACATACGTTTATCATTAATCATTAGTGCTTGAGTTTCCCTTAACCACTGACTAAACGAACTCCACGTAGAGAAGAAAAACTCCCTAACTCCTTGAACCAAACACAGGCTGAGCATTCAGGGAAAAACTCATGGGGGCACCTATGGTGTCTTATAAGTCTAGCATGAGGGGTATGAAGTTGGGAGACATCCACATACACCTGTTGTCTACAAGACAGTTGGGTGAACTTTTCTTCTAACCTTCTGAAGTCCAACAACAGACCCCAGAAGCCGTAGTTTAAAATATGACAAAGGTAGCTCGCTCGGAGGTCCCCGTTAGCAGTAGCTCCTTGTAAAGGGTTATCAATCATAATGACAAAGCTCTCACATGTCGTGAAAATTCGGAAAAGTCCCTCATAGTACCCTCCCCGACGTACATAGGAGGGAAACTGGGTTATCATCATAAGGAGGTAATCTATTCCTACCCCCTGGTGTAACTAAAGTACCCGTCGTGAATTGGATACGTCGTAAAGGTGTTTTCATGTCATGCGGATATGGGCATAGTTTAGAAAATCCACACAGCTAGCTAAATACACAATGGTCTCTAGGGCCTTAGTGGGGAGAGATAAGAGATTTGTGCATTCTTTTTCCATCTGAAATTTAAGAAAACCCATTTTTTAGTAAAACTGAAGTATATATATATATATATATATTTGTTTCGGTTTTCTGGTTTTCTAGCATTATCCAAACCAAACCTCTGATACCAAATGTAGAGACCCCGACCCTAGAAACCCAGGAGTCGGTGCCTTCTGAACATGATGTGTTTCTTTAAAATAAAACATGCACTGCTAAACTACACATCATGCCCCATACAGAGGATCATGTGCGGTTCGGGTTCTGGGAAACCGGTAACTTCTGAAACGATTCATCTTTTAAGAAATGATACCTAAAAATTTTAAATCAAAACGTAGGGTGAGCATTGAAATACTCAGTAAGGGGTTTTTTTAAAATAAAATAGTGCAACTTTTTGAAGTCATTCTTTTAAAAATCATTTTCTTAAGGAGAACTGTAATACATAACATCAAAAAGCTCAATAGTTTCAAAAATATATGAGACCCATGTGACATTTCTCAAAGGATTAATCATAAAAAAGTACAACATGTGATTAATTAAGCATAAAATCGAACCGTTAAGAGTAATGCATAATCAGAGTTGCGCATAAAGGAAACAACTTAAATTTTCATATGTTTCTTACTATTCTATTAAGTGGTAAACACCAATCATGCTCCAAACTTATAATTGTGAAGTAAGAACTTTATGAAAACATAAAGGCATTAGTCGTGAAAGAATAGGCATTTTATCTTGAAAATGACTTGTTATATAACTTGAATTATGTGGCATCAACATTTAACTTAGACAATCATTTCTGTATCACCAAGGTCCATCCCCAAGGTGTCATTTGAAAACATTACCAAGGCCCATCCCCAAGGCATCATTAAACTGGTCATCTCTAGAGATTAATTCTTTACCCAATGCATTGGAGCGCTATCAGGGTGCACCCTTAAATTTGTCTTTATTATCATGTGAGCCACATCGTTCATACTTTTCTTAAACCATTTGTATATTCAAGATGTCCCATACCACCTTGAATAACTCATTCATTTTCATATTATCCAAGGTGTCCCATACCACTTTGGGTAATATAATTTCTTAGTTCATTTAGTGATATGTCATCAGCAAGCATTATGTAAAATAATAACTAAAATAAATAATGAACCACCACACATTTTTCTAATACATGATATGACAGTTAACATTGAAAAATATGTCAATAACTAATCAAAGGCACACATAGTTTAGTAAAACATTCTTTTCACAAAAGCTAATTACTGAAACATATAAAATGATGATATAATAAATGATGAATCTTTAGAATTATTATTCTATGGAAGTGGGAAGCTTAAAGAAAACTTTTTCCATTATTTATGGTGATAAACAGGTCGTTAATCCCTAACTAACAACATTCATCAAAGTAGGTCCTTTGCATAATAAGATAATAAATGTACACAACATGATAATACGGTCCCAAAATTTCTAAATCCTCTAACATATTTTAAATCAAGACAAAATACACCCTTTATTGTAAAACACATCATGAGCGATGCCCTGTATGATTCGTTAATAAAACATAGTTCGCATAAAATAAGAATTTACTTAAAGGTTTTTTCCCACCCCCTTGAAATCGTAAATTTGATTTGTATTGGTCTACATGATTATGAGTACATAGATATATAGATACCAAGTTTACAACGAGGGGGTTTTCATGGTAAAACAGTTTCAAAGAACCCTCATTAATATATAACGCATAGTATAACATACTGGATCATTTTGGAAATCCAAAAATAGATAGAGTTTGGGTCATAAATATCTTTATATACATATATAAAGTTGTATATTCATATTTTTATAGGTTTTATGAAATAAAACCGAAAGAAAACAATCAAAACTTAACACCCAAATGCCCTGTCCAACATAGGTCAGTCCAAAAAGAAAAAAAAATATAACCTATGTGTATATATAATAAAACAATATAGGTAACCCGTATATATATGAACCATATTTTTTAAGGGTTGGTTTAGAATAAATCAAGATTACTCTTTCCCCTTGTAACCTTTGTATTAAATTTTAGGAAAATTCCCCAAAACCTTTTTAAAACTGGATGGATTTCATCATACATAATTTTATATTTATAGAAACCGTATATACTAAAATATAGAAGAGTAGTATTTCCTTATGAGGGAAAAACATAAAACCTCCTTACTTGCACCCTACTGAAAACATGGCTGCAAGCCCCTTTTGAAAACATTACAGACCGAGGGGTTTATATTTAAGTATATATATATATAAACTGTATATATACGTCTGGAGTATAAAAATGAAGGTCCCTCCGAATGGAGGCAAGAAATCAGGAACCCTTACATAGCTTTGAGGAGAATCTCGGACCAAAGGTGCTTCACTGGCTTGATAGGAGTCCGAGGAAAGGAAGAGGAGAAGAAGCCATCAGGACTTCAAGAGGTAGGGGGTTTAAGTAGGGATTCGGCGCACTTGGGTGGCTCAACCCAATAAGTAGGTCATCGTGGGGAAGATGGGAGTACAGTGGGCTAGGAGAGGGTGTTTGGAGGTCAAGAGGAGTAGTGCAATGGGGAAGGTCGAGGCGTCCTTGGTGCAGGCCTACTAGTACGGGACCCCGGCGTGAGGAAGAAGACAGTGAAGGGTCGACATGTAAAAGGGATGGACAGCCTAGATCGAATATGGAGAGATCGCATGGCTGGAGGAGGTGCGGGAAAAAAAGGGTTGATCGATTTTAAGAGATCGAGGGTTGGGATTAGATCTCAGGGGAGATCCTGTGGTTAAAAGGGTGGGACGGACGAGATCGACACGGAAGTCGATCAGACGATCCTGATCGCGTGGAGCGCGTCCCACATCGAATCGAAATGTGGTTGGGATGAAGTTTATAATACACAACGCGCAGAAATCAGAGCAATAACACGAATGCACACACACAGGGGTCTTACACACGGACCCCATGCGGGCTTTGTCCCACCCCTACACAACGCGCACCGCGGGCCTTACACACGGGCATGCGTGCGACTAGACAAACCCATGCTCGGTTCGGGCTCGGGCCTGGTTGACACTATACATAACTGGGACCCCGATGATCCCTAGGGCTTGGTCTTAGCCTAGAGGGCTTTTCCCTAAGGGATTCCATCAGCTTGGCCGGGCCCCAACATATTTTTTTTAAAAAAATTATTTAGATTTCTAAAATAACTATTTTAAGTATACTTAGTTTAAAATAGCATGTAATATAGATATTTGTACAAAAAAGAGTTAATATACAATAAAAAACAAATAGTTTTAACTTAAAATCTAAATCTTTTTTTAGCTTATGTAAAATATTTCATATATAATTCTCTTAAAATATATACCTTTCATATTTTACATACAAAACCATTATAATTATTAGGATCTTTAAAATACATCACCATCCGTTTCTTAAAATTTAAAAATACCAATAGGTAATTCAAAAATACATAATTTTTAGAGATCAAAGGATATAATTATTATATATACCCTTTAAACATATATTTTATAAAAATAAAACTAAGTTTTCAACTCTATAGGTATCTATCGGGATTTTTTTTGTAGAAACAAAATGACCAAGAATACTCTTTTTATTTTAAAACTAGGATTATCTTTTAAAAAAATATTTTAGACATATTATAATATTTTAAATATCATAAAATTGTAAGGGAATTAAAAACAAGTTTTCATATAAAGATAAACTTTATCAACGGAGACCCAAAGGTTGTTTTGAAAAATCCAACGGCTATATATTTAACGGTCATATCTCTAAGGACCATTATAAAAGAAGGGGGTGTTGGGTGTTTCTAAAAATCAAAACACATGAGCTAGGAAGGATGGTTCTCCTCATACCTTTGGTGTTGAGTATGTGTGTCGTGGATCTGGCTGTTATATTTTTCACACTGATTGACTCTGAAGACGAAAACTATCTGATTACTCACGTTGTGATTCTTGGTAGTCTCGCTGTGGTGGTGTAAGGTATTGTGCATGGTATTTTCAATTATTTGGGTCTTGTTGAAATGTAATATTTTAATATATATCAGTTTACCTTATTCTCCATGTTTTATTTTGTTTCAAATTCTTTATTAGCACACAAAACACAAAAAATAAAAAAAGAGACATCATTAAAAGAATAACATTGTTCACTTGGACCAGTTCATAAAATCTGGGGCGTCACATTGACTAACAAGTTGTCTTCAGTTATCTCAGTCTTGGAGTTGAAATTCATTCTGGTCTATTCCTTGTGTGTGGTTGCTAGAAAGGATTAGGATTGTTGGGACATGAAATATAGAGTATAAAAATATGTAGATAACCATTTTATGTTGAGATTCATGTTACTAAGGAGTTGGGTATATAAGTGTTTTGGAGATACTTACAAGAATCACTACTGGAAAACTAAACTTTACCAACGGTTTGGAACCGTTGGTATAGGCCTCCAAACCATTGGTATAGCATATACCAACGGTTTGGAGAACTATAGCCAAGTAAGCCGTTGGTATAGGTCTATACCAACGGTTTTCCAAAAACCGTTGGTATAGGTAATATGAAATCTATACCAACGGTAATGGAACCGTTGGTATATAAATTCCAAAAATAAAACATCCACTGGGATTTGATCCCAGGACCCCTCGTTTATCATTGAACGACTCAACCACTAACCTAACATGACTTTTGTGATCATAATTACATAAATATATATATGTATTCTCATAAGTATTTTAAATTTTGATTTATATAATGTTCTCAGTTAGTAGTTCTGGAAAATAATTAAAGAACCTATCCCAACGGTTTTCAAAACCGTTGGGATAGGTTATGGCGGGTTGAGTTTATTTAGGCCGAAGGTTGAAATTTTAGGGGGTGTGACAGAGTACAAATTCCATATGAACTTGAATGACAGGGTCTATGGGCGACGTTGTTAGGGTTCTTTTAAAAGGCAGCAAGAGCTTTATCAGTTCTTACTAAAAAACACTTATAAAAGAGCCTTTTATCAGTACTAAAATTCTAAACATTTATAATTTAATTTTTTATCAGCACTAATTTTAATGATGACAAAGATCAATCTTTATAATTGAAAAATTTAACACCGAAAATTATTGATTTAATTTTATGGAGCTTCAGAATTTCATAGTTATGATTACACAGCTTTAGTTTAATCTTACAAAAACGATGTTTATCAGTGTTGACATGAGCGTATGAATAGGTAGATTTATTAGTGCTAAAATTAGCATCGGTAAAGATCTATATGTAAGATTAAGCCAAAGATGTGTAGAAATACATCCACATTTCTTATGTCATGTAAGATTAAATAGGGAATTATTAGAGTGAAATTTAGTGCCAATATTGTAATGTCTCAGAATTCTATGTAATTTTTTTTGAAAATTAAATGGGGTTATTTCGAGACCAGGTTCTGAGACGACATGTGATTCCAAGCCCTGGAGTGGCCGGAATGTATTTTCAAACTATTTTTAAAGTTTATTAAATAAACGTGCAAACAGGTTTTTCTAACTTTCAAACCGGTGTTTGGATCAAAAATCTGATAGCACCGTTGAACTCAGAGCGTCAGGATTCGCCTAAGGGCCTAACATCGACCGGCACGGGTTGACCGAAAAATTTAGTTTTTGAATTTTTCAGAAGACAAATAAAATAACTTAAAAAGTTATTTTATTATATTTTATTTGTTACGCAGCGACTCATCAGCGTTACGGTGTAGCAACGAGGCGATGTTTAATCCCATTAATGAACCTCATTAATAAATCAGCGTGGCGAAATTGCAATGCTGCAATGTGCACGCGTCTTTCATCTTTAATTAAATAGATAATTCAGGGTTGACGAACAACCCTGGAATTTCTCTGACGAACGACGAAGGAAACCTCTCCAACAACGAACGTCAGCGAATCGGATGACAACGACGACATTCTTGGAGAGCGGATTCAGGACCGGAGATCGACAGACGACGATGAACGATCATCCTTGAGCAATCTCCTTTCCGAGGTAGGGGGTTTTATTCTATGTGAATTCTTCCTTTTCCCCATTCTTGAAAATTTACGACGAACGCAGACCAATCAACAAACAGATTGGCCCGCGGATCGATTGTCGTTGTGGGATGGTTAATGATGCAGGATAAAGGGGATATCTATTTTTCGTGATTATTCCTCCCTTTTTGGTTCTTCTTGATCCTGCTAACAAGAAAGTATCTAGGTTTATATGAACAAAGACCCAGATCATTCTTTGGGTGTTCTTATGTGTGACCCATTCCCCTCTGCTCTTCTTGCGTTCTTCCCATTCTTCAAGGCGCAATGAATTTGGCAGTGACGGTATCCGTGGTCCAGATGGGACTGCATGGGCGCATCGGCCCGCAGCAGGGGGCCGCTGGAGATTGCGACATCGGGCAGGAAGGGTCGTGGCCAAGCGGGCCGCGACATAAGGCCGCGACACCAAGCCACAGCACAAGGCCGCGACACCAAGCCGCAACACAGGGCCACGACACGAAGCCGCAGCGGCGACGCAAGGCCGCGGCACCCAGCCGCGGTGGTGGCACAAGGCCACGACACCCAGACGCGGCGGCGATACTAGGCCACAACACCCAGGCCGCGTGCTGCATGAACCGGATGCTGCATGACATGTGGTCTGCAGGCGAACCGGCCTGCCATTGTGGGCCGGGCTGGATGGGAAAACCGGGTCGCTGGGCGGCCAGGTGGGGCAGTACTGGTCTGTCCAAGTTGGATCGGGCCAGGTCGCTGGGCGACCTGGCAGGTTGGACCCACGACTGAACCGGGTCGGGTCCAGCAAGGTCCAATGGGCCTGGCCACTAGGCCGGACCGGTTTGGCCCAGATCCAACCGGGTCGGGTCGGTTCGGGTCGACAAAAACCAGCAGGGTCGTGCAGGACCCCCCGGGTCGGGTTGGGCTGGTTGGTCTGACCAAAGTCAGACCGGACTCAGACGCAACCGACCCCTATTTACTAAAACGCTAATATCTTTCAGACCGAGTGTCCAATTGACGCGCCGCCTGCGGCGTTGAGACCCTTGTGACGAGACGATCCTTTGAGTATACTCCAAGTGAGTTTTTGTATCAGTAGAAATACGGCCGATGGCTTGAGGAGTAGAATCTTTTGGAATTAAGCACACTAGAGAGCGAGAATCCTACAGCTGGCTGTGACATGAAGGATATGACGAGCGGGACCTCAGTGGTCCAGTAGCGGAGCGGATCTCAGTGGTCCAGTAGACGAGCGGAGCTCAGTGGTCCAGCATCCGAGCAGATCTCAGTGGTCCAATAGCTTAGCAGAACTCAGTGGTCCAGTAGCGGAGCGGAGCTCAGTGGTCCAGCAGCCAAGCGGACCTCGGTGGTCCAGCAGCCGAGCAGACCTCAGTGGTCCAGTAGCGGAGCAGACCTCAGTGGTCCAGTAATGGAGCAGACCTTGATATCAGAGAGATGAACCCCTCAGCAGTACAAGATGATTCAGCTTTACGACTGATAATCTTACTTTCTATACTTTGATTTATACCTGGTGTGAGCTGTCTTTGCTTTGTGGTCTTGTTTTGTAGTCTTACCCTTGTGGTTTGGGGTCCCTACTAAGTATTGTATTACTCACCCCGACACGGGTTTTTCTCGCACATGTCGTGTCTCATGCATGTGATCGATGCTTCGACGGAGACCTTGGTGGTCTGGGACCAGGTGGTACTCAGTGAGACAGGACAGACATACGTACTTCTATGACTACAGGCAGCTTCCCTTCACCTACCCTTCAGGCAGGGTCTCGAGCAGACGGACTATAGCAGTTGTACTTTTCTTTGTGGTTTTGGACTTGTATTCTGGCCCCTTTTTACTTTTAGTTGTACTATACTCTCAGTAGTTGTCTCAGTGACAGTTGTGGTTTACTTTGTGTTTACTTTCCGCATTTTGAGCTTTGTGCGTGTGTACAGGTTTAAAGGAAAATGCCTTTCCATTTTGGGATATGTTTATTCGGTGCTAGTTTCCATCCCCTGGCCTATGGAAGGCGGACTTGGGGTAGTCATGACACGGGTCTCGGGGGACGGGTTGTGACAAAGTGGTATCAGAGGAGGTCAGTTATACCAGAAGAACTATGAGTCTGGAAATTTTTATGGGCCAACAATGTTAAGTGTCTCGAGTTCGGATTTCAGGCCAGGGAGTCCAGTGTTGGTGCGGAGGCCGACGTATCCATATACCAGGACCCTGAATTCTGTTTTTCGACTCGGTATATGAAAACACTGGTTGCATGTGCCTAAGAATGTTTTCTCATGATCTTTCTGAGTTAGAGACCAGATATAATCTATTAATCGTGATTCATTTTGATCTCTTTCAGGATGCCTCCACGTAGGCAGCCAACTAGGATTTTGTTGGGACCACTTTGTATATGAAGATTGTATTTGTTGTCAACAGTTGTCAATGCTGGTCAAAATGAAGAAGGATATGAAGAAGAACTCCAAAGTTAATGGAGATCGGTTGAAGTGAAGTTTCCTGGAGAATTGTTATGGAATCATAAAATTGGATTTCATAATTGAGCAATTCTCTTAGACGATAAATTCAGACGATTGTTGAGATAATCCTAAGTTCAAAGAACATGTGTCAATGGTGACACATTGTTTACAACAATGAAGAATGGAGAAGTATCATCCATTTGAGGATGATTGGAGCAGAATGGTGAATTATCATCTATCTAAGGATGGTTGAAGAAGAATGAGGATTTGAAGAAGACAATGCAATGATTTATGATTGCATGCGAACCATGCAAGAGCTTTCTTGAAGAATAGAATCATATGATTTGCAGAATGATGGTTATGAAGAAGAGAAAATGTGGAATGGCTTGACATTCTGAGGTAGACAGGCATTTCACATTGTATCTAAATCAGACGATGCTTTGCTGGTATGTATTTCACACAAATCATGAGTTAGGAGAACTTGTGATGCAAGCCTTATGAAGGAAAGGGGGAGAAATGATGATGCCAGTCATATAATGTTTTGATTGGAAGGAATGATGCTGCTGGAAGATAGGAAAGATTCAGTTCCCATTGCAACTCTGACGATGCTTAAGCTGATCTATCTAAGGATAAATATCACGATAGTGGGATTCGTGATAAGAGCAGAAGAATGGTTATGGGAAGCAGTAAAGAGATAAAATGGCAAAGAAATAGACAATCTGGGGATGGCAGAAAAGCACAGTTTAAGGTGGCGCCGTTTTCCAGTGTTTGCCAAATTTTAGGGCCTGAAAATCGGGAGATGAAGAAATGTTCTTGGCAATGGATGTTGCACATAATATTGAAGATGGTTTATATGTGCAAAAGAGTTATTCAAGGTCAGAACGTTGAAAAATGACAAAGGAATGGAGTGCGCGGAAATTTAGGCATGTTTCGCGCAAAAATAAAGTGGTGCGCGCAATATCTGCGGGATGCGCGAAATAGTAGCGGGTTGCGCGAAAAATCTGCGGGATGCGCGGAATATTGGCATGGTGCGCGAAATTGAGGAATGAAGTTTTCGCGCAAATGATGTTTCGAGATCAGAAGCTCAAAAATTGTCAAAGGCATAAAATGCGCGAAAGATTGGAGCAGTGCGCGAAATCTGATGTCGCATGAAAGTTTGGGTTTGCGCGCAATATAGAATGTGGGGCGGAATTTTGCGCGCAATTGGTGGTTCATGCTTAGAACGATGAAAGATGGTAAAGGCATGAGGTGCGCGGAATATTGAAGCATGGCGCGAAATACGAAGTTGCATAAAAGAGTTTTTACGCGCATGGAGGAGGTTTTACGCGCGGATTAGTGTTTTTCGCGCGGGGTCAAAAATGCCTATAAATATGAGGCCAACCCTTGTTAGTTGTTAATGCTCAACACATAGACAAATCCTGAGCTCTGACGCGCGAAAAATTGAAGTATAGAGTATTGCGCGAAAAGAAGAAGTGCTGCGCGAAAAAGGAACTGCTGCGCGAAATAGGAAGTTCTGCGCGAAAAAAGAAGAGTTGCGCGAAAAAGGTTTTTCGCGCCAAAAGGTTTTTTCGCGCCAAAAGGTATTTTTCCGCGCAAGACTTGAATTTTATGCGCAAGTCGCCTAGAAGGGTGCGTGAAAAATTTGAGGGTACCGCAGGCCTTCGATAGGTGCATTGCACTCTCGAAGCAGCTTTGTGAAGAAGAAAGAACTGTGAACCATTCGGTTTCACAAAGAGAAGTTGAACCGCACTCACACGACTGGTGTTTAACACTCTCGTTGTGCTTTGCGAAGTGAAGAAGAACTAGATGTGCAATTGAACTCATATCTGCACAAAGGAAGAATTCAGTATACCAATACACTCAGGTGTTGGTATTGAGAAGAGAAGGAAGAGAAGAAGAATAACAGAGTATGCCCAACTGAAGGCTGACAATTATTCAGGGCAGTTTAAATTCAGATGATGCTTTGCGAGCAGATCTTCAGTGTTTAAATAATCACATTGGTGTATGTGATTCTAGCTAAAGAGAGAAGGTGATTAGTGCAGTCAGTTGCTGCACTAAGAGGAAGAAGGAAGAAGAACTAGTGCAGTTTGTTTTTGCACTAGAGAAGAAGAGAAAGAAAGAAGAGAATTGCTTGCCTACTGCTTTGCAAGTAATCAAGTGAAGAGCACTACAATAGATCAAGAGCAGAACCAACCTTTTGAAGAAGGAAGAAGACTGTCTCGATAGGCAGTATAAAGAACCAGCTAGAGGCTGCAAGTTGGACTTGGCTTTCACCAGTCCAGGGAAGAGGATTGTTTCCCACCCCCCTTCAAAGTGTAGGGACTCACACTGGCTAGAGGATTGTTTTCCTAGCCACTCCATTGTGACAGCATTTTACTTTATAGTGGAGAATCCATGCAGTGGTCATACCCATGCATGGCAAGGACGTAGCTACTCTTATTGAGTGGTGAACCTTGTAAAAATATCGTGTGCACATTTTTACTGCTTTCTATTATTGCATGCGACATGGAAAAAGAGAATAAGAGAATCAAGATCCTAACAGGTCTAGAGGTACAGGGATAAAAGTTGGAATTGGATTAAAAAGTCCCCAACACTGATTCACCCCCCCTCTCAGTGTTAGGTATATCCCAAACTGGTCCTTTCAATTGGTATCAGAGGGACAGGTTCACCTCTATTGGATTCTCTATAGTGAAGTTACTCTCTTTTGAAGACCTGAGATTCTTTCCTGTGTTATCAATGAAGAGCAGTGTTTGTAAAGATTCAGCTATCTCTGAGCAGAAAGATATATCTACAAAGACCATGATGAACAGGAAAAAGAAAGAGAAGAGAAAGTTAAAGAAGAATTCCCTCGTATCTAAACAGGAGGAAGCATCTGGTTCTCCATATTTGGCTGATGTTGACGACACACCAGACTTGGAAAGTTATGAGAAGGTGGCTCAAGTACCCACCAAGAATATGGAAAACCTTCCTACCTCAACTGATCAAGAGGTATGTGTTAGTACAGTTGGAAATTACCCTCATGATGAAAATGCTAGCACAAGTGGTGATGAACAATCTACAACATCTCAAGAAATATCAGTTGATAGATTAAGAATTATTCTACATGGTATTCCTGAAAAGAGTGCATCCCTGGTTTGCGGGGTATTTCAATCCATGCATGAAAATATCACTCAGTTGGAAGAAGAAACTGATGTTTTGGAGAAAGGCTTACAAGCAAAAATTGTCGAATGTTTAAAGCTCTCCAGACAGGTTGGAGCCTTTGAAGCAACAAAGAGGGGATTTGAAGAATTTTCTTCAAAGTGGCTCAAAGATGTTGAAGAAAAGGAGGGAGTCAACAAGACTCTGGAAGATAAGATCCATGCACTAGAAGATGAGCTAAAAAGGGACAATGAAGTCAAGAAGTTATATTTGGAAGATAACTCCCAGAAGATCAATGAACTTGACTCTTTGTTACAAAACAAATTAAAGATGCAAGAATATGAAGTTGAAAGATTAAAGAAGGCTTGTGAAGAGAAGATGACTATGATTGAAAACCAGGAAGTCATCCTCAATATGAGATGTCTAGAATTGGAAGCTGAACTAACCAATCTTGAGAAGACACATATTGAGTCTCCACAAAAGAAGGAAATTGTAGCTGTTGGAACTCAATGTTCTCTGGAAAATTCTACTGTCAAAAGACCTCCAACATGTGATAAGAAGATCATGGCTTCACTCATTGATCTATCACAAGCAGTTGATAAGAAGGTACTATCCATACCAACTTGTACTAATGTTTCGAAAATTGTTTCTACAAAAAGTGCAGGTTGGAAGAAAATTTCTAAACAAGTATGGATGAAGAAAAGTGATAAGAAACCTACCACCATGGCTAGGGTGGTCAGGGGAAAGAGTGTGGAAGATATGTCCCCACAGAAATAACAACATACCAAGAAGAAGATTCAGCAACCTTATCAAGAAGATGACAAGAAGTCAAGGTTTGTTGGCCAATGCTGGTGCTGCAATAGATTTGGGCATTGTGCACTGGATTGTTGGTACAATCCCTTAAATGTGAAAGTACAGAGAAAGTACATTTCAAGGGGGAGAAAGCCAGAAGAAAAGAAGCAACATCCACAGGTCCAGAGACATATGTTTACTGCAAATAGATTTGGATTACTTGACAACATCTGGGATGATTGCAAAAGTGGTCAAAAAGATACATGTCAATCTCCAACTGTATACAGAGCTAAAAAGAAGAGAAGATCACTGAACCTGGCTAAAATGGAATCCTTGGGAAGCAAGAAGAAATTTGAAGATGCTCCCAAGAAGGTTTTGAAAAAGGAAAATAAGTCCTTGGAGTCTAAATCCAAGATGGGTGATGCATCCAGAAGGACCACCAAGAAAACATGCTTCTACTGTGGAAAGAAAGGACACACCATGGATCTTTGTGAACAAGCCATGGAACTGAATAGAAGCAGACTGGACTCAAACAGACAATCAATCCAGATGAAGCAGAAGGGATTGATTGAAAACAAGTTGCCTAAGAAAGGTAGCTTGAAAGCATCGAAGGAACCATGTGGAATATCCAGAACTGAGGCCACACTTCCAAGTGACTTACTAGTCATATGGCCAAATCAGTTGCAACTTGCCAAAGATCTGCAAAGAGCTGAATATGAAGCACTGGAAATTGCTAAGGCAAAAAGGAAACAAAAGATTTCACATGAAGATGTGTTGAGATCCACACCAGCACAATCATCATTGAAAATTAGATGTGCAAGTCTGAAGAATGGTGAAAATGGGACATCTTGGTTGAGAGAATCTTCTCAACCTTGTTGTTCACATTGATGAACCAAGGAGGTTCCATCTTATTCCCTTACACTTCTGGTATTTACATGTGCTAACATTGCAGGGAATTGAAGATGATGATCATTCTCATCTGGAGAGTGGTTTGGACAGAATGGAGTGCACCCCTTGAGGGGGAGCCAATCTGTAGAAGATGTGATTCTGATATTCAATACCATCTTGAGAAAAGTGAAGGTATTCCAATCATACTTCCATCCCTTGTTTCTTAATTGTATTTATCTTGTCAATTAAGGGGGATTATAGATTGAAGACAAATGGATGAAAGGGGGAGCTTTATCTTTGCACCTGAACTTTCTAATGAGTTTTGTGAAGTTGAGCAGGATTTAGCAATTCATTGTTATATCTGAAAAATTTCAAACCCCTGAAGCATGATCTCACATGTACAGTGAATGATGGGTAGCATTGAGTTCCTTGGTTATATCACTCTTGTTTTCTACACCGGGTTATCCCAAGTAGACTTAGAGTTGATTTACTAAAGGTTCTTTGCTAAAGAGAACATGTGACATCATCCCTCTCTCAGTGTTTTTCAAGAAAATACTTTTCAAAGGGAGGAAGAGATGTTTTTAAGAGAACCACACCATACCTTTGCATTTGGGGGAGTAACAAAGATAATCAATGACATAAGAAGAGTGAAAGTCCCCCAAGGCCACTTATCCTGCCAATTGAACAAGAATGTTTTTGATCCATTTGTTGAAGTGAGTGCAGGAATTTCAGGTTGATTATTTCTTTCACACTCAATATCTTCGGCCTGGAATGAAAGTGAAAAACCCTTGAAGACAAGTGTATGAGTTCTCATCTCATGAGGTGTCATATTATGTGGGTAATGGACAGCTTTGTTGTCTAAATCAAATCCTCTTGTTTTCTACACCGAGCATTGCTCAAGTAGACTTAGAGTGAAATGATTGATGGCACATTGCTTAAATACGGAATGATACCCTCTCTACCATGATCTTTGTATTTCTTGTCAATAAGGGGGAGAGAAATGAAATGAATGTCTAGGAGAGAAAATGAAGCAAAGGGAGAGAGATTAGATTCTCATTTTGACATTGACACATTCATCTGAGGAGACTTTAATGTATTGACAACAAAATACAAAGGGGGAGATTGTTGGGACCACTTTGTATATGAAGATTGTATTTGTTGTCAACAGTTGTCAATGCTGGTCAAAATGAAGAAGGATATGAAGAAGAACTCCAAAGTTAATGGAGATCGGTTGAAGTGAAGTTTCCTGGAGAATTGTTATGGAATCATAAAATTGGATTTCATAATTGAGCAATTCTCTTAGACGATAAATTCAGACGATTGTTGAGCTAATCCTAAGTTCAAAGAACATGTGTCAATGGTGACACATTGTTTACAACAATGAAGAATGGAGAAGTATCATCCATTTGAGGATGATTGGAGCAGAATGGTGAATTATCATCTATCTAAGGATGGTTGAAGAAGAATGAGGATTTGAAGAAGACAATGCAATGATTTATGATTGCATGCGAACCATGCAAGAGCTTTCTTGAAGAATAGAATCATATGATTTGCAGAATGATGGTTATGAAGAAGAGAAAATGTGGAATGGCTTGACATTCTGAGGTAGACAGGCATTTCACATTGTATCTAAATCAGACGATGCTTTGCTGGTATGTATTTCACACAAATCATGAGTTAGGAGAACTTGTGATGCAAGCCTTATGAAGGAAAGGGGGAGAAATGATGATGCCAGTCATATAATGTTTTGATTGGAAGGAATGATGCTGCTGGAAGATAGGAAAGATTCAGTTCCCATTGCAACTCTGACGATGCTTAAGCTGATCTATCTAAGGATAAATATCACGATAGTGGGATTCGTGATAAGAGCAGAAGAATGGTTATGGGAAGCAGTAAAGAGATAAAATGGCAAAGAAATAGACAATCTGGGGATGGCAGAAAAGCACAGTTTAAGGTGGCGCCGTTTTCCAGTGTTTGCCAAATTTTAGGGCCTGAAAATCGGGAGATGAAGAAATGTTCTTGGCAATGGATGTTGCACATAAGATTGAAGATGGTTTATATGTGCAAAAGAGTTATTCAAGGTCAGAACGTTGAAAAATGACAAAGGAATGGAGTGCGCGGAAATTTAGGCATGTTTCGCGCAAAAATAAAGTGGTGCGCGCAATATCTGCGGGATGCGCGAAATAGTAGCGGGTTGCGCGAAAAATCTGCGGGATGCGCGGAATATTGGCATGGTGCGCGAAATTGAGGAATGAAGTTTTCGCGCAAATGATGTTTCGAGATCAGAAGCTCAAAAATTGTCAAAGGCATAAAATGCGCGAAAGATTGGAGCAGTGCGCGAAATCTGATGTCGCATGAAAGTTTGGGTTTGCGCGCAATATAGAATGTGGGGCGGAATTTTGCGCGCAATTGGTGGTTCATGCTTAGAACGATGAAAGATGGTAAAGGCATGAGGTGCGCGGAATATTGAAGCATGGCGCGAAATACGAAGTTGCATAAAAGAGTTTTTACGCGCATGGAGGAGGTTTTACGCGCGGATTAGTGTTTTTCGCGCGGGGTCAAAAATGCCTATAAATATGAGGCCAACCCTTGTTAGTTGTTAATGCTCAACACATAGACAAATCCTGAGCTCTGACGCGCGAAAAATTGAAGTATAGAGTATTGCGCGAAAAGAAGAAGTGTTGCGCGAAAAAGGAACTGCTGCGCGAAATAGGAAGTTCTGCGCGAAAAAAGAAGAGTTGCGCGAAAAAGGTTTTTCGCGCCAAAAGGTTTTTTCGCGCCAAAAGGTATTTTTCCGCGCAAGACTTGAATTTTATGCGCAAGTCGCCTAGAAGGGTGCGTGAAAAATTTGAGGGTACCGCAGGCCTTCGATAGGTGCATTGCACTCTCGAAGCAGCTTTGTGAAGAAGAAAGAACTGTGAACCATTCGGTTTCACAAAGAGAAGTTGAACCGCACTCACACGACTGGTGTTTAACACTCTCGTTGTGCTTTGCGAAGTGAAGAAGAACTAGATGTGCAATTGAACTCATATCTGCACAAAGGAAGAATTCAGTATACCAATACACTCAGGTGTTGGTATTGAGAAGAGAAGGAAGAGAAGAAGAATAACAGAGTATGCCCAACTGAAGGCTGACAATTATTCAGGGCAGTTTAAATTCAGATGATGCTTTGCGAGCAGATCTTCAGTGTTTAAATAATCACATTGGTGTATGTGATTCTAGCTAAAGAGAGAAGGTGATTAGTGCAGTCAGTTGCTGCACTAAGAGGAAGAAGGAAGAAGAACTAGTGCAGTTTGTTTTTGCACTAGAGAAGAAGAGAAAGAAAGAAGAGAATTGCTTGCCTACTGCTTTGCAAGTAATCAAGTGAAGAGCACTACAATAGATCAAGAGCAGAACCAACCTTTTGAAGAAGGAAGAAGACTGTCTCGATAGGCAGTATAAAGAACCAGCTAGAGGCTGCAAGTTGGACTTGGCTTTCACCAGTCCAGGGAAGAGGATTGTTTCCCACCCCCCTTCAAAGTGTAGGGACTCACACTGGCTAGAGGATTGTTTTCCTAGCCACTCCATTGTGACAGCATTTTACTTTATAGTGGAGAATCCATGCAGTGGTCATACCCATGCATGGCAAGGACGTAGCTACTCTTATTGAGTGGTGAACCTTGTAAAAATATCGTGTGCACATTTTTACTGCTTTCTATTATTGCATGCGACATGGAAAAAGAGAATAAGAGAATCAAGATCCTAACAGGTCTAGAGGTACAGGGATAAAAGTTGGAATTGGATTAAAAAGTCCCCAACACTGATTCACCCCCCCTCTCAGTGTTAGGTATATCCCAAACTGGTCCTTTCAGATTTTAGTGCGTGACCACGGGCATGGTCCGCAAAGTGATGAGGCTTCGGTACAGGGACCGTTGCCCGAGATGGTACCTTCGGGCGATGTCTCAGCGATATCATCGGCTGTTGGTCATCAGTTACTACTGGCGCTACCAGTAGAGGACGCGCGTAGGATCAATGCCTTGCACGAGTTCCAGAGGCAGATACCTCACAGGTTCAGGGGAGAGACAGATCCTCAGATCGCTGAGGATTGACTGGATGCATTGACACAAGTTTTTCGCTTAGTGAGGACGCCACTTGACAAGATGAAATTTCTAGCCGTGAGCCTTCTTCAGTGCTCGGCAGGGAGGTGGTGGAGTTTGACGATCCAGACGCATGAGGAGATGACCCTCACCTGGTCTGACTTCGAGTGACTTTTCAGGGAGGAGTTCTTCCCCGCGATGCGCTCAGTGCGCATACATGAGCTGCTTCACCTATAGCATGACAACCTGATAGTGGCTGAGTACTCTGTGAGGTTCACAAACTTCTCCCGTTACTCTACAGATATGGTACGAGACCCTTTCTTCAGGGCCCGAACCTTTGAGCAGAGACTCCGACGGGAGATTAGGGCATCAATGATTTCCCTCAGCATCCCTACGCAGAGTGGGATGTTGGAGCGAGCTCTACTAGTGGAGAGCTTCCTCGCAGAGCAGACACTGACGATGGAAGCTACCACTGGGCGACAGGTGGTCGAGTCATCCGTGGCGGGTAGCCGACAGATGACACAGAGGCCCAAATGGGCCAGACCATCGGAGGATGACCCCAGGACTCAGGGTCGGCGGTACGAGGCTCTCGGGGCAGAGAGAGTCATCAGAAGAGCAGAGTATGCTACACATGTGGCGGGCGGGGGCACATGGTTCGGGATTGCCCGACTCGCCCCGCAGAGGACTGAAAGACGGTCGAGGGACCGCTGAGGCAGTGGCAGTGACATGAACAGGGCGGTCCGCCAGACAGCGGACGTGGAAAAGGAGAGGGACGAGTGGCAAGAGTTTGGAGTAGGTACGAGGTACTACCACCACCACCCCCAAGTGGTCCGCCACGGGCTCCAGGAGTAGGTGGACAGGGGCGGGCTCAGCTCTAGGCCATCGAGGCCTACAGTCCCGACGTCCCAGAGATGATACGAGGTACAATATGTGTATTCTCCACTTTAGCTGCAGTTCTTATAGACATAGGTGTCAGACACTCTTTCCTTGCCGCGAACCTTGTTCGGAGCTCGGACTATCTGCAGTTCATGCTCAGATCGATTGTTTTGGGTGCAAAGTGTGGTGTGTCCCTGAAGATGAGACCAAATTTTCTTTCACTGACGAGAAGGGAGATTTTTCAGCGCGAGGTGGACTTGCACATATGAGGGTGCAGCCGATCACTCATCAGTTGGCTAGCATGACCCTCAGTGCAGTGGATGAGACGAGTCCACAGTTTCCTACAGTGGTAGATGAGTACGAGGAAGTCTTTCCAAAGGATGTTCCAGGACTACCTCTTTGCAGATAGGTAGACTTCTGCATTGATTTGTACCCCGAAACAACACTGATATCTACACCTGCATATCAGATGGTTCTTGCAGAGCTCCGGGAGCTAGGGGTACAGTTAGAAGACTTGTAGAGGAAGGGGTTTGTAAGGCCCAACGTTTCACCATGGGCATCCCCAGTGTTGTTTGCCAAGATGGCAGACGGAAGCTTGAGGTTATGCGTGGACTTCTGGCGCCAGAACCAGGTGACCATGAAGAACAAGTATCCTCTACCGAGGATTGATGACCTCTTCGATCAGCTGAAGGGAGCGAGATGGTTCTCGAAGATAGACCTCAGATCAGACTATCACCAGCTTTGAGTACGAGATGAGGACATCATGAAGACGGGTTTCAGATGTCGTTACGACCACTACGAGTATCTAGTGATTCCGTTTGGCGTGACGAACGCTCCAACAGTGTTCATGGGACTCATGAACATGATCTTCCAGCCGTACTTAGACCGGTTTGTAGTAGTCTTTATTGATGACATCTTAGTGTATTCAGCGTCCAAGGAGGATCATGCAATACACCTGGGGATGGTTCTGGACACACTTCGAGAGCACCGGATTTACGGAATGCTCTTGAAGTGTGAGTTCTGGATACGAAAGGTTCATTTCCTAGGACATGTCATCTCAGAGGCTGGAGATGCGGTGGATTCAGCGAAGATCGAGACGGTGCTTGGTTGGGAACCACCTAAGAGCGTTACTGAGGTGCGGAGTTTCCTTAGGTTGGTTGGGTACTATCGGATGTTTGTACCCGACTTCTCCAGAGTAGTATCACCCATGAAGGGTTTTCCCTTCGTCAACGCCGTCATGGTGTGAGCTGTCTTTGCTTTGTGGTCTTACCCTTGTGGTTTGTGGTCCCTACTGAGTATTGTGTTACTCACCCCTGCACGGGTTTCGCTTGCACGTGTTGTGTCTCGTGCAGGTGATCGACGCTTCGACGAAAACCTTGGTGGTCCGGGACCAGGTGGTGCTCTGTGAGACGGGATGGATGGACGTACTTTTACGGCTACATACAGCTACCCTTCACCTACCGTTTAGGTAGGGTCTAGAGCGGACGAACCATGACAATTGTACTTTCCTTTGTGGTTTTGGGCTTGTATTTTGGCCCCTTTGTTCTTTCAGTTGTACTATACTCTCAATAGTTGTCTCAGTGACAATTGTGGTTTACTTTGTGTTTACTTTCCACAGTTTGAGCTTTGTGCGTGTTTACAGATTTAAAGGCAAATGCCTTCCCATTCTGGGATATGCCTATTCGGTGCTAGTCGTTAGCCCATGGCCTATGGAAGACGAGCTTGGGGTAGTCACGACAACGACCCTGGGGGACGGGTCGTGACAAATATATTGAAATATGTTTTCCTATATGATATTAATTATATATATGTAAAAAAATATAAAAAATTTAAAAATTGATTCTAAATACTATATATTTACAATATGTTACTAATTATATAAATGTATATAATATTAAGTGTATATATAATAATAATAATTTCTAATTTTATTTAGATATTTTTATAATATATATTTAGAAATTATTAATTATATAATTTAATAAATATTTAATATTATAAAAATGTCTACTTATATTTAAAAATATCGATAACTATATTTCAATTTATAGAGGATTCTTATCAATATATTACTAATTAAAATGGTACATGTATGTTGGTCACTCCTAGTTTTATGGGAACCAGTGCGGTTTAAGTCTTTCCTTTCTCGAATTTAGATGGGGGAGGATGACGTGTAGGGTGGCAAGTAAGTTACAGGAAAGGCATGGTGTGACATCTACCAATACTCTCGTTACCTACACTCTATTTGAGATGAGATATTAATGGAACCGTCAGATGATTCACGGTGATTCAATGAAGATTGATTTGATCTTGAATTATTGATTTCCCATTGGAGTGTTATTTCAATACAAAGGAGGATTTAATTAGAGATTTGAAAAATATTTCCTCTAGATATTGTGTAACTCAGGTGCATTCGACTTTGGATGAAGCAGTTTGAGAGAATAATGATTTTTCTAAGGTCTTGAATTCAAGGCTTCTCTCTGATCTTAGGGCTGATTTTATACCCTTAATTAAAAGATTCATTCAATATGGGTATTTTGATTTTATTTAGATGAACCATAAGATCCTCTAGGGGAATATTATGGAATGAAAGAACTCGATTATTGGGTGTCTGATGATTCATCAGAAGACTAATCCATGGAAAATTAAGGATCTTCAGAAGCATCACCAAAAAATTAACAACTTTGGTGGGTGGAATTTGAAATCGATTGGTGAAGGATTTTTCATCTTTGTATTCCCTTATGATGAGCTCAAATAAAGATCCAGGGGCTTCAGGTTCATCTCCCTTGAGTTTGAAGTCTTGAGGATTGAAGAATGAGACCCCCTTTTGATCCCACTTTTATAAAAAATTCAATCACACAAACCTGGATTCATATTTGTGTTGGTTTGGTGTTGCCTGATCCGGTTGGGCCGAATTCTTGTGGCCCGCAATTGTAGCAGTGCGGACTTCGGGGGTCAACTTTACTGTAGCGGTGCCGATAGACACTGTAGTGGTGCGGACTTCAGGGTCAACTTTACTGTAGCGCTTTTGACAAAGCCATCCGCCGTTCACTGTAGCGACGCGGACCACTTTTTCGAACAGTGATCGTCTTCTCCATTGTTTTATAGCCCATTTTCGGGCTAGGGTTACTACTGAAAAACCCTCTGTAATTTGTGCTCCCAAAGTAGTGAAATTCTGCCTCTCCCGTGGACGTAGGGATTATTCCCAAACCACGTAAATCGCTGTGTCCTTTGCTTTCTTTTTCTTTCATTTCTGTCGTTGTGACTCCCGACGATTCTGCAATAATTTGGGGGATATGTTGGTTTTTATGGACCTCTCAAATTCTCTAGGATACTGTGTCCACTGCTATCAAATTTTAAGAGGAGACTAATAATGCATGGTATGGTCATTGCTAGATTTTTTTTCAGGTATACTTTTTCTCATGTCTCGTTCAGAATTTTTTTCTTTTTACTGATGATTATAATCTTAAAACCACAGTTGAGTTTTAAAGACTACCTCTATTTTGTTTCAAGTGTAATTGCATTGGGTGTTTGAGTGGTCACTACTATATGAATTTAAAATATGTTAATTATAAGAAATTGGGTAATTTGTTTGAGAATTTAGAATTCAAACTACTTATGGATGGTGTTAGGATAAAGTCCAAACTCTAAAGTTTAGTCTGCTTCTGTTAGGGGAGAGCAGATGGGGAAATTTCATGGAATTCTTAAGCAAGAACCTAGATCATCTATGGTTGATCAAGGTGATCTAATTACTAGAATCAAAATTTGTAATGATAAGTTTCAACATTGGAATTTGTAGGCTAGGAAGAGTTCCTCAATCACTGTTGTTATTGCCAATAATTTGGCATCTTCCTCTGGTATTTGTAATGAGGTACAAGGGGTTAAAATGACATGGTTTTTGGTTGGAAAGCTTGTTATGCAAGGAGGAACTATGCATGAATCTGAAATCAAGAGGTATGTTAATACGTCTTCAGATGACATGGTTTTTGGTTGTGACAAGGATAATGTTTTGAAGATTAATGGTGAAACTGAATCATTGGAGGATTTGGGGCTACTGCCAGCTCACAAATCCAAGTCTCAAAGGAAGATGAGGTCGAACAGATGCTTGGGAATCCACAGTTAGCCACTGATGTCAGGGGTGTTGCTGGGAGCTCCAGTCTGACTCTATTCATTGGAGACAACTAAAAGGGGATCTCTTAAAGCTAATACAGGCGCGACTACTAATTAGAATAAAGAAAATTAGGAGGCATAAAAGGATACCTAAATGGAGAAGTGGTCATCGACCTAGAGGTCGGGAGGGTATACCCCAAAATGTGGGAAGCAGGAATTAGCAATGATGTTTTTCCCTTGTGTAGTGATTCGTATAGGCTGTCATGAAAATGGAGCTCCTGCTTATGGTGTTCTTCATGATTGATAACTGCTCCTTGGGGCTGTTTGTAAAGATGGATGGTAAAACTGATGCGCGCCCTTGCGGTAATCAGATGATGATGTTTTCGTACTGTCTATTTGTTTTATCTTGTTTGTCAAACTTTGGTGGTGGTGTTTGCTCAACACCTCTAAATTTGCAACCCCTTATCCTGCTGTGTGTGTGTCTTTATTAATAGATCTTTCAGGGGCCATGGGTTGGGTCACGAAATCAAAGGTTTGTGCTATTTTTTATTAACCACATTGCTAAATTATTAATTAAAATTCACTAGTAAAAGAATGACCTTTAGCGGCCGCCAAACGGTGGCCGCTTTTGCCCTGTCGCTGTTACTATCAGCGGCCGCCATTTGTCGGACGTTGTAGGCAATCCGGGATGGTCTTTAGCGGCCGCCAATTGGCGGCCACTATAGGTCTCCTTGAAAAACCTATAGCGGCCGCTATTGGCAGCGGCCGCCAGATGGCGGCCGCTATTAAATTTTAATTTTTTTAAAAAAAAATTCAATTATACATTAATATACATAATAAATCCCGAATGTCATCTTCCAAGCTCCGCATCCATCATCACATATAACTGCATAACAAAATGTAATAAAAAACTTAGTACCGAATAAAACCTAGAAAACAAATATTTAACTTCAAACTTACTGTAACAGATCTAAAGTATTTGATTTTCAAAATAATATTCATAAATTTGATTACCGTTTTATAAATTTAAAATCATTAATTCTATTGTTCTAATTGGATTGTTGTCCTGTGATTTCAGGTCAATCCGATGTCGTCCGCTAAGAGTTTGACCGTTAGACGCCAGTTTTGGCCGTTTATGACACCAGAACGGCGTTCCCGGTCACCCCGGGCACACGACACTTTCGATTGACGTTCCATCTGCCCGACCACATCACAATTTACTCCCCCTTTGATGTCGTCCGATTTCGGGCCATTCGGACATCGTTCGGCCAGTTTGGACCCCCCGACGCGCGTTTATCAAGCGCGCGCAACGCTTAAAGAACGCACAATGAGCCCTATCGCGCAGACCGCACGTCCTATTGACGTGCCGTCTACACGTACACGTCGCGAATAATAATTTTATTGTTGTCCTATGATTTCAGGTCAATCCGATGTCGTCCGCTAAGAGTTTGACCGTTAGACGCCAGTTTTGGCCTTTTATGACACCAGAACGGCGTTCCCGGTCACCGCGGGCACACGACACGTCCGATTGACATGGAGTCTGCTCGACCACATCACAATTCACTCACCCTTTGATGTCGTCCGATTTCAGGCCATTCGGACATCGTTCGGCCAGTTTGGACCCCCCCACGCGCGTTTATCAAGCGCGCGCAACACTTAAAAAACGCATAATGAGCCCTACCGCGCAGAACGCACGTCCGATTGACGTTCCGTGTGTGCGTGCACATCGAGAATAATAATTGTATTGTTGTCCTGTGATTTCAGGTCAATCCGATGTCGTCCGCTATGAGTTTGACCGTTAGACGCCCGTTTTGGCCGTTTATGACACCAGAACGGCGTTCCCGGTCACCGCGGGCACACGGCACGTCCGATTGACGTGTCGTCTGCTCTACCACATAAAAATTCACTCACCCTTTGATGTCGTCCGATTTAAGTCCATTCGGACATCGTTCGACCAGTTTGGACCCCCCCCCCCCTCACGCGCGTTTATCAAGCGCGCGCAACGCTTAAAGAACGCATAATGAGCCCTACCGCGCAGACCGCACGTCCGATTGACGTGACGTCTACGCGTGCACGTCGCGAATAAATAATTTTATTGTTTTCCTATGATTTCAGGACAATCCGATGTCGTCCGCTAAGAGTTTGACTGTTAGACGCCAGTTTTGGCCGTTTATGACACCAGAACGGCGTTCCCGGTCACCGCGGGCACACAGCACGTCCGATTGACGTGGTGTCTACTCGACCTCATCAGAATTCACTCACCCTTTGATGTCGTCCGATTTCAGGCCATTCAGACATCGTTCGGCCAGTTTGGGACCCCCCACGCGCGTTTATCAAGCGCGCACAACGCTTAAAGAACGCATAATGAGCCCTACCGCACAGACCGCACGTCCGATTGACATGGTGTCTGCGCGTGCACGTCGCGAATAATAATTTTATTGTTATCCTGTGATTTCAGGTCAATCCGATGTCGTCCGCTATGAGTTTGACCGTTAGACGCCAATTTTGGCCGTTTATGACACCAGAACGGCGTTCCCGGTCACCGCGGGCACACGGCACGTCCGATTGACGTGGCGTCTGCTCGACCACATTACAATTAACTCACCCTTTGATGTCGTCCGATTTCAGGCCATTCGGACATCGTTCGGCCAGTTTGGGACCCCCCCACGCGCGTTTATCAAGCGCACGCAGCGCTTAAAGAATGCATAATGAGCCCTACGGCGCCGACCGCACGTCCGATTGACGTGTCGTCTGCGCGTGCACGTTGCGAATAATAATTGTATTGTTGTCCTGTGATTTCAGGTCAATCTGATGCCGTCCGCTATGAGTTTGACCGTTAGACGCCAGTTTTGGCCGTTTATGACACCAGAACGGCGTTCCCGGTCACCGCGGGCAGACGGCACGTCTGATTGACGTGCCTTCTGCTCGACCACATCAAAATTCACTCACCCTTTGATGTCGTCTGATTTTAGGCCATTCAGACATCGTTCGGCCAGTTTGGACCCCCCACGCGCATTTATCAAGCGCGCGCAACGCTTAAAGAACGCATAATGAGCCCTACCGCGCAGACCGCACGTCCGATTGACGTGCCGTCTGCGCGTGCACGTCGCGAATAATAATTGTATTGTTGTCCTGTGATTTCAGGTCAATCTGATGTCTTCCGCTAAGATTTTGACCGTTAGACGCCAGTTTTGGCCGTTTATGACACCAGAACGGCGTTCCTTGTCACCGCGGGCACACGGAACGTCCTATTGACGTGGAGTCTACTCGACCACATCAAAATTCACTCACCCTTTGATGTCGTCCGATTTCAGGCCATTCGGACATCGTTCGACCAGTTTGGGACCCCCCACGCGCGTTTATCAATCGCGCGCAACGCTTAAAGAACGCATAATGAGCCCTACCGCGCAGACCGCACGTCCGATTGACGTGCCGTCTACGCGTGCATGTCGCGAATAATAATTTTATTGTTGTCTTGTGATTTCAGGTCAATACGATGTCATCTTCTAAGAGTTTGACCGTTAGATGCCAGTTTTGGCCGTTTATGACACCAGAACGGCGTTCCCGGTCACCCCGGGCACACGGCACGTCTGATTGACGTGCCGTCTGCTCGACCACATCACAATTCACTCACCCTTTGATGCCGTTCGATTTCGGGCCATTCGGACATCGTTCGGCCAGTTTGGAACCCCCCACGCGCGTTTATCAAGCGCCCACAACGCTTAAAGAACGCATAATGAGCCCTACCGCGCAGACCGCACGTCCGATTGACGTGCCGTCTATGCGTGCACGTCGCGAATAATAATTGTATTGTTGTCCTGTGATTTCAGGTCAATCCGATGTCGTCCGCTAAGATTTTGACCGTTAGACGCCAGTTTTGGCCGTTTGTGACACCAGAACGGCGTTCCCGGTCACCGCGGGCACACGGCACGTCCGATTGACGTGGCGTCTGCTCGACCACATAACAATTCACTCACCCTTTAATGTCGTCCGATTTCAGGCCATTCGGACATCGTTCAGCCAGTTTGGGACCCCCCCACGCGCGTTTATCAAGCGCGCGCAGCGCTTAAAAAACGCATAATGAGCCCTACCGCGCAGAACACACGTCCGATTGACGTTCCCTCTGCACGTGCACATCACGAATAATAATTTTATTGTTGTCCTATGATTTCAGGTCAATCCGATGTCGTCCGCTAAGAGTTTGACCATTAGACGCCAGTTTTGGCCGTTTATTACACCAGAACGGCGTTCCCGGTCACCCCAGGCACACGGCACGTCCGATTGATGTGCCGTCTGCTCGACCACATCACAATTCACTCACCCTTTGATTTCATCCGATTTCGGGCCATTCGGACATCGTTCGACCAGTTTGGACCCCCCATGCGCGTTTATCAAGCGCGCACAACGCTTAAAGAATGCATAATGAGACCTACCGCGCAGACCGCACGTCCGATTGACGTGCCATCTGCGCGTGCACGTCGCGAATAATTATTTTATTGTTGTCCTGTGATTTCAAGTCAATCCGATGTCGTCCGCTAAGAGTTTGACCATTAGACACCAGTTTTGGCAGTTTGTGACACCAGAACGGCGTTCCCGGTTACCGTGGGCATACGGAACATCCGATTGATGTGGCGTCTGCTCGAAAACATCACAATTCACTCGCCCTTTGATGTCGTCCGATTTCAGGCCATTCGGACATCGTTCGGCCAGTTTGGGACCCCCCCACGCGCGTTTATCAAGCGCGCGCAACGCTTAAAGAACGCATAATGAGCCCTACCGCGCAGACCGCACGTCCGATTGACGTTCCGTCTACGCATGCACGTCGCAAATAATAATTGTATTGTTGTCCTGTGATTTCAGGTCAATCCGATGTCGTCCGCTAAGAGTTTGACCGTTAGATGCCAGTTTTGGCCGTTTATGACACCAGAACGGCGTTCCCGGTCACCCCGGGCACACGGCACATCCGATTGACGTGCCGTATGCTCGACCACATCACAATTCACTCACCCTTTGATTTCTTCCGATTTCGGGCTATTCGGACATCGTTCGGCCAGTTTGGACCCCCCCACGCGCGTTTATCAAGCGCGCGCAACACTTAAAGAACGCATAATGAGCCCTACCACGCAGACCGCACGTCCGATTGACGTGACGTCTGCGCGTGCACGTCGCGAATAAAAATTTTATTGTTGTCCTATGATTTCAGGTCAATCCGATGTCGTCCGCTAAGAGTTTGACCGTTAGACGTCAGTTTTGGCCGTTTATGACACCAGAACGGCGTTCCCGATCACCGCGGGCACACGGCACGTCCGATTGACGTGGCGTCTGCTCGAACACATCACAATTTACTAACCCTTTGATGTCGTCCGATTTCAGGCCATTCGGACATCGTTCGGCCAGTTTGGACCCCCCCACGCGCATTTATCAAGCGCACGCAACGCTTAAAAACGCATAATGAGCCCTACCGCGCAGACCGCACGTCCGATTGACGTTCCGTCTGCACGTGCACGTCCCGAATAATAATTTTATTGTTGTCCTGTTATTTCAGGTCAATCTGATGTCGTCCGCTATGAGTTTGACCGTTAGACACCCGTTTTGGCCGTTTATGACACCAGGACGACGTTCCCGGTCACCGCCGGCACACGGCACGTCCGATTGACGTGCCGTCTGCTCAGCCACATCACAATTCACTCACCCTTTGATTTCTTCCGATTTCAGGCCATTCGGACATCGTTCGGCCAGTTTGGACCCCCCCACGCGCGTTTATCAAGCGCGCGCAACGCTTAAAGAACGCATAATGAGCCCTACCGCGCAGACCGCACGTCCGATTGATGTGTCGTCTGTACGTGCATGTTTCGAATAATAATTTTATTGTTGTCCTGTGATTTCAGGTCAATCCGATGTCGTCCGCTAAGAGTTTGACTGTTACAGGCCAGTTTTGGCCGTTTATGACACCAGAACGGCGTTCCCGGTCACCGCGGGCACACGACACGTCCGATTGACGTGGAGTCTGCTCGACCTCATCACAATTCACTCACCTTTTGATGTCGTCCGATTTCAGGCCATTCATACATCGTTCGGCCAGTTTGGGACCCCCCACACGCGTTTATCAAGCGGGCACAACGCTTAAAGAACGCATAATGAGCCCTACCGCGCAGACTGCACGTCCGATTGATGTGGCGTCTACGCGTGCACATCGCGAATAATAATTTTATTGTTGTCCTGTGATTTCAGGTTAATCCGATGTCGTTCGTTATGAGTTTGACCGTTAGACGCCAATTTTGGCCGTTTATGACACCAGAACGGCGTTCCCCGTCACCGCGGGCACACGGCACGTCCGATTGATGTGGCGTCTGCTCGAACACATTAAAATTCACTCAACCTTTGATGTCGTCCGATTTCAGGCCATTCGGACATCGTTCGGCCAGTTTGTGACCCCCCCCCCCACGTGCGTTTATCAAGCGCACGCAACGCTTAAAGAACGCATAATGAGCCTACCGCGCAGACCGTACGTCCGATTGACGTGCCGTCTGCGCGTGCACGTTGAGAATAATAATTTTATTGTTGTACTGTGATTTCAGGTCAATCCGATGCCGTCCGCTATGAGTTTGACCGTTAGACGCCAGTTTTGGCCGTTTATGACACCAGAACGGCGTTCTCGGTCACCGCGGGCACACAGCACGTCTGATTGACGTGCCGTCTGCTCGACCACATCACAATTCACTCATCCTTTGATGTCATAATATTTCCGGCCATTTGGACATCGTTCAGCCAGTTTGGACCCCCCCCCCCCCACGCGCGTTTATCAAGCGCGCGCATCGCTTAAAGAACGCATAATGAGCCCTACCGCGCAGACCGCACGTCCGATTGACGTGTCGTCTGTGCGTGCACGTCGCGAATAATAATTGTATTGTTGTCCTGTGATTTCAGGTCAATCCGATGTCGTCCGCTAAGAGTTTGACCGTTAGACGCCAGTTTTGGCCGTTTATGACACCAGAACGGCGTTCCCTATCACCGCAGGCACACGGCACGTCCGATTGACGTGGCGTCTTCTTGACCACATCACAATTCACTCACCCTTTGATGTCGTCCGATTTCAGGCCATTCGGACATCGTTCGTCCAGTTTGGGACCCCCCACGCGCGTTTATCAAGCGCGCGCAACGCTTAAAGAATGCATAATGAGCCCTACCGCGCAGACCGCACGTCCGATTGACTCACCGTCTACGCGTACACGTCGCGAATAATAATTTTATTGTTGTCTTGTGATTTCCGGTCAATCCGATGTCGTCCGCTAAGAGTTTGACCGTTAGACGCCAGTTTTGGCCGCTTATGACACCAGAACGGCGTTCCCGGTCACCCCGAGCACACGGCACGTCCGATTGACGTGCCTTCTGCTCGACCACATCACAATTCACTCACCCTTTGATGTCGTCCGATTTCGGGCCATTCGGACATCGTTCGGCTAGTTTGGACCCCCCCCCCCCCACGCGCGTTTATCAAGCGCGCACAATGCTTAAAGAACGCATAATGAGCCCTACCGCGCAGACCGCACGTCCGATTGACGTGCCGTCTGCGCGTGCACGTCACGAATAATAGTTGTATTGTTGTCCTGTGATTTCAGGTCAATCCTATGTCGTACGCTAAGAGTTTGACCGTTAGACGCCCGTTTTGGCCGTTTATGACACCAGAACGGCGTTCCCGGTCACCACGGGCACACGGCACGTCCGATTGACATGGCGTCTGCTCGACCACATCACAATTCACTCACCCTTTGATGTCGTACGATTTCAGGCCATTCGGACATCGTTCGGCCTGTTTGGGACCCCCCCACGCGCGTTTATCAAGCGCGCGCAGCGCTTAAAGAACGCATAATGAGCCCTACCGCGCAGACCGCACGTCCGATTGACATGCCCTCTGCCCGTGCACGTAACGAATAATATTTTTATTGTTGTCCTGTGATTTCAGGTCAATCCGATGTCGTCCGCTAAGAGTTTGACCGTTAGACGCCAGTTTTGGCCATTTATTACACCAGAACGGCGTTCCCAGTCACCCCAGGCACACGGCACGTCCGATTTACATGCCGTCTGCTCGACCACATCAAAATTCACTCACCCTTTGATGTCGTCCTATTTCGGGCCATTCGGACATCGTTCGACCAGTTTGGACCCCCCACGCGCGTTTATCAAGCGCGCACAACGCTTAAAGAATGCATAATGAGCCCTACCGCGCAGACCGCACGTCCGATTGATGATCCGTCTACGCGTGCACGTCGCGAATAATAATTGTATTGTTGTCCTGTTATTTCAGGTCAATCCGATGTCGTCCGCTAAGAGTTTGACCGTTAGACGCCAGTTTTGGCCGTTTATGACACCAGAACGGCGTTCCCGGTCACCGCAGGCATACGGCACGTCCGATTGATGTGGCGTCTGCTCGACCACATCACAATTCACTCACCCTTTGATGTCGTCCGATTTCAGGCCATTCGGACATCGTTCGGCCAGTTTGGGACCCCCCCCCCCCCACGCGTGTTTATCAAGCGCGCACAACGCTTAAAGAACGCATAATGAGCCCTACCGCGCAGACCGCGCGTCCGATTGACGTGTCGTCTGCGCATGCACGTCGGGAATAATAATTTTATTTTTTTCCTGTGATTTTAGGTCAATCTGATGTCGTCCGCTATGAGTTTGACCGTTAGACGCCAGTTTTGGCCGTTTATGACACCAGAACGGCGTTCCCGGTCACCGCGGGCACACGACACGTCCGATTGCCGTGGCGTCTACTCGACCACATCACAATTCACTCACCTTTTGATGTCATCCGATTTCAGGCCATTCATACATCGTTCGTCCGGTTTGGACCCCCCCCCCCCCCCCCACGCACGTTTATCAAGCGCGTACAACGCTTAAAGAACGCATAATGAGCCCTACCGCGCAGACCGCACGTCCGATTGACGTTCCGTCTGTGCGTGCACGTCGCAAATAATAATTTTATTGTTGTCCTGTGATTTCAGGTCAATCCGATGTCGTCCGCTATGAGTTTGACCGTTAGACACCAGTTTTGGCCGTTTATGACACCAGAACGGCGTTCCCGGTCACCGCGGGCACATGACACGTCCGATTGACATGCCGTCTTCTCGACCACATCACAATTCACTCACCCTTTGATTTCGTCTGATTTCAGGCCATTCAGACATCGTTCGTCCAGTTTGGGACCCCCCACGCGCGTTTATCAAGCGCGCGCAACGCTTAAAGAACGCATAATGAGCCCTACCGTGTAGACCGCACATCCGATTGACGTTACGTCTGCGCGTGCATGTCGCGAATAATAATTGTATTGTTGTCCTGTGATTTCAGGTCAATCCGATGTCGTCCTCTAAGAGTTTGACCGTTAGACGCCAGTTTTGGCCGTTTATGACACCAGAACGGCGTTCCCGGTTACCGCGGGCACACGACACGTCCGATTGACGTGCTGTCTGCTCGACCACATCACAATTCACTCACCCTTTGATGTCGTCTGATTTCAGGCCATTCGGACATCGTTCGGCCAGTTTGGACCCCCCACGCGCGTTTATCAAGCGCGCGCAACGCTTAAAGAACCCATAATGAGCCCTACCGTGCAGACCGCACGTCCGATTGATGTGCCGTCTACGCGTGCACGTTGCGAATACTAATTGTATTGTTGTCCTGTGATTTGAGGTCAATCCGATGTCGTCCGCTAAGAGTTTGACCGTTAGACGCCAGTTTTGGCCGTTTGTGACACCAGAACGACGTTCCCGGTAACCGCGGGCACACGGCACATCCGATTGACGTGGCGTCTGCTCGATCACATCACAATTCACTCACCCTTTGATGTCATCCGATTTCAGGCCATTCGGACATCGTTCGACCAGTTTGGACCCCCCCCCCCACGCGCGTTTATCAAGCGTGCGCAACGCTTAAAGAACGCATAATGAGCCCTACCACGCAGATCGCACGTCCGATTGACGTGCCGTCTGCGCATGCACATCGCGAATAATAATTGTATTGTTGTCCTGTGATTTCAGGTCAATCCAATGTCGTCCGCTATGATTTTACCGTTAGACGCCCGTTTTGGACGTTTATGACACCAGAACGGCGTTCCCGGTCACCGCGGGCACACGACACGTCCGATTGACGTGCCGTCTGCTCGACCACATCACAATTCACTCACCCTTTGATTTCGTCCGATTTCGGGCCATTCAGACATCGTTAGGCCAGTTTGGGACCCCCCATGCGCGTTTATCATGCGCACACAACGCTTAAAGAACGCATAATGATCCCTACTGCGCAGACCGCACGTCCGATTGACGTGTCGTCTGCTCAACCACATCACAATTCATTCACCCTAAAAAGATACAAATATTGAAATAGTTATTGGGATTCTCCCAAGAAACAACTGTCTAGAGTTTATCTCCATCCACTGACACACCTTCCTCTGAAATTATTTGACCCAATAACTATACCTATATAATCAATACAAAACTGACATATATATAGCTTAACGTATAGTCAATAAGTGTAATCTGTATGATGTCAAGATGTTGGGTATGATCATAATCACTCTTGGAGTGCACGAAGATGTCATCCACAAATATTAAAACAAACTAATCTAGGTAAAAAGGAAAATTATATTCATCAAGGATATAAAAAATTCTAAAGAATTCATCATGACAAATGAAATTACCTCATGCATGGGGTTCATTCTCATCTGGATCACCAATATCACTGTGATGTCCACCAGATGTATTCAGAGCCTACAATATATATCAATATTATGTATCTTAAACATATCAATAAAATTCAATCTGAGTATGGTTTGTTTTATTGTTTACCTGTGACGCCACTTGTTGCGTCGTCATTTCATCGATACGTGATGACATCTGTGACAACCTCTCCTCATACTCTGCACGTAACTGCTGAAACTGTGAATCAAAATTGCGCTGCATATCCTATATGGAAGCATCTATCTCAGCCTGTGTGCGCATCCCTGACTCTCTGCATGCACTAATCACATCTGCTCTAACAACTGCACGTCGTGGGACACTGCCGCCATAAGTCAAATAATAACCATGACCGTCATGCCCCATGACACGGTGAAATATTTCATCTCTACGCACAATACTACGACGTTGCTCCTCTGGCAACTCTGCTAACTGAGCGTCAAACTAAGCCTGTAGCATATAATGAATCAATGAATAAATATTCATAATTTATATAAAATAAAAAATACATTTATTAATTAGTAAATAATTTTCTTACTATAACACTGGCTACATCGGGATCACCCTCCCTACGAGTCCTCATCCATATGGACATCCGATCAATTGGCTCGCCGCGTTGGTGTAACTAAAATAAAGGGGTTCACCATGTTATACTACAATATTTTTAAAATATGAATGAAATAGTGAATTCTGAACTTACATCATGTCTGAGCTGTGACACATGTCGAGTGCCAAGTCTGGAAGGCGTGGCCTGCATCGCCCGATTATGTGAATGACGAGAAGACTCGGTCTACATTCAACGTATTTACTTAATAAACATTTGAAAAATTAGTCATTTATAGATTAAAAGTAATAAATCTTACCATCACTACCTCACTCGACCAAAACGCAACCAAATCCTGCCACTGCGCAGGACGAATGCCCGGAGGGACTCGCTGTAGAATGTCTGGCACACCCGCAAATGGTGTCCAGTGATCTCTCTTCACCCTTGACTTGTAATCCTTCCATAATTTTCTGCATTTTGACATACAAACAGCCCGAAACTCATCTGGACAGGATGTCAAATTATCCTGTTAAAAATTTTGTCAGTAGATGGGACAATAATAATAACAATATCATGAAAAATTAAACATTGAATTTACCTGAACCTCCCTCCATAATCTGTCCATCGTATCCTGAGGGAAAGAACCCCAGTCACGAGTCGTCAGAGGGAATATGTGTGAGTCTCGTATCATATGCCCAAACTGACGACTCAATGCAGTAGCACCATCTTCAACTGGATGAAATGTGTCGTCAAATAACACATCCAATCGGGCTCCAGAGTTCCAGGATCGAACCCCTCTACCGGGACCCCTGCGTCTGCTGGAAGAAGCAGTAGATCCTGATAAACATAAATTCATAATTCAATTACAATATAAATTAATGATTAGAAATAGTTAGACAAATATAAACAGAAAATTGCAATCAATTAATTTAGAAAAATGAAAACATACATACCAACAACATCAGGTGAACCACTGTGACCACCGTGTGACATACCTGCATTAAAAGAAATTATAGTTAAATCAAGCAATTTTTATACATATATAACTGATAAATATTTTTACAAATAATAACTAGGAATATAATTACAATTTCCACTAATCATGCAAGTCTATCGTATCTCCTTCAACCGTCTCTTTGGTCCATTGTATATCTTCATCTCGTACAGCTACTATTGTTTGGTCAAGTGTTTGATCAGGAAATGCGACAACTTCAGGTTCCTCTTGGTCAATCAGAAAAACCCCTCTTCTAGACATTTTCACCACAACTTTCCAATCAGAATCAATGCTGACAAAGTAAACTTGTTCTGCCTGCGATGTCAGTATGAAGGGCTCAATGCTAACCCAGTCATCTTTATATAGCATATTGTTAAAGTTTACTAATGTAAATTAGAAGTTATCAACTTTCGTTCCACGAACTGGATCGACCCAATCACACCTTAATAATATGTGTTTTAAGCCACGATCATAAATAACCTCAATAATATCTCTCAACAATCCATAATAATAACCCGCACCAACAAAAGAACAACCAACGCCACTATTTTGTGTGGCTTGGTTCATTTCAACATTGCTAATACGAAATCGGAATCCGTTAGCATCCAAGGACTTGTAGTGACGAGCTGTAATAAATGGACCATCAGCTAGTTGGTTGAGTTCTTCGCTCACATGCTGGGTTAAATCACGTAACTTTTGAATCTGCAAATTTCACATATATAGTTTAATGGATAAAGGATTGTGAAAATACAACTTAGATGCGCTATAAAAATATTAAATCAATTATACGTACATGAGTCTTGAACCACTCATGAAATGTGTTGAAATGATGTTTTTGGATTTGATACTCAGTTGCATGGGGACTTTCACGTTTCAACTCAGTGATATGCATCCTAAATCACAACACAATATAAGGTAATAAATAAAATAAATATATAAACAAAATACACATCAACTATGAAACTTACTGTATCAATGACATAACTGATGGAGTGTTGAACAACACATATCAATGAGCTTGAACCCACTCGTCGTTCCGCATATCAAATGTTATTCCTTCTCCAATTGGACTCTCGTCAGTCTGGGACGGTTTATCTATCTTTGTTTCAACCTCATAAATATATGAAGCACAAAAATTAGTACACTCATCCATTAAATATCCATTGGCAATTGATGCTTCTGGACGAGCTTTGTTGCGCACATAGCATTTCAATGTATTTAAGTATCGCTCTATTGGATACATCCACCTGAATTTCACGGGACTGCCATCAATGACTTCACCAGTTAAATGCACGGTCAATTGAACCATGACATAAAAAAAAAGACGGCGGAAAGAGTTTTTCTAGGTGACATAGTGCAAGTAAAATATTATCCTGTAGCTTTTTCAAATCACTCATGCGATGATTCCTAGAACAGAGCTGTCTGAAAAAATTAGAAACTCCAATCAACGACTCAACAACCTGGGAAGGTAAGCAATCACGAATTGCTATAGGAATTAACTGTTGAAGCAGGATATGATTATCGTGACTTTTCAAACCCTATAATGTCATGCTCGTCATATTCACGCGCTTCAAAATATTAGAGCAATAACCATCTGGCACCTTAACAGTCTTCAAAATTGATAGAAATGTTTGTTTCTCTTTTTTATTCATTGTGTACTGTGCAGCAGGCATGTATGCCCGATTACCTTCACCCAGTTGTAAATGTAAAGGTTTTCTCAATCCCATTTCTTGCAAATCAGGTCGAGCATTAGCATTGTCCTTTTATTTCCCCTTGACGCCTAAAATGGTGCACAAAATATTATCACATACATTTTTTTCAATGTGCATCACATCTAAATTATGCCTTAAAATATTATATTTCCAATAAGGCAATTTAAAAAAAAATACTTCGTTTATTCCAATTATGACTTCTCTGTCTATTTGCAGCAGGAATAGAAGGAAATGCAGGAACCAATAAATCTTGAAAATCATACATTGTACGGATGTTTTCTTCATCAAGTTGTGCACAAATTTCAACCCCAGACAGTATTTGTGGCGATGGGTCAAACTATCTTTTCCCATCAAACGATACACGATCTTTTCTAAACCTGTGCAATGGAGGAAGAAAGCGTCTGTGACCAAGATATGCCCACTTTCTATAGTTCTTAAGCCATATAGATTTCTTACTCTTATTACAACAAGGGCATGAAAATTCTCCTTTTGTACTCCAACCTGATAAGTTAGCATACGCTGGGAAATCATTAATTGTCCATAACAAAGCGGCCCAAAGTCTAAACATTTCATTTGCTGCCGAGTCAAAATTCATTACACCATCGGCCCAAAATTCTTGCATCTCATCAATCAAAGGTTGCATATAAACATCGATTTTATCATCAGGTCCTCTCGGTCCATCAATTAGAATTGACAGTAACAAAAAAGGTTGCTTCATACATACCCATGGGGGAATGTTGTATGGAACCAACACCACTGGCCATGTACTATGTTTCGCACCAACCATGGACCTAAATGGGTTAAAACCATCTGCTGCCAAACCTAGTCGAATATTACGATCATCTCGGGAAAAGTCTGGGTGTCTCTGATCAAACTCTCTCCATGCCAATGAATCTGTTGCGTGAGTTAATTTATCAACCTTTTTCTTTCTCTCCGAATGCCAAGTCGTCAATTTAGCAATTTTAGTGGACAAGAAGAATCTCTTCAGTCTCGGTTTCAGTGGGAAATAACGCATCTGTTTAGCGGCAACTTGTTTCCCTTGATTCAAGACTCTCCCAGGAAGAATCTGACTACCTTGATTAATCTCATTGGTCTTCCACCTGGATGTATAGCAAACAGTACAATTATTTAATTGCGCATTCTCTTTTCTGAACAACATACAATTATTGCGACATGCATCAATTGTATCATATGTAAAACCAAGATCATCGATTAACTTGCGAGCTTGATAGAATAACTCCAGAATTTTCGCTCCAGCAGGGAGTACCTTCTTCAATAATACCAACAACATGTCGAATAAGGTGTCTGACCACTGGTTCAAGGCCTTCAGGTGTAACAATTCAACGATGAATGACAGTTCACTAAATTTAGTGCATCCAGGATATAATTCAATACACGCATCGTCAAGAATTTCAATGCTTCTCCATCTGCAGAAGAATGAGGATCACTCAATCCAACGTCGTCATTTAAGACATTACTATCTTCAGATTGAAACTGACGCATCATATCATTCAGCATTATGTTCATTGGATCAACTGTTCCCGAATCAACATTCATATGAATATTTTCTGAGCGATGATATGAAACAAAATCTTCTCCATGACGCGTCCATGTCTTATAGTTTTTCAAAAACCCATTCAAAAAAAAAATGTTCTCTAACACTATCTCGTTTGAAGAGATATCTATTTTCACATTTTCTGCATGGAAAACTAATCATATCTCTTGTAAATTTGTTGGTGAAATCCATAAATCTCTTAATCCCCTCATAATATTCAGCTGAAAATCTATCTTGCATATCAATCCAACTCCTATCCATATCTGTATTTAATAGAAATCAAAAGTGAAATATCTTATTTAAATTCTAAAAAAAACACATATCATTAGAATTTAAAAACCAAAATTGGATAAAAAACATTACCTGCGGAGGACTCGACCGCGGGTAACGGGGTCTGACTCGATTGCGGATCCATGAGGGCGCAGTGAATTGACGACAGAGGTTCGACGACCGGACTCGAAAGGAGCGGAACCGTTGGACCGCGTGGAGGGTTCTACACGGCGGGGCACAATGGACCAGAAGGGTCCAACGGGGGCAGGAGGACTTGCCGGAGGGATGCAACGGGGCCGCGAGGGGACGGCGACGGCGGGGCTGTCCAAAGGTGCAGCGCGGGCAGAGGTGGGGGTTGCTGGGTCGCGGGGGTGTCGGGGTCACGGGGGCGCAGCGGGGAGGCAAGGCGGTGGGGGTCGCCGGGGTGCAGCGTGGGCAGGGGGTGTTGGGGTCACGGGGGCGCACCATGGAGGGAAGGCAGTGGGGGTTGCCGGTGGTGCAGCACGGAGGAAAGGGGTGGGGATCTTCGGGAGTTCGGGGGCGCACAGAGGTCGCCGGGAGGTCGCTGGGAGGTCGGGGTCGCCGGGAAGTCGGGTCGCCGGGAGGTCGCCGGGAGGTCGGGGGTGGGGATCGCCGGGAGGTCGGGGTCACCGGGAGGTCGCCGGCAGCACGGAGGCAAGGGGGTGGGGTCACGAGGGCGCACCGGGGGTTGCCGAGGTCGCCGGGAGGTCGGGGGTCGGGGTCGACGGAGGTCGGGGTCGCCGGCGGGGTCGGGGTCGTCGGGGGTCGGGGAGGGTCGCCGGGGGTCGGGGAGGGTCGCCGGGGGTCGGGGAGGGTGGCCGAGGGTCGGCGTCGGGGAGGGTCACCGGGGGTCGGGGTCGGGGTTGCGGGGTCGGGGAAGGGGGGGTCGCTGGGTCAGGGAACGGAGGGAGGGGAGGGAGGGGAATTTAGGGGTTTTTTTTAGGAAAAATTGCAGCGGCCGCTGTTGATGGTATTAGCAGCCGCCAAATGGTGGCCGCTATAGATGCCCCGCCTCCAAAACTAGATTTTCTAGTAGTGTTTAAAATATATTCAATAAATAAATGAATATCTTTTTAAAAAAAATATAGCGTTATTTATATACTTTTATAATTATATTAAAAATATTTTTTTTATACATTCAATAAGAAAAATCTCAATGTCAAGAACCAATAAAATAATAATTAAAATATTTATATATTATAAATTATATAAATAAAAAATAGTTAATATTTATATTTGAATGTGACTAATTTTGTTTACAAAATACTATTAATTAAATAAATGTGTAAATACGTTTTATTATACAAAAATTTATAAATAAATATAAAAATATTAAAAATTACATGTAAATACAAAAACTTTACAACTAATTACTTATTTTATAAATGTATATAATATTAATTATGTATTATATATATTATTTATAATAATTGTATTTAAATATTTTTAATAATCTTTATAAACCTTAATTAATTAAAAAATGAAACAATATTTAATAATATAAAAATGTATACTTGCATTTAAAAATATTAATAACTATATTTCAATTTATAAAGAATTATTTTCAACATATTATTAATTAATATTAAAATCACCATCAACTATATTTAAAACAATATTAAATTATTATTATTTTAAGAAAATACATATAAATTATTTATATAATAATATAATATTTTTTTATCAACGACACGAAAAATATAAATGTATAAATGTTTTCCATAATAAATTATTAATTAAAAAAAATTTATATATGTATATATTATTTTGAATTTATTAAAACTATATAATAATTATTAACCACATTTAAAAATTTGTAGTTATAATTTAAAATATTACTATTTATATAAGTGAATAAGTAATTTTTATCATATAACATTAATTATATAAATGTATAATAATATTCATAAATACTTATATCTATATACAAAAAAAAATACGTTGCAAATTACTTAAATATAGACATTAATTAATAATTTTAGTATTATAATAATATATAAAAATAATAATTACAAAACTAATAAAGTTATAAATATAAATCCATTTTATAAGTTCATTTGAGGATTTGAAGTATCATTTTTTCAATTACTAATTTACATATATGACTACATTTATTAACATATAAATATGTGTGTGTGCTGTGTTTGAAGAACCCAACAACATGTCTGTGTGTGGAAACCAGACACATATTTAGGGGTGAGTGGAAACCCAACCATGGAATATAATTGGAAACCCGAACATGTATGAAATTAATTTTCAATATAAAACAACTTTTTAGGGGTGAGTGGAAACCCGAACATGTATGAAATTAGACTCAATGAGAGAAACTAAACCTTTTTAGCACAACATTAAATTATTGAAACCATGTATACCCAACTATATGATACATATAATGTTAATATTAATATAATATTTATATAAAATATACTAAAATCAATTATTTTATATATATATAAATATGGAATATATATATATATATATATAATATGACTAATATATAAAAATTCTAATATGAAAATTTAAAAATGTTATATAAGTTCAAATAATTATTTTATCCAAACAATAATGTTACAAATCTTTCATTACAATCACAATATTCAAACATTTTACTGTAAATAAATAGATAAATATTTTATCAGCATTTTTACTAGCCAGGATTAAAGTTACATTTATCAATGTTAAATAAAACACCAATAAAGGTATAACTTTTATTTGTGCAAAAATAAGTTCTCATAAAAGTAAACTATTATCAATATTTTATTTTAATATTGATAAAATTAATTTTTACCAGTGCTCATAAAGAGTTGATTAAGGCTAACACCTTTTTCTCTCTTTTCTTTAGTATAGCCCGAATGGCCCGAATACCTTTTTTTTAATGGATAATCCCCCTTTTAAGGGTTGAAGGGGAACCCGTACATGACCCGTAGGCCTAAAGCACAAGGCCCGACTGACCCAAAGGCCCAGAGACATACCATGCCCAATACGTGACTCATAGGCCCAACCCACTTGAACTGCCCCTCACCAGTTTCTGCATCATTGATCACCTAGCTCCCCCACCTTGCATTGCTGATCGGCTAGCATTACCCCGTACAAAGTTGCAGAGTGTCTGGTCCCGATGGCGGCTGCCATACCCTCTCATTCTTCCAATCCGGTTAGCTTTGCTTTTGGTGGCTGCTACTCCTGTTGCTCTGATCCTCTTCTGGGGCCTGTTTTGTGTGAATTGGGTCATTCCATGGTCTACGTGGCCCGAAAGCCCTGTGGCCCGAAGGCCTTTTGATGAACCGAAGGCTCTTGAGACCCGTAGGCCCAAACCGGTGGCCCGAAGGCCCAAACCAGGTGAATAGTTCTGGCTGCTACAGTACCAAACATTAACTGCTACAGTGACTGCTACAGTACCCCCAGAAATTCGCCTCCACCCGATTTTGAACCTGGGTCTCTTGGATGCCAAGTAGGAGCCCTTACCACTCGGGTACAAACTCGTTGGCCTTTTCTTTAGTATAGTGATGCAGGTAAATTGTTGGGGTCCGACCTAGTGGTAAATACATCCTATAATCATGCATCAAAGCCCATGAAAGCTCATGATCAAATCCCAAAAAAACCCCAATATTTGGGGTGGTTGGTTATATGAATCACGTAGTGGAGGAAGAAGGTCTCAATGGGGATGGGGAGTCAATCAGTGTCGACGTAGGTCGACTTGGTGATCAACGCAACATGGGGTGGCAAGGCACGTCCATGGAAGGTGCCCGGTGTGTTGGAGTTCAAACCGAGTGGTTTTAAAAAGGAAGATAATGCTTTGTTTTAAAAATATACAATTTAAATTTTGTGGCCTTATGTTTTTGAGGCACGTGAGATATATGGGATATCTTGATATCTTTTTTTTGAATGAAGACATGTAGAAGATATGGGAGCCACAGATGAGGTTCTATAAAAGGTGTGGTTGGCAGCGACTCATTGACGGACGATCAAGAGGGTTGCACACCAGGTGGTGTGAAGCAACACACCAAGCATATTTGGGTGCGGCCAGTTTTAGGTGTGCACAACAGCATGCAGTGGCCTGCACTGTGTAGCGGGAAAATCGGGTTGTTCACAGGTTGTGCAAATGTTTATTTGAGGTGCGACAACGACACTACATGTTTGTTTTTTGATCTTTGAAGGGTGAGGTTTTATAACGAGATGATTATCAGAGATGCGACAGAGGCGTATCAGGGTGTGCGTTTTCACACCGGTTTTCTACGCCATATTTATAATTCATGTTTGGGCTTATACTTGGATTTTGTGTACTTTAATGATTTATAATGGATATTCTCATAGTTGCCCTGCACTTTTTTAATCCTCCAGAAGGAGAGGTTTTCCACGTTAATTTCTATGCCCCAATTCATTATCTTCTCCCTTTTTTGCACTCTGTTTTCATTGGAGATCCTCACAATTCTTTTTTCACAATTGAATAATTGTCCTGGGATCGATACACTTTGGACCAAAAAAATGGTATCATAAGGATTTATCTGTGTTTCTTGCTAATTTGATATGGGTGATTCATGCCATGAGATTTCTACCCACATTGTACTGTTTAATAGAAAAAAATTATTTTACTCTATGGAAGAAATGAGTTAAAAATATTTTGTTTCGTGAGAATACAATGGAGGCGCTGAAGAAAAATCATAGTAATCAAAGATGATGAGTGTTGGTGATTGACAGTTTATGAGAGAGTTGGTGACAAACACAATTAAGATGTATTTGGATGATAATACTTTGTAGGAAGTGATAACTCTGACAAATCTGGAGGAGATTTGGGTGAAGATAGAAGCTGGTATAAATCGAAATCCCTCACAAATCATTTCTATCTAAAAAAACTTTTGTATTATTTCAGAATGCCAGAGAATTGAGATTTAGATTACCATATGGACAAGTTCACCAAACTTATGACATAATTGTCTTTGATGGAGGTAATAATGCAAAACGGGTGGGTCGGGGTGGGGCGGGCCAAGACCGCGCGGGTTTGAGCCCGCGCGAGTTTGTCCGCAAAATCCCACATATAATGCGAACAAAAAAATTCAAGCCCGCCCTATCCCGCATAAAACCGCGGGTTGCCCGCATTAAAAAAAATACTATTTATAATCATTTAAATATTGTATTTTTTTCTCATTCTTAATTTTAGTTGTTGGGAGAAGTATGAATTTACAATAGCTAGAGTTTTAAGAGATGCGATGAAAAATTTTTCTATGGGTTAATGGTGTCATGTGTCGACACCGATGTGGTGGTGAACTGTTGCAATGCAAAGTAGGTGAGTGATCAATGAGGGGCGAAAAATGATGATGTTGATTGTGTGGCGATGCAAATGGCTAGACCTATGAATGAACGACGACACTTCAAGCAATGATTGGTTTCGGAGGAGGCTATTAGGGTCTCATGAGGTCCTTTCATGTTTTCTTAATAACAATATAAAATTAAGTAATAACAAAATTACTGACTAAAAATTACTTTCTTTTATTTCCAAAAACTTTAAGGGAAAGTGTGAACCAATGACATCAAGACATAAACACAATAAAACAGTCTCAAACAGACCAAAACTCAAGTTCAAAAACAACGCTCAGTACTAAAGAGAAGCTCCTCCCAGCAACAAAAAACCATATCGTCCAGCTTCCATTGTCTCATCGCAGCACGACTAGCTGACCCGCGCCAAAGAGCACGGGCATGGTACTGATGGCCAAAGACACACCCTCTCAATCATCCGATTCCGAAAAGCCATGAAACAGTGAAACCTCTTTGCTCTGAACCTCATCTGAAGCATCTTTTTGTAAGAAAACGTTTCAGAATCCCTTGAGTTGCGGCCTTCCGAGACAAAAACCAACATCACTTCAAGAAAACCACCATGTTGAGACATCACTATCAAGTGAGAGTTCAACAATTTCATGTTCCATTTCTTTTGATCCTTTCCCATAGACAAATCAAATTGTTGGCCTTCCAAATCCAGAACAATCTTCCAAATTCAGAGACCACAGACCAATCCAAAGCAAAGCCATAACAAAGCCATGAAACGAAGAGCCGCAGATGAAACCAAAACACAGCCACTTCAACCAGAACGAAATCAACAAAAAAACAAAAACAGATGAACCCAAAACCAACCGCCGCTTCAACCAGAACGAAATCATAGGACCAAAATCAGCAGATTCAAAAGGAAGTATCACGCCGCACATAGCAAGACTCACAATAGTTCGCATCCAAAACCATAGCATGAACAAGAAAAGAAGAGTCAGAATTCATCACCTTATCCAGTCACTCGAACACAAGCAAGACGAAAGAAAGGCCGTCGCATGCCAGATTCACAGTCCCGTCGCCGCCTCCAAGACCGCACTCAAATCCCACAGTGAGCCTCTCACCGAACCCACAACTAAACCGATCCGTGGCTGCAACCCATCGAGCCGGGACACAACCACTGAAATCACCGTGTCGTCGTGAAAAGCTCTATCAGGTTCGGGGATAGGGCAAAAAGACCGGCAGGCAACGGTGGAGTCGTCAGAGATCGATCCCACAAAGAAGCGAGCTGCAGGCCACGAACCGCTGAACTGGGAGGCCGAGGAGAGAACGCCGCGGAGCCGAGACGGAGGAGATGAAGGCGGCGGCAGGGAGAAACCTTAGCTTCGCGGAGCCCCTTACGGTCCAGTAATAACAAAATTAAATCGGTCCAAAAAAATATTATAATTATAATAACTCTTTTAGAATTGAAACCAAGTGCAGGAGAGATGAGTTCCATTTTTCGAGAGGTGTGATGACACACCATGTGAATATGGTTAATAATTACTACATAAATATTATAATATCATATTAAAACAATAAATATTGAACTATTTAAAATTCACATGTAAATGAATGGTGAATTTGTATGACCATTACGGTGAGAAATCATATGTCATGGTTTAATAATGTTTAAAAAAAACTAAAATGCCAAAGAAGCATCTATTGTACAAAAAAAATTAAATTAGCCCCACGGGTTAGCCCGCACCTGCGCGGGCTCAACCCGATTTGGCCCGCACCCGCGCAGGCTCAACACGCATTGGCCCGTGCTCTTTGCGGTCAAAATTTTTAGGCCCGCCCCACCCCGTATCCGCCCCATACCCGCAAATCCCGCGGGCCTGTTTTGCATCACTAGATGGAGGTAAAGATCAATGAATATGGTGATGGGGTACCTGTTGAAATGGAAGAAGAAAAAAAAGTTTTACTTCTTTTGGGTTTGTTTCCTGATTCATATGATAATCTCTTCACCACACTACTGTTCGGGAAAGACACACTGAAGTAGGATGATGTTATTTAATCATTGTTGATGGTGAATGACCAATGATGGTGAATCTTCAGGTAATAGTGGCATTCTAGAAATGACAGATGGACATGGTAATCAAAGAGGTTGGTCAAAGACAAGAACAAAGGTCAAGTTCTTCTTTTGCGACAAGGAGGGTCATGTACAAAGAAACTGCTATGCGTTGAAAAAGCTTAAAGGAGAATATAAGGAACAAAAAACTGATTCTGAGTATGCTAATGCAGGTCTTATATAGGGTGAGGGTGGTTTACTTTCAATTAGCATTGATTGTCACATGTTAGATCTGTACACCGAATGAGTGGTTGATTCAACAGCATCGTGCTATATCACACTGAAGAGGGAATTGTTTTCTTTATACGAAGAAAGTGAATTTGGTATGTTGAAGACGGAAAATGTATATGGTGATGATGTCATTGGTGTTGGTGTTATTTGTATCACTACAAATGTAGGTTGTACGCTGACGCTGAGGGATGTGCAACATGTGCCAGGTATACGCCATAATTTGTTATCTGCTTGCGCTCTTGATAATTATGGACTCATGAGTTCGTTTGGGGGTGGAAGATGGACCTTGTTCAAAGGATCGATGGATTACGCATGAGGAATAATTAATGACATTCTTTACATGACAGAGGTAAAGGCTTGAGTTGATGTAACAAATGCAGTTGCGAAGATGACTTTGTTATATTTGTGACACACACAATTGTCGCACATGAGTCGAAATCCATCAACTAGGACAAAGAAGGTTTAGAAGCTGAAGCATGTTAGGTCTGGTGTTTCAAGTCTTACACCTAATTATTTTTCTTTAGAGTTCCACCAGTGAAGAAAGAATTAAAATCAATGACCAGGGTGATGCACTGAGAGTTTCAGACTTCTCAGAGGATGTTGAGGAGTGGGAGTAATTAATTTTTGTAGGTGCTCCAGATTATATGGCGATCACAATTATGGGGGAGTTATATTTTTCTGATTCTGGTATTGGCAATACAAACACAGGTATGATAGACTCTTCGACATTTCAGTTTATTTTGCAGGAGGAGTTTTTAGGATTCTGTCAGAGACACAAAAGAGGGATTTCATAGTTTCTATAGAGGATGATGGTTGGTGCGATACCAACTAGCTTATGGTCCAACTGAGTTTGTTGGAACTCATCTCCTTTATTGATATGATGAAGGGAGATATTGTTGGAGTTCACCCTGTGTGGTTTTAAAAAAGAAGATAATGATTTGTTTTTAAAATATAAAATTCAAATTTTGTGGCCATTCGTTTTTGAGGTATGTGAGATATGGGAGATATCGTGATATTTTTTATGAATGAAGAAGTGGGGAAGATACGGGAGAAGTAAACATGGTTCTATAAAAGGGACAGTTGGCAATGACTCATTGACGGAAGATCAAGAGAGTTGCGTAGCAGGAGGTGTGAAGCGATGCGCCAAACATATTTGGCAGTGGCCGGTTTTGGGTGTGGAAAGTAGTGTGCAGTGACCTATATTGTGTAGCGGGAAAATCCGGTTGTCTAACAGTTTATTTGAGGTGCTGCAGTGACGCTGCGTGTTCGGTTTTGTGATCATCGAATATTGACATCTTATCAAGAGATGATTATTTGAGAGGCGATGGAGCTATAACAGGGTGTGGATTTGCACACAGGTTTTTTATTCTATATTTATAATTCATGTTTGGGATTCTACTTGGATTCTGTGTACTCTCTGATTCATAGTAGATTTTCTCGATGTTGTCCCATGGTTTTTTAATCCTTCATGAGAACAGTTTTTCCATGTTAATTTATGTGTCCCCATTTATTTTTTTCTCCTTTTTCTATGCTCTGTTTTCATTGGAGATTCTCTCAATTCTTTTTCCGCAATTAAATAATTATCCTGGGACCGATCCGCTTCCGACCCAACGATGGACTCTCGACGAAAACATTGGGTTACAGTGGTTGGGCATGCCATATCAGTGATGGATGATGGTGGTTTCAGGCCACGATAGTGATGATGAAAGGCGATGTTGATAGGGCATGGAAATGACATCTTCGGCGGCTTGAAAAACAAAATAGGTGCGGCCCAGATGATGTTTAGAGCGGGAGAAGTTACATCAGCTTGGGGATGTAGGTTCAGTTGTGTTGGGCGTTGTGGTCTGTGTCACATTTGGGTGTCACATGGTAGCGATGTCCTCGGGTGTTGTGCCAGCATCAACTATTGTATAGGTGACCAGGCGTTATGGAAGGGAAATACAATGATGATTCGAAGTGGGGATGAAACAAAGAATGGAATGGATAGTCGATGATGAATGAGCATATCTATCTAACCTTCCTTGGAAATAGTGGTTCCCATTGTATACAAGAGGAAAGTAGATTCCCTATTATAATGGAAACAGAAGTTCCATTAGGTCCCCTTTCCACCATACCAAATGACTTTGTTTAGGGTTCAATTTCCATTTTTTTCTTTCCCTCCCACCATTTCAGGAATACCAAATAGCTCATAAGAATAGAATATAGATCGATAAATTTGACTAACAATATCTTTGAGGATAAATTTATTCCTATACATTTTTCTATTTGGCCCGTCAATGATCTTCAAATTTATATTTCATTATTCTATATCAATTAACTCTAAATTTCAATGTATGATGTCCATATTTTCTTCTACAATCAGGATTTTGATATATTCCACTAGTTTAAACATGAATGTTGAATCCCATAAAAACAAACGGGTGAAATACGAGTTTATATATATAAGTAAAAAACATTTATCACGTGCACACACCAACACATGCACGTGCTAAATGTTTTGTGCATTCGGTATACGAATTATAAGTAAATTTATAAATATTATTTGAATTGTGTGGGCACACATGTGTTTGTATTTGTTAAATGGTTTGTACATTTATACATATAATATATAGTGTTTTAAACATTTATCTATATAACACACAAAACATTTTAATGTTCATTTAATTTTTAAAACATTTTTAATTTTATTTACAACAAATAACATATACTAGGTGATTTTTTATTAATTTTTAAATTTTTTTATTTTCTATATGTTTTTCTTCGAAAAAATATTCAAATATAACACATAACATATGTTATGTTTTTTAAATATTGATTAATTATTTATTAACTTTTTTTTAAAAGCACATAATATATGTTATGTGTTTTTTTTAATATTTTGAGTTTATTAATGTTTTTTCTTGAGAAAATGTTGACGCATTTAGTTTTTTAGACACATAAAATATATATTATGTGTTTCAAATTTTGATTATCTAGTTTTAAAAAAATTAATTATTTTAGCCACATGATAGATATTTTGAATTTATTTTAATTTTATCATATTTTCATTTTTAATAGTTTATATAAAGATATTTTTGAAAATAAAATATTAAAATATTTAGTTTTTTATCAATAAAATTATGAATTTTTTATTTTAAATATTTTTTATTTACTTCATAATATTTATTATTATTTTTAAAATAAATAAAACGTGTTCTATGATATTATATTTTTTATTATTATATTTTTTATTTTTGAGTATATAATTTTGAAAAAAATGTCTACATTTTTTTAAAAATTAGAAATATGTTATGTAATTTTAAAATTAAATATTCAATTATTAAAGATTTTTTTTTAAACACAGACTGTTTGTGGATTTCTTCTTAATTAGTTTTTAAAAACATTTCATTAAATTCCTTCAGGGGGTGAGGGCTTGAATGCCTCAACATTATAGAGCATCCTTGGACCTTTACATTAGAGGGTGACCATGGGGCCTTACTAATGGAATTGGGAACTAAAGGTACCACCATGATGTTGTGGTTTATAAAATGTTGTGATCAATGCTATGGTTCACTACAGTGGGGTGAGTGTCACTATGCCATAATGTAATGAATTATGTTTCATGAATTATGTGATAATGCTCAACTTCACAATATTCTTCCACATCAGCTAACTTATATCAATTATAATCATCATACGATGATGATTCAAGGAGTTTGATATCAATAATGGTGAAGTCTATTTCAAGATCCGATTCAGATGTCTAGAAGGAGAAAATCTAGAAGATATGATTAGACCTGATGTCTAGAATCATGGTAGAAAGGTGTCCAACACAGGTAGGGGATCTAGATGATGGGGTTCCAGAACCAGGTTGTGCATATAGTCTCTTTTCCATAAGATGGATGAGCAGAAGATACGACTAAGTCATATGCAATGGTTTTAGATGATAGAATTTAATAGTATTCCACGTTGTGTTTTACAGTAAATGATGGAAAATAATATTCATCATATTGAATGAAAAAATAACATGCTTAGTTCACTAGATGGTAGCCGTTAGAGAATATTTTTATATGCGATCAATGGTTTCCAGGGTAGATTGTAGATCCCTCACAATTTTTTGAAGGCTATCAAACTGGTTGACTAGAGGAACCCACTATAAAGGTGGGGTGGGATCACTGCACAGGTGTCCTAAAATAATTTATTGGCGATATAAAAATTGGGTTACTTGTAAATGGTGGTCGTAATCTTTGTAACTTTCAATTAAATAAAAAGTTCAACACCATTCTGCTATAAATGTATGATTGAACTTCCAAACCATGCGAAACCTTGTTTCTCTTTACTCAGATTTTATTTCACTTCAATTTCTTAAGTGTTATTATAGTGTTGAATCAGTGTGGTAATTTAGTGATAGGTTGTATTCCTAAGTTCAAGTACATCAGTATTGAGAGGATTCTTCTGGTTTTGGAAGTTCTATATGTTTTTTCCATAAGTTGAAGCTTCTAGCGGTGTAAATCCCAGAGATCAGTGGTGTATAATTATCAATAAGTGATATTAAATCTTGGCATAGAAAGGTTCGGTAGTACACTCTATAGTAGAATTAGGTAATACTCTTGACATGAGGTCATTCTGATTTAGTGGGAGTCATTACTTTGAAAGGTACAATGTCTAAAGAAGGTAATATCTGGATAGAAAAGCTTAAGGATATATACTTTTCCTTATAAAGGATGTGGATAAAGGACTATCTAATTCAAAAAGACCATGATGTTCAATTGAAAGGCATCAAATTGAATGTCATAGAAAAAGAAAATATTAATAATAAAAGTTGGATATAAAGTCACTTGGTTTGATTTACAAGTCCTTTGAATGAAACTTTTCCTTTAACATTTAAGTAGCGAAGACCACAATAGAGCTGATCAGAGCTATGATAGATGTGTAAGTGAATCTAATAGGTTTCAACACGGTGTCCATGATTCATAGATTATCCAACATGATATTATCCAAAGTATGACCAATAACTGATCAGGTAAATGACTTTAATATGATTCAGATTCATCTAGGGTTAGTTAAAGTTAAGTTATTGGAAGACATGTTGGCTCTTCTGTTGTTATCATCATTAACAGAATCATGGGATCATATGTTAACTTTTATAAGTAACTCTTATAGGAAATATTTCCTTGTGTTTTAGAATTTTATAGACATAATTTTGAATCAATATCTCGGATGGATATAAGTCTAATAACTTATTTGAAAAGTGCTAAATGCAAAAGGTATGTGATGTTATCCTTATCAGAATATTTGGAAGAAAATAGAAGGAAAATATAGGTAAAGAATTCATGGTATACCGACTGGGCACAAAACAATATGTTTGTATTGTGGGATAAAAGGGAATATCAAGAAAGATTTTATGGGTCGTAGGGTGAATTATGAAAGTGAATCTTTTGAATGTTCATCTTTTATGAATTCTACAGCAGAAGGTAATATCATTTTATTGTTATGTGTTAGTGTTCCAGTGGAATAATGGATCATTGATTCCAAGGATTTAGTCTACTCTCTGTTTGAGAGAGAGTCCTTGAAATTTTTCTAATTGGAAAATTCAAAAAATTTAACTTATCCAATGATGAATCTCTCCAAATCCTAGGGAAGGGTGATGTTAAATTCTAAATTTAGAATAAAATTCAGATTGATTTGAAAGAAGTTTGAGACATATCAATTTTATGGAAGAACACAATTTCTTTTGGCCAGTTATATGAAGTATAATTAAAAACTAGATTTTATAATTTATTAATGAAAATTACTCAAGGTTCTATGATTGTGGAAAGAGGTGAAAAATACAAGAGGTTGTATTCTATTAGTAGTTCAAATGAAGCAACAATTTCTAGAATGATTTTTTTGAATGTTTGGAGTTGTATAATTGTAGTCTCACAAACCTTAGTGATAAGAACATGTGATTTCCCATGGAAACACATATATTAAGAATAGATCACTTTGAGTCTGGAATTTATGAGAGTTGTGCCCTCAAAAAGTAGTGGGAGTTGTCATTCACCTTGAATGAAAGGACACCAAAATCCTGCATGATAGATCTTGTGCACAGAGACATTTGGGGGGTTACACTTTTCCATTTTCTTGGATGGCCATTGTACATTATGACAATAATCAATGATTCAAAAAGGAAAGTATGAGTTTATTTCTTGAATTAAAAATTTTATGTATTTAGAGTTCATTTTGATGGAGGTCCATGGAAGAGAAAGTGATCAGAAATAAGATAAAATAATAAATTGAAATAATGCTGGAGAGTAGAGTGGAAAGGGTTTCTAGAATCTCCAATGGAGGAATGGAATCATGGTAGAAAAGACTGTACCTAGAATATCATTGAAGAATAGTGTGGTGGAGTGGATGAATCACACATTTACTAAAAAGGTAAAGAGAATGAAGGATAAATTTTGGAAAGTCTAAGAAAATTTGAGTAGAATCAACTAATTGTGTAGTGTGACTTATTAATAGAATCCCTTCAACATCATTGGGGTAAGATATTTTGGAGAAGTTGTGGACTGATAAACTAAAATATGTCACCCACCTCAAAGTATCTAATGACCATATTGATTCCAATGGATGGTACAACATCAAATCTATGCCCAAGAAAGGTTTATTTGTTTGATATGATGATTAGAACTTTGGTTTCCATCTTTGGGATGATGATAATCAAAAGAAAATTAGATGTTGTAATATTATATTTAATGAGAATTTATTATAGAATGACTAGAAGTTGGTGGAAAATAAAGATGAGAACCAAGATTTCACTGAATAAATCTAATTTTATCTTAATGGAAATTTCATAAGGAAATTAATTTTGAAAGGTTCAGGGGGCATAGAATGTCTGAATGTTAGTTTAATGGAAGAAATAACTAAATACTCCAGGACTACAAATCTAATTTTAGAGCTTTGAAAGGTGAAATTCTAGAAGTTTTAATTCTAAAAATATTAGGGCCATAGATTCAATTTTAAAGGTCCACATGAATTAGATGATTAACATATAGGTATATATTTTAATATCATTACTTTATTCCAATGAATGAAGGAGAACTTGAGATCCCAAAATATGCAGCTAATCAAAGATATTTCGGAAGGTGAGAGTTATTATTGAATAATGAATTGTATTGGATTCATTTAAATATATCCTATGAGTTAATGTAATTTAAAAAAATTATGAAATTACTAAAGAAAAAATGGTTCACTGATTTGAAATTAGATACTGCTAGTAGGGATAACAATATGGCTAGGATGGTTGTCAAAGGTCTTCAATAGAAATAAGGATCAGAATTCTCTAAAATTTTCTTACTGATAGTTAAACATACTATAATTAGGATGATGAAAGGTTTGGATTCTTTTTGATAGATTACATTTTGAGCATATGGATGTTAAGATAACATTCCTTCTGATTTAGAGGATGAAATCTACATAAAGCAAAAAGTTGATTTTGTGGGAAAATGGAATTAGTACTAGCTGTGTAAGATAAAGAGTAATCTTTATGGATTGTAATAAGTAATAATAGAATAAGAACATATGCTTTATGTTTTTATATGGTTGATAAAGGTTTCATTTGTAGAAACTTGGATAACTGTTTCTATTGGAAGGCATTTGAGGATGAACCCTTTATCATCCCACTCTTGTATGTGGATGACATGCTCCTGATATGTCTAAAAATCACACAGATTCAAGCGACGAAACCTGATTTTCCTAGAAGGTTTGAGATGAAAGATCTTTATGAAGTTAAGAAAATAATTGGGATTCATATTGAGAGAGATAATACTACTCAAAGGTTGATTTTTCTCAGTAGGAGTACAACCAAAAGATAATCGAGAGATACATAACACCTGTATATAATCTAATTTCATCCCCATTATACAATAACATTATATTATCCAAAGATACGACACTAAAAATTGGATATGTGGCTATGTATATGGTAAAACTTCTATTTTAATCAGTATTAGGAAGCTTTATTTACACCAAGGTTTGTTTAAGGCTGTAAATTGCATTTTTAGTGCTAGTTTCTAGTTAGTTTTGGATCAATCTAGGGAAATAACACTAGGAAGATGTAAATTATATTCTATAGAATCTAAAATATTTAAAAAATATATCCTTGTATTTTGGAATGGATGAACCATTGTAGTGTTATGTGGATGAAAACATTTGGGGAGATTCAAACACTTAGAAGAGTACAAGAGGCTATGTGAAAACATTCAAAGGACTAACCATAAGTTTTATGTTGGATTATATCTAATGATATCAATTTTGACAATTAAAGTTGAATATGTAGTTGTAACAGAAGAAGAGAAAGATATGAGATGATTAAAGTGTTTGTTGGTGGAGATTAGAAGAATCTAGAAATGTAGATTGATCTTTTGTGATATCAAGAGTGTAATTCATTTAGAAAATAACCTAATGTTTCACTTGTGGAAAATGAATATTGAAATTAATTATCACTTAATCCAAAATATTCTCAAATATGGAGATAAAAAATATAAGTTGGAGTCAAAATCCAGCTGACATATTTACTTTTTTCCCCCAATAATTCCTGAGGGAACATTATACCATTGTGAAACTGTTGTGACTATAAGGCGGTGGAGTTACATTTGTTCCTATAGAAGTTGGGGAGTTTATTTTTCTCTAAGTGTTAGTGTTTTTGGTATTTTATTTTAAATTAGTCTAAAAGTGGGAGATTATTAGGATTGTTGATATCTATTTATATTTTGATTGATATTTATAGAAGGAGAAACTACCAATTATACATTTTGGGATGATGTTTAAACTCACACTAGTTGAAAATCTAGGTAAGGAAAGGGGTCTAGATGATAGTGTTTTAGAACTGAGTTGTATAGATGAATATTTTTCAAGAATATGGATGATCCAATGTTATGGATAAGGTATAAGGGTTTCTGATGATAGTATGTAATTTTTTCCCTCAAAGTATTTTGTGAAAAAATGGAACATAATATTATTCAGATGGAATGTGTGAGTAACTTTTTCTGTTCATTGGATTTCATCCATTAGAGGTTGAGGTTGATACATGTAATCAGAGGTTTCCAAGGTAATTAATAGGTCTTTCATATGTTTTGGAAGGTGGTGGAACCAGTTGATCGACTTGGCCACACTATAAAGGCGGGGTGTATGGAGTCCTGCCTTTCTGATACATTATTTTAACATAATTCCATATCAAAATATTAAATTGATAACCTCCAAGGACCATTTGAGGTTTAGTGTCTTGGAAACTATGTACACATTACATGAAGTACATAAGGAAGGAATAAACATTAAATTTATTTCATCCTCTTGAAACACCCCTTTATTATTTCATCCTTGGTCGCCTTACTGTAAGCGATTTCCTGGGGATATACAAAAAAAGGGTGAGCATAAATCCCAATAAGAGATAAATGATGGAATTGGAACATCAGAGACCATCAAGGATAAAACATAAGGAATAACAAGGGGGAATAATCATAAGTATATAATACATAACATGGAAATGTTTCTACAATATAAAAATAATACATTTATAAAAATATCTCCAAGGTTTATCACCAAGGTGTCATAAAACATATTACCAAGCTTAATCAAAAAACGTAGCATAAACATGTTATCTATAGAGATTAATTCGTTATACATTTAATTAGATCTCTATCAGGGAGAAACCTTCACATGTCTTGATTCATGTGATACACATAGATCATATATCACAAAAAATCATTTCATCAATAACCCATGGAGAATAAATAACAAGTTTCCTATAAAATCATTGAGTACATAAGTGTTTAAAGATATGGAATTTTCATCATTTTTTCTCATGAGGAAGGAATGTGGGTTTATGACATGGAAATCCCAAATCAGTGTAGTATAATTAAATCTCTACAAATACCCTTGAATAAAAGTTGGTCTGGGTATTAACAACATATATATGGATGCAAGGAAAATCAAAGAATGATTCTGGTATCATAATGAGTATACAAAGTGGTTTATGAAATGGGGTTAATGAAAGTGAATGTAAGTCTACAATTGATTTTTTTTCAATAATGGAATGATTCTAAGTGCATGATAATATAATAAAATTGAAATTATAAGACTAACAACAAATGAAGTACTTTGATAAAAATGGAGAGAAAGAAAATTCCTTACCATAAGTATCACTTCCCAATCACAGAGGAGTGATTCATTGAGAGCTTGAGATATTCAAAAAAAGACTTAATAAGAGAATAAGAGAGGAAGGTATGAGTTAATGAACTTGGGAGTGAATGAAATTGGGTAGAGAGGTGGGTATTTATAGAAAAGTGTGGAGAATTGTTTGTTATTTTTCAAATATAACACATAGAATTCTAGGTTATTTAAAATAAATTTTCCATGGGACACCTGTAGTTTTGGATCATGGTTTTTGAAATAATGAAGGTTGTTTTGACACATTTGAGTTTGAGAACCGAACATAATTTTTTTATATTACTTTTGTCATGTGAAAATAATATTCCACAAATAATGTTTTTAAAAACTTAATTTCCACTTTAGACTTTGGAAAATTGTTTATAGGCTTGGAAAGTCATTTTAATTCATAAAAATACACTATATTAATACAATAAATTATTATTTTTATTGTGGATTTATTTATTTTAACTTCTACATCATTATTACATATTTATGAAGTCATAAATCATATAGAAAACAAAAATTGTATCTTTATTAATCATTGAAAAATAAAGTGTTTTAAAAAGTTCTCTAAATTTCATCCTAAACTATTTTTGATGTTACTATTTAAAATATAATTATTATTTTATGAAAATAAATTCTTATGTAAGAGAAATAATTATTCTAAATAGAAATTACATATTTGTTAAAAAAGAATATTTTTAAAGTAAGACACATTATTTATTCACATTAATGAATTCTAATTTTTTACAATATCATATGTATTAATTCAAAAATAACATATTAATACTTAATTACTTTATATTATTCTTCTAAATTTACTTTTAAACTAATATTTTACTATTATATTGGGTATTATTACAATTTTAATGGTCATTTAACAATCAAATTGTAACAGTCATGTAATAGTCCGATCCTAATGGTCTCATTCCCCTTGACACCCTATATATACTCCACATTTCTAATTACTCACCATTCACTACTTCTCTTAAAAAGTTTCTACACTTCCATTGATAATTTCTATCTTATTCCAAACCCTTATCTTTTTTTCTATAGTCATCATGGAAGTGGTGATCTTCATAGGGGAACTTTTTCCTATGGAGTTGACCTTACCGTGTGCACTATTATTTGGTGTTTATTTACCTATAATCATATTATATATTATTATAAATATTATTACATGATGTGAAATGTTCATATGAAATCAAGATGTCTCTTTATGGTCTTTATAAAAAAATATATATTGTAAAAAAATAAGGGTTCTTTTATTAATAAAAACATTTCACATCATTACCGGGTGGGACCATTGCACACGAGTCATGTGATCATTGATTTAGGATATAAAAATGTGATGAATTGTTAATTGAGATTGAAATATTTGTAACTTACTTTGGAAAGAGAAGTGAAATAGTGTTCTCCCATAGACGTTGGACTTAATGTATGAACCACATAAACCCTTATTTCTATTTACATTGGTTTTATTTTTCTTAAACTTTATGTTTTTATGAGTTCTATGGTTTTTTATATGTATAATTTGTGAATAATTAGTGTGGTGATTTAGGGTGATGTTGTATTCCAATGATCTAGTTCATCAACATCAAGGGTTTCATCTAGTATGTGATGTTATGGATGCTTTGTTGCACAAGATGAAGCTTTTGGAAATGTAACTTCTGGAAATCAGTGGTTTAGAATTCCTAAATTTTGAATCTTTAGAATAAGTGTTTAAATTTTTGTCCTTGTAAAGGTGGACATGGAACTATAATAGGGGGTGAATTATATTCAAAAGTTAACACACAACCTTTCATCACTATCTAAGAACAAGTAGATAAGAAATTATATTTTTTGATTAGTAAGTGCATGTCAATGATTAAAACTACAACCATAACAAGCATTGTCAAAATTTTAAAAGGGAAAAATAAACATTATATGATAGAAGTAATATCACAACATAAATTAAGATAACAATGTAAAATAATGTTCAGAGTTATGAATAATAATCCTAAAATCCATAAAGGATATTATATTACCAATATGATTCTAATAAAAGGATCCCTTTTCATTTATCCAAAATTGAAGGAGGATCTGCAGACTTGATCCTAGGTATCCCAGTTCCACTCATATAAATTCATCGACTAAATATATTTTGGAATATATCTAGTTCCAAACCCAAAAATTATTCGAATACATCGTTTAGAAAATAATTTATTCCACATAATTAACTACTTTAATAGAATAATTAGACATATTTATCTCTATCTATGAGAACTTCTTTGATCAAAGTATTGGAAGAAATTCCACAATGGGACTTCATTGAACATTATGGTTTGAACCATCCATCTTACAGTATTGGAAACTCATCAATCAAAAAAGATAAAAATCAGTACAGGTTCTATGACCATAGCCTCTCTGATCACATATAATCATATAATGAACAATTACAATGCTAAGATAACATCTTTAATAATAAACCACATAGAATAAAAATCTCATAAAAGAACTCATAAAAAGAAAAACCAAAATCACTCAAAGTAATGAGATGATAAATGACTTCCAATTTAAATCATTCAAAACTATGTAATTGTTATCTTCAACTCCATTAACACCTCAATTAAATTTATATTCCACATAGAATGTGTTTTGAGAAAGGAGAGATGAATGGGGAACCCTTGCTAAGGTGGGTTTGGTTTGACCCGATGGTTGATTGTTGGGGGGGGTGATATCTTGCACAATCTTTAATATCAGGTAACCACTGTCATTCTTAATGGAAACTCCCAATGGTTCCCTCTTCCATAACCGGGTACATACCTACTTTCCAAAGGCAGGTGGTCACTTGGGGTTTCAGACACAATGATGTTTAGGGACTCACAATGGTTGAGAGGATGGGGGGTCGGGCTCATCACACCCTTTTGGGGAGAATTGTTGCCTACTTAGGAACTCTATTATAGATTTAAGACAAGTTCATGAATCTATTTCTAATCCTGATATGAGATCAGTTACCCCAACAAAATAATTGATGGGTTAAGACTCTTTTTGTGCAGAAGATGTAGATCTTATTAATGAATCCATCTATATGTATTCAAGGTTCTTCATCTGTTTCCCAATAATGGGAATATTCTTATGTGTTGAAGTCATATAACCAAGTTCATCGAAATATGATGCCACAAAAGGAGGAGTTTTATATTTTTAGGAGGATATAGAGACATTAGGAGGCATCCGACGTATCCTGGTTATTGCAGGAATCAATCCTCCATAGTTTGTTAAACCCATGTAGTTTAATTTCATACAAAAAGGAAATATATGAGTGCTCTAAGGCACTGAATATTGAAGATTGAGTCCTAGGGGGACATCCCACGTATCCTGATTATGGAGAAAATCAGTGTTTTCATAGTTCGTTTGACTTATCAGTCCACTAATAGATAAGGTAGGATGATCAAACCATGGGAATGACTGGGTCTTGATGGTTGAAATTTCAGAGACATGGTGGAACCCATACTAAGGTGGATGATTTCTTGAATTTGGTCTCGGCCCTTAGGAAGGTTCCCTACATATCCTGGTTATGGAAGGAATAAGAGTAATCATAGTTCAATTGATCGGGGCTTACACACTAATGTTGCCCTTTTTTAGGGCTTACACACCAAGGTTTCCCTTGTTCAGGGATTACACACTGACTTTGCCCTTTTTCAGGGATTACACACTAATTTTGACCTTATTCAGGGATTACACACTCACTTTTCCCTTGTCTGCGGCTTACACACTAATGTTTACCTTGTTTGGGTCTTATACATTGACATTGCCCTATAATTTTAGAATCTTATGATGTAGATGATATGATCATGGCAGATCCCTAAACTCACATGAGAAATGCTCAGTGTGAGAAACAAGGGATGAAAAATGATTAGTCACATTATTTTTGGACACGAGACATATATACTAAGATGTCCATTTGGATGGTTAATATGGAGCTTGGACCTCGGAGAGGTGTCCTACATATCCTGGTTATGGAAGGAATCAGATTCCTCGTAGTTCACTTAATTGAGGCTTACACACTGATGCTGCCCTAATAATCAGGGATTATACATTGAGGATGGAAAAGGTTATCAAATATTGGGATTCCTTATTGACTTGACCTGCTTTCCAAAGGACGTCGCAAGACTTGAACGGTTGGTATTGAATTCCATTGCATTACCTGTTTAACTTGTCCAGAGGATGTCGCATGATCCAATTGACTTTCCCAATTTTCATCGCAAGAGCTGACTGGAACATATGGAGGGTGTCATGAGAGTAAATGTGACATGTTTCAGAGGGTGTCACATGTCCCGACTGATATGTTTAGAGGACATCGCGAGACCTAACTGGCATGCCTATAGGGTGTCATGAGAGTCAGTTGACATACCCAGGTGCTACCATGAGACTCAATTAACATGTGATGGTGTCGTTATATGAGTCAGGTGACACATCTAAAGTACATCATGAGGTTTTAACGGCAAACCCAGTGGGTCTCACGAGATTTAGGTGGTATGTATGAGGGGAACTATATGACTTGCCTCAATATGTCTAGAGGAATTCGCATGACCCAAATGGTATACTGAAGGAGCGTTGTGAGATCTGGGTAATATGTCTCGGTGTTGTTTCATGTCTTGAGTGGTTCATGAAAAGCACATGATGGTCAGTGAGTACATCCTTCACATAATCCCCCCACCTTTAGCCTTTGTTCTAGCCCTTATATTGTGAATGCCTTCGATTTATTTAGTTTTAGTTTATTTTTAGTCTCGCGTGATGTAGAAGATGTGTGGGATGTTCCTCACAAATCCCACTAGAATTCCTTCACGTGATCTATGAGTGATCACATGAAGTGATTTATGCATGGTGCACAATCGCTCTGACTATTCGCCAGACCCTACCTGACGAAAAACTTACCAGTCATAAGATCAACTGCTTTGATAAATCTACTCTAAAGTTAATCTTTCCACAGAGAGTTGTGGATGTGCTTGTGGCAGTGGTGGGTAGTCGTGCAATTTTCATACTGGGGTGGGGGATTTATAGGCCTCTCCCCCTAGTTGTTCACTAGTTTATGCGGTGCATATCACATGAATCCAAGATGGAGTTGGTGAAGGGATTCAACATCATGCATCTTCACGAGTCTCTTCAGTGGATCACTCATAGGGAATCACCTTATTTTTAGCGACCGTGAGTCATTACCATCAATGCCTACTTTATTGGATTATTTAAAATTAACGGGGACTTGTTAAATCATGTGGTCATGCCGAATGACTTTCATTTCCAAGGGCCTTCATGAGATTAGAGTGTCTGTTGAGAGGCATTAGTGTGACACTCACAGCCTTGTCAGGGGGATTTCACAAGATCATGATATGGATAGCCTTGGCACATGGAAAGAGTTTTATGACCGTGATAAGATTCATCCTCCTTCCCCTTTTTATTTACTTTTTTTATTTTCCAAATGTAGAGAGTCACACAATATTGCATGAGTAATGTCAAGGAAAAATACTCTACCTCTCAGTGATGCATCGTGTGACCAATAAAGGTCCTATAGATATGCATGGGCATTTCATGGACAACTCCATCCGTTTCTCCTTAAGGATCCAAAGGGAGAGTGCAATATCGTTGGGACATAACTAAGGCTCTTTACGTGATGAGGATGACTTGCAGACGAGCTTTTGCGAGGCAAGGCAGACATGTCACTGGGGTCTCACAGTGTCTTGATGATTACCAGGGGTGCATCACATGATGTTTATGACAGCGAGTGGCTCCTACCTCCTCCCCTTTTATTCCTTTTTTTATTTTACAAAGGATTGTGGGTATTGAAAATTTTCTTGAATATTGAGGAAAACCATTCTTTTCATCAGTGATCCATCATTTGAGTTTTACGACCACAAGTGGTCTCCACCTTTTGGAAAATTTCCTCCTATTTTCAAAGGATTTTCTAATGGGTTGTGAGGCACTCACTGATTGACAAACTGCATGGCTTGGGGGATCATCCAGTTGCCACCGCGTGATCACCAGTTGTCTGAGGCGCCTTTGCGAGAGTAGACAGACTTGTCTAAGGGTATTCAAGGAATCCTTTGAAGGTTATAAGCTGCACACAATGACTTTCTGTGACCTCATGATGGTCATATAATTAAATATCCCTTGGAGGCTCATGCGATCTGTGGGTATTTAGCAACCTTATTCTTCCTTTTCTTTTATGGGTAAAAAATACCCATATCTAAGTATTTATTCCTTTTTGAATTTACCGACACTCATTTTTTAGGCATAAAAAAATCCCCCCCTCTGGAGTGACATTCGTGGGGACAAGGTCTTGGTTCTAAGGAAAGTAAATGTCTGCCTAAGTCTTTGGCGTTGTTGAGAATTGGTGTTTGGGGTAACACTTGGTCTGTTAGGCGACGCTTGGTCTACTGGGTGACGCTTGGTATTCTGATAAATTCCCTATAAATAGGGAGAGAACCATTTATTTTACTAGCTACTTATCCTTCAAAGCACTCTCACCTATATTTTTATCATGCACCCTCATCACAAGACCTCTCCACAAGTCCCGATCGTGAGACCCCGCCGCAAGCCCTGCTTTTGTGAGGACTGTTCCTCAAGACCACTATTTCTTAGGATCCCATTCAAACCAACTACAAACTATATTTCTTTAATTGTATGAACTTCATTCATGAGGGTTGCGATTGAATTGAAGGTTCCATGGGGTCTACTAACTCAATCATATGATCGATTGATTATCATGCGACTCGTGTGACCAGCAATCATGAGTCTCCAAGGGGTCATGCGATTGCGTGATTCCCTATGAGTTTATGTGACCCGCAAGATCTTCAAGAGTTAGGCAATTTTTGAATTCCTTATACAATTCACGAATCCCTTGCTAATTCATGTGATGTGCATGATGTTGTCCATTTATTATGTCTTTACTTTGAAAAGATTTTATATTATATTTTTTTGACATATGCCACTCACTCATGTTCAAATGGATTCCGGTTCTCACCAAGGTTCCTCATTTACGACCAATAAAAGGGTCATGATTTCCAGAAATTGCAACACCAACCCCTGACATTGAGTGTATTTGGATAACAAGATTCTAAAGAGGTTTCTATCATCCAAGATTAAGGATTATTCTATATCTCACTGACTTCCTCTATATGGGAGAAGTTTATTGGATGATGTCGTTATCCCTCCTTCAGATTTAAATCTTCCATATCACTAGGTGTCAACTCCTTATTAGTGTGTTCAGATGACAATTTCCGATGAAGGCCAGCTAGTCGTAGTTCAACCCCAGGGTTTGTCTTATATACTGGAAAACTCTCCTTTGGGCCCCGATGGATGTGACTTTGCTTAACAGGCTATTTCTCAGAACTACTTGTGTATATTTTCCTCCTCTATGAACAATCTTGGTCGTGGATGGAGCTTAAAATGGGATATCCTTCCTAGAGGTAATTTTTCGGACGAATGGGCATGTCCCTTTTAGGTCATGCAAAGCTACATAGAGTTTTCTGATCAGTTATACATGGTTCATATTTAGGAATTTTTGTGTATTTCCCAGTTTATCATCTACCGCTAGTCCGATCTCCTATGAGAAATGATTAGCCATTGGTGCCATCGTACCAACACATTCCATTTGTCCCATGGTGAAGTGGGAATCAACCTATGGGACATCTACCAAATGGGTGGGATTAACCCTCTCAGAGATATGTATGATGACTTACTCCCTGCTACTGACATTTGGGATGATCCCTTACAGACTCCAGTTTTGGAGAAGGAGATGCTTATCATTGTGAATGAGAAACTAAGGAAGGAGCAGGCGATGTACTCACTCATTTATTTTAAGAAGTTGATAAACATTTTTCTTTACTTCTATGAGGTCAGGACAACTTCCATACACCCTCACTAGCACCCTTCTCAGAAGGTTCATGATAGTACTGGATCATGTTTGGCTATCTTGGAAGATGGATACTATACCTCGTGGGGATACCGAGTGAACTTGAAGATCTCCCTGAACCTTAGGATGGAAGGATTTATGGACATGTTTTTGAAAGGATAGATTTTCCCGGCTAGGGACGCACGTTCAGGGATTCGTGTCAGCATGTTAGTGATGGCATCATAGCTTACAGAAGGAAATCACCTCAATTTGGAGCTACCGATCCTTGTATACCTTTATCAAATCCTGGTCCATATTCAACAAGGCTACACTCCTTACATGATCAGTGGTCCTCTCCATTTTTTGGATGGATAGAGGAGAATTTCCATTGCTATGAATATTACAATGCTATTAGGATCCTAGATGCTTTATCCCATCCCAGGTTGCTGAACATATCGGGTTCAAAACCATGTTTCTAAGCCCTGCTAAGGTTAAGGATACTCCGAGTCAATCTAATAGATTTGATTTTACCCCTTTCCATGCACCAACTAGGATGATTATTGATAATGGAAACAGTTCCCTTGATGAAAGTTCATATATGATCTCTCTTCAAGACAGAGTTCTTGCAGCCAGGGTGGATGAGCTAATTATTTGTGAGCCTTATACACCCTATCGATTTTGTCGTCAGTTTGGTTTCACCCAAAGGGTATCCCTTCTTCCATTGGCTGGCGTTCAAGGATAACAACATCCTGGAGTCATCCTCCAGTTTTGTATGATACTGGCATGTGAAGATACTGAGGTTGAGATCATACTCATGCCTGTTGATGCTCCCACATTCCTTACCCAGGATTATGCCCAGTCTTGGGTTGCAGCTTATTTATATGGTGTGTTAAGCCACCTGGTTCATCATGTAGACATGCCTTTTTTCCTTACCAACCCCATTGTCCATGGTGATGATGGAGTTGATCAAAGATCTGGGAGAGGTGTCAAGGAAGATACCTCATTCCACTACAAAAAAACAGCAGATTAGCGGTGTTTTTTTAGCTGGGGTTATGAACAACCCCCTCTAATTTTTTTAGCATTATTTTTTTTGTATTTGGTTTGATTTTAGATACAGTTATGTCAAAACCACCACTAATATAATAATTAGCAGTGCTATATATTCGATTGGATTTTAGAGGATATATATATATATAATATTTATTTGGATATATATATATATATGAGTTTTTTAAAGGAAACAAAGGGGGTTCACAACCCCCTTTAATTTAAGATATTAGGGGTTCATAAACCGCTGTTAATCCCTTAGATTAGAGGGGATTTTGAACCCCCTCTAATTGATGATATTAGAAGGGGGTTTGGACCCCCTCTAATTGATGATATTAGAGGGCGTTTTGAACCCCCTTTAATTCAAGAAATTTTATGGAGGTAATGAATTGTTGCTAATCTCTTTAACTAGAGGGCTTTTTAAACCCCATCTAATTTTTTATTTATTTTTTAGAATAAATCTTATATAAATTCAAATTTTATAATATGTGCGCATGCGCGCGCATGTGTGTGTATATATATTACATAAACACATTATATAAATGTATTTAAATACATTATATATATATATATATATATATATTTATATATATATAAGGACATTATATGAATACTTTAAATAAATACTTATACATATAAACAAAAATGTATACATATATAAATATTGGTATACATAATATAAGTGTAATTATTAATATATTTATTCAAATTTATAAAATTTATATATAGTTTTATTAATACTATACATTTATATTATGATTTATATTATACATATATTATATTAAATATATTTTATATTGTATATTTTTGTATAAATACATTTATATTATATTATGTATACAAATATATATAATACATACAAAATTAAATATAAATATACATATATATTATATAATTATATTATATATGTTATATTTTAAATATTTAATTATATATAAATTTATATATATTATATAATTATTTTATATATATTGTATCATACCATATTATTTATAAATTAATTTAGCAAATATATATATATCATTTAGTTATATTATATATTTCCAATTATATGAATGTATTTAGCTTTGTGTGTATATATATGATATAATATAAATGTTCATAATCACATACATAAATTTACAATTTAAATGTATTTAATATAATATATTTATAATATAAATCATAAAATATATAAATGTATAGTATTTATGAAACCAACATATAATTTTTATAGTTTAAAAAGTGGTGTAATAAAAATAAAAATAATTAATAATATTATTGTTACACACAGGTACATATATAAAAATATATAAAAATGATTATATAAATATATAAACTATACTTATATTATATCTATAAATACTATATAAATACATATATATAGACACACACAAATATAAATGTATTTAAAAATATATATTCATATATGTAAATATAATTATATATATATATTATATACATATAATATACATATATATATATATATATTATGGAAATATATTATATATATATTATAAATAAATATATACATCATATATTATACACAAATATACCATATATAAATATTTATATCTATTTAAATATTTATTCAAATAATATATAATTGAATCACCTCCAAAATATATATAAATAGAATTATGTGTAAATATTTCAACAAAATCAATGTGCCATAGTGGTGAGTGTACTTGGATATTTGCAATATGTCTGTGGTTCGATTCCCAGTGAATTCAATTTTATAGAAGGAGGTTGGTGGCGTGGGGAACATGAGGGAAGTGGTGTGGCATGGTAAAGTGGAAGCGCGAATGGGAGGGAAGTGGTGCGACATGGTGAAGTGGTGGCATGAATGGGAGGGAAGTTGTATGGTGCGACACAGTGCGTGCAGTGGTAGTGAGAATGGGACATGAACAGGAGGGGGTAAGAGGCAGGGATGGGATGAGGGGAATGGGATGTGGCAGGACAGGACGGGGAACATGAGAGGTTGGTTGATTTTTTTTAAATAATTAATTTATAGGAGGTTTTTATAACCACCTATAAATATATACTCTATTAGAGGGGGTTTTAAAACCCCCTATAAATTAGCCTTAAATAGAGGTGGTAAAAAAACCACCTCTAAATAATTGCTTATTCTTCAGATAGTGGTGGTTTTTAACTGCCTCTACTCTAATAAATATATTAGAAGGGGTTAAAACCCCCTATAATATAACCACCACTAATTTTATCATCACTTTACCAGCGGTTCTTCAAAATCACCTCTAACAATAGTAGGCGGGCACATTAGTGTCAGTTCCTCATAACCGCCACTAATGTGTTTATAGGGAAGTGGTGTAGCACAATGAAGTGGCAGCGTGAATGGGATGGTAGTTGTAAAGTGAAATATAGTGAGTACAGTGGCGGCGAGAATGGGATAAGAACAAGAGGGGTTAAGAGGTAGGGACAGGATGGGGGGAATGGGATGTGGCGGGACAGGATGGGAAACAGGAGAGGTTGGGTGATTTTTTTTAAAATAAGTAATTTAGAGGTGGTTTTTATAACCACCTCTAAATATATCCTCTATTAGAGGGGTTTTAAAACCCCCTCTAAATTAGCCTTAAATAGAGGCAGTCATAAAAACCTCCTCCAAATAGTTATTCTTCAGATAGCAGTAGTTTCTAACCGCCACTACTCTAGTAAATAGATTAGAAGGGTTTAAAACCCCCTCTAATCTGAGTCTCTGTGATAGAATTAGTGGGGGTTTTAAACCCCTCTAATCTAATTGCCACTAATTTTATCATCACTTTTCCAGTGGTTCTTCAAAACTACCTCTAACAATACTAGGAGGGAATATTAGTGATGGTTCTTTATAACCAATGCTAATGTGTTTAGAGGGATTTATAAACCCTTCTAAAATAAAAAATAACCCCTTATAATCGGGTCATTTTCTTGTAGTTTTCCATTGATGACTACCCTGGTAGTGAAATGAAATCTGTTGAGGAAGTTAGTCCTCTAGTACATGCTATAGTTTATATGCCTATCGAGAGAAGAGAATATGAGGATTCTTCTTCCGCTACCTTACTAGCTCAACTAGTTATTCTTCCTCCTTCCTCACCTTCTCCATCAGTCACAGAGGCTCATAAACGACATAGGATGATCTCAAAACATATTTATGCTTTGGTTACTAAGACCCATTTGGAAGTATTCCGTGAGCAAGGGGAATTCCTTCAACAATTATTTCATGACTTGGGGGTAGGTGATTTTGAATGACAGACTCTGTATGAAATCATGAAGCAATTTTTTCTGACTCGACAAGATCTGGACAGAAGTGAAAGATATTTACATGATCTTGCAGATGAATCTCCTCTTTCTAGGAATATAAGGGAGATGTTAGAGGCATTAAAGTAGGGTCATCAATTGATATCTAGACTGAAAGATCCGATGGATATGTGGAATGAGAAAATATGGAGGTATGAGAAAATCATAGCCCATCTAGGGTCTAAAATTTCAACATCCTCATACTCATTGAAAACTGACTAAAAGAGAGTTGAAGAGTTGACTACTTTGGTCGAAGATCTCCATCCTGGAGTAGAAGTAGAAGAGGCAAGGTGGGTGGCACTTCAACATTCAATCGATGCTTTTTATCCGAACCCTTTATGATTTGGCTAGTTCAGCAGACTGAATCTTATCATAATTTGATTTACTTTAATTTTTTTGAGATTCTTGGAGTGACTCTATCATGTGGAGATTCCTCCTTCTTTGCTCATTATTAATGAAATTTCCCAAACCTTCCATGTTTTGTTCCAGTTTCCCTTCTATCCATGATATGAATATCATTATGTTGCTTCAATATTAATTTCCAATGATACCCATACCTTGCATAATATCAAGTAAATACGAATTCCTAAATTTGAATATTGAAATTATAATAGATTCTTCTTGAGAAATGCTCATGAATACCCACCAACATGAGATTATTTATTGATAATCTATTCCATCTATATTGAGATCACATGATTTTTAGAAGGATGACTTGGGTAGGATATATATATATATTTCTTTAAGGGAGGATGCTCCTTCATTCAACCAATATGATAGTCTTGGTGAGTATAGATTGATTTTTTTTTCTAAGACCATATGGTGGGCCTTGCAAGCTCTTGTAGACTAAAATCATTACCATGTTGCAGTTTAGGGTCTTTTAGCTCAAAACTTATATTTCTTTAGCGTAGGTTCTTTTATCTCAGAGATTATATAACTTTATTTTAAGGTCTTTTAGCTCGAACCTTATATTTCTTTAGTTTAGGGTCTTTTAGCTCGAACCTTCTATTGTTTTATTGTAGGGTCTTTTATATCAGACCTTCTATCACTTTAGTTTATGGTCTTTTAGCTTAGACCTTCTATCTCTTTAGTTTATGGTATTTTAGCTTGTAACTTATATTACTTTAGTTTAGGGATTATTAGTTCAGACCTTCTATTTATTTAGTTTATGGTCTTTTAGCTTGTACCTTATATTGATTTAGTTTAGGGTATTTTAGCTTGGACCTTTTATCGCTTTAATTTAGGGTCTTTTAGCTCAAACCTTCTTTTGTTTTTAGTGTAAGGTTTTTATCTCATACCTTCTATTACATTAGTTTATGGCCTTTTCTCTTGGAACTTATATTTCTTTAGTTTATGTTCTTTTAGCTCAGAACTACTATTTCTTTTAGTTTACAGTCTTTTAGCTCAGACCTTATATTGATTTTAGTTTAAGGTATTTTATCTTAGACTCGATCAATGATCCTGTAATATGGTTCAAACTTTCCAGGAGTGACTCAAAAGATACTGAGGTGCTGGGTTCTTCCATGGAGTTGTAAGGGATCAAAATGATTAGAAATACCTTTATGCAGAGTGATGTATTTGGTTAATAACCATAGGTGAATATTTAGGATCCATAGGCATACATGCATATTCAAGCAATGGGTCCTTGAATCCAGGTATCTTTTCCAGGGTATATGGAAGATTTATAGAGGTAATATCGGTTGAGGGAGAAATAATAGGGATGTTAGGTCCACCTAGATAGTTGAAGTGTGGATGATGCAAGTCATAACCCAAAAGTTTGAGTCCATGAATATGAGATGGGGTAGACATTTTGGGGATTACCCATAACACTTTGAGGTGTTGAGTTCCACTGTGGTGTTTTTAGGGATCACAAGGATTGTATCTACTTTCTTGTAAGGAGGAGATTCCTTTAGTTTTTGGGTCAATGACCTTATGAACCAGTAGCATGATCAAGAAAAATATGATCTCCACTCCTTTCTGAGGGTCATGAAAGATTTATTAAGACTCAAACATCTAGATGATGAGGTTGGATATGGGAGGAAAGCAATCCAGGAAGGGTTTTGGACCCCTAGGGTAGTTTAAATCTTGATTGTAAAGCTTGAACCCTATAACCTATGGTTTCAAGTCACAAATAATGGGCCATAAAATATTCATAAATGGATTGTCGCATTCCATCCATGATATAGGGTACAAAACATGCTGATGTAACATCGATGATGTCGAACCCGCTTGGATATTTTGGTACAAAGACAGTAATTCATGGTCTAAAGTACTCGGATCAGGAGGATGATATGGGATAGTCATACTGGGATTAGTTTAGACACATTGAGGCATTGAGTTCTACTAGAGTGATGTTAGGGATCACAAGGATTAGAATGTCCTTTTTGTAGAGTGACATATTTGGTTAATGACCATAAGCGCATATGCAGGAGCCATAGGTATACATGCATAGTCAGAACAATGGTCCCTTGAAGATGGGTATCCTTTTTTAGGGCCATGAAAGGTTTATAGTGATCCGAGTCACCCAAATAATGATGTGTGATTTTCAGAAAGTGTAATATCTAAGAAGGGTTCGAACACCCTAAAAGTTGTGTCGCCACCTAGAGAACATATTCTCATGGTGAGGAGACATGAAAAATTATTACTCTAAATTTTTTCTAAACTAGGGGGTCCAACAAGAATAGTTTGGATTTTACTAGGGATACATAGTAGGCCTTATGATCTTTATGAATCGTTTATTTGTGCCCTAATTTTTCCTAAATGCTGGAGGTGAAGAGTTCAGCAAGAAAAGACTTGAATTTTTATCAAGCTTCCCTTTTTGGGTTTTTGACCAGATAAGTTTTGTGTCTCTTTCGATAGCAGTTTGTGGTCTTACAATTTGGACCATTATTGGCTAGTGTTTAAAGTCATATAGATCTGACCAAAGTGTAGAAAGTTTAAGGTCGTACAACTCTGACCAAAGAAAATGCAGTTTAAGATCATTATGCTAATAGACCTAACATGGGGGATGGTGAACAATATCTAAATTAAGATACCTAGGACTGAGGGTACCTCATCATATTTATGATCAGGGGATAAGAATATTTTAAATAATGGATTTAGTCTCTTAGTTCATGAGTAATGATATGAGACAATCATACTAGGAGTAGTTCAGATCACACTAAGGTGTTGAGTTCTTCCACGGTAATGTCAGGGCTCACAAGGATCAAATCCATTTTGTATAGTGACACATTTAGTTGACGACCATAAGTTCATATGATGAGACATATGCATACATGCATAGTCATGAAAAGGGTACCTTGGAGCCGATTATCTTTTCCAAGGGCCATGGAAGGTTTATGGAAACTTGAGGTGATCAAGACATGAATTATGATTTATGTATGGGGGAACTTAAAAGGTGATAGAAGCACCCCGTAATCTAGTTGACTGGGGTAAGGCTCTTTTGGTCCTTTGACAGGGCATGGAAAATGGATGATGGTATGAAAAATTTATTTTCAAGTAGTGGGGATGTATTATGTGCATTTTATTTTCATGTAGTAAAGATGTTTTCTATGTGGTCTAACATCATGTGGTAAGAACATTTACCATGAAGTTTAACATCATGCAGTAAGGATGTTCACCATGCAGTTTAACATCCTAGGGTAAGTACATTTTTTGTGTAGTTCAACATTATGTGGTAAGGATATGGGAACCGATGTGAAAAGAGTGTGCATGATATATTACGTGCACAAACAAGTCATACGTAGATCTGGCTCATACATAGGAAAAATGATCCCATGTGACTCAATCCCTATGTAGTTGGGACTCATTTCTTATTAGTTATTACAAGTAGGTACAGGATTGGAGATATAGATTCCACTATATATCCTATGATGTTAGGAATCAAGCCACACATAGTTCTTGAATGATAAACTCTCTAAGTAGGTCTGACCCATATGTAGAGGTAGGAATTATTTCAATTGATTCTTATAGCTAGGACTATGGTTGGAGACCTAAGAATCACTATGTATCTTGTGATGATAGGAATCAATACACACGTAGTTATCTAGGGGTTTTGTAGTTTAACATCATATAGTAAGGACATGGGATTCCTGATGTGAAAAGGGGAATTGTGGTTGGACCCAAGGATGGAAATCCGAGTGTCACTACATATCCTATGGTAATTGGAATCAATCCAAATGTAGTTCTTGAGGAATGAACTCTCTAAGTAATTCTAGCCTATACAAATATAGGGGGAATTATTATATTTGTTGTGACTAGACCCATGATTAAATATCCGATCATCTCTATGTATCTTGTGATTTTAGGAATCAAGTCACACGTAGTTCTTGAATGAAGGTGTGGTTGGAGACCAATACCAGCAACAGTGGTCCTCTTAGGTGAGTTTCAAAGGAATATATAGTTTTATGTCATGTAAGGAACATTAACCATGCAATTTAACATCATGCGGTGAGGACTCATGGTATTAATTTCATGGTCTTTCATTCAGGACCATGATGAACCTACCACAAGCTTGTATACCTTGTTTATGTAGGGAATCCCTTAATGAAATTCCTAAGCTCACTTGAGCTATTCTCAGTGTGAGAAACAAGGAACGAAAAGGGTTCCTCTCACTAAGAAGAGGAAATTAAGGATTAGATAGGGCTATTTTTAATAATGTAGGGGATGGAACAAGATATAGAATCAAGGGGTCCCTACGCATCTCATTAAAAATGAGAATAAATCCATACATAGTTCTAAAAAACCCTTTTTGTTTAATGTCATGTGAAAAGGAAATTATCTGTTCATTTTAATATCTTGCGGTAAGGACATGGATCATCTGACGTGAATGAAAAGTCAGGTTGTGGTAGGTCTTAAAACTACAGGTTTGGGCATCACTACATATCCTGTAATAGTAGGAATCAAGCCATACGTAGTTTTTGAGGAATCACACAGTTTAACATCATGCGATTGGGACAATATCCATATATTTTATCATTATGTGGTCAGGACGATATCTGTATAGTTTATCAGCATGTGGTTAGGATGAAGGATACCATGCAGTTTAAAGTATTTCTGTTAGGACTTGGGGGTGTTGCGCAATTTGTTTTCTTGCTTCCAGGACAATCTCCGTACAGTTTATCATCATGTGGTTAGAATAATCTCTACACATTTTATCGTCATGTGTTCAGAATGAATGATACTATGCAGTTTAAAGTCTTGCTATTAATACTTTTTAAGATTTATGTCATCTATGAAAAGTATCTCTTGAGAAATATTTTATTTGTGGTAGGTGTGACATGATCCCCATCTGTGGTGGTGAATGAGTAGACTTCATTATAATGGACCTTATGTATGATATAAGTCCCTTTCTACTTGGGTTCTGGTTTCATAGGATTCTTCCCTAGTATCATTGGGGTTCTGTGATCCAATAGTAGTTCTCCTTAGAGGAATAAATAAAGGTGAAATTTATTATTAAAGGATTACGAGATTTGATTCTGATGGACCTATTGGTTGTGTAATGTATGCAACCATCTCTCATTGAGAATCTCCAATTTGTTCAACCGCTTTTTCTATTTTTCATCATCTGAGAGATGTCTACAAATGGATATTCATAGAAAAGGATGTTAGACCTCTATAGGTAATAGTGCCTTAGTCCCGTACACCAATGAGTATGATGTTTCTTGTGTAGCAGTACACGTGGTGGTATGGTAAGACCATAGAGCATGGAAAAGCTTTCCTGACCAAGAATTTTTATCCTTGTTCACTATATTCTAGATTATATTTGATAGAGTAATATTGAAGGACCCTATATATCCATTTTACATTGCATGATAGCGAGATGAGGGATTGGACTTGATATTGTACTTCTGGAATAGTCTCTTCAGCTCCATAGAACAGAAGTTGGTGCCATTTTCCATAAATATTGTGTGAGGGACCTCAAACATGGTGATGATATGGGACTTTATGAAGTTGATAATTTTATTTTTCCTGACTTCTTTGAGGGATGTTTCCTCATCCTATTTGGAGAATAAGTCGATAGTAGTAAGGATGTACTTGAACTACATAGTTATGGTAGGGGGACATGGACCCACAATATCCATTCCCCAAATGGAAAACAACCATGAATATTTAGCTGTATGTAGAAATTTTTGAGGTTGATGGATGAATTTTTCCTGTATCTAGAACACATTGAATTTCTTAGTGTATTCCACACAGTCTTGTATCATGGTTTTCTAGTATATCCCAACCTCTTGATTTAGTGGGAGAGCCTAGTCCTAGTTTGGTGGGCACCACAAGATCCCACATGGACCTCATCCATACCAGTGAGACTCTCTCTTTATTCTATAAATATGAGGATGATTCCATCAAATCCATGTTTGTAGAAGGATCTCTACTCATTTGAACTATCTTTCAAGGAAAAGTTCATTGAATGGTGCTGAATTTGTTCCCTCCTAACTTGGCCTGTCGAGAGAGTCCCGTTTTGGAGATAACTAATTATAGGTTGCATCCATATAGGGGTGGTCATTGGTTCATCATGATCTAGGGTGGTGTTGACCTGATTTATTTATTCCATATCACATATGATGATCTAAAAGGAGTTTAATCTATATCCACAGACCTATAGACATAGTTTTATAGGTCCGTGGCTATAGGTTGTTTGTAGCCATGATTTAATTAAACATCCATGGATATAGATTTTCATTTTTTTTTCGATATACATCGGGATCTACTCCTCCCCGATCCACGACCCTCCTCTCCGAACCATCTACCTCTCTCACCGTGATGCCATCCTCCTGACACTTCTAATCAATGTTCTCTCTCATGCTGCCATCGACCTCTCTCACCGAAACCCTCCTCTCCAAAGTGTCGACCTCTCTCACACTATTCATGGTGGCCTCCTCACCATGGCATCCTCCCCCAATGCTTCCACCCAATGCTTCCACACCACAGACGCTTCCCCAATACAGCTACCCCACCCCCTCCTCCGGTGTGACTCTGATGTGGCCACCCCACCTCCTATGGATCCTCCTCCTTCTCGGCCTGTCAGAACTCCTGATTACCCACCGAAGGTATTTAGGGTTTTAACCCCTCAAATTTTAGTCATGTGTATTTTATCCAATGGTAGTAATTTATATGTTTATGGGATTTCAGGTGGTTTTCAATATCAAATGATGGATAAAAAAGTAGATACATTTGTGTTATTCAAATAAGGTGAGTTCAAGTGTTAGGATGACATAATTATCACTTGATGGCCATATGTGATTTCTTGTATATTGTTTGTACTATTTTTTATTTTTCATGCATGATCATATGAAATACTATGATATAAATGAAAAATACAAATGGAAGTTCCATAATAATATGTATTTCTTATACCCTGTATGGGAACCTTGGTGAGAGTGTAGAGTTTATGATTGTATTTTGGGTAAGAGGTCATAAAGGAGACCTGGTCAAAGGTGATCACTAAAAAAAATGGGGGCTTCGACACCCCCTCGAACCCTCCTCCTCCCTCCTCGCCTCGCCGCTTCGGTGCCCCCCCTTGAACTCTCCTCCTCCCTCCTCACCTCACAACATGCCCTCCCCCGTCGCCGCGCACCCTCCCTCGCCACCCTCCCCCGTTGCCGCACGCCCTCCCTCGTCGCCCTCCACCCTCCGACCTCGTCGGCCTCCGCCCTCCGCCGTCTGCCCTCAGGCCACCCTCCACCCTGCCCTCCGTCTCCTTCGGCCTTCCTCCACCTCTTCCCTCCGGCTCCGGCCGCCCTCCACCCTACTCTCCATCCCCTCTATCCTCCTTCTTCCCTCTAGCCTCCCACCACCCACCTCCGGCCTCCACCCCCTCCGACCTCCGACCCCTCTGCCCTCCAGCCTCCGCCCTCGTCCCTCCGCCCCCTCGGACCTCCCCCACACACCCCGGATGCCCCCCCCCCCCGCACCCGGACACCCCCCGCACCCCGCCAACCCCCGTCCCCTCCATCTTCTTCCCCTCCCTCACTGCACCACCGCTGTCCGTCCCCTCCCTCACTGTCCTCTCCCTTGACACACCACCGCCACCCGATCCCCTCTCTCCCCACATGGACACTACTCTTCCCCTCTCCGCTGCTGCCCGTCCACTCCATCTCCCCTATCCTCGGTCCCCTCCCTCATCGTCCCACCCTCACCGCACTATCACTACCACACCACCTCCTCTCCTCCAGCTCCCCATCGCTGCTGCCGCCCGTCCCCTCCCTCACCACACCGCCTCTGGCTTCGGCTCCCCTACGCTGCCTCTCCTCTCCCTCGCAGCACCACCTTAGGCTCCCCTCCCTTCCAGGTTTGTAGTGCAATCAGGTATGACATGGGCTTTCACTTACATTATTATTTTATAAATGTTTCACAAACAATTAATTAGTGTTTATTTTAAATATATTTGATATGAAAAATGAAAATGTAATAAGTCTTATGTAAATGTTTGTTATAGAGATCTTATTATGGATAAGAGTTGGATGTATCTTCCAAATAGAACGTCTAGAGAATATTTCAATGGAATTATGCAGTTTATTGACTTCACCAGAGGATTTGAAAGTGACTATATTAGTGTTCCAGGTAGAAAATGTGCTAAAAGATATCAATTCACATGAGATACTATGAGGGACCACCTATTCTTTAATGGATTTCTGAAAAATTATAAGAGTTGGACTCATCATGGAGAAGAATATGTTCGTTTTCAAAATACGGATGCAGTTCAGATGGATGTTAATGCAGGGATGAATGATCCAATGCATGAAATGCTTACTGAAATGGTACGTGGGTTGGATCCTGAAGGCATTGACATCCAGAATCTTGAGACCAGTGAGATAAATCTTCACTCTGGTGCAGATCGTGATTCGAGGCGGTTTTATGAAGCACTTGATGATGAAAAAACAGAATTATATCCTGGATATACTTCTTACAATAAATTGTTGTTTATCGTGGAGTTGTTGCATTTGAAGACTTTGAATCATTGGTAAGACACATCATTCGACATGCTGTTGATGTTATTGAAGAAGGTTCTTCCTATCGACGCTAAGATTCCCGAGTCGTATTTCCATGCTCGTAAGTTGACAGAGAACTTAGGTTTTACATATGAGACCATATATTCATGTGAAAACAACTGTATGTTGTTTAGAAAGGAAACTACCCATTTGGATATTTGTACGGTTTGTGGTGCTTCCAGGTGGAAAGAGAACAGGGGAAATTAGACCCATCAAAGTTAGATTGCGATACAGGGGAAACCAATTGCAGTAAATAAAATGCATTACTTTCCCCTTAAACCAAGGTTGAAAATATTTTTTATGTCATCTAAAGTTTCTAATTTAATGAGATGGCATGCAGAAAGAGTTCATGAAAGTGATATGTTAACCCACCCGACAGACTCTCATGCATGGAAGGATTTTGATAAGAGACATCCCGAATTTGCTAAAGATGTTTGTAATGTTCGATTGGGATTGGCATCAGATGGTTTCAATCCATTCAAGTCTATGGTTGGTGAAATTCATAGCACATGGCCCATGGTGTTGGTTCCATATAATCTTCCTCCATGGATTTGTATGAAGAAATAATTTATATTACTTTCCACTCTTATTGATGGATCTAAAAGTATGGGGGATAAGATTGATGTTTACCTTCATCCATTGATTGATGAGTTGAATGAATTTTTGGGCAATGGTGTGATGACTTATGACTGTGAAACGAATGAAATGTTCAAACTGTAGGCTGCTTTATTGTGGACAATCAATGACTTCCTATATTATGCAAATTTATCTGGTTGGAGTACGAAAGGGGAATTTTCTTTCCCTTATTTCAATAAAAGTAAATAATCTGTATGGCTTAAGCATTCCAAAAAATGGGCATACATGGGTCACATACATTTTATCCCCCCTCAGCATAGGTTCAGAAAGGACAGAGTGGCATTTTATGGTTCTAAAGAGTTCATCCCATCACCAAAGATCATGAAGGAGTCATAATGTTATCGCAAATTGAGGAAGAAAACATCCGCACGGTATATGAAATTCAGGATTTGGTGGCTCCACCGGTACGTAATATTCGTACTGCGGGTAGGCAGCGCAGTCAGAATTGGAAAAAGAAAAATATTTTTTTATAGTCTTCTGTATTGGAAAACTACAATGCTGAGGCATAATTTGGATGCCATGCACATTGAAAAAATGTTTGTGATAACATATTGTGGACCATTTTAGGTGTCAGTGGAAAATCAAAGGACCATGTTAATTCACACCGTGATTTGGAAGAAATGGGTTTAAGGAAATAGTTGAATTTACAGTTAGCTGAGGGAAACAAGGAATATATGCCTTCTGCATAGTATACGATGACTACAAAGGAGAAAGAGACATTTCTTTCCATTTTGAAGATTCTCAAGGTTCCTGATGGTTACTCTTCTAATATTTCAAAGTGTGTGAATCTGATGAGCAAGACATTGCAAGGGTTGAAAAGTCATGACAATCACATGCTACTTCAGCAGTTGATTCCAATCGCAATTTGTGATTTTTTATCCCCCAATGTTTTTCATCCGTTGACTGAGATGATTAATTTTTTTATATAGATTTGTTTAAGAAATCAATGAATGAGTGATTTAAAAAGTTTACAGGACCGAATTGTACTTACGCTTTGTCACTTTGAGAAACTATTTCCCCCCTCATTTTTTGATGTTATGGTCCACTTGATAGTGCACCTAACTGATGAAGTAATGGATACTGGTCCAGTGCAATTCAGGTGGATGTATCCTATTGAGTAGTATTTGAGTACTTTGAAACGATTTGTACGCAACATAGCTCGTCCAGAGGCATCAATAGCCAATGGTTATTTGATGGACGAGTGTACTACTTTTTGTGAAGAATATCTTATGGATGTTGAAAAAAAATTAGATAATCCCTCTCGGATTCATGATAGTCCAGTTGGAGAAGGAAACACATATGATATGGACAACATCGAGTGGATACAAGAGCATCGATATATCTTGTTCAATACGCCATCAGTTGCACCATTAATGCAGTAAGTATCTTATCACTTTTATTGTTTAACTTTTACATGTTTTGTTTTCATAAGATGATCATTTAAACATCGTGTTATCATTTTCAGGAAACACATTAATGAGATAAAATAAGAGATGTATCGTGCGAATGAGTTGTAAATTCAACAATCTCATTATGCGTCATTTCATGATTGGTTCAAGGATTATGAACGTATAAGTTGATTTTCATTATGAGTGGATTATTATAATAATTTATTTCTGTATATATCATTATTGAATTCTATGAATTATGTAGGTTCATAAGCTGAGGGAGTTAGGGGACCCCACGCTAACTGAAGAATTTATCCAACTGGCTGATGGTCCATTTATAACGGCTCGTCGTTATAAATCTATAGATGCTAATAGTTTTCAATTTCGCATTTAAGATGTTGATGACTAATGAGAAATACAAAACAGTGGCATCAGTTGTCCATTTGTCGATTTTGGTTATTACTATGGTCAATTGATAGACATCATTGAAGTTGTATACACACACGGGTTGAAGTACATATTGTTAAAGTGTAATTTGGTTGATCCAGTGCGTGGATGTAAAGTCGATCAATATCGGTTTTCATTAGTGAATTTTAACTATATTTTATACAGAAATGAACATGTTGATAATGAACCTTTCATTTTTACATCACAAGAGGAACAAGTATTCTTCGTTACTTTGCCTTCGAATCCAAGTTGGAAAGTTTTTGTCAAAATGTCTCGGCGAGGAGTGTTTGTATTTGAACAAGATGAACCCGAGACTGTTCCTTTTGTTTCCCAACAGCTTGATCCACATACCGTATTTCAACATGAAGAAGATATTTATTGGGTCAAAGCAACTCTTGAAGGAGAAATGTTCAATTTTCATGCTTAATGAAATGTATAATTATTTTCCCGCTATTCAGCCTAGGATACCATAAATTATCTAACCATTTTATAAATCCTTGTATGTTTTAATCCTCACTTTTGGAAGATCAGCTATAAATATTTAGGGTGATTTAACTCATGTTATATTGATGTTATTATCGGTGTATCTTCCCATTGAGGTATTCTTCATTTGGTTCATGTTCTGCTTGAATTTTTATTAATTCAATTTGAAATTTGGCTATGCATTGATTGGTTTTGTACATAATTTGTATGTCTGTTTTGTTAACTTTCTGATTTTTTAAAATTCATTCACAACTAATCATTCAATCCCTTTTTGTTTGATTAACAACTATATAAGTTTTATTTTTAAAAAAACAATCCAATTTATCATTTGGACACTTTGGATAGTCCCCTTACTAATATTTTCTATGACTACAGACATGTCAGGGGAAGAGGCAGCAGATCCACATCATCCATCTGAGGCATCTACGTCTCAGGGTCGAGGTATGTTTGAATGTCATTGTATCTATTTTTTATGTAATTGATAAACATATATATATATATTTATATTTATATCATCTGTCAAATTATATATAAAATTGTTTTCAACAGGACCAGACTCGACTGCTTCTTCCTCTCGCAAGAGAGGCCCTGGTCGTGGCATATTATCATGGAATTCCGACACGACGTTTGATGTTTCCTTTGATGAGGTATTTCATCCTATGGGACGGAATGCCCCTGCATTTATTCATCAGCTGGGTCATATCATACGTGACCCACATCGATTTCCATTGACCACACGTGACTGGGATTATATCCCTCAGGACACATTAGATCGTCTTTAGAGGGAGGTTTAGGTAAGAAGACCATTTTACTTTATTCCCAATGTATAAACAATAATAACATATGTGATTTTTTTTTAATAGAAAAATTTGAAAGTATGTCCTGATGAGTTTCATCCAGTTTTTATGATAAAATTTCGTAGGATGTGGAAAGAATATAAAGGCAAAGTCAAGAGGGACAACTAGGTACCAAATGTGGGTGCCCCAGACATTCTGGAAAAGTCCCGAGAGGTGTCCTTTCGGATCAGTGGCATGATTTAGTTTCATATTGGTATACTGAGGGTGTTGTGGTTTGTATATTTATTTTGGTATATATATTTTCAAGAATGTGTGATTTGTTTGAAATTTGAATGAAATGAATGTAGGAGGTGTCAACACGCCATTATGAGAATCGAGTGTTGCAGGGACCACCTCACAGGCTCGGGACTCTTCACGTGTCTCAGATATGACATGAGGTATTTATTATTCATTTTTTAATTTACTAATTAATATGGTTTTGTGTTTATATTCTATTCATATACAGTTGCAGGAGCAAGGTGCATCGACTGATAAAATGTCAGTGTGGATGAGGACTCATGATCGCAATGATCCAGAGGCTGCAACATTGATAGTAAGTGCTTGTTCTCATTACCAATACTTACATAAAATATGTATATTAATATATGTATATATATTTAAATATTTCACAGGCTCAATTTGAAGCCGAGTTAAAACATCTTCCAGAGGACCAGCGACAACTTCCCATGCGAAGGGATGAGATATTTCATCGCATTATTGGTCGGGATGAGCATGGATATAGTTTGACCTATGGAATAAGGATTCCTTGTTCTGTAGTGTCACGCGCTGCGGTTTTCAGTCCCGATGTTGCTCAGATGACACAGTAGTTGTCAGATTTCGAGGCACGGCTGCGCGCTTCCAAGGAGGTAAATGCGCAATTGATCGCTGAGGTTAGAGCACTGTGGCAATATGTGTGTCTAGGTGATGGTGTAGGGGATCAGACGACGCTGGTTTATAATGTATTTAGTTATTTAATTTATATTAATTTTTTATGAAAATATTCATAATGTTTTTTTGTTGTAATCCTGTGACCCACCCGATGGAGGTAGTAGTCATGACCACGCATGACACATCATATTCACGAGGTGTGTTTCTGTTTTTAATGGTGGGGTTGTTATTGATATTTAGGTTGGGTTTCTAGTGATATTTTATTTGTGATTTGGGGGTATCATGTGTGTTTTGGCCTGATGCAATGTTTGTGTGCACGAATTGAGAAGTAACCATGAAAATGATTAATGATTTGGATATTTTTTGATCATTTAATTCTTCAATGTTTTCAATTGCATGTTCTGTAATAGTTTTGAAAAAACCATGTGATTCCTAATATAAACCATGAAACTTTTTTTTGATGACTGAGCTGAGGTTCACTATTTGTAGTCCTCGGCCCACCCCGGACAGCCCTCCCCACACCCCGGACAACCCTCCTTGCACCCCGAACAACCCCCCCACACCCCGGACAGCCCTCCCCGCACCCCAGAGAGCCCCCCGCACCCCAGATAGGCCCCCGCACCCCGGACAGGCCCCCCGCACCCCGGACATCCCCTACCCGCACTCCGGATAGCCCCCCCGCACCCCAGACATCCCCCCTACACCCTGGACAGCCCCTCGCACCCCGGACAGGCCCCCCGCACCCCGAACATCCACTCCCCGCACTCCAGACAGCCCCCCCCCCCCCCCCCCGCACCCCGGACAGCCCCCCCGCACCCCAGACATCCCCCCCGCACCCCGGACATCCCCCCCCCCCCCCCGCAACCCCATACAGCCCTCCCCACACCCCGGACAGCCCTCCCCGCACCCCGGACAGCCCTCCCCGCACCCCAGACAGCCCCTTCTCGCACCCTGGACAGCCCCCTAGCACCCCGAATAGCCCCCCCCCCCCCCCCCGCACCCCGGACAACCCTCCCTGCATGCTGGACAACCCCCAACACCCCGAACAGCCCCCCCACCCCAGAGAGCCCTCCCCGCTCACCAGACAGCCCCTCGCACCCCGGACAACCCTCCCCGCACCCCGAATAGCCCCCCAACACCCCAAACAGCCCCCCGCACCCCGGATAGGCCCCCCGCACCCTGGACATCCCCTCCCCGCACTCCGGACAGCCCTCCCCGCACCCCGGAAAGCCCCCCCCCCCCCCCCGCACTTCGAACATCCCCCATGCATCCCAGACATCCCCCCGACCTCCGGACAGCCCCCTCGCCCCCCGGACAACCCCCCTTCCCCCCGGACAGCCCCCCCGCCCCCCGGACAGCCCCCCCCCCCCCCCCCCCCCCGCACCCCAAACATCTCTCCCTGCACCTGAGGCACCCCCCTATCATTCCGGACAACACCCCCCACCAGCACCCCAGATATCCCTCCCTGCACCGTTGGGAAGACGACACGTCAATCGGAAGTGTCGTTTCATTGTGGTGACCGGAAACGCGTTTCCGGAGTGAAAAAACACCAAAACGGCGTGAGATGGTCGAATTCGGAGAAAACGTGCTCCGAATGACCTGAAACCACATGAAAACAATAGGAATATTATTTATGACATGTAGGAGGAGACGACACGCCCATCGGACGTGCGGTGCGCGCGATACGACCGATTGTGTCGTTTTCAGCAGTTCGGCTCGCGCTAAAAGAGCACGTTGGGGGGTCAAACCACCCAAAAAACCTTATAATTCCATTTAATAATATGACAACAGCCGTGGTGTGAATTGTGAAATGGTCAGGCATACGACATGTCAATCGGAGGTGTCGTTTGACCGCGGAAACTGGAAACGCGTTTCCGGAGTCATAAAACAACAAAACGGCGTGAGACGGCCGAATTCGGAGAAAACGTGCTCCCAATGACCTGAAACCACACAGAAAAATAGAAATATTATTCGTGACATGTAGGAGGAGACAACACACCCATCAGATGTGCGGTGCGTGTGGTATGACCGATTGTGTCGTTTTCATCAGTTCGGCGCGCGCTAAAAGGGCGCATTGGGGGGGTCAAAACCACCCGAACGACCTCAGAATTCCATGAAATCATATGAAAACATTCTTTGTGTGAATTGTAAAATTTTTAGGCAGATGACACGTCAATAAGAGGTCTCATTTGACCGCGGTGACCGAAAACGCGTTTCCGGAGTCATAAAACACCAAAACGGCGTGAGATGGTTGAATTCGAAGAAAACGTGCTCTGAATGACCTGAAACCACACAAAAACAATAGGAATATTATTCGTGTTGTGTAGGAGGAGACAAAACGCCAATCGGATGTGCAGTGGGCGCAGTACGACAGATTGTGTCGTTTCCAGCAGTTCGGCGCGCGCTAAAAGGGCGCGTTGGGGGGGCAAAACCACCCGAACGACCATGAAATGCCATGAAATAAGACGAAAACATCAATGGTGTGAATTTTGAAATGGTTGGGCATACGGAATGTCAATCGGAGGTGTCGTTTGACTGTGGTGACCAGAAACGCGTTTCCGGAGTCATAAAACACTAAAACGGTGTGAGACGGTCGAATTTGAAGAAAACGTGCTCCAAATGACCTGAAACCACATGAAAACAAAAGGAATATTATTATTGATGTGTAGGAGGAGACGAAACTCCCATCGGACGTGCGGTGCGTGCGGTACGACCGATTGTGTCGTTTTCAGCACTTCGGTGCGCGCTAAAAGGGCGCGTTGGGGGGTCAAAACCACCCGAATGACCTCAGAATGCCATGAAATCATACGACAATAGCCGTTGTGTAAATTGTGAAATGATCAGGTATATGGCACATCAATCGGAGGAGTTGTTTGACGGCGGTGACCGGAAACACGTTTCCGGAGTCATAAAACACCAAAACGGCGTGAGACGGTTGAATTCGGAGAAAACGTGCTCTGAATGACCTGAAACCACATAAAAAAATAGGAATATTATTCGTGACATGTAGGAGGAGACAAAATTCCCATCAGACGTGCGGTGAGTGCGGTATGACCGATTGTGTCGTTTTCAGTAGTTCGACGCGCGCTAAAAGAGAGCGTTGGGGGGTCAAAACCACCCGAACGACCTCAAAATGCCATGAAATCATACGACAACAGCCGAGGTGTTAATTGTGAAATGTTTGGGTAGACGGAACGTCAATCGGAGGTGTCGTTTGACAGCAGTGACTGGAAACGTGTTTCTGGAGTCATAAAACACCAAAACGGCATGAGACGGTCGAATTCGGATCAAACGTGCTTCGAATGACCTGAAACCACACGAAAACAATAGAAATATTATTCGTGACATGTAGGAGGAGATGGCACGCCCATCGGACGTGCTGTTCACGTGGTACGACCCATTGTGTCGTTTTCAGCAGTTCGGCGCGCGCTAAAAGGGCGCGTTGGGGGGTCAAAACCACCCGAACGACCTCAGAATTACATGAAATCATACGACAACAGATGTGGTGTGAATTGTGAAATGATCGATAGACGGAACGTCAATTAGAGGTGTTGTTTGACCGCGGTGACCGAAAATGCATTTCTGGAGTCACAAAACACTAAAACGGCGTGAGACGGTCGAATTCAGAGAAAACGTGTTCCGAATGAATCCACACGAGAACAATAGGAATATTATTCGTGATGTGTAGGGGGATATGAAATGCCCATCGGACATGTGGTGCACGTGGTGCGATCGATTGTGTCGTTTTCAGCAGTTCAGCGCATACTGAAAGGGCGCGTTGGGGGGTCAAAACCACCAGAACGACCTCGGAATGCCATGAAATCATACCAAATAGCCATGGTGTGAATTTTGAAATATTCAGGCAGACAGAACATCAATCGGAGGTGTCATTTGACCGCAGTGACCAGAAACGCGTTTTTGGAGTCATAAAACACCAAAACGGCGTGAGACGGTCAAATTCGAAGCAAACATGCTCCAAATAACCTGAAACCACAAAAAAAAAATAGGAATATTATTTTTGACGTGTAGGAGGAGATGACACACCCATCAGACGTGCGGTGCGTGCGGTACGACCAATTGTGTCGTTTTCAGCATTTGGGCGCACGCTAAAAGGGCGCATTGGGGGGTCAAAACCACCCGAACAACCTCAAAATGCCATGAAATCATACGACAACAGACGTTGTGTGAATTGTGAAATGTTCTGGAAGATGGCTCGTCAATCAGAGGTGTCGTTTGACCGTGATGACTGGAAACACGTTTCCAGAGTCATAAAACACCAAAATGGCATGAGACGGTCGAATTCAGAACAAACGTGCTCTGAATGACCTAAAACCATATGAAAACAATAGGAATATTATTCGTGACGTATAGGAGGATAAGACATTCCCATAATACATGTGGTGGGTGCGTTATGACCGATTGTGTCATTTTCAGTAGTTCGGCGCGCGCTAAAAGAGCGCGTTGGGGGGTCAAAACCACCCGACCGACCTCAAAATGCCATGAAATCATACGACAATAGCCATGGTGTGAATGTTGAAATTTTCAGGTATACATCACATCAATTAGAGGTGTCGTTTGACCGTGGTGACCAAAAACGTGTTTCTAGAGTCATAAAACACCGAAACGGCGTGAGATGGTCGAATTCAGAGCAAACGTGCTCTGAATAACCTAAAACCACACGAAAACAATAGGAATATTATTCATGACGTGTAGGAGGAGATAACACGCCCATCTGACATGCGGTGGGTGTGTAGAACATTCCTTTTTATACAAAAAAGCAATTTCACAGACTAAACCAAATAAGAAAAAAAATCCTAAAATGATAGCATTTCTTAAGTTGGGGGTTTTAAATTATTACAGCACCATGATTCGATGTTAGATTTAATTTTATTATATGTATATAATAACTAAATAAATATGTCTAATTTATGTTTGATTTTTTTTAGTTTTTTTGTCTTATTGTAGGTTTATTGAAGCAGAAGATTGAAATGGATGGACCTATTCAGATCGTTGAAGCACGTTTATCATTTATTATTTATGACGATCTTGATGTTTATGTTGTTTGAAATTTTTTTCCATTTTTTTTATGATTTTTACCTTTTTTATCTATGATTTTTCACCATAATTTTTTTTAAAAAAAAATTCACCAGCCTAGCGACCGCCTATGGTGGTCGCTATAGGCTTCCTCGTACACACATTAGTGACCACCATTGGTGATTGCTAATGTTGACCCATCAATAGCACAACGACCGCCAGACAGTCGCTGTAGGCTGGAATTTCGGCCACCTAAAGCGACCGCCATTGGGGGTCGCTGTTGGCCTATTGCGATGAGGAAAAAGCCACCGCCAATGGCAGTCGCTCGATGGTCTTTAGAGGCCTATAGTGACCGCCAATAACGGTCTCTGTAGACTGAATTTTTAGTAGTGTATGGATGAGTATTGGGAGACTAGACCAGGGAGAGACTTGTTTTTTTGGTCATATCTCCACTAGTTATTTTTTAATTTGTCTATTTTGTACTTTATCAACCTAGTTTGTGGTCTTCTTGATGTATGTATATATGTTTTGATATGAGCCCATTTTGTTTATGAATTAAATATGTATTTTTATTATTATTGGTTTACCGTAATTGTAATTCCTTGAACTTAATATAATGTTTTATGTTTATTTAGTTATTTATAAATTATTGTATGTGATGATACTGAGATTATAGTCTCACCATGCTGATTATGTACTCTTACCAATAGTTTAAATCTTCTGCCATACGGGGAGGTACACCAGACGTATTATAAAATCTTTAACATGACCATGGTTTGGACAAGACCATGCCAAGTATTTAAAAAATGCTATCAAAACATTTTTTGGTTTTATTACTCTTTGGGGGATTTAGTAGATACATTTTGAATTGGTTGGATATTAGGATGTACACCGGTTGTATGCATCAAGAACACCTATACAGTGGAAACACAAGTCACCAAGGGTGTAGTTTTCCATTATAGATTTACACTGTTATCATTGAGATATTTATTCGAGTATTATTTTTGGGTTGAGACTGTTATTTTTTTTGACTCTTGGCATGGGGTGGAAATAGAATCTGAGTTCATGAATCATACTTGAAATATTGGGATTTTTATACATGTTCATGACTACTTGTATATGAAAATGGTTTTAAAAAAGGAAAGTGTTTTTAGAAATTGGGTTTGAGAAAGTAATATTTGTGGTCATGTTTTTGGAAAATTAATTTTAAAGTGGTTTTGATTAATTAAAACATCAATAATATACGAATTGGTGTTTTATATAATAACCTATTGAAGGTGTATTAATTAATAGAATCTAAAATAGTGGTTTTCACATGTTTTTGTTTGATTTATGATATCTTAATCATGTTTATATTCTAGATGAAAACATTTAGTTGGTTTTTTAGGATATTAGATTCCTAGTAGTTTGGAGTATGATGTCCATGTATTGGGTATGGTTTGGATTTGTCTTTGGGGGTTTGGTTTGGTGGTAATCCCTCAAGTTGGTGGATCTTGTTGAGGTTTTTTCTTGATGTTTTGATGTAAAAATCTCAATATAGGGAATTTTGGCGATTTCTAGGTGATTTTATTGTGTATTTTTATTAGGAAGTTGCTTGTTAGATCAGTTAAGGGGGTGGTTGGTTTCTTATTATCAGGGGTGAATGTGTGAGGTTTGGTAGTTATGCTTGGTGTGTAGGAGAGTAACCCTTAGATTATTATAATAAACCTTAGGGTTTGGTGTTTTGGAAATGATATTTTGTTATGAAGTAAGGATTAAAGGTAGTTTCATGATTTTGTGGTAATAATGAATTCTTAGGATTTTGGCATGATGGGTTTCTAATTAGTAATGTTGTTATTACCGTATGATGGTGAGTCAAAATTCATCAACAAAGCATCTAATTAGGATGCCATTGTGTTATAATGGGAAATATTCTCAAGTGGTTGTTTCCCTCATATTATGTTACAACTACTTTGATCCATTGACCAAGACCTTCGAAAAGGAAAAGCAATGGTTTTCTAAGTTATCCATGAGTTTCAGGAGTAGCAGTATCTAATTTTCACTAGTGACATGGGATCGTAGGATGTTTAGAATATGTTGAAGAAAGTTTAGTTCCTATTTTAAATGATTATAACTCTAGATGATATATGGGTAAAAATTGATGTTTCTAAATTCAAAGGAGATGAATCAGAATGGATAAATACATTTGATCATAAAAGAAGGAATGAGGAGGTTCCATGGATCGAGTTTCATTCCCTCTTATATGAGAGGCTATGGTATATTTGTAGAATAAGAGCATTTTTTTTGGGAATTCATGGAGCTATATCATTATGGGAATCAGTAATAGAGTATGCCACTAAATTTGAAAGGTTTATTCATTTAATTTCATCCTTTAAATTAAATTTATTCATAAAGGAATTCTATTTTTTAAATGGTATTATGTACTCATTATGGGTATGAGTAGCTTTATTTTATCTAGACAACTACTAGGATATATTCAAGAAAAACCAAGCTATCTATGTAGATACATCCATTGCATAGAAAGGTGAATGGAGAAGGATGGAAATTGGGTAGGAATGAATGTTGGTTGGTGAGCCTCAGTATGAGGGTGGTAGAGTAAATTTAATGAGTAATATCTCACCTCAATATTAGAAAAATAAATGAACCCTGGTCTATTTATCACATATGAAGAATGTGCATGCATTACATTAGTATTGGGATGGAAAAAATAGGTTTCATGTATGTGTCAAGAAGTGTTCTTCTATAGAGATTATTCTACTGGGATAATCCATCCTATGTGAAGGGGATTTTAGTACCATACTTTTTGAGGTATTCCTAAATTAATTTTTTTTTCTATAATTTGGATTTCTCTATATAATATCTTTTAATTTTTTTTTTAGATATGATCTGTATTTGAAATATGATAGTTTTTAAATGAATAAATTTTATTGAGATTATTGGGCTAAGATCTTCTATAGTGATCATAATATGATATGAGGCACTAGACATGTGTATGTAGGATTGATGATAGTATCAATAATACTATAGTGGTGGGATTCATACTTGTCTTTTTTCAGTGAAATATATATCAAGGGATGATGATAATTATCATGGTTGTGAAATTTATGAATTTAGATAGTAAATGGATGAATTTAGTGTTTGGATATGGATGTTTTATGAACCATATTTGGTTTCGATACCACACCAAAATTAATTATTTACCTATAGTGGTTGGTATAGTCAGTGTGTTTAGTTAATTATGAGGAGTTTATATTGGTAAATAGGATATTTAGAGCTTCTTTGTTTCTAATATTTCATTCAAATCAATGTGCTGGGTTAAGTATAAATATTTGATATTGTAGTGGGATAGTTCTTGACAATTATAGTGTGGATTTTTAAAGGGAGCCTAAAAAGGGTACTCTAAAGGCTGTTGAAAGTGTGTGTGTAAGGGAAACCAAGTAGTCCAAATTGTTAAGAATTTATGACATAGATTCTATAACAATAATAATTGTTTAAAGATAAAATTAAAGAACCAATTATCGCATGTTCGGAAATAGTTTCTACAAATAAGGAATATACAATCAAGAAGATGGAAGATCATGAACCAAAAGATTATCTAATAATATTAGAAAACTAGTTTGAAAAATCCATGAATATTGAATAAGAATAAAATAAGGAAAATTCTATACTTTATAAAATTGATAAACCTATATAAATTAATAATAAAGGTGAATTTCAGAAGACGAACATGCTAAAAAATGAGGTTTCAATCTAGAAAATTAATAAGGATATAGACATGAAGAGTTTTAGGTATTTTATAAATTCAAGTAATGGATTTTCTAGGTTAATAACAAAATCTAATACCTATTCCTCACATTTAAGTGCTGATGAAAGTTTACCTTATTTTTATATTTTGGTGATTTTTTATTTTTGAATAGGCAATTGAAGGTGATGTTTGAAAAATAAAGAGATTTATTAATGATCATGTTATTTAGTATTGGGATGTAAATATAAATCTGAATATTATTTGTTCATTGTTGGTTATGGATTCATGTATCATTTATCAAGTACAATTGACTCACTGATCACATATATATAAGAAGTTGTTATATCTCATTTCTTTTCCCACTATTTTCTTATAGGTTGTTTATTATGATGAGGATGGTTCTATCCACCACCATCTAAGATAGTGAGTTAAACATCAGATTTTGGTAAGGTTTATTCCATTTTTATTCTTTGGACTAAATTTAATTAGGGGTTTTTTGATTTTTGGGTTCCTTATATTTTTGTAGTGCCCTTTGGATTTCATTGAGGTGGATTCGAGTTGCCGTTGAAGAAGGCTTACATGTATATGAATAGGTAGGCATATACATATATAAGTTCAAAATTTATATATATTCACTCATGGAAGTATGAATATATATATTGGGGCTAAGTTTTCTTATATATAGATATGAAAAATCCATATATGTGTAAGTGTAAAGGGGTATATGAAAGTATAAACATATATCTAAGGACCCCCTTGTGCATATTTTTCCATGAAAATATGTACATAGGGGCTACGTGTATAGCGTCCCAACCTTTTCTTACATTACTAATACATAATTTTAAAGATAAAAAACATAATATTATTACACATAGAGGATCCAAAGGTTTAGTGTCTTGGTCAAACTAGGACCATACATAACAATTACAACATCAAGCATAAACATTTATTTAATTTCTTCTTCTCTAGCTTCTTATTGGCACTTGTCCTCTCCTTAGTAAATGTAGCCAACTGAGGATATAAATATAAAGGGGTGAGATAGAATCCCAATAAGATGATATATAAGAAAAATATAGCATGTAGTGAGCATAATAATAACATGGGAAAAAGATCATGAACATGAGAGGAATCATAAATATAAGACTTGAAATGTGGCAATGCATAAAAATGAAACATCATGTCTTAGTGGTTAACTACCACACATACTTGTGAACCAAGATAGAATATTTTTCAATCATAATTTCATATTTACTCATGATATTCATCACTTTACCAAATTCATTGGAGCGCTATATAATTCTGGGCGCACCCGTCACATTCAAACATTCATATTGTGCTATATAATTTCGGGCGCACCCGTCACATCATAATATTATCATTATCATGCATGCCACATAGAACATAAATCAATGATTAAAATAACTAACCCATGTAAAGGAATGGGTTTAATCTCATAAGAAAACATTCATAAACTTTTGGTTCCCAAAACAAAGAGGGAATAACATACTTGATACAAGAACCATCAACCTTGAATGAGAAGTAAAGGGTGAGTTCTTAGAAGAAGAGTTATTTTGGAAAAAATTTAGTTTGAAATAAACAATAGTGGTGAACATTTATATCCTATAAAATGAAAGAAAATGATGAAAAAATGATTTTTAATGAGTAACCATATAAAAAATGGAGTGAAAGAGGGAGAACCCGAAGAAAGAAAATTGGGTTTGAGAATTTCCCCTTACCATGTATCTGAATGCTTCCTTCTCTTTAATGTCATGTATAATGACATTATATTAATTAATTAGAAATACTGAACCTTTTTTTACATTAATATGGTTAATTATGGTTTCATTAAGTGATTTTATGTGCCTTTGGATGAGTTAGAGAGTTTAAAAACATTATTCAGGAATGATTGTTTTTATGGTTTTCTTGAGTGGTTCACTTGTATTCTTAAATTAAAGTTTGGGTAGAACATGGGTAAACATATAGAACTAATATTACATGTTATTAATGAAATTACATAATTTAAAATGATCTTATAATTATTTATATTATATACCATGTGGATGAATCATTAGATAAAAATTAAATGAAGATTGTTTGGGTTAATTTGGGTGGTTTTTCAATCACAATGAACTTGTTTTAATTTATCACTTAGTAATATGTACATAAGTCAGTTACAGAACATTAAATAGGACATAATACATATAAAATATTATGTTTCAACCATAAAAATGGTTTCATGACCAGATATGAAGGTAGAAATGGAAGAAGAAAACATGTCGTTCTTGAAGGTGATAAATTAACACCTCACGAACAACGTTCTCTTTAATAAAATAAAAGGAAGAGGGAAAGGGGGTTGGATGATAGAATATACCATTACCATCATAAAATTATATTATATGCATAATAATGGAGTTAAAATAACATTTGGATGAATATAGGTGGAGAGAGATCAAGAAATGAACATGAACTTGAAAGGAAATTAAAGGAGAAGAGGGAGAGAAATTACCTCTTAAATCCTCCTCTTGAGATTCTACTTAAGGAAGATAGGCTTGGTATTTTGATTAAAAAAACATCTCTTTAACGTGGGATAGTGTCTAGGGAATATGTTTGGGAAGAGTTTAGATATTTATTGGAGCTTGAGAGGTGTGAGTAAATGAGGGTGTGAAGGGTGGTTTTTATAGTGGAGGGGAGAGGGGTTTCTTTAATATAAAATTCATTAGTTTATTAATTTCCCCAAAGAAAAGGAATAGTGAGTATTGATTGAGAAAGAATAGTAATTTTATCATGTGATAACGAACCAAGTGGGATTACATCAACAGAACATCACACATGACTCTATAATTAGCTTATTTAGCTTATTTTTGTAAATTACGGTTTTTCACTATTCATAAAAATTCAAGTATTTCAAAAAAATCCCAAAAATTTACCCCAACCATTTTTCAACGTGTAGAATCCAAAAATGAATTCAATTTTTCAAAAAAAAATTCTAAATATTATTAATTTAATATTTATTTAAAATCATGGTTTATTACAAAAAAATAGTTTTAAAACATTCATTTATTTATTCTAAAATATTGGTACATCATACATTCACTTGAATATTATTTTTATACTATTATAGGTAAGGTTACTATTACTTAGGGAATATCACTATTCATAAGGGTATGTTACTATTCATAAGGGTAGATTAATATTCACCAAAAATTATTTTTGTTTTATTAGACTCCAAAAATCATCTTGAACACAACCGTGTATGTCAGATTTTCAAAATTCCAAACACAGAAGTGACAAACATATGTTTAAAGGTAACTTATAACTTAGTAGTTAACTATTTTTTGTTTTAATTTTATTTTATGACATAATTATAATAATGGAATTTCTATTGAAAAACTTTGGGCCGTTACATTCTTCCCCCCTTAAGAAATTTCACTCCCGAAATTTCACTTTACACAAACAGGTGAGGGTGTTTCTCCTTCATTGCCTCTTCTGGTTCCCAAGTTAATTCCTCAAACTTATGGTTCCTCCACAACACTTTGAAAAGATGGGTTGTCTTGTTTCCTAGAAACTTATCTCTCTGATCCAGAATCTTTACTGGCTGCTCCTTATAGGAGAGATCATCTTCCAGCTGCACCACATCTGAGTTTAGTACATGTGAGGGGTCTGGTATGTACTTTCTCAGTAGTGATACATGAAACACATCATGAACTTGAGCCATATTCGATGTAAGTGAAAGACAATAGGCCATGACTCCTATGTGGTCAAGGATCTCAAAGGGGCCAATGTACCTTGGGCTTAGCTTCCCTTTCTTTCCAAACTGCATGACTCTCTTCCTTGGTGATATTCGAAGGAATACTTTATCTCTAACGTCAAACTCCAAGTCCCTTTAACAGTTGTAAGCATAGCTCTTTTTCTGAATTTGAGAAGCTTTTATGTGTTTCTGGATGACTTAAACCTTCTCTGTCATCTCTTGAACAAGATCAGATCCAAGTAGATTTCTTTCTCCAACTTCATCCCAACAGGTTGGAGTTCTACATCACTTTCTATATAGAGCTTCATATGGATCCATCTGAATACTTGAGTGGAAGCTATTGTTGTATAAGAACTCAACCAATGGGAGATACTGATCCCATCCACCTTTGAATTCTAGAGAGCAAGCTCTTATCATATCTTTAAGCGTCTGAATAGTTCTTTTAGATTGGCCATCAGTTTGGGGGTGATAGGCCATGATGAAATTTAATTCAGTACTCAAAGCATGTTGAAGGCTCCTCCAGAATTTAGATGTGAACCTTGGATCATGGTCAGAGACAATTGAGAGTGGAACACCGTACAGTTTGGGGGTGATAGGCAATGGATGCATCATACCTTTGTACTTTTGTCTCTGAGCTTTAACTTGCTGACATACCAAGCACCTTGATATATATTATGCAATCTCTTTATTCATGTTATACCACCAGAAGTGTTCTCGAAGATCACGATACATCTTGGTACTCCCATGATGGATAGAGAAAGTTGAGCTATGTGCATTATCATGTAGTTCCTTCTTTATCCCAGGTGATGAAGGCACACAAAGCCACGTTCCAAACCGAATCACACCATCATCGTCGATATGGAACTCTTGCAACTTCCCTTCCTTTACTAAATTCACCCTCTTTTATATCTCCACATAATCCCTTTGTGATTTTTTAATCTTCTCCTAGATGGATGGTTGCACAATCATTTGGGCAAGGTAGGATGTATCCCCTACACTTATTATTTCTAAATCCATCCTTTGAATATCTAAGAATATAGGGTATTTATCAATCCATAACATGGATAGAGTAGTAGGTTCTTTTCTGCTTAGAGCATCAGCTACCTTGTTCACCTTTCTAGGATGGTAGTGAATAGAGCAATCATAATCCTTGATTAGATCTAAACATCTCCTTTGATACATGTTGAGCTCCTTTTGGGTGAATATATACTTTAGGGTATTTTGGTCGGTGTATATGTCACACTTCTCACCATAAAGGTATTAATTCCAAATTTTCAAGGTAAAAATCACGGCTGCCAGCTCTAGATCATGCACCGGGTAGTTCTGCTCATGGATCTTCAACTGCCGTGAGGCGTAGGATATCACATTGTCATTTTGCATGAGTACACAACCCAAGACTTTCTTTTAAGCATCACTTTATATCACAAAACTTTCTCCACTTTTCGGTAGTGTGAGTACAGGTGAAGTGATCAGCCTTCTCTTTAGATCCTTGAAGCTTCCCTCACATTCTTCTGTCCAAACATACTTTACCCCTTTCCTTGTTAACTTATTTAGCGGGCTTGAAAATCGTGAGAAGTTTCTCACAAAACGTTGGTAGTACCCAGCTAATCCAAGAAAACTACGAATTTCTATGACACTAGATGGCCTGGGCCATTCCTCAATTGCCTTTGTTTTTGAAGGATCCATAGAAATTCCCTCACTTGTGATCACATGTCCCAAGAACGTGACTTGATTTATCCAAAAGTCACACTTGCTGAACTTTGCGTACAACTTATCCTTTCTTAATGTCGCCAACACAAGTCTTATATATTATTCATGTTCCTCATTTCTCTTGGAGTAGATGAGAATATCATCAATAAACACTACCACAAATTTTTCTAGGTAATGTCTAAAGACTCTATTCATAAAATCCATGAAGATTGCAGGGGCATTAGTAAGTCTGAAGGGCATCAACAAAAAATCATAGTGCCTATACCTTGTTCGGAAGGCAGTCTTCTAAATATCTTCCTTCTTTACCTTTACCTGATGATATCCAGAATGAAGATCTACCTTTGAGAAGTATTGAGCACCTCTTAACTGATCGAACAAGTAATCAATCCTTGGTAGAGGATACATGTTCTTTATGGTGATCTTGTTGAGTTCCCGATAATCGATACACAACGGCATTGTTCCATCCTTCTTCTTCACAAAGATCACTGGCGCACCCCAAGGTGATGCACTAGGGTATATGAACCCTTTGTCCAGATGCTCTTGCAGCTACTTCTTTAACTCATCCAGTTCGATAGGATCCATCCTATAGGGACACTTCGAGATAGAAGTATCTCCAGGTATGAGTTCAATTGAGAACTCTACCTCACGATCCGGGGGAATTCCGGGTAACTATTCGAGAAATACATCGTCGTATTCCCTTATGATGGTCATTTCCTCAAGGTTGGCACTTTCCTTTGACTCAACCATTTAGGTGAGGTATGCTTCTTCATAGGGAATCAACACCCACACCATTGAAGGATTTTTCAAAGGAGATTCAAGATCTTCCTTACATTTGTAGAGGATCATGGGATGGTTCAGAATATTAAAGGATATTTACTTTTCCCGAAAGTTGATATGTGCTCTATATAACGAGAGCTAATCCATTCCCATTATAGCATCTAATTCCACCAAAGGAAGTTTTACATGATTCACTGGAAGAATCATCCCACATACGCCAATAGGATAAGAGTAAAAAACTTGGGTTGCAATGATTGTACCACTTGGTGTTTTTATAGATATATATACTTCAAGGTTTCGGGGCTTCGATTATATAGTTCTAGAAAACTTACAAGATATAAAGGAATGTGTAGAACCAAAATCAAATAATACTTTTCCATTCTTGAGTGAATAGGAATTGTACCTTGTATGACTTCATTATCATGATACACCTCCGCAGTAGTGATGGAATAAGCCTTCCCTTGTTACTTTGGATTTTGTGGTTGCTAACGTTGATTACCCTTAAGAACTCGAGGCTTAGTGCACTGACTTTAATAGTTTCCTAGCTCCCTACAGTTGTATCATTGAACCATGAGTGGTTCTATCCTTTATTTTGCCACATTATCCTTCCTTTTCGTGTGTTTTTGACACTCTTGAGCATGGTGTCGTTCTTTACCACACTTGAAGCATTTCTCTGTCCCTTTAAGGTAGTTCCCACGGTGCAAATTCCCACATTTTTGGCATGTGGGTCGTTGAGTTTTCTTCCCACCTTTATCATTAGATCCACCGACTTGAAACTCCATATTTCGTTTCGTATCACCATAGCCATGGGACCATTCTCCAAACCCCATATCCACTTTGAGGGCACATCAAACAACTTCTTCATAACTCCCAAAGTCTCTAATTTCAAGATCCTTTCAAAGGTGTGGTTTTAATCCACTAAAGAATCTATCAATTTTTCTATCATTGTTGATAAAAAAACCCGAATCATACCTTGCAAGCCTTTTGAAATTCGCTTCATAAGTTGTAACAGATTTTCCTTCTTTTTTACTTGAGCTCTATGAATTCTCTCTCCATATTTGTGTGAAGAGTTCTTGGGAAATACTTGTTAAGAAACATTATCTTAAAGTCTTCCCATTCAATCTCTTCAATTTAATCCCTTGTCTTGGTGTTCTTAATCAAATACCATCATTGATCGGCTTCTCCATTTAAATGATAAATGGATAGGGTAACCTTCTCCATCTCAGAACAATGAAGAATAGAAAATATCTTCTCCATGGAGTTGACCCACTGTTCTGCAGCTAGTGGATCAGAAGATCCATTAAACATCGGTGGTCGTTTCCACATAAAACATTCGATAGCCAATTTCTCTTTATTTGTTGAAGGAGGACGTTCCCCATTATTATGGTTATTGTTCATAACTTGAGATAATTGGGTAAGAATCTCTATGAAATTTTGAACTCCACCTCCCAAATCATTGGGGATGTCATTCAGGCAATCGTTGCATTGGCCCTCACACGAGTTGTTGGCCTGATTTCTCCTGGTTCCCACCATTTTTTAAAATATAAAATGTTAGAACAAAACATAAGTAAACAAGTCATGAATACATAACTTATTCATTTGAACAATTTATACTAAAAGCATAACATATTAGATCCCTATGTAAATATTCCTGTTTGCATATTTCTACTTAGTCTCATGCTATAAGTTTTCTCTAGGGTTCACTAATCCTAATTCCCAAATTAACTAAACCTTTCCTCTGATACCAACTATAGCGACCCAAACTTTTCTTACATTACTATTACATCATTTTAAAGATAAAAAATAATATTATTACACATAGAGGATCCAAACGTTTAGTGTCTTGGGAAAACTAGGACCATACATAACAATTACAACATCAAGCATAAAAATTTATTTAATTTCTTCTTCTCTAGCTTCTTATTGGAACTTGTCCTCTCCTCAGTACATGTATCCACATGAGGATATACATCGAAAGGTGTGAGATAGAATCCCATTAAGAGGATAGATAAGAACAATATAGCATGGGGTGAGAATAATAATAACATGGGAAAAATATCATGAACATGAGAGGAATCATAAATATAAGACTTGAAATGTGGCAATGCATAAAAATTAAACATCATGTCTTAGTGGTTAACTACCACACATAATTGTGAACCAAGATAGAATCTTTTTCACACATCATTTCATATTTACTCATGAGATTCATCACTTTACCCAATGCATTGGAGTGCTGTATAATTCCGGGCGCACCCGTCACATTCAAACATTTATATTGCGCTATATAATTCCGGGTGTACCCGTCACATCATAATATTATCATTATCATGCATGCCACATAGAACATAAACCAATGATGAACATAACTAACCCATGGAAAGGAATGGTTTTAATCTCATAAGAATACATTAATAAACTTTGGGTTCCCAAAACAAAGAGGGAATAACATACTTGATATAAGAACCATCAACCTTGAATGAGAAGTAAAAGGTGAATTCTTAGAAGAAGAGTTATTTTGGAAAAAATTTAGTTTGACATAGACAATAGTGGTGAACATGTATATCCTATAAAATGAAATATAATGATGAAAAAATTATTTTTAAGGATTAACCATATAAAAATGGAGTGAAAGAGGGAGAACCTGAAGAAAGAAAATTGGGTTCGAGAATTTCCCCTTACCTTGTATCCGAATGCTTCCTTCTCTTTAATGTCCTATATAATGACATTATATTCATTAATTATAAATCCAGAGCCTTTTTTACATTAATATGGTTCATTATGGTTTCATTAAGTTATTTTATGTGTCTTTGGATGAGTTATAGAGTTTAAAAACATTATTCAGGAATGTTTGTTTTTATGGTTTTCTTGAGTGGTTCACTTGTATTCTTAAATTGAAGTTTGGGTAGAACATGGGTAAACATACAGAACTAATATTACATGTTATTAATGACATTAAAAAATTTAAAATGATCTTATAATGATTTATATTATATAACATTTGGATGAATCCTTAGATAAAAATTAAATGAAGATTGTTTGGGTTAATTTGGACGGTTTTTCAATCACAATGAACTTGTTTTAATTTATCACTTAGTAATATGTACATAAGTCAGTTAAATAACATTAAATAGGACATAATAAATATAAAATATTCTGGTTTAACCATAAAAAAGGTTTCATGACCATATCTAAAGGTATAAATGGAATAAGAAAACATGTCGTTCTTGAAGGTGATAAATTAACACCTCACGAACAACGTTCTCTTTAATAAAATAAAAGGAAGTGGGAAAGGGGGTTGGATGATAGAATATCCCATTATCATCATAAAATTAAATTATATGCATAATAATGGAGTTACAATACCATTTGGATGAATATAGGTGGGGAGAGATCAAGAAATGAACATGATGTTGAAAGGAAATTAAAGGAGAAGAGGGAGAGAAATTACCTCTTAAATCCTCCTCTTGAGATTCTCCTTAAGGAAGCTAGTCTTGGTATTTTGATGAGACCAACAGCTCTTGAACATGGGATAGGGTCTAGGGAAGATTTTTGGGTATATTTTAGAGAAGTCTTGGATCTTGAGAGGTGTGAGGAAATGAGGGTGTGAAGGGTGGTTTTTATAGTGGAGGGGAGAGGGGTTTCCTTAATATAAAATTCATTATTTTATTAATTTCCCCAAAGACAAGGAATAGTGAGTATTTATTGAGAAATAATAGTAATTTTATCATGTGATCTCGAACCAAGTGAGCTTACATAAGCAGAACATCACACATGAATCTATAATTAGCTTATTTAGCTTATTTTTGTAAATTACAGTTTTTCACTATTCATAAAAAATTCAAGTATTTCAAAAAAATCCCAAAAATTTACCCCAACCATTTTTCAACATGTAGAATCAAAAAATGAATTCAATTTTTCAAAAATAATCTTCTAAATATGATTAATTTAATATTTAATTAAAATCATGGTTTATTACAAAAAAACAGTTTTAAAACATTCATTTACTTATTCTAAAATATTAGTACATCATACTTTCACATGAATATTATTTTTATACTATCATAGGTAAGGTTACTATTAATTATGGTATATCACTATTCATAAGGGTATGTTACTATTCATATGGTTAGGTTACTATTCACCAACAATTATTTTTGTTTTATCAGACTCCAAAAATCATCTTGAACACAACCGTGTATGTAAGATTTTCAAAATTCCAAACACAGAAGTGACAAACATATGTTTAAAGGTCACTTATAAATTAGTAGTTCATTATGTTGTGTTTTCATGTTATTTTATGACATAATTATAAGAGGGGAATTTCCATTGAAAATCTTTGGGTCGTTACAAGGTGTCCTTATATATATGTGAATTTTTATATGTGTGCAAGAGGAAAAAAAGAATATTTGAGTTGTAGTTGTCAAAAGAAATGCGTCGTGAGGTTGAGGTAGGTTCCATCTGCCTAAACCTTTAAATTTAATTATATAATTGCCTGATTGTTTTAAAAACTTGTTTCCATAATTTATTTATTGTTTTAAAAATGGTTTTCTAATAACCTTTAGCTTTGTCAAGGAAGAATATGAATATAGCCCTTGAACTTATTTATAGACCTTGTTCAAAGAGGTTAAAAAATGACAATAGTTTCTAGATACTAGAGAAAGAGATCTAAAAACCATACCTTCATCATCCTTAGAGACATTCATGATCTCCTTAAATTTCCGATTAAATTCATCATAAAAGACTACTACTTAATTTAAGGATCTATTAGTTATAATACCAAGCTTCCTCTTAAAGTCTTGCATAAGGAATGGTGTAAACATATCCCACTATAGGGACTGAATCTATAAGGATACATAATTCAATTTTGATCCACTCTTTCCCAACTAACTATCTTTAAGGAATTTGAGTTGGTATTCTAGAAGTACCCAATGTTCTTCAAAAGAATTACAGATAGGTTATTACTCTTATGAAATATAATTGCCTTTCCCTCATTCAAATCAACTTCCATATTCATTAAAACTAATGAGATCAGCCTACCATAAGGATAATAATTCATATTAGCTTTCCCTTTGCAGCAGTGATCCGTGAAAAAAATCATTTACCTTGATAGGTTGAACTTCATATTTTTAATCAGAATATATAACACATACATATCCTAAAAAATGACTTCATCCATCTCTCATACTATTTTGGCTATCCTAGTTTGAAAAAACTTACAGAGAACCTTCCACGTAGGTTCTACATCCTTCAATAGTGTATTGGTTTCTTTTTCAAGGGCATGGGGAGGGCGCATGGGGTGTGTAGGGGGTGAATGGGGTGAGTGTGTGTGTGGGGGGGGGGGGGTGTGCAGGGGGGTTTGTCCGGGGGGGGGGGTCCGTTTAGGGGGAGAGTGGGGTGTGTGCAGGGGGGTGCAAGGGGGTCTGCAGGAGGGGTTTGTCCAAGGAGAATGGAAGGAGGAAAATCTATCAATTCCCAATGGTATACCCCACTGTATATAAGAAGGGGGCCCATGAACTTCCAATCCCCAATAAGACTATGGTTAGTATGGTAGATGGGGTTAGTGTTTCATCCATGATGTAGATTCTCTATTCCACCTTGCTATATTATTTTTTATGTTGGAAAGAATATATATAATACCCATTCATGAATCATATATTGATGTGAGGTCAACAACATTTGTGATGGTGACATTACTGGAGGAGTTAAAAACAATCTATCTAAGGGTGTTAATACATCCCAAGATATATTGGTGTCTAAAGCACATGTACAAGAAAAATTACACTTCCATATCTTTGATCTATTCTAGGTGTTGTAGGGATGGGTATCCATTCATTTTAATACATAAAAATTCCAAAAATCCTTTCATGATTCCTCAATGTAGGCTTATATTGTATATTTAATTTATTTTTCTAGGCTCCAACATCTTCCAAATAAATAAGTACAAATGATCAAGTCTATAGGGATATATTCATACTTTAATTTATTCCTATACAAAGAGGTCCTAAATAGAATTAATATCAATGAATACTCTATATATTACAAGGTTATTTCATATATTATAGATTTAGGGGATTGAATCCTCTATGAGACCAATTTTAATGAGGGTTTATGGACCATTGGACCCATATATACCTAATTTTAGACTACTCATGCAAAATCTATACACTTGACCAAAATTATTGTATCCCATATTTGATTTCTTTGTATTAAATAAGGGAAAGACAACTCAATGTACATGACGATTGTTATATACCTTATCCAATCGATGATCTATAACTCTAAGTGGGCATCATAATAGGTGTAAACCCCACAATATTACTACGCCTGAGCCACATACCATGTTGAACCAGACTTGGAAACACTGATGCGTATCCCTAATACATTGCATATGGTCACTTATTTCACAACAAAAGAATCTTTATACCATGATGTTAAATAATATTTATGATCCGATCATATGAACATAAATTATATAAATCGGACTATGAGGGTCTTGAATCCTGTTCAAATAGGATACATAGTACAACTCTCCAGGGTTCATTCACAACATCCCAATATCATCACCATCACATTAACCATTTTTGAGGCAATATATCTGATTCCTGACCATCTTCCAAGAGTAATCTAATCCTCATAGTAGTCACCACTAGTCATTAAACCATTACTTATATTATATGAGGAGTATAAGAGGATTAGTCCCCACTAGAATTTAAATCATGACCAGACTTATGCGATGAGCATAAGGGGACTAGTCTCCCTCACTGACTTTCCCTTATGGAGATCATGCAGTAGAGGGTTATCAATACACTATTCAACCAATATGAGTGGAAATAAATCATAAAAACCAGGAAAATGGCTAGGGATGATCTATAATCCATGGTTCTACATTTAAACAACCAATAGAAAAGATCCTACAAGGGGGGACTAGCAGGGGGAGTGTGTCCAGGAGGGTCTGCAGGGGGGGTGGTAGAGGGTGGGTGGGGGGGACTGGTAGGGGGGTGTCCAAGAGGGTCTGCAGGGGGTGGTGGTGGTGGGGGGGGGGGGTGTGCTGGTAGGTGGGGGATGGGGGACTGGAAGGGGGAGGGGGGTTTCCAAGAGGGTCTGTAGGGGGGGGGGGGCTGGTAGGGGCTGGCAGGTGTGGGGGGGATTGGAAGGGGGGAGGGGTGTCTAGGAGGGTCTGTAGGGGGGGGGGTGCAAGGGGGGTCATTAGGGGGTATGTTCATGGAGGGGGGTGTCCAGGAGGGAGGGGGGGTGTCCAGGAGGGTCTGTAGGGGGAGAGTGGGGGCGGGGGGAGGGGGTTTTTAGAGGTAGGAGTGTCCAGGGGGTGGAGGGAGGATTTTCAGAGGGAGGGGTGTCCAGGAGGGGGGTGTCTAGGGTGGTGGAGGGGGGTGTTGCAGAGGGAGGGGTTTCTAGAAGGGGGTAGTGCTGGTGCAGGGTGGGTATCGGTTGAAAGTGTACATTATGGTTTTTTGTAGGAATTTGGTTTATGCATGTTTATAGGTAAACATTTAGATTAATCATATGTAGCTAGATTTCCCCCATTATATTTTTATAGACCATCCATGAGTCTCCTACTTTGTTTTCCCATTATCTATTATATTCTCTATGTATATCTTCCATCATTTTGGATGGTTCTTTAATATCCAGACTATGTAGGCTTCAATTAAGTGTGTCAACATGAAGTTCTATGGCCAGCTCAAGGCCTATGTATGATTTTTCTACAACCAAACATTTTTTGATTGTTTTCTCAACTAATGTTGGGAAAGGATGTTTTGAGGGAAGATTACAATATGTTCTGTTTTAGTTTTTGTCTTTAATTTCAAATTTCATGGCCAACTGTATTAGCATTCCAAGGGGGGTGTCTGTCCAGGGGAGGAGGGTGTCCATGGGGGGTGTCCAGGAGGGAGGGGGAGTGTCCATGGGGGTGTCTATCCAGGGGAGGGGTTGTCTAGGGCTATTTTTCCAGGGGGGGGGTGTCTAGGGGTCTATCCAGGGGGGGTGTTTGTCCAGGGGGGTATCCAGGGTTGTCTGTCGGGGGGGGGTGTTCAGGGGTTTTTCCAAGGTGGGGGGGGGGGAGTGTCTGTCTAGGGGAGGGGGAGGGGGAGTGTCTAGGGGGGTGTCTGTCCAGGGGAGGGGGTGTCCAGGGGTGTTTGTCCGGGGGGGGGTGTCCATGACTATCTATATAGGGGGTGTACAGGGGTTTGTACAAGGCGGGGGGTGTCTATCCAGGGGGTTTCTCTCCAAGGGAGGGGGTGTCCATGGGTTTCTGTCCAGGGGGTGTCCAGTGGGGGGTGTCTAGTGGGGGGTGTCCAGTGGGGGGTGTTCAGGGGGTGCGGGGTGTCTAGGGGGGAGGTGGTGTCTGGGGGGGGGTCTAGGGGGTGTCTAAGGGGTGTCCAGGGGGTGTCTAGGGGGGTATCCAGTGGGGGTGTCCAGGGGGGTGTTGGGGGGGGGGGTATGAAGGGGGAGGGGGTGTCCAGGGGGTGTCCAAGGGGGGGTGTCTAGGGGGTGTCTAGGGGGGAAGGGGTGTCTAGGGGGGGTGCAAGGGGGGTCTGTCCAGGGGGAGAGTGGGGGGTGTGCAAGGGGGAGGGTGTGTACTAGGGGGGTCTGTCCAGGGGGAAGGGAGGGGCTGCGGGGGGAGTGGGGGTGGGGTGTGGGGGTGTTTTTTTTATGAAATTGGAATGCCTATAGCCATAGTTTGAAACCATGGATACAAGCCTATAGCCCAAGTTTCAAACTGTGGCTATAGTCCCTATGTGGCTTAAGGTTCTTCCACAGTTTCAAACCATGGCTATAGAGCTATAGCCACAGCTTGAATCATGGCTACAGGTCTTTATCCACGGTTTGAAACTATGGCTATAGGCTTTTCCCTATAGCCACACCAACACCAACCACGATCCATGAAACTATGGCTATAAATTATAGACACAATTTTTAGGCTTATAGCCACAGTTTGAAACCATGGCTATAGCCTTAATTTCTAGTATACCATTATTCAATGTGTGATAAAAATATATCTTCTTAATGATTAGGGTCTAAAAGGACTGTGTATTCATTAGCTAATGTGTCGGCATGAGAATTCTGTGATCGGGGAACATATGACAATGTTGTCTTAAAAGGGAACTATTCCACCATTCCCTTAACATAGATAGTTAGAGGGTCCATTTCCTCCTTTTTGATGGAATATTATCCATTGATTTGTTTTATCACTTGTTCCAAATCCCCTTTGATATTCAGGTAGGCTATATGCAGTTGTAGGGATAGTTCCAGCCCATCGGTGAGGGATTAGTATTCTACCTCATCGTTTGTGTAGCCTTCAAATAGTGAGAAATAGTAGGGAAAAACTAATTTTTCTAAAGAGAAGAATACAATAACTAAACCAACTTGATTGAGATTTGTGTTTTCCATACTTTACTAACAATAATCTGGGAGGGGCCATCAAAATAAATCTCCCATGTACAGGGAGTGTTATGGGCATATAAAACCTCATAATCTAGGAGCTCAGTGTCCACCGGTGTATTTTATGGGTTAGTATGTGTTGTAAGGAAATAATCTAGGCCTTTCCCTTTTATTGACTTCTATGATACAAATTTAATGTAATATTTCTACAGAATGACTTCCCATTAGGCCAAGTGACACTACAAGAAAATTGAATATTAGCGGTGGTTTAAAACACCGCAAATGTTTCTGTGATGGTTTCCAAAAATCACCACTAAAGTTATCATCAACATCCACCTTTCTTCAAATATTTACATTTAGTGGAGGTTTCTGGTAACTTTCATAGAATGTTTGTTTAGTAGTAGTTTTTTTAGTTGTTTACCCTCCCAAAAAAGGGTGAGAATATAGCGGTGGTTTAAACTATCACTATATTCTTGGGATTTTTTGGGAGGGGAAACCGCTGCTAAAATAAAAAAATAACTGCTAAAAAAATTGACATTATATAGTGGCCGTTTAAAACATCACTAAAAAATGTCATATTTAGTGGATGTTGATGCCAAATTACACTAGAGGCCATAGGTTGGCATATTTGAGGAACCCAAAGGCATAATTTGACTCAATAGACAAACCCGAGGATCCCAAAGGATATGTGCACAAGATTTGGAGAATGAAAATAAGAAAATAATCTGTGCACATGCCTCTTGTGTGCCCATACAATTTCAATTTCATTATTGTGCTCTAAACTCCTAAAAAACAGCCAATGTAGATATATTAAAGAGATTCAGCCAGCATGTAATAAATACATCTGTGCACAAGCCTCTTCTATGCCCAATGAGACATCAAACATCCCCTTCTACACTAGTCTCCTTATGCACTTCCATTGAGAATTTCATCTATAAATAGAAGGGTACCCCCTCCCTTCAAGAGAAGGATCCAGAAGTTGAATCATCGCTCCTGTACGTGTAAGAAAACCCCTTCCACGATCGCATGAAAGTCATGGATTCAAGGTTTAGGATCTTGCGATATAGGTCCCCCATGGGTCCACCTTTGGGTAGGATTTCAAGGGCTTAACCCTCACCCATTTTCTTTTTTCGCCTAAGGAAAGTGTGAACAAAAGACCCATCTTGCATGAAAGTCTTGGCCTTATGTAGTACATCTATTACCCTGAAACTTCTATCTTGCCCGTAATCCTCCAATCTTGTGCACACCCTTCCATCTTTCACACAGGCTTCCAATCTTATGTGCACCCTTGTATCTTACATGAAAACCACTAATCTTATGCGCACCCCTTCCTGAGGACTCCATGGGTTATCCTTACTCCATGGAACCATGTTCAAGATCCTATTGCATGTAACATCCCTATCTTGCATTCAATTCCTTTGTGCAGCCCTCCAGGCTTGTGCGTAGTGATTTCTCGGTTCCACGAGTGGTGCTTCATGTTGCGTTGCCTTTCCTTATGCTTCTTTTCCTAGGTTTGCTGATAGATATTTCTTATTCACATAACTACGCTAACATGGAACCCTCAATCGATCATTCCTCCACCCCATTGTATCTGATAATTTCTTGTTCCTTCCCTTCCCCATGTGTGGGTTGGTACAGGTTATATAAGTCAAAGGGGTGAGGATTGAGTCCTCATCGTTTGATCTGTAGGAAGTTAAACTATCAAGTACCCTCATCTGATCACATGACATTAAACTGTAAGTTGCTAAAAACATGAAGAGTCTAAGAGAACCATAGAAGGGATGGGACTGGGAACCTTTTGCTTCCCCCTTTTTCGATCCGCTCCCTCCCTCCCTCCCTTTGGGCATTGTCTCCATGTGCGCCTTGGGAAATCTTCACATAATCCCTAACACACCATGATAGGGTGTTCCTTGTACATGGATCCATATCCTCCTCGTACATCGGGACATCCTCCTCAGGCTTTCCTCATGGAGTAAGTCCCAATATCCATCTCTCAGGGCCACTAATCATGCGTATGCCCTGCACCACCCCTTGTAGCTGCATGTTTGCGACAAAATCTTCAGATATGATGATACCTCTTGTTTTTCACAGTGAGCATGACTCATGATAGGTTAGAGTAAATAGTGACCATGATAGCCTCTTTGGGCCACTAACCACACGTATTCCCTAGTACAACTTTGGGCTGCTAGCCATGTGTAAGCCCCATGCCCCACTTCACTACCAAACTACATGGAATTTGATCCCTATATTATAAACAAGGTACATAGGAATCCTCCACAAGGTTCAAGCTAGTCATTCCCCACAATCCATTTTTCATGAATATTTCACATTGTTTCATTTGTCCTGTATAACATTAAACTGCACTGAACTATGTGGGTTTTTACCCCTTTTGGGTACATAGGATGCCTCTTTGAGGTTTAATCCCAACCAATGGTAACTCTGGTGCTCTCTTCTATGGATGTTACCTCTTGATGTGACATATTATATTTTTGGGGCACATCTCCTGGATCCTCCTCCCTAAGGTGTTCTGATCCACATGGGTAGCTAACCATGCATAAGCCCTGTACTTCACCATACTCCTCCAACATAGAGTTCCCCTCTTGTGAAGGGAATCTAACCATGCATAAGACCATGGCACATTTTCAAGTTACTGTCCTTTTTGTATGCCCCAATTCTATGCCCCCATACTAAACTACATGTACTTTTATTCCCATTCACTGGGATATGTAGAAAGCCTCCCCTAGGTTCAATCCCATCACCCATTTCCCATCCTTCTCTTTCCCTCTAGCCTTTGTGTTTCAGGAGGATCATGCCCCAACCTAGAGGTTCTACTTCATTTGGTTCCTTATCAATGTGCTCTATTTCTAATGAGCCACCTCCCCAGGTGTCTCATCGCTCCATCCCAAACTACGTGTACTTTGATTCCCAGCCACTGAGATATGTAGGAAGCCTCCTTGAGGTTCAATCCCAACATCATCACCTTCACGTCGGTTCCACCTCATTCATTCCACCCACTTCATTCAAATCCTCCATCATTCATCCCGATTCTTACCTGGGCCACCACATCCTGGTGAGATCGTGCCACCCACTTCCTTGTTACTCCTAGTAGCACCTGGGTAGCTAACCATGAATAATACCCACACAATCCATATTCATCCAACCAAGTGTGCCCCTCTTGCGATGGAAAACTAACCATGTGTAAGCCCCAAATCACCCCTTTGAACTACATGGTTTTTGATCCTTATTTTCTAAAAAAGGTAAATAGGAAGCCTCCTTGAGGTTCAATCTTAGTCAATGTTAAACCTTGGAATCCACCTTTTTGGGGTGCGCTTCCATGATCCGTCCTTTGTGATATCCAGATAAGCCTTCATGGTGTGAAATATTCCCTTTTTGGGACATGAAATTTCAGGTATGTCCCCATTGGGCGTTTTGATCCATCCTTCTGGTAAATATTCTACATGCTCACTCCTAGCTATATACCAATCTGATATACTCTTGTATATGTTATGATTAATCCGATCCATATCTACAAGATGTTAAAATTGTGGCATACCCCATGTTAAAATGGGAAGATGAGGAAAAACTTTGAGGCATTCCTCTGACATAAGATTCCACGCATTTAATGTGGGATGCCTCGAGATTCTGTGCCCTCAAGAAGCCCTTTGATAATGGAAAATTCAAATGTAACGATGTTCCAACATCCTGACATGCGAGCGATGCCCAACATGACTACTTCCCTGACCGAAGTTTGCTTCCCTGAATTGACCCTTTGGAATGTACTGATGAAAGAAACATAATTAACCGGTCTCCACAAATAAATGAAACTTAGAAGAGTTTCATGAACAATTTATTAATCTTTAAGGGAGACCCAGACTAGGAAACAAATTCCAAGGAGAAATCCATGAAATGAGGGACCGAAATCCCATAACCCCATTTTGATCAAGGAGAAAATATCTTTGAATAAGTGATGAATGCTGCCCGCCTTTGGAAAGTGGGAATGCGGGGTAGTTGATGTGCATCCCAAAAGATGGCGCATGCACCAGCGGAAAGCTTTGGAAACAGAAATGGTGAAACTGATGTGTAATTTTTCTATTTAAATCATGGGGATTATTAGCATTACAGACATCAGTAGATAAGCATGTCACCAGATCCAGTTATCTAACATCAGGTCCCACCAAGAAAATATTGGGCCTGGCATGGAACTCACCAGAATTTGGGGTATTTAATCATTGGGCATTCTGGTCTACGACATCATCAATGTGGATTTTTCTATCCATCCTTGGAAAACTGAACGACGTTTGGGGATTGGGAAATGATTTCCTACTATATGTACAGATAGATGAATCTTACTGTTTTGTAGGACCCAAGCTATAAGAAACCAGTCACCTCCCACCCGCAGATGTAGAGGTAGTGGAAATGATAATGCAAAAATTCCTCACAACACCACCTTCGCCATGATAGCTTCCACAACCATGGTTACCAGGCACCCAATCCCCATCTCACCCTAAAAATTCATCCATAGAAGGGTGATTGATACACTTATTCGATAGTATAAATAGAAGGGAGTCATCCCAATCTGGGATATGGCTTGCTAGGATTTAGAGGCTTCTATGCCTTTTAGTCATTACCACCCTAAGGGCCACACAGGGAACCACTACCCCCCACTATGACGTCCAACCGTTTGGAGAGCCTATCCCCATAACGCTCCTACGACTCATTCCCCTATACTGATGAGGTGGGGGATGTCCGAGTCATTATAGATATGGAAAATTTATGAGAGACACCATGGAGGGACCACACCAGGCCATATCAATATCATCATCTAGCACCTCAGGTTGAGGAACTTGTGGTTTATGCCCCTACTCCACCAACCCCAGTTTGGCTGACCCGACGCCAACATCAGGCACATGTTCAAGAAGATGCCCATCAGGGGGCGTCATCCTCTATAGATTTAGTGGCACATGCCACCATTGATGTGTTCTATCAGTTCCCTTACACTATAGATTAGGGATTCACCATCACCCAATTGGGATCTAGACCCCATCCACCTCACGAGTAGGCTGGGTTGACTCTTCCGGTCGTCAGCGTGAACAACAGGTTTTGCGTTCGAACCCATGACTCTGAGATTTAGTACGGAGGCCCTCCCCATACCATCGCTTGTCAGAGTGGAGGTCCTCCCCACTCTTGTGCTCAGTATGGAGGTACTCCCCATGCCACGAACATCAGTCCAAGGAGAGTCCCTCTCCATCTTGTTGAAGTCCAACATAGAGGTCCTCCCTGTTCCCATGATCCCTGGTATGAGGATTTTCCCCATATTTTAGGTTATCGAAATGAAGTTACTCCTCGCCCCATCACCCCTCAGCATGGAGGTCCTATCCATGTTATCACCAGCTTCAGTGGAGGCCCTCCCTGCTACAAAACTTCCAAATGTATTGTTTCTCCCCGCACATTTAGCAACCAGTATGGTGGTCTTCCCCATACCTAGGCTCGTAAATATGAAGGTCCTCCCCATGCCCTGTTTGAAATCTTACAAGGTGCTCCTCATGCACCATCTCACCTGAGTAGAGGTCCTCCCCGATCTCTTACCCAACATGGTGGTCCTCCCCATATCCTCATCAGCTCTCAGAGTGGAGGTCCTCTCCACTCTCATAGCAATCCTGGCGGAGGTCCTCCCTACTTCAATGACAATAGATATGGGGGTCCTCCTTGTATCATATCTTGATCTAGTATAGACCCTACCCTATCTAGAACCAAACTATACGAAGGTCCTCCCTGTGTTAAAGATTTAATCTGCCCTGAAGAACCATCATGGGGAAAAAGGGAAAACCGTCGCCGCCAAAGGAAAAACTCAGAGAAGCGCCTGATCATTGTAAATCTAGTATGCTTTTCATATTATAAATTAGAGTGTGATTTGATGATGGAGTCTTCATCCTAATCCTCTATATCAAGGTTTGGGGTAGGAACCTAACATGTGAGGTTTGTCTTTCCAGAAAGAGAGATGCACCAGATCCTTGAATCCATTCACAAGTATATGTAGGAGGAGGATGATTTGGATTCATTTTAGGGTCTTTCCATGTAGTCTTATATACTATTTTTAGATTCACTCTCTACCTCAACCAAAGATTATGAAGAGTTCTTCTAGGGTGTGGTAGATGATGAGAATCGTCTAAATCCGCTACTATTTTTCACCACCTTCGAAAATGAGGCAGTGGTCATCACTCTGTCCTATAGGGACATGATGATGTGATTGGTACCATCTATGAGAGATTCCCTAGTCTGTAGTGGCCTGTTAGGTCACACATCATTTTCTTCACTAGACAACCCTCTACAGTAGTGATCCACATCAGTTCCGTTACCAGTTCCTCAACCTCCCCCAGTTGAAGAATGGGGTAACCCTAGGTCATATACTGATTCTGAGTTAAGAAGTTTGTGCGACATTCTCACAGCCGATTAGTTTCTCAAGATGTTTTGGCCAACCGCGACACCAGAATTTGAAATTCCAGAATCGTTCACCCAGTATGAAGTCATGTGTTTCTACTGAACCATCTAGGTGGTGAATTTCCATCTCAGGAATCGTCAGTTGGTGTATCTGAAGATTTAGGATCATTATGAAGAAATTATCCAGTAGTGTCGCATGGTTGACCTAGCTGCACTTCCTATGGATCAACACCTTGTATCTCCCATCTTCCATAAATCTATGTAGTAGATATGCATTCATAACTTTCACATACTCTGTAAAATCATCAAAGAGGCATCCCCACACACACAAATCCAAGGATGGGGGTGGTATGCTACCCTCCACTTCAGCACGATCCTATGATAACTGGACATACTCAGTGACATCGATTATATGTCGTTAGGTGTATTAACAGTAAACATGATTGATCTTGTAGAGAAGGAAACTGAGGTAGGAATAATTGAATATAACCTTCCTCGGAAAAAATGAAACATCTTATGGATCCCCCTGGTGTTGTCACTCACTGCCAAAGACACTTTCTTGGCCTTGCTGATCCTACCGAGTCATTGCCTCTCAGTCAGGACCCCAACAGGGGTAAAGGACACACTGGGTCTGTTAATCCATCTAACCCATCTAGCTCAATGTAGAATATGGAAGATGGCCTCAAGAAAGTCATGCTACATCAACAGATTGTAGAAGAGAAGAAAATAATTGATGATCTACTCACCTAGAACCTTGTAGAATGGGGCCCAAATAAGGTTGATCCTCAGTATGATCCCATCCACCCTCCACCGAAGTAGCAGGGGAAGGAATATTCCCCCCTCAATGAGTTGCCTCCTGATGATGTTGACAACCCTGAACATCCCGACAAGAGAGAGGTTGGAGTTTATAGAAAACAGCCATGGTATGTGTTGCCAAATCCACCTGAACTATGTGAGAACCATACTAAGGTCACTCTTTAGGTTATTCCTATAGTTTATACGTAGGACAATCCTTTAGAAGATCCTTGGCTTGTTCCACCAACCGCTCCATGAGCTTCTGAGCCTGAAAATCGAGTTGAAGAGCCTACCAATGCACTGGTGGTTTGGAATCCTCATCAATATAGGAATACCCACCAAGATGATCTAGTGGCCGGTCTCATTGCTCACCTTGAGTCCCTTGAAATGCGATAGGTGGAGATCCCACCTGATGGAAAGCCGTATCCGACATGGGTATATGATATGCCAACACCCCAGGCTTTGGGAATTCTACCTTCTCCCCATTCAATGGGATGGGCAATATACTGAACCACCTAACCCACTTTATTTCAAGGTGTGTACCCATTTTAGAAACTCCAGCGTAGCAGGAAACCACTAAATTATAGTGTTTTGTACAAACACTAGAAGGTCCTGCATTCGTCTGGTACAACCAGCTACCCATCCGGTATATAATTATTTGAGAAGATCTCTGAAGGCAGTTTCTTTACCAGTTTAGCTCCACTACTTGAAATACAAGTATTCTTGATCTCTTCAAGTGAAAAATGGCTAGATGAGCATGTTGTAGACTTCATCTATAGGTGGAAGGGCCTCATGTATTCATTTGATATGCCGCTAAATTAAGACCAGATGTTGACAATGTGTGTGAGGAATGTGAAGGATGAAATGGCCCCCTCTCTTATCAATCAAAACTTCCCAGGTAGATTCCAAGATTTCTCTGAAAAGGCTCAGCACCTTGAGGAAGACTTGTAGTAGGCTAAGCAAGCACATCTGTTGACTCCCCTATATCCTACAAGAATAGACACCCTGACTGAGATAGCTACCATTACATAGGTAGAGGCCCCCATGCCACTAGAGTTGTTACTGACAGTTTTATGTCCACAAACTCGCCAAGGTCTATATCCTTAGGCCCAACCTAAGGCTTAACATCTCCCACCTCAGAATCAGAAAACGTAATGCACCACCACCACCTAGGAGTGATAATCAGACTCCACATACCTCCTAGGCTCTGGAACCCCGTCAGGGCTAGGGTCCCTTTCCAAAACAAGAGAAACTAAAACTACTCATATGAAGAATCCCAAGTACCTAGTTATTTCCAGAGTGCCTTGGATTAGGGAATATTGTAGTTTCTAGAGTGCAGGAGACCCCAGGAGGCCGATCTCACTGATCACCATAACTATTGTTCCTATCAACGGTTCCTCGAACACACAATCAAGCAGTGATATGTGTTCAAGGAATGGTTCCAGGACCAGGTTGAAAACAACATAGTCAGGTTGGGTCCTACTCCAGCATAGGTGGCGTCTGTTTCTACAAATCCAGACAATGAAATTGAAGTTGAATGGTAGCAGGTTTCCAACCGTGGGTCTCAGAAGCATGAAAATTGGTTAGATCGTAAAACAATCGCTCACACCCATTTTATAATCTATAAATTTTTGAGTCAGTATGATCCTCCCGAAGTCACCACACCCCCTAACTATCTCTACTTCATCCACATCTCATCCTTTCGACTATCAGAAGAGCAGACACCGGCGGTGCAAGGGAAAACAAATCCCCCCTCTGGTGTCGAATCTGTCTTGTACTCTCGGTAACTTCATACCCCCAAAGATGGGGATCACCCTGAGAATTAACCCAGTAGTGGAGGATTCTTCAAGTAATGAAAAGGGGTGTTCCTTGATAAATATTTTTGATCTTGTGGACCCATACATGGTCCCCAATGTCGAGGAGTGTTAGGAAATCCCTCGTAATGTTCCCGGTCAGTGCTATCATCGATGAAACCACATACACATGAATCGTCAGAATGCACCAGCCAAAATCTCTAGCCAAGATGTGAATGCTACTAAAAACAGATAGAAAGTTCAACACAAAGCTCAACATAAGCAGTCCTCTCATTCTTCCTCATCAGATTCATGACCATTACCGTTCATGCTGCTCGACCAGGAAAAGTCGCCATGACCATAACATGATCAGACACATTTAGGCATGGACAGACCTCAGTCATCCAATAGTCATCAAGTAGTAATTTTTCTTGATTTACCTAGTGAGAAATGAGATATCCTCAGGACCAGCTGTAATCCACTGGTTTGACTAGTAGTGCCCATTGTACCCCTACTGCAGAGCAACCTATTGTCGGTAGAAATATGCATCTAGCACTAAAGTATTATGTTCTCAAGCACCTCGCCAGCATCTCTGAAAATCTCTTGATCCTTTATGCTCTCCACCTATCTGAAGATATGCATGAAGACCTCACATAATCTTTTAAAAATCCCCCTCCAATTCAAAATAGAGGAAGTGGTTGTAGATGATTTCCATGATGAGGAAGCTGAGCACGCAGAATGTCAAGACATAATCTCATTCTCAAGAGAAGATGAAGGATCCCCTGTATAAGGGAACATCCTCCCATTGTACATCACATTCCAAATTAATGGCATGGAATTCTATCATTTCCTTATCAACATAGGTTCTCAGATCAATCTCATCCTGACCTAGATTATCCTTAATCTAGGACCGTCTGAAGAATATTTGAGTCCCTCTAACCTAAAAATTTACGGTTATGACAGGATTGAGTAGAGGCCACGTGTAAAGATCCACCTAAATATCCAATTTGGTGGCCTGATTACTAGCACTAAATTCATGTTCGTCTCACAAGACACTTCCTACAATGTGTTGATGGATAGACCTTGGCTCCATTTGTACACAGTAGTTTTCTCCTCATAACATCAATGCCTCAAGTAATCCCTCAATGGTCAAGTGGGTGTACTCCAGGGTGATGAATCTCCATTTTACTCTTGTAAAGCCTATTATTTGGACACTGAATATTACAAGAGTAAGGAAAAGAATGTTCAAAATAATAATGTTGAGCATACTACTCCTTCAGAAGACCCTTGGACATATTTTAACAATGCATTCATCCTCCCAATTCATCAGTTGGAAGTCACAACCCCAGACTTGGTACATCAATTTTTTGTCTCAAGAGTGAGTGGGAAACACTTTCCTAGGTACAAGGAATATCGAAGGATCACCTCATATTCCTAAACAAACTATGATCAGGTGATACTAGAACCCCTTACCCCTGTAAGGTATTGGGATGTTTTCCCCATGGATACAACAATACTCCATACTTTCATGTTACGCCGAGATGGGTTGAACCGACTTAGGAAAACATGACACTACTACTTTGATATCATCAAGAATGGGCCCCTTGGTTGAAGGCCTAATGGAATTGGTTCAACAACATTTTTTCCATGGCTTCAGTGGTATGAGATTATCCCAACAAAGATTCCACAGTTTCCCAAGACGGCACCAACATCCCATTAGGGTCATCCAACTCAGAAGAATTTCCTCCTCTCAATGATCCTATTGCTATGGACTATAAATAGGATTTGAAATATAAACGTCCCACATTCTAAGAGGGAATCTCTACCACCATAAATTAGTCGATACAGGTGAATCTCAGGTACCGAGGAAAACCTGAGTCCAACGCCGATTAGCATAGCTATGCCTACGGAAGAGAAACAAAAACATATGGATTTATTGAAGTAACATCATGATGTGTTTACCTAGAGTAATGAATATATTCTAGGATTGTACCCTCAGATCACTATCCATCACCTTGGTATCCTGGTAATATATTGTAGGTTTAAACAACCTCCCATGAAGATGCACTCTTCTCACGGTTCCATGGTTGAGGCCAAAGTTGATATGCTAAGAAAATACAATTTTTTTAAGGAAGTCCAGTACCCCATATGGTTGTCTAATATAATTCACTTTAGGAAGAATAATAGTTATATCAGAGTCTGCATCAAATTCTAGGATCTCAACCGCCACTATCTGATGAATGAATTTTCCCTTCTTGTGAGAGAGCTGTTGATTGATTCCACTACTAGGTTCCAAGCCCTATCCTTCATAGATAGATATTTTGGGTATAAAAAAATATGGATGGATCCTAAGGATGAGGAATCAAATGAATTCAGAGCATCGCAAGGTACCTTTTGTTACCAAGCGACGGCTTTTGGTATGAAGAATGTAGGAGGAACCTATCAGCGTGCCATGCACAGCATATTCAAACTGATTCTCGAGACATTGGTGGATTTATATCTAGATGACCTGGTGGTCAAATCATTCTAGTGTTAGGACCATCTTAGAGATCTTGAAAAAGTGTTCAGCTTCCTCCACTCCCACCATCTAAAGATGAACCCCTTGGAGTGCACCTTTAGTGTCACCTCTGGAAAGGTCCTATAATTTTTTGTTAGATACAGAGGCATTGATATCGATCCAGAGAAGATCAAGGCCATCAGTCAGATGGATCCTCTGATAGATATTTGTGATCTTTGAGGCTTCCAAGTCCACTTAGCCTATATACGTCGATTCATTAAAAATCTGGCTGGAAAGGGTAATCCCTTTTTCTAGACTCATGAAGAAAGGCTCCGTCTACCACTGTTCATTTATGTGACTTCCCTGGAACGATCCCTAAACACCCTTATCACACAAAATAATAATGAATAGACAAATAATATTTTATACTATCTCATCCACATGCTTCTTGACAGTGAAACCAGATATTTTTATATCGAGAAGAGATGACTCATGATGGTTTTTGCAGTGAAGAAGTTGTGAAATTATCTGCAACATCATTAGATACAATTCAAATCCCATGTGGATCCACTGAAGTATATTTTGAACTACCCTATGTTGACAGGCCATCTAGATCGGTGGGTAGTGATCCTTCAATAGTTTGAAATCCAATTTGTTTCGTAGAAATCTGTCAAGGGTCAGGTGTTGACATATTTTTTGGCCACTATCTAACCCTTATAGAGCAGTCTATAGATCTTGACTTCCTGGAAGAGGCCATCCTATCAGTGGATCAGGCCATACCATTTTGGAAAATGAACTTTGATGGTGCCTCACAGACCCCCACTGAAAAAAGGATCAATGATCCCAGACTCAATAGAGTAGGTCTGGGTATCATCTTCATCATGCCCACACAATATGTATTTTCATATTCATTCTTATTATTAGAAGGTTATGCCAAAAATGAGGTAGAGTATCAGGCTCTCATCACTAGTCTCGAGTGGGCCCTCGAGATTGATTTTCCACACCTACATGTGAAGGGGGAGTCTAAGTTAGTCATCAAACAAATCAACGTTGACTATGTTTTCAGGAAGCCAGAGCTAGTTCCCTTGATAGAGCATGCTCACATATTGATGGCCCAATTCTCTTCCTGACCTGAGGTCATTCATGTTTCTTGGTTACAGAATGGTTAAGCTGATGACTTGGATGACCTTGTTGCATCTCTCATAGAGCTTTACCAGGATGATTTGTGTATCAACTCAAACTTTTTAAATTACAATTGTTTCATGAAAATGTATGTTTTTGCACTCAACAAAACTATATTCCTTTATTAATGAAGTGATTATACTTGAAATGAGACCATTGGGTTTTTACTGTTATATGACTGTTGGCCAATATGACCGTTGGAAACTATACTCTAAACATTAAGATTAGTGATTATAAATGGAAATGATAATGGTTATTGTTATACAAAGATGATTCAATGGCCTCATCTAGTAGACTCGGGCCATATGAAGCCCATTTGTCGGAGCTTGGGAAGGTGGTGGCGTCGCTGGGCTTTTCTTTGGACCAAGCCCAAGTCGAACTTCAATATGTTAATATTCAACAGAATTGTTTATGGGAGAAGTTCAAGTTGATATAAATAACCACTCGGACAATGTTGTCTGAGCCATCCCAATATTCTATCACCATTGCACACCTTACTCATAGGTCCTATGAGGGCATTATAAGAGATTATATAATGAGGCCTTATTTACTTTATGTAATCCCTTTGTATAAATAAAATTGTTATTTCATCATTCCTATTTTAGGAATAGATTTTATTAATAAAGAATATGTTTAATTAAGACAAATTTGATAAATTGATTTTAGAAGTAAAAATTGTACTTTTCCAAGATTTTTCATACATAGAGAATTATTATGGTAAAATAAACATCATTTTTGAATTTCAAATGTCAAAATTAGCCTAAGATGAATTTTTAGAAGTTTTTTAAGAAGTTTCAATTTGACGAATAATGTTTTTTATGAATAGTATTTGATGAATAGTGCTTTTTTGATGAATAGAAAAAATATTTTATTATTAAATAACATTTTCTGTGAAATTATTTTCAAAAATCTGACATACATGGTTGTAATTAGGGTGAAAAATGTGGTTCAATAAGATCAAAATACTTTTTAGGTGAATAGTAACTTTACCCTTTGGAATAGTAATTTTATCCTTATGAATGGTAATTTTACCAAGGGAATGGTAATATCACCTAAGGAGGTATAAATATGTTTTAGTCATCTTAAGTGGTAATATGATATAATTATATCATAGTATAAGTAAATAAATGTTTTAGAAATTATTAGTCAAGTATTAGTATTTTATTTATTTAATTTTATTTAAATTGAAATATTTTTTTATAAAACAAAGTTAACTTTTGGATTCTACACGTCAAAAAATGGTTACGGTGATTTTTTGGGATTTTCTGAAACAATTGAATTTTATGTGAATAGTAAAAATACAGTTTTGAGTTTTCGGTAAGTTTAATGACATCATTAATGATGTAATAATGATGTAATAATTCTGGTCAACTCTTGAGTAATAAAATATGTTATGAGGTGTCCCAGGTGTGCAATTCCATGGGAAAATACCATTGTCAAGACCATGGTTTTGCAAATACCACTAATGAGGGATCCCTTGGAAATTAATAAAATATTACCTCACTTTTTCTATAAATACCAACCCATTCCTTCATTAATTTCATTCCAAATTCATCATCAACAAATATATGGTCTTTTTACCTCCCAATGAGTCCTACCAAGGTTCCCTCAAGCCCCCCAAGGTCCCAACCTTCATGTTTTTGAAGTTACTTTTCAAAGTAAGGGAACCTTTCACCCTCCTCTTTTAGTCAAGACTTATTTTATGTTATGTATTTTAAATTTACATTTTCTTATGTTGTGGTATGTTATTTCATATCCTTATATCTATACATTTTATGTTAAAATTATTATATACCCTTTTCTCTATCATTAAATAATTTTCTGAAGTTTTAAGTGACGCCGTTAGGCTGCCGAATTTTCGTAAGAGAATTCTCAAACATCTCTTTTCCTTTTAAGTTATCTTTTATGCGGTATGTCTTTAAAGTTTCCATAAAATGTTCTTATTTAAATTATATTATTCCCCAATACTATATTATGAGTCTTTTATGAATGAGTGACCCATGTACTCTCTCTTTTTAATGTTTTCTAAAACCATGTTGCATAATCGTTATGCTGCAGAATTTTTGTCTCAAAATCTCTATTTTTCTCAAGAAATTATCCTATTTTATTTACATGAATAACCAAACCTATTTCATTTACAGGGGTATTCATAAATACATAAAAATGATATATTTTATTCTGTAATTTACATACATAAAACCCTCATTCCCTTTTTGTGGGTTATAAATGACATAATGATCATGTTTTTAAGCACTTTTTAAAACGTCATGATTTTGATATGAAACCCATTTATTTTATTCTATTTGGGTTATTTATAAAATGTTTTATTATTATCTATATATATCAGATGAAAATAAATATATATTAAGGGTTATCCCTGATATCACTTCAATGCATTGGGTAAAGGAATTACTCTCTAGAGATGACATGTTTTATGATACCTTGGTGAATAAGCTTGGTAATTTTTATGACACCTTGGGGATGGACCTTTGTGATATGATTATGAATGTATCAATTAAATGTTGTAACCAAATTTTCAAGTTATTTTTCATGTTATTAATATTATTATATTCCTCGTTATCATGCCTTTATGATATTCTCCATGTTCTTATTGATATCGCTCAAGTTCACATGTAAACTGTTTCACTTGTTTTTCTTACTGGGCCTTCTTCTCACCCTTTCCTTGATGTATGTCCCTAGGTTATGAGATATAGTAATTATACTTAGGATGAATATTTCAAGAATCCTTTATAGAGGATTAAAATAATTTTATATGTTTTCATGTATTATATACCTTTTTCTAAGACACTAAACTTTAAAATCTTCTGTTTGTAATGTAATGAAAAGTTATGTAATAAGAAGGTGGAATTCCATAGTTGGTATCAGAGGATAGTTTAGTTATTTGTGGAAATTAGGCTATGAAAACTTTAAGAAGAACCCTATAGAAAAGTTTAAATATAGGAAAATTTCCAAGTATTCTGGTGAAATATTAAGTAAGTGGTTTCCAAACAAATAAATACCTGTCTGGATACGAACAAGTGGATGTGTCTCTAGAACAAATGTATCTAGGAGTAAAACCCAAAAAACCACTTTGAGATAGACTCGAATGAGAACTGGTGCAAAATAACAGACCTTGATGTACTCCTGGTTTGACACTATCAGGGGATATTTTTGGTTAATACCAAGCTTTTTATGAATCATTACGAAGGATTTATATAGAAATTGAATTATTGTTAAAGAATAAAATGTTTAAGCATTAAGTTTTAAGACATACAGATCCTTTACAGATAAAAGATTCATAAGTGAAATAAGGTTCCCAATACGGTTTTATTCTTTTAGAAATGTGAAGGAAATAAGAGGAATCGTGCAAATGGTGACTGTAATGGACCATGTGTTGACGATCCTATGATAGATGTCAGAATGGAAACTTTCATGAGAATGATTAACCAACCAAAGTTATGGGAAATAACTTGAATCAAGATGAGAGACCAATGACACCGTGAAGGAAAAAACATTCTGTTGAGTCCTTTATCTATAAATGGCCACCAAAGTTTTGTAGATCTACTGACCCATTGATTTTTGAGTAGTAGATCATCTATATCAAAAAGATCTTTTCTGTGCTCTGTTGTTCAGAACAAGAGAAGTTCACCCTGGCTATTTACCGCTTAGAGGGAGAAACTGATTGTCGGGCATATGTTGTTTCAAAAATACTCTATATTTTATGATTATTTTGATGTTCACAAATACCCTTGTTTTTTATTCTAATGAAGGAACCTTATGTTTGACTTTTCAACGCCGAGAATTTGAATTTACGTCTTTATCGGAGATTCATGCAACGGTCTCTACGGAATATCAGGATGATTTAAATCCCATTACTGACTGTTTCAGTGTGACTTTATGATCGATTCAAAGAACCCATTACAGTGGATATTTTCATTCCTATTCTTAAGGGGATTTACAACATCTCTGATATGTTCCGTTCTTTTTCTTAGGCATCTTTTACGGATCTGAAGAACCATGCTAAATTTTCTACTCGTTATAAGTCCTTCTGAGTTTTCATCTAAAAAAGGGGGATGAATATATTTTTTATGAAATCAATCAATCATATGTGAACATTATTTTTCAATTATACAGCGATCAAGCATCATAGGAATGCTAACTTTATCCAAAAGCTATCTTTTGATTTCTATGAATACGACACTCTGTTTTTGTTGTTGTTCTTAAAGATTCAAAGATCATCTGTGAAACCGGATCTATTCACACGTCCTTCAAGGTTTATTATTTTCTGAAGAAAAAGATTCATCTTTTATGAGTTGCGTGCTGCTGAAACTGTGAGCTGGATTTGATTTTCTATAAACAAAAATCTTTTATCGTGAGTATCAACTGATTGTATTCAGTCGTGGTGGATTATTAGCTTCTCACACTAATCTATGGATTTCGGTTCTCTATTGTAAAGAACCAGAAGGCTCTATTTTATAAATCCTTTCTTGTAAGGGTGTCAACTAACTCTACTCAGTTGTGGAATGGTCTTATGATAAGAGGACCTTACTAGTGAAATTCACCAAGCCTGTAGAGAGGGTGATTGGTAGAGTGGACAAGAGGATATTCGTTCCCTGAACCACTATAAATTTATTTTTCCTATTTTCTATTCTATCCACTGAAAATTATCTGTTATAGAAACATCTCAAACTATGTCTACTATTTTTTTAAGATAGAATCGAGTAATAATTTTAAAAGTCACAATTAACCCCCCTCTTGTGTTATTGTCATAGTCAATCTGACCTAACATTTGGTATCAGAGGCTGAGCTTTTCAACAGAGCCTCAACAAGCTAAAAGCATAAGATATACATTAAGATGGAAATGAATGACCTAATGGAAGGTATTTCAATGGTTTGTGCTCCATACATTAATGGAGAGAATTATGGTTGCTGGAAATCAAGGATGATTATATATTTGAAGAATCTTGGATACAAAGTCTACTCAAAAATTATATCTCCCTATACAATTCCTGAGAAACCAGAAACATGGGATACTACTACAGAAGCTAAATATGATACAAACTCAAAGGAAATGAATGCTATCATTTGCGGTCTTGGACCAGATGAATTCAATCGTGTATCACAGTGCCCAACAACCTATGAGATGTGGAAGACAATTGCAGTCGCCTATGAAGGTACTGACAATGTCAGGAAAATGAGATATGCAATAGCGAAATTAGAGTTTGATACTTTCAGAATGTTTGATGGAGAGAGAATCACTCAGATGAATAGAATATTGACAGAAATTGTCAATAATGCGACATCTATAGGTGAACCTATCACTCAATCTGATGAAGCCTTAAAAGTTCTAAGAGTTATACCTACAAAGTGGAATGGAATATCAGCAGCAATTTGACAATCAAACCCTATCAAGGATCTAACCATGAGAGAACTGATTGGTACTTTAATGATGTATGAAGCTGAAATGCAAGATGAAGCTGAAGATCACAAGGTTTTAGTGAAAAAGGACAACATTGATTTAAAGGTAACATCTCAGAAGTATAACAGAAAAATTAAACAAGAAGTGAAGAATGAAAAAGATACAGACTCATCTGACTCTGAAGTAGAATTGGCTCAACTAGCCATAAAATTCAGCAAGTTCTACAGAAAGAAGAAAGGATTCAGAAAGACCTTAAAAAAGGATGATAAAGATGAAAAGGAAGTAAGATTCTATGAATGTAAAAAATTGGGTCATATAAGACCTGATTGTCCTCAATTTAATGGAGATAAGATAAAGGAATAAAATATATATCAGAAGAATGATGACTATGAGAATAGAGATAAGAGATCAATTAAGGATACATGGAGTGTATCAGAAGACTCTAATATCTCATCTGATTCTGATAAATAAAGGAAGTCAAATCTGAAGGCGAATATGTACTTCATGGCTAAAGAAGATGAGGTAAAAAATTATTATTCATCAGATTCTGACTCTAGTTACTCAAATGATAAAATGACTACCTACTGTAAAATGCTTGAAGAGAAATATGATTTCTTGTTAAGGAAGCATAAATCCTTAAATAATATTCACAACACTATTATAAATGAAAGAGATACTTTAGTTAAATAGCATCAAGATCTTGTTGAAAAATTCAATTCAACAACTACAAACTGTGCTGTTCATGAAAATAAGATTAAAGTTCTACAAAAAGAATAAGAAAATTATAAATCTGCTGCTCTTGTGTTTAAAAAAGGAGAAGATAAACTGAATGAAATACTTGGAAAAAATGATGTTAAAAAGGAAAGATTTTGAATTGACAGTAAGGGATAAATACCCAAAATATACAAGAATTACTTTGTTCATTGAACCAAAATCACAAGTATATATACTGTTAAATGTTTCTACTTTGGTATTAATGGACATTATGCTAGTGACTGTTATTTCAGAAAGCCTCAATTATGTGGTATCAAGAATGTTTATTACTCAAAGGATTTATCTAGATTTAATTATAATAACTTTTAGCAAAGCAAATATGTTTGGTTTCCAAACTCTTTGAAAGCTAACACTGCTGGACCCAAAGAAATATGGGTACCAAAATAAACTCTTGTTTAATCTGTCCTTGTAGGTAATAGGTCACAAAAGAGGAAAAGACATATGGTATATGGACAGTGGCTGTTCAAGACATATGAGTGGAAACTCATCAAATTTCCACACCCTGACAAAAATAGATGGAGGCCTAGTCACATTTGGTGATAATGCTAAAGGAAAAATTATTGGACTTGGGATAGTTGGGGATCCAGATTCTGTCTCAATTAATAAAGTACTATATGTACAAGGCTTAAAGCACAATCTAATAAGTATCTCTCAACTCTGTGATGATGGATACTATGTTGATTTTTCAAATAACTCCTACTCTGTATTTAAGGATAAAATACTTAAATTCAAAGCCCCTAGAACAGACAATGTCTACACTATGGATTTAAGCTTCCTATTTTAACAAAAAGTGACTTGTTTTACTGCTAAAATAAACGAGTCATGGATTTGGAATAGAAGACCTAGACATTGTAATATATATGCTTTAAATAAATTATCCAAGAAGAAATTAGTTTCAGATTTACCTTGTATTAAATTTGATATTAATAGTTTCTGTGATGCATGCCAAATTGGTAAGCAACAAAAATATACCTTAAAATATGTTAACAAAATTGCTACATCTAAAATCTTAGAACTCATCCATATGGATTTGTTTGGACCTTCAAGAGTAGAAAGTTTGTCTGGTAAACTATATGTATATGTTTTAGTTGATGATTTCTTTAGATTTACTTTGGTGTATTTTATAAAACTTAAGAATGAATCTTTTTCTGTTTTTGAAAGTTATTGTAAGAGTGTAGAAAATGAAAATGATTTTAAGATAGTTTCATTAATAAGTGATCATGGTGGATAATTTGAGAATCAAGACTTCAACTCTTTTTTCTCAAACATGGGTATTAAACACACCTTCTATGCACCAAGAACACCTCAACAAAATGGAATTGTTGAATGAAGAAACAGATCTTTACAAGAAATGGCTAGAACCATGCTAAATGAATATAGCCTACCTACCTATTTATGGGAATAAGCTATAAGTACAACATGCTATATTATGAATAGAGTTTTAATTCGGCCTATTTTCAAAAATACTCCTTATGAACTTTGGAATAATAGAAAACCTAAAGTAATGTACTTTAATGTTTTTGGATGCAAAGTTTATATCCCGAACACCAAGGATAATCTTGTTAAGTTCGATCCAAAAGATGATGAAGGAATATTTTTAGGATATTCTGCTACTTCAAAAGCTTATAGGATTTTCAATAAAAAGTCAAGGATTGTTGAAGAATCAGTTCATGTGAAGTTTGATGAAACTTACCATTTTAATAAAGAGAATGATCAAGCTAATGAGTTTACTGATCCTGCTAACAACATGAGACTTGAAAATATGAAAAATGATTTTGAAAACAATATGAATGAAATTCAGTCCAGTTCAGAAGAACATGACACCGATGAACCTAAGAGTGTTCTGCCTAGAAATCCCAGAACCTTAAAGGATCATCATTTAGAAATAGTTATAGGAAACCTAGACACAGGTATTAAAACCAAAGGAAATTTAGGAAACCTAGTAGAATTATCTACTTTTTTATCTCAATTAGAGCCTAAAACCTTTGAAGAATCATTAGAAGATGAAAGTTGGATGTTAGCTATGCAAGAGGAGATAAATAAATTTGAAAGAAATAAAGTTTGGAAATTAGTGGAAAGATCATCAAGTTTTCCTGTAATAGAAACTAAATGGGTCTTTAGGAATAAGCAAGATGATCAAGGTATCATAACTAGAAACAAATCCAGACTATTAGAAAAAGGTTATAATTAAGAATAAGGAATAGATTATGATGAGACCTTTTATCTTGTAGCTAGACTAGAAGCCATTAGAATTCTCTTAGCTTGTGAATCTCATATAAATTTTAAATTATATCAGATGGATGTTAAATCTTCATTTTTAAATGGTTATTTAAAGGAGGAAGTTTATGTTGAGAAACCTCCTGGTTTTGAAAATCCTCAAAAACTAGATTCAGTTTTTAAACTTACTAAAGCTCTATATGGATTTAAACAAGCACCTAGAGCCTGGTATGAAAGATTAAATTCCTTTCTTTTGAAAAATGGTTTTATTGTTGGTATGGAAGACCCAAATATTTTTAAGAAAATAGTACGTTCTAATTTTCTGTTAGGAAAAATATATGTTGATGATGTCATTTTTGGATCAACTAACAAAAAGCATTGTAATGACTTTTCAGAACTTATTCAAGAAGAATTTGAAATGAGCATGATGGAAGAATTAAATATCTTTTTAGGACTTCAGATTTATCAAAAGGAATATGGAAATATTTTAAATCAAAGTAAATATATTATAGATCTATTGAAAAAGTTTGGTCTTGAAAATAGCAAGACATATTCCACTCCCATGTGTACCAATATTAAGCTTGATGTGGATGAAACTGGAAAACCAGTGGATAACAAGTTATATAGAGGTATGATTGGTATCTTTCTATATCTTTATGAAATCAGACCTAATATTATGTTCTCTGTATGTTTATGTGCAATATTTCAATCAAATCCTAAAGAATCTCATCTTATTACTGTCAAAAGAATTTTTAGATATTTGAAAGGAACTATTTTTCAATCCCTTCTCTACCCAAAAAATTCTGATTTTAATTTAACATCATACTCAGATGAAAATTTTGGAGGATGTAGATTAGATAGAAAAATTACTTCAGGAACCTATCACTTCTTAAGAAAATCATTAGTGTTGTGGTCAAGTAAGAAGCAACACTCAGTTTCACTCTCAACAGCCGAGGAAAAATATGTGTCTGCAGGCAGTTGTAGTGCACACACATTGTGGATGAAAAACACACTGATGTACTTTGGAATTAATTTAGTTAATATACATATTTTATGTGATAATACTATAGTAATAAATATTTCAAAAAATCCAATAAGTCATTCAAGAACCAATCATATTGATATTATAAATCTTTTTCTAAGAGATCATGTTCTTAAAAAGGATATATCTTTAGAATTTGTTAGCACGAAAAATCAATTAGATTATATTTTCACTAAACCACTACCCACTGCAAGTTTTGATTTTATAAAGGGGGAGTTAGGTTTATTTAATTTCTAAAATAAATATGTTTCAATTTTATTGTAATTTTAAGCTTATTTTTATTCTGTAATTTTTTTTCTCGTACTATATTTTAATTAATTTTAGAGGTTAAATGTGTGTTTCAAACTGCATATTCATTTAAATATTTTTTTTGTAATTATTACGCTATGACACAAGAAACGAGAACACATCATCTATCAGAAAAACCTTTTGTCTACCATACCTGCTATTTTCCCAAAACCTATTCAACTAACCAGAGACCTTCGTCTACCGTTCCAAACCCTAAACACCGAAATCTTTAGACTTTTAGACCTTTATATTTTCGAACCTTCAAAAATGGTGAAGATTAAGTGCATTGAAGAAGGAGAACCAAGCGATCTGAAGAGACAGAAAGTCACACTGAGAAAGATTCTCTAGGGGAAGGTTATTGATTTCAAGTGGCTGGTTCAGACAAACCTGCTTCTCAAACAAGCCTTAGCCTTTCAAGGACTGTAAACCATCTTCAGCGATAATGCAATTTCAGAATTCTTGTACGAGGCAGAGTTGAGGTATTTTTATGGTAGCGTGCAGTTTATTTTTGGAGAAGAGGAAGATATTATGTATGATAATATTGAGAATAATGACTTCTCAATCTCATTAACTGAAGTGTCAATGATTTTAATCTATTCGCATGAGGGGGTATTTCATTTTGACCTTAAATCGATTGGAGACCAGACCCACACCTCAAAAGACATTATGTATTTTCTGTTCAACTCAAAAAACATCATAAAAATGTTTGTAAAAGATCTTGAAGCTGACCACAAGATTCTGGTAAAGTTCATTCAAACAACAATTGCTCCCAGAGTAGTGGATATAGAGAAGATCCTCTACCTAGACATGTATATCATGTTTCTATTTCTAAGTGATATTAAACTAAATTTCCCAAGGTACTTATTCAGATATTTTTACTACAGTTGTCAACCTGATGCGAGGATGACCTTTTATCCATATGGATGAATAATTTCAAGGATCCTGTTGAAAAAGGGGATGATTAGGTTAGTAGAGGCAAGAGTCAAGTTTCATCACAACAATGTGCTGAATGCAGGATCCTTAAGAAAACTTGGATTTTTCTGGAGCACCATCAAAGGAAAGATTCAACCTGTAGGATCTAAGGAAGACCAGAGCTCAGGACCTCAGGGGGAGAGAATAGCTACTATAAAATAAGGGATAGCTAAGTACAGAATTGATGGGGTTTCTCAACCCTCAAAGAGAAGACTCAGGTTTGCTACCCAAGAAGAAGAAGAAGAAGAAGAAGTGGAACAATCTCAAGGACTTGTTCAGAATCCCAGGATAAGGACACAACCGTAAGCTTCCGAGCAGGAGTTGGCTTCAGGAGAAGCAACATGATTGGTTCATCTTAATGAATCACTTATGGAGGAAGAGAAGCAAGTGGAAAGTCAAGATAGAGAGCTTGAAATTGTGTCTGTGATTGGTGATGGAGCATATGAAATCACTCCTACTGAAAAGGTTCAAGGAAAAGAAGCTCCAACAATGATTGTTTAACAGTTAGTGACTGAGAGTCAAACAATGATAGTAAATCAGACTGTGGGACATTCAGATCAACTTTCGGGATTACAGACTGATGTTACGGAGAACCAGTCTTTTTCAGATGAAAGTTTAGTTGACAAATCAGTGGATAATTCCATGCCCTTCATTGTTTTTAATCAAACTATTAATATAGATGAGGATACATCTAACTCTCTGTCACAGCATGTTGAGGAAGTAGTAATAAAGTGTAATAAAATTAAAGAAGAGATTGCATCTCTGAAGCAAGAGAAGGAAGCTGCAAGGAAGAGCTTACAAGATCTTGGGGAGAGTTCAGTATCCAAAAGAGAATTCAATGCCTTCAAGAGAGAAATGATGGCAGAAATTGGAAAGATCAGGTATGAATCTATGTCTAAGACAGAATTTTCTGATCTCAAATGGTATTTGGAAAGACAATTTACCTTAGTGAGAAGTAGTGCCAGTCAGCCTACTGTATCTACATCAGCTTCACCTACCTTTCCAGATCTCATTCCCAGATTTCAAGCCATTACATCAGTACTGGAAAATATAAATATCAGACTTGAAGATCTATAGTGCAACAGTGCACCCCTGTCAGTTCTTCTATAGAACCAAAAGTATTTGGTTGACCAGCTAACTCAATCAGAGCTTGGTATTCGATCCTTTTTGAAAACCTTTTCAAGGAAGCTAGAGCAGTTCATGAAGCAAGAGACCAGTCTTCATGAGTTTTTGAAAGTGAATATCATGGAGAATCTGCATGTTAACAATGACTCCAGAATATTGATCATTCAACTTGGAGACAGTCTGATGCAGAAGCTGAGATTGCAGTTGACAGAGATGAAATATATGTTTCAAGTCATAAATAATTCTATCCCACCCAATCCTTAATCCCTTCCATATTTTAACCTTTCTGAAAATGACTGTTCTTGTATCTTGATCCCATAATGTTTTATAAAAAATTCATTTATTGATTAATGAAAGTTCTCTATTTATATCTATTTTATATGTGTTTGAATTTTTTTCTATAGTCCCAAATCCATTTTTGTTTATTTAATTACATTTAACTATAAAATTCACTTCTAATCTGTTCAAATATTATATTTGTTCTAATTTATTTATAAACTATTTTTTGATATCACAAAATGGGGAGAAATTTAGACACTACATTTACACCTATATATGTTTACAAAATTTCTAAATTATGTATCTATGAATATAGTTTTATTTTATGGGTTTTGTGATCATAAAAAAGGGGGAGATTATTGGGCATATGTTGTTTCAACAATACTCTGTATTTTATGATTATTTTGATGTTCACAAATAACCTTGTTTGTTATTATAATGATTTTATTTTGAGTATATTTTAGGGCATTTATATTCTTTATAATTCATATTTATTCGCAAGTAATTCGTTAAAGTGTGCATAACTCTCTTAAGTATATTCTCAAAACACTGTTCATCATTTTTCATTTTTCTCATCAGCAAAAGTAACGTATGTAACAAACCTTAAATTATCGGAAAATTATGATTAATGTACCTTACGTTTGGATGGAACCCTTCATGTGACAAAATCAGAAAAGTATGGTTGAGGAACCTTAAGTTCGTAATGAACCTTACGTTTGTATCACAAAATGTATGGATCATGAACCTTACTTTTGTATTGAACCCTATGTTTTGATAGAAATGTATGGGTGATCAACCTTACATTTGAGAAGAAACACGTATGGATCATCAACCATACATTCATGATCTACCATACATTTACTATTTTGTCTTCTAGTGAAGGAACCTTACCTTTGACTTTTAAACACCGAGAATTTGAATTTATGTCTTTATCAGAGATTCATGCAACGGTCTCTACAGAATATTAGGACGATTTAAAGCCCGTTACTGACCATTTCAGTGTGACTTTATGATCGATTCAAAGAACCAATTATAGTGGAGATTTTCATTCCTATTCTTAAGGGGAGTTACGACGTCTTTGATCTATTCCGTTCTTTTTCTAAGGCATATTTTATGTATCTGAAGAACCGTGATGAAGTTTATGCTCATTATAAATCCTTATGAGTTTTCATCTAAAAAAGGTGGATGACTCTCTGTTTTATGAAATAAATCAATCATATGTGAAAATTATTTTTTAATTCTACAGCGATCAAGCATCACAGGAAAGCGAACTTCATCAAAAAGCTATCTTTTGATTTATGTGAATACGATGCTCTGTTTTTTTACTGTTCTTTAAGATTCAAAGATCTTATGTGCAACCAGATCTCTTCACACATCCTTCAAGGTTTATTATTTTTTGAAGACAAATATTCATCTTTTATCAGTTGTGTGTTGCTATAACTGTGAGCTGAATTTGTTTTTCTATAAACAAACATCTTTTATCATGAGTATCAGCTGCTCGTACTCAGTCATGGTGGAGTATCAGCTTCTCGCACTAAGATGTGGATTTCGGTTCTCTATTGTAAAGAAATAGAAGGCTCTATTTTATAAAGCCTTTTTTGTAATGGTGACAACTGCCTCTACTCAGTTGTGGAATGGTCTTATGATAAGAGGACCTTACTAGTGAAATTCACCAAGCCCACAGAGAGGGTGATTGGTGGAGTGGACTAGGGGACATTCATTCCCCGAACCACTATAAATTTCTTTGTCCTGTTTTCTATTCTATCCACTGCATATTATATATTACAGAAACATCTCAAGCCGTGTCTACTCTTTTGTTAATACAGAATCAAGGAATAATTTTAAAAGACACAATTCACCCCCCTTTTGTGTTATTGTCATAGTCAATCCGACATAATACTGATCAGTGTTCGGAACTTATTAAAAACTTGAGGCCAAGAGTGGAGGTTGAAGCTATGGAGTAGGAAGAGTTCAGATGGATCTTCTTCAATAAGTATTTTCCTTGTTCGATGAGAAAAAAATAGATAAGGAGTTTATCGAGTTGAAGCAGAAGGAGAATGAATTTGTTGGAAGCTACTAGATGAACTTCATAAGACTTTCCCATTACACCTCAATATTTGTCATGGATCCTAATGGGAAGGTTGATAGAGTATTTGGTGGACTAAGACCTCATCTGCAGATGAATATTGCCAACCGAGACTATGATAGCTATTAGGATATCATGCAGAGTGCTATGAATGTCGAACTAGAGTTTGGTGAGACACAGTAGTCTCATAAATCTAATGACAAGAAGAGATCAATAGAGACAAGCTTAGTTATGATCTTTTATTAGGTAAGAGGAGGATAAAAAGTGAAACATCTCACATGTAATAAATGTGGGAGGAAGCATTCATGGAACTTCCTACTCAAAAGTGGGAAGTGCTACAAGTGTGGAAGAGATGGTCATATCACGTGGAATTGTCACAGTGAGTTGAAGCCTCAACATCCCAACACTAACGACAAAGGGAATATGGTGAAGGCCCTACCTAAAGTTTAATTCTATAACTGTGGATAGCTTGGGCACTTTTCCAATCACTTTCCAAATCTAAGGGTAGTGGAGGGGAATCACCATCATCCTTAGAAAAGACCAAGGGAGTAGGATTGTGCTTTTTCTACCACAACATCTAATGTTGAGTCTCCAAATTATGTGGTGGAAGGTACTCTTGTTGTTATCTCAAATATATCAAGTAATTTGTTTGATTATTGTTCTATGAATTCATTTATTTCCTACAAGTTTTTAATTAATTTAGAATCAACCAATGAATTGATAAAATTAGAGTTATCAATCAAGACTCCTGGTGGGGTTATCCAAGCATCAACATTATTTTGAAACTCTAGTATGTACTTTAGTGACCACAATATTATCTCAAATCTAGTAGTAATTCCCATATTGGAATTCAACATTATACTAGGGATGGAATGAATCTCAAAGTATAATGCTAAGATCAAATACAGAAGCAAGGAAATATCAGTAGTCTTGAATGGGAAATCAACAGTTATCTTCCAAGGAGAGATATCTCAACTTGATATTTGTCTAGAAGAACATCCTATATTATTCTTTATGGAGTTGATCGATAAATAAAAAGAAGTAAATGATTGTATAATGATTGAAAATGTCCCCATCATGCAGGAATACATTGACGTATTTCTTGAGGTGTTACCTGGACCTCCCCTAGAAAGAGAGGTAGAGTTCTCCATTGAAATCATACCTGGATCTCATCCGATATCAAATCCCCTATATAGGATGGAAAATATGGACTTGTAGGAATTAAAGAAACAACTCCAAGATCTTTTGGAGAAGGGGTTTATCTGATCGAGTGTGTCTCCTTAGGGAGAACCTATTCTCTTTGTGAAGAAAAAGGATGGATCAATGTGGCTATGAATTGATTATAGAGAACTGAATGAGATCATAGTGAAGAATAAATACCCTCTTCCAAGAATTGATGACTTATTTGACCAACTTCGTGAGACTTAATTCTTCTATAAGATTGATCTTCGATCTAGATATCATCAATTGAGGGTGAAGAAAGAAGATATTCCAAAAAATACCTTTTGATCAAGATATGGGAATTATGAGTTTATTGTTATGCCCTTTGTCTTAACTAATTCTTCTACTAGTTTTATGTATTTGATGAATAGAGTCTTTAAGGACTACCTTGATAACATTGTGGTAGTTTTTATTAATGATATTCTGATATATTCCAAAATTCGTGAGGAACATGAGGATCATTTAAGAACTATTTTTCAAACTCTATAGAAGGAGAGGATTTTTGGAAAGTTTGGAAAATGTGACTTTTGGTTACAAGAATTTTCTTTCTTGGGGCACACTGTAACCAATGAAGGAATCACAATTGACACTAAAAAGACAAAGGTTGTGGAGGAGTGGCCTCATCCTACAACAATAACTGAGATTCATTGTTTCCTTGGATTAATGTGATATTATAGGACATTTGTGAAAAAAATTTCATGTCTTTATAATCCCCTAACCAAGTTAACTAAAAAAGGGGTTAAATTCACCTGGATAAAGGAGTGTGAGGAAAGTTTCCAAGAGCCGAAGAAGAGATTGGTTACTGCAACCATTCTAACTCTACCCTCAAGATGAGAAGGATTTTTTATTTTTAGCGATGCATCTATGAAAGGTATTGGGTGCGTCCTTATGAAAAATGACAAGGTGATTTTTTATGAATCTTGATAGTTGAAGCCTCATAAGTAGAACTACCCTACGCATGATCTTGAGTTGGCTGCTATTGTTTTTTCTATGAAGATATAGAGGCACTATCTTTATGGGAAGAAATGTGATATATACACAGACCATCAAAGTTTGAAGTATATTTTCACATAAAAGGAATTGAACATGAGATAGAGGATATGATTGGAACTTCTTAAATACTATTATTTTTCAATTAATTATCATCTCTGAAGAGTAAAAAAAGTCGTTGATGCATTAAGTAGGAAATACCCAGTTGTTCTATCCCTGATGAGCATTCAAAGAGATCCTTTGATCAATGACCTAGTAAAGCTAGACATGGGAATTATAATGGAAGGGACATCATCAACCATAACCCAAATAATTTCTCAAATTCCATTACTAGATAAGATCAATAAATATAATAAATAAGATCCTTTGTTACAAAATTTGTTTTAGGCAATAAAGGATGGGAAGTTTCCTGAGTCCAATATTGATCAAGAAGGTGTTCTGAAATTTCGTACAAGACTATGTGTTCTATAAGTTTTGGAAATAAAGGAGCTGATGGATGAAGCTCATAACTCTAATTTATCTATATATCCTGGAAGCATGAAAATTTATAGGGACCTTCATGATCATTTTTGGTGGGATAATATGGAAGGGAGATTGCTGACTACACTATAAGGTTCTTGGTATGTCAGAAAGTGAAGGCATAGCAAAAACTTCATAAAGGGGTATTACAACCACTACCCATACCGGTATGGAAGTGGGACAATATCATCATGGACTTTGTCACCGGTCTCCTAAGAACTTCCAAAGGAAACAATATGACACGGGTTATAGTGGACTGTCTCACCAAGACTTCCCATTTTATCTCTATTTGGGATGATTTCTATTTTGATCAACTTGCCAAGATTTACATAAATAAAGTGGTTAGGATATATGGAGTTCCACTTTCTATTGTATCTGATCATGATCTAAGGTTCACATCAAAATTTTGGAGAAGTCGTCAACATGATTTGAGTAGCGAATTGAATTTTAGTATGACATATCACCCCCAAACTAATGGCCAATCTGAAAGGACTATTCAAACACTCGAGGACATGCTGAGAACATGCTCAATAAAATTTTAAGGTGGATGGGATAAACATCTCCCATTACTTGAGTTATCTTACAAAAATAGCTTCCAATCGAGCATTCAAATGGTTCCTTATGAAGCTCTATATGGGAAGTGATGTAGAACTCCTACCCATTGGGATGAAGATGGTGAGAAAAATATTCTTGGGATGGATCTTCTGTAAGAGATGACATAAAAGGTTCATTCCATCCAACAACACATTAAGGCTGCTTAGAGTTAGAAAAAGAGCTATGCCAACATCTATTGAAGGGACCTGGAGTTTGATGTTAGTGAAAAATTCTTTCTTCAAATTTCACCTTGGAAGAGAGTCATGAGGTTTGGGAAGAAAGGGAAGATCATCCCTAGGTACATTATCCCCTATGAAATCCTTGATTGCATAGGAGCAGTGGCCTATCAGCTTGCACTTCCTCCAAATCTAGCACAAGTTCATGATGTCTTCCATGTATCCCTCTTGAGAAGTACGTACCCAAACATTCACATTTACTAAATCCTAAGGTGGTACAACTGGAACATGAAATCTCTTATGAGGAGTAGTTGGTGGAGATATTGGATCGTAAATACAAGGTTCTACACAAAAATACTACCCACCATGTTAAAGTGTTGTGGAGGAACCAAAAATATGAAGAATCCATGTGGGAACTAGAGGAGTCTATGAGCTAGAATTACCCACACATTTTCTCTTCTGAGGGTAAAAGTTGAAATTTTGGGGATGAAATTTCTTAAGGGGGGATAATGTAACGACCAAATTTTTTTGAATAACAATTGTTTCACAAAAATGTATGTTTTTGTACTCAACAAAACTATATCCCTTTATTAATGAAGTGAGTATAATTGAAATGAGACCGTTGGGTTTTGAATGTTATATGACCATTGGAAACTATACTCTTAACATTAAGATTAGTGATTATAAATGAAAATGATAATGGTTATTATTGTAGAAAGAAGAGTTTATGGCCTTATCTAGTAGACTCGAGTCATACAAATCCCATTTTTTGGAGCTTGGGAAGAAGGTTGCATGACTGAGCTTCGCTATGGACCAATCCCAAGTTGAACATCAAGACATTAAGCTTGAATAGAATTAATTATGGGAGAAGTTCAAGTTGATAGAAATCACAACTCGGGCAATGTTGTCTGAGCCACCCCAAGATTCTATCACCATTGCACACCTTACTCTTAGGTCCTATGCGGGTGTTATAAGGGGTTATGTAATGAGGCCTTAGTTACTTTATGTAATACCTTGGTATAAATAAAATTGTTATTTCATCATTCTAGTTTTAGGAATAGATTTTCTTAATAATGTATATGTTTAATTAAGACAAATTTGATAGATTGATTTTAGAAGTAAAAATTGTACTTTTCAGAGATTTTTCATACATAGAGAATTATTATGGTCAAATAAACATCATTTTTGAATTTCAAATGTCAAAATTAACCTAATATTGTTTTTTAGAAGTTTTCTAAGTTTAAATTTGATGAATAGTATTTTATGAATAGTGTTTTTTTGATGAATAGTAAAAAAATATTTTATTATTGAATAACTTTTCTATGAAATGACTTTAAAAAATATGACATACATGGTTGTAATCAGGGTGAAAAATGTGATTCAATAAGATTAAAATATTTTTTTCAATGAATAGTAACTTTACCCTTTGGAATAGTAATTTTACCCTTATTAATGGTAATTTTACCAATGGAATGGTAACTTTACTATGGAGGTATAAATATGTTTTAGTCATCTTAAGTGGTAATGTGATATAATTATATCATATTATAAGTTAATAAATGTTTTATAAATTATTAGTCAAGTATTAGTATTTAATTTATTTAATTTATTTTAAAATGAAATTAATTTTTGTAAAATGGAGTTCACTTTTGGATTCTACAAGTCGAAAAATGATTAGGGTAAATTTTTGGAATTTTTCTGAAACAGTTGAATTTTTAGTGAATAGTAAAAATACAGTTATGAGTTTTTAATAAGTTTAATGACATCATTAATGATGTAATAATGATGTAATAATATTGGTTGACTATTGAGGAATAAAATATGTTATTATGTGTACCAATTGGCCAATACTATGGGAAAATACCATGGAAAATCCCATGGTTTTGCAAATACCACTAATGAGTTGTCCCTTAGAAATTAATAAAATATTCCCTCACTTTTGCTATAAATACCAACCCATTACTTCATTAATTTCATTCCAAATTCCTTGTCAATGAATCTATAGTCTTATTACCTCCAAAGGAGTCCTCCCAAGGTCCCCTCAATCCCCCCTAAGGTCCCGATCTTCAATTTTTTGAAGTTACTCTTCAAAGTAAGGGAACCTTTCACCCTCCTCTTTTAGTCAAGACTTATTTTATGTAATGTATTTTAAATTTCCATTTTCTTATGTTAGTGTATGTTCTTTTATATCATTATTGATTTCCATTTTATGTTCAAATTATTTGAGACCCTTTTCACTCTCATCAAATCATTTTCTAATGTTTTAAGTGACGTCGTCAGGCTATCAAATTTTTGTAAGGGAATTCTCAAACTTTCTTTTCCTTTCATGTAATATTTTATATGGTAAGACTTTAAAGTTTCCATAACATGTTATTATTTATATTATATTCTGTCCATCTACTATATTATTATTCTTTTATGAATGGGTGTCCCCTATCCCCTCTCTTTTTAATGTTTTCTAAAACCATGTTGCATAGCCTTTATGTTGTAGGATTTTCGTCTCAAAATCTCTCTCTTTCCCTCAAGAAATTTTCCAATTTTATTTACATGAATACCCAAACCTATTTCATTTCTAGAGGTATTAATAAATACATAAAAATTATATATTTTATTCAGGAATTTACATACATAAAACCCTCATTCCCTTTCTGTGGGTTATAAATGACATAATGATCATGTTTTTAAGAACTTTTTAAAATGTCGGGATTTTGATATGAAACCCATTTATTTTATTCTCTTTGGGTTATTTATGAAATGTTTTATTATGATATATGTATATCACATTAGAATAAATACATATTAAGTGTGCCCCTTGATAGTTCTCCAATTCATTGGGTAAATGAATTAATGTCTAGATATGACAAGTTTTATGATACCTTGGTGAATAACCTTGGTAATTTTTATGAAACCTTGAGGATGAACCTTGGTGATATTATTATGAATATATAAATTAAATTTTGTAGCCACATTTTCAACTTATTATTCAAGTTATTAATATTATTATATTCCTATTTATCATGCCTTATGATATTCTCCATGTTCTTATTGATATCGCTCAAGTTCACATGTAAACTCTTTCACTTGTTTTCCTTAATAGGCCTTCTACTCACCCCTTCCTTGATGTATTTTCCCAAATTATGAGATGCAGTAATTGAACTTAGGATGAATATTTCAAGAATCATTTCAATAAGATTAAAATAATGTTATATGTTTTCATGTATTATGTACCTTTTTTCCAGGACACTAAACTTTAAAGATCCTCTGTTTGTAATGTAATGAAAAATTATGTAATAAGAAGGTGGGATGCCATGATTTGATCATCCATGTGGTGGATCAAAGGGTCATTGATCTTGTCACCTCAGACAATGATGATAACCGGTAGGTAAACCATCTTACTGCCATTAATTCCACATCGAGACCTCTAAGCCCTCCCGCCATAGTAGGAGAGATCCTTGATTAGATGGATCCCCTTGTCAAGTACCTTCAATACAGAAATCCCCTGACTGACAGAGCTGAATGTGAGTGAATCCATCTGCGTGCAGTGCAGTTCACCCTCCAGAGTGGTCCCAAACTTGAATAGATCTTCTAAAATCATGGGTTAAATGGTGTTCTCCTCCATTTCATTCAAGGATATTAGATATCCCAGGTTATGCAAGAAGTACATGTCAGTTCTTGCATAGCTCATATGGCTGGGTTGAAACTCTCCCACTAGATCCGAAGGTTGGGCTACTTATGGACCAACATGGTCTATGGTTGTATTGATTTCACCAATAGGTTTCACATATCTAATATCCATTCCAATTTTGTGCATCAGTTTTCGGATCCTCTCCATACTATCAAGTACTCTTGACTCTTCACAGTCTGGGGACTCAATGTCGTGGGACCGTATCCACTAGCAATAGATTTCCAGTGCCAGTTCATTTAGACCATCACATATTTCTTCTCTATGTAGGAATAATAGATTCCTCTCAAGTAATTCATGGAACATTATATCATTGATTTCGTGAGATCCAATATCATCCACCAATTCGGAGTCCCTCACCCCATCCTCACCAATAATGACACCAAATTTCAAGCAGCTGAGCTAAAGATATTGCATGATAAGTACAACATCCGATCCAACCATACTTCTCACTATCACACATAGTAAAATGGATAGTTCGAGGAATTCAAAAAGACACTATCTAAATTTTTTCAAAAGATGGCTAGTCAGAATAAGAAAAGTTTTCTAGACAAACTTTTCAATACTCTCAGGGCTTACCAGACAATGACTCGTAATTCTACCCTGCTGGTGACCTCGTATTCCCTAGTGTATGGAACAGAGGTAGTACTACCCATTGAGATTTAGTTTATGTAACTCCGTACTAATTTCTATGATTATAAAATGTTAGACAGAGTAGAAGAAGTCTGTCTAGCTGAGATGGAAGACCTCGATGAGAATAGGCTTCAGGCCTTGCACAATCTGGAGATGTACTAGAACAAGATATCCAAAAATTTTAAAAAAAAGTTCATCTCTTCTCCTTGATTCAAGGTGAAAAGGTGTTGGCCCTAAGGATGCCAATGATACCCAACAACAATACACCAAAGTTGGAGACCAAATGGAAGTGACCCTATATTATCTACAAGGTTTAACCCAATGCTACATATTCCTTGGTCACTATGGATGGAGAGCGTATTACTCCTCCCACCAATGCCTATTTTCTCAAGCAGTACTTTGTGTGAGAGATTTGTTTTTTTTATTTTCTTCATCCTTCATGACATTAAACTGCATGATACCAGACATCCTGCATGATGTTAAACTACATGGTTGTCATCATCCTCCATGACAATAAACTACCGGGTTTCTCCTTATGGTATGATCTATACGACCTTAAACTAGGTTCTTTTTATTCTTGCATGTTGTTAAACTGTATGCCCCTTTTTCCTTTAGCTCATCCTACATGATGTTAAACAATCCTCACAACCTTTCCACATGATGTTAAACTACATTCACTACTACAAATATGCCCTTTATCAGCGCTAAAAAGGGCCTTTAACAGCGCTAGGAAAAGCGCTGTTAAAGCCGGAGAAGATAAAGGGGGGGGGGGGGGTCCCCTTTATCAGCGATCAAAATCAGTACTGATAAAGACCCCTTTTATCAGTGCTAAATAAGAGCTGATAAAAGGGGTCTTTTATCAGCACAAAAAAAGCGCTGATAAAATGGGTCTTTTATCAGTGCTAAAAAAAGTGCTTATAAAAGTACCCCTTTATCAGCGCTTTTTTTAGCACTGATAAAAGGGTCCTATATCAGCGCTTCCTTTATCCGCACTTTCTTTTTAGCGTTGATAAAGGACCTATTTATCAGCGCTTTTAAAAAAGCGCTCATAAAAGTTAAAAAAAAATAAAAAAAAATTAAAAAAAATTACAAAAAATTATAAAAATCATGCCAATCATGGGGGGGATTTTATAGCGCTTGATCCACCCTTTTAACAGCACTTTTTATCTCCTCCAGCGCCTTCCCGCACCCCCTCCACCCTTTATCAGCACTAGCCCCCAACATCCACCCCCATGCGCGCACCTCTGCCTCCAGCAGGTTTTGAACTCGAGACCTCCCCCCTGCGCTTCTAAGCCCTTACCACTACTCTATTTTGATTTGTTTGCTATTTCATGATATATATATATATAGTTATATTTATTCGTATAGTAATATATATTTATATTAATATATATATAGTTATATTAATATATATATATATAGTTATATTAATATATATATATAGTTATATTAATATATATATAGTGATATTAATATATATATAGTTATATTAATATATATCTCTATTTATATATATATAGTTATATTTATTCTTATAGTAATATATATTTATATTAATATATATATATATATAGTTATATTAATATATCTATATATAGTTATATTAATATATATCTCTATTTATATATATATATATATTTAGTTATATTTATTCGTATAGTAATATATATTTATATTAATATAAATATATATATAGTTATATGAATATATATATTTATAGTGATATTAATACATATATTTATAGTGATATTAATATATATATATATAGTAATATTAATATATATGTAGTTATATTAATATATATATAGCTAGATTAATATATATATATATAGTTATATTAATATATAGTAGTTATATAAATATTCATATATTGGTATTTTAAATAAAATGGATATTAGTTATTATTTATATAGAGCTAATATATTTTATATGTAAATATGTTTAATTATTTGTTTTAAAAATTTAATTTTTAGGTGTGAATATATAAAAAATATGTACATATAGTTATATATTTGTTTATAAATAGCAGTGCATTATAAAAAACAATAAAATTTCAAAGACATAATATCAATATGAATGTAATACCTTGGAATAAATTCAGTCCCCACCAAAAAGGTCAATAATACCCCCTCAAATGAGGCTGAAAACCCACAAAATGTTAAAAAATATGGGTATCCCGACTAAAAACTCAGTTTTGGAGGCCTTCTGGGCCTCTTTTGGCCTCGAAAAACACTTGAACGGGGTCCCCCTAAGTCATAGTAATGTAGATCTCATCGCAGGCTTCGATTTGATATGTGGTCGAGCTCAAACGGACACCCAGATCAAAAGTTATGGTCGTTTGAAGTTTGAGTTGCGTTTTCAACTTATTTTGGATTTTTTTTAATTTTTTTTAATTTTTTTAGTCTTCAAATTGTTATTAAATGAATACTAATCCATAATAATTAAAAAATTATTAATTAAAAACATTTTTTTAATTTTTTAAGAAGCCATTTTCACTAAATATCTTATATATTAAGTATATTAAGTGTTAATGTACATTTATACTTATATAAAATATATTTAAAACTTATATATTATATCTATATCAATATAACTATATTTATATATTAATATATATTTTTTAATTTTAATTTTTTTTGAATTCGACCCTTTACCAGCGCTAAAAAAAGCACTGATGAAGGGGGGGGGTGCTGGGAAAAACTATTTTTGTGGTAGTGATTACATATCAATAACTACATATGTATTGATTCCCATCATTATGGGATATGTAGGAATGCCCCGACATTTCTTCTTCGGTTCCAACCCCAAGTTTCACCATCTTCGATCTTATGACCTGAAGTTTCTCCTAGGAGTGCGTGGTGTGGTATGATATTGGTCCTCATTCACGTTGGGTTTTCAATAGCCACACCATGTGTCTCCCTTAGGATCCCATTCATCCTTACCACATGATGTTAAACTGCACAACATTCTAGAACTATGTGTGGCTTGATTCTTACCCTTGCAGGATACATAGGATTGCCCAGACATTTTTTCCCTAGGTCTAGCCCAAGGTAGCTAAAATCCTTTCATCTTCCCATCCTATTGGACTAATTATCCTAGGATCACATGGTGTGGTGTGATACCTCCTTGGGTCTTTGTTCACATCAGGTTTATAACTACCACATCACATATCCCCTTTAGGGACCTTGTCCTTTACCCATTCATCCTTACCGCATGACGTTAAACTACATGACATTCAAGAATTATGTATGACTTGATTCTCATCCCTATGAGATGCTTAGAAACACCCAAAATTTTTGTCTTTGGGTCTATCCCTAGGTTTCTCAACCTTTCCGACCCCTTTTTGGTCTTACATGGCCTGTTTTCTATAACCTAAAACTAAGATCTCTCCTATCCCACATGACATTAAACTACACTATCCTACCTGAAAGACATTAAATTAGATATAATTTATTGTCCCTTATACACAACCATAAAATTAAACTATCCTTTTTTTCTTGCATGACATTAAACTGCCCATTCATACTTACCGCATGACGTTAAACTGCACGTAATTCATGAACTATGTATGGATTGATTCTCATCTCTATGAGATATGTAGGAATGACCAAACATTTTGTTTTCAGGTCTATCCCCAGGTTCTTCAATTCTTCTTCTGGCCCCTTGGCCTGAGTTTTCTCCTGGGATTGTGAACGGTGTGGTGTGGACTTCTTCAGTCCTCATTCACATCGGGTTATTTTTCCATTCCATACACAACCCCCTTTTTGGGATACCTCTCCTCCATCATCATCCTTATCAAATGATGTTAAACTGAATGATTTTCAATAACTACATATGGCTTGATTGTCATCCCTATGAGATACATAGGAATATCCAGACATTTTGTCTTCAGGTCTAGGGGTTCATCAACCTACTTTTCCTCTTTCCTCCACTCGCCTTTTTGAGTCATTTTTCATTAATTTAATCCCTAAACCTTTGTTATGACTCATCAATGTGATCATATGCACTGTGGTGTAGGTTCTAGAGTGTTGGATTCTGCATGGACATGCTTTCATTCCATTTCCCTTCTTCACATGTCCCTTTGTTTAGGTATTCATCATATTTCACATCTGAAGGGACCCACAAATGGTATGGATTCTTGGAATTATATCCCTACTATCATCCTAGTCAAACATATCAAAAGGTATTGAATGACACTTGGAGCAAGGTTTCGCATTTTGAATATGGTCAGTGGCCGACCCTTACGTATTTGTTCCTATCCCAGACCACATGATATGGATACTGCTTCTCAAAAATTATCAACAGTTATCCTCCATCATTATTACACCCTCATTGTGTCCCAAATGTCGAATGTCATGATTCACATCCCTCTTCACATCCTTATGTCCATACAGAATTTTTAATCTCTCAATTTTACCCCTCCATGAACCTTTGTGAATTGAGTGAGCAGATCAGTTTCATGGGCTCATTATTGTCTCGTCACCTTTGTCCCCCTATCATGTTCTTCAATGTGCTGTAAGATCTTCACTGCCTCTTTTTTCCTGCACCGATCATGGATCACACATGCTTAGGGGTCTTTGTTTATGGCTCCGCACTACACATTTCCTCTTTGAAAGCCTCACCTTAGTATGAGATCTATGACCATAAACTAAGATCAGAAGTGTCCTTATCCTATGATGTTAAACTACACCTTCCGCATCCAGGTTGTATGATGATAATGTACCCGACACTATGATGTCCTAATTCAAGAATATGTTTCCCTTTTGGTATTGGATATTTTCCATTCCATCTTTAAGAACTATGTATGGCTTGATTCTCACCCTAGTGGGATACGTAGTGACACCCGAACATTTTTTCCCCGGGTTCTGCTGCAGAATCATGAACCTTTTCACCCTTTTCTTTCCTTAAGTTTCTCCTGAAAGTATGTGGTGTGGTATGGGACTACCTTAGTCCTCATTTCACATTAGGTTTGTAATAAAACACACCATATACCTCCCTTAAAATCCCTTATTGTATTCATCCTTACTTTATGACTTTAAACTTCATAGGCATGTACCATATACACAAAATTAATCTAGGAACCTCATGATACGGTCAAGAACTATGTGTGGCTTGATTGCTGCCGTCATATGATACGTAGGAACGCCCAGACCTTTCATCTATGGTTTGGCCACAAACCTTTTTCATATTTTCGATCTATTAACCTGGATTCTTTTAAAATTACATGGTGTGGTTGAAACCTCCTTGTTCCTCATTAACGTAAGGTTTTTAATAGCCACCACACTGTGTACCTCCCTTGGGGGAAATCCTTGCCACCATCCTTACCGCATGATGTTAAACTGCATGGTAACATCCACACTTCACACATCCCATTTATTTGGGTCTTCACAATCTTTTATATCCAAAAGGAACCCTAAACGGTATGAATGCTCAGCTTTATGGATCACCTACCATTTTGGGCCAATGTCCTGGGGGATTCTAAGGGACATTTTGAGATAAGTTCCGCATCTCGAATATGGTTACCAGTCAACCCTCACTTGTATGTTCCCATCCCAGGCTACGTGATATAGATACTGTGTCTCAAACATGGTTAGAAGTTGTCCTCTATCGTTATGCCACCCCATTGCATCACAAATATCTGACGTTGCGATTCACATTTTCTTGCCCTTCGGTTCTAATGGGTTTCCAGCACCCCTAGTGTTTCCATCTATGCATCTGCGCATGTCGAGTGAGTAATGTCGGCTTGGTTGATATGTTCCCGCTTGGAATTTATTTTTCACTGTTGAACGCTCTCATGTGATGGGGAAATCCTGACATCACTTCTTGTTTCCTACACCGAGCATGGCTCATGTAGGCTTAGGGTTTTTGGTAAGGTCATACCCACATGAAAAGCCATGAAACCTCATGGCCTGAGTTCCACAACCATAAAATAGTATCTTTATCATCTCACATGACTTTGAACCATTTTTTCCTTACCATATGACGTTAAAGTGCATGGTCCAATACTATCATACAACCTTAAACTATGACACCATATTCTTAGCCGTACGATGAAAAAAGACACAAAATGGTGTTCTCTCTTGAGAGGGAATCACCTTGGGAATTATTTATTTTCCATGTCACTTGTCAAGGCCTATATATGGCATGATTCTTACAGCGAAACATGGTCTTTCTGTCCTAGGCTGGTCACTAAAAAAATTCACCAATTTCAAAAGAACAAACAAGATATATCTAATGCCTCTTTTCTCTATGCATGGATCAGACCTATATTGCAGAACCCTCCTAGAACTATGTTTTGATTTATTCCTGACCTTGCAAAATATGTAGCAACATCTGAGCATCTTATCTATGGGTCTGACCAAAGAATGGTAAACTACCTATTTTGGTCTTTGGGCCTCATCTACCCTTTTGAGGATGAATGGTGTGGTTTGGATCTTTCTATTCCTTATTCACATCAAGTTATGTACTGAACCACACATTTCTTATTTGGGGTGTCGATGTCTCCAACGTATGATAGTAAACTGCAACCCTACCCTAAACAAGTTCAGGATTCCCCATGATAATTATGGGATGATTCATATTCCTTTATAGATAGGATTTACCCTACCAGTGGTAGTTTCTCAACATTTTGTGCTTCAAGAACTATGTATGGCTTGATTCATATCCTTACATGATACATAGTGATGCCCAAACATTTTACCTCGGTCCCAACTACAGATTAACTACCCTTCCTATCCATTTAACCTCAATAATGGTCCAAACTCTATGACCTTAAACTAGGAGCTTCACATGAATATTTGGTGTGAATATTTATGGTGGGTCCCCTTGGCCTTTGTTCATGTCCGGTTTTATGCCTAACCATATCACATGTGTCCTCTTCCCATCCACTCCTTGGTATTTTTATAGTGTCCAAGCCTCCTTTGGTTCATTCACATTGGGTTTATCTACTATATTCCATGTGAAAATTTTAGGAATAGAAATAATATTCCATGTAATATGACTTTAAACTATTTTTTAGGGTCTAGGAAGTATGAAAATTAAACTATATGAAAATTATTAGATATGTGATGTTAAACCATACCGTGCACCTTCGTCCTTATCGTATGATGCTAAACTATGCATGTATCATCCTTGTTCCCATAACATAAAAATAAAAGCTACCCTAGGTCCTCACCAAATAGGTCCTATATAGAAGTTTGTTTGATCTTAATTCAGACTGATATGCTCACACTAATGTGCTTTGGTCACAGTGGCGTAATTTCAAGAGTGTTGCAATCCTTTAGGACATTCCATCACTCAATCTCTACGCTTTGCGTGCCATTTATTCAGATCCTCATCCTCTTTCACATATGAAGGAACCCCATAATGGAATGGTCTCATACTGATTTGTCTCACTTACTATCCTGAGTCAATGTTCTATAAGATATTAGATGACATTTCGAGTTAGGTCCTATGTTTTTGAATTAGGTCAATGGTTATCCCTCATTTGTTTGTTCCCATTTCAGGTTAACATGATATGGATGGTGTGTCTAGAATACAGTCAATATTTATCCTCCATTATCATTCCACCATCTTTGTGTTCTAAATTTTGGGTTTCTTGATTCACACTTCTCATTCTCCTTTGTTCATATTGATTCCAATTCCTTTAGCGTTATCCCATTCGCGCACTAGCACACATTGAGGAAGGAAAGTTGGATTCTTTGAGAACATTATTCTCTATCCATAGCTCCCTCTCTCATCCTGAATACTTTGGGAGTTTGGTCAATAATAGCAGTCCTTGAGTATTCAATGGATAGCCTACACTATAACACCAAAGTGGATTACTATGTGATCGTCTCTTATTTCTCACACCGGGTATGACCCATGTGAGCTTAGGGATGGATTACTGGTTAATTCAAAATTATGATTGAGATGCGATAATCAAAACAATCAATAAATACAACCATGCATGCAATTTAATATAATAAATAAAGAATAAAAATATGTTTTGTGAGTTTGGACAAAACAAGGCCCTCAAGGATCAGCCCCTTCGATGGAATTCTCCAATGACGCCACTTTCTGGCATGTAGTTTCCAAGGTCTCTTGTCACTTCCTGAGATCCTTCTTCTTATCAATATCCACAAAGAAGATCTCACTAGCCTCAATCTAAATTCACTCCCACTTGGATCAAAGTTCACCCATTTAATAGCTCTCCTACACCAGCTTCTCATGGGCTTCCACCAGCTAGGTCCTCAATTATTCAATGAGTGCAAATTGATTCATGGAAAATGCAGAATGCTCGTCCATCTTCTCATCAAGGCACTAAATATCTTGCTGAGCCACATGAAACTTTTGGATTTTATCATATTTCTTCTAGAACCAGGAATCATCTAAGTGTTGTATGCTCTCTAATATCTTCTCAGCAAGATAATCACAGATTATTGTATGAAGATGGAGAGAATCCACCCCTCCAACATATAGAAAGTGCGTCCAGGTGCGAAAGGACCCCATTAGACTTAGCCATTTTTCTTCTGAAAGACCGAGGAAGCATTTGATGCACCTCCATGACTTGCGCTGTGTCATATAGATCTCCTCAGTTGAATCATGATCATAATCATCTAACTCTTCAGGATCTACATGTCTGTATTCAGGAAATATGGCCAGAAGTTTAGTGGTAGGGTCTTCCTCTAACATCTTTTCTGAGGGACTGGGATCTAAGAAACGTGGGTGATCCTCATCACTCATTTCTTATTCAGTGAATTAACCTATTTTAGCTTCAGGATCTTCCCTAGTAGGGTAATCACTTGTGATCCCCACCTCCCACTCACCAGGTGCCAAGGCCGGATCAATTTGAATGGATGATTCTTCACGGGCATGTATAATCACCAATAGATCTCCCACAGATTTCCCGAACAAAATAGTTTTCTGGGATTCCAATCTTGTGATTACTGCATGGAGAATGGGTACCTTGGTCAGTCAGATCCATATATAATAGGTACGAGTCTATAAAAATGATGATGACTCACGAGACCTAAGTGAATCCGAATCAAGTGCCCGAGTTACCACCATGGGACATCCCTCAGTGATAGTTAATTCAATTATTGGTGTAGATTCCTTTTGGATAGTAGGGAAAACTTGGGATTCAAAGGTTGTCACTTTGGCCCCTCCTGCTGGTTCACCTCTAGCCACTTCATCCATAGTTGGTCCACCACTTTGCTCAGCTCCAGATATGGATTCAGGGAGTTGTCTTTCTGTATCCGTCAGCATATTCTCACCCCCTACACCGGGAACCTCCTGATAATCACTACTAATGTGTTCCTAAATAGGGAAGATTTTGGTTAGTGTATTTGAGTTATGAAAATATAAGGGACAAAGGGAGATAGGAGTTAAAACTTACCTCGAGGTGTTCAACCAATTCCTCATTAGTGCCTGTGATTTAACCACTCTCACATGTGCTCCTATGGTGGTCCACTATCCCTTGAGATCCTTCACCCACAAGATCCTCTTCCTTGGTCTCCTCTCCTTATTATTCCACATCTTCCTCCTCCTCCTATTCTTCATTTTCTTCTTCTTCTCCATCATCATCATTATCCTTAAGTGGAATTTCTTTGGGGTCACACTCTTGAATGAGCATTACTTTGACCAGGAGATGCGATTATTCATACCTCCCCCATTGGAATGCATAGAAATACATGGATATCAATTACATGTGTCGATGATGAAAATACACCTTGTCCACCACCTGAATGCACTCGACTTCTGGCAGATCAAGCCCAGTGCACATCAGTTTTTTCTACAGCTCTTCAGGTTACATCGATTGTAAAAACTTTCTCTAAGAAGACCATATGGATGGAAAAATGGAATTTGTAGTCAAAAAAATGATATATATTAATTGTTTCTGAGTGGATTCCATATCTGTCCCATGAGGTTGCCTATGGGACCACTTACCTTAAGAAGGTAGAGGCGCAACCGCACCTTGTGACGCTTTTTCCATCAAGGTTCTAGCCTATGCTGCCCTATCTGCCTATCATGCCTCTGGTATTTCTTCCCTAGAAGAACCACTTATGATCTCTATGCATATGGACACTACACTCACCGACTTGATTTGCTGGATGCACTTCCACAAAATCACTTATGGATATGCTGTCACCTAGTGATCATCATATTCCATTGACAAGGCAACGTTGACATCAGTGGGGGGTGGTGGTGGTGGTTATTTATACAAATCTAGCAGTTGTAAATGTGATCCAAAACTTATAAAGGATACATGGATTCTACTCTTCCCAAACCACTGTGTATACTTTCATTTGCATCCACTGGATGCACCCAAACTGCCTGGAAAACCATGATGGCACATAGGGTTCACAGAAGATATTCCCATTGATCCGAGCCACTAAAACACCACCCCTGAAACTCAGTAGATACTCTCTCTACTCTAATAGAACTTGCAGGTCATCCACCATCTAGATAGCTAGAATATGGAATGGGTGAATGTTGAAGTTTTCATGATTTCTAATCTGGATCTTGATCCCTTCCTCATTAAGCATCAACGGCTGAACCCCAGATATGTTTAGTAAATATGGTCGTAGGCCGTCACCTGGAGTCTGAATAGAGTTTGGGAAATCATACCTGCAATATTGATCTGAAACCTATCCATAAAGAATTTGAAATAGTCTACAGATTCTCCTAGGCATATGTCATCTTGAAATGCTCCCTAGAATTTTGTACAACCTCACTAATACAGGAACTCGCAGATTGACACTATGGTTGGCTGCCATGATCCCGACCATCACCAGAATTCCCGAACGAACTCCCATCATTATATATCTCATAGAAGCAGCCATAATATAAGGAATTCATCAAGGAAACCAATGTACCATACATTCAGGTCTTGGGTTTTGTACACACTGAAGCCGCATGATTGGTATTCACCTACCTCTAGGACCACCCAATATGACCCAAATTTTTCCCTCTGCGATGTGTTCAGACACTGTTTCCCTCAACCAGGCCTAATCACATTCCTATCCCTATTGAGGAACATAATGAACCATGAATGATAAGATATTTAATTTAAGATATACTTGATTCACAGCCTATGATTTTCCAAATCCCACAGATGCCATGTCAAAATATGGATTCATATCCTGTCTTCCCAAATGTTCTCCGATGGTAGGAACAAATCATATTGGAACCCTTCTAGAGGAATGCCTCTAATGCAGTGGATATCCCAAAGTTTGATTCCAACCTCCCCATGATGAAGATGGAAGGTATTGGTATCAGGAGACCACTGACTAAACAGCTCCGACACTAGGTCCTACTGGCGGTAGAAGTGAAATTGTGATGTCCACATAGCTTAGAATAGCCCGATGTGCCGAAGCTCTTCTCCAAAATAATCACATATTTTGCATAAATAGTATTCCCATTACCACTCACTTGTAAAATTTTCCCCTGGACCTCAAGTCCCAGCCCTCTTGTCAACTCTTTCTCTCATTAGTGATACTACTTCATAAAGTGCTTTCATAGTGGGCAGGAAAGTCCTCAGTGATTGGTTCACCACCCATAACTGTCCTTGTTTTCAAGTTCAGGATGTAAAAAACTATATCCTGAGTCTCCCTAGCCGGGTGACCATTTTTTGTGATGTTTAACCATTGAATTTCATCTTATCATGTCATCCATGACTGTGGAACGTCAGTATCGAAACTCAAAATAAACACCTCCTCTAGAATGCTGAAGTTATATAGCAGGAGGCCATCGCTCAGGACATAGTCCTTCTAAGCCTATGTCAGCATGCCTAGGAGCATCTGATTTTTAAATAGTACTCTTCTTGTGTGAGGAATTTGATGGTTTTCTATCATATTATCCCTCCATGTAGTCACAATGGCCTCCCTCATGGCAACAATTTGTTCAATGACCATCTCAATCAAGCCACAAATACAAAAAGGGGTTAGTGAAAAATATTGAGGGGTGGTATGAAAAATAGATGGTTTCATGGAAGATTAGATGGCAGTCGTGAAAACATTCGACCAAGTCAAGTGCATGTAAGATCCTATAATCGCGTGAAAGATCTGACCTCATCGCGCAAGACAACAAAGGATCTTGTTTCTTCCACACAGAAATGGTCAACTTACATGCACAAGAGAAAATCACCCGTCATATAGAAAGTCAATGTACAATGACTTGGCCCCCTCATATTTATAGGTGTGGACCCAGTCTTCCGCACATGAAAAATGTGTCTTGCATTCAAATTCCTCCATTTTTCATGAACCTTCATTAAATCATTGTTTTCTTCAATGTTTCTCTTAGAATCCTACCTTCTGGTCCCCTTTCAGCTCAGATTCTGGGGGGGGGGGGCATTTTTTGGCGTTGAATTTTTCTTGAGGCTGTAGGTTGGCATATTTGAGGAACCCAAAGGCATAATTTGACTAAGAAGAGGATCCAGATGATCCCAAAGGAGTTGAACAGAATATTTGGAGCATGCATGAAAGAAAAGAATCTGTGCACAATCCTTTTGTGTTCCCAATGCAATTTCAATTGGGTTCTTGTGCTCCAAACTCTAAAAAAATGGTTAATGAAGATGCGTGAAAAAGATCTAGCTAGTGGGGAAAGAAGGACATCTGTGTGAAAACCACTTCCAAACCTAATGTGGTGTCAAATATTCCTTTTCGTGCCAACATCCTCACACATTTCCACCGAGAATTTCATCTATAAATAGAAGGGTACCCCCTCCCATCAAGAGAACACTCCAAAAGTCAAACCATCGCTCCTATTCACATATGATGACACCTTCCACATCTGTGAAAAATCCATGTATTCAAGGTATATGTTCTTTCATGATAGGTCCACCAAGGATGTGCCTTCGGGTGAGACCATAAGGGCTTAACCCTCTCCCATTTCCTTTTTTTCACCAAAGGAAAGTGCGTGAAAAACACCCATCTTGCGCACAAGTCTTGGAATTGTGTAATAATTCTATTTCCTTGACCCTTGAATCCTACGTTCAAGCCTCTAATCTTGCACGCACCCTTCCATCTTGTGTGTAAGCCGCCAATATTTCATGCAACTTTGCATCTTGCGTGAAAAATCCTAATATTTTATGCACCCTTCCCGAGGACTCCATGGGTTGTCCTCAATCCAAGGCACCATGTTCGAGATCCTCTTGTGCACAATATCCTTATCTTGCATAAACTTTCTCCACACAGCCCTTCAGGCTTGTGCGTAGTGCTTTTCTAGTTCCTTGAGTGGTTCTTCATATTGAATTGTCTTGCCTTATGATTCTTCACATAGGTACGCTAATAGATATTGCTTCTTCGCATAACTACACTAACATGGACCCCTTAATCGACCATTACTTCACCCTGTTGTATCCAGGCATTTCTTGTGCCTTCCCTTTCCCAAGTCTGGGTTGGTACAAGTTATGTAAATCCAAGGGGTGAGAAGTGAGTCCTCATCACCTGAGCTGTAGGACATTAAACTACTGAGTACCTTCATCCTAAACACATGAAATTAAATTATAAGTTGCCTCATGAATGACAAGTCTGAGAAGACTAGAGAGGGGATGGGATCATGAACCTTTTTCTTCCCCATTTCTTGATCCTCTCTCTCTCTCTCCCCCCTTGGGGCTTTGTATCCATGTGTGCCTTAAGAAGTCTCCACGCAAGACCTAACTATAATGACCCAACCTTATTACATTACATAATATTTATTTTAGTTAATAAAACACTTCCTTTTACATTGAGGATATTTTCAAGTTTAGATATTTAGAGAATTGGAATATAATACATTCATAACCTTACACATTGTTACAGAGTAGATACCATAAAAATAGTTTCTATTATTTTCAAAATATAAAACATTAAAGATTAAAACATGATTTCTCTAACAATTCATCAAAAATTTAACAATTAATCATTCTTTTTCCTACACATCATTATAACCTATAAAAATATTTAAAAAATTGGGAAGATAACAAAAGCTCAGTAATGGATATAAAAATAAGGAAAGAATACACGAGTCCATGAATACTTGTAACGTATGAAATAATTTTCAAAAGACATACTTATCACATGTATATATATACTTACTTTGTGAAACATGAGATTTACACAATACACAAGAACATAATTAGAACTATAAAGATATATTTGGGCATTACATACATAACCTTGTAACCTTCTCGGCTACCTTATAATTTTTAACCCTCACGACTACCTTACAATTTGTGTAACCATCGCAGTTACACTTGGATTAACCATATGGCCGACCTCCAACTTACACATTCCCAATAAATTGGAGAGAAATATAGGTCCCAAAATTTATCATAAACAATTCCCAATAACTATAACACAATCATACATCATGAATAATTACATAAAAACATTACTTTTTAATTTTGTAAAATAGAATTTTAAAAGAGAATTTTAAAAGAAAAGTCCCTTATAAATATCATATAAATAAAGTGAGACTTAATAGAGCGGATAGAATATGTATATTATATGTAAATACATATAATTAAACATAGTGTAATCATAATTCATCACAAAAACAATTTAAATACCACATAAATAATCAATAATAATGTTAACCCAAAGAATGGAAACCGGTTAAGAATTCCCTTACCTCAGGTTTGTCTTACTTCAAAATTGTTTAAAACTACAGTATAATGGTTAAAATAGTGTTATTAGTATTTTATAGAAACATTTTCATGTTCATAACATCTTGTATGATCATTTAATAATATTATTTCACCCTTTAATTGTTAGTATTTTGTTCCTTACATTGTTTAGGGATCGTTCTTTACATGATTTCCATGATTGGTTCATGATGGATGTTCTTATTGATTGGAAGTGAAAATACAGAATTGTAATGGAAAGGTATTTAAATATTTCCAATACCATAATTTATATCATTTATTATTTTGATGTTTTATATGAGTATGATTCATAAGTTAAAACATTAATGATGTTCGTTTAGATCATTTTAGTGGTTCTTTGATAATAACGACCTCATTTTGTCTTATAAATTAAAACCATGAGTAAAAAGAATTAAAAAACCATGGATGAGACATAATAAATATATTATAACTTGGTTAAAACATAAAAATGGTTTCATGACTATAGCATCCCGCCTTTTTATAACATAACTTTTCATTACATTTTACAAAACCGAGGATCTTTAAGGTTTAGTGTCTTGGAAACCAGGAACATAAAACATGAAAAAATAAAACATTCTTCTTAAAAAATTGAAAGGATTCTCCTCATGTTCATCCTAGGTTCATTACTGCATCTCATAACCTGGGGACTTACATCAAAATAAAGGGTGAGCAGAAGGTCCAGTAAGGGAAACAAGGGGAAACATTTAACATGTGAACTTGGGATACATCAACAATGTCATGAAAAATAACTTTAAGGCATGAGAAAGAAATTGTGAGGCATATCATAATAAAAATAACATTTTTCATAACTTTATGATGTGGGTAAAACATTTAATATTTAAAATCATTCCGTTTCACCAAGGTCCATCCCCAAGGTGTCATTAAAAATTACCAAAGTTATTCACCAAGGTATCAGTCTAAAAGGTCATCTCTAGAGATTAAGTCTTTACCCAATGCATTGGAGCGCTATAAGGGTGCACCCTTTAAATGTATTTATTATCATGTTATCCACATATATCATCATCAATAATTTCATAAACAACCCATATAGCATAAAATAAATGGGTTTAATTTCATAATCATAACGTTTTAAAAACTGCTTTAAAGACATGATCTTTATGTCACTTTAAAACCACGGAAAGGGAAAGCGGGTATCATGTATGTAAATCCAAGAATTTAAAATAGAAAATTTTGGTATATATGTGAATAAACCTTTAGAAGAAATATATTTGAGTATTAAATTAATAAATTAAATTAATTTGAGAATAAGAGAGAGACATTTTGAGATAGAAGTTCTGCAGCATAACGGCTATGTTACGATGTTTTAGAAAACATTGAAAAGAGAGGGGACACGGGTAAACCACTCATAAATGACCAATAAAAAAGTAGGGGGACATAATATAAGGTATTTAAGAACATGGTAATGAAATTTTAAAGATATAACAAATGAAATTAAGAACTTGAAAGAAAGACAAAAATAAGATTTCTCTAATGAAAATTTGGCAGCCTAACAGCGTCACTTACAAAAATGAATTGATGAGATAAAAAAGGTTCACTCATTATATGTACATAAAATATCAGTATTATAGATATAGATATAATACCCCAACATAATAAAAATTAACTTGAAAGACTTTACATGAAAGTAGAACTTTGAAAAAATGATAAAGGTGAAAGAATCCCTTAAAAATTCGGCAGCCAAACGACGTCACTTAAACTTCAACAAAAATGAATTGATGAGATCAAATAGGGTCTCTCATAATATGAACATAAAAGATCATTATAATATATATATATATATATCATACCCCAAAATAATAAAAAAGGAACTTGAAATACTTGACATGAAAATAGATCTTTGAAAAATGAAAAAGGTGAATGAATCTCTTAAAAATTCGGCAGCCTAACGGCGTCACTTAAACTTTAACAAAAAATGAATTGACGAGATCAAATAGGGTATCTCATCATATTAACATAAAAGATCAGTATGATAAATATAGATATAATACTCCAACATAATAAAAAAGTAACTTCAAATACTTGAAATGAAAGTAGATCTTTGAAAAATGAGAAAGGTGAACGAATCCCTTAAAAATTCGGCAGCCTAACGGCGTCACTTAAACATTATTAAAACGAATTGATGAGAGAAAAAGGGGGTATATCATCATATGAACATAAAAAGGGAATTAATATGAATATAAAATAACATCCTCCAACATAATAACATGGAGTATAAAAGAAATGACATAAAAGAGATTACTTGAAAAGAAAGAGAGAGGTCGGATCCCTTACCTTAAAACATAACTCTTAAAACTAAAAGGTTGGGACCTTGAGGGATTGGGGGCACCTTGGGAGGTAATGAGACAAGAGCTTAGTTGGGGGAGAGTTGGGAGTCGAATGGATGAGGGGATGGCTTGGTATTTATAGGGAAAGTGAGGGGACAAGGCATTAATGGCCAAGGGACACCTCATTGGTGGTTTTGGCAAAACCATGGGCATGACCATGGTATTTGCACATGGTATTGGCCACTTGGGACACCTCATATGTTATATTACTATTCATAAGTAGAACATATTTATTACATACTTAATACATCATTTAATGATGTCATTAAACATCCGTAACTTAAAAACAGTATTTTCACTATTCATCGAAAATTCAGCTTTCTCAGAAAAATCCCAAAATTTCACTTTAACCAAATATAGATGCTATGATTTCAAAAATGAACTCCATTTTATAAAAATAATTTTCTTAATATATTGAATTCAATTTTTAATTAAAAAACACCATTCACTTGAAAAAACTAATACTTGACTAATAATTTATGAAACCGTTATTTAACCATTTTATTGAATATCATTACTTAATCAAGGTGCCTAGATTATATTAATACTTTCTTTAAGTCAGATTACTAATCCATTTGGTTACATTACTACTCCTAAGCATAAAATCACTATTCATAATTTACTATTCATCAAAAATCAAGTTGATCTTATTAGACTCTAAATTTCATACTGAACATAATTATAGAAGACCATTTTTTTGAAAATCATTACACATTTTTAATTATTTAAGGTTTACATAAAAATTTTTAAAATATCCTTTTTCTAAAATTCATCAAAAATATGCATACTATATTAATCCGGTCATTTGAAAATTCATAAACTTCATCATAAGAAGAAATCCCAATTTTTATTTAAAACAAAGGATTACACAAGGCAGTTACGGTCTCCTTACATAGCCCCTTATCACACCAGCATAAGACCTAAGTGTAAGGTGTGCTAAGGTGAGATAATCCGAGGGAGGCTCGACCAACATCGCACTAGTAGTAATTTCTATCAGTTTGAACTTCTCGTGAAGGAGATTCCATTCTAGCTTCACAGGATGAAGTTTGGCTTGGGTTTGGTCCAGAGCAAAGCCCAGTAGTGCTACCTACTTCCCAAGTTCTGTTAGATGGGCTTTGATCAGTCCAAGACTACTGGGTGAGGCCATCAAATCTTTTTTCTATATTAATTAACCAAGATCACTTGTATTTAGAGACAATGATTGCAACATTTAGTTTCCAAAGGTCATACTGACTAACGGTCATATAATAGTCAAAACTCCACAGTCTCATTTTAATTATACTAATGCTATCAAATGAAACAGTTTTGTTGATTATAAAATAAAATAACACAAAAAATTAGGAAACAAGATTTATTCAAAATTTTGGGTCGTTAAAATGACCATACTTTAATGAATTAATAAAAATTGAAATCACATCGTCCACGATGTCGGTAATTCGACACATCACAGACAATGTTTTTTATTCCTTGAATAAGTGGGAGAGGAAAAAAAGGATGATGATGAATTTTACATGAACATGAGAACATACAAAATATTCATGATTTTTTTATATTTCATGAATCTTGGGTAAGAGGTGATGAGGAAAGAATAAGAAAATAAATGAACTCAAAATAAAAGAATAATTGATAAATCCCTTACAAAAATTCGACAGCCTAACAGCTATGCAACATGGTTTTAGAAAATATTAAAAAGGTAAGGGACAAGGGTCACTTATCCAAAAATGAATCATAATATATAATATATAAAGAATAAGAAGGAAATAAGAACATGGTATAGAAACTAGAAAGTTATACCACAAAAAAGATAACTTGAATGAAAAAAGAAAGAAATTGAGAATTTTCTTACCTTGTAGAGTAACTCCTAGAACATGAAGTCTGGGACCTTAGGGGATTGAGGAAACCTTGGGAGGACTAATAGGGAGGTAAAGAGGCCATATATTCGTTGATGAGGAATTTGGAATGAAGTTTATGAAGTAATGGGTTGGTATTTATAGCAAAACTGAGAGAATATTTTAATAATCTCCAAGGGACACCTCATTAGTGGTATTTGGAAAACCATGGGCTTGCCTATGGTATTTTCCCATGGTATAAGCCACTTGGGACACCTCATAACTTATTTTAATATAAAAAAGTTGACCAGATTTATTACATCATTATTACATCATAAAAATATTTCATTAACACACCGAAACTCCAAACTTTATTTTTTACTATTCACTGAAAAATCAACTGTTTTAGAAAAATACCAAAAATTTACCATTACAATTTTTTGATGTGTAGAATTCAAAAATGAAGTACATTTTTATAAAATAATTTTCTAAATGTTATTAATTTAATTTTTAAATAAAATCATACAAAATTTAAAAATTAACAATTTAAATTCTATAACTGCTTTTAAATCATATTGAAAAATTAAACAAAAATTAATTATCTTAAAGACTTAAGAAAATAAAATAATAACACAATTTTCTATTTATTATGGTCATATTACTACTCATAAGGGTATGTTACTATTTACAAAAAAATCAAGTTGGTTCCATTAAACTCCAAATAACTTTCTGAACACAATTGTAGATGACCATTTTACAAAATTCAAAAAATTGAATATGTAAAATTATGTTTAAAGGTTAGTTATAAATATATACTTTAAAACTTTTTTCATGCATTTAAATTTATTTTTAGAAAACCTTGGGGTGTTACATTATCCCTAACTTCTGGGAATTGCATGCTCAAAATTCTATTTACTTATTAAACAAGTGAGGGTATCTTTCCCTCACAGCATTTTCAGACTCCCATGTTGCTTCTTCTACCATGTAGTTTCTCAACAAAACCTTTACCTGAAGGATTACCTTATGTCGTAATAACTATTCCCTTCGATCAAGAATCTGAAATGGTTTCTCTTCATAATAAAGGTTCTCTTCTAGTTGAACTGATTCTTGGCTCAAGACATGTGATGAATATGGAACATACTTTCTCAACATTAAAACATGAAAAAAATTGAGTACCTGAGAAAAACTTTGAGGAAAAGCTACTTGGAATGCAACTGTTCCAACTTTCTCCAGGATTTCAAAATGACCGATGAACCTCAGACTTAGTTTCTCTTTCTTACCAAAACGCATCACACTTTTCCAGGGAAATATTTTAAGGAAAACATGGTCACCTACCTCGAAATAGAAGTCTTTCCTTATATTATCTACATAACGTTTTTTCCTACTCTAAGCTGTCCTCATGTGCTGCTGGATAATCTTCACTTTCTCACCACTTCCTATACTAATTCTGGCCTCATCAACTTTCTTTCATCGACTTCATCCCAAAACATTGGAGTCTGACACTGCTTCCCATACAAAGCCTCAAAAGGTACCATCTGAATACTGTAATGAAAATTGATATTATAAGAAAACTCAATTAAAGAAAGATGCTGATCCCAACTTCCCTGGTAGTCCATTAAACAAGCTCAAAGAATATCCTCAAAAGTCTGAATCATTTATTCTGACTTCCCATCTAATTGAGGATGAAAAGCTGTACTGAAATTTAATTATGTGCCCAACGACTTTTGAAGTCCCTTCCAAAAGTTAGAGATGAAAATGGGATCTCGATCAGATAAAATGGAAAGAGGAACTCCATGTAACCTAACAATCTCCTTGAGGTACAGTCGAGATAGTTTATCCAAATACCATTGTATCTCGAATAGAAAGAAAATGTGACGATTTTGTCAGTCGATCAACAACAACTTAAATCACATTTTTACCTCGAGAAGTCTTTGTTAGTTCCACCACAAATTCCATGGATACATTCTCCCATTTCCACTCTGGCACTGTCAAAGGCTTAAGCATGCCCTTCGGTAACTGCCGCTCTACTTTAACCTATTAACTTGTCAAACATTTCATGGTAAAATCAAGAATATCTCTTTTCATTCTATCTCACCAATAATACTCCCGAAGGTCTCTGTTTATCTTAGTACTGCCAGGATGAACTGAAAATGGAGAACTATGAGCTTTACACAACAAGTCTTTCTTCAACGGGGAATAACAAGGTAGACACAACCTTTTTCCAAATCTTAAAACACAATATTTATGAAGATTAAATTCTGAAAACTTACCAATTTAAACCAATTCTACCTTTTTCTGTAGCTCACGATCTTATCTTTTCACTTGCTTAATTCTATCTGATAACAATGACTTCACTGAAACCTGAGACAAAATAGAGGCATTTCCTACACCAACAATTTATAATCCAAAATTCATCAAATCATTAATCAAGGTATCATGTTCCAAACGTAACATGGTTAATGATTCATAATGTTTTCAACTCAAGGAATCTTCCACTTTGTTTTCTTTTCTAGGATGGTAATTGATCATGAAATCATAATCCTTCATCATTAATATCCATCTTCTCTACCTCATGTTTAATTCCATCTGAGTGAATGTCTACATCAGACTTTTATGGTCAGTATATATTTGACATTTGGCTTTGTATAAATGATGCCTCCAGATCTTCAATGAAAAAACACAGATGCCAATTTCAAATCATGTGTGGGATAATTTAACTCATGAAGTTTAATTTGTCTTAAAGAATAAGAAATTACCTGATCATTCTGAATCAAAGCACAACCAAGTCCCTTCAAAAAAGTATTATTGTAGATGAAAAACTCACCATTTTAGGAAGGAAAGGTCAAAACTGAATCATTCACCAATCTCTTCTTCAGTTCCTAAAAATAAACATCACATTATTCTTTCTAAACAAATTTAACCCCTTTTCGTGTTAACTTAGTTATCGGGCTAGATAACCCTGCAAAGTTCTTAACAAACTGCCATTAATAACCTGACAATCTAAGAAAACTAGAAATCTATATACAATTTTTAGGTCTTGTCCATTCATCAACCACTCTTGTTTTGGATAGATCAACTATTATTCCATCATTATTTACAATGTTCCCAAGAAAAGAAATATGTTGCAACCAAAAATCACACTTTCTAAATTTTCCATACAGTTTCTTTTCTTTTAAGGTTTGTAGAATAACCCATAGATGTTTTTCATGCTCCTCTTTATTTTTAGAAAATACCAGAATGTAATCAATAAACACAAACACAATCTTATCTAAGAACTCATGAAATATTCTATTCATATGATTCATGAACATAGCAGGTGGATTAGTTAACCCTAATGGCATATCCAAAAATTCATAATGACCATATCTAGCACGAAAGGCTGTTTTAGGGATTTCATCCTCCTTAACCTTTAGCTGATGGTATCCAGATCTCAAGTCAATCTTGGAAAAGTACTGAGCTCCCTGGAGCTGATCAATCAAGTCATTGATGTGAGGAAATGGATACTTGTTTTTAACAACGATGTTATTCAAAGCTCTATAATCAATGAAAAGTTTCATGGAACCATATTTATTTTTAACAAACAAAACAAGAGCTCCCCATGGTGAAGTTATAGGAAAAATGAATCCTTTATGAAGCAAATACTACAACTGATTTTTCAATTCAAGAAGTTCTATTTGAGCCATACGATATGGGGGTTTCGAAATTGTCTTAGCATTAGGAACTAAGTCAATTGTGAATTCTACTTCCTGATCAGGTATGACCCCAGGTAACTCATCAGGAAAAACATCAAGGCAATTATTTACCACTAGAACATCATCAATCTGAACAGTTCCCTTATTTTCAAAAATATAAGCAAGATAACTTTCATTTCCATATTTCAATATTTTCTTAGCTTCCTGACATGTTTCCAATTGTATGGGTTCATTCCTGTATAAAAACTGAAACTCTTTCTGAAAAACAACTTCTTTATCTCTATAATAAATCTTAGCATGATAAAAAGAAAGTCAATCCATTCCCTAAATAACATCAAAATCGACTAAGGGAAAAAAACAAGGTTTGCAGGTAAGGTATTTCCATATACCATAACAGAAAGATTCTTATAATTCCTCTTTTATATAATATTTCCCCCTGGTGTTTTAAGAACAAGTTCCAGTTTCATTTTGAGGCGATATTTCCAATTTGCTCAAAAATTTCTCAAAGAGAAAGGAATGAGTAGACCCCGTATTAAACAAAACATTAGAAAAATATAAGTAAAAAAAGTACATGATGCAACTTCATTAGATGGGACGACATCTGCTGACGTAGTCGTAAAAGATCTCACTACACCTTTCTGCTTATAATATGGCTTCTTTGAATCATTTGGATATCTCTTTGGGAAATAATTTTCATTGTGACCCATCTCACCACATTTAAAACACTTTATAGTTTTTTTATTAGGATTAGTCTTAGGATCATTTTCATTATAATCTTGGGAATTATGTCCAAACTTACCACATTAAAAACTCTTCACAGTTATACTAAGACATTCCCCAGGGTGTTTCTTGCCACACTTTTCACAAACTAGAAATTGGATTTTCTTACCATCAGATTTCTTTGGTTGAATCTTACCCATTTCTTTCCATCTAGACCACATTTTCTCCTTATTTCTAATATACACAAGATCATAAACAAAATCCATCTCTACCCTCTTATCACAACAGACAAGTTTCTCATAACATTTGAATTCACAGGAGGCCAACACTCTTTGATACCTTGGCTTAAATCCTGAGTAAAAGTGGATGATTTTTATATCAATATCCAGAATAAGATTTGGAGCATACCTCAACAGTCGGGTGAAGTTCGCTTCATACACAACCACTAAATCTTCCTCCATTTTCTTCAATTCAAGGAATTGATTCCCCATCCTATGTCGCACCACCTTAGGAAAATATTTTTCAAGAAAAAGACTTTTAAATTCATCCCACTCTACGGAATCAATATCTTCTCTATCCCTGATATTATTTACCATTGACCACCACTAATGATCTTAAACTTCAAGATGATAAATGGTAAGAATTAACTTTGGATTATATGAACATACCATAACATTGAATATCTTTTCATGGGCTTTAATCCATCCTTTAGCCGCTACTGGGTCAGAATATCCATTGAAAGTAGGAGGGTGTTGTCTCATAAAATATTCCACTATTTTCATGTTCAATTGTGGTACCTATAGTTGTTATCTTTCATGGATTCCACCACCATTTATTTCTTGTGTTATATGAGCCATTACTTTCCCAAACTGCTCAGTTCCAATCCCTACCATTCTAGGCTGTAGATTCAGAAGGATGTTGTTCTGTCGGTGCCTCTCCTCATCAGATTCCTTGTTTCTTCTACAAACAACCATTATGAAAAAACATATCTTAGACTAATAAATATGTTAATATTTAAATGATATAACATTTAAAATTAATCTTAGAGTAAAAATCATTTATGACATTCTTTTAACATCATCCTAACCCATAATGTTACCTAAACCGTCCTCTGATACCAACTATAAGGACCCAGCCTTATTAAATTACATAATCTTGATTTTAGTTAAGAAAAAACGTCCTTTTAAATTAAGGATCTTTTCAAGTTTAGAGCTTTAGATAATTGGTACATAATACATTCATAACCTTACACATTGTTATTAAGTTGATACCATAAAAACAGTTTCCATTTTTTTTCAAAATATAAAACATTAATTCTTAAAACATGATTCATTTGAAAATTCATAAAAAATTTAACATGGCTTCCTTCATTGTCCTACACATCCTTATAACCTGTAAAAACATTTAAAAACTTGGGATGGACACAAAATCTTAGTAAGGGATATAAAAATAAGGAAAGAACACATTAGTCCATGAATACTTGTAACGTATGAAGTCATTTTCAAAAGACACACTTATCACCTATATATATATACTTTGTGAAACATGAGATTTCCACAATACATAAGAACATAAGTATAACCATAATGGTTTCTTGGGGAATTAATTACATAACCTTGTAACCCTCTCGGCTACCTTATAATTTGTAACCCTCATGACTACCTTACAATTTGTGTAACCATCGTAGTTACACTTGGAGTAACCATACGACCGATCTCCAACTTACACATTCCCAATGAATTGGAGGTAAATATAGGTCCCACACTTCATCATAAACAATTCCCAAGAACTAGAACATAATCATACATCATGAATAATTACATGAAAACATTTCTTTTGAATTTTGTAAAGTAGAATAGTAAAAGGGGATTTTAAAAGAAAAGTCCCTTATAAAAATCATATAATTGTAGTGAGACTTTATAGAGTGGATGGAATATGTATAGACTCTATAAATACACAAAATTAAACATAGTATAATCATAATTTATCACACAAACAATTTAAATACCACATAAATAATGAATATTACGGTTAACCCAAAGAATGGAAATCGGGATAAGAATTCTCTTACCTCGGGTTTGTCTTGCTTAAAACTTGTTTAAACCTCCTGTATAATGGTTAAAAGAGTGTTATTAGTATTTTACATAAATTATTTTTAAAGGTTAGTTATAAATATATACTTTAAACAAAATTTCATGCATTTAAATTTATTTTTAGAAAACCTTGTGGTGTTACATTATCCCCACATTTTGGAAATTGCATCCTCACAATTTTATTTACTTATTAAAAAAGTGAGGGTACCTTTCCCTCATATAATTTTAATACTCCCATGTTGCTTCTTCTACCATGTGGTTTCTCCAAAAAACATTTACCTAGTGGATTACCTTATGCCGCAATACCTGTTGCCTTTGATCAAGAATCTGAACTGGTTTCTCTTCATAAGAAAGGTTCTCTTCTAGTTGAAATGCTTCTGGGATCAAGACATGTGATGAATCTGGAACATACTTTCTCAACATCGAAACATGAAAAAAAATTCTGTACCTGAGAAAAACTTAGAGGCAAAGCTACTCGGTATACAACTATTCCAACTTTCTCCAGGATTTCAAAAGTACCGCTGAACTGTAGACTTAGTTTCCCTTTCTTACCGAAACACATCACACTTTTCCATGGAGATATTTTAAGGAAAACATGGTCACCTACCTTGAAAGAGAAGTCTTTAATTATATTATATGCATAACTTTTCTGCCTGCTCTGAGCTGTCCTCATGTTCTGCTGGATCATCTTCACTTTCTCAGGCACTTCCTCTACTAATTCTGGCCCCATCAACTTTATGTAACCGACTTCATCAAAAAACACCAGATTCTGACACCTCTTCCCATACAAAGCCTCAAAATGTGACATCTGAATACTAGAATGAAAACTACTACTATAATAAAACTCAATTAAAGAAATATGATGATCCCAATTCCCCTAGTAGTCCATTAAATAAGATCAAAGCATATCCTCCAAAGTCTGAATCGTACATTCTAACTTCCCATATGATTGAGGATTAAAAGATGTACTAAAATTTAATTATGTTCCCAATGATTTTTGAATTCCCTTCCAAAAGTTATAAGTGAACATGGGATCCCGATCATATAAAATGGAAAGAGGAACTCCATGTAACCCGATAATCTACTTGCGGTATAGTTGAGAAAGTTGATCCAAAGACATTATATCTCGAATAGAAAGAAAATGTACAGATTTTGTCAGCTGATCAACAATAACCCAAATCACATTGTTACCTTGAGAAGTCTTTGCTAGTCAAACCACAATGTCGACAGATACATTCTCCCATTTCCACTCTGGAACTGACAAAGGTTTAAGAATCCCCTTCGGTAACTGCCACTCTGCTTTAACCTGTAGACATGTCAAACATTTTATGGTAAAATCAGCAATATCGCTTTTCATTCCATCCCACCAATAATACTCTCGAAGGTCTATGTATATCTTAGTCTACCAGGATGAACTGAAAATGAAGAACTAAAAGCTTCACACAACAAGTATTTCTTCAAATAGGAATCACAAGGCACACACAACCTTTTTCCAAATCTTAAAACACTATCTTTATCAAGATTAAATTCTAGAAACATATCCATTTTAACCAATTCTAAATTTTTCTGTAGCTCACAGTCTTCCTTTTGTATTTGCTTAATTCTTTTTGATAATGACGAGTTCACAAAAACCTGAGACAAAATAGAGGTATTTCCTGCACCAAACATTTCTAATCCAAAATTCATCAAATCATTAATCAAGGGATCATGTTCCAAATGTAACATGGTTAATGATGAATGATGTTTTTGAATCAAGGTATCCACCACTTTTTTTTTCTTTTCTAGGATGGTAATTGATTGTGAAATCGTAATCGTTTATCAGTTTTATCCATCTTCTATGCCTCATGTTTAATTCCTTATGAGTGAATATAACTTAAGACTTTTATGGTCAGTATATATTTGACATTCGGATCTTTATAACTGATGCCTCCAAATTTTCAAAGAAAAAACCACATATGCCAATTTAAAATCTTGTGTGAGATAATTTAACTCATGTGGTTTAAGTTTTCTTAAAGAATATACAATTACCTGATCATTCTGCATCAAAAAAAACCAAGTCCCTTCAAAGAAGCATCACTGTCGATGGAAAACTCACCATTTTGGGAAGGTAAGGCCAAAACTAGAACATTCTCCAATCACTTCTTTAGTTCCTGAAAACAAACATCACATTCTTCTTTCCGAACAAATTTAACCCCTTTTCGTGTTAACTTAGTTATCGGGCTAGATAACCGTGAAAAGTTCTTACCAAACTGTCAGTAATAACCCACCAATATAAGAAAACTATGAATCTGTGTAACATTTTTAGGTCTTGTCCATTCATTAAACCAAAACCCATATCACATTATTTCTCTTTGACGTCTTAGGGAGACCCGTGACAAAGTCCATAGTAACATTTCCAATTTCCACATGGGTATAGGCAATGGCTGCATCATACCTTTGAACTTTTGTCTCTCAGCTTTAGCTTGCTAACATACCAAGCACCTTGATATATATTATGCAATATCCTTCTTCATGTTATCCTACCAGAAGTGTTCTCAGAGATCACGGTACATCTTGGTACTCCCAAGATGGATAGAGAAAGTTGAGCTATGTGCATTATCCAGTAGTTCCTTCTTTATCCCAGGTGATGAAGGCACACAAATCAACGTTCCAAACCGAATCACACCATCATCGTTGATATGGAACTCTTGCAGCTTCCCTTCCTTTACTGTATTCACCCTCTTTTATATCTCCACATCATCCCTTTGTGATTTTTTAATCTTCTCCTAGATGGGTGGTTGCGCAATAATTTGGGAAAGGTAGGATGTATCCCCTACCCTTATGATTTATAAATCCATCCTTTGAATATCTAAGAAGATATGGTATTTATCAATCCATAACATGGATAGAGTAGTGGGTTCTTTTCTGCTTAGAGCATCAGCTACCTTGTTCGCCTTTCCAGGATGGTATTGAATAGAGAAATTGTAATCCTTGATTATCTCTAACCATCTCCTTTGATACATGTTGAGCTCCTTTTGTGTGAATATATACTTTAGGCTCTTGTGGTCGGTGTATATGTCACACTTCTCACCATAAAGGTAGTACTGCCAAATTTTCAAGGCAAAAATCACGGCTGCCAGCTCTAGATCATGCACCGGGTAGTTCTGCTCATGGATCTTCAACTTCCGTGAGGAATAGGCTATCACATTGTCATTTTTCATGAGTAGAAAACCCAATCCTTTATTTGAAGCATCACTTTATATCAGAAAACTTTCTCCACTTTTCGATAGTGTGAGTACAGGTGCAGTGATCAACCTTCTCTTTAGATCCTTGAAGCTTCCCTCACATTCTTCCATCCAAACATACTTTACCCCTTTCCTTGTTAAATTAGATAGCAAGCTTGACAATCGTGAGAAGTTTCTCACAAAACGTCGGTAGTACCCATCTAATCCAAGAAAACTACGAATTTCTGTGACACTAGAGGGCCTGGTCCATTCCTCAATTGCCTTTTTTTTGAAGGATCCATAGAAATTCCCTCACTTGTGATCACATGTCCCAATAACGTGACTTGCTTCATCCAAAAGTCACACTTGCTGAACTTGGCGTACAACTTATCCTTTCTTAATGTCTCCAACACAAGTCTTAGATGTTATTCATGTTCCTCATTACTCTTGGAGTAGATGATAATATCATCAATAAACACTACCACAAATTCATCTAGGCAATGTCTAAATACTATATTCATAAAATCCATGAGGATTGCAGTGGAATTAGTAAGTCTGAAGGGCATCACCAAAAACTCATAGTGCCTATACATTGTTCGGAAGGCAGTCTTCTAAATATCTTCATTCTTCACCTTTACCTGATGATATCCAGAATGAATATCCACCTTTGAGAAGTATTGGGCACCTCTTAACTGATCGAACAATTCATCAATCCTTGGTAGATGATACTTTTTCTTTATTGTGATCTTGTTGAGTTCCCGATAATCGATACACAGCCACATTGTTCCATCATTCTTCTTCCCAAAGAGCACTGGTGCACCCCAAGGTGATGCACTAGGGTGTATGAACCCTTTGTCCAGATTCTCTAGCAGCTGCTTCTTTAACTCCTCTAGTTCGATAGGAGCCATCCTATAGGAACACTTTGAGATAGAAGTAGCTCAATGTATGAGTTCTATTGATAACTCTATCTGACGATCTGGGGGAATTCTGGGTAACTCTTTGGGAAATACATTGTCGTATTCCCTTATGATGGGCATTTCCTCAAGGTTGGAACTTTCCTTTGACTCAACCATTTGGGTGAGGTATGCTTCTTCATAGAGAATCAACACCCACACCATTGAAGGATTTTTCAAAGGAGATTCAAGATCTTCCTTGCATTTGTAGAGAAGCATGGGATGGTTCAGAATATTGAAGGATATTTACTTTTCCCAACAGTTGATATGTGCTCTATATAACGAGAGCCAATCCATTCCCATTATAGCATCTAATTCCACCAAAGGAAGTGTTACATGATTCGCTGGAAGAATCTTCCCACATACGCCAATAGGATATGAGTAAAAAACATGGGTTGCAATGATTGTACCACTTGGTGTTTTTATAGATAACTATACTTCAAGGTTTCGGGGCTTCAATTCTATAGTTCTAGAAAACTTAAAAGATATAAAGGAATGTGTAGAACCAGAATCAAATAATAATTTTTCCATTGTTGAGTGAATAGGAAGTGTACCTTGTATGACTTCATTATCATGATACACCTCCGCAGTAGTGATGACATAAGCCTTCCCTTGTTCCTTTGTATTTTTTGGTTGCTAATGTTGATTACCCTTAAGAAATAGAGGTTTAGTGCACTGACTTGCATAGTTCCCTATCTCCATACAGTTGTAGCATCGAACCATGAGTGGTTCTCTCCTTTATTTTGCCACATTCTCCTTCCTCTTTGTGTCTTTTTGACACTCTTGATCATAGTGTCCTTATTTCCCACACTTGAAGCATTTCCCTATCCCTTTAAGGTAGTTCCCATGGTGCAACTTCCCACATTTTTGGCATGTGGGTCGTTGAGTTTTCTTCCCACCTTTATCATTAGATCCATCGACTTGAAACTCCATCTTTTGTTTCTTATCACCATAGCCGTGGGACCATTCTCCAAACTCCATCTCCACTTTGAGGGCACATCAAACAACTTCTTCATAACTCCCAAAGTCTAAAATTTCAAGATCCTTTCAAAGGTGTGGTTTTAATCCACTAAATAATCTATCAATTTTGCTATCATTTTTGATAAAAAAACCTAAATCGTACCATTAATGCCTTGTGAAATTCGCTTCATAGGTTGTAACAGATTTTCCTTCTTTTTACTTGAGATCTATTAATTCTCTCTCCATATTCGTGTGAAGAGTTCTTGGGAAATACTTGTTAAGAAATATTATCTTAAAGTCTTCCCATTCAATCTCTTCAATTTCATCCCTTGTATTGGTGTTCTTAATCAAATCCCATCATTGATCGGCTTCTCCATCTAGATGATAGACGGATAGGGTCACCTTCTCCATCTTAGAAAAGTGAAGAACAGAAAAGATCTTATCAATGGAGTTGACCCACTGTTCCGCAGCTAGTGGATCAGAATATCCATTAAACGTCGGTGGTCGTTGCTGCATAAAAAATTCGATAGCCAGTTGCTCCCTCTTTGTTGAAGGAGGATGTTCCCCATTATTATGGTTATTGTTCATAACTTGAGATAATTTGGTAAGCATATCTATGAAGTTTTTAACTCCACCTCCAAAATCATTAGGGATTTTATTTGGGCAATCATTGCATTGGCCCTCGCATGAGTTGTTGGCCTGATTTCTCCTGGTTCCCACCATTTTCTAAAATAGAAAAGGTTAGAACAAAACATAAGTAAACAAGTCATGAAAACATAACTTATTGATTTGAACAATTTATACTAAAAGTATAACATATGGGATCCCTATGTAAATATTCCTATTTGCATATTTTTACTTAGTCTCTTGCTATAGGTTTTCTCTAGGGTTCACTAATCCTAATTCCCAAATTAACTAAACCATTCCTCTAATACCAACTATAGAGACCCAAAATTTTCTTACATTACTATTACATCATTTTAAAGATAAAAAAAATAATATTATTACACATAGAGGATCCAAATGTTTAGTGTATTGGGAAAACTAGAACCATACATAACAATTAAAACATCAAGTATAAACATTTATATAATTTCTTCTTCTCTAGCTTCTTATTGTAACTTGTCCTATCCTTAGTACATGTAGCCACATGAGTATATACATCGAAAGGGGTGATCTAGAAGCCTAGTAAGAGGATATATAAGAACAATATAGCATGGGTTGAGTATAATAATATCATGGGAAAAATATCATGAACATGAGAGGAAGCATAAATATAAGACTTGAAATGTGGCAATGCATAAAAATGAAACATCATGTCTTAGTGGTTAACTACCACACATAATTGTGAACCAATCTAGAATCTTGTTCACACATTATTTCATATTTACTCATGATATTCATCACTTTACCCAATGAATTGGAGCTCTGTATATTTCCGGGCGCACCCATCACATTCAAACATTCATATTGCGCTATATAATTCCGGGTGTACCCGTCACATCATAATATTATCATTATCATGAATGCCACATAGAACATAAATCAATGATGAACATAACTAACCCATGGAAAGGAATGGGTTTAATATCATTAGAACACATTCATAAACTTTGGGTTCTCAAAACAAATAGGGAATAACATACTTGATACAAGAACCATCAACCTTGAATGAGAAGTAAAAGTTGAATTATTAGAAGAAGATTTCTTTTGGAAAAAATTTCGTTTCACATAGACAATATTGGTGAACATGTATATCCTATAAAATGAAATATAATGATGAAAAAATTATTTTTAAGGAGTAACCATAAAAAAAGGAGTGAAAGCGGGAGAACCTGAAGAAAGAAAATTGGGTTTGAGAATTTCCCCTTACCTTGTATCCGAATGCTTCCTTCTCTTTAATGTCCTATATAATGACATTATATTCATTAATTAGAAATAAAAAACCTTTTTTAAATTAATATGGTTCATTATGGTTTCATTAAGTGATTTTATGTGTCTTTGGATGAGTTATAGAGTTTAAAAACATTATTCAGGAATGTTTGTTTTTATGGTTTTCTTGAGTGGTTCACTTGTATTCTTAAATTGAAGTTTGGGTAGAACATGGGTAAACATACAGAACTAATATTACATGTTATTAATGAAATTAAATAATTTAAAATGATATTATAATGATTTATATTATATACCATGTGGATGAATCCTTAGATAAAAATTAAATGAAGATTGTTTGGGTTAATTTGGACGGTTTTTCAATCACAATGAACTTGTTTTAATTTATAACTTAGTAATATGTACATAAGTCAGTTACAGAACATTAAATAAGACATAATACATATAAAATATTCTGGTTCAACCATAAAAATGGTTTCATGACCAGATCTAATGTTATAAATGGAATAAGAAAACATGTCGTTCTTGAAGGTGATAAATTAACACCTCACGAACAACGTTCTCTTTAATAAAATAAAAGGAAGAGGGAAAGGGGGTTGGATGATATAATATCCCATTATCATCATAAAATTCTATTATATGAATAATAATGGAGTTAAAATACCATTTGGATGAATATAGGTGGGGAGAGATCAAGAAATGAACATGAACTTGAAAGGAAATTAAAGGAGAAGAGGGAGAGAAATTACCTCTTGAATCCTCCTCTTGAGATTCTCCCTAAGGAAGCTAGTCTTGGTATTTTGATGAGACAAAAAGCTCTTGAAAATGGGAGAGGGTCTAGGGAAGATTTTTGGGTAGATTTTAGAGAAGGATTGGATCTTGAGAGGTGTGAGTAAATGAGGGTCTGAAGGGTGGTTTTTATAGTGGAAGAGAGAGGGGTTTCCTTAATATAAAATTCATTAGTTTATTAATTTCCTGTAAGGCAAGGAATAGTGAGTCTTGATTGACCACAAATAGTAATTTTATCATGTTATCCCGAACCTAGTGTGATTACATCAGCATAACATCACACATTACTCTATAATTTTCTTATTTAGCTTATTTTTGTAAATTACTGTATTTCACTATTCATAAAAAATTCAAGTATTTCATAAAAATACCAAAAATTTACCCCAACCATTTTTCAACATGTAGAATCCAAAATTGAATTCCATTTTTCAAAAATAATCTTCTAAATATGATTAATTTAATATTTAATTAAAATCATGGTTTATTACAAAAAAACAGTTTTAAAACATTCATTTAATTATTATAAGATATTGGTACATCATACTTTCACTTGAATATTATTTTTATACTATCATAGGAAATGTTACTATTAATTAGGGTATATCACTATTCATAAGGGTATGTTACTATTTATAAGGTTAGGTTACCATTCACCAACAATTATTTTTGTTTTATCAGACTCCAAAAATCATCTTGAACACAACCGTGTTTTCATGTTATTTTATGACATAATTATAATAAGGGAATTTCCATTGAAAATATTTGGGTCCTTACAAGGTTTACTTATATATATGTGAATTTTCAGATGTGTGTAAGAGGAAAAAAGAATATTTGAGTTGTCATTGTCAAAAGCAACGCGTCTTGAGGTTGAGGTAGGTTCCATCTGCCTAAACCTTTAATTTTAATTATATAATTGCCCGATTGTTTTAAAAACTTGTTTCCATAATTGATTTATTGTTTTAAAAATGGTTTTCTAACAAACTTTATCTTTGTCAAGGAAGAATATGAATATATCCCTTGAACTTATTTATAGACCTTGTTCAAAGAGGTTAACAAATGATAGTAGTTTCTAGATACTAGAGAAAGAGATCTAAAAACCATACCTTGATCATCCTTAGAGACATTCACGATATCATTCAACTTCCCATTAAATTCATCATAAAAGACTACTACTTAATTTAAGGATCTATTTGTTATAATACCAAACTTACTCTTGAAGTCTTGCATAAGGAATGGTGTAAACATATCACACTATAGGGACTGAATATATAAGGATACATAATTCAATTTTGATCCAATCTTTCCCAACTAACTAGATTTAAGGAATTTGAGTTGGTATCCTAGAAGTACCCAATGGTCTTCAAAAGAATTGTAGATAGGTTATTACTCTTATGGAATCTAATTTCCTTTCCCTCATTCAAATCAACTTCCATATTCATTAAAACTAGTGAGATCAGCCTACCATAAGGATAATAATTCATATTAGCTTTCCCTTTGCAGCAGTGATCCATGAAAAAAATCATTTACCTTGATAGGTTGAACTTAATATTTTTAATCAGAATATATAACACATACATATCCTAAAAAATGACTTTATCCATCTCTCATACTCTTCTTTCTATCCTAGTTTTAAAAAACTTATAGAGAACCTTCCACTTAGGTTCTAAGTCCTTCAATAGTGTATTGGTTTCTTTTACAAGGGCATGGGGAGGGTGCATGGGGTGTGTAGGGGAAGAATGGGGTGAGTGTGTGTGGGGTGGGGGGTGTAGGGGGGGGTTTTTCCGGGGGGGTCCGTTTAGGGGGAGAGTGGGGTGTGTGCAGGGGGAGGTGAGTGCAAGGGGGGTTTGCAGGAGGGGTTTGTCCAGGGAGAATGGAAAGAGTCCAATATATCAATTCCCAATGGTATAAAACACTGTATATAAGAAGGGGGACCAAGAACTTCCAATCCCCAATAAGACTATGGTTAGTATGGTAGATGGGGTTAGTGTTTCATCCATGATGTAGATCCTCAATTCCACCTTGCTATATTATTTTTTATGTTGGAAAGAATATATATAATACCCATTCATGAATCATATATTGATGTGAGGTCAACAAAATTTGTGATGGTGATATTACTGGAGGAGTTAAAAACAATCTATCTAAGGGTGTTAATACATCCCAAGATATATTGGTGTCTAAAGAAATGTACAAGAAAAATTCCACTTCCATATCTTTGATTTATTCTAGGTGTTGTAGGGATGGGTATCCATTCATTTTAATACATAAAAATTCAAAAATTCCTTTCATGATTCCTCAATGTAGGCTTATATTGTATATTTAATTTATTTTTCTAGGGTCCAACATCTTCCAAATAAATAAGTACAAATGATCAAGGCTATAGGGATATATTCATAGTTTAATTTATTCCTATACAAAGAGGTCCTAAATAGAATTAATATCGATGAATACTCTATATATTACAAGGTCATTTCATATATTATAGATTTAGTGGATTACATCCTCTAGGAGACCAGTTTTAATGAAGGTTTATGGACCATGGGACCCATATCTACCTAATTTTAGACTACTCATGCAAACTCTATACACTTGACCAAAATTATTGTATCCCATATTTGATTTCTTTGTATTAAATAAGGGAAATACAACTCAATGTACATGCCCCACATGTATCTTTACAATTTCCATGAATGTTATTGGAATCCTTTTTTTGTGTTAGAAGAAACCATATACTCATTCAGTGTTATATACCTTATCCAATCGATGATCTATACCTCCAAGTGGGCATCATACTAGGTGTAAACCCCACAATCTTCCTACACCTGAGCCACATACCATGTTGAACCAGACTTGGAAACACTAATGCGTAGCCCTAATACATCACATATGGTCACTTATTTCCCAACAAAAGAATATTTATAGCATGATGTTAAATAATATTTATGATCCTATAATATGAACATAAATTATGTAAATCAGACTATCAGGGTTTTGACACCTGTTCAAACAGGATACATAGTACAACTCTTCAAGTTTCATTCACAACATCCCAATATCATCACCATCACATCAACCATTTTTGAGGGAATATATCTAATTCCTGACCATCTTCCAAGAGTAATCTAATCCTCATAGTAGTCACCACTAGTCATTAAACCATTACTTATATTATATGAAGAGTATAAGAGGATTAGTCCCCACTAGAATTTTAATCATGACCAGACTTATACGATGAGCATAAGTGGACAAGTCTCCGTCACCGACTTTCCCTTATAGAGATCATGCAGTAGAGGGTTATCAATACAATATTCAACCAATATGAGTGGAAAGAAATAATAAACACCAGGAAAATGGATAGGGATGATCTAGAATCCAAGGTTATACATTTAAACAACCAATAGAAAAGACCCTACAAGGGGGGGACTAGCAGGGGGGAGGGTGTCCAGGAGGGTCTGCAGGGGGGTGGAAGAGGGTGGTGGGGGGGGGACTGGTAGGGGGAGTCCAAGAGGGTTTTTAGGGGGGTGCTGGTAGGTGGGGGATGGGGGACTGGAAGGGGGAGGGGGGGGGGGGTGTCCAAGAGGGTTTGTAGGGGGGGGGGGGGCTGGCAGGGGATGGTAGGTGTGGGGGGGACTGGCAGGGGGAGGGGAGTGTCTAGGAGGGTCTGTAGGGGGGGTGAAAGGGGGGTCATTAGGGGGTATGTTCATGGAGGGGGGTGTCCAGGAGGGAGGGGGGTGTCCAAGAGGGTCTGTAGGGGGAGAGTGGGGGGGAGGGGGGTTTGTAGAGGGAGGAGTGTCCAGGGGGTGGAGGGAGGATTTTCAAAGGGAGGGGTGTCCAGGAGGGGGGTGTCTAGGGTGGTGGAGGGGGTGTTTCAGAGGGAGGGGTTTCTAGCAGGGGGTGGTGCTGGTGCAGGGTGGGTATCAGATGAAAGTTTACATTATGATTTTGTGTAGGAATTTGGTTTATGTATGTTTATAGGTAAACATTTAGATTAATCATATGTAGCTAGATTTCCCCCATTATATTTTTACAGACAATCCATGAGTCTCCTACTTTGTTTTCCCATTATAGCTTATATTCTCTATCTATATCTTGCATCATTGAGGATGGTTCTTCAATATCCATACTATGTCGGCTTCAATTAAGTGTGTCAACATGAAGTTCTATGGCCATCTCAAGGCCTATGTATGATTTTTCTACAATGAAACATTTTTTGATTGTTTTCTCAACTAATGTTGGGAAATGATGTTTTGAGGGAAGATTACAATGTGTTCTGTTTTAGTTTTTGTCTTTAATTTCAAATTGCATGGCCAAATGTATTAGCATTCTAAGGGGGGTGTCTGTCCAGGGGAGGGGAGTGTTCATGGGGGATGTCCAGGAGGGAGGGGGAGGGGTCTAGTGGAGTGTCTGTCCAGGGGAGGGGGGTGTCCAGGGGGTGTCCAGGAGGGAGGGGGAGTGTCTGTCCAGGGGAGGGGGTGCCTAGGGCTATTTTTACAGGGGGGGTGTCTAGGGGTCTATCCAGGGGGGGTGTCTGTCCAGGGGGGGTATCCAGGGTTGTCTGTCGGGGGGGGGGGGGTGTTCAAGGGTTTGTCCAAGGTGGGGGGGAGTGTCTGTCCAGGGGAGGGGGAGGGGGAGTGTCTAGGGGGGGGTCTCCAGGGGGGTGTCTGGCCAGGGGAGGGGGTGTCCATGGGTGTCTGTCCGGGGGGGGGGGGTGTCCAGGACTGTCTATATAGGGGGTGTCCAGGGGTTTTTCCAAGGTGGGGGGTGTCTATACAGGGGGTGTCTGTCCAAGGGAGGGGGTGTCCAAGGGTTTATGTCCAGGGGGTGTCCAGTGGGGGGTGTTCAGGGGGGGTGTCTAGGGGGGAGGTGGTGTCTGGGGTGGGGGGTGTCTAGGGGGGTGTCTAAGGGGTGTCCAGGGGGAGTGTCTAGGGGGGGAGGGGGTGTCCAAAGGAGGGTGTCTGGGGGGGGGGGTGACTAGGGGGGTATCCAATGGGGGTGTCCGGGGGGGTGTTGGGGGGGGGGGTATCAAGGGGGAGGGGGTGTGTAGGGGGTTTCCAGGGGGGGTGTCTAGGGGGTGTCTAGGGGGGAGGGGGTGTCTAGGGTGGGTGCAAGGGGGGTCTATCCAGGGGGAGAGCGGGGGGTGTGCAAGGGGGAGGGGGTGTACTGGGGGGGTCTGTCCAGGGGGAAGGGAGGGGATGCGGGGGGAGTGGGGGGGAGTGGGGGGTGTGGGGGTGTTTTTTTATGAAATTGGAATGCCTATAGCCACAGTTTGAAACCATGGATACAAGCCTATATCCCAAGTTTCAAACTGTGACTATAGTCCCTATGTGGCTTAAGGTTCTGCCACAGTTTCAAACCATGAATATAGAGCTATATACACAACTTGAATCATGGATATAGGTCTTTATCCACAGTTTTAAACTATGGCTATAGGCCTTTCCCTATAGCCACACCAATACCAACCACGGTCCATGAAACTGTGGCTATAAATTATAGCCACAATTTTTAGGATTATAGCCACAGTTTGAAACCGTGGCTATAGCCTTAATTTATAGTATACCATTATTCAATGCATGATAAAAATATATCTTCTTCATGATTACGGTCTAAAAATATTGTGTATTCATTAGATAATGCGTCGGCATGAGAATTCTGTGATCGGGGAACATAAGAAAATGTTGGCTTAAAAGGGAACTTTTCCATCATTCCCCTAACATAGATAGTTAGAGGGGACATTTCCTCTTTTTTGATGGAATATTATCCATTGATTTGTTTTATCACTAGTTCCAAATCCCCTTTGATATTCAGGTAGGCTATATGCAGTTGTAGGTCTAGTTCCAGCCCAGCGGTGAGGGATTAGTATTCTAACTCATTGTTTGTGTAGCCTTCAAATAGTGAGAAATAATAGGGAAAAAATATTTTTTCTAGAGAGACGAATACAATACCTAAACCAACTCGATTGAGATTTGTGTTTTCCATACTTTACCAACAGTAATCTGGGAGGCGCCATAAAAATACATCTCCCATGTACAGGGAGTGTTATGGGCATATAAAACTTCATAATCTAGGTGCTCAGTGTCCACCAATGTATTTTCTGGGTTAGTATGTGTTGCAAGGAAATAATCTAGGCCTTTCCCTTTTATTTACTTCTATGATACAAATTGAATGTAATATTTCTGCAGAATGACTTCCCATCAGGCCAAGTGACACTACAAGAAAATCGAATATTAGTGGTGGTTTAAACCACCACAAATGTTTCTGTGATGGTTTCCAAAAATCACCATTAAAGTTAGCATCAACATCCACCTTACTTCGGTTCTTTAAATTTAGTGGAGGTTTCTGGTAACTGTCGTAGAATGTTTGTTTAATAGTAGTTTTTTGGTTTTTTTTGCAGTTGTTTTCCCTCCCAAAAAAGGGTGAGAATATAGCGGTGGTTTAAACTATCACTATATTATTGGGTTTTTTTTTGGAGGGGAAACCACTGCTAAAATAAACAAACCACTGCTAAAAAAATTGACATTATATAGTGGTAGTTCAAACCATCTCTAAAAAATGTCATATTTAGTGGATGTTGATGCCAAATTACACTAGATGCCATAGGTTGGCATATTTGAGGAACCCAAAGGAATAATTTGACTCCGTAGACAAACCTGAGGATCCCAAAGGAGATGCACACAAGATTTGGAGCATGAAAATAAGAAAAGAATATGTGCACAAGCCTCTTGTGTGCCCATACAATTTCAATGTCATTCTTGCACTCTGAACTCCTAAAAAACATCCAAGGCAGATACATTAAAGAGATCCAGCCAGCACAAAATAAATACATCTGTGCAAAAGCCTCTTGCATGCCCAACGAGACATCAAATATCCCCTTCCACACTGGCCTCCTTATGCACTTCCATTGAGAATTTCATCTATAAATAGAAGGGTACCCCTCCCATCGAGAGAACGCTCTATAAGTCGAATCATCGCTCCTGTACGTGTAAGAAAACCCCTTCCATGATCGCATGAAAGTCATGGATTCAAGGTATAGGATCTTGCGAGATAGGTCCCCCATGGTTCCACCTTTGGGTTGGCTTTCAAGGGCTTAACCCTCACCCATTTTATTTTGTTTCCTAAGTAAAGTGCGCACAAAATACCCATCTTGCATGAAAGTCTTGGCCTTATGTAGTACTTCTATTACCCTGAATGTTCCATCTTGCTTGTAATCCTCCAATATTGTGCACACCCTTCCATGTTTCACATAGGCTGCCAATCTTGTGTGCACCCTTGCATCTTACATGAAAACCAGTAATCTTATGCGCACCCCTTCCTAAGGACTCCATGCATTGTCCTTACTCCATGGAACCATGTTCAAGATCCTATTGCATGTAACTTCCCTATCTTGCATTCAATTCCTCTGTGCAGCCCTCCAGGCTTGTGCGTAGTGATTTCTTGGTTCCTAGAGTGGTGCTTCATGTTGCATTGCCTTTCCTTATGCTTCTTTTCCTAGGTTTTCTAATAGATATTTCTTCTTCACATAACAACGCTAACATGGACCCCTCAATCGATCATTCCTCCACCCCATTGTATTTGATAATTTCTTGTTCCTTCCCTTCCCCGTGTGTGGGTTAGTACAAGTTATATAAGTCAAAGGGGGTGAGTATTGATTCCTCATCATTTGATCTTTAGGAAGTTAAACTATCAAGTACCCTCATATGATCACATGACATTAAACTGTAAGTTGCTGTAGACATGAAGAGTCTAAGAGAACCATAGAAGGGATGGGACTGGGAACCTTTTGCTTCCCCCTTTTTCAATCCGCTAACTCCCTCCCTCCCTTTGGGCATTGTCTCCATGTGCGCCTCGGGAAATCATCACATAATCCCTGACACACCTTGATAGGGTGTTCCTTGTACATGGATCCATATCCACCTCGTACATTGGTACATCCTCCTCAGGCTTTCCTCATGGAGTAAGGCCGAATCTCCATCTCTCAGGGCCACTAATCACACGTATGCCCCGCACCACCCCTTGTAGCCTTATGTTTGTGACAGAATCTTCCGATATGATGATACCTCTTGTTTTTCACACTGAGCATGGCTCATGAGAGCTTAGAGTAAATAGTGACCATGATATCCTCTTTGGGCCACTAACTACACGTAATCCCTAGTACGACTTTGGGATGCTAGCCAAGTGTAAGCTCCATGCCCCACTTCACTACCAAACTACATGGAATTCGATCCCTATATTACAAACAAGGTACATAGGAATCCTCCACAAGGTTCAAGCCAATCATTCCCCACAATCCATTTTTCATGAATATTTCACATTGGTTCATTCGTCCTATATGACGTTAAACTGCAACTTCTGAACTATGTGGGTTTTGACCCTTTCGGGTACATATGATGCCTCTTTGAGGTTTAATCCCAACCAATGGTAACTCTGGTGCTCTCTTCTATGGATGTTCCCTCTTGATGTGACATATTACCTTTTTGGGGCACATCTTATGGATCCGCCTCCCTAAGGTGTTCTGATCCACATGGGTAGCTAACCATGCATAAGCCCCGTACTTCACCATACTCCTACAACAAAGAGCTCCCCTCTTCTGATGGGAATCTAACCATGCATAAGACCATGACACATTTTCAGGTTACTGTCCTTTGTGTATGCCCTGATTCTATGCCCCCATACTAAACTACATGTACATTTATTCCCATTCACTGGGATATGTAGAAAGCCTCCCCTAGGTTTAATCCCATCACCCATTTCCCATCCTTCTCTTTCCCTCGAGCCTTTGTGTTTCAGGAGGATCATGCCCCAACCTAGAGGTTCTAATTCACATGGTTCCTTATCAATGTGCTCTATTTATAATGAGCCACCTCCCCAGGTGTCTCATCGCTCCATCCCAAACTACGAGGACTTTGATTCCCAGCCACTGGGGTATGTAGGAAGCCTCCTTAAGGTTCAATCCCAACATCATCACCTTCACGTCGGTTCAACCTCATTTATTCCACCCACTTCATTCAAATCCTCCATCATTCATCCCGATTCTTAGCTGGGCCACCACATCCTGGTGAGATCATGACACCCACTTCCTTGCTACTCCTAGCAGCACCTGGGTAGCTAACCATGCATAATCCCCACACAATCCATATTCATCCAACCAAGAGTGCCCCTCTTGCGATGGAAAACTAACCATGTATAAGCCCCAAATCACCCCTTAGAACTACATGGTTTTTGATACCTATTTTCTAAAAAAGGTACGTAGGAATCCTCCTTGAGGTTCAATCTTAGTCAATATTAAACCTTGGCATCTGACTTTTTGGGGTGCGCTTCCATGATCCGTCCTTTGTGATATCCAGATAAGCCTTCATGGTGTGAAATATTCCCTTTTTGGGACATGAAATTTTGGGTCTGTCCCCATTGGGCGTTTTGATCCATCCTTCTAGTAAATATTCTACATGCTCACTCCTAGCTATGTACTAATCTGATCTACTCTTGTATGTGTTCTGATTAATCCGATCCATCTCTACAATATGTTAAACTTGTGGCATACCCCATGTTAAACATGGGAAGATGAGGAAAACCTTTGAGGCATTCCTCTGACATAAGATTCCATGCATTTGATGTGGGATTCCTTGAGATTCTGTGCCCTCAAGAAGCCCTTTGATAATGGAAAATTCAAATGTAATGATGTTCCAACATCCTGACATGCGAGTGATGCCCAACTTGACTACTTCCCTGACCAAAGGTTGCTTCCCTGACTTGACCCTTTGTAATGTCCTGATGAAAGAAACATAATTAAACAATTTCCAAAAATAAATGGTACTGAGAGGAGTTTCACGAAAAATTTATTAATCTTTAAGGGAGACCCAGACTAGGAAACAAATTCCAAGGAGAAATCCATGAAATGAGGGACTGAAATCCCATAACCCCATTTTGATCAAGGAGAAAACATATTTGAAGAAGTGATGAATGCTTCCCGCCTTTGGAAAGTGGGAATGCAGGGTAGTTGACGTGCATCCTGAAAGATGGCACATGCACCAACGAAAATCTTTGGAAACAGAAATGGTGAACCTGATGTGTACGTTGTATCTTTCAATCATGGGGATTAGTAGCATTACAGACATCAGTAGATAAGCATGTCACCAGATCTAGTTATCTAACATCAGGTCCCACCAAGAAAATATTGGGCTTGACATGGAACTCACCAGAAATTTGGGGTAGTTAATCATTGGGCATTTTGGTCTACGACATCATCAGTGTGGATTTTTCTATCCATCCTTGGAAAACTGAACGACGTTTGGGCATTGGGAAATGATTTCCTACTATATGTTCTGATAGTTGAATCTTACTATTTTGTTGGACCCAAGCTATAAGAAACCAGTCACCTCCCTCCCTCAGATGTAGAGGTAGGGGAAATGATAATGCGAAAATTCCTCATGACTCCACCTCCGCTATGATAGCTTCCACAACCATGGTTACCGAGCACCCAATCCCCATCTCACCCTAAAAATTCATCCATAGAAGGGTGATTGATACAATTATTCGATAGTATAAACAGAAGGGGTTCATCCCAATCTGGGATATGGCCAGCTATGATTTAGAGGCTTCTATTCCTTGTAGTCATTGCCACCTTAAGGGCCGCACAAGGAGCCACTACCCCCCACTCTGACGTCCAACCGTTTTGAGAGCCTATCCCCATAACGCTCCTACGACTCATTCCCCTATGCTGATGAGGTGGGGGATGTCTGAGTCATTCTGGATATGTCTAATGTATGAGATACACCAAGGAAGGCCCCCACTAGGCCATATCAATATCATCATCTAGCACCTCAGGTCGAGGAACATGTGGTTTATGCCCCTGCTCCACCAGCCCCGGTTTGGCTGACCTGACGCCAACATCAGGAACATGTTCAAGAAGATTCCCATCAGGGGGCGTCATCCTCTATAGATTTAGTGGCCCATTCCACCCTTGATGTGTTATATCAGTTCCCTTACACTATAGATTAGGGATTCACCATCACCCGATTGGGATCGAGACCCCATCCACCTCATGAGTAGGCTTGGTTGCCTATTTTGGTCGTCGGCGTGAACAACATGTTTTTCGGTCCAACCCATGACTATGAGATTTAGTATGGAGGCCCTACCCATACCATCGCTGGTCAGATTGGAGGTCCTCCCCACTCTTGTGATCAGTATGGAGGTCCTCCCCATGCCACCAACATCAGTCCAAGGAGAGTCCCTCCCCATCTTGTTGACGTCCAACACAGAGGTCCTCCCTGTTCCCATGATCCCAGGTATGGGGATTTTCCCCATATTTTAGGTTATCAACATGAAGTTACTCCTTTCCCCATCACCCCTCAGCATGGAGGTCCTCTCCATGTTATCACCCGATTCAGTGGAGGCCCTCCCTGCTACAACACTTCCAACTGCATTGTTTCTCCCCACGCATTTAGCAACCAGTATGGTGGTATTCCCCATACCTAGGCTCATCAATATGAAGGTCCTCCCCAAGCCCTGTTTGAAATCTTACAAGGTGCTCCTCATGCACCATTTCACCTGAGTAGAGGTCCTCCCTGCTCTCTTACCCAACATGGTGGTCCTCCCCATGTCCTCATCAGCTCTCAGAATGGAGGTCCTCCCCACTCTCATAGAAATCCTCGAGGAGGTCCTCCCTACTCCGATGACAATAGATATGAGGGTCCTCCTTGTATCATATATTGATCTAGTATAGGCCCTCCCCTCTCTAGAACCAACCTATACGAATGTCCTCCCCATGTTAAAGATTTAATCTGCCCTGAAGAACCATCATGGGGAAAAATGGAAAACTGTCGCCGCCAAAGGAAAAACTCAGATAAGCGCCTGATCATTGTAAATTCAGTCTGCTTTTAATATTATAAATTAGAGTGTAATTTTATGATGGAGTCTTAAACCTAATCCTCTACATCAAGGTTTGGGGTAGGAACCTGACATGTGAGATTTTTCCTTCCAGAAAGGGAGATGCACTAGATCCCTGAATCCATTCACAAGTATATGTAGGAGGAGGAAGATTTGGATCCCTTTTAGGGTCTTGCCATGTAGTCTTCTCTACCATTTTTAGATTCACCCTCTACCTCAACCAAATATTATGAAGAGTTGTTCTAGGGTGTGGTAGATGATGATAATCGGCCAAATCCGCCAATATTTTTCACCACCTTAGAAAACGAGGCAGTGGTCATCACTCTGTCCTATAGGAACATGATGACGTGATTGGTACCATCTATGAGAGATGCCCCAGTTTGTAGCGGCTTGTCAGCTCACACATCATTTTCTTCACTAGCCAGTCCTCTACAGTAGTGATCTAAATCAGTTCCCTTACCAATTCCTCAACCTCCCCCAGTTGAAGAATGGGGTAACCCTGGGTCAGATACTGATTCTGAGTTAAGAAGTTTTTGGGACATTCTCACAACCGATTAGTTTCTCACGATGTTCTGGCCAACCACGACACCAGAATTTGACATTCCAGAATCATTCACCCAATATTAAGTCATGTGTTTCTACTGAACCATCTAGGTGGTGAATTTCCATCTCAGGAACCGTCAATTGGTGTATCTGAAGATTTAGAAGCATTATGAAGACATCATCCAGTAGTGTCACATGGTTGACCTAGCTGCACTTCCTATGGATCAACACCCTGTATCTCCCATCTTCCAAAAATATATGTAGTAGATATGCATTCATAGCTTTCACATACTCTGTAAAATCATCAAAGAGGCATCCCCACACACACAAATCCAAGGATGGGGGTGGTATACTGCCCTCCACTTCAGCATGATCCTATGACAACTGGACATACTCAGTGACATCGAGTATATGTCGTTAGGTGTATTAACGGTAAACATGATTGATCTTGTAGAGAAGGAAACTGAGGTAGGAATAATTGAATATAACCTTCCTTAGAAAAAATGAAACATCTTATGGATCCCCCTGGCGTTGTCACTCACTGGAAAAGACACTTTCTTGGACTTGATGATCTTACCGAGTCATTACCTCTCAGTTAGGACCCCAACAGGGGTAAAGGACACACTAGGTCTGTAAATCCCTCTAACCCATATGGCTCGATGTAGAAGATGGAAGATGACCTCAAGAAAGCCATGCTACTTCCACATATTGTAGAACCGAAGAAAATAATTGATGATCTCCTCACCTAGAACCTTACAGAATGGGGCCCAAATTATGGTGATCCTTAGTATGATCCCATCCACCCTCCACTGAGGTAGCAGGGGAAGGAATATTCCCCCCTCAATGAGTTGCCTCCTGATGATGTTGATAACCCTGCCCATCCCGACAAGAGAGAGGTTGGAGTTTATAGAAAATAGCCATGGTATGTGTTTCCAAATCCACCTGAACTGTGTGAGAACCATACTAAGGTCACTCTTTAGGTTATTCCTATAGTTTCTACACAGGAAAATCCTTCAGAAGATCCTTGGCTTGTTCCACCAACTGATCCATGAGCTTCTGAGCCTGAAAATCGAGTTGAAGAGCCTACCAATGCACTGGTGATTTGGAATCCTCATCAATATAGGAATCCCCACCAGGATGATCTAGTGGCCGGTCTCATTTCTCACCTTGAGTCCCTTAAAATGCGATAGGTGGAGATCCCACCCGATGGAAAGCCGTATCTGACATGGGTATATGATATGCCAACACCCCATGCTTTGGGAATTCTACCTTCTCCCCCTTCAATGGGATGGGAAATATACTGAAGCACCCAACCCACTTTATTTCAAGGTGTGTTCCCATGCTAGAAACTCCAGCATAGCAGGAAACCACTAAATTATAGTGTTTTGTACAAACACTAGAAGGGCCTGCATTCGTCTGGTACAACCAGCTACACATCGGGTCTATAATTATTTGAGAAGATCTCTGAAGGCAGTTTCTTTACCAGTTTATCTCCACCACTTGAAATACTGGTATTCTTGATCTATTCAAGTGAAAACAATGGCCAGATGAGCATGTTGTAGACTTTGTCTCTAGGTGGAAGGGCCTCATGTATTTGTTTGATATGCCGCTGAATTAAGACCAGATGCTGACAACGTGTGTGAGGAATGTGAAGGCTAAACTGGTCCCCTCTCTTATCAATCAAAACTTCCCAGGTAGATTCCAAGATTTCTCTAAAAAGTCTCAGAACCTTGAGGAAGCCTTGTAGTAGGCTAAGCAAGCACATCTGTTGACTCCCCTATATCCTACAAGAATAGACACTCTGACTGAGATAGCTACCATTACATAGGTAGAGCCCCCCATGCCACTAGACTTGTTACTGACAGTTCTATGTCCACAACCCCACCAAGGTCTATATCCTTAGGCCCAACCTCAGGCTTAGCATCTCCCACCTCAGAATCGGAAAACGTAATTCACCACCACCACCTATGAGTGATAATCAGATTCCACATACCTCCTAGGATATGGAACCCCGTCAGGGCTAGGGTCCCTTTCCAAAACAAGAGAAACTAAAACTACTCGTATAAAGATTCCCAAGTCCCTAGTTATTTTCAGAGTGCCTTGGATTAGAGAATATTGTAGTTTCCAGAGTGCGGGAGACCCCAGGAGGCCAATCTCACTGATCACCCTAACTATTGTTCCTATCACCGATTCCTTGAACACACACTCAAGTAGTGCTATGTGTTCAAGGAATGGCTCCAGGACCAGGTTGAAAACAACATAGTCAGTTTGGGTCCTACTCCAGCATAGGTGGCGTCTGTTTCTACAAAGCTAGACAATGAAATTGAAGTTGAATGGTAGCAGGTTTCCAACTTTGGGTCTCAGAAGCATGAAAATTGGTTAGCTCGAAAAGCAATTACTCACACCCATTTTATAATATATAACTTTTTGAGTTAGTCTGATCCTCCCAAAGTCACCACACCCCCTAGCTATCTCTACTTCATCCACATATCATCCTTTTGACTCTCAGAAGAGTAGACATTGGCGGTGCAAGGGAAAACAAATCCCCCCTCTGGTGTCGAATCTGTCTTGTACGCTCAGTAACTTCATACCCCCAGAGATGGGGATCACCCTGAGAATTAACCCAGTAGTGGAGGATTCTTAAAGTAATGACAAGGGGTGTTCCTTGATAAATATTTTTGATCTGGTGGACCCATACATGGTCCTCAATGTCGAGGAGTTTTAGGAAATCCCTCCTAATGTTCCCAGTCAGTGCTATCATCGATGAAACCACATACACATGAATCGTCAGAATGCACCAGCCAAAATCTCTAGCCAAGCTGTGAATGCTACTAAAAACAGATAGTAAGTTCATCACAAATATCAACATATGCAGTCCTCTCATTCTTTCTCGTCAGATTCATGACCATCACCGTTCGTGCTGCTCGACCAGGAAAAGTCTCCATGACCATACCATGATCAAACACATTTAGGCATGGAAATACATCAGTCATCCAATAGTCATCAAGTAGTAATTTTTCTTGATTTACCTAGTGAGAAATGATATATCCTCAGGACCAGCTGTAATCCACTGGTTTGACTAGTAGTGCCCATTGTACCCCTACTGCAGAGCAACCTCTTGTCGGTAGAAATATGCATCTAGCACTAAAGTATGATGTTCTCAAGCACCTCGCTAGAATCTCTGAAAATATCTTGATCCTTGAGGCTCTCCACCTATCTGAAGATATGCATGAAGACCTCATAAAACCTTTTAAAAATCCCCCTACAATTCAAAACAGAGGAAGTGGTTGCAGATGATTTCCATGATGAGGAAGCTGAGCATGCAGAATGTCAAGACATAATCTCATTCTCAAGAGAAGATGAAGGCTCCCCTGTATAAGGGAACATCCTCCCATTGTACATCAGATGCCAAATTAATGGCATGGAATTCTATGATTTCCTTATCAACATAGGTTCTAAGATCAATCTCATCCTGACCTGGATGCTCCTTAATCTAGGACCGTCTGAAGAATATTTGAGTCCCTCTAACCTAAAAATTTACGGTTATGACAGGATTGAGTAGAGGCCACGTGTAAAGATTCACCTAAATATCCAATTTGGTGGCCTGATTACTAGCACTAAATTCATGTTCGTCTCACAAGACACTTCCTAAAATGTGTTGATGGATAGACCTTGGCTCCATCTTCACACAGTAGTTTTGTCCTCATATCATCAATTCCTCAAGTAATCCCTCAATGGTCGAGTGGGTGTACTCCAGGGTGATGAATCTCCATTTTTCTCTTTTAAAGCCTCTTATTTGGACACTGAATATTACAAGAGTAAGGAAAATAAGGTTCAAAACAATGAGGTTGAGAATACTACTCCTTCAGCCGACCCTTGGACATATTTTAACAATGCATTCATCCTCCCAATTCATCAGTTGGAAGTCACAACCCCAGACTTGGTACTTCGATTTTTTGTCTTAAGAGTGAGTGGGAAACACTTTCCTAGGTACAAGGAATATCAAAGGATCACCTCATATGCCTAAACAAACTATGATCAGTTGATACTAGAACCCCTTCCCCCTATAAGGTATTGTGATGTTTTCCCCATGTCTACAACAATACTCCATACTTTCATGTTACGCCGAGATGGGTTGAACCGAATTACGACAACATGACACTAGTTCTTTGATATCATAAAGCATGGGACCCTTCGTTGAAGGCCTAATGAAATTGGTTCAACAATATTTTTTCCATGGTTGCAGTGGTATGAGATTATCCCAATGAAGATTCCACAGTTTCCCAAGCTAGCACCAACATCCCATCAGGGTCATCCAACTCAGAAGAATTTTCTCCTCTCAATGATCTTGTTGCTATGGACTATAAATAGGTTTTGAAAGATGATCCTCCTGCATTCTAGGAGGAAATCTCTACCACCATCAATGAGTCGATACAGGTGAATCTCGAGTACCAAGGAAAACCCGAGACCAACACCGATTAGCACAACTATGCCTACAGAAGAGCAACAAAAATATATGGATTTACTGAAGTAACATCATGATGTGTTTATCTAGAGTTATGAATAGATTCTAGGATTGGACCCTCAGATTGCTATCCATCACCTTGGTATCCTGGTAACACATTGTAGGTTTAAACGACCTCCCATGAAGATGCACTCTTCTCACGGTGCCATGGTTGAGGCCAAAGTTGATACGATAAGAAAATCCAACTTTTTTAAGGAAGTCCAGTACCCCATATGGTTGTCTAATATAATTCACTTTAGGAAGAAGAATAGATAGATCAGAGTCTACATCAAATTCTAGGATCTCAACTGCCACTATCTGATGAATGATTTTCCCCTTCTTGTGAGAGAGCTGTTGATTGATTCCAATACTAGTTTCTAAGCCCTATCCTTCATAGATGGATATTTTGGGTATAAAAAAATATGGATGGATCCTAAGTATGAGGAATCAAATGAATTCAGAGCATCACAAGGTACCTTTTGTTACCAAGCGACACCTTTTGGTCTGAAGAATGTAGGAGGAACCTATCAGCGTGCCATGCACTGCATATTAAAACTGATTCTTGAGACACTGGTGGAATTATATCTAGATGACCTGGTGGTCAAATCTTGCTAGTGTTAGGACCATCTTAGAGATCTTGAAAAAGTGTTCAACTTCCTCCACTCCCACCATCTAAAAATGAACCCCTTGGAGTGCGCCTTTAGTGTTACCTCTGGAAAGCTCCTATGATTTTTTGTTAGATACAGAGGCATTGAGATCGATCCAGAGAAGATCAAGGCCATCAGTCAGATGGATCCTCTGACAAATATTTGTGATCTTTGAGGCTTCCAAGTCCACTTAGCCTATATATGTCGATTCATTAAATATCTGGCTGGCAAGTGTAATCCATTTTTATAAACTCATGAAGAAAGGCTCTGTCTACCACTGTTCATTTATGTGACTTCCCTAGAACGATCCCTCAACACCCTTATCACACAAAATAATAATGAAGAGACAAATAATATTTTATACTATCTCATCCACATGCTTCTTGATAATGAAACCAGATATTTTTATATCGAGAAGAGATGACTCATGCTGGTTTTTGTAGTACAGAAGTTGTGAAATTATCTACAACATCACAAGATACAATTCAAATCCCATGTGGATCCACAGAAGTATATTTTGAACTACCCTATGTTGATAGGCCATCTAGCTCGGTGGGTAGTGATCCTTCAATAGTTTGAAATACAGTTTGTTTTATAGAAATCTATCAAGGGCCAGGTGTTGACATATTTTTTGGCCACTATCCAACCCTTATAGAGCAGTCTCTGGATCTTGACTTCCTGTAAGAGGCCATCCTATCAGTGGATCAGGCCATACCATTTTGGAAAATGAACTTTGATGGTTCCTCACAGACCCCCACTGAAAAAAGGCTCAATGATCCCAGACTCAACAGAGTAGGTCTGGGTATCGTCTTCATCATGCCCACACAAGATGTCTTTTTATATTCATTCTTATTATTAGAAGGTTATGCCAAAAATGAGGCAGAGTATCAGGCTCTCATCACTAGTCTCGAGCAGGCCCTCGAGATTGATTTTCCCCACCTACATGTGAAGGGGGAGTCTAAGTTACTCATCAATCAAATAAACGTTGACTATGTTTTTAGGAAGCTATAGCTAGTTCCCTTGTTAGAGCATGCTCACATGTTGATGGCCTAATTATCTTCCTGACCTGAGGTCATTCATGTTTCTTGGTTATAGAATGGTTAAGCCGATGACTTGTCTGACCTTGTCGCATCACTCGTATAGCTTTACCAGGATGATTTGTGTATCAACTCAAACTTTTTAAATAACAATTATTTCATGGAAATGTATGTTTTTGCACTCAACAAAACAATATGCCTTTATTAATGAAGTGATTATACTTGAAATGAGACCATTGTTTTTTTACTGTTATATGACTGTTGGACAATATGAGCGTTGGAAACTGTACTCTTAACGTTAAGATTAGTGATTATAATTGGAAATGATAATGGTTATTATTATAAAAAGAAGATTCAATGGCCACATCTAGTAGACTCGGGCCATATGAATCCCATTTGTCGGAGCTTGGGAGGGAGGTGGCGTCGCTGGGCTTCGCTTTGGACCAAGCCCAAGTAGAACTTCAACATGTTAATCTTCAACAGAATTGTTTATAGGAGAAGTTCAAGTTGATATAAATAACCACTCGGACAATGTTGTCTGAGCCACCCCAATATTCTATCACCATTGCACACCTTACTCATAGGTCCTATGAGGGCGTTATAAGAGATTATATAATGAGGCCTTAGTTACTTTATATAATCCCTTTGTATAAATAAAATTGTTATTTAATCATTCCTATTTTAGGAATAGATTTTATTAATAAAGTATATGTTTAATTAAGAAAAAATTTATAAATTGATTTTAGAAGTAAAAATTGTACTTTTCCAAGATTTTTCATACATAGAGAATTATTATGGTAAAATAAACATCATTTTTGAATTTCAAATGTCAAAATTAGCCTAATATGAATTTTTAGAAGTTTTCTAAGAAGTTTCAATTTGACGAATAGTGTTTTTTATGAATAGTATTAGATGAATAGTGCTTTTTTGATTAATAGTAAAAAATATTTTATTATTAAATAACATTTTCTGTGAAATTATTTTCAAAAATTTGACATACATGGTTATAATTAGGGTGAAAAATGTGGTTCAATAAGATCAAAATACTTTTTTGGTGAATAGTAAATTTACCCTTTGGAATAGTAATTTTATCCTTATGAATGGTAATTTTACCAAGGGAATGGTAATATCACCTAAGGAGGTATAAATATGTTTTAGTCATCTTAAGTGGTAATATGATATAATTATATCATAGTATAAGTAAATAAATGTTTTAGAAATTATTAGTCAAGTATTAGTATTTTATTTATTTAATTTTATTTAAAATGAAATAATTTTTTTTAAAAAAAGTTAACTTTTTGATTCTACACGTCGAAAAATGGTTAGGGTGATTTTTTTGGATTTTCTGAAACAATTGAATTTTCTGTGAATAGTAAAAATACAGTTTTGAGTTTTCAGTAAGTTTAATGACATCATTAATGATGTAATAATGATGTAATAATTCTGGTCAACTCTTGAGTAATAAAATATCATATGAGGTGTCCCAAGTGTCCAATAATATGGGAAAGACCATGGTTTTGAAAATACCACTAATGAGGCATCCCTTGGAAATTAATAAAATATTCCCTCAATTTTTCTATAAATACCAACCCATTCCTTCATTACTTTCATTAAAAATTCATCCTCAACAAATATATGGTCTTTTTACCTCCCAATGAGTCCTACCAAGGTTCCCTCAAGCCCCCCAAGGTCCCAAACTTCATGTTTTTGAAGTTACTTTTCAAAGTAAGGGAACCTTTCACCCTCCTCTTTTAGTCAAGACTTATTTTATATTATGTATTTTAAATATACATTTTATTATGTTGTGGTATGTTATTTTATATCATTATTTATGTACATTTTATGTTAAAATTATTATATACCCTTTTCTCTCTCATCAAATAATTTTCTGATGTTTTAAGTGACGCCGTTAGGCTGCCGAATTTTCGTAAGGGAATTCTCAAACTTCTCTTTTCCTTTTAAGTTATCTTTTATGCGGTATGTCTTTAAAGTTTCCATAAAATGTTCTTATTTAAATTATATTATTCCCCTATACTATATTATGAGTCTTTTATAAATGTGTGACCCCTTTCCTCTCTCTTTTTAATGTTTTCTAAAACCATGTTGCATAACCGTTATGCTGCAGAATTTTTGTCTCAAAATCTCTATTTTTCTCAAGAAATTATCCTATTTTATTTACATGAATACCCAAACCTATTTCATTTATAGGGGTATTCATAAAGACATAAAAATGATATATTTTATTCAGTAATTTACATACATAAAACCCTCATTCCCTTTTTGTGGGTTATAAATGACATAATGATCATGTTTTTAAACACTTTTTAAAACGTCATGATTTTGATATGAAACCCATTTATTTTATTCTATTTGGGTTATTTATAAATTTTTTGATTATGATCTATATATATCACATGAAAATAATTATATATTAAGGGTTATACCAGATATCACTCCAATTAATTGGGTAAAGAAATTAATCTCTAGAGATGACATGTTTTATGATACCTTAGTGAATAAGCTTGGTAATTTTTATGACACCTTGGGGATGTACCTTTGTGATATGCTTATGAATGTATCAATTAAATGTTGTAAACAAATTTTCAAGTTATGTTTCATGTTATTAATATTATTATATTCCTCGTTATCATGCCTTTATGATATTCCTCATTTTCTTATTGATATCGCTCAAGTTCACATGTAAACTGTTTCACTTGTTTTTCTTACTGGGCCTTCTGCTCACCCTTTCCTTGATGTATGTCCTCAGGTTATGAGATATAGTAATTATACTTAGGATAAATATTTAAATAATCCTTTATAGAGGATTAAACTAATTTTATATGTTTTCATGTATTATATACCTTTTTCTAAGACACTAATCTTTAAAGATCCTCTATTAATAATGTAATGAAAAGTTATGTAATAAGAAGGTGGAATTCCATAGTTGGTATCAGAGGATAGTTTAGTTATTTGTGGAAATTAGGCTATGAAAACTTTAAGAAGAACCCTATAGAAAAGTTTAAATATAGGAAAACTTCCAAGTATTTTGTTGAAATATTAAGTAAGTGGTTTCCAAACAAATAAATACCTGTCTAGATACGAACAAGTGGATGTGGAACTGGCACAAATGTATCTAGGAGTAAAACCCAAAACACCACTTTGAGATAGACTCGAATGAGAACTGGTGCACAATAACAGACCTTGCTGTACTCCTAGTTTGACATTATTAGGGAATATTTTTGGTTAATACCAAGCTTTTTATGAATCATTAGGAAGGATTTATATAGAAATTGAATTATTGTTAAAGAATAAAATGTTTAAGCATTAAGTTTTAAGACATACATATCCTTTACAGATAAAAGATTCAAAAATGAAATAAGGTTTTAAATATGGTTTTATTCTTTTAGAAATGTGCAGGAAATAAGAGGAATCATGCAAATGGTGATTGTAATGGACCATGCGTTGACGATCCTATGATGGATGTCAGAATGGAATCTTTCATGAGAATGATTAACCAACCAAAGTTATGGGAAATAACTTGAATCAAGATGAGAGACCAATGACACCACGAAGGGAAAAACATTATGTTGAGTCATTTATCCATCAATGGCCACCAATGTTTTGTAGATCTACTGACCCATTGATTTCTGAATAGTGGATCATCTATATCAAAAAGATATTTTCTGTACTCTGTTGTTCAGAACAAGAGAAGTTCACCCTGGCTATTTACCGCTTAGAGGGAGAAACTGATTGTGGGGAATATGTTGTTTCAACAATAATCTGTATTTTATGATGATTTTTATGTTCACAAATAACCTTGTTTTTTATTCTAATGATTTTATTTTGACTATATTTCAGGGCATTTATATTCTTTATAATTCATTTTTATTCGCAAGTAATTCGTTAAAGTGTGTAGATCGCTCTTAAGTATATTTTGGAAACACTGTTCATCGTTTATCGTTTTTCTCATCAGAAAAAGTAACGTACGGAAAAAACCTTACATTATCGGAAAAGTATGGTTAATGTACCTTACGTTTGTATGGAACCCTTCGTGCAAAAAAATCAGAAAAGTACGGTTGAGGAACCTTACGTTTGTAATGAACCTTACGTTTGTATCACAAAACGTTTGGATCTTGATCCTCACTTTTGTATTGAACCATACTTTTTGATAAAAACGTATGGATGATCAACCTTACATTTGAGAAGAAACATGTATGTATCATCAACCTTACGTTTGTGATCTACCGTACATTTTCTGTTTTGTCTTCTAGTGAAGGAACCTTACGTTTTAATTTTCAACGCCGAGAATTTGAATTTACGTCTTTATCGGAGATTCATTCAATGGTCTCTATGGAATATCAGGATGATTTAAATCCCGTTACTGACTGTTTCAGTGTGACTTTATGATCGATTCAAAGAACCAATTACAGTGGATATTTTCATTCCTATTATTAAGGGGAGTTACAACATCTCTGATATGTTCCGTTCTTTTTCTTAGGCATCTTTTACGGATCTGAAGAACCGTGCTAAAGTTTCTGCTCGTTATAAATCCTTATGAGTTTTCGTCCAAAAAAGGGGGTTGAATCTATGGTTTATGAAGTCAATCAATCATCTGTTAAAATTATTTTTCAATTATACAGCGATCAAGCATCATAGGAATGCTAACTTCATCCAAAAGATATCTTTTTATTTCTGTGAATACGACACTTTGTTTTTGTTTCTGTTCTTAAAGATTAAAAGATCTTCTGTGAAACTGGATCTCTTCACACATCCTTCAAGGTTTATTATTTTCTAAAGAAAAAGATTCATCTTTTATTAGTTGCGTGCTGCTGCAACTGTGAGCTGGATTTGATTTTCTATAAACAAAAATCTTTTATCGTGAGTATCAGCTTCTTGTATTCAGTCGTGGTGGACTATCAACTTCTCGCATTAATCTGTGGATTTCGGTTCTCTATTGTAAAGAAAGAGAAGGATCTATTTTATAAATCCTTTGTTGTAAGGGTAGAAACTGCCTCTACTCATTTGTGGAATGGTATTATGATAAGAGTACCTTACTAGTGAAATTCACCAAGCCCGTATAGAGGGTTATTGGTAGAGTGGACTAGGGGATATTCGTGCCTTGAACCACTATAACTTGATTTTTATTGTTTTCTGTTCTATCCGCTGAAAATTATCTGTTATAGAAACATCTTAATCTGTGTCTACTATTTTGTTAAGATAGAATCGAGGAATAATTTTAAAAGACACAATTCACCCCCATCTTTTGTTATTGTCATAGTCAATCTGACCTAACATTTGGCATCGGAGGCTGAGCTTTTCAACAGAGCCTTAACAAGCTAAAATCATAAGATCTACATTAAGATGGAAATGACTGACCTAAGGGAAGGTATTTCAATGGTTTGTGATCCATACTTTAATGGAGATAATTATGGTTGCTAGAAATCAAGGATGATTATATATTTGAATAATCTTGGATACAAAGTCTACTAAAAAATTCTATCTCCCTATACGATTCCTGAGAAACCAGAAACATGGGATACTACTACACAAGCTGAATATGATACAAACTCAAAGGAAATGAATGCTATCATTTGCGGTCTTTGACAAGATGAATTCAATCATGTATCACAGTTCCCAAAAACCTATGAGATGTGGCAGACAATTGCAGTATCCTATGAAGGTACTAATAATGTCAGGAAAATGAGATATGAAATAGTGAAATTAAAGTTTGATACTTTCAGAATGTTTGATGGAGAAAGAATCACTCAGATGAATAGAATATTGACAGAAATTTTCAACAACGCGACATCTATAGGTGAACCTATCAATCAATCCGATGAAGCCTTAAAAGTTCTAAGAGTTATACCTACAAAGTGGAATGACATATCAGCAGCAATTTGACAATCAACACCTGTCAAGGATCTGACCATGAAAGAACTGATTGGTACTTTAATGATGTATGAAGCTGAAATGCAAGATGAAGCTGAAGATCACAAGGTTTTAGTGAAAAAAGACAACATTGCTTTAAAGGTAGAATCTCAGAAGCAGAAAAGAAAAATTAAACAAGAAGTGAAGAATGAAAAAGATACAGACTCATCTGACTCTGAAATAGAACTGGCTCAACTAGCCATAAAATTCATCAAGTTCTATAGAAAGAAGAAAGGATTCAGAAAGACCTTAAAAAAGGATGATAAAGATGCAAAGGAAGTAAGATTCTATGAATGTAAAAAATTAGGTCATATAAGACCTGATTGTCCTCAATTGAAAGGATAGAAGATAAAGGAATAAAATAGATATCAAAAGAATGATGACTATGAGAATAGAGATAACAGAGCAATTAAGGATACATGGAGTGTCTCAGAAGACTCTAATAGCTCATCTGATTCTGATAATGAAAGGAAGTCAAATATGAAGGCTAATATGTACTTAATGGCTAAATAAGATGAGGTACAAACTTATTATTCATCAGATTCTGACTCTAGTTACTCAAATGATAAAATGACTACCTACTGTAAAATGATTGAAGAGAAATATGATTTCTTGTTAAGGAAACATAAATCCTTAAATCATATTCACAACACTATTATAAATGAAAGAGACACTTTAGTTAAATAACATCAAGATCTTGATGAAATATTCAATTCAACAATTACAAACTATGCTATTCATGAAAATAAGACTAAATTTTTACAAAAAGAAGAAGAAACTTATAAATCTACTGCTCTTGTGTTTAAAAAAAGAGAATATAAACTGAATGAAATACTTGGAAAAAATGCTGTTAAAAAGGAAATATTTGGAATTGGCAGTAAGGGATAAAAACACAAACTATACAAGAATTACTTTGTTCCAGGAACCAAAATAAAAAGTATATCTACTGTTAAATGTTTCTACTTTGGTATTAATGGAAATTATGCTAATGAATGTTATTTCAGAAAGCCTCAATTATGTGGTATCAAGCATGTTTATTACTCAAAGGCTTTATCTAGATTTAATTATAATATCTTTTAGCAAATAAAATATGTTTGGATTCCAAAGTCTTTGAAATCTAACATTGCTGGACCCAAAGAAATATGGGTAACAAAACAAACTCTTGTTTAATCTTTCCTTGTAGGTAACAGGTCACAAAAGAGGAAAAGACATATGGTATATGGATAGTGGCTGTTCAAGACGTATGAGTGGAAACTCATCAAATTTCCACACCCTGAAAAAAATAGATGGAGTCCTAGTCACCTTTGGTGACAATTCTAAAGGAAAAATTATTGGACTTGGGATAGTTGGGGATCCAGATTCTGTCTCAATTAATAAAGTACTATATGTACAAGGCTTAAATCACAATCTGATAAGTATCTCTGAAGTCTGTGATGATGGATACTATGTTGATTTTTCAAATAACTCCTACTCTTTATTTAAGGATAAAATACTTAAATTCAAAGCCCCTAGAACAAACAATGTCTACACAGTGGATTTAAACTTCCTATTTTAACAAAAAGTGAACTGTTTAACTGCTAAAATAAATGAGTCATGGATTTGGCATAGAAGACTTAGACATTGTAATATATATGCTTTAAATAAATTATCCAAGAAGTAATTAGTTTCAGATTTACCTTTTCTTAAATTTTATATTAATAGATTTTGTGATGCATTTAAAGTTGGTAAGCAACAAAAATCTACCTTCAAATATGTTAAAAAAATTGCTACATCAAAAATCTTAGAACTCATCCATATGGATTTGTTTAGACCTTCAATAGTAGCAAGTTTGGCTGCTAAACTATATGTATATGTTTTAGTTGATGATTTCTCTAGATTTACTTGTGTGTATTTTATAAAACATAAGAATGAAGATTTTTCTATTTTTGAAAGTTTTTGTAAGAGTGTTGATAATGAAAATGATTTTAAGATAGTTTCATTAAGAAGTTATCATGGTGGATAATTCGAGAATCAAGACTTCAACTCTTTTTTCTCAAACATGGGTATTAAACACACCTTATCTGCACCAAGAACACCTCAACAAAATGGAATTGTTGAAAGAAGAAACAGATCTTTACAAGAAATGGCTAGGACCATGCTAAATGAATATAGCCTACCTACCTATCTATGGGAAGAAGCTATAAGTACAACATGCTATATTATGAATAGAGTTTTAATTCGGCCTATTTTCAAAAATACTCCTTATGAACATTGGAATAATAGAAAACCAAAATTAAAGTACTTTAAAGTTTTTGGATGCAAAGTTTATATCCTGAACACCAAGGATAATCTTGTTAAGTTCATTCCAAAAGATGATGAAGGAATATTTTTAGGATATTCTACTACTTAAAAAGCTTATAGTATTTCCAATAAAAAGTCAAGGATTGTTGAAGAATCAGTTCATGTGAAGTTTGATGAAACTGACCCTTTTAATAAAGAGAAAGATCAAGTTGATGAGTTTACTGATCATGCTAACAACATGAGGCTTGAAAATATAAAAAATGATTTTGAAAACAATATGATGGAAATTCAGTTCAGTTCAGAAGAACATGACACTGATGAACCTAAGAGTGTTCTGCCTAGAAATCCCAGAACCTTAAAGGATCACCCTTTAGAAATAGTTATAGGAAACCTAGACTCAGGTATTAAAACCAGAGGAAATTTAGGAAATCTAGTATAATTCTCTGCTCTTTTATCTCAATTAGATCCTAAAACCTTTAACAAAACTTTAGAAGATGAAAGTTGGATGTTATCTATGCAAGAGGATCTAAATAAATTTTAGAGAAATAAAGTTTGAAAATTAGTGGAAAGATCATCAAGTTTTCCTGTAATATGAACTAAATGGGTCTTTAGGAATAAGAAAGATGATCAAGGTATCATAACTAGAAATAAAGCCATACTATTAGAAAAAGGTTATAGTTAAGAAGAAGGTATAGATTATGATGAGACCTTTTCTCTTGTAGCTAGACTAGAAGCCATTTGAATTCTATTAGCTTATGCATCTCATATGAATTTTAAATTATATCAGATGGATGTTAAATATTCCTTTTTAAATGGTTATTTAAAGGAGGAAGTTTATGTTGAGAAACCTCCAAGTTTTGAAAATCCTCAAAAACTAGATTCAGTTTTTAAACTTACTAAAGCTCTATATGGATTTAAACAAGCACCTAGAGCCTGGTATGAAAGATTAAATTCCTTTCTTCTGAAAAATGGTTTTATTATTAGTATGGAAGACCCAACTCTTTTTAAGAAATCATTACGTCATAATTTTCTGTTAGGACAAATATATGCTGATGATGTCATTTTTGGATCAACTAACAAAAAGCATTGTAATGATTTTTCAGAACTTATGCAAAAAGAATTTGAAATGAGCATGATGGATGAATTAAATTTCTTTTTAGGACTTCAGATTTATCAAAATGACTATGGAAATATTTTAAATCAAAGTAAATATATTATTTATCTATTGAAAAAGTTTGGTCTTCAAAATATCATGCCATATTCAACTCCCATGCATACCAATATTAATATTGATTTGGATGAAACTGGAAAACCAGTGGATAACAAGTTATATAGAGGTATGATTGGTATCTTACTATATCTTACTACAAGCAGACCTAATATTATGTTCTCTGTATTTTTATGTGCAATATTTCAATCAAATCCTAAATAATCTCATCTTATTGCTGTCAACATAATTTTTAGATATTTGAAAGGAAATGTTTTTCAATCCCTTCTCTACCCAAAAACTTCTGATTTTAATTTAACATCATACTCAGATGCAGATTTTGGAGGATGTAGGTTAGATAGAAAAAGTACTTCAGGAACCTGTCACTTCTTAGGAAAATCATTAGTTTTGTGTTCAAGTAAGAAGCAATACTCAGTTGCACTCTCAACAGCCGAGGCAGAATATGTGTCTGCATGCAGTTGTATTACACACGCATTTTGGATGAAAAACACACTAATGTACTTTGGACTTAATTTTGTTAATATACATATTTTATGTGACAATACTATTACAAAAAATATTTCAAAAAATCCAATAAGTCATTCAAGAACCAATCATATTGATATTATACATCATTTTCTAAGAGATCATGTTCTTAAAAAGGATATATCTTTAGAATTTGTTAGCACTAAAAATCAATTAGCTGATATTTTCACTAAACCACTACCCACTGCAAGTTTTGATTTTATAAAGGGGGAGTTAGGTTTATTTAATTTATAAAATAAATATGTTTCAATTTTATAATGACTTTAAGTTTTTTTTTATTCTGCAATTTTTTTTCTCATACTGTATTTTAATTAATTTTAGAGGTTAAATGTGTGTTTCAAACCGCATATTCATTTAAATATTTTTTTTGTAATTATTACGCTATGAAACAAGAAACGAGAACACGTCATCTATCAGAAAAACCTTTTGTCTACCTTACCTTCTATTTTCCCAAAACCTTTTCAACTAACCAGAGACCTTCGTCTACCATTCCAAACCCTAAACACCGAAATCTTCATACATTCAGACCTTTATATTTTCGAACCTTTAGAAATGGTGAAGACTAAGTGCGTTGAAGAAGGAGAACCAAGCGATCTGAAGAAACAAAAAGTTACGCTGAGAAAGATTATCCAGGGGAAGGTTATTGATTTCAAGTGGTTGGTTCAGACAAACCTGCTTCTCAAACAAGCATTAGCCTTTCAAGGACTATAAACCTTCTTCAGTGACAATGCAATTTCATAATTCTTGTACGAGTAAGTGTTGGGGTATTTTTATGGTAGCGTGCAGTTTATTTTTGGAGAATAGGAAGATATGATGTATGCTAATATTGAGAATAAGGACTTCTCAATCTCATCAACTGAAGTGTCAAAGATTTTAAGATGTTCGCATGAGGGGTTATTTCATTTTTATTTTAAATCGATTGGAGACCAGACCCACACCTCAAAAGACATTATGTATTTTATGTTCAACTCAAAAAAAATTAGGAAAATGTTTCTAAAAGATATTGAAGATAACCACATGATCCTGGTAAAGTTCATTCAAACAGAAATTTCTCCCAGAGTAGTGGAGATAGAGAAGATACTCTACCTAGACATGTATATCATGTTTCTGTTTCTAAGTGATATTAAACTAAATTTCCCAAGGTACTTATTCAGATATTTGTACTACTGCTGTCAACCTGATGTGGGGATGAACTTTTATCCATATGGACGAATAATTTCAAGGATCCCATTGAAAAAGGGGATGATTAGGTTAGTAGAGTCAAGAGTCAAGTGTCATCACAACAATGTGCTGAATGCAGGATCCTTAAGAAAACTCGGATTTTTCTGGAGCACCATCAAAGGAAAGATTCAACCTATAGGATCTAAGGAAGACCAGAGATCAGGACCTCAGGGGGAGAGAATAGCTACTAGAAAAGAAGGGATAACTGAGTCCAGAACTAATGGGGTTTCTCAACCCTCAAAGATAAGACTCAGGTTTTCTACCCAAGAAGAAGAATAATAAGAAGAAGAAGAAGTGGAACAATCTAAAGGACTTGTTCAGAATCCCAGGATAAGGACAAAAACGTAAGCTGCTAAGCAAGATTTGGCTTCAGGAGAAGCAACATGATCGGTTCATCTTAATGAATCACTTATGGAGGAAGAGGATCAAGTGTAAAGTCAAGACAGAGAGCTTGAAATTGTGTCTGTGATTGGTGATGGAGCATAGGAAATCACTCCTGCTGAAAAGGTTCAAGGAACAGAAGCTTTAATAATGATTTTTCAACACTTAGTAACTGAGAGTCATACAATGATAGTAAATTAGACTATGGGACATTCAGATCAACTTTTAGGAGTACAGACTGAAGTTATGGAGAACCAGACTTTTTCAAATGAAAGTTTAGTTGAAAAATCAGTGGATAATGCCATGCCCTTAGTTGTTGTTAATCAGCCTATGAATATAGATGAGGATACATCTAACTCTCTATCACATCATGTTGAGGAAGTAGTGATAAAGTATAATAAAATTCAAGAATATATTGCATCTTTGAAGCAAGAGATGGAAGCTGCAAGGAAGAGATTACAAGATCTTGAGGAGACTCAGTATCCAAAAGAGAATTCAATGCCTTCAAGAGATAAATGATGGAAGAAATTGGCAAGATCAGGTATGAATCTATGTATAAGACAGACTTTTCTGATCTCAAATGGTATTTGGGAAGAAAATTCGCCTTAGTGAGAAGTAGTGCCAGTCAGGCTACTACATCTACATAGGCTTCACCTACCTTTCCAGATCTCATTCCCAGATTTCAAGCCATTACAGCAGCACTGGAAAATATAAATATCAGACTTGAAGATCTGTAGTGCAACAAAGCACCCCTGTCAGTTCATCTAGAGAACCAAAAGTATTTGGTTGACCAGCTAACTCAATCAGATCCGAGTATTCGATCCTTTTTGAAAACCTTTTCAGAGAATCTAGAGAAGTTCATGAAGCAAGAGACCAGACTTCATGAGTTTTTGAAAGTGAATATCATGGAGAATCTGCATGTTAACAATGACTCCAGAATATTGATCATTCAACTTGGAGATAGTCTGATGCAGAAGCTGAGATTACAGTTGACAGAGCTGAAATATATGTTTGAAGTCATAAAGAATTCTATCCCACCCAATCCTTAATCCCTTCCATATTTTAACCTTTCTGAAAATGACTGTTCTTGTATCTTGATCCCGTAATGTTTTATAAAAAAATCATTTATTGATTAATGAAAGTTCTCTGTTTATATCTATTTTATATGTGTTTGAATGTTTTTCTACAGTTCCAAATCCATTTCTATTTATTTAATTACAGTTAACTATAACATTCACTTTTAATCTATTCAAATATTATATGTGTTCTAATTTATTTCTACACTATTTTTTGATATCACAAAAGGGGGAGAAATTTATACAGTACATTTACACCTATATATGTTTAAAAAATTTATTAATTATATATTTATGAATATAGTTTTAGTTTATGGGTTTTGTGATCATAAAAAAGGGGGAGATTGTTGGGCACATGTTGTTTCAACAATACTCTGTATTTTATGATGATTTTGATGTTCACAAATACCCTTGTTTTTTATTCTAATGATTTTATTTTGATTATATTTCAGGGCATTTATATTCTTTATAATTCATATTTATTCGCAAGTAATTCATTAAAGTGTGCAGAACGCTCTTAAGTATATTCTCGAAAAATTGTTCATCATTTGTCATTTTTCTCATCAGCAAAAGTAATGTATATCACAGACCTTAAATTATCGGAAAAGTATGATTAATGTACCTTACGTTTGGATGGAACCCTTCGTGCGACAAAATTAGAAAAGTACGGCTGAGGAACCTTAAGTTCGTAATGAACCTTACGTTTGTATCACAAAATGTATGGATCATGAACCTTACTTTTGTATTGAACTCTATGTTTTGATAGAAACATATGGATGATCAACCTTACATTTGATAAGAAACACATATGGATCATCAACCATACATTCATGATCTACCGTACATTTACTATTTTGTCTTCTAGTGAAGGAACCTTACATTTGACTTTTCAACGCCGAGAATTTGAATTTATGTCTTTATCAGAGCTTCATGAAATGGTCTCTATAGAATATCAGGACAATTTAAAGCCCGGTACTGACCGTTTCAGCATGACTTTATGATTGATTCAAAGAACCAATTACAGTGGAGATTTTCATTCCTATTCTTAAGGGGAGTTATGACGTCTCTGATCTATTCCGTTCTTTTTCTACGGAATATTTTACGTATCTGAAGAACCGTGCTAAAGTTTATGCTCATTATAAATCCTTCTGAGTTTTCATCTAAAAAGGTGGATGACTCTCTGGTTTATGAAATAAATCAATCATATGTGAAAATTATTTTTCAATTCTACAGCGATGAAGCATCACAAGAATGCGAACTTCATCAAAAAGCTATCTTTTGATTTCTGTGAATACGATGCTCTGTTTTTTTACTGTTCTTTATGATTCAAAGATCTTCTATGCAACCAGATCTCTTCACACATCCTTCAAGGTTTATTCTTTTCTGAAGACAAAGATTCATCTTTTATCAGTTTCGTGCTGCTACAACTGTGAGATGAATTTGTTTTTCTATAAACAAACATCTTTTATCGTGAGTATCAGCTGCTCGTATTCAGTCATGGTGGAGTATCAACTTCTCACACTAAGTTGTGGATTTTGGTTCTCTGTTGTAAAGAACCAAAAGGCTCTATTTTATAAAGCCTTTGTTGTAAGGGTGAAAAATGCCTCTACTCAGTTGTGGAATGGTCTTGTGATAAGAGGACCTTACTAGTGAAATTCACCAAGCCCGAAGAGAGAGTGATTGGTGGAGTGGACTAGGGGATATTCGTGCCCCTAACCACTATAAATTTATTTGTCCTGTTTTCTATTCTATCCACTGAATATTATATGTTACAGAAACATCTCAAGCCATGTCTACTCTTTTTTTAATACCTAATCAAGGAATAATTTTAAAAGACACAATTCACCACCCTTTTGTGTTATTGTCATAGTCAATCCAACCTAACACTGATCAGTGTTGGGAACTTATTAAAAACTTGAGGCCAAGAGTGGAGGTTGAATCTATGGAGTAGGAAGAGTTCAGAGGGATCTACTTCAATAAGTATTTTCCTAGTTAGATGAGAAAAAAATAGATAAGGAGTTTATCGAGTTGAAGCATAAGGAGAATGAATTTGTTGGAAGATACAAGATTAACTTCATAAGACATTCCCATTACACCTCAATATTTGTCATGGATCCTAATGGGAAGGTTGATAGATTATTTGGTGGACTAAGACCTCATCTGCAGATGAATATAGCCAACCGAGACTATGATAGCTATTAGGAGATCATGCAGAGTGCTATGAATGTTGAACTGGAGTTTGGTGAGACACAGTAGTCTCATAAATCTAATGACAAGAAGAGATCAATAGATCCAAGCTTAGGTAGGATCTTTTATTAGGTAAGAGGAGGAAAAAAATTGAAACATCTCACATGTAATAAATGTGGGAGGAAGCATTCGGGGAACTGCCTACTCAGAAGTGGGAAGTGCTACAAGTGTGGAAGAGATGGTCATATCACGTGGAATTGTCGTAGTGAGTTGAAGCCTCAACCTCCCAACACTAACGACAAAGGGAATATGGTGAAGGCCCTACCTGAAGTTCAATTCTATAACTGTGGATGGCTTGGGCACTTTTCCAATCATTGTCCAAATCCAAGGGTAGTGTAGGGGAATCACCATCATCCTTAGAAAATACCAAGGGAGTAGGATTGTGCTTTTTCTACCACAACATCTAATGTTGAAGCTCCAAATTATGTGGTGGAAGGTACTCTTGTTGTTATCTCAAATCTATCAAGTAATTTGTTTGATTATTTTTTATGAATTCATTTATTTCCTCCAAGTTTTTAAGTAATTTAGAATCAACCAATGAATTGATAAAAGTAGAGTTATCAATCAAGTCTCTTGGTGGGGTTATCCAAGCATCAACATTATTTTGAAACTCTAGTATTTACTTTAGTGAGCACAATATTATCTCAAATCTAGTAGTAATTCGCATGTTGGAATTCAAAATTATACTAGGGATCGAATGGATCTCAAAGTATAATGCTAAGATCAAATACAGAAGCAAGGAAATATCCGTAGTCTTGAATGGGAAATCTACAGTTATCTTCCAAGGAGTGATATCTCAACCTAATATTTGTATAGAAGAACATCCTATATTCTTCTTTATGGAGTTGATCGATGAATAAAAAGAAGTAAATTATAGTATAATGATTGAAAATGTCCCCATCATCCAAGAATACATTGACGTATTTCTTGAGGTGTTACCTGGACCTCCCCAAGAAAGAGAGTTAGAGTTCTCTATTGAAATCGTACCTGGATCTCATCCGATATCAAATCCCCTATATAGGATGGAAAATATGGAGTTGGAGGAATTAAAGAAACAACTACAAGATATTTTGGAGAAGGGGTTTATCTGACCGAGTGTGTCTCCTTAGGGAGCACCTGTTCTCTTTGTCAAGAAAAAGGTTGGATCAATGTGGCTATGCATTGATTATAGAGAACTGAATGGGATCATAGTGAAGAATAAATACCCTCTTCCAAGAATTTATGACTTATTTGACCAACTTCGTGAGACTCAATTCTTCTATAAGATTGATCTTCGATCTGGTTATCATCAATTGAGGGTGAAGAAAGAAGATATTCCAAAAAATACCTTTTGATCAAGATATGGGAATTATGATTTTATTGTTATGCCCTTTGGCTTAAGTAATTCTTCTACTATTTTTATGTATTTGATGAATAGAGTCTTTAAAGACTACCTTGATAACATTGTGGTAGTTTTTATTGATGATATTATGATATATTCTAAAATTCGTGAGGAGCATGAGGATCATTTAAGAACTATTTTTCAAACTCTATGGAAGGAGAGTATTTTTGGAAAGATTAGAAAATGTGAATTTTGGTTACAATAATTTTCTTTCTTGGGGAACATTGTAACCAATGAAAGAATCACAATTGACCCTAAAAAGACAAAGGTTGTGGAGGAGTGGCCTCATCCTACAACAATAACTGAGATTCATAGTTTCCTTGGATTAATGTGAATTTTGGGTTTCTTGATTCACACTTATCATTCCCCTTTGTTCATATTGATTCCAATGCCTTTAGCGTTATCCCATTCGCACACTAGCGCACATTGAGGAAGGAAAGTTGGATTCTTTGAGAACATTATTCTCTAGCCATAGATCCCTCTCTGAGCCTGAATACTCTGGGAGTTTGGTCAATAATATCAGACCTTGAGTATTCAATGGATAGCCTACACTATCACACCAAAGTGGATTAATATGTGATCGTCTCTTATTTTTCACACCGGGTATGACCCATGTGAGCTTAGGGATTGATTATTGGTTGATTCACAATTATGATTGAGATGCGATAATCAAAACAAGTAATAAATACAACCATGCATGGAATTCAATATAATAAATAAAGAATAAAAATATGTTTTGTGAGTTTGGCCAAAACAAGGCCCTCAAGGATCATCCCCTTCGATGGAATTCTCCAATGACACCACTTTATAGCATGTAGCTTCCAAGGTCTCTTGTTACTTCCTGAGATCCCTATCCTCATCAATAGCTACAAAGAAGATCTCATTATCCTCGATCTGAATTCACTCCCACTTGGATAAAAGATCACCCATTTAATAGCTCTCCTACACCAGCTACTCCTGGGCTTCCACCAGCTAGGTCCTCAATTATTCAATGAGTGCAGATTGATTCATGGAAAATGCGGAATGCTCGTCCATCTGCTCGTCAAGGCACTAAATATCTTGCTGAGCCACATGAAAATTTTGGATTTTATCATATTTCTTCTAGCACCAAGAATCATATAAATTTTGGATGCTCTCTTATATCCTCTCAGCAAGATAATAACAGATTATTGTATGAAGATGGAGAGAATCCACCCCTCCAACATATAGAAAGTGCATCCAGGTGTGAAAGGACCCCATTTGACTTAGCCATTTTTCTTCTGAAAGAATGAGGAAGCATTTGACGCACCTCCATGCCTTGCACTATGTCATATAGATCTCCTCAGTTGCATCACGATCATAATCATCTAACTATTCAGGATCTACATGTCTGTATTCAGGAAAGATGGCCAGAAGTTTAGTGGTAGGGTCTTCCTATAAAATCTTTTCTGAGGGACTGGGATCTAAGATACGTGGGTGATCCTCATCACTCATTTCTTATTCAGTGAATTAACCTATTTTAGCTTCAGGCTCTTCCCTAGTAGGGGAATCACTTGTGATCCCCACCTCCCACTCACCAGGTGCCAAGGCCGGATCAATTTTAATGGATGATTCTTCACGGGCATGTATAATCACCAACAAATCTCCCATAGATGTCCCGAACAAAATAGTTTTCTGGGATTCCAATCTTGTGATTACTGCATGGAGAATGCGTACATTGGTCATTCAGATCCATAGATAATAGGTACGAGTCTATAAAAATGATGATGACTCACGAGACCTAAGTGAATCCGAATCAAGTGCCCGAGTTACCACCATGGGACATCCCTCAGTGATAGTTAATTCAATTATTGGTGCAGATTCCTTCTGAACAGTAGGGAAAACTTGGGATTTAAAGGTTGTCACTTTGGCCCCTCCTTCTGGTTCACCCCTAGCCACTTCATCCATAGTTGGTCCACCACTTTGCTCACCTCCAGATATGGATTCAGGGAGATGTCTTTCTATATCCGTCAGCATATTCTCACCCCCTACACCGGGAACCTCCTAATCATCACTACCAATGTGTTCCTAAATAGGAAATATTTTGCTTAGTGTATTTGAGATATGAAAATATAAGGGACCAAGGGAGATAGGAGTTAAAACTTACCTCGAGGTGTTCAACCAATTCCTCATCAGAGCCTGTGATTTCACCACTCTCACATGTGCTCTTATGGTGGGCCACTATCCCTTGAGATCCTTCACCCACAAGATACTCTTCCTTGGTCTCCACTCCTTCCTCTTCCACATCTTCCTCCTCCACCTATTCTTCTTTTTCTTCTTTTTATCGATCATCATCATTATCCTTAAGTGGAATTTCTTTGGGGTCGCACTCTTGAATGAGCATTACTTTGACCAGTAGATGCAGTTCTTCATACCTCCCCCATTGGAATGCATAGACATCCATGGATGTCAATTACATGTGTCGACGATGAAAATACACCTTGTCCACCACCTGAATGCACTCGACTTCTGACAGATCAAGCCCAGTGCACATCAGTTTTTTCTACAGCTCTTCAGGTTACATCGATTGTAAAAACTTTCTCTAAGAAGACCATAGGGATGGGAAAATGGAATATGTAGTCAAAAACATGATATATATTATTTTTTTTCTGAGTGGATTCCCTATCTGCCCCATGAGGTTTCCTATGGGACCACTTACCTTAAGAAGGTAGAGGCGCAACCGCACCATGTGACACTTTTTCCGTCAAGGTTCTAGCCTATGATACACTATCTGCCTATCTTGCCTCTGGTGTTTCTTCCCTAGAAGAACCACTTATGATCTCTCTGCATCTGGACACTACACTCACCACCTTGATTTTCTGGATGCACTTCCACAAAATCACTTATGGATATGCTTCCACCTAGTGATCATCATATTCCATTGACAAGGCAACGTCGACATCAGTGGGGTGGTGGTGGTGGTGGTGGTGGTGGTTATTTATACAAATCTAGAAGTTGTAAACATGATCCAAATTTTTTGAAGGATACATGGATTCTACTCTTCCCAAACCACTTTGTATACTTTCTTTAGCATCCACTGCATGCACCCAAACTGCCTGGAAAACCGTGATGGCACATAGGGTTCACAGAAGATATTACCATCGATTTGAGCCACTAAAACACCACCACTGATACTCAGTAGATACTCTCTCTACTCCAATAGAACTTGCAAGTCATCCACCATCTAGATAGGTAGAGTATGGAATGGGTGAAAGTTGAAGTTTGCATGATTTCTAATCTGAAGCTTGATCCCTTCCTCATTAAGCATCAGTGGTTGAACCCCAGATATGTTTAGTAAATATGGTCGTAGGCCGTCACCTGGAGTCTGAATAGAGTTTGGGAAATTATACCTGCAATAGTTATCTGAAACCTATCCATAAAGAATTTAAAATAGTCTGAAGATTCTCCTAGGCATACGTCCTCTTGAAATGATCCATGGGATGTTGTACAACCTCGCTAATACAAGAAGCCGCAGATTGACACTGTGGTGGGATGCCATGATCCCGACCATCACCAACATTCCCGAATGAACTCCCATCATTATATATCTCACAGAAGAAACCATAATCTAAAGAATTCATCAAGGAAACCAATGTACCATACATTCAGGTCTTGGGTTTTGTACACACTTAAGCCCCACGATTGGTATTCACCTACCTACAGGACCACCCAATATGACACAAAGTTTCCCCTCTGCAATGCGTTCAGACACTGTTTCCCTCAACCAGGCCTACTCACATTCCTATCCCTATTGAGGAACATAATGAAACATGAATGATAAGATATTTAATTTAAGATATACCTGATTCACAACCTATGATTTTCCAAATCCAACAGATGCCATGTCAGAATATGGATTCATATCCTGTCTTCCCAAATGTTCTCCGATGGTAGGAACAAATCATATTGGAACCCTTCTAGAGGAATTCCTATAATGTAGTGGATATCCCAAAGGTTGATTCCAACCTCCCCATGATGAATATGGAAGGTATTGGTATCAGGAGACCACTAACTGAACAGCTTCGACGTTAGGTCCTACTCGCGGTAGAAGTGAAATTGTGATGTCCACATAGCTTCGAATAGCCTGATGTGCTGAAGCTCTTCTCCAAACTCTTCACATATTTTTCATACCTAGTATTCCCATTAACACTCACTTGTAAAGTTTTCCCCTGGACCTCAAGTCCCAACCCTCTTGTCAACTCTTTCTCTCATTAGTGATACTACTTCATAATGTGCTTTCATAGTGGGCGGGGCAGTCCTCAGTGATTGGTTCACCCCCATAACTGTCCTTGTTTTGAAGTTCAGGATGTAAAAAACTATATCCTGAGTCTCCCTAGCCGGGTGACCATTTTTTGTGATGTTGAACCATTGAATTCCATCTTATCATGTCATCCATGACCGTGGAACATCAGTATCGAAACTCGAAATAAACACCTCCTCCAGAATACTGAAGTTACATAGCGGGAGGCCATCGCTCAGGACATAGTCCTTCTAAGCCTATGTCAGCATGCCTAGGATAATTTTATTTTTAAATAGTACTCTTCTTATGTGAGGAATTTGATGGTTTTATATCATATTATCCCTCTATGCAGTCGCAATGGCCTCCCTCACGGCAAAAATTTGTTCAATGACCATCTCAATCAAGACACAAATACAAAAAAGGGTTAGTGAAAAATATTGAGGGGTGGCATGAAAAATAGATGGCTTCATGCAAGATTAGATGATAGTCATGAAAAAATTTGACTAATTCAAGTGCATGTAAGATCCTAAAATCGCGTGCAAGATCTGACCTCAGCGCGCAAGACAACAAAGGATCTTGTTTCTTCCACACAGAAATGGTCAACTTACATGCACAAGAGAAAATCACCCGTCATATAGAAAGTCAAGGTATAATGACTTGGCCCCCTCATATTTATAGATGTGGACCCAGTCTTCCGCACACACACAATGTGTTTTTCATTCCAATTCCTCCATTTTTCATGAACCCTTGTTAAAGCATTGTTCTCTTCAATGTTTCCCTCAGAATCCTACATTCTAGTCTCCTTTAAGCTCAGATTCTGGGGGGGGGCATTTTTTGCCGTTGAATTCTTCTTGAGGCTGTAGGTTGGAATATTTGAGGAACCCAAAGGCATAATTTGACTAAGCAGACGATCTAGGGGATCCCAAAGGAGCTGCATAGAATATTTGGAGAATGCATGAAAGAAAAGAATCTGTGCACAAGAATTTTGTGTTCCCAATGCAATTTCAATGGGGTTCTTGCACTCCAAACTCTCAAAAAATGGTTAAAGAAGATGCGTGAAAAAGATCCAGCTAATGGGGAAAGAATGACATATGTGTGAAAACCTCTTCCAAACCTAATGTGGCGTCAAATATCCCTTTCCGTGCCAACCTCCTCACACATTACCACCGAGAATTTCTTCTATAAATAGAAGGGTACCCCCTCCCTTCAAGAGAGCACTCCAAAAGTCAAACCATCACTCCTATTCACATATGATGACACCTTCCATGTCTGTGAAAAAGTCATGTATTCAAGGTATATGATCTTTCATGATATGTCCACCAAGGATGTGCCTTCGGGTGAGACCATAAGGGCTTATCCCTCTCCCATTTCCTTTTTTTCACCTAAGTAAAGTGCGTGAAAAGCACCCATCTTGAGAAAAAGTCTTGGACTTGTGTAATACTTCTATTTCCTTGACCCTTGAATCCTATGTGCAAGCCTCCAATCTTGCACGCACCCTTCCATCTTGCATGTAAGCCGCCAATATTTCATGCAACTTTTCATCTTGTGTGAAAAATCCTAATATTTTATGCACCCTTCCTCAGGACTCCATGGGTTGTCCTGAATCCAAGGCACCTTGTTCGAGATCCTCTTGTGCACAATATCCCTATATTGCATAAAATTTCTCCACAAATCCTTGCAGGCTTGTGCGTAGTGTTTTTCTGGTTCCTTGAGTGGTGCTTCATATTGCATTTCCTTGCCTTATTATTCTTCACATAGGTACGCTAATAGATATTACTTATTCACATAACTACACTAACATGAACCCCTTAATCGACCATTCCTTCACCCTTTTGTATCCAGTCATTTCTTGTGCCTTCCCTTTCCCAAGTCTGGGTTGGTACAAGTTATGTAAATCCAAGGGGTGAGAAGTGAGTCCTCATCACCTGAGCTGTAGGAAATTAAACTACCGAGTACCTTCATCCTCAACACATGAAATTAGATTATAAGTTTCCACATGAATGACAAGTCTGAGAACGGTAGAGAGGGGATGGGATCTGGAACCTTTTTCTTCCCCCTTTCTCGATCCTATCCCCCCCCTTTGGGATTTGTATCCATGTGTGCCTTAAGAAGTCTCCATGCAAGCCCTAAATATAATGACCCGACCTTATTAAATTACATAATATTTATTTTAGCTAAGAAAAAACTTCCTTTTACATTGAGGATATTTTCAAGTTTACAGATTTAGAGAACTGGGATATAATACATTCATAACCTTACACATTGTTACAGAGTAGATACCATATAAATAGTTTCCATTTTTTTCAAAATATAAAACATTAAAACTTAAAACATGATTTATATAACAATTCATCAAAAATTTAACATGTAATCATTCATTTTACTACACATCCTTATAACCTATAAAAATATTTAAAAAATTGGGAAGAGCACAAAATCTCAGTAAGGGATATAAAAATAAGGAAATAATACACGAGTACATGAATACTTGTAACCTATGAAATCATTTTCAAAAGACAAACTTATCACCTGTATATATATAATTACTTTTTGAAACATGATATTTAAACAATACAAAAGAACATGAGTATAACTACAAATATATCTTTGGGCATTACATACATAACCTTGTAACCTTCTCGACTACCTTATAATTTGTAACCCTGACGACTACCTTACAATTTGTGTAACCATCGCAGTTACACTTGGAGTAACCATATGGCTGACCTCCAACTTACACATTCCCAATGCATTGGAGGGAAATATAGGTCCCAAAATTTATCATAAACAATGCCCAATAACCATAACACAATCATACATCATGAATAATTAAATAAAAACATTACTTTTGAATTTTGTAAAATAGAATTTTAAAAGAGAATTTTAAAAGAAAAGTCCATTATAAATATCATATAATTAAAGTGAGACTTAATAGAGCGGATGGAATATGTATATAATATGTGAAATACATATAATTAAACATATTATAATCATAATTAATCACAAAAACAATTTAAATACCACATAAATAATTAATAATAATGTTAACACAAAGAATGGAAACCGTTTAAGAATTCTCTTACCTCAGGTTTGTCTTACTTCAAACTTGTTTAAAACTATAGTATAATGGTTAAAAGAGTGTTATTAGTATTTTATAGAGACATTTTTATTTTCATAACATCTTGTATGATCATTTCATAATCTTATTTCACCCTTTAATTGTTAGTATTTTGTTCCTTACATTGTTTAGGGATCGTTCTTTACATGATTTCCATGATTGGTTCATGATGGATGTTCTTATCAATTGGAAGTGAAAATCCAGAATTGGAATGGAAAGGTATTTAAATATTTCCAGTACCATAAATTATATCATTTATTATTTTGATTTTTTATATGAGTATGATTCATAAGTTAAAACATTAATGATGTTCGTTTAGATTAGTTTAGTGGTTCTTTGATAATAACGACCTCATTTTGCCTTATAAATTAAAACCATGAGTAAAAAAGAATTAAAAAACTATGGATGAGACATAATACATATATTATAACTTGTTTCAAACATAAAAATGGTTTCATGACTATATCACCCCGCCTTTTTATAACATAACTTTTCATTACATTTTACAAAACCGAGGATCTTTAAGGTTTAGTGTCTTGGAAACCAGGAACTTAAAACATGAAAACATAAAACATTCTTCTTAAACACTTGAAAGGATTATCCTCATGTTAATCCTTGGTTCATTACTGTATCTCATAACCTGGGTACATACATCAAAAGAAAGGGTGAGAAGAAGGCCCAGTAAGGGAAACAAGGGGAAACATTTAACATGTTAACTTGGGATACATCAACAATGTCATGAAAAATAACTTTAAGGCATGAGAAAGAAATCGTAAGGAATATCATAATAAAAATAACATTTTTTATAACTTGAATATGTGGCTAAAACATTTAATATTGAAAATCATTCCATTTCACCAAGGTCCATCCCCAAGGTGTCATTAAAAATTACCAAGTTTATTCACCAAGGTATCAGTCTAAAAGGTCATCTCTAGAGATTAAGTCTTTACCCAATGAATTAGAGAGATATCAGGGCGCACCATTGACATATCTTTATTATAATGTGATCCATAGATATCATCATAAATCATTTCATAAACAACCCATATAGAATAAAAGAAATGGGCTTCATTTCATAATCATAACGTTTTAAAAACTCCTTTAAAGACATGATCTTTATGTCACTTTAAACCCACAGAAAGGGAAAGCAGGTCTCATGTATGTAAATAACAGAATTTAAAATAGAACATTTTGGTATATATGTGAATACCCCTTTATAATAAAGAGCTTTTAGTATTCACTTAATAAAATAAATGAATTTGAGAATAAGAGAGAGACATTTTGAGACGGAAATTCTATAGCATAACGGCTATGTTACGAGGTTTTAGAAAACATTGAAAAGAGAGGGGACATGGGTCACCCACTAATAAATTATCCATAAAATAGTAGGGGGACAGAATATAAGGGATTTAAGAACATTGTAATGAAATTTGAAAGATATACCATATGAAATGAAGAACATGAAAGGAAGACAAAAATAAGATTTCTCTTATGAAAATTCGGCAGCCTAACGTCGTCACTTAAAAAAATGAATTGATGAGATCAAATAGGGTCAATAATTATATGAACATAAAAGATCAGTATTATAGATATAGATATCATAACCCAACATAATAAAAAGTAACTTGAAATACTTGACATGAAAGTAGAACTTTGAAAAAATGAGAAAGGTGAAAGAATCCCTTAAAAACTCGGCAGCCTAACGACGTCCCTTAAACTTCAACAAAAATGAATTGATGAGATCAAATGGGGTCTATAATCATATGAACATAAAAGATAAGTATGATTGATATAGATATCATACCCCAACATAATAAAAAAGGAACTTGAAATACTTGACATGAAAGTATATCTTTGAAAAATGAGAAAGGTGAATGAATCCCTTAAAAATTTGGCAGCCTAACGACGTCACTTAAACATCAACTAAAATGAATTGATGAGATCAAATAGGGTATCTAATCATATTAACATAAAAGATCAATATGATAGATATATATATCATACCCCAACATAATAAAAAAGTTACTTGAAATACTTGACATGAAAGTAGATCTTTGAAAAATGAGAAAGGTGAACGAATCCCTTAAAAATTCAGCAGCCTAACGACGTCACTTAAACATTATTAAAAAGAATTGATGAGAGAAAGAGGGGGTCTATCATCATATGAACATAAAAGGGCAGTAAGATGAATATAAAAGAACATCCTCCAACATAAGAACATGGAGCATAAAAGAAATGACATAAAAGAGATTACTTGAAAAGAAAGAGAGAGGTCAGATCCCTTACCTTAAAACATAACTCTTAAAACTCAAAGGTTGGGACCTTGAGGGATTGGGGGAACCTTTGGAGGACTCCTTGGGAGGAAATGAGATCATATCTTAGTTGGGGGAGAGTTGGGAGTCGAATGGATGAGAGGATGGCTTGGTATTTATAGGGAAAGTGAGGGGACAAGGCATTAATGGCCAAGGGACACCTCATTAGTGGTTTTGAAAAAACCATGGGCATGCCCATGGTATTTGCCCATGGTATTGGCCACTTGGGACACCTCATACCTTATATTACTATTAATAAGTATAACATATTTATTACATACTTAATACATCATTTAATGATGTCATTAAACACCCGTAACTTAAAAACAGTATTTTCACTATTCATCAAAAATTCAACTTTCTCAGAAAAATCCCAAAATTTCACCTTAACCAAATATAGATTCTCTGATTTCAAATATGAACTCCATTTTATAAAAATAATTTTCTAAATATTTTTAATTAAAAAACACTATTCACTCAAAAATACTAATATTTGACTAATAATTTATGAAACCGTTATTTAACCATTTTATTGAATCTCATTACTTAATCAAGGTTCCTAGATTATATTAATACTTTCTTTAAGTGAGATTACTAATAAATTTGGTGACATTACTAATCCTAAGAATAAAATCACTATTCATAATTTACTATTCATCAAAAATCATGTTGATCTTATTAGACTCTAAATTTCGTACTGAACATAACTGTAGAAGACCATTTTTTCGAAAATCATTACACATTTTTAATTATTTAAGGTTTACATAAACATTTTTAAAATATCCTTTTTCTAAAATTCATAAAAAATATGCATACTATATTTATCTGGTCATTTGAAAATTCATAAACTTCATCATAAAAAGAAATCCCAATTTTTATTTAAAACAAAGGATTACACAAGGCAGTTACGGTCTCCTTACATAGCCCCTTATCACACCAGCATAAGACCTAAGTGTAAGGTGTGCTAAGGTGATAGAATCTGAGGGAGGCTTGAAAAACATTGCACGAGTAGTAATTTTTATCAGTTTGAACTTCTCGTGAAGGCGATTCCATTCTAGCTTCACACGATGAAGTTCGGCTTGGGTTTGGTCCAGAGAAAAGCCCAGTAGTGCTACCTCCTTCCCAAGTTCTATTAGATGGGCTTTGATCGGTAAAAGACTACTGGGTGAGGCCATAAAATCTTATTTCTATATTAATTAACCAAGATCACTTGTATTTAGAGACAATTATTGCAACATTTAGTTTCCAAAGGTCATACTGACTAACGATCATATAATAGTCAAAACCCAATAGTATCATTTTAATTATACTCATGTTATCAAATGAAACAGTTTTGTTGAGTATAAAATAAAATAAAACAGAAAATTTGGAAACAATATTTATTCAAAATTTCGGGTCATTACAATGACCATACTTTATAGAATTAATAAAAATTGAAATCACATCGTCCACGATGTCGGTAATTCAACACATCACAGACAATGTTTTTTATTCTTTGAATAAGTGGGAGAGGAAATGAAGGATGATGATGAATTTTACATGAAAATGAGAATATACAGAATATACATGATTTCTGGAGCTTTCATGCCTCTTGGGTAAGAGGTGATGAGGAAAGAATAAGAAAAGAAATGAACTCAAAATAAAAGAATAATTGATAAATCCCTTACAAAAATTCGACAGCCTAAAAGCTATGCAACATGGTTTTAGAAAATATTAAAAAGGGAAGGGACAAGGGTCACCTATCCAAAAATGAATCATAATACAGAATATATAAATAATAAGAATGAAATAAGAACATGGTATGGAAACTAGAAATTCATACCACAAAAAAGATAACTTAAATAAAAAAAGAAAGAAATTGAGAATTTTCTTACCTTGTAGAGTAACTCCTAGAACTTGAAGGCTGGGACCTTGGGGGATTGAGGAAACCTTGGGAGGACTACTAGAGAGGTAAGGAGGCCATATTTTCGTTGATGAGGAATTTGTAATGAAGTTTATGAAGGAATGGGTTGGTATTTATAGCAAAACTGAGAGAATATTTTAATAATCTCCAAGGGACACCTCATTAGTGGTATTTGCAAAACCATGGGCTTGCCTATGGTATTTTACCATGGTATAAGCCACTTGGGACACCTCATAACTTATTTTACTATACATAAGTCAACCATATTTATTACATCATTATTACATCATTAAATATGTCATTAACACACTGAAACTCAAAACTTTATTTTTTTTACTATTCACCGAAAAATCAACTGTTTTAGAAAAATACCAAAAATTTACCATTACAATTTTTTGATGTGTAGAATTCAAAAATGAAGTCCATTTTTTTAAAATAATTTTTTAAATGTTATTAATTTAATTTTTAAATAAAATAATACAAAATTTAAAAATTAACAATTTAAATTCTATAACTGCTTTTAAATTATATTGAAAAATTAACCAAAAAGTAATTATCTTAAAGACTTAAGAAAATAAAATAATAACACAATTTTCTATTTATTATGGTCATATTACTATTCATAAGGGTATGTTACTATTCACAAAAAAATTAAGTTGGTTCCATTAAACTCCAAATAACTTTCTGAACACAATTGTAGATGACCGTTTTTCAAAATTCAAAACATTGAATATGTAAAATTATGTTTAAAGGTTAGGTATAAATATATACTTCAAACAAAATTTTATGCATTTAAATTTATTTTTAGAAAACCTTGGGGTGTTACATTATCCCCAACTTCTGGAAATTTTGTGCTCAAAATTCTATTTACTTATTAAACAAGTGAGGGTATCTTTCCCTCAGAGCATTTTCAGACTCCCATGTTGCTTCTTCTACCATATAGTTTCTCAAAAAAACCTTTACATGATGGATTAACTTATGCCGCAATACCTGTTCCCTTCAATCAAGAATCTAAACTGGTTTCTCTTCATAATAAAGGTTCTCTTCTAGTTGAACTAATTCTTGGCTCATGACATGTGACGAATCTGGAACATACTTTCTCAACATCAAAATATGAAAAAATTGAGTACCTGAGAAAAACTTTGAGGAAAAGCTACTCGAAATGAAACTGTTCCAACTTTCTCCAGGATTTCAAAAGGACCGATGAACCTCAGACTTAGTTTCTCTTTTTTACCAAAATGCCTCACACTTTTCCAGGGAGAGATTTTAAGGAAAAAATGGTCACCTACCTCGAAATAGAAGTCTTTCCTTATATTATCAACAAAACGTTTTTTTCCTACTCTGAGCTGTCCTCATGTGCTGCTGGATAATCTTCACTTTCTCACCCACTTCCTCTAGTAATTCTGGCCTCATAAACTTTATTTCATCGACTTCATCCCAAAACGCTGGAGGCTGACACCGCTTCCCATACAAAGCCTCAAAAGGTTCCATTTGAATACTGTAATGAAAACTTCTATTATAAGAAAACTCAAATAAAGAAATATGATGATCCCAACTTCCCTGGCAGTCCATTAAACAAGCTCAAAGTATATCCTCAAAAGTCTGAATCATTTATTCTGACTTCCCATCTGATTGAGGATGAAAAGCTTTACTGAAATTAAATTATGTGCCCAACGACTTTTGAATTCCCTTCCAAAAGTTAGATATGAACATGGGATCTCTATCAGATAAAATGGAAAGAGGAACTCCATGTAACCTAACAATATCCTTGAGGTACAGTCGAGATAGTTGATCCAAATACCATTGTATCTCGAATAGAAATAAAATGTTCAAATTTTGTCAGTCGATCAACAACAACTTAAATCGCATTGTTACCTCGAGAAGTCTTTGGTAGTTCCACCAAAAAATCCATGGATACATTCTCCCATTTCCACTCTGGCACTGTCAAAGGCTTAAGCATTCCCTTCGGTAACTACCGCTCTTCTTTAACCTATTGACATGTAAAACATTTCATGGTAAAATCAAGAATATATCTTTTCATTCCATCCCACCAATAATACTCCCAAAGGTCTCTGTACATCTTAGTACTGCCAGGATGAACTGAAAATGGAGAACTATGAGCTTCACACAACAAGTCTTTCTTTAATAGGGACTAACAAGTCACACACAAACTTTTTCCAAATCTTAAAACACAATCTTTATAAAGATTAAATTCTGAAAACTTACCCATTTTAACCAATTATTCCTTTTTCAGTAGCTCACGATCTTCCTTTTTCAGTTTCTTAATTCTGTCTGATAACAATGACTTCACTGAAACCTGAGACAAAATAGAGGCATTTCCTACACCAACAATTTCTAATCCAAAATTCATCAAATCATTAATCAAGGTATCATGTTCCAAATGTAACATGGTTATTGATGCATGATGTTTTTGACTCAAGGCATCTTCCACTTTGTTTGCTTTTCTAGGATGGTAATTGATCTTGAAATCATAATCCTTCATTAGTTCTATCCATCTTCTCTACCTCCTGTTTAATTCTTTCTGAGTGAATATGTACTTCAGACTTTTATGGTCAGTATATATTTTACATTTGGATTTGTATAAACGATGCCTCCAAATTTTCAAAGACAAAACACAGCTGCCAATTTCAAATTATATGTGGGATAATTTAACTCATGTGGTTTAAGTTGTCTTAAAGAATAAGAAATTACCTGATCATTCTGCATCAAAGCACAACCAAATCCCTTCAAAGAAGCATCACTATAGATGAAAAACTCACCATTTTAGGAAGGCAAGGTCAAAACTGGATCATTCACCAATCTCTTCTTCAGTTCTTAAAAACAAACATCACATTATTATTTCCAAACAAATTTAACCTCTTTTCGTGTTAACTTAGTTATCGGGCTAGATAACCCTGCAAAGTTCTTAACAAACTGTCAGTAATAACCTGACAATATAAGAATACTATGAATCTCTGTAACATTTGTAGGTCTTGGCCATTCATCAACCACTCTTTTTTTGGATAGATCAACTGTTATTCATCCTTATTTACAATGTTCCCATGAAAAGAAATCTGTTGCAACCAAAAATCACACTTTCTGAATTTTCCATACAGTTTCTTTTCTTTTAAGGTTTGTAGAATAACCCTTAGATGTTTTTCATGCTCCTCTTTATTTTAAGAAAATACCAGAATGTAATCAATAAACACAAACACAATCTTATCTAAGAACTCATGAAATATTCTATTCATATGATTCATTAATATAGCAGGTGCATTAGTTAACCCTAATGGAATAACCAAAAACTCATAATGACCATATCTAGTACGAAATGTTGTTTTAGGGATGTCATCCTCCTTCACCTTTAACTGATGGTATCCAGATCTCAAGTCTATCTTGGAAAAGTACTGAGCTCCCTGGAGATGATCAAACAAGTCATTGATGCGAGGAAAAGGATACTTTTTTTTAACATTGATGTTATTCAAAGCTATATAATCAATGAAAATTTTCATGGAACCATATTTATTTTTAACAAACAAAACAAGAGCTCCCCATGGTGAAGTTCTAGGAAAAATGAATCCTTTATCATTTAAATCCTGCAGCTGATTTTTCAATTCAAGAAGTTCTATTTGAGCCATACGATATGGGGGTTTCGAAATTGGCTTAGCATCAGGAACTAAGTCAATTGTGAATTCGACTTCCTAATCAGGTATGACACCGGGTAACTCATCAGGAAAAACATCAAGGCAATTATTTACCACTAGAACATCATCAATCTAAACAGTTCCATTGTTTTAAAAAATATGAGAAAGATAACATTCATTTCCATATTTCAATAGTTTCTTATCTTCCTGATATTTTATCAATTGTATGGGTTCATTATTTTATAAAAACTGAAACTCTTTCTGAAAAACAACTTCTTTAGCTCTACAATAAATCTTAGCATGATAAACATAAATCCAATCCATTCCTCGAATAACATCAAACTCGACTAAGGGAAAAACAACATGGTTCGCAGGTAAGGTATTTCCACATACCATAATAGAAATATTCTTATAATTCATCTTTTCTATAATATTTCCCCCTGGTGTTTTAAGAACAATTTCCAGTTTAATTTGTTGAGGTGATATTTCCAATTTGCTCGAAAATTTCTCAAAGAGAAAAAAATGAGTAGACCCCGTATGAAAAAAAACTTTAGAAAAATATAAGTAAAAAACAAAGTACCTGATGAAACTTCATTATATGGGACGACATCTGCTGACATAGTCATTAAGGATCTCACTACACCTTTCTACTTATAATATGGCTTCTTTGCATCATTTGGATCTCTCTTTGGGAAATCATTTTCATAGTGACCCATCTCACCACATTTAAAATACTTTATAGTTTTCTTATCAGGATTAGTCTTAAGATCATTTTCATTATAATCTTGGGCCTTATATCCAAACATACCACAATAAAAACTCTTCACAGTTATATTAAGACACTCCACAAGGTGTTTCTTGCCACACTTTTCACAAACTAGAAATTGGATTTTCTTACCATCAGATTTCTTTGGTTGACTCTTACCCATTTCTTTCCATCTAGACCACCTTTTTTCCTTATTTCCAATATACACATGATCATAAAAAACTCCATCTATACCCTCTTATCACAATAGAAAAGTTTCTCATAACTTTTGAATTCACAGGAGGCCAACGCTCTTCGATACCTTGGCTTCATTCCTGAGTAAAAGTGGCTGATTTTTATTTCAATATCCAGAATAATATTTGGATCATACCTCACCAGTCGGGTGAAGTTTGATTCATACACAACCACTGAATATTCCTCCTTTTTCTTAAATTCAAGGAATTTCTTTTCTATCCTATGTCACACCACCTAAGGAAAATATTTTTCAAGAAAAAGACTTTTAAATTCATCCCACTCTAAGGCATAAATATCTTCTCTATCCCTGATATTCTTTACCATTGACCACCACTAATCAGCTTCACCTTCAAAATGATAAATGATATGAATTAACATTTGATTATATGAACATCACATAACATCAAATATCTTTTCAAGGTCTTTAATCTATCCTTTAGCCGCTACTGGGACAGAATATCCATTGAAAGTAGGAGGGCGTTGTCTCATAAAATGTTCCACTATTGTCATGTTCAATTGTGGTACCTCTAGTTGTTATCTTTCATGGATTCCACCACCATTTATTTCTTGCGTTATCTGAGCCATTACTTTCACAAACTGCTCATTTCCAATCCCTATCATTCTGGGATGCAGATTCATAGGGATGTTGTTCTGTCGGTGCCTCTCCTCATCAGCTTCCTTGTTTCTTCTACAAACAACGATTATGAAAAATCATATCTTAGACGAAGCAACATGTTAATCTTTAAATTCTATAACATTTCAAATTAATCATAGAGTAAAAATCATTTATTACATTCTTTTAACATTATCCTAACCCATAAAGTTACCTAAACCATCCTCTGATACCAACTATAAGGACCCAACCTTATTAAATTACATAATATTGATTTTAGTTAAGAAAAAACGTCCTTTTACATTAAGGATCTTTTCAAGTTTTAGTGATTTAGATAATTGGTACATAATACATTCATAACCTTAAACATTGTTATTAAGTGGATACCATAAAAAAAGTTTCCATTTTTTTTCAAAATATAAAACATTAAATCTTAAAACATGATTCATTTGAAAATTCATAAAAAATTTAACATGGATTCCTTCATTGTCCTACACATCCTTATAACCTGTAAAAACATTTAAAAACTTGGGATGGACACAAAATATTAGTGAGGGATATAAAAATAAGGAAAGAACACATTAGTCCATGAATACTTGTAACGTATAAAGTCATTTTCAAAAGACACACTTATCACCTGTATATATATACTTTGTGAAACATGAGATTTCCACAATACATAAGAACATAAGTATAACCATAAATGTTTCTTGGGGAATTAATTACATAACCTTGTAACCCTCTCGGCTACCTTATAATTTGTAACCCTCATGAATACCTTACAATTTGTGTAACCATCGTAGTTACACTTGGAGTAACCATATGACCGATCTCCAACTTACATATTCTCAATGCATTGGAGGGAAATATAGGTCCCAAACTTCATCAAAAACAATTCCCAAGAACTAGAACATAATCATACATCATGAATAATTACATAAAAACATTTCTTTTGAAGTTTGTAAAGTATAATATTAAAAGGGGATTTTAAAAGAAAAGTCCCTTATAAAAATCATATAATTGTAGTGAGACTTTATAGAGTGGATGGAATATGTATACACTCTGTAAATAAACATAATTAAACATAGTATAATCATAATTTATCACACAAACAATTTAAATACCACATAAATAATTAAGATTACGGTTAACCCAAAGAATGGAAATTGGGTTAAGAATTCCCTTACATCGGGTTTGTCTTACTTCAAACTTGTTTAAACCTCCTGTATAATGGTTAAAAGAGTGTTATTCGTATTTTAAATAAATTATGTTTAAAGGTTAGTTAAAAATATATAATTTAAACAAAATTTCATGCATTTAAATTTATTTTTAGAAAACCTTGTGGTGTAACATTATCCCCACCTTTTTGAAATTGAGTCCTCACAATTTTATTTACTTATTAAACAAGTGAGGGTACCTTTCCATCATAGCATTTTAAGACTCCCATGTTGCTTCTTCTACTATGTGGTTGCTCCAAAAAAAACCTTTACCTAGTGGATTACCTTATGCCGCAATACATGTTCCCTTTGATCAATAATCTGAACTGGTTTCTCTTTATTAGAAAGGTTCTTTTCTAGTTGAACTACTTCTGGGATCAAGACATGTGATGAATCTGGAACATACTTTCTCAACATAGAAACATGAAAAAAAATTGTGTACCTAAGAAAAACATAGAGGCAAAGCTACTCAGTATACAAATATTCCAACTTTCTCCAGGATTTCAAAAGGACCGCTGAACTGTAGACTTAGTTTTCCTTTCTTACCAAAAGGCATCACACTTTTCAATGGAGATATTTTAATGAAAACATGCTCACCTACCTCGAAAGAGAAGTATTTAATTATATTATATGCGTAACTTTTATGCCTGCTCTGAGCTTTCCTCATGTTCTGCTAGATCATCTTCACTTTCTTAGCCACTTCCTCTACTAATTCTGGCCCCATCAACTTTATTTAACCGACTTCATCACAAAACACCGGAGTCTGACACCGCTTCCCATACAAAGCCTCAAAATGTGACATCTAAATACTAGAATGAAAACTACTATTATAAGAAAACTCAATTAAATAAATACATTGACCCCAACTTCCATGGTAGTCCATTAAACAAGCTCAAAGCATATCCTCCAATGTCTGAATCATATATTCTGACTTCCCATATGATTGAGGATGAAAAGTTGTACTGAAATTTAATTATGTTCCCAATGACTTTTGAAGTCCCTTCCAAAATTTATAAGTGAACATGGGATCCCGATCAGATAAAATGGATAGAGGAACTCCATGTAACATGATAATCTACTTGAGGTACAGTCGAGAAAGTTGATCCAAAGACATTGTATCTCGAATAAAAAGAAAATGTACATATTTTGTCAGCTGATCAACAATAACCCAAATCGCATTGTTACCTTGAGAAGTATTTGGTAGTCCCACCACAAAGTCCACATATACATTCTCCCATTTCCACTCTGGCACTGACAAAGGCTTAAGAATCCCCTTTGGTAACAGCCACTCTGCTTTAACCTATTGACATGTCAAACATTTTATGGTAAAATCAACAATATCTCTTTTCATTCCATCCCACCAATAATACTCTCGAAGGTCTCTGTATATCTTAGTACTGCCAGGATGAACTGAAAATGAAGAACTACAAGCTTCACACAAGAAGACTTTATTCAACTAGGAATCACAAGGCACACACAACCTTTTTCGAAATCTTAAAACACAATCTTTATCAATATTAAATTATGGAAACTCACCCATTTTAACCAATTCTAAATTTTTATGTAGCTCACAGTCTTCCTTTTCTGTTTGATTAATTCTGTTTGATAATGATGACTTCACAAAAACCTGAGACAAAACAGAGGTATTTCCTGCACCAAAAATTTCTAATCCAAAATTCATCAAATCATTAATCAAAGGATCATGTTCCAAATGTAACATGGTTAACGATGGATGATGTTTTTGACTCAAGGCATCCACCACTTTGTTTTCTTTTATAGGATGGTAATTGATTGTGAAATCATAATCCTTTATCAGTTTTATCCATCTTATATGCCTCATGTTTAATTCCTTATGAGTGAATACAACTTAAGACTTTTATGGTCAGTATATATTTTACATTTGGCTCTGTATAACTGATGCCTCCAAATTTTCAAAGAAAAAACCACAGATGCCAATTTAAAATCATGTGTGAGATAATTTAACTCATGTGGTTTAAGTTGTCTTAAAGAATATACAATTACCTGATCATTCTGCATCAAAACACAACCAAGTCCCTTCAAAGAAGCATCACTGTAGATGGAAAACTCACCATTTCAGGAAGGTAAGTCCAAAACTATAACATTCTCCAATCTCTTCTTCAGTTCCTGAAAACAAACATCACATTCTTCTTTCCAAACAAATTTAAGCCCTTTTCGTGTTAACTTAGTTATCGGGCTAGATAACCGTGAAAAGTTCTTACCAAACTGTCAGTAATAACCCACCAATATAAGAAAACTATGAATCTATGTAACATTTTTAGGGCTTGGTCATTCATTAACCACTCTTGTTTTGGCTGGATCAATTGTTATTCTTTCCTTATTTACAATGTGCCCAAGAAAAGAAATCTATTGCAACCAAAAATCACACTTGCTAAATTTTACATACAGTTTCTTTTCTTTTAAGGTTTGTAGAATAACCATTAGATGTTTTTCATGCTTCTCTTTATTTTTAGAAAATACCAAAATGTCATCAATAAACACAAACACAGACATATCCAAGAACTCATGAAATATTCTATTAATCAGATTCATGAATACAATAGGTGCATTAGTTAACCCTAACAACATAACCACAAATTTATAATGACCATATCTTGTACGAAAGGATATTTTTGGGATGTCAACCTAATTCACCTTTAGCTGATGGTATCCAGATCTCAAGTCAATCTTGGAAAAGTACTGAGCTCCCTGGAGCTGATCAAACAAGTCATCGATGTGAGTCAATGGATACTTGTTTTTAACAGTGATGTTATTCAAATCTCTATAATCAATGCAAAGTCTCATGGAACCATCTTTCATTTTATCAAAAAAAAAGGAGCTCCCCATAGTGAAGTTCTAGGAAAAATGAACCATTTATCAAGCAAATCCTGCAATTGATTTTTCAATTCAAGAAGTTATATTTGAGCCATACGATATGGGGGTTTTAAAATTGGATTATCATTAGGAACTAAGTTAATTGTGAATTTGACATCCTAATCAGGTATGACACTGTAGATACCCCAAACTTGAAATAAATGGACATTACATTACTTTTGTGGAATACTTAATAAATAACAAAAACCAACACTCAAGGATCGTAATAGTTTAGTGTCTTTGGAAACTCATAACATAATATTCTAATCATGGTGAATGATCTTCAATATCTCTCATAAAGATCTTCCCCTTTTGTTTTCTTACCTAAAAAATTTCTTTAAATCCTGGGGAAAAGAAAACATAAAAAGGGTGAGCTCAAATTCTCAGTAAGGGTAAACAAAGAGAACATAAAACGATCCATAATCATTTGAATTCAAAAACTTAAACGTAAAATCTAAACATCAAAATCTTGAGCAAAGACATATATCTTGGATGTACGTAAGGCATATATCATAATGGAACATAAATAATGATAAAATAGTATGGGAATAAAACATGTAATTGTGGAAAACCATTAATCACATGATATGACTTCCATAGTAGCCAAGGCATTGCTGCCAAGACCATCTTAGTGGACAAAGTCCCTTTCTGAATTGAGTTCACTCCTCGTTCCAGTCCTGTATCACTGAACCAGATTAACTTAATAATCTAGAAATGTCTATCTCATGAGATATAAATCTTTACCCAATGCATTGGAGGTAGATATATGTCCCACCCATCTCATAATGAAATCATTATTTCGTGTGCCACAAAATAAACATACATCATTCATAATAACCCAACGAATAAAATGGGTTTCATAAACATCATCCCATCATAACATGATCCATATAAAAGAAATGGATATCATTTATTCATAAGAAAACTCAAACCATGTAAATAATAGATAAATTATACTTGAAACATAAACATACTTAATAATGTCATCTTAGATGGAAAATAGTTTTGAAAAACACTTGAAATTAATTCTTGAGGAAAATATGCTTTCTTCTTCAAAATCAATTTATTTTATAAAAATGACATGAAATTTTAAAAGAAATGGATTTTTTTTGAAAATAATCATGAAATTTTGTAGAGGAAGCTTCATTGAAATAAGTCGTTATAAAACCGTAAAAATCTGTTCATGCTGTATAAGTTAAAAAAACATTCTTCTCGTTCTTTTGCCGGAAAAGTCAAAATGTACCTCGTATGGTAAACAGAAGAAAGATTCCTTACATACCATATAGTAAAAGTAAAAAATTATTAAAAGGGACTTTAAACATACATGAAACCATTTTTAGAAAACAGAGACATGGATGATAAATATAACCCCAGTAAATACTTACGAATAAAAAATCTCGGATAAAAACGAGATTGGAAAAGTTATCCCTTACCTTATGTCCGATATGCTTCGTATGTATCTGAACCTCCTATATAATGATTTAAATAATGTCATTGACTTATTAAAGAATCATATTCATTGTTATGATATCATATATGATTCGCTTATGACTTTATAATACTCGTTCTTTTGTAAATTCCATGTTAAATCGGCGTTTTGGGTAAAACCGTTTCATTTATCGTATGTGTTTCGATTTGTTGTTCTTGATATTATTACTCATATCCTGATTTAGTTAATTCCAGAATGTAAAACATGATTTATATAATATATATTCAACATATAAATATATATGATAGATCAATAAATGGAATTAAATACATCGTTCATGGAGACGGTAGGCCGTACGTACGCATGAACGATGTTTTCGTATCCTTATTGAATTGAATGGAATTAAGTAGACGACATACATACATACATACATATATATATAAATAAATCCAGTAGCATTATTATGTCATATATTTCATTATTATTCATTATATATACTTTATAATCATTCATGAATGGTTAACATGAAAAATGAATCTCATCCTGTTCGTGGAGACGGTATGCCGTACATACGCACGAGCGACGATATCATTCCCATAATTATTGAATGGTCTTGGAGTGGATGGTAGAATATCTCAGAATTAGTATCATGTTATAATAAACATATATAGTTATTCTTTCCACAATTATACCCATCCATGTAAGGTGGTGTTGGAAAAACAGATTACACCACGGCGTAAAGACGGTATTCCGTACGTACGCACACGCGGTGTTTTTCGTTTTTAGTAGGATGGATAGAAGGTGAAATAGGGTTGTTTAATATTTATAATAACATATTAGTATATTAGTGATACTGATGTTATTACTTTATAATGAAAAATATAAATAAGAAGAAGTAGAAGAAGAAATAAATAGGAAAGGATCGGTAAAGGATATTACCTCTTCTTTGACGCGCCTCCTTTACACTTCCACTTAAGGGACTAGAGTTGGTATTTTGAGAAGTCCGAAACCCCTAATATGTTTCTAGGGATGTTGAGAAGGAAAATGGGTAGGGTTTTACCGATCTTTAAGGCTCAAAGTTGTGTAAAGAGGAGAGGGAGGATGTACCCTTTTATAAGGGAGGAGAGGGGAATCTTTGGAAAGTGTGAAAATATTATTTTATTATAAACTTATATTCGGTTTCAAAAGGTCAAAAAATAATTAAAGATGAAGATAATATGACTAATGGTCTAAATAAAATCATCCAATCATAATTGGACATGTTTTGGATAATATTTTAATCATTATAATCTTATTTATTTAAATCATTTATTAATGCGGTAAATGCTGCATCATTATTGTGTCATAAATAATTTAATTTATTTGATGTCTAAAAATTATAAAAAAATACCATCATTTAGGAAAGTTTATTAACTTTCCAATTAATATTTATAGTCAAAAATATAATTTATATAACACCTTATAAAAAATTAATTACTAAATTATTTTTGTTAATGTCAATTTTGTCTTTACATTAAATTAATTAATCCAAATTGTCATTATCACTACCAAGTGGCGCAATGGGGTCCCAAAATAGACCCAAGGATACCCATGGTCGGAAAATACTTATCAAATAAGGTTAGGATATGTTTTAAGGTAATTTTGAATTATTATAATATCCTTTTAACCTTGAATTACCGTATTTACCTTTAACCGCGGTAAATAAAAGTCAAAAGTTACTATTCATCAAAAATTATTTTCATCTTATTGAACAACATTTTACTTCTTGATAAAAATCATGTATGTCAGATTTTTGAAATTAAATTCATAGAAGTGGTAAAATTTCATTTAAATGAAAGAGTAAGTTTTTTTAACTACCACTAAGTGGTTTCACTATTCATCAAAAATTGAAGTTTTTCAGAAAAATACAAAAACTTCAGCATAAGATATATTTGATATTTTGAATTCAATAATGATTTCTATTTTTACAAATTCAAAACATAGAAGTGGAATTAATTAATTTTAAAATTAATTCCCGTTATCAAAACAAATAGCGTGTTTTTAAGAAACAATAACTATCAAAAGATCGACACTTGTTTATGTCCAATTTCAAAGTGAAATTAATTCCAATGAACAACATTGGATTAAATGGTAAAAATATATTCTAATTAAAATTTAAAACCAATTAAAAAGATAATATAACCATATAAATTATTACGATGAAAAAAGTTGTTTTTAATTAAAATATAGTGTGTTTTTACTATTCATTAAAATATGAAAGTTATCAGAATAATATGAAAAATTTATCCAAAGTAAATTTTTATATCATGATTCCAAATAAGAATTTTATGTTGTAAAATTGAACTTATAAACATGTCAAAAACTAGATTTAAAGTGGGTACGCCATCAAAAGGCAGCAAAACTGCATTTTTTGAAAAATACTTATTTTACCCGAAAAATTTAGTTTGTTCTCATACCATGTTCTAGAAAATGTGTAAGATGAATAATAATGTTATAAAATTAAAAATTTAGTTGATACTATTCATAACGGATAGTTCATAATAATATTATAACCATATATAGTTGTTTAGTGAAACCTAGTATTGTGTACAACACACGCTTTCGAGGAAGGTCACGATTACGTGTAATGCAAGCCAAGTCAGGGTTGCGTGTTGTGCAAGACTCCTTCATCATTTCATATAACAGAATCCAACCATATTTCATTTATACATTTAATATATATATATATACACTCAATGTTGCATAGAATAATTACTATCAAACAAACCTGAAATTGTGTGTAACATGATCCAAGAATAGTGTTGCGTATACTACAAGATAATACGTTGTTGCGTATAGCGCAAGGTAATCTTGGTGTAGCGTACAACAGAAGATATGAAAAAAATAACATATCTCATAAAATCTCGAGGTGTTACAGGCACTGGGTAACTCATCAGGAAAAACATCAAGGTATTTATTTTCCACTAGCACATAATCAATCTGAATAGTTCCTTTGTTTTCAACAATATGAGCAAGATAAATTTCATTTCCATATTTCAAGATTTTCTTATATTCCTAATATATTATCAATTTTATGGGTTCATTATTTTATAAAAACTCAAACTATTTCTAAAAAAAACCTCTTTAGCTCTACAGTCAATCTTAGCATTATAAACAGAAAGCCAATCCATTCCCAGAATAACATCAAACTCAACTAAGGGAAAAACCAAAGTTTGTAGGTAATGTCTTTCCATAAACAACAATAGAAATATTCTTATAATTCCTCTTTTCTATAATATTTCCTCCTAATGTTTTAACAATAAGTTCAGGTTACATTTGTTGAGGTGATATTTCCAATTTTCTAAAAAATTTCTCAGATATAAAGGAATGCGTAGACCCCATATGAAACAAAACTTTAGCAAAATCTGTGTAAAAAAACAAAGTACCTGATACAACTTCATTGGATGGGCCAACATCTGCTAACATAGTCTCAAAGGATCTCACTACACCTTTCTGCTTATATTCTAGCTTCTTTGCATCATTTGGATCTCTCTTTGGGCAGGCATTTGCATAGTGACCCATCTCACCTAATTTAAAACATTTTACAGTTTTCTTATCAGTATTAGTCTTAGGATCATTTTCATTAAAATATCATGTCATATATCCAAACTTACCACATTTAAAACACTTCATAGTTTTTCTACGACATTCCCCAGAGTGTTTCTTGCCACACTTTTCACAAACTGGGAATTGTATTTTCTTACCATAAGATTTCTTTGGTTGATTCTTAACCATCACTTTCCATCTAGACCTCTTATTATACTTATTTTCAAAATTCACATGATCATCAGAAAACTCCATCTCTAACCTCTCAGCACATCAGACAAGTTTCTCGTAACTTTTGAATTCACAGGAGGCCAACACTCTTCGATACCTTGGCTTCAATCCTAAGTAAAAGTCATTTATTTTTCTATCAAGATCCAGAATAATATTTGGAGCATACGTCGCCAGTCGGGTGAAGTTATCTTTATACAGAACCACTGAACCTTCATCCTTTTTCTTTAATTCAAGGAATTTTTTCTCCATCCTAAGTTGCACCACCTTATGAAAATATTTTTCAAGGAAAATATTTTTAAATTCATCCCACTCTAAGGCATAAATATCTTCTCTATCCATGATATTATTTACTATTGAACACTAATGACCAGCTTCACCTTAAAAACGATAAATGGTAAGAATTACCTTCTGATTATATGAACATCCCATAACATCGAATATCTTTTCAAGGGATTTAATCCATCCTTCAGCCGCTACTAGGTCAGAAGATCCATTGAAAGATGGAGGGTGTTGTCTCATATAATGTTCCACTATTGTCATGTTCTGTTGTGGTACATCAGTTTGTTCTCTTTCATGGATAACACCACCATTTATTGCTTGTGTTAGATGATCCATTACTGTCACAAACTGCCCAGTTCTAATCCCTACCATTCTGGGCTCCAGATTCGAAAGAATGTTGTTCTGTCAGTGCCTCTCCTCATCAGCTTCCTGGTTTCTTCTATGGAAAACCATTATGAATAAAACATATCTTAGATGAATAAACATGGTAATATTTAAATGTTATAACATTTCAAATTAATCATAGAGTAAAAATCATTTACGGTATTCTTTTAACATCATCCTAAACCCTAAAGTTACCTAAACCGTACTCTGATACCAACTATAACGATCCAAACTTATTAAATTACATAATAGTGATTTTAGTCAAGAAAAAACATCCTTTTACAATAAGTATCCTTTCAAGTTTATAGCTTTAGAGAATTGGTACATAAGACATTCATAACCTTACACATTTTTACAGAGTGGATACCAAAAAAAAGTTTCCATTATTTTCACAATATAAAACATTAAAGCTTAAAATACGATTTCTTTGAAAATTAATCAAAAATTTAACATGGATTCCTTTATTTTTATAAACATCCTTATAGCTAGTAAAATAATTTAAAAACTTATAATGTGCACACAATATCAGTAAGGGATATAAAAATAAGGAAATAACATATTAGTCCATGAATACTTGTAATGTATGAAATCATTTTCAAATGACATACTTATCACCTGTATATATATACTTATTTTGTGAAATAGGAGATTTTAAGAATACATAAGAACATAAATAGAACCATAAAGGTATCTTGGGGCATTACTTACATAACCTTGTAACCTTCTTGGCTACCTTATAATTTGTTACCCTCACGACTACCTTACAATTTGTGTAACAATCGCAGTTACACTTGGAGTAACCATATGGCTGACCTCCAACTTACACATTACCAATGAATTGGAGGAAAATATAGGTCCCAAAATTCATCATAAAAAATTCACAAGAACCATAAAATAATCATACATCATGAATAATTACATAAAAACATTGCTTTTGAATTTTGTAAAATAGAATTTTAAAAGAGGATTTTAAAAGAAAAGTCCCTTATAAATATCATATAATTAAAGTGTGACTTAATAGAGTGGATGGAATATGTATATTATCTATAAATACACATAATTAAACATATTATAATAATAATTAATCACAAAAACGATTTAAATATCACATAAATAATGAATAATAAGGTTAACACAAAGAATGGAAATCGGGTTAAGAATTCCCTTACCTCGGGTTTGTCTTACTTTGAAATTATTTAAAACTCCTGTATAATGGTTAAAAGAGTGTTATTAGTATTTTAAAGAAACATTTTCATGGTTATAACATCTTTTATGATCATTTCATAACCTCATTTCACCCTTTAATTGTTAGTATTTTGTTCCTTGCATTGTTTAGGGATCGTTCTTTACATGATTTCCATGATTGGTTCATGACGGATGTTCTTATCGATTTGAAGTGAAACTCTAGAATTGGAATGAAAAGGTATTTAAATATTTCCAGTACCATAATTTATTTCATTTATCATTTTGATGTTTTATATGAGGATGATTCATAAATTAAAACATTAATGATGTTCGTTTAGATAATTTTAGTGGTTCTTTGATAATAACGACCTTATTTTGTCTTATAAATTAAAACCATGAGTAAAAAGAATTACAGAACCATGGATGAGATATAATACATATATTATAACTTGGTTCAACCATAAAAATAGTTTCATTTCCAGACTTGAAATAATTAATGAAAATTGAAATCACATCGTCCACGATGTCGGTAATTCGACACATCAGAGACAATGTTGTTTATTCCTTGAATAAGTGGGTGAGGAGAAGAAGAATGATGCTGAATTTTACATGAACATGAGAAAATATAGAATATAAATGATTTATATAGATTTTATTCCTCATGGGAAATAGTTGATGAGTAAAGAATAAGAAAAATAAAGGAACTCAAAATAAAAGAATAATTGATAAATCCCTTACAAAAATTTGGCAGCCTAACGACTATGCAACATGGTTTTAGAAAATATTAAAAAGAGAGGGGAAAAGGGTCACCTATAAAAAAATGAATCATAATAAAGAATATATCTATAATAATAAGTAAATAAGAACATGTTATGGAAACATTAATGTTATACCACAAAAAAGAGAACTTGAATGAAAAAAAGAATGAAATTACGAATTTTCTTACCTTGTAGAGTAACTTCTAGAACTTGAAGGTTGGGATCTTGGGGGCTTGAAGAAACAATGGGAGGAGTACTAGGGAGGTAAAGAGGCCATATATTTTTTGATGAGGAGTTTTTAATGAAGTTTATAAAGGAATGGGTTGGTATTTATAGAAAAAGTAAGAGAATATTTTAATAATTTCCAAGGGACACCTCATTAGTGGTATTTGCAAAACCATGGGCTTGACTATGGTATTTTCCCATGGTATAAGCCACTTGGGACAACTAATAACTTATTTTACTGTAAAAATGTTTACCAGATTTATTACTTCATTATTACAACATTAATGATGTCATTAACACACCAAATCTCAAAACTGTATTTTTTTTAGTATTCACCAAAAATCAACTATTTCAGAAAAATACCAAAAATTTGCCATTACCATTTTTCAATGTGTAGAATTCAAAAATAAATTCCATTTTTTGAAAATAATTTTCTAAATATTATTAATTTAATTTTTAAATAAAATCATACTTAATTAAAAAATTAACAATTTAAATTCTATAAATGCTTTTAAATCATATTGAAAATTTAACCAAAAAGTTATTATCTTGAATCCTTAAGAAAATAAAATAATAACATAATTTAATATTTATTATGGTCATATTACTATTCATATTACTCTTCATAGGGGTATATTTCTATTCACAAAAAAACATCTTGGCTCTATTATACTCAAAATAACTTACTGAACACAATTGTAGATGACCGTTTTTCAAAATTCAAAACATATAATCTGTAAAATTATGTTTAAAGGTTAGTTATAAATATATAATTTAAACAAAATTTCATGCATTTAAATTTATTTTTAGAAGACCTTGGGGTGTTTCATTATACCCACATTCTGGAAATTGCATCCTCGCAATTTTATTTACTTTTTAAACAAGTGAGGGTACCTTTCCCTCATAGCATTTTAAGACTCCCATGTTTCTTCTTCTACCATGTGGTTTCTCCAAAAAACCTTTACCTAGTGGATTACCTTATGCTGCAATACCTGGTCCCTTCGATCAAGAATCTGAACTGGTTTCTCTTCATTATAAAGGTCCTCTTTCAGTTGAACTGCTTCGGGGCTCAAGACATGTGATGAATCTGGAACATACTTTATCAACATAGAAACATGAAAAACAATTGTGTACCTGAGAAAAAATTAAAGGCAAAGATACTCAGTATACAACTGTTCCAACTTTCTCTAGGATTTCAAAAGGACCGATGAACCACAAAGTTAGTTTCTCTTTCTTATGGAAATGCATCACACTTTTACAGGGAGATATTTTAAGAAAAACGTGGTCACCTACCTCAAAAGAGAAGTCTTTCCTTATATTATATACATAACGTTTCTGCCTCCTCTGAGCTGTCCTCATGTACTTTTGGATCATCTTCACTTTCTTAGCCACTTCCTCTACTAATTCTGGCCCCATCAACTTTATTTCACCGACTTCATCCCAAAACACTGGAGTTCAAAACTTCTTCCCATACAAAGCCTCAAAAGGTTCCTTTTAAATACTAGAATGAAAACTGCTATTATAAGAAAACTCAACTAAAGAAATATGATGATCCCAACTTCCCTGGTAGTCCATAAAACAAGTTTGAAGCATATCCTCCAAAGTATTAATCGTTCATTCGGACTTCCCATATGATTGAGGATGAAAAGATTTACTGAAATTTAATTATGTACCCAAAAACTTTTGAAGTCTCTTCAAAAATTTAGAAGTGAACCTGGGATCCCGATCAGATAAAATGGAAATTGGAACTCCATGTAACCTGACAATCTCCTTGAGGTACAGTCGATAAAGTTGATCCAAATACATTGTATCTTAAATAGAAATAAAATAGGCATATTTTGTCAGTCGATCAACAATAACCCAAATCACATTGTTACCTCAAGAAGTATTTGGTAGTCCCACAAAAAATTCCATGGATACATTCTCTCATTTCCAATCTGGCACTGGAAAAGGTTGAAGCATCCCCTTTGGTAACTGCGGCTCTACTTTAACCTATTGAAATGTCAAACATTTCATGGTAAAATCAGCAATATCTCTTTTCATTACATCCCACCAATAATACCCCCGAAGGTGTCTGTACATCTTAGTACTGCCAGGATGAACTGAAAATGGAGAACTATGAGCTTCACACATCAAGTATTTCTTCAACTGAGAATCAAAAGGCACACATAAATTTTTTTCAAATCTTAAAACACAATCTTTATCAAGATTAAATTCTATAAAATTACCCATTTTAACCAATTCTACCTTTTTCTGTAGCTCACGGTCTTCCTTTTGCACTTGCTTAATTCTGTCTGATAATGATGACTTCACTGAATCCTGAGACAAAATAGAGGTATTTTCTGCACCAACAATTTCTAAGCCAAAATTCATCGAATCATTAATCAAGGGATCAAGTTCAAAATATATTAATGATGCATGATGTTTTCGACTCAAGGAATCCGCCACTTTGTTGTATTTTCTAGGATGGTAATTGATCACGAAATCATAATCCTTTATCAGTTCTATCCATCTTCTATCCATCATGATTAATTTATTCTGAGTGAATATATACTTTAGACTTTTATAGTGAGTATATATTTGACATTTGGATCTGTATAAATGATTCCTCCAAATTTTCAAAGAAAAAACCACAGCTGCCAATTTCAAATCATGTGTGGGATAATTTAACTCACAAGGTTTATGTTGTCTTGATGAATAAGAAATTACCTTATCATTCTACATCAAAACACAATCAAATCCCTTAAAAGAAGCATAAATATAGATGAAAAACTCACTATTTCGGGAAGGAAAGGCCAAAACCGAAGCATTCACCAATCGATTCTTCTGTTCTTGAAAAAAACATCACATTATTCTATCCAATCAAATTTAACCCCTTTTCATGTTAACTTAGTTTTCAGGCTAGATAACCATGCGAAGTTCTTAACAAACCTTCAGTAATAACCCACCACTCGAAGAAAGATACAATTATCTATAACATTTGTAGGTCTTAGCCATTCATCAACCACTCTTGTTTTGAATGGATCAACTATTATTCCATCCTTATTTACAATGTGCCAAAGAAAAGAAATATGTTGCAACCAAAAATCACACTTGTTGAATTTTCCATACATTTTATTTTATTTTAAGGATTGTAGAATAACCCCTAGATTTTTTTCATGCTGCTCGTTATTTTTAGAAAATACCATAATGTCATCAATAAACACAAACACAAAATTATCCAAGAACTCATGAAATATTCTATTCATAAGATTCATGAATACAGCAGGTTCATTAGTTAACCCTAACGACATAACCACAAATTAATAATGACCATATCTAGTATGAAAGGCTATTTTAGGGATGTCATCCTCCTTCACCTTAACAGATGGTATCCATATCTCAAGTCAATCTTGGAAAAGTTCTGATCTCCCAGGAGCTGATCAAACAAGTCATCGATGTGAGGCAAAGTATACTTGTTTTTAACAGTGATGTTATTCAAATATCTATAATCAATGAAAAGTCTCATGGAACCTTGTTTCTTTTTAACAAACAAAATAGAAGCTCCCCATGGTGAAGTGGTAGGACAAATGAAGCCTTTATCAAGAAAATTATACAACTGATTTTTCAATTCAAGAAGTTCTATTTGAGTCATACGATATGGGGGTTTTGAAATTGGATTAGCATGAGGAACTAAGTCAATTGTGAATTTGACTTCCTGATCAGGTATGAAACCAGGTAACTCATCAGGAAAAACATCAAGGTATTTATTTACCACTGGCACAACATCAATCTGAACAGTTCCCATGTTTTCAAAAATATGAGCAAGATAAATTTCATTTGCATCTTTCAACAGTTTCTTAGATTCTTGATATGTTAACAATTGTATGGGTTCATTCTTTTATAAAAACTAAAACTCTTTCTGAAAAACAACTTCTTTGGATCTATAGTCAATCTTAGCATGATTAACAGAAATCCAATCCATTCCTAGAATAACATCAAACTAGACTAAGGAAAAAACAACAAGGTTTGTAGGTAAATTCTTTTCACAGACCACAATAGAAAGATTCTTATAATTCATCTTTGCTATAATATTTCCCCCTAGTATTTTAAGAACAAGTTCGTGTTTTATTTTTTGAGGTGATATTTCCAATTTTCCTGAAAATTTCTCAGAGATAAAGTATTGCGTAGACCCCATATCAAACATAATTTTAGCAAAATGTGAGTAAAAAAACAAATTACCTGATACAACTTCATTGGATGGGCCAACATCTACTGACGTAGTCGAAAAGGATCTCACTACACCTTTCTGCTTATAGTTTGGCTTCTTTGCATCATTTGGATCTCTCTTTGGGAAGACATTTGCATAGTCACCCATCTCACCACATTGAAAACACTTTACACTTTTCTTATTAGGATTATTCTTCGGATCATTTTAATGACAATCTTGGGCCCTATGTCCAAACATACCACACTTAAAACACCTCATAGTTTTTCTAAGACATTCCTGAGGGTGTTTCTTGCCACACTTTTCACAAATTAAAAATTGGATTTTTCTTAGAATCAGATTTCTTTGGTTGATTCTTACCCATCACTTGCCATCATGACCTATTATTCTCCTTATTTCCAAAATGCACATGATCATAAAAAATCTCCATCTCTACCCTCTCAGCAGAACAGACAAGTTTCTTGTAACTTTTGAATTCACAGGAGGCCAACTCCCTTCGATACCTTGGCTTTAATCCTAAGTAAAAGTTGTTGATTTTTCTATCAAGATACAGAATAAGATTTGGAGCATACCTCACCAGTTGGGTGAATTTCACTTCATACACAACCATTGAATCTTACTCCTTTTTCTTCAATTCAAGTAATTTCTTCTCCATCCTAATTAGCACCACCTTAGGAAAATATTTTTCAAGGAAAAGACTTTTAAATTCTTCTCACTCTAAGGAATCAATATCCTCTATATCCCTGATATTGTTTACCATTGACCACCACTAATCAGCTTCACCTTCAAAATGATAAATGGTAAGAATTTCCTTCTGATTATATGAACATCCCATAACATCGATTATCTTTTCAAGGGATTTAATCATTTCTTCAGCTGCTACTGGGTGAGAATATCCATTGAAATCAGGAGGTTTTTGTATCATAAAAGGTTCCACTATTGTCATGTTCCATTATGGTACCTATGGTTGTTATATTTCATGGATTCCACCACCATTTATTGCTTGCGTTAGCTGATCCATTATTATCACAAACTGCTCAGTTCCAATCCCTACCATTCCGGGCTGCAGATTCAGAAGGATGTTGTTCTGTCCGTGCCTCTTCTCATCATCATCCCTGTTTCTTCTGCGGACAACCATTATGAACAAACATATCTTAGAAAAATCAACATGGTATTACTTAAATTATATAACATTTCAAATTAATCATAGAGTAAAAATCATTTATGGTATTCTATTAACATCATCCTTACCCCTAAAGTTACCTAAACCGTCCTCTCATACCAACAATAAGTACCCATCCATATTAAATTAAAAAATCTTGATTTTAGTCAAGAAAAAATTCCTTTTAAATTAAGGATATTTTAAATTTTAGATATTTAGAGAATTGGTACATAATACATTCATAACCTTACACATTGTTACTGAGTGGATACCATAAAAACAGTTTCCATTTTTTTCAAAATATAAAACATTAAAGCTTAAAACATGATTTCTTTGAAAATTCATCAAAAATTTAACATGGATTCCTCCATTATCCTACAAATCCTTATAACATGTAAAAAATTTAAAACTTGGGATGAGCACAAAATCTTAGTAAGGGATATAAAAATAAGAAAAGAACACATTAGTCCATGAATACTTGTAACGTATGAAATCATTTTCAAAAGACACACTTATCACCTATATAGATATACTTACTTTGTGAAACATTATATTTCCACAATAAATAAGAACATAATTAGAACCATAAAGGTATCTTGGGGAAATACTTACATAACCGTGTAACCCTCTCGACTACCTTATAATCTGTAACCCTTATGGCTACCTTACAATTTGTGTAACCATCGCAGTTACACTTGGAGTAACCAAATGACCGACCTCCAACTTACACATTCCCAATGCATTGAAAGGAAATATAGGTCCCAACCTTCATAAAAAAAATTCCCATGAAACATAACATAATTATACATCATGAATAATTACATAAAAACATTTCTTTTGAATTTTGTGAAATATAATTTTAAAAGAGAATTTTAAAATTAAAGTCCCTTATAAATATCATATAATTGAAGTGAGACTTAATAGAGTGGATTAAATATGTATATACTATATAAATAAACATAATTAAACATAGTATAATTTGAATTCATCACAAAAACAATTTAAATACCACATAAATAATGAAGAACAAGGTTAACCCAAAGAATGGAAATCGGGTTAAGAATTCCCTTACCTCGAGTTTGTCTTACTTAAAACTTTTTTAAACCTCCTATATAGTGGTTAAATGAGTGTTATTAGTATTTTACAGAAATATGTTCGTGTTTATAAAATCTTTTATGATTATTTAATAACCTCATTTCACCATTTAGTTGTTAGTATTTTGTTCCTTTCATTGTTTAGGGATCGTTCTTTAAATGATTTCCATGATTGGTTCATGAGGGATGTTCTTGTCGATTGGAAGTGAAACTAAAGAATTGGAATGGAAATGTATTTAAATATTTAATGTACCAAAATTTATATCATTTATCATTTTGATGTTTGATATGAGTATAATTCATATGTTAAAACATTAATGATGTTTATCTAGATCATTTTAGTGGTACTTTGATAATAACGACCTCATTTTGTCTTATAAATTAATACCATAAGTAAAAAATGTATAGAACCATGGATGTTACATAATACATATATTATAACTTGGTTCAACCATAAAAATGGTTTCAAGACCATACTTTATAGAATTAATGAAAATTGAAATCACATCATCCACGATGTCGGTAATTCGACACATCACGAACAATGTTTTTTATTCCTTGAATAAGTGTGATAGGAGAAGAAGAATGTTGAAGAATTTTCCATGAACATGAGAACATCCATAATATACATGATTTATTGAGATTTCATTCCTCTTGTTTAAGAGGTTATGAGGAAAGAATAAGAAAATAAAGGAACTCAAAATAAAAGAATAATTGATAAATCCCTTAAAAAAATTCGGCAACCTAATGGCTATGAAACATGGTTTTAGAAAATATTAAAAAGAGATGGGAAAAGGGTCAACTATACATAAATTAATCATAATACATAATATATCTAGAATAATAAGTAAATAAGAACATTGTATGCAAACATGAAAGTTATACCACAAAAAAGAGAACTTGAATGAAAAAGAATGAAATTGAGAATTTTCTTACCTTGTAGAGTAAGTCCTAGAACTTGAAGGTTGGGACCTTGGGGGCTTGTGGAAACCTTGGGAGGAATATTTGGGAGGTAAGTAGGCCAAAGATTCATTTATGATGAATTTGGAATGAAGTTTATGAAGGAATTATTTGATATTTATAGCAAAAGTGAAGGAATATTTTAATAATTTTCAAGGGACACCTCATTAGTGGTATTTGAAAAACCATTGGTTTGACCATGGTATTTTCCCATGGTATAAGAAAATTAGGACACATCATAACTTATTTTACTATACACAAGCCGACAAGATTTATTACATCATTATCACATATATAATGATGTCATTAACACACCAAAACTCAAAACTGTATTTTTTTACTATTCACAAAAAAATCAACTGTTTTAGAAAAATACCAAAAATTTACCCTTACCATTTTTTGTTGTGTAGAATTTAAAAATTAACTTCATTTTTTGAAAATAATTTTCTAAATATTATTAATTTAATTTTTAAATAAAATCATACTTAATTTAAAAATTGAAAATTTAAATTCTATAACTTCTTTTAAATCACATTGAAAAATTAACCCAAAATTAATTATCTTAAAGCCTTACGAAAATAAATTTATAACACAATTTACTATTTATTACGGTCATGTTACTATTCATAAGGTTATGTTACTATTCACAAAAAAACAAGTTGGTTCCATTAGAATCCAAATAACTTACAGAACACAATTATAGATGACCGTTTTTCAAAATTCAAAACATAGATACAGTAAAATTATGTTTAAAGTTTAGTTATAAATATATACTTTAAAAAAAATTTCTTGCATTTCAATTTAGTTTTTGAAAACCTTGGGGTGTTACATTAACACACCTTGATAGGGTGTTACCTATACATGGAGCCATATCCTCCTCATACATTGGGACATACTCCTCAATATTCCCTCCTAGAGTAAGTCTCAATCTCCATCTCCCTTGGCCGCTAACCATGCATAAGCACCACACTACCCATCATGGATTTACCTTTGAGACACTATCGTCAAATCTACTGATACCTATTGATTCACACACTGAGAATGTCTCACATGAGATTAGAGTAAACAACGACCATGACAACCTCTTTGGTCCACTAACCACACATAATACCAAGAACAACTTTGGGACGCTATCCATGCATAATCCCTATGCCCCCCTTCACTATCGAATTACGTGGAATTTGATCCCTGTATTCCAAACCGGGTACATAGGAAGCCTCCCTAAGGTTCCAGACACTCATTTCCCATAATCCATTTATCTTGAATATTTCATGTGAGTTCATTTGTCCTGCATGATGTTAAACTTCACCTTCCAAACTATGTGGGTTTTGATCCCTTTCAGGTTTGTAGGATTCCTCTTTGAGGTTCAATCCCAACCAATGGTAACTCTGGTTTTCCCTTATATGGTTGTACCATCCTAATTTGACATCTTCCCTTTTTGGGATGCATCTCATAGATCCGCCTCATCGAGGTGTTCTAATCCACATGGGAAGATAACCTTGCATAAGACCCACACTTCACCACACTCCTCCAACCAAGAGTGCCCCTCTTACAATGGGTAGATAACCATGAATAATCCCCTAACCTATTTTTGGGTTACTATTCTTTGTGTATTCCCTAAATTTATGCCCCCATCCAAAACTATATGGACTTTGATTCCCAGTAACTAGGATACATATGAAGCCTCCTTGAGGTTTAAGCCCATAACCCATTTCCCATCCTGGTATTTCCCTCGAGCCTTTGTGTTTCGGGAGGATAATGTCCCAACCCAGAGGTTCTAATTCCTTTAGGTCCTTATCCATGCACTCCATTTCTCATGATCCGGCTCCCTAGGTGTCTCATTTCTTCCTCTTGAACTAAGTAAACTTTTATTCTTAGACACTGGGATATGAAGGAAGCCTACCTAAGGTTCAATCCTAGCATTTTTACCTTCATGTCAGTTAAACCTCATTCATTCCACTAACTTCATTAAAATCCTCCATCATCCATCCTAATTCTTACCCAGGATGCTAAATCTGGGTGAGATCATTCCACCCACTTCCTCAGTGATCCTAGCAGCACCCGGGAAACTAACCATGCATAATTCACACACAATCTATATTCATCCAACTAAGAGTGACCCTGTTATGATGGGAATTTAACCATGTGTAAGTCCCAAATCACACTTTCAGAATATGTGGGTTTTGATCCTTGTCTTATAAATAGGGTACGTAGGAAGCCTCCCTAAGTTTCAATCTCATCCAATGGTAAACCTCGACATCCCTGTTTTTTGGGTGCACTTCCATGATCCTTTCTTTTTGATGTTCATATTAGCCTTTATGGTGTGAAATCTTCCCTTTTTGGGACACACCATTCTAGGTCCGTCATCATTGGGTGTTTTGATCCATCTATCTGGTAAACCTTCCAGGTGCTCTCTACTTGGGATGTACCAATCTAATCCACTATTATCAGTATTATGATTAGTCTGATCCATCTCTACAAGATGTTAAACTCATGGAATACCCCATGTTAAACATGGTAAGCCGAGGAAAACCTCAGATACATTCCTCCATCATAAGATTCTATGCATTAAACGTGGGATGCATTGGGATTCTGTGCCCTTGATAATCCCTCTAATAAGGTAAAATTTAGTTCTTCCAATGTTCCATTATATAGACATACCAGCGATGCCCAACATGACTATTTCCCTGATTGAATGTTACTACCCCAACTCGACCCTTTGGAATGTCTTGATGGAAGCCGCATAATTAACTGGTGTCCTCAATGAAATGGCATTGAGAGGAGTTTCACAAACAATATATTAATCTTTAAAGGAGACCCAGACATGGAGACAAATTCCGAGGTGGAATCCATAGAAGGAGGGACTGAAATCCCATCATCCTATTTCAATCAAGGAGAAAACATCTCTGAATTAGCGATGAATGTTGCTTACATTTGGAAAGTTGGAATGCAGGGTAATAGACGCACGTCCCCATAGATGACAAGCACCCCGGTGGAAAGTGTCATAAATAGCAGTAGTTTAAACTGATACTAAATAACACTTTAAAAAAAATGAAACTGCAAAATCTACAGACCCAGAACAACCAAAGAAAAAACAGAAACAAATATATCATAACAAAATTTATCCATTCCACCTACAACACCCATAAATAAATATCCCATTTCAAGTACATAATAATCAATCCATTATCTAATAATATCATAATACACATGATCAATAAAAAAATATAATAAAGGGGATCAATAAGGTTGTAACTATAACCTTTGAAATCATTATATATAAAGTTCCATAATTTTAGTTTCTTATCTTCTCTGAATCCAAAGTGAACCCTAATCACTACCTGATGAAATTTTCTTGAAACCCTCTCCCTCTCCATCTCCACTTCCTACTACCAACACTTATATGAAAATTATATTGAAAATTAAACAGTTTTGTATATTAAAATTTAAAATTAAAACCAATAAAAGTTTGTGTACTAAATTATTTTGAAGTTGTGTGATTTACTTGCCCACTACCATCCATCGATGTAATATCATTGAGGAAAAATCCAATTGTCTTTTGATATAATTAAACCAAATATTTCTATAGAGCGATGAACTTTGCATATTGAATCTTTATATGATCCCCCTATTTATGAATTGTGGTTTACATGGAAACAAACTCCCTCCATGAAATTCCTATCATTGAATCAAATAAAATTAACTTCAAAAAATATATTTCAAAATATTCATATAGAAAAAATAGAAATGATAATAGATACATAGTACTGAGAAACAAAATATACATATCTATGATAATAAATGACTACACATATAACATAAGTGGTTCACTACATATAACATAATTGGTTGATAAATGAATGGATGAATGCACATACAATCATTTTGTCCTTAAATTATGTTATTTTCTTACTCCATCATTACTTCATATACGTCATCCACCCTTGGAAGACTAATAATTTCAATATCATGATGGAAAAAATAAATTTTCTTTTTTCTGTTGATGGGATTCAATGTTAGAGGTCAAATCTTCCACTTCATCACCCATATCATACAAGTATCTTTGTTTTATGCAAAAAACTAAAATCCATCCTTAATTCATGAAATATTACACATAATATACCATTTTAACTCATCATGATAAGATAAATGGTTCATGTAAGTCATGTTCACCAAAATCCATCAAGCGAGAGAAGTTCACAGAAGTAAATTTCAAGGAATCTCTTTTAACAACCCTAATAATATCGACCCACTTGCATTTGAATAAAGAAACTGAAAAATTCCTATGACAGTTTAATTTGATAATATCAGTCAAATTTACATAGATAACGACTTTGGAAAATATAAATATACAACTATTCTGTGTGTTCAAACCCTCTTCCTGATTGATTATATAAAATTTATAGCCATTCACATTGTAAGAATCAAACTTTCTAGCCTGTTTTAGAGGACCTCGAGCTAGAAACTTTAAATCTCATAACAAATCAGATCAAGTATTATTATTAATGATCGAAAAAAAGTAATATACATTATTATAATTAAAAAATATATATATCAACATAATATCTGTTTTGATTGCAATATTTATGAACTTACACGCCGTGTAAACCATTCTACAAGCTCTTTATTAATAGATTTTGTTATATATTTATCATTTTGTGTTCGGATTCTCATTCATATCTTTATTTATATCCTGATCTCTTCAATAAATGGATATTCAATTTTACTATTCATAATCACATATATATGTGCCTCTAATAATTCTGTTTCTTACAGTGTAAAATTTGAGTTCATCACAACTGATCGGCCAATATCATGAAATATTTTTGATTTCCTATATAGTTGAGATTGATTTGGTGCATCATCAACACATAAAAATCAATTGATTCTTGTATCTATATCATCCAACTATATAGAATAAAAGGTAAGACACTCCTCTTCCAAATATCCTTCAGAAATAGAGTCTTTATGTTGAGATTTATTTTTCACATATGATTTCAAATGCCCAGATATCTATAAAATAAAATAAATAAAAACTAATTATATATTTAATTAAGTTCCAAGAATTGAATACTTAAGATCAAAAACATATAAATAAAGTACCTCTCAATTGGATATGTCCATCGATAATGTACGGGGCCTCTTAATTTAGTTTCCTAGAAAAAATGCACAGTTAAATGCATCATGATAGTAAAAAACAATAGAGGAAAGATCATCTCAATTTCAAAAAGTGTTAAGATAAATCTATATTGAAGGTTTTTAAGCCCAAATTATTTTATAGTTTTCTCACATATTTTTTGAAGAATGTGAACAATTGTAGCACAACAACAGTAACCTTTTTAGGTAATAATGTATGCAATTCGAATGGTATTTACCACTGTAACAAAATATACATATCATGAATTTTCAATCCATGTAACCTATGAAGTTTTAGTCAACACAACATGAGATGTTACTTTAATACCCATCAGATACCTTCACGTGTTTTAAAATTCAAAGGAATGTATCTTTATCCCTATTTTTCATTGTAAAAATTTCCGGAGCATACTTTCTATTCTCACATGGCTAGAGATCATGATTTATGTTCATCGTTTATAAGTCCTTTCGAGCATTGATATGGTATTTCAATTTTCCATGCTCATTAAGAAGTGTGAAGATCACATTTTTACAAAAAATCTTCTCAATATACATAAAATCATGATTATTTTTCAAAAAATTAATTTCCCAATATGTAAGTTTTAAGAATATACTTTTTTTCTTGAATTTTTGCATTAATATTTCACTTTACAATGCACTTAGAACTAGTTTCTCACTATCATTAAAATTATGAACATTCCCAAATACCTTTTTAACATTTATAAGTTGTGTGAATATTTCAGATGATGTCAAAAACTTTTGAGGTAGCCTATGATCAATAGAACCATTGAATTTTGACTTGTTCAACTGAAATCCATGAGATGTATTTAGAAATCACCGATGAAACATGGAACACCATTTTTTATTGTGAGGTATTCATTTGGGATAAAAATTCATGTTAAAAGAAGGATAAACCAAACCCGTGTAAGCATTCCAACCATAAAAATTCCTAAGTCTAGGGAAGTCACTAATGGTCTACATTAGAGTAGCTTGCATTTTGAACATTTTTCTAGAAGATGCATCATATGTCTGAAAACTGTTACTCCATAACTCCAATAATTATTCAATTATAGGCTGCAAGTATATATCAATATCATTTACAAGAATTTTTTTCCAAGAATAATAATCAAAATGATAAAATATGTTTGTTGAATACAATCCATAGAGGCAGATTGTAAGAGATCAAAACAACCATCCAAATGCTATAACTGGTTCTTAAAGTCCCAAATGAGTTAAATCCATCAGAAATCAATCCCAATATCACATTTCTAGGATCAGATGAGAAATATGGATGTAATGAATCAAATGTATTCCATGATTGTGAATCTCTTGGATATCGTATTAACCCATAATTTTTATTATCTATATAATTCCACTTAATTTTATTAACAGTTTTTGATGACGCGAATAATTTTTGTAATCGAGGATTTAAAGGAAAGTAACACAAAACCTTTAGAAGTATGTTCCTTTTATTATTATTTTTAGTAGTATGTTGATTCAAACTTCCAACATAACCCATCGACTTCCATATAGAATAAGAACATTTTTTTTCAATCATGTCTATTTGAATCCTATCCCCAATAAAAATCATTGGGTTTGATATTTTTTTTATAATTCAGACCAAGCTTGTTAATAATTTTTTTCCATATCATAAAAAGAATCAGGGATGTTAGCTTCTGAAAATTAATTACACATAATTCCAATATCATGGACATCATCTTATTTGTAATTCCACATAGACATTTGATATGATACAACTGCAGTAGAAAAGAAATTTTTGAATATTTCAGACATCCACAATACAACTCTTGATTTCCATCATCAACTAAACCATGAGACACGTTTTTCTTCTTAGTGAAGTACTATCATACATTATTATACACATAATCAATAGAAGGATCCAATGATATGTTATAATCTTGATCTGGTTGTCTTATAGTCCCAAAAACATCACTTGTAAAGTTTCTATTTGTATCACCCTAAACTAGTTGTTCTGATATGTTTTGATGTTGATGTTGTTGTCTTTTAATGCCGAGTGTAATGTTTATAGGGTCTTTTATTTCATTTTCCATTGTCGATGAAGTTGGGAGATCATTCTTTCGATTGACATCAGTGCTCAAACTTTCTTTAACATGTGATTCTCTATTCCAAATCCAACACAAATATTGAGAGGGTATCTTCTTCTTTATCATGCGATTCTCCATGAAAAATCCAACACAAATATTGAGAGGGTAACTTCTTCAATATCAAGTGTTTATAAATATCATCTCTCTTCAACCATATTCTAAATTTATACTTAGGACATGAAAATATTATTCTCCCATCAATGGATCGATTGGAAATTGAAAAATCTAAAAACTCTTCTAAACTCTTAGCATACTGAGATGTGTTCCTTGGTAATGTGATCTGAATTTTATCTATATATATCATATTCTGCCTACACTTTATTAAAAAAATTAAAACAAATAATTATTACTAAATATGAAAAGAGATAAATGGAAGTGAAAAAGACACAAATCAGGTAGATATAAGAAGAGTCGTATAAGTACTAAAAAAGTAAAAATAAAAAAATGAAATCAATTATGGATAGTATTATATAAAATGAAAGGAAAGAGAAAAATCACACAATCCTTAAGAAACACACAAATATTCATCAATAAAAGTTATCCCCTCATGGGAAAAAAATTATCTTTAGAAGTAACTATAGACACACAAGAATCAAGAGGGTCTCACACATTTATAAAAACATTTTTCTTAAAGTGTCAAACAGACTTTCATAAATGGTTTTAGAATCCAATCCATTTTCACACCATTTGAAAACTATATTTCAAATGTTCTTTAAAAATCATTTATCTAACCGCACAATGAAAACCAATTTAGAAATCTAAATTTTCCCATAAAATCACTTTTGAAGGAAAGAAACCCCTCTCCAAAGGAAGTCAATTACTACCAATCACCCATTTTTCAAGACCAAACTTTTACATTTTTATAACATTTCAAGACACCATGAGACTTATGATCTCAAAACCATTTAAAAAATATTGAATTTTAAATACCATCAATTCGTAAAACATGCCTCTAAAAAAAAGACACATTCTAAACACAAAATTAGTGTCAAACAACCCTTTAAATAATTAATTACCATTATAAAAGCCACCATGAATTTTAACAACCACTGAGCATGTGACAATTAAATAATAATGATCACCCCTTTATATGGTAAGCCATTACAAAAATGGTAATTTTTAAACATTATATAGATAAGATATATATAGTATTTATTTTTTATATTTATTTTATAAGTACATTATATAATTTATATTATGTTTATATAATTCTAATTTATATTGGAAAAGATATAGAATAAGAAGTTAATTAATAATGAAATAGAGGTGTGAGATTTTCTATATAATATACGAAAATAAATCTTAACCAAATAATATGGAATCAAACAAATATAGGATAAAAAAGAGATTCTACGATACCCAAATAAGGACGCATACCTTTATCCCAATCCCATTTCAAAATATTTTCACAGGAACAATTTAAAACAATATATATTTATAAAACATTCATAGGAAACCAAAAATTTTAGTTTGGTAAGAACAATTTTTTAAAAAATTTCCATTCTCAAGTAATATTAATTTAAAAAATAATAATTATTTCAAAATAACAATGTCTATCCATAAATTTCATTATACGTTAACTATGATGAATAAAACAATGATTTACATTGAAATGTGGTTAATCTAACTTATGATTTTATATGGAGACTATAAATTAGATTAACTACCTACTTTAAACAAAACCCATGTAGTTAAAACTACTCAATTAATAAACTACTCAAAAAAATTCTTCAAAACATTAGTTTAAATGCTATGAAATATTCAAATAAATAATTTAAGGCTCAAAGTAGTAGTATAACAGAAAAATTCATGGAAAACATTGGATTAAAATCATAAATATATGCCCTACCTAATATAAGACAAAGATAAACACACATGAAATCCCTTATAAGCATTAAATATAGATAATAAAGTCAAAAATGAATAAATCAATCATGTTGTATTCAATTTAAAAAATCACAATTATAGGAATCATTCTAAAAAATCTAAATAAAAAGATATAATATGAATTATTACAATAAAATAAAAAGAATAAACACATCTAAAAGAAAATACACAAAATATTTATTTTCCAAATATTTATAAAACTCAACCAAATAGAAGCCTCAACTCATTTCAAAATACCCCCCATTAGTTTTAGAAAACTACTCTATATGAGAACTTTACAAAACCTATAAGCTTTAAAACATACATTTAGTTTAAAAAGGACATAAATTAAATATCTACAACATAATTTTTTTACAGACCATAAAATCTATAAAGTGCCAACTATGATGAATTCATTCTGGGAAACACCTTATATTAGATTTTTCTTATAATTAAGACACATAAATAATTACACAAAACTAAAACACGAAGATTACCCTTATACTTTGAGACCCAGGTGATATATACAAGCAACTGCATAGTTAAGCCAATAATCAAACTCCTCTACCAAGACAACCAAAATAAACATCATTAGAGATTTCCAAGAGTTAGTAGGAGTAAAAAAAATAGAAAGATGGGGTTAGGGAATAAGGGAGAAGAAAAATACCAATAAGGGAGGGCTTTCCACTAGCGAGATTGATTAGGGGGGATCAGGGTTGATCGCAGCTCAGACATGGACTTGAGTGAAGGTGATGACTCGAGGGAGGGAGAGGTATTGGGAACATGTGATAGATCGGGAGAGTGTAAGGGAGGGGGTGATGGGTTGGGGGACCGTGACCACAACACCAATGAGGGTTTAGGGGGAACAACCACAAAGGGATCGATAAATACCTGAGCTCTAGTGAGGGGGGTAGGGGTGGGGGGGGGAATGGAAGTGCTATGGCTCGGTGTATGGTGGAGCTCGGGGGAGTTGGGGGGGGGGGGAGCTCGAGGGAGTCAGGGTTGGGGGAGAAGTGTATTTTTTTTAATAAAAACATAATATTTAGCAGCGGTTTTTAAAAAACTACTGTGAAATTATTTACATTTTTTAGTGGTGGTTTAGTAAACCATTGCTAAACAATGGTATTATTGTAGTGCACCCAGTGAACATAGGGTGACCAAGGATGTACTTGATAGGATAAAAATGAGAGACCAAATGGGATTTGTGGTGTTTAAATTAATGCCTCATATTTTTCACTATAAATATGAGTGAAATAAAGTTCTTCTCAATAACAGAGTATCTAGTCTCAGTAACTAGAATTGTTATATTGAGGAATTAGAGACTGTTATTGTTCCCCACATAATTTTTATATGCAATGAGGGCACTCAGTGAGCATTCCCTAGTGGCCAAATACAAGATGAGTGACCTCCCTTCCACTAGAGGCATCAGAACTGGTTGGTGTAGTAGATACTACTTTATACATTCAAAGGATTCTTGGAAATCATCGTCCCATTAATAGGAAATTCCCTTCTTCATTATCCTAGTGAAGGGAAGAGCTTTGGAAGCTAGGTTGGCTATGAATCTCCAAATATTGGCAAGGTTACCTTGGAACTCTCTCATTTCTTTAAGATTTTTGGGGGGTGAAATTACTAAAATAGCGCTATTCTTCTCTGGGATGACCTTGATGTCACAGTGGCATACTAAAAATACAAGTAAATTTCTTGATGTTACCCCAAAGCACACTTTAATGGATTCATCTTCATACTATTATATCATAGCTTGTCAAATAAAATTTGAAGACCCATGAAGTGATAACATCAATGTTGGAATTTTACAACCGATTCATTGAAATAACATTCGGGTATCCTTCCTAGGAATGGATTAAAGATATGATGCATGGTGCATTGGTATGTGGAACCAATGTTATTTAACCCAAAGGGATTGACCTGATAGTAGAAGATCCCCTGTGGCACTTTGAATGCAGTGGATTCCTCATCTCCAGGGGCCATCTTTATTTGATTATACCTAGAATACCCATCTATGGAGGGAAGGGCTTAGAAGTCAGAAATTACATCAATCAAGAGTTTTTTGATTGAAAATGGGAAATCATCCTTTGGGAAATTTTGATTAAGGCCTATGAAATTGATGCATACCCTAATTTTCCCATTATTTTTCTTAATAAGAATGATGTTAGAAAGACACCTTGGGTATGTCACTTCTTGGAAAATTTTGGATTTGATCAATTTGTCAACTTCCACTTCTACATTGGTGTCATGAGAGGGGTGAATCCTCATAGATACCTTATTGAAGCCTCAACGCTTATTGGGTTGTCCAAGATGGTGCATAACCACTATATTTATCTATCTAAGTACATATATGGTGGTGGAGACATCTTCCTCGAATGTGGAAGGGGTGTTCCTGAGATCATCCTCACCTTCTTCCACTTTTGAGTCTATGGTGGCTCTTTTAGATGAAACTGGAAATCTATGGGATTTTTTGTCACTATCAGGGTGAGGGAGGCCATGATAAGAGACATTATTATCCTCTACTATCTATTTCAATGTAGAGAGATGTTAGAGTTTATTTATTTTTATACTATCACTAGGGACATGGGGAGATTGGATCTCTAGAACCGAGTCTATCACCTCAACTAGATTTATGGGGAGAACACAGTCATTGTTGATCATAATCCATGGGTTTTCAAGGGCTGTCCCCAAGCCATTGGGAGCTAAAAACTCTGTATCATCATCCATCATTAGTTGTTTGCCTCCCATTTAATGGAATATTTATTCAACATATGTGGCCTCACAGTTCTCAAAGGGGGGGGGGGCACTATCAATATGTTGTATACCAAATTTTACATCGATGGGGTATTTCAAACATTGATGGAATGTTGAAGGTATCTCCATGTGTCTAGAGATCCAGGGCCTTCCGAGAATGAAATTATATGAAATTTCTTGCTAGATAACCATAAACTCGGCTTCATATGTGAGCTCAAAAAACTGAGTTTTGTGTTTTATCTTCCTGAGAGGACTTTTATCTTTCTTATTATACCCTTGAATGGTCATATTTGTGGGAGAAAAATCCAATTCGCTATATTCCAAACATCAAAGAGTTCGAATCAGGATGAGATTGAACCTAGATCTATTGTAAATCATAGCCCTTAAGATGTTGACATTATTAAGTCTTCCCAAAAAATATAGGGGGTCCGATGTGCCCCTAGATGGTCTCTTCCAAATCATACTCTATAAATGAAATGATGATTTGTAATTCCACTGACATGGTCTCTATCTGATAGTCCCCAACTGTAGTGAATTCTATCTCAAATTTTTGTGGGATTTGGATGGATTTAACAAGTGTATCCCTTTTTTTGAAATATTAAGTGAATCAAGGACTTAGAGTTTTGTTGGGAAAACTCCCATCTACTTAAAAATATTGTACTTTTGTGCCAGAGGTTAGTTCTTATTAATATGGGGGTACTCCTGGATATATGGATCAAGAACCAAGTCACTTGATGTAGATAAACCTGGTGCTTGTGTATAGGTTTAGGGAGTATCATCTACTAGTGGCACAAGTCACACCAACCTTCCCATTGCCTAGGTTGATCAGATAATCATACCCCCTATAAGAGGTCATGCAAGACAATTGGGTGTGGGTTACTACTGGAAGGTTTTGAGATACCTCCATGTCTTTTCTGGGATCATTGGAACCTATCCATGGGTCTGTGCTACATATATGTTCTATATGGGGATGTGATCTAAATATTGGGCTCAAACATGCTTGTGTTGTCCCCTTTATCCTCGGTTCCTATACATTCAACCTCCTATTACCCGTTCATATACAGGAAACTCATATTTTGAGGCATATTCATTATCACAGAAGGGGTATTCCAAGTTTACCATGTTGAATGAAACAAATATGATCTCTTCGTTTGATGAGGATTCTATTTGGTGGGTTGGTTCCCATTATTCATAAGTCATAGGGAAGAAGTTTACAAGAGTTAGAGTTTTCTTTGGAGCAGAATATGATTCCTCCTATTCTATTTCTTCCTTATTTTGGTGGTCTCTCTCACATTTGGGAGGAATATTTGATATTTCTTCCTTGGGTGGTGGATTTATTGTGGGTTTTCACAACTGTTCTCTTAGGGTGGAATGAGCTTGATCAACTGTTTTCTAAGTCATCCAGTTTTCAAAATTCTGTGTACACATGGCTGAAACTTTCTTCCAACTATCCTTTTCTTTTGAATGGGAAATGGGTATATAGGGCACCTAATCCGAGGAGTAATCTAACAACACCTATCCAAAATCAACCATTCCTTGAAGGATGTATTTGAAGATGAATTAGTCCTGGATATTATAACACATCCTTTTATAGAAAGGGTAGTAGACGAGATGGTCGGTGAGGTTGAACTCATCAAGATTCCTAGGCTGTGGAAGCCTAACAAGGTTATTTTCCATGGATACTGAAAAATATTTGGGTACTTGTTCATTTCAAAAGGATTATTCTTTATTCATCCATTCCTCAAATCATGGTCATCCTTGATTTTTATAAAAATGGGTATGATGCTCCCACTCTCAGGGCTCTGTTCCTAGGAAGCTCGCTTAGTCCCTTTTCAACAAGAACCTCCATTGGTCATTAGGTATGATAGAGTCCACCCACTTGGGGATTAAAATAAATACTGACATCTCATGTAGTTTAGGGGTTCTGTACGGAGGTGGCATGGTCCGTGACTCTAGGGGATTAGTCATTTTTGTGTTTAATGTGTTTTTTGGCCTCAGAAACCCCCTCTAAGATGAAGTCATGGCTTTTATCACCGGTCTATGACTCTACATCCAAAGAAATATTGTTCTTGAGGACGTGGTGATGGAATCTCTCATTTTCTATGAGTCCCCTACTTGGTGCAAAACCCCCCCACTCAGTTGTTTATATTTATCACAGGTGAAGAAGTTTCATCAACCCCTAGTCAGATGTACTCCATACTTGGTAGGAGGGAAACAAGGTTGCTGATTTCATAACATTATTTAAAGCCTAAGGAGGAGGAATCACTTGATTCTATCACTTATCCCCCTTTCACCCATGAGGGTGTGAATATTGTTAGGGGGATTCCCTCGGGTAACACTATTTTATCCCCCCTTAGTATGTTTGGTTCTATTTGTAGTTTTTATTCCTTTTAATAAAATCATTGAATTGAGGAGTGGAAGACCTTGATTTCTCTATGCTTATGTATAAGGTAAATTCTATGGTTTTTGCTACTCGACAGAAGGTGATGGGCAGTTTTGGACCTACCTAGGTGCTTGGATAGGAACCACCGCTATCTTGAGAGTGACAAATACAAATTCTGCTTTGCCCATCCATTTACCCTATTCTAAGGGCATGATCCAAGATTCGGATTGGGTTCACTGAATGGAATCTTCAAGATGTTATTCCATTTTTTCAAACTCATAGAACCCACCTAGATATTTTATTGGAATCAAAGGTGTCTGCAGCTCATCCCAGATATTTTTAAGCACAAACCTCCAACAATTTCTCCTTCAAGAGATAGATAATGAGTGAATAGGTTAAACCCTTCCAAATTTCTATAAAGTTAGAAACCCTATCATTTTTTCATTTCTTGCAATTTTTCAGGTCAATAATCATCATTTTTCCCATCATGGAGATGAATTGATAATGGAACTGATGATGAAGGTCTAGCCATCTTGCAACGGATCCTGCTAGAAGACTTTTGTAACATAAAAATGATAGACCTATTAGAATATTCACAAAACAACTCATCTTTGTTTCCTACTATTAATCTCATGGGACCATCATCGACCCATATTAGGATACAAAGTGTGTGAGATTTTGTTTGGGGTCTCCTACACCATTAAAAGTCGGGAAGTTAGGTTCGGCAAAGTTGGGTGAAGGTAGAGTATCATCCACCCATTCAGGATATTGATTTATTTCAAGATGCATAGGTATGAATCACCCTTCCATGGATTCCATTCGAGTATCTCAAGACTCGATGATGTTATGGAACTCTAGTGGTATTATTGTTTGATCCATCTCCAATCTACAGGGAGTGGTTGGGGCCCAATTATGTGGCCATACCATTGTCTCGTGCTGATCCTCAATTTGTACTAAGACTAAATGATTACCTTGATGAGGGAGAGGTAGCCACTATAATGGAGGGAAGTCATTATCATTTTTGACTTCATTATTTATATAGATTGGATGTTTGGATTTGGAGCCAGTTTGATGCTCAGATACCACTTTTGTTGGTGTATCAGATCTTATGGGAGGGGGGAAATTTTCCTCATCCTGATGATGATACCTAGCAGGGATATTTTCCCTAAGTTTATCCTCATTGAGTTGTTAAAGAGTTTTTATTTCACTCTCATATTGTAAAAGATTTTCCTCCTTGGGAGGGATATAAAATATTCTGGGTGGTGTTTAGGATTTAGTCACACCTTTCCCTTTCTATTTGGTAGTGTTCCTCTAGAGAGGGGGAAACATTTTATTCAAAGGAGTCATATTTTGGAGCCTTCTTTAGTTTTGGGTACACGCAGCCTCAGTTGGTGCATCTAGATCACCCTCCTATTGGGGTAGATTTTCCTTGTTGTGAACCTCTACATTTGTGTCTTGGTAATCAATATTTTCTATATTGAATGTGATGACATTCACAAAGGCATATTGGGTAATGGTTGTTGTTCCATTACTTTCAATATAATAACATGATTATGTACTACCTTCATAAGGGTCATTATTCAAACCATTTTCCATATTGGTCCATTTTGGATTGCGACCTCAGTAGGGTCTGATCAAATTTTCCATATGCTCCTCCCATCCTGGTCTATAGGTAATGACCATGATTGATTTTCTAGTCATGATTTTAGAATTGGCCCTGACTATTAGAGGGTTGTCTTGTGGTGGGAGGAACAGGTGGGATGTCGACTATTGATATTTTCCTACCAACAAGGAGAAGAAACATTTTCTCTATGATGATGATGATGATAAAAATTTCTCCATCCCTATGGGTTGTGGGTTATTCGGGGCCACTATTGACATTTATTAGTTTTTTTTGTTGAGGATATAATGATTCTAGTCAGGAATTTGATGAATCTCAAGATGAACATGAAGATATAAATACCCCTAACCCAGCAAGATGGGGGTAATATGGATTCATCATTGATGTCCCTAGGACCCTCTTAGGGAATGATCAACATAGAGATGGAGATTGAGATATAAATGGCCCCAGCCCAGCGGGCTAAAATTTATTTTCAACTTCTAAGGATATGTCTTGAATCCTCTTTGTAATTGATGATCCAAGGGGTAGAGGTGGTGGTAGATGTTCCCCTGAACCTGGAGGTAGGGTCCAATCCGAAATGGTTTCTATGGTAGCTGACACTGCGGCTCGTTTGATGGGGTGAAACTATGCTCATGTAGGGGTTGGGTGCGATGACATCCCATGATGAGAACTATTTTTATGAAAAATTTTCAAGATAATCACGACTTTGGTCTCTATGTCTTAAATTCATTCTCACTGCTTCGAGGGTCCCATTTTAGAGACTTTTTGGACATCCTATACCTCCATTCGTGATGTATGGTCATTTTGAAGTGGGGTAATTTCATTGTGGTTACTAACTATCATGATCGTTACCCGATACCCTGATTTCTTCTAAGGATATGATGTTAAAGGATGTTGAGTATGAGGGGTTCTGTTGTTCTAGGGGTGTAGAAAAGTTCAACACTCCATACTCCACCCATCCTTGAAAATAAGTTCATGAAGTGTCTTTGGAGATCAGATAGAGAAGGGTCATGATGCAATGATGATGAGCATGTTGCAGATTTATGTTGTACTTTTCTGGTTTTGGATCCCAAGCCATGGAGACAGTGGTCAGGTCTAGATGACAACATAGTATCTTGATTTTTTGAAGGTTACACTTGTATCCAGGATTAGGCAAGCGTCAGACCTTCACTTGTCGATGAGTAGACCATATATTTTGGCATAGATAATGCATGCAATTCTTTTTTAGCTCATCTGGGATCTCATAGTTAGAGGTAGAAATGGTCCAGAACATTATGGAGAGGTTGTTTCTAGCCAACTCTCTCCACATGTCAATGCAGGTCTCCTCTTTATCGAACTTACATGCCTCCATCCGGTAAGACCATATAAGGTGATTCTATGGGTCGCCTACCAACTGGAGTGGAGTGTTGCTAGAAGTTTATAGGGAAACATATGTAGTTGAACTTGATGTTTCAAGCACATCTCTATATGAAGGCATACAAGTTTTGAACACCTCTCTATATGGAGGTGTCTAGGAAAGGGGAGGGTCTCCTTATCTGTGGGAGATATCTCCATGGATAGGATGAACACAGTGGATGTCAGGAGTATAGTATCTATGGTCCATATCTACATTAACATGAGGAGGATTATAGTAGTAATTATTGTATTTTTTTCGGTTGAAGAGTTGACATATCCTTGTGGTGTTGAGAATGTGTCTCGAATGACATCAAGGACACTAGAATTGAGCATATTAAGAATATGGGTTACTTCATGTTTCATGGTTGGAATATGATGACCTGCCTTCTGGAATTGTGTAGGGATATGAGGCTATTGTATGATGGTTTCCAAAACTTTTGAAAGGTTCTAGGGCCCGTAGAAAAAGTTGGTGGGCTAGGGATTTTAATATTTTCATCAGCGGATCAACGATACTTATTGACGCTGATGATACGAGCCCCAGTAAGGTCCGAGGATCTTGCGTAAATTGTAAATAGAATAAAAATTAGACTGAAAACATACCATTATAGATCCAAAGTCACGCTTGACTGCAACTCATCACTGGTGATTGCTGCTTGAAGAATCCATAACAGGGTCCCTCTAAATCATCCACACATGCTTCAAAAATATTCTGGAACATAGATCGTCAAAATTCAGGTGGCATCACGACAATATAATGATGTATTCAACATTCCAACAATAACCGCATTGAGATGCCTTCGATGCTTGAGAAAGATCTTGATTCGTGTTCTTGGATCAAATACTTCTCTCTCTAGGAAGTGGAAGCAGAGAGAGGCTCTCAATTTTCATTCCATGAAATTGAATGAATAGTTAATGGACCCACAGGAGAGAGAGCCACTTCCTTTATTTATAGTGGAGTTGATAAATACCCAGTTGGGTTCCCCGACCCCCGTTTATTTCAACATCCACTAAATAAATAATTTTGACGAAATCTTCTACGTCAACATTATTTATTATTTTTATCACAAAATTGTAATATATATAAAATATATTACGTGATAAAAACTAAGCCATTTAACTCGACTGAATATCCCATTTAATATTAAACGAACCTTGAATATTAAAATAATATTTGTTTGATTAATATTTTCTCATATTTACTAAACTTGTAAATACGTTAAATAAATTCAATCCCAAATATTCATAACTTGAATATTAATGAATTTATTTAATTCTTTTGGAGATCGAATACTTGGACAACACTCGAACCCCATGGTGGGGCCCACTATGTCCATATACCTATTCAACTGAATAGGGTGGATTCTTGAATATTCTATTATGTGTGACCCTCTAGGACCTTATCTCGATAGTAGTGAATACAATCAATAGACCAAGAGAAGTGTCTATCAACCCATCATGCCCCCTAAAGAGATAAGGATAGTCATAGCAATGAATACCAACCTACAAACACTGATTGTGTACTATAATCTCTTTGTCATTAAATATCTCAAAAATCAGGATGCACACTTGTGTCATTGTGTATTTCTTGATTTACTATTTATTGATCTTACCAGATGGATTTGCCTTTCGACTGCTTTGGCCAAAGACTTATTGAAGGTAGCACCATCCTGATCAACAAGTCCAAGTCAATTCATCTCCCACTATCTCTAATAGAGATGTTCAACCTTATATAGAAATGTAGTCTAATACTTGACTACATATTTCTATATTATGGATTTATGTAATATCCTAAGAAATCGTTAGAATAATTACCCTAGATGCACAACATGTTTAACTTGATGAATTTTTGTTTAAATCCTATCAAATTCTTTGCATATAAATACGTCCTATGAAATAACATATTTTCATCATACTATGACTCATTATATATCCACTTGTCATTTTAGTTGGCATATTGGTTATGGGTTTATGCCTTTATTTTCAAAGCATGTCTTGAAATATGATGGAAGTTACTATAGGTTGTAACATTGATACTTCTTACATCATAACTTTGATGTATAAAATGTTCATTTATGAATTTCTTCATGATAATTTTTTTTGATAAATGTTAACATGTAAGACACATCATCAATCCTCCTTATGAACATAAATGTCATGATGTAGATAACATAATGTGCGTTTAGGAATTACTCTATGATAAATTATCATGATCGATGAATGACTGGTCAAGATATTCTTCGGCATGCCGATCCGAAGAAACTCATATCTTTTGACCATGCATATACTTCACTATTACATTCCTTAATAACTTAAAATAATTATTATGAAGTATCTTTACCTCTATCTTTCCTTTGGAATAGTTCACACTCACTTGTTGAACTAACCCCAAAAGCTTTTTGGCATACCTTTATTTCTAAAGGTCTCTTTATCTAAACTAAAGATGTCAATTATACCAAAGGTGGTTTAGCTGTGCTGATCCTAAATACCATACTAGATATATTCTTGATGTCCACTTTAGTTTTACTTGACAAAGAATCATCTTTCCACAACTAGATTAGTCTTACATTTTTATATTCATCATGTATTACCTATGATTCAAGTATGTATAAACAATTTGTTCAATATCTGAGACCACAAAAAGCATTCATTCAAAGACTTGTAATAATGTATAATTATGACCAAAAGGGCATGTGAGATAATTTTTTTAGTTATACTCAACAACTTTTTCAATTTGAATCAATCAATTGGAAAATAGAAGTTATGTGTTTCTCATCACTGACTCAAGAATAACCCTTTCTCAGCTGCTTGGAGAAAACACTATACTTCTTATAATGTTCCTATACTTAATTGGTTACTATATTTAAATACACATATGTTATTTTAATATTTTATTCAAAACCCAAGAAGTATGTTAGAAACATTAATTTATATTGATGAATATACCTGAATGAGAAGTGGGTACTTTATTTTTGTTTTACGTTTTTTAAAATTCCATAAATTTATTTCAATAATATACAATGAAAATAACCACCTATTAAATAATCAACCTCTTTTATTTTAAGGAAATTACTAATGTGACTTTGGCGTAAATTTCTATAGGCCTTTTCACACTTTCTTTCAATATATTTTCCATAAGAACAAAAGATGGTAATTTCTTTAATATTCTTTTTACTTGGTGAATGATACCTTAAAGGTAATGAAGCTCTTACTCTATATCATTAGTTTGTATCCTTTAAACGAAACTAGAGTGATTGGGTGTAAAAGGTATAAGAATGGGATTCCATGAATGATTATGAACCGTCTTTCATTTTACACAAAGAGAGTGAAATAATCATATTCGAATCTTTCTTAGCTTTCTCCTTGGAAACTTTTTAGAGATGAGACTGCATGTAACATCATCCATGTCATGATGTAGAGACCACAACTAACATCAGAAATTGATGACAACATTATAACAGAACCATCAAATGCTTAATTCATGAGTCTCCTGCAAGTATTTACACCCTTTCTTCCTAAGACGGCTTAACAGGTTGGGACATCAGCACCCTGAATTTCCTATATAGTAATATTGTGTGCAAGCATCTATAATATATTTGAAATTTGTGCTAGTTTGGACATTAACTTTGTCCAATATTTATCGTAGTTTTATTATTCTATTACTTTTCATTATCTATAAATAAACTTTAGAAGATTAGTACTTTTCTGTTGATTATCGAATGTGACATTACTAATTAATTTAATCATTAACTGTCTCCCACTAATTTTTTGAATTCTTGGAACCCTATGTACTAGAATCAGAATACTCTGTCATTTGATTATTTTAGTGGAAGGGATCCATAAAACTCCCTCATAGTCTATAAGCTATGGCTACACCACTACTTGGAGTGTCCAAGGTAGGATTTTGGTTGGCAAACCACATTAACTCGTGGTTCCTTGATCTGTTGAGTGAAGTACCAGATTCAAAAATCATAACTTGATTTACTCAATGCTTTCCTCTAAAATTACACCAAGCTAGAAATGGCTATTTATTTGATGTAATTTTAGTTTTGTCAACCCAACACCCTAATAAGAACTCCTCGATAGTAAGAGAAAACCTCAGCTATGGCATGACCGACACCACAAACACCCGGTTTTATTCAAACTTGAATGATAGAAGGCTATGGTGATTTAATATTTCTTTAAGGGTTTTGAGTTTTTCTCTCGACAAATGTAATCCATTTCTATTTATCTTGTTCATCTATGTTGTTGTGCTCACAACTGAACTTTAATAGAAAAACATACGCCACTTTTTTATACATTTTATTATTTATTATTTTATGTATTTTCCCGCTGTTCTAAAATGCATAAAATAATAAATAAATGCATAAAGGTAAACTACTACCTGACTGGTCTTGAGCATCTTAACGACCTAAGGGCATCGTACCTAAGTCAAAGCTTGACTCATAATGTAGCTTGCCTCCATCTTGTATGTTCTCTTCTCTTCTAAAATATCACCTAGTCTTGGTGGGGTCCACATCATGTCTTGGAGTACCGCCTTATCTTGGTGGGGCCCACGTAACACCTTGCATCATCTTGATCAACGTACACTGGCTCATTGTGGCGAGGTTGATGTCATTCACCGTCTTCTTCTAAAGTACAAAAATAATCGCACGCATGTGAGGATGACTAGTGGTATAAATGTACATCAGGTAAATTGGGCACGCATGTCCTTATACATTTTAACCAAAACATTATGATGATGGGATGACTGTCAAATAATTAATTAAATAAATTTGACATAAACAGGTTGGTGATCAAGACCATAATGCAGGTAAATAATGTGTGATAAAATTAAAATACATTAAATAAGTACGGGGGTTATATAATTAAATTAAATGAATTAATAAATTCAAATAATTTAATTATTCATCAATCCTCTAATTAATTTAATTTTTATGCAAAAATTTAATTAATTAATTTATTTATATCTTCAGGTATTAAAATAATTAACCAAAAATTAATTTTAATTAATTTAATTTAGATACTAAAATTTAATTAATTTAATTAATTATATTTGATTAATTTAAATGTTTGGTCCCCAAAACATCGTTGCACGTCCTGTGCGGGTCACGCCAAACCCTCAAAGGGTTGTACCATGCTGTACAAGGGACAAACTAGGCTGAACCGATCCGTCCAAACCCATTCCGAGTTGGAAAGACCGGCCCAGACCGTTTAGAGGTAAATTTTGCTCTGTGTAAATATTTACAAAAAAAATAAAGGTACCTCCCGGGTGAGACAGAATTTGGAGGGGATGTAGTTCAAGTAGGGTCTGGCCGGCGCAACCTAGTACGACGACGAAAAATCCGTAACAATAGTCCGAGAATTGAGGCGGTTGTATGGGCGGTGACTAGCGGCTTCTTTAGGCTGGACCCAGGCGGCGCGAGGGACCTGGACGACACGGAGCCCAGGTGAGCCGGTGGCCACCAGCCATGTAGGGATCTAGCCGAGGGGGGGGGGGGAGCGCTGGAAGGTCGCCGATTTTCCTAGGCAAGGTGGTGTGCCAGGGCAAAGCAGGAAGGAGAGTAGTGAAGGTGGTCCAGCGACTGATCCACGACATGACACTGTGGCCGGTTGACAGGACGCAAGTCCATGGCGACATCTGGTAGGGTGGAGGGTGGAGCGCTTGTAAGGGAGGCCAGGAGCCATGTTGTCCGTGCAGTGCGACCGGTGGCTAGGCCTGCTGTAGCGCGATGAAGGAGGCCCAAGTGGTCGAGGGTGGCGGGTCATGACATAACCTGGAAAGAGGCATGCCAGCGTGCTGGCTATGCGGGGAGAGGGAGACTAGAGGTTGGGAGGTGGGGCCGGAGCAGGACGACCAGGCTTTGGAGGCGATGACCAGGAATACTAGGAAGAGGCTGAGGTGCGCTGGTTCTAGGATGAGGCGGCGCATGGGAGTAGGGCAGCGACTTCGGGAAGGCGGGACGACGGTCTGGGCGACGACCTTCAGAGGGTGCGCTGACGCTATGGGTTGCGGCTCCTGTGCTTCCTGGTTCGGTGTCCTGAGGAAGACAAAAAGGGGTCCGCCCAAACCGCCCTTTTCAAATTCTTTTTTTGTTGCTTTTCCACAAAGCCGAACCCCACCCATTTTGTTGTTTTTTTTGACTTATTTTGAATTCTTCTTCCACCCCTTCTTTTTTCTAAAATTTTAAAATAAGTCTTATCCTTTATTTATTTATAAATAAGGAGTCAAGTCTGCTCCCATTTTCCACACCACAAAAATCTAAAGGCTACTTGATAGCCTTTTAAATTAATAATAATAAAATTATTATAATAAAGTAATAATCTATTACTATTATATTATTATAATAATAAAATAAATATTATTATAATAATAAAATTATTTTGAAAATTAGAAAAATGTAATTTATAATTTTCATATAATTTTAATTATATTCGATGAACCGATCTAAACTTGATCGGTTCTTCAGAATGAATTAAATTTATTACCTGCAATCAAACCACAAAAGTGATCCAATCTGAAAAACTAAAATAGCCATAACATGGCCGTTCGAGATTAGATCGACACATGTTCTGAACTGCTGGAACCATTTTTGAACCCTCTACTTAATTTTAATGCAATTTTATTTTTTTAGGCTCATAAAATCTACACGATTGCACTGATACCACTAAAAGGTTCCGGGTCCCGCAGCAGAAGCCAGTGGGCTGAGGATTTTAAAATTTTCATCAAAGAATCGACTGTACTTGTCGATGCTGAAGATCCGAGCCCCGATAAGGTTTTAGGATCTCACATAAATTGTAAAGAGAACAAAAATTAAACTAAAACCATACCATTCCAGATCCGAAGGCATGCTGAACTGCAACTCGTTGTTGGCGATCACTGCTTGAAGAATCCATAGTAGGATCCCTCTAGATCATCCACATGTGCTTTAAAAATCTGCTAGAATGTCTATCGTCGAAATTTGGGTGCTATCATGGTGATCTGACGATGTCTTCAACATCCCGATGATCATCACATCGAGATTCCTTTGATGCTTGAGAAGATCTTGATCGGAGTTCTTGGATTAATTGCTTCTCTCTCTAGGATGCATGAGGTGAGATAGGCCCTCAATTTTCATTCCATGAAATTGAATGAATAGTTGATGGCCCCACATGAGAGAGAGCCTCCTCCTTTATTTATAGTGGAGTTGATGAAGACTCAATTGGGTTCCTCGACCCCCTTTTATTTCAATGTCCACTAAATAAATAATTTTGACAAACTATACTACGTCAACAATATTTATTATTTTTATCACTTACTTTTAATATATATAATATATATGACATGATAAAAACCAAGCAATTTAACTCAAATCACTATCCTGCTTAATATTAAAAGAACCTTGAATATTAATATAATATTTGTTCGATTAATATTTTCCCGTATTCACTAAACTTGTAAATAAATTAAATAAATTCAATCCCAAATATTTATAAAATGAATATTAATGAATTTATTTAATTATTTTGGTGATCAAAAACTTGGAAAAGACTTAGACCCCATGGCGGGGACCACCATGTCCATATACCTATGAAACTGAATATTATGGATTCTTGAATATGCTATTATGTGTGATCCTCTAGGACCTTATCTCGATAGTAGCGAATAAAATCCACAGACCAAGAGCGGAGTATAGAAACCCATCATGGCCCCTAACTAGATAAGGATAGTCATATAAATGACTATCAACCTAAAAACACCAACTATGTACTATAATCTCTTGGTCATTAAATATCTCATAAACCAGGACACACACTTGTGTCATCATCCTTTTCTTGATTTATTATTCTTTGGTCTTACTAGATGGATTTTCCTTTTGACTACTTTGGCCAAAGACTTATTGAAGGAAACACCATCCTGATCAACCATTCCTAATATATACAACTTCCTAAACTTGGAAGAGAAAAATCATTTCTTGACCATTCAACCAATGTCATACCATCAACGACACACCCAACAAAATATACCTTGCCAGAATTTAAATACCATGGTTTTTTCCTTGCATCAAAGTATATAATCAAATGATATACACAGGTAATGATCTCAAGTCAGGAGACCAATACACATGTATGTAGATAGGAATGACCAATGACAACCAAAACATGTAGTGTTCTTATTAGAAGGTCTATCCTCATGATCTCATTACTAGAGATCACCAAGTAAGAACTTAATGAGAAGAAGTATCAATGCTTATGAGCCCCCAGTACCTGATAGTAAAAAATCTGCTGTGTCCAATCAGTAAGATATATCTAAACCATAGAACATGTATTTAAGATTAATGTCATAGTATCTCGAGGTTCTCATTATATCCTGGGATCTACTATATCCTATCGATATGATGATTAATCCTTGGAAATTACCATTATAATAGTGGACACAGAAAAGTCTACACTATAATGGTAAAATGATATCATTTATAACTAACTATATACATGATATGATAATCAAACGTATGAAATAGTTGGGTCTAGGGCACCCACTATTTTATCAAATTTCTTATAACCCTCTGGTGTTGTGGGAGCATGATCCCACTGATGAGAAGCTGCTAGAATTTTCCAATGATATATCTCATTATTGATGGGAATATAAGCCCGTCCATGGACCTCTAGAATGAAATACGAGATATGATCCTCCTTTCGTAATGACTTAGAATGATGATGGTGAAATAGTTCATTGGTGGAAGTATGAATATGTGCCTGGATTCAGTGATCTATTGGAATATTCTAGGCATATTCACTGATAGGAATATGAGCCTATCTTGAGGCTTGTTCCATTATCACTTGGTTATCCCCAAACAAAATGAGGATATTTTCCCAATATTGGGCCTTTGGTGTATGCCACTGGACTTCTTTGATGGGAATATAAGCCTTTCCAAAGGCTTTTTCCCCTCTCACTTGGTGAGCCCTGCCAGAATGAGGATATGAGCCTGATCTTGGGCCTTTGGAATATGCTCTAAGACTTTTTTGATAGGCATGTTCCCCTATCCTGAGACACATGACACTATCACCTAGTGATCCCCCAGTTGAAATGAGATTATGAACCCAGTCTAATTACTCATCCTTTATTGGAATACTCTGATAATCCTCCTGTATGGAGGAAGAACGTGCACTTTTTCTGGAATAGCCACTTGTTCATGATGATTAGAGTGTTGAGCTATCCTGGCTATAGGGATAAAAATATGTGCTTATCCCTATATCTAAACCAGTTTCGGAATATGATAGAGGATTTCTTTAGATGTTGCTAAAATATATTAGCATTATAGAAAAGTGTGTATGGGGACATAAGCCTATTCATTTTTTATCTCTAGTATATACTAGAATATTTCTTCGATTAAAGATGAAATATGCCACCACTTCTGTTCTCATTGTTCCAACAAAATATGCTGATAGAATTCATGCATGGGGGTAGAGATATGAACCTCCCCCATGCCTGCTGCAGGAATATACCCATAGAATTGTTCTGAATGAATATGATTTGAGCATACTCACTGGTTACCTCTAGAATATGCTAGCTAACTTTGTCACTAAGAGTGGGAATATAAGTCCACTGACAAGTATATAACATCTTTCTTGCCCGATGTGTCTTCCTTTCTGCCTGTTCATGGGCATCAGATGTGGCAGTGTGTTAGGTGGTACCCTCAGCGGATGACTAGTGGGTAGCGGTGGGATGATGATGGTGATGGAAGTTGAAATGTTCCCTCCTTGACAGTGCCTAAACATTGAGGGAGCCGTATTTGACTCCTTGGTCCACCTTCTTCAGAGACTAAAGGTGGCAGTTATCGTGCTCTAGGGATAATCACCTGAAGTAGTTGGTTGTGTCAATAAGGGACAATGGCTTAGCTGAAGTTTTCCCTAGGTGATGCAGACTCACTGGTATCCACACTTGGATACCTTCATGGGAGGATTCCAAGGTTAGGATTGTACCATGTTGGTTTTACTCGAAGACCATAATGTTCGCCACCTGACTTTGGAGATATCGAGTAAGTGAGATTGTTTTGTGACCCGTGAGGGTTATAGTTGTAGGTGATTTACCGGAGCAATCACTGGGTGATAAAGACATTGTCTCAGATTAGGATGTTATTAATGAGAGTAGTATCTACAGTCATGTAGAAAATAAGGAATAAGATCATTGATTAGTGGAATATTATAGGCATAATATGATTAATCATATATACATGGTTAACACAATTGTCCTTTTATTCCCAATCCGTCCATTCCACTCTCATGGATTTTTCAATGCGAGGATATACTTATTTCAAGAAACCCTGAATACAAAGGATTAACTGTAAGATTATGCCAGTATTATTGCTTTGTTTGTGTAGGGTATGAAAAACAAAGTGGCCTGCCATATGATCAGCCGATCATTCTATTATTTGAGAGTTTCCCGTTAAATTTTCCATTTTTGTTTGTGTATAGTGTGAAAACTAAATGGTTCAACAGATAATAACCTAATCATTTGTGATTTTATAGATTCACGTCGGGTTCACAATTTTTGTTTCGATAGAGAAGAGACGACTGGTGAACACTCACTAAGGTGGGTTTAATTTGACCTAATTGTTGATTGTGGGGGGAATGATCTCTTACCAAATCATTAATATTATTTAACCACTATTTTTATTAATGAAAACTCCCAACGGTTCCCTCATCCATAACAAGGTACATACCTACTTTCAAAAGGTAGGTTGTCACTTGGGTTTCAAACCCAATGATGCTTAGGGAGTCACATTGGTAAAGAGGATGGGAGTTCGGGCCCATCAGACCCTTTTGGTGGGAATTATTTTCTACTCCATGACTCTCTTATAGATTTAATACATGTTCATGAATCACTTCCAAATTCTAATATGGGACCAATTACCCTAAAAAATGATTTATGGGTCAAGTCTCTATTTGTGCAGAAGATAAGGATATTATTAGAGAATCCATCTGTATGTATCCAAGGTTGTTCATTTGTTTCCCAATAATGGGAAGTTTCTTATGTAATGAATTCATATAACCAAGATCTTTGGAATTTTCTAATACACAAGGAGGTGGTTAATATTTTGATGAGGGGATTGATCCATTATGAGGTGTCCTATGTATCTTGGTTATTGAAGGAATCATAACCCATGTATTTCATTAACCCCAAGTAGTTTAACATCATGTATAAATAATATATGTGAGTGCTCTGAGGCACCAAATATTCAAGATTGAGTCCCAAGGGGATGTCCTATATATCTTATTATAGAGAGAATAAAATTTTTCATAGTTTTTTTTGAATTCTCAATCCACTAATAGACGAGGTAGGATGATCTGCCTGTGGGAATGATTAGGCCCCAATGGTTGAAATGTTGGAGACATGGTAGAACCCACACTAAGGTGGATTCCCATTTTATTTTGGGCTCAAGACATAGGAAGGTTCCCTATGTATCCTAGTTATGGTAGGAATTAGATTCCTCATAGTTAAATTTATTGGGACTTACACACCAATTCTACCCTTTTTCAGGGCTTACCCCATGACGTTTCCCTTATCTGGGGCTTACACACTGACATTGCCCTTGTTTGGGGCTTACAAACCGGTTTTACCTTTGTTTGAGGCTTACACACTGATGTTTCCATTGTTTGGGGCTTACACACTAACATTTACCTTGTTTGGGTCTTACACACTAACATTTCCCTATAATTGAATAATATTATAATGTAGGTGATATGATCATTACATCTCCCTAAGCTCACATGAGAAATTATCGTTTAGAGAAACAAGGGATGGAAAATGACCAGTCTCATTGGTTGTGGATGTATGACTTATATATTGAGACGACCCTTTGGATGGTTAATATATATCTTAGAACTAAGAGAGGAATCCTATATATCCTAGTTATAGTAGGAATCAGATTCCTCATAGTTCCCTTAATTGGGGATTACACACTGTCATTTCCCTAATAATCGGGTCTTATACACCGAGGATGTAAAAAGTCGTTAAATCCTGGGATTCCCTATTGACCTGACCTACTTACCCACATGATGTCAAAAGACCTAGATAGTTGGTCTTGAAAGCCATCACCTGACCTGGATGAATCTTCCATAGGGTGTCCCATGATCTAGATAACTTTCCCAGGTGTCATCATAAGAACCAGATGAAACATATGGTGGGATTCATGAGAGTCAATGTGACATGTTTCAGAAGGTGTTTCATATAATGAGTGGCATGTTTGGAGGGCATCGCAATACCTAACTGGCATAACTTAAGGGCTTCATGAGTGTCAGTTGACATGACCAAGTACTTCCATGAGACTCTACTAAAATTTACTAGTACCGTTATGTGAGTCAGGTGACACATCTGATGGACATCATGAGGTTCGAATAGTGAACCCTGAGGGTCTTGTGAGACTCAAGTGGTATATCCGGGGTCACCATGTGACTTGCCTCCATATTTCTGGAGGACTTCACATGAACCAAATGGTATACTGAAGGAGCATCATGAGATCTGGTTGAAATGTCCCAGTTTTGTTTCATGTCTTGAGTGGTTCATGCAAAGCATATGAGGGTTAGTGAGTATGTCCTATACATAAGTCTTCCTCCTTAGTCTTTATTCTGTATTTTATACTGATAATGCATTAGATTTATTTAGTGTTAGTTTATTTTAAGTCTCGTGTTATCTAGAAGATGTGCAGGATGTTCCTCACGAATCCTGCCAGAATTCCTTCATGTGATCTATGAGTGATCACATGGAGTGCTTTATGCATGGCCCATGATCAATCTGGTTGTTCATCGGACCCTACCCAATTGAAGACTTTCCAATCATGAGATAAGCTTCTCCAAGAAATCCCCTCTAGATTTTATCAATCCATATATATTCATGATCATGCTCTTGGTAGTAGTAGGTAGTCAATCATTTTTATGCTCGGTTGGGAGTATTTATAGGCCTCACCACCCTGGTTGTTCACTAGTTTTTGCAACACATATCATGCAAATCTAGGCTGGAGTTGGCATAGGGATTCAACATAATGTGTCTTCGTGAGTCTCTGTCATAGATCACTCAGAGGGAATCACCTTATTTTCAAAGACTTTGAGTCCCTACCATCAATGCCTCATTTATTGGATTATTTACAATTATTGGGGACTTGTTGAATTATGTGAACATGTCTAAGGACTTATATTTCCAAGGGCCTTCATGATATCAGAGTGCCTGATAAGAGGAATTCATGTGATGACCGTAGCCTTGTTTGGGGGATTTTGTGAGATCATGTTGTAGACATAATTGGCGTGTCACAAGAGTTTTATGACTCTGAGAGGATTCTACCTTCTTCCCCATTTTATTTCCTTTGTTTATTTTCCAAGGCTTGGGAGTCATGTGAGATTGCATGAGTAATTTTAAAGACAAATACTCTTCCTCTCAGTGATGTGTCTCATGACCAATAAAGGTACTATGGAGATACACGAGCATTTCATGGACAACTCTACCAGTTTGTACTTAGGGAGCCAAAGGGAAAGTGATATGTAATTGGGATATACCCGAGGCTCTTTGTGTGATTAGGATTACATGGTGAAAGTCTTTCAAGAGATGAGGCATACATGTCACCGGGGTCTCACAGTGTCTTTAAGATCACCTGGGTCACATCACGTGATGTTTATGACTGCGAGTGGCTCTCACCTCCTCCATTTTATATTTACTTTATTTTATTTTACAATGTTTTGGGGGTCATGTTAGTTTGATTGAATGTTTTAAATGTCAATAATTCTCTACATAAGAGATCCATCATGCGGGATTTATGACCGGAAAAGATCTCTACCTTTTGGACATTTTCATCCCATTTTCAAAGGATTTTCAAATGGGCTGTGAGGCCCTCACTGGATGAAAAACCACATGAAATGGGGGAGCACATCAATATGCCACCGTGTGATTACTGATTGTATGAGGTGCCTTTATGAGAGTTGAATGACTTTTCAAAGGGACTTTGTGGGATCCTATATAGGTTATGTGTTTCACACAATTCCTTCACATGACCTCAATATGGTCAGGTGATCGTGTATCCCTTCGAGTCTCATGAGATTTGTGGGTATTTGGACACCTTCTTCTTCCTTTGATTTTGTGAGGAAAATAATACCCATATCTAGGCATTTCTTCATTTTTGAATTTTCCAATGCTCATTTGGAAGGCATCAATAGTTTGAAATGTCAAGGGTAAAATTTTGAGATCTCCGGTTAGGGTTTCAACTATATTGGATGGAAAATTCCATATTTCGATGGACGTAAGATTTTTCTATATCATCTGATGAGTTTAACTTTTCATTATATCACTGTGTAGTAATATTTAATGGATGAAGTTCATCACATCTTCTCAATGTATTAAAACATTGGTGATTGGATAAGATTAACAGTAGTTAGTGCAATAAACATTACATCTCCACATCACAAAAAGTAGTATAACAACATTCATATTAAATAAAAGTCTAATATAAAGTGTTTTTTTATTAATTAAAACAAAGGATATATAAGAATAAATTTAGATAATTCCCAAAAAACCTCATCCTTTTTGATAATCCTAAGAAAACAAGGAAGAAATTGTAAAAAAATGAGAAATATAAAACTCTTTGTCACTCCTTGTATATTATGATAAACAATTATCATTTAATAAATGATTCTCATTATTTCATAGTTTTCCAACCAATCCCTTTTGTGATTTTTAAAAAGAGTAAGTTAGGAAATGAAAAATTTGTTAAGAAAACTACCCTAGAACATGAATATTTCATTCCAAAAGAAAACACTAGTCATATTTGTTTTAACAAATGTTACCCCACTTTTTTTTTGAAGTTAAGATAAACATTCACAAAGAACTATAAACAAGAAATTTCATACATATAAAAATAATTTCAAGGAAAAAATAAACCATGGCATGAATTATAAAAATTGAAAATATTCATATGACAATTAAAAAAATAAATGTATAGTTCTAAATCAATATAGTTAAAAAGAAAAAAAAATCATCAGAATTGGTTATAAAATTTATAACTTGTAAGTGATTCATAAGATAAGAATGGAACAAATTTGAATTTAAATTCTTCATTTGATATTTAGTAGTCATAAATTTTATATTCCTAAGACTTTTATCCTAATATTTTGATAATTTTTAAAGCTCCTCTAAATCCTTATTTTGATCTCCCAATAAATTCTTTGATTTGTCAAAACATTCTTCTAACTCAAAATTATCATCAACTAAACATCCACAATCTACATAATTTTAATTAATACAATTTTTTTCTTTTTTTATGTTTCAGATCTAGGCTTCATATTCATTTTTAATGTCATACAAGTTACCCTTCACCCCCACTTGATCATTTTCAATATTCTTTTTCAACCATAAAATCTACAAATTTATATTTAGTTTCTATAGGTAATCATGGTTGGTGTTCATATTATGATTTTTTTAACAAAAATATTATTGATAAATATTTTTTTTGAAAAAGGGTTTGTCTTATTTTCCATCCTCTCTATTTTGGTTAGTAGTTTAAAAGATTAACATTATGATGATACTTATTTGGTCTTTATCATTATTTAATCTTCTTAATGAGTCTTATCTTTTTATTAGTAATCCAAAACATCAACTATATTTTTAGATGGGTCATCCTTAAAACCAAAATCACTTTGATCATATCCTAAACCTTTATTATCTTTATTAAAGGGTGAAACTTCTAACAAACTTTCTTTTTCAATAATTGTTGGCTCAATGGTAATAGAAATTTAGGAGATTATTTTCATTTCTCATCATCATTATCAGATATAATCTATTAATCCAATGATCTATATTTTAATGATAATGAAAAATTGGAATATATATTTATAATATTCATATTTATACAGAGTTTATTTCTCTAGAGTAGATTATGTATGTAGAGTTTGGACTATGTATTTTCTTGGGGTTTCAACATTCTCGCCCTTTCCCATATGTGGTGATGATAAAAATTATAACAATGTTTAAGCATATTATTTTAATAAATTATCATTTCCCTACATGATATATGAATATGGAAAAGATAGTTTCTTTCAAAATCAATGGATATGTTCAACTGAATCCTATATGGATATCTGATGAAGAGAAGGTTGGGATTGTTTAACCTTCAATAAATAATCTAATTTTGAGCACCCATGTTTATTGATTAGTTTACAATCCATATGATATTTTATCTTATAATTTTAATTTATAAATAGTGGATTCCAATCCTTTTTCTATTCTTACTTCTGGTGGATTTTAAGAGCTTTCTCTATCTAATAATTAGCGTACTTGCAATAAAGTATCTTATATTTTCTATGATAGTTTATCTAAACTTCTTATTCAAATGAGGTTGTAATAGTAAATAAATTTTTATGAATTATTGTTCCTTTATATTTTCCTATATCTTAGAAAATTTCTCCTTCTATATCTCTTACTTTTTAGAAATTGTATGTATTTTATCTTCCATCCATTTGAATCCTTTCCTCTTCCCACTAGCATACAAAAGTTTAACTTCTATAGTTATTTCAATAAATTTCCTTAGTGTATAATAAAAAACAAGTTTCATTCATGGAATTTTTTTCTTCATTCAATGAAATTTCATTATTCCACTCAATAATACCTAGATCGATTACTCTTTTATCCCTCATGTATTTTATAAAGATCTAATTTTAAATTCTAGAATAAGTAAGCACCTTCAATTTCTACATACCAATGAACACATATCTAATGTATTCAAAAATAAATATTACGACATTAATACTACTCATATTTCAATGAAAATATAGCATATGCACTATATGAATTTTGATGGTGCCATTTTCTCCTTTCCATGGTACTAAGAAACCCCAAACCCATCGAAAGGAAATTATTTCTTCTAGGTTGAGATGATTCATATATTGGATTCATTCCTTGATAACAAAGATGGTGTTCTCTTAAATTGAATTATAAATGATTCTAGACATTTATAGAAGGTTGTAAAAGATAAAAATAGACTCACCCTCTAGTGAAAATCTAATAACCTCAGTGACTTTTTTCAAAGATAAGACAAATTAATTTTCCAAAATAGTGAGTTTAATTTTTTCTATCCATTAGTATCATCAAAAATCTTTTCCCCATAAAATTAGAAAATGACCCTCAATTATAACATTTCATGTTCAACTAGAGTTAAAACTATATATTCCCATATATAAAATAATATATTTCAACAAAAGATAATTATACTTATTAGACCAGGATTGATCAATATCTATCTCAAGAAATATCTACATAGCTATGTTTTTCTTAGTAGTATAAATAATCTTCTAAAAGTTTAATTACAAAGGAAAATAGATACACATTACTCAAGGAAATAAATCATTTCATTTAATTCATATTTATAACTACGGGGGTCCACACCCCTATATATTGGTGTGAACATCCCCTATTGATCTCTACTGATCCAATAGTTCATAAAAATATCCAAGAAGAATTATTGAAATTAAATGTCATTTAATAATTAAATTTCATAAAATTTAAAATAAACTTGGTTTAATTTTTATTTATATGGATTTTCACAATTTAGAATGAAAATTTAATAATTTACTAAATATTTAAGAGGGAAAATAATCCTCATTTAAAAAAAAGTTCCAGATAGAAATAAAAAATATTTAACCTTATATAATATATCTTCCATCATTATTACATGATCTGTTTCCATAAATGATGGTTCTAGAAGTTATTTAAAAAACCAAATTATTATCTTCCACTAACTGTAATGGTATATATAATAATCATTACATTAAAGTTAAATAACAAAATAAAAACTCTCCCCAGATAATGGAGTTATGTTTTGAAGAAAAATTTTAATGGAAAAAACTTATGAAAAAATAAAAACTGGGTACCAGAGAGAATAATTTATTATCAGATATGAAGACCCTCAATCAATTTGAAAATCTGTATGAGTAATATTGATCTAATTTAGTCTAGAGGTATTAGTGAAGAGTAATTTTTTTAACTATATTATTATATCTCTTTTTTTATTATGAGTAGAAAGATCTTTGGAAATATAGGCTCAGTGTTGTAAAAAATATTGGATCTCATTCAATGAAAACCAGATTTTCTAGTGTCATACCCTTTGAAATTTTATTCAAAATGGGGAACTTATTGGTACAAATTAATTTCCTTGATAATTTCTAATTCTGTTAGATTTACTATCTCATTTGATAATTGTTCTATTTAGACTCATCTGTATATATAACTTATTGAAACCCTACCTTTTGGAAGTGATGTTTGGTAAAAAATACTTTAATCCTTTAAATTATGATTTACTTATTCATCTAATTTTGATTCATTATCTGATGAAAATGATAAATACCCTCTCAAAAAAATATTGTAAAATTCTTATTCTGGTATCTTTCTAATAAGAGAATGTCCAATTTTAGGGAATCTTATGTAAACACCAATAGTGTTTTTGATATTATCACTATCTGAGTCACTACTATTGGGGGATGATGGATCATTACTAATTCTAGAAGTGTTAATGGTAACTCTATAAGCTTTTGTATCTTTCCTCTTTGAACTTATATTTTATTATTTCTCTTTCCTTTTGAGTTTTGGATAGTCTGGTCTAATGTGACAAGGTTTTTTACCCTCATAGCATATAGTGTCCAAATAATCATTCATCCCATACTTTTACTTTCAATAATTCTATTAATATATCTTAAAAATTTAATTTATATACATTCTTCTTATTTTATTCTCATGTTCACCATATGTTTGTTCTAAATTACTATTTTTGAATTCTTCTTAGATGCTCTTCTCAATTTACTTATATTTTAAGATCTAGAATTTATTTATTTGAACTTGATAGAAATGAAACACAATTATTCTTTCTACTATATTTAATATCTCTATTCAGACAAATATTATATTAAATGAGTTTTCTAATTAGATAAATCATGATTGATTCATAATATGTTTCATATTATCGATCATTGTCTTCTTTTACTTACATTATTTTGTTATAGTATCTATAATATCTTCTATAAGTGGATTATCCTATAGTTCTATCTCAATAAGATATTGAAGACTATTCCCAATAGATATTTATAATTGGTGCATCTGTACGATGGACTTATAAGGTAAAACTTCAAAACATTGATAATAATATCTAAGTATAGTCCTTCTAGTCTCTAGAACATTAGATTCTAAAGAATTATTAACTTAGTGATTTTTCTAAATCCTACATTCTATAAGAATAAATAAAACATGACCATAAATGTTCATCTAAAAAACACAAAGTATATTATTATTGATTTGGAAGTTAGGTTGAAAATCACCTTGTTCATCCTAAGTTAGAAAATAATGTATTTCTCTAGAATTTTATGTTTTTCTATCAACATTATGTAATTCAATACTCTCATGTTTATAATATAATTTTCTCTATAGTATCTCTACTATTCATAATCACAAAAATAAAATATCAATGGTTAGTTAGGATTAAGATTTTGAATCGATCCAACTGGAATTACTTCCATATCTAAATCAAAATATCTCTTCCCTTTTACATTGTTATTATATTGAAACTAATATAAGTTCCCATACAAAGAAAAAAATAAAAATCAATAGAATTTCTCAAACATAGATTCTATCTCAGATATCTATAAACTTTCTTGAATACCAAATTTTATCTAAGAAAAGGTGGATATAACACTATCAGTGTGTGTGTGTGTGGGTAGGGGATTGTATTAAAAACAAAAAAGAATTTTTTTTCATCCCTCTAAAAAAACTAGAACAATAATTTTAATTTATGATTAATTAGAGTATATAAAGGATCAAATGTACAACTATTATAAGAAAATTGAAAATTAAACAATCAAAATGTAAACACCATTTAATAAAAATAATAACATAATAAAAATTAAAATAATAATGTAAAACAATGCTGAAAGTTTGGGATAACAATATGAAACCCCCCTAAGTGATATTATATTATGAATCTAATTCCAATTAACGAAACCCTTTACTTTTAATTGAAATGTTAGGATGATATATATATTTGATCTTAGGTTTCCCAGTTCCACACAATGAACTTCCTTGACTATATATATGTCACAAGGCATCATGTTGCAAACCTAGAACCAATTCACCTCTACTCAATTGATAACAATATATTTTTCACCAAGAATAAATTTAACAGATATTTCATACACACACATATCTAGCATAGATAACTTATTTAACCACATGATCGATAACATGTACACACCTGGACTTCATCGAATATGTGAATTCTCACAATAATGCTTCCAACCATAGAAGCTCACCAATCATGAAGGATCATAATCAGTATAGGTTCCAATCATGGAACCACCTCAACCCCACATGATTTGAAAATAAAAAATTACAAGGTAAATATTTTTTATTTTATAATATACCTCAATGAATTAAGCTCTTATGAAGGAACATTAAAAATAAAAATTTCGAACCTATCAAAGAAAAAATATAATAGTCGAATTCTACTTAGAATCTTTCAATGCTATGAAACCATTATCATCCATTCTATGAATCCCTGAATTGAATTTATATACTTGTTTGTAACATAATACAATGGTTTAATTCCAAGACATCTAAGTAAAATTACTACAACATTAGAAACAATACTCCTTATTTTTATGGATATAGGCTCTGTCTTTATCATTTAATGAGTTCAGATCTACATAGAATTAAAATGTTGTAAATTCTAATGGTTATAGTTCAACACAAATAATCAACATACCAGAACATTGGTATGTGGATAAGCTCACTAGATGGTAAATAAATGGATATTAAATCTATTAAATATAAAAATAACACAACAACATTCTAGTAAAATCAAAGACTAATATAAACTTTATTATGATTCCTCATAATAAATGATACATAATAAGAAATTTATAGAATATCAATACATAAATGTTAAATAATGATTAGGATAATTGAGATATATATTACACTGAGTTATAAAATTTGAGGGATTTAGAAATTCCTTTTCAATATAGACTATCATTTGATTATTGAATTGGGTATTTGGTAGGAAATATATATAGTCTCAATACTTTGGAATATGTTTTGATCATTAACACATAAACTCATTAGATGAATATCTCCCTTGATATCTCAATATATTTAATTTTAACCTGAAGTTACCATCAGATCATTGATATTAGAGGATCCTTCCTATGAACCAGGAGATTCATGTATCCCATGGATACCAAGGGTGGGAAGAACCTATTGGATTATACTTAGTGATCTCAATAAAAAACGTGTGAGAATATTATGTAGACCATATTGACTTGGGAAAGATACATAATTATTTATTTGTTTCAATATTCAACCCAAATATAGAGATAACACAAGTATGTTTGGTATTATGTTTTTTTATTCCATCATGTTTAAGTTGAGTTTCATCCACTCAAAATCCATTAGTGGTATATGGTCTGATATATTAATCTTTAGATTGAATTTTAATGAATGATGAAAACTATAAAATGAGTTTTCCAAGTACCATGGTATAAATCCTCAACAAACATTTCAATTCTTGAATATTGATCACCATAGAATATTTTTGTGAATTAGTTGTGGTCTTAAAAAAAGTTTTAAGACCATTTCGTGGTGAAAGAGAATTAATCATATAGGATATTTTAAAAAAATTATAAAAAAAGGTGTATCGTATGTTAATTATCCATGATTTAGTTAGTTGATAACTATGATGTGGTGACCTCCATAATGAGGAATGACCATGATGTAGTGACAAGTCATTTAAAATTATAAATCCATACTTGTAATTCCATATAAACCTAAAACACATGTCTTTAAATGTCTAGTCCATGTGAAATGGAAAACCCAAAAAAATATTTTGACTCAAAATGGCTAAGTTCTATGGTATAAAAATAACACTAAAACTACTCAGGCTTTTGGATAATAGGTGTGGTGCTTCCCATTACATGTTCTGTACCTAGGGGAAATCATTTCTTGGTGAAAGGTATTTTAGGGGGAATTTTGAAGAAAACTTATTTTTCTTAAAATTCTCAAAAACCTTCAATGGGATAGAAGGGTGCACATCAAATCAGATGGGATAATTTTAACCAAAAAATGATTTTTGTGGATGTGATATTGTATTAAAGTGGATTTTCATAGTGAATAATTTATATAGTGTATAAATTTAAATAAGGGAAACATAATTTTTTTATATTTATTTATGAATAGTTTATAAATGTAAATATAAAATATTTATATTAAGTATTATTTTGAAATTATTTAAACCATTATAAAAATGGTTTTTGAATGATGATGTGATTAATGGTATAAATAAAATCAAATATGAGACTTTCAGACTTATGTAAATTGTTTACATAAAATATGATTTTTTAAAGGTTGGGGTTGAAGCCTCAATTTATTATTTAAAGAAAAGACATCTTTAAAATTAGGTAGAGGGAGACCCATTACATATCCCGAAGGACCAAGGCCAATTGTCCTGAATACAAGGCTTGAAAGCCCGTTTTATGGCCAAAAGGACCCCTCGATGAACAATACTGCTATAGTACCCGCACTACTACAGTACTTACTACAGTACCACCACCACTACAATACCTGATATAGTGCCTCTACTGCTACAGTGTCATCACTACTATAGTTCTACAACTGCTACAGTACTATTACAGTGCCCCTGCTACAGTACTGCTATAGTACCATAGAAATTCTTCCCTGCTCGGATTTGATCCTGGGTCTTTTGTATTCCAAGCAGGAGCCTCTACCACTTGGGTATATGCTCGTTGGAATGAATTTTTTATTTTTTAATAATATAATGTTATAATAAAAAATCTCATAATTTTAAATATAAAGTAGTTCATATTAAAATCATGTAAATACAAATATGAAATTTATATATTGGATAAAACTGACTAGTTCATGTTTATATATGCCTAAATTATATATTTTTTATAATTTGTTTATGAATTTTTCATAAATGTTATCCAGATGTATAAATTAAGGAATTTTTTATTTAATTATTATTATTACATGTTTTATGATTCATGAATATACTCATTATATTAAGAATTTTAATGTATGATATAGTTTAAATTTATCAATCTACTTCTTTAAATTATTATGCATGTATTTAAGGAGTTAAATTATATATATGATAATTAATTTAGTTTTCTTATACCTTGAATTTGGAATGTATTAGGCCATGTGGTCGAATTAAGATGTTAATTTTAGTTTATATGTAATATGTGTTAGAATTGTGATGGAACTGATGTTTCCCTAGTAATGAATCATGGGTAGAGGGACTTTAGGTCAGACTTCTCACTGTACTAGAAGATTATACTTTATCATGAAACGTGGGGGTTGGCTACCTATCATTCCATTATTACTCTTATGGGGTCTATTTATTTAATGAAATTTTAATCATCTACAATAAAGTGTTTCATATACCTTATTCATGAGATTCATTTGGATATTTGTGAATATAGTTGGCATTTAATTTGGGTTAGTAACAAAACCTATAATTTGTGTAAAGAGTTACTCATAAATATATTTTGAAAATATATATTTAGAGAATGTAATAGGGATTAAAATCTAATAATTATAATAATGAATACATATAAAGGGAATACATGAGATAAGATGGTGAGATTAAATCCCCACTAAAATACTAGGTGTTATACTCCTTCCAATGTAAACACTTTTCAAGACATCAATTTTCAAACATGGTAGGTTCATTCCAAATATGGGTGACCATGGATTATCTTATTATAGGAAAAATAAGAATTTGATGATGGTTAAGGGATTATATTTCTATTTTTGTGTTTTAATTGGTTTAAATTTAGCTATAAAATCATAATATGATAAAGATAATAGAGGAATAGAGTTAGAGTTTATCCATATGAAGGATTGGGAAAAGAGTTGTACACTCAACTATCCAAGATTCATATATGATATTATTTAAATTATGGTATATATAAATAGATAAGTAATTAAAGAAACACTAAATTAATCCAAGAACATATTGAAATACAGATCTTTCCCCACTAATGGATATGATACATATTTCCCAAGGGAACATCATGTTAACAGGATAAAATTTAATATGATTCCATATTAAATAAATGTAAAACCTGATACCCATTTGATTAAATATCACATTATAGATATAATGGAATTATCATCATATTTTTTATTTTATTTGAGATCTATCATGTAAAAGTAAAAAAAAAATACGAAAGTAATTTACTAGACTAGTATAATAACATAGTAATTGTTTTTATTCTAGAAAAAAATTAAATTGTTAAAATGATATATTCATGAGTAACCAAATGTCAAAGTTATTAAAATTGTGGATATAATTTCTTATTATAATCATTGAAGGATTCCTGGATATTTCAAAGGAATTAAAAGAAAAATGAACTAAGAAAATTTATCTTCCACTTATGTAATTGATATGATTTGGAATGTTAATGACGCAAAGAGACTAAAGCTTTACATTAAATATTTTTCATGATATGAAATTAATTTGGTAATAATTATTTTAAATATAAAAATTATAAATGATTTCAGATAAGTTTACCATATTTTATCAACATTTTATTGATAAAAAAACTGTGCATGTGGTGTCCTTGTTATGGTGTTGTATTGACATTGAAAATGGGTAAAAGTTCAAACTAGAAAAAGAAAAGGTAGTTAGAAATTCCAACAATGTTTCATTTAGAATTCAGTCAAGGTCAATTAAAAAATAAAGTAGGTTTTAGGAAAGGATAAATTGTTTTTATTGGATGGAATTATCCAAAATACCTAAAGGGGTTTGAGAAAATACCTAGAGAGTCTATTTTAGATATTAATTTTATAAAATCAATTATTTTTATTTTGGTTAGGTATATGATACCCATTATATTTTACTAATATTATAAATATAAAGGAATTAAAAAACAAGGAAAAAATTGTCAAGGCATGTAGTTGGTTTTTAAATGATGAAGTAAAGGGTTGTTAAATCATGGATTTTAATGAAAAAAGAATATTTAAATCCTATTATTAAACAAAGTGTTATTATGAACAATATGATATGAACATTTTAGTATAATGTTTAATGATTCATCATATTCTATAAAATTATTAAATAGAATATAATGATAATAATTATATATCTAGGATAAAAGTGTTTAGCCAATATATTTGTTAAAATATGAGGGAAATAGTTACCATCATCTATAGAGGAATATTTTAAATAATAAAGTAATTTTTTCAGAATTATTCTCTTGAAACATAGAATACCATAAATTAATTACATATATAGTTTACTTGTTAAATATTTACACTGAAGGAAATATATGTTAATTCCTCAACACAAAGTATTTTTTATATCATAATATGATATTTTGAAGAGAATATAGTTTTAAGAGACCATTGGGATTATATTTGGACTTAGAAATGTTAAAATTTTAACAAATCAAACATCAAATTAGTAAAATTTAAAGTTAATGTCATTTAATATCCTTATAGAGTTTAGGGTATATGAGTAAATTGAAATCTAAATAATTACTTTTACTTACCATAAAGAAGTGAAAATTACATTATGTCTAAAATAGTATAGGATATGTTAGTAAAGAAAGATATTGATGTAAAAAAGTTATCTTGGTTACAAAATGATCTCAAAGGAAACTTTTGATGGAAAGTACCAATAATAATGATGACGTTGAACTTAAAAACAGTTCTAAGGGGATAGAGAAGTTATTAAATTTATAAAATTGGGTTTGGTGAAGTAAAGGAGTTTAAATAAATTTTTCAATGATTTAAACATTAAGAATATGATTATTATGTATCACTAGTATTCAAAGTAGTTTTCTTCATAGATTATACTCACTAAAGGAGGTTGGTGGGAGGGTTTTAAGAGATGGAAGCACCAAGATGTAGTAATAATGACATAGTAATATAACGAGTTCAACAAAACCATATAAGTGCATTAAAAATAAGGTCTCTCTACCAATATATCATAATATATATGGTTAGATAGGAATTTATGCATGGTTTATTTTTATTCTTAAAGTGTGGAATAATATAAAAATTTTCATGTTTAGAAAAATATTTTTCTCAACTTTATTAATAATTCACATTGGATGCATGTATAATTTTCATTGAAATGATAAATAACCTCTCAAAGTTTTACTTTGATTTATCCCCAACTGATGTTCTTTATAAAGTATTATAGGTTGTGGAAAACTGTTAAGGTTATCAAGTAGTGTAACAACCTAAGATTTTCTGAATATTTTTAAATAAATTTAATCTTTTATATAAATTTCATTATATGAAACACTTATTTTTGGAATTTGATACATTTAACACCAAGCTAATCTTGTGTAACATGAAGAATTGGGTTAGATTGCATTACACATGAAACATAGTTTTAACAAAACCATGATATATTATAGTTATTTAAACGCAAATGTTATAACCTATCTGTTAAAAATAGTGATGTGAATAGTAATAAATAATTTTAAAATATTAACTAGAATGGTTTTATATAATTAAACATATTTAAAAGAAGTTATCATTTTCGGTAATGTCTTTTTATGTTTCAAAAATACTATTTTATCAAAAAAATGATTTTATTTATTTTTGTGAAAATTATTCAAAATAATATTTTACACTTTTAGAAAATTAATTTGATAAATTAAATTTCATTTTTTAAATAAGGATTCAAAAATTATCTTAGGGTGAATTTTTGGGATTTTTCTAAAAAATTCATTTTTTTGATGAATAGTAAAAAATACTGAATTTTAATTGAAAATTACATTTTAATTTAATTTATTTATAATGATAAATTATATTTTAAATTGGTTTAAAAAAATCGTCATAATTATATATTTATTAATCCAATTTATGTCCTTTGAGTTAATTTCATATTAAAATTGGATATAAAAACTTTTCAATCTTTTGAACATTTTCACTTTGAAAACCTTCTTCTTATTGCATTTATATGATTAGTTTTCATTTAAAATTTTCCAATTCTGTGAATGGAATTTGGAAAAATGGATTCCATATTTTTAATTAGAATAATTTATATATCTTATAATTTCAAGTTATTGTTTTTACCAAAATGGATAGTGAAAACAGTAAAAATTATTTACCCCGGTTAAGGTAAAAATGGAGTTACAGGGGGGTAAAACTAAAAATATAAGGGTTAAAAATAACAAAAAACTTGTCCAAAACCCATTTTATAGAAATATTTATACCTTATATCTTATATAATCTATAAGAGACCAATAATGGAACCTTTTTACATGAAAAAATGTGGGTGTGATTCGTTTTTTCAAAAAATTATAAGTGTGCGACTCACCTCACTTATAAAAGGCCACCACCACCCTTCACTTATTCACACCTCTAAAGCCATCATGTTCAGAAATTAAATTCCTAAATAAATTTAAAACTTACCTATTCTAATTATATAATCCATATTTTTCATAAATCCATCCTAGGAAGGATCTTGGTGAAAACCTAATGAGGATACCTGAAGAAGAGGTAACATTCATCAATAAGCATTTTTGTTTTACTTCTTCCTCCAAAATTTTCAATTATTATTATAATATGATGATATAATAACATAATTATATTCCATGTAATTATATTTTTTGTTAAGTTAATTAATAAAACCATCTACAATTCTAGAAATTGTGATACAAAATCACCCTTCATGTGCACGGCGGACTACCGTCTCGCGAACTGATGTTATTTGTTTTTACATTACCACTCACGAAGAATAAAAATAATTATGTATTTATTATTTATATATGATATTTATGAAATTATCATAATTTTGAAACTATTATATCACACATACCTTCATACTCTCCTTTTTTGGGAATATGATAATGTTGCTCGTGTGTATGGAAGACTACCTTCTCGCAAAGCGATGTGATTCATTCACGCTTTATATGGAAGGTAATAAGGATGATTTTAATGAACATATTTGATATATATGACATAAAAATTATTTTTTAATTAAAATATATCATTTACCATTACTTATTTCAATAAAAAAATAAAATCTAATCAATTTTCATGCACACGCATGACCTACCGTCTTCATAAACGGTTTATTTCATTTTCTATGACTACATTTTATTGATTATTATAAATAAATATAATATTAATAAATATAATATTTATATAATTTTTAAAATTATACATATTATTATATCATGATAAATTTAATAGGACCAAATATAAAAAATCAAAACATATACAAAAAATAAAACAGTTATTACCCGAAACATCACATGAACTTGGAACTGTTAATAAACAAGTAATTAAAGGTCATAAGTAAATAATATATTTTATGATATAAATGTATTAATGGTCATTTAATATATATATATATGTGATAAAAATATATTAATTATATATACATGAGGTTTTAATGTGTATTAAGGAATTCAAGACTTATGTTAAAGGATTTCTAGTCTCTCTTTTATTTCTAGGTGACATATGAAAATTCACCATAGATTTATTTTCTGTGGTTTATATACTTACACTTTGAAATGATATATAATTAATATATTTCATTTCATGATATTAAATGTTTCATTTGATGTTATTCTTTGTTGGGGATTATGATTCAAAAGATTACAAAAGTGGTAAGGGATTTTTGTCACAATTTTCCTTCTTTGAGAAATATGTCATGTTGAAAACCTATCTTATTTGTGAGGTGTATATATAGACCCTTTGATGTTTAATATCATGAATTTATTTATTCATATGATATTTTAAGTTTTATTTAATGTTATTCATTCATGGTTTATATGATTCAAAGTTACCAAAGTGGTAAGGTTTTTATGTTATAATCTAATCGTTTATCGGAAAAGCTAATGATTATCATTACATTGATGAAATATTAAAATATATATCTAAAGAAACATATTAATTTCATTCTCCTTTGGTTATTTCATGATAATACATGTTTTCCCTTTATTTTCCTCTCCTTATATACTCTATAGTTAAAAAATTACATTTTTAAGAAAAATCATTATTTCGATCAAAAACAATTTTTATTCCAAACCCATGTTTTATAAAAATGTTTTAATTTTTTAATATTTTTTTTTAAAAAACAATTAATTAAATACATTTTGACCCATGTTTTAATTTTTTCATTTTTTTAAAATTATTCTTCATGTTTTTTTCTAAAACAATGTGTGTTTTTCTTTTAATAAAAATATGAAAATAATCTTTATTTTAATGTGTACGGTATGAAAAAAACTTCCCATAATCATCACAATTATTTTACATGACCACTATTTTCTTTGAATCTTTAATTATAAGTTTTCAAGGTTATTTTAAAATAAAAGGATTTTTTTAAAAAATATGTTTAATTTTTTTTAAAGATAATGGATATTTTACTCAAGAAATGTTTTAAATTATTTTTTAAATCTTCATTTACAATTTTTCAATGTTATTTTTAGTTAAAAGGATTATAGTATTTTTTTAAATTTTATAAAGTTATTTTCAAAGAAATTTTTCTTTCCTTATGAAACATTCCATGCGATTTTTTCTTTAAAAATCATTTTCTAACTAAGATTAAATCCTTTGAGGTTACTTATGATTTACTGGGGATATGATCCGAGGATACCATTATTATTCTTTCTATGAATTATTTATTTATGATGGTGTAATGTTTATGAAACATATTTCTCTTCCATGGGTTATACCGTGTTAAAGTTCTTATGAAATCCACTTCATTTTCCATGGGTTATGCTATGATTTTTTTAAAATGTTGGTACTGAAGCTTCATTTATTATTAAATCAAAGTAAAGAACACTTTTAATTGGGTAGAGGGAGACCCATTACATAGACCTAAGGCCCGGTGGGCATTTAGCCGATTACATTGCCCGTAGACCCAAATTTGGCCCAAAGCCCATTCTGTGAATAGTACTTCTACAATACCCATGCTGCTACAGTAACACACAGTACCCTACCACCGCTACAGTGACCTGCTGCCGCTATAGTGCCTGCTGTTGTTACAGTGCCGCCACTTTAGTGCCCACTGTTGGTTATTATATGATTAATGTTTTATTCTCTTGTAGAACACATGTGTATGATTTTTATTATGTGATGGGTGGGAACTATATATCTTTCAAATTAATTTGGTAAAGATAAATTATCAATGAGATTAGAGGGTATATGGGTGGCAAACCGAAGCCTGAAACATAGGGTACACAAGTGGTTAACCTATGACAAAAAATAGGGTATACTGGTGGTTAGCCCAAGCCTGAAGAATAAACACATGTGGTTAGCCCAAGACTAACATGTTATATATGTCTTTTTGGGTGGACTAGTCATAATATTTTCTACTCTTATGTGTATGCCATAGATCTATGACTTTTTCCAATGTTATTATCTCATGGATCATATTCGTGGATTCCCGTATGATTCATGTATTATAAACTAGCAATAATTATAACATGACTCAACATTATAATATTTAATATTCAGGGAATTGTTTTCATATGTTATGATCATGTTGTCATACCCTTATATTAATTAATTCTTAAAAATCTCTCTTTTTACCATTACTGAGTAACTGAGATCACTATTTGTTATATTTAATTTCCCAAAGTTATAAAGAATGGGTTTTTATATAGGAGTAATAAATGGTAAGATCATTATAGGGGACATATAATATCTTTCGTGAATTAAGAAGATTGCATTCCATGTTTTTGAAGTCACTAAACTATTATGGTAATTTGGTGTGTGTTAGTTAAATTTAATGAATATTCATCTGAAAAGATGTAATATCCATATATGATAAGCCTAGGTCTCTAAAGTTTCTATCATAAGAAAGGTTTAGTTATCCTTTAGAAACAAGGATGATAAAACATTAGTGATATCCCTATGGATATTTCTAAGTATATTTTTAGGTATATCTCTAAGGATAAGTCTAAGGATGAGTCAATGTTTAGGAAAATGTCCTTTAATTTTGGTAAATGATAGATAATGTTGTTTCCACACAATTATATACCTTTATAGATACCCCAAGTGGATGTGGATCTGGGACAATAGTACCTAGGGGTAATAACTCTAAAAAGTGTGCATTGAGTTAGACTAGATCAGCACCCAGTGCATGACAGTGGGAAATTTTGTACACATAGTTTTACATTATCTAGGGATATTCTTTAAGGATCCAAAAACTCTTTATGGACCATCATAAATGATTTAAAAAGATTATAATCTTAGATAACCTAGTTTAATCCCATGGTTTAATATATTTAAAGGAAGGTATAATGATTTAGATATCTTATAAGTAACTTTTCATGATAATCTGGTTTTCCACTATGATTAGTATTTTTCAAACTATTATTGTTGGTATTAGTGAATGGATAGAACTTGAAGGAACCATGTTAATGATAATTGTGACAAAAAATGAAATGATTGTACTTTTAAGCATCCAAATGTTATGGAATATGGAATAAATAATCTTATTATTATGATCACATAACTTTCTATTGATACACATCATGATGGATATAAAAAATAATAAAGGAGGGAAATTTTGTTTTTGAGTAATTCATGAGGAAATTCCCACCTTCTATAAATTATTATTCTAATCCAATAGCTACTGAACAATGGATCAGTACCAACGAAAAGGTATTTTTTATTCTACAGTATTCAGAAAATGAAAAATTAATTTTGACTCTCTATCATTTAGAAAGTCAAGTGCATCAATGGTTAAATATTATACAGAATATAAGGCAATAGTATGAAATTGAATCAACATATTATGATGATTTCAAAAAAATATTTTTCAATAAGTACTTTATGCATATTTTTCATACGAATATGGAGAAATATTTCCTTGAGATAAATAAAATGAATGATAAATATATTGGTACTTATAAGAATTTTTTTACAATAGTTAAAAGGTATGATTCTAGTATTATCATCTTACTTGAAGGCAAGGTTGGTCATTTATTTAGTGTATTAAAACCAATTCTATAAATGAAATTATTGATAATAGACTTTATTATCCATGAATAGATTATTTGATGTGATATTATGGTGGATTTAGAGGTTAGATTTATGTATCAATCTTATGGTTTTGATAATAATGGGGAAGTGGAATTCAAAGGAAAATATAAGAACCATGGAGAGAAGAAGATGAGATTTCCTTTGTCCTCAAAGCATTGGATGAAGCATTGAGGATATTTTCTTAAGGGGACTACTAAATTTTTTATGTGTGGTAAGGAAGGTCATTTAATGATTTAATACCAAAGTGATAAGACGAATATAGGTAATGATGAGATATATTCATAGAATGCACTTACCACACATCAATGTTTAAATTTCAAGGAGTTTGGGAATTATGCTAACAAGTTCCCAAATCCAAGGGTTAAAAATGTTGATCAATAATCAAATCCTATAAAGACAAAATAAAATGGTAATTCTCATACGATCATGACATTTAAGGTGAAACATGATAATTAGGGCACACTAAGCCTCTCATCCTTAGTTGGGAATTTTATGTTTGATTTTTTATGAATGAGCACTATGAACATATTATTTTCCATCCATAAGTGAAATTTCATGTGATTATATTACTCTATATGAATTCTGTTATAATGAAATCACATTTGATATTATATCGGTACAATATTGAACCCAATATTCCAATGGAAATACTTTTGTATAAGATAAAATCTTATTTAAGGAATAAATGGTGAATTTTATTTTGAAAGCATATATGTCTCTAGGTAAGATTAACTTAAGGGTTATGAATACCATAATGGTTTATGAGTATAAGTTTTATCATAAGTTAAAATCTATTGAAAACCATTTTGAAGTTTTATGTGATAGAAGTTTATCAATATTAAGGATATTTTAAGAGACATTTACTGAAATAAACCCTTTAGTTTTATACATATTAAGAAAGTTATTTTAGAAGAAATTGATTTAATTTTTTTGGAAATATGATTAAAGAAAATAATATCCTATAGGGTTTATCTTATATTTGATTTTGAGATAATTATAGGCTATAGTTGACAAACTTAAAATTTCATCACACTTCATTTCCATCATAGAATATTTCTATTTGGATCTTATTTCCATAACATAAATTATGGATGTGGTCAGTTTTTAGGGAGTACCATATTCAATTGTATTTTTTCAGAATCTTGTGTTTACCTCAATGTTTTTGAGAAGTATTTAGTAATATGTTGATTTAGAGTTCAGTTTCACCACTGCTATCATCCTCATACATATTATCAGTTTGAGAGAATAATTCAAACCCTAAAGGACACTCTAAGATTTTTTTCCTATGGATTTCAAAGGTGGTTGGGATCAACACCTTCCTTATGTTGAGTTTTAATAAAATAATAGATTTCAATAGATCATTAAGAATGATCCTTATGAATACATTTATATAAGGAAGTGTAGAACTCTAACATATTGGAATGAAGTTGTAGAAAGGAAGGTTTTGGGACCTAGGAAAGCTGACAAGATGAAAGAGAGGGTTAGACCCATTTAGAAACATGTAATAATTTCTCAAATTTTATAGAAATTTTATGTTAGAAATTTTAAACATGATATATAATTTAAATTTAGTAAGAATATATTTCTATGGATTTATTCATGTATTAAATAATGAAATATTATATCCTAGTTATATTAGTCCCATTAAAACAATTAATCGTATTATGGAAATAACTTACCATTTGATGCTTCTACAAAACCTCTATCAGGTTAATGATGTGTTCCATGTATCACTCCTATAGAAGTACATGCCTAATCCATTACATTTACTGAACTCATAGGTTGTAAATGTAACACCCCTAGAATTTAAAATGAAACACAATTCATAATATCATAAAAGATATGCCACATTGAGCTGAAACAAATGGCTAAAATATTATTATTTAAAGGTGAATATTATCACCTAGTTGTTGGAATGGATATAATAAAAGAGATTAAATAAATTATGAAAATATATTCTTCACATGTTTATATAATTAATTCATTTGTTAGTAATTAATTATAAATAAAAATTAAAACAAATTGAATATAAAGGGTGTGTTTTTATAAAAAACAATTTTATGCCCATAATGAAAATTTATCTTAATAAATTAAATTAATAAATATAAGTAAATTATATTAATTAAAACTATATTTTACATATTCAATATTTTTTTTTAAAATTCATCCAATAAGTTTGATAGGATTAAGATAAGAATAAATCTAATATTCAGCATAAAAAAGCTATATTTTTCTAAAAGACAATTTTCCACCATTTGATTGCGTGCCTATTTTAAATCTATATTTTGAAACTTTAATAAATTTATTTTGACAAAATAATATTAATTTTTGATATAGTAATATCACAATTATCTTAGGGTTAATTGTTTTTATATTTTTATAACAAGTTTCATTTTTTTGATGAATTGTGAAAAATACAACATTTTATCTAAAAAGTCTTTTTTCATATAATTTATTTATATATTTAAAATATATTTTAAATTTGTTTTAAAATGTAATTAGTTCCAATATGAATAAATAAAATCAATTTAGGTAATTAAAATTAATTTCACATTGAAATTGGATACAAAAACATTTCAAACTTTTGATGTTTTCACTTTAAAAACCCGCACTTTCATTTTGTCTGCAGTATTATTTTTAAATATAATTTGGATAATTATGTAAATTGAATTAGGTAAAATGTATAAAATATTTATAATCATAAGGTCCAAATTAATTTTTAATGTCAATTTTATTTTTAGGTATAATTTTTTTCTGTGGTAACAAAATTATTCACCGGAGTATGAGTAATATAGTGACGAGGGTTAAAGTTAAAAGGAAAAAGCATAAAATACCTAAAAATTAAAAAAATAAATTGTTTTTAGGGGTATTTATTGACCATAAAAATACTCCAAAATAATAATTTACAATATAATTCTTGTAATTTAATTCCACCTCAATGTGGTTGGCTTTAAATATAAAATATTCATTATTTTAATCACTCAAACCCACCTCTCCTCAAGTTTAAATACCATCCCTCACCACCCCATTTCAATTTAAGAACCTTTTAGCTCATAAAATTTCCAACCAAAACTATCCTCATAAGTCTCCCCACATACAAGTTCTTCTGGTCTCATCAAAATACTAAATCCAAGGTCCTTAAGGGTTTCTCAAGGAGGTGATATTCAAGAGGTAATTTTCTCAAAGTTCCTCTCTTAATTTCATTTCTTTTTCTAATTTATCCTCACCTCCTTCATCTATAAATTTATGATAAATACATAATAATGTATATTATGTATTTTTATGTTTCTAATGGAATATATCATATCCATTTCATTTCTCATATCCTATTATTAAAAGAAATGAAACTATTGTTTAAGTTATGCCGATTAATCACCTATGTGAATAATGATTTTATTCATTTTCCATTATCACATTCATTTCGAGTCATAAAACTATCATTATGGTTAAATAATATTTTAATATTCATATTATAACCTATTTAGTGTTCTATAACTGATATATATACATAATATTAAATAAAACAAAGCTAGTTCATTATGTTCGGAAAAACCACAAAAATAAACTAAGCATTTATCATTAACGTTTTCTCTAATGGATCATCCTTATGTAAAAAATAAAAATGATACATGGGACAATTAATACTTATGTAAGTTAATTAATACTATTCCATTACAATTCTGGAGTTTTAATCCCATTTTTCAAGAGCATCCATAATTATAAACAAATGACCCGATCGTGAAACCATGAGAAAAACGCACTGAAAATCATGAAAATAATGAAATATTAATAATTAATGGGTCATAATAAGTTATAAAATCATTATATAAGGTATTATAAATATAAATATAGTTATTTAACGAGTTAATAACATTATTTAAACCATTATACGGGAGGTTTTAACACTTTTGAATAAAGTCAAACGTGAGGTAAGGGATTTCTTAACCCAATTTCTATTCATTGGGTTAAACTTATACTTCTTGATTATTTATTGTTAATATTACATGTAAAATAAAATTTTAATATCTTATATTGTATTTAAAATGGTTTTATATGGATTTATAGTGGAAACATATAATAAATCCATTTTATTGATGCTCACTCCAATGTAATGATATTTATAAGAGACTTTCTTTTAAAAGCCATCGTTTTAAAGCTTCCTTAAAACTCTCTTTTTATTTCATGTCTATGTTTTGAAAATTGATTCCAAATATGTTTTTACCATTATATTATTATTATTTTTAATTTATTTTCACTCATGTTTTAATTTTTATAAAATTGTTTGAAATTATTCTTTTTGTCATTTTCTAAAAGTTGTTCTTTGTGACTTTTTCAACAAAAATATGAAAGAACTATTTTTTAACTTATATGGAATGAGAGGATTTTACCACCATCATATCAGATTAATTATTTGAATCATACTTTACAATATTAAGTTGATATTTTCAAATAATATTTTTCCTTTGTATGTGCATTGTTTTTCTAAAAATATGATATTTTAAAATGAAAGGGTTATTTTATTTATGTATATTTATATAATGAAAGTATACATGTTTTATAATTGTGATATGGTTCATGGGTATTTTTTATAATTATGAGTGGTTATGTGATAAACCAATTATGGGTGGTTAGGTGATAAACCAATGATATGTGATTCTGTGATAAACCAAGGATGGGTTGTTACGTGATAACCTCTAATGCATTGGGTACTCTGGAGTTGGAGGTTGGCCATATTGGTTACTCAATTTAAATTAATGGTTGGGTTCCATTATAGATAACAAGTTAGCTCTATATAGATTATACAAAGGGTTTATCCCCATTATAGCTCACAGGTGATCCCAATATAGCTTATACGAAGGGTTGAGCCCCATTATAGATTACGAGTGAGCCCGATATAGCTTATATAAAGGGTTTGGCCCCACTATTGTTTACAGGTGAGCCTGATATATCTTATATAATGATATTATCCCCATTATAGTCCATGAGTGAGCCCGATATATCTTATACAAAGTATGATCCCCATTATATCCCTATTTTACTTTTTAGTGATTATATTAGAAGTTGACCGTATGGTTATTCAATTTAAAAAATGGTTTTGCAAGGGTTTTATGAATGTGATGCTATAAGATTCAAAAGAGGGGTTTCTTTTTCTTTATATGGGTTTTAATAATTATATTTGAGCTAAAAGTGTGTGTTTTTCTTGAGAAAATGACTTATTTCGAAATCCCAATGACTTTTTAATAAAGAAAAAAATTACAGGGGTTTTTATATTTTCTATTAGACTAAAGTTTTCCATTATTTTATATCCCTTACTAATTTTTTGTGCTCATCCCATGTTTTTTAATTTTTTATCATAGGTTAAAGGTTGATTAATTAATAGTATTAGGAAAATATGAAAATTTTTATGTTATATCATGGAAAGAAACCATGTTTTATTTTCAAATGTTTCATTTGGTAGAAAAAAATGTATACCTAGTAAAAGTGTCCAATTGTAATGTATGGGTTCTATTTTTAAAGATTTTTTCCTAATTCACTAAAACTCTAAACCTAAAAGATATTTGGGAAAAGGGAATTATTTATAGTTTTAAAATCATTAGAATATGTATTGTTTAAGGCTGAGTCATTACAATTGACATCAGAGTAGATTTAGATAACTTTGGATATTAAGATGTTTATTTGATAGGTATTATTAAGAGTTATGAATGTCATCATGGGTTTATAATTTTAAGTTTTATCATAAGTTTAGTGTATTATAACGCCTTTTTAATCTTTAAGTTATGAAATTTTAAGGTGTCTATTGGTATTTTTGGAGACACTTATTTTTGAGGTAATTCTGGGTTCTTACTTTTTTGGATGAAAAAAATGAAATGTTCGAGATAACCTTCGAGGTTAAAATATATTAACGAAATTTTTAAGTGTTTTTTGAAAAATTTATAAGGAATTTTTTAATATAGTCTTAGAAAAAGGAAAAACTACAAGATGATTGACTATCTGTCTTGTCCGACAAGGCTGCAAGGGTCGAACAAACAACCGATGAGCGAAAAGGGTGCATTGCCTACCATTGGCCCATGTGATTTACTAGTTAGTATAATAATTTTAATTTTAGGTAAACAATTTGATAAATGAAAAATAAGTTTATTTTGGGATTATATGTTTTATCATAATGATAACCAAGTGATTATAAATTGATTTTTATATAAAGTGATCAATAATATTTCAAAAGATGTTCACTATTTTGGGAACCTTATATGATAAAGGTAAATTGAATACTATGGGATTATATTTTAGAAAAAAAGGATTAATTTTCTTTTGGAATCAAATATGATTTATGGTGATTTAGGTTATTTAGGAAAATGACTATTATATCATGAATATTATGTGATTAGGGACATTAAATTTTGTTATGAGACTTTAATAGTGATTGATATTATTTGAAGATAAATATTAAATTTATCTTGAAATACTATGTGATCAAATCCTTATGATTTTTGGGTTTCAAAGTTACCCTATAATATTTTAATGAATTTTAAGAATAATTATTTACTGAGTGATCTATGCTGAACATTAGGTATTTCTGTTGAATTTTGGAGATTAATGTAGTTTTTAATTATAGAAAGTTTATTATTTTTGGATAATTACATTATATTGTAATAACCATTTTGGTTTTGTTTAATTCTGAAAGAGAGGAGTAACAGATAGTGATACTTTTTGTAGACTTTTTTAATTATTGGAGTTGATTCTGATGCTTTAGGTATTAGAATTCATCTTCAATACTCATCATTAAGAGAAAAGATGAGATTGTAGGGAAAATTGATTAAAGGATGAAATTACACTTGTCAAGTAAGTATGTTTCCTTATGTTCTTATTCAAATTATTAAAATAACTCCACAATTTTAGGAAAAATATTTTGAAATAAAAACATTATCCATTTACTTTTATCAATGTCCTTTTAACCCATCACATATTTATGGGTTTGTGATATTTAAGATTACCATGATCATGTTCTGTATAACTCTATATAACTCATTTAGAGTTATTTTTCTCTTTAATGTACATATTTTTATACATGGTATATAGTATGTGTTATCTCAAGTGACCGTCATCACTTTTAAAGTGTAAGTTTTATTGATTCTTTTTCCAATATGGGATTTTAACAAAGGTATTTTGAAAATTCAAACCCCTAATTTTTTGATCTCAAGTTCAAGTAGAGGGGAAATAATTTATTAAAGGGGGGAGAATATAACACCACGAGATTTTAAAATGAAATACTATGCATAATGTCATACAAGATATTCCACATTGAGCTTAAACAAAAAACTAAAATATTATTATTTAAATGTGACTGTTATCACCTAACCATTGTAATAGAGATAATGAACGAGAATAACTAAATTATAAAAATATAGTTTACTAATTTTATAAAATAAATTCATTGGTCACCAATTAATCATAAATAATAATAAAAACTAATTTAAAATAAAGGGTGTGTTTTTATAAAAAAATTATTTTATGCCCAAAATGAAATTTTATCACAATAAATTAAATTAATCAATATTAGTAAATTATCTTAATGGAATTTAAATGTTAAAAATTAAATATATTTTTTAAATTAATTCAATATGTTTTATAGGATTAAGATAAGAATAAATCAAATTTTAAGCATAAAAGCTATATTTTTCTAAATGAAAATGTTTCCAAGTTTTGATGGTGAACCTGTTTTAAATATAAATTTTGACTCTTTTATAAATTTATTTTGAAAAAGTAAAATTAATTTTAGAAAGTATAATATAAAAATTATATTAGGGTTAATTTTTTGTTTTATCTAACATGTTTCATTTTTTTGATGAATAGTTAAAGATATGACATTTTATATGAAAATTGTTTTTTCATATAATTTATTTATATAATTAAATTATATTTTAAATTGATTTTAAAGTATAATTAGTTAAATTATACATAACTAAAACCAATTTAGTTTATTTTGATAAATTTAACATTGAAATTGGATATAAAAACATTTCAACCTTTGGAAGTTTTCACTTTAAAAACCCGCTATTTCATTTTGTTTGTGATTTTTAAATCTAATTTTAAAAATTATATGAATATAATTATGTAAAATGGATTCTGTATTTAAAATAATAAGGCCCAAATTAGTTTTATGTTTAATTTCATTTTTAGGAATAAAAATTTAATTATGGTAAAAAAATTATCTACCGTAGTAAAAGTAAAATAGTGACAAGGGCTAAAGTTAAAGGTAAAAGCTAAACATACCTAAAAATTACAACATTTAATGGTTTTTTGAGGTATTTAATGATCCTAAACAGACTAAAAAACATTAATTAACAATATAATTTATGAAATTTAATTCCACCTCAATGTGGTTGGATTTAAATATAAAATAATCATTATTTTAATCACTTAAACCTACCTCTCCTCAAGTATAAATACCACCCCTCACCACCCCATTTCATCTAAAAAGACTTGTATCTTCTCAAATATCTTTTAAAACCTCTCATCCTAACTATTTCCAAGTCCATGTTCTTATGATATCAACAAAAATCCAAATTAAATGTCCTCAATGGTCTCTTAAGGAGGTGATATTCAAGACGTAATTTTCTCAAAGTACCTATCTTAATTTCTTTTCTTTTTCTACATTTTGTTCAACAACTTCTTCCATAAATTCATGATAAATCCAAAATAATTTATATAATGTATTTTTATGTTCCTAATGGAATATATATTATCCATTTCATTTATCATCTCCTCTTATTAAAATAAATGAAACAATTGTTCAAGTTATGTCGGTTAATCGCCTTCATGAATAATGATTTAGTTTGTTTTATATTACCACCATCATGGATGGTCATAAAAATAAAAATCGGGTTAAATAATATTTTAATAGGTATATTTTGACCTATTTAATGTTCTATAACTAATATATACACATAATTTTTAAAAAAACAAAACTAGTTCATTATGTTCGGAAAAAACAACCAAAATAAACAAAAAATTTATCATTAGAGTTTTATCTAATGAATCATCATCATGTAAGAAGTAATAAATATATATGGTACCATTAATAATTACTGAATTTAATCAATACTATCCCATTTCAATTATGTATTTTTAATCCCATTTTATAATAACGTCCACAAATATACACAAATGAACCGATCATGAAACCATGAAACAAATGCTCATAAAACCATGAAAATATTAAAATATTAATAATTATTGGGTCATAATATTTTATAAAATAATTATATAAGGTGTTATAAATATAAATATAATTATTTAATTATTTAATAACATTATTCAAACCATTATATAGGAGTTTTGAACAATTTTTAATAAAGTTGAACGTGTGGTAAGGGATTTCTTAACCCGATTTCTATTATTTGGGTTAAACTTCTACTTCTTGATTAGGTCATGATAAGATTATGTATGAAACTAATTTTGAATATATTATATTTTATTTCCACCTATTTTAGGTTTATTTACAGTGTAAAAATATAATCAATTTATTTTATTTAATCTCACTCCAATGTTATGATATTTATAGGAGACTTTCTTTTAAAAATTACCATTTTAAAGATTCCATAAAACTCACCTTTTATCCCATTTATTTATTTTAAAAAATTAGTTAAAAAATTGTTTTTAATATTCTATTATGATTATTTTAATTAATTTTAACTCATGTTTGAATTTTTATATAATGGTTTGAAATTATTATTATTTTTTTCATTTTTGAAAAGTGATTCTTTGTGACTTTTTTGAAAAAAAAATGAAAGGAATGTTTTTCAACTTATACGTCATGAGAGTATTTTTTCACCATAATTCGACCTTAATTATTTGAATCTTATTTTACAATTTTACATGGTAATTTTAAAATAAAATGTTTTTCTTTGTACGTGTGTAGTTTTTCTAAAAATTTGAGATTTTAAAATTAAAGGTTTATTTTCTTTATGAATATTTATATAATGAAAGTATTCATGTTTTATGATTGTGATATGGTTCATGGGAATTTTTTATAATTATGGGTGTTTACATGATAAATCAATGATGAGTGTTTATGTTATAAACCAGTGATGGGTGGTTTTGTGATAAATGAAGGATGGGTGGTTACGTGATACCCTTCAAAGCATTCTGTACTCCATATTTTAAGGTTGTCTATAGTGGTTAATCTATTTAAACTAAGGGTAATTCCCCATTATAGCCCACGAGAGAAAATTATTATATTATACAAAAGGTTTATCCCCATTATATCTCATAGTTGATCTTGATATAGCTTATATGAACAGTTGATCTCCATTATTACTCACAGGTGATCCCAATATAGATTATATGAAGAGTTGGGCCCCATTATAGCTCACAGGTGGGCCTGCCATAACTTAAATGAAGAGTGATCCCCATTATATCTCTTTATTATACTTTTTATTGTTTATATCAGATTATTACCATATTTTTATTCCATTTTAAAAAATGGATTTGAAAGTGTTTTATGAATGTGATTTTTAAGTTTCTAAAATGGATTTTATTTTCCATTCTACAGGTTTTACTGATATTATTTGAGATAAAAGTGTGTTTTTTTTCCTAATAATTTTTTTTATTTAAATAGCCCAATGAACTTTTTTGATAAAGGTAAATATTATAGGGTTTTCATATTTTTCACTAGAATAGTGTTTTCCCTTCTTTTATGTCCCTTACTGATCTTTTATGCTCATCACAAGTTTTTAAATTTTATTTCACAGGGTAAAGGATGAGTAAGGATTAGGATGAGGAAAAGATGAAAATTGTTATGTTATATCGTGGAAATAAACCATGTTTTATTTTAGAATGTTTTGTTTGGTGGAAAAAATGGATACTCAGTAAAGTTTTACACTTGTAATGTATGGGTTTTATTTATAAGAGTTTGTCTTAATTTTATAAAACTCTAAACCTAAAATATCTTTGGGAAAAAAGTTATTTATAGTTTTAAAATCACTAGAATTTGTAATGTTTAAGTATGGTTCTTTACATTACCACTCAAGCATGATATTACTTATAGGGAACAATCGATAAAGATTTTTGATTGAATAGAGAAAGATCTAAGAAATAAGACCACTTATTGGATCAAAGTTTTGTGTAAAAAGCACCAGCTTAAGTTACATGGGAATATTATTGAATAATGAGGTAGAATTATCCTTGATTATTGGTACCATAATGATGAATTTCGAGGGATAAATTTCTTTTAAGGGGGGGGGGAATTTAAAACCCTGAGATTTTGTGTTTTTTTCAAATAAATTTAATATTTTATTTATTTTCTATTTTAAAAAACTGAGTTTGGATGATTTTACATACAACAACATGTTAATATTACATTGCATGAAACACTGGGTAAGCTTGCGTTACACATGACAGTAGGTTTTAACAAAACCACGAGATATTATAGTTATTTAAATGTGACTGTTATAACCTAGCCATTAAAAATATCCATATGAATAGTAATAACAACTTGTTAAATATTAATTATAATAGTTTTTATAAATAAAACATATTGATAAAAAATCACTTAATTTTTTATAAATTCATTATATGTTTTGAAAACACTATGTTCTCAAAATAAATGATTTTTATTTATTTTTAAGAAATTTAATAATAATAGTTTTAAAAATTTTAGAAAATTAATTTGATAAAATAAATTTAATTTTTTAAATTATTATGTCACAATTATATTATGGTGAATTTTTGAGAATTTTCTAAAAGATTAAATTTTAGATGAATAGTGAAAAATACTAAATTGTAATTGAAAAATTCATTTTCATTGAAATTATTTATAAAGCTAAATTATATTTTGAATTAGTTTTAAAGTAAAATTAGTCCAATTATATATCTATTAATACAATTTAGGTCATTATAATCAATTTTATATTGAATTTGGATATAAAAACATTGTAAACCTTTTAACATTTTCACTTCAAAAAACAGCTTTCTCATTAAGTCTATATGATTAGTTTTAAATTAAATTTCACCACTTATATGATTGGAATTTATATAAATGGATTAAAAATATTTAATAGGTTTAATTTATATTATAAAATAACATGAGAATATTTTTTTCCAAAATGAATAGTGATAATAGTAAAAATTAATTACAGCGGTTAAGGTAAAATGGGTTTACTGGTCTGTTTAAACTAAAAAAACAAGGGTTAAAAATACCAAAAATTATAAAAAAACTATTGGATGGACGTTATTCAACCTTATATCTTATAGTATCAATAAGGGTATGTTATTGAAGGATTTTGACATGAAAAAATGTGGGTGAAATTATTTATTTCAAAAATTACATGTGTGTCACTCACCTCACTTATAAAAGGCCACCACCACTGTTCACTTATTCACAAATCTAAATCCATATAGTTAATCCAATAAATGTCCAAATAAATTCCCAAATTCACTACTATATTATTATAATCCTTATTTTTGTTAGAAATTTAACATAGGATGAATTTTTGTTCAAACCAAAGGAGGATACCCGAATAAAAATAATGTTCATCAACGAGCATTTTTGTTTTATTTAATTATCCAACTCACTCAATTATTATTATAATATGATGATAAAATAAAATTAGTATATTCAATATAATGATTTATTTTGGTAATTTCATATCTTATAACCATCTCCACTTCCATCAAATGTGTTACGAAATTAGCGTTCGTGAGTACGGTGGATTACCGCCTCGCGAACTGATGTCATTCATTTTTCCATTAACACCCCTCAAGATTTGAAATAATTGTATATTTTTTTATTTATGTATGATATTTATGATATTATTATAATTTTTTAATTATTATATCACACAAAAATCCATAATCTTTATTTTATAAGAATACGATAACGTCGATCATAGGTACGGTAGACAATCGCCTCACGAAGTGATGTGATTCATTCATGATTTACATGGAAGGTATTAAGGATGGATTTAATTAAAATATGAGATATATATGAAATAAAAATGATTATATAATGATAATATATCATTTAAGTTTCTTTCTTTCAATACGACATGAAGATAGAAATAATGTTCATGTGTACATACGACTTATCATCTCCTTGAACGGTGTATTTCATTCTCTTTAAATACATTTTATGGATCACTATAAATAAAAATATAATGAAGATATATTATATTTATATCATGGTTAAAATTATGTATAATGATAAAATCATGATCAAAGTAATAGTATAAAAAATTACACATCAAAACATATACAAAAAACAAAGCGATTATTACACAAAACATGACTTTAACAAGGAATTGTTAATAAACATGTAATAAAGAGTCATAAGTAAACCTTATATGGTATGATATATATATTAATGGTTATTTAATAAATTTATAATAATATTATATTTATTATACATGTGGTTTTAATGTGTATGAAGGAATCCATGACTTAAGGTAAGGGATTTCAAGTCTCTCTTTTATTTCTGGGAGAAAAATTCAAACTCACCATGTTTTTCTTTTATTCGGTGTATATACTTACCCATTGAAATGTTATATAATTAATATAATTATTTTAATGATATTAAAGGTCTCATTTTATTTAATTATTTATTGGGGCTTATGTTTCAAATGATTACCAAATTGGTAAGATATTTTTGTCATAATTTTCTTTCTTTGAGACATATATTATGTTTTAAACCTATATTATTTATGAATTTTATATACATACCTTTTGAGGTGTAATATAATTAATTTATTTATTCCCATGATATTATTAGTTTCATTTAATTTTATTATTTTATAGACAATATCATCATTTATCAGGATTTGGCATGATTATGATTCTAATGATGAAATCTTATGATCTATCTATAAAGAAACTCATGAATATTAAACTCCTTCAGTTATTTCATGAGAATAAATTTTTTAACTTTTTAATCTCATTATAAAATCAATATTTTAAAAATATCATTCTTAATAAAAATCATCTTTTTTTTTTCAAAAACCCCTTTTCTTCAAACACCATGTTTTCAAGAAAAAAAAATCAATTTTTTAACATTTTATTAAAAAATCGATTCATTAAAGACGTTTTTATCTATGTTTGATTTTTTAGAATTTTTTTAAAATAAATATTCATATCATTTTTGAATAAAATTCTAATCTTCTTTTTACAAAAAATGTGAAATTAATCTTTATTTTAACGTGTACAAGATGGACGAAGCTTCCCGTCATCATGACCACTATTTTCTTTGAAGATTCCTTTATTAGTTTTTAAGGTTATTTTCAAATATAGATATTTTCAATTTTTTTAAAAGTATTTTTCAAATTAAAAAGGATATTTTCCTTAAGAAATGTTTTAATTTTTTTAAAGATTATGTTACAAGTTTTCAATGATATTTTCAAAGAAAAGGATTTTGTAAAAGTTTATGTTTTAAAATGTGATTTTTAAAGAAAATTTATTTTCCTCAGGAAATGTTTTAGGTGAATTTTATTTCAAAATCATTATATATATAAGATTAAATCCTTGGAGGTTACTTATTATTTAATAGGAAATTGATCTAGGATACCATTCTTATTCTTTCTCTGAATGGTTTCTATTTATAATGATATAATCTTTATGATACCCATTTATCTTACATGATTTATATAATGATAAAACTATTTTCATGGGTTATGATATAATAAAATGATGAAATGATTATAAAACCTACATGTTATCCATAGGTTATGATAAGATGAAATTTTTATGAAACACATTTCATTTCATAGGTTATGATGTGATGAATTTTTTATGATATTATGGCACACTCATTAAGTGATGGGTGAGAGCTATGTCTCTCTCCAATCAATTGGGTAATGATAATGTTCTATGAGATAATATGGTACATGAGAGGCTATCCAAAGCCTGAAACGTAGGGTACATGGGTGGTTATCCAAAGCCCCAAAAATAGGGTACATGGATGGTTAACCCAAGTCCAAGGCAGGTATATGGGTGGTCAGCCCAATCCTAACATGTTATGAATGTATTGGTGGATAACATTTAAATATGATTTTTTATGATTATGTGTATGACAAAAATCTATGTCTTATGAAAATGTTATGATATCATGGATCATGTTTTTGGATTCCCTTATGATTTATGTCTTATGAACTACTAATCATTATTCCATGACTCGAGATTCTAATCTTTGATATACAGGATATGGTTTTCATATGTTAAGCTCTTATTATTATACCCTTATGTTAATGTTGTATTTACATATCTCCATTGTTTAACCTTAATGAGAAACCAAGTTCAACATTTCTTTTTTGTTTCCTTCTCCCATTTTATAAATTTTGTTTTTTAAGTAGTAGTATTAAAGGGGTGGATCTTTATGGGAGGCATAAAATATATTTCATGAATTAAGAAGATTGCATTCCAAGTTTCCAAAGGAACTAAACTATTATAGTCCCCATGTTTGTGTCTGTTTAATGTAATAAATGTTCATCTAAAAATATGTAATATCCATTTATGATAATACTTGGTTTAATATATATGATTTGGTATAGAGATATGTGACCATACTTATGGCTTTTGTAGACACATATGGGTCAATGAATAAGGTGTTATCAAATTCTTTTACCAAAAAAAAATTACACTTTTAATCCTTTAAAGCCCCATTAGATGTAAACCAATAATGTTGGTAAAAATAAATGGATCCTTTTAATTTTAACCAAGAATAAACCTTGGGTAATGTAGATAATTCAATAAATATGGAACATCTATTTTTACAAGGCTAAATCTCAATGTGAGCCTACTCCATGTTGTAGTTGATTATTATAGAAATCCATATATTTTCACACTATATATCATATTATCAATTCAATCAGAGGTGGAAGTTTCTTAAAATATACCACTCTTACTATATTATACTAGTGTGTGTCATCATAATATTATAAAAGTGAACAATATCTGATTATCATGGGTAATTTACACTAGTATCACACTAGCACTATTCAACACTTCATATTCTTGATGTATATATTCAAAACTACAAACATATTCTATTTAATTCACAAGAGGTGATATTATTCTTTTAATAGAGAGTATTTGAATTCCTAAATATCTCTAAAGTTGTAACATGAAACTAGACCTCTCTATTTCTACTTTATCCCAATTCTTTAATAGAACTTCATTGTTACCCACTCACTCAAATCAATAATCTAGAATACAACACCCAAAAAATCTAACCTAGTGACTATATAAATAAATATATAAGTTTTAATAATATTTAATGGGGCTATAACACTCTAAATACACTTTTATACTCCTTGTTCATAGCATATAGTACAACATAATGTATGTTTGTCCTGTCATCATCATCATCTTATTCCTCAACAAAATCAACTAAGTTAAACCCTTGTTTTCTACATAAAATAAACTTTATTTAATTATAATTTTTGTTAGAAAACTCCAAATCTTCTTAATTCATAGATATTAATCTTTGAGAGGACACACTTACCTCATCACTCTCTCACACACACCAGTAACAACCATCAATCCCTCTTCTTTTTTCTTTATTTCTAGATCTTATAACCTTCACATGGGCATGTTCAGTTGAATTAATTTTCTTATTTAATTTCAAAAATCTATAAATTTAATACATGCATAATTTCACATTACGATTTGAATATAATTATTATAAAATATCTGATTTTAGTTTCTCATTACTTTTAATGCACTCATTTTTAACTCAAAGTATATTCCAAAAATATCTTCATTTAATTCATCTCACAATGAAAAAAATATTTTATTTTACTCTTAAATTTTGATGGATATTATTACTAAAAATATAATAATAAAAATTTCATTTAAATATTTATTCAAAGCTATAAAAAATACAACAGAACAAGTAGTTTTCATTTTGGAAAAAACTTACATTGTGAGATCTTCTTAATAAATTTTTACAAATTCTGGATTAATTAATTTCTATGTAATTAATTATACATTTAATATTCTTCTCAATATATTGAAGATATTCTTATCACTTAAATAACTTCAATCCCGGTGATTTTGGTTTTAATTAATAGATAAAAAATTGACTCAACTTCATCTACATTATTCTTAAAACCCCATGAATATTAATTTATTACTCAAAAACATGATTGAATCATAGATAACCAATCATAATTATATTATGAATGTTAAAGAATTTAAAAACATCATCAGAATTATTTTTCATCATAATTAACAATTTTGGAAACTTGAAATTTTTGACCTTTTGAAAATGTCTAACAATTGTTCTTCATGAATTGATATTATTCTCCATAGATTAAAGACCAGATCTAATATTTTTTTTCTTGAATCACACTCCTTTTTTTGCTTTTATAATGTTTAGAATATAATATAACAATTTTTGGATCATATTATTTTTTTTACAAATATGATCCATAGTCTTATTTTTTCAGTCTATAATTTTTTAGATTTTCCATAAGTGTTGATGTCTATGCATATAAAATTCATCCTTATATAGAGAGAATTATGATTATACAGATCTAGATTCATTCTTACATAGGTTCAATGATGTATATATATATTTGGTATGATGATTATGAATATTTACTATATTATTCTTTTTAACATAGGATAATTCTTAATAAGTTTCTTAATGTTCATTAAGAAAAGGGATGATGTTTATAGAGAGCAGGCTTTATACATACACATCACTAAATGATGAAAACATTATAACTGGATGATAATTATTTATCCAATACTTTTCCATTTTTTAAAAACTATCTATGATAAAATTATGTGAATGTGGGTCAAGTAATATAGTGACGCAGACTTAACATACATAGATATTATATCATTTTCGATGAATATTCAACACATTTCAAAAATATATGCTTCAGAACTATAATAGTTTAGTGTGTTTGGAAACATGGAAAACATTCTCCTAATTTTGTGAAATATATTCAACATATCCCATAAATATCTTCCCATTTATTACTCCAACTTAAAACCTTTCTTCACAACCCAGGGAAAGTAAACATAAGAAAGGGTGAGCCCAGATGCCCAGTAAGTGTAAATAAAAAAAATACTTAAGCATAACACGAGCATAAGGGTATGAGAATCTGAGAATAAAATTTCAATATCATATTATACATATAAAATATCATATATATTAGTTATGGAATAAATATTTTATGTTCATAAGACACAAATAATAAGGGAATTCAAAGTATAATCAATGAAAGAAAAACATAGGAATAATACAAGGAATTTTTGGGAAACACATAAAGATAAAAAATTATTTCCATAGTAGTCAAAGCTTACTGCCAAGGCCATGTTAGTGGAATGGATTCACTCCCAAAACTATCATAGTAGTCAAGGTTCACTCCAAAGTCCATATTAGTGGAAAAATTTCTTTACTGAGCTGGATTTTTTATCCGTTATAGAATTATTTTACTAAACTAGGTTCACTTCCTATTCCTGCCCTATATTGCTGAACCAATTTTACTCCTTGTTCTAGCCCTATATTACTGAATTGAATTCACTACTCATTCTAGACTTGTATTACTAAACCGAGTTCACTCCTCATTCTATCCATGTCTTACCAAACAGAGTTCACTCTTTGTTCCAACCCTATCATACTAAACTGAGTTTATTCCTCATTCCATCCCTATCTATATCATGAGATATAAATATTTACCCAATTAATTGGAGGGAGATATAAATCCCAACCATATCATAATTAAATCATACATATGTTTTTCACAAGATCATAAAAAATCATATCATAACCCATGAAATTAAATGGGTATCATAAACATGTCATCATGTTATAACCTGTGGAAAATAGAAAGGTGTCATAATCATTTAATCAAAGCATAACCCATGAAAAGAATCTGGTTTCATACAAATATATCCCATGAAATAGAAACATGTTTCATAAAAATATAACTTGTGAAAGAGAAATGGGTTTCATAAATATACAACTCGTGAAATAGAAACAGGTTTCATAAATACCATGTTATCAAAAAATAAACCATTCAGAGAAAGAATATGAATGTTAACCTTGGGTCATAACCCCAATAAGGCATGAGTATCACCAATATATTCCATATTATATAGAAAATAATTTTTAAGGATCTCTTTAAAATAGTTTTTGATAAAAAATAACTCCAGATTGAAAAACAATCTGAAAATAATTTTCTTTGAATACAACCTTTTGAAACTATATAAAGGAATATTGAGGTGAATATGGAGAGGGTTATAAATCTATACATCTATAGAGATTTAGACATTATTCTTTTCTATTGTAAATCGAATATGGTCCCTCACTATCTCAGATCAGTTCTACTGGATGGAGGAGGTGATTCCCTTCATTCTCAAGATATAGGAAATGTTGGATCTCACTGATTTGAACTCAGTTTTTTGATCCTATTAATGAAATATATTTGGAGAGGATGACTGGATTTTGTCGGTTCTCATTGACGGGGGAGGATTCAGATGGAGTGAATCAGCCTTAAACAGTTTATATTATAATGAATAATTCATTTAACAACAAATCTCATAGATCTGGATTTGGTTTGGCTAAAAATGTTGAAGTATCAGAGAGGTTGACTAGGGATCAGTGGATGAAAGTTTATGCATGTGTTTAAAATTGAACTTTGGTGGTGGTTGATAAAATGAATGACCATCAGAGATATTCTACTGTTGGATAGGTGAATATTTGAGCTTCATTGGTCAATTCGAATTTTATTCTCCAATATGAAAATAACATGTAGTTTGATGGAATTTTCACTCAGCCTGAAGATGTTCTAGAAAATGATGTGGGCATGGATCTTTAGTCTAATATGATGGAAGAAACTATAGTAGATACTATGGGGAAGAATAATCTGGGTAACCTGTCTAGCGCTCTGTATTCCCAATTTGGTCTTCTTGAATATGAACTTAGAAGTAATTTTTTCATTTGTGAAGGATGTTGTTTCTCAACACATCATGAAGAAAGGGGACACCGTCCTGGTTATTTCTAAAAAGAAGTCTTGATAGATTCAATATTTTTAATCACTCCATGATTACTAGACTCATTCTACATGGTGGAGGAAAACTCTAGAAAATATATGATTTTGTTCGAAAACTTTTTTCTTCATGGGGTTCATCGGACTAGAGATATATTCCAATGGGTTGGGGTTTATACCATATCATTTTTCCTTCAAAGGATTTGAAGTGAAAATCTTGGGGGTTTGGATCAATTAAATTAATCCAAGGTAGGATTTTATTTAAAGAATGGGGTTTTTTATTTAATTCATTTGTGATAAAAAATTATAGAGCTGAAATATAGATCTAAATTTTTGGACTCAACTGGATATTATGGAATCCAAAGATCTTATTTGATATTGCCTCTACTGTGGGTATCATGATCAAAATAGAATGGACCAATGATGATTCCAAATTTGGTCATTATGCTAGAGTTCTTATAGAGGTTTCCAAATATGTTCATTATACTAAATATGGGCATTATGCCAAATATGGTCATTATACCAGAGTTCATATCTGTATGGGATGATGATATATTCCTTAAAGTGGAATATTAAATAATTCATGATTTTTGTTCATATTTTGAAATTATTAGTCACGCTAAGGATAAATGTCACAGGAATGTGGTTAGTTATTTTTGTTTTATAAAAGGACATACTGAGGATTTCTGTAGAAAGAATTTGAGAGAGCAGAAAGCACATAAGAATGTGGTTCCTGTGGGTGGAAAGCATTCCCCTCTTAATAGGTACAAATATAATGTAAATTCTGATACTATATGAATGGTTGAGGAGAATATAACTCTGTAATATAATATTTATGAACAAGATCCATAAATCCATGTAACTGAGGAATGCTGACTTGACTTGGTTAGATCAGGTTTAGAAACTCTAATATCAGTTCCAATGAAAGGAGAGAAAAAAAGATGAGTTGGGTAATTTTAAACATGGAGAGGAAATGTGTCATTGCACTAAGATCACCAATCTTGCAACCGAAGAGAACCCCCACCTAGGTAATAATGAAAATATTTGAAAGTTTCAGGAGGGGATCATTAAAATAAGAGAAAATTAGGGCATCCATGGAAATTGGGATGATATTGAACATGATTCACAAAAAAATATTTCCTTTATTCAGGAATTATCTAAAGTGAAAAAAGTTCTTGTGGATGATGAAGGATTCCAACCCGTCCCTCCATAGAAATCAAGACATAGGAGAGACTACTCATACCTTAATCCTACTATAGTTACCTGATCTCATTGACCCTTAATTAAAAATAATAATGGTACGATGATTATGAACCTTCCTTTCAGTTTGATTATGCTTTTTGATGCATTCATGGAATCAGGGAATAACGACTTATATGACCCATCCCATCTTCCTTTGTCTTCTCTTTTTCTTTTAATAAAAAGTTTTTTCCTTTACCTGTAAAAAACATTTCACAAAATATTAGAAAATAATTTAAAACAAATATTGAAAATAAATTTTTTTGATAAAATATTTCCTTAAAAATAGCTTTGAAAACTTATAAAATAATATTTTAAATCAATGAAATTATTTTCTTTGAAAATAACCTCGAAATCTTATAATTGAATCTTAAAAATATTTTGAAAAATGTTTCTTTGAAAATATTTTTAAAAACATATAAAGGAATCTTGAAAACATTTTCAAAAACATTTTAAAACATAAAAAGTATTAAAATCCTTTTTCATTAAAATTATCTTAAATATTATTTAAAAACTTTTTGAATTTTTTTTAGGAAACATGGTTTTTAAATAAAACAAATTTTCGACTGAAGAGAGAAATAAAGTCAAATTTTATGAATTTTTTTTATTAATTATATTAAGTACCAAAGAGAGAAAAAATAGTAAAATTAAATGAATATATCATGAATAAACACATTTTTGGAAATTTCATAATAATTATTTAGAGATGGTTTATAATATTTCTTCAATAAAAGCATAAAGATAAACAATATCTATAAACAATGGGATTGTATCAATAAACTCTTACCACCTTGGTAAATTTGAATCCTAACCCCCATTAAAGTATAAAATTAAATGAAAAATAAAATATCATAAATCTAATTATATTCATGATATAAAATTTCAAATGGTATTATATATACCTCATAAAATAATATTGGTGTATAAAATAACATGTGTCTCAAAGAAGGAAAATTGAGACAAAATTAATTTACCGATTTGGTAACTTTTGAACTGTAAACACCATGAAATAGAGATAATAAAATGGATATGTAAATACCCATAAATTTAAGGATGATAATAATATAATAAATCCATGGTAATTATATACACTGCAAAAAAAAATTATTGGTGAATAAGGAATAATTCTCACAGAAATAAAAGTGAGATTAAAAATCCCCTTACTACTTGAGTAACTTTTGAATCGTGAGATCCTTGAAATAATAAGATCAATTGAAAATTTGGATATAATAAAATAATGTAAATTAATGATATAACATGTCATAGGAAAATATATACACTACACAAAATGAATAAGTGGTGAATATAACATATATCTCATATTAATAAAACTGAGACGAGAAAACCCTTACCTTAAGTCTTGAATTTCTTCGTACACATGAAAAAATATATTATAATAATTATAAGTTTATTATATATCTAACATATTGTTATATATTATACTGTATATTATTTTATTATTAATTTATATTAACCGTTTATTAACAATTCCATGCAAAATTTATGTGTTGGGTAATAACCGTTTTGTTTTTCGTATATGTTTTGACTTTTTATTCATGATAATATTACTTATATCATGATTTATTTATTTACAGAATGTAAAAAATGATATAAATATCATATATATTAATTATATAATTATTTATAATAATCTATAAAATATAGAAATATGAAATGGAATACACTATTCATGGAGACGGTAGGCCATACGTACGCATGAATGCTATTTACGTTTTATTATCATATTGAAAGGAAGAAATTAAATGATATATATATATATTCATTACAATAGAATTATTATTTCTTATATATCATATATTTTTACTAAATCACACCTTAATACATTCCATGTAAAGTGTGAACGAATCACATCCCTTTGAGGTGATGATAGTCCACATGTCCACAAACGAAGTTATCATATTCCCACAAAATAGAATGCTTAAAGATATATGTTAAATAATATTTAAATAAGCATAAATATATAAAAAATATCATATATATTATATAAAAAAAGTATTTCCATCATTATTTACAACTTTTAATTGTGGTAATGGAAGAATGAAGAACATCATTTTGTGAGGTGGTAGTCCATGATACACACGAATGATGATTGCGTATCCAATTTGATGGAAGTGTGTGTATGTCTAGGTCTAACTCTTAAAATAAAAACCTATAAATTTATTTATTATAATAATAATATTATATAATAATGGAATAATAATAATTTAGTGGGTTTAAAAAGAAATAAAATAAAAGTTCTTATTGATGGATGTTACCACTTCTTTGAGTAATTTCTTTTGGTTTGTACCAAAGAACTAACTTGGATTGTTTTCTACATAAATTGAGGCTTCTAGAATGAAAAGAGGGATTTTTTTAGCTTATTTGGGATGGTTTTATCTAAGAAAAATGGCTGAGATGTGTAATTAAGTGTGTGTGGGGGGGGGGGGGGGGGTGAGTGCCCTTTTATAGCGGAGGAGTGAAATTCTTGTAAATATCAAAAGGTAAACACTATTGAGAGGTCTTCCTTACATAATGTGGGTCAAATAATAGTTAATTTTATATAAAAGTGATTATATGGTCTAAATATTGTCATAAAATGGCTTTTGGATATGTGTCTAGGTTATTTTCCCCTTAAGTAAAAGTTTAACTACTAAGAAAACTCGTTTTTACCATAATCATTGTAATTAATTTTAATTACTTTCACTAATATTTTTGGTCCAAAACTAAGTTGAACTTAATAGAAATAAAAAATTATTCTTATTACAAATATGGAATCCATTTTTCCAAATTCTAAATATATAAATAGAAGAAATTAATTTAAAATTAACCCCGTAGGTAGGACGAGACAACGAGTTATTAAAATGAAAATGTTGAAATGTTTGAAATGTTTTTATATCCAATTTCAATGTGAAATTGATTGTAATTACCTAAATTTTATTAATATATTTATAATTTATATAAATATACTTCAAAAATAATTTAAAATATAATTTAAATATAAAAATAAATTAGACTATAATGCAGTCTTCAATTAAAATTCAATGTTTTCCACTATTCATAAAAAATGAAACTTCTCAAGAAAATAACAAAAATTCACCCCAAGTAAATTTTTATATTATTATTTCGAAAATGAAGTTTATTTTTTCAAATAAAGTTAATTAAAGTTTTAAAAAATATATTTAAAATAAGTTCTCTATTAAAAGGTAGTAAAATTACCTTTTAGAAGGAACATATATCTTTATGCATAAAATTGGATTTATCCTTATCTCTTGTCTAAAAAACACATAAGATGAAAGTTAAATAGTTTAATGGATATAATATATATATATTTCATTAAAATATTTTATCAAAAGTGTAAAAACCTCAACCCCAATAGCCCTAAGTCGGTGGTTATTTTATTACAATGGAATAGATACAAGAGATCACATCACAAAGTATCAATCAGTTTAGTAGTATTGATGAACTAGATACATACATGGTTCCATTATTATATTAAAAATCAAACATAGAACATTACATAGGAAAATAAACTGCATCCTTGAAACATATTCAATGATTTAATCTTCATAACCTGGGTAAGGAAAATAAATAAAAGGGAGCTCTCAAATTATCTATAAGGGTTATATGAATAAATAATAAGTGAAACATAGTCAATAAGGAATAATCAATATAGAAAGGTAAATAAGTGAATAATAGATTCCATCAACAAACATTGAATGAAAATGTATCCATATATTTTCTCATAGTGAAAATTTCATTGAAAGTAATAACTGGATAATAAATTAAGAAAATATTTAATTATTGGACGTCATATATCTTGAATATAAACCAATGCTATCCAGACCTTTCAGAAGAAGGTTTAAGTCTGTGGGTAGAAACCCATCTGATTCTTCTTGGAAACAAATGTGAAGGGTTTGTCGCTAACTATTTTGTATAATGAGACCTGTCGATGCATCAAGGAGATATATAATGCTAGGACCCACCCATAACTGCAAGTCCAAATCATTATTCATAAATAGATTTAATTAATGAATAATATTCTTATCAAAATGTCTTTATTGAGTAGAGGATATAGATTTATCAATATTTCCCCAGTTAAAACAACATTCAAATTAAACTCCTTCTATAAAAATGGTATACATATTAGAAAATAATCATGTCCATGATACTAGAAATATGGATATTTAATATAAATAAAATTTTAAATAAAAAATGATCTCAAATGGGTAGTATATACACCCCATAAAAATGATGATTTGCACAATACCAAGTAAGTCTCAATGAAATGAAAATTGAGACAAAGTCCCTTACAACTTTGTAATTAGTCAAACTATGTGCCCCATAAAATTAATGATTATAAAATGAATCATTGAATACCATGAAGATAAAGAGATTCATGGTATGATATATCAAAGGGTAGTATACATACACCACACACGAGAAATATGTTCTGAATGAGGCATATCTCACAGAAATAAAAGTGAGATGAGAAACCTCGTACAAATATCACATGATTGAAGTGAGAATTAATAAAATGAATGAAATATGTGTATACACTATAAAGACACATAATAAGGCATAAGATAATCAAAATCAATTTCAAAATTTTTCTTAGAATGACATAATCAATGGAGTATAAGGTTAACTCAAAGAATGAAAATTGGGTTAAGAATTCCCTTACCTTACGTCTGAAAGCGTTCTACAATAGTACTTAATATCATGGATAATCAAGTTAGATTAATTAATTAATTAATTAATAATATATTAAAAATATATTTGACTTATTATAATTTTATTAAGTTAATTTATAAAAATTATACTAAGTTATAATATTTAATTGTTTTGTCTCAGAAGCATTTGTTTTATGATTTTGTGGTCGGTTCCCTTGTGTAATTATGAGAATTCTTGTAAAATTGAAGAAAAACTCCAGAAGTGAAATTATTTTGTATTAATGAACCTAAATAAGTTTAAATGGTTTCATATATCATTTATTTATATTATACTAGGATTATTCATTAGATAAAATGATAATAAAAAATGATTAGTATATTTTGGTGGTTTTTACGACCATCACAAACTAGTATAATTTTATTTAATATTATGCTTACATATTGGTTACAAAACATTAAATAAGTTTTAATAAATATATTATAATCTGGTTTAATCATAAAAAATGGTTTTATGACCAGCCTTGAAGGTGGTAATGAAAAATTGAAATTCATCATCCATGAAGGCAGTGAATTGACACATCACACACAATGTTTTCATTTTTAGAATTTAAAGGAGAGAATAGATTTGATGATGGATATTTCATTAGAATAATAAAATAAAATAAAATATATTATATTGGATTTATAATTAGTTTTTTGATAAGGATAGGTGAGTATAGAATAAAAAAATAAAAGGAAAGAAATTGAGAGAGAAGGATTGAGGGCTTACCTCTTGAATTTCTTCTACTTGAGAACCTCTTAAAGGCACTTGGGTTTTGTATTTTATTGATACCAGAAGATCCTAGATAATGGAAATAGTTTTTAGAGAGGAATTGAGAAGAATATTATCAAGATATTATGCTTCAAATGTTTTAGGAGAAGGGGTGGTGAGGGGTGATATTTATAGCGGAGGAGAGGGTTGTCTTTTGATTATTTTATTCATTGGTTTATTATTTTGACTCAAGACTATCAATAGTGATGCTTCTTGTGACAAAGTACAATAAGTATAGAATATTAATTCCAAATAATGGGTTATTACCTCATACATACATCACAAAAGACTCAATAATTAATTAATTTACTTATAATGTTAAATACCGTAAATTGCCGTATTTCACTATTCATTAAAAATTCAACTATTTTAGAAAAATTCAGAAAATTCACCATAACCATTTTTCGATATTTAGATTTAAAAAATGGAATCCATTTTATAAAAATAATTTTATAATTATGAGAAATTTAATTTTTAATTAAAACCATCATTTATTCAAAAAATACTTATTTTAATATTATAACTGATGTTACCCCACTTTGAAAAATTAATTATGGTCTCATAAAATTTTCGTATAATTATAATAAAAAAATATTAATTCATAAATATATTTTATGAAAACAAATTTTATTTTCTATAATTATATTAATTATAAATTTGAAAATAAACATTACGTTTCACCAAAATTCTACCACTTAATTTATCATTTTTAAAACATTTATTTACTTATTCCATGATATAAATATATCATATTTTCATTTATGAGACACCTAAATTTTATTTATACTTTCATAGGTGTGGTTATTATTCTAATGGTCACATTACTATTTCTAATGATCATATTAAAATTCCTAATAGTCACATTACAATTTGAACAGTCATGTTAATATTTAATAATATATATTTAGTTGTTTAAGATCAGCGTTGTGTGAAATGTAAGATATCTAATGAATTGAATTTATTTAAGAAGATACATACCATAAAATAATAGATTTATATATTCTTCTCTCCTTCATAAATTTCATCTTAGAATTTTTTCATGAATGCTTCCTTCTAAAAAGATGATGGTGGTTCTTCTTCATAACATTCTATAGTTCCCACATTGCTTCTTCTATTTTTTAGTTTATCGAAATAAATTTTACCAGTTCAGTCATAAAATTTATCAATACATTCATTCTAGTGAAAATAATCTCAATATGATCTTCATAGTAATAAAAATTTGGTTCTAATTCTATTTCTTCATGGGTGAGTAGATACGTTGGGTCCGGAATGTACTTATTAACAATAATATATGAAACACATCATGAAATTTGGAAATAATTGGTAGAATTTATAATTATTAAGCTATAGATCCAATTGTTTCCAAAATTTAAAATGGCATGATGAACTTGGGGCTCAGTTTCCTCCTCTTACCGAACCTTATGACACCCTTCTATAGAGATACTTTTAGAAATACGTGATCTCCCACTTGAAATTCCAAATCTTTTCTACATTTTTCTACATAACTCTTTTTCCTACTTTGATATACTTTAATATGATCCTTAATAGTCTTTAACTTTTTCGTTGTTTATTTAATAAGTCTTGGGCCTATAAGTTTCCTCTCACCAACTTCATCCCAACAAGTTGGAGTATAAAATCTCTTTCCATATAATACTTCATGGATCCATATTTATTCTTCACAAAAATAACAAGGGCTCCCCCATAGAGAAACATTAGGGAAATTAAATCCCTTATTACTCAACTCCTCGGGTTGTTTATTTAGCTCAACTAATTCTATATTGGACATTCTATAAGGAGTCTTTGATATTGTCCTTGCATCACAGATTAAATAAATGGTATTTTCAACTTCACGTTCTAGGGGATGTTGAGGTAATTCCTCAAGAAATACACCAATGTATTTCTATAAAATTGGTACATCCTCAATTTGAAGATTAATTTCCACATCCCTAGATGTTTTTTTCTTTTCTTCTCTAATAATTTCATTCAGTAGATCTCCTGGGGGTGGATCTTGGTCATAGTCATATGATGAGGTTTTTTCTCTAAAGATAATGGATTTTACATCTTCCTCAAAAATTTTTATTTCCTTCTTTTTACAATAAGTTTTCACATCATATTTTGAAATCAAGTCCATACTAAGGATTATATCAAATTAAAACATATGTATAATGATAAATTCAGCAACTAAAGCATATTTATATTTCATAAATGGGACTGACTAACACAATTTTCTTTGTAATGGGACTTACCTTAAGAGTTTTGACTAATAACTCCCTTATTAAATAAAAATGTAAATGTATAATTTTCTTAGAAAACTAGCTAGGTATAAAAGAGTGTAATGATCTAGAATCAAATAATGAATTATCTAAATTTTAAGATAGGATTAATGTACCTTCCACCACATAATTGGGTACTTATACTTCAGATGTGTTAATCACATAAGCTTGGTCATATACCCTTTTCCTATTTTGTGGTATATTCCCTTGGTTCATGGGACATTGGTTTAAATAGTGCCACATTTATTTTTTAGTTGAGTCATTGAACATTATTTATTTGTTTCTTCCCATTTCATTGATTATCTCGATGACCCTTTTCTATACACATATAACAAGCTCCCATTCCTTTCAAAAATTTCCCATGAGGATTCTTTCCATAATTTTGACATAATTGGAATTTATTCATTTATCTCCTCTTCATTGATGCTATAATTTTTTCATGGTTATCATAAGACCTATTATTATCTTGATTTCCCTTAAACATATAGGAACTAAAAAATTAATTCTCCATTTTGATGGAATTTAATACTATTTCATCATACGATGAAAATGTTTGAGAAGACAGACCTTAAAAATGATCAATCTTGTTTTCCAAATAACGTATGTAATCTGTAGCATACCTGGATAGTTTTTGAAGGAAACCTTATACTCTACAACACTATCTTATTCCTTTTTCTTTAAGCTACAATTTTTTTTCTTTATTTCAGTTCATTTGTCTTGAGGGAAATATTTTTTTGAATAATGTTTATTTAAATTATTTCCTCACCATGTGTTATATGTCATCTTCCTACTTATTATTCTATATCAATGATAACTATTTATCGACATCTATCTTGAGAAAATATACTACCATTACTAACTTTTCATTTTCATTTCATCCCAATGCTAGAAATATATTTTCAAGGGACTCAATCCACTGCTCATCCACCACTTGATTAATAGTCCCACTAAAATATAGGGTCTTATTTTGTATGAAATAATCCAACATAGGTGTATTATAGATACTCATCATAACTTGAGTAAGTTTTCATAATATTCTCATGATTTTCTCACCTCTAACACCAAATATATTGACCTGCTAAGCTGGGAAATTCCAACACTCTCCTTGGGTATTAATTTCCTTTCTTCCATTAGGATCCATCACTAAATAATGGAACATAATAATTTATCTCAAATCATCATGAGTATTGAGACAAAAATTGGATATAAGTAATTATTATAATTATCAGGCTTATTTAACATCTAGTTTCCAAGGTTTCTACTAAACATCCTCTGATACCAATTGTAATAACCCCAACCCCAGTAGCCTAGTGTTGGTGGTTATTTTATTACAATGGTATAGATTCAATAAATCAAATCAGAAAATATTGATCAATTTATTAGTCTTGAAGAACTAGATACATACATGGTTCCCTTATAATATTGTTAATTAAACATAGAACATAATAAAGGAAAATAAATTGTTTCCTTGACACTTATTAAAAGATTTCATCTTCATAACCTGGGGAATGAAAAAAAATAAAAGGGTGAGCTCAAATGATCTGTAAGGGTTACATGAATCAATAATAATGGAAATATATTCAATAATGAATAATAAATATGGTGAGGTAAATATCTGAAAAACACTTTCCATCAATAAACTGAGAATGAAAATGAATCCATAGATGTTGTCATAGTGAAAATATAAATGAAATTAATAAATGAATACTAAATGAAGAAAATGATTAATTATTGGATGTCATGTATCTAGAATATGAACCACTATTATTAAGACATTTCAAAATAAGGTTTAAGTCTATGGGTATAAACCTTTCTGATTCTTCTTGGAAACAAACACGAAGGGTTTTTCACCAATAGTTTTTCCTCATGAGGCCTGTCGATTAATCAAGGGGATATATAATGTCAGGACCTACTCTTCATTGAAATTAAAAATAATTATTCTTATATATTTTTAATTCAAGAAAAATATTCCTTATCAAAATATCTATATTGAGTAGAGGATACAGATTTATCAATATTTCCCTAGTTAAAAAAACATTCAAATTAAACTCAGTATGTAAAAATGGTATACAAATTAGAAAATAATCATATCCATGATAAAATAAATATAAATATAATTTCAAATTAAAATTTATCTCAAAGGGGTATTATATAAACTACATAAAAAATATTTGTTTCATAATTCCAAGTAAGTATCAATGAAATGAAAAATGAGATGAAGTACCTTACCACTTTGTAATAAGTTGAACCATACGAACCATGAAATTAATGATTATAAAATGTAAAATTTAATTCCATTAATATAAATATATTAATGGTAGGATATATCAATGGTAATTATACATACACCACACAAAATAAATAAGTGGCGAATAAGGCATATCTCATAGAAATAAAAGTGAGATGAGAAACCCCTTACAAATATCATATGATTGAATTGAGAATTAATAAAATGAATGGAATATGTGTATAAAATATAAAGACACATATTATGAAATAATATAATCAAAATTAATTTCAAAAATAATCTTATCATGACATTATCGATGGAGTAGAAGGTAAACTCAAAGAATGGAAAGTGTGTTAATAATTCCCTCACCTTATGTTCGAAAGAATTCCTCACTTGTACCTAATGTCATATATAATAAAATAATATTTTTTAATTACTTAATTAATAACCTAATAAAAATATATTTGATTTATTATAATTTTATTAAGTTTATTTATGGCCATTAAGATGAGTTATAATGTTTAATTTCATTGTTTCGGGAGCGTTTGTTTCATGGTTTTGTGGTCAGATCCATTGCATAATTAGAGAAATTATTATAAAATGAAAGAAAAACTATTGAAGTGAAATTATTTAGTATCAATGAACTTAAATAAGTTTAAATGGTCTCATATATAATTTGTTAATATTATATGAGGATGATTCATTAGATAAAATGTTAATGAGAAATGATTAGTTTATTTTGGCGGGGTTTACGACCATCACAGACTAGTATCATTTATTTTAATATTATGATTATATACTAGAACCATAACATTAAATAAGTTTTAGTACACATATTATAATATTTTTTAAGCATAAAAATGGTTTTATGACCATCCTTGAAGGTGGTAATGAAAAATGAAAACTCATCATCCATGAAGGTGGTGAATCGACACCTCATGAAAAATGTTTTAATTTTTTGAATTAATAGAAGAGGAGAAGATATTTGATGATGGATATTACATTAGCATAATAAAATCCTAGTATATATATATATATATTTTTATATATATATGATATTTTAGTTATCATTATTATTTTTATTAGGGTAGTTGAGGAGATAATAAGAAAATTAATGAAAACAAATTTAAAGAGAAGGATTGAGAGTTTTACCTCTTGAATTTCTTATCCCTGAGAACCTCCTTAAGGAAATTAGTTTTGATATTTTGTTGAGAAATAAGATCCTGAATGTGGTATAGAGGTTTTGGAGAGGAATATTTGATAATATTAGAAAGATCATAGTCTTATATTGTGTGAGGAGAAGGGGTGGTGAGGGGTGGTATTGATATTGGAGGAGAGAGAGGTGTTTTTTGATTATTTTATTCATTAGTTTATTATTTTGGTTCAAGACAATCAATAATGATGATTATTGTTATTAAATAAAGTATCTAGAGAATTTGGATTCAAACTAATGGGTGATTACCTAATCTATACATCAGACATGACTCAATAATTCATTTATTTACTTATAATGTTAAATACCATAATTACCACATCTCACTATTCACTAAAAAGTCAACTATTATAAAGAAATTAAAAAAATTCACCCAAACCATTTTTAGATGTGTAGATTTCAAAAATTGACTCCATTTTACAAAAAATAATTTTACAATGATGAGAAGTTTAATTTTTAATTAAAATAATCATCTATTCGACAAATATCGATTTTAGTATTATAACCGATTTTATGACACTTTGAAAAATTAATTATGGTCTCATAAAATTATCTTATAATTATAATAAAAATATATATATATTAATTAATATATTTTTTAAAAATAATTTTTATTTTAAATAATTATAATAAATAAAAAATTTTAAAGAAACATTTTCATTTCACAAAAATACCAACACTTAATTTATCATTTTTAAAACATTTATTTACTTATTCCACAATATAAATATATCATATTTTCATTTAAGAGACACCTAGATTTTATTCATACTTTCATAGGTGAGTTTATTATTCTAATGATCACACTACTATTACTAATAGTCACATTACTATTTCAATGGTCATGTTAATATTTAATATAATATCACTATTTATTTAAGCTCAGTGTTGTGTGTAATGTAATCTATAAAATGAATTTAATCTATTTAATAATATACATATAATAAAATATTAGTGTGTTATAAAAAGTGGTTTAATTAATTTATTGAGGTAAAATGTGTTTAATTGCATCAGTATAGTTTTCCAGCAAAAGATTTCCTATATTTTCAAAAGTGTTTTATTTTTTATTTATAGTTAATTTGTTAATAAATAATTATTCTTATATACACGTGTAAATAATATTTTCATAATTTAATTAATCTTGTTTATATCCACCATTCCAATATCTAGATGACAATTATAATAATATTTTATTAATAATTTTAGTAGTACATTGTAGTTTGGTAAAACTAGGCCATGTGTATAATGTAAGATATCAAGGGAACTTGACATTGTGTATAACACCAGACAGAAATAGTGTTTTATACCAAAATATAATATATGTTTTTCAGGTAGAAAATTCTTAACTTGGTGTTTCATGAAATACAAACCAAACTTAGTGCTTTCATATAACACAAGATATATTCACCATTGCATGAAATGAAAAATATCAAAAAATTTAAATTAATTCAAAAAAAATATTTCAAAAAATCTCGAGGTGTTAAATTATACCCCCTTGAAATGAATTTTTTCCTCAAAATTCATTTACGTTATCAAAGTTTTATAATCTAAATTTACTTTCATAGAAACCACATTGTAAAAATAATAAAACATCCTATAAAAAAAGAAATATGGAACCATATTGGTTACCCAAAGTATCTTCTAACTAGTTTTCCATATATGAGTACATATATGGAAAGTGAAAACTTGGAAATTGAAGAGAAATATAACTATAAAGTTATAATGAAGAGAGATAGAGAACATGTTCAGAAGAAAGTTAATAATCCCAAATCCATAAACCAAAGAGGCTTGGAAAATATCACTGATATCACAAAAAATGATGATAATTGGATAATATTTTATTTCAAGAACCATTTCCTAAAGTTGGATAATTTTCAAAAGGAGATACACTTTCTTGATTTCATTCCATTTTATATTCTCAATCTCACCCTTTAGTTATGTCATGACTAATATACACTTCATCTCTTACTCCATAAATGAAGGTGAATTTGTTATTACCAAAGAACTAACAGATTATAAGATTCATTTATAGATTGATAACTCTTCCATCAATCTTTATTTTTCATCATAGTAAAAACTTTATCACAGGTTATCCAATATTCATAAATCCTCATATGGTGAGATAATACTTTAATCTCTAAAACCCCAATTGAAGTTTAACTTAAACCATTCCATAAGTTTTCAACCTTGCAACCCTTCTGAAAGATGAAAATACAAAACATTAGAAATAAGGTCACTAAATTTCTCAAAATCATCTTAACATTTATCCCCCATATATCATAAAGTATCTATTGGTTTTCACATTCCAAACATGTGAATAAATTCATCACGTATTCTCTTGAAATAGGGTAATAGGATGAATTACCATAAATACTTATTGAAAAAAATGCATTCTTTATTATTCCATAGATTAATAGATATATTACTTAAATACAAAAAAATTATAAACTTCATCCATGATAACATAGACCACCTTTTCAAAAAATCAATAATTAGTTCTAGGGAAATCAATACTTTCCAATTTACTTTATCCATATCAATAATCTCTTTATCCAAGATAAACATTATTTTCTCAACATGAGGAACACATTAAGGGTTACCTTACCTTAATCAAAATATCACCTTTCCATTAAATCACTTTTCTAAGTCATCATCCCCATTTAAAATATCTTTTTAAATCATTAATGAAAAAATTATACTAAAAATACTTATATACTTAATGATTCTTATAACATAATATTTTAATTCCAAAACATATACACATCCATCATAAAAAATTATTCTTAAACCATTACTCAAGATTCATCATCTTATTTCTTAATACCCCTTTCATAGAATATGAAATATTAATCTTGTCTTAAGGTCGCTCAACATCAATAAAACCATAATTATTATCTTTAATATAAAGAATAATGTCAAAACATCCCATGCCATTAACAAATTTTTGGTAATCTCTTTATCTACAGTAGTATAACTAATACTTGTACCACCTTCATGATTCCCTTCATGAGATTTCCACTTAGGACATTGATTTTTATAATCCCCATACTTTCCACATATAAAACATCAAATGCTAACCCAATTACTACTATTGACTAAGACCATAAATAATAGTGTGAGAAACACTTATCATAGTAAAAAACAACATAATCATGAAAAATTACTTATAAGATGCCTAAATCATGACACCTACTTTTAAATATGAAACACCTTAAGATTATCCTTAGAGACATCTGTATAAATATCCTTAGAAATATCCCTAGGTATATCAATAATGTTTTATCAAACTAGCTCCCAAAGTTTGACTAAACCTCACTTTGAAACCAACTATAGTGACCCAGACTTGACATACATGGATAATAAATCATTTTAGATGAATATTTAGCAAATTACAAAAGTATATTCCCTAGGACCGTAATAATTTAGTGTATTTTGAAACTTGGAAAACATTCTTATAATTTGGTGAAATATATTCAACATCTCCTAAAAATATCTTCCCCTTTAAAACTCATACTTAAAACCATTATCTATAACCCATGGAAAAGAAACATAAAAAAGGGTGAGATTAGATTCCCAGTAAGGGTAAATAAAGAAGATACATAAGCATAACATGAACATAAGGGAATTATAACATTTGAATGAAATTTTAAGATCATACCCTATATATCAAAGATCAAATACATGAGTAATAGAATAAATATTGGTTGTTCACAAGACACGAATAATAAGGGAATCAATAGTACAAGCCATCAAAGGATAATATAAGAATAAGAAAAGGAATTTTAAACAGAAACATCAATATATAAAATGATTTCCATAATAGTTAAGGCTAACTTTCAAGACTATATTAGTGGAATGGGTCCACTCCCCAAACCATTATAGTAGTCAAGGTTCACTCCCAATACCATATTAGTGGAAATAGTCCTTTATTGAACCCATTTCACTCCACATCCTAGCCCTGTATTACTGAACGTAGTTCACTTCCTATTCCATTATGTATTACTAAACCAAGTTCGTTCCTTGTTCTAGCCCTATATTACTGATCTGAGTTTACTCCTTATTCCATCATTGCCATACTAAACTGAGTTCACTCCTAATTTCATCCCTATTATACGGAACTGAGTTTATGTCTTGTTTTATCCCTGATATAAATTATTACCCAATGCATTTTAGGGTGATATAGGTCCCACCCATCTCATAATGAAATCATACATATGTGTTCCACAAGATCACAAACAATCACATCATAACCCATGAAATGAAATGGGTATCATAAACATGAAATCATATTATAACCTATGAAAAATATATAGATTTCATAATCATTTAATCTAAGAATAACCCATGAAAAAGTTTGTTTTATAAGAGTATAACCTGTGAAAGTGAAATGAGTTTCATAAAATTATAACCTATGAAATAGAAATGAGTTTCATAAAAATATAACCCATGAAAGGGAAACGAGTTTCAAAAATATCATGCCAACAAGACATAAACCATTCAGAGAAAGAATATGAATGGTACCCTTGGATAATATATATAGTAAGGCATGTGTAACACAAAAAAATGTCATATCATATGAAAAATAATTTTGAAATATACTTTAACAAAATTTCTTGAGAAAAATATATTTTCTTTGAAAAACTCTTTAAACATCCTTTTCTTTGAAAATAACCTTTTGAAAAAATATAAAGGAATCATTGAAAATCATTTAAAACACTTCTTGAAACTAATTTTTTCATAAAATTTTCTTTGAAAATAGATTTGAAAACTTATAAAATAATCATTTAAATTAGTTAAATATTTTTATTTGAAAATAACCTTTAAAACATATAAAGGAATATTAAAAATATTATGAAAATATTTTATTTGAAAATATCTTTGAAAACATATAAATGATGACTGAAATAATTTTAAATTTTTTTAAAGAAAAATCACTATTAAAATCCTTTTCCTTGAAAATTATATTAAAATATAATTTAAAAACATTTTTGAAAACATTTTTTGGAAACTTAGTTTTTGAATAAAATAGATTTTCGACTGAAGAGAGAAATAAATTCGAATTTTATTATAAACATTTTCTTAATTTTCTTAAGTACCAAAGAGTTTAAAAATGGTAAAATTAATTTAATATATAATTAATAACCATATTAGAAGAAAATTCATGAAAATTATTGATATATTAATCATTATATTTCATCAATAGAAGCATAATTATAAACAATCCCAATAAATGATAAGATTGTAGTAATAAACTCTCACAACCTTAGAAACTTTAAATCCTAATACCCATGAAAGAATAACATTACATGAAGATTAAAATATCATGAAATTAATTAGATTCATTATATAAAATTTTTAATGGTAGTACATATGCCTCGTAAATTAATATAGGTGATAACGTGGCATGTATCTCAAAGAAAGAAAATTGAGACAAAATTACATTACCAATTTGGTAACGTTTGAATCGTAAACCACATGAAAGAGAGATCGTAAAATGGGTATCTTAATGTATATAAATTTAAGGATGATAATAATAGACTAAATTCATGAGAATTATATACACCAAATAAAATAAAAGAGTGGTGAATAAGACAAAAGGCTCATAGAAAAAAAAAGTGAGAATAGAAATCCCATTACTACTTGAGTAACTTTTGAATCATGAGATCATTAAAGAATAAAATCAATTGGAACTTTTTATATCCTTAAATAATTTAAGGTAATTATATAATATTTCATATTATATTATATACACAAAAAAATAAAAATAATTTGGGAATATAGCATATATCTCATTGAAATAAAAGTGATATGAGAAAACCCTTATCTCAAGTATTTACTTTATTTGTATATGTGAAAACCTCATGTATAATAAATAAAGGTTTATTATACATATACCAAATTACCATATTGATATATATAATACCATATATTATTTTATTTTTACTTTATATAACCCATTTATTAACAATTTCATGCTAAAGTTACATTTTGGGTAATAACTGTTTTGTTTTTCGTATATATTTTGAATTTTTATTCATGATACTCTTAATTAGATCATGATTTACTTATTTAAGGAATGTAAAAGATGATATAAATATCATATATATATATATATATATTCATTATATATGTATTTATAATAATCTATATAATTTATAAATATTAAATGGAATACACCATTCATAGAGATGACAAACCATACGTACGCGTGAACACCATTTCCATTTTTTGTCGTATTGAAAGAAAGAAAGTAAATGAAACACACACACACATTTATATTATCATTATAGTAGAATTATTATTTTATATATATCATACATGTTTACTAAACCCATCCTTATTACATTCTATGTAATGTGTGAATGAATCACAATGCTTTGAGGAGACGGTAATCCACATGTCCACAAGCGAAGTTATCATATTACCATAAAATGGAAAGCATGAATGTATGTGTTAAATAATAATTCCAGAAGAATGAAGACATCATAAATATCATATATATCATACAAAAATAGTAATTCCATCATTATTACCAACCTTGAAAAGTGGTAAAGGAAGAACAAAAAACATCAGTTCGTGAGGTGGTAGTTAGCTGTACACATGAATGATGATTGCGTATCCAATTTGATAGAAGTGTGTGTAGGTGTAGATATAACCGTTAACATGAAAACATATTAAAATATTTATGGTAATTTTTTTATTATATAATTTTTAAAGAATAAAAATTTAGGGTGTGGAGAATGAAATAAAAAAAAACTTCTTGTTGAAGGATGTTACCTCTTCTTTAGGTAATTACTTTTAGTTTGCACCAAAAGACTAACTTAGTTTTTTCCATAAATTTAGGATTATATTATGAGAGGATTTATTTTGTGGGATTATTTGGGCTTTTTTTTTTATGATCCAAAAGACTTTATAGGTATAAATAAGTGAGTGGGGTGAGTTCCCTTTTATAGTGGAGGGGGAGTGACATTATTGTAAATATAAAAAGGTAAACACTATTGAGAGGTATTCCTTACATATTGTGCCTACAATAATGGTTCATTTTATAAAAAAGGGATTTTATGGTATATATATGGACATGAAATATATTTTTTAAATGTTTCAAGGTTATTTGTCCCCTTAAGTTAAAGTTTAACCACTAAGTAAACTCGTTTCTACCTTAATCGTTGTAGTTAATTTTAATTATTTTCAATAATATTTTTTGGTGAAAAAATAAGTTAAACTTAATAGAAACTATAAATTATTCAAATTAAAAATATGGAATCAATTTTTTAAAATTCTAAATAGATAATTGGAAGAAATTATTTAAAATTAACCTTGTATATGGGATGAGACAACATATTTTTAAATTGAAGATGTTCAAAAGTTTGAAATATTTTTTTATCCAATTTCAATTTGAAATTGATGAAAATGACCTGAATTTTATTAATATATATATATATAATTAACCTAAATATAATTTAAAACCAATTTAAAATATAATTTTACTATATAAATAAATTATATGAAAATTTATTTTTCAATTAAAATTTAATGTTTTTCCCTATTCATAAAAAATGAAACTTCTCATAAAAATATCAAAAATTCACCCAAAGTAAATTTTTATATTCCAATTTTAAAAATTAAGTTTATTTTGTCAAATAAAATTTATATATGTTTCAGAAATTAGATTTAATATACGTTCATTATTAAATGGTCGTAAAATTACCTTTTAGAAAGAATATATATCTTTATATGTAAAATTTGATTTATTCTTATCTATTGTTTTTAAAAACCTTAATATGAAAGTAAATTAGTTGAATAAATATAATATATATATATATATTTCATTAAAATAATTTATCAAAATTGGATTAATTAATTTATTGGGGTAAAATGTGTTTAATTGAATAAATATTGTTTTCCATCAAATGATTTCCTATATTTTCAAAAGGGTGTTATTTTCAATTCTATTTGATCAGTAAAAAAGCAATTATTATTGTATACATATGTAAATAATATTTTAATAATTTAATTAATCTTATTCAAAAACTACCATTCCAATAGCTAGTTGTCAATTATAATAATATTTAATAATAATATAAATAGTGCATTCTAGTTTGGTAAAACTAGGTCTTGCGTGTAATGAAATATATACAAGAAACTTAGTATTATGTGTAAAAAATGCCAAACATAGTGTTTTATGTACCAAAAGATAATCTAATTTTTGCGTGTAGCATAAGAAAAACTTGGTGTTGCGTGAAACACAAACCAAACTTATTGATTCTATAAAACACAATGTATATTCACTACTGCATGAAATGAAAAATATAATTGTTTTAAATTAATTCAAAAAAAATATTTCAAAAAATATCAGGGTGTTACAAGGAATAATCTATATATTTCACATGGTAATTAAGCATACATAGTAGATTTTTTTTACACAGATCGGTACATTGTCAAATTTTAACTTTAATTGAAAATTATCAGATTTCCCTATATTGGAAACCATGATAATTCATATGATTTCATGCAATATCCATTATTCTCAAAACTTCATCCTAGAGCTATTGATCTTAATATTTAGCATCCTTCTCATATAGTGAACCTTTGATGATTTCTTATAACACTTAACAACTAAAAATTTCTTAAAATATCCCAATAATATAGTTTATTTAAAAACCATACCAACTACTATTTACAATACTCCATATCCTTAGTAATTTTCTTTAATATTAGGATATTTAATCCAATTTACTGATGTAATGAGTTTCTCACAAAGAAACCAACTTCATTCTCATTTACCCAAATACTTGGGTAGCATTATCATTTCATTTTCTAACATGAGATAGATCCGTGGGATAAATACTCCTTTTCATATATAATAATATTTAACACTTCATTCTTATTTAGAAAAAATTTAGTAACACTATATTTATAATAAATTCAAACATAGATTTACACATCTATAGGGTCCTTTAATCTCCCCCTTTTTATTTTTTAATCCTAAATTTTATCAAGAGTCAATTTGATCCTTCTCTCGATAATTTACAATAAATAAAAAGGGTATAATTTTCTTCTCTAACTTATTAAACATTTATAGAGGCCTAGAAGTTTTTCCCCACATTTATTAATGTCACAAATTCCAAGGTAAGTCTTTCTAAACTTTTCCTCTATGATTAAATCTTCTCCCCTAATTATTCTCTTTCAATGTTCTCCCCCTTTTTATAGAATCGAACTTTTCAAACGAGAGATGGGTGGAACCAAATTTTCTTAATAATGTTCCACAAACTCATCAAATATAAGTTTACGTGAGATAAAACATTATGGAAAATAAGAGTGACATGTTTATAAATCAATGAAATTAATAGACCCACTTCAATTTTTTTAAACTCAAACTTCTATTATCTACATACAGATCAAACTAATTTTCAATAATTTTAATGAAACATCACTTACGTGAACATGCACATAAAAAAATTTATTTTCATGATATTTTATCCTTATTCGGTTTTTTAATCAATTACCCTTGATAAAAATATTCAAAAAAATATCAAAATATAATTTTGAGAAATAAAATCATTACTCATCTTGAGATTTCTACAGGGACTATCTAGTTTTCCAGGATAATCATAAAATGATAAATCTATATCATCCTTAATTCATTTGATAGATACCACTCAAGGGGTACTCTATATTCTTTACCATATTTGTTTCTAAGTAAGTACAATTCTATTTTAAATGTTTGATACTAATTGGGAAATTAATTCTTTTTGAGAGTGTCACGACCCGCCCTCGGGGTCCGTGCCGTGACTACCCCAAGCCCGCCTTCCATAGGCCAGGGGCTGGCGACTAGCACCAAGGCGTAAATCCCAGTAAAATGGGAAGGCATTGCCTTTGAAAAGTAAACATCACCACAGAGTAAGCAAGCGGAAAGTAAACACTAAACAAAAGCAGAGTACAACTGAAAGTGCGGAAAAGTAAATGGGCCAGTATACAAACCCAAACTGAAAGTAAAGTACAACTCGAAAAGGGAAAAACAGCAACTGAAAAGTAAAAGCCGCTACTCCGAGCTGTCCACTGGAAATCCCACCTGAAGGGTGGGTACAGATAGCTCCTCTGCTCCACGGGTCCCGCCGTCCGCTCCGTGCACGTCCCGCCCAGTGGTCCACCTCCGGGTACCGTCCCGCTCTGCAAGCCTCAGCTAAGGTCAACGATGTCCATCGTCTGCAACCAACACAACGTAGTGCGGGCAAAGCCCGTGCAGGGGTGAGTATAAGCTACTCAGTAGGGACCCCGAGACCCCTGAAGGTCTCTCAAAATCCACAAAGGATAAACCACGAAGAAAAGTACAATCACGAAGTAACAACCGACACTGCTTAGGTATATGACCATACATATACTTAAGTTATCAATTCAAATACGCTCTAACCTCCGAGCCCAAGTACAACTCAGTCCACATAGGAAAGTAAACGTATTCCACACAGGAAAGAAAAACGTAATCCACACAGGATTGCACAACACAATCCACACAGGAAAGCAAAAAGATTCAGCTCACACAGGTATACTTCTTCAAGGACGATAAAGATGATCACTGATCCATCTAAGTCGTCGGACCCACGAAGGATCGATAGGTAACTAACCCCCGCAAAGACCCACACAGGATCGGGCCCACACAGGACCTGTAGGCGCTGGCTCACACAGAACCGCTGAGCGCGGACCCACAGAGGATCGGGCCCACACAGGACCTGTAGCACTGATCCACGTAGGATCGCTGAGTGCTGTAGTCGTCGTCGTCGAATCCACATAGGATCTCTGTACTTTCGTCGTCGAATCCACACAGGATCTCTGTAATGTCGTCGTCGCAGTCACAGTAGCAGTCGTAGCAGTAGTAGCAGTTGTAGCAGTCGCAGCCAGCACTAGGGTTCCCGTACACAGCAAGCTCGTTCGGAGGGTCCGCTCCACGAGCCGAGAGGCTGATACATCAACTGTCACAAAGACCAGAGTTGATGTATCCAAAAGTTCCGTATCGTCAATAGGAACTCAACGCAACAGACGGCGCGTCGATCGGACGCCCGGTCTGAGAGTTATTGGCATTTTCGTCTCCGGGGCCCGGTTGGTTTTTAAGGCTAAACCAACCCGACCGTACTCCACCTGCGTCCAAACCTCGGGTGGAGTATGCCAAAAGATCCGTCTCACTAAGAGGAACACAATGCGACTGACGGCGCGTCAATCGGACGTTCGAAGCTCAAGATATGAGCGTTTCCGCTCCGAAGGCCCGGTTGGTTTCGTGAACGTACCAACCCGGCCGAACTCAAAGTAAACCGAAACCTTGAGTGAGATATACCGAAACGACCGTCTCGATCCAAGGATCGCGTTGCCGTAGACGGTTCGTCATTCGGAGGTCCGAGGCTCAAGATATGGCCCAAAAACCGATTCTGGTTCGAAACGGGGGGGTCCGGGTCCGGGCCGACCCGGCCCGACCCCCCCCCCCCCCTGGGGCGGCCCGGCCGGACGGCCGGCCGGTGGTGCGGCGGCGCGGCGGCCGGCGGCGCGGCGGCGCGGGGGCCGCGGCGGCGCGGGGGCCGCGGCGGCTGGTCGCCGCGAGGAGGCCGCGCGGGGGGATCAATTCCCCCGCTTTTCAAGTGGCGGCGCGGCTATGTCGTGCCGTTTTTTTTAAAAGCGCCCCCCCCCACGTGGGGGGCCTGCTGGTGCGGAACCGGGGGGCCGGCTGCCCCCCTCCCTTCAAAGAACCGCCCCCCTCATAAAGAGGGGGGGTTTTATGAGTTGGCTGGGGGATTAATTCCCCCGGTTTAATGGTATCCGGCCGGCCAGCTGGCCGGCCGGTTTTCTCTAACGGGACCGGAAATTCTGGTCCCCCCTTCGGCTTCCGACGCCGGCGGCCCGGCCGCCGGTCTTCTCTTCTGCCGCGGCCCGGAACTGGCCGCGGTCTCCTCGTCCCGCCGCGGCCCGGAACCGGCCGCGGTGTTCGTCGTCCGGCGCGGTGCGACGGCATCGCACCCCTTCGCCGTGCCTTGATTCCTTTCAACGCGGCGCGACGGCGTCGCGTTCTTGAAGATTCTTCCTCGGCGTGGCGCGACGGCGCCGCATAAAATAATTGCATGATTATCCACGTGGTGCGACGGCACCACGCCCCTTTGCTTCCACCCGCAAGAATAAACAAGAATGATGGAGGGGGGTTCGGCCGTATTCGTGCGGTCCGGCCCCCTCACGTTAAAATAATAACGCAACTTTAAAAATAATTCAAAGCCACTCGTTAGACTTGCTAAATTCACGATCAAGAATAAAATAATTAAACCAAAAAGAAATCAACAACCCCTACCTCAGGTATAAGGTTCGAAGATTTGTCTACGTTCCGCGGAAGACGACGTCGCGGAGGTCGGGCGTCGCGGTCGTCGTTCGTCAAATCCGTTGACGAAGGGATGCGTCCGATGCGATACGTCGTTGGCGAAACTTCTCAAGTCGACGAAGGAAAACCGAGGAGGAAGCGGTGTCTCCCTTTCTTTGACGTGGAGAGAAGATAGAATGGCATGTCGGTGTTCTTCGCGTTCTTCAAGGAGGAAGATGAAGTTCTTCAAAGTGTAGAACTCTTCTTCTCTCAAATCTCCACACAACACAGCAACTCCCAAAATAACATAAGCTACACCTTATTTTATTTTCACTTTTCCAACTTTTCAAAATTCAAAAGTTGAATTCAACACATTAATTAAAATCTAGAGTTGTCAAAAATTATAAGAAGAGTTAAGTTGGCAAGAATTAAAGTAGGGGAGTGTCACATAAATTAAGAGGGGGTTTAGAGGGGTTAGGGAATTTGAAAAGGTGGGGGCTCGTGTGGGCCCCACCTCCCTCATAACCACACATGGGAAGTTGGGTGGTTGTGGGCCCCACCAACAACTTCCCATGAGAGAGTCTAACCACCACGAATAAAATAAAATTCAAACAAAATTTTATTTTACTTATCTTTTAATCTCCAAAACTAACATTCAACCCGCAACAAACGCAACTCCCGAAAAGGTCTCTTTAAGCGAATATCGGCGCTGCGAGTTCATCGGTGCCCTCGGATTTCAATTCCGAGCACCAGATCAAAAGTTAGGAATTCCCGCTCGTTCGTTCACTGAACGTACCCAGGCCAAACTTCGGAAATTGATTTCGGGCACTCCGGGCCTCGGAATCAGGTGCCGTCTGAAACCGCGCTCTTGTAAAATTATAAAGAAAATTAAGAAAAAAATTTTCCTTGAATTTTACGGGTCTTTACATTACTCCCACCTCAGGTCTTTACGTCCCCGTAAAGATACATCAAAAACTAGGGAAACAAATGAGGGTACTGAGCACGCATCTGAGCCTCCCGCTCCCATGTGCTCTCCTGGAGATTCCCGTGCTGTCATCTGATGCGCACAAGAGGAATTGATTGCCCACGTAGGACCCGCTCCTGTCGATCCTCTATCTCCACCGGGACCTCCGTAAAAGTCGCCCCATCGTCAACGTCAGGCTCCCCATGATCAATGATGTGCGTCGGGTCGTGCACGTATCTCCTCAGCTGAGACACGTGGAAGACGTCGTGCACCCGGTGCAACTGAGGTGGTAGAGCCAGGTGATAAGCCACCTCACCAACCCTGCTGAGGACCTGGAAGGGTCCGATGAAGCGCGGAGATAACTTGCCGCCTTGGCCAAATCTCCGAATACCACGTCGAGGTGAGACCCGTAAGAAGACGTGGTCGCCATCCTCAAACCCCAGTGGCCTCCGCCTCCTATCAGCGTAAGACTTCTGCCGGCTCTAAGCTGTCCTCATCCGCTCGTGGATGACCTGGACCTTCTCTGTCGTGGCCTGGACCATCTCCGGTCCCATCAAAGATGCAAGATTTCTTCTTTGCCGATAAGAGAAATCTGGTCCCATCCCCTGGATGAACCACATTCTTTGCCTAAAACAGTCAATCCTAACATGGATGATACTAATCCATACCAAGGATGACGTCGTAAGGCCTCGACTCTACTACTAAGAGATTCAACCGTTACTCTCGCCTCGGGTTGATTCACACTGTTGGCATCTGTGTGTGGTAACTGGGTCTCCTCCAGTTGATGTCTCACAAGTGAGGGTCAAGCCAACAGCCAAAACTGGAACCTCTTAGTAACATCACGAAAGAGGACAGGAACGAAAATATCACAAAGGTATGCGTCTTTTATTATTGCAGCTCATAATACAAGACGCTACACAAAAGCAACAAGGAACCAGAAGTACAAAGGATGTATCCACTAGTTCTGCTCCTGTCCATCGGCTCCCAGAGCTCCATGATCGAAGGCCTCGGCTGCCTGAAGCTAAGCTCTCCCCTGCGGTCGGGGTGGACCTCCTGGTGGTGGTGGTGGTAGAACCTCAAAGCGTCGTCCACCACCTGCTGCTCGGCCAGCTCCTCTGCCTCGTCCGCCTCCTCCCTACGGACCGCCACGGTCGAACCTCTGCCTCTGCCTGGGAGGTTCTTCACTTAACTGCTGATCATCAGCATGGCGGGTCGGACAGTCACGAGCCATGTGACCAATCCCGCCACAGGAGTAACACTGCCCACACTCGGCACGCCTGACTCTGACTCCACCCCGGCATCCCCGCACAACTGAGCCTGAGTCGTGCAGTCGGCCACTGGTAGGTCTGGTCTTCCTGGAACCCTGAGTCATCCGTCGGCTATCTGCTGCAGATGACTCTGCCACGTGCCGCCCTACGGTGGGTCGCTGTGCTGGTGTAGACTCAGCAAGGAAGCTCTCGACCAGAAGGGCCCGCTCCAGTACTCCTGTCTGAGTCGGTATGCTGAGGGAGATCAGTGATGCCCTGATCTCGTGTCTCAAACCCTGCTCGAAGGTCCGGGCCCGGAAGAATGGGTCTCGTACCATGTCGGTCGAGTAGCGCGAGAGATCGGTAAATCTCGCCGAGTACTGAGCGACCGTCATGCTGCCCTGCCGCAGCTGAAGAAGCTCCTGGATACGCACCGCACGAAGGGTGGCTGGGACGAACTCCGAGCGGAAGAGGCTCTCAAAGTCCGTCCAAAGTAGAGATGCCTCATCGTGCACCTGGAGCATCAGGCTCCACCATCGTCCTGCTGCTGCGTGTAGTAGGCTCGCAGCGAGGATCACCATGAGGTCTGCTGGTGTCCTCACTAGCCTAAACACTCGAACCACTGCCTCCAGCCAGTCCTCTGCTGCCTGGGGATCCGTCTCCCCGCGAAACCTGGGCGGTCGCTGGCGCTGAAACTCATGCAGTGCGCTGAGGCGACGTGCATCGTCAGCGGCTGCTGCTGGAAGCATCGGGGGCTCGGCGGGTAGAGCTACCGCCGGTGCCACTACTGGAAAAGGGCCCTACACCGAGGCCTCGTCGCTCGGTGGGCTGTCGTATCGCTCGACTCTCGGAACCCTAGCTGGCTGTCGTCGTGGGGCCATCCTGTAAAGGAAACAGGTTCTCCACGGTTAGAACAGTATACCTGGTGAGCTGATATAAGTAATCACAAAGAAAACTTGAAACACACCCGCAAACAATGTTTTCGTGCATTAAGTCGGAAATCAGAAGTCAGGGTCCTGGTGTACGGATACGTCGGCCGCCGCACCAACACTGGACTCCCTGGACTGATAACCACACTCAATATGCTAAACATTATTGCTTCACAAAGAAAAGATCAGAGTTCGCGGTAGAACCGAACTCCTCTGATACCAATTTGTCACGACCCGCCCTCGGGGTCCGTGCCGTGACTACCCCAAGCCCGCCTTCCATAGGCCAGGGGCTGGCGACTAGCACCAAGGCGTAAATCCCAGTAAAATGGGAAGGCATTGTCTTTGAAAAGTAAACATCACCACAGAGTAAGCAAGCGGAAAGTAAACACTAAACAAAAGCAGAGTATAACTGAAAGTGCGGAAAAGTAAATGGGCCAGTATACAAACCCAAACTGAAAGTAAAGTACAACTCGAAAAGGGAAAAACAGCAACTGAAAAGTAAAAGCCGCTACTCTGAGCTGTCTACTGGAAATCCCACCTGAAGGGTGGGTACAGATAGCTCCTCTGCTCCACGGGTCCCGCCGTCCGCTCCGTGCACGTCCCGCCCAGTGGTCCACCTCCGGGTACCGTCCCGCTCTGCAAGCCTCAGCTAAGGTCAAAGCTGTCCGTCGTCTGCAACCAACACAACGTAGTGCGGGCAAAGCCCGTGCAGGGGTGAGTATAAGCTACTCAGTAGGGACCCCGAGACCCCTGAAGGTCTCTCAAAATCCACAAAGGATAAACCACGAAGAAAAGTAAAATCACGAAGTAACAACCGACACTGCTTAGGTATATGCCCATACATATACCTAAGTTATCAATTCAAATACGCTCTAACCTCCGAGCCCAAGTACAACTCAGTCCACACAGGAAAGTAAACGTATTCCACACAGGAAAGCAAAACGTAATCCACACAGGATTGCACAACACAATCCACACAGGAAAGCAAAAGGATTCAGCTCACACAGGTATACTTCCTCAAGGACGATAAAGATGATCACTGATCCATCTAAGTCGTCGGACCCGCGAAGGATCGATAGGTAACTAACCCCCGCAAAGACCCACACAGGATCGGGCCCACACAGGACCTGTAGGCGCTGGCTCACACAGAACCGCTGAGCGCGGACCCACACAGGATCGGGCCCACACAGGACCTGTAGCACTGATCCACGTAGGATCGCTGAGTGCTGTAGTCGTCGTCGTCGAATCCACACAGGATCTCTGTACTATCGTCGTCGAATCCACACAGGATCTCTGTACTGTCGTCATCGCAGTCACAGTAGCAGTCGTAGCAGTAGTAGCACACTAGTGCAGAAAACGTTTTTTACGTCGGTTATTTTTTATTATTTACGTCGGTTTTTAGGCGACGTTAATACGGACGACGTTATAAATAACGTTTTTACGTCGGTTATTTAAAACCGACGTAATATCCCTAACTTCACGGTGGTTATCACGTCGGTTCATATAATAACCGACGTGATAAATATGCGCGGGGGGCTTTATCACGTCGGTTATTCCCTAAACCGACGTGATAAAACGCCTGGGATATCGTTTATCACGTCGGTTATGTCATAACCGACGTGATAAACCCTTCCCCTGGCCTATTACCACGTCGGTTATTTAGGAAACCGACGTGATAAAAAGGCCTGGGAAACGTTTTAGCACGTCGGTTATTCAATAACCGACGTGGTAAATCGATTCCCAGGCCTTTTATCACGTCGATTATACTAAGAACCGACGTGATAAAATCCCCGGGGAAGGTTTATCACGTCGGTTCTAGAAAAAACCGACGTGATAAACCCCTACCGATTTATTTACCACGTCGGTTATAAAATAACCGACGTGAAAGAAATTTTTTTTTTTAAATAATTGCACTGCTCTCACCAAAAAGCAACTAGAAACCAAACAAAAATAACCATGCCAGCCCTCCCCCAAGCCCCAACTGAACCCCACCCTCATCTATACCCACCTAACAACCTGGCCAGCCCTCCCCCACCACATTGGAGCCCCACCACAACCCTTGGACACCCCTCCCATATCCCTTGGACACCCTCCACCCCTTGGACACCCCCCCACCCTCATTTACACCCCCAAGACCCCTAGTACAGCCTCAAACACCCATTGGACACCCCCCCACACCTTGACAGCCCTCCCAGACCCCTTGGACACCCCCCCCCTCATTTACACCCAACCTGCCCCTTGGACACCCCCCCACCCCTTCGACAGCCCCCCCACCCTCATTTACACCCCCCGAACACTAGGACAGCCCCAAACACCCCTTGGACACCCCTCCCATATCCCTTGGACACCCCCCACCCCTTGGACACCCCCCCACCCACTGGACAGCCCCCCACCCCCTGGACACCCCCCCGACCCCTTGGAAACCCCCCCTACCCCTTGGAAACCCCCCCATCCCCTTGGACAGCCCCAAACACCCCTTGGACACCCCTCCTATATCCCTTGGACACCCCCCCACCACTTGGACACCCAACCGACTCCTTGGACAGCCCCAAACACACCTTGGACACCCCTCCCATATCCCTTGGACACCCCCCACCCCTTGGACACCCCCACCCTCATTTACACCCCCCCGACCCCTAGGACAGCCCCAAACACACCTTGGACACCCCTCCCATATCCCTTGGACACCCCCCAAACACCCACCCACCCCCTTGGAACCTCTCCCCCCATACCAAAATCCAGACCAGAAAAACCATCAACAGTAGACCAAAACAAGAAGTAGAGAAAAATTAAACATTCACTTATATAACATTCAAAACTTACAATGTCAACTTCAAAAGAAACTAAATCCAACCTAAACGACTACGAAATACACAATTACATTGACAATATTCAAAATTACATTTTACATTACAAACAACTAAAAGTCAATCAAACCTGTAAAATAATTTGACCACTCCACTTGTAAGTGTTTGATATCTTCAGCAGTAAAGGGTTGAGGGTCATCAAAAAGCTACAAAGGAAAAGGATAGTAGTCAACGTGTATAATGAATAAATCAAATTGAAATATTATTAGAAAGAGGAAATCTTACCAGGTCAAAATTCAGAACTGTCCCAGTTGTTATTATTTCATACATAAATCTTAACATGTAATATCCGCATTCGATGATGCCTTGTTGCTCATGACATTTCTGTTTGAATGAGTGTAAATTCAATATATTATTTTTATGTAATAAATCAAAATGTACAAATTATAAATGGATATTTACTTTCGCATGTACATATTTGATCTTGTAATTCCTTTTCTTTGCGCTTTTTCGAAAGTGGACCCATGCCCTGTTAGAAAATAATACGAATGGGGTAAATTTAAAATTCATTATAATATATAAAACTATTGTGAAATTGAAACTTACGTTTCCAATATATTCTTAAAACTTTCTCGCACATCATCATGGAGAGAGCATATCCAATAAAGTGTTTTCTCCCTAGGGCAAAAAACCCCTAACATCCAATGATCCCTGATAAAAGGAAATTTAACGTTAGTGGTTTTTTATGTTAAAATATAATTAACTCTTTGAGAGGGATGTGTTTCATACCTCTCACAAAAAGGCATCATCCAACACTGTGTGATTACATTCTTTTCAAATCTATCAGCAATATAAAACATTCTTTGTTCCTCATCCAATGCACATGCTTCAGGGGAAATCAATTGTGGGTCCATGAATCCATATACATCTGTCAGCTCATTCCTCTCAAAAATTTTATACATATACCTAATACAAAGCAGACATAAGTATACATTTTTAATAAATATAACGCAAGGAAAAGGAGTTAAGACTTACATGATAAAAATTTGCACCACGTTGATGCCCATCTTATCTCCAGTGACAAACTCCATGATATCAGTTTTCATAATCCCCACACATAGTTCACGTCCACAGACATGAGCTTCCATTGTAAAGTCATAATGATCCGCCAACAAATTTGAATATCTTGACAATTTGTCAAGACTGCTAGTATCTGCATCTGATGTCATAGCTATCTGTCTTTGTTGTTGTCTATACAGTATTTCTTTACCTTTGAAGTATTCCTGTAAAAATAAATTGAAAAATATATTAGTTTTCAAATGATAAAACATTAATAAAAATATAAAATAAAAGATATAACATCCATACCTCTATGGTAATGAGTCGAAGAAGTCTGGATGGCCAAAGTAAAAAATGGCCGATACTATGTCCAACTGTCGTCACCTCATCTGTAGGTAATGGTATCCGAGCTGATCTATCTATAATATCCTGTACAGTGACCCTCTGATTCTCTACCTCTAACTGTTGATGATGAACTGTATCTCCTATACAATATACCATCCCATATGCAACTATATGATGTTGAGGATCATCAACATACAACTCACAATAAGTAGGTAGCTGCGGCGGAGGAGGAGGATCAAAAATGGGGTCCGCAGGCTGAGGTGGGGGAGTGGGAGCTACTGGGAGAGGTGGAGTGGGAGCTGCACCCTGAAATTGTCTTTGCAAGTCTGCAAACATTAACTGCACCGATGCTCTAATCTTGTCCTCCATTGTCGCATTAATATTATGGACTTCAGCCTCCAACGATTCTATTTTTTTATAAACTCCCTCAACGTTAGAAGTTGAGGAACGTGGCAACACTTTTCTTACCGATACACCTGCCGGATATCCTCTTACACGGCCAGGATGTTCGGGCTTTCCCAATGCCACAGATAAAATATCTTCCCTCCCAGATGGTGTAAATGTCCCCTGTGAACTCTGCTCCTCAAGAGAGTCCTGTAATAATTAATTGAACTTTTCTATAATGATTGGAAATATATGACGAAAATAGTAAACTTAAATAAATAAAATAGATATCTTACAATCCTCTCAACTACGAGTCTCGATTCTTCCGAAAGATATTGTCCTTTTTTGCCCTTCCGAGCTCTTTTCCATTTCTCATGTCTAGATGGAGGGGATGGAGGGGCCACCTCTCCAGAGCTTGAAGACTCAGCTCTTAGTTGTTGAAATTTTTCTGCCATCATTTGTTCTTCCAATAATGCATACCCTCCCCGAGATAAACTATGAGGGTATACATTTTTAGATTGGATCTCTTGATGAGCTTTCCTTGTTTGCTGTAAATTAAGAATAAGTAATCATTAACAAAACAATAATAAGATCATTTATATAAGAAAGCTTATAAAAGTTTACATTGCCCTTACCAAAAATGATTCTTTTCTTCTACTTTCAAAAAATTCTCTCCATGTGTCTTCATCTATAAAAGGATATATACGACATGGATTCTCACGACTCCTATGACCATAAATGAAATCAGATGAGAGGGTTGATTTGAAATCCCTCCATCTCCTAGCAGCCAACGATAAGCATTTCTTCTTGACTCCTCCAGTGTCAGGAATATCAAATGTCATCTGATAAAAAAGAGGTTAAAAATATTATATATACTAGAAACATTTAAAGAACAGTCAAAAAATAGCAAAAATTCTTACCAAAATGGTCTCCCACAGCTGAGAAATTATCGCCTTATCCACACTTCTCCAATCATCATAGAGAATGCTTACTTTGCTCTTAGACTGAGTTGCTACAAAACCCTTAAAATCTTTAGCATTTGGACCTCTAGGAAGATCATCCTCATCAAACTCCACGACTATCCTCTCCTCCTTCGTACGGGCAAGTGATAATTTTGGTAAACGTGTGCACCCACGCTTACCAACCTTTGAACTCTTTTTCGTAATAGGAGCATGTGAATGTTCCTCCCCAGATGTATGACCAATATGCTCATCTCCAGAATCATGTGGCTGATCAACTGATTGATCTGTCATTTTCCTTCAAATCAAAAAAACAAACATTAGTTCACAAATAGAAAAGTGTACTAAATTACATAATAGTAAACATCGGTAATATGATAAGCATGTTAAACAATGATAAACATGGTAAACACAGGCAAAATGTTGCCAAGGAGTTGGCATAAGAAAACTGAAAAGTGGACCCACTGATGCCACCGGCCGGCCGCTGGCTCACCACCGGCCGGCCGGTGGAGCAGACAGCCTTCCTCTGTCTGGACCACCGGCCGGCCGCTGGATCACCACCGGCTGGCCGGTGGACCAGACAGAGAGCCTTCCTCTCTGTCTAAACCACCGGCCGGCCGCTGGCTCCTCACCGGCCGGCCGCTGGTGATCCAGACAGAGAGGAAGGCTCTCTGTCTGGTCCACCGGGCGGCCGGTGGTGATCCAGCGGCCGACCGGTGGTCCAGACAGAGAGCCTTCCTCTCTGTTTGAACCACCGGCCGGCCGCTGGCTCAACACCGGCCGGCCGCTGGTGATCCAGACAGAGAGGCTCTGTCTGTCTGGACCACCGGCCGGCCGCTGGCTCAGCACCGGCCGGCCGGTGGACCAGACAGAGAGCCTTCCTCTCTGTCTGAACCACCGGCCGGCCGCTGGTGATCCAGACAGAGAGGAAGGCTCTCTGTCTGGTCCACCGGCCGGCCGGTGGTGAGCCAGCGGCCGGCCGGTGGTACAGACAGAGAGGACCGGTTGCCGGTGCGCGCAGGACTTCTCCTCTTTACGGTTTTTATTGTTTTATCGTTTTGGTTTGATACATATTTTAATAAGTAAAAAATTTACAGTATCTAACATTATATGAAAAAACTAAATGTAAACAAGATATATACTTGTGTTACCTGTAATTTTAGGAATGTACAGTTGGATTGTTTTCCCAAATTCCTTCGTCGTGATCGTTCCTAATGGCACAAACCATGTCTTCAACATACTCATCATTATGTTCTGTTAATCTTTCCATGGAAGTAGGGATCTCACATAAATCAGCATCTTCATCAAATTCATCCTCACCAACATATTGGTTTTTCCCTTGTAAAACAACAGCCCACTGCATATCTGATTGATCTACTACATAGAAAATTTGTTTGGCATGTGTTGCCATTATAAAAGAATCAGCTGTGTCTTCCAATCTATTCAGATTAACAAGTGTCATTCCAAATTCATCGTGTCTGACACTGTTGTTACCGATAAACCATTTACAGTTAAAAACGGGAACTTTAATTTTAAAGTAATCAGCCTCCCATATGTCTTCAATCACTCCATAATATGCACTTGATGCCGAAATTGGGTTTCTGTCCTTAGCACTCGAAAAATGCATTGCTTCTGCAAACACCAATACACCACTATTCTGAACTGCACTTCTGTTGTCCTGAGCTTTCGTATGAAATGTATAGCCATTAATGTCATAAGCGGACCATGTTATCACATTTAAAGATGGACCACCCACTATCCATTTTAATGTCTCTGATACATCTGATCTACCAAGCAAGGTCTTTTTAAACCATGGAAAAAAAGTTTTGTTGTGCTCATTCAAAATCCACATTTCTTTGTTCTTTGGATGACATTGTTTCAACTCATTAATATGCAATGTGATATACGGTTGAACATCAGCTATGTTATTCAAGATGTATGATTCTAACTTCTTCATATGTTCAGCTGACAGTGATTTGACTTTCAAGCCACGAATCCCCTTTCCCTCATTATTAACCCGTTCATGGCGAGATGGAGGCAAACCTATGTGTTGCGCCGTAGCCAAGTAACTCGTACAAAACTCTGCTACCTCCTCAGAAATATACTTTTCAATAATGGAGGCTTCAGGTCGATATGGATTTTTAACATATCCCTTTAATATTTTCATATACCTTTCAAAAGGATACATCCAACGAAGATATACAGGTCCACAAAGCCTTATTTCTCGAACCAGATGAATCAGTAAATGCACCATCATATCAAAAAAAGTTGGAGGAAAATACATTTCCAAATGACAAAGTATAATAATTGCATCCTTTTCCAAAATGTTCAAAGCATTCACATCAATCGCCTTGTTGCAAATTGAATTGAAAAAATAACACAACCTCATTATAGTCTTTCTGACACGGATGGGCAATATTCCACGCAGTGCAACTGGTAGAATTTGTTGCATCATGACATGACAATCATGTGATTTCATACCTATCAACTTCAAGTCTTTCAATGAGACAAAATTTTTTACATTTGAAGAATAACCTTGAGGCACTTTGATATCATGAAGACACTGACAGAAGCTACTTTTCTCCCTCTTCGATAATGTATGACAAGCCGGGGGAAGAAATGTTCGTCTTCCTTTAGGAGTGGGAGCTAACTCTAAACGTATTCCCATTGACAGTAGGTCTAACCTTGCATTCAACCCATCTTTTGTCTTTCCTTTAATATCTAGCAATGTTCCGATCAAAGAATCACAGATATTCTTCTCCACGTGCATGACATCAATATTATGTTTGACTTCATGATACCTCCAATATGGTAGCTCAAAAAATATTGACCTTTTCTTCCAAATATGTCTATCATTACCAGATTTCTGTGTCTTTCCCAATGTCACATCAAGGTTTTTCACCCTCTCAAAATACAATTCTGGGGATAAAGGTTGAGGTGCAGTATCAAATTCTTGTGAGCCATTGAATGCCTTTTTTAGTCTTCTATAAGGGTGATCCATAGGCAAAAACTTTCGATGACCCATGTACACTGTTTTCCTCCCATGATGCAATTGACAATATGACGTCTGTTGTTCGCAAATTGGACATGCTTTATGCCCTTTAACACTGTATCCAGACAAATTTCCATATGCTGGGAAGTCATTTATAGTGAATAGAAGCACTGTATGCAGTTGAAAATATTCCATTTTATAAGAATCATACACCCTAATACCATCAGCCCATAAAAGTTTCAAATCATCAATCAGCGGTGACAAGTATACATCAATATCATTGCCGGGTTGCTTTGGACCAGAGATCATGATACTCAACATGACATATTTGCGCTTCATACAAACTTCAGGAGAGAGGTTGTAAATTACCAATAAAACAGGCCATGAACTACGTGTGCTACTGAGGGTTCGGTATGGATTCATTCCATCTGTGCACAAGCCTAGTCTCAGATTTCTAATTTCATTTCCAAATGTAGGGTACTGGGCATCAATTTTCTTCCATTGTGGACAATCAGCTGGATGACGTATTTTTCCATCACATACCCGCTCATCAGCATGCCATCTTAACCTTTTTGCATCATGTGAATTAGCAAATAAACGTTTGAAACGAGGAATTATAGAAAGATACCAAAATACCTTTGAAGGGAGCTTTGTAATCTCTACATCAGCTTGTGATTTTTCTTTCACCTTATACCGTGATGTCCCACATTTGGGACACTCTTTCAGAAATTCATATTCCTTCCTATATATAATGCAGTCATTCGGACATGCATGTATTTTCCTGTATCCCAATCCCATCGGGCATAATATTTTTTTGGCCTTATAATGTGAATCTGGAAGATCGTTATCTTTTGGAAGAATGTCTTTCATCAATTGTAGCAGCTCTGTAAAACTTCTGTCACTCCATCCATGTTTCGCCTTCAGGTTAATCAATCTTAACACCGCCGACAAAACCGTAAAATCTGTACAACCAGGATATAATGGTTTTTCGGCATCACCATATAGACGTGCAACTCTCGGTTCTATCTCAATTTGTTCTGCTCCAATATCGCGAATCATTTCATCAATTCCATCAGAGTTACCATCTTGCGATTCATTATCATCAGTGACATTCTGTCCAGTTTCGCCATGCCAAATCCAAGGGTTGTAACTCGGATTGAAACCATGACAAATCAGATGATCTTTTATCTCTCTACTTTTCAACTTCTTCATATTCAGACATTTCAGGCATGGACAGAAAAAAATGTCACTACTTGGAACATTTCGTTTAGCAAATTCCAAAAAGGCATCAACACCTTCCTCATATTCATTGCTCATTCGATGTGCCGTAATCCAACTTCGACTCATTATTACCTATAAAAAATAGCAAAAATATATATATTTTTTAGATAAGACAAATATATGTTTATATGAAAAAAATCATAATTTGAATATAACAATTTTGAAATATAAAACAAATCGATGTGTAAACCCCCCTGGACACCCCCCGACCCCTCTGGACAGCCCCCCACCCCTCCTGGACACAACCCCCCACCCCCGACCTGCTTGGACACCCCCCTGGACACCCCCCAACCCTCTGGACAGCCCCCCCACCCCTCCTAAACACCACCCCCACCCCCTACCCCCTTGGACACCCCCCTGGACACCCCCAACGCCCACCCACACCCTTGGACAGGCCCCCACACCCACCCACCCCCTTGTAAACCCCCCTGGACACCCCCTGACCCCTCTGGACAGCCCCCCACCCCTCCTGGACACCACCCCCCACCCCCTACCCCCTTGGACACCCCCCTAGACATCCCCCAACCCTCTGGGCAGCCCCCCACCCACCCGGACAACCCCAAATACCCTCTGGAGAGGCCGCCACCCACTTGGACAGCCCCCCACACCCATCCACCCCCTTGGACACCCCCCTGGACACCCCACCGACCCCTCTGGACAGGCCGCCACCCCCTTGGACAGCCCCCCACACCCACCCATCCCCTTGGACACCACCCTGGACACCCCCCGACCCCTCTGGACAGCCCCCGACCCCTCTAGAAAGCACCCCCACCCCTCCTGGACACAACCCCCCACCCCCGACCTGCTTGGACACCCCCCTGGACACCCCCCAACCCTCTGGACAGCCCCCCCACCCCTCCTGGACACCACCCCCCACCCCCTACCCCCTTGGACACCCCCCTGGACACCCCCCAACACCCACCCACACCCTTGGACAGCCCCCCACACCCACCCACCCCCTTGTAAACCCCCCTGGACACCCCCCGACCCCAAATCCATGCACCTATGCCATGGTTGTGTGTGAATAAAGTAGTAACAACTGTAAAAGGGCAACCCATCCAAATGGACACGCCCCAACCCTCTCGGGGATTTATAGAAAACGATGAAAAATTAGTGAAATCATAAAATTACTCAATATTGCAAGTCGAACAAATAGATCTAGGGATGATAATTAAGATTATGGTGCCAAAACGAGTTAAAAGGGTTCGCAATCGAAGAATCTTAGCTAGTTTCAACAAAAAAATCACAACACATATATATTTACTATCCGCGAAAAAAAACGAACGAGTGGGAGGATTACCTGAGTGCTGCGAGTTTAGATGATTGATCCGAGGAGATTAAATATGAGAAACGATGATCGCAAAACGAATCTAAACCAACGAAATGGACGAGCCGATTCGGGTTTACGCGCGAGAGAGACGAGTCGCGACTGTCGAAGGTAAACTCGCGAATGACAATCCACGGGTCTGGGTAAATTTTTAATTGAGTTATCACGTCAGTTATTCAATAACCGACGTGATAATTGTTTTAAAAACATTTATAACGTCGGTTATTTCAATAACCGACGTAAAAAACTTCCTCCGATTCATTGTTTACGTCGGTTATATAATAACCGACGTAAAAAATGGCTCAAAATCCGCGTTTTTTTACGTCGGTTATGGAATAACCGACGTCAAAAACATCTGCGGATTCTTTTTTTACGTCGGTTATTTTATAACCGACGTCAAAAAGCCTTCAAAAACCGCGTTTGTTACGTCGGTTATTCAATAACCGACGTGAAAGGGCCTTCGAAAACTGCGTTTGTTACGTCGGTTATAAAAATAACCGACGTAAAAAACGAAGCCGTGAGATTAATAACGTCGGTTATTTGTATAACCGACGTTAAATGTGTACCGAACACAGGTTTTTACGTCGGTTAAGAAATAACCGACGTAAAAAACCTCGTTTTACATATTATGACGTCGGTTTTATATAACCGACGTAAAAAATGGTGACGTAAAAAACGTTTTCTGCACTAGTGGCAGTTGTAGCAGTCGCAGCCAGCACTAGGGTTCCCGTACACAGCAAGCTCGTTCGGAGGGTCCGCTCCACGAGCCGAGAGGCTGATACATCAACTGTCACAAAGACCAGAGTTGATGTATCCAAAAGTTCCGTATCGTCAATAGGAACTCAACGCAACAGACGGCGCGTCGATCGGACGCCCGGTCTGAGAGTTATTGGCATTTTCGTCTCCGGGACCCGGTTGGTTTTTAAGGCTAAACCAACCCGACCATACTCCACCTGCGTCCAAACCTCGGTCGGAGTATTCCAAAAGATCCGTCTCACTAAGAGGAACACAATGCGACTGACGGCGCGTCAATCGGACGTTCGTAGCTCAAGATATGAGCGTTTCCGCTCTGAAGGCCCGGTTGGTTTCGTGAACGTACCAACCCGGCCGAACTCAAAGTAAACCGAAACCTTGAGTGCGATATATCGAAACGACCGTCTCGATCCAAGGATCGCGTTGCCGCAGACGGTTCATCATTCGGAGGTCCGAGGCTCAAGATATGGCCCAAAAACCGATTCTGGTTCGAAACGGGGGGGTCCGGGTCCGGGCCGACCCGGCCCGACCCCCCCCCCCCCCTGGGGCGGCCCGGCCGGACGGCCGGCCGGCAGTGCGGCGGCGCGGCGGCGGCGCGGGGGCCGCGGCGGCTTGTCGCCACGAGGAGGCCGCGCGGGGGGATCAATGCCCCCGCTTTTCAAGTGGCGGCGCGGCTATGCCGCGCCGTTTTTTTTAAAAGCGCCCCCCCCACGTGGGGGGCCTACTGGTGCGGAACCGGGGGGGCTGGCTGCCCCCCTCCCTTCAAAGAACCACCCCCCTCATAAAGAGGGGGGTTTTTATGAGTTGGCCGGGGGATTAATTCCCTCGGTTTAATGGTATCCGGTCGGCCAGCTGGCCGGCCGGTTTTCTCTAACGGGACCGGAAATTCCGGTCCCCCCTTCGGCTTCCGACGCCGGCGGCCCGGCCGCCGGTCTTCTCTTCTGCCGCGGCCCGGAACCGGCCGCGGTCTCCTCGTCCCGCCGCGGCCCGGAACCGGCCGCGGTGTTCGTCGTCCGGCGCGGTGCGACGACATCGCGCCCCTTCGCCGTGCCTTGATTCCTTTCAACGCGGCGCGACGGCGTCGCGTTCTTGAAGATTCTTCCTCGGCGTGGCGTGACGACGCCGCGTAAAATAATTGCACGATTATCCGCGTGGTGCGACGGCACCACGCCACTTTGCTTCCACCCGCAAGAATAAACAAGAACGGTGTAGGGGGGTTCGGCCGTGTTCGTGCGGTCCGGCCCCCTCACGTTAAAATAATAACGCAACTTTAAAAATAATTCAAAGCCACTTGTTAGACTTGCTAAATTCACGATCAAGAATAAAATAATTAAACCAAAAAGAAATCAACAACCCCTACCTCGGGTATAAGGTTCGAAGATTTGTCTACGTTCCGCGGAAGACGACGTCGCGGAGGTCGGGCGTCGCGGTCGTCGTTCGTCAAATCCGTTGACGAAGGGATGCGTCCGATGAGATACGTCGTTGGCGAAACTTCTCAAGTCGACGAAGGAAAACCGAGGAGGAAGCGGTGTCTCCCTTTCTTTGACGTGGAGAGAAGATAGAACGGCGTGTCGGTGTTCTTCGCGTTCTTCAAGGAGGAAGACGAAGTTCTTCAAAGTGTAGAACTCTTCTTCTCTCAAATCTCCACACAACACAGCAACTCCCAAAATAAAATAAGCTACACCTTATTTTATTTTCACTTTGCCAACTTTTCAAAATTCAAAAGTTGAATTCAACACATTAATTATAATATAGAGTTGTCAAAAATTAAAAGAAGAGTTAAGTTGGTAAGAATTAAAGTAGGGGAGTGTCACATAAATTAAGAGGGGGTTTAGAGGGGTTAGGGAATTTGAAAAGGTGGGGGCTCGTGTGGGCCCCACCTCCCTCATAACCACACATGGGAAGTTGGGTGGTTGTGGGCCCCACCAACAACTTCCCATGAGAGAGTCTAACCACCACGAATAAAATAAAATTCAAACAAAATTTTATTTTACTTATCTTTTAATCTCCAAAACTAACTTTCAACCCGCAACAAACGCAACTCCCGAAAAGGTCTCTTTAAGCGAATATCGGCACTGCGAGTTCATCGGTGCCCTCGGATTTCAATTCCGAGCACCGGATCAAAAGTTAGGAATTCCCGCTCGTTCGTTCACTGAACGTACCCGAGCCAAACTTCGGAAATTGATTCCGGGCACTCCGGGCCTCGGAATCAGGTGCCGTCTGAAACCGCGCTCTTGTAAAATTATAAAGAAAATTAAGAAAAAAATTTCCTTGAATTTTACGGGTCTTTACAGAGATACTCTACAATGGAAATATTCCTTCAAGCTGTTTTGAAAATACATCATTAAATGATTCTTATTTTCATAAATTAATAACTTCAATTCCATTCATATAGGAAAAAACTAATCAAATGTGGGAATAAGATGAATATATTTATCATCTCAGTTGGATAATTGGGGTTGATACATGTTTTTAAACCCATTAAACTTCTTCTTAGAAGATTCAATACATTGAGTACACTTCATACTATCTCATCCATTGATTTTCCATGACTAGTCACTTTTGGGAATAATGTCCTTCCTTTCTTTTTGGGATTATTTTCATTTTAGAATGAACTTATTTACTTTTTTAATTAGATAAATTTGATTATTCTTAGTTTTGTATAATATTTTATCATCTTCCAACTAGGGTGTTCGTATGGTTATACACTCTCCATTAACATAATCAGCCTTCTTTATGTGAGTGATCTCTTTCATCACAGAACATTTAATGGAACTTAGTGTCCTTATTTCTTTACCATTTTCTCTATTTTTCCAGTGAAAATGGTCATGAACTTTGTAACAATATTTCCTACTTTATTACACCTTACAAACAAATATTTATCAACCTTAGAGTCACTATATTTGGGAAACCTCTCAATATCTTTTTCTCAGATATCCACAATCATGCAATTCCTTTTATCATTTTCTTAGATAGACACTTTCTTTTTTGTGTGATATCTCTCTATTATTATTCATAGATTTCATATCCATTTTAAAATGAGATATGATATGGATTCTCTTTCCATAATATTATAATATCTTTATTCTTGGTTGAAAATAATTTTTGAGCATTATTTACTAACTTCCTGGGAGGATTTGATCCATCTTCCTTCATTACATTTTTTCCAAGATAGACTTTATTTTAATATTTACATACATTTGTTTTGTTGTGGAATTTTCTTCACATCAACATGAGATCAGTTTTGGGTTGGTAAATAAAAAAAATCTTTATAACTATGAAAAAATTTGTTACAAAATTTGCCGAATTCCTCAAGACATTCATATCTATTTTTATTGGATAGATTATTAATTCCCCGTGAAATCTATTTTAGACCAATAGGTATCCACCTTATTTTATAATTTATCCCATTTCATTAGAAATTATAATATCTTAACTTAAAAAAATATTATACCTGTAATCAACAACCCTATTCTCAAACCTACAACACTCCCAATATCTACTGATTAATATTTTTATTTTATATATAGGTGCATTCTATCCAAATTTACAACCTTGTTGTTTTTATGTTAGAATCTTAAAAGTTTGGGGTCTATTTCAGGGAAATTTTTTTGAATACGATTATGTCAACCATTGACTTATTGGTTGATTTTCAAGTATTTTTACTCCTAATAATTTCTTTATTTTTTAACATTTATCTTACACATCAAGAAAAAAAATTCAGTTTAACTTGAATTAACTAAATTTTGGGTTAACTTTTTATATGAGTTTGATGCGGAATATTGTATTGATGAAATCGATAAATTTTGGCCACCATTATGTGTATTATTAGGAAAAATAATCCTTTTAAAATTAATTTTTCTATCATTAATTTTCACTGCAGTTTTTGAAGATCCATCTAGCGTGTTTCCCAGATTCCATAAGTTTATATCCAACTCAAGAAATTTCATATTATGAATATATTTATTATATTAACGAAATTTCACCCTATATTCAAAATTTTTCTTCACCTTTCTCATTTGATACTCATTTCATTTATTTGTCTCTAGTGGATAATTATTCAACTCTTTCACTAATTTCGATTTAACTATCAACTATGAACTTTTGACATTCGTAGATAGTTTATAAAATTATCAAAATCCTAAAACACTTACTTGTTTTTTTTTCAGAATATTCATTCTCACATAAATATATTTTTAATAATTCATCAACTAAAGAAATATTTTCTTTGTAATGTAGGACATATTATTCTATGATATTCACTAACTTTGTGAGAGTGTTGTAGAAACTCATTTTCTTTTCCATTTCATCTGTATCATCATTTAGAAATGAATTTTTATCATAAAGTCCCTCGATATATTAAAATATGTATATGAATACCTTAATAGAGACTTTCATTTGGTAATATTTTATTTTAAAATTGAAGTTACAAATTGACACATTGAATTCATCTTCATCATAACCTTTTCTTATTTAACTAGAGTAATGATAAATATATTTATCATTACACACACTCCTATAAAAACATTCAGTTAGTGGTTAATCATATTTAACTTTTAAGATATTTATTTCATTGACTACCTTATATTTCTTCTTTTTTCTAAATATCTTGAATGAGAGATCCAAATCTATATTTATAGGTATGAAGATAAGTTTCTCCAATTGAGGTTATCCCATCTCAAATATAAACCTCATAAAATCTTGTGAAAAGAACTATGGAACACGAATTTATATTTATTAAGAGATATAACCTTATGAGATAATTTTAGTTGTGGAAAAAAAATATTTCCAATTCGTGTAAACCTAATAATTGATTCCAATTAAGAGTCCAAATGGATTATAAAGACACACTTGAGAGGGGTGAGGATAAATTAGGTGTTGTTAAATTATTTTACCAAAAAAAATCATACTTTTAATCCATTAAACCCCCATAGGTTTTGAAACTATGATGATTATTAATGTATATGGGTCATTTTTTATGCTAGAATAAAATTTTATGGAATGTGAATAAATAATTAAAGTAGGCACATGTTTTTTACAAGGTTCTGTCACAATGTTAGCATACACCTTGCTGCAGATGGTCATTATCCCTATATAAAAATATCTCTACAATGAATTTTATTATCAATACACGTGGGTGTGGGATTTTTTTATCCTAACCCACACTCAACATATTAAATAGGATAATGTGTTCAATATATTATATTAATGAACAATCTCTACATCACATGAGGTTGTTATAATAGCATCACATCAATTATGTTCAACACCTCTTCCTATTGAAGTATATCTTCTGAACTATAGAGGGATGTATTTTAATACACAATAAATGATATTATTTTCAGACTAGAGACTCTTTGATTTCCAAAATATCTCCAAATTCCGGAAATGAAACTCAACCTCTGTATTTATTCATTCTTGTAGCTCTTTAACAGAACCTGATTATTAACCCCTCTCTCTCTCTCTCTCAAATCAAGCCTCAAGAATATAACCCTGTAATAATCATACATTTTGAATATATAAAGTCTTTGAATATTCTCAAAAATATTCTCTATAAATATAACACTTTGTATAGAATTTTATTCTCCTTTCTCAAGGCATGCGTTGCTACATAATATTTACTTCTCCTATCTTCCTCACATTCTTCTTCAGTTTTAACAAATTCACCTTGGATAGATTTATCTATTCATTGAAACCCAACTTCTATTAATTTATATGAAATATTATAAAAATATACAACTTATTCCTTAATATATATTCATCTTCTAGAGGAATTTCTTCCCTCAACATACTCACTAACACACCAGCAACATTGGCTACTCCTTCTTCTCTATATTCTTTCTTGATATTATCACATTATCATGAAGATGTGGAGATGAATTAATATTATTATTTAATTTATAATATCCAAAAATTTAATAACTTTATAAATTTTCAATTCCAGGAAAAAATAATCATTATAAAATATCCACTTAGGGTTCCTCATGATTTTTCACGAACCCATTTTCAACTCAAGTGATATTAAGAAAATATCATCATTTAATTCATCTCACATGGAAAAGAATATTTTTTTATTTTACTCCACATATATTATTAAAATATAATTACTTGATATAAATTCACTATAGATCCATTTAAATATTTCTTTAAAGCTATTTAAAATATAACAATACCAACAACTTGTAGTGTGGACAAATCTAGTGGTGTGAAATATTCTTAAGAACTTTGTACATATTTAGGATTAGTTAATTTATATAAAATACATCCTTAATTTAAAATATTTTTGAATATATTTAATATATTATTCTCACTAAAATTTCATGAATTTTTGTGATTTATCCATTAAGGAATAACATGATCTTTTACTCAACATCATTTCCATTATACTTGAAATACCATGAATCTTGTTTTTGTTTCTCATAATTTTTTTTGAATCATTAATAACCCAAAATCATGATATTGAGAACATTAAATAATTATACAATATCATAATATATATTTTTCTTCAGAATTAGAAATTTTGGAAACATATAATTTAATAATTTTAGAAAAAATATATCAAATTTTCTTCTTGCATTGATCTTGTAATCTATATATTAAAGAGAGGATCTAATAATTTTATTTAATGAATCATGGACAATTTTTTGTTTTGGTGATGTTTTTAATATGATATAAAATATTTGTAACCATCTCATACATTTTATTCATCAAAAATAAAATCTAAAAATTCATGTTTTTAGTCAATATAATTTTTTATTTTGTACAAGTGTAGTCATTTACAAAAATCAATATCATACTTATATGTAGAGAAATATGCTGAAAAAACACTAGATTCATACTTAAAATGGTTCAATAATGTATACATAGAGAAGGAATTATATTTATGTACATGAAGTATATTCATCCTTACAAAGTAGGATGACCCTTATAATGTTACTTAATGTTGATTACACCGAGAGATTCTGTTTATATAGTATAGAAATCATGTATATAGAACACTGGTTGATTCTTACATAGTAACATGATGATGATTACGAAGCCAATACTTTCATTTTTTCCAAACTCTCCTGGATTAAATTATGTCTATAGAGGTTATGTAATAATACACACTTTTAAAATAGAGATTAATCATGCACAATAGGAGATGATTTTTACACAGATCTAGACATTTTCAAATTTCAAGTTTAACTAAAAAATTCTATATTTCTATAGCATAAAATATAAGATTTTAAAGTTGATTTTAGGAAATATTCACTCTTCTCAAAACATCATCCATGATCTATCAAGTACAATATTTAACATCCTTCACATGTAGTACTCCTTCGATGGTTCTCATAATACCTGAGGAATTTAGAAAGATTAGAATCTCCCCACTAGATGGATTCTTCAAAAACCTTACCAACTATTATATATTTTACTCCACAACCTTGTTACTTTTATTATAGATTTTTATTAACTCTCTAATTATCTAATGTGATGAGTTTCTCATAATGAAACTAACATCATTCTCGATTATAAAAATGTATGGTTAGCTTTCCCACTTCCTTTACCAATATAATATATATCCATGTGATATATCCTCCTTTTTATATACAATGGAATTCAACTCATTATTCCTCTTTATCACACATTAACTTACTTCATATTTACAACAAATGAAACTTATTCATTACACATCTATAGCGTAATTCAATATGAAATATGATCATGAGGCACAAAATGAATTTTTTATACTTGATGGCCCACCAAGTACACCATATAGATTGTCATATACTACATATTTTGTATGTTAGGTGTACGTATTTCTTATTTAATTCTCATACTAAAGGTTTTAAGGATACTAATCATGAGAAAATTGAAACGTTGATTCCATTCTTACAAAATCCTTGTGGGTTACATAATCCAAAGGTGGTTTGGTTTGTTGTTGATCATGTCATATATTGAGGATTAAGCAAGATGGGGTTTTTATTCTAGTATAATGAGTATGATATTTGGTCCCTTGATTAAAAAAGGATTATTAATTGTATATACATTTCTATATAATGTTTATGCATGTTTCTTATCAATTTATATTAGGTACATTTGATGTTATCATCTTCTTGGATGAATATCCAATTATGTATTCATCGACTTGGCCAGTCTATACTCAATGAATCAAGAACATATAAGTGGAAACATGGTATTGAAATACTCTATGTCCCATGGTTACTCGAGATATTTTACATACGTATTATGTTATTATTTATAATTTTATATGACATATATAGTGGATATATGTATGGAGATACATGTGTTTAATATATGCCACATTGGATTCCTTTATATCTTGGGTTGGACAGATGCTTTACTAGAGGAAACTAATTAATTATAATTATAGATTTAATTATTTTATTAGTTTTTTCAAAACTATTAAGTATCATGGGGTCATAATTTGTGGTTATATAAATGTAGATTAGGTTTATAAAAAATAGAGATCTGCCTCAAATATGTTTAGGAGGATATCCAGGTGAAGTTATAGATATATTTTCATGATTTGTTACATATTATGTAGCATTATTTGAAAATGTATGATAGAGTTAAAAAAAACCTTTTTAGAATGAATCTAAAATTATTTGGATATGGTTTCATGGTTTGATACCGATGATGTGATATTAGGTGAAACTGAAATAACTTATTGAGGATTTTGTGCAAATGTGAAATTGATGGAGTTGTGTACTAAAGGAACCACCATGGAATGGTGTTTTTGAGCATTTTGGGGCTAATTCAAGGATGTACGATGGTGTGGCGTGTCATGAACTACCCGCAATGTAACTATCATAGGCTATAAATGAAGGAGGAGGGATAGTGATACCCAAATACTATCTCTAATTAGTGACAGGTTAGATATTAACATTGAGGGTATATAATACACACAAGTGTGAGTAATTATACTTTAGAAAGAATATAACAAATGAGTGATAATATAAACAACCAAAAAAATCATAATCATAATAAATAAAAGTCCCCAACACTTGAATGTAATTTAATACGAACTAGAACAATTATAAAAGGAAACTAAAATCACCATAAAAAACCACATCAGTGACCTTGAATCCCAAAAATATCCTAAAAAACTCTATGAGATATTAATGTCCATCTTGATCACCAAAAAACTATTTAAAATCTAAAAAACAGTTTATATATATTGAGGTGATCATAACAGGTATACATAGTAGGATCCACCCCAGAGACTCTCATGAACAAGTAAGTAATGAATACTAAAACTTGGTGAATAAAAAATGAAAATAAATCATCAAATAAACGAGTATTCTAAGTTCCTAGAATCACTATTACACTCTCACCATGCGTCACATACTGATAAAAATATAAAATATAACATAATATAAAAGTGAAGTTACATTGATACCACTTAACCCTGGTATTCTTCTGTCATCCCAATATCACATGTCATGATCTATCTCTCTTCAATAATCCATATTCATAAATTTCCATTGTATAACATCCTCCAACCCATATGTTATAAAATCTCATCATCACCACCACCTCCAAATAGTAAATGAGTAGTTTTTAGGATCCACCATATCCCATACATTGTTTACTACAACTCAACCCATCACATCCCATACATGGTATTCCTATAATAATCCTTAGTATACTATAAACGAAGATATAAGTTTATGAAATAATAAGAATCCATTGAAAACCTCTACACAAATGTATAATAAGGTAACCTCTATGGACACCAACATGTAATACTACATGGAGAAGAGAGTACGGGTGATGGGGTAGTCAACCATCTACCCTTAATAAAATGGATGTTGGGGAAAACACCCCCAGAGTCTACTGGGATTTGGTTAGCCTACTCAAAGGATTGATAAATTTATGAAATAACATAACATAAGTAATATAAATATCTCACAACAAAAATAAGGTAAAATGCCCATCCTAAACCTCAACTATAGATATGACCTCTTGAAAACCCAACTACCGACACTAAGGACTAGATATCCTATAGGAATAATAAAAATTAAAAGACTTTAATTTAATTATTGTTTTAAACAATCCATATTCCATAATTACAAACTGAATATCCAAATTCATGCATTTAACACCCCACACTATAGGTTAAATTTTTAAATATTTATTATAATTACATAATTCCAGGTAACCTAGTACTCATCATAAGATAAAATAAAAAATTCATAGGCCAATCACAACCATATGAGTTAAGAAGTGGGGAAAAGAATGTATAAATCAAGAAACCATTCTATAAAACCTCCAATTTAATAAAAAAACTAACAATAAAACAAAATTTCAACCCATCAGACATGATAATTCTAAGCTTCAACCCAATACATCAGTCTTAATGTCATCCCTAACATCACTATGCATGTCACCAACTATCCCACCATCACTGGTACTAAATACTGCCATAATTTCAGGAATCCCCACACATTTCTCATTAATCTATTAGGTATCCCAGGATCAAATTATATAGACCCATAATTTCCATACATAAATATTATATTTTTTTAGAATAATATTCAAGACATTTCAAAAATGCATGCCCAATGACAAAAAATGTTTAGAGTTTTGGATAACAGATAAAAAACATTCTCATTTCATGAAATATATTCAACATATCAAATAAAGTTCTTCCCACATAGTAATCTTCTTAGACATACCCTAATTAAAACCTTTATTCATAACCTAGGTAAAGATAACATCAAAAAGGGTGATCTTAGGGACACATTAAGGGTAAGCATGGGAGATATCAATCCATGATCATATGAAACCATAATTTAAAAATAAGGGTATGAAATCCAAACCATAACTTACAATGTTCATAACCAATATATTAAGGATCATAAAAAAGTGTCATGGAATAAGTCTTTATAATCTCAAAAGACATGAATAATAAGGGTGGAATATTATCACTAATCAATCATGACCCAAATTTTTAAATCACAACCATAAAGCATTTCATAAAAATATAGCACCATCATAGGAATAGAAACTATTTAATATGTCATGGTTAAATATCAAAACCATCAAAACATACTGGATAAAAAATCAACACATGTTTCCCGTATCATAACAGATTAGAAATCATCACATTTTTTCTATAGTAGATCAAGTGTCATCACATATTTCCCATAGTAGATCAAGCACATCAACTTGTTTCCCATAGCTGATCAAGAGTATCAACTATTTTACCATCATTATCTCATGAGATATATAACTTTACCCAATTCATTATAGGTATATATCATTCTAGGATAATGTAACACATAATGAAAACCATATATATGTTTGACAAGAGATCATAAAACACTCATAAGACCGTTACTTGTGAAAAAGAAAATGGTTTCATAAAAAATTTATCATATCATAACCCTTGTAAAATAAATGGGTTTTATAAAAACATTACAAATTCATTATAGGATAACCTATATAAAATAAATGGGTTTCCTAAACATCTCATCATTATAATCATAGACCATCCATAATAAAATAAGGATACTATAATTGGATCATATCCCTAGAAAAACACAATTTACATCCAAGGATGTTATCATAGATGAAAATTCCTTCAAAAGAATCACAGGAATATTTCTAAAGAAGAATAACCTTTTTATTATGAAATTAATTATTTGAAATAAAAATATTTTAAAAAATAGTAAGGAAATTATTTTATTTAAAAATAATCATGAAAAGTTTTAAATTAATATTTAAATCATTGATCATTCATGATGGTGGGAAATTCTATTCATACCGAGTACGTTAAAATAAATAATCCTTTCACATTTTCTATAATAATTTCAAAAGTTGCCCATTTAGAAGATTCCAAGAATATTATTTTGATTTTTTTATAAAAGTAAATCATTGGTCAAAATTACTATTAATAATCATATAATAATAGTAATTTTTTTTTGAAAATTTTTTAGAGAATGAATAGATATGGATGAAAAATTATTTTCGATCAGATAATAATTTTTTTGGGTTTTCATAAAAAAATTCTTTCAAGATTTCGAGTACTTAATATGAGAAAAATGAAAGTAAGCATGTATTATCTAGAAATAAGCATAGTATAATAACAATTAATTGAATTTCTTATATAAGGACCATAAAATTTCCTCAATTTAAATTCAAGCATAAATAATCCTGATTAAAATGAGATTGAAACATAAATCTCTTACAACTTTTGTAACTTTTGAATCATAAGCCCCATGAAAGAATAAAGCTAAATGAAAATTTAAGTGTTATTATAATAATGGGATTCATGATATAAAATCACAAATGTGATTTATAAACACTTCATAAAAGAATATAGTTTCATAGAATAACAAATGTCCCAAATAATAAAATTTGAGATGATGAACCCTTACCACTTTGATAATCTCTGAATCAAAACCCCATGAAAGAGGGAATATTATATGAATTTATAAATCCCTATAATTTTAATTAAAATAATTATAAATGACATTAATGGTCACTATATACATGAAAAAGATTAATTAAATGTTGAATAGTTCATATGACCTAATGAAATAAAAGTGAGTTAATAAATCCCTTACCACAAGTTCACCTTGCTTAGAAAGCACTTTAACATCCTGTATAATAAATTTAAATTTATTATAGTTATATAAACTAATAATATACTATATGGCCCCGAAATTAAACATTACATAATCTTGAGTTAATTTGATAATTTGACCTTATTTCACATTGAGGATCTTTTCATGTTTAGAGTTTTAGAGAATTTGGCCATAAATATTACATAATAGATCCAGACATTACATGTGGACAATTACAATCAGTATCCACTTTTTCCACCAAAGGAAACCCTTTAAACAAAACATGATTTATTTTTATTAATAAAAACATTCTTGACTTATTCCTTTCTCTTACCCATCCATATACCCTATGCAAAACATTTCAAAAACATGGGATGAGAAAAAAAAGCTCAGTAAGGAATATAAATTAAGGAATAAAATTGTTAGTCCATGAATATTTTAACCCGATGATATTATTTTAAACAAATCATAATTTTTACCCATAAAACATAAACTATTTAGCTTACACCATGTAATCAATATTCATACAAAACATCATAGAAATCATAAAACATATATATAACTTGGGGAATCCATATCAGACTTACATTGAAGCTTTCACAAATACAAAGGGATCAACTTTAATGGTTACGTTTGGAATACCTATCATAGTATATTCCTTAAATATCTTATGTGAAACCGTATTGTTTACCTCTGTCACGTTACCCAATGCATTGAAGATCTATCACGTGCTCACCCTTCCTTTTCTTATCATGGAACCAATCGTATACATAATCAATGACCAAGAACCATAACATAATCATAACACATAAAACATGAATAAAGGAAAAATAAAATTTCCACATTTCAATCATATGATATCATTTCAAGATATCATAAATTCATTCTCAAAACCATTTTCAATACCAAAATACTTAAAATGGGAATATGCTATTTATTTTTCTTTAAAAAACATTAATACTTGTAGAGTAATCCAAATATCTTATAATGGTTATGGTGGCATGGAAGTCGTTATCGCTGCATACTTTAAAAAAATAATCCATTTTCTAAAAACCAATTTAAGGAATTAAAAAAGTGTTTTTTGAATCAAAGTGTCTCATACCACTTTGAAACTTTTAAAAAAAATTCCATAAATAACATTTTAAAACATTTATGTCCATATAAATAAATCTTTAAAACACTTAAAATGATGTTTTAGTTAAAAATTACTTTACCACTTGAGAAACACTAGAATAAAAATCATTAAATATTGACATTAAAAAAAATTTAAATATACTAAGAGTATATTAATTCATGATATAATATTTTAATGGGTCATACATACTCCTTAAAGGTTAATAAAGGTGCATAATATCAATATATGCCGCAATGAAAGGATATTCAGATGAAGTCCCTTACAAAGATCGTATCATTAGATTAAGGATAAATCAATGAAATAGTTATTTGTGAAAAATATAAACACACCCACAATAAGTGGATATTAAATTTAAAGAAATCATATTTCATTCACACATATCTTGAAAAAAAAACTAATTACATGGATATTTAACTCAATAAATGAAGATTGAGTTAAGATTTCCCTTACGTTGAATCTGACTCGTCACGTACAATCGTTATGTTAATGAATATAAAACATAGGTTAATTTATAATTTCTTGAGAAACTTTTTCATGTTTATTATTAATTTTATATCACTTATTACCATGTTATGAAAATTACATAATTATTTAAGTTCATATCAGTTTTTTGTCGATATTTGGTACTTGAGGTTAAAATGAACTTGTTTTGATGTAAATTTTCCATGTGGTCAAAATTAAATATTCTCTAGAATACTATTCATGATATAGATATCATATATATAGTATATATTTTTTTTAATTGTCTATAACATTTGGATATACGAAATGAAATTCTCCATTCATGGAGACGGTAGACCGTACGTACGCATGAACACTATTTTCATTTATTTGTCATATTAAAGGAATAAAAACTAAATGATACATAAGTATATTATAATTACATTATAATATATATGTTATATATGTTACATAAGTTCATTAATACCATCATTTATACGTTATGTGTATGGAATGAACGAGTCATATCACTTTGAGGGGGCGGTAGTCCACCTTTCCTCAAATGAAATTATTGTATTTACACATTATGGAAAAAATAAATGTATGTTCTAAATAAAAATTTCATAAGAATAAAGAAAATATAAATATAATATATTTAATATATAAATAAATTTCCATCATAATGTCCACCATGAGAGGTGGTAGGATAAAATTGAACAATCATCATTTCGTGAGGTCGTAGTTCACCGTACACATAAATAGTTTGTTCTATATCTATTAGATGGATGTGGGTGTAAGTGTAGATTTAAACCATAGAATAACAAAATCCTAGAATATTTAGGATACTGTTTCTGTTATTTAATCATATAATAAGAATAACATAGCGATTTGTGAAGAAAAATTAAGGAAATGAGTTTGAGAGAAGACGTTACCTCTAAATTGGGTAAATCTTTTTGATTTGAGCCAAAAGGATTTCTTAAATTTCATTATTACCAAGTTAAAGAATCTATGAGTAAGGGAGGGATTTTGGGAGATTATTTGAGCATAATGTTGATTAGACAAGGGTATTGATAGGTGTGTGTAAGTGGGTAGAGGTGGTGGCCTTTTATTAGAGGGAGGAGGGGCACTTTAGGAAAATATTGAAATATTATTTTATTATAATTTGGTTTCGAATTTTAATATCTCAAAAGTGATATAATTCTAGGATAAGATTATTATGGGTCCAAATACTCAAAATAAAGGTTTTAGACAACTTTAAGCCACAAATTTAACCTTATATTTTGGCTTTAATCCTTAGCTAAATAAATTAACTCTTCCATGTCTTTTTGTAGTTTTACATTATAGGGTTAATATAGTTACAATAAAATGACAAGAGAACCTAAAGTGGATAATTAATAACATTTTAACATTATATAATTCATTTGTACAAATATTATACTTTTATGACTATTATATCATTTAATAAAATAGTATTTTTTTTAAATTCATTTATGTCTATTTTGACTCAATTTAGTAATCGATTTTTGTTAAAGCCATAAAAACTTGATTATTTATAAAATATTACATTAAATAAAATATAAAATGTCATAATAATCCAAAAAATTCATGTATGGAATAAAAATTTACAGATTACATTTATTTTAATATTTATAATATCATTTATTTGAATCTTTCATTAATAAGGTAATCACTGCATCATCATTGTGTCATAAATAAATTTATCTACTTAATGTCTAAAAATTATAAATAAAATACCATGATATATGAAATATTTATATATATATAATTAATATTTATAATAAAATAAATCAATTATATAACCCCACCATAAAATTGTTTTAGTAAAAGATACAAGTTTATATTATATTTCCCTTTACTTTAAATTAATTATTATAACATGTCATTATCACACCCAAGTGGATTCCAAATGCCAAAGGTTTGGAATAAGGATTTTTTTGATCACCCATGACTAATAAAATAATATTAGGACCCATTTTAGGATAATTATTTATTATTATGATATTATTTTTTACCCTTATTCACCTAATTTACCATTTAACCGTGGTAAATAAAAATAATTACTGAAGTTACTATTCAGAATGTCCAGAAATAAAATCTACCTATTTATATAATTTTAAAATTATGATTAAAAATATGGAATAAATTTTTACAAATTCAAAACACATAAGTTTAATTAATTAATTTAAAATTAATTCATGTTGTAAAAAAAGTGGGTTTTTAAGAAGTAAAAACTATCAAAAGATTGACATGTATTTATTTCCAATTTAAATGTGAAATTACTTATAATGACGAAAATTAGATTAAATTATAAAAAAATAATCCAATTACACTTTGAAACCATTTAAGAGGATAATATAAATATATAAGTAATGTATATGAAAGGATAATTTTCAATTAAAATGCAGTATTTTTCACTATTCATTAAAATATGAATTTTATTAGAAAAATACCAAAAATTCAACCAAATTAAATTTTGATGTCCCACTTAAAAATAAGGAGTTTATTTATTCAAATATAACATATAAAAGAGACAAAATCATGATTTAAAAATGTTTCACCATTAAAAGGCGATAAAACGACCTGTTAATAATATTAGAGTATTTTATGCTTAAAATTAGATTCATTCTCATTTTAAGCCTTTAAAATTTATTAGATAAAAGTAAAAAAAATTAACAAACACTTGTAATCATATTGTAGTTAGTTATATTAATTATTTCCAATACAACGACTAGGAATTAACTACTATTTAAAATAATAATAATATTGTTGTATTTTTTTCGGTATAACTCAGCGTTGTGTGCAATGTAAGATTTCAGAGAAACCCTTTTTCATGTATTGATTATTATATCATATAATGAATCTACTTTAATTTAAAATTAATATATTATTAATAAGTGTTAATAGATATTAAAATATATTATTCTATAATTAACATGTTTTTTACATATACATACTTATATAATAATATATTTTTCAATTATAACATTTTAACACCCATTTATAAATAATAATTTATTAAAATCATCATTTATTGGTGTTATCTGTTTTATTTTTCATTAGAATTTAGGTTTGGTAGTTCTGGTCCTTGAAATTTGATAATGGTTCAATTATCACCAAAATGTTATTCATTAAATAAATATCTTATATATTATATATACACATATTTATATTCATCCAATAAATATAGATTTAGAAAAATTAATTACATAGTTTATATATATGGTAGGTCATAAGTATACATGAATATTATTTTCATGTTTTTAAGGATGAAAAAATTTAGAGGTAAATAATAATTCACATTGAAAAAATAAGTTTTATATCATATATATATCATATATATATCATATATATTCATTAATTATATTCATATTACTATCCATGTAAAACAAAAAATGAAAAACATATCACATCGCTTCCTGGAGGTTGTAGTCCACATATACACAAGAGAGATGTTATCATTTTACAATGGATTAAAAAGTATAAAGATAGATACTATATTATAATTCCAAAAAAAATAACATCATAAATATCATAGATAAACATTAAACCCATCATAATAAATATCTCTAAAATATGATGATGAAAATGAAATTTGTTGATATATAGAGGTGATATTCCACATGAGTGATAATTTCACTTCCCATTTGATATAATAGAGGGTGGATAATGGTGATAAAATAATAATAACAACATTTTATCATATTTTGGATAATTATCATATAATTTTATGTTGAATATATAATTAGAGGATGTATAAGAAGAAAAAATGATAGAGGTTGGGTAAGACAATTATCTCTTCTTCGATAGTCCCCCTTTTGATCCTTTATTATGTAATTTTGTAATGGAATTTAAAGAATACCAGAACCTATAATTAGTTACTAGTTAATTTTAGAAGATAATTTCTTAGATTTTGTTTAAGCTTCATTTTTCATAAAGGTGCAAATAAAATAGATAATGGGTTCCCTTTTATAAGTGAGGGGAATGACACTCTTAAAATTTCATAAAAGATTAAAATATAATAAATTAATTATCAAGAAAAACAATTCCAAATGGATATGAATTAAAATAAAAATAATTTATGGTTTAAATATAATCATCTAATGAATCTTAAATTGTTTTTGGCATTATTTGAAATATTACCTTTCGGTTTAATCCCTTGGTTTACCAATTAAAACCTTAAATGAAATAATAATTTTTTCAATATTAAAGGGTTTTAATTTTACTTATAAGATGAAAAATAACTCATAAATTAAAAAGGGATGATATTTTTTACCATATATCATCCAACTTCACCGCTTTAAATATTTTAATTATTTTAAAATAATTTAATAATATATGATTTATATAAAAAATCAATAATTTCATTTTTGACACTATAAATTTTATTTGAAACAAAAGTCATCAAGTTAAAGATTAAAACTGAATGTAATAATTTAAGAAATTACTTATTGTTATATATATCTACTAAATTCATGGAATATAATATATCATCAATATTTTATTACTTTTAATATTTTTAAAATAAATTATTTTATTTTTCTATCAATTGAATAAATACCATGTTGATGTTGTGAAAGATTTAAGGTAATAATTCAATCATAAAAAATAGAAATAAATTAACATTACAAAAATAATTACTATTTAAAATAAATATTTTGATCTGAACTTAACTACTTTGATACTTATAACAAAAATTTATTGTTATTAAATTCAAGAGAGTGACATTTTGTATTTATCTCTTTCTTAAAATAACTTCAAGATCACAATTAAAAAAACATATCACAATGTGGCCATAAATTTGTGTATTAGATTTAAATTTAAGAACTACATCCATTAAATTTGATAATAGGATGTTTTGGGTTGACTTTGAGGCCTTATTTCATCGTTTTAAACCTATTTTACATATTTTACCCATACCGATGTGATAAATAATAACTGAGGTTACTCTTCCTAATGACCAAAAATAAAAGTGAAATATTTAAAAAATTCAAATAACTTAATTCCAATTTTTTTTTTACTTTTTTCTTAATTCAATCACTAAAAGGGGAAGAAAGTAATTTTTGATAAAAAACAAAACATAATAAAAAACGATTTTTTCAAAAAACTACCCTTTAAGTATAATTTTTTTATTCCAAATTAAGGAATAAAATTAATACCAATGAACATAATTGGATTATTCATAATACAAAAGAACATTTTTTAATTTTAAAATATTTTAAAATAATATTTAACTTTTCACATTCTTGAAAAATAAATACTATTCTTAATAAAAATTATTATTTTTCACTATTCACTAGAAAATCAATCTTTTTAGAAAAATCCCAAAAACTAACCCTAGGATAATTTTTATATGATGATTTATAAAATTAATATCATTTTATAAAATACATTTTCTAAAATTGGAAAAAAATATTTTTCTCACAAAAATCAATAAAAATCATTTTTGAAGGAAATGAATATTTTAAGTATAATATACCTTTAGTAAAAATTGAATTCATATTTCCTAAGGCTTAATCAATAAATTTTAATTTCATAGGAACTTTATATATATAGTTAATAATATTTTTATTTCTATTCATACACACTAATTCAATGGTTAGGTTATAATGGTCAAATAATAATATTTAATGGTGCATTTAAGCTTAGTGTCACATGTCATATATGTTATCGATCATAATGTTATTATTTAAAAATATTAGGGTTTAACATTTTCTACTCCAATTTAATAAAATTTATATTAAAAATATTATATTATTCATTATAATTAATGGTTTTATATTTTTAAAATCTTTTGTTGAAAACTCACATCATAATTAGGGTTAATAAAACTACACCAATAAAGGAGGGAAAGATATATACAATGGTCATTTGTAATAACACATAACTAAGTTTACAAATAGGATATCATTAGTGGGAAGTAAAAATATGTACATAGAGGAAAATTAATTTTCAAATATTGATGGTGAGTGATAGAGACCAATGATCATAATAAAGTGAATGATCAAGAGAAAGATAATGACCACAAAACCATAAACCAAAGAGGTGTGAAAAATACCATAAATGCATATAAAATTAAGTTAATTGAGAATTTTTTTTATTGAAAGATCATTTTCATAGAGTTGAGGAATTCCATTACCATATATACTATGAATATAAATAAATAAACTAACTTGAAAAATTATAATTTCATTATTTAATAAACTTCGTCCACAATATCATATATTTATCCATAAAATTAGTATTCAAGATGATTTTTTATATTATTCATGAATCACTAAAATCAAGTTATATGAGATCACACGATTCCATAAAAATGATATCAAGTTATTCTTCTAATATTTAGACACTAACCAAAACAAAAAATAGTTAGTATAAGGTAAGATAATTTCCAAAATGACTAAACCCTCATATAATCACCAAAGAAAATTTTCAACATAAATATTCCATAAATAAATAACATTTCATCCCAATTAACCTCAAAAAAATAATAATGTTTTAACCTTAAATGATATATCACAACCTTAAATTTACTTCTTCAAAAATTTAATTTCATTCTTTCCAGATAATAATTCATGTTAAATCATACATTAAACCTAAGGGTTACATATGCATCAACTTAATAAAATATCTCCCAAAACATCATTAATTACCTAAAAATACAATCAATTAAATACTCAAAAGGGATTTCCATTACTTTAAACTTATGATTAACCTTAAACTTATACACCCATTATGGTATCTATAAATCTTAAGACAACCTACCAAGAAAACACACATGCTTCCAAAAATTAATAAAATCCTTATTTATCAAAGAAAATCCTAGACTATTGAATATATTCTATAAATCTAAAAATTAAATAAACTTAATTACAAATGATATAAATCGATTTTTCCACAAATAACTAAAAAATTTCAATGTCACCAATTCTATGACACTTAATTATTCAATGTAAATAATCTCTTTATCCAATAAATCTATTATCTTGGTTATTGGTAGAATTTAACAATATTTTTTTCAAATCCTTTAGGAAAACTTTTATGGAATAATATATAGATGTTTTATGATACTTATATCAAAAATATAATTGATACAACACTTATATAACATAACTTGTGAATCAAAATACACAAACACATCAATCCTTTCACATCAAATATTGGAATATCATAGTTTCTTACAAGCTCTAAAATATATCCCTTGTATTAGGGCATTTTAATGAATAATTCCCATTTACACACACATAAAAAAATAAACTATAAATTGTACCATATGATGAACTTTATATACCTCAATCAAAATATTCATTTTTTTCTTTCCAATTAATTTCTATAATACCTTTGTTTCCACAATGAAAACATATTTCCATTCATTTGGGACATTTACTTGAGTGATTCATCCCACATTCTCAACATGTAGTAAGTTGAATATCCTTTCCTCATTATTTTTTTATGAAAATAAATTTTTATCTTATTAAGTGTGCTAGAAAACTCACCCATGTTGAGGATTTAAATTATATAAATAGATAGTTGAGTAGGCATAATAATATTATTTTTAAGTCCATCTCACATTTCAATTGGTTTCTCATGAGTAAAATCATTCAATTGTTCAAAATATTAAATGTTAATACAGTTTGTTTGGGTATTATACATTGACTAAAACTAAAATTCATAGTGTGAGAAAAAATAATAATAGTGAAAAATATTGGAATATAATTCATAGGATATCTAAATCATAACACCATATTTTTAATCTAATACACCTTAGGTTTAACCTTGATTAACTGTATTCTTATATATTAAAATACATTATAATGGTTTATAAAGAAAATATGAATTTACCCAATAATATCTAGTGAGAGTGTCAAACGAGGTGTTTATTAATGGAAAACACACCGTTTAATATAATAATTGCTGATTTATAATTAACCAAATAATTTTAGGGTTATTACCCCTAGATGCATCAATTTCATAACCACTCGTATTTGTAGTATCAAAATAGGGATGTATTTATAGGAAAAAATCATAATCTATTCCTTAACAAAACTTTAGGATGTTAACCTATATTTAAAACTATCTCATGGGTTATCAATAACTTTTTTTCATACCAGTTTACATATGTTATCTAAACCGTACTTTGATACTGACTAATATCCCATACATTTCAAACATAAATATCACATCTTTTTATATTAATATTCAAAACATTTTATAAATACATTTCCGAGGACCATAAAGGTTTAGTGTATTTGGAGACTAGATACAAAAAATTATTATTTCATGAAATACCATTAAAATATCCTATAAATATTTTCCTACATAGTACTCTTTTTATACATACCCTATATAAAACATTTCTTTATAACTTGGGGAAAGGAAAAATAATAAAGGGTGAGTTCTGGTTCTCAGGAAGGTTAAACATGGGAGATATTAATTGATGATCATATGAAAGTACAAGATAATCATAAGGGTATGAAATCATAAAAATAACTTTAAAATTTTATACCCATTATATTTTTTATTGTAAACAAGAGTCATGGCATAAATCTTTATCATGTCAAAAGACCTAAATCCAAATAGCGAGATCAAGCACATCGACTTTTTTTACATAGTGGATCAGGAACATTGAATGTTTTTCCATAATTATCACATGAGATATAAAACATTCCCTAAATAATTGGATGGATATATAATAATATTCCCACCCATCACATAATTAAAATCATACACGTATTTTCCAAAATAACATAAAACATTCATCGTATCATAACTGGTGACAAAAATATATTTTCATAAAAAAAATTTCATAGCATAACTCGTGGAAAGGAATCGAGTTTCATAAACATTTCATCAATTAATCATAGAATAAAACATAGATGATAAATATGTTTCATAAAAATATTATAATTATAATCATAAAACATATAGGAAAAAAGTAAGTATGATATCATTGTATCATATCCCTAATAAAATGAAATTGAAATCAAAAGATGTTATCATAGAAGAAAATTATTTTAAAAGAATCACTAGAATATTTCTTGATGAAAATAGAGATTTTAATTTCAAATCACCAATTTAAAATAAAAATATTTATAAAATATCAATTAAAAAATTTTCTTGTAAAAAAATAGAAACTTATAAATTAATCTTTAAATCATTTATCATTCATGATGATGGTAAATTCTACTTATGTTGAGAACGATAAATAAAAGTTTCCCTATACATTTTCAATAAAAAAGTCAAATGTACTTTGATTGGAAAACATAAAAGAGCTTCCTCTGAAACATTTTTATAAAAGTAAAACATAAGTAAAAATTAATTTTAATAATTAAATTAGAATATTAAAACTTTTTAAAAACATTTTATTGAAAACATAGACATGGAAGAAAAGTATTTTTGATCGGACAATAAAACAAACATGGTTTTCCTTAAAAAAAACTATTTCAACCTATTAAGTACATAAAGTGGGGAATATTAAAAGAATAAACTTATTCTATAGAAAAAAATATAGGATAAGAAAAATTAAAACTATTTATCAGATAACAGTCATACAATTTTCCCAATCTTAATTCAAGCATAAACAATCCATATTAAAATTCGATTGAAACATAAATCCCTAACAACTTTGGTAACTTTTGAATCATAAGATCCATGAAAGAATAAAATAAAATGATAAATTTAGTGTCATGATAAAAAATATTTTTTTGATATAATATGACAAAGTTACTATATAAAAAACTCATAAAATACTATAGGTTCTTATCAAAACATATATCCCAAAGAAGACAAATTGAGACTATAAACCCTTACCTCTTTAGTAATATATGAATAAAAACGTATTCAAAGAGATAAAATTATATATAATTTAAAATCAATATAAATATTATAGAAATCATCATAAAATGAATTCATCTATATTATATAAAGAACAACGAAAAAATAAGTTGTGAATATGTTATATGTCTCATGGAAATAAAAGTGAGATGATAAATCCCTTACCTTAACTTATCCTTACTTAAAAAGAGCTCTAACCCCAATATAATAAATTTAATTTTTTTTATAATTATATAATAGGATCATGTAAATACTTATAGAATCATATATTTTCCAATTATAACATTTTAAAAGCTATTTATGAAAAATTCCCTATTAAAATCGTTGTTTACGAGTGTTAACTATTTCATTTTTCATGAGAATTTTGGATCTGTAGTTCTGGTCCTTGTTATTTGATAATTGCTCCATCATATAAAGAATGAAAATAAATATATAAATATCATATATATTCATTATATTCATATTTATATTAATCCAAGAAAGATAAATATAGAAAAATTAATTACATTGTTCATAAAGACTATCTGGCGTACATATAAATGAACACCATTTACACTTTATGAAGGATAGTAAAATAGAAAGGTAAATAATAATTCACCAATATGGATTAATTATTATATCATATATATCATATGTATTTATTAAATATATCCTCATTACCATCCATGTAATAGGGAAATGAAAATCTAATCATATCGCTTCATGGAAGTGGTAGTTAGCATGAGCGATGTTATTATTTTTGAACGAATTAGAAGTTTAAATGGTAGATATGATATTATAATTACAGATCCATAATTATATCATAAATATCATATATAAACATTAAACCCATCATAATAACTATCCATTAATGATTGTGATTAAAATTGAATTGTATCGCTATGTGGAGGTGGTAGTCCACACAAATGCACTAGTGATATTTTCACTTCCCATTTTATATAATAAAGGGTGGGTAATGGGGATAACATAATCTCAATAAAATTTCAATATATTTTTAATTCTTTTTTTCTTAATTTATGATATGTAACATAGAATTATAGAAGGTGGAAGAAGAAATAAATTGAAAGAGGTTTGGTAAGATGATTACCACTTCTTTGATATGCCTCATTTAGATACTTTCTTAAGGAATTTTGAAATAGTATTATTAGAAGAATATAACCAATTATTTTTGTATTGGAAATTTGAGAGGATAATTGGGTATAGTTTTTTAGTTATGCTTCTCAATAATTTTTAAATATAAGAGAGAATGTATGCCATTTTATAAGTGAGGGGAAGGGAACTTTTGGAATATCTTAAAAGATTGAAATATTATATATCCATTCATAAGAAAAATGATTTAAAATGGACATTAATTATAATAAAAATAGGATAATTTCTAAATACAGTCATAAAATGAAATTTATAAAGGTTTTGGGGTCATTTTAAATCATATTAGTTGGTTTAACCCCTTATTTTACCAATTTAAACCCAAAATGTGTTAAAAAACGTTTTCAATATTAAACGATTATAATTTTATTTATAACGTTAAAATTATCTCATAAATGGTTATTGGATGATATTTAAAACCATATATTATCCACCTTATCCTATTTCAACTTTTTTATAACTTTTAAATAATTTAATATAATATTATTTTAATAAAATACCATTAAGTTCATTTTCAACACTCTACATTCAATTTGAAACTAAAGAAACAAATAAAAAAAATCAATTAGAATATAATAATTTAACACATACCTAATATTAAATATTTATCAAATAAAAATGGAAAAAAATAATTAATCCATAATACATTACTTAACGTATTTCTAAAATCATTTATTTTATTTTATAAATAATTAATAAATATTTCTTCGGCGTTGCATAAGAATTTATGATAATTATTCAATCACTAAAAAGTAGAAATAAATTACCATGATAAAAAATTATTTAATATTTTAAATAAATATAAATTAATGTACTTAGACTCTTTGTAATAGTATAATAAAAATTTAGAGTTATTCAAGTTTAGAGATTGATATTTTTATCCTTTTTTTAAAATAATATAAAGGTCATAATCAATGAATAATGCCACGAAGTAGCCATATATTCATTTCATGGATTTAAATGGATTAACTAAACACAAAAAATATGATAAATTGAAGTGTTTGGATCATTTTGATACCTTATCTCAGGGTTTTAAACCAATTATTCCCATTTTTTCTTTTAGTGAAAAAAATATTTACCGAGGTTATTATTTTTAATGAAAAAAATAAATGGAACATATTTACCAAATTTGAACCTCTTTATTCCAAATATGGTTTCCAGTTTTTAATATTCAATCACTAGAAGTGCTAGTAATTAATTTAATATGAAAACACATAACACAATAAAAATAGTTTTCTAGAAAAATTCCTTTTAAGTATAAAAATGTTTTTTTACAAAATTCAATGCTAAAATTGATTCCAAGGAACATAATTTGATTATTAATAATAAAATTTAATTAATTATACTTTGAAAATATTTTAAAATAAAATTTAACTTTTTACATGAATGAAATAAAAACACATTTTTAATAAAAATATTTATTTTCACTATTCTTTGAAAATCCATCTTTTTAGAAAAATTCCAAAAAAACACCATAATCTAATTTTGATATTTTGAATTAAAAATCAAGTTAATTTTAAAGAATTTTTTTAATGTTGGAAAATTTAAATAAAACATTTTCTCACAAAAATTAATAAAATCATTTTTAAAGGAACTCTATTTCTTTAAGCATAATTAAACTTTATTAAAAACTGAATGATTATTTACTAAGAATTAACTAATAAATTTTTATTAAGTAGGACCTTTAGACACACACACACATACACATTTCATAATTTTATGAAATATATTCATACACAATAATTCAGCAACTATGTTATTGTGGTCATATAATAATATTTTGTTTTTCATTTAAGCTCTATGTTGCATGTATTATATGATGTTGAAAATAATTTTGTTCTCTTGAGATCTCAGGGTGTTACAAAAATCATGTCACATAGAAAGAATAAATGTCCCAAGAAATCACACAAGGCATCAATAAGACAATTAATGGTTAATAGGACATCTAGTCCCGAGAACCAAGACATACCACCATTATATGAAAACGAGCTCACTCAACCCCAACCAAATATCTTTAAAAAAACCAATTTATTACCCTATTGAATCAACCTATTCATTTAACATGGGTTAAAACTAGAGGAAACCTAGTTAATTAGCTATAAACTGATGGAATTTATTTATACATTCTCCAAGCATCTCTTAAATTTCCGTCAATTATAAAGAGTAAAAATTACAATAAAACATTCCAATTTAGTATCCAGTCCTCAAGAATTACTATATTTACATTTCTTAACAAATTCATAAGCATAAAATAAATGATATACCATAGAATAATCCAAATAGAGAAAACTATCTTGAGAACCAAGAGGAAAATCGTAATAAGATATAAACACATGTGATCGTTACTACACGAAACCAAAATACATTCATTAATTGTAGTTTAATCTTAATTAAGGTTAATACCACTAATAAACAATGAGATAATGCATATAAAATCATAATTACACTTAAAATAATAGAATCAATGAATACCTGACCTCGATCATTGGTTTAAAGAGAACCATGCTCACAATGGAAGGATCAAGGGGTAAAACATTATTAATATCTAAGGGAATACAATCAAGAACTATCTAAATAGAGACACACCAAGATTTGATCATAAATAATCCCAAAATAGATGGGGTTTTAAAAAATCCAAAAAAGAGGAAAGAATGAAAGGGAAAAGGAGTTGGGAAGGAATCACGAATCAAGAGCATGTGATTATCCAAGATCCAAGAGGTTAAAATCACCAAGGATATAATCAAAGTGCGCTAAGGGGGTTTAGAGTCCACCAAATCCCATATGAGAAGAAAATTAATTGATAAGATGGAGGTTAGGACCACTATTTATATAGGAATACTGAATGGCCTCACTGTAACATAGAGACAACCCACTACACCATGGTATCCCTTGGTCAAATGATATTTTAATCCACCAAGTATTTCCCCCATTTCTCACAAGTTTTACCCACTCAATTTTACTTTAACCATAACATTGGCCATAATGTGGTCCACTATATGTTGGCTCTTTCAGCACCCAAAACAACCATCCAATATGGTGTAGCAAAAAACACTTGACTTTTTTCTCCTCACCACACCCATAACCAGAACATGGTGAGCTCCAACTCCTCGTTTTACATAGGCAATCTACCAAAACACCAAACCTAGAGCCACACCTTACACTAGAATCTACCAAGATTATTGTTTCACAAATAAAGACAACCCAAGCACCACACCCGACACCATGACCAACTAGGTCATTTCTATCACCATGGTGCTTCTTGGCCTGATAAATCCAACCCTACAACAAACCTCTAAGAACCTATGTCCAAAACAACCAGTACCACACCAACCACCATCGTGTAGTGACCCTTTGGTGAAAGTTACATCATTATATCATCATTTTATCATTAATTACATATTAATTGATAGATCCTTGATAATGTTTTTTTGGGAGCTTTTTTCTTTTATTTTAGATGAGCGTCATCCCCCTGAAACTAATCACATGTGTTGGAGGTTGACATGAAAGAGTAAAAATTTGTTGTTTTTATTAGAGACACTAATTATGCTTACATTGTAGAGACCCAAGGATTGACGTACATTGACATTACATTACTTTTTCAGAATACTTAATACATATCAAAAATAGACACACAAGGACCGTAATAGTTTAGTGTCTTTGGAAACTTGGAATGCAATCTTCTAATCGTGGTGAAAGATCTTCAACATCTCCCATAAAGATATTACACTTTTTGTTTCCTTACCTAAAACCTTTCTTTTGATCCTGGGGGAAAATAAAACATAAAAAGGGTGAGCTCAAATGCTCAGTAAGGGTAAGAATGGATAAAATAAAACATACCATATACATTTGAACTTAAAAACATGAACATAATGTTTAAACATCAAAATCTTGAGCAACGACATAAAACATGGAAGTACATAAGGCATAGATCGCAATGGAACATAAACCATGATAAAATAGAATTGGAATAAAACATGTAATTGTGGCATCCATTAATCACATGTAATGATTTATATAGTAGCCAAGGCATTGCTGCCAAGACCATCTTAGTGGACAAAGTCCCATTCTGAATCGAGTTCACTCCTCGTTTCAGTCCTGTAACACTGAATCAGATTAACTTACCATTCCAGCCATGTCTATCTCATGAGATATAAAATCTTTACCCAATGCATTTGAGGTAGATATAGGTCCCACCCATCTCATAATGAAATCATTCTTACTTGTGCCACAAAATAAACATACATCATTCATAAAAACCCAATAAATAAAATGGGTTTCATAAACATCATCTGATCATCACATAATCCTTATAAAAGAAATGGATATCATTTCATAATAAGAGAAGTGAAACCATTTAAATCTTAGAGACATTATACTTGAAACATACACATATTAAATAATGTCATCTTAGATGAAAAATGGATTTGATAAAACACTTGAAATGAATTCTTGAGGGAAATATCATTTAAAAAAAATCATTTTCTTTTCATAAAATGTCATGTAATTTTAAAAGAAAAGGATTTTGTTGAAAATAGTCATGAAATATTTTGGAGGAAGTTTCATGAAAACAAGGATTTATAAAACCTTAAAAATCCTTTCATGCCGTATACGTTAAAAAAACATTCTTCTCGTACTTTTGTCGGAAAAGTCAAAAAGTACCTTGTAATGTAAACAAAAGAAAGATTCCTTACATACCATGTAGTAAAAGTCAAAAATGGGTAAAAAGGACATTAAACATACATAAAAACACTTTTATAAAACATGGACATGGATGATCGAAATAACCCCAGTAAATACTTACGAATAAGCAATCTCGGATAAAAATGAGATTTGCAAAATTATCCCTTACCTTAGGTCCGATTTGCTTCGTAAGTGTCCGAACCTCCTGTATAATGATTTAAATAATGTTATTGACTTATTCCAGAATCATACGTATTTTTATGATATCATATATGGTCATATTCTTAGCTACTTATTAGTAATATTTCATTACTACTTGTTATTCGGGTGTTTATTAATTTTTGTTTTTATACGTGTTTGTCGAATAAATTCTTATTATTCTCTTTAGGTTATAGATACCTCATTTACAGAATGTTATTAGTGTAATATATATCATATTCATTCATTCAATTCATTTATATAATCATTATGCAATGAAGATCATGTAGAACGGATCGCATCACATCGTGGAGACGGTATTCCGTACGTACACACGAGCGATGATATCATTCCCATGATCGTGGAAGTGTATTGGAGTGTATGTATACTATTTCAGAATCAATAACACTTTACAATAATCATATATATTCATTACTTTCACCCTTATACCCATCCAATCAAGGTGGTGGTGGAAAATAGATTAAACCACGGCGTGGAGATGGTATTCCGTACGTACGCACGCGCGGTGATTTCGTTTTCTGTAGGATGGATAAGAGGTGAAATAGGGTTGTTTCATATTTATAATAAGATATCAGTATATGAGTGATAATGATGTTATTACCTCATAATGAAACAACTAAAGTAGAGGTAGTAGAAGAAGAATGGAACTTGAAGAAAATGGTAGAAGGTATTACCTCCTTCTCAAAGTGCCTCCTTTAAACATTCTCTTAAGGCACTAGAGTTGGTCTTTTGATAAGACCCGTACCTCTAGTAGGTTTCTAAGGAAGTGGGGAAGTAAAATGGTCAGGGTTTGTCCGAGCTTGAAGGCTCAAATTGGTGTGAGGAAGAGAGGGAGGAGGTGCCCTTTTATAGGGGAGGAGAGGGTCACCTTTGGAAATATAAGAAATATTAGTTTATATTAAATCCAAACCCCACTTAAAAACTTCAAAAATGACTCATATCTGAAGCTTAGATGAGATAGGGTTGTAATATCATCAACCAATAAAATTTAGACATGTTAGGAATTTATTTTAAACATTATCAACTTGATTTATCCTTATTTATCAATTTAATTTTATTTGTGGTAATAATATTCTAAATTTTAAATTATTATAAATAATTACATATGTGTTGTGAATTTTCAATAATTTGAACCTTTATGACATTTTAGACCATATAAATTTTAATTTATAATTTTTAAATATTTTTGTAATTTTTTAAAAAATTTATAATATGTTATTTTTATAAAATAACAATAGTGTCAATTTTGACACTATTCATTTATTTGAATTTAAATAAACTATATACAGAAGATAGGTTCAAATTAAAAGCTTTAATAGATTTATAAAATGTCATATGTATCTAGAAAATTAGTGTATCACATTAAATAGTTCATATAATATTTATTTTAATATTTTTAAAACAATTTATTTGATATTTTAATTAATAAAATAATTTCAACATCACTATTGTGTCATAATTAATGATAATTATTTAATCCCTAAAAATTCTAAATAAATTCCTATGATGTAAATAATTGTATTATTTTTCTGGAGACCATTCATTTTCGAAGTTTCATTAGGTTTATCACCAAATTAAAATTATTATACTTATAATATTTAAGAAAGTGACATGTTGTCACATTCTTTTGTTTTAATAATAATTAAATTATTTTCATAGACAAAAGTCCATTAAATGAATCTAATCCGACCATTTGGTGATATGGGTCGACTTTTAGTCATCCAATAGGATTTTGACAGGTGTTAGGTTAATTTTAAAATCTTATATTTACCCTTAATTACCCGATTTACCTTTAACTATGGTAAATAAAATTTACCGTAGTTACTATTCATAAAGCCCAAAAATAAAAAATAGCTTATTAACATAATTTGGACCCACTGATTCCAAATATAGAATCCATTTTTCCAAATTCAATACACAAAAGTTGCATAAATTAAATTAAAATTAATCTCGTTGTCGAAAGAAAAAGAGTTTTTGTTTAAAACATTGCAAAAGATTGAATTGATTTAACCTACAAATTCGAGGTAAAATCAATGCTAATGACATAAATTATATTAAATGGTAAAAATATATTCTATTTATAATTTAAAACCATTAAATATTATAATTTAACCACATAAGTTATTATGATGAAAAAAGTTGTTTTTATTTAAAATATAGCGTGTTTTTACTATTCATTAAAATATGAAAGTTATCAGAATAACATGAAAATTTTATCCAAGGTAAAATTTTATATCTTTATTCCAAAGAATAATTTTATTTTGTAAAATTGAACTTATAAACATGTCGAAAACAATATTTAAAGTTGGTGCGCCATCAAAAGGCGGCAAAAATGCATTTTTTGAAAAATACTTATTTTACCCGAAAAATTTATTTTGTTCTTATAACATGTTCTAGAAAATGTGTAAGATGAATAATAATGTTATAAAATTCAAAATTTAGTTAATACTATTCATAACGGCTAGTTCATAATAATATTATAATAATATATCGTTGTTTAGTAACACCCGGTATTGCGTACAACACACGCTATCGAGGAAGGTCGCGATTGCGTGTAATGCAAGCCAAGTCAGGGTTGCGTGTCGTGCAAGCTCCTTTTGGTGTAGCGTACAACATAAGACATTAATGAAATTAAAAATAATATTTTTCATAAAATCTCGGGGTGTTACATACATGAATCAGTTATTTATTGGGATAACCTACATAACTTATATGGGGAATTTAGATAAACACTAAAATATTGAAACTTTCCCAGAGGATTTTTATAGTTCAGAGGCATACTTTTGAGTGAATCAATAATCATCCTAAGGGGATAAATTAAATTATATTCAAAGAGTAATATCACTATAATAATTTCATCTCAATTATTATAACTATTTTTATTAATGTTTATATTATAGGTCATATTGGAGTTTTAATGAAAGTTCATGATATACTTTGGGAACCAAAACACATACACAATCAAATTATAATGAAAAAAACACACACAATATTTTATACGCTTCATGCTGGACACACTAGTAAATATACCATAAGAGGGAATGAGTTATGGTATGTAAATTAAAATTAACCCCATCAATGATATTTTTTCAGAGTTATTATAAATACATATCTCTTTCTATCTATGTATGAAAGTAATAAAAACAAAAGTTATAAGTAATTTTACAAGGTTCACTTATACAAGGCTATATTAAAAGAGAATTCAATGAAAATGTGTTAATGTACCAAAACATATTAAGTACACATATTATTATAAGTTTAGATTGGAATCACTATCTATCTTTGTTTATAACCACTACCACATTGAAAAATCACTGATATTGTTTCACATCATTAAAATTGTTATTAAATAAATGAATTAATCGATCTATATAAATTAAGACAAGAAAAGAGTAAACCTTTATGCGTGGAACAAAAATATTGTATTCATTACGTCAATGAACTCCATATTCCTCTTTTAATCATCTAAAAATATATCTCAATGAGTGACAAAAATTAATTCTTATTCGTAATATTCTCTCAATGATTTCATTCTCCGAGTGTTGCCTACGTGAATCCTATATCATTATTCTCTATTTTCATAGTTATCTTAATAGACTTATTTCCTACTTCATAACCATTAATCAATTTATAATATAAATTGATGTTATTTTTAACCTCCATGATCATGTTACATGCCATCACCCCTTAATATGTAATAAAATCCATCCCATACGGTTGAACCATATATCTCTACATTATCTCAATATAATAAAATTCTTAGAAGTTCAAAATATATAAATTTATAGATATATATAAAACTATAATAAATGATTATTTCATATCTTAAAACATAATATCCAATAAATACAATAACCTATTTAAAAACCTTATCCTAGATTTTAATTTTTTTAAGATAAAATAGAAATATATAATAATATACTACATTTTGTGGAAAATAACCATGATATAATCTCCCCATTTTTATAAAACTATGGATTTAAACAATATTATAATCTTTAAGAGTGTGTTAATAAACCCATAAATCTATATTTGTAAAATATATCATCTAAAAACCATGAAATACCATAAAAAATGGATCACATGTTATGTTGGAAATACCCACAAACCACATTTCAAAAATATCAAATTTCAAACTATACCATAAAACCATGATGTTTTAGGGAAAAAATGTTATCTATTGGAGCTCCATAAAAACAAAAATTTATAATTACCATGTAATCAATAAACAATGTTTTCTAGAATAATCATATATTTAACCAATTTCACTTTGATAAATTTATTAAACTCCACAAAATTACCATTGAATAATTTATTTCATGAACACTTGTTTTTTGTTCTTATTTATGAAACCTATTAATCATAAATTAATTAAGCATCATATAACTGTTTCCCAAATATAATATGATAATTTTTAAAGAATTTATCACTACCGTTTTCAATAAACATTACCCAAACATACTTACTTGGTTCTTTTCTAACAATATCGAACTTTTGATTGATTAACAAACACCTCTTCAAAAATATTGATGCGTGCATTTTCCTATCATCTACTTAGTTTGATAGATGTAACGCCCAGACCCTAGAAACCCAGATTCAGTGCATTATTACATAAAATTGTCATGATCACAATAAAGATCAAGTCTCGAAAGACCGATTAGTTTAGTAGCCTTGGAATAACTAGATACATTAATAATGTTTACATTACATCATAAAATGAAAACTAAAAAAATATAGTCTCCATAGTTCACACTCTTATCCCCTCATACTATCCCTGTAAGTCATTCATAAATAACTTCTTCACATCCTGGGAAAAATAAAACATAGAAAAGAGGTGAGCTCAGATGGCCAGTAAGGATAACAATATAGCAGAAACTTTCAAAGATAGCATAAACACCTAAGGCAATGTGTGACTAAAACAAAATCCTTTTAAACTTGAACTTCAAAATAATATGGAAATGATAAAATGAAATAATTCCATTTACATACTCACATGGATATTCTACTAGTCTAATAATCACATGCAATATCAATAACCACTTTCATAAATATGGAATGCATAATGCCAGACTATCATAACCACATAAACAAGGCCGCGTGCCAAGACTACAAATAATATTTTGTCAAGGCCTTGTGCCAAGACACTAGTTTGTCTCATGAAACCTACCGATTCATCGAGGAACTATAGAGGGATCCACCCATCATTTACTAAGTCCAATGTATTCCTCATATGAACATGTTTAAACATAACATAAACATTCGTATTAAAACTAGCATATGAAATGTCAATACTTTAACCACAAACCATGAATGGTATAAAAATAGCACATCCACAGTCAAACATAACTCATTTGATACAATATGGAAGATTGTATTGTATCATATTAACCTCAATTGATAATAATGAATGATATTGACATAGATGAAAATAATCGTCAAAACTACTAGAGAGAAATATCCCCCTTTTTCTTGAAATCATTTAAAAGTCACACTATTTGTCAAGAAACCATTTAATATAGATTTTTGAATCAAAGTGTCCCATACCACTTTGATACTTTTAAAAGGAGTTTTAATTTTAAAACTTTAATTTCCCCATAAATAAATCCTTAAAACCATTTTTAAAACATGGACATTAATGAGCAAGATTTAGAAGAGTAAGTCTTTAAAACATTTAAAAATGGTATTTTAGTTAGAGTTTCTAACCAAAAGAGAGAAACGTGAATACAAATAATTGAGGTAATCAAAACTTTTTAATATCATGAGAATAAAGGTGTTTATGATATACTATGTCAAAGTACATTATATACACCACATAAAATTGATTTGGTGTATAACAACAAAGAAGTCTCAATGGAATTTAAATTGAGATGAAATCTATCATAAAGGCCATATCCTTAGGCTAAGGATAAATCAACGACATAATTATGTGTGACAAATATAAATACACTAAATATTATTGGATATTCAGTGTAAAAAAATCAAAGGACATTCACACATATTCTTGTAAAAACAACACCAATGAATTGGATGTTTATCTCAAGAAATCGAGATTGAGTAAAAATTACTCTTATCAAGTTCATACCGATGAATTGAGAATTTATCAATGGAGTGATTATGTGTATAAAAAGTATATCCATAGAAAGGGTAGTGGAAATTATGACATAATCAAATGAATAGTTATTCCACACATAATCTTGGAGTAAAATAATCAATAAAGTACGCGTAAAGCCGAATGAGTGGAAATTGAAATTCCAAATTCCCTTATTGATTTGGTAACATACAAAACATACAACCATTAAGAAGGATCATACAATGATGATGTAAATATACATGAATTAAAGTATATTACACAATGAATACAAACATTGGTAGTACACACACCACATGTAATAAATTAGTGGTGAAGAATGGAATTCTCACGGAATTAAAAGTGAGATAAGAAACCCATTACCTTGTACTTTTCCTTGGTTGGGAGTAGGTTAACCTCTTTTATAATGGTGAAATAATTGTTATTAAATTCTACAAGAATCATATACACTAATATGATATCATATATGATCTTTTAACATTTCTTTGTTAATAATATCTTACTATTATTGTCGTTTCAGGTGTTAACTTACTCATTTTCTTTTATATGTTTTGTTATGTAAGCCATGTATGTTATGGATAGGTTGTATATTATTCATATCCAGAATGATATTAAGTCCTTAAACACTATTATTAATCTTTAAATGAGAATTATACTTGAATGGATACGATGGAGAATAAATCTCATCGCCTTCGTGGAGACTGTAGTCTGTACGTACGCATGAGCGACAATATCATTCTTTTGATGTTAAAATAATATATAATTGGATGGTATATTATATAGACAGAATAATTATCATGTTATATTTATTATTTACATGAATTACACATCATTATTATACCCATCCAAATAATAATTTATTGAATGACAATTACACCACGACCTGGAGACGGTAAGCCGTACGTACGCACGTATGGTGACATGCCATTCAAAGGATGGATAGAATAATGAATATGGTTTTACCATATTTATAATAACATAATAGTATATATAAGATACTGGAGTTATTATTTTAGAATAGAAATAACAAAGAAAGAATAAGTTGAAGAAGAAAGGAACATGAAAGAGGGTGGTGAAAACATTACCTCTTCTTCGGGTTCTTCCTTTTGATTTGATCAAAAGGGATCCTTATGTTGGATTTCTGATCAAATTAAGGCCTCTATGTTGTAGTTAGGGAAGTTTAGAGAGTATTCGGGCAGGTTTTGGCCGAACCAAAAGGCTTTGAAGGTGTGAATTAATGAGAAGGGTGTGTGGCCTTTTATAAGAGGGGTGAGGGGCACCTTCAGAAAATCTAGAAATATTATTTTATAATAAATTCATATTCTGTTTATAATGGATAAAAAGTGGATTATTTAAAGTTTAAGGCGGGGATTGGTCGAAAAACACTCAACCAATAGAATTTAGACAGGTTTGGTTCATTATATTAACCTTATCTTTTAGTTTTAACTCTTAGATAATTAGTTTGACACTTAGCATGTCACTTTATATTTTTATATTATATAGTTAATAAACATACTATATACCTCCAATAGACCCCCAAGTGGTCCATTAATGATACAACTATCAATATATAAGTCTCTTGGTCGAATCGTAGATTTTTAGAAATTGAATATCAATTAATAATATAATATTTTTTTAAAAAACTCTTTTATGTCAATTTTGAAACTATTTGGAAAATTGATTTTTGTAAAAATCATAACAGAATTATTACTTCAAAAAAAGTTAATTAAATCAATAATAACATGTCATATTAACCTATTAAATTATTTTAATTCATAAAAAGTTTAAAATTATATTTATTTGGGTATTTATAATATCAATTATTTTAATTTTTCACTATTATGGTAATTACTGTATTATCATTATGTCATAAATAAACTAAATTATATAATGTCTAAAAATTATAAATAAAATATAATTATGTAGAAAATATTTTTATATTTCTAATGAATATTTATAATCGAATTTATCTTATGTGTAACCCTATATTAAAAATGTTTTAGTAAATAAACTTTGATTTTAACTCTTTTAACTCTTCTTTGAATTAAATAATAATAAATGTCCTAATCTAATCCAAGTGGACCTAAATGACAATATTTTACTCCTATGTTGTTTTAGGTTGAGATAAAATTATCCAATAGAATTAGGACATGTGCTAGGGTAATATTAATACCATTTTTACCCTTAATTACCCTATTTACTTTTAACCGTGGTAAATAAAAGTAAAAAGTTACTATTCACCAAAAATTATTTTCATCTTATTGAACCACATTTTACTCCTTGATATTAACCGTGTCTCTCGGATTTTCGAAGTTCCACTCACAGATTCGGTAAAATTAAGTTTTATGAAAAATTAAGTTTTTTAACTACCACTTAGTGGTTTCACTATTCATCAAAAAATGAAAGTTTCCAGAAAAATACCAAAACATTAGGCCTAAGCTATATTTGATATTATGAATTCAAAAATGATGTCTATTTTACCAAATTCAAAACATATCAGTTGCATTAATTTATTTAAAAATTAATTCCCATCGTCAAAACAAATAGCGTGTTTTAAAGAGATAATAACTATCAAAAGATTGACACTTGTTTATGTATGGTTTAAATGTGAAATTACATCCAATGACCAACATTGTATTAAATGGTAAAAATATATTCTAAATACTCTTTAAAACCACTCAAATTCATAATTTATCAATATTAATTTTTTCGATTAAAAAAGTTGTTTTTAATTAAAATTTAGCAATTTTCACTATTCATCAAAATATGAAAGTTATCCGAAAAGTACCAAAATTTCACCCTAGGAAAATTTCGATATTACGAATCCAAAAATGAATTCCATTTTGAGATATAGAACTTATAAAATTTCAAAAAGTGGGTATTACTATTCATAACGGCTACTTTGATTGGTCGAGGTGTGTTAGAACTTGAAGTTGCGTACAACACACGCTACTATATTAATCAAAGAGAAGCGTACAGTGTAATCATGGGGTGTTACAATAGTTTTTTCCAACATATTGAGAATATTATTCATAGTCTATTACATTACTCAACAACTATGTATTATAATCCAACACAAGTTAAAATCAATATGATAAATAATAATTAAATAAATGTGTTTAATGAATAAATTCACTAACCATATTCTCTTTCAGAGTAACTCCCCAAAAAATTTGAATCTATCATGTTTTAATATCCCTATATAATTAAAATACATCATTATCCCCATAATTATAATATAATTATGTCACTCTCACCAAAGTCACTCGCCCATAATTTATTTCTCCTCTTTGTAGATCCCCATCCCTTTTATAAGTAATATTTTTCAATTATCTCCCCACCATTTTCAATAATCCAAAAGATCAATTATTTAAGGATTAATTGGAAATTAATAACTCACTAAGACATAACTTGAGAGGAATATACCTTTTCATGAGCCACTTATTAATTTGTAACATTTATTGAATTTTTCAAGGACAATTTCTACCCTTATAAAATAATTATGGAATGAAAAAATTTATTCAATCATTTTAAATAAATAATTAAAAAATAATTGATGGAGTGTGGATTACTTCTATAACCCATCACACGGTCAAAATCCAAGATTTAACTGATAATTTACAAAATTATCTCTCCAATTCTATTTTCATTTTATTTTCTAGATAAACACTATTTTTAAATATGTTGAGAGGGAACCCTTACATAGCATAAAGGCCTATAATACATGGACTGAAGTACCAAATATACATAAGACTTGGATAATTGGACCAATGTTCTTACATTGGAATAACCCACTCCCCTTCATTTCATTATCTCACTCTAGATCACCACTCCAATATTTAATCTGGTGCCAACCATCACCACTCTACATAGAGTTGGACAAGGCCTATGACCTGGAGAATACATACCACTTCGTAGATAGTTCTCCCCACATCCTTCTTGACTTTACCAGTGACAAAAATCAAACTATCTTTCACTAAAATGAATAAAATATTCTATAGTACATATCCTTGAAGGCCCAACATTGGTGGACCAAAGGCACAGTGGAATGAAGGTCCAATACATGGGTCATAATCAAAAATCATGTGAATAATATCACTTCTATAGAAAACCTCTACATTTCATGTTATAGTATATAAACTACTAAAATGATACAAAACTACTACACCTTTCTCAAACAACACCCAGATAAAATGGTACTTTATTTTATTGTGATTCATTCTAGGATAATGTATTTTATTTTTGAAAATATTCATAAAACTTGATTTATTATATTTTATTTAAATAAGAGAAAATAACTTTATAATAATTCCATCAATTTTTTGTCTCTTCCAAAGTAATTGTGTATAATCTTGAGTAGCATACCTATATTAATATTACATATTTTTATGTGATAGATAATAATTCTTTTTTATTAAACAATAAATAAATAATCCTCTAATATATAATGCACCTCCCTAATCTATGATTTTATCATTCTTTGAACCAAATGAATCTTCATTCATATATCCTAAACACTCATTTTTATTTTTTTAATTTGTAGAATAGTCTATAATCCAATATTAATTTTTATATTGAAGTACAATATTTACTTCTAGATTGTGTATTTACATGGGATCACATTGGTATTTTGCTACTTAACACTCAAAAAATACAATTTTTTGTCATTTCACTATTAAGTATAATTGGATCTTAATGACTTTCCTATAATATGTGATATTTTTTAAGATTCTATATCCATATCTTGAAAAAATCATCTAGGTTATGATTAATGTAGTAATTGAATTAATATATTCTATGAAAAAACTTTTCAGCACCTCCTTTGGATAAATATATTAATAAATAAACCTCCCTTTCTTTACTTGAGTAATTAAAAATACAAGGAAAAATTATAATTCAATATTATAGAAATATCAAATTCACTCTTCATGAATACAAAAAATTATTTGTATTGATCTTTATTTTTTTCCATTGAATATTATATCTTCTTTATATACAAGTATCTTCCCAAATAACCTCTAATGATGGGTTATGAAATTGAACTCCTCATATTTATGAGTAATAACCATTATCCATGTCATCATATTATAATGATTAATAAAGAGTACATGGTACCTTCTTCTATCAATGTATCCTAGATTCATCAGACCATAATTATCCACAAATTAAAATTGAATAATACTTAATGACACTTTATACTTTAACTTATATGTATTTTGAATATTATTTACCTTTTTAAAACACATCACATGTATTATTATGATAATTTAAATGTCTAGGAATATCATTTTCACCTTTATACATCACCATGTTTTCTAATGATTTTTAGGATCAAGTGTCCATTTTTTTTATAAAATATATTTTCATCTTTATATGAATAAAAAAGATATTATATTATCCTCTATCAAGGAAAGTATTTCCCTTCATCCATATTCCTTTCAAAATAATTTCATTGTCTTTGAGTTTGATGGTATATGTAGTCTTGGTGAAGTGAATAACCCATCCAAGTCACACAATTGGCTCACACTCAAATATTTTTACCAAGACCTTTTTCTACCAAGACATTCATCTTTCACTTTACTAAATCTCTAATTTTTCACTTATTTGAGAAAAAAATATTTAAATATCCATCATTTCCAAATCTTATGACTATTTCATTTTCATATTTTCTATCCACCAATAAATTATTCTTTATCTTCTTATGATATGTACACCCACTATCTAGAATCAAAACTCTAACTCTATTAGTTTCTTTTAAAGAAATTTTCACTAATACAACCATACTAGCCTTTTAATAAATATATTTTTTTAACATCTATTGATTGTTGAAATTTATGATATTCCTCTAGATATGTTGGATCTTATTTAACATACAGAGGCCAAAATATTTTTTGAATTTTCTTTTTTTAGATGAATTTTTTAGGTTGTGAATTCTCACCATTTTTCATCACCCATGGAATATTACTTTTCATCCATGATGTGAAATTGATGGATTTGTGTCCATAACATTTACATAAAAACAATAATTGAAAATTATAATATGAAAACATAGTTATTGCCACTGTCAGCTTTAACTGCAGCTATAGGTTACCTATTGTCAGGGTTTGAGGATAACCATCATAATTTGTGAGCTATGACCATGGTAAAAATGTGACCATATTAATAGGTTTACCTAAACATGTGTGGGTATTTGTTTTGTATTCAAATGGTTTGGGAAGGATCCTATGACCATGTTCAACTAGTAACCATTTCCACTGGCCTCAGTTCATATATCATGGCCATGATCATTCATGGACTATGGCTGTAGGCCATAGACTCATACCTATTACCACAGTCATAGGATACCTGTCGTTGTAGAGCATGAAACTGATGGTAATTTCCATGGTCATAGGCTAACCATGGTCATAGAATGGATATAAATATGGTCAACTATAGCCATATTATATACTATATATATAAATATATATATTTATAGATATATAATGAATAATGATATAGTATAGTGGTGTATTATACATAATAAGATATAGGTTAGAGGAGTTTAAATCTCATAGGAATTTTTTTTGAAAATAAACCTATAGCTATTATCTGTGAGCATGGTGATAGGTTACAATATAGAAGAATCCACATTTAGAGGATATGAGCATCGTTTATATCCATGGCCATTAAACATAGAAATATCCATAGAGGCTATTTATATGGAATTATTATCCATGGTTATATTGACTATGGCCATAGCCTATGGTGATAGTCAATTGGCCTATAGCTACAATCATCATATGTGGATATCGGTAAATTATGTAGTAGTGAAAATAGTATCACTAAAAAACAATTTAATAATATTCAATTTTACTAATATGTTTTTTATTTATCTTATTATTTGACATGTGTAACCCTTGAACACATATTTTATGATTGTTCCATTATTACAAAATAATAAAACCTCAAGTCCTTTAGGACACTTTATGGTCTTTAAGACACCTCAAAGATTTCAGGCTACATGAAATTGTGCTTAATGGACTGGGAATACTCTATAAGGAGAAGACTCCAGATGAGGATTCAAAGAAAGGAGAATTCACAAGAGTAGAAGCTAATAGATTTGGAATAATGAGAGGGTATAGAATTACCATCAGGACCAGCCTATGTTTGCATGGGAAGACTAGCCAGACAACCATGCGAAGGTGGCGAGATAAAATCATGATGTAGAATTTGGGGAGGAGTAGTTCCAAGTAGTTATAGTCTGTATTAATTCCTCTAAGACCTATGGATCATGTAATTTCACAAAGCCTACGGGCCATGTATGGGTTCCCCTTCAACCCTTAAAAGGGGGATTATCAAAAAAATGAATAAAAATAGAAGGCCTTAGGGACATTCAAAGTACTAAATAATAACACCTAATTTGAGGTGTACATAAGTTTTTTTTACATTGGGAGAATAATGGTGTTTTGGGTTTTCCCAAATCAATCTTCTTTTGTGAATATGTTTTTGGTTTATTCTTCAAAATTCATAGTTCTCGTCCTTCAAAATGAGGCATTTTAATGAAAATAAGACACTCATATTTGTATTTAAAAAATTGTTTGAAGTGATTTAGTAAAATTATAAAATATAAGATGTTTGGAAGAACTAAAAAATGATAACTAGTAAAACATCCAACAAATGAATAATGATTAGTAAATATACTAATTTAAAAGGGACTAAATATCATAATAGAAAAATAGAAAAGGGTAATATTTATAAATATATAAAGGAATGTTAAAGGAAAAAATTGAAGACCTCTATACACTATAACTAGCTAACTTATTCATAGAGCATAAAAGAATAAGATGAAATGAGCCCAAGTGAAGTGAAAATTCTTATGAAATCATAAAAAATATCTAAACCTCATCTAACATTGACATACCAAGAGACGCATAAATCATTGAATGTATAAGGATGAGTATTATAGATTCTTTAAAGGAATTGAATACAAATATCTAGAAATATTACAATGAATATAGGTGATTTGTTTAATGGATGATGTTAATTATGAGACAAGTCCTCTAAAGAATCATCCATTTCATCCATAATTTTTTGATTTGTGGAATTTCAAAACTAAAAGATGATACACTACTATATATAATGAAAGATCTATTTTAATATCTCCATGGAAACAACCTTATTGTCTATATTTATAAACAAAAACCCATGGTTAATGTTAGATAGAAGAAGATTATATCATCTAAAAAAATTATCAATACTAATAGAGAACTTTACCTAACATTCCATGCCCATCAAATATCTTAGATATGGGTTAAAATATTTTGATAATTGTCTCTTAAAAACTGGACTCAAGTATAATGTCTATATTTATTCCACCTCAGAATTACCTTCCAATAGTCGTATTACACATGAGAGAAAGTGAAAAAAGAATCTTCACATAAACACCAAATAAATAAAATTGTAAAGATAATCAAGAAATAAATGATAACCAAAATGGTCAGAAAAAATGAACAATTAATATATATGAAATTTCAAATAAGTGACAATCATATACAAATCAATGTCAAAAATACAATGGATATATTTATTAAAAAGTGGGATTCAAAGTAGATATCATTTGAACAATCTAACATATGGATTATATAAAGATATAATGAAGATAAAATGGTACATCTTTCAGTGAATGAGAGATCATCCTTAATGACAAATATATTTTCTATTCTTTTTAATATCTTTCAATGATTATGAATTTACATTATAGGACTTCCTATATTACTTTTTTATCTCATTCATGAATTATATTAATCCTTGTTTTTTATTTTTCTCAAAATGGCTTATGAATACCCACCACGGTACTCATTATATTCATCATCCATTCTTTTGATTAAATAATTCCCAAGAATAGGTACTTTCCTTTTGTCAATTTATGATTGGAGAAGTTCTAGGGAAAATAAATTTTCTTCTGCTGATCCTAGATCGAAGAATTCCTATGGATAAAGAATTTTTATTTAAATTAGAAAGTGGAAACTTCTTATTAAATACCTTAAGAATTTAAAAATAATACTATATTCAATAGTGTACATGTTATAGAACATATATCTTAAATGACTACAAAATATTATCATTTAACTATGAATGTTAGAACATAGTCCTTGAAATCACAAGTATGAAAAAATAACTTTATTGTGATATTATTAGAGGATAAGGAATATTAATAATAATTTTTTTTTGATTATTTCATATAAAATAAGAATTTTTTTGTGAAGTTGTTTTATGCTTTGAAAATATTTTTTCTTCAAAAATGATTTTTATTTATTTTTGTGAGAAAAAATTATAATTAATTTCTTTCAATTTTAGAAATTTTAATTTATAAAAATGGTTTTATTTTTTAATTCATCATATAAAAATTATCTTAAGATATATTTTTAATTTTTTTTCAGAGAATAGTGAAAAATACCGATTTTATATAGAACAATCATTTCTTTTCATATATTGAAAAATTTTCATTTTATTTTAGATTTTTAAAAAAGTTATTTAGTATATTTTTATTAAACATAATTCAAAAAAAATCATTAGAAGCATCATTATACTTAATTTCGGTATAAAAAGAATTCTTTACATAAAAGTTCATTTTTCTAGAAAATCATTTCCCATCACAATTTTCATGTTTATTTTATATGTAATTTATTCCTCTTATATGATTTTTTTGATAAAATAGATTCCATATTTTAAATAATCATTCAAAAATTTAGTAAATAGTTCACATTTATATTTTTTCATAATGATTAGAAACTATTATAAAAATTTATCGCTATAATAACTGATAAATACGGTTAACTAGGGTTAAAAATAATATGAAAATGATTTAAAATAACCCCAACACTTACCTTTAGTCATTTTTATTAGTGGATTCAAAATATCCACATAAAATATTTGATAATACAATTTTTTTTATATTTTTATTTTAGAAATACCTTTCTATTATCTTAAGTAATGGAAAATTACCAAAATGTATCTTTCTAACTTTTAAAATATATAATATTTCATGATAAAGATAAACAGAAGTAATGAATGGTTATGAAAGTTCATTTTCAATATAAATAAATTTTTATGATGCTGATTTGTTTTAAATTTTTAGTGATGAAATAATTACCTTAAATTCTTATACAACACTGACATAGTGCTTATGAAAGTAGTTAAAAAATCAAGTAAATTATTTTAAAATATCCAAAGTAATTTTTTTATGATTTATGTAATTAAAATTTTTTTACGATAAAATAATGTATTATTGATTTGTTAAAAGTTTATATTCAAATTATATTATTGTTTGGATATTTTTATAGAAACATATGTGAATAGTCTTAAATATCACTTTAATGGTATATTAAGTTAAATAATTTTTTTTAAATGATTTAAAATTCATAATGATATTATCCTTAGAGATGTAAATGGAAAATTATTTAAAAAATAAACCATTTTCCATTTATCAGCCACTTCCCATTATATAGTAACTTTCTTGATGCCTATAGAGTAAAGAAATATCGTTACCATGGTAATCATTAAAAGGATTAAAGAGATGTTAAAATTAATATTTAAGGGTTAGAAAATCACCTAAAAATATATAGATTTTATTGAATGATATTATCCAATCATTTATTCACCCGATATTAAAAATATATCAATTTTTTTACATGAACATGATATTTAATTTATGTTAATTTAATACTTTAAGTAATTCCAAGGGTTCCCCTCTCCTATCTTATATAAGGACACCACACCTCCTATATTACTCACACATCTTGAAACATGTATCTGAACATGACATTTCAAAAAACTTCCAAAAATTCCTCCAAAATATTTAGAGGTCTTTTTCTCACCAAAATAAAAATCAAGACATACTATGTTGTAAGTGAAGGAGGTTCTTCAAAGAGGTGAAAAATCATCTAAACCGATCATATCCATTTTACTTCTTTTTATACCAATTTCAATTCTATGATATAATTTACAATGTAATTAAATAATTATATAACATGTACTTTGATGTTATTATATTAATATCACAACCTTATCCATATCATTTTTCATCAAATGAGAAACAAAACCATCATTTGTGCATATGATCGAATAACCTCGTCGCAAAACAATATTTTTTTTCATCATTGACTTTAATTGATAGTTATTATAATGAATTAAATGTATATATATGATATTAATGAAATAATAATTATTAGTGAAATATAATATATAATTTATTTTCATACCATTCCAAGGGTTAAAAATGGTTCATCGCACACGTATACATACAAACTAACATATACACACATTAATATATTTCGTTTATCATAAAATTCCTCTCATGGATGGTCATGGGGATGTATTTAATAATGATATTTAATTTTTATAAAATTATAATGATTCTATTTTTTATTTCAAATTATTTTATGTGGTGTTAAAATTGTTACAAAAAATCACTAAAATGATTAATTCATTCATTAGTGATATGATCTTTATAAGGACTATTTGTCTCAATACTGTTTCTTTGAGACATGTCTTCTATTACAAACGTACCTCATTTTATAATTTATATACGCTATATATGAGATATTATATCATGAATTAATATTTTATTATAAAATTTAATGTTTATTCGAAGTTATATCTTTTCATATATATTGATTCAAATGTTATAAAAGTTTCACGAGTTTTTATGGTCTTAATTTTAATTATTTGAGACATAATTAATTTTATACATCATGTATTATTTTTTATGGTTTACTAACTACCCCATGAATATATTTTCACATATTATTTCATAGAAATTCAGGATTTTATAGAATCATTTAATTTTCCTTAATTCAATGGATGTTTTACTCAAGAAGTACACAAGTTACATGGGTTTCTCATCTCTAATTTTCTCCATTGAGAAATGTTTTAATGGATGTGATTATATTTATTTATATAGTGTATATATTAACTATTGAAACATAATATCATGACTCATTTTATGATCAAAGTATTTTATATTCCTTATTATGTTCTTTCTATCAAATTTTTTTTGGTTTTAAATGGTTGAAAATGGGTTTTTAAAATTTTTAAAGTCTTTCAACCAAAATATTCGTAAGTGTTATGTATATTATTTAAAAACTTTTATTTTCAAAAAATATATTATTTTATATTGTTATTTTACATGATCTTTCACCTTCTTTTAAAAGTTTTTTTAAAAAAAAATTCTTAATATTTTCTACACTGGTCACTTTTGACACACATTACAAAAGATTGAAAAGAATGTTTATTTTTAAGATTTATGAAATGAAATGTTTTTCTAAATATCATGATATTTTTTTAAGATTAATTTGTATTTACATATGATTATTTTCATTGATAAAAATTTTCTTAATATTTTAAGAGTCTTTAGTTTTTTAAGGGTATCAACAGAAAATAAAAAATCTCATTATTTTCTAAGAATTGTTTTAAATGTTATTTTAAAGGTATTTTACTTTATGAAATAATCATTTAATTATTAATATACTTAAATTGAGATATTATCTTATAGTACCATAAAATTAATTTATATGAATGGTTTATCATCATGTTTTAAAAATATTATTAGGAAAACCATTTCTTTTTAAGTTAAATCAAACTATGATAGTTTTGGTGAAATTAAAGCATCCATGTGTTTTGTTTGATTATATCTTAATAAGATATTATTGATGAAAGAGGGATTTGGGATTGAATCCAAATACTTAAGGGAATTTGTATGATATGTTATGGGTGAGTTTGTTATATCCCTCCATTTCATTGGGTAATGATACACAGTTAACTGGATTGGAGTTACTCTTATGTGATGATGATGTTATGATACTCCTAAATATTGAAAGAGTTAGCTGATTATATGTTTCTCATAAGAGATGATAATGTTTACTAGTTATCTTTCAATCCTAATTGACATTTTAATTATCTATTTATATTATTCTATATTGAATGTTTAATGTTCTAAGATAATTATACAATTTTTTAATCTTGCTATGAGTTATAATAGATACTTTAATGAATGATTATTTCCACATGGAACATGATTCATGATTTATATAACTATTTTATTATGTTAAAAAATTATTAAATATATAATTATTAATGATCCATGTTTTTATGGGATGAATTCTGTTATGTTATGCTCATTTACAATGATTATTTCATCACACACTTATGCTCATCTTATTCTCATTGATGGAATTAATTTTTTTTACCCTTACTAATAGTTTGATCTCAGACTTCTTATGTTTTCTATTTTTCTAATTTATTAAGAATTATGTAAAATGAATTATGTCTATAATGGTATCATGTGTGAATAATTTTATAGGATATATCGAAGAATTATCATGAAGTAATAAAAAATGGGTATATTAGAAAAATAAAACATGAAAACATAGGTATTGTTATGTAAGAGTTTGTCTAAATTATCTAAAACTATGAACCTAAAAGGTCTATGGTTTTTTATTTGATAAAATATTTCTTTTTTATGTTGTAATATTCTAGATAGTTAAGCTTGGGACATGTTTATTTGTATAAAATACAGGAATGTAATGATTATATTTTTAGAACTAGATCAGGGTGTATGGGTTCAAGTTTGTTATATTTGATATTATATTTAGGATTAGATAATGATGAAACATTATTGTGTGCTCTCTCAAAAATATTTATAACTAAGAGAAACGCAAGGAATGACCTAGGTCATTCTCTTGAGAATATTTTACGGTCAATAACTCACCACTTATAATTAATTTTTTTATGAAATAAAACAAAAATAAATGGAAGTTTTAGAATTGAAAATTCATTAATAAAATTAATGATTAAAATTCAATGAAAACAGAATGAATGAAGAAATAATGATGTTAGAAGAAAGGAAATATTCTTGATAGAATCACCCAGATTGAACCTTCATTGTCTTATTATTAATTTAAAATTTACTTAACGAACACACTAAATAATATGTGTGAAAATAATATTATTCCGATTTTTTGAATATATAGTACTCTTAACGATATCCAAGAGGCTGTATATCCACCTCCTCAATCAATGAATAATATTGCAGAAGATGAAGCTTAACCTTGAGTTGAATGTGAAGAAACCAAAGAGGCTTACCCACTAAGATACCCCTGGGAATAAATATAAGAAAATAAAAAATGTTAATAATGAATGTTCAAATAATTGGGTTCATAACTAGATTAATCCCACATGAACTTCCTCGGCTTAGCTACCCATAATCATTAGCATAAGAGATCATAATGGAGAAAAAACAGAGTAGAAAACACAAAAGATAAAAAGAATGTGTGAATAAGAGGAAGAATAAGACTAAAATATAATAAAAATGCCTAAAACTATTACAAAATAAATGAAACTAAAAAATTATATAAAATGGAAACCTAGAGTGGAAATAACTTGAAATGAAGAAGAAAAACTCTTTTATAGGAAGAAGAGGTGAAATATTTGGCTCCAAATGCACCATGCAAATGTTATTGCCTGTTAGAGCCTTTTAATGAACAAATTTAGGAAATTTGAATCATTTAAATATGTTATTATATATCTTCTATATTTATAAAAAATAATTCAGCTTCATTTTCCACATGTGGAGAGAGATATATCCAAGTTACTAATGAAATTTATTCTGTCCAAGTTGATTGTTTGTATTCCAATATACTAAGTTCGCATGAATTAATGGCATTGATAATGAAATTATAAGGTAAATTAAAATTAATAAAAGTTGTTCATTTTTATATTATACATATTATTATAGAATATCATCTCCATTGGTTCCTCGGTTTATGGTATATTGTTCCAATAATAAAATTATCCATATTTTTGCACAATTTTTGATGCCCGAATTATGAGTAGATTTTGGTCATTCAAATGATGGATTGATGTTGGGGACCTGAAGAATAAAATGAATCAAAAAATGTATAGTAACATAAAAAATAATAATATTTAAATTTTGATTGGTGAAAAAATTTTATTTGAAAAATATGGAAATACATTAAAATAATTAAAATCCAAAATAGGACATTTTTGAAATTAAGCTCTAAATCCTTCAAAAATCATAAAATGTGACAATTTACCTAGAAGTAACACTTTTGGGATTAAAAAATTGATATTAAGAATAAAATAATTGAAAATATTTTATCTTTCAATTCCTCCACAGTTAAACATTACACTCCTAGGCAATAATCTTATACAAAGGTCAAAATAAACTCTCGAAATCATAAATGAGAACACAACTCAATTATCACATAAAAGGATATATCATGCCCTCTAAATAGATAAAAATTACCTAAATCCTAAAAAATAAAAAAAAATCATTAAATTTCATGTTATTTCTCACATTCCTGTCGTAACTACCTCCTCAAAAAAATATTTTTCTCATCACTCAAATTTTTTTTATGTGGAGTTTTTTTCATTCTCAAGAACTTGTGTGATTTTAATAGGCTTGATATCCTTATAGTATATCCACATCATAGAGTAAAAAATGTTTCAATCATGAGGTAATTTTCATGTTTTATTTTAATACTGAGGATTAGAAGGATTGAAATGTAAAAACATCAAAGGCATAATGAGAAGGGTTAAGTTCTAATGTGAAGTAAATGCATGAAAACAGTTTTTTTCAAGAATAGTGTTCTCCTTAATCATATAAAAAATGAATCACCTCAAAACACCTCTTTATTTTTTTAGTATGTTTAAACTTTTAATTTTATCATCAATGATAAATTTATTCCCCTTTTCCCATATTTCTAGTATTGTCTTAGGTTTAATTAAGATCTAAAAGTCTCTTCAGAATCATATTTTTGAGGAAAAGAGATGCATCTTTTGATCTTCACAAATTGGTGAAAACCCAAGACATATATTTAATGATATTAATCCATCCATACATCCTTCCACCATGTAGTTTACTCCACCCCAGAAGCAATAAATATGGAAACACTTTCAATTCAACTCAATCAAATTCTCCAGGAAAGAAAAATATAGCTCATCTTCTCCCCCCACACTTGAGTTCAACAATAATCAGACATTTAACTTCTATATTTGGTTTTAAAGGTATAAATAGATTTTAATTTTTCTTCCTAAAAAGGTATTTTATGGATAATATGGGATTAATAAGGGTCATGTGAAAAGGTAGGCCAAAATAAGAGTTGAATGAAAAAAGAGATTTCAAAGTGGTGGATCAATCATACTTGACACATTCCATGAACTCTAAAAGATTTTAAAAAGATAAAACAGTAATTCTTGAATCAAAAAACATATTTCAAGACTCTCAAGAAAAATAGAAATGTAAATAATATTTTGAAAAGTTTTAGAAACCTATTGGGTTGGGAAATATTTTCAATTCAGACAATACTAGTGCACAAGAGTTTTAGAATGAATCAAATTTAGTCAAATGAAAAGATTGGAAATCAGGAATAAAAATCCATCCACAAATCATTTAAATAAAAAAAAATTCAAATCAATACAAAAATACAAAGATGGTCTGTATTTTAAAAAGTATTCAATTCATATCAAGAATCATAAAAACACATGAAAAATATAAAAAAGAAAACATGATAAATTTAGAAAAACTAATGAAAAATAATATAAAAACACATAAAAATTAATAAAAATAGGTTTACATCCCTCCAACACACTTATTAAATTCAATACCCTATATTTTATCTCAAATTATATCAACATACATTTCCACGCATAATTTAATTTGGGGAGAAAACAAAATAACAAAAAGGAAAGATACAACCTAATTTATTTTTCAAGAGAATCCTTGAGTTATTCTCATAGTTGTTACCACTATAAAACTACAATAAATAAATGATAAGAAATAATAAAAATAATGAAAAATGAAATAAAAAGGGGATAGAAAAGGGATAATTATTGTTTTATACCTCTAAGTGGGTGCTAAGTTTTTACTACCTATAGTCAAGTAGTTGCAGTGGATTATCCCCAATCAGATGTTGGGGGTGGTTTCTGTGAGATGAACCACCACATTTGAATTTTTCCAATTTCCATAAAAAAATAATTTAGAACCCCAAAAAATATAAGAAAATTACCAGCCCCAAAGAAAAAAAAATTAGATAATTTGAGGTCCAGAGTTTGAGGGAAAAGAAAATAGGGGTTCTCTCTATTGACTTCTATGGTTCCCTCCACCATATGGTATGTAAATTGTTTTTTAATAGGTAGTCACACCACCACATGATTTTCAAACCCCTATTCTTCAATAAAAACATATTTTATAACTTATTCCATAACATATAAGGTCTTCTCAATTTTTCCTTTATTAGAAATCCCATAAAATGGGAAGTGAAAAAACAATTCAGTTTGAATAACACTAAAACATGAAGAATTAATAAGGAAATAATCCCTTTAAAGTATGTCAGATTGGAATTTAAAGTATGTTATATTGGAAATTGATCTCTTCAGGAAATACCATTTGAAACTCGATCTCAGTAGGTGAATCTTCATCATTTTCTTCCAAATAAATAGAGAGGTAGAGAGGTTCTGATGTTTCATTATCAAGGATAGGAAGTTCAAGTTTTAGGTTATATTCAATAATTAAATTCTTGGATTCTTCCAAAAATAATGTTGATTTCCTATTATTATATCAGCTGGCATGTTTTCTACTAGGACTTCCTCAAGAAATGGTTGATTCTGGGATGATGTGATTAATTCCTTTAGTAGATCCTTCTCACCTACCTCAAGTTCATTAACATAAAAAACAATTGGCGAAATATCTTGTATCACTCATTGGGTTATAGTTCCGGATCAGTTTTATATATCTCTTGTGATGTAGGTACATATTTAAAAATCCATTATATTTGGTTCTCTTGGTTAGTCATTTCACCACCTATCCTTTCCAACTGATCATTAAGATCACTATGAAATTCATCTGGCACTTGAGATTGGTCAGTCCTTGTAGAATAATATGAATTGAAAAACATCATAAAAAATATTTTTTTTAGTTTTTGAAATTTATATTTTTTTTTAGTTTTTTGGGAAAACAGAAATTATTTAAATTTTTTGAATAATATTTGTTAGTTAATATAACTTATCTACTTGGGAATGACACAAATTTTATAAAGTGTTGTCGTGCGCACTCTAAAAAATATTTATAACCAAGTGAAACATAGAACATGACCTAGGTCATTCTATTGAAGAGATTTTTTGGTTAATAATTAAATAATTATTATTCACCTTTTTCATATATTTTTTATTTCTAAAATAAAACCAAAAGAAATAAAGGTTTGATAACTAAAAATTCATTACTAAAATTAAAAATGAAAATACAATTCAAACAGAATGAATGCATATAGAATGATGTTAGAAGAAGGGAAATATTCCCAAAAGAATGACCTAGATTGAACCTCAATTATCTTATTATTAGTTTCAAATTTACCTAATGAATCTACTTCATCATATGTGTGAACATTCTCCTCTGCATATGGTTGTAAATAAATAGTTCTCTCAGTGATCACTGAGAGACCGCACATCCACCTCCTCGATCCAGGGAGAATATTGTAGAAGATAACGGTAAATCTTGGGTGGCCAGTGGGGAATCAAAGGCACCTTACCCAATAAGATTACCATTGGACTAACTCTAATAAAATAATAAACATTAATCATGAATGTTCAATGACTTGGGTTTATCATTGGATTACTCCTCAAAAAACTTCCTCGGGTTAGCTACTCATAATCACGAGCATAAGAGATCACAATGGAGAAAAGAATGAAGTAAAAAAACACAAAAGATAAATATAATGTGAGAATGAGAGGAATAATATTATTAAAATATTCTAAAAATGAATAATACTATTACAAAAAAATTAAACTACAAAATTACAGAAAATGTCCACCAAGAGTGGCAATGTAATGGTCCGAACTATTATAAATGAATTTACCCTTTTGATTTAATTAAATGTATTATTATGTATTTTAGTTATAGAAAAAAAATGAATTTTATTTAATATCCAATTGGATTCTAGAGACCATTTAGAATCTTTATATTTGATAATATAGCTGTTAAACAGTGATCACATGATTATTATAAATACAGGGATTTAATGAATCCAATTGACACAGACAACGGAAGTGATTGCCACATCCAATAAGATTATACCCTACGAATACCATTTATTAGAGCTTCTGAGGTTGATATAATAAATGGTATTTGACCTAGACCAAAACCAATATGAGATCCAACAACTTAAGTATGAGCAAAATAGTTTAAGAGAGATGTTCAAGCTCATCGAGATCACAACTGAAACCATGTTTACTGAATGATCCAATGAAATTCTCGCTTTCGAACACCTTACTCTTAGGGAATACATCGGTGTAGTAAAGGGATATGTATCAATACCTTAATAATATGAATATGTATATTTTATAGAATAATGAATTTATTTTCATTTTTATTTTCTACTTTATAAATGATTTTGATTTGATTTAATTAAAAACAAATTGAATTTTTGGGTAATATTCAAATTCAATTATGAGATTTATTTTGATAAATTACTATATTTTTGAAATAAATAGTATTTTAATAAAATTTTATCATTAATAAATATTTATTAACTTTAAATGTTCATATAATTTTTATGAAGTAAAAGTTACTTTTTAAAAGGTTCAAAAACTATTATTGTCAAAAAAACCCAGCATTTCTCAATAAATGTGGAATATTATTTTAAAAGTGAAAATGAACATATTTATAAAATTTTTTAGATAAATTTAATATTATTTTTTGAATCATAACTTAAAAATTATCTAATGGTGAATTTTTTATAATTTTCTAAGACGGTCAAATTTTCAGGTAAAAATTATATACCATATAAATATACTGTGTGTTTTATGACAACATACTGACCAAAAAATGATGTAATAAATAATATAAGGGGTATAATAGGCCATATAAATGTTTTACCCTTTAAATAATTTGATTTTGTGTATATTTTATTATTTTTATTAAGCCTTTATGAATCCTCAAAAACCATTATTATATTTTAGAGTATTAAATTCATTTATTTAAAAGTGTGACTCACCTCCAAATAGGTAGGGGAGTTATTTTAATAAGTTCATAACATTTACTAATAAAATAATTAAAAACAATCCTATTTGGTAGAAACCTTTGGCAAAAACCATGGTAAGGGTTGTGGCTTTATATACTTTATTTTGTAGAGTCCAAAACCTAAATATTAATGAAATACCTATCTTTTCTTATATAAAACCACCCAAGATCCCACTTATATTCACTAAAAATACTTGTATAATGACCATAATATTACCTCCTCTCTCTATAATCCTCAAAATTCCCCCCAATCTCTAAAGAATCACCTTCCAAGATTTTGGTGTCATACTCTTAAGGTAAGGGATCCTCTCTTTCTCACATTTATTCAAGAATCTCTTATATGTTATGCCCTTGTATTTTATTATTCCTAATGATAGGGTATGTTTTTTCATCTCCCACATACTTCAATTATTATGTATAAATTATTATATACCTTTTTATCTATCATTAATCCCTCCCATGTACACCCGTTACCATGCTGAAATTTCATAAGAATCCTTTCCTTTATATTTTTATTCAAGCTTATTTATTATCATATACCTTTTTTATAATTCTATATTTTTTGACTTGTAATTAAATGTACCTATTAAAGTAAAATTCATGTAAAAATTATGATAAAACCATTTCTTTATAATCAACCCATTTTATTAATATTTAAGTGACACTGTTAGGCTGCTAAATTTTCATTGTGAATTTTCTATGCCTAAAAAATTGTGTAGTGAATACCATACCCATTTCCGATCAAGGGTGTCCACTTTTTTGAACACATAATTTTTTATTAGGGACTTACATCTATTTATTCTACACTCCTTGATCGTGGAATAAATTATGATGATGAATGAACCCATGTTTTATGATCTATGTGGCACACTTAAGCATGATAATGAAATGGAAGAGACATGTGCGCCTAGAATTATATAGCGCTCCAATGCATTGGGTAATGTTTAGAATCATGATATATCTTGTTGGGAAAGGGGTGTAAATAATTAATTTATGGAATTTTTCCACCATTAAGTCTTGGCAGTTTAGCCTTGACCTATGTTTATGATGTAGTGTTTTAAGTTATTGTCATATTTCTCATGTTATGATTATCATGATATATCATGCCTTATTATTCATGTTCCATTATGAATCATTGATATTCCTTGTCTAAAATGTATTATTATATTCATGTTATTACATGTTTATTCCTTTAATGGGATTTATAGCTCACCATTTTCTTATGTATTTCCCCCCAGGATATCCAATGCAGTTTTAAGCTCAAGCATGTTAAAGAAGTTTTCTATAAAGATGTTGTAATTAATGATTAAAGTTGTAATGAAATGTTCCTAATTCCAAAATAAACTATAATTTTTGATATTTTGGGTTGTATTAAGTGTAATTTTATATAATTAAATCATGTATTAATTTATAATAAAGAGAAGGGTTGTTATAGTTGGTATATGAGGAAACGTTTAGTAATTTTTTAGAGTAGGATTAGAAAACTCTAGCGAAAGCCTTAGTAATAAGACTAATTATAAGAATAAATACCTAACATTTTGGTGAGTATATATTAAGTGGTTTATCAAGAAAATAAATCCCTTTCTAAATACTAAAAGTGAACGTGGTTCTGACACATCTGTACCTAGGAATAACAACTCCGACAAGGTGTTCTGGGCCTAACTCGGGGTAACCTGGTACACGAAAACAAGCCTTATTGCACACCTAGTTTGACACTCCCTAGGTATATGATTTGTTAAATTCATAATCTCATTATTAACCATTATTAAGGTAACAAAAAAATTCCCATATAAAATACGTTAGGAAATATATCATGGATAAGGAAGACAAAAACATTGAAATACATAAGTTAATAAAATAAATGTAATTTACAAGTTATCACTTTATTTTAAATGAATTATCCATTATGTGATTAATATTTTTAAAATAACCATTCCTAATTTTCATTTTATTCTAGACAGTGGCCGAAAATAGGAGGAATTAGGTACACAATTAACGTGAAGAGCAATGTGACGACTACCCCAAGGAGATGCACAACCCAATGGGAGCATGAATCACACACTTTATGATGATACTATCTCAGCTGAATCATGTTCTAAATAGAAACCTAGATTAGTAGGATCATCTAATCCCTATTAATGGATAACAAGACACAATTGAGAGATTCATGCGTCAAAGGCCTCCTACTTTCAATGGTCCATCTGATCCCTGAATCATGAAATAGTGGATCAACTCCATTGAAAAGATCTTATGCATACTTCAATGCTTCTAAAAAGAGAAGTTTATTTTGGATTTTTATCATATGGAGGGTGAAACTTATAAATGGTGTGAATTAATTAGAAATATTAATCCTAAGGAAGATATTTAGGTGATGGTATGGAACTATTTAAGAAAAATGTTTTTCAATAAATATTTTCCTTATACCCTATGAATTAAAATGGAAAGGTATTTATTTCCCATCAATAAAAAATGTGACGAATCTATTAGGTTATATGAGGAAAAATTCACAAGGCTTGCACGATATGCTTATGGCTTTGTCATTACCCCTGAGTGAAAGGTTGACTGCTTCTTTGGTGGGATAAAACCTAGCCCATGGGAAGCCCTGTTGATCCATGACTTTGATAGCTATAGGGAAATTGTCTGATGTTCCCTCAAAGTTGAAATAAAGATCGAAGAATATCAGGGGTATCATAGGGACAATAAGAAAAAGTGGAGACCAATTTTGGTGGTCTGATAGAGAGATATAACAGTTCTAAGAAATTTCAACATCCTATTTTCCAATGGTGTGGAAAGAATCACCCTAGAAAATGTCTGAAGGGGACAAGAAAATGCTTTAGGTGTGGGAAAGAATGACACCTAGCCAGAGATTGTCCGTAGGAAAACCCGCTACTGGAACATTGGAAAGTAATGCTCCAGTCAACCCTCATCATATTGTTTATTGATAAAACTACAAGAAACCATGCCATTTTTGAAACCAATGAACTAAGACAAGGTTTTTTGTAGACAACCAACAACCTCTATGGTAGAAAGGGATAGATTTTTCCATCAAAACTACCGAAGTGGATCCTAAAAATGAAGTGGTGATAGGTATACTAGATATTCATTCAAGAATAGTGAATGTACTATTTTATTATGGTTCTAAAAATTCTTTCATATCACAAATCATTAGTAAAACTATTCAAGAACCATCACAAATCATGGAAGTGTAGTTATCAATGAAGATGAGAAATGGGATAATCATTGCATCCCATGTATATAAATCCTCCCTTATCACAATTTAGGGGATAAAATTCCTAGAAAACCTTTTCATACCCCATTTGGTGGAATTTGATTCAATTCTGGGAATGAATTGGATTTATTTATATAGATCCAACATAAATTTATAGGAGAAGGAAATCACTCTCTGTATTGAGAATCAACCCCTGATTTTGTACAAGTGAAAAAGGAGGATGGATCTTCTTTAGAACCATAATATCAAGGATGGATATTATTTCCCTAGGAGTTATCATATCTAGATCAAATGATTTAGTCTAAGGAAAGAACCATCCTTGAAGACATACCCATTTTGAGGGAACACGATGATGTGTTTCCTAAGGATTTTCCTCATCCTTCTCCAAGCTGAGATGTTGAATTTTCAATCAATCTTATACTTGGGGCGTTACCATTATCCAAGAATCCATATAGAATGACTTTTTTGGAACTTGATTAGCTGAAGAAAAAACTGTAGTAGAATCTTGATAATGGTTTTGTACACCTAAGTGCTTCACTATGGGGTGTACTAGTCCTCTTTATCAAGAAGAAGGATGTGTCAATGCACATTTTCATTGATTATCTTGAGCTAAAAAAGATCAAGATAAAGAATAGTTGTCCTTTTCCATGGATTGATGACTTGTTTGATTAGCTACATGAAGCACAATACTTTTCCAAGGTGGATATGTGGTCAGGATATTATCATGTTAGGGTGAAGAAGGTGGATATCCCTAAGATTGCTTTTCGTACAAGGTGCGGTCACTATGAGTTCATAGTAATGCAATTTGGACTCACAAATTCTCGAACAATCATCATGAACTTGATGAATATATTCTTTATAGATTACCTAGACAAATTTTTGGCAGTCATTATAGATGATATTCTAATATACTCCAAAATTATATAGAAACATGAGGATCATTTGAGTATTATGCTAAAGACCTTGTGAAAGGAAAAGATTTATTCCAAGTACAACAAATGTGAGTTCTTGTTGAAGGAAGTCTCTTTATTGGGAAATATCATCACAATCAATGGGATATATGTGGAACACTAAAAATAGAATCAATTTAAGGATGGACACGAAAAACATTTGAGATAGTTATTCATAGTTTCCTTGGGTTAACTGGGTATTATCACCGATTTGTGAAAAAAAATCATGATTGTCAAAACCTCTTATGAAGCTAACTCAGAAGGGAGTAAAGGTTTATTGGAATGATGAATGTGAAGAGAGATTAAAATATTTGAAAATTATTCTTTTCAATACCCTTGTTCTTAAACTACCCTTAAGTGGATAACTTTTCATGCTTTTCAGTGAGGCTTCGAAGAAGTCCCTGGGTTGTGTGTTGATGCAAAATAATAAAGTCATTGACTATTCTTCAAGGCAGTTAAAAGTTCATGAACAGAACTACCCAAAACATGAACTGGAGTTTCCTATAGTGATATTTAGTTTGAAAATTTAGAGATATTATCTCTTTGGGGAGAAGTGTGAAATATATACGGATCACAAAAGCCTCAAGTATATATTTACACAGAAAGAGTTGAATATGCGCCAATGAAGATGGTTGGAGCTGATAAAAGACTATGAATTATCAATCCACTACCATCGTGGGAAAGAGAATAAAGTAGAAGATTATCTAACTATAAAGGATTCAGTAATTATATCATTGATAATAATTGAGAGGGATCCAATCTTCTTAGATTTGGAATGGATGGACATGAGATTCATAAAGGAAGGAACATCATCATTCATTTCACAAATGATTTCTTAACCATCTCTTATGGAGAGGTTAATGAATTATCAAAGAGTTTATGTGGAAATTCAGAAGAAAGTGGAAGCTATAAAGAAAGGGGGATTCTCAAAGTTCAATGTTAATGATGAAGGTGTTGTGAGATTTGGTTCAAGACTTTGTGTACCCTCAAATCCCGATTTAAAGGAGCTATTGGATGATGCACATAACTCAACCCTATCCTTCTACCTAGGAAGAAAAAATATGTATTGGGATCTCCAAGAACACTATTAGTGGTATAATATGAATTAGTAGATCATATAATGTACATCAAGATGTATTTTATGTTAGCATGTGAAAGCGGAAAAAAAATCCAAGGGGATGATGAAACTATTACCCATACCTACATGGAAACGGGAAAACATCACCATAGACCTTTTCACTGATATTACAAAGAAATCAAGAGGGAATAATGATATATGGGTTATGGTGTATTGTATTAAAAATACTAAAAACTTCATTGTGATATGAGAGGAATTTTCACTGGATCTACATGCACAGATATACATTAGGGAAGTGGTCAGGCTGCATGGAGTACCACTATCCATTGTATTTGATCGAGATCCATGTTTTACCTCCATGTTCAAGAAAAATCATTAGCATGATCTAAACACTGAGTTGAATTTTATCATGGATTATCACCCTCAAGAAGATGGTCAGTTAGAGCGGACTATCTAGACACTTCAGTACATGTTGAGATCATGATCAATAGACCTCAAAGGTGGATGAGATTATCATTTTCCTTTGGCTGAGTTCTCTTAAAACAACAATTCCTACGTGAGTATCCAAATAGATCCCTATGAATCCATTTATAGGAAGAGGTGTATGAAACCTGCATACTGGGATGAAGTTGGGGAACACAAACTTCTAGGTCCTGAAATGGTTGAGGAAATGGGGGAAAGGATAAGTCTATTTAGCATCATATCAAGGCTATTAAAAGTCGACAAAAGAGCTATGATAAAAACAATCTATGAGATCCAGAGTTTGATGTTAGAGACATGGTTTTCCTCCATATATCTCCATGGAATAAGTTGACGAGATTTGAGAATAAGGGAAATCTTAGTCCAAGATATATTAGCCCCTTTGAGATCCTTGATCGCATCAGAGCGGTGGCATATCGACTTGAAATCCTACCAAACCTATCTCGAGTTCATGATGTATTCCATGTATCACTCTTGAGGAAGTACATACCTTACCCCTCACATGTACCCAATCTATAGGTGGTACCATTGCAGAATTATCTTTCTTATGAGGAACATTCAGTGAAGATCATAGATCACCGATACAAAGTTCTATGAAATAAGATAACGTACCTTTTCAAAGTGTTGTGGAGAAACCAAAAGTTTGAAGAAGAAACGTTGGAACTGGAGGATGTGATGAAACAGAGTTACCCTCATCTATTTTAATGTTGGAAATGAAATTTTTTGGGGTGAAATTTCTTAAGCAGTAATATCATAAAGGCCCGAACTTTTATAAATTAAATTACCCTTTTGATTTAATTAAAAGTCTTATTATGTAATATGGTTATAGAAAAAAAAAACATGCACTTGTTTTTTATATCCAATTGGATTAGAAAGACCATTAATTATCTTTAACATTGATAATATTGTCATTAAACAATGATCACCTAATTATTATAAATATAGGGCTTTAATTAATCTAATTGATACAAACAATAGAAGTGATGGCCTTATCCAATAGGATTATACCTTATGAATCCCATTTATCAAAGCTTCTAAGGGAGATAGAATCAATGGAATTTTCCCTAGACCAAGACCAAGATGAGGTCCAACAACTTAAGCATGAGTGAAACTATTTATTGGAGAAGTTCAAGATCATCAAGATCGCAGACAAAACCATGTTCGCCGAATGACACCATGAAAGTCTCACCATCACTTACCATACTCTTAGGGCATAAGCCAATGTAATAAAGGGATATGTATCAATAACTTAATAATATAAATATTCATATTATATTTAATAATTAATTTATTTTCATTTTAATTTTTTACTTTATAAACGATTTTGATTTGATTTAATTTATCATAAATTGTATTTTTGGGTAATATTCAAATATAATTAAGGGATTTATTTTGATGAATTAATGGATTTTTGAAAAAAATATTATTTTAACAAAATGATATCATTAATAAATTTTTATTAATTATAAATGGTCATATAATTTTTATGAAGTAAAATGTACTATTTATAAGGGTTTAAAAATTATTATTGTAAAAAAACCCAACATTTCTCAATAAATGTGAAATATTATTTTAAAAGTAAAACTTCACATATATAAAAAATTATTTATATAAAATGAATATTATTTTTTGAATCAGAACATCTATATTATCAAACACTGATTTTTTCATAAATTTTAGAGACAATCAAATTTTTGAGTAAAAAATAAATATTGTATAAATATATGGTGTGTTTTATGACATAATAATAACCCCAAAATGATGTAATAAATACTATAATGGTTATAATTGGAAAAATAAAATTTTCCCCCTTAAATAATATGATTTTATATTTATTTTATTATTTTCATTAAGCATTTATGAATCCTCCAAAACCATTATTGTATTTTAGAGTTTTAAATTAATTAATTTAAAAGTATGACTCAACTCCACATAAGAAAGGGAATTATTTTAATAAGTTAGGCTAATTTACTAATAAAATAATTAAATAATCTCCCATTTGGATGAAACCATGAGAAAAAAACATGGTACGGGTTGTCGTTTTGAATATTTTATTTTATAGTCCAAAACCAAAATAATAAAGAAATCTCTCTCTTTTCCTATATAAACTCATAAAATATCCAACTTATCTTTACTAAAAATACTTGGAGAACGAGATTAATCTTCCATCCTCTCTCTATAATCCTCCCAAGGCCCTATAATCTCTCAAGAATACCCTTTCAAGCATCTAGTGTCATACTCTTAAGGCAAGGGATCCTCTCTTTCTCACTTTTATTCAAGAATCACCTCTATGTGTTGCCCTTGTATTTTATTATTTCTAATGATGGGGTTTGTTTTAGAACCTCCCCCATACTACCCTTATTATTTCTAAATTATGAGAGACCCATTTATATCTCATTAATCCCTCCCATATACACCCGTTACCATGCCGAAATTTCATAAGTATCTTTGCTTTCTCCTTTTTATTCAAACTTATTTATTATCATATTCTTTTTTTTTCTAATTATATATGTGTGTAAATGTCCTTCTAAGTACCTTTTACTATCCAATTAAATAAAAAATTATTAGAGATCCGTTTCTCTCTCATCAAAACCATTTTATTAATTTTTACGTGATGCCATTATGCTATCGAATTTTCACCATGATTTTTCCATGACAAACCAATTGTGTAGTGAATACCATACCCATTTCCTATCAAGGGAATTCACTTTTATACACATATAAATTTTTATTGGGGATTTAAATGTATTTATTCTATACTCCTTGATCATGTAATAAATTATTATGATGAATGAATCCATGTTTTATGATCTATTTGGTACACTTAAGCATGATAATGAAATGAATGTGACGGGTGCACCCAGAATTATATAGTGCTCCAATGCATTGGGTAATGTTTAGTATCATGATATGTCATGTTGGGAAAGGGGTGTAACTTATTCCTTTATGAGACATTTTACACCATTAATTCTTGTTAGTTTATCCTTGACCTATGTTTAGGATGCAGTGCTTTAAGTTGTTGTCACATTTCCCATGTTATGATTATCATTCTATATCATGCCTTATTATTCATGTTCCATTAAGCCTCATTGATATAAATTGTCCAACATGAATTATTATATTTATGTTATTAAATGTTTATTCACATACTAGCTTTTATAAATGAAACTTTTCTTATGTACTTTTCCCCAGGATATTTTATGCGGTTTTATGCTCCAGCATGTTAAAGAAGTTTTCAATAAATATGTGTAATTCATGTTTTAAGTTGTAATGCAATGTACCTAATTACTGAAGACACTACACTTATAAATATTTTTGGATGTATTAAGTGTAATTTTATGTAATTAAATTATGTATTAATTTTTAATAATGGTAAGGTTTTTTATAGGCAAAAACTTGAAATGAAGAAGAAACACTCATTTATAAGTAGAGGAGGTAAAATATTTGGATCCAAAATAGTCCTCCAAATGATGCCACATGTTAGACACATTTAATAATAGATTTTAAAAATTTTGTATTATTAATTTTTTTTGTATCTATTGTTTTTATAAACACAAAAATTCATCTTAATTGTCCACATTTGAAGATAGATACATCCAAATTATGGAGGGAATTTATTATGTCCATCTTGACTGTTCGTATTTAAATACACCAAGTTACCATGAATTAATGACCTTTATAATTAAAGAATAAGGTGCATAAAACTTAATAAAATTTGTTAATTTTTGTCTTCTAAAACTCCTTTTGTAATATTATCTTCATTGATTTGTCCATTTATGAGATATGGGCTCAGTAATAAAATTCTTCCGATCTATACATAGTTTTTGATGCTTGATTTGTGAGATGGTTTTAATCCTTCAAATGATGGATTGAGGTTTGGAACTTGAAAAATAAAATCAATAACAATATGTATAAAAACCTAAAAAAGAATAATTTTTTAATTTATATAGGTGAATAAAATGTTATGTCTTAAATATAGATATAAATTAAAATAATTAAAATAAAAAATAGGCATTTTTTTCAATTAAACACAAAGTACTTAAAAAACTATAAAATGTGATAATTTTAATTGAAATAACACTTTTGTGGGATTATAAATATTAAAATTTAGAATAAAATAATTTTAAATATTTTATCTTTCAATTCCCCCACACTTAAACATTGCACTCTTGGGCATTCATCTTAAGCTAAGGTCAAAACAAACTACCCAAAGCCTAAATGACAACACAACTCAATTATCTCATCAAAATAAATATCATGCATACTACATGGATAAAAATTCCTTAACTCCTAAAAAATAATAAAAATCCATTAAATATAATGTTTATTATCCCATGTATGTCATACCTACCTCCCCAAAAAAAATATTTCTCTCTTCATACAAGGATTTTAATGTAGAGTTATTCTCATTCTCAAGAACATATGTGATTTCCATAGGATTTATATACTTATAGTATCTCCACCTCACAGATCAAAAAATGTTTCAATCATGAGGTTTTTTCCATGGGTGTTTTGAGGATGATGGTTGGAAGGTTTAAAATGTAAAAATATATGAGGCAAAATGAGGAGGGTTAAGTTCTAATGTAAAGTAAATGCATGAAAATAGTTTTTTCTCAAGAATTGTGTGATCCTCAATCAACATGGAAATAAATCAACTCAAAACACCTATTTATTTATTTTTTAAGTTCACACTTAGAATTTTATCATCAATGATTAATTTATTCCCCATTTACCCCTTTTTTATAATTGTTTCTTCTTGAATTTAGATATAGATTTCTTTTTAGAAACATGTTTTTGAGGAAAATAGATGTAGATTTTGATCTTAAATTTTTTTTGAACAAGAGATCCATATTTTTAATGATATTTAGGTCACCCATCAATCCTTCCATAATTAAATTTATTCCACCCCAAAAACAATAAATATGGAAACACTTTTAATTTATCTTAATAAAATTCTTCAAGAAAGAAAAATAAAGATCATCTTCTCCCTCCCCCACACTTGAGTTCAATAATAATTATACATTTAACTTATAGAGATATTTGTAAAGGGATAAATGGATTTTAATGTGTCATCCTATAAAGTTATTTAAAGGCTACTAAGGACTTAATAATGTTCAGATGAAGAAGATCTTTCAAAGTGGTGCCTCAATCATACTTAACACATTCCATGAACTCTAACAGCTTTGAAAAATAGAAAAATATTAAGTTCTAGATCATAAAACATATATAAATACTCTAAATATAAATTTTAATTTAAATAACAATTCAAAAAGGTTTAGAAACGTCTCAGGTTGGGAAATATTTTAAATTTAGAGAGTACTAGAGAAGATGAGTTTCATAATCAATCAAATTTCAACAAATTAAATGATTATAAATTAAGAAAAAAATTCCATTTAAGAATAATTAAAATACCTAAAAATTCACATCAAGAACATTTCTAATTATACCAAAATGGTTTGAATTTACTAATGTATTTAATTTAACTCTAGAATCTTAAAAACATACAAAGAAGATGAAAAAGAAAACATAAAAAATTCAGAAAAGGCATGAAAAATAAAACAGAAGCATACAAAAAATTACTAAAAATAGGTTTTAATCCCCCAAAACCCTCAATTATTCCATTTACCACCCTATATTTTATCTCAAATTGGATCAAGAGACATTTTTCTATTGAATTTAAATTGGGTAGAAAACAAAATAATGAAAAAGAAAGATACAACCTAATTTATTTTTCAGTGGAAGCCTTGAGTTAAGCTCCTAGATGCTTGAATCACAAAAATATATAAAATAAATGATTATAGATAAGAATAATAAATAAAAAAAATAATATAAAGGGGATATAAAAGTAATAATTATTGGTTTAAACTCCCAAGTGGGTGATAGTTTTTTATTGACCCTAGTTAGGAAGTTGCAGCGGATTATCCTAAATCTGATAGTGGGCATGGTTTCTTTGCGATGAACAACCACATGTGACTTTTCCCAGTGTTTATAAGTAAAAAAATAATGGAGAACCCTAGAAAAGATAATAAAATTCCCAACCCTAAAGAAATAAAAAATAGATAATTTTAGGCCCTGAGTGGGAGGTAAAAGGAAATAGGGGTTCTCTCTCTGGAATTCTGTGGTGACCTCCTTCATATGGTATGAAAATTATTGTTGATGAGGTAGTAGAACCACCAAATTATTTTCTAAATATTCTTTCTCAATCAAAAAATATTATATGACTTCTTCCCTAACATCCAAGGCCTTCTCAATTTGTTATTTGTCAAAATTCCAGAAAAAGGGAAGTTAGAAAACAATTTATCTTGAACAATATTAAAGCATGAATAATTAATAAAGAAATATCCCCTTTCAAGTATGTAATCTTAGAAATTTATCTCTTATAGAAATACCATTGGAAAATAAATATCATCAGGTGTATATTAATCATTTTTTCCAAATAAAGAGAGAGGTAGAGAGCTCAAAATGTTTCATTATCAAGGATGGGAAGATAAAGTTTGATGTTATCTTCAACAAATAAATTCCATGATTCTTCTAAAAAATGTCGATCTCCTATAAGTATAACAGTTGGAATGTTTTATTCAGGGACCTATCTAAGAAATGGTTGAGTGAAGTATGATGTGATTAATTCCTTCAGTAGATCCTTCTCACCTAACTCAAGTTCTTTAATATAAAAAATCATTGGTGAAATATCTTCCACCCTTCATTTTGGTTCTCTTTCCAGCTCTGGTTCAGATTTATCCTATGACGTTTGTATATATTCAACAATACATTCTATTTGGCTCTCCCTGTTATTCATTACATCAATCATCCTTTCCATCTGAGATTCAAGATCACTATGAAATATTCTGACACCTGATATTGGTCAGTCCATGTAAAATAATTTGAATTATAAGACATCATGTTAAAGAATATTATTTTTTAAATTTTTTTAAATTTTTTGTTTTTTTGTTTTTTATGAAAAAGGGAAATTATTTAAAAAACTTAAATAAAATTAGTGATTTTATTCAACTTATATCCTTATAAATGGAACCAATTTGATGAATCATTTAAGTATGCACTTTAAAAAAATTTATAACTAAGTGGAGAATAGGTGATGGCCTAGGTCGTTCTCTTAAAGTGCTTTTACAGTCAATCAATCAATACTTCTAATTCTGTTTTTTTATATATTTTTTATTTATGAAATAAAAAAATGAAATGGAGGTTTTAAAATTGAAAATACATTACTAAAATTAAACATGAAAATGTAATGCAAACAGAATTAATGCAGACAAAATGATGTTAGAAGAAATCAAATAATCCAGAGAGAATCACCCAGATTGAACCTTCATTGTATTTCTATTAGTTTCAAATTTACTTAATGAACACACTCCATAGTATATGTTAACAAACCCATATTCATCTATTTATTAATATATAATTATCTTAATGACCATCGGGAGACCACACATCCACCTCCTCAATCAAGGGATAATATGGCCAAAGTGAAAGCTAAACCTTAGGTGGAAAATGGAGACACGAAGGAGCCTTTCACACTAAGATAACCATTGGATTAAATATAATAAAATAATAAACATTAATAATGAATTTTCAAAGACTTGGGTTCATCACTAGATTACTCACTTGGGAACATCCTCAGGTTAGCTACTATAATCATGAGCATAAGAGATCATAGTGGAGAAAAGAACATTGTGGAAAACACAAAAGATAAAAATAATGAGGAAATTCGAGGAATAAGAAGTATAAAATATAATAAAAATACATAATAATATTACAGTATGAATTAAACTAAAAAATTATAGAAAATGGAAACCTAGAGTTCCAATAACTTAAAATGAAGAAGAAACACTCCTTTATAGGAAAAAGAGGTGAAATATTTGTCTAAAAAATCTTCATCCATATGTTACCACTTGTTAGCCCCATTTAAGGATCGAATTTGGAAAATTTTTCTTCTTTAAATTTGTTATTATTTTTCTATTATGTCTACAAAAAAATTTCAACTTCATTGTCTAAGTGTATAGAGCGATATATCCAAATTATTGTGGGAATTTATTCTAACCATGCCGACTGTTTGTATTCCAATGCACCGAGTTATAATAAATTAATGTCCTTGAGAATGAAAGAATAAGGAAAACTACCTTAATTAAAGTTTTTAATTTATATCTTCTCTATATATTTTTAAAATATATTCTTCATTGGTTTATTATTTTATGATATATGTTCCCAAAAATAAATTTCTCCGGATCTATGCACAGTTTTTTGATTCCCAACCTGTGAGCTGATTCTGGTCCTTCAAATTATGGATTGTGTTTTGGGACCTAATGAATAAAATGAATACCATCAGGTATATAAACCTAAATATGAAACAATTTTCATTTTGTATCAGTGAAGAAAATTTTATGGATGAAATATATAAATAAATTAAAATAATTAAAATCCAAAATATTCCATTTTTGGAACTAAGCTCCAAATACTTCAAAAACAATAAAATGTGACAATCTCCCTTGAAATAACAGTTTTTTTGGAATTAAAACTTTGAAATTATGAATAAAATAATTGAAAATATTTTCATTGTTAGATAAATTTGGATATTATTATGTACTCATGTGATGTTAAAAAAACAGTTATGGAGGATATCATGGGTTTATAAGTTCAAGGATTATAGTAAGTTCACATGCATAAACACCCCTTTATAGGTTTTAGGTGTTCATAAATAATGGTAATTAATGATATTTTAGGATGCGTTTTATTTAGTTTTGGTATATTTAACCCTTAGGTTTAACATGAAGGATTACATTTTAAGTTTTCTATTACATTTTATGAGATGTAATATGAATTTTATAAGATAACCTTTGAGGTTAATAAGATTTTTATTGAGGTTATTTGGGATATAGGGAACAATATTTTTGAAAGGATTTAATTTTAAAATTATGTATTATTGTTTTATTATTGAGATTAATGTATTATTCATTCATATGAAGGTATATTGTTTTTTTTATTATCTTATCCCATGGTAACCATTTTGTTTTTAGTAAAGAAAGAAGGATTATATTTTCATTATTGCATATATCTGATGATATATTGGAGGTTAATTTTTATTCTTTTGGAACAAGATATATTCATCTTGGATATTAATTATTTATAATATGGGGTGAGATAGTGGTGGAGACTGATTGAAACATGCAATAAAATGATAAAACCGCGTTTATGGATTTCACAAAATAAATTAAACATATTTTATAATATTCTATATCTTAATGATTAATGGATCTATACAATTTAGATAAATGAACTTGGAAATTAATTTTTTCCCTTTCTTACAATCAATTAAGATGATTGATGGTCCTTTTTACACCTCATTAGTTTAAGGTTTTATGGTAATTGACTTTAACATGATCGTTAAATTTCTTGTGATCAATGTACTCTCTCACTCCCTATCATTATTTGGACATAAAAATTTTCTTTCGTGTCCATAATTTCTCTTCCCACTAATGTTATACTATTTTATAAGCTAATTATGTGTAGTTATTAAAGAACTTATATATCAATTTCTTTGTTTTCAAAATCATGTTTTATTTAAAAAAAATCAATATGGGTTTTTTGAAAAAAGTATTTTAAAATATTAAACCCATGAATTTATGAAATCAAGATAAAATTATATGGATTAAATTTATTGAATCCTAGAGAATAGAATGCCCAATGATTAAAAAAATGTATAATAGCATATATGATATGCAACAGTGAGCTTAAAAACCATGAAATATTATTTTCTTAATATGATCATTATACCCTAGTAGTTTAATTAGAGATTATTATTTGAAAAAACTAAATTTTTATGTGTTTATATATGTGAAGGTATCTTAATAATACAAAATTATAGATTAATGATTATGAAATAAGAGCACAATTTTTAGTGAAGTCATTTTATGCTTTAAATATAAATTTTCACCATTAAATGGTTTTATTTATTTTTTATAATATAATATAATATTTTTATTCCTCTTTTATAAATTTTATTTGATAAAAAGGATATAAATTTTTAAAAAAACATATTTAATTTTATAGTGAATAGTGAAAAATATCGATTTTATAGAAAAATATCATTTTTTCATTTATTAACAAAGACCCATTTTATAATTTTATTATAATTTAATTATTACATTTTAAAAAAACCAATAAATGTCTCTTGAATCATAATTATTATTAATTTTGTAATAAAATCATTTTTATACTTCAGATAATTTTTTCTACAAAACTGTTTTTCAACCTGTTTTGAGAGTTTATTTTGAAAGTAATTTCTACCACTCAGAGGAACATAATTTGATAAAATTTGTTAAATATTGGTGTTAATAATTTGCAATATTTTTTAAATATTTCAAAATTATTTGTGTTCAAAATAAATAGTTACAATGATAGGTATTTATCATTGCATTAAATGTTAAATTGGGTTACCTAAGGTTAAAACTAATGTCAAAAGGCTTTAATATTACCATTATTGTATCTTTTAATCTACTATAGCCATGTAGTTTGACTATACCCATAATATATATTGTAATTTGTAATTTTTGTGACATTTTTCATTTATAAATACTTTTTTTTATTTTATGTAATGAAAAATTAAAAAATGTCTCATTATTGCATTAAATACCTATAATGATTTTTTGGAAGTGATAAAAACAATTAATAAAATATTCTAAAATTTTATTTTAAAGTTGAATATATATTATTTATTATCTTAGTTTTGTAAAATTTTTAGTGGTCAAATATTTACCTTAAATGATTATGAAATGTTGGCATAGTGATTATGAAACCAGTGGAAAAATCAAGTAAATGATTTTATAAAATTACATAGTAATATTTTTTGGTTGATTTATTATGTTCCATTATTTTGTTAGATAAATATAATGTATTTTTTATTTGTTAAATGTTTATATTAATATTTATTTTTGATGAAAGTTTCATGCGGTTTCACCGGTGGTTGATTGTGGGGAGTTTTATGTTTGTACAATCATACAGGTCAAGCTCACCATTTTTTATTTCATATAAATTTCCAATAGTTTGCACATCCATAAATGGGTATAGATATACTTTCCAATGGTAGGTAGTCATTTGGAGTTTTAGACCCAACAACACTTAGAAACACAAATTGGTCGATGGGATGGGATGTTGGGTCCATCGCACCCAGGGGGGTTATTTCCCATTATGGGACCCTCTTATATATTTTAGATATGTTTGTAAATCTCATCCTATCCTGATATGTGACTAGAAACCCTAAAAGATGATAAAGTGTTCAATATTTCAATGCATGAATGGTCTCTATTAACAAGATCATCCATATGTATATGAGGTTCTTTATTTGTTTTCCAATATATCTTATAAATGGACTGTTTTTTATTTTTTGAACGAATATAAATAGAAAATCTAGAGTTTTATTGCTATCCTAGGAAGTGATTGATATGTCAAGGATGGGATAGAACCTTTATGAGGTGTCTTGTGTATCCTATTTGTAACAGGAATAAAAACCCACATAGTTTATTAAAACTGTGATGTTTAATATCATGTGTAAATGACACATATGAGGGAACTTGGGCACTAGGTATTGATATCGAGCCTTAGAATGGTGTCTTACATATCATATTTATAATATGAATTAGATTCACTATATTTTGATTATTCCCTTAGGACTTACCCTGAGGTGGATGTCCTCATACGGGGGGTATTCATATCATGTCGTTGAATGGGGATTACACACTAGGGTTTCCATAGATGGGAAGATTCCTGAGACAAATGATATGATCATTGTAAATCCCTAATCCCACATGAACCATACTCAGTGTGAAAAAAAAAAGATGAGAAGTGATCTGTGACATTGCATATGGGTGTGACACATATGCACTGGGGTGGCCCTATGGGATGTTTGATATGTAGCTCCGTCCTTAGTAAGGAATCCTATATATCATGGTTATGTAAGAAATCATATATATATATATATATATATCATATTTTAGTTTTCTCCCATATCCTCTAATTGGTGAGGATAAATTGGAAGCTCGTTGGAGATATTAGACCCCTATGGTTAGTGTCAATGACATGGTGGGGCCTAGACCAGGGTGGGTGCCCAGTGGAGATCAGGCCTTAAGAAGGAATCCGACGTATCCTGCTTAGATAAGAAATAAAATTCCAATAGTTCAGTCAGGTGTATTCCCTAATATATACAATGGGCAAGGTTATCATGTCATGATATTTTTTCTTGACATATCATGATTGTCTTCTTGGAATATACATGGTGTTTGAATGACATGAATGAGGATGTTTGGACATGTTATGGTTTTCTAGAGGACATTCTCAAATACAATTTCATGGTGCAACTGACCAATCAGGAGAACATCACATGATATGGATTGTATGTATGGGAGGATATGATATAACCATGGATTTCATATATGGAGGGTATCATATGACCTGGATAACATTTATAGAGGTCATTGCAAGACCTGGATGACATGGATGGAGGGTATCACAAGACCTATCTGATGTGTCTTGAGGTTGTTAAAAGACTTGGTTTACATGTTGAAAGGTTTCCATGAGACTTGGGTGACATTGCCTAATATTGCCTCATATATTGGGTGAAATATCTAGAGTACATTTACATATCTATCTGGAAATCCCATGTGACTTCTCAAGACTTTGGTGACATGCAACGATGTTGCCACATGAATTTTGTGACATATCCCAGGAACATCACAAGATCCAAATGGATTGTCTGGAGGGTTTCAACTGACTTGGGTGACATTACATGGTGTTGTCACATGATATAGGCAGGTCTTGTGAAGTGCATGAATATTAGTGTATCTATCTTTACGTAATTCTTCCACCTTGTGTAGTCTTTTTCTAATATTTATTGCATAGTTGCATCAATGTTTGTGAATTATTATATTATTTTAGGTTTCTTATGACCTATTATACATCCCACACCTCCTTCATGTAACTTGGATGCCATGCTTGGATGTCCTTCACATGATCTATAGTGTAATCATAGGAAGCACATATTCATTCCTCATGATCACTTAGGTTGTTCCATGGATTTTACTTGGAGGAATACCTTTATGAAAACATGACTTTCCACACCTATGCTCTATGTAGTAGTATCCATCTTGTTTATTTTTTTATATTTAGGGGGAGTGATTTATAGGTCTTTCCGCCTCGGTTATATGCTTGATTTCACAATGAAAATATCTCAAATATGAGTTAGATTCTATGGAGATATTTTTGTATCACATTATTTGCATGATCCTACAATGAGTCATTCATTGTGCCACATGATGAAAGTGATTTCAAGAATGTTCTAACATTTCCAAGTTTATTAGACATCATCCAGTCAAATATAATTATCCTAACCATGTTTACATGTCAAGTATATTTTACAAGGTTAGGTTAACATGTCTAAGAGTCTTCACGAGATCAGGATGCACATGGGATAAATTTTGGGTGATCTAAGATGACTCTTCTGGGATTCTTCATGAGACTAAGGTGGAATATCATAGGTCTTTTGAAAGATCAAGATGAAATATTGTGGATCCTTTCCAAGGTTACGACGACTTTTCAAAGGTAGTTCATGATGTAAATATGACTTTTCATGGGCATCTTGAGAGACTAAGGAGGCTTTTCAAGGGTTCCTCTATGATATTAGTGGTGATCACCCAGGGCACATAAATCCTTTCACATGGAGATCATTATATCCTCCCTTCACAGGAAGCTTCCTAACTTTTATTATATCCCAAGTATATGATATCCCATGATGCAGTGCAATTGTTTTCAAGGAGAATCACTCCTCTTGACTATAATGCATCATGTTGTCAATGATGTATCTCATGGTGACGTGTGAGAATTTCCAAGATCAATCACTCTACTTGTTAATGGAGATGCAGGGGAATAATATTCTTGAATGGATGTGTTCAAGGTCCTTCATGTGATGAAGGGGATAATCCCACATTCTCTTCGTGTGACAAGGTCAACATATCTTTAGGGGATCTGTGGGGTCTTGTGAATAACATGAACATTCCGTATAATGATCAATGTAACTATATTTTACATGAGGCTTACAACTTTCCCCAATATTATTTTATTAGGGGGTTTGAATGATTTTCAGGTGTTTATCGGTTGATGAGTCACATGATTAGAGAAACTTGTTTGGAAGCCTCTACATGATCATCATCACATTTTAGGACACATTAACAAGAACAAGAGTGCTTTTTAAAAGTGGATTTGTGTGATTATAATATGGTCATGTCCAACACATGACATTTTTTCATGACTTTAGAATGGTCATGTTATTGTCTTTCTATCTAAAGGTTATGTGATGCACATTATTTATCTACCTTCCATACTATTCTATTAAAAAGAAAAATAATACCCAAACATTGGGTATTTCTTCCATTCTAGATTTGTTGATTCTCACTAAAATCATGCCCAATTGTCTCCTATAGACCGATCAAGGTTCCGGTGCTCTGCTAATGTGTATATCATCACTCGGGTCGAATCCTTGGCGATGATACTTTTTAATTGTCCATTGTTTTTAGTTGATTGTATTATGTTTGGGTTTTTTTTGGAGATTTTATGAAATAATTTATGGATTGTGTTTGATTAAGATTAATTTAACAATTTGATAAATATTGGGGTGTGTTCATCAATAGGTATTTAATCTTGTGATATCCTTGAGCCTTTATTTGTATTTCATTAAATTAACACCCATGTCACAAGTTGACGTTGATTGGAATTACTAAGTGTTAAGGATTTAATCCAAGACTTAACGTAACTATGATTCTAATAATAATCAGTATTTTATTGTAGTTGTGTATTTATGGTTCCAATAATCTATGGAATCTATAAATAAAACAAAATATATCATTAATCCATGACATGTTAAGTTCAACATACACAATGTTAATTCAAAGAATACTCATCGAATAAAAGCTATATATCGCTTAACATACCTAAATAATAACTCAACCAAATGAGAGATTTACTCATCCATTGTAATGATTAGTAATCTGCTTATAATGATTATGATGAGAAATTTAGAAGATAAGAAAAAGAAAGGGATAAGAAAATAGTGGTGCGTCGAACACACACACAAATGATGATGATAATTAAAAACAAACTTTAGATTGAATGATAAATAAAAAGAAGGGGAGTGTATTCAACTGTATTTAAACTATTCTAAGAATATAAATATTAAACTATATAAAGTGTATGATAATAAGAGGTATTTAAGAAGAAACTTTCATTAAAATAGAATTTAAAAAAAAATACTTACAAGATTACAATAATGAAGAACATAAAAGTAAAAGGAAACAAAGAAAGGAGGAAGGGTATCTCAAGTGAAAAATTGAGTATGGAAGGTCCTCCAAAGACCTTTTAAGGGATTTTGTTGTGCCAATATGTTCTCCTCTCTTCTAAAATTCCAACCCTTTTGAAAGAAGAGGAAGGGATGTATTTATAGCCCAAGGTGGTGGACTGTTTGCATTCCAAAACTACCCCTCAACTTGAATCGATGATTTGGACATCCATACAGCTGAATCTCGAGATATATCCTTCCCCAAAGATTTATATGTTAATTTTTTAAAATTAATCTCAAAATTTTGAGGCATTTGGACTTATGGATCCAAATTTATAACTATTGGATTAAATAATTCTAACCTGTCCATTTCAATACATACCTTTTAGAATGCCAAAATGTGAATGGGTTTATGAATAGGAAGATTCCTTAAAATATGAAAAATTTATTCAACAAAGTATGAATTCTATATATACTCTTTCACAATGAAAAATCTCATCTTTATTTGATCATTACATCATGGGCTATGTCAAGAATAGTGTCACGACTTTATTTTTTGGCCAGAATGGTGGGCTGGACTTCAAAACATTAGTTGGGCCCCTTGTTCGTGTATTTGGACCTTAAAATTTGTATCCATGATTATTTTGGGTAATCAAGAACATATGGTGGAGTTTCATAAAATATGGGCTTTGGGAGTTAGGCCAGTAACTCAATCATCATGGCTAGTCCAGTTTCTTCACAGTTTCTTTGGGTCTTCTTTTATAGACCATATGACCCTCCAAATAGACGATTTGACCAATGGTTCCTTATAATGAAATGTTGTAATTTGAGTAAAGAACCCTAAAAAATAATAATCATTACATTTGGATAATTAGGATAATATTTGTTATTAAAACACTAAACATACTTGAATATGGATGAATTCAAATAGTGCTAAAAAATTATAATTAATATTTAAACATTAATATTTCGCACAAATTATGCACATTTCATATAAAATCAGTAATGGGAGTATATAAAAAGTTATGAAAATATTAATAAAATCAACTCTCACACACTTCATCTTGTGCATGTCCTCATGTGCAACAAATAAAAAAACATTACAAAATCATTTTCACTCACCAAAAAATATTAAAGTTTTGTTTTCCCCACTCAGGGGAGGTTAAGAAAATTTCACTCATTCATATTGAATTCCACCAAAATTTGTTACTTAAACAATGTTCAAAAAACAATTAATTTTTTCATGCTCAAATTTCGAAATGGAAAATGGTGGCACACAAAATTTACTCCTCTCAAGATGATAAAATTTATTTATGGATCTTCACTCATTCACCAACCAAAAGTAAAAATCTTAGATTTTGTATGAAATCTCAGCTTACAATACCTATCCTAAAGTGAACAGGAAACAAGAGGTCTTTTTAAGGGATTTTTTGAGGCTATGGGACGGTAAGAATTTAATTTCCAAAAGAGAGAAGAAGAGGGGTAAAACACTAACATGGGTAAAATAATGAATATTTTTTTTTGAAATGAAAAATGGAAGGAAATGAAAACACATATTTACAAGGGAATGATTGTGTGAGGAAAGACACAAGAGAGGAAGAAAATTTGAAGGTGATAAGAAGATAAAATATTTACAAAACAAATAACTTCTCCCAATGACATAAGTGTTCTTTTTCTTATTTTATTTTCATATTTTTTTCGGAAGTTGAACTTGGAAAAGATATCACACTCATATCCCAACCCATGATTGATCTCATCAAGACACTAATTTTAATAGTTATAACAAGATAAAAGGTTGAGGAAGAGTGACTTTTAACCTACCCAAGAAAAAAACCATTCTTTTTTTGTTTTTTTGTTTAATTTTTTTTTGAACACTTGTCAATAAAATTTTAACAATATGTCATAATAATATATACATTCTCAAAACACACTAAATAACAACCTCTCCCGCAAAATAAAATGGATTCGTTCCCTCAAGCATATGATAACATGGTGTTATCAACAAAGGGTACCCAAAATGAAATCAACCCCCCTCCCACACTTAAATTTCAAAAAATTATGAAATGAAAATCTATATTCATATTGGGTGAGAAAAGGTATTGGGATTGTAATGTGACTATCAAAGAAAAAGTTTTCATAGACTCTAAGGGGATTTCAAAACGAGGATTAATGTAAGGGAAATGAGAGGCTATTTGGAAATTATGATTATCATTTGATTTATAAAATGACTCTGTCATATTAATGCACACTAAAGCGGGAAATTTAGCTCGAAGGTCCACAAACTCAAGACTCAAAAATGGGGGTGAAAAACACACATTTTGAAAAGATGCCCATAGGTGGCCTTGGTATAAAAGATAATGTTGTTTCTCCCAGTTGTGGAAAAAAATTTTCCAAATCAAAAATTGATCATTCAAAATTTGTTGGTTTTGACACAATATTATTTATCCAAAGTCATGATGAAAATACAGAATTTTTGAGATAAAAACATGTCTTTTGAATCTCCAAAATGGTTGGACAAAATTTCAAAACTGGATGGTGAGTAAGTATGAATCGTTTAGTTTTTTTACATTTTAGTTTTTAATTTTTTAATTTTTTTAGTGTTTTTAAATTACACACCAACACAAAAGAGACAGAGTAAATAAAAAAATGTGACGAGGAAAGTGGTAAAAAAATGAGAATGAGGGAGGAAGAATAAGAAATAGATAGAGAGAGAGAGAAGAGGAGTTAAAGTGAAAGAAGTGCCCCTGGTTTGAATTTGGTGGGTTTCTATCTCCATCTAGTGGTGGGTCAACTGCAGAAGTTGGGGATCCAGTGGAAGTCGATGTTGTTCCATTATTGTGCATCCTTTCATGGTGATGTTGTAACTGATGTCCATTAACTGTGAATGTCCTTCTGGAATATGGGTCTTGGAATTATACTGCACTGAATGGGTAAACTTGAGAAACAATAAAAGGACTTCCCAATGAGAATTAAGCTTACCCGGGTAAAGCTGAAATTGAGAGATGAAAAGCAATACCTTTTTACCTTCATGGAATACCTTTCTCAGGATGTGTTTTTCATTGAGTACCTTAGCCTTTTAATTATACATATTGGAATTATCATAGGATTCAAGTCGAAGCTCCTCCTGTTCATCCAATTGCAACAATATTTCTTCACCAGATTTTTCATAATCCAAATTACAGGTTTTCACACCCTAAAAAGACTTATGTTGGATTTCAACTAGTAAATTAAATGCTTTAACAAAAACTATCCTAAAAGGAGACATCCCAATGGGTGTTTTATAGGTAGTTCGATAATCCCAAAGTGATTCACCAAGTCTTTCAGGCCAGTATTTTTTGGTAGGTTTTTTCAATTCTTTCAAGAACTCTTTTCACTTCTCTATTAGAAATTTCATCCATGAAATCTATTTAGGGGTGATATGAAATTGACGTTTTATGTACAACACCATTCATTTTAAAAATAGATTCCATGTTTATATTAAAAAAAGGGTTTCTAAGTCACTTATCAAGGCATGTGGTGTGCCTGAATGGCCCGAAGGCCTTCTTTTTTATTTTATTATAGATACTACCCCTTTTAAGGGTTGAAGGGGAACCCGTACATGACCCGTAGACCCAAGGCACAAGGCCCGACATGACTCGAAATACATGACCCGAAGGCCCAGAGGCATACCATGCCCAATACATGACCCGTAGACCCAGCCCACTAGAACTACCCCTCCCCAGCTTCTGCATCATTGATTGCCTTTAGCTCCCCACCTGCATTGCTGATCGGCTAGCATTTCCCCGTACGAAGCTGCATGATGCCTGGTCCCGATGGCGGTTTCCATACCCTCTCATTCTTCCAATATGATTAGCTCTGCTTCTGGTGACTGCTACTAGTGCTCTGATCCTCATCTAGGGCTTGCTCTATGTAAACTGGGCATTTTATGGTCCTCAATGACCCGAAGGCCCGGTGTGCCAAATCGGTGGAATATGTGTGTCTTTAGGAACTCACTAACAGTATGTGAATAATCCATTCTAGTGGGTTTGGCCTTAACCCACCTTGAAACATAATCAACCGCAAGAAGAATGTATGAGAATCCACTGGAAGGGGGAATGGTCCCATGAAATTGATGCACCAAACATCGAAGATCTCATAGAAAATTAAAGGATTTTGGGGAATTTCATTTCTCTTTGAAATTGTGCCAAAGTTTTGGATAGTGGGACATGATTTAAAGAACACATGTGAGTCTTTGAAAAGTAAAGTCCAGAAGGATCTAGAGTCTAGGACCTTTCAGAAGTTCCTTTGTGTTCCAAAATGGCCACCACCAAGCATTAAGTGATAGAATTATAAGATGAAAGAATGTTCATTTTCATCAACACATCTCTTAATTACCATGTCTTACCCAATTTTACAAAGTTAATTTTCTTCCCAAATATAGTATTTTTAATCACTTTTCAACTACATTTTTTGTTCTTTTGAAAAATTTTCAGGAAAAAAACTAAAAACAAAGTAATTTACAATTGGGGAATACCATGGTTTTTTTGGACTGAGAGATTAAAGGTGCTCAGTTGGAAATTATGGATCTATTATTTCATAATGAGAAGAATTAAAAATTCTAATCATGTGATCAGCCACATGGTTTTCTTTTCCTGGTCTATCTTTTATTTCAGGGTCAAAATCTTGGAGAATTAGGATCCATCTTTTTAGCCTTGGTTTGGAATCACTTTTCTTGAGTAATAACTTTATAGAGGAATGGTCTGTGAAGATGATGATTTTGGCACCTAAGAGATAGGACCAGAATTTATCTAAGGCAAAAACCACTGCTAGATGTTCCTTTACAGTGACAGTGTAGTGAGATTGAGATTCATCCATTTTTTTGAGGCATAATAGATGACATGAGGAATTTTTTCTCTTCTTTGACCAAGAACGGCCCTAATGGCCCTTTCAGAAGCATCACTCATAAACTCAAAGGGTAAGGACCAATCTGGGGGTCGGATTATTAGGGTAGATGTAAGAGAAGTTTTTAGTTCAATTAAGGTTCTCTTACAAACATCATAAAAATGGAAAGTGACATCATTTTAGAGAAACCGAGTGAGTGGGAAAAAGATTCTACTGAAGTTATGGATGAATCACTGATAGAAACCGACATTACCGAGGAAGGAACAAATTTGTCAAACAGATGTGGGTTTTGGAAGGGATTGGATCACTTCAATTTTGGTAGGATCGACTTCAATGCCATATTTTGAAACTATGTGCCCTAGAGAAATCCCATTTGCAACCATAAAGTGACATTTTTCAAAATTGAACACAAGGTCACACTTGACAGACTTTTGAAGGACTAGAGAGAGTGAATGCAAGCACGATTAAAATGACTCACCATAAATGGTAAAGTCATCCATAAGACTACCATGTAGTGTTCAATGAATTTAGAAAATATACTCATCATACACCTCTAGAATGTTTCAGAAGAATTGAAAAAGCCGAAATTCATTCTCCTATATTCATATTTTCTAAAGGGGCATGTAAAAATAGTCTTTTTTTGGTTTTGAGGTGTGATTAGTATTTGGAAGTTACCAGGGTATCAATCAAGAGAACAATAATGTGACTTTCCAGCAAATTGTTTTAGAATTTGATAAAGGAATGGAAGTGGGTAGTGATATTTTCATGTTTCAACATTCAATTTTCGATAATCAATGCACAGACTCCATTTGTTCTTCACTTGAGTTGTGACTACCACTCCATGTTCATTTGTGACAATAATTATCCCACCATTCTTAGGTATAACTTGAATTGGACTAACCCATTCACTAACATAAATTGGGTAGATAATACTAGCTTGAAGAAGCTTAGTGATATCTTCCCTAACTACCTAAAGTATGAGTGGATTGAGTTTTCTTTGTGGTTGTATAATTGGTTTGGATGATTCCTCAAGATGGATGTGATGCATGAAAAGATCAGGGTTTATTCCTGGTATGTCATCTAGGGTCCAACCTAAGGCCTTTTTGTTTTTCTCTAACATCTGAACAAGTTTTGACTCCTCATTTTCCATAAGTGAAGCAGAGATAATGAAAGGATATGAGTGGTCATGGAAAAGGAATGCATATTTTAGGTGTTCACGAAGAGGTTTCATATTAGTCACACATTTCATTTGTTGGATAGAAAACTCAAGAATGGGGGAAGGGATTTAATTTTCTTCAGATTCATTTTCCTTAATACTGTCCAAGTTGGATTAGTATAGATCATACTTTATGTGGGATTCAAGAGAGTTTTCAAGATCCTCTAGATTGATGGAGTCTATAAATGAGAGGTCCACATCAACTTCACCATTTATAACATGGTTAATCATGGTGCATATTTCACAAGATCCTTTATCATTAGAACATGATGAACATGATGGAATGGGATTCAATTGACTCTTAGAAGTGTCATCAAAATATTGGATTGAGAATGTAAATTGATCCTCTAATGGGTATCACATGGCTTGGAAAATGTTTAACTTGACCATTTGGTCACCAAATTCCATGGATAAGATGGCTGAATGGATATAAATATTTGGTTCTCGCTGAAATTAGGAATGGTATTCCTGTAATTAAGGGATATCTAGAAGTGTTTATCTCACCTTCCATGTCAAAAACATATAAATTAGTAGGGAAGATGAGATCATTCACACGAACAAGGACATCCTCGATTATACCCTCAGGACTAGCTGTGCTTCGATTGGAAAACTGAATGAAAACACCCATTGGATTTAAGGTACCTAGACCAAGGTTGGAGAAGATGGATTTGGGTATGGGATTAATTTAGGCTCCTAGGTCTATGAGTTCATCATCAAAGTTGGAACTTCCAATTTGGTATGGAACCATAACGGTCCCTAAATCTTTTCATTTTATGGGAATAGACTACTGTGTGGAAACATTTTCAAAGGTCCTATGATGACCTTTATGGGTAAAAAAACCCTTGATAAACTTGGAATACTCAGGGATTTGTTTTATGGCATCTAATAGGGGAATGCAGACTTTAATATGTCTAAAAATTTCGAGCATTTTAGGATTTGGTTCAAAGGACTTCTTTGGATTAGAAACAACTTGAGAAAAAGGAATTTTATTCCTAAGTGGAATAGAAGGAGGTGAGGGAATGGATTCAGATTCCTTTTCATGTTTCTTTTTTCTTTTCATTTTCTAGGTCAACATTTAAAGGGGGGTTGGAGGATATATCTTGAGGCATAGCAATTTTCTTTCCCTATATAAGTGTAATTTTACTTAAATTACCCTTGGGGTTGGGTAATGGTTGATCTGGGAGTTGAGAATAATTTTATTGTTGTTCCTCGCTCAGGTGGGATTCAAGTTGACCAATTTGTGTTTCAATGTTTTTGAGGCAGAAACGGGTGAAGGAGGAAAGATCTTCCAGTGAAATTTCCCATGCTTTCTTAGAAGAAAATTCTTGTCCCAGATAAGGATTACCTTGATTTTGGTTCTTGGGAAAGAGATTTTATTGGTTTGGGAAATGGGAAGGCTCACTAGGATAGTGGAATCCAGGAGGAGGAAGAGGAGGATTGATTCTTTGAGGTTGAGGAACAAACGGGTATGGTTGTTGGAGGTTCCCAACACCTTGAACATATTGGAATTGGTTTGGGTTTTGATGAGGGTATTGAGGAGCATAAGAGACGGGATTACCATACCTCAGGACTTGGTTATAGGAAGAAGAGAAGGGCTCAGAGTGGGGTTGGTTAAAGTTTCTAACAAACTGACTAGATTGTTGAGGGTTGGGGTTCCTCTGAGAATATGCTGCATTAAGCTCCATTGGTATGGATGAATTGGATTTATCCACTTTAAGTTGTGGATATGTGTCAGTTGGATGATATGGGGAGCTATAGATTCCATAGTTCTTCATAGGACTAGGGAAAAAAGATTGTGGAGAAGATGAGGTTGGGGATTTGGCTGCCACAACTAGTTGTCTCACAAGACCTGTAAGTTCACTCATCCACTATGTCATCTTGTTCGGCTTTATGTATTGATTATCTTGGAATTGTTTTACTTGATCATGTTCCCAAGTATGGAATTACTGTGTGTTTTCATCCATGTTGCTTATGAGATCTCTTGTAGTTGTAGGAGTTTTATCAACAAGAGAACCACCACTTGTGGAATCAATGAGAGTTCTCTCCATAGATAATAACCCCTCATAGAAGTACTAGATCAAGATTTGGTTAGGGATTTGGTGGTTTGGGAATGTTGAAATAATCTTTTTGAACCTCTCCCCATACTCATGGATTGATTCATTTGGGAATTGACAAATACCACTTATTTCCTTTCAGATAGAAGAAGTATGAGAAACAAGAAATAATTTCTCTAAGAAGAGTCACTTCATGTCATTCCATGTGGTTATGGAACCAGGAGGAAGGTATTAGAGCCATTATTTAGCAATGTTAGCTAGGGAGAATTGGAATGCTCATAGTTTTATTTGTTCCTTAGAAATCCCTTGAGGCTTCAGGGTTGAGCACACAGCTTGGAACTCTTTAAGGTGGGGATGTGGATCCTCATTAGCTGGCCCACGGAAATGAGGAAGAAGTTAAATCAAACCCAATTTGATTACAAATTAAGACTCTATGTTTGGATATTTAATATAAAGGGGTTAGTAATTCATATCAGGGGTAGAGAGTTCTTTTGGTATTTGTTCCCTAGGATTGGACATATCTAATTCAATTGGTTGGACTGGGACATGTTCTTGAATTATTTGATTATCTCTTATGTTCCTCCTAAGTTGGTGAAGTGTTTTCTCAATTTCAGGGTCAAACAAATCCAAGGGATTGTTTGGGAGGCTATGGGGAATTCATGTATATTTTAAAAAAAAGGAATATGGGTTTTCTTTGTGTTTTTTCAGTTTATGATTTTCATGAGAAGGTATGTTTTTCTTTGTGTGTTTTTTTCAATTTTTTAAAATTAAGTTTTTTTGGTTTTTTTAAAATAAAAAGAAACTAATGAATTCATAAAGCACCATCCCCAGCAATGGCACCATTTCAAATTACGGCCGATTTTCTCCTATCGACTGGTCAAGGTTCTGGTGCTCTGTTAATGTGTATAGCAGCACTCAGGTCGAATCCTCGGTGATGATACTTTTTAATAGTCGATTGTTTTTAGTTGATTGTATTTTGTTTGGGGGTTTTTTGGTAGATATTATGAAATAATTTATGTATTATGTTTGATTAATATTGATTTAACAATTTGATAAATATTGGGGTGAGTTCATCAATAGGTAGTTAAGCTTGTGATATCTTTGAGCATTGCTTTGTATTTCATTAAATTCACACCCATGTCACAAGTTGACGTTGATTGGAATTCCTAAGTGTTAAGTCTTTAATGCAAGACTTAACTTAACTAGGATTCTAATCATAATAAGTACTTTATTGTGGTAGTGTATTTATTTTTCCAATAATTCATGGAATCCATATGTTAAACAAAATATGTCATTAATCCATGACATGTTAAGTCCAACATACACAATGTTAATTCAATGAATACTCATCGAGCAAAAGATCTAAATTGCTTAACATCCCTAAATCATAACTCACCCAAATGAGATATTTACTCATCCATTTAAATGATTATTAATGTGTTTATAATGATTATTATGATAAATTAATGAAGATAAGAAAAATAAAGGGATGAGAAAAGAGTGATGCTTCGAACACACACACAAATGATGATGATAATTAAAATGAACTTTAGATTGAATGAGAAATCAAAAGAAGGGAAGTAAATTCAACAACATTTAAACTATTTTAATAATGTAAATATTGAACTATAGAAGGTGGATGATAATAAGAGGTATTGAGGAAGAAACATTCATTAAAATAGAATTACAAAAAAAAGATTTACAAGATTACAATAATGAAGAACACAAAAGTAAAAGGAAAAAAGAGAGGAGGAAGGGTATCTGAATTAAAAAATTGAGTATGAAAGGTCCTCTAAATCCCTTGGAAATGATTTTTCGGGCCAATATGTTCTCCTCTCTTCTGAAATGCCAAACCTTTTTAAAGGAGAGGAGGGGATGCATTTATAGCCCAAGGTGGTGGACTGTTTGCATTCCAAAACTACCCCTCAACTTGGATCAAGAATTTGGACATCCAGAAAGATGAATATAGAGATATCTCCTTCCTCAAAGTTGGTTATAATAATGTTTTCCAACTAATCTCAAAGTTTGGAGGCATTGGGACTTATGGATCCAATGTTATGGTCGTTTTATTAATCAATGTTAACCTGTCCATTTCAATCCATACAATTTAGAAAGCCGAAATGTGAATGAGTTTATAAATAGGAAGATGCCTTCATATCTAAACACTTTATTTAAAAAAGTAGGTATCCTATATATCCTATTTCATACTAAAAAATCTCATCTTGATTTTATAATTACATCATGATATATGTCTTGAATAGTGTCTGGATTCTAATTTGCAACCAGAATGGTGGGCAGGATTTCAAATCATCCATTGGGAACTTTTTTCATATAGTTGAACATTCAAATTTTTATCCAGGATTATTTTTGATAGTCACGAACTTATGGTGGAGTTTCATAAAATTTGGGCTTCATGATTTAGACCAGTAACTCAATCATCATGGATTGTCCAGTTTCTTCATATTTTTTTGGGTCTTCTTGTACGGACCATATGACCCTCCAAATGGACGATTTGGCTAAAGGTTCCTTCTAATGAAATGTTGGAATTTGAGTAAAAGACCCTAAAAAATAAAAATAATTCAATTTAGATAATTAGGTTGATATTTATTATTAAAACATTAAAAATACTTGAATCTGGATGAATTCAAATATTGTTGAAAAATCATAATTAATATTTAAACATTAATATTTCACACAAATTATGAACATTTCATATAAAATCAGCAAAGGAAGTATATAAAAAGTTATGAAACTATTAATAAAATCACTTACATGGATGAAATCAATAAATTCCCACCTAAAGGAGAGATGTTTCTGGGGACAAGGACTAGGTTATGATAATGTAAATGCCCACCTGAGTCTTTTGGGATTCCACAAACCAGTTTCTCAGGAAATGTTTGGTATTCCATATGACCCTTAGTGTTCTATGGAGAAGTCTATAATAGGGGATTAAGGGGCATATCATTTCACAAATTACCTTTAATTCCAAATCTTTTGATATTTCACTCGTCATGTGACACCCTCACAAGACCTCATCACAAGATACCTCTTGCAAGACCTCTCAGTAAGAACTGATCGCAAGATCTGTTCATAAGAATTAACATCAAGATTATTTTGTGAGATATGATCACAATATCTGCTTTGTATCAATAGTATTTTAGATGAAATATGAATCAAATATCAAAAAATTTCTTGAATATTAACCCATTTCCCGGTACATATGGATATCTTGTGATCTTAGTATGATATAATAGTTTGGTTGTGTGTTTTCTTGACAATCATGTGGTTCATGTGACCAACTTAGGGTCACACGATCATGAGTCTCATAACATTTTGCATGCTTGTGATATGTGACATGGTTTATTAAATTTTTGAGATGTATATGGGTACTATGATTTGCGATGCCACCATGGGTTATGTAATTCGCAAGACCTATATTAGGCCATGCAATTATCATGATGATATTGAATTCATGAATCTCTTTTGATAGGATTTATTAAATTTTCTGATATGTTTTCGTTGTTTTTTTACAAATGGATTCTAGAACTTGTTACATTTATAGTACGCCTTAAAAGAAATATGCCAAATTGGTGGAGGCTCTTCAGAATTCCATTGTTTTAAGAATTGATTCTAGCTGTCCCAATAATGTTGAGTCATCACAAATAAGTTTGGTGAAACTCTTAACTGCATAAATAACATAATATGAATCATGCACAATTATCTCTAGATACCATATTCTAGTATCATAATCTATATTGGAAACTATTTAAAAATTGGATGAAGAGTTACCTTCTTTTATTGAGACTCTTCATCCTAAGGCAGCGATGGAGGAGGTAGAGTGAATGATGCTTTAGCGTTCCATTGAATGTTCCCACTAGACTCTGGCTTATTTGGAAAATTCAGCAGATCAAATCTTATTGTAATATGATCACCAAAGTTTATATTTTTATGGAATCCGATGAGAGGCTCCAAAATATGTAGATTTCTTATTATTTGAAAATATTATCAATGAATAAATTCTCTCAACTTTACATGTTGTTTCACAACTTTCTTGTATTCATGATTTCAATGACATTTCACTAATCCAACATCACATGAATCATCAATGATACTCATAATTTGTATAATATCAATTAAAACTAAATTACAAGATTTGAATGTTTAAATAAGAAAATATTTTACTTGAAAAATACTCAAGAATTCCTACCACCATAATATTCCTCATTGATGTACCTTCTCTAGTTATCTTAAAATTACTTAATTCAAAAGAATTATTTTGGAAAAATATATGTCCCAAAGGGATAATTCACTATATTTTTATGAATTTAGTGGTATTATTGAGCATAAAATGATTTTTTCTAGGAAAAAGTATCATCCCTACAATATTTATATCTTTTTATTTTATATTTTCCTATTTCTTTCCTAAGATTAATATAGGGGAAGGCTTAGTAAGTGTAGATTCAGATTATTCTTAGGCCACCTCTTATAGGTTTTTAGCCTAAATGGGTTTCACCTTTTTCATTTTATGTGTTCTCAATATTCCTTGGATTGTGAAAAGTACGTGTATGATAAGAAGAGACATTAATTTTACCCATGAAGCCCTTTTTTATTTTTTTAGACCTAGTGATCATTTTGTATCTTTCAGTTTTCTATTGTAAAGTCTTGAAAACTAGACCATTTTTGTGGAATAGTTTGAGGACTTATATCTTGGAAATTATATTTATATAGTTTAGATTCTTCTAGAATGGACCTTCTGCTACTGGTAATATACAATTCACAATGTAATGTTCTCCATGCATTTTAATTTCATGATGCAAGTGTGTAAATATTCTATGCAGTTTAATGTCTTTATGCAAGGACATATTCCATATAGTTTAACTTAATATTTTAAGTATTTTAATATGATATGCAGTTTAAAATATTTCTTCTAATACATATTCGATGTAGTTTACTATCATGCACAAAGGATGTAAATATGATATTCATTTTAAATTATTCCTTATATGACATCTACCATGCAGTTCAATGTCATGCAGTAAGGATATAAATATTCTATGAAGATTGAATTATTTCCAATAGGACATAATTGATGAATATATAAAATGGGGAATCCATACCAGATATGACCCAAAACATCCTAAGGTGTTTAGTTCCCCCATAGTGTTTCCAGGGCTCACAAGGATTGGAGTGCCTTTCCTACAAGGAGGATATGCCTCTAGTTGGTTGGTAAAATCCCTTAAGAATTGATCAAAAGGTCTAGAAGATGTTTCCACACTCTTGTCCATGTGTTATGAATGATTTTGGGGATGGTATCTATGGATGGTAAAATATTAGGTAATATGAGACTACCTAGATATTTTGAATATTGGTTAAATAAATAAAAACCCAAAATTTCAAATTGATGAGTATGGAATAAGGTAGAAAACCCAAGGAAGACCTAAAACAACCTAAGTTGTTAATATATAACAAATGGTTAATGAGGCTCATAAGAATCATATTACATTTCCTAAAAGTTTGGGATTCCTCTAATTGGCAGGTCTAATCTATTATTCAAGAACCCATAGGTATTACATGCATGATCAAGTAATGGTGATCCCTGTTCTTTTTCAAGGTTCCTGAATAATTTGAGAAGACTCAAAAGTCTGGATGATTAAGTTGGGTATAGAGAAAGGAACTATTGAGGAAGGGTTATGGAACCCTAGGGTGGTAGAGATTTTAATTAGGAAGCTTGGGCCCTATGCCATGTCATTTAATTTCATGCATTGTGGGCTATGAAAAGGCTCATGAATGGAGTTCCACATTCCTTCTTTGAAAAATTATATAATGCATGGTAACTTAATGTCGATGTTGTTAATTCCACTTGAATTATATGTTTATGGGGATTTTAAATCATGGTCTAAAGTTCTTGTTTCAAGATTATTAATATGGGACACTCATTTTGGGGATGAAACAGAACACCATAAGGTGTGAGGTTCTACCACGGTGATGTCAGGGCTCACAAATATCATAAAGCCCATTTTACAAGATAATGATACATTTGGTTGATGTTTGGGAGATCATATACAGGAACAATAGGTATAAATTCATAGTCAATCCAAGTGTCCCCTAGGTGTCCTATTCCGAGATCCATGGAAGGTGTGTGACAATCTGAGGTTCTAAAATCATGAAGTATGATTTACAGAAAACATAATATTCAATAAGGGGTAATGCACCCTAAAGGTTGTGTCGCTAACTTGTTAAAACATTATCATGATGAGGATATATGAAAAATCAAAAATCTAACTTTTTTATGGACCAGGGGGTCTAGAAATCATAAATCCTCTTTTACTAGGGAAAAAAAGTGGGACCTATGAGTTTTATAACTCATTTATTTACACTCTCATTTTTTCTTAAATGTTGGAGATTAAGAGTTTAGAAACCGAAGTCTTGAATTTTTATTAGGATTCCCTTTGTGAGTTTTCAACCTAAAAAGGTTTGTGTCTCTTTTACTAGTAGTTTTAGGGTATTTTTATTTAGATCATAAAAGGATAAAGTTTAAGGTCATACAACTTTGACCAAATTTCATTTAGTTTGAAGTAATGACATACATAGACATAGTAATAGGGGAATGTCATAAAATATCCAAATTTGGATACCTAGGGTCAAGAGTACTTCAACATCCTTCTGTGATGGAGATGAAAATGATGTAAATTAGATATCCATGTTCCTAGTACATTGGTAATAATATGGAACAATCATGTAGGGGATGACCTAAAAAACACAAAGGTATTGAGTTCTTCCATGGTAACACTATGCTCACAAGGATTAGAAATCCATTCCTATAGGATCAAAATCTTTTCTATTGTTGGGTAAAAGAACTTTTGTGTTGATAAAATGGTCAAACAGAGAGATCTATCTTACATTACAAGGTACATGAAAGGTTTATAGAAACCCGAGGAGCTCAAGACATGAAGTGTAATTTATAGACCAATGTTCTTAAAATATGGTGGAAGCACCCCATACTCTGGTTGAAAATGTTCAGGATCTTATGATTCTTTGATTATGAGTGATGAAAGATGATGACCAATAAATTTTAACATCATGTAGTGGAAGTGTAGCTATATTTTATTTTAATGACATGAGATAAGGATGTTTTCTTTGAAGTTTAACATCATGTGGTAAGGAATTTTTCTCCTATCATTTAAATTAAACATCATGAGGTAAGGAAGAAGGAACCAGTGTGAAAATTGTGCAAGATATCTTTGGGAATACTCTGTACTAGTCAGATTAATTTAGATGGAGGGATTATATTTTTTTATATGTATAGGATTATTGGTTGGTATACATATTATGGATCCCTTCTTGTGTAGATTTATCACATACACAAGAAAACCATATGTAGATCTGACTCTTGTGTAGGAAGAATGAGATTGTATGACTTGGACCTCTTTAAAAATAGGTATATGATGATTTTAATTCCTATTAAATGTGAAGAACCTTTGTAATGTAGTTTAATGTCCTGAGACTAGGTCATAAAAAATTCCCTCTGTAGGTTTAACCCATACACAATTCGGGGGACATTTTATTATGTTGTGGATACACTCAATTTTGGAGATCCAGGTGTCACTACATATCCTATTGTAATATGAACCATGTAAAATGTATTTCTGGAAAGGGAAACTCTCCGTGAATATCTAACCCATACACATAGGGTGTAATTATTCCCAATGATTATTGTATCTTGACTTGGGATTGGGTATTTGGTTGTCACTATGTATCCTCTGATGGTAGGAATTCATCCACACGTAGTTCTTGATTGGGAAACTCTCCACACAGGCCTATCCCATACACAGAGGGGGGAATTGTTCTAATTTATTATTATAGCTGGACCCTAGATTGGATATTTGGGCATCTCTATGTATCTTGTGATTATAAGAATAAAGAAACATGTAGATCTTGAATAGAGGTGTGGTAGAAGGCCAACACCAAGGATAGTGGTCCTGTCAGCTGAGGTCCAGTGTAATGCATAATTTTATGTCATGTAAGTGACATCGACCGTGCAGTTTAATGTCATGTGAAATGGAATTTTTTTGTTCCTTTTATGATCTAACATTGAGGAACATGATGACTCTACCATGAACTGGTATGTCTTGATCATGTGGGGAAGCCTCTTCCAAAATTCCTAATCTCACATGAGCTATGCTTAGTGTGGGAAACAAGGAATGGAAAAGGTTTCTCTCACCACACATAGGTGGTTAAATGTAAGGAAAGGGGAAATTTACATCATGTGGTGGCTGGTATGAAATATAGGGTCTAGTCATCCCTACATATCTCAATGGAATGATAATCAAGCAATATATAGTTCTAGAAAAATGTGTAGTTTAATGACATTTGGTGAGTACATCAACTACAAATTTTACCACCATGCAGTGAGGAAAATGGTGAATCAACATGAAGAAATATAATGGATAAACCTAAGAATTGAGATCTGGTCATCTCTGTGTATCCATTGATAGTATGAATCAAGGAACACATAGTTCTCGAATGGAGAGATTGCCTATATGAATCTTACTCTAACATAGGTACATGGTAACTTCATTTCTCTTTCGCACAGATCTATATTTTTTATGGTGAATCATCAGTGGGACGATACCTCCCATGTAGTTTAATGTCATGTGGTAAGGATTTATTTTGTGAATTTAAAAAAAAAATTCAAATGAAATATCGTACAGTTTAACACCATGTGATCAAGATGAGAGACATTGTGTAGTTTAAAATTTTCCTTTTAGGGATTCTTTCATAAATTTTAATGCCATGTGGTTATGAAATGTTTTGTATAGTCTAAATCCATGTCTTCATGAATTATTCCATATAGTTTAATGTCATGTGGTCAGGAAATATTCCATATAGTTTAACATCATATGGTTTGGACAACTTCCATATAGTTTAACTTCATGTGGTCAAAACCTTTTCTATATAGTTTAATGACCTCTGGTCAGGACTTCTTCTATATAATTTGACATCATGTGGTCAGAATGTCTTTTGTATAATTTAACATCATGTGGTAAATATGTATTTTATATGTTTTAATTTCATGTGTTTAGGATGTGAGAGGCTTTGATAGTGTCTATGAAAATTATTTCTTGAGAAACCTCACATTGGTTGGGAGCGTGACATGTTCCCCATCCATTTTTTCCAATGTGTATAATCTATTGGAATATTACTTATGTTTGATGTAAGACCATTCCCATATAAGTTCTAGTATTAGAGCCTTATTTTCTAGTATCATTGGGGTTTTAAGATCAAATAATAGTTCTCCTTGAATTAACTAATGAGGGGAAACCATTTTATTGAATGCTCATGCGATCTGATTCCAATTGACTTAAAGGTCATGCAATGCACACAACCTTTTTTCATTGATATGTTCCAATTCTTCCAAATTATTATTATTTTTCTAATAATTAATGATTTTTTTCATATATTTATTCATATTGAGGGAAATTAGACCTCTATGGGAACACTACCCTAGTTCTGTACACAAATGAATATGAAGTTTCTTGCGTAGTAGTGCGTGTGGTGGTATAGTAGGCCCATAAAGCATGGAGGATCTTATCTATACATGACTTCTTGTCCTTATTCACCATCATCTAGAGTATATTTTATATATTCTTATTAAATGCCTCTATGTTTCCATTTTCTACTTCATTATAGAGGGATGAATGGTTGTAATTGATGTTGTAATTCTGGTACAATTATATCAACTTAGTAGCATAGAAGTTGGTGCCATTGTTTGTGAATATCATGTGAGGAACTCTGAATTTGGTGATGATATTTGATTTTAAAATATTAATGATATTCTTATCTCTGATATAATTTAGCGGTATTAACTTATCCCATTTGTAAACGAGATCAGTAGTATTAAGTATGTAATTAAATTTCCTAGATTTGGATGTGGGCTATGTCCCCACAACATCCATTCCCCATACAGAAAATAGACAAAAATATTTTGCAGTATATTGAAATTATAGGGGTCAATGGATGAAATTTTCATGAATCTTGCATGCATGAAATTTACTAATAAACTCCACATAGTCCTATATCATTGTTTTCTAGTAGTATCCAAGCCTCATGATTTGGTGGGAGAGCCTGGTCCTTGACTGGTGAATTCCACACGATCCTACATAGACTACTTCCATGATGATGGGAATCTCTCTTTCTGCTATGCATATGAGGTGGATTCCTTGGAATCCTAACTTATAGAGAATTTTTTTCTCATTTTCCCATCATGAAGGTTGAAGTTTGATTCTCGACGCCAAATTTATTCCCTTCTGGCTTGGTCTGTTAGGAGGGTACCATTTTGTTGATAATAAAGTATCATGTCCACCCATCCCTGGGTGGATATCTGTTAATTATATTTTTTGGAGGTGTTTATTAGATTTATTTCCTCCATGTTCAAGATGATTATCGATGAGACCATCCGTAGACACATGATTCAGGAGAACACATTATCCTGATCAGGGTTGGCTAGAACTATAGTTGCATTATCCAGTGCATTGTCAAGAGAATTTTATGATCAAGGGAAATGATACAATGTAGTTTCAAGAGGGAACTCTAACATCATTCCTCTGATGCAACCAATGATAGGGTCCAATTATTCCTTTTTGATGGTATATTCACCATTAATTTTATTTATCACTATCCTTGGATCCTCTTTGATGTTCATCTTGGCTATTTAATGTTGTGGGGATAGTTTTAATATAGTGAATATGGCTTGGTATTCAGCCTCATTATTCATGAATAGTTTAAATAGTGAGAAAAAGTGGGGAAAATTTTCATTTTTAGGAGAAAAAAATAGTCCATAGGACAACCTGATTGAGAAAAGGGTTTTACAGCCTCTTGGAAATAAGAAATAAATAGGTAATATCAAAATATACCTCCCATGTTAGGGAAGTGTCATGGGAATAGAAAACCTCTCCATCTGGAAGTTTGGTGTCCACTGGTGAACTTTTTGGAGTGGGATATGCCGTAAGAAAATTCATCACAGATTGTCCTTTCACTTTATTCTATGACATGAACTAGATGCATATTGTTATAAAATAACCACCCTTTTGAAAAAACACCCAGTTAATATAGGGAAGCCAAGTATATACTTGATCAGGTCAATACAAGAGACTAAGTGGACTTCGAGGAACTGTATGTAATGCATCATCTTCTTCACTAAAAATATTAGTACGAGGAAAGTATTATCAATAATAGAATACCAGTTTATAGTAATTATCATTATTCGACTGAGGTAGTAGAGACTTTTCTCATTCTTTTAATCATTATTTTCTGTGAGGATGGAACTAAGCGATAATTCTTTGGTAGCCACATATAAGATGAGTGTATTTCCATATAATATTGAAATAAGGACTGGTGGTTTTAGTAGGTACAACTTCATACTCTCATAGGCTTCTTGAAAATTCTCATCCCATTGGCAGGTGACCCCCTTATTTGTTATCTTGGAGAAGGTGAGAAATTTTCCAGTTAGGTTAGCTATAAAATTCAAAATGAAACGAAGGTAACCTTAGATCCCATTCAGCTCTATGAAATCCAGAGGGGGCGACATTATAATAATTTCAATTTTATTTTATTGGTCAATGACAATTCCATAGTGGTATACCAAAAATCCAAGGAATTTTTCATGACATCACCCCAAAAGTGCACTATAGTGGGTTTATCTTCAAGTTGTGCTTCCACAACATGTAAAATATAGTTTAACGATCTGTGAGGTGACCACATCCCTATTGAGATTTGACTACTAGATCATTGACATAATACTATTCTATTAATCCTAAGAAGGTCCTAAAGATATTATGCATGACATGTTAGTAGTTGTATCCAACATTACTTAAACCAAAGAGCATGACTTGATAGCAAAATATCCCCTCAGGTGCTCTAAAGGTGGTGAAATTTTCATCTTTAGGTGCTATATTTATTTAATTATACCCTAAATACCCATCCATAAAGGAAAGGTCTTGGATTCTATAGGTTTCATTGATCAAGAGTTCTATGATTAGTAATGGGAAATTTTCCTTGGGTTAGTGTCAATTAAGGGCTATGTGGTTGATATATAACATAATCTGTCTGTTCCTTTTCTTTACATGGATGATGTTAGTGAGACATTTTGGGTATTTCACTTCCCAGTTAAATTGGTCCTTGTTCAATTTTTCAACTTATGACTTTACATTAGTATAATGAGGGGTGAATCCTCTGATATTCCTTCTTGAAACCTCAATGGTCATTGGGAAACCTGAGATGGTGTATAGACACATCAGGGTTCAGACTAGAAATTCCAATATAATTCAAAGAAAACACATATAGATGTTTCTTTAGAAATTAAATATAAATCTCCTTCTCCTCAAGAGGAATAGTGGAACTAATCATTCCATCTCATTGGTATTTTTCTATTCATAGTTTTAATTTCAAGATCTCATCGATGGTCGTGGAGATTCCTTCCTCAAACATGGGGGGGGGGACATTACTGAGGTCATCCTCTTCTTATTTAATCTCAAAGTTCATTGAGGAGTTTTTATGAATGATAGGTAATATGATGGAATATCTATCACTATTAAGATGAGAGATCCCATGGGAAGATTCATTGTCATCCTCTACTACTAGAGTAGTTTCAGATAGATTTCAGAGCTGATTATTTTCTTTTACACTATCGCTAGTTACAGAAGGAGCTTGGACAGCTGAGATTTAGTCTACTACCTCAATCATTTTTATGAGTTGGAAATAATCTCTATCAATCATACTCTAGAAATTTTTAGGGGTGGTACCTATTCTATTTGGGTTTGAAACCTATATATTTTCATCCACTATTTGTTATTTTTATACCAACTTGCCTTCGTATATACAGCTTCACAAGACTCAATCGGGGTAATATCACCATGTAGTTTACCAACCATCCCATAAATTGGGTATTTCAAACATTGTGGAAATTTTTAAGGTACTTCTATGTGTCTATGAATACAAGGTCTTCTGGGTTGGATTTTATATGCAGTGTCTTATTGGATAACTATGAACTCAGCATCAGATGTGAGATCCCCAAACCAAGCCTCAAATTTGATCGTCTTGAGAGGTATTAGATCACTCTTTTCATAACCTTAAATGGTTATCTTATAGAAGATAAATATACCTCTCTATATCTAAAAAGTTTAAGGGTCTAAATTAGAATGAGTTTGATCCTAAAACTGTTGTCAATCAGAGCCCTTCTGAAGTTGACATCATCAAGTTTTCCTGAAACATATAGGTTTTTGATATGTCCATGGATGACAACTTCTTAATCCTTCTCTATGAATGAGATGAAAAAATGGAATTGTGATAGAATATTATCCAATCAATAAACCTTGGCTACATTTACTTCAATCTCAAATTCCTCTAGACTCAAGATGGCTTTGATGAGTGCCTCTGTGAGTTCTTTTTGATGATGAAGTGAATACAAGATTGAGAGTTTAGTTGGGAAAACCAATAATTGTTTCATAATTTCGTATTTATTATATGGAGTTCATCACATAAAAAGGTGGTATTACTCCTTATTGTGTATCTAAAAAGAAAGGGTATTTGGGGAATATGGTCTTGGTGCTTGTGTAGAGGTTCTTGGTGAATCTGATTCCAGTGGTGTTGGTCGTTCTGATATTCCCCATTATTTGGGCTAATCATAAAATTGCACCCTTGTGAGATGGTTGTGTAAATTTAATACTATTGTTACATCATTGGATCACTCTAGGACACCTCCATGTTTTTTTTGGGATTTAAGGTGTGTTTTCCCATGGGTATTTGTTGCATATATGTCCTATATAAGGATGTAACTAGGATATTAGGTCTTACCATGCCCGTATTTTCCCGGATACACATACAACCTACAAATCCCTAGTCAGGTATGAGGAACTCATACTCAGTGGTATATGCATCATTAGAGATTATTTTTACCCATTGTATTATAGTGAAATAACTAAAGATGATCTCTTTATTCAATGAGGGTTCTATTTGGTAGGGTAGTTCCCATACATTGAACATTGCATGAATTTTTTTCAGAGTCATTAATTGCATAGGAGATAAATATGACACTTAATCTTATATATATATATATATTTATAATGATTATTTCCACCTTTTTAAGGAATATTTTATACCACCTCCCTATGTGAAATAAATATTATTATTTTTTCAAAGCTTTTCCCTCAAGGTGTCATGAGATTAGTCGAATGTATTTCGAGTCGTCTAGTAGTCAAACATCTACCCACACCTAGTAGGATCATTTCTTCCAATCACCCTCTTCTTATGACTAGGTAATTATTACACATGTCACATATTCTAGAATAATCTCCAACATCACATATCCATAATCGACCATCCTTGGAGGATGTCTTTGTTGATGAATAAATCTTGGATGGTGTGGCCTGGCCTCTTATGGAAAGGGTAGTATTTAGGAAAATTAGTGAGTTTGACCTCATTGGGTTTTTTTTTCAGTACCTTGAGTGGGTTATTTTCCATGTATGTAAGGAAATAATTAAGGAACCTATCATTTTTAAAGGAGTATACATTATTCATCTATTACTAGAATACATGGATACCCTGATCCCTTATTTATTCTTGTCAAGGGTGAATTTTCTAGTACTTCTGCGAAACAGAAGGTGCTAGATGATTTGATTCATAAATTAGTGATTTATTTAAAACTAATACTGAATTGAGGGTAAAAGTAGTAGTCTCTACCTTGTCGATCCTTTTTCCCTATGATGAGGGCATGGGACAAGATTTTTCTTGGGTATGTTGAATGGAATCTTCCAAAAAATGTGTTATTTCCACAAATTCAGGGAATCCACCTAGATATTTCACTAGGATCAAAGGTGTTTTCAGCTCATCCTAGTTATTTTCAGCATATATTTCCAAAAATTTCTCTTGATAGAGAGGTATAATAAGGGAAAAGGTTATAAATTTCTATCTTGTTATGAAGTCTAACACAATCTCATTTTTAATCTTATTATAGTTTTTCACCCCGACAAGTGTCTATTTCCATATCATAAAGATAAATTGATAAAGGAATTTATGATTAAGTTCTTCTCATCCTAAAATATATCCTACAAGAAGGCTATTCTAACAAACAATGGCTAGTCTGATCAGAGCCCATATAACACAAATCATCTTGGTAACTTCTTATTGGTCTCGAGGGCCCATCATTGGACTACATCAGGACTCGAAGTGTGTGAGATGTTTTTATTGATCTACCATGACATAAAATGTGTAGAAGGTATTGTTGTCTAAATTGGGTTGGGGAAAAGTTTCATCCACCATTCAGTTTATAGATTCTTACCAGGCTTCACTGGTTCATGTCATCCTTCAATGGATTACATTCAAGTAGTCAGGGACTCAATGACATTGAATAGTTCCAGAGTTAACTTTTTCTAGGCTACCTCCCATCTATAGGGAGTGATAAGAGAATTATGAAGTTTCCCCGTTTTCAACTCCCACTGAATCTCGATTCAAGCTAAGACTGAATGATCATCATGGAAGGGGAAATTTTGTCGCCATAATAGAGGGAATTAATGATCATATTTTACTTATTTATGTAGATAAAATTCCATGATTCGGAGCCAAACATATAATCACATTCCAATTTTAAAATAATATTATCTCTTTCATAATGTTTGGGAGAAGGGATATTCATCTAAGGAGGAAGACAATACCCAATGGGAATTTTTTCCTACGAATATCCCCATTGATTTGTCTAATAGTTTGTATCTCATCCTCACCCTGTTCCAACTCCTCCTCTATGGAAGGAAATTCATATCTTTTGGGACATAAGGAGGATATATCCACTTATTTCCCTTTATTCTTCGTAATGTTCTTACACAGAGGTGTAAACTTAATAATCAAAGGTTCCATGTTTTGGATTATCCTATAGTTATGTGTACGTGAAACCTCAGTTGGTGAACCCACATCACCATCCTCTCAGGGTATTTTTTACTTATTGTGTCCCTCTATAATTGTGTCTTGATCCATATTATCTATTATTTTTATGGTCACAACATTAAATAAGGTGTATCAAGAAATGTTAGTTATCCTATTACTCTTGATTCAATAGAATTATTCTCCACTATTTGAATTAGGGTTCTTTTTCTAACCCCTATCCATATTGAACCTTTTTGGATTATTCCCCTGTGGGGATTGATTTACTCCACTATAAGTTCTATCCATATCAGTCTATGAGTAGTTAACCCAAGGTATATTATGGTCATTATTTCGTAATAGGACCAAATAGGAATGATTCATCTTAAGGAAGGATGAATAGATGGGATGTTTACCATTGATATTTACCTCCCAACCTAGAGAAGACTGATTCACACCATAGTGATGATGATGATGATGAAAATTCCCCTATTAATATGTGATGGGGCCTATTTGGGACCACCAATGGAAATGTTTTATCTTTCTAATGAGGACATGATGATTCCAGCTAAGGATTTAAATACTTATAGGATAATAATTGAGATATAAATACCCCCGTCCCTGCGATATGTGGTTGATCTGGAACCACTGATGATTTCTCCATGACCCTCTCAATATGTGATGAACCTGGTTATGGGGATTGATATAAAAATTTCCCCAACCTTGTGGGATGGGGTTTATTTTATGTCGGTACAGATATGTACTTAATCCTATAACGAATTTATGATCTGAGGGGTGGAGGTAGTGGTAAATATTCCACAGTCCTGAGGAGGTATGTTCTCTCCTAGACAACTACTATAGTAGCTACTATTGAGACCCATTTTATTTGGAACAATGGTTATCATGTATGATATGAGTGAAAGGGAAGCCCATAATGGGATTCATTTTTTACAAGAGGTCATCATGTTTACCAAAAACATCATCTTCCATGTGTAAAATGCATTCCCATTTTTTCTAGTGTCCTATTTTAATGATATTTTGGTAGTCTTCTTCACCCATTCATGATGCATTTTCATATATAAAGTGGTATAATTTTATTGTGTTGACCAAATGGTATGTGCATTACCTGGTCCCCATATTTTTTTGGAGGAGATGATATTACAAGACACTGTATATTGGGAGTTCTACTATTATAGGGGTGCGGTGAAGTGCAACACTCCATACGTTCCCCATCTATAGATATAGATACCTAAAGAGGATTTGATGATTGGTTTCCGAAAATTTTTGGTGAAATGGTGGAAAGAAATACTATGATTTTTTAGTTTAGTGTCCCAGTCCATGGATAGAGCATTCATGTTCATTGGAAAAGAATATATGTTTACGGTATGGAGGTAAACCTTGTATCCTAGAAAAGGGAGGTGTCTATCATTCAATTGCTGATGAGTTTCCCCTATATTCTAGTCTAGTGAAGGCACAAACTCCATTTCTAGATCATATGGGATCTCATAATCAGATTTAGTGAGGGGCCAAAATATGGCGGGGAGGCTCTTTTTAGATAAATATCTCTATATTTCAATGAAGGATTTCTATTCATCATACATATATGTCTCCACTTGGTCAGACCAAAGAGGTCACTTCTTTGGCTAGCCTGATTGCCATGGTGAAGGGTTGCTGGTAGTTGAGGTAGAACTATACATGTCTAACCTTGGTGTGTCAAGAACCTCTCTATATAAAGTATTCTGAATTTTGAGGACCTCACTATATGAAGGTTTCTAGTAAAGGTGATAATTTCCTTGTACGAGGGATATATCACTACGTGGTGGTTGACCATGGCAATTTCAAGGGTAGAGTCCCTATGATCCATATCCACACAACCATGAGGAGGAATATCTTGGTAATGATCAGATTATTCTTTGGATGAAGAGTCCTTAGACCCTTCAGGTGTTTCAGATATGCGTTTAATATCCTCAAAGACACTGGCATGGAGAAACCCATAGATATGAGCCTAAAATGCACGGCCGATTGTCTCCTATCGACCGGTCAAGGTTCTGGTGCTTTGTTAATGTGTATAGCAGCACACGGGTCGAATCCTCGGCGATGATACTTTGAAATAGTTGTTTGTTTTTAGTTGATTGTATTTTGATTGGGGGTTTGTTTGCAGAGCTTAATTGGAATGGATAATTGATTATGATTGATTTAACAAATTGATAATGATTGGGGTGAGTTCATCATTAGGTTAGTTAAGCTTGTGATATCCTTGAGCTTTGCGTTATATTACATTTAAATTAACACCCTTGTCACAAGTTGACGTTGATTTGAATTCCCAAGTGTTAAGGCTTTAATCCAAGACCTAACTTAAGTTAGGGTTCTAATCGTGATCATATCTTTTTTATGGTAGTGTATTAATGGTTCCAATAATCCATGGAAACCACACGTTAAACAAAACAAGTCATTAATCCATGACATGCTAAGTTCAACATACACAATGTTAATTCAACGAATACTCATCGAGAAAAAGCTCTCAATCGCTTAACATAACTAAATTAAAACTCACCCAAATGAGAGATTTACTCAGAAATTATTATGATTATTAATCGGGTAATATATGTTTATGGTGATGAATTATAAAGAGAAGAAAAATAAAGGGACAAGATAAGAGTAGTGTGCCGAACACACACACAGATTATTTTGAGAATCAAAAATGGAAATTTCGATTGAATGAGGAAGAAAAATAAGGGACTGTAATTGAAAATGATTCAAACTATTTTAGGACCATGAATATTATACAACAGAATGTGGGGAATAATAAGAGGTATTGAAGAAGAAACAAGCACTAAAATTTGATTGAAATGAAAATAAAGTTACAGAATTACAATTGAAAGCAAACATAAACAAAAATGAAAGAGAAGTGGAGGAGAGGTCTCTCTTGTTGAAACAAGATCAAAAAATATCCTCCCAGAACCTTTTCAAGGCTCTAGTAATTCGAAACCTCCTCCTTAAGTGCTGAAGTGCCAACCCATTTGAAAGGAGAGGAGGGGATATATTTATAGCCCAAGGTGGTGGACTGTTTAAATTCCAGAAATACCCCTCCACTTGGATTGCCGATATGGACATGCAGAAAACCGAATCTGTAGAAATATACTTCTTCAAAGTTGTAGATAAAAATGTCTTATATCTATTGGGAAACGTTGGCAGCCATTTGACTTATTGAGCCAATGTTATGGCCATTTTAGTAAACAATTATGATCTATCCATTTCAATACAAACTTTTTTGAAGTCCATAATGTGAATGAGTTTTTGAATAGGAATATGACCTAAAATAAAAATCATTTCTTAAAAAAAGTTGGACACCCGAATATCCTTTTTCACACTGCCAAATATTATCTCGAATGGATGTCTACATGAAGAAAAATTTCAATATTAGTGTGTTGTTTTTAATTCCTGTCCAGAATGGTGGGCTGGACTTGAATGCATCATTTGGGCCCCTTTTATTTGTGATTTGGTTCTGAAATTTTTATCATGGACGCCTTGAGATGTCCTCCGAACTTGGGAGGATAATTAAGGTATTTGGACTTCTGGATTGAGCCCAGTAATTCAACCCTCATATATGGTCTAGTTTCTTAACAGTTTCCTTGGGCCTTCTTGTGGGGTCCATATGACCCTCTAAATGGACGAATTTGCCAAAGGTGACATCTAATGAAATGTTGGAATTGGAATTGAAAACCCTAAAAAGCAAGAATAATTTAATTTGGATAAGTAGGGTGATAGTTATTTTTAAAAAACTAAAGAGACATGAATCTGGATAAATTCAAATAGTGATCAAATATTATATTTAATATTTAAACATTAATATTTCACAAAAATTATGCACATTTCATATGAAATCCGTAAAGGGAGTATGTAAAAAGATATTAAAATATTAATAACATCAACTCCTCCACACATAGTCTTATGCATGTCCTCATGGGTAATAAATATAAAAATAAGACAAACTCATTTTCACTCACCAACAAATATTAAAATTTTGTTTTCCCAAATCAGGGGAGGTTTAGACTATTTCACTCATCCATATTGAATTCCAGCACAAATTGTTACAGAAATAATGTTCCAAAAACAATTAATTTTTTCATGCATAACTTAAGACATAGAAAATGGTGGCACTCAAAACTTACTCCTCTCAAGATGATAAAATTCATTTTTGGAGGTTCACTCTTTCACCAACCAAAAGTGAAAATCTTAGAGTTTGAAAAGATCTCTCAGCTTGGAATCCCTATAAAAAGTGAACAAGAATCAAGAGGTCTTTTTAATGGGTTTTTATGTGGCTATGGTATGGTAGTGATATAATGCCCAAGAGAGAGAAGAAGAGGGTTAAAATACCAACATAGAAAAAGAAATACACATTTTTTTGACATAAAACATGGAAGGAAATGAAAACACATATTTAAAAGGGAATGATTTTGTGAAGAAAGACACAATAAAGGATGAAACTTTGAAGGTAATGAGAAGATTAAATATTTACAAAACATATAACTTCTCCCAATAATATAATAATATAATGCAAGTGTTCTTTTTTCTTATTTTTATTCTTTGTTTTTCGAAAGTTGAACTTGAAAGAGATCTCACACTCATATCCCAAACCATGATTCATCTCCTCACGACACTAATTGTAATATTTATAACAAGATCAAAGGTTGAGAAAGAGTGATTTTTGACCTACCTTAACCAATTTTTTCATTTTTTGTATTTTGTATTTTTGATTGGTTTTGATTTTTTTTGAACACTTTTCAATATAATTTGTACAATACATTCCTAAATCCCACTAAATGAAAACCTCCCCCCCACACTAAAATGTATGATTGCCCTCAAGAATATGATAACACACTGGAAAGTAAGGAAATGATACAAAAAAATGAAATCCATTCCCCCCACACTTAAATTTCAAAAACTTATGCAATGAAAATCAGTGTTGATATTGGGTGGGATAAGGTATTGAGCTTGTAATGTGGATATCAAAGAAAAGGTCTTCATAGGCTTGAAGGGGCTTTCAAAAGGAGGATTTATGTAAGGGAAATGATAGGTTATTTGGCTATTGTGATTCTCATGTGGTTCAGAAAATGCCTCTATCATATTAATGCACACTAAGGTAGGAAATTCAGCTCGAAGGTCCACAAACTGAAGACTCACAAATGGTGGTGAAAAACACACATTTTGAATAGATGGCCATAGGTGGCCTTGGCATGAAATCAAATGTTGTTCCTCACGGTTTGGGAAAACCATTTTCCAAATAATAAATAGAGCATTCAAAATTTGTTGGTTTTGACACAAGATTCTTTATCCAATTTTATGATGAAAACACAAATTTTTGGAAATGAAACATATCTATTTACTCCCCAAAATGGTTGGACAAAATTTAAATATTAAATGGTGAGTAATTATGAGTCTTTATTTTTGTTTTTTAGTTTTTTTTATGTTTTATTATTAGTTTTTTTATAAAGACACACCCACACAAAAGAGAAAGAGTAAAAAGGGAAAAAATGTTATGAGGAAAGTGGTAAGAAAAAAAACAGAGAATGAGGGAGGAAGAAGAAATAGAGAGATAGGGAGAGAGGGAGAAGAAGAGTCAAAGGGAAAGAGGTGCCCCCTAGTTTGGATTTGGTGGGTTTCCATCTCCATCTAGTGGTCGGTCTACTGTAGATCCAATGGAAGTTGATGTTGTTCCAGGATTGCATGTACTCTCATGGTGATGTTTCAACTGATATCCATTTACTGTGAATGTCCTTTTGGAAGAGGGGTCTTGGACTTGTACTACACCAAATGGGTAAACATTAGTAATAACAAAAGGACCTTCCCAACGAGAATTAAGCTTACCTGGGTGAAGACGAAATCGATAATTGAAGAGCATTACCGTTTCACCTTCAAGAAATACCTTTCTCAGGATGTGTTTGTCATGGAGTACCTTAGCGTTCTCTTTGTACAGATTGGAATTCTCATAGGATTCAAGTTGAATCTCCTCTAGTTCAGCCAATTACAACAATCTTTCTTCACCAGATTTTCACAATAAAAATTACAGGTTTTCACAGCCCAAAAAGACTTATGTTGGATTTCAACTGGTAGATGACATGCTTTACCAAAAACTAGCCTAAAAGGATACATCCCAATGGGTGTTTTATAGACAGTTTGATAAGCCCAAAGTGCTTCACCAAGTCTTTTAGTCCATTCTTTTCTGGTGGGTTTTACAATTCTCTCATGCACTCTTTTCACTTCTCTATTAGAAAGTTCAGCCATGCCATTTGTTTGGGGGTGATATGCAGTTGAAGTTTTATGAACAACCCCATTCTTTTTCAAAATAGATTCCATGGTTTTATTACAAAAATGGGTTCCTAAGTCACTTATCAAGGCACGAGGTGTGCCAAATCAATGGAGGATGTGTGTCTTTAGGAACTCAATAACAGTATGCGAATCATCCTTTCTAGTGGGTTTTGCCTTGACCCACCTTGAAACATAATCGACCACAAGAAGAATGTATGAGAATCCATTGGAAGGGGAAATGGTCCCATGAAATTGATTCCCCAAACATAGAAGATTTCACCAAAGATTAAGGTATTTTGGAACATTTTATTTCTTTTGGAGATTGTGCTGAACTTTTGGCAAGTGGGACATGATTGACAGAACTCATGTGAGTCCTTGAAGAATGAAGGCCAGAAGAATCCAGAGTCTAGGACCTTTCGGGAGTTCCTTCGTGGTCCAAAGTGGCCACCTCCAGGAAGTGAGTGACAGAATTCTAAGATGGAAGAATGCTCATTTTCTTCAACACATCTCCTAATTACCATGTTTGCCCCATTTTTCCAAAGTTTATTTTCTTCCCAAAAATAGTATTTTGTATCACTTTTCAACTTCAATTTTTGTTCTTTTGAAAAAATTTCAGGAAAAACACCAGAAACAAAATAATTTACAATTGGGGCATACCATGGTAACTTTGGAGTGTTAGAAGAAAGGTTCTCAATGGGGAATTCAGGATCAATGATTTCTAAATGAGAAAATTAGAAATTCTACTCAAGTAATCAGCCACAAGGTTTTCTTTTCCAGGTCTATCTTTGATTTCAAGGTCAAACTCTTGGAGCATTAGGATCCATCTTATTAGCCTCAGTTTGGAATCACTTTTCCTGAGTAAGAACTTTATAGAAGAATGGTCTATGAAGATGATGATTTTGGCACCTAAGAGATAGGGCCAGAATTTATCTAAGGCAAAAACAACTGTTAAAAGTTCTTTTTCAGTGACAGTGTAGTGAGATTGAGTTTCATCCAATGTTTTTGAGGAATAATAGATGACATGAGGAGTTCTTTCTCTTCTTTGACCAAGAACAAACCCAATAGCTCTATCAGAAGCATCACACATCAATCCAAAGGGTAAGGACCAATCAGGGGGTTTGATTATCGGGGCAGATGTGAGAGCAGTTTTGAGTCCAATGAAGGCTCTCTTGTAAACCTCATAAAAATGGAAAGTGACATCATTTTGGAGCAAACGAGTGAGTGGGATGGAAATTTTACTAAAGTTATGGATGAATCAACGATAGAAACCAGCATGACTGAGAAATGAATGGACGTCCCGAACTGATGTGGGTTTAGGAAGTGATTGGATCACTTCAATTTTGGCAGGATCAACTTCAATACCATCTTTTGAAACTATGTGCCCTAAAACAATCCCATTTGCAACCATGAAGGGAAATTTTTCAAAATTTAACACAAGGTTACAATTTACACACTTTTGAAGGACTAGAGAGAGTGAATGCAAGCACGACTCAAATCACTCACCATAAATGGTGAAGTCATCCATGAAGACTTCTATGCAGTGTTCAATGAATTCTGAAAAGATACTCATCATACACCTCTAGAATTTTGCAGGATCATTGCAATGTCCAAAATTCATTCTTCTATATGAATATGTTCCAAAGGGGCATGTGAAAATAGTCTTTTCTTGATCTTTAGGTGCGATTGGGATTTGAAAATAGCCGGTGTATCCATCAATAAAGAAATAGTGTGACTTTCCGGCCAATCTTTCTAGCATTTTATCAAGGAATAGAAGAGGGTAGTGATCTTTTCGAGTTTCAACATTTAATTTGCTATAGTCAATGCACACACGCCATTTGTTCTTCACTCGATTTGTGACTACCTCTCTATGTTCATTTGTGACAACAGTTATCCCACCCTTCTTAGGTACAAATTGAATTGGACTAACCCATTCACTATCAGAAATTGGGTAGATAATACCAGCTTGAAGAATCTTGGTGATCTCTTACCTAACTACCTCAAGTATGAGTGGATTGATTCTTCTTTGTGGTTGTCTAATTGGTTTGGATGACTCCTCTAGATGGATGTGATTCATGCAAAGGGCAGGGTTGATTCATGTTATATCATCTAGGGTCCAACCTAAGGCTTTTTTGTTTTCCTCTAACACTTGAACAAGTTTGGACTCCACAGTTTCAATAAGTGTGGAAGAGATAATGACAGGATATGAGTGATCATGGAAGAGGAATGCATATTTCAGGTGTGTAGGAAGAGGTTTCAGATTAGTATCATCGTTCACTTTTGGGATAGACAACTCAAGAATAGAAGAAGGGACTTCAGTTTCTTCAGATTCATTTTCCTTAATACTGTCCAAGGTGGAGTAGTAGAGATCAGAATTGATGTGGAATTCAAGAGAGTTTTCAAGTTCCTCTAGATTGATGGAGTCTATGAATGAAATGTCGTCATCAACTTCACCATTTATGACTTGGTTAATCCTAATGTAGATTTCGCAACATTCTATCTCTTCAGAATAGGATGAACATGATGGAATGCGGTTCAATTGACTCTTAGAAGTGTCCTCATAAGCATGGATTGAGAATGAAGAGTGATCCTTAGATGGGTATCGCATCGCTTGGAAAATGTTGAATTTGACCATTTGGTCACCGAATTCCATGGATAATATGCCAGAATGAACATCAATCGTGGTTCTCACAGTCATGAGGAATGGTCTTCCTAGAATTAGGGGAGATCAAGAAGAGTTCGTCTCACCTTCAATGTCAAGGACATAGAAATCAGCAGGGAAGATAAGATCATTGACTCGGACAAGGACATCCTCAATTATTCCCTTAGGACTGGTTGTGCTTCGATTGGCTAACTGAATGAAAACACTCGTTGGGTGCAAGGGACCAAGACCAAGGTTGGAGAATATGGATTTGGGCATGACATTAAATGAGGCTCCTAGGTCTATGAGTGCATCATCAAAGTTGGAACTTCCAATTTGGCATGGAACCGTAAAGATCCCTAAATCTTTGCAATTTATGGGAATAGACTGCTGGGTGGAAACATTTTCAAAAGTCCTAAGTTTCCTCTTATGGGTGAACAATTCCTTAAGAAACTTGTCACACTTAGGAATTTGTTTTGATGGCATCTAAGAGAGGAATGTCGACTTCCACATGTCTAAACATGTCGAGCATTTCAGGATCAGGTTGAAATGACTTATTTGGATTAGAGACAGCTTGTGGAAAAGGAATTGGATTCCTAATTGGAATGTAAGGAGGTGAGGTAATGGTTTTAGGTTTCTTTTCAAGTTTCTTTTTCCTTTCATTTTCAAGGTCAACATTCAAAGGAGGGTTGGAGGACTTATCTTGAGGCATAAAAATTTTCTTTCCCAATCTAAGTGCAATTTCACTTACATTACCCTTGGGGTTGGGTAATGGTTGAGCTTGGAGTTTGGAAGATTGGATGGTTTCTACTGACTAAGGTGGGATGCATGTTCACCAATTTGGGTTTCAATGTTCCTGAGGCTTGAACGGGTGAAGGAGGAAAGATCTTCAACAACACTTTCCCATGGTTACTTTGAAGAAGAGGCTTGTACCTGATTGGGATTTCCTTGATTTTGGTTATTGGGAAATCGATTGAATTGGTTTGGGAATTGGGAAGGCTCACTAGGATAGTGGAATCCGGGAGGAGGAATAGGAGGATTGATCCTTTGAGGTTGAGGGACAAAAGGGTAAGGTTGTTGGAAGTTACCAACAACTTGACTATATTGAAACTGGTTTGGGTTTTGAGGAGGGAATTGAGGGGGATGAGAGACGGTATTACCATACCTCAGGCCTTGGTTATAGGAAGAAGAGAAGGGCTCAGAGTGAGGTTGGTTGAAGTTTCTAACAAACTGACCTGATATTTGAGGATTGGGGTTCCGCTGAGCATATGCTGCATTGAGATCCATTGGTCCAGATGAATCGGATTGATCCACTTGAAGTTGTGGACATGTGTCAGTTGGATGAGATGGAGAGTTGCAGATTCCACAGTTTTTGATAGGTCCAGGAAACATTGATTGTGGAGAAGACGAGGTTGGGGATTTGGTAGCCACAACTAGTTGTCACACAAGACCTGTAAGTTCACTCATCCACTCAGTCATTTTGTTCGGCTCAATTGATTGATTATCTTGGGATTGTTTGAATTCAGCATGTGCTCGAGTATGGAATTGTTGTGTGTTTTCAGCCATGTTACTTATGAGATCTCTTGCAGCTCCAGGAGTTTTATCAACAAGAGCACCGCCACTTGCGGTATCAATGAGAGTTCTCTCCATATCCAATAACCCCTCATAAAAGTATTGGTTCAAGAGATGGTTAGGGATTTGATGGTGTTGGAAGGTTGTAACAATCTTTTTCAACCTCTCCCAGTACTCATGGAGTGATTCACTTGGGAACTGATAGATACCACTTATTTCCTTTCGAAAAGAAGGAGTACAAGAAGCATGAAAGAATTTCTCTAAGAATTGTCACTTCATGTCATTCCATGTGGTTATGGAAACAGGATGAAGGTAGTAGAGCCATGACTCAGCAGTGTCAGCTAGGGAGAAAGGGAATGCTCGAAGTTTGATTTGTTCTTCAGAAACCCCTTGTGGCTTCATGGTAGAGCACACCACTTGGAACTCTTTAAGGTGGAGATGTGGATCCTCACCGGCTAGCCCGTGAAAATGAGGGAGAAGATGAATCAAACCTGATTTGAGTTCAAAGATAACTTCTATGTTTGGATATTGAATACCAAGAGTTTGGTAACTCATATCAGGGGCAGTGAGTTCTTTAAGGGTTTGTTCCCTAGGATTGGCCATTTCAAATTCAACTGGTTGGATGATGACTGGTTCTTGAATGAGTTGATTATCTCTTATGTTCCTCCTAAGTTGGCGAAGTGTTCAATCAATTTCAGGGTTAAACAAATCCGAGGGATTTTTTGGAAGGCTCTGGGGCATTCAGGGAGATTTTGGAAGAAAGAGGAAGATGGGTTTTTCTTTGTATTTTTTTTAGTTTATGATTTTTATGAGAAGACGGGTTTTTCTTTGTGTTTTTTTCAATTTATTTTTAAAATTTTGTTTTTTTGTTTTTTTATTACAATAACTAGAAAATAACGAATAATTAAAGCACCATCCCCAGCAACGGAGACATTTTAAATGCATGGCCGATTGTCACCTAACGACCGGTCAAGGTTCTAGTGCTCTGCTAATGTGTATAACAGCACTCGGGTCGAATCCTCGGCGATGATACTTTGAAATAGTCGTTTGTTTTTAGTTGATTGTATTCTGATTGGGGGTTTGTTTGAAGAGCTTAATTGGAATGACTAATTGATTATGATTTATTTAACAAATTGATAATGATTGGGGTGATTTTATCATTATGTTAGTTAAGCTTGTGATATCCTTAAGCTTTGTTTTATATTTCATTTAAATTAACACCCATGTCACAAGTTGACGTTGATTTGAATTCCCAAGTGTTAAGGCTTTAATCCAAGCCTTAACTTAACATAGGGTTCTAATCATGATCATATCTTGTTTATGGTAGTGTATTTATGGTTCCAATAATCCATGGAAACCACACGTTAAATAAAACAAGTCATTAATCCATGACATGATAAGTCCAACATACACAATGTTAATTCAACGAATACTCATCGAGAAAAATCTCTCAATCGATTAACATACCTAAATTAAAACTCACCCCAGTGAGAGATTTAATCAGCCATTATGATTTTTATTAATCTGGTAATATATTTCTATGGTGATGAATTATAAAGAGAAGAAAAAGAAAGATACAAGATAAGAGTAGTGTGCCGAACACACACACGAAATATTTTGAGAATCAAAAATGGAATTTCGTTTGAATGAGGAAGAAAAATAAGGGACTGTAATTGAAAATTATTCAACCTATTTTAAGACCATGAATATTATACTATAGATGGTGGATAAGAATAAGAGGTATTGAAGAAGAAACAAGCACTAAAATTTGATTGAAATGAAAACAAAATTACACAATTACAATTTAAAGCAAACATAAACAAAAATGAAAGGGAAGTGGAGGAGAGGTCTCTCTTGTTGAAAAAATATCAAGTCATATCCTCCCAGAACCTTTTCAAGTCTCTAGTAATGCCAAACCTCCTCCTTAAGTGCTGAAGTGTCAACCCTTTTGAAAGGAGAGGAGAGGATGTATTTATAGCCCAAGGTGGTGCACTATTTACATTCCAGAAATAACCATCCGCTTGGCTCGACGATATGGACATCCAGACAGCCTAATCTTGAGAAATATTCTTCTTCAAAGTTGTAGATAAAACTATCTTCTATCTACTGTAAACATTTAGCGGCCATTGGACTTATTGAGCCAAAGTTATGGCGGTTTTAGTAAAATATTCTGATCTGTCCATTTCAATACATGCTTTTTTGATCTCAATAATGTGAATGAGTTTTTGAATAGGAATATTCCCTCCTATAAAAATAATTTCTTCAACAAAGTTCTCCGCCCGAATCTCCTCTTTCACACTGAAAAAGATCAGCTCGAATGGAAGTATACATTAGGAGCAATTTCAATATAAATGTGTTGTTTTTAATTCCCGGACAGAATGGTGGGCTGGACTTGAATGCATAATTTGGGCCCCTTGTATTTGCGATTGGGTTCTGAAATTTTTATCATGGACTCCTTAAAATGTCATCCGATCTTGGGAAGAGAATTAATGTATTTGGACTTCTGGATTGAGCCCAGTAACTCAACCTTCATATATGGTCTAGTTTCTTCACAGTTTCCTTGGGCCTTCTTGTGGGGTCCATATGGCCCTCTAAATGGTCGAATTTTCAAATGGTAACTTCTAATGAAATGTTGGAATTAGAATTGGGAACTCGAAAAAACAAGAATCATGCAATTTGGATAAGTAGGGTGATAGGTATTGTTAAAACATTAAACAGACTTGAATCCCTATAAATTCAAATAGTGCTCAAAAATTATATGTAATATTTAAACATTAATATTTCACAAAAATTATGCACATTTCATATAAAATCAGTAAAGGGAGTATGTAAAAAGATATTAAAATATTAATATCATCAGATCCTCACTAATAATGAAGACTAGAATATATCGACTGACCTTTTGGGGTTGTGTATAGATATGAGTCTTCTTTATGAAATCTATTAGAATATTTTGATAACCATATTATTTTGAGAGAATATGTTCTTGGTGATAAGGATATGGGATAGTATACTAGCGATATTATATATTATTAGAAGGGATATGAGCCTACCTTTGGGTGGTTTTTGAAATATGTCGATCAACACTAGATGAAGTGGGGATATAAGCCTAGTTAAAATATGCATTCCACCTCAAAATATTCTAATGAACCTATGTAATGGGAGAAGGGATATGAGCCTCCTTCTGTATAGAATCTATAAGATTTTGGCATAGTCATTCATTGTTAGAATAAGGGATATGATACTAACTTTCATGAGAAGCTAAAATATTCAATGTAGCTTCACTAATAAGAAGATAAGCCTATCCTAAGGCATGTGCGAATATCACATGGCGAGACTCGATTGGAATGGGGGAATGAGCCCAATCCTATTCCCCTCAGAGTATTCCATTAGATTTTTTCGATAGGAATATTAGCCTATCCTGAGGTATATGCCACTCTTACTTGGTGAGGCTATGTTGGAATTAGAATATGATCCTGGTCTAGTGCCTTTTGATAATGCTGCAAGTTTTTTTGATAGGAATGTTTTCCTTTCCCAAGACATGTTCCTCTCTCACTTGGTGAGCCTTGTTTTGAATAGGAATATGGGTTCAGTCCAGTTCCTCTTCTTTTACTATAATATATTGAAAATCCTCCTAGATAGGATCAATAATGCTTTAGTACTCTAGATAAACCACTTATTCCTACTGATTAGAGTGTTGTTCCACCTTAGATATAGGATAATAATATGTCCTTTTCCCTGTATTTGTACCAATTCTAAAATATTGTCGTAGAGTTCTTAAAATATTGTTGAATGTAGTGGAAATTTAGCATTGTATGTGTAGGAATATAGGCCTACAAATTTTATGTATACAACATGTACTAAAATATATATTCAATTAAATTAGATATATGATCCCACTTTATTCCTATTAATGTCACCAGAATATGCCGATGGGATTCATGCACGGGTGAAGGGATATATGACTCCCCCATGCATCTTATAGGATTATGCCTATAAGCTTGATCTAAGTGACCAAATATATGATCCTCCTCACTAGATACCACTATAATATGATGATAGTCATCATCAAAATAAGTGGGGATATGATCCCACTCCATCTTATCCATAGATTTTAGCACTTGATGTGTCTCCCTTGGTGCCCATGCATGAGCACCCGAGGTGGAAATGTGTCGGGTGGTTCACTTAGCAAGTGACTGAGGGGTAATATCTGGATGATGTTGGTGATAGAGATTGATGGTGGCCCTACTCAGTGGTCCCTAAATTGTAATGGATCCTTATTTGACTCTTTGATACTCATTCCTTAGATATGTAAGGTTCTAATTGTCTCACTATGGGGATAATATTCAAAAGTGATTAGCAATGGAAATTAGTGCCACTGGTTTCACAACTGATATCTTTGGATGACACAAACTCATCGGTTTCAGCACCTAGATATCCTTTTGTGAATCCTCAAGGTTATGGATGGTACCATGTAAAAGGTATTCCTAAACCACTACATTTTCCACCTAAAAATGAAGGTTTCTGGTGGGTGAGGTCATTCTATGACCCATAGGGGTTTCAGCTGTAATTGATTTTTGAGAATATTCACTAGATGGGGACATGATCTCAGGTCAGGGTATTATTTATGAGATCAATATTTGTAGTTTTGAATACAAAAAGGAAAAAGGCCACTGATTAGTGAATCATTTCAAGATTAATAAATACTCAATCACATATTCATAAGTAACAAAATTTTCATTTCTTATTCTTAGTTGGAACATTTTTCTCATACATACTTTTCATAGTGAAAATGGACTTATCCCATGAGAACCCTGATTACATTGGATCTTACTTCAAGCGTACAATTTTTTTTCATGGTAATTACTACACACAATGACCTGAATCATGATAAACTGATCATTTTTATTATTTAATAGATTCCCATCAGGTTTATTATTTCTATTTTTGATGAATGATTTATGTGGTTTTATCCAATATTTTATTACAGAGGGTATAATGACTACAAAATAATTCACTTTAGGTTCATCATTTTTGACATTCATAGAAACTCCAAATGGGTGCTACATCCATAACTGAGTATAGACCTTCTTTCCAAAGTTAGGAGGTCATTTGGGGTTTCAGACCCAACGACACTTAGGATCTCATATTGGTCGAGAGGATGGGAGGTCAGGTTCATCATATCCTTTTATGGGGAGTTATTTATAAATCATGGCCTCTCTTATAGATTTAATATATTCTTTTGAATCTCTTCCTAATCCTGATACAAGATCGATTACCCTAAAAAGTTATCATGTGTTGAATATTTCCATATGTAAAGGGGGATCTATTAATGAGACCATATATATTTATTTGAGTTTCTTCATTCATTTACCAGTAATTGTTAGCAATTGGTAGCGGGTTATATTTTGAATCCATAAAACTAGAAGATATGGAGTTTTACTACCATCAAGGGAGGAGATTTATAATTCAAGGATGGGATTTAACCTTTATGTGGTGTCCTACGTATTCATTTTATAACATGAATAAAAACACACAAAGTTCATTGGAACTATGATGTTTGACATCATATAGAAAGGAAATGTATGAGGGAACTTAGGCATTAGGTATTGAGCTCGATCCTTAGGGAGGAATCCAATGTATCCTATTTATAATAGGAATCAGAGTCACTATAGTTCGATCATGACCTAAAGATTTAACCTAAGGTGGATTTATTTGTATGGGGGAATTCATATCATGCCACTGAATGGGGATTACACAATGGGGCATCCCTAGCAAGGGAGGTTCATGGTGTGAAAGATATGATAATTACAAATCTATAATCCCACACAATCTATGATCTATGTGAGAAACAAGGAATAATAAGTGATCATTATCATTGAATATGGATGAAAGAATTATGTGATGGGGTGGCCCTATTGGGTGTTTGATATGTATCTCAGGCCTTAGGAAGGAGTCTTATGTATCCTAGTTATGATCGGAATCAAATTCATCATAGTTTAGTTTTCATCCCAATTTTCTAACGGGTGATGAAGAATGATAATACCATGAGAGATATTGGGTCCCAAGGTTTAGAGTGTAGGAGGCATGGAAGGGCCTACACCAAGGTGGGTACCCACTGGAACTTGGTCCATAGAAAGGAATCCTATATATCCTCTTTTCACATGAATCATATTTCTCATAGTTTCTTAATGGGTATTCACAAATATTTCCAATGGATAATGTCATCATATATTGGGATTCCCGATTTTATGCGTAACATGTCTGGGGTGTCTATATGACATGTATGAGGATGTCTAAACATATCCTGGATGCCTAGTGGACATGACCAAATAAAATCAGATGATCCATTTGAATTTTCTAGAGGACATTGCATGATCTAGATGGAATGTCTCGGATGTTGTCACATGATCAAGAATGACATATCTGGAAGGCCTCACATGACCTGGATGACATGTCAGGAGGGCATCTCAAGACCTATCCTTCATGTCTAGAGGAAATATCCTAACCTGGAAGATGTGTTTAGAGGTCATATCAGGACATGGATACATGTTGAAAGAACTTTGTAATACTTTGGTGACATGACCAGATTGTGTCTCATTACTTGGGTGACATATCTAGAGGATCTTAGAAGATCTATATAGAAATCCCAGAGGACTTCACAAGACTTGGGTGATATTCCTTGATTCCACCCCAAGACTTGGTTGACATGTCCATGGGAATGATATGATCTAGATGACATGTCCATACGGTGTCACATGACTTGTGTTATAACGACCCATACTTTACATACATTGTTATTACTTCAGATTTGAAGCATACTTATTACAACATATAACAAAACCATGAAAGGACTGTATAGGTATAGTGTCTTTATAAACTTGGAAACCTAAACAACTGGTTCATAAAATCAACTACATTGTCTCCCGTTTATTTCATCATATATAGAGTCCCTTTTTGGCATATCCTACTTAATATCCTTCATCCTAACATGGGGAAAAGAAAACATACAAAAGGGTGAGCTCAAATGATCAGTAAGGGTAAACAATAGAAATATCAGTCATATCATATTCATAAGAACATAACATTTTGAAAATCTTAACCTGCAAAAGAGGTCATAATATCATGTCATGGGATAAATCATAGTAATGAAAAGTAATCCCAAATAATCATAACATAAAACATGAAAATTTGTGGAATACACACATAATAATAGAAAATCATTTCATATTAGTCAAGGCTCATTTCCAAGACCATCATAGAGGACAAAGTCCATTACTGAAACGAGTTCACTCCTCGTTCCAGTCCTGTATCACTGAACCAGATTAACTTGTCGTTCCAGCCATGTCTATATCATGAGATATAAATCTTTACCCAATGCATTAGAGGGAAATATAGGTCCCACCCATATCATAATGAAACCATTCTTATGTGTTCCACAAAATCATAAATCATACATCATAGCATAACCCATGTAATAAAAATGGGATTCTTAAACATCATGCCATCATAACATAACCCAAATAAGATAAAAGGACATCATGAAATTAATTCCATCATAAAACAATCAAATCAATGTAAAAATAGGGATATAAATATAACCATATTTTATCTTATATGGAAAATAATTTTGATAAAACACTTGAACTACATTCTTGAGGAAAATATCCTTTCTACTTTAAAAACATTTTCCCTTTCATAACATGTCATACAATTTTAAACTAAAATAAGTTGATTAAAAATAAATTTGAAAAATTGTAAAGGAATCTTCTTGGAAATAATGTTCTAAAAATCCATTCATGCTGTATAAGTCAAAAAAAACATTCTTTTCGTACTTTGGCCGGAAAAGTCAAAAAGTACCTCGTACGAAAAACGAAAAAAGATTCCTTTCATATCTTTTACTAAAAACTCACCAAAGGGTGAAATTGGATTTATAAAACTATAGTTCTATGGAAATAATATTACATATTGAGGAAACATGGATGTGGATGATAAAATACACCCCAGTAAATACCAAAGTACAAACAATCTCGGATAAAAATGAGATTGTGAGATTTTCCCTTACCTTAGATCCGATATGATTCGTATGAATCCGAACCTCCTGTAATATGGTTTAAATAATGTTAATTGACTTATTACAGAATCATATTCATTGTTATGATATCATATATGGTAATATTTGTATCTTCTTAGTAGTAATATTTCACTGCTACTTGTTATTCGGGTGTTTATTGCTTTATTTTCTCATGCGTGTTTTGTCGAATAAATTATTATTCCTCTTTATAGGATATAGATACATCATTTACAGAATGTTATTAGTGTAATATATATCATATTCGTTGATTAATTTCATTTATATAATCATTATTCAATGAAGATCATATAGAACGAGTCTCATCACGTCGTGGAGACGGTAGGCCGTACGTACGCATGAGCGATGGTATCGTTCCCATGATCGTGGAATTGTATTGAAGTGTATGTATAATATTTCAGAATCAATATTACTTTACAATAATCATATATAGTTATTTATTTACATCATTATACCCATCCATGTATGGTGGTGGTGGAAAACATATTACACCACGGCGTGGAGACGGTATTCCGTACGTACGCACGCGTGGTGATTTTTTTTTACCGTAGGATTGATAAGCGATGAAATAGGGTTGTTTCATATTTATAATAACATATAATTAAATGAGGGATACTGATGTTATTACCTCATAATTAAACAACTAAAGAAGAGGGAGTAGAAGAATAATGGAACTTGATGAAAACGGTAGAAGGTATTACCTCTCCTTCGAAGTGCCTCCTTTATACTTTCTCTTAGGGCACTAGAGTTGGACTTTTTAGAATACCAGTACCTATAGTAGGTTTCTAAGGAAGTGGGGAAGTGAAATGGTCAGGGGTTGGCCGAGCTTGAAGGCTCAAAGTGGTGTGAGGAGGAGAGGGAGGAGGTGCCCTTTTATAAGGGAGGAGAGGGGCACCTTTGGAAAGTGTGAAAAATATTATTTTATTATAAACTTATCTTTGGTTTAAAAAGGTCCAAAAATCATTAAATATGAAGATAAGATGACTCATGGTCGAAATAAAATCATCCAATCAGAATTGGACATGTTTTGGAAAATATTTTAATCATTATAATCTTATTTATTTAAATCATTTATTAATGAGGTAAATACTACATCATTATTGTGTCATAAATAATTTAATTTATATGATGTCTAAAAATTATAAAAAAAATACCAACATGTAGGAAATAGTTTTATATTTCCAATGAATATTTATAGTCGAAAATATAATTGATATAGCCCCTTATAAAAATTAATTACTAAAGAATTTTTGTTAATGCCAATTTTCTCTTTACATTAAATTAATTAATATAACTTGTCATTGTATTTCATAAGTGGCTCCATGGGGTCCCAAAATCGACTCAAGGATGCCCATGGTCGGCCATTACTCATCCAATAAGGTTTGGACAAGTGTTAAGGTAATTGTGAATTAATATAATTTTCTTTTAACCTTGAATTACCCTATTTACCTTTATCAGTGGTAAATAAAAGTAAAAAGTTACTATTCAAAAAAATTATTTTTATCTAATTGAACCACATTTTATTCCTTGATATTAACCTTGACTCTCAGATTTTCGAAATTCAACTCACAGAAGCGGTAAAATTATGTTTTATGAACAATTGCAAAAGCTCCTAGGATGTGGGTAAAAGACGGTGAAAAGTTCAATATAATTTTTTATAAATATAAAATTATTATAAAATTATTCCAATGAATTTAATTGAACTTATATAAGTATTATGTATCTATTTTGACCTAAAATAAATTTAAATCAAATAAATGATTATTTAAATAAAAGTCAGTTTTAACCAAAAACTCAGTGTTTTCACTATTCATCAAAATTGATGTTTTTCAGAAAAATACCAAAAATTCAGCCTAAGCTATATTTGATATTACAAATTCAAAAATGATGTCTATTTTTCCAAATTAAAAACATATAAGTGGAGTTAATTAATTTTAAATGTAATTCCTATTATCAAAACAAAAAGCATGTTTTTAAGAAACAATAACTATCAAAAGATCATCACTTGTTTATGTCCAATTTCAAAGTGAAATTAATTCCAATGACCAAAATTGGATTAAATGGTAAAAATATATTCTAATTACACTTTAAAATCAATTAAAATGATAATCTATCCATATAAATTATTTTGATGAAAAAAGTTGTTTTTAATTAAAATATAGCGTGTTTTTACTATTCATCAAAATATGAAAGTTACCAGAATAATATGAAAAAATTATCCAAAGTAAATTTTTATATCCTGATTCCAAAGAAGAATTTTATTTTTTCAAATTGAACTTATAAACATGTCAAAAACTAGATTTAAAATGTGTGCGCCATCAAAAGGCGGTAAAACTGTATTTTAAGAAAAATACTTCTTTTATCCGAAAAACTGATTTTGTTTTCATACCTCATTCTAGAAAATGTGCAAGATGATTTATAATGTTATAAAATTTAAAATTCAGTTAATACTATTCATAACAGCTAGTTCATAATATTTTAATAATATATTATTGTTTAGTGAAACTCGGTATTGCGTACTACACACGCTATCGAGGAAGGTCGTGATTGCGTGTAACGCAAGCCAAGATAGTGTTGTGTGCAGTGAAAGATTCCTTTTTGTAAAACATAATACATAAAAAAATATTTCTCATAAAATATCATGGTGTTACATTATACCCCCCTTAAAATGAATTTCTCCCTCAAAATTCGTCACTTTGTAACAAACAGATGAGGATACCTCTCCCCCATCATATTCTCAAGCTCCCATGTTTCTTCTTCTAATTGGTGGTTCCTCCATAAAACTTTTACCAAGAAAATGGTCTTGTTCCGTAGAACTTTTTCGCTATGATCCAGAATCTCTATCGGTTGTTCTTCATAAGAAAGATCTTGCTCCAGTGGTACAACTTCTGAGCTTAGTACATGTGAAGGATTAGGTATGTACTTTCTCAGGAGAGATATGTGGAACACATCATGAAATTGAGAGAGATTCAGTGGAAGCACCAATCAATAAGCTACCTTCCCAACATGATCCAGTACTTAGAAAGGACCGATATACCTAGGGCCCAGCTTTCCATTCTTCCCAAATCTCATTACTCTCTTCCAAGGAGATATTCGAAAGAACACTTTATCACCCACTTCAAACTCTAGGTCTTTTCTTCAGTTGTCGGCATAACTTTTTTGTCGACTCTTATATGCTCTTATGTGTTGTTTAATAGATAAGACTTTTTCTACCATCTCATCATCAAGATCAGGTCCTAATAGCTTTCTTTCCCCAACTTCATCCCAGCAAGTTGGAGTTCTGCATTTCTTTCCATAGAGAGATTCATAAGGAGCCATCTGAATACTGGAGTGAAAGCTATTATTATAGGAAAATTCCACCAAGGGTAGGTGTTGATCCCAACCACCTTTGAAATCCATAGAGCAAGATCTTAACATGTCTTCTAGAGTTTTAATTGTCCGCTCAGACTGACCGTCTATTTGAGGATGATAAACAGTGCTGAAACTCAACTTTGTATCTAGAGTATGCTGAAGACTTCGCCAGAACTTCGAGGTAAACCTCATATCCCGATCAGATATAATGGAAAGTGGTACTCTATGCAATATTACCAATTCCTTTACATATATCCTCGAAATCTGATCCAGATAGAAATCTTCCCTAATAGCAATGAAGTGTGCCGACTTCGTAAGACGATCAACTATAACCTAGATAACATTATTTCTTTTGGATATTTTAGGAAGTCCAGTGACAAAGTCCATAGTGATGTTTTCCCATTTTCATTCTGGTATGGGTAATGGTTGTAACATCCCTTTAGACTTCTATCTCTAAGCTTTAACTTACTGACAAACCAAGCATCGAGAGACATATTCAGAAACAGCTCTTTTCATTTCATCCCACTAGAAGTAATCTTTCAGGTCCCTATACATCTTCGTGCTTCTAGGGTGAATAGAGAATGAAGAACTATGAGCCTTATCCAGCAGCTCCTTCTTTAATTTTGGGATGCGAGGAACACAAACCCGATTTCTGACCATTATTATCCCATCACAGTCAAGGTTGAATTCAGGAACATTTCTAACCTTCTTTTGTAACTCTACATCTTCTTTTTGTGCCTCTTTAATCTTCACATGTATAGATGGTTGAACATTCATTTGAGAAAGATAAGATTTTCTCCCTTCCATTATAAATCCAAGATCCATCCTTTGTAAATCCATAAATATCAGATCTTTTGTGATCCTCATCATGGATAAGCTAGCATGGTCTTGTCGACTTAATGTGTCCACCACCTTTTTTGGTTTCCCAGGGTGGTAATGAATTGAGGAGTCAAAATCCTTAATAAGCTCCAACCATCTTCTTTGGTGCATATTCAACTCCTTTGTGTGAAAATATACTTTAAAATTTTGTGATTAGTATAAATATCACACCATTCACCATAAAGATAATGCCTCCAAATCTTTAATGCAAAGATTACCACAACTAACTCCAAATCATGAGTTGGGTAATTTTGCCCATTAATTTTCAATTGTCATGAGGCATAAGCTATCACCATAACATTTTTCATGAGAACACACCCCAATCCCTTCTTGGATGCATCACTGTAGATCAAAAACCTTTCTCCACTATAAGGCAGTGTGAGCATAGGTGCACTGGATAACCTTCCTTTCAATTCCTTGAAATTTTCTTCACACCCCTCCATCCACCCGAACTTATCTCCTTTTCGAGTCAACCTGGTGAGTGGATTAGATAATTGTGAAAAATCATTCACAAAACAACGATAATATCCAGTCAAACTAAGAAAACTTCGGATCTCAATTATTGTTGTTGGTCTCGACCATCTTTTGATAACATCTGTTTTAGCTGGATCCACTGATAGCCCCTCTTTTGAGATTATGTGACCCGAAAATGAAACTTTTTGAATCCAAAATTCACACTTGGTAAATTTGGCATTAAGCTTCTCCCTTATCAGGGTCTTCAATACAATTCTCAAGTGATCTTCATGTTATTCCGTTATATTTGAATAGACAAGAATGTAGTCTATAAAGACTACCAAAAACTGATCAAGATAGTCTCTAAAGACTCTATTCATCAGATCCATGAAGATAACAGGGGAATTAGTAAGACAAAATGGAAACACTATAAATTCATAGTGTCCATACCTTGTACAGAAAGGCGACTTTGGTGTATCCTCCCTTTTGACCCTTAATTGATAATACCCTAAACGAAGATCAATCATGGAAAAGTATTGATCTCTAATTAATTGGTCAAATAAGTCATCAATGCACGGGAGAGGATATTTGTTCTTGATCGTGATCTTGTTATGTTCTCGATAATCAATGCAGAGTCTCATTGATCCATCTTTCTTCTTAATAAACAGAACAGGTGCTCCCCAAGGTGATGCACTAGAGCGTATGAATCCTTTATCAAGATTCTCTTGGAGTTGCTTCTTCAATTCCCACAACTCTATTGGGGCCATTCTATAAGGTGTATTTGAAATAGGTGAAGCACCCGGTAAAAGTTCTATTGAAAAATCAACTTCACGATTTGGTGGAAGACCTGAAAATTACTCCAGAGAGACATCATAAAACTCCCGTACAATGGGAATATTTTTAATCGTGAGTTTCTCGCCAACCATTTGAGATAAATAACCTTCATTTATTGTAATCAGGACCCATAAGATGGATGAAATTTCCTCTGGAAGGTTATATTCATCCTTGCATATATAGATGATCATAGATTGATCTGGAATATTAAATTTGATTGCCCTTCTTTTGAAATTGATATGAGCTCCATATAAAGAAAGCAAATACATGCCAAGAATCACATTAAATTCCACTATAGGAAGGATCACAAGATTTGCAGGAAGAACTTTCCCCCAAACTTCAATCGGAGAAGAATTATAAACTTTTGATGTGACCGTTGTGCCATTAGGAGTTGTCACAGCTAACTCAACATCTAATTGTTGAGGTAATACGATGATACCCTTAGAATATTCTTCAGAAATAAAAGAGTGGGTGGATCCAGAATCAAATAAAACATTTTCTACTTTAGAGTGGATGGTAAGTGTACCTTTCACCACTTCTTTATCATAATCCACATCACCGATAGAAATTGCATGTGACTTTCCTTTGTCTTTGGCCTTAAGAGTTTGTTGACGTCGATCATCATCAACGACCCTTGGACTTGGGCATCGATTGGAATAATGCCCCATCTATTTTCACCTGAAACATTGAAGTGTAGGAGGTGCATTCTGTGTATCCCTTTCTTTGTTCACATCATTAGACATCTTCTTCCCATTATTTCGACATTCAACTGCCCGATGACCTTCTTTTCCACACTTAAAACATTTTCTTGTCCCTTTAAGACAATTCCATCCATGTTTCTTTCCACAATTTGAGCATAAAGGAAAATTCATCTTCTTTTCAGTGTGGTCTTTAGATTTTCCTTTGAATTCCATTTTCCTCTTCTTATCAAACCCATATGACTGATGGGTTACTCCAATCTCCATATCAACCTTGAGAACACATCGAACAATTTCCTCATAGCTATTGAAGTCCCTTATGGATAACGCCCTTCAAAGACTTGGTTTTAAGCCACCAAAGAATTGATCGATTTTACTCTCAGGTTGGATAATAATTCTGGAATCGTACCTTGCAAGTCTTGTAAAATTAGCTTCATAGGTACCAACCGATTCATCATCAGTTTGATTCAGTTCAAGAAAATCCTTCTCCATCTTTGTTCGGAGAATAAGAGGGAAGTACTTATTGAAAAATAAGTTCTTGAACTCGTCCCATTCCATGGACTCAATTTCATCTCTTTTTCTCATATTCTTGATAAGATTCCACCATTGATCAACATCACCTTCCAAACGATAAACTGCTAAGATGACTTTTTCATGTTCCGAACATTTTAGAACTGAAAATATCTATTTAGTGGTACTTATCCATTATTCAACTACTAATGGATCAGAAGACCCGCTAAATGAAGGTGGATGCTTCCTCATGATGGATTCAACAGAATGTTGCTCCTTCCTTTGCTCGTTCGGAAGTCCTGCATGGTTCATAGCTTGAGAAAGTTTTGTGATCAAGGCTACAATATTTTCCATTCCATCTCCCAAAACATTTGGTTTCTTAGGGGTAAAATCATTGCATTGCCCATCGCATTCAGCATTAACACGATTCCTTCGGGTTCCGACCATTGACTAAAACCAAGAAGCATAGTGTGAGCAAAACTAATCATAAAAGGAAAACCACATAATCAAGAATAGAATTTCACACTTAAGGTCTTATCATAGGTTGTTCATGGACATTTCTAAAACACTAAGATTGTGTTCTATTCTTAGCTTATCCTTAGGGTTCTTACTAAGGATTTCACATCATAGTTTCCAAAGGTTGACTATACCTTTCCTCTGATACCAACTATAACGACCCATACTTTACATACATTGTTATTACTTCAGAGTTGAATCATACTTATTACAACATATAAAAAAACTATGAAAGGATCGTATAGGTATAGTTTCTTTAGAAACTAGGAAACATAAACAACTGGTTCATAAAATCAACTACATTGTCTCCCGTTTTTTTCATCATATCTATAGTCCCTTTTTGGCATATCCTTCTTAATATCCTTCTTCCTGACCTGGGGAAAAGAAAACATACAAAAGGGTGAGCTCAAATGCACAGCAAGGGTAAACAAAAGACATATCAGTCATATCATATTCATAAGAACATAACATTTTGAAAATCGTAACTTGCAAAAGAGGTCATAATGTCATGTCATGGGATAAATCATAGTAATGAAAATTAGTCCCAAATAATCATAAATTAAAACATGAAACTTTGTGGAATACACATATAATCATAGAAAATCATTTCATATTAGTCAAGGATCATTTCCAAGACCATCATAAAGGACACAGTCCATTACTGAACCGAGTTCACTCCTCGTTCCAGTCCTGTATCACTGAACCGGTTTAACATGCCGTTCCAGCCATGTCTATCTCATGAGATATAAATCTTTACCCAATGCATTGGAGGGAGATATAGGTCCCACCCATCTCATAATGAAACCATTCTTATGTGTTCCACAAAATCATAAATCATACATCATAGCATAACCCATGTAATAAAAATGGGATTCTTAAACATCATGCTATCATAACATAAGCCATATAAGATCAAAGGCCATCATAAAATTAATTCCATCATAAAACAATCAAATCAATGTAAAAATAGGGATAGAAATAGAACCTTATTTTATCTTAGATGGAAAATAATTTTTATAAAACACTTGTACTCCATTCTTGAGGAAAAATATCCTTTCTACTTCATTTTTTTCATTTCTTAACATGTCATACAATTTCAAACTAAAAGAAGTTGATTAAAAATAAACTGGAAAACTTGTAAAGGAATCTTCTTGGAAATAATTTTCTAAAAATCTATTCATGCTGTATAAGTTAAAAAAAACATTCTTCTCATACTTTGGCAGGAAATGTCAAAAAGTACCTCGTACGAAAAACAACAAAAGATTCCAATCATATCTTTTAATAAAAACTCAAAGAAGGGTAAATTTGGATTTAAAAAATTATAGGAGGATGGAAATAATATTACATATTGAGTAAATATGGATGTGGGTGATAAAATACATTCTAGTAAATACAAAATTAGAAACAATCTTGGATAAAAATGAGTTTGTAAGATTTTCCCTTACCTTAGGTCCGATATGCTTCGTATGAATCCAAACCTCCTGTAATATGGTTTAAATAATGTTAATTTACTTATTAAATAATCATATTCATTGTTATGATATCATATATGGTCATATTTCTATCTTAAGAGTAGTAATATTTCATTTCTACTTGTTATTCGGGTGTTTATTGCTTTATGTTCTTATGTGTGTTTTGTTGAATAAATTATTATTCCTCTTTATAGGATATAGATACATCATTTACAGAATGGTATTAGTGTAATATATATCATATTCATTCATTAATTTCATTTATATTATCATTATTCAATGAAGATCATATAGAACGAGTCGCATCACATCGTGGAGACGGTAGGCCGTACGTACGCACAAGCGATGATATCGTTCCCATGATCGTGGAATTGTATTGAAGTGTATGTATAATATTTAATAATAAATACCACTTTACAATAATCATATATATTTATTTATTTACACCATTATACCCATCCATATAAGGTGGTGGTGGAAAACATATTACACCACAGCGTGGAGACGGTATTCCGTACGTACGCACGCGCGGTGATTTTGTTTACCGTAGGATGGATAAGAGGTGAAATAGGGTTGTTTCATATTTATAATAACATATCAGTAGATGAGGGATAATTATGTTATTACCTCATAATGAAACAACTAAAGAATAGGGAGTAGAAGAAGATTGGAACTTGAAGAAAACGGTAGAAGGTATTACCTCTCCTTCGAAGTGCCTCCTTTAAACATTCTCTTAGGGCACTAGAGTTGGTCTTTTGAGAAGACCAGTACCTCTAGTAGGTTTCTAAGGAAGTGGGGAAGTAAAATGGGTAGGGGTTTACCAAGATTGAAGGCTCAAAGTGGTGTGAGGAGGAGAGGGAGGAGGTTCTCTTTTATAAGGGAGGAGAGGGGCACCTTTGGAAAGGGTGAAAATATTATTTTATTATAAACTTATCTTCGGTTTCAAAAGGTCCAAAAATCATTAAAGATTAAGATAAGTGACTCATGGTCTAAATAAAATCATCCAATCAGAATTGTACATGTTTTGGAAAATATTTTAATCATTAAAATATTATATATTTTAATCATTTATTAATGAGGTAAGTACTGTATCCTTATTGTGTCATAAATAATTTAATTTATATGATGTCTAAAAATTATAAAAAAAATACCAACATGTATGAAATATTTTTATATTTCAAATGAATATTTATAGTCGAAAATATAATTTATATATCCTCATATAAAAATTAATTACTAAAGAATTTTGGTTAATGCCAATTTTGTCTTTACATTAAATTATTTAATCTAATGTGTCATTTTATTTTATAAGTGGCTCCATGGGGTCCCAAAATTAACCCAAGGATGACAATGGTCGGACATTACTCACCCAATAAGGTTTGGACACGTTTTAATGTAATATTGAATTATTATAATTTTGTTTTATCCTGGAATTACCCTATTTACTTTTAATCGTGGTAAATAAAAGTAAAAAGTTACTATTCACCCAAAATTATTTTTATCTAATTGTACCAAATTTTACTCCTTTATATTAACCGTGTCTCTCGTATTTTCAAAATTCAACTCATAGAAGCGGTAAAATTTAGTTTTATGAACAATTGAAAAAGCTCCTAGGATGTGCGTAAAGGACGGTGAAAAGTTCAATACAATTGTTTATAAATCTAAAATTATTATAAAATGATTCCAATGAATTTCATTGAACTTATATAATTATTATGTATCTATTTTGACCTAAAATAAATTTAAATCAAATAAATTATTATTTAAATAAAAGTCGGTTTTAACAAGAAACTCAGTGTTTTCACTATTCATCAAAAATTGAATTTTTTCAGAAAAATACCAAAAATTCTGCCTAAGATATATTTGATATTCTGAATTCAAAAATTATTCATATTTTTCCAAATTCCAAAAATATAAGTGTCATTAATTAATTTTAAATGTAATTTCCGTGATCAAAACAAATAGCGTGTTTTTAAGAAACAATAACTATCAAAAGATCATCACTTGTTTATGTCCTATTTCAAAGTGAAATTTATTCCAATGACCAAAATTAGATTAAATGGTAAAAATATATTCTAATTAAACTTTAAAACTAATTAAAAATATAATCTATCCATATTTATTATTTTGATGAAAAAAGTTGTTTTTAATTAAAATATAGCATGTTTTTACTATTCATCAAAATATGAAAGTTACCAGAATAATATGAAAAATTTATCCAAAGTAAATTTTCATATCCCGATTCCAAAGAAGAATTTTATTTTTTCAAATTGAACTTATAAACATGTCAAAAACTAGATTTAAAATGTGTGCGCCATCAAAAGGCGGTAAAACTTCATTTTTTGAAAAATACTTCTTTTATCCGAAAAACTGATTTGGTTTTCATACCTCATTCTACAAAATGTGTAAGATGATTTATAATGTTATAAAATTTAAAATTAATTTAATTATATTTATAACGGCTATTTCATAATGTTATAGTAATATATCGTTGTTTAGTGAAACTCGGTATTGCGTACTACACATGCTATCGAGGAAGGTCGCGATTGCGTGTAACGCAAGACAAGATAGTGTTGTGTGCAATGAAAGATTCCTTTGCGTATAACATAATACATAAAAAAATATACTTCACATAAAATATCACGGTGTTACATGGGTGACATTCCTTGGTGTTGTCATAAGATCTGGGTAGGTCATATGAAGAAAACAAAGATTAGAATATCTATCTTCATAGAATCCTTCCTTCTTTATTAGTTATTTCCAATATTTATTACATCTGTGCCTTAATGTTTTTTAAGAATTAGATTGTTTTATGTTTTGTGTGACCCAGTCGACATGAGGGACCTCCTTTTCATAATTTGGATAACACGCTAGAAGTCATTCATGTGATCTATAGAGTGATAATGTGAAAAAATATTCATTCCACGCGATCCCTTAGGCCATTCCCTGGATTTTACCTAGTGACAGAGCTTTGTGATCGTGTGAATTTACCCTCCTAAAATTCATCTCCTACACTCTGTGTATCAATCACCATCATGAATATTTTTTATGCTAAGGGGGATGGATTTATATTCTGCTCCACCCCAGTTATACACAACTTTCACAACACAGATATCATAAATATGAGATTGATTCAGTGGATAGATTTTTGTATCACACAATTTTCATGATCCTTTCATGGGTTATTCATTGTGCCTCATGATGAAATTGAATGGGATAATGTTCTACAATCTCTATGTTTATTGGAACCCATAAAGGGACATTTCCTAACTATGTTGATTTATCAAAATATCTTTAAAAAGGTAAGGATAACATGTCTATGAGTCTTCACAAGATCAGGATGCTTATGGGAAGGATTTAAAGAGATCGAAGGTGACTTGTCTGGGATTATTCATGGGGATAAAGAAGCTTGTTGGAGTCCATTTTTGAGATCAATAAGACATGTCAGGTATACTTAGTGAGGCTAAGATGGCTTGTTATAGGCCATTCATAAGTTGAATATGACTTTTCATGGGCCTTTGGTGAGACTAAGACGACTTTTCAAGGGGGTCCTTTTTTTGGGAGAAATGGTGATAAACTAGGGAACATAACACATTTCCCATTAAGATCAGTATATCCTCACTCCATTATAAGCTACCACCTTTTCTTTATTTCAAAAGGACCGAAGATCTTAAGACATCATGCAAGAATTTTTGAGATAATCACTCTACTTATATTTGATGCACTGCATAATCAATGATGGATCTCATGATTCCATGTAATCATTTACTTGGTTAATCCATCTTATTTTATATAGAGTTAATGTGGAATAATTTATTTTAATGTACGTGTCTGAGGTCCTTCTCATGATGAAGGTGAAATTCTTATCTTCTCTTCATATAACAAGGTCAACATATTGCCAAGGGATTTTTGGGGTTTTATTTATTATATGAGCATTTCATATAAAGATCAATGTAACTCAATTTCACATGAGGATTCCACCTTTCTCTACCATTATTTTATAATGGGGTTTGGATAATTTTTAGGATTCTATCGATTAAAAAGTCACATGATTGTAAAAAATCATCTTCTAGCCTCTACATGATCATCATCACTTTTTAGGACACCTTCACATGAAAAGGAGGGCTTTTAAAAAGAGAATTCTTGTGATTATAAGTAGGTCATGAACAACACATAATATATTCTATTTCCCTTTTGAAGGTCATGCGATTACATTTACTTATAAAGGATACTTGATCTACATCATTCATCTGTATTCCCTTTATTTTTTTAGAGAAAATTAATACACATACTTCAAGAATTTATTCAATTATAGATTTTTAGATGCTCACTTGGTGGGATTCATTAATATTATATTACTATCTTGATATTTTTTAATGTCAAATTATCTTAATTTCCTTGAAAATAACTTTAATGGCATTATATATTAAATAATATTTTATTTAATGATTTGAAATTCATAAAAATCCAATCCTTAGGAAAGTGAATGGTATAATGTCATGAATATCAACTATGGTCCATTAATGAGTGACTTTTATTTATATATTTATATTATTGACCCTTAAACATAAAAAAATAATAATTTTCTTGGTAATCATTAAAATGGTTAAGGAGAGGTTAAAAGTAAGAGATTTTGGTAAAAAAATCACCTAAAATTGCCTAAATTTTATTGGATGAGATAATTTTGAATTTTATTCACCCTATCATCAAAATATATCAATTTTTACTCCTTAAATGAAAACAAATTTATATTAATTTAATATTTTATGTAATTCCATGGGTTCCCCTCTCCTCTCTTATAAAAGGACACCACACCTAATATCTTACTTACACTTTATGAAAGAAGTATGTTGACCAATATCTGACCAAATAGCTTCCAAAAATTCCTCATCACATTTTAGAGGTATTGGTATTTCCAAAGGATCAACCTAGATGTCTTAAGGTGTAAGATAAATGTGGTTATTCAATGAGTAGGTAATCTTCTTAACTATGAATTTTTATTTTACTTCTTCTACCTATTTCAATTATATCCTAACCATTCCACTATTAATAAATAATAATCTATGATATAATGAGATTTTATTATCTTAATATCATATCCTTAGTCATCTTTATTTCCATCAAATGGTAAATGAAATCATATTTTAGCAAAACGTGCTGACCACCCCCTCGTGAACCGATGCATTTTGTTTCTCATAACCACCTATCATGGATAGTTATTATGATGAATTTAATATATATATATATATGATATTAATCACAATTTTATTATTATATAAATATAATATATCATCCATCTTCATACTATTCCATTTTATAAAAATGGAATCATTGTATTTGTTTATGTATAGACTACTGTCACCACATAGAGATGTACTTTATTTATCAAATACCACCTCTCATGGATAGTCACGAAAATGGATTTAATTAAGATATTTAATTCTTATAAAATTATAATGATTCTTTAAATATAATATTTTATTTTCAATCTTTATTTTCTATCCAATTATATGTAAAAACATAACTCATGTGTACATGCAGACTACCACCACATGAGCCATTGTATATTGTTTTTCATAACCAATTTTCATAACCGAGTAAATTTTTTTATTTGATTTATAAAAATTATAATTATTTCACGATTATTATTCTATAAAAAATAGAAAAATTAATCCTTTTACCATTTTTGAACAACCAATTCGATTTTTCAAATATGAACCGAACATCCTCAAAACACCCGATTTGGACTTAGATGATTAAATAATTAAATTTTTTATTGAAATAAATCAAATAGATATCTTAATGATAAGGGAATAAAACTAGAAATAGATATTAATGAATTAGATAATTAATAATAATTTATTATATAATAATTTATAGGATGTACATAGAATGTATGAACTCAAGGTATAGGGTTTCTTAACCCAATTTCCTTTCATTATGTTGCAACACTTCTTCATTGTATTTTTTATGCTATGATTAGTTTTGAAATGACATATGATTATACTATATTATATTTCAACTTATTTTACGTTTTTTATAATTTTTACACATAATCACATCAATTATTAATTCTCACTTCAATGATATGATCTTTGTAAGGATTATTCATCTCAACATTTTTTCTTTGATACTTGTCTTGTATTACGAACTTACTTCTTTTTGAAAGTGTATATGTTTTTTATTGGTGGAGTCCAACTAAGATTTATCTAATACCCTTTCCAGGATACTATTGGTAGCAAAGATGATTATATGATCACAAGTATAGACAAGGGGAAGCATCCCACATTGGACACCTGGCTTACTTGCATGCATTGGATGGAGCATAGTAGTAGATGACTGACAAGGAGCTCAGGATTCCTAGATACATTTTGGACTATTTTTATTATTTTGTAATTCATGAATTTTAATATCTTTCTACTTCCATGTATACCCATTTTTCTATTTTTCGATACATGAAATTACATAATCATCGTTTATATATGATTTTTTCATCTTTTGAGTTGATTAGTACTATCAATTTTATTAAGATTGCTTTTAATTCCAGTTCTATTTATTCATTACTATTATTCCACTACTGTTTATTCATCTTTTAAATATTTATTGTACTCACCTATGACTACAAAATATAGTATCCGTAATGTCACACCCTAGACCCTCACTGTTAATCATAAATCTCTGGCATAGAGGGAGGTTAACTTGAGGCCATGTGGCTGACTCGGTTATGCTACTAAGGTGCGAGCCGGGTTCGGAACGTTACAATGGAGTTTGAAGTTAGTGAAAAGGTATTTATATGAATTTATCCATAAAATAAGTATATGATATTCATAAGGAAATGAAATATGATCCCTATATATATTGGCCCCATCAATATTCTTGATCGAGTAGGGATGGTAGATTATCACTTGGTGATTTCACCGAACATATCTTAAGTTCATGATGTGTTTTATGAATCTCTCATAGGAAAGTACATACTTGATCCATCACATTTATTGAAATAAGAGGTCATACCACTAGAGAATGATCTTTCTTATGATGAAAATTCAATAGAAATTATGGATCATAGAGATAAATGGAAATGGAATAAGAAAACTAACATGGTTAAAGTTCTCTAGAAGAATTAGAAATTGAAATAAGGTACATGGGAACCTGAGGGAGTAATGAAAAAAAGATACCCTCATTTTTTGTATCAAAATAAATGAATTCTGAGGGAGATATTTGTTTTAAGGGGGAAGAATGTAACACTATGAGATTTTATGAAATATTTTTTTCAAATAAATTTTATTTCCTTGATATATTGCGTTACACACAACAATGAGTGTAAATGAACTGTGATATACTATTTAAATATTATTATTTAAAGATATAGTCATCCCCTAGAAAGTGGATTGGTGAGTATGAATAGGACTAACTAAATTATTAAAATTTATAGTTTACACATATATAAAACGAATCTATTGGTTATCAATTAATTATAAATGAAAACAAAAACAATTGAAAATAAAGGAGATCCTTTATAAACGTTTCTAATGCTCGAAATGCATGTTTATCTGAATAAATTAATTTGAGCACTATTAAGTAATTAATTTAATAAAATGTTTATATTATATATTGAATAAACAATTTAAACTTCAATCTAATATTTTTTCTAGTCTTAGGAAAAAAATAAATCCAGTATTTTGCTCAAAAACTTACTATTCTAAAAAATAATTTTGATGTATTTTTCGCACTTATTTAAAATTTATTTCTATCACTTATATAAATTGAGTCCATAAAAATGTATTGAATATTTGGAATCAGGAAAATAATTTTTTTTTTAAAATTAGTGCCCTTTATTTTTTGCCAATATGAATAGTAATTATAATACATTTTTTTCACACAGATATGGGTAAAATGGGTAAAATAGGGTTAAAGCCTTAGGATAAGGATTTAAAATTTATCTAACACTTTACTTCATCCTATTGGAATAGTGAATTTCATCCATGTAAATCAAAGTCTCAAATGTATCACCACTTGATGCCATACATCTTCAAATAAGACCATTATTTTAATTTATGAAATGAAAAATACAGAATGACACTCTCTTACTATTAAATATCTATTATGTATTCACAAAGGGAAAAAATAAACTTGTGAACAAATAATAATAGTTAATTTTAGAATAATGAAATTATTCTCATCACGATAATTTATATCTAATTTTTATTAATTATATAACTACCTTAAATTCTTACTCAACACCAATACAATATTTCTTAAATTAATAGAAAAACTAAATAATTTATTTTGTAAATATTAAAATTAATATAATTTGGATGAGTTATTCTATTTTAAATATTTATTAGATATATATTAAAAATAAGGTATTTGTTAAAATATCATATAAAAATTCCATATTTTTCTTGGTTCCATTAAAATCAAATTAAATAAATAGTTCCAAAATTAACATTAATGATATTTTATAATAATTAATATTTTATTAAATGATTTAAAACAGATAAAAATATTATCACCAGCCAAGTGAATAGAATATGGTTGAAACTATCAAACGTATTCCATTTATGATTCTTTTTACAATTTTGGAAACATTCTTAACCCAATAAGATTCAAATAGTAGTTACCACAATTATGGTCGAAAATCATTAGCAAAGGGGTTAATAAAAAAGAAATGGTTTAAAATAACACAAAACCTATCTAAATTCCACTGGATGATTTAATTTAGAACCAATAGACCTTATATTTTAATTAATTTCCATTTTTAATATTTCAACATGAGAATGACTTCATTATATTCTAATCTTTTAAGAAATTCTATGCATGTCATATTCCTCACTTATAAAAAGAAACCCCTCTTTTCACTTCATCACACAACCTTAAGCCTTCAAGATCAAAAAAATCATAGAGAATAATCTTATTAACATACATAGACATTTTATAGATTTTATAGTCTCCCAAGAATAAAAATCCTATTGTACTTAAGAGAGTATTGAAAATATTTCTCTCAAAGAAGGGGTAATCACCTTAATTGATCACTTCTTTTTCACTTCTTAGTTTAACTCCTAAAAATGTATTATAATTTACAAAAAATATTAAATTAGATATCCTAAATATAATTAATTATTATTATTATTATTATTGAACCACCTTTAATAACCCTCTTTTCAATTAAATGGGAAGTGAAAGTATCTCTTATGCATACATACGACTTACCATCTCCACGTAGCGACATAAATCATTTTCTATCACTATATTTCATGGCTATTCATTTTGATAGGTATAATGATTATAAATGATATTTATGACATATTTTTACTTATATAGTAATAATTCCACATATAACTATATACCTTCAAACCTATTGTAAAGTGATAACATCACTCGTGCATACATATGGAATACCTCCTCCATGAAGCGATGTGACTTGTTCTTCATTTTTGTTTTACTTGAATTTTAATTTAATAAATTTATATGATATATTTAATAAAATAATTATCCTATGAGGTTTATTTAATATCTACCTTTATTTATTTATATCCATAAAAAATGAAATCAACATCCATGAGTACATACGACCTACTGTCTCCATGAACAATGTAATTCATTTTTCTGCCTCTTCTTTTTATGGATGGATATAAATATATTTAGAATTATCATATATGATATTTATTTCATGATTAATATCATTTAGATGATGGGTCCATGATCAAAGTACAAGGTCCATGACTTCTGAACCTAAACATGCATAAAAATGTAGCAATCATCACCCCGAACAATAATATTAATAACAAATTGTAAATAAACTAGTGATAATAAGTCATAAGTAAATAATATATGGTATGATAGGTATGATTAAAGTTCTAGAATAAATGTATAATTAATATATATTTATTATACATTTTTTTATAATGTTTAGTAAGATAGACGAGACTTGAGGTATGAGATTTATGTTTCAAGCATATTTTTAATCGGGATTATTTATTCTTGAATATCCATTAAGGAAATTGTATTATCCATATATGATAAATCCATTTAATTTTTATTCTAAAATATTTATTTCTGAATAATATTTTTTTTTTCATTTAATTTTATTCACTTTCATTACTCAAGATATTGAAAGAATATTTTTAATGAAAATATACTTTATTTCTCTTTTAGGTTGAAAATCCTTTTTCTTCGACATCCATGTTTTCTAAAATTTTCTTAAAGAATGTTTTTAATACTCTCATATTAATTTTAAAATTGATTTATACCCATGATTTATTTAAAAAAATTGTTTAAAATTAATCATCTCTTAATTTTCCAAATAAGTTACTTTTTGACTTTTTATAAAGGTGTGAAAGGAATGTTTTCTTTTAACATATACTACCATAATGGAATTTACCACTATCATGGAAACTCAATGATTTAATGATTAATTTACAATTTTAAAGGTTATTTTAAAATTAAATGTTTTCCTTAATTTTTGGAAAAAATTTATATTTTAAATAAGTGATCTCAAAGGGAAAAGGGTACTTTCCTTATTAAATATTCGAGGGATTTTTTAAAGGAATTTTTATTATATGATAACATAATTTGATATTAATAATTTTTTACTGAGGATATGATCCAATGATTCCATACTTATTATTTATTTTAATTTTTAATAATTATTACGATTATATGTTTATGAAACCTATTTATTTTGACTGGTTTAGGCTATGGTGATTTTATGAAATGATTATGAAACTATTTTCTTTGAATTAGTTATGATATGATGATATGATGAATGTTTTATATTCTTATAGAACAAATATGTATGTATTTCATTATGTGATGTGTGGTACTAGAATTATATATTCATCCAATGCATTGGGTAAAGTATTATATTATATCTCATGAGATAATTATGGTAAGCAAGTCTGTGAGCTTGATCATCTGTGGGAAACATGTTAATGTGCTTGATCCACTATGGGGAACATGTGTTGATGCCTGATCCATTATCATTTTGTAGTCTTGTTAGTTAACATTGATATATGAATGTTTTTTATACTTATTATGGCGCCACACATTTATGAAACATACTTAGGGTTTATGATTAATTTATAATGATTTCTCACTCTTATGAAACATGTATTTTTAAATGATAAAGTTTTATTCCCTGAATCATGTTTATGACCCATGGTAGATTTTTTATAAACTTTTTATTTTATAGTCATGATCTCATACCCTTATTATTATCTTATGATTTTATATAATCAGAGATTGATATCTCCTATATTTACCCTTTCTAAGAATATGAGCACTCTATTTTTTCTTATTACATTACCCAGGTTATAAAGAAAGATTTATATTGGGAATGTCTGTGAATAATATTAAAAAATAATAAATGTGAAGAACTTTGGGGGATATTTTTAAGATCATTCATGAAATAAATTTTTTTTATTTCTAGTCTCTAATAATACTAAACTTTTATGGTCCTCAATCATGATTTTGTGAAATTTATTGAATATTTATCTATTAAGATTTAATATTTATGTTAGAAAATCTTAGGTCACCCTATCATGAATTCAATCGAAAACAAGAACCTATAGAAATTATATTTTTCTCCAAATATAAATTGTTAAATGATTTATTTATAGGTATTTTTTTAAGCTTTGAACAAATGAAACACTGATTATTAATCCTAATAGAATAGGGGAGACAATAAAAAACACAAACATGGGGGAAAAACCTCAATTTTTTTATGGTTGGCCTAATAATCTGATTTGAAAATGAAAAACATACAAAATTTATGAAGAATAAAATGAATAAAAGTCATTTCCAAAGATAAAAACTACTCAAAACTAAACCTCAATTAATCTATGAAATAATAAGCTAAATGAATTAATTCTTGTTCAATATGGTAGAATCAAAATTGGGATAAACCCAATAAAAACAATTCCCCACCTCGAATATGAATCGATCATGGATAAATAAAAATTCCCATGAAATTTTTGTTCCCCATAACCAAGAATTATATTGAAATAGTTGATCCTTGTGGTATACTGATTTTTAATTCACAATCCATTATTGTTCCCAAAGGCTCTCCTCCATGGTCCTCTCTTATCCTTTGGGTTATACAGATTACCCTATTGTTTTTCCGTAACAAGGTCAAATAGATGAGTAATTAGGTTACAGATAATTATCACTAATAAATTAATTAGTAAATAAATTTATTTATTATTCAACCCATGACCACTCTAAAACCAAACACCTAACACACACAAAGGTTATGTTGCATCTAGGGTAAAATATAGATTCATGCTTTAATGGTGATTTCGAATTTCCAAACTAAAATACCATTCATGAGATATTATATTATTTAAAAAAATATTCACATGTGATATAATATATATAACGTTTTTATTATATAAACATTGACGCTCCCAGGGCCTTAGAATCCCACACTAACTTGGTGCTTGACTTCAAAAATATGATCATTATAACATTTCCATTGAATTGGAATGTATGAATAGGATTAAATATATTATTAAATATATTTATAAAGGACCTACTTAATGTACATGTATTAATTAATGATTATTAAATAAGCATTCTGTTTTTGGTAATGTCATTTTATGTTACAAAAATATGTTTCCATTAAAAATGTTTTTATTAATTTTTGAAAGAATATAAGAAAATTAATTTCTTTCACTTTTTGAAATGGTATATTATAAAAATTATATAATTTTTTAAATAAAAATATCAAAATTACCTTATGGTTAAATTTTGATATTTTTCTAAAAATTTATATTTTCAATAAATAGTGAAATATACTGATTTTAATTGAAAATTGTTTTTTATTTTAAGGAGTTTACAAAGTCATATTATTTTTTTGATTATTTTTAAATTTTTATTTGTTCCCATTGACTAAATATAATTCAATAGTGGTACTTTTAGTTAATTTTATACATGATAATGGTATAAAAAAATTTACACGTAGAAAGGCCTTTTTCTGAAATTCGTCTTTTCATCACGTTTTGTGTGTTTAATTATAAAATAAATTCTACCAATTATATGAATTTAATCTTGAAAAATTAATTTAATATTTGGAATTATGAGATCCAATATTTTTAAAAAGATTCATATTTCTTTTGATCATTTTTAATAGTAACCATAAGAAATAATTATCACCATAGTAAGGGTAAATCGAGTAATTAAAGTTTAAAATAATATGATAACGACTAAAAATTGATAATAAAACTTGTATTTATCCAATATGATGAGTCTAATTTATAAATTTCTATAAAATTATAAAATATATGTCCACTTGGTGTTATATATTTTTGAATTTGACCATTATAATATTTAATTAAAAGATAAGGAAACAAATATCACTTTATTACTATTAATAACTATAATATTTTTTAACAGGGATAAAAGAAACATATATTTGGTTATAAATATCTCCTTTGAAGATAAATGAATTTTTTTATAATGGTAATTTATTTATATTTTTTATTAAAGAGATAATTTCTATAAATGCTTAAATAATGCTAACACAATATTTATTTATTAATGTGAAAAATTAAATAAATTATTTTAAAAATATTAAAAGTAATAATATTTGAATTAATTACTGTAGTCCATGAATTTTCTATATAAATATAACTTATTGGGAAATTATTAATGCATTATATTCTAATTTATTTTCTATCATGTTTTTTTCATGGTCAAATTAAATTAATCGTTCCAAAATCAAAATTAATAATATTTTTAATAAATAATATTTAATTTAATGATCTAAAATTACTAAAAAACCTATAATCAAAAAAGTGAATAGGATCTATTTAAAAATATCAACTATATCCCCTTTTTTGGATAATTTACCTTTTATAGTAACTTTCTTCACCCATAATGAGTAAAAGATCATTGAGATAACCGTAATCATAAAAAATGTTTAACACTAGTAAAAAAAAGATACGGGTGAAAACATCAACAAAAATTATAAATTTTTTATTTCAAGAGATAATTTAAACCCATAATCTTATAAATTTTAAATCTATAATATTGGATAAATTTTTCAATGAGAAATAATTTATATTAATTTAATACTTTGAGAAATTCTAATAGGGTCACTCCCCTCACATATAAAAGGACTCCTCTTATCCTCTTTTATTCACAGTTAAAAATCCTTTTAGTTTTATAAATACCTTAATTAATACATTAATAACATCTATAAACTCATTATAGAGGAATTTTTAGGTAGAATACCAACCTTATAAGGATTAAGGTATAAACAAAAGGGGATTTTATGAAGAAGAGGTATAGTCTTTAACAGAATGTTTTAGTTTTATTTCATCTTCCACCACCTTCAAATTTTATTCCACCATGATGATATAATAACATAAGTATCTAAAATATATTGATATTTTTTTTGTTAATGTAAATAACTACATCAATCTCTTCTTCCATCAAATGGGAAATGAAACCATCATTTTTGTGTACAACGGACTACCTTCTCATGAACAGATGTAAATCGTTTTCCACCAATGCCTATCACAACAAGTTATAATGATGGATTTAATGTTAATATATTATATTAATGATACTATTATCATTTTTTAAATATAATATATCATAATGTGTATTAACTTTCAATCCATTGAAAAATGATAATGTCATTCAAGCGTATGTGTGGACTACCACCTCTACGAAGCGATGTGATACATTTTCCATTACCACATCACATGAATGGTAAATATAAGTATAATAATATTAATAATAATATATTTATGATATAGTGATAATTATTTAAATATAAACAATAATTACCTTCTTTCCATCATTATGGTTAGAAAATGGAAACATTACTCAATCATACATACATCTTTCCATATGCATGATTGTACAATAGTTGATTTTTTCAGGACCAACATTCATGGATGGTTTTAAAATTACAATTGATATATTAAAAGTATAATTATATATTTATTAAAATTATATATATGATCTAATAATTACTTCATTGAACATATCCAACCAACTTATTTCATTTTTCACATATAAGTTGAATATCCTCAAAATGTTTGATATGAACTTAAATAATTAAGTAATTGAATATAACATGGTAATAAATAATATAATAGGAATAAAAAAGTTGAAAATGTTACTTAATAATGTAAATAATTAATATAAATTTATTATTTATTAATAAAAAGGATGTATGTGAAGAGTCATACTCAAGGTAAGGGACACTATACTTAAAAACCCTCATTTTAAATGTTTTAAATATATATTTTCTAAATGTTTCTATAGAATGTATATATTTTTAAAATTATTTTATTGATGTATTTATATATAAATTAATGAATTATAATGTAAATTTTATATCTATTTTTTAATTTCATTAAAAGTATTTAAAAAGGATTCTTTTTGTGTTTTTATACAGAACATCTTGACTTCCTTTACAAAAGAAAAAAAACAATGTCCTATTTTAACATATAATACATCAATGGGTTTTATCACTACCATAACATTTTCATGATGTTTAGATTCCTTTATAAGATTCCATGTTTTATTCAAATAGAAACCTCTCTTCACTTTTTTAGGTATTTTAATGGAATAATATTTTGATATTTGGAAATGTTTTTCTTATGGGTGTAAGGAATATCTTTAGACAACCCTTTTTCTTTAGGTTATGACCATTATATCTCTCTAAATCAATTTATCTCCCAATTTACTGTTATTTAATTTTTATAAATACTTTATATATGTCTCTCACATATGTACTTATATTATTTTACCTCTCTTTTATTGGGTAATACATGTTTTATGTTCATTTCTCAAATTCCTTCTTTATGAAATTTACATTTATTATCATATGAGGATGGATTATAAAACCCATTAATTTACATGGGTTATTATTATTATTAATACATATGATTTATTTCCATTTTAGAAAAAATAATCATGGAAATGTTATGATGGGTTCTCCCAGATATCGCTCCAATGCATTGGGTAAAGATTTTGTACCATGAGATGTTATATATGGGATTTTAAAGTAAAATTACTCGATTATGCGATTATATCCACCATGTGATGTTGTCTTAGAAGATATCCTTGACTTATTATCATATCATATTTTTTATTCTTTCAAATTTCCTAAGTTTCCATGAACTTATGAATCCATGTTCTCAATGTTATTCTTACATGAGATTACTTAGGAAATTATGTTTAAAGGAAAGAATATACTACTTAATAATTGTGAAATGTATAGAATTTCTTGAAAAAAATTTCATAGGTTTCTCATGATTTCAAAGGAACCTTTATGAGTTTTATTTTTTCCTTTAATATTTCGTATGAAATGTTTTAAAAAAATATTTGGGTAGAAAAGTTGATTTATTATGCAATAAAATATTCTTTTAGACCAAATTTTAATTTTCAAAAATAAAAATCTTGTATAAGTATTTATGAACCAATGGGTTTATTTCTTTCTTTTTATATATATCTCTTTTTGTGATTTTTTAGTATCATCGTACATTATAAACATTTTATCATAGAGTTTTGAGGATTTGTAGGGACAATAAATAGGTTAAGATGATAATTTTGATGATATTTAATAAAAAGAAAACATATTATATCAAAAAAAATTGGTTTTGTGGGAAAATGGATACAACGTTGAAGTTCCCGCCTTGTGATATGATTTTTATTTATTTAATGGTGATGAAATAATCTACTAAAACTATAAAATGTAAAGATCCTAAATTAAAGTATAATTATTTTTTGAATTAATACTCAAGATATGTAATTTTAAGGACATGACCATATATACGGTATCAATGGAAAGGTTTAGATAACTGTTGAGATTAAAATGTTTTCATGTGAGGCTAACTTAATTTTTATAGATACCATCATCTATTTATTATTTTTTGGTTGATCATATATTTAAAGTATTAGACACCCATTTATATGTTTTAAGATGATAAATTTATAGTGACCCATGTTAAACATGCATGTATATTATAACATTTTAGATGAATATTCAGGACAATACAAAAGTACATGCCCAAGGACCATAATATTTTAGTGTCTTTTGAAGCTTGGAACAAAATATTCTAACTTGGTGAAATATCTTCAATGTTTTCCAAAAAGTTCTTCCCCTTTAGTAATTATATTTTAAACCTCTATTCGTAAGCTTAGTAAAGGAAACATAATAAAGGTGTGATCTCAAATGTTCAGTAAGGATAAACAAATGAGATATGTAGGCATAAATATGAGTATAATGGTTTTAGAATTGATATAACATTTAAAGGTCATGCCCTTCATATTAGAGATCATAAACAGTATTCATGGAATAAATATTGTCACTTCATAAGACATGAATCATAAAGGAATCAAGAGAAAAAGTCATCACAGCATAATTGTAACACCCCAGGTAAATAAAGAATATGACATTTTTATATTTATCCATATTTGTGAATAAATTATTAATATAACTTTAAAGGGGACTCTATGCTCGATGGCGTACCCAACACGCAACAACGAGTTTCTTGAGAATCTTACGTTGCACTCTAATAATAAAATAATATTATTTTAAATGGTAGTTAACGCCTAGCTGTTGTGATGGCTGGAATGAATAGAACTAAATAAAAAATGATTATATATGTTTGTCAAATATTTTTACTTTTTACAATAAATGTTAGAGGATTAAAAATGTGAATGAATCCAATTTTAAGCGTAAACATTCTAATGTTTTTTAAAAGGTCGATTAACCGCCTTTTGATAGAGAACCTCTTTTAAATCCACTTTGTGACAATTTTATGTGTTAAATTTGACAAAATAAAATTCTTCTTTAGAATCCAGACATCAAAATTTACTTTGTGTAAATTTTTGGTATTTTTCTGAAAAAGTTCAATTTTTAATGAATAGTGAAAAATGTTGTATTTTAATTAAAAACCTCTTTTTAATATAATTTATTCATATGATTAGATTATCTTTTTAATTGGTTTTAAAGTTAAATTAGAATATATTTTTACAATTTAATCCAATAGTGGTCGTTGGAATTAATTTCACTTTGAAATCAGACTTAAACTAGTGTCAATCTTTTGATACATTTTGTTTCATAAAAACACGCTATTTGTTTTGACAGCGGGAATTAATTATTAAATTAATTAATGCAACTTATATGTTTTGAATTTTTTAAAATAGACATCATTTTTGAATTTGGAATATCAAATATAGATTAGAGTGAATTTTTGGTAATTTTCTGAAAAATTTCAATTTTTGATGAATAGTGAAACCACTAAGTGGTACTTATAAAAACTGATTTTCCGTTTAAATGAAATTTTTCCATCTTTGTGATTTGAATTTCAAAAATCCGACATACAGAGTTGTCATTAAGAAGTAAAATGTGGTTCAATGAGATTAGAATAAATTTTTGGTGAATAGTAACTTATTATGTTTTTAATCGCGATTAGAGGTAAGTAGTGTAGTTTAAGGTAAGAATAATGGTTTAATAAACTGAAATGACTTAGAAACATGACCTAACCTCATTGGATGTGTCATGGCCGACCAAGAAAATCCATGGGTCAACTTGGGGACCCAATGGAGCCACTTTGTTTGGAAAATGACATAAATAAATTTTTATTTAATGTTAAAGTAAAAATGACACAAACATGAGATGTTTTACTAAAACAATTTTTACATGGGGTTATACAAGTCCGAGTTTTGACTATAAATAGTCATTGGAAAGATAAAAAGATTTCCTACATCATAGTTTTTTTTTATAATTTTTAGACATTAAATAAATTAAATTATCTATGACATTATGATGATGCAGCGATGACCTCATTATTTAACGATTTAAATAAAATGGAACGATAATGTAAAATATAAGACCTACACATGTCCAAAACCTATTGGATGAGTGTATTTCGAACCCTTATCACCTTATCCTCGAACCAACTCAATGTGGGACCATTAAAATCCGAAACGCATTCTAAAATAAAGTAACATTTATTTACTTTCCAAGAGTGCCCCTCCTCTCCTCTTATAAAAGGCCCCCACCTCTACCTCCTTACCCACACTTCCAAAGACTTTGGATCGGACACCCTCTGCCCATTGTTTCTCTCCAAATCCCTCTATAACTCCATGAAGCCTCACTTTGGGTAGAAGACTTTCCAAGGAAGCCTTTTAGCTCAAACCAAATGGAGTTACCCGATTTTAAGGTAATGTCTTCACTTGAGTCCTTTTGTTTTATTTTGCTTCTCCAACCCCCTAAACTCTTTTTATTCATTTATTTTGTAACAAATACAGTATATTAAATATACTAGGATGTTTTTATAATAAGGATTCGAGCTACACTTACACACACCTACATCTAATGGTTAAAGAGCATACTGTTTCCGTGGATGGCGAATTTCTGCCTCACGAAACGATGATTGTTCAACACTCATATATCACCTTAAAAGGTGGACATTAAGATGTAAATATATTTATATATTATATATAATATGTTTATGTTTTACTTAAGCTTATGTATTTTTAATTTATGGCATATCCTTTATGGTTACCATTATTGGTAAACGCGATATATTCATTTTAGGAAGTGCGGACTACCGCCCCCTCAAAGTGATTTGATTCATTAATGCCATATGTGGGACGTATAAAGGATGTAATTAATAGTATTATATATGATATTATACTGGAATTATAATATACCTTTATATCATTATGATTCCATTCTATAAATTACGAAATAGAAATGAAAGTAGCGTTCATGCGTACGTACGACTTACCGTCTCCATGAACGGTGCATTTCATTTCGTACCTATAAATGATTATGTAATATTATAAATGCATTTATATACTGGATATATATGATATATATGATATATACATCATTATTATAGCTTTGGATATAATGGATACATGAACAACTTGTAATTATAGAGAGCATATTTTGACTCAAGTACCAATGATCGTTTAAACGACCGTTATTAACTAAAATAATTACATAGTGTTCATGACATGTTAATAAGTGATATAAAAGGAATAATGAACATTAAAAAGGTTCTTAAGGAAGTATAAATTAACTCAAGTTTATTATTCAGGAGATTAAAGAACGATCGAGTCAAGTCGGACCTGAGGTAAGGGATCATACTCCTCTCTTTCTTTTTAAGTACACTCTTTTATGTCATTCCTTTTAAAGCTCATCTTTCTTGATATTGGGATGTTATTTTATATTAATATTACTGTAATTTTTATGCTAATATGATTAGAGACCCTATTATCTCTCATCAATCCATTTTTGAATTCTTAAGTGGTGTCGTTAGGCTGCCGAGTTTTCGTAAGGGATTTTTCATCTCACTTTTATTCCCGTGAGATTTATGCTACATTTGCCACAATTTCCTTTGAGTGGTGTATGTACTGCCCATTATTTTACTCATTTTGTAATATAATTTCATTCATGAGTATTTACATCAATGTTGTATTGTCCTTCTTTCACGGGGTGCATGTCTCGAAAGATACCCATGTCGGTAAGGGAACCTTTCACCCTCCTCTTTTTAAAAGACTTCTTTTGTTATGTCTTTTAATTCACATAATATTATGTTGGGATATGTTCTTATATATACTTATTGATTTAAATTTTATGTCAATGTGATGAGATACCCTTTTTATCTCTCATCAACTCATTTTCTGAATTTTGTAGTGACGCCGTTAGGCTGTCAAATTTTTGCAAGGGGACTTCTTAACCGAAATTTGATTCTTTGGGATAAACTTGTACTCCTTGAATATGTCGTTCTACGAATATGTGTGAATAACCTCTGATTGTTTTACAATTAATATCCACTTATATTTCATTTATTCATTTGTCACACATAATTATGTAATTTATTTATCCTTAATCCAAGGATACCATCTATGTCTGGGACTTCGTCTCAATCTCCTTTCATTGAGTCATATTTTGTTTTATACACAACCTTCTTTTATATGGTGTATAAACCCCTTTGAATTTTAAATTTATTCAAAAGGAATCTTTTTTATACGAAGTGTTTACTAAACGACAAAAGGGAATGTTTTTGTCGTACGTATGCGGCGACAACGACTTCTCCGCCGCCGTGACCATTATTTGAGTTTTGGCTTCCTCTACAAGCCATACCCTTTTTTTAAAAGAAAAATAAATACCATGTTTTAATTTTCTTTTATTTTGGTATTGAAAATGGTTTTCATAATGTTTTTATATCAACGTGTTGTACTAATATCTTGTGATTGAAAGGTCGAAATGTTATGTTTCCTTTATGCATGTTTTATGTGATACGATTATGTTGAGGTTCTTGGGAATTATTATGAAGACGGGTGGTTCCGTGATAAACTAAGGGCGGGTGAGCCCGATATAGCTCTCAAATGCATTGGGTAATGCGAAGGAGTGAAACTTTAAGGTTTCTCCGAAGAGATTTAGGGAATATACTATGGTGGGTATTCCAAACGTAACCAAGAGGGTTACTCCCTACGTAATAATGTTATAAATTCCCCAATTTACCTTTTATGTATTATGATTTATATGATTTATTCATGATTTGATGAGGTATGTTAAAGTTCCTATGTTTTATGGGTAAAGTATGATTTCATTCTTATGTATATATGAACTCATGTTTCCATTCCATATTTTTTATAACCCTTACTGAGCTTTTTATGATCCTCCCAAGTTTTTTGAAATGTTTTTTACAGGTCAAGGGAAAGGTACATGATATGATGATAGTGTCAAGGAAGTGTCAAGAAAGAATCCATGCTTTATTTTTTTAAATATGTTTCCGTTGATGGGAAAAATGAATACTATCTTTTATGTAACCACTTTTTTTAGATGTGGAATGTAATGCAAGTTTTATGATCTAATTCTCTAAAACTCTAAAACTGAAAAGATCCTCAATGTGTAATCTTGTAATAACTCAAGATTAAGTAAGATTTAAGTATGGGGCCTTATAGTCGGTATCAGAGGTCAGTTTAGATAACTTTAGAGGTTAGGGTATTCTTTAAGCATAAGTGACATTACCATAATGGTTAGGAATTCAGAAAGAGTCCTAGTTTTCAATAAAGTGAATGAGTAAGTATATCTTAGTGTTTATCTTCCTAATTAGTACATGATGGTTTTTATGATATACTCACATTTACCTTTTTGGTTTTAGTAAATGGCTGGATCTAGCAGGCACCAAAGTAACAGTGGATGTGAAGGAAACTGTGACAGTTTTTTGAGCAAGCAACTGAATGATATGGGAGATTCAATGAGAACTCTTGTGTTTATCCTCAACCAACTATTTGGAGTCATGATTGACCACCTAAACCTTGGTGATTTCTATAAAGAATCATATATAAGAGAAACAAATCCCTACGGAACTACGGGTAATAATAATAAATGTATGTATGTTCAAAAACCAATGTGTCAAAGATGTGGAAAGAAACACCTAGGAAAATGTTTCAAAGGGACAACAATATGCTATAGATGTGGAAATGATGGTCATAAAGCAAGAACCTTCCATGGAAAAAGGAAGAATCCAGTTGACTCGATGAAAGGGAAAGAAGTTCTTTCCAAGGGATCAATTGAATGTTTTAAATGTGGTGTGCATGGTCATTATGCAAACACATGTCTTATGAAGAAGTTTCGTGAATGGGATCACCAAGATCGTACAAATATTCGTTTACCAATACCTAATTCCATTCTGATTGAGGATGAAACAACTGAAAATGACCAATCAAAGGTATGGATTATTTCATAAATTTTGTTTTCCTATTTTGGAATCTTAGGATATGATTCATGATTTTGTTTATAGGAAATAAGTATTTCAGAATAAGTTGGAAAGGAATGGTTAATGGATCACGAAGAATGTTGAATGAGTAAGAAGTCAACATATAAGGGCTTCAAGAGTTATGGTGAAATTCTTAAGAGTATTAAGTCTCTTTTGATGATGGGGTAACATTAGAAGAATTTTTATAGTATGTGTAACCCTGATGTTTAATATATGAAAATTTTATTCAAGGAATAGTTATCTGTTCTTTTGTGGACATAGTTATAAAGTACCATTTGGGTTTATATGATCCTTACTTTTGAGGTAATTATGGGTTACTATATGTTATGATGGAAGTGAAAGGCATGAGATTATTTGAGGTTAAATTATGTTATGGTTATTTTTGATGATTTTATCTCTTTTTGGGAATGATTTGAGAATTATATAGTTTTGGAAAAAGGACAACACTCAGACCGTGTGACAACCCGTCGCGTCGGACAAAGCTGCGGGAATCGAACCCACAACCAAAGTGCAACTGGTATTTATCTCCTACCACTGGACTACGTGAAGTCCCGGGTTAGTTTGACTGATTCTTTTTAGTTAGATGATTTTATGAATTAAGAGTAAGTTGATTTTGGGTTATCTATGGAAAGTTATTAACCTATCGTGAAGGATATGTGATTAGGTTAATTACTTTTCAATACGAGACATTAAGAGAAACTGATGTTGTTTGGAGATAAATGTTACGATTTAACTTGGAAGACTATGTGACTAAATCCTTCAAATATTTGGTTTTCAATCTTAGTTTGGTTTACATTGAAGAATTTTATGGACAAATTGTTTATCGAACGGTCCTCTTTGAACATTGGGTTTTGTTGGACAAATTTTGGAGATTAAGAATAGATTTTCTTTTTATAAAGGGTTATCCTTTTCTAGATTATCTGATCTTGTAATAAACTTTTTGGTTTTGGTTTTGGTTAAAGTCTAAAGACATGGGAAGTATATAGTTATCTTTTTTGGATTAGGTGATTCTCTATAAGTTGATTATAGTACTCTTAATGCGAACAAGTCTTCCTAAATACTCATCTTTTGGAGAAAATATGAGTTTGATTAAGGAATCTAGTAAAAGTTGAAAGTCAACATGATAAGTGATTATGTTTCCTTATGAATAAATTCCTCAATAAAAAGTAACTTAAAATAAAAATTTTGTCTATTAACTTTTCCTACTGGGGAATCGAATACCGTTTAACCCATCACAAGTTTGTGATTTTCTTATGGTTAACTTTCTCCTAGACATGTTTACTATCACTCTCCATCAGAACATGAACCTTTGTTTTTTTCTTCCATGTCCATGTTTTCCTACACGGAATCCTAGTATGGGTTAACTTGGGTGAGCTCTGTACTTATCTTTCTTTATTTTAAAGTGATTGTTTTACCAACTCTTGTTCCTATGTGGGACTTTCAAGGATGTTTCCAAGCTCAATTTTAAAATTGCGAGGACGTAATTCCCAAAAGGGGGGAAAGATGTAACACCCCTGGTAAATAAAGAATATGAAATTTTTATATTTATCCATATTTGTGAATAAATTATTAATATAACTTTAAAGGGGATGCTATGCTCGATGGCGTACCCAACACGCAACAACGAGTTTCTTGGGAATCTTACGTTGCACTCTAATAATAAAATAATATTTTTTTTAAATGGTAGTTAACGCCTAGCTGTTGTGATGGTGGGAATGAATAGAACTAAATAAAAAATGATTATATATGTTTGTCAAATATTTTTACTTTTTACAATAAATGTTAGAGGATAAAAAATGTGAATGAATCCAATTTTAAGCGTAAACATTCTAATATTCTTTAAAAGGTCGACTAACCGCCTTTTGATAGTGAAGCTCTTTTAAATCCACTTTGTGAAAATTTTATGTGTTATATTTGAAAAAATAAAATTATTCCTTAGAATCGGTACATCAAAATTTACTTTGTGTAAATTTTTGGTATTTTTCCGAAAAAGTTCAATTTTTAATGAATAGTGAAAAATGTTGTATTTTAATTGAAAACCTCTTTTTAATCTAATTTATTTATATGATTAGATTATCTTTTGAATTGGTTTTAAAGTTAAATTATAATATATTTTTACCATTTAATCCAATAGTGGTCATTGGAATTAATTTCACTTTGAAATCAGACTTAAACTAGTGTCAATCTTTTGATACATTTTGTTTCATAAAAACACGCTATTTGTTTTGACAGCGGGAATTAATTATTAAATTAATTAATGCAACTTATATGTTTTTAATTTTTTAAAATAGACATCATTTTTGAATTCGGAATATCAAATATAGCTTCGCGTGAATTTTTGGTAATTTTCTGAAAAACTTCAATTTTTGATGAATAGTGAAACCACTAAGTGGTACTTATAAAAACCGATTTTCCGTTTAAATGAAATTTTTCCATATTTGTGTTTTGAATTTAAAAAATCCAACATACATGGTTTTCATTAAGAAGTAAAATGTGGTTCAATGGGATTAGAATAATTTTTTGGTGAATAGTAACTTATTAAGTTTTTCATCGCGATTAGAGGTAATTAGTGTAGTTTAAGGTAAGAATAATGTTTTAATAAAATTAAATGACCTAGACACATGTACTAACCTCATTTTATGTGTCATGGCCGACCCATACAATCCATGGGTCAACTTGGGGACCCCATGGAGCCACTTTGGTTGGAAAATGACATAAATACCTTTTTATTTAATGTTAAAGTAAAAATGACACAAACATGAAATGTTTTACTAAAACAATTTTTACATGGGGTTATACAAGTCAGACTTTTGACTATAAATAGTAATTGGAAATATAAAAATATTTCCTACATCATAGTATTTTTTTTATAATTTCTATACATTAAATAAATTAAATTATTTATGACATCATGATGATGCAGCGATGACCTCATTATTTAACAATTTAAATAAAATGGAATAATAATGTAAAATATAAGACCTAAACATGTCCAAAACCTATTGGATGAGTGGATTTAGAACCCTTATCACCTTATACTCTAAACACCTCAATGTGGGACCATTAAAATCCGAAACGCATTCTAAAATAAAGTAACATTTATTTACTTTCCAAGAGTGCCCCTCCTCTCCTCTTATAAAAGGCCCCCAACTCTACCTCTTTATCCACACATCCAAAGCCTTTGGCTCGGCCAACCTCTGACCATTTTGTCTCTCCACATCCCTCTATAACTCCTTGATGCCTCACTTTGGGCAGAAGTCTTCCCAAGGAAGCCTTTTAGCTCAAACCAAAGGGAGTTACCCGATTTTAAGGTAATGTATTCACTTGAGTCCTTTTTTTTATTTTGCTTCTCCAACCCCCTAAACTCTTTTTATTCATTTCTTTTGTAACAAATATAGTATCTTAAATATACTAGGATTTTGTTATAATAAGTATTAGAGCTACACTTTCACACACCTACATCTAATGGTTAAAGAACATACTGTTTCCGTGGATGGCGAATTTCTGCCTCACGAAACGGTGATTGTTCAACACTCATATATCACCTTAAAAGGTGGCCATTAAGATGTAAATATATTTATATATTATATATAATATGTTTATGTTTTACTTAAGCTTCTGTATTTTTATTTTATGGCATATCCTTTATGGTTACCATTATGAGTAAACACGATATCTTCATTTTAGGAAGTGTGGACTACCGCCCCCTCAAAGTGATTTGATTCGTTAATGCCATATGTGGGACGTATAAAGGATGTAATTAATGGTATTATATATGATATTATACTGGAATTATAATATACCTTTATATCATTATGATTCCATTCTATAAATTATGAAATAGAAATGAAAGTAGCGTTCATGCGTACGTACGACTTACCGTCTCCATGAACGGTGCATTTCATTTCTTACCTATAAATGATTATGTAATATTATAAATGAATTTATATACTGGATATATATTATATATATGATATATAAATCATGATTATAACTCTGGATATAATGGATACATGAAAAACTTGTAATTATAAAACCATATTTTAACTCAAGTACCAATGATCGTTTAAACGACCGTTATTAACTAAAATAATTACATAGTGTTCATGACATGGTAATAAGTGATACAAAAGGAATAATGAAATTGAAAAAGGTTATTAAGGAATTATAAATTAACTCAAGTTTATTATTTAGGAGATTAAATAACTATCGAGTCAAGTCGGACCTGAGGTAAGGGATCCTACTCCTCTCTTTCTTTTTAAGTACACTCTTTTATGTCAATCCTTTTAAAGATCATCTTTGTTTTTATTGGTATGTTCATTTATATTAATATTACTGTAATTTTTATGTTAATATGATGAGAGACCCTATTCTCTCTCATCAATCCATTTTGGAAGTCTTAAGTGGCACCGTTAGGCTGCCGAGTTTTCGTAAGGGATTTTTCATCTCACTTTTATTCCCGTGATATTTATGCTACATTTGCCACAATTTCCTTTGAGTGGTGTATGTACGGCCCATTATTTTACTCATTGTGTAATATAATTTCATTCATGATTAATTACATAAATTTTTTATTTTCCTTCTTTCACTGGGTTCATGTCTCGAAAGATACCCATGTCGGTAAGGGAACCTTTCACCCTCCTCTTTTTAAAAGACTTCTTTTGTTATGTCTTTTAATTCACATTCTATTATTTTGGGATATGTTCTTATATATCCTTATTGATTTAAATTTTATGTCAATTTGATGAGATACCATTTTTATCTCTCATCAACTCATTTTCTGAATTTTGTAGTGACGTCGTTAGGCTGCCAAATTTTTGCAAGGGGACTTCTTAACCCAAATTTGATTCTTTGGGATAAACCTGTACTTCTTGAATATGTCGTTCTATGAATATGTGTGAATAAACTCTAATTGTTTTACACTTAATATCCACTTATATTGTTTGTATTCATTTGTCACACATAATTATGTAATTGATTTATCCTTAATCCAAGGATACCGTCAATGTATGGGACTTCGTCTCAATCTCCTTTTGTTGAGGCATATTTTGTATTATACACAACCTTCTTTTATATGGTGTATAAACCCCTTTGACTTTTACATTTATTCAAAAGGAATCTTTTTTATATGAAGCATTGACTAAACGAAAAAAGGGAATGTTTTTGTCGTACATATGCGGCGACAACGACTTCTCCGCTGCCGTGACCATTATTTGAGTTTCGGCTTCCTCTACAAGCCATACCCTTTTTTTAAAAGAAAAATAAATACCATGTTTCAATTTTATTTTATTTTGGTATTGAAAATGCTTTTCATAATGTTTTTATATCAATGTGTTGTATTGATATCTTGTGATTGAAAGGTGGAAATGTTATGTTTTCTTTATGCATGTTTTATGTGATACGATTATGTTGATGTAACACCCCGAGCTTCCATGATACGCTTCTCATTCAATAATGCAATAGCTTGCATTGTATGCAAGTTCGAGTTCTAACACACCGCGACTAATCAAAGTAGACATTATGAATATTAATAACCACTTTTTAAAATTATAGAAATTTTATATTTCAAAATGGGCTTCATTTTTGTATTCGTAATATCGAAATTATCCTAAGTTGAATTTTTTGTAACTTTCTGAGAACTTCCAATTTTTTATGAATAGTGATAAATACTTAAAACAACTTTTTTAATCAAAATAATTTTTTTGTCATAAATTATACTATCTAGTGGTTTTAAAGTATAATTATAATATATTTTTACCATTTTATCCAATGGTGGTCATTAGAATTAATTTAACATTGAAATTGGACATAAACAATTGCCAATCTTTTGATATAAATTGTTTCTTAAAAAACATGCTATTTGTTGTGACAACGGGAATTAATTATAAAATTAATTAATTAAACTTATATGTTTGGAGTTTTGTAAAATAGACATCATTTTTTAATTCGGAATATCAATTATAGCTTAGGGTGAAATTTTGGCATTGTTCTGAAAAACATCAATTTTTGATGAATAGTGAAACCACTAAGTGGTAGTTAAATAACTGATTTTTCGTTTAAATAAAATATTACCACTTCTATGATTTTATTTTCAAAAATCCAACTTACATGGTTGTCATTAGGAAGTAAAATGTGGTTCAATGAGATTAAAATAATTTTTGGTGAATAGTAACTTTTAAGTTCTTAATCGCGATTAGAGGTAATTAGTGTAGTTTAAGGTAAAAATAATGTTTTAATAATATGAGATGAGATTGAAACTTGTCCTACTCCTATTGGATGAGTCATGGACGACCAAGAAAATCCATGGGTCATCTTGGGGACCCCATGGAGCCACTTTATTTGGAAAATGACATAAATACCTTTTATTTAATGTTAAAGTAAAAAATGACACAAACATGAAATGTTTTATTAAAACAATTTTTACATGGGGTTATACAAGTCATATTTTTTTACTATAAATATTCATTGGAAAGATAAAATGATTTCATACATCATATTATTTTTTTTATAATTTTTATACATTATATAAATTAAATTATTTATGACATCATTATGATGCAGCGATGAACTCATTATTTACCGATTTTAATAAAATGAAAAGATAATGTACAATCCAAGGCTTACACTTGTCCAATGACTATTTTATGGGTAGATTTAGAACCCTTATCACCTTAGCCACGAATTATTTAAGTGTGGGACCTTTAGAATCCTAAAAGCATTGTATAATAATGTAAAATTGCCTTACATTCCAAGAGTTCCCCTCCTCTCCTCTTATAAAAGGCCCCCACCTCTACCACCTCATTCACACTTTCAAGCCATTTGGCTTGGCCAACATCTGACCAAATACTCTCCCAACTTCCCCCTCTTACTCCTGGAAGCCTCACTTTGGGAATAACTCTTCCCAAGGAAGCCTTTGGCTCCAATCAAAAGAGTTACCCGATTTAAAGGTAATGTCTTCTCTTATGTTATTTTGTTTTATTTTTCTTCTCCAACCCCATAAACTCTTTTTATTAATTTATTTTGTAACAAAACCAGTATCCTCAATATACTGGGATTTTTTTATAAGAAGGATTCTAACTGGACTTACACACACCTACATCTAATGGTTAAAGAACATACGGTTTCTGGGGATGGTGAATTTCTGCCTCACGAAACGATGATTGTTCAACACTCATATAACACCTTCAAAGGTGGCCATTAATATGGAACTATATTTGTATATGATATGTAATAGGTTTATGTTTTACTTATGCTTCTGTATTTCTCATTTATGGCATACTTTATGATTACCATTATGGGTAAACGCGATAATTTCATTTTAGGAAGTGCGTACTACCGCCCCCTCAAAGTGATTTGAATCGTTAATGCCATATGTGGGATATATAAAGGATGGAGTAAATGGTATTATACACTATATTATACTGGAATTATATTATACATTTATATCATTATGATTCCATTCCATTAAATACGAAATATAAATGAAAGTAGCGTTCATGCGTACGTACGGCTTACCGTCTTCAGGAACGGTGCATTTCATTTCTTACCTCTAAATGTTACGTAATATTATAAATGAATGTATATACTGTATATATATGATATATATGATATCTACATCATGAATATAATTCTGGATATAATGGATATTTCACCACATGAACAACTTGTAATTATAAGAAGTTTATTTTTGACTCAAGTACCTAAGATTGACAAAACGACCGTTATTAACTTAAATAATTACAGAATGTTCATATCATTGTAATAAGTGATATAAAAAGGATAATGAAATTGAAAATGGTTCTTAATAAGGTATATATTAACTCTATTTTATTATTCAGGATGTTAAATAATGGTTGAGTCAAGTCAGACACGAGGTAACGGAACTTCTTAACCCAATTTCCATTCTTTAGGTTAATCTCATACTTTCAAATTATGTCGTGATATTATTATGTCCTATCTTGTAATTTTACTATATTTATGTCTACTTATAGTGAATACACATAATAGATCTATTTTATATTAAAAATGATCTTTGTAAGGACTTCGTCTCAATCTCCTTTCATTGAGGCATATTTGGTTTTATACACAACTTTCTTTTATACGGTGTATAAACCCCTTTGAATTTTACATTTATTCAAAAGGAATCTTTTTTATACGAAGCGTTTTCATAAATGACAAAAGGGAATGTTTTTCTTTCCGTACTTATGTGGCAACAACGACTTCTCCCCCGCCGTGACCATTATTTGAGTTTCGTCTTCCTCTACAAGCCATCATTTTTTTTAATGAAAAATAAATACAAAGTTTTAACTTTATTTATTTTGGTATTGAAAATAGTTTTGAAAGCATTTTTATTATATCAATGTGTTGTATTGATATCTTGTGATTGAAATGTGGAAATTTTATGTTTCCTTTATGCATGTTTTATGTGATACGATTATGTTATGTTTTATGATATGTTTAAACTTATTCATATGAAGAATGTATTGGACTTAATAAGTGACGGGTGGAGCCCGCTATAGCTCCTCGATGCATCGGTAGGTCTCATGAGACAACTAGACGTGGAATTGGCCGAGGCCCTTTCCAAATTTGATTTATGGTTTTGGCCGAGGCCTTAATCATTTTAGACGTCTTGGCCGAGGCTTTGACAAAATGTTTCAGAATGTCTGGAATTATAGATTCCCTCATTATGAAAGTGGTTATTGATATTGCATGTGATTATTCGACCAGTAGAATATCCATGTGAAGAAGTGATTGGCATTATCTCATTTTACTTTTTCCATATTATGTTGAAGTTCATGTTTAAAAGGCTTTTGTTTTAGTTATACATTGCCTTAAATGTTTATGTTTATTTATGAAAGCTTCCGCAATATTGTTATCCATACTGAGCATCTGAGATCACCCCTTTCAATGTTATAATATTTTCCAGGATGTGAAGAAGTATTTTATGAATGACCTGCAGGGGTAGTCAGAAAGGGATATGAGTGTGGACTATGAGGACCATGTTATTGTAGTTTGTTTAATTTTTGATGTAATGAAAGACTTATGAATGTATCTAGTGTTTCCATGGCTACTAAACTAATCGGTCTTTCGAGACTTGATCTTTTGTGATCATGCCAATGTTACGAGGTAATGCACCGACTCTGGGAAGCTGGGGTCGGGGTGTTACAGTTGGTATCAGAGGCAGTTTAGTACTAACCTTGGAAGCTAGATTTAGATAAACTCCGATTAGAGCACATAGCCCGAAGATAGACATTGAGGATTAGTATAGAAGAACTTCCTAGAAATTTGGTATTGTAGAGATGTTGTGAGTTTTCCGAGAAATACATCCCTGTCTGGATACGATCACATAGAGGCGGCTCTGGCATAGATGTACCTAGGGGTAAAACCCGAAAACACCACTTTGAGCTAGACTCGAAGGTGAACTGGTGCACGACAACGGGCCTTGCTGTACTCTTGGTTACGACACTCCCGGGGGATATGCTTAGGATAATTCTCGTTTTCTTTACAAACCACTATGAACGGTTATGAGTATATACTTCCTCAAAGAAAACCTTTTTATGATTATGGATTATATCCATAAATAGTTCAATTTATTATAAGTATTTTATAAGTATGGAATTATATATTTTGATTCATAAACTATTCTAGTTTATGCCATTGTATAGAAATGGCGCCTAGTGGAAGGAATGGAAACCGTATCAATGCATGAACTCCGTGTAGGGATTGCCCTCCTGCTCAAGATAATTATTGTGGATCTGGAGATGCAACTGGTGCTGATCAACTTGTTACCATACTGGGAAAACTCACTCAGGTTATGAATAATAACCCTACTCGTATGGATCACCCTGATCCGCAACGTGGAGGATCAATGTTAGACCGCTTCATGAGGAAACAACCACCAACATTTAATGGGGGAACAAATCCATTAGTAGCTGAGCAATGGATAAACTCCTTAGAGAAAATATTCCACGCCTTGGGGAGTAGTGAAAGGGAAAAGGTTATCATGGCAATTTACCGCCTCACTGGAGATGCTGATCAATGGTGGTCATTGATTCAAAACACAAAGGAAGATGATGACATATCGAATATGGAATGGAGGGAGTTCAAAGATCGTTTCTTAGAAAAATACTTTCCTCATGACCATAGATCAGATATGGAAAGGCAATTTCTGAGTCTGAAACAAAAGGAGGATGAGAATGTCGCAATGTATGAGGCCAACTTTATAAGGTTAGCAAGGTATGCTGCAGATTATATACGTAACCCAAGGAGTAAGATTGATCGTTTCTTTGATGGGTTAAAACCATTTCTCTGTCGAGCTTTAGTATCACAATCCTTCTCATCATACGAAGATATTGTCTCGTGTGCTATCAAGACAGAAAAGGAATTCTCTATGTCTTATAAAAAAAAGTAAAGCAAGAGAAGAAGATAACGGTGGAACAAGAGACAGATGAAGGGAAAAAGGGAAAGAAGGATTTTACATTATGTGATAATTGTGGGAATAATCACCCTGGTACTTGCTAAAAGGAATGGGAGTTTGTTATAAATGTGGTGAGAAGGGTCACCAGGCTCGTGATTGCAAGGGAAAGAAAGAGGCTATCAAAGTTGAATGCTACAATTGTAGAGAAATGGGTCATTATGAAAATGAATGTCCTATGCGTTAGGGAAACTTACCTCAGAAAAGGCCAAGGGATCAAGGACAATCTTATGTTGTTACTACAGTTGAAGCAGAATAACTAATGTATTGGTGCTTTTGGACTCATGGATTATATTATAGTTATTAGAATAATGTGATATATATATAAGGATTGTACTGCAGTACTTCTTGATTTCAGTAAGGTTTTAATATGATGAAGGTAATTATATTTTTAGTATGTGACAATAAGAGAAACTTTACTTTGTTTGGGGAATCTGATAAATTGATTTTGGAATTAAGAGACCTTTTAGAGAAAGTCTGGACAGAGGTATATTGGATAACTATAAAGGTTGTAGTGGATTAAGTTGATCTTTGGATAGTATTGTTTAAGGTTAAAAAATTTATGAAGATTATTTTTGGAATATTATGATACTATAGTTTTAGGAAAATGACAACCTGCAGGGTGGGGCATAACCCGTCGCGTTGGACAAAGCTGCAGGAATCGAACCCACAATCATGGTGCGACAGGCCTTTATTTCCTACAACTAGCCTACAGGAAGTTCCTGGTTATTACAGAATAATTTTACTAATATAAATGGTAAGTGTCAACATTTGGAACCTTATACAATTAGGATAAGTATAATATTTTTGAGTTCTATTATCTTTTTGAGTGAAAGATGAGTTGAAGGTTGAAACTCTAATTGTCAAGCATAAATATATATATACCTATCTCTTATTCAATGAATAAATTAATTCTTAAACTTTAGTAAAGGGATAGTAAAACAAAAAAATGTGTTATCCTAAAACCTTATGTCTTGTTGAACTGATGATATTTTAAATCAACATAGATTGAAGGCTTTGAAGCCCTCAATTTGACAGTTGATTGTTATTGATGACCTCAATCACTCCCTACAAATATTTACGTTTTTCCTCCAATTATATGTCTCTAATTTCCACCAATGTTCTCCTAATAGAGATCATAATTGGGTGGTGACTTTTTCATTTCCCTTTCCCTCTTATTAAGGTTAAATTTTATTAATCTTATTTCCGATGTGGGTTTTCCTCAAAGGTATTTTCTCTTTTCAACCTTTTATTTTCAAAGAAAAATTTCAAATTGCGAGGACGCAATTTATTTAAGGAGGGGAGAATGTAACACCCCGAGCTTCCACGATATGCTTCTCATTCAATAATGCAATAGCTTGCATTGTACGCAAGTTCGAGTTCTAACACACCGCGACTAATCAAAGTAGCCGTTATGAATAGTAATAACCACTTTTTAAAATTATAGAAATTTTATATTTCAAAATGGACTTCATTTTTGAATTCGTAATATCGAAATTATCCTAATTTGAATTTTTTGTAACTTTCTGAGAACTTCCAATTTTTTATGAATAGTGAAAAATACTTTAAACAAATTTTTTAATCAAAATAATTTATTGTGATTAATTATACTATTTAGTGGTTTTAAAGTATAATTAGAATATATTTTTAACATTTTATCCAATAGTGGTCATTAGAATTAATTTAACATTGAAATTTTACATAAACAATTGCCAATCTTTTGATATAAATTGTTTCTTAAAAACACGCTATTTGTTGTGACAGTGGGAATTAATTATAAAATTAATTAATGAAACTTATATGTTTGGAATTTTTTAAAATAGACATCATTTTTGAATTCGTAATATCAATTATAGCTTAGGGTGAAATTTTGACATTGTTCTGAAAAACATCAATTTTTGATGAATAGTGAAACCACTAAGTGGTAGTTAAATAACTGATTTTTCATTTAAATGAAATATTACCACTTATGTGATTTTATTTTCAAAAATATGACATACATGGTTGTCATTAAGAAGTAAAATGTGGTTCAATGAGATTAAAATAATTTTTGGTGAATAGTAACTCTTAAGTTCTTAATCGCGATTAGAGTTAATTAGTGTAGTTTAAGGTAAAAATAATGTTTTAATAATATGAGATGAGCATGACACTTGTCCTAATCCTATTTGATGAGTCATGGCCGACCAAGACAATCCATGGGTCAACTTGGGGACCCCATGGAGCCACTTTAGTTCGAAAATGACATAAATACCTTTTATTTAATGTTAAAGTAAAAAATGACACAAACATGAAATGTTTTACTAAAACAATTTTTACATGGGGTTATACAAGTCATATTTTTGACTATAAATAGTCATTGGAAATCTAAAACGATTTCATACATCATAGTATTTTTTTTATAATTTTTAGACATTAAATAAATTAAATTATTTATGACATCATTATGATGCAGCGATGACCTCATTATTTAATGATTTTAATAAAATGAAAAGATAATGTACAATCTAAGGCATACACTTGTCCAAAGACTATTGGATGGGTATATTTCTAACCCTTATCACATTATCCACGAAGTATATAAGTGTGGGACCTTTAGAATCCGAAAAGAATTGTATAATAATGTAAAAGTTCCTTACTTTCCAAGAGTGCCCCTCCCCTCCTCTTATAAAAGGACCCCACCTCTACCATCTCATTCACACTTTCATGCCATTTGGCTCGGCCAACCTCTGCCCAAATACTCTCCCAACATCCCCCTATTACTCTTGGAAGCCTCACTTTGGGATGAACTCTTCCCAAGGAAGCCTTTGGCTCCAATCAAAAGAGTTACCCGATTTAAAGGTAATGCCTTCTCTTATGTTATTTTGTTTTATTTTTCTTCTCCAACCCCATAAACTCTTTTTATTCATTTCTTTTGTAACCACACCAGTATCCTAAATATACTAGGATGTTGTTATAAGAAGTATTCGAACTACACTTACACACACCTACATCTAATGGTTAAAGAACATACGGTTTCTGTGGATGGAGAATTTCTGCCTCACGAAATGATGATTGTTCAACACTCATATAACACCTTCAAAGGTGGCCATTAAGATGTCACTATATTTATATATGATATATAATATGTTTAGGTTTTACTTATGCTTCTGTATTTCTCATTTATGGCATAATTTATGATTTCCATTATGGGTAAACGCGATAATTTCATTTTAGGAAGTGCGGACTACCGCCCCCTCAAAGTGATTTGAATCGTTAATGCCATATGTGGGATGTATAAAGGATGGAGTAAATGGTATTATACACTATATTATACTGGAATTATATTATACATTTATATCATTATTATTTCATTCCATTAAATACGAAATAGAAATGAAAGTAGCGTTCATGCGTACGTACGGCTTACCGTCTCCATGAACGGTGCATTTCATTTCTTACCTCTAAATGTTACGTAATATTATAAATGAATGTATATAATGTATATATATGATATATATGATATCTACATCATGAATATAATTCTGTATATAATGGATATTTCACCACATGAACAACTTGTAATTATAAGAAGTTTATTTTTGACTCAAGTACCTAAGATCGACAAAACGACCGTTATTAACTTAAATAATTACAGAATGTTCATATCATTGTAATAAGTGATATAAAAAGGATAATGAAATTTAAAATGGTTCTTAATAAGGTAGATATTAACTCTATTTTATTATTCAGGAGGTTAAAGAACGGTTGAGTCAAGTCGGACACGAGGTAAGGGAACTTCTTAACCCAATTTCCATTCTTTGGGTTAATCTCATACTTTCAAATTATGTCGTGATATTATTATGTCATATCTTTTAATTGTACTATATTTATGTGTACTTATAGTGAATACATATAATAGATCTATTTTATTTTAAAAATGATCTTTTTAAGGACTTCGTCTCAATCTCCTTTCATTGAGGCATATTTGGTTTTATACACAACTTTCTTTTATACGGTGTATAAACCCCTTTGACTTTTACGTTTATTCAAAAGGAATCTTTTTTATACGAAGTGTTTTGCTAAACAACAAAATGGAATGTTTTTCTTTCCGTACTTATGTGGTGAAAATGAATTCTCCGTTGCCCTGACCATTATTTGAGTTTCGGCTTCCTCTACAAGCCATCATTTTTTTAATGAAATATAAATACAAAGTTTTAATTTTCTTTATTTTGGTATTGAAAATGGTTTTGGAAGCATTTTTATTATATCAATGTGTTGTATTTATATCTTGTGATTGAAATGTGGAATTGTTATGTATCCTTTATGCATGTTTTATGTGATACGATTATGTTATGGTTTATGATATGTTTAAACCTATTCATATGAGGAATGTGTTGGACTTAATAAGTGACGGGTGGAGCTCGCTATAGCTCCTCGATGCATTGGTAGGTCTCATGAGACAACTAGACGTGGAATTGTCCGAGGCCCTTTCCCAATTTGATTTATGGTTTTGGCCGAGGCCTTAATCATTTTAGACATCTTGGCCGAGGATTTGACAAAATGTTTCAGAATGTCTGGCATTATACATTCCCTCATTATGAAAGTGGTTATTGATATTGCATGTGATTATTCGATCAGTAGAATATCCATGTGCAGAAGTGAATGGCATTATCTCTTTTTTACTTTTGCCATATTATGTTGAAGTTCAAGTTTAAAAGGCTTTTGTTTTAGTTATAAATTCCCTTAAATGTTTATGTTTATTTATGAAAGCTTCCGCAATATTGTTATCCTTGCTGAGCATCTGAGCTCATCCCTTTCAATGTTTTAATATTTTCCAGGATGTGAAGAATTATTTTATGAATGACCTGCAGGGGTAGTCAGAAAGGGATATGAGTGTGGACTTTGAAGACCATGTTATTGTAGTTTCTTTACTTTTTGATGTAATGAAAGACTTATGAATGTATCTAGTGTTTCCAAGGCTACTAAACTAATTGGTATTTCGAGACTTGATCTTTTGTGATCATGCCAATGTTACGAGGTAATGCACCGATTCTGGGTAGCTGGGGTCGGGGCGTTATAGTTTGTATCAGAGGCAGTTTAGTACTAACCTGGGAAGATAGATTTAGATAAACTCTGATTAGAGCACATAGCCCGAAGATAGACTTTGAGGATTAGTATAGAAGAACTTCCTAAAAATTTGGTATTGTAGAGATGTTATGAGTTTTCCGAGCAATACATCCCTGTCTAGATACGAGCAGGTAGAGGCAGCTCTGGCACAAATGTACCTAGGGGTAAAACCCGAAAAAACCGCTATGAGCTAGACTCAAACGGGAACTGGTGCACGACAACGAGCCTTGCTGCACTCTTGGTTACGACACTCCAGGGGGATATGCTTAGGATATTTCTCGTTTTCTTTACAAACCACTATGAACGGTTATGAGTATATACTTCTTCATAGAAAACCTTTTTATGATTATGGATTATATCCATAAATAGTTCAATTTATGTTAAGTATTTTATAAGTATTGAATTATGTATTTTGATTCATAAACTAAACTAGTTTATGCCATTGTATAGAAATGGAGCCTAGTGGAAGGAATGGAAACCGTATCAATGCACAAACTCCGTGTAGGGATTGCCCTCCTACTCAAGATAATTATTGTGGATCTGGAGATACAACTGGTGCTGATCAACTTATTACCATACTGGGACAACTCACTCAGGTTATGAATAATAACCTTACTCGTATGGAGCACCCTGATCCGCAACGTGGAGGATCAATGTTAGACCGCTTCATGAGGAAACAACCACCAACATTCAATGGGGGTACAAATCCATTAGTAGCTGAGAAATGGATAAACTCCTTAGAGAAAATATTCCACGCCTTGGGGAGTAGTGAAAGGGAAAAGGTTATCATGGCAGTTTACCGCCTCACTGGAGATGCTGATCAATGGTGGTCATTGATTCAAAACACAAAGGAAGATGATGAAATATCGAATATGGAATGGAGGGAGTTCAAAGATATTTTCTTAGAAAAATACTTTCCTCATGACCATAGAGCAGATATGGAAAGGCAATTTCTGAGTCTGAAACAAAAGGAGGATGAGAATGTCGCAAAGTATGAGGCCAACTTTACAAGGCTAGCGAGGTATGCTGCAGATTATATACGTAACCCAAGGAGTAAGATTGATCATTTCTTTGATGGGTTAAATCCATTTCTCCGTCGAGCTTTAGTATCACAATCCTTCTCATCATACGAAGATATTGTCTCGTGTGCTATCAAGACAGAAAAGGAATTCTCTAAGTCTTATGACAACAAAGTAAAGCAAGAGAAGAAGAGAACGGTGGAACAAGAGATAGATAAAGGGAAAAAGGGAAAGGAGGATTTTCCATTATGTGATAATTGTGGGAAGAATCACCCTGGTACTTGCCTAAAAGGAATGGGAGTTTGTTATAAATGTGGAGAAAAGGGTCACCAGGCTCGTGATTGCAAGGGAAAGAAAGAGGCTATCAAAGTTGAATGCTACAATTGTAGAGAAATGGGTCATTATGCAAATGAATGTCCTAAGCATTAGGGAAACTTACCTCAGAAAAGGCCAAGGGATCAAGGACAATCTTATGTTGTTACTACAGTTGAAGCAGAATAACTAATGTATTGGTGCTTTTGGACTCATGGATTATATTCTAGTTATTAGAATAATGTGATATATATATAAGGATTGTACTGCAGTACTTGTTGATTTTAGTAAGGTTTTAATATGATTAAGGTAATTATATTTTTAGTATGTGACAATAAGAGAATCTTTACTTTGTTTGGGGAATCTGATAAATTGATTTTGTAATTAAGAGACCTTTTAGAGAAATTCTAGACAGAGGTATATTGGATAACTATAAAGGTTGGAGTGGATTAAGTTGATCTTTGGATAGTATTGTTTAAGGTTAAAAAATTTATGAAGATTATTTTTCGAATATTATGATACTATAGTTTTAGGAAAAGGACAACCTACAGGGTGGGGCATAACCCGTCGCGTCGGACAAAGCTGCAGGAATCGAACCCACAATCATGGTGCGACAGGCCTTTATTTCCTACCACTAGCCTACAAGAAGTCCCTGGTTATTACAAAATAATTTTACTAATCTAAATGGTATGTGTTAACATTTGGAACCTTATACAATTAGGATAAGTATAATATTTTTGAGTTCTATTATCTTTTTGAGTGAAAGATGAGTTGAAGGTTGAAACTATAATTGTCAAGCATAAATATATATATACCTATCTCTTATTCAATGAATAAATTAATTCTTAAAATTTAGTAAAGGGATATTAAAACAAAAAAATGTGTTAACCTAATACCTTATGTCTTGTTGAACAGATGATATTTTAAATCAACATAGATTGAAGGCTTTGAGGCCCTCAATTTGACAGTTGATTGTGATTGATAACCTCAATCACTCCCTAAAAATATTTACGTTTTTCCTCCAATTATATGTCTCTAATTGCCACCAATGTTCTCCTAATAGAGATCATAATTGGGTGGTGACTTTTTCATTTCCCTTTCCCTCTTATTAAGGCTAAATTTTATTAATCTTATTTCCGATGTGGGTTTTCCTCAAAGGTATTTTCTCTTTTCAACCTTTTATTTTCAAAGAAAAATTTCAAATTGTGAGGACGCAATTTATTGAAGGAGGGGAGAATATAACACCCCGAGCTTCCACGATACACTTCTCATTCAATAATGCAATAGCTTGCATTGTATGCAAGTTCAAGTTCTAACACACCGTGACTAATCAAAGTAGCTGTTATGAATAGTAATAACCACTTTTTAAAATTATAGAAATTTTATATTTCAAAATGGACTTCATTTTTGTATTCATAATATTGAAATTATCCTATGTTGAATTTTTTGTAACTTTCTGAGAACTTCCAATTTTTTATGAATAGTGAAAAATAATTAAAACGACTATTTTAATCAAAATAATTTATTGTGATAAATTATACTATTTAGTGGTCTTAAAGTATAATTATAATATATTTTTACCATTTTATCCAATGTTGGTCATTATAATTAATTTAACATTGAAATTGGACATAAATAATTGCCAATCTTTTGATATAAATTGTTTCTTAAAAACACGCTATTTGTTGTGAAAACAAGAATTAATTATAAAATTAATTAATGCAACTTATATGTTTTGAATTTTTTAAAATTGAAATCATTTTTGAATTCGGAATATCAATTATAGCTTAGGGTGAAATTTTGGCATTGTTCTGAAAAACATCAATTTTTGATGAATAGTGAAACCACTAAGTGGTAGTTAAATAAATGATTTTTCATTTAAATAAAATATTACCACTTCTGTGATTTGATTTTCAAAAATACGACATACATGGTTGTCATTAAGAGGTAAAATGTGGTTCAATGATATTAAAATAATTTTTGATTAATAGTAACTTTTAAGTTCTTAATCGCGATTAGAGGTAATTAGTGTAGTTTAAGGTAAAAATAATGTTTTAATAATATGAGATTAGCTTGAAACTTTTCCTACTCCTATTGGATGAGTCATGGACGACCAATAAAATCCATGGGTCAACTTGGGAACCCCATGGAGAAACTGTAGTTGGAAAATGACATAAATACCTTTTATTTAATGTTAAAGTAAAAAATGACACAAACATGAACTATTTTACTAAAAAAAAATTTACATGGGGTTATAAAAGTCATATTTTTGACTATAAATAGTCATTGGAAATCTAAAAATATTTCCTACATCATAGTATTTTTTTTATAATTTTTAGACATTAAATAAATTAAATTATGTATGACATCATTATGATGCAGCGATGACCTCATTATTTAACGATTTTAATAAAATGAAAAGATAATGTACAATCATAGTCTTACACTTGTCCAAAGACTATTGGATGGGTATATTTCGAACCCTGATCACCATAGCCACGAATTATATATGTGTGGGACCTTTAGAATCCGAAAATAATTGTATAATAATGTTAAATTTCCTTTCTTTCTAAGAGTGCCCCTCCTCTCCTCTTATATAAGGGCCCCACCTCTACCACCTCATTCACACTTTCAAGGCATTTGGCTCGGACAAACTCTTCCCAAATACTCTCCCAACTTCCCCCTCTAACTCCTGGAAGCCTCACTTTGGGAAGAACTCTTCCCAAGGAAGCCTTTGGCTCCAATCAAAAGAGTTACCCGATTTAAAGGTAATGTCTTCTCTTATGTTATTTTGTTTTATTTTTCTTCTCCAACCCCATAAAATCTTTTTATTAATTTATTTTGTAACAACACCAGTATCCTAAATATACTAGGATGTTGTTATAAGAAGTATTCGAACTACACTTACACACATCTACATCTAATGGTTAAAGAACATACAGTTTCTGTAGATGGCGAATTTCTACCTCACGAAACGATTATTGTTCAACACTCATATAACACCTTCAAAGGTGGCCATTAAGATGTCACTATATTTATATATGATATATAATATGTTTATGTTTTACTTATGCTTCTGTATTTTTCATTTATGGCATACTTTATGATTTCAATTATGGGTAAACACGATAATTTCATTTTAGGAAGTGCGGACTGCCGCCCCCTCAAAGTGATTTGAATCGTTAATTCCATATGTGGGATGTATAAAGGATGGAGTAAATGGTATTATACAATATATTATACTGGAATTATATTATAAATTTATATAATTATGATTTCATTCCAGTAAATACGAAATAGAAATGAAAGTAGCGTTCATGCGTACGTACGGCTTACCGTCTCCATGAACGGTGCATTTCATTTTTTACCTCTAAATGTAACGTAATATTATAAATGAATGTATATACTATATATATATGATACATATGATATCTACACCATGAATATAATTCTGGATATAATGGATATTTCACCACATGAACAACTTGTAATTATAAGGAGTTTATTTTTGACTCAAGTACCTAAGATCGACAAAACGACCGTTATTAACTTAAATAATTACAGAATGTTCATATCATTGTAATAAGTGATATAAAAAGGATGATTAAATTGAAAATGGTTATTAATAAGGTAGATATTAACTCTATTTTATTATTCATGAGGTTAAAGAACGGTTGAGTCAAGTCAGACACGAGGTAAGGGAACTTCTTAACCCAATTTCCATTCTTTGGGTTAATCTCATACTTTCAAATTATGTCGTGATATTGTTATGTCCTATCTTGTAATTGTACTATATTTATGTGTTCTTATAGTTAATACACATAATAGATCTATTTTATTTTAAAAATGATCTTTTTATGGACTTTGTCTCAATCTCCTTTCATTGAGGCATATTTGGTTTTATACACAACTTTCTTTTATATGGTGTATAAACCCCTTTGACTTTTACGTTTATTCAAAAGGAATCTTTTTTATACGAAGCGTTTTGCTAAACGACAAAAGGGAATGTTTTTCTTTCCGTACTTATGTGGCGACAACGACTTCTCCGCCGCCGTGACCATTATTTGAGTTTCGACTTCCTCTACAAGCCATCATTTCTTTTAATGAAAAATAAATACAAAGTTTTAAATTTCTTTATTTTGGTATTGCAAATGGTTTTGAAAGAATTTTTATTATTTCAATGTGTTGTATTTATATCTTGTGACTGAAATGTGGAAATTTTATATTTCCTTTGTGCATGTTTTATGTGATACGATTATGTTATGGTTTATGATATGTTTAAACCTATTCATATGAGGAATGTATTGGACTTAATAAGTGATGGGTGGAGCCCTCTATAGCTCCACGATGCAACGGTTGGTCTCATGAGACAACTAGACGTGGAATTGGCCGAGGCCCTTTCCCAATTTGATTTATGGTTTTGGCTGTGGCCTTAATCATTTTAGACATCTTTGCCGAGGCTTTGACAAAATGTTTCAGAATGTCTGGCATTATACATTCCCTCATTATGAAAGTGGTTATTGATATTGCATGTGATTATTCGACCAGTAGAATATCCACGTGAAGAAGTGAATGGCATTATCTCATTTTACTTTTTCCATGTTATGTTGAAGTTCAAGTATAAAAGTCTTTTGTTTTAGTTATACATTGCCTTAAATGTTTATGTTTATTTATGAAAACTTCCGCAATATTGTTATCCTTACTGAGCATCTGAGCTCACCCCTTTCAATGTTTTAATATTTTCTAGGATGTGAAGAAGTATTTTATGAATGACCTGCAGGGGTAGTCAGAAAGGGATATGAGTGTGGACTATGAAGACCATGTTATTGTAGTTTTTTTACTTTTTGATGTAATGAAAGACTTATGAATGTCTCTAGTGTTTCCAAGGCTACTAAACTAATCGGTCATTCGAGACTTGATCTTTTGTGATCATGAAAATGTTACGAGGTAATGCACCGACTCTGGGTAGCTGGGGTCGGGGCGTTACAGTTGAGGTTCTTGAGCATTATTATGACGACGGGTGGTTCCGTGATAAACTAAGGGGGGTGAGCCCGATATAGCTCTCCAATGCATTGGGTAATGCGAAGGAGTGAAATGTTAAGGTTTCTCCGAAGAGATTTAGGGAATATACTATGGTGGGTATTCCAAACGTAACCAAGAGGGTTACTCCATACGTAATAATGTTATGAATGCACCAAGTTACATTTTATGTCTTATGATTTCTATGATTTATTCATGATTTGATGAGGTATGTTAAAGTGTCTATATTTTATTGGTAACGTATGATTTCATTATTATGTATATATGAACTCATGTTTCCTTTCCATATTTTTTATAACCCTTACTGAGCTTTTTATGCTCATCCCATGTTTTTTGAAATGTTTTTCATAGGTCAAGGGAAAGGTACATGATATGATGATAGTGTCAAGGAAGTGTCCAGAAATAATCCATGCTTTATTTTTTTAAATATGTTTCCGTTGATGGGAAATAAATGAATACTATCTTTTATGTAACCAATTTGTTTAAATGTGTAATGTAATTAAAGTTTTATGATCTAATTTTCTAAAACTCTAAACCTGAAAAGATCCTCAATGTGTATTCTTGTAATAACTCAAGATTAAGTATGGTTTAAGGCTGGGGACTTATAATAATATAAGAATAAGACATGGAATTTGTGGCATACACATCATCTTATAAAATTATAAAAATGTATAAGTAGAAATAGGGTCACTCATTAAGTTAAATACATGAAATCATGCCCTCACAAAATCTTTTGGAAATGAAACCATTTCTACACATAACATTGTAAACATGTAATCAGGTTCCCACATAACATTGTGAACATATAACTAGGTTTACTCACAACATTGTGAACATGTAATAAGGTTCACACATAAACTTATGGACATGAAACTAAGTGTATGCATAACATCATGAGCATGTAATTAGGTTCAAACATAAAATTTTGAACCTATAGTATGATTCACTCATAATGTTGTGAACATGTAATCAGGTTCATTTATAAACTTATGGACATGCAACTAGGTCCATGCTTAACATTATCAATTTTTAATCAGGTTCATGAATAACATTGTGAACACGTAATCAGGTTCATGAATAGCATTGTGAACATGTAATCTGGTTCACACATGAAATTTTGAACATATGATATGGTTCACTCATAACATTGTGAACCTATAATTATATTCACACATAAAATTATGGACATAAAACCATGTCCATGCATAATGTTAAAAACATGTAATCAGGTTAATTTATAATATTGTGAACATGTAATCAATTTCACGCATAACATTGTAAAAATTTAATCTGGTTCATGCATAACATTTATTCTCATGTGTCATCCATCGCTACCTAATTAATTGGAGGGAGATATTGGTCCTAACCATAATATAATAAAATCATATATACATGTGACACGAGATTTTAAATAATCATCATATCAAAACCCATGTAATGAAATGGGTATCATAACCATTTCAACATATCATTACCTATGGAAAATAGATTGGTATCAATATTATTTCATCAAACAATAACCTATGAAAATAAGAGGGATTCAAATTCATATATCCCATGGAAGAGAAACCGGTGTCATAAAAATCATTCCATCAAAACATAGGCCATTCCATAAGGAACATGAATGGTATCATTGGATCATATCACCAATAGAGAACAAACAACAAAAAATTATTTCATCTTATATAGAGAATGATTTTAAAATATCACAGGGAAAATTTATTAAGGAAAATAAACTTTCTTTGAAAATAATTTTTATAAATCCATTCCAGAAATCCCTTTCTTATAAAAAAGGATTTATAATTTCATTTCATAACTTTATTTAGGAAAATATATTTTCTACTTTTAAAAACATGTTTTTTAAAAATATAGAATTTTTAAAACCTTTTTATTTTAAAATAGATTTGAAAACATATAAATAAATCTTTAAAATATTTTAAAATATGTTTTCTTAGAAAAAAACTTGAAAAATCATAAAGAAATATTGAACACATTTTGAAAAACTTTTTCTTTGAAGATAATTTGAAAACATAAAAGGCATGAAATCATTTTGAAAAACATTCCTTGAAAGAATATAAAATGGGATTGAAAAAAATTATTTTTTAAAAAAAATTAAACATATTTTAAAACATTTTTTTGAAAACATGATTTTTAAAGAACACCAATTCCCGACCAAAGAGAGAGATAATGTAAAATTTTCTTAAAAACACATTCTTAATTATCCTAAGCACCAAAGAGTGTAAAAATGGTAACATTAAATGAATATAAAATTAATAACCATATTATAAGAAAAATATTGAGTGTTATTGAGATATGGATAATAAGATTTCATTACTGGAAGCATATGTATAAACAATCCTGATAAATGATGGGATTGTGGGAATAAACTATTACCACTTTGATAACTTTGAATCATACTCTAAATGGGAGAATAAAATTACATGAATCTTAAAATATCATGAAAGAATGATATTCATGACATAACATGTCAATGGAAAATATATACACCCCAAAGAGATATATAGGTTTATAACTTGGAATACATCTCAAAGAAGGAAACTTGAGACAAAAATTACTTTACAGATTTGGTAAATTTAGAACCATAAACCCCATGAAAGAAAAAAAATCATAAAATGGATATGTAAATAACCATAAATTTAATTACCATAATCATATAATACATTCATGGTTAGTATATACACCACACAAAATAAATGAGTGGTGAATAAATCATGTATCTCAGGGATATAGAAAGTGAGATGATAAAACCCTTACCTTAAGTATTGACATTTTTTATACATGTTCAAACCTCATGTATAATAAATATAAGTCTATTATACATATAAAATAGCACCATATTCATAAATATCATACCATATATGATTTAATTATGAATTTATATTACCCATTTATTAACAATTCCATGTTGAATCAATGTTTAGGGTAATATAATCTTTTTTTATAGTATATGTTTTGACTTGTTATTCATGATCCTCTTACATAGATAATGATATAGTTATTTACATAATTTAAAAAATTATTAATATATCATATATATTCATTATATAAATATTTATAATAATCTATAAAAAATATATATATGAAATTGAATACACCATTCATGGAGACAATAGGACATACGTACACATGAACATTGTTTCCGTTTTCATTTCACATTGAAAGAAAAGTAAATGACACATACACAAACACACAGATATATATATATATCTCTATGTAATATCATTAATGTAGAATTATTATGTCATATATATCATATAATTTCATGAAATCCATACTTAACACATTCCATGTAAAGAGTTAACAAATCCCATCGTGTTGAGGAGGTGGTAGTCCACACATCCACAAACAATGATATCGTCTTTACACAAAATGAATATAATGAAGGTATGTGTTATAAAATAGACTTATAAGAAAAATAAAATCGTAAATATAATATTTATCATATAAAAACATAGTGTCCATAAAAATTACAAACCATGAGATTCGATAAAATAAAAAATGAACAACATCATTTCGTGAGGTGGTAGTTCGTTGTACACAAGAATGATAAGTTCATTACCCGTTAGATGGAAGTATGTGTAAGTGTAGGTATAATAATTATAAAAAATTATAAGAATATTTTGGATAATTAGGTTAATATATAATAATTAAATAATAATATTTTAGGGGGTGGATAATTAAAATAAAACAAAATAGATTGAGGAAGGATGTTACCTCTTCTTTGGGTAACTTCTTTTGGTTTGCACCGAAGGGATTCCTTGGATGAATTTAATAACAAAGGGAGGATTATAGGATGAAGTAATATATTTTTATAGGATATTTTGGTATAGTTATTATAATACAGAGGGCTTGGGAGGTGTGAATAAGTGGGAGGTGTGAATAAGTGGGAGGGGTGAGTGCCTTTTTATAGTGTTGGAGGAGTGGAATTCTTGTAAATTTTTGAAAATAGAATTCCACCCATGTTTTTACCATGTAAAGTGTATCCAATAATGGTCCAAATCTAATTAAATGTAGTATAGGGTCAAAATATGAACATAAAATAGATTTTTTACAAGTTTCTCATTCATTTTGGACCTTAATTTTAAGCTTTAGTCATTTGTTAAGATAATTTTTCACTTAATCATTGTAGTTAATTTTAATCACTTTCACTAATATTTTGAGTAAAAAACTAATTTTATCTTATTAGAATTTATAAATCACGATTATTAAAAATATGGAAACAATTTTTTTGAAGTTACAATCTCATAATTCGTATAAATTAATTTAAATTTAATCCTACAGACGGGATGACAAAACAGGTTTTTAAAGTATAAATGTTCAAAAGTTTGAAATATTTTTATACCCAATTGCAATGTGAAATAGATTAAAATGAAATAAATTGTATTAATATAAGTAAAATCTATCTAATTAAAATTTAAAACCAATTAAAAATATAATTTAATCCTATAAATTGTTTAGATGAAAAAGAAGCTCTGAATTAAAACTCAGGTTTTTTTCACTATTCTTCAAAATATGAAAATTATCCCAAAAATTACAAAAAACAACCCAAATTATGTTTTAATATCCCTATTTCAAAAATGAATTTTCTTTTTTCAAATAAAAATAAAAAATTTTCAAATATTATATTTAAAATGGTTTCCTCCTTAAATGGTGGTAAAATTACCTTTAAAAAATATACATATTTTTATTCATGAAATTAGATTTATTCTTATATTATGCCTATAAAAACTATTGGATGAATTTGAAAAAAATATGATTGAATATATAATATATAAATTTTATTAAAAACATTAATTAATAGTGTTTTGTTTAATTTATTTAGATAAAATGGTGTTTGAACATAGTTTTCTTAGAAAAGTAATTTCTTTATTTCCAACTAGATCTTACATTCATTTATAACTAATTGATAACCAAAAGATTCATTTTATATACTTGTGTAAACCATAGTTTTATAATTTAGTAAATATCATTCATATCATCCATTATAATTCCTATTTGTAATTATAATAATATTTTAAAAACAATATTAATAATATAATGTAGTTCGGTAAAACATGGCCTTGGGTGTAACACAAGATATCGGTGAGACTCAGTATTGTGTGTACCACAAGACAAGAATAGTGTTTAATATACTAAAAGATGATCTATATGTTTATTTTACTGAAATATCTACTTAGTGTTGTGCTCAAAGAAAGAATAACTTGGTGATTTCATACAACACAAGATAAATTTAATGTTGTGTGAAATAAAAAATTTAAAAAAGATTAAATTAGTTTGAATGGAAAATTCACGAAAATCTTGGGATGTTACATTCTACCCCACTTAAAATGAATTTCTTCCTTGAAATTAATTTCATTTATCAAAGCTTTAATACTTGAAAGTTATTTTCTTAGAAACCGAAAACCTAAAAATGAATACTAAAACTTTCTTTAAAAATGGAATGTTGGTGACATAATGGTTACCCAACGTAACTCATAACTAGGTTTCTATATAGCAGAACATAGGATGGGGTGATGATTGGACAAATAGGAAAATCATAAGTAATTATAGGGAGTGATAAAGATATTTTATCACTAGCAAGTTAATGATCAATGGAAAGTTAAGGTCTTAAAAACTATAAATATATGATGATTTATATGACCATTGGTTCTATGGAAATGAAGGTATTATGATACAAATTTTTCAATATACTTTTCCTATTTTTAAGGAATTGTTTTACTATCTAAGAACACAAGGAAATATAATTACTTGATTTCATTCCATTTAATATTCACAATATTACCCTTTGGTTGTGTCTTGGGAAATTTCCACTTCATCCCTTACTCTAGAAAAATGAAGATGAAATTTTCATCCTTGAAGTATTAATAGATCATAAGTTCTATAGGTAGAATGCTAATTCATTCCATATGTATTTAGATATCCTCACATAAAAAAGTTTATCATAGTTTATCCAATATTAAAAAATCCTCAGAAGGTAAAATAATACCTTAAACTCTAAAACCTCATCCGAAGTTTAACATAAACCATTCCATAAATGGTTAACCATGTGACCCTTCCAAAATATTAAATCCAAAACTTTAGAAATAAGGTTACTAAATTTTTCAAAAAAATCATAGAATTGATCACCTATTGTAACATCCCAATTAAGTAATGTATAATATATTTTCTTATCTATGTATATTTATGAATTATAAAGTGTTTTATAGGCTTAAAATGAGAATAAATCCAATCTTAAGCATATAATTCTCTAATATTTTTAAAAGATTATTTTACCGCCTTTTGATGGAAAACCATTTTTAAATAAATATTTTGACAATTTTATAATCTCTATTTGTAAAAATTAACTTATTAATTATAATTGGTACATTCAAATTAACTTTGGATAAATGTTTGGTATTTTTCTTACAATGTTCATTTTTTAATGAATAGTGAAAAGTACTGCATTTTACTTCAAAACTGATTTTTCATCTAATTTAATTATATGGATAGATTATCTTTTTAAATGTTTATAAGGTTTAAATATGATATATTTTTACCATTTAATCAAATGGTGGTCATTGGTATTAATTTCACTTTGAAATTGGACATAAACAGTTGTCAAACTTTTGATAGAAATTGTTTAAAAAAAACCCGTTATTTGTTTTGACAAAGGGAATTATTTTTAAATTAATTATTGCAATTTCTATGTTTTGAATTTGGTAAAATGGATTCCATATTTTTAATCAGAAGTTCCAAATTATGTAATTAAGACTCTTTTGTTTTTTGACATTATGAATAGTAACGACGGTAATTATCTTTAATTATCGTGATTAATTAGTAATCGGGTAGTTATGGATAATAAAATGATATCATAATAATAAAAAATGACCCCCAACATGTGTCCTAATGCTACTGGTTCTGTCATGTACGACCATGATATTCCTTGTTCCAAACATAGGGACCCCATGGAATCACTTTTGGGGGAATGTGACACTTTATCATTTTATTTGTAAAGGAAGGAAAATATCACTAAAGGATCTATCACCCGAGTAAAACATTTTTAATTTTGTCTAAATAAATGATATCTTGGACTATAAATATTAATTGGAAAGCTAAGAAGATTTCCTACATAATAGTATTTGTTTTATAATTTTTAGATATTAAATAAATTAAATTATTTATGACATCATGATGATGCATCGATTAAATCATTAATGAACGATTTAAATAAAATGAAACGATAAAGTAAAATCTAATAATTACACTTGTCAAATACCTATTGGATGAATATATTTCTAACCCTTTTCACCCTATCCTCTAAATATATCAATGTGGGACCTTTAAAATCTGAAAATCATTTTAATATAAAGTAACATTTTATAACTTTCCAAGAATGCCCCTCCTCTCCTCTTATAAAAGGCCCCCACATATACCTCCTTACCCAGACTTCTCAAGCCATTGGATCGGCCAATATCTGATCATTTTATCTCTCCACATCCTTCTCCTCATTCTATAAGCCTTACCTTAGGCATAAATCTCTTCAATAAACCCTTTTGTTTCAAACCAAGAGGAGTTACCCGATTTAAAGGTAAAGACTTCTCTAATGTTCTTTTGTTTTATTTTGCTTATCCAACCACATAAAATCTTTTAATTACTTTCTTTTGTAACAACACCAGTATCTTCAATATACTATGATGTTGTTATTATAAGTATTTTAGCTACACTTACACACACCTTCATCTAATGGTTAAAGAGCATACTGTTTCTGTGGATGGCGAATTTCTGCCTCACGAAACGATGATTGTTCAATATTCTTCTAACACCTTCAATGGTGGGAATTAATATGTCACTATATTTATATATGATATATAATATGTTTATGTTTTCCTTAAGCTTTTGTATTTTTCATTTTTGGCATACCTTTATGGTTTCCATTATGGGTAAACGCGATATCTTCATTTTAGGAAGTGCGGACTACCGCCCCATCAAAGTGACTTGATTCGTTAGTGCCATATGTGGGAAGTATAAAGGATGAAGTTAATAATATTATATATGATATTATACTGGAATTATAATATACCTTTATGTCATTATGATTCCATTCCATAAAATACAAAATATAAATGAAAGTAGCATTCATGCGTACGTACGGCGTACCGTCTCTATGAACGATGCATTTCCATTCTTACATCTAAATATTATGTAATATTATAAATGCATTTATATACTGGATATATATGATATATTTGATATCTAAATCATGAATGTAATTCTGTATATAATGGATACATGAACAACTTGTAATTATAAAGAGTTTATTTTTGACTCAAGTACCAATGATCGACAAAACGACCATTATTAACTTAAATAATTAAATAGTGTTCATAACATGGTAATAAGTGATATAAAAGTAATAATTAACTTGAAAAAGGTTCTTATGCAAGTATAAATTAACTAAAGTTTATTATTCAGGAGGTTAAAGAACGATCGAGTCAAGTTGGACCCGAGGTATGGGACTTCGTCTCAATCTCCTTTCATTGAGGCATATATTGTTTTATACAAAACTTTATTTTATACGGTGTATAAAACCCTTTGAATTTTACTTTTATTCAAAAGGAATATTTTTTATACGAAGCATTTATTAAATGACAAAAGGGAATGTTTTTGTCGTACGTATGCGGCGACAACGACTTCTCCGCCGCCATGACCATTATTTGAGTTTTGGCTTCCTCTACAAGCCATAACTTTTTTTTAAATGAAAAATAAATACCATGTTTTACTTTTATTTTATTTTGGTATTGAAAATGGTTTTCATAATTTTTTTATTATATCAATATGTTGTGTTGATATCTTGTGATTGAAATGTGAAAATTTTATGTTTTCTTTACGCATGTTTTATGTGATACGATTATGTTATGGTTCTTGGGCATTGTTATGAAGACGGGTGGTTCCGTGATAAACTAAGGGCGGGTGAGCCCGATATAGATCTCCAATGCATTGGGTAACATGAAGGATTTAAAAGTTAAGGTTTCTCTAAAGAGATTTATGGAATATACTATGATGGGTATTCCAAACATAACCATGAGGGGTACTCCCTATGTAAGAATGTTATGAATTCCTCAAGTTACCTTTAGGTCTTATGATTTCTATGATTTATTCATGATTTGATGAGGTATGTTAAATTGTTTATGTTTTATGAGTAGAGTATGATTTCATATATGGACTAATGTTTTCATTTCGTACTTTTATATCCCTTACTGATCTTTTTATGCTCATCCCAAGTTTTTGAAATGATTTTCACAGGTCAAGTGAAAGGTACATGATGTGATGATAGTGTTAAGGAAGTCTCAAGAAAGAATCCATGTTTTATTTTAAATATGTTTCCGTTGATGGAAAAAATGAGTACTATCTTTTATGTAACCACTTTCTTTAAATGTGGAATGTAATGCATGATTTATGATCTAATTCTATAAAACTCTAAAACTGAAAAGATCCTCAATGTTTATTCTTGAAATAAATCAAGATTAAGTAAGGTTTAAGTCCGGGGCCTTATAGTTGGTATTAGAGGTCGGTTTAGATAACTTGAGGAGTTAAAATTTTAAAAAATGATTATCCAAAAATATTTTTTTTATGGTCAAATTGAAATGATATAGAATTTGAAGATTACCATGTTGCTTTATCTAAGACATGTTTGTTCAGAATGGTTTTCCACAGAGGAAACAGGGAAGCAGTGCTAGGAAGGCATACAGAAGGAAATGACCTTCCGAATCAGCATTCTGAGATGGTCGGAATTGGAACTGAACAGTTTGTTACAATAATGGTGCAGTTGACTCAAGCGATAAATGGTGGTGGTATCCATGCATGCGATCAGCCAGATCAACCGAAGAGGAACATGTTAGTGGTGGAACATTTCAGGAGGCAACATCACCCATCATTCAGAGGATCATCTGACCCTGTGCTAGCTGAAGGGTGGATTAAATCACTAGAGAATATTTTCTATGTCATGGGGTGTTCAGACAATCAAAAGGTTAGTCTTGCTGTTTACCCTTTGGAAGGTGAAGCAGATCAGTGGTGTTCGATGGTTAAAAATATCAGGGACACTGATGAGATTGATGCTCTCGACTGGGATGAATTCAAAGGTATGTTTCTTGAGAAGTATTTTCCTAAGGCTGTTCGAATTAGGATGGAAAAAAAATTCTTGGAATTGAGGCAATAGGACGACTCAGTGGCTGCTTATGAAGAAAGGTTCACTAGATTGGCAAGGTATGCTCTAAATTTTATCTGAGACCTTGATAGTAAAATCAATAGTTTTTACTCAGGATTAAAGCCAAAATATCGAAGGTCATTGGCTTCTTGTGAGTTCAAAAGTTATGAAAATATTGTTCGATGTGCGGAGAAGGTGGAAATGGAGTTTGTCAATGATCAAGTTTTCTATAACAACCAACAGAAGAAGAGACCGTGGTGGCAGGAGAAAGGGAAGAATTCTTCAAAAAGGTATGATGGTAAGAAAACTAATTTTCCAGTTTGTGATAAATGTTGTAAAAATCATGCTATGGAATGTCTTTTGAATTCGGGAAAGTTCTACCGATGTGGTAATATGGGACATAAGGCTCGTGATTGCACTGGAAAAGATCAAGGTGACGGTAAGACCAAATTTGATTTACAGTTCGTGAAATGTTTCAAGTGTAATGTGATGGGTCACAATGCAAACGAGTGTCCAACAAAGAGCTCGAGTGATGGGAAATAGTTAGACTACAAGCAGAAAGGGGTGGTGAAATCCTTTTCAACTACTTCAGGAGATGTTGGGACATCAAATGAAGTGGTATCTGGTACTTTCTTTGTTTTTTCAGATTATGCCAGTGTGTTGTTTGATTCAGGGTCTACACATTCCTTCATCTCTGAAAACGTTTCTATAGAATTGGGAATACAATCTCAAAAAATGACTCCTGAACTTGTGGTAAAAACACCTATGGGAAATGTTGAGGCAAAACGAATTTATAAGAGTCTTCCTATCCTTATCTGTGGAATAAACTGACTTTCAAACCGTATTGTTTTACCTCTAGTAGAGTTTGATGTTATCCTGGGTATGGATTGGATCTCTATTTACCATGCTAAGATTAACTGTAGAGCTAAAGAAGTTTCGTTTCAGAAATAATTTCAGTTTTTGTACAAGAATGAACCCTTACTATTGATAACATATCAAGATGCTGAGAAACATGTAAAAGATGGAAATGAATGTTACCTTGCAAATATTGTTGAAAACAAAGGAACTATTTAGATTAATGATGTGCCAGTAGTAAATGAGTATTCTAATGTTTTTCCTGATGAGTTGCCTAGAATAATACCAGATCGGGAAGTTGAATTTACTGTTGACTTAGTTCCGGATTCTAAGCCAATTTCAAAAACCGCTTATCGAATGGATCAAATTGAACTTTTCGAGTTGAAGGAGCAATTTCAAGATTTATTAGAGAATTTTTCATTCGACCTAGCACATCACCATGGGGTGGTCCTGTCTTATTTGTTAAAAATAAAGATTGTTCAATGAGACTTTGCATTGATTATAAAGACTGGAATAACATCACTGTTAAAATAAAATATCCTTTTCCTCATATCGATGATTTGTTTGATCAGCTCCAGGGAGCTCAGTATTTTTTAAAGATTGACCTGAGATAGGGGTGCCATCAGTTGAAGGTAAAGGAAGAAGATATTCTAAAGACCGTGTTTCGTACAACATATGGACATTATGAATTTGTAGTTATGCCTTTTGGGCTAACCAATTCACCCGCTGTATTCATGGACCTTATGAATAGAATTTTCCATGAGTTATTGGATAAGTTTGTGGTTGTTTTCATTGATGATATTTTGGTGTTTTCTAAAAGTAAAGAGGAGCATGGAAGTCATTTAAGGGTAATTTTTCAATCCCTAAAGGAAAATAAATTTTCTGGGAAATTCAGAAAGTGTGAGTTTTGGTTGCAAAAAATTTCATTCCTTGGTCACATTGTTTCTAAATATGGGATAACTGTTGATCCTGAAAAAACAAAGGTTGTGGAAGAATGGCCAAGACCCCCAAATGTAACTGAGATTCGTAGTTTTCTTGGTTTGGTAGGCTATTACTGAAGGTTTGTTAGAAATTTTTCCCGGTTATCTAGTCCAATGACTAAGCTAATTAGGAAGGGTGTTAAGATTATCTAGACAAAAGAATGTGATGTTTTTTTTCAAGAATTGAAAAGAAGATTGGTGAATGCTCCATTTTTGGCACGACCTTCCAGGAATGGGAAGTTTGTTATCTACAGTGATGCTTCATTAAAAGGACTTGGTTGCATCCTAATTCAAAATGATCAGGTAATTGCTTATGCTTAACGTCAGTTGAAAACTCATGAGGTAAATTACCCTACACATGATTTGGAATTAGCTGATGTTGTTTTCTCTTTAAAAATTTGGAGGCATCATTTGTATGGTGTAAAGTGTGAAATATATACTGATCACAAAAGTTTAAAGTATATATTCACTTAGAAATAATTGAACATGAGATAAAGGAGATGGATGGAATTAATCAAGGATTATTATTGTATAATTCATTACCATCTGAGAAAAGAAAATAAAGTGGCTGATGCTTTGAGTCGAAAAAGTAATGCTTCATTTACAATGTTGCATTTGGAATGTGATCCTTTGGTTAAGGATTTGATGAAATTTGGAATAGAAGTTGTTGGTGCAGGATGTCCTCCTATTTTGTTTCAGGTATCAGTGAAATGTTCTCTATCAGACTGAATTATGTAAGCACAGAAGCAAGACAGTGAGTTGCAGAAAAAGGTAGACTGTTTCAGGAAGGTAAGTTTCATGAATTCAACATTGATAATGATTGTGTTTTTAGATTTGGAAAGAGATTGTGTGTGCCGTGTGATTCAAAGTTGAAAAGAGAGTTGTTATGTGAAGCTCATAGTTCTCCATTTTCAGTTCATCCAGGCAGTACTAAGATGTATAGAGATTTTCGGGAGTATTACTGGTGGGACAGAATAAAAATATATATTTCTGATTTTACTGTGAAGGGTTTGAATTGTCAATAGGTTAAAACAGAGCGACAGTTACCGAAAGGGATGCTTCAGCCTTTACTAGTTCCATAGTGGAAATGGGAGAATATATCCATGGACTTCGTTGTGGGATTGCCGAAGACACCTCGAGGTAATAATGCAATATGGGTTATTATTGATCGCTTGACTAAATCTTATCATTTCCTTGCTATACGAGATAATTTTTCCCTAGATCAACTTTCTCGTTTGTATCTTAAAGAGATAGTCAGGTTTCATGGAGTTCCCCTCTCCATTGTATCTGATCGTGATCCCAGGTTTACTTCTAACTTTTGGAATGGCCATCAGAAGTCATTGGGTACTGAATTAAATTTCAGTACAGGTTTTCATCCTCAATTAGATGGGCAGTCAGAACGAACGATTCAGACTTTGGAGGATACTCTACGTGCTTGTTCGATGGATTATCAGCGACGTTGGGACCAACATATTTCTTTGGTTGAGTTTTCTTATAATAACAGTTTTCATTCCAATATACAGATGGCACCATTTGAGGAATTATATGGGAAGCAGTGTTGAACTCCAGATTTCTGGGATGAAGTGAGTGAAAGGAAGTTGATGGGACCGGAATTGGTAGAAGAGTTGGAAAAAAAGTTCAGCTGATACAGAGACACATGAGAGCAGCTCAGAGTAGGCAGAAAAGTTATGCAGACAACAGGGGGAAGGATCTCTCTTTTGAGGTAGGGGATCATGTTTTTCTCAAAGTTTCACCATGGAAAAGTGTGATGCAATTTGGTAAGAAAGTAAAGATGAGTCCAAGGTTCATTGGACCATATGAAATTATGGAGAGATTTAGATCAGTTGCATACCGAGTGTCTTTATGTCTGAGATTATCTTAGGTACACAATGTTTTACATTTTTCAATGTTAAGGAAGTACATGCCAGATCCATATCATGTTTTGAGTCCAGAGGTAGTTCAGTTGGAAGAGAACCTATCTTATGAGAAACAACCGGTCCAGATTCTTGACCATAGAGTGAAAGTGTTGCGGAATAAGGTGATTCATCAATTAAAGGTTTTGTGGAAAACTAGATGATTGAAGAGGAAACATGGGAATCTGAAAATGCAATGAGGGATAAATACCCCCACCTATTCGATAAGTAAATAAATTGCAGGGAATAAATTTTCTAAAGGGGGGAAGGATGTAACATCCCAAGTAAGTAATGAATAATATATTTTCTTATCTATGTCTATTTATGAATTAGATAGTGTTTTAGAGGTTTAAAATGAGAATATATCCAATCTTAAGCATAGAATTCTCTAATATTTTTAAAAGAATTTTTTACCACCTTTTGATGGAAAACCATTTTTAAATCAATATTTTGACAATTTTATAAGCTCTATTTGTAAAAATGAACTTATTAATTATAATTGGGACATTTAAATTTACTTTGGATAATTTTTTGGTATTTTTCTGACAATGTTCATTTTTTAATGAATAGTGAAAAATACTGCATTTTACATCAAAACCGATTTTTCATCTAATTTAATTATATGGATAGATTATATTTTTAATTAGTTTTAAAGTGTAAATAGGATATATTTTTACCATTTAATCCAATGGTGGACATTGGGATTAATTTCACTTTGAAATTGGACATAAACAATTGTCAAAATTTTGATAGAAATTGTTCCAAAAAAACCCGCTATTTGTTTTGACAACGTGAATTATTTTTAAATTAATTATTGAAATTTAAATGTTTGAAATTTGGTAAAATGGATTCCATATTTGGAATTATAATTTCCAATTTATGTAATTAAGACTTTATTGTTTTTGGACATTATGAATAGTAATGATGGTAATTATCTTTAATTATCGCGATTAATTAGTAATCGGGTAGTTAAAGATAATAAAATGATATAATAATAATAACAAATGACCCCAACATGTGTCCGAATTCTACTATTTGTGTCATGGCCGACCATGGGATGCCTTGTTCCAATCTTAGGGCCCCCATGGAATCACTTTTGGGTGAAAGTGACACTTTATCATTTTATTTTTAAAGGAAGGAGAATATCACTAAAGGATGTATCACCCGAGTAAAACATTTTTAGTTTTGTCTAAATAAATTATATCTTGGACTATAAATAGTCATTGTAAATCTAAATATATTTCCTACATCATAGTATTCTTTTTATAATTTTTAGACATTATATAAATTAAATTATTTATGACATCATGATGATGCATTGATTACCTCATTAATGAACGATTTAAATAAAATAAAAAGATAATGTAAAATCTAAGACTTAAACTTGTAATAGACCTATTGGATGAGTATATTTCTAACCCTTATCACCTTATACTCTAAATATATCAATGTGTGACCTTTAAAATCCGAAACCCATTTTAATATAAAGTAAAATTTTATAACTGTCCAAGAGTGCCTCTCCTCTCCTCTTATAAAAGGCCCCCACCTATACCTCCTTACCCACACTTCTCAAGCCATTGGCTCATCCAAGATCTTCCCATTTTATCTCTCCACATCCCTCTCCTCATCCTAGAAGCCTTACCTTAGGTAGAAATCTCTTCAAGAAACCCTTTTGGTTCAAACCAAGAGGAGTTATCCGATTTAAAGGTAAAGACTTATCTAATGTTCTTTTGTTTTATTTTTCTTCTCCAACCCCCTAAAATATTGTTATTACATTATTTTATAACAAAAAAAGTATATTAAATACACTAGGATGTTTTTACGAGAATGATTCGAGCTACACTTACACACACCTTCATCTAATGGTTAAAGAGCATACTGTTTCCGTGGATGATGAATTTTTATCTCACGAAACTATGATTGTTCAATATTCTTCTAAAACCTTCAAATGAGGCCATTAATATGTCACTATATTTATATATGATATATAATATTTTTATGTTTTCCTTAATATTCTGTATTTTTCATTTTTGGAATACCTTTATGGTTTCCATTATGGGTAAACGCGATATCTTCATTTTAGGAAGTGTGGACTACCGCCCCCTCAAAGTGATTTGATTCGTTAATGCCATATGTGGGATGTATAAAGGATGGAGTTAATGATGTTATATATGATATTTTACTGGAATTATAATATACGTTTATGTCATTATGATTCCATTCCATAAAATATGAAATGTTAATGAAAGTAGCGTTCATGTGTACGTACGACTTACCGTCTCTAGGAACGGTGCATTTCATTTCTTACCTATAAATGCTATGTAATATTATAAATGAATGTATATACTGGATATATATGATATATATGATATCTAAATCATGAATATAATTCTGGATATAATGGATAAATGAACAACTTGTAATTATAAAGAGTTTATTTTTGACTCAAGTACCAATGATCGACAAAATGACCATTATTAACTTAAATAATTACATAGTGTTCATAACATGGTAATAAGTGATTTAAAAGGAATGATGAACTTGATAAATGTTCTTAAGAAAGTTGAAATTAACTCAAGTTTATTTTTGAGGAGGTTAAAAAATGATTGAGTCAAGTTAGACCCGAGGCATGGGACTTCTTCTTAGTCTCCTTTCATTGAGGCATATCTTGTTTTATACACGACTTTATTTTATATGGTGTATAAACCCCTTTGACTTTTACTTTTATTCAAAAGTAATTATTTTTATATGAATCGTTTACTAAATCACAAAAGGGAATGTTTTTGTCGTACGTATGTGGCGACAATGACTTCTCCGCCGCCATGACCATTATTTGAGTTTCACCTTCCTCTAAAAGCAATAACATTTTTTGAAATGAAAAATAAATACCATGTTTTACATTTATTTTATTTTGTTATTGAAAATGGTTTTCATAATATTTTTATTATATCAATATGTTGTATTGATATATTGTGGTTGAAATGTGGAAATGTTTTGTATCCTTTACGCATGTTTTATGTGATACGATTATATTATGGTTCTTGGGAATTGTTATGAAGATGAGTTGTTCCGTGATAAACTAAGGGCGGGTGAGCCCGATATAGATCTCCAATTCATTGGGTAACGTGAAGGAGTTAATTTTTAAGGTTTTTCCGAAGATATTTAGGGAATATACTGTGATGGGTATTCCAAACATAACCATGAGGGTTACTCCCTACGTAAGAATGTTATGAATGCCTCAAGTTACCTTTATGTCTTATGATTTATATGATTTATTCATGATTTGATGAGGTATGTTAAATTTATTATATTTTATGAGTAGAGTGTGTTTTCATACATGGACTAATGTTTTCATTTCGTACTTTTATATCCCTTACTGAGCTTTTAATGCTCATCCCATGATTTTAAAATCATTTTCATAGGTCAAGGGAAAGGTACATGATGTGATGATAGTGTCAAAGATGTGTAAAGAAAGAATCCATGTTTTATTTTAAATATGTTTCCGTTGATGGGAAAAATGAGTACTATCTTTTATGTAACCACTTTGTTTAAATGTGGAATGTAATGCATGATTTATGATCTAATTCTCTAAAACTCTAAACCTGAAAAGATCCGGAATGTGTATTCTTGAAATAACTCAAGATTAAGTAATGTTTAAGGTTGGGGCCTTATAGTTGGTATTAGAGGTCGGTTTAGAAAACTTTAGGAGTTATAATTATAATAAATTATTATCCAAAAATATTTTTTTATGGTAAAATTGAAATGATATAGAATTTGAAGATTACCATGTTGCTTCATCTAATACATGTTTGTTCAGACTGGTTTTCCGCAGAGGAAACAGGGAAGCAATTCTAGGAAGGCATACAGAAGGAAATGACCTTCCGAATCAACATTCTGAGATGGTCAGAATTGGAACTGAATAGTTTGTTGCAGTAATGGCGCAGTTGACTCAAGCATTAAATGGTGGTTGTATCCATGCACGAGATCAGCCAGATCAACCGAAGTGGAACATGTCAGTGGTGGAATATTTCATGAGGCAACATCCCCCATCATTCAGAGGATCATCTGACCCTGTGCTAGCTGAAGGGTGGATTGAAGCACTAGAGAAAATTTTTGATGTCTTGGGGTGTTAAGATAATCAAAAGGATAGTCTTACTATTTACCGTTTGGAGGGTGAAACAGATCAGTGGTGGTCGACGGTTAAAAATATCCTGGATGTTTATGAGATTGATGCTCTCGACTGGGATGAATTCAAAGGTATGATTTTGGAGAAGTATTTTCCTAAGTTAGCTTGACTTAGTATGGAAAAACAATTCTTGTAATTGAGGCAAGAGGACAACTTAGTGGATGATTATGAAGAAAGGTTCACTCGATTGGCAAGGTATGCTCCAAATTTTATCCGAGACTTTGATAGTAAAATCAATCGTTTTTACTCAGGATTAAAGCCAAAATATCGAAGGTAATTGGCATCTAGTGAGTTCAAAAGTTATGGAAAGCTGGTTCAATGTGATGAGAAGGTGGAAATGGAGTTTCCCGATGATCAAGTGTTCTAAAAAATCAACAGAAGAAGAGACATAGGTGGCAGGAGAAAGGGAAGAATTCTTCAAAAAGGTCTCATGGTAAGAGAACTAAGTTTCCAGTTTGTGATAAATGTGGTAAAAATCATGTTGGGGAATGTCTTTTGAATTTAGGAAAGTGATACCGATGTGGTAATATGGGACATAATACTCGTGATTACACTGGAAAAGATCAAGGTGATGGTAAGAATAAATTTGATTTATAGTTAGTGAAATGTTTCAAGTGCAATGAGATGGGTCACAATGAAAATGAGTGTCCAAAAAAGAGCTCAAGTGATGGGATGCAGTTAGACTACAAGCAGAAAGAGGTGGTGAAATCTTTTTCAGCTACTTCAGCAGATGTTGGGCCATCAAATGAAGTGGTATCAGGTACTTTGTTTGTTTTTTCAGATTATGCCAGTGTGTTGTTTGATTCGGGGTCTACACATTCCAACATCTCTGAAAACTTTTCTTGTAAATTTGGAATACCATCTCAAGAAATGACTCCTGAACTTGTGGTAAAAACACCTTGGGGAAATGTTGAGGGAAAAAGAATTTATAAGAGTCTTCCTATCCTTATCCGTGGAAAGGACCTACTTGCAAACCTTATTGTTTTACCTCTAGTAGAGTTTGATGTTATCCTGGGTATGGATTGGCTCTCTATTTACTATGCTAAGATTGACTGTAGAGCTAATGAAGTTTATTTTTAGAAAGGCTTTCAGTTTGTGTACAAGAACGAACACTTACTGTTGATAACATATCAAGAGGCTGAGAAACTTGTAAAAGATGGAAATGAATGTTACCTTGCACATATTGTTGAAAAAAAAGGAACTGTTAAGATTAATGATGTGCCAGTGGTAAATGAGTATTCTGATGTTTTTCCTGATGAGTTTCCTGGAATAATACCAGATCGGGAAGTTGAATTTGCTGTTGACTTAGTTTCTGATTCTAAGCCAATTTCAAAACCCTATTATCAAATGGCTCAAATTGAACTTTTAGACTTGAAGGAGCAATTGCAAGATTTATTAGATAAAGGTTTCATTCGACCTAGAACATCACCATGGGGTGCTCCTGTGTTATTTTTTAAAAAGAAAGATGGTTCAATGAGATTTTTCATTGATTATAGAGAATTTAATAACATTACTATTAAGAACAAATATCATTTGCCTCATATCAATGATTTGTTTGATCATCTCCAGGGAGCTCAGTATTTTTCAATGATTGACCTGAGATTGGGGTACCATCAGTTAAAGGTAAAGAAAGAATATTTCCAAAGACTGCATTTCTTACAAGATATGGCCATTATGAATTTGTAGTTATGCCTTTTGGGCTAACCAATGCACCTGCTGCATTCAAGGACCTTAGGAATAGAATTTTCCATGAGTTCTTGGATAAGTTTTTAGTTGTTTTCATTGATGATATATTGGTGTTTTCTAAAAGTAAATAGGAGCATAAAAGTCATTTAAGGGTTATTTTGCAAACCCTAAAGGAAAAGAAATTGTATGGGAAATTCAGGAAGTGTGAGTTTTGGTTGCAACAAATTTATTTCCTTGGTCACATTGTTTCTAAAGATGGGATAACTGTTGATCCTGCAAAAACAATGGTTGTGGAATAATGGGAAAGACCCAAAAATGTAACCGAGATTCAGAGTTTTCTTGGTTTAGTAGGATATTGCCAAAGGTTTATTAAAAAAATTTCCCGGTTATCTAGTCCAATGACTAAGTTAACTCGGAAGGGTGTTAAGTTTATCTGGAAAAAATAATGTGATGATTTTTTTCTGGAACTGAAAAGAAGATTGGTGAATACTCCAGTTTTGCACTACCCCTCAGGAATGAGGAGTTTGTTATCTACAGTGATGCTTTATTGAAAGGACTTGGTTGCGTCCTAATACAGAATGATCAAGTAATTGCTTATTCTTCGCGTCAGTTGAAAAATCATGAGGTAAATTACCCTACACATGATTTGGAATTAGCTGCTATTGTTTTCGCTTTAAAAATTTGGAGGCATCATTTGTATGGTGTAAAGTGTGAAATATATAATAATCAAAAAAATTTAAAGTATATATTCACTCAGAAAGAATTGAAAATGAGACAGAGGAGATGGCTGAAATTAATTAAGGATTATGATTGTACAATTCATTACCCTGCGGGAAAAGCAAATAAAGTGGCTAGTGCTTTGAGTCGAAAAAGTAATGCTTCATTAAAAATGTTGCATTTGGAATGTGATCCTTTGTTTAGGGATTTGATGAACTTTGGCATAGAAGTTGTTGGTGAAGGTTGTCCTTCTGTTTTGTTTCAGGTATCAGTGAAATCTTCTCTATCAGACAGAATTAAGCAAGCACAGAAGCAAGACGGTGAGTTGCAGAAAAAGGTAGAGCTGGTTCAGAAAGGTAAGTTTCCTAAATTCAACATTGATAATGATTTTGTTTTGAGATTTGGGAAGAGATTGTGTGTGTCATGTGATTAACAGTTGAAGAGAGAGTTGTGATGTGAAGCTCATAGTTCTCCGTTTTCAGTTCATCCAAGCAATACTAAGATGTATAGAGATCTTCGGGAGTATTACTGGTGGGACAGAATGAAAAGAGATATTACTGATTTTACTGTGAAGTGTTTGAATTGCAAACAGGTTAAAGCAGAGAAACAGTTACCGAAAGGGATTCTTCAGCCTTTACCAGTTCCAGAGTGTAAATGGGAGAATATATCAATGGAATTCATTGTGGGATTGCTGAAAACACCTTGAGGTAATAATGCAATATGGGTTATTATTGATCGCTTGACTAAATCTGCTAATTTCATTGCTATACGAGATACTTTTTCCCTAGATCAACTTTCTCATTTGTATCTTAAAGAGATAGTCAGGTTACATGGAGTTCCCCTCTCCATTGTATCTGATCGTGATCCCTGGTTTACTTCTAACTTTTGGAAAGGCCTTCAGAAGTCGTTGGGTACTGAATTAAATTTCAGTACAACTTTTCATCCTCAATCAGATGGGCAGTCAGAATGAACGATTCAGAATTTGGAGGATATGCTACCTTCTTTTTCGATGGATTATCACTGACGTTGGGACCAACATATTTCTTTGGTTGAGTTTTCTTATAATAATAGTTTTTATTCAAGTATACAGATGGAACCATTTGAGGAATTATACGGGAAGCGGTGTCGAACTCCAGCTTTCTGGGATGAAGTGGGTGAAAGGAAGTTGATGGGACTGGAATTGGTAAAAGAATTGGTAGAAAAAGTTCATATGATATAGAGACACATGAGAATAGCTTAGAGCAGGCAGAAAAGTTATGCGGACAACAGGAGGAAGGATCTCTCTTTTGAGGTAGGCGATCATGTTTTTCTCAAAGTTTCACCATAGAAAAGTGTGATGCGATTTGGTAAGAAAGGAAAGATAATTCCAAGGTTCATTGGAACATATGAAATTCTGGATAGAGTTGGATCAGTTGAATACCGAGTGGCTTTACCTCCAAGTTTATCTCAGGTACACAATGTTTTTCATGTTTCAATGTTAAGTAAGTACATGCCAGGTCCATCTCATGTTTTGAGTCCAGAGGTAGTTCAGTTGGAAGAGAACCTATCTTGTGAGGAAACAACCGGTCCAAATTCTTGACCACAGGAGAAATTGTTGACGAATAAGTTGATTCATCAAGTAAAGGTTTTTTGGAAAAACCACATGATTGAAGAGGCAACATGTGAATCTGAAAATGCAATGAGAGATAAATACCCCCACTTATTCGATAAGTAAATAAATTGTGGGGATGAAATTTTCTAAAGGGGGAAGGATATAACATACCAAGTAAGTAATGAATAATATATTTTCTTATCTATGTCTATTTATGAATTAGATAGCTTTTTAGAGGCTTAAAATGAGAATAAATCCAATCTTAAGCATAGAATTCTCTAATATTTTTAAAAGATTGTTTTACCGCCTTTTGATGGAAAAACTTTTTTAAATCAATATTTTGACAATTTTATAATCTCTTTTCGTCAAAATGAACTTATTCATTATAATTGGGACATTGAAATTTACTTTGGATAAATTTTTGGTATTTTTCGGACAATGTTCATTTTTTAAAGAATAGTGAAAAATACTGCATTTTACTTCAAAACTGCTTTTTCATCTAATTTAATTATATGGATAGATTATCTTTTTAATTTATTTTATAGTGTAAATAGTATATATTTTTACCATTTAATCCAATTTTGGTCATTGGGATTAATTTCAATTTGAAATTGGACATAAACAATTGTCAAAAGTTTGATAGAAATTGTTTCAGAAAAACCCGCTATTTGTTTTGACAATGGGAATTATTTTTAAATTAATTATTGCAATTTATATGTTTGGAATTTGGGAAAACTGATTCCATATTTGGAATCCGAAGGTCCAAATTATGTAATTTAGACTCTTTTGTTTTTGGACATTATGAATAGTAACGACAATAATTATCTTTAATTATCGTGATTAATTAGTAATCGGGTAGTTAATGATAATAAAATGATATCATAATAATAACAAATGACACCAAAATATGTCTAAATTCTAATGTTTGTGTCATGGCCGACCATGGTATGCCTTGTTCCAAACTTAGGGACCCCATGGAATCACTTTTGGGGGAAAGTGACAATTTATCATTTTATTTTTAAAGGAAGGAGAATATCACTAAAGGATGTATCACCCGAGTAAAACATTTTTATTTTTGTCTACATAAATGATATCTTGGACTATAAACAGTAAATGGAAAGCTAAAAATATTTACTACATCTTATTATTTTTTTATAATTTTTAGACATTAAATAAATTAAATTATTTATGACATCATGATGATGCAGTGATTACCTCATTAATAAACGATTTAAATAAAATGAAAAGATTATGTAAAATCTAAGACTTAGATTTTTCAAAGACCTATTGGATGAGTATATTGCGAACTCTTATCTCCTTATCCTATAAATATATCAATTTGGGACCTTTAAAATCCAAAACTCATTTTAATATAAAGTAACATTTTATAACTTTCCAAGAGTGCCCCTCCTCTCCTCTTATAAAAGGCCCCCACCTCTACCTCCTTACTCACACTTCTCAAGCCATTGGCTCGGAAAATCTCTGCTCATTTTATCTCTCCAAATCCCTCTCCTCATCCAATAATCCTTACCTTAGGCAGAAAGCTCTTCAAGAAACCCTTTTGGTTCAAACCAAGAGGAGTTATCCGATTTAAATGCAAAGACTTCTCTAATGTTATTTTGTTTTATTTTGCTTCTCCAACCCCCTAAAATCTTTTTATTCCTTTCTTTTGTAACAACAACAGTATCTTGAATATACTAGGATGTTGTTATGAGAATTATTAGAGCTACACATACACACACCTTCATCTAATGGTTAAAGCGCATATTGTTTTCGTGGATGGAAAATTCCAGCCTCACGAAACGATGATTGTTAAATATTCTTATAACACCTTAAAAGGTGGCCATTAAGATGTCACTATATTTATATATGATATATAATATGTTTATGTTTTATTTAAGCTTCTGTATTTTTCAGTTTTGGCATACCTTTATGGTTTCCATTTTGGGTAAACGTGATATCTTCCTTTTAGGAAGTGCAGACTACCGCCCCCTCAGAGTGATTTGATTCGTTAATGCCAAATGTGGGATGTATAAAGGATGGAGTTAATGATATTATATATGATATTATACTAGAATTATAATATACCTTTATGTCATTATGATTCCATTCCATAAAATATGAAATAGAAATGAAAGTAGCGTTCATGTATACGTACGACTTACCGTCTCCATGAACGGTGCATTTCATTTCTTACCTCTAAATGTTATGTAATATTATAAATGCATGTATATACTGGATATATATGATATATATGATATCTAAATCATGAATATAATTCTAGATATAATGGATACATGAACAACTTGTAATTATAAAGAGTTTATTTTTAAATCAAGTACCAATGATCGACAAAATGACCATTATTAACTTAAATAATTACATAGTGTTCATAACATGGTAATAAGTGATATAAAAGGAATAATGAACTTGAAAAAGGTTCTTAATCAAGTATAAATTAACTCAAGTTTATTATTCAGGAGGTTAAAGAACGATCGTATAAGGCCCTAGCCTTAAACCATACTTAATCTTGAGTTTTTACAGGATTACACATTGAGGATCTTTTCAGGTTTAGAGTTTTAGAGAATTAGATCATGAAACTTGCATTAGATTCCACATTTAAACAAAGTGGTTAAATAAAAGAAAGTATTCATTCTTCCCATCAACAGAAACATATTGAAAATAAAACATGGATTCTTTCTTGACACATCCTTGACACTATCATCACATCATGTACCTTTCCCTTGACCTGTGAAAAATAATTCAAAAACTTGGGATGAGCATAAAAATATCAGTAAGGGTTATAAAAATATGGAAAGGAAACATGAGTTCTTATATACATAAGAATGAAATCACACTTTACCCATAAAACATAGGCACTTTAACATTTCTCATCAAACCATGAATAAATCATAGAAAACATAAGACATAAAGGTAACTTGAGGCATTCATAACATTCTTACGTAGGGAGTAACCCTCTTGGTTACGTTTGGAATACCCATCACAGTATATTCCCTAAATTGCTTCGGAGAAACCTTAACGTTTCACTCCTTCGTGTTACCCAATGTATTGGAGAGCTATATCGGGCTCACCCGCCCTTAGTTTATCACGAAACAACCCGTTTTCATAACAATGCCCAAGAACCATAACATAAACGTATCACATACAACATGCATAAAGAAAACAAAACATTTCCACATTTCAATCACAATATAACATTTTAGTATTTTGAAATAATGAATCCATACAAAAAGAAACCATTTCCAAAACCATTTAAAACATTTAATAAGGAGAATTTTGAATCAAAGTGTCCCATTCCACCTTGAATCATTCAACATTTTAAACCATTAATATACATATAAATAAATCCTTAAAACCATTTTGAAAACATGGATATTAATAAGAACAAGTCATTAAAACATTTACAGTGATATTTTGGTCAAAGGGTTTTTACCAAAATTAGAGACACTTGAATACAATAATTGAGGAATAACATTTAATCAGAACTTTATAATATCATGAGAATAAATGGATTCATGATATAATATTCCAAAGGACATTTTATACACCATATAAGAGTGAATTAGTGCATAAAAACAATGAAGTCTCAATAGGGATGTAAAATGTGATGAAATCCCTTATAAGGAAGGTATCCTTAAATTAAGGATAAATCAATATCAAAATTATGTGTGAAAAATATAAATACACCCAATATAATTGGATATTAAGTGTAAAACAATAAAATTTCATTCACAAATACTCAAAGGATTACATATTCAATAACTACATGTTGAACCCAAAGAAATCGAAATTGGGTTAAAACGTTCCCTTGGTAAAATTCGACAGCCTAACGGCGTCACTTCAAAAATTCAGAAAATGAGTTGATGAGAGATAAAAAGGGAATCTCATCACTTGTACATAAAATTTACATCAATAAGGATATAGAAGAACATATCCCAACATAATAGTATGTGAATTAAAAGACATAACAAACGAAGTCTTTTAAAAAGAGGAGGGTGAAAGGTTCCCTTACCGACATTGGCATCTTTCGAAACATACACCTCGTGAAAGAAGGACAATACAACATTGATGTAAATACTCATAAATAAAGTATATTACACAATGATTCAAATAATGTGCAGTACATACACCACTCAAAGGAAATTGGGGCAAATGTAGTATAAATCTTACGGGAATAAAAGTGAGATGAAAAATCACTTACGAAAACTCGGCAGCCTAACGACGCCACTTGAAACCTACAAAAAAAATGGATTGATGAGATCAAATAGGGTATCTAATCACATTACAATAAAATTTACATCAAGAGGAATATAAAATAACATCCCCCATCATAAAAAAAATAGGATCTTAAAAGAAGTGACATAAATGAGAGTACTTAAAAAGAAAGAGAGAGGTTAGATCTCTTACGAAAATTCGGCAGCCTAACGGTGCCACTAAAAACATCCAAAATGGATTGATGAGAGAGAATAGGGTCTCTCATCACATGAACATAATAAGTACAGTACGAGTAATATAAAAGAACATCCCAATCTTAAGAAAGATGAGCTTTAAAAGGAATGACATAAAAGAGTGTACTTAAAAAGAAAGAGTGGAGTAGGATCCCTTACCTCGGGTCCGACTTGACTCGATCGTTCTTTAATGTCCTGAATAATAAACTTGAGTTAATTTATACTTCCTTAAGAACCTTTTTCAAGTTAATTATTCCTTTTATATCACTTTTTACCATGTCATAAACATTATGTAATCATTTAAGTTAATAATATTTGTTTTGCCGATATTTGGTTCTTAAGTCGAAAGTGGACTTCTTACAATTACATGTTGTTCGTGTGGCCAAATGTTTATTATATCCAGAATTGTATTCATGATGTAGATATCATATATGTCATATATATCCAGTACACACATTCATTTATAATATTACATAATCATTTAGAGGTAAGAAATGAAATGCACCGTTCATGGAGATGGTAAGCCGTACGTACGCATGAACGCTACTTTCATTTATATTTTGTATTTTATAGAATTGAATCATAATTATATAAAGGTATATTATAATTCCAGTATAATATCATATATAATATCATAGTTCCATCCTTTATACGTCCCACATATGGTATTTAACGAATCAAATCACTTTGAGGGGGCGGTAGTCCGCACTTCCCTAAATGAAGATATCGCGTTTACCCATAATGGAAACCATAAAGGTATGCCCAAAATGAAAAAAACAGAAGCTTGAGGAAAAACTATATTTATTATATATCATATATAAAAATAGTGACATCATAATGGCCACCTTTTAAGGTGTTAAATGAGTATTTAACAATCATCGTTTCGGGAGGCAGAATTTCGCTATCCACGGAAACCGTATGTTCTTTAACCATTTGATGTAGTTGTGTGAGAGTGTAGCTCGAATAAATCATATAACAACATCCTAGTATATTGAAGATACTGGTGTTGTTATAAAATAAGTAAATAAAATGTTTTTAGGGGGTTGGAGAAGAAAAATAAAACAAATGAACATGAGAGAATGATTTACCTTTAAAAGTGTAACTCCTATTGATTTGAGCCTAAAAGATTCCTTTGAAAGGATTATGCCCAAAGGGAATCCTCTAGGATGAGGAGAGGGATGTGGAGAGAGTAAATGGGCAGGGTTTTGCGGAGCCAAATTCTTGAGGAGTGTGTGAAATAAGGTAGAGGTGGGGGCCTTTTATAAGAGGAGAGGAGGGGCACTTTTGGAAAGTAAGAAATATTACTTTATTTGAAAAAAAATTTCGGTTTGAAAAGGTCCCACATTGATATAATTCGTGGATAAGGTGATAAGGGTTCGAAATCCACCCATTAAATAAGTTTTGGACATTTGTAGGTCATAATGTTTACATTATCTTCTCATTTTATTTAAATCGTCAGATAATGATGTCATCGCTGCATCATTATGATGTCATAAATAATTTAATTTATTTAATGTCTAAAACTTATAAAAAATTACTATGATGTAGTAAATCCTTTTATCTTTCCAATTACTATTTATAATAAAAAATCTGACTTGTATAACCCCACTTAAAAATTGTTTTAGTAAAACATATCATGTTTGTGTCATTTTTACTTTTACATTAAATAAAAAGTTATTTATGTCATTTCCCATCCAATGTTGCTCCATGGGGTCCCCAAGTTGACCAATGGCTTGTATTGGTCGGCCATTACACAAAAAATGAGGGTAGGACATGTGTAAAGCTCATATTATTTTATTAAAGCATTATTTTTACCTTAAACTACACTAATTACCACTAATCGTGATTAAAAACTTAATAAGTTACTATTCACCAAAAAATTATTTTTATCCCATTGAACCACATTTTACTTCTTAATGACAACCATGAATGTCGTATTTTTGAAATTCAAAACACAAAGGTGGCAAAATTTCATTTAAATAGAAAAATCAGTTTTTATAAGTACCACTTAGTGGTTTCACTATTCATCAAAAATTGAAGTTTTTCAGAAAAATCCCAAAAATTCACCCTAATCTATATTTGATATTCCGAATTCAAAAATGAAGTCTATTTTACAAAATTCAAAACATATAAGTCACATTAATTAATTTAATAATTAATTCCCGCTGTCAGAGCAAATAGCGTGTTTTTATGAAACAATAAGTATCAAAAGATTGACACTAGTTTAAGCATGATTTCAAAGTGAAATTAATTACAAAGACCACTATTGGATTTAATGGTAAAAATATATTCTAATTTCACTTTAAAACCAATTAAAAAGATAATCTAATAATATAAATAAATTATATTAAAAAGAGGTTTTGAATTAAAATACAACATTTTACACTATTCATTAAAAAATGAACTTTATCGGAAAGATACCAAAAATTTACACAAAGTAAATTTTGATGTCCGAATTCTTAAGAAGAGTTATATTTGGTCCAAAAGGATGTATAATAGTGAACAAAACTACACTTAATGATGGTTATCCATCAAAAGGTGATAAGTGATCTTTTAGTTAAAACTAGGGCATATACGCCTAAAATCGAATTATTTCTGTATTTTATGCCTTTATCTTTTATTGGGTAAATGTAAAAACATTAAAAAACATATATAATCATATTTTAGTTATTTCTATCCATTACCTCCAATACAACGGCTACATGCTAACTACCATTTAAAATAATATTATTTTATTATTAGAGTGCAACGTAAGATTCCCAAGAAACTCGTTGTTGTGTGTTGGGTATGCCCTTGAGAATAGCTTCCCCTTTGAAGTTATATTAATACTTTATTAAAAAATATGGATAAATATGAAAATGTCATATTCTTTATTTACCTGGGGTGTTACATCCTTCCCACCTTTTGGGAATTGCGTCCTCGCGATTTTAAAATTGGGCTTGGAAACATCCTTGAAAGTCCCACATCGGAAAAAGAGTCGGTAAAACAATCACTTTAAAATAAAGAAAGAAAAGCACAGAGGTCACCCGAGTTAACCCATACTAGGATTCCAAGTATGAAAATATGGACATGGAGGAAAAAACAAAGGGTCGTGTTCTGATGGAGAGTGATAGAAAACATGTTTAGGAAAAAGTTAACCACAAGAAAATCACAAACTTGTGATGGGTTAAACGGTATTCAATTCCCCAGTAGGAAAAGTTAATAGAAAATATTTTTGTTGTAAGTTACTTTTTATTGAGGAATTTATTCATAAGGAAACATAATCACTTATCATGTTGACTTTCAACTTTTACTAGATTCCTTAATCAAACTCATATTTTTTTCCAAAAGATGAGTATTTAGGGAGACTTTTTCACATTAAGAGTACTATAATCAACTTCAATAGAATCACCTAATCCACCAAAGAGAACTATATACTTCCCATTTCTTTAGGCTTTAACCAAAACCAAAACCAAAAGTTTAGTACAAGATCAGATAATCCAGAAAAGGATAACCCTTTATAAAAAGAAAATCTATTCTTAATCTCCAAAATTTGTCCAACAAAACCCAAAGTTCAATGAGGACCATTTGTCCATAAAATTCTTCAAAGTAAACCAAACTAAGATTGAAACCCAAATATTTGAAGGATTTAGTCACATAGTCTTCCAAGTTAAATCGTAACATTTATCTCCAAACAACATCTATTTCTCCTAAAGTCTCGTATTGAAAAGTAATTAACCTAATCACATATCCTCCATGATAGGTTAATAATTTTCATAAATAACCCAAAATCAACTTACTCTTAATTCATAAAATCATATAACTAAAAATAATCAGTCAAACTAACCAGGGACTTCACGTAGTCTAGTGGTAGGCGATAAATACCAGTTCCACGTTGGTTGTGGGTTCGATTCTCGTGGCTTTTTCCGAGGTGACAGGTTGTCACACGGCCTGCGTGTTGTCCTTTTCCCAAAACTATATAATTCTTAAAAAATTCCCCAAAACGAGATAAAATCGTCAAAAATAATCATAACATATTTTAACCTCAAGTTTATCTCATGCCTTTCATTTCCATCATAACATATAGTAACCCATAATTACCTCAAAAGTAAGGATCATATAAACTCTAATGGTTACCATTATAATTATTACCTGAACTTCCACATCAATTGTTCATCTCGTACATGATGCATTACAGATCATACCAAGGTTCAAGTGGTTGATCACGACTTCTTGATATTTGGTTTAGAACAACGACGAGTTTCCTCATTGAATCCCCCATTTTATCTAGTATCTTAATCATAGAACCACCACAGTTTCCTTCAAACCTGTTGTCTCTTTGGTGCCTGCTAGATCCATCCATTCACTAAAAATAGAAATGTCAGTGTGAGTATATCATCAAAACCATCATGTACTAATGAGGAAGGTAAACACTAAGATATACTTACTCATTCACTTTATCTAAAACTAGGACTCTTTCTGAAATCCTAACCATTATGGTAATGTCACTTATGCTTAAAGAATACCCTAACCTCTAAAGTTATCTAAACCGACCTTTGATACCAACTATAAGGCCTCAGCCTTAAACCTTACTTAATCTTGAGTTTTTACAAGATTACACATTGAGGATCTTTTCAAGTTTAGAGTTTTAGAGAATTAGATCATGAAACTTGCATTACATTCCACATTTAAACAAAGTGGTTACATAAAAGACACCATTCATTCTTCCCATCAACGGAAACATATTGAAAATAAAACATGGATTCTTTCTTGACACATCCTTGACACTATCATCACATCATGTACCTTTCCCTTGACCTGTGAAAAACATTTCAAAAACTTGGGATGAGCATAAAAATCTAAGTAAGGGTTATAAAAATATGGAAAGGAAACATGAGTTCATATATACAGAAGAATGAAATCACACTTTACCCATAAAACATAGGCACTTTAACATACCTCATCAAACCATGAATAAATCATAGAAAACATAAGACATAAAGGTAACTTGAGGCATTCATAACATTCTTACGTAGGGAGTAACCCTCTTGGTTATGTTTGGAATACCCATCACAGTATATTCCCTAAATCTCTTCGGATAAACCTTAACGTTTCACTCCTTCGCATTACCCAATGCATTGGAGATCTATATTGGGCTCACCCGCCCTTAGTTTATCACGGAACCACCCGTTTTCATAACAATTCCCAAGGAAAATAACATAAACGTATCACATACAACATGCATAAAGGAAACAAAACATTTCCACATTTCAATCACAATATAACATTTTAGTATTTTGAAATAATGAATCCATACAAAAAGAAACCATTTCCAAAACAATTTAAAACATTTAATAAGAAGAATTTTGAATCAAAGTGTCCCATACCACCTTGAAGATTTCAAAATTTTAAACCATTAATATCCATATAAATAAATCCTTAAAACCATTTTTAAAACATGGATATTAATAAGAACAAGTCATTAAAACATTTAAAGCGATATTTTGGTCAAAGGGTTTTTACCAAAATTAGAGACACTTGAATACAATAATTGAGGAATAACATTTAATCAGAACTTTATAATATCATGAGAATAAATGGATTCATGATATAATATTCCAAAGGACATTATATACACCATATAAGAGTGAATTAGCGCATAACAACAATTAAGTCTCAATAGGGATGTAAAATGTGATGAAATCCCTTATAAGGAAGGTATCCTTAAATTAAGGATAAATCAATATCAAAATTATGTGTGACAAATATAAATACACCCAATATAATTGTATATTAAGTTTAAAACAATAAAAGTTCATTCACACATACTCAACGAATGACATATTCAATAACTACATGTTGAACCCAATGAAATCGAAATTGGGTTAAAACGTTCCCTTGGTAAAATTCGACAGCCTAACGACGTCACTTCAAAAATTCAGAAAATGAGTTGATGAGAGATAAAGAGGGAATATCATCACTTGGACATAAAATTTACATCAATAAGGATATATAAGAACATATCCCAACATAATAGTATGTGAATTAAAAGACATAACAAACGAAGTCTTTTAAAAAGAGGATGGTGAAAGGTTCCCTTACCGACATGGGTATCTTTCGAAACATACACATCGTGAAAGAAGGACAATACAAAATTGATGTAAATACTCATAAAGAAAGTATATTACACAATGAGTAAAATAATGGGAAGTACATACACCACTCAAAGGAAATTTTGGAAAATGTAGTATAAATCTCACGGGAATAAAAGTGAGATGAAAAATCACTTACGAAAACTCGGCAGCCTAATGGCGCCACTTGAAACCTCCAAAAAATGGATTGATGAGATCAAATAGGGTATCTAATCACATTAAAATAAAATTTACATCAAGAGGAATATAAAAGAACATCCCCCATCATAAAAAAAGATGAGCTTAAAAGAATTGACATAAATGAGAGTACTTAAAAAGAAAGAGAGAGGTTAGATCTCTTACAAAAATTCGGCAGCCTAACAGCGCCACTAAAAACTTCCAAAATGGATTGATGATAGAGAATAGGGTCTCTCATCACATGAACATAATAAGTACAGTAGGAGTAATATAAAATAACATCCCAATCATAAGAAATATGAGCTTTAAAAGGAATGACATAAAATAGTGTACTTAAAAAGAAAGAGTGGAGTAGGATCCCTTACCTCGGGTCCGACTTGACTCGATCGTTCTTTAATGTCCTGAATAATAAACTTGAGTTAATTTATAATTCATTAAGAACCTTTTACAAGTTCATTATTTCTTTTATATCACTTTTTACCATGTCATAAACATTATTTAATCATTTAAGTTAATAATATTTGTTTTGTCGATATTTGGTTCTTAAGTCGAAAGTGGACTTCTTACAATTACATTTGTTCGTGTGGACAAATTTTTATTATATCCAGAATTTTATTCATTATGTAGATATAATATATGTCATATATATCCATTACACTCATTCATTTATAATATTACATAATCATTTAGAGGTAAGAAATGAAATGCACCGTTCATGGAGACGGTAAGCCGTACGTACGCATGAACGCTACTTTCATTTCTATTTTGTATTTTATATAATGTAATAAAAATGATATAAAGGTATATTATAATTCCAGTATAATATCATATATAATATCATAGTTCCATTCTTTATACATCCCACATATGGTATTTAACGAATCAAATCACTTTGAGGGGGCGGTAGTCCGCACTTCCTTAAATGAAGATATCACGTTTACCCATAATGGAAACCATAAAGGTATGACCAAAATGAAAAAAACATAATATTAAGGAAAACATAAAAATATTATTTATCATATATAAAAATAGTGACATCATAATGGACACCTTTGAAGGTGTTAAATGAGTATTGAACAATCATCATTTCGGGAGGCAGAATTTCGCCATCCACGGAAACCGTATGTTCTTTAACCATTTGATGTAGTTTTGTGAGAGTGTAGCTCAAATAAATCTTATAACAACATCATAGTATATTGAAGATACTGGTGTTGTTAAAAAAGAAGTAAATAAAAAGAGTTTAGGGGGTTGGAGAAGAAAAATAAAACAAATGAACATGAGAGAATGATTTACCTTTAAAAGTGTAACTCCTTTTGATTTGATCCTAAAGGCTTCCTTTGAAAGGTTTATGCCCAAAGGGAATCCTCTATAATGAGGATAGGGATGTGGAGAGAGTAAATGGGAAGGGTTTGGCCGATCCAAATTCTTGAGGAGTGTGTGAAATGAGGTAGAGGTGGGGGATTTTATAAGAGGAGAGGAGGGGCACTTTTGGAAAGTAAGAAATATAACATTATTTGAAAATGTGTTTCGGTTTTAAAAGGTCCCACATTGATATAATTCGTGGATAAGGTGATAAGGGGTCGAAATACACCCATACAACAAGTTTTGGACATGTGTAGGTCATAGAGTTTACATTATCTTCTCATTTTATTTAAATTGTCAGATAATGATGTCATCGCTGCATCATTATGATATCATAAATAATTTACTTTATTTAATGTTTAAAACTTATAAAAAAATTACTATGATGTAGGAAATCTTTTTAGATTTCCAATTAATATTTATAATAAAAAATATGACTTGTATAACCCCACTTAAAAATTGTTTTAGTAAAACATACCATGTTTGTGTCATTTTTACTTTTACATTAAATAAAAAGTTATTTATGTCATTTCCCATCCAATGTGGCTCCATGGGGTCCCCATGTTGACCCATGGCTTTTCTTGGTCGGCAATTACACAACAAATGAGGGTAGGACATGTGTCAAGCTCATATTATTTTATTAAAGCATTATTTTTACATTAAACTACACTAATTACCACTAATCGTGATTAAAATCTTAATAAGTTACTATTCACCAAAAAATTATTTTTATCCCATTGAACCACATTTTACTTCTTGATGACAACCATGAATGTCGGATTTTTGAAATTCAAAACACAAAGGTGACAAAATTTCATTTAAACGGAAAAATCAGTTTTTATAAGTACCACTTAGTGGTTTCACTATTCATCAAAAATTGAAGTTTTTCAGAAAAATCCCAAAAATTCACCCTAATCTATATTTGATATTCCAAATTTAAAAATGAAGTCAGTTTTACAAAATTCAAAACATATAAGTCACATTAATTAATTTAATAATTAATTCCCGCTGTCAGAGCAAATGGGGTGTTTTTATGAAACAATAAGTATCAAAAGATTGACAGTAGTTTAAGTCTGATTTCAAAGTGAAATTAATTCCAACGACCACTATTTGATTTAATGGTGAAAATATATTCTAATTTCACTTTAAAACCAATTAAAAATATAATCTAATCATATAAATAAATTATATTAAAAAGAGGTTATGAATTAAAATACAACATTTTACACTATTCATTAAAAAAATGAACTTTATCGGAAAGATACCAAAAATTTACACAAAGTAAATTTTGTTGTCCCAATTCTTAAGAAGAGTTATATTTGGTCCAAAAGGATGTATAATAGTGAACAAAACTACACTTAATGATGGTTATCCATCAAAAGGCGATAAGTGAACTTTTAGTGAAAACTAGGGCATATACGCCTAAAATCGAATTATTTCTGTATTTTATGCCTTTATCTTTTATTGGATAAATGTAAAAACATTAAAAAACATATATAATCATATGTTAGTTATTTCTATCCATTACCTCCAATACAATGGCTACATGCTAACTACCATTTAAAATAATATTATTTTATTATTAGAGTGCAACGTAAGATTCCCAAGAAACTTGTTGTTGTGTGTTGGATACGCCCTCGAGCATAGCGTCCACTTTAAAGTTATATTAATAATTTATTCAAAAATATGGATAAATATGAAAATGTAATATTCTTTATTTACCTAGGGTGTTACAGATCGAGTCAAGTCGGACTCGAGGTATGGGACTTCGTCCCAATCTCATTTTATTGAGGCATATCTTGTTTTATACATGACTTTATTTTATACTGTGTATAAACACATTTCAATTTTACTTTTATTCAAAATGAATCTTTTTTATATGAAGCATTTACTAAATGAAAAAAGGGAATGTTTTTGTCGTACGTATGCGGCGACACCGACTTCTCTGCCGCCATGACCATTATTTGAGTTTCGGCTTCCTCTCCAAGCCATAACTTTTTTTTAAATGAAAAATAAATACCATGTTTTACTTTTATTTTATTTTGGTATTGAAAATGGTTTTCATAATATTTTTATTATATCAATATGTTGTATTGATATATTGTGATTGGAATGTGGAAATGTTATGTTTCCTTTACGCATGTTTTATGTGATACGATTATAGTATGGTTCATGGGCATTGTTATGAAGAAGGGTGGTTCCGTGATAAACTAAGGGTGGGTGAGCCTGATATAGCTCTCCAATTCATTGGGTAACGTGAAGGAGTTAAATGTTAAGGTTTATCCAAAGAGCTTTAGGGAATATACTGTGATGGGTATTCCAAATGTAACCACGAGGGTTACTCCCTATGTAAAAATGTTATGAATGCCTCAAGTTAAATTTATGTCTTATGATTTCAATGATTTATTCATGATTTGATGAGTTACGTTAAATTGCTTATGTTTTATGAGTATATTATTATTTTATACATGGAATAATGTTTTCATTTCATACTTTTATATCCCTTACTGAGATTTTTATGCTCATCCCATGTTTTTGAAATGATTTTCATAGGTCAAGGGAATGGTACATGATGTGATGATAGTGTCAAGGAAGTGTCAAGAAAGAATCCATGTTTTATTTTAAATATGTTTCCGTTGATGGAAAAAATGAGTACTATCTTTTATGTAGCCACTTTGTTTAAATGTGGAATGTAATGCATGATTTATGATCTAATTCTCTAAAACTCTAAACCTGAAAAGATCCTCAACGTGTATTCTTGAAATAACTCAAGATTAAGTAAGGTTTAAGGCCGTGGCCTTATACCTATATATTATAAAGTAGATCTTAGTTGTCACATTCCAAACATGTGAATTCCTTTCTCATGTACTATCTTGAAATATGGAAATAACTTTAATTATTGTAAATCATTATTGAAAACATGCATGTATTATTATTCAAAAGATCATTGGATATATTATTTAAATTCTTTAATAACCATCCATGATAAGACAAACCTCTTTGTTAAAAAATCTTTTATCAGTTACGAGGTCATTGATACTATCCAATTTACTTTATCCAAATTAATAATCTATTTATCCAAGATAAACACAATTGTATCAACATCTTAAACACATTAATGGTTACCTGACCTTAATTAAAAATAACACATTTCCGTTACAACAATTTTCTAAGTGGCAATCACCATTAAAAATATCCTTTACAATCCTTAATGAAAAACTTATACTGAAAATACTTATATATTTCATGATTCATATAACACAATATTTTAATTCCAATTCATATACACTTCAATCATAAAACTTTATTCGCAAACCATTACTAGGGATTCATCATATTATTCCTTAATAACCATTTTCCTAGAATATGATACATAAATCATGTCTTAAGGTTCATCAACATCAATATAATCATGATTTTTATGTTTAATGTTTAAAATACTGTTATAACATCCCATACCTTTCACATGCAGTTTGAGGTCTCTTTATCTTTATAAGTATAACCAATATTCATACCACCTTCCTGATTCTCTTCACAAGATCTATACTTAGGAAATCGATTTTTATAATTCCCATACTTTTCACATACGAAACATTCAATTTTAACCCAGTTACTTCTAGTTCTTGCTATTGACTAACACCAGAAAGCATAGTGTGACCAACACTTATCATAGCATAAAACCACATAATCATGAAAAAAATACGTATAGGTTGTTTAAACCTTGACACCTACTTCTTTAATCTATGAAACCTTAGTTTTACCCTAGTTTATTTATAGTAATATTCTATTTAAATCCTTTATAATGGTTTGTAAATAGTTTTGAATTCCTATAACATATCCCACATGAGTGTCAAACTATGTGTGTAGAAAGGACCATTTTCTTGCACCAATTTCCGATTGATTCTAGCTCAATATAGTGTTTTTAGGGTTGTTACCCCTATATACAAATGTTCCAGGTCTATATCTACTTGTATTATATAGACATGGATGTATTACTAGAAAACCACTTGCTCTATACATTACTAAAATTCAAGGAAATTTTCCTATACGTTAACTTATCCATATACCTATCCGTAGATACATCCCTAGGCATATCCTAATAAGTATTCCTATGTATCTCACTAATGTTTTATCATCCTAGTTTCTAAAGGTTGACTAAACCTTTAATTTTATGCCAACTATATCAAAATAATCTTAATATTCATGGATATTACATCATTTTAGATAAATCTAGTACATTAAAAAATTAAATTACTAAAGATCATAATAGTTTTGTGTCTTTTGAAACATTCAAAAAAATATTCTAACTTGGTGAAATATCTTCAATGTTTCCCAGAACGATCTCCCCCTTTAGTACTTCTACTTATAACCTTTAGTCACAACTTGGGGGAAAGAAACATAATAAAGGGGTGAGATTAGATGCTCAATAAGGGTAAACAAAGGAGATATGGAGGCATAAACATTAGCATAAAGGTATGAGAACATGATATAATATTTAAAGAACATACCATGCACCTCAAAGATCATAAACATGAATCATGGAATAAACATTGGATGTATATAAGACATGAATCATAGTAGAACCAAGATCATAAGACATGAAATCATAATATAAGAAGAAGACATTGAATTTGTGGCATACACATCAGATTATAACATTGTGAACATGTATAAGTAGAAACAAGTTCACTCATTAAGTTACGAACATGAAATTAGGCCCTGTCATAAACTTATGCACATACAATTAGGTCTATGCATAACATTGTGAACATGTAATCAGGTTCATGCATAACATTTTGAATATGTAATCAAGTTTATGCATACCATTGTAAACAAGTAATCAGGTTCATGTATAAACTTATGGACATGAAACCAGGTGCACGCATAAAATTGTGAACATGTAATCAGCTTCACGTATAACAATTTGAACACATAATATTGTTCATTTATAACATTGTGAACATGTAATCAGGTTCACACATAAACTTATGGAAATGAAACCAGGTCCATGAATAATATTGTAAACATGTAATCAGGTTCACGCTAAACATTTTGAACATGTAATTAGGTTCACGCAAAACTTTTTGAACATGTAATCAAGTTCACACATAACTTTTTGTACACATAATATGGTTCACTCATAACATTGTGAACATGTAATCAGGTTCACAAATAAACTTATGGGCATGCAACTAGGTACATGAATAACGTTGAGAACATGTTATTAGGTTCACATATAACATTGTGAACATGTAATCAGGTTCACACATAAATTGGTGATCATATAATTAGGTTTATGCATCAAATTTATACTCATGAGTCATATATAATTATCTAATTCATTGAAGGTAGATATAGGTCCTAACTATCACATAATAAAAGTATACATACATGTGCCATAAGATTATAAACAATCATCATATCATAACCCATGTAATAAAATCAGTATCAATAAACATTTTATCATATCATTACCTATGGAAAAGAGATAATTATAATAATCATTTCATCAAATCATAAACCGTGAAAAGAAATTGATTTCAAAAGAATATAACCCATAAAATAGAAATTGGTTTCATAAAAATAATTCCATCAAAACATAATCCATTCAAAAGAATATATCCTTTCTTTGAAACCCTTTTTATAAAACCATTTCAAAAATACTTTTCTTATAAATAAGGATTTACAATTTAATTTAAAATGTTTCCTGAAGAAAATATTTTTCCTCTTTGAAAAATGGTTACTTAAAACATAAAAAATATTTAAAATATTTTTATTTTAAAAAAGATATGAAAACATATAAATTAATATTGAAGATATTAATAAATACTTTTTCTTTGACAACACCTTTAAAAGTCATAAAGAAATCTTGAACAAATTTTGAAAACCATTTTCTTTGAAAATAATTTGAAAACTAAAAAATTAGGCTTGAAATCAATTTGAAAACCTTTTTCCTTGAAAACATATAAAAGGGGATTAAAAATATTTAAAACACTTTTTAAATGAAATTTTTTTGAAAACCCTTTTCTAGAAAACATGGTTTTGAATGAACCCAGATTTCTAACCAAAGAGAGAGATAATGTTATATTTTCTTAAAAATAATTTCTTGATTACATTAAGTACCATAGTGTATAAAAATGATACTAGTACATGAATATATCATTAGTAACTTGATTATAATAAAATTAATGAGTTTTCTTGAGTAATAGATCATAATATTTCATTAATGGGAGCATAATCGTAGACAATCTTGATGAATGATGGGATTTTAGGAATAAAAAATTACCACTTTGGTAACTTTGACTCATAATATACAAGAGAGAATAAAATTACATTAAACTTAAAATATCATGAAAGAATTATATCCATGATATAACATTTCAATGGTAATTATGTGAACCCCATATAAAAATATAGGTGCATAACATTCCATGTATCTCAAAGAAGGAACTTGAGACAAAAGTTACTTTACAAATTTCATAACTTTTGAACCATAATACCCATGAAATAAATATCATCAAATGAATATGTAAATACTCATAAATTTATTTATAATAGTCATAGAATACATTCACGGGCATTATATACACCACACAAAATAAATGAGTGGTGAATAAGGCATGTAACTCACGAATATAAAAAGTTAGATGAGAAAACCCATAACATAAGTCCTGACTTTCTTTGTACACATTCAAACCACCTATATAAAAAATATAAGTTTATTATACATATAATAGATAAAAATATTCTTAATTATAATACTATATATTATTCACTTATGAATTTATTTTAACCATTTATAAACAATTTCATGTTGAAGCAACATTTCAGGTAATAACCGCTTTGTTTATGGTATGTGTTTTGAATTGTTATTCATGACACTCTTACTTAGATAATGATTTAACTATTTTAATAATTTAAAAATAATTTTTATATCATATATATTCATTATATAAATATTTATAATAATCTATAAAAGATATATATATGAAATTGAATACACATTTCAGGGAGATGGTAGGTTGTACGAATGCATGAATGTTATTTCTGTTTTTTTATCATACTGAAAGAAAAGTAAATTACATATATTTGTGTATATATATATATAACATAATTAAATTATCATTATTATGTCATATATATCATATAATTCCACTAAATCCATCCTTAATACATGTCATGTAAAGTGTGAACGAATCACATCGCTTTGAGGTGGAAGTAGTCCACATGTCCACAAACAAAGTTATCACAATTATACAAAATGGAAATCATGAAGCTACGTGTTATATAATAATTAAATAAGTATAAATGTATCATATATATCATTTGAAAACAATTTTTCCATCATAATTTCCAACCATGAGAGGTTGTATTAAAAACAACAACATCATTTCATGAGGCAGTTATTCTTCGTACACAAGAATGGTAACACTACAAGAAAAAAGGGGTCTATCCCCATGTAACTATACCCATGGTTTGGAAGAACTTTGGGTGTAAATGTTTTTTTTCTGGTCTATAACCATGGTTTTATTAAAACCATGGGTATTCAATGTCCCCATAACCAAATTTTATAGGGATTCTCCTCCCGAATAATATTTTCCATCTCCCCCCCTCCTCTTAAACCCTCACCTCCCCAACCTCCTCTTCCTGGCCCTCTCCTCCCCTCACCAACCAATACCTCCTGGTCATCTCACCTTTACCTCCCAAATCTCTCCTCCAATCTCCAACCTCTTCCTCCTAGCCATCCAACCACTACTTACTGGCCATCTCCTCCCCTCCCCGACCTCTACGTCCCAGCTCTGCCTCCTCTCCTGACCATGACCTCCTAGCCTCCACCTCCGCCTCAACGTCCTGACCTTAGCCTCCCCGACCCCATACCCTCTAAGCTCCCTTTCCTCCAATAATGTCCCCCTCCCCCCTCTCATATTCCTCTACTTCATAGATTTACCCACCTGATTCATTGCATCTAGGTTTGGAATTTCTTCTCCTTGATTTTTTATTATTTCTAAACTAATCACTTATTATTATATCAACATCCTTAACAAGTTGACTACACAATTTCTCCTTTTATTTATTTAGTTAATAAATAAGCATTCACTTTAGATTTAAATTCTATTTCCTCCCATTGTTATTGAAACATCTTTTTGATAGATTATTCTTGGGTTGATATGATAGTTAAGAAATGTTTTGTTCCATGCATAGTTTTCTCAAACATTTTACAAATTTTGATTTTCAATCCACCATTTAGTGATTCATCCTAACTATTTATAGCCTTATCATGTAAAGAAACCTATTTTAATTTTTATTTAGCATGATCTTGATTTTTCTACATTTATTTATCCTTCTCTAGTTGATTAGATAGGAAAAATAATCAAGTATACTTTCTTCAACTTATCTTAATTTTCTTAAAGTTTCTAATTTACCTTCTTGTCTTATTTAATTTTTCATAACATATCAAGAGTTTTATTCAGAATAATTTCCCCTCTCACAATATATAGAATTTATCCTCGAATTTTGGTCATGAATACATAATATTTATGAAATTATTATCTGCATATACTACTCACTTCCTCTAAATGTTCAAATCTATATTGGGCGGTTAGATTTGGTGATATTCTGGTCACATATATCTTTTATTGAGTTTTACACTCTTAATTGATCACTAATTTCCCTTTTGGTTCTTTCATTTTCATAATAAAGGATATATTATACTATAAAGGAAAATAGTTGGGTCCATACCATCCACAACAAAAATAAAACCCTAGAAATATTTAACTTTCATGTTGATTGAAGATTAATCTAGCTCCATGTTCTAGTTTTTATGATGTTGTGTAAGCCTACTCTACAAGTGAAATAATATATTGTATCTCCACATATGGGTGGCTCCAAGAATACATCAAAACTCAGCAGCTACATTCTCATGCAAAAACTTATCATAAAGACTATATCCAAGATCCAATGACCCACATTTAATCTATACTATCCCACATGCCCAAAAAACTATACATTCCGTTTCTATATTCCAGACTCACCAAGCATATCACCCTTACTATTTCTTGAAACAATAGTCATATCACCATGTCAAATAATATAAATTAAAACTCATAATAATATCATCATTTTATAATTTAACTAGCGTTTATTCATAGTCTCACCACTGTTATAAAATCTTATCCCGAGTTTATATGGCCATAAACATAATAACTTTTCCATTGAAAACTATAAATTATATCAGAACACTAACTCAGAGAGTGTATTCAACTCATGATCACCAGGTATCTCCATGTGCATGAACCCCAACTCTTCCAAGAGTATTATTACCCATGGTCACCAAACATTCTATCCACCATGATGAAGTTGTTCTACCTAACATGTATCGATGTCACCTAGTATTGGAATCTAAATGATACTTCACTTCTTGAAAGCATCAATAAGGATGTAAGAACTAGAATATAAGTACTTATCGTAGATAAAATAAGTCAACTAACACAACTACCAGAAATACATTATAAAATTTGTGTGAATTGATATCTTAAACTGAAGTTTTTACTTATGCCTCAAACACATAAATGTTCCTAAAAAATTTCCAACTTGTCTGATGGGTTACCCTCAAATGTCATAATTTACTAAATTCCAAACCTGGAGTAATGCTAAATAAGGTAACAAGTATCTCAAGCCTACTCCACACTTTATGCCTAACATTGGTCATAACTTTGGGTTTCACTCATCCTCATGTCATGGTAATAGGGAATTTAACATTCCAAATACTTACTTTTTATATTTGTGCCACCCATTGAAATTAATATTGAACTACCCACTAACAAGTCAAGAATAAACCAATAGTTTCACAAGTAATCACTACACATCGCAAAAAAATCTCACTCACACTGTGACGTACATAAAAATTCACTATAGTTTTAGAGCCTCCTCATCATAGGGATACCACATAACTCTGGCACTCTCAATATCCCCAACCACCCAAACATAGGGTTCACATCTACTACCCACCATGTCACCAATATATATATATATATATATAATTCAAAAGTATATTAATTACAATTTAAAACTTTATATTAACCCCAAAATTTCCACAATGAGGTCTTAGATAAATGAAAATTAAATTAAATATTATAGATAAAAACACTCATTTGTTATACTTTGAGTTTTATTTTACATGGTGCCTCATAATAATAATTTTAAGGAAAATAATAATATACTTTAACGATTTAATTTTACCAAAAACTCTATAGCTATGCCTCAGTTAAATAAGATTTCAATTACATGTTGTTTAGAAAACATTATTTATTTAATAATTGGAATTTTTTTAGTTAGAACCTTTTGATAATCTCCCCAAGTATTCATAGAACTTTTATTTTATAATTTATGGTATTGGATATGTATGATGAAAACATATACTTATATGAATAAAAACATATAAATTTTATCAAACACTTGAAATAACTGACTCAAGTCATATTTCACCTAAAAAATAAAATTCTATTATGCACAAGAATTCTACATGCTAAATAAGATTCCTGAATAGACCCCCTCTTATCATACTATTCCATGAGATAAATCATTTAAATCCTTTATATCATAATCAAGTGTATCACCAATGGTAAAATTAGATCATTTATATAATTGAATAGTATAAATATATATTGAGTCCTAGATAACATGGAATTTCCTCATACATGGGTTAGTTAGTCCCAGGGAAAAGCTCCATAGTATTTATTGACACATTCTTATTCTATTTTGTACCTTTTCAAAATAATAAGACTAAAAAAACTCTAATTTTTTTAATATTTCCTATCACCACATACAACCAATTGATTCTTGGACCATTGGTAGATATAATACCGCATGAATGCCTCCCCATATGATGGAGGATATTGACTAACAGTGAGAGTCTCAAGTAGTATGGTGGGGAGACTATACCCATATATTTGATTAAAAAATAGTATAAATAAAAACACTAATATAAACATATATAAATAATACATTTAATGACACAATGAAAAGTTTCAATAATAATCAAAATAATTCACACAATAAAAAATTAATTTTATGCAATACATTCAGGTAGTCATAATATAACCAAAATACGAGAAGATAAAACTATGAAAACTATGAAAAATGGTCTTGAGAATCAACCTAGAAACAACACCCATGATTAGAACTAGAAACCATTTAATCAAAAACATTATGTGCCTTCCCAAATCTAAATATACAATATAATAATGATAACAACTTAGGTTCCCTTGTTCCATGGTAGAAAGTGCCAGGTTTTATTATAACTTGGTAATACTCCAAAAATGGTGTCCCTAAAGTTAAAATTTTTTTTTCACTGATATGTGATTTAATAATCAATTATTTAATATTTTATTAATATTTTACAAATTTATAATTTAAGTTAAAGTGTAATAAAAATACTACTGATGCTCGGTCTCTATAATGACACTCAACGTCATTTTATATCTACTTTTTCCATCAATAACAAGTCTATAGTCTTGGATCATGTCAAATAATTAATGGCAAGAATTTAAGAAACCAAGGAAAAAAATGGAATAATAATCTAAGATACCATAGATGACTCAATAGACCATTCTCTATTAATAAAACTCATACAAAATACAAAGGTTTGAGCCTTTCCATTTTTCCAAATCCATTATTCTATTTTAAACTCAAGGAACCATCCTTTCATGAAGTGATTTATTTTCTTAAATTCATCTTCTAGAATATTTATACCAATATTTGATACACGTGATAGTTTTATATAAATTACTTAAATGATTTTCATTCTTGGGGATGAAGTTGTTTTATTTAAATTTATTTTTCCTCTTCAAATTAATTTTTCACCCATGGAAAATATTAAATTAAATGAATATGGGGATAGTTTAAAATACTTTTGATGATGGGTTTCTTTTCTCTCCATTTATTTTTAAATGAAATAACCAATGTTTAAGGGTTTGTTTTAATGTTAAAAGGTTATTTTCTTTATGTTACACCTAAGGGAGGAAAAAGAATTAAATATCCTTTAGTAAAACTATAATAACACATACCACTCTATAATAGACATGAGACCTTTCTTGGACCATTATGGTTTACCTTTTTGATTATCCCTTTATAGTATAGAGGTAAGAATTTTATCTCTGATACTTAAATGGTTAAATTGGGTTATAAAAAATAAGTCACTTACAATACAAATGTGAATTAACTATTGAGTTTTTATGTTCTAATAGTTTTATTTTATATTATACATACCCCTTTTTTAATTATGGTTTAAATTGTTGATTACAAGATATTTTTTTTCCTTTTTGTAGAATGGATAGAATATTGATGTATCACATCGATAGGATTTCAACTGCATTTCAAAATAATTTGGAGAATTTTTTAGATTTTTCATTTTAAAATGCTTCAGATAGATGTTGTATACAGTGTCCTTGCTATAAATGTGTTGGAAGACAATGGTTAAGCCAGGAATAAGTTAGCTACCATATAAAGAAACCTTGATTTCAAGAAAACTATCGTGTTTGGTATCATCATGGAGAGATAAGGCAATGCTCTACTATTCATGAACAAAATGAAAGAAGTGGAATGGAGAATTTTATATTTGATCGGTTTCCATTTTTGTATCATATCGAGAGAGATAGTATGTTAGTTCAAGAAGAAAATGATATCAACACACATGAGGTAAATAATAAATATTATGATGAGAGAGTGAAAAATTTATTGGATGTTTCTAGAAATACAATATATCAAGAGTGCACTAAAATGACCAAGTTGGAATTTTTAATGCGGTTATATCATGGGAAAACCTTGTATGGAATTTCTAATACTTCCATCGATTATATTCATACTTTTTTGAAGGAATTTCTTCCTGATGATGTAGATATTCCCTCAAATCATTAAAAGGCATGGAATTTAATTAAGTAGCATGTATTTGATACTAATAAAATCCATGCTTGTTAAAAAGATTTCAGTTTATTTTGGGAGGAAATAGATGACTATAATGATTGTAAAGAATGTGGAACATCTCAATGGAAGATAAATGAAGATAGAACACCATATCGGGAGGAACAGAAAGTCCTCTGACACATTGTATTGATCCCTAGAGTTAAAAATATATTCTTGTCTATAGAAATATCAACAAATATATGATAGCATGATGCTGAGAGAATTAAAGATAATGATGAGTTAGTTCATCTTATAGATGGATTAGCATGGCAGAAATTTAATGCAAAACATCCCGATTTTTCAACTGAGGTGCATAATGTCAGGTTGGGTCTATCCTGTGATGGTTTTAATACATTTTTTATATGCTTACTGATCACAACGTGTGGCTAGTTTTTATTCAAGTTTATAATCTTCTTCTATGGGTGTGCTTGAAAAAACCTTTCACTTTCTTGAGTATACTGATATCTAAAACTTCTAATCCTGGTAATAATATACATGTCTATTTTAAGCCATTAATAATGGAGTTGAAATAACATTGGTACTTGGGTGTGCAGACATTTGATGCTTCTTCAAATAATACGTTTTAGATGAGTGATACCCTTCTATGGACCATAATTAATTTCCCTACATATGAAATTATTTCTGGGTGGATCATGAAGGGAAAACTATCATGCCCTATTTGTATGAATAATACAGGATTGATAAGGCTTAAATATTGTCATAGTTTCAGTTTCATGGGGCATCGATGATTCTTTCCAATGGATCATCAATACAGGATAAATCATCAGTGGTTTAATAATACTATTGAGACCGAACAACCACCTCAACGTATTTTAGGAAGTTATGTGCTTAATGAATTGAAAGATTTTATTTTTTCATTAGGGAAAGATCAGTTGAAATCTAAAAAGATAAAGAATTTTGAAACTGAATCCAATTACAATTGGAGAAAGAAAAGTATTATTTTTGAGTTTCCATATTGGTTTACCAATTTTTTATGGAATTGTTTAGAAAAAATGCATATTGAAAAAAATATATGTGAAATTATGCTTTTAATTCTCTTGAATATCAAGGGGAAGACCAAAGATGACTTTCGATATTTTCAGGACTTGTTTGATTGGTGTATTCAACCAAAAAAGCATCCTATGTGTATCAGTGAAAACAAATGGAAAGTTCCCTATGCTTCTTATGTGATGGCACTGTCAGAGAAAGATCAATTTCTAGAAGTACTGAATAATATCAAGGTTCCAAAGGGTTATTTTAGCAACATATCTAAATGAGTCAATAGAAGAGATATGAAACTAAAATCTCTAAAAAATCAGGATTATCTCATCCTTCTTCCCCTATTGATTCCAATAGAAATTCATCATTTTCTATCCAATAATGTAAGGGTTATGGTGATTTTATTTTTCCATTTTTTTGAGACCTTTGTGCTAAAAGGTTATCAAAGTCATTCTTGATAAAAATGTAGTGGGAATGCCATTAATTTTATGTGAGATGGCAACAACTTTCTCTAAGTTTTTTTACATGAATATTGTATTTAATGATTCATCTTTCAACTGAAACATTTATTGGGGGACCAATTACTTTTCGGTGGATGTATCGTATTGAAAGAAATATGTTCACAATGAAATCATTTGTCTGAAAAAATATTTATCCTAAATTTTCAATTGCGAGGGGTTATCTGGATCAAGAATGTATGGATTTTTGTTCAAGGTATTTGTCTGATGTGTCCAAAACACATAACCAGCCAATGAGAAACCTAGATTAATAGCATGGGGAAATTGAGCCCTCATTTCCATATCTTCCCTAAATAGGAGGAGTTTTTTGGTCTTATACATTGCCTACATTGAGCCTTGAAGACCGGGAGATGGAACATCAGATAGTCTTGTTTAACTGTGATTTTTTCAATGACTATATCAAGTAAGTAATTTGGATATTTATATATTATTCTATATTATGAAATTTCACATATACATTACACTTGTATTATCATTTTATGTAGGGAACATAAACAAATTATAAGTATATTTCATAAATATTTTCCTTTCAGTAGGAGAGAGGCTTTGCATAGCCTAGAGTTTCCTACCTGGTTGAAATAAAAGGTATTACCATTATTTTAATTTTCATAAAATATAGATATCCATTTAATTGTATTATTCATATATATTTTAGGTGTTGAGTTTACCTATTGACTATGTTTATTAGGAATTAAGAGCTTTGGATTTTGGTATTTGTGAAAGAAAATATTTAATAATCAATGGGCATAAATTTGTTAAAAGAGATCGAGTGGTGAAAATGATATCAAAGAATGATGGTGTTGTGTTATTAGCTACAACAAATTTTTATGCCAGTATATCAGATAGTACGATTCGATAAGAAGATGTGTATTATTATGGAATTGTTGAGAAATATTATTATTGGATTACTACTCTCAATATAGAGTCACTATGATGAAATGTAAATGGTTTGACTCAATGAGATGACAAGGTACATTTATTGATGACTAGGGATTCAAAGTTATTGATATTTGTCGATTCCTACTTACCAATAAACCATACATTTTAGAATTAATGGATAAACAAGTGTTTTATGTGAAAGATCAACTGAGATGTGATTATGGTGTCATTAATGACATAATACCAAGACATATTATTCATGATTTTGGTGATGATATTGTCACCATTGATTCCCCCATTTGTGTTTCCCAAAATATTTCATTTGATTAATTAAATTGTCCCATTTTGAGAGTTGATGTTGAACCTGAAGTAGTGGTCGGTAATATATAGAAGCAACCATATATGTTCACTATTCATTTTTTTTAAATTGACATGAGATTCTTAGGTTAATATTACTATAATTACATTAATTATGTTTCAGTTTGGAATGATATATTTGTTTTTTGTATTTTCTGGTTTTGTTTCATTAAATAAAATTTATTTCAATGTACAAAACATGGTTTAAATCTTTTTTTTTAGAAAATGTATAACTTGGTAATGTAATTTTAAAAAATATGTTTGTCATTTCCTTGTAATAATTTTTACAATTAGTAATTAAAAAGAATCAAATTGGTTCCTCTCACGAAGTTTTGATAGATGTAAATTGTATGAATGATTTGTAAAAAACTATTTCTATGAAATTTACATTTCATTCTTATATAGATTATGCCAAATACTACAGAAGGTATAAGGAAGAGACTATTTGATCCTGATCGACTGGGGTGTGAGCGTGCACTGCCTCCTTCAATTCCATCAGTGAGTATAATAATTGTAATGTTTCTATTATTAATTACATATAATTTCATGTCAATATTCTTTATCAATTATTTTGGGGACATTCAGTTCCCCCAGATTTATATCCTAATCCTATTATAATGGGTATGAGTGGGGATGATCCTAGACCTAGACAGAGCACCCATCATACCCGTTTCCACCCTGACCCGCCCAATGGACACCCCTTCCACCACACCTTTCCATCCTCCTCTTGAGTCTCTAGGGATTTTATTATTAATTCCTCTATCATCATCTCAGCTACCCTCTTATTCAAATTCCATGTATTTTCTGACTTCAGGGATGATCCCACTAATGCCTCCATAATCTCATTTTGCCTCTTCTTCCCATACGATGACTACACCACCCCCGAATATGTTTTTTCCTCTACTGTATTTATATCTGATGATGCATCCCCTATCCTACTACCAATATGATTCCATGTTTACAAAGCCTCCCATTCCTACCATCCATCCAACATCTGATGAGTCTGTTCCATTAGGTCCCACTCCAGTGCATGAAGGCCACCGAGAGCATGCACTATAACATAAACTTCTTACAGAGGCCACTGAGTCTGGACAACCCATAGATCCATTACAGTCTATTAAACATCATGTAGAAGGTTTTTTATTATAACTATTTCAAATTATATCACTTTATTTTTGTCGTGTTATTCCTTGATTTAATTATTCTCCCCCCACTTTTTCTTATTCAGTGGGATATTCTGCTAGGAGATGTGGGCACACTCTGATGAAGGAAGTTTGGAATCACCAGTCATAGTTAATATTGACAAAATCAGATGGTATGTCCAAATACAATGTAATGTAGATGTTTCATGTCCACTTTGGCCAAGTATCATGATATCATTCTAGTGGAACCAATGCCATGGAGACATATCAGTAAAGAGATCAAGGACAAATAATGAGAGAAAATATGGGTAGTAAAATTTTATAGTCATATCTATATTATTGTTGTATTTAAATGAAATAACATGTTCATTGCAAATTCAGTTTAACTTTCCCGATGGAGAATCTTTCAATACTGCAAGGTTGATTGATGCTGGGAAGTTATGGCACCCATACATGCATGAGTTTTATTTTGGTTGGAAGAACAAGGTCGGTAAAAACTTAGAGGGGGTTCCCACATTCCCCAACTATCCAAAAAGTCAATATGAAAAATTGATTGCACATTGGAAGACTACTGAGTTTAAGGTAATATCAATATATAATGATTTACATATAAAATTTAATTCTTATTTCTTGTATTGTATTTTTTAGGATTTTTTAGATAAAAACATAAAGAATAAGGATTTAATGACATATTTCCACACATTGGGGCACACTATATTTCCTTATCATGAAAAGAACCAAGTAATTTAACCATGTGTTGTGATATTATAAAGGATGTTCTACTGAAAATATGATTAAATAGACATAGGCTAGATTTATGAATTTCTCATATATGGTTCTAATATAGATTTTTTCGTTTCTCATTTGTAGAAAGATGTAATGGGAATCTAAGGTTCGGTACATTGTCCCCAATTATTTTTCTCTATTATAAATAAAAAGATATAAGTAGAATAACTGCACATAAATAATATAAATTTATATGTTTTTTTATTTATATTTTAAATATTTATATGAAATTCATAATTTAATATGTTTATAATTTCAACAGTCTACGTTAGAGGCCCTCAAGGGTAAGGAAGATGGAATCTTTGAGGCACATGAACATTTAAGTCAGGTATTGGTGAGGAGAACCTGCGGAGAGTACAATGTAGACAAGGTAAAAACATCATCCACTCTAGGTATTTTTCATCATCAGACTCCTCTAAAGCCTCTCAGAACTATGAGATGGAAATCACTCAGGATAAAGCAATTGAGGCCAAGAAAATAGCTTTATAAGAGCATGAAAGATGTAAGTAGATGACCGAGAATTTCATGAAATCTATGGATTTTTTGAGTAAGTCGCTTCCATCAGAGGTTGTTACAAATTTTTAATCATATATGAAATCAATTAAATCTTTAAATGATGCTTTGGTTGATGCCAATGAGGGTTGTATTGGAGATAAAGGTGGTAGCGATAGAGTTGTTGGTGGTGAGGATGTTTCTGATGCTGTTGTTGGTGATGAGGCTGCTGATGATGTTGTTGTTGCTGCAGCTGATGATAATGACGGGAATGGACATGGGGATGGGGATGTTGGTGATGGGGGGATATTAATACCCTCCACTTTGGACTTAGCTGGGAGACTAATGTATCTACTTTAAGAACTTGAATTGAATTCTTGTATGGATGATAATGGATCATTTATATTAAGTTCATATAAATAGTAAATGTAATGGATTATTTTTAATATTGTTTTAGATATTATTTTTTACATATTAGAGTGCTTGATTCACAAATCATGTAAATTAAGAATCTTCATCACCATGTAAAGGTATTTTTAGGGAGTTTCATAAGGGTGTGTATTGGTCTTTATAAGGGTGAGATTTAAACTAATGAATTCTTGTAAGGGTAGAACTCTGTGTGTGTAAGGAAAGTAGGCATGAAAATAATATAAGGTATTTCACAATAGAGTTAATTGACCCATAGTAATGAAAAATTAGGATGCATAGAACAGATTGGGTGTGTTTTAAACAGAAAATAATGGACATGCATATGATTATTTTCTTCTAAAAAGTTCTGTATACTTGTTTGCTTGCATTTACATAGAGATAACATTATAATCCTTAGTCATGAATACGGGTAAGTGGGTGAGGAGGTTATCCTAATTATATGTAAATGTATTTTTGATGTAGGTTGGATATAACCATATGGTGTAGTTTTTCTAGTCTTATTCATATAATTCCTATTTCATTTCTACACTACAGTAGTTGGTGCTCAAATTCCATGTGAGGTTAATTTATTTAACACATCACAAATGATCTTGATCAACTACATGAACAGGCTGAGATACCATTGGAGAACTGAAGTACCATGAGAGTAATGACCAGAATCCTTACAGGTTGTAAAATTATCAATGAAATTGTAACTTTCTATTTTTTTAAGGTTTTTTTGAGAACTGGGAGTCGAAAAAATATTTTGAGAGTTTGGAATCCACAAAAGAATATTGTTGGGTGGGGTTTATGATCTCATAGGTGAATTTGTGGTTTCAGGAAGAACTGGAGAAATGAAGGGTGGTTGGTGTGTTTCGGTAGTGATCTCATGTATTTTTGCCTATTCCTCTTCTGTGTTTAAACCCTCATTCACTATCCTCTCATTTCACTTGGTTTAATTTAGGTATTCGATGTAAATTACAATAGAGTATGGTATAATTGACCAAAATGTATGGGGTTTCATACACCCTACATAGAAGTCATCATGGGATGACGTCTTCATTCCACCACTTTCTATTTTAGTGAGGTATGTCATTATTGTGATTTTTTTAAGAATTTTGGATTAAATTAAAATATTTCAGTGAATGCTTTAGTGTTTTTGGATAGGAATTTTTCTCAGGTGGGTGCTGGGGTGTGTTGTGAACCCTTTGGTGTGGTCGGTAGAGGTATCAGTGGTGCAATGGTAAATTTTGAGTGGTTTAGCGATTATTCCACATTGGTTTAAATTAAATAAATAATTAAAATTATTTATAATTAATTATTTATGTCATGTGATGCAAGGTATGATCTATGGTGGAGGTATATGCTTAGATGGGGAATTGATGGGCTTGACCAAGGATTGATAGAGCTTGGAGATGGTGGTAACTCTTTGATGTAGGTAGGTGGTCCCTTTAATACAAATCCACATATGTGATCATGCATGACTTTCCTACTATATTAATGTTCCCTCCCAACCTAACCCCCCTCCCAACCTGTTTCCCCCTCCCTCCCAACATGCACACCCATCCCCCTCCCAACCTGTTACCCCCTCTCTCCCAACATATACCCCCATCACTCTAAACACGCATCCCCCCAACCTGTCCCTCCTGCCCAACCTACACACCTCCTCCCTCCCAACCCGCACACCCCTCCCTCACAACCTGTTTCCCCCATCACAACCTACACACCCCTCACTATCCCAACATTTCCCCCACCCTCCCAACCCGCACCCCTATACCAACCTATCCCCCTCCCAACATGCACACCCCTCCCCCTCCCCCTCACAACCTATCCCCCCTCCCAACAAACACACCCCTACCCCTCCCCCTCCCAACCTGCAGCCCCTACCCCCTCCCTCCAAAAATTCTTCCCCACTCAACCTATTCCCCCCATCCATACATGCACCCCATCCCTCCCAACCTACACCCCTTCATACATTCACCCCCTCCCTCTCATCCTACAACCCTCCTCACTCCCAACCTACACTCCCTGTTGGATACTAGATTTATTTGAATTTTTTTACTCTTTTTTGATCATTATTTCTATTTTCATGAAACATGGGCCTCATTTTACGTTTATCTTTAATATTTGTTTCATCTATTTTACCAAGAGTTATTTTATATAGATATAAACATGTGTTTATATAACACTCATCATACATTTAAACTCCTCTTCTCTCATATCCATGAATCTATTTTCCATTTTAACATATTTCTCTTCATTATAAAATTGTATTTCCCTTGTTTTAGAGATTATTTCCTTAATTTCTCCTTCACCACTATTGATGTTTCATCACCTTTACATATGTCAATGATTACCAAAAATTAATATATATTCTAATGAAATTATACTTCATATTCTAATTTCTTATTTGAGATACTTTATAATTTTTTGTTTATTTTCATAGCTCCATGGCCTCTATAAACTCATGAATAGTGTATCTTCTCCATTCATGGTGTCTTCGCATTGTCAAAGAAGAGGGGATCTATTGGATTGACCATCTAGGTCATAAATTAATTAGTTCATATAAACAAAAATAGAAAAACCTAGCTGTAACCAAAGTATATGCTCTAGAAGTTAATGTCAGTTATGTTTTGGTGAGAAAATTTTCATTTTTAATGTAGTTTTAGTTTTTTTGTCACACTTTATTGTAGTTTTAATTTGTAATGAATGTTTTGTATTGGATATCTATGGGGTTTTATTTGATTCTTCATGGTCTAATATATGGGGCCAATTGTAAAATTCACTCATTCAATATGGATTTTTTGTTATCACGAAATATGAATATATGTGTTATGAATTCCATTTCTAATATGTGATATGAATTATGTTTTTAATATTCCATATGTATTATGTTTATTATAATTATATGCAACATGTTTTCTCTTCCTAATTCAATGTATTAATTTTATATTATCAATATATGAAATTTTCATTCTTTTTGTTCAGAATGTATAAAATATGGAATATGTAACTTTTATTCTGAATATATGAAATATGGAATAAAAAAATCAATATATAAAATATAGGACATGTGTCTCGTATATATTCAATTTAAAATGCACATTTTATTTTGACAGGGAAATAAATGTGAACTAATATTAATTTTTTCAGGTTTCATGTTTTGAAGAATTATAGATGATTTCTTGAACTGAACAATCAATGGTAATTTAAGTGAATTATGAGTTCCAAATTTTATGTTCCCGTACATTCATCATCATGGTTTTATTCTTCCCTTTTTCTTATATTTTTCTTTGCTATAATTATTGTATTATCATGTTCATGGGATTTTGATGATGATTTCTATAATGAATTGATTATTTTTTTCAGGGATCCAAATAGTATTATCACTCTTCTTGTTATCATTTTTTTGAATGTGGTATAAAATTTTCTATAATCATATAGTAATCCATATTAAAGTAAAATACATTCTATTTATTTCTATTTTACAGTTTATCATAGTTTTTTTACTTATCCTATCGATCTTTTCACTCATAATAAATATTATAGTGCTAATTTCATGTTCTTGAAATTAGAAGGCAGTGTAGATTGGTATGTAATTTTAGACTTTCATGCTCAGTTTAATTGTTGTTCTTGTAGCTTCTAACATCTGTTAAAATCTATTTTATATCATAATTTTTCAAATTATAGCATTATTAATGAGAATTTAATGTCATTTATGTTTTGGAAAGACAATTTTCATTTGTAATGTAGGTTCAATTTTGGTTTTTATCACACTTTCTTGAAGTTTTCATTAGTTATGAAAGTTAAGTATTAGATTTTATCATACATATTTATTGTTTGAATTTGAAATGAAGGTTCATAGTTTATTTTTTTTCATGTTATTATATTTTGTATGAGGAAATGTAGATGGTTATGAAATCTCGGACACTTATGATCAGGTTAATTGATTTTCTTAAAGTTTGTAATACAAGTTCTTCTCTATTTTGTTATCATAATTTTATTAGTGCTAAGTTTTCATTATATTAGAATAGTTAATATAATGTGCCTACTATTATCAAATTCCTTCCATGTCATAATAGGTAATATAATGATTCAACTTTCATTAGATTCCTTCCAGTATTCATATCTCTTATAATCCTTATTCTTAATATATTCCTTTATTTCCTAATATCTTTCATCTCGAATCTTATGGAAAAACTAATTTTCAATTTACAAATCATTGAAAATCCATTTTGGACATCAAAATTTAATCAATATAAAATAGAAAGATGATAATGGTTCAAACAAACCATTGATTATATTTAAAAAATGTTCAATGTTACACCAACTGAATCCCTATTCTTCTATAAATGAGTCAAACATCTGGTTCCATTCTAGTTGTGCTTTCTCCAATCCATAGAATATTTTTTCCATCTCATAGACCAAATTCTAGTTATCATCTACTGGTAAACCTTTGAATTGTTTCATGTAGATCTCATCTTCAAAACTCCCATGAAGAAAATATATCTTAACATCTATTTATTACATAAAGAAATCTTTTGATTCCAAAAAACATAGAATTATTCATATGGTAGAATGTTTAACTATCAGTGAAATGGTTTTTGAGAAATATAACACTTTATTTTATTGAAAACCCTTCATTACTAGTCATGTTTTTATCTTTTCCTAACACCAGAGTCTTCAATAATATAGTAATTTCACATGTTATCAAGTTCCATTTTGCCATGTGGATGTTCAAGTATCTCCCTTATTCCATTGAACTTCAATGATGACATATCTTGATTCATGGATAACTCCCACTATTATAAGTCCCTATGTTAAACTAGTTACTATGGATTTGTTAGATCATTGGCATCTATTAGAATAAAAAAGTTTAAATAAAGCCCAAACCTTAACAATTGTCTCATAATACTGGTTTTTATCCTTAACTGAATTAGATAAACTAAAATAGTTTGATCTTTTTATTCAAAAATTATATTAATTACTAGTTCAAGAACTTATTGGGGACATAATTTGAGTGCTCCCACTCAAGCCTTATATGCATTTGAACTTTTTTGTGTTTCTTATGGTCTTACTTCTAGACTTACAGTTCCTTTAGCACATAAATTTGAGTTATGTAGTTTTTGTGAATTACCAGTACTCTAATCAACCTAGAATTTAAAAGATTATTTTTCCTCAACTTCACGCTCCTTAAAATTTCATACTTTCAATAGAACAGTCTTATTGAAGACAACATCTGTGATTCTAATGATTTGTTTAATATCATTACGATATACGAAATTTTCATCTCCTTGGAAAAGAAAAAATGTATTTTGGATTTGTATTCAAGTTTAGTATAATACATATAATTTAAAAATTCATATAAAAAACAACTAAAAAATTTATGCTGTTTAAATTTTAGTGGTTTCTAGATCATTGATCATCCAGATGTTCTTTACCAACTATTAAATCGAGACTTTTATTGATGAGATATGCCACCTTATTAAGTTTATTTTTTCAAATGGACTTAGTAATTTCCAAGTTTAAACTCATTCTTTGATATCCCTCCCTATCTATAAATGTTCAGTGCATTCTTTTAGCTACTCTATTTTATTTTGGAGTTCCAGGAATCATCTTCTAATACTCTATTACTTACTTTTGGAAGAAGTTACAAAAATTTCATCAGGTGTGCTCACCTCCATTTCCATCCAGATGCACTTCAACTTCTACCCATATTCCATTTCTACTAGTGATTTACACTGAATAAACACCATAACTACATCATACTTATAATTTAAGAAGTATATATGTACATTCATAGTAGCATCATCGATGAAAGTGAGAAAGTAGAGGCAACCACCATAGGGATAAAAAGGGGAAGACCCCTGAAACATCTAAGTATCCAAGTCCAAACTTCAGATTCTTTGGATTCTAAACATCTAAGTTGGAAGACATTTTTTTATTCTTTCCCAGCATAAAAAAATCAAACATTCCAATTCCCGTATAATGAATATTCAATATTCCTTTAAATTTTAGAACATTCACGTTCTTATCAATGAGGCATCTAAACTTATAATTCCATACTTCTTGATCATCAGAATTTGTACTTCCAATAACCTCCACCCCATCTGATGTTTTGGTCACATAAAGGGTCTCATCCATTAATCTGCAAGAAACTAGCTCTGATCCTTAGGTAACATTCCATACCTCATTAAAAAATATAATTTCATTGAAAAAATCATACTTTTTTCTAATTAAAATTAAAATTATTCATGGTCTATATTTTTTTTGACTACTTTTATTCTTATTTTTATTAGATGTGAAATATGGCGGAGGCAGGAAGCAGGAAGGCGGGCAGTAGGTGAAAGCAAGAAGAAGTAGGACGGTCGGTAGCTGATACTGCCCGAGAGAAGTATTTATACCCAAAATTCATTGAACCATGGATAAATTTTATTTCTATGAAAATATATTCCCATTGTTTTTAGAACCATATGAATATATATCCATCGTTTAAGAAAACCAGTGGTATTATTCTAGTTTGGTAATCACCTATACCCATGGTTCATTGAACTGTGGGTATATTATATTTCTATAAAAATAATATTCCAGAGTTGTGAAAAGGTATTTTATAATCATGTCATTCTTTAAATCATCATTTCAAAATAATTATATGGTGAAAATTTGAGAAATTTATTAAAAGGTTGTTTTTTCAATGAGTAGTGAAACATATTGATTTTTATTGAAAACTATAGTTTCTTTTAAAGTGATTACAAAGTAATATTATTTTTAGGATTAGATTTAAAATTTAATTAATTAAAATTTGTTAAATATAATTAAAATATATTCCTTGAATTAATCAAAAAATTTATGTAGTATTAAAACAATTTTATACTTAAAAATTCATTTTTATGAAAACCCCCTTTTCAACATGTATTGAGTGTTTAATTTTTAATTAAAATCTTGTTTTTTAAATGAATCTTTAAAAACTAATTAAATATTTTTAATTATGAGGTCCATATTTTTAAAATAATTCCACTTTACTTTTTCCATTATAAAAAGTAACCATAATAAATTATTATCAGCACGATAAGGGTAAATCCGTTAATAATTTTTAAAAATAATATGACAAGGACTGAAAAATGAGCACAAAACTTCCCTTTATCCAATTGGATGACTAAAATTCCTCTATTTGAATACATGTATTGAATATATGGTAACTTGGTGCCATATTTCTTCAATTTTTCCATTTATAAGTTTTAACTAAAAGATAAATATAAACATGTCACTTTTTTGCATTTATTAACATTAATACTTTTTGATAGAAGAAAAAAAACTTATGTTAAGTTATAAATATTAATTTGAAAGAATTTTTTTTAATCATGGTAATTTATTTCTATTTTTTATTGATGAAATATTTACTATAAATGCTTGCGTAACTCTAACACAATATTTATTTAATTTATTAAAAAATAAAATAAATGATTATAAAAGAATTAAAAGTAATATTATTCGAATGAATTTTTATGTTACACGAATTAATTAGATAAATATAAAATATTAGTTTTGTGTGATAGTATTATATTTTAATTCCATTGTTATCATGTTTATTTTCAATGTCAAATTATAATAATAGTTCCAAAAAGAACATTACTGATATTTTATAATAAATAATATTTTAATAAATGATTTAAAATTCTTAAAAATACTAATTTCATAAAATTGATTTGTGTATGGTTTAAAATATCATCCTTGGTCAATTTATTATACAATTTTAACTTTATAGTAACTATCTTGACCCCTAAAGAGTAAAAACATTTGTATAGGGGTAATCATCAAAAAGGGTTTACACAGGTTAAAACAAAAAGATAAGGGTCAAAACATCACCTTAATATGTAAAAAAATTATTTTTGAGGTAATTTAGGTAAATAATCATCATATCCTATAAATATATCATTTTAGATCCATTTTCCATGAAAATTCATTTATATTAATTTAATACATTAAGAAATCCCTAAAGTTCCCCACCACTCACATATAAAAGGGAACATCCTCTCCTCTTATCCTCACACATAAATTTTTATTTTTGGAAATAACATCAAAATAATTTTCCAAGAAACCCTACAAAAATTATAGAGGTACTTTGTAGGCATGATACCAACATTTCATGGCTTACAGTGTATGTCAGAGAGATTGTCTGAAGAAGTGGTATAGTCTTTAACTTAATGTTTTAGTTTTATTTAATCTTACACCTAATTAAAATATTATTAAACCATGATAAAATAATAATATTAGTATATCACATATAATAATATATTAATATGTTAATTTAATAACCTAAATCCATATCATCTTCCATCCAATGAAAAACAAAACCATCATTTGTGTGTACAATGGACTACTACCTCGCAAACCAGTGTAAATAGTTTTCCATCAAAATCTCTCATGTTTTTTCATAATGATATATTTATTGTTTTTATATTTTATTCAAGAAATAATTATAATTATTAAAATATAATATATCATCTTTTTTCTTACCGTTCCATCCATTGAAAAATGATAACACCATTCATGCGTACGTGTGGACTGCCACCTCCACGAAGCAATGCGATTCATTTTCCAACACCACACCACATAGATTGTATATATAAGTGTATTTAAATAAATAATAATATATTTATTATATAATTATATTTATATAAATAAAAAATGTTAACTAACTTTTTTCCATCATCATTGTTGAAAAATGGAAATGTTATTCATGTGTATGTATGACTTACCTTCTACTTTTTTATAATGTAGATCATTTTTCATGAACATATTTCATGGTTGGTTTTAAAATTATAATTTATGTATAAAAATTATAATTATTTGAGTAATATTATTTTAGAGATTATGTAATAATTACCTCCTTGATCTTAGTCAATTTACAGAAGTCATTTTGGATATATGAGTCGAATATCATCAAAACGTATGACATAAACTTAAAAGATTATATAATTGAATATATAATGGTAATAAATAATATAAAAGGAATAATAAATAAGAAAAATTTTCTTAATAAATTAAATAATTAATATAAATTTAATATTTAATAAGATAAAGGATGTATATGACGATTTAGATATAAGGCAAGGGACACTATACTTAAAAACCTCGTTTTTAATTCTTTGAATATATATTTTTTGAAATATTTCCCTTCAATGTAAATATTCTTAGAATTATTTTATTTATGTATTAATATGGACATAAATTAATTATAAAGGTCATTTAATGTCTCTTTTTTACTTTCTTTTAATGGTTTTTAAAAGGACTCTTTTTACTTATTTTATACGAAATGATTTTCTTTATTTATAAAAGAAACAAAATCCTATTTTAAAGTTTATAGATTAAATGGGTTTTCCCACATTCATAACTATTACATAATGTTTGGTTTCATTTATAAGAGTCCAAATTTTCTTTAAATAAAAATCCTCATTCCCTTTGTTCTATGAATTTTCAAAAAGGGATTTAAATAGAATGTGTATTTTGATATATGAAATGTTTTACTTGAGGGTCTAAGGGATATCACTGGACCACCCATTTTATTTGGGTTATGAAATTTCTCTCTCTAACTCACTTTCACTCTCTATATAAGTTCAATGTTATGTAATTATTATAAATTCTTTATATATGTCTGTCACATGTATACATACATTATTATCCCTTCCTTTGATAGGGTAACACATGTTTTATGTTCATTTATAAAATTAATTATTTATGAAAATTCATTTGATTATGATATGTGGAAGGATTTTTCAACACATTTATTTACATGGGTATTTCTTATGATTATAACCTATTGTTGATTTCATTTTCTAGAACACATAATCAATAACATTTTATGATGGTTATGCATAGATAGAGATCTACTAAATTCGATAAAGTATTTATCTCATATGATGTTATATATGGGATTAGGGAATAAAAATAATCCACAATGGGACTCTATCCACCATTTGATATTATCAAGACTATTAGCCTTGACTTATGACTACATCATGTTTTGTGATTCTACCATATTTCCATTATTTCCGGGATATTATGATATTTTTTTTATTTATGTTACTCTCCCATGACATTACTCAAGGAAATATGTTTAAAGGATATTATATGCTACATTTTACGGGTAAAATTTATATATTTTTTTGAAGAATTGTTCATAAGTTCTTCATGATTAAAATGAACCATTATGAGTTTTATTTTTTGCTTCAAGATTTCAGTTGAAATGTTTTATGAAAATATTTGGGAATAAAATTTTATTCCAGGGGAAATAAAGTTTTTATTTTGAGTGTAAATTTTTATTAATGTAATATTGTATATGTATTCATGAACATACATGTTTCTTTAATTATTTTTATATGTTCCATACTAAGATTTTTGTAATCATCCCTTGTTTTATTTTTTTTCATTGGGTTTAAAGGATGTGTAGTGAAAATAATAAAGTTAGGCCGAATATTGTGAATATATTTCATGAAAATAAAAAATTTATATACTAAAAGTTTTTAATGGGGAAAATGTATAATAAGTGTAAGTGTACACCATGTGATCTAATATATATTTATGTAAGTGTGACAACCTAATCCTCTAAAACTATAAACCATAATTATCCTCAAACAAAATATAATTATTTATAGATTTAATACAAAATATAAAGTAATGTTTAAGGATAGGTACTTAAATGTAGGTTCGACCATACATTTCCTCAAATGGCGTCATACTAATAGTATAGTGTAGTTTTTGTTGTACACAAACTCCAAAAAAGGTGGCTAAGATCCCACCTATGTCCAAAGTCCAACATGAATGTTTAAATCATTACATATAGAAAATGAATGGTTTTATCGGTATAGTCATATTTTTTGGGAGTGAAACATCTTTCTCAAATTAAACCATGTCACAATGGCCCGTACAGTCCGATTTATAATCATTACCTGAAGAGAGAATCATGGTCTATGATGATCGTTGAGGGGACTCCATTGAGCTATATTGTAACACCCCATGATTTTTATGAAGTTAATTTTTAAATAATTGTATTTCTTAAATATCTTGTGTTATATACTACAGCATCTTAATCTTGATCTACATGAAACACCGTCTTATATTGTGTTACAAACAACACTTAGTTTCTATAAAATAACATTTTATTATTATTATTTAAACAATATAATTATAGTCTATCCATTAGAATGGAAGGTACAAACAAGATTAATTGAATTTAAAAGATATGATTATATAATTTTATATTATAAATTCTTTTGTGATCAATTATTTATAAATTTAAATAAAACCCTTTTAAAAATAAAAGGAAATCTTTTTCTGAAAAACTATTTAAATGCGCACAAGTGTGTTTTATACCAAAAAAATAAAATATCACCATATTTAAGTTATATTAATCAAATATATATATATATATATATATATATATATATTATTCAATATAATTTTTAAAATTAATCTTATGTGTTTTATAGACATGATAAAAAAATAAAGCATGTTCTATATTTAAAAAACTGTTTTTCTCTGAAAATCACTTTTATCACCTTTTAATAGAACACTTATTTTAAAACTAAATATTGACACTTTCACAAATCCAATATGAAAAAATAAACATTATTTAAGAAATCTTAATTTCAATATTTACTTTTTTTAAATTGTTTTGTATATTTTTGATATGTTTCATTTTTTTGATGAATAGTAAAAATGTATTGGATTTTAACTGAAAACCATCTTTTCATATAAATAATATATAAGGTCAAAATATATTTTTAATTTGTTTTAAAGTAAAAATAGTCCAATTATAAATCCATTAATCCAATTTAGTTCATTAGAATCATTTTTATATTGAATTTAAATAGAAAACATAAATGTTTTTAACATTTTCACTTTAAAACCCTACCTTCTCGCGTCATCTAAGAGAGTAATTTTAAATAAATTTTTGGAAATTCGTTGTTTTGGAAATTATAAAATTGGATCCCATATTTTTAATAAAAAAAATCTAAATTCATTAAAAATAACCCTTTTATTTTTGGATAATATGAATAGTAAATTGAGTAATTTTATTACTACGGTTAAGCTTAAATTGAGTAATTAAGGGTAAAAAAATAAGATTATAAATATTATCCAATTACCATAAAAAGTGATACAATTATATGGGATGTGTAATTTTTTGACCAAAATTATACATACGTCAAATTTTGGAGGCTTTGCAGCAACTTGGATGACATTAATCCCCTTATAGTATTTTAATTTAATAAAAGTCAAACCTGACTCACTAATGTTTTTAAAAGGTATAAAATTTTAAATATTTGGTCACCCAAAATATATGTAACATAATAGGTAAGTATAGAATGAGGATTTTTAATATTTATTAATATTTATGAATTAGGGAGTAATTTTACTTTAAAAGGGACGCTATGTCTAATAGTGTACCTGACACACAACAATGAGTTTCTCGGGAATCTTATATTACACACAAGACTCAGTTATACAGAAAAATAATATATTACTAATATTACTATTTTAAGTTGTAGTTATCAAAAATCCATTAGAATGGAGAGAATGAATGGTATTAACTAAATTATAAAAATATAGTTTACAAATGTTTATATAATTATTCATTAGTTACCAAATTAATTAGGAAATTAAATAATAATCAGTTGAATATAAATGATGTTTTTTTTCTTAAAAAACTATTTAAATGAAAATAAGCGAGTTTATAAAATAATAAAATCACTCTTTATGGATTTTATTAATTAAATATATATGTAATTTATATATTTTATATTCAGTTTAATGTTTAAAATTCATATTATATGTTTTCTAGACATTATATAAGAACAAATTCATTTTTTTAGATAAAAGAAGTATTTTTTTAAAGTGTTGTTTTGCCGAATTTTATTAGAGAACCCATTTTAATTATAGTTTTGACACATTTATATGTTCTATTTGAAAAAATAAACTTATTATTTGGAATAATAACATAAAAATTTAATTTGGTTGAAATTTTGGTATTTTTCTGGTAAAATTCATATTTTTACTAACAGTGAAAAATAATGCATTGTAACTTAAAACAACTTTTTTTTGTATAATTAATGTATATAGTTAAGTTATAATTTTAATTGGTTTTAAATTATAATTTAATTAAATTTTTATCATTTAATATAATTTTAGTCATCGGAAGTAATTTTATATTTAAATTGGATATAAAAACATGTCATGCTTTTGATGGTTTTACGTAAAAACACGTTTTCTTATTCCATCAACAAGATTAATTTTTAATTAATTTATGCCAATTATGTATTTTTAATTTAGAAAAATAGATTCTATATTTGAAATCATAAATCCCAAATTATTTATATAGGAACCTTTTATTTTGGTACATTATGAGTAGTAACATTAGTAATTTTTTTTATTTACCACATTTAAAGTGCAAATCAAGAAAATAAGATTAAAAACAATACTATAATAATATAAAACTACCCTAAAAATTGTCTTAATATTGTTGGATAAGATATGACTGACCAATAAAACCCTTGGGATGAAAATTTGGCCTTTGGAAGCCACTTTGGTGTGATTATTACACTTATAACTTTTAATTATAAGTGAAGACAAAAGTATCATAAAAATGACTCTTATTACTAAAAAAATTTAATATGGGGTTCTATAAGTGATATATTTTTCTACAAATAATTATCAGAATGAAAAAATATTACCTACATCATGTTATTTTATTTATAATTTTTATATTTTGAATAATTAAATTTAATTATGACATAATGATTTCTTTATTAATGAAAGAATCAAATAAATGATATTATAAATATTAAAATAAATATTAAAATATAATTTATGCCATAAATAAATTTTATATGTGAATATGACATGTTTTAAGTATATTAAATGGTTTTTTCAATGTTATATCTATTTTTGGATTTCATTTAAATTCAATGAAATGAATAGTGTAAAGATTGACATAATCGATATTTTATAAAAATACTAAATTATTTAATTATTTAAAAATACTAAAAAATATTTTAAAATAAAAAAGTGACTATGATAAGGTATAAAATTTAATTTAGTGTCCAATTATAGGGAATTTAACCCATATATGTAAAATTTATATCCTCTTAATATTTAAAATGTTGTTAACAAAATTAAAATTAAAAGAGAATAATTAATAATAAACCAAAAAGAAATGGTTTAAAATAAATTCAATACATGTATAAAAATTACTGTATTAGAGGATTTAAAACAATAATCATCTTCTATTTGACATATCACAAGTTAGAGTCATTTGGATTAAAAAATTAATTTATATTAATTTAATATTTTAAGAGTTTCTAAAGGTGCACCCCTCCTATAAAATGGTACTCACTATTATCTAATACTTACACTTTAAAAACCCATTTTTTTGTCCATGATCTGACCAAAACATATATTAAAATCCCTACCCACTTTATTTAGACCTTATTTTAGGAAGAAAACCCTTCTGATAGGTGTTAAAGAGTTCTTCAAAGGTGATCAACCGAAGAAGAGGTATCGTTTCTAAGTGTTTTTGTTTTATTTCTTCTTCCACTTCCTTTAAATATTATTCCTATAAGATTAAATAATAACTCCAATATCCAAAATATACTTATTTGTTATTATGTTAATATATTAACATAATTATATATCCAATTACATCAAATGGGAAATGAACATTTTTTTCGTGTGTATGATGGACTACCGCCTCACAAAACGATATAGTTCGTTTTTCATCACCGTCTATAAATAATGGTTATAATTATAGAATACATTTTTATATATATGATATTAATGAAAAATTTATCATTTTAAATGAATAATATTTCAATTATGTTCTTAAATTACACGCACATAAAAATGATAACGACATTCATGCATACATGTGAACTATCACTTATAAGAAGAAATGTGAATCGTTTTTTGTTCACTACATCACTTTTCCTACATGGAATCCTAGTATGTGTTACCTAAAGTGACCATTATAATTCATATTATTTATTTTAAAGTGTATCTTTTATGACTCTTTTTCTACTATCGGATTTCAATTAAATTATTTTGAAAAGTTAAACCTTAGTTATTGAGATGAAATTTAAAATTGCGAGTACACAATTTCCAAAATGTGGGAAGGATGTAACGTCCTAAGTAATTATAGAATAAGAATTTTCCATATTTATTAATATTTATTAATTAGGTAGTAATTTTAATTTTAAAGGGAAACGATGTATAATAACATACATGAAACCCAATAATGGGTTTATCATAAATCTTACACTGCACACAAGATTGAGTTATATCAAAAATTAATATATTATTAAAAATAATATTTTAAGTTGTAGTTATCAAAAATCCATTATAACTGTAAGAATGAATTATATTAACAGAATTATGAAAATATGGTTTAGACATGTTTATATAAGGATTCATTGTTTATCAAATAAATTAGGAAATGAAATAACAACTAATTAAATATAAATGATGTGTTTTTCTGCAAAAACTACTTAAATGAAAATAAGTGAGTTTATAAAATAACAAAACCATTATTTATGTATTTTATTAATTAAATATATATGAATTATATTCAATTTAATGTTTAAAACTCATCTTATATATTTTATGGACATGATATGAGAATAAATTAAAATTTTTGGATAAAAGAAGTATTTTAAGAAAATTCAGTTTTGCTGTATTTTAATAGAGAAACCATTTTAAATATTGTTTTGACACTTTTATAAGTTTAATTTGAAAAAATAAACTTATTATTTAAAATTGGGACATAAAAATTTACTTTGGTTGAAATTTTGGTATTTTTCTGATAAAATTCATATTTTATTGAATAGTGAAAATACTGCATTTTAGTTTAAAACTACTTTTTTTATAATTTATTTATATTGTTATGTTGTCCTTTTATTCTTTTTTAAAGTGAAATTGAATTAATTTTTTATAATTTAACACAATTTTGGTCATTAGATGTAATTTTATATTTAAATTAGATATAAAATGTCAATCTTTTGATTGTTTTACTTAAAAACCTCATTTTGTTTTTTCGTCAAATAGATTAATTTTTAATTAATTTCTCCCAATTACATGTTTTGAATTTGTAAAAATAGATTCCATATTTGGAATCATAAGGTCCAAATTGTGTAAATAGGTCCCTTTTATTTTTGGACATTATATATAGTAACAATAGTAAATATTATTATTTAATGAAGCTAAAAGGTAAATCAAGTAAATAAGGGTTAAAATAATATTAAAATAATATAAAACTACCCTAAAACTTGTAATAATATTACTTGATGAGATATTACCGACGAATAAAAAATCTGGGATGGAAATTTGTCATTTGGAAGCCACTTGGGTATGATTTTGACACTTATAACTTTTAATTTAAAGTAAAGGCAAAATTATAATAAACAGGACTCCAATTACTAAAATACTTTTAATATGGAGTTATATAAGTGATATATTCAACTAAAAATAATTATTATAAAGAGAAAAATATTAACTATATCATTGTATTTTACTTATAATTTTTAGATGTTAAATATTTATATTTAATTATGACACAATGATGATATCGTGATTTTAATTTACATATTTATTTAAATTCAAAGTGTTATGGGACAACTTGACAATTTAAGGATTTAATTATCAAATATTTTTATTTATGATATTAATTTACATATTTATTTAAATGAATATAAATGGATTATATAGGAAATTTTATCTCTATCTTTAATTTCATTCAATTTTTACAAAATTAATCTTTTTATACGAAGAATTTTACATTCTTTACTAAATGAAAAAATGAATGTTTTTTAATGTACACGGTGATAATGAATTTTCCACCACCATGACCATTATTTGATAATTGGATTCCTCTATAGACCTTAATATTTTTAAAAGGAAAATAAATACCATATTCCCTTTTCTTGTATATTGGTATTGAAAATGGTTTTGAGAATGTGTTGATTATATCAATTTCTTTATATGATATCTTGTGATTGTAATGTTGAAATGTTATTTTTCCTTACTTTATAATTTTTTATGTGCTATGATTATGTCATGGTTCTTGATAATTTCTTATGTATACGGGTGGTTCCATGATAAACTAAGGGTGGGTGAGCCCGTGATATCTCTCCAATGTATTGGGTAATGAGATAGAGTTAAACGATAAGGTTTCTCCTAAGAGATTTAGGGAATACACTGTGATGTGTATTCCAAACGTAGCCATGAAGTTTACCACCTATGTAGATTTGATAGCTATATTGTAAGTAAGATATGGATTACACAAGTTACCTTTATGATTTATGACTAATAATATTTTTTTAGGATTCTTAAGATTTCATGAGGAATGCTAAAGAGTTTTTTTGGGTGAAAAATATGATTTTATGGGTTTAGAATATTCATGAACTTAAAGTTTCATTCCTTATTTTATATCAATTATTATGCTTTTTTTGTGCTCATCCTGAGTTTTGAAAATGCTTTCCATAGGGTATTTGGATGATTAAGATAAAGGAATAAGTCAATATGAATGTTATAAATATCTTTATCAAGAAAAAAATAAAACATGTTTTAAGAGTTTTATCTTGTGAAAAATATGTATAGTGATTATAATTGTCTACTTTGTAATATTTGAGTTGTTATGTAATAGTTGTGGCCTAATTATCTAAAAATCTAAAGCATAAAAGATCCTCAATGTGAATTCTTGACTTAACTCAAGATTGTGTAACATTTAAGGCTGGGCGCTATAATATATCTTCAACTATAAATAGTATTTGGAATTATAAAATATTTAACTTCATCATCGTTATTTATTTTTAATTTTTATTGAAGATATAAGTACCTTAAATAATTACACAACAACGATACAATAATTATTCAATTAATGAAATGATCAAATAAATGATATTAAAAATATAAAATGAATTATAATTTGAATTAATTAAGGTGATAAATGAGATCTAAATATGAGTATGACATATTTGGGGTGTATTAAAATATTTGATTTGAATATATCTTGTTGTCTAGTTTTTCTTAAATTCAATGTAATAAATAGTGTACCACTTGAGGGTAATGATATTTTATGAAAATAATATTTTATTAAATTATTGAATGTTTATAAAAATATTAAATAAGTACAAATGAGATGATATATGGTCAAAAATATAATAAATTTTCCATTTATGGATCAATTTAAACTTTATATATACGAATTTAAACCTTTTAATATTTAAAAATGTGTTTCCCTAGTGAAAATTAATATAGGTTAACTAAGGGTTAATCAAAATTATAAGGTTAAAAATAACACAAAAACTTATCTAAAATTTATTAGTTTATGAGATTACAACCTTATACTATCTTAAATTTTACTACATAGCCTTTTTTTGTTTGGATTGATATTGAGTTTATTATAAATTAATCTTTTGAGAACTTCCAAAAGTGCCACTCACCTAAATTATAAAAGGGAACCTATTATCCTTTTTTATTAACATTTCAAACAAATTTAGTTCCATACAATACTTATAAAAATATCCTTCCAAATTCCATAAATTAATCCTAGAAGCCTTCTTTTGGGTAAAAATCCAACCAAGGAAGTCCTTTTGTGCAACCAAAAACTGATACCTGAAGAAGGGGTAATGTTCATCAATGAGCATTTTTATTTTATTTCTTCCTTAAACCCATTAAATTAATTTTATATAATGTTAATATAATAACCTAAATATATCAAATATAATGAGATGTTTTTATTTTTAGGTTATTACCTATAACTTCACATAATTTCATCAAATAGGATACGCAATCCTCGTTCATGTGTATGGTGGATTAAAACCTAGAAAAATAATGTCGTTCATTCTTCCATTATCATATTTAATGGTTTGGAATAATTATGGATTTATAGTTTATATATGATATATATTATGCTTATGATGTTATTATTATTCTTTAATTGTTATATGAAACATTCCTTCATGATTTCCAATTTGGTGGGAATACGACAACATCATTCGTGTGTATGGAGGACTACTACCTCTTGAAGTGAAGTGATTCGATCAAGATTTACCTAGAATTTATTAAGGATAATTTAAATAAAAATAAGAAATATATATAACATAAATTTTTTTCTATATTGATAATATATCATATATATTTCATTCTTTTAATCTAATAATAAAATGAAAACAACTTTCTTGCGAACGTATGACCTACCATCTCCATGAAAGATGTATTTTATTTTCTATCTCTAACATTTATAAGTTACCATGAATATAAATATAATAAATATATATGATATCTATATATTTTTTATAATTATTTAAATGATTAAATCATGATATGAGTAAGTGGTCTAAGAATAAAAAATCAAAACATGTACGAAAAACCAAGCAGTTATTACCTGAAACATAACATTAACATGTAATTATTAATAAACAGGTAATATAAAGACATAAGTAAATAAATTATGGTATTATATATATATATTAATATGGTTCTATGTAATATATATAATAAAATTATATTTATTATATATCACTTTTTTATGTGTACAAATGATTTCAATACTTAATGTAAGGGATTTCTATCTCAAATTTTACTTTATTGGACACATACTATATTCACCACCACATAATTCCATGTGGTGTATATAATGACAATAAATGTAATTTATGATTCTTATACATAAAATTTATGGTATTTATATATCCATTTTAAGATATATCATTTAGGAGTTACATTTTCAATGTTACCAAAGTGGTAAGAGAATTTTGTCTCAATTTTCCTTCTTTCAGACACATGTTATGGTACACACATATATAATTTTACAAGGTGTATATAATACCACTTTTACATGTTACATAATAAATATATATCTTTTATTGATATTTTAATCTTTATGTAACTTTATTATTTCATTGGGATTACGATTCAAAGTTACCAAAGTCGTAAGAGTATATTTCTAAAATCTCATCATTTATCGGAATTATTTATGATTACACATCTATTGATGAAATATTATGATCCACCTATCAAGAAAAATCAATATTATTATTATCCTATGGTTATTAATGGTATATTAATGTAATGATAACATTATCAGACTCTTTGGTACTTAATATAATTAAGAAAGTGTTTTTAAGAAAATATGATTTTATTTTTCTCTTTAGTCAAAAATTTCTTTTCTTTTAAAAGAATATTTTTTTAAAAATGTTTTCAAAAATGTTTTTTAATGATATTTTAATTTCATATTCACGAAAAATTATTTAAAAAAAATATGTTTTAATTTTCTTTTCAAATCCACCTTTATATGTTTTTAGGTTTATTCTCAAGGAAAATGGTTTTCAAAATTTTTTATGTTTTAAAAAGAATTTTTTAAAGTGGGAAAGATATTTTACTCAATAATTTTTTTTAAAATATCTTTCAAAATTATTTTAAATATCATATGAAATCCATTGGTGTTACTTATTCCGTACCGTGGATATAATCCAAGAATAAAATTCACATTCTTTATCAGAATGGTTTATGTTTTGATGAAATAATGGTCGTGAAACATGTGTCCCTTTGATGGGTTATATTCTTATGAATATCGCTTAATTTCACACATTATGATACGATTAATGTTTATAATCTTATAGAACACATATATATTATTTCATTATGTAATGGGTGAGACCTATAACTCCCTTTAACACCATAGGTAATTATTTATATCTCATGAGATTGACAAGACTAGAAATGAGAGTGAACTCGGTTCAGTAAGGGAATTTGACCACTATGATAGTCTGGGGAGTGAACCATGACTAATAATATGTTTTGGGGCCTAACCCATTACACACTGATATTATTTTATAATATTCTTGATTACTAACGAAATGATTTTATATGATTATGTTTCTTTCATAATTCCATGTCTTATTCCAATGTTATGCTCTTATGGATCATGATATTTTATTTTCTTATGATACATGTCTTATTAAATATCAATATTTATTACATGGATCATGATTATGATTTTTTATATACTTGGTATGATCTTCAAATGTTATTATTAGGTTCTCATACACTTATGTTATTTTTATTCTTGTATATGTCTTATTTTTACCCTTATTAAGAATCTAAGATCACTATTTCTTATATTTCATTCCCTAGGTTATAAAAAAAGTATTATGTAGTATTTTCTTATGAGTATTATTAAATGGGAATATATTTTTGGGAAACATTGAATATCTCTCACCAAGTTAGAATATTATATTCCCAAGTTTCTATGGAGACTAAAATATCACTGTCCCCATGAATGCACTTTTGGAATATTTTGAATATTCATCTAGAAGATGTAATATCAATCTATGTTAAGCCTATTTCATTATAGTTGGTATAAAAATGGTTTATTTAACCATTTCAAACTAGGATCATAAAACCTTAATAAGATCCCTATCGATATGTCTAATTCTAGGTTACAATAATAGATTTTTGGTAATGATCATGAAAAACCTAGGATTAAACATAAGGTATTATAGATTGAAATTTTATAAGAAATATCCCTTGATTATGTGGTTCTATAAATATTATTAGTGTTACTCACACTATTCTTTCTGTTTTTTTTCAATGACTATAACTTGAAGTGACCACGTTAATTATGAATGCAACAGAAAATGCAATGATTATACTTCTGAGAAAATGAATGTTATGGGAGTAGGAATGAAAAATATTTTTATGATCCTCACTAAACTTTCTCAACATATAAATAATAATGGACATACAAATAAGTAAATGAATGAATTTTTTTTGATTCCTTCACGAGGATTCATACACCTTCTATCAGTTGTTCTTCTAATAGACTAGTGGATGAGGAATGTATCAATACCATTAAAAATTTATTTGTGGATCCTCAATGTTCAAAACATGAGAATGTTATTTTGGTTTTCTATCATTTGTAAGGTTAATTGGATCAATTGTCGAATATTATCCCGAGTAAAAGGAAACAAGATTAAATTGACTCCATGGAATGTGATGTGTTCAAGAACTTATTTTTCAATAAGTAATTTCCTTATATTCTTTGTAAAAAAATTGAGAAGGGTTTCCTTGAATTAAATAAAAATAAATATGAATCTTCTGGAACTCATGAAGAACTTTTTACAACACTTTCATGGTACTCTTCTGGTATTATCATCAAAACTGGATGTAATGTTGATTGATTCTTCAGTGGATTAAAAAAAATACCCTGAAGGGAATTATCCATAAGAAACTTTGGCAGCTATTAATAGATTGTTTAACGTGCTCTTAAGGTGTAGATATGGATTGGGGTTATGCATAAATCTCATGGTTTTGATAGGAAAAGGAAGATGGAGTTTGATGAAAAATAAAAAAACCATGGAGAAAATAAGTTGACTTTTCCTTTATGTTCAAATTGTGGGAATAAGCACGGTAAAAATTATATTAAAGGGATTAGTAAATGTTTCAAGTTAGGAAAGAAAAATCATTTAAAAAAATATTGAAGTAATAGGAAGAAGTTAGATAATGGTGCGAATATAGATAAGGATGCATATAATACACCCACCATACTTCAATGCTCCATGTGTAAGGGAAATGAAAATTAAGATATTAAATTACCAAATCTAAGGGTTAGAAATGATGATTGACATAAAAATCCACTTAAAACTAAAGATAAAGGGAACTCTCACGTGATAACTACTGGAAATGTAGTGAACGAAATGAAAGTGGTGAAATTATTGAGTGTTTGTGTATTCCAATTCAATAATAATGTTATAGAAGTAATTTTATGGTATTACCGAATATTGAAACATCTAAGTATTGTTACACTATAGTATTTCCATATGTATTTGAAAGTATGTGTTGAATGGTTATGGTAACCATGAAAATTGATTTAGGTTTTAAGGTGATATTTTTTAGAACACATGATTAAGGTAAAGATAATATTCAATATATTGATGATGAGATAAAGTGATGTTTTTTTGTGATAAATAAATGAGATAGTATTTATAAACTTGGAACTGATTAGTAATATGATTACAAGGTGGTTTATGATATCATGAATTAGTTTTATATAATTTTTAGATTTATGGTATGATGAAAGAGATAATTTTTGAAAGTATAGATTTTTTCACTAAGGTTTTATGGTAATTAAGGTTATAAACATGTTTCAAGAGAATACATGATAATGATATTCACATGTATGGTATGTGACATTTAAGAGAAACATCAAGTTATTTGGGGGATTAATGATAAGTTCATTTTAAAATTCTAGTAACCTTAATTTGAAATTTTTATATTTTTATATTTTGGAAGGTTCCTAAGGGTAAACATTTTAAAAAAATTAAGCTAAACTTTAGATGAGGTTTTAGAGATGAATGTAATAATTCTCCATATGAATGTTTACGTGTATTGGATAACCTGTGAAAATTATTTTTTTATGATGATAAATATAGATAGTAGGAATATCTTGTCATCAATTATGGAACTTATGATCCACTAGTTCTTCAGGAATTAAAATTTCAACTTAATTTCTTGGAGTAAGAGATGAAGTGGAAAATTGATTAAGGGATAACCAAATAGTGAGATTGTACTTATGAAATGAAATCAAGTAAGTATATCTTCTCAAAGGATTGTGAGATAAGATGTTATCCTATAATCATGATTTTTTATAATATAAATGACATTTTTAGACATATTTTTTCTATGTATTTATTTTCATTAACCTTATCATTACCATGTCCTTTATCACTCTCTATTAGTTCTTGGGAATTAGATTTCCCTTCCCAATCCATATTTTAATTTTATACAAATGTTTTCCCTATGTGGAAACCTAGATATAAATTACTTGATTTAACCTTTAAGTTTCCAATTTTTATTAAGATGACTTTTATTATTCCTTTATATGATGTCGGTTTCTCTGAATCAATTATAAAATATAAACCTTTGATAACAAAGATGAATTTCAAGGGAGAAATTCATTTTAAGGGGTGTAGAATGTAACACCATATGATTTTTATGAAATAGATCTTTAAAAAAATTTATTTCATTAATATATTGTTTTATACTCTTTACCAAGTTAATATTTCTCTACACACAATACCAGCTAACCTTGCATTACACATAACACTGAGTTTCTACAAAACAAAATTTTATAATATTTATTTAAACATGAAAATTATAACCTAAATGTTGTAATGGTGTGTATGAAAATGATTAACTGATTTATTAAAATATTAGTTAAATATGTATATATAATAAATTATTTGGTGAGCAATAAATTATAAATGAAAAGTAAACCTTTTGAAAAATAAAAGGAAATATTTTTCTAAAAAAACTATTAAAATACGAACAAGTGTGTTTTATACTAATAAAATAATTAAATCACTCTAATTTTATTACATTAATTATATATATATATATAAAATATATAATATAATGTTTAAAATTCATCATATATTTTTTCAATAGATGATATAAATAGAAATCCAGTTTTACATTTAATTTTTTTTTTGTAAAAATACAGTTTTATCACTGTTTAATGGCACACTTGTTTTAAAAATAAATTGTGAAGATTAAGTTTTTTATGAAAACAAAAACTTTATTTCTGAAATATTAATATAAAAATTCACTTTGGTTAAAGTTTTGGTTTTTTCTAATAACTTTCAATTTTTGACGAATAGAGAAAAATGTTGGATTTTAATTGAAATCTCATTTTCCATCTAAATAATATATAATTTTAAATTTTATGAATAATTGGTTTTAAAGTCAAAATATTTCAATTATACATCCATTAATTTAATTTAGTTCATTGGGATTATTTATATATTGAATTTATATATAAAAACAAAGTAAACTTTTAATGATTTTCACTTAAAAACCCCACCTTCTTGCCTCGTCTACGAGATTATTTTTAAAATAATTTTATCCAAATTTTTATTTTTAATCTTTAAAAATAGATTCCATATTTGGAATCGTAGGATTCAAATTTAGTAAATATATCCCTTTTACTTTTGGACAATATGAATAGTAAACTGAACAATTTTATTACCATGGCTAAGGGTAAATTAGGAAATTAATGGTAAAATAATAAAATTATAAATATTGTCTAATTATAACAACACTTTTCCAAATTTTATGGATAATTATTTTACATCCAAAATAATCCTTGAGATTAATTTATGACCTTTTGGATCCAATTGGATTAATTTAGTCCCCATATAGTATTTTAATTTAAGAAAAGTCAAACTTGTCACGCTAATGTTTTCAATATGTTTAACACTTTTATTATCTGGCCATATGGAAGAGATATTAGACCATTAATAGTCTTGGAAAATCTAAAATAGTTATCTTTATTATGTTATTTTTTTTAACTTTTACTGAAATTATAAGCACCTTAAATAATTACACAATGAAGATGCAATAATTATTCAATTAATGGAAGAATCAAATAAATGATATTAAAAATATTAAATGAAATATAATATGAATTAATTAAGGATCTAGAATAATTTTCTATAATATTTTTACATATTATGGGTTTATTAATTTTTTTTTGAATATATATATATATTCTTCATTTTGTTAAAGTCTAAGTAATAAATAGTGTCTGCATTAACACTAATGATATTTTATGAAAATCATATATTATTAAATTACTTAAAAATAAAAAAAATATTAAATAAGGGCAAAGGGGATGATATATGGCCAAAAATTTAATAAAGTTTCCATTTATGGTCTGATAGAAACTTTATAAGAAAAAATTACAACCTTATAATATTGAAAAATGTGTCACGGTAGTTAAGATTAAAATAGGTTAAATAAGGGTTAATCAAAATGATATGGTTTCAAATAACACCAAATATTCTCTAGAATATATTGGTTGATTATATTAAAATATTATATTATATTATATTCTAGTACATGTATTTTTTAGGTATTTAGATTGATATTGAATTTAATATAAATTAATCTTTCGATAAATTCCAAAAGTTCCCCAAAACTCAATTATATAAGGAAACCTATTATTCTCTTTCATTCACAATTTAAAACTTTTTTTCTTCAAAAAACCTATAAAAATATCCTCCCAACTTCCCACCATCATCTTGGAATCCATAATTTTGGTATAAAGCCAACCAACATTGTTTTTTTGGTGAAAACCAAAAGGTGATACCCAAAGAATAGGTAATGTTCAAAAATGAAAGTTTTTGTTTTATTTCTTCTTGAAACCTATTAAATTATTTTTATATCATGTTTATATTATAAAATCAGTATTTTAAATATAATGGGATGTTTTTGTGGTAATTTTATGACCTAAAAATTTACACACTTCTATAAAATGGGATACAAAATCATCATTCTTGTGTATGGCGGACTACCGCCTCACGAACTGATGTCATTCATTCTTTGATTATCACATTTAATGGTTAGGAATAATGATGGATTTATAGTTTATATATGATATATATTATTTTTATGATGTTATTATAATTCATCAATTGTTATATCACACATAACTTCATGCATTCTATTTTTTTTGGAATATGATAACATTATTTGTGTGTACGAAAGGCTATCACCTCGTGAAGCGATGTTATTCAATCACACTTTACATAAAATTTATTAAGGATGGTTTTAATAAACATATGTAATATGTTTGAAGTAAAAATTATTATGTAATGATAATATATAATTGATTTTTCTTTCTTTTAATCCTAAAAGAAAATGAAAATAATGCTCATGCATATGTACGACCTTCCGTCTCCATGAACAATGTATTTTATTTTGTACCTCTAAAATTTATGAATCATAAAAATAAATATATACTGAATATATATTATATTTTTATTATTTTTATCAATATTTATATTATTAAATCATTATCTAAGTTATATTACTAAGAATAAAAAGTGAAAACATGTTTGAAAAACAAAGAGGTTTTTACCTGAAACATAACTTTAACTTGGAATTGTTAATAAATGAGTAATATAAAGCCATAATTATATCATTTATGGAATTATATATATTAATTTGTTTCTATGGTATATGAATAATAAATTTATTTTTATAATACTAGTGTTTTTAACATGTATGATGGAAGTCAAGACTTAAGCTAATGGATTTTTTTCTCACTTTTTACTTTGTGAGACACATGCTATATTCACCACCTATTTCTTTTATGTGGTGTATATAAAAACTGTGAATGTAATTTATGTTTTTAATACTTGATTTTTATTTTTATTTATATATATTAGTGGATCTCTATTTGATGGGGTTACAGTTTCAATGTTTACAAAGAAATAACAGAATTTTGTCTCAATTTGCCTTCTTTGAGACACATGTTTTGTTATGAACATATATCCTTTTATGAGGTGTATATACTACCTAATTGATATGTTATATCCTGAAACTACATATTTTAATGGTATTTTAAGCTTTATGTAATAATATTATTTCATGTTTATTATGATTCAATGTTTCCAAAGTGGCATGATCTTTTAACTACAGTCTCATAATTTATCAGAATTGTTTATGATTATCCATCCATTGATGAAATCCTATTAACAAACTCTCAAAAAAATCATGAATTTTCTTATAATATTGTTATTAATTATATCTTAATTTAATGGTACCATTTATATACTCTTTGGTACTTAATATAATTATAAAAGTGTTTAAGAAAATCCATATTTATTTTCTCTTCGGCCGAAAATCTATGTTATTTCAAGAATTTGTTTTATAAAAATGTGTTTAAATAAGATTTTAAGTTAATTTTCAAGTGAAATGATTTTAAAAATATTTATATCTTAAAAAGTGTTTAAAAAGGTTTTCAGAGATTCATTTATAAATTCTAAAAGTTATTTTCAAAGAAAAATGTTTTCAAAATGTATTATTATTTAAAAATAATTTCTTAAAATGGAAATGATATTTTACTCAAGAAATGATTTTAAAATATATTTAAAAATATACATCTAAGATGATATATTTTTGTGTTACCTATTTTTTACTGGGGATATGATCCAACAATATATTTCATATTATTTCTCTGAATATTTTATTTTTTGATGTCAAAATGTTTATGAAACCCATTTCTCTTCCAAGTGTTATATTCTTATGAAAATTTCTTCCTTTCATGGGTTATTATATGATGAAGGTTTATAAACTATTAGAACACTTATGTATGATTTAATTATATTATGGGTGGGACCTATGTCTCCCTTCATTGCACTGGGTAATGATATATATCTCATGAGATAGAGATGACTAGAATATCGAGTGATCTCCGTTCAATAAGGGAATTTCTTCACCAAGATAGTCTTGGGAGTGAACTTTTATAACTATTATGATTTTGAGAGGTAAACCATTCCAAAATTATAGTCTTGTAAAATATCATTGAGTACTAAGGAAATTATTATCTATGATTATGTGTTTTCCATAATTCCATGTCTTTTTCTAATGTTTTGATTTTATTACTCTTATTCTTTGATTATATTATGATATATGTATTATGAACTGATGATATTTTTTCTATGAATCATCACTATTGGAAAATGGGCTTCTACCCATGCAGCTATACCCACGGTTTGGAAAAACTATGTGTTTAGATATTTTTTTAGTATATACCCTCGATTTTATGAAAACCATGGGTATTAAATACCCCCATATAAATATTCCACTAGGATTCTCCCCCCAACTCATATTTTTTATTCGGATCCCCCCTCTTGAACCCTCACCTCCTCGACCACTGCCTCCTGACCCTCTCCTCCCCTCCCCAACCACTGCCTCCCAGCCATCTGACCTCCACCTTCCGACCATCTCATCCCCTCTCCGAACTCCACCTCTCGTCCATATGACCACCACTTCCTAACCATTTCATCCCCTCCCTGACCTCTGCCTCTTAGTTTCGCCTACACTGTATAACTTGGCCTCCCAGCCTCTTCCTCTGCCTCTATATCCTGACCTCTGCCTCCCCAACCCCATCCCCTCTCATCTTCCTCAACTCTCACGGTATCCCCCTCCCCCCTCTCGGCTCCCTCTCCTCTGGGAAAGTCCCTGCACCATTCATTGAATCTAGGTTTTGAATTTTTTTCTCCCTTATTTTTTATTCTTTCTAATCTAATCACTTATTCTTATATCAATAGCCTCAACAAGTTGACTACAAAATTGATCTTTTGAATTTTTTATTTGATAAATAAGCATTCACCATAGATGTAAATTCTAATTCCTTAAATTTTTATTGCAACATCATTTTCATAGATTATTCTTTGGTTGGTAGGATAGAAATGAAAGGTTTTCTTCCACGCATAGTTTTCATACACATTTTATACTTTTTGATTTTCAATCCACTGTTTAGTGACATATCCTAACTATTTATAGCCTCCTCATGTAAAGGAACCTATTTTACTTTTCATTTACCATGAAATTGATTTTTCTACATTTATTTATCATAGGCTAGTTGGTTAGGAAAAATAATCAAGAATAATTTCTTCTATTTCTCTTCATTTTATTAAGGTTTCTCAATTAGCTTCTTATCATATTTAATTTTTCATAACATATATAGAGTTTTATTAAAAATAAATTTCCCTTTCACACCATACAGAAGTTATCCTCAGATTTTGGTCATGAATACATAATATTTATGAAATTATTATCTATATGTACCACACACTTCCTCTAAATGTTCAAATATATATTGGGTTGTCAGATTTGGTGATATTCTAGTCACATATATCTTTTATTGAGTTTTCTCCCTTAATTGATCACTAAAACTCTCTTGTGGTTCTTTCCTTTTCACTCTAATATATATATTATACTATAATGGAAAATATTTGGGTCCATAACTTCCACAACACCAATAAAACCCTTGAAATATTTAACTTTTAGGTTGACTCAAGATTAATCCATATCCATGTTCTAGTTTTCATGATGTAGCGTAAGCCTACTTGTAATGACCAAGAAATTTCATGTAATTTTTTTTAATTATATAGGAATTTTACGAGTCCGTGAAAATTGATGGTGCATGATTCCAAGGCCCGGTGTGCCCAGAATGAATTTCTGAACATTTTTTTCGGGTAAGTTTAGTAAATGTGCGAGTGGATTTTTGTAACTTTTGAACCATTGCTCGTAATTGAAATCCAAGGGCACCGTTGAACTCACAGCTCCAATATTCACTTAAGGAGAATTTCACCTCGATAGTAGTTGGTCGAGGGTGAAAGTTATTTTTTGTGTTTTTTGTGAAAGAATAAAATAAAATAAAAATGTCTAACATTTTTATTTCTGAAACCCCTCAACATGGGTTACAGTGGTGGCGACCACCCGAGCATAAACCTCCCATGTGGATGTTAAAAGGTGGGGACCACCTGAACTAACCTCCATTTTTGAATTGAGAGGCCAGGACCACCCGAACCCCTTTAATGAGAGAAAACCTATCAACTCTTCCAACTATAATTATGCCAACACAAATCCATTTAATTGGGTCAATTAAATGGGCTAATTAATGGTTCCACTGTGGTATATTAATTATGCCAACTTGGTTGTGCCAACTGAATTTATTTTGATAAACTTAAATTAACAAGTTTGTTGTTACACATTTTGGTGTAATTGGTAGAGGAGAACTATTGGAGGATTATTCTCTCCAACAAAGAACACTCTCACCAATGAGGAACGTCTTGAACTACAAAGAACCGATGATTGAGGAAACACTAACTTCACCGACATTCGTCTATCCCCAACGACATCATCTCCTTCCTCAAAACCTCCATAAAAAATCTATGAGGTAGGGTTTTTATTAGGTGTGCTTATGGATTCCCATGTTCCTCCATTATAAAAAAAGAACGTGGATAAACTCACTAACTAGTCGATCTACAGATGATTTCTTTTTCTGCGGGTTTGGGAATAATCTTTGTCGCGGGTTGTAGAGTTTGACGTTCTTCATTCAAGGATTTTGTTGAGCTTCTTGCTACTACTCTAATTTGGAGGGTGCGGGCCAAACAAATATGGCCCGACCCCTCTACTATTATTCATTATTAGTGTGTTCCTCGTGATGGAAGAAGATGACTTTGTTCCACGACGACGAATGAAGAGCGGTCGGTCGAATCGGCCACCGGCGAAGGTGAGGTGTGTGACCACGCCGCGCGGAGAGGACAACTAGCCATTTGGCTAGCTATGGCGGACCAATGCACCGCGGCCTCCCTGCCGCACCTTGGCGGTCCCACCAGATTGTGGACTTCGCACCGCCCCATAGACTTCATGGCCCCGCGCCACCTTCGGCCCCCGCAGCCTTCGTCCCTCCGTGGCCCCCGTGGCCTCCGCCGCCCCGCGGCCTCCATGGCCCCACACCGCCTGCGGCCTCCGTAGACCCTGGGGCCTCTACTGCTCTGAAACCACCGCCGCCTTGTGGTCTTCATGGCCCCCACGGCTCCCACAGCCTTCGCGGCCCCTACGGGCTCTACGCCACCCAGGCCGGGCCACCCTGCGCGGGCCGGACCACGCAGTGTGGGCCGGACTGCCCAGCATGGGCCACCATGGACCTAGCAGGATGGGATGGGTTGACCCAAACTGGGTCGGCCAAGGCCAGGTCGGTCCGACCGGGTCGGACTGGACCGGGGGCCACTTAGACCCATTTACTCTCTCTTGACATAACTTTGGAACCAGAAGTCTATTTGATGAACCATCTATGGCACAAGAAACCCTAGAGAAAGATGGTCCCTTTGGTATAACCCACTTGATATTTCATTATATTTGGGATATGGTTGGGGTGGATCGGTCACGAATCCAACCGGGCCCCCGGGACTAAAAGGATAATAAATTACAGACCATGTGTCTGATTAACGCATCGACTGTTGTATTGAGTCACCTAAGACGAGGCGGTACTTTGGGTTACTTCTTCGTGGTAATTCGTGGTAGTTGGAGTATCGACCAATGGACTGAGGAGAAAACCCTCTCGTGGATGAGCAAGCTTAGTGCGGGAACCCAACAGCTAGCTGTGATGTGATGAATGAATTACGATCCTGTGCGGGTCAGCACTGAGTGATCCTGTGTGGGTCAGCACTGACCGATCCTATCTGGGTCAGTACCATGCGATCATATGCCGGTCAGCACCGAGGGATTTTGTGTGGGTCAACACCAAGCGATCCTATGTGGGTCAGCACCTAGCGATCCTGTGTGGGTAAGAACCGAGTGTTCTTGTGTGGGTCAGCACCGAGCGATCCTGTGTGGGTCAGCACTGTGTGATCTTGTGTGGGTCAGAACCTAGTGATCCTATGTGGGTCTACACCGAGTGATCCGATGTGGGTCAGTAGCAGAGCCTCTTGACAGAATAATATGATATAACATTATGACTAATCATTTGTACTTTTGTACTTAAGTTATACCTAATGTGAACTAAGTCACTACCTTTGTGGTATTATTCTATGTGCCATACCTATGTGGTAATTACCTTCATGGTATTCCTTCCATTGTGGAATTGTTGATCTTTGGGATTTTGAGTTGGACTCTGTGTTTCCTCATGATTGAGATGGGTATACTTGATAACTTAGGTATATTTATGGTAATATATCTCAGTAGGGTTGTCAGTTGATTTCATGCTTTGTGGTTTATCCTTTGTGGATTTTGTGAGACCTTGAGGGTCTCGAGGTCCCTACTGAGTATCGTTATACTCACCCCTACATGTGCTATTCCCGCACCTCATTGTGTTTGGTGCAGACGATGGACATCATTGACTGAGGACGAGAGTACTAGGACTAGAGGTAGCTTGGATGTGGACCTTAGACGAGGCGTACCACAAAGATGACCATTTGAGATATGTATCTACCCTTCAGGTAGGATCATTGGCGGGTGATCATAGGCGGTTCTACAGTTTACTTGTACTTTCAGTTTCTTGTAATATCTAGTTGGGCTTGTATTTTGGCCCCTTTTACTTACTGTACTCACTCTGTTTACTATTCAGTTTACTTGAGTTCACATCTTGCTGTGTGCTTGGTTGCATGTGTTTACAGGTTATAAAGAAAATTCCTTCCTAGTTTTAGGAAATATGCCTTCGGTGCTAGTTGCCAGCCCCAAGCCTATGGTAGGAGGGCTTGAGGTAGTCATGGAACGAGCCCTAGGGGATGGGTCGTGACAAATTGGTATCATAAGACTCGTTTCTATCGTAGAACATAGGACTCTGATCTTTCTCTTTAACAGAAATAGTACTAAGTGTAGTGCGTGTGGTTATCAGTTTAGGGAATCCAGTTTTGGTGCGATGGCTGATGTATCCATACACCAGGACCCTGACTTCTGATTTCAGAATCAGTGCATGAAAACACTGATTGCGTGTGTGTGTTTGAATAGTTTTCTTTGTTATCTCTTTGAGTCAGCTCACCAGGTATATCTTTTTGACCATGGAACACCTGTTTCTTTTTAAGATACCTCCATGCAGATAGCTAGCGAGGGTTACAGATAGAGTACACATTGATAGCCCACTGAGCGATGAGGCCTTGGTGTAGGGCCCTTTTCTAGTAGAGGCACAAGCGGAGGCACCAGTGGTACTATTACCTGTTGGGCCACCGAAGCCACCAGCCCTAGCAGTAGAGGGTGCACACTGTTTGAGCGCATTGCATGAGTTCCAATGCTAGAGGCCACCCTGGTTCGGGGGAGAGATAGACCCATAGGCGGCTGAGAATTGGCTGGAGGCTGTGGTGAGAGTCTTTCGACTGGCAGGGACACTAGCTGATCTCATGGTGATCCTTTCCACCAGAATTCTACAAGTAGTAGCCAAATGGTGGAGCTTGATGCTCTAGGTTCACGATGAGGTGACACTTCTCTGGGAAGACTTCGAGAGCCAGTTTTAGGTAGATTTTGTTCGAGTGACTCTTCGCACAGTGTGCATACATGAGCTTCTACATCTGAAGTAGGGAAGCATGATTGTGGCGCATTACATAGTGAGGTTCACCGACCTCTCACACTACTCCACTAATATGGTTCAGGACCCATTTTTAGTGCCTAGACTTTTTAGTAGGGACTCGAGTGGAAGATCAGGGCTTCAATGATTTCTTTTAGCATCCCGACGCAGGCGGGGGTGTTAGAACGAGCCCTCCTAGTAGAGAGTTTCCTTGATGAGCAGTCACCGGAAGTGAGACCCACCACCAGACATCATGTAGTGGAGTCTTCTGTAGCTGGCAGAAGAAAGATGTCATAGAGGTCCAAAAGGATCAGACCTATAGGTGGATGACCGCAGAATTCAAGGTCGGTTGTGCGGGGCACCCGAGGCAGAGCCTGTCATGCCAGGAGCGAGTAGTGTTACGCATGCGGCAGGTAGGGTCACATGGCTCATTACTATCTGACCCACCATGCGGATGATCAACAAATGGTCGAAGGACTACCCAGGCTGTGATAGAGATTTGACCAAGGAGGTCCACAGAGAGCAGGCAGACGTGGAAGAGGAGATGGTCTTGCAGCTGGCGGTGGGAGATGATACGAGATGTTACCACCACCACCACCAGGTGGTCCAACCCTACCATAGGGAGAATGAAGACAAGGGAAATCTCAACTTGAGGTAGCTGAGTCCTATGACCATGGTTCTCTAGAGATGATACGAGGTACGATCTGGGTCTAATCCACCTTATTTACAATACTTATAGACATAGGTTCCAATCATTCTTTTATTTCCACTGCCCTCGTTCGGATCATGGAGATTCCCACGGAGTTGTTGGCTCAATCCTTATGTCTAGAGACTCTTACGGGAGAAGATTCAACAATTACACACTATTTATAGCAGTGCGAGCTTACTCTAGGAGGTGAGATCTTCAACTGGGATCTCCTAGTAGCAGCATCGAGGCCTCACGATTTCATATTGGGTATGGACTGGTTATCAAATATCCATGCTCATATTGACTATATTAGGCGCAAAGTGCGGTGTGTCTACATGGATGAGACCAGGTTTACCTTCACCGGTGAGAAGGGAGCCTTTACAGAGTAGAATGGACTTACTCGGAGGAGAGTGCAACCGATCACTTATCAGTTGTCCAGCCTTACCCTCAGATCTTTTGATGTCGAGAGTCCGAGTTATCCTGTAGTGGTGGACCAATATGCGGATGTCTTCCCTAATGATGTTCCAATTCTACCTCCTGACATACGGGTGGACTTTTACATTGAATTTTACAATATGATGATACCTATATATACACTAGTGTATCGGATGGCTCTTACAGAGCTTCGTGAGCTGTTGGTACAGCTGGATGACTTATAGGGGAAAGGGTTCTTTCGGCCTAGTGTTTCTCCTTGGGCAGTCCAGATTTTGTTTGACAAGAAGGTGGATGAGAGCTTGAGACTTTGTGTTGATTATTAGTGCCTGAACCAGGTGACCGTGAAGAACAAGTACCTATTTCTGAGGATTGAAGACCTCTATGAACAGCTGAAGGGAGCACAGTGGTTCTCGAAGATAGACCTCAGATCAGGCTATCACCAGCTCAGAGTATGAGACAAGGATGTGTAGAAGGCGGATTTTAGATGTTGGTAAGACCACTACGAGTTCTGGGTTATTCCATTTTGCATGAACAATTCTCCAACAATGTTCATGGGACTCATGAATAGGATCTTTCGACCATACCTTGATCACATTGTAGTATTCTTCATCGATGACATTATGATCTAGTCAGATACTGATGAGGAGCATGCCTATCATTTGCAGATAGTTCTGGACACACTAAGAGAGCACCAGATTTATGATAATCTCTTGGAGTTACACTTCTGGATCCGAGAGGTTCACTTTCTTGTACATGTCATATCAGAAGCTGGAGTTGTAGTGTATCCAGCGAAGATTTAGGTGGTACTTGTTTGGGATCCACCCAGGAGTGTGATGGAGGTAATGAGTTTCCTAGGTTTGGATGGATAATACCGGAGATTTGTGCTAGATTTCTCTAGAGTTGCAGTACCTTTATCAGCATTGAAAAATAAGGGGAAACCCTTAGTTAGTTAAGAGAGATGCTAGCGGAGTTTTCAGGAGCTGAGTAAGAGGCTGACTGGTGCCCCCATCTTGAGGCTACCAGAGGAGGGTGTAGGGTACGTAGCCTACTGCGATGCATCAGGGACTGGGCTCAGATGTGTCCTGATGAAGGAGAGAGGAGTTATCGCATATGGTTCTCAACAGCTGAGACAACATGAGAAGTAATACGCTACCCATCAACAAGAGTTAGCAGTAATGGTCTTTTCCTTGAAGATGTGGTGACACTATCTGATGGGAGAATATTTTACAGTCTACTCTGATCACAAGAGTCTCAGGTATATCTTCTCTCAAAAGGACTTTAACCTGAGACAACTACTTTGGCTTCAGTTCCTCTAAGAAAATTACTTCGACATAGTCTATACTCATGGGAAGGGGAACATTGTAGAAGATGCACTCAGTAGGAGGTCTGGTATATAGCTACTAGGCGAGGTTACAGAGCAGCTAGCCGCTTTGTAGAGATCCTTTGTGTATCGGGATGGAGTAACTTTTGTTCAGTCTGTTACAGTCACTCCCCCACTTCTTCAGTCAGTCAGGGAGGTATAGTGTGGGGATGCTGACTATGAGGCTCGACGTGCTCAGATATCCACAAGGCAGACACCTGATGGATTTTCTGTAGGTGGGGAGCACGTCATCCTCTTCAGAGGACGTACCATTGTACCAGTGTCACTTGAGGAGGAAGTGTTGAGAGAGGTCCACACATCCCCTTTAGAGGTACATCCAGGAGTGGAGAAGACATATCAGGATCTTCAACGACAACACAGGTGGATGAGAGTGGAGAAAGCTGTTATAGAGTTTGTCTCTCAGTGCCTCACTTGTCAGTAAGTAAAGGCAGAGCATCAGGTACCAGTAGGTTTGGTTCAGCCTTTGGAGGTCCCAGAGTGTAAGTGGGATCAGATATCCATGGAATTCGTGACATGACTTCCACGTACATCCAGGGGTCATGACTCGATTTGGGTGATCGTTGACCAACTCGCCAAGTTGGTCCACTTCCTACCGATCAGAGAGAAGGGTTCAGAAGAGAGATTGGGATTCCTCTATGTGAAAAAGATTGTCAGTATACATGGAGTAATGTTGATGATTGTCTATGATCATGATTCATGTTTTACTTCCTAACTATGGAAGGGGTTGCAGGAGGCTTTCAGGATGCAGCTTCGTTTGAGCACTGCCTTCCATCCTCAGACGGATGGCCAGACTGAGTAGACCATTCAGAACCTCGAGGACATGCTACATGCTTATGTCCTCGACTTCTATCACAGATGGGAGGATCACTTTCCATTTGTGGAGTTTGTATAGAAAAACAGCTATCACTCCACCATTGGGATGACACCTTTTGAGGCATTGTATGGGCGACCTTGAAGATCACCTTTGTACTGGAACGAACCAGGGGAGTCGGCACCAGTGGGACCAGAGATGGTACAGGCTACCACAGAGAAAGTGAAGATCATCTAGGAGTGGATGAAGACTACACAGAGCAGGCAAAAGTCTTATGCAGACAGGAGACAGAGACATCTGGAGTTTGAGGATGGTGACCTTGTATTTCTAGGTGTCTCACCACGATGAGGTTTGCAAAGATTTGACCAGGCTGACAAGTTATCTATGAGGTTCATTGGACCCTTCCAGGTCCTCAGCAGAGTTGGTGAGGTGGCTTACCGCCTAGCACTTCCCCCTCATTTTCATCGGGTGCACGACGTCTTCCACGTATCCCAAATTAGGAGATACACACACGACCCTTCTCACATCATCGACCACAGCGAGATGGACATCGACGATGGGGCGACATTTACAGAGGTTCCAATGGATATTGATGATCTATAGGAGAGAGTCCTTCGTGGGTGATTGATACCTTTGGTGCGTGTATGATGGACCACGAGAACCTCCAAGAGAGTACATGGGAGTAGGAGGCTCAGATTCATGCTCAGTACCCCCACTTGTTTTCCTAGTTTCACTACAAGAAATTGGAGTATTTGTGAGGGGATCTCGTCACAAATGGACATTTTACACGGGATCCCATCACAAATAACCCGTCGCGGAAAACGGCATTGTAATTAAAACTATTAGCGACGGTCCCGTTGCGAATAATATTAATTGCGACGGGAAAGATTACCGTCACTAATACTTCTCGAGTTTTTTTTAAAAAACCTATTTGCGACGGGCCCGTCACAAAGAACTTTTGCGATGGGTATCTTTTACCGCCTTGAATACTTATTTTGAAATAACTATTGGTGACAGGCCCATCGCAAATACCTTTTGCGACGAGCTCATATTCCTGCCGCAAATACCTTTTCGAAAAACCCTATTTGTGATGGCCCCGTCACAAATACCTTTTGCGACGAGCCTCTTTTCCCACCACAAATAGTTATTTCGAAATAACTATTTGCGATGGGCCCTCCGCAAATACCTTTTTCGACAGGTCCTTATTCCCGTCGCAAATAAGTATAAAAAAATAAAAAAATAAAAAAATGAAATAATAATATAAAAAAATTATATTTTAATAATAATAATAAAATTAAAATTCAATCAAATATTAAAATAAAAAATAGTTCTAATATTTAAAACATTATAATTAATTATAATTTTATATATATTTAAATTTATTAATATAATAAAATATAAATAATATTAAAAAATATTAACAATCATATTATTACTATAATATAAAAAATATAATATTATATAATATAATAATGTTATTATTACTATTAATATTTATGAAAATATATTATGAATATTATTTAAATAATTAAAATATGAAAATTATCATTATTCAAAAATATATATATAAAAAACCATTAAAAAACAATACTAATAATAAATCATAATTTTTTTAAATAATAAATCATAAATTTTTGTCAATATTTGCAACAAAAAAATATAAAAAAATAATAAAATAGTAAGAGTAATATTATTATTAATTAAATAAACAAACATTAAAAAAATAATACTAATAATAAATAATAAACTATTAAAAATAAATATGAATTAAATAATGCAACATTGACACCGATATAAAAAAGACAGAAACTATAAATAGAAAATAATTCATATTGTGAATTCAAAAAAATCTATAACATCAAAATAAATCACTGGTCCGAAGGAGGGGGGGAGTTGGTCACTGGTTCGAAGGAGGGGGGGAGCTGGAGGATCTGGAGGAGCTGGTGGAGGAAACTCTATCCCTAATGCATAAGTTAGACGGTGCATTTACTCCATATGCTCCTGATGTTGATGCTTCCCCTGACTCATCTGATCCTCGTACTCCTACTGCTGTCATTAGAACACCTTCTCATGCTGCTGATGTTGCTGACACATCTCCTCCTGCTCCTTACGGAGACTCTCTATCAGCTCAGTCTGTGATCAAAACTGATCCTCATACTGTGATGCAGAAGATGATACACGAGCTCCTCTCGAGCTAGACACCGACATCACAGCACTACCATAATAAGCCGTATGAGTCAATTGAGAGATGATACCAACTACTCGGCCCTTCTCGAAGCCATACTAGGTAGCTTGCATCCATTCGGCCTCATAAAAATGATGGCCACTGGTCTGATCAGATGTATCAGCCAAACCCTCATCCTAGGTTGGTGACATCACGACCTCATATGACTCCTTCACTTGGAATTTGAAATTAAAATTGTGAATATATTATATGCAGTTAATTTTCAAACTGAAAAACAAATAATACTGACCACAATCTGGCGCTGGCAATCACCTCTAATCTCCACAGTAACTGGATCACTATACATCCTCTGATATACGTCGTACTCCATAATATAGGGCTGCTCGAAAACCTATAAGAATATAAAATATAATGTTAATATTTAATGTTATATAAAATATTTTTAAAAAATGTACATACCAGATGTTGTCTATGCGTACTAAATGTAGAACTCCCAGCTCGATGATCCACCTCATGTCTCCCCCAATTCTGCCTCCCCAACGATGATCTCCTTTGAAATCTACCACTCAACTAGTGTTAACATAATCCATCCAATACGTGGGATGAAATGTACTCTGGTCGATGGGCTCTATAGGACTCATCAAACATGGTCACTCCAGCTTTTTTCATGGTCATTTTTCTTAAATTGTGTAAAACCTGACATAATCACTGACGCATCACCACCTCCCAAGCCTCGTGGATGGCGTCACACATGGTATCATCGACCGAATACCATAAACCCTACAAATAATTTACAATATCAAGTTATAAATGAAATAAATTTCAAAATAAAAACTATTTATTTATGTACCAACCAATGGCCGAACATGGCCTGCTGCACATCAACGGGAATCTATTCCCACGTGGTCCATGTCTGAGAAAAATAGTTGCACAAAATAGCGCAGCCCTGTCCGACTACTATATGCGGAAAACTCTAAAAAAAATAATCGAACATTTATTATGTAAATAAATTAATGAAACCTTAATAAAATTCACAGGTTATCTTACATCCTCGTGCGAGGATCAAACCCAAGATGCGAGCGTCGCTCGGGGATGGGGTTTGGGATCATCAGTCATGCAAGACCACACCCCCTCCGCGTACTCCCTGAAGTGCCAATAGGATGAGGGTCAGATGACCCGAAATCATCCTCATCCAAAGGTAGTTCAGCCTCTGACTACTGACGAAATAGCTCATCTTTCATCGAAAACAAAAAATGAATGTTGTTAGCAAATAATTAAAAATTATAATTATATATACATATATATAAGTTATGATTATATATAAATAGCATTGAATTTTATTAATGTCCACCTTCATCATCATCTTCATATCTGACGATGTCATCTTTATATTCCTCCTCAATATCATCGATATCCTTTTGAGTTTCAGTTCCATCGTCTCTTACCATTTCAAATTCATTTGTGAAATCATTAAAATCATCGTCACCATCAAATCTTAATTGTGGGATTTCATCATCTATACTCATGTTTCATTGTGAAAAATATGGATTTTGAGTAGTCTCTTGAAAAACTTCAATTCCTTGCACTTCAGTGAAACAAGCTTTACTTTTAGAAAGCTGACTGTCTCAAATTTTGATTTTAATTATGCTCCACCAATCACTCAGGTCTCTTGACGTAGCACAATACTTTGAAAAATAAACATGATGTGCCTGTTGATCAAGTAAAAATGGTTCATTTACTACAAGAAGACATTTATATTTAATATCGATGATTCCATGAGTAGGATGAACACAAAATCCTCTCTCAGTATCCAACCACCGACATTTGAACATCGTTATGTAATGCTTTCCTAGATAAAAGAGTTCAATAATTTCATCAAGCATGCCATAATAGTCGAATTCATTTTCTCTATGATGAGATCCTCTCAAGAAAATTCCACAATTTATTGTTTTTTTGATTCCCCATATGCACGTGTATGAAATCAAAATCCATTCACCACATATGCATTATAAGATTTAACCATTTTGGATGGTGGGTTACTCAATATACACAGACGTTTGTCAATTTTATCAGTATGTTGAGAAACCTGAAATTTTTTAAAATAATTATCAATATAATAAACAATAAACTGAATGAGATGTTAAAACATGAAGAATTTATGTTACCAGTTTTAGAAACCACAGGGAATTTTTTTTCTGCCGGCGTTCTTTGAGAGCAGCTGCTGTAATTTGTGGAAGTTGTTTCTTGATATGATTATCATATAACCTAAAAAAATAAAGTTACTTATTGTAACATAAATGATAGAATAAGTTATAGAATCACTTACATTACAAATTATTTCATCTCTTCATAGTTGAGTAGAACATATGTATGAGCTTTGTGATGTTCATCATCTAAAAGCCATCATTCATGAACTCCACCGAAACCAAGCTCTGGCTGATTAAAAACTAATAATTGATTTTCCATTCCATTATCAACATTCCCCTAGTTTCGTTTCATGCGGTTGTGTTTTGAGTGATACACAGATTCAAAATAGTGAGAGCAGAAAAAAGATATTTCTTCTTGCAAATAAGCTTCAACAATTGATCTTTCAACAGATGCTTTATTACACACTTTTTCTTTCAACTTCTTCATGAATTTTTGAATGGGTACATCCATCGAAATTGTACTATAACTCCACACTTTTCATCATGTGTAAAATGTAATATCAAATGTTCCATTGAGTCAAATAAAGATGGAGGAAATATTTTTTCTCGTTTACATATAATTACAACAACATCTTCTTCAAGTTTTCTTAGAATATTTTAATCTACTGTCGCTGCAAAAATGTCTCGAAACAAATATGACATGTCTATTATCGAATCCCAAATCATGGAATTCAATAGACCTCTTAATCCAATTGGAATAAGTTTTTCCATTATAACATGACAATCATGAATTTTTAATCTTCTAATATAATCATTCTTTACACATCTATCCAAATTGAAAGCACATCCATTTGGAATTCTCAAGTCTATAATCCACTGAAAAAATAATAAGAGAATTTCTTTGGATAGTGTATAAGCTGCTTTTGGCTTCATTAACCTTGGTGTTCTAACATTCTCAAATAGTTCGAGTTCTGGGCACCTGAAAATTTGGGCAAGATCTAATCGTTCCTTTACATTATATTTGCTCTTACTAGGTGTATCCAAAACTGTATGAAATAAATTATCAAACAGTTCTTCTCAATCTGAATAATATTCAACATGTGGTGGACTAACAAATTAGACCAATATGGAAAATACCAAAAAAAATCTCCATTTTATCAAATTGTGTTCTTTCTCAAAGCCAAAAATTTTCTGTTGGTTTATTATGGGTCCAAATGTGATGGGAGGTAATGAAAATACAACTGATTTTAACTCCGTATCGGATAGAATTTTAGTAGGTCCATCCCTTTCAATTGTACCTTTTCTAAAATGAGATTTTTTCGTCCCAAATGGAGGATCAGTTGGAAGAAATATGCGATGAAAGTCAAAATAACAAGGTTTTTTTCCATGAAAAAACATAAATGCTTTGTTCCCTCCCATACTGTAAGGACATGATTTCGGTCTATGTGTACTCCATCCAGATAACATGCAATATGCCAGGAATTCACTAATTTTCCACATCAATGCTGCTCTTAGTATGAAATTCTGTTTCGCAGCAACATCATATGTATTGACACCTGTACTCCATAGTAAATTTAATTCTTCAATCAATGGTTTCAAATATACATCAATATTCATTTTCGGATGTCATGGGATTAATAAGGTCAAAAAGATATTGGGCTCCTTCATCATTATCCATGAAGGTACATTGTACGGAGTTATAAAGACAAGCCAACATGAATACTGACTACTATAAGATCCAAACGGACAGAAACCATCAGTGTAAAGACCCAGTTTCCTGTTTAGAGCTTCTAAAGCAAATGACAGATGCACTATATCAAAATGTTTCCATGAATCACCATCGAATGGATGATTCAAGATTTTACTGGTTTAAATATTCGTTTTGTTCCATGACATCATTGTCACTGTATTCTTAGACATGAATAAAAACTGCAGTCTGGATGTAAGCGGAAAATATCTCAACTGTTTTATAGGAATCAAGCCAGACTTCCCATGTTGAGCTTCTTTATACCTCGGTTGTCCACATGTGGGAAAACTATCCAATGACTCATTTTCAAAAGAATATAAAATGCAATCATTTGAACATGCATGAATATTCTGACAACTAAGTCCCAAATTCTGAACCAGTTTCTTACTCTCATAGTAATTTTCAGGAAAAACATTTCCTTCAGGTAACAGTGTTTTAACCAAAGAAAATATCTGATCAAAATAGTTGTTTGAAATTCCATTATCTGATTTGATAGCCATAAATTTTGAAACTTCTTTTAACATTCTTATCTTTCAACCATGATATAATGCATCCTCAGCAGTCCTCAACAACTCATAAAATTCAGATGGTTCCAACTCAGGAGTTGAATGAATATCAACTTGATTTTCGGTATGTTGAACAAATGGACCGGCAACATCATGTAATAAATTTTGGAACCGCGGTGGATCCGGAATCAAGTTAGTATCACCTTTTCTGGAACTGCGTTCACCATGTTGATACCAAAAAACTTAATCCGGTTGAAAACCAAAATGCAAGAGATGTCCCCCAACTTTATAAAATGTGTCAAACGTTCTCAGGGAACATTTTTTGCAAGGGAATTTTATTGTGCCTTCTGAAAAAAATTCTGGATTTGATGATGCAAATATTAAGAAAGTCTATACACCCTCAATACATACATGATTTAAACTAGAACCGTTTGGATTTCTACGTTTATTTATCCATACACGGTCTCATAATAATGACTGTAGCCGACTTCGTTGTTGCATATTTTACTACAAAACATTAAAACATTATTGGTTTTGAATAATTTGATATTATAAAGATTCCCAAAAATAGAAGATATTATAACTACTTCTTAATAATTACCACTATTTACCAGAGACACAATTTTCAGTGAAATTACTACCAACTACTGCTAATTATTGGTAATTATGGGTAATTATTACTAATTATTGGTAATTATTGGTAATTATTACTAATTATTGGTAATTACTGATAATTATTCACAACATGATTTGATCTATTGTTAACATGTTCAAATATTAAAGGGTATTTAATATTTAGGTCATGCTCAATAAAAAGTTTGCGTCAGTTGTGTACAATGTTAACATAGAAAAATCCCAAAAAAGAAAAGATATTAGAACTAATTCTTATTAATTACCACTACTTATGAGCGACACAATTTTCAGTGAAATTACTGCTAATTACTACTAATTATTGGTAGTTATCAGTAATTACTGATAATTATTTGAAACATGATTTGATATATTCTTAACATGTTCATATCTTAAAGGGTCCTTAATATTTAGGTCATGCTCAATAGAAGTTTGCATCATCCATGTACATTGTAAACTCTATAATTATCCTTACTTGGTTGATCACCTCGCAAGTAGTGTTGCAATCAGACGACCCAAGTCATGTCGTTCAAGTCTCTAAGAATCATCTCGCATTACCGTTTACATAGATCATTTTCCTTAAAAATTTAATCCCTTAAATTTTCAAGGAACAATGGTATGTAAAGGGTCATGTGATATGATTCTTATAGATGACAAAGAAATGACTTGGATCGTCTTATTGCAACGCTACTTACGAGGTGATCAACCAAGCAATGACAATTATAGAGTTTACATTGGACACGGCTGATGAAATTTTTTTATTGAACATGACTTAAATATTAATATTATTTTTTCATATATATTAATCATATAATAATAACATATGTTACTAATTATATACTAATTATATACAAATAATGTTACTAATTAGTAATAAGAAGATATGCAGAGACCAGGTGATTAACCACTCGTTCAATGGAAAAGAAAACGTAATGGACCACTCATCCACCTCAATTCTCTTTTCATCTATGTGTTGACGCTTAACAGGAAACTTCTATCTCCACATGTAATATTCACATTCATTGGCAGGTTGATTTTGACAGTGAATGCAAATATTACATGTGGAGACAGAAGTTTCCTATCAAGCGTCAACACATATATGAAAAGAGAATTGAGGTGGATGAGTGGTCAATCACGTTTGCTTTTCCATTGAACGAGTGTTCAATCACGTTTGTTGCTAATCAAGTTTGTTTCTAATCACGTTTGTTTCTAATCACGTTTGCTCCTAATCATGCTTTTTTCTAATCACATTTGTTGCTAATCATGTTTGTTTCTAATCACGTTTGTTGCTAATCACGTTTTTTGCAAATCACGTTTGTTGCTAATCACGTTTGTTGCTAATGAATTTGTTGCTAATGACTTTGTTGCTAATTACTTTGTTTCTAATTACTCTTGCTAATTATTTTAATCACTTTCTAATTACATTGTTGCTAATTATTTTAATCACTTACTAATTATTTTAATCACTTGATAATTATTTTAATCACTTGATAATTATTTTAATCACTTTCTAATTATTTTAATCACTTTCTAATTATTTTAATCACTTTCTAATTATTTTAATCACTTGCTAATTATTTTAATCACTTGCTAATTATTTTAATCACTTGAATTAAATCTCTATTTATTTGAATTCCTAATTATTTGAATTAAATCGCTATTTATTTTATTTGATTATTATTTTAATTATTTTCTAATTATTTGAAATAATTATTTGAATTAAATCACTATTTATTTTAATTATTTTCAAATTATTTGAATAAATCTAATTAAATAGCTATTTATTTTAATTGCTAATTATTTTAATTATTTGATAATTATTTTAATTATTTTCTAATTATTTTAATTATTTTCAAATTATTATAATTATTTGAATTAAATCACTATTTATTTTAATTATTTGCTAATTATTTGAATAAATCTAATTATTTTAATTATTTGAAAATTATTTTAATTATTTGCAAATTTGTAATTAAATCTAATTATTACCAAATAAATATCCCCAGGGAGTGTCAAACCAATAGTGTAGCAAGACCCGTTGTCGTGTACTAGGATACCCCAGGTCAAGCCCGAAACTCCTTGTCAGAGTTTTCAGTCCTAGGTACATCTGTGCCAGAGCCGCCTCTACTTTTTAGTATCAAGAGAAGGATTTATTTGATTGATAAACCAAAAACTATACTTAACTACTAATTATACCAAATTAATTATGACTAATTATTACAAATTATTTATAATTATTTATAACAATATAATTTTATTAATAAAAATAAAAATAAATAATAAATTAAATTAAATCTAATTTAATTATAACAACAATTAAAATTAATTTAAAGAATGAAATAAATATAAAATTAAATAAAACGTAAATACCTTTTATATATTGAAGCTATATACCCCTTTGACTGCCTTCCGACGGTCTCGCAAAAAAAAATTCAATTTTTTTTGCTTAAAACTAAATCTTCAAGGAGAAGAGAGGAGAAGAAGAAGATTCGAATGTTTTCAAAACTGAAATGGTTGGGGGTATATATAGGTTAACTTATTTGCGACGAGATCATTTGCGACGGGTTACCCGTCGCAAATTCCCTCCGCCCACATTAATTATGGTCGGCGTTTTAAAAGGATTTTGCGACAGGAAACGTCGCAAATACTTACGTGCCGACATAACGTTAGCGATGGGCGGAGTTTCCCATCGTAGATATCCTAACACGGTAAATACTATTTGCGATGTGTAAATCCGCCATTGCTACTGTTTACTTATTTAAGACAATCCCATTGCAATTACTATTTGCGACGGGTAAAGCCGCCCGTCGCTAATGTTATGTCTGTTGATAAGTATTTGCAACAGACCGTCGCAAATACCCTCGTCCGTGAAAAGGTTATTGCGATGGGCCCGTCGTAAATAATTATAGACCGACATAACATTAGCGGCGAGCGGCTTTACGCGTCGCAAATAGTATTTACCCCGGCAGGGTATTTGGAACGGGGAGTAGCGACCCGTCACAAATACTTTTCCCGCGTTTTGGTTTGAAAGCCGCGCCAAACCTATTATGACGAGGACAATGTCCCCGTCGCAAATAAGCCTTTCATCGGACATGTTGCAACGGGAATATGTCCCATCACAAATAACCCATCACAATAAACCTTTTTTCCCATAGTGTTTTGTGATGTGATTTTCAGGGATGCAAATCCATGAGGTGGGGAGAATGTAAAGACTCGGAAATTCCATGTAATTTTTTTAATTATATGGAAATTTTATGAGTCCACGAAAATTAACGGCGCGGGATTCTGAGGCCCTGTGTGCCAGAAATGAATTTATGAACTTTTTGTTGGGTATGTTCAGCAAACGTATGGGTGGGTTTTTGTAACTTTTGAACCGATACTAAGAATTAAAATCTGAGGGCACCGTTGAACTCACAGTGCCGATATTCACTTAAGGATACTTTTACCTCGACGAAAGTTGGTTGAGGGTGAAAGTTAGTTTTTTTGTTTTTTGTGAAAGAATAAAATAAAATAAAAATGTCTAACATTTTTATTTCGGAAACCCCTCAACATGGGTTATGGTGGTGGGGACCAACCAAGCCTAAACCTCCCATGTGGATGTTAAAAGGTGGGGACCACCTGAACTAACCTCCATTTTTGAATTGAGAGGAGGGGACCACCCGAACCCCTTTAATGAGAGAAAACATCTCAACTCCACCAACTTTAATAATGACAACAAAAATCCATTTAATTGGGCCAATTAAATAAGCTATTTAATGGTGCCAACATAGTACATTAATTATGCCAACTTTGTTGTGACAACTTAATTTATCTCAATAAACTTAAACTAACATGTTGGCTATTTCACATTTTTGTGGAATTGGGAGAGGAGAACTATTGGAGGATTATTATCTCCAAAAAAGAACATGTTCTCCAATGAAGAACACGCTCCCCAACGAAAAACGCTCTTGCCAACGAGGAACATCTTCAATGACAACGAACTGACGATCGAGGAAATGCCGATGTCACAGACGTACGTCTATCCCCAATGACATATTCTCCATCCTCGTGACATCCGTCAAAAAATCTCTGAGGTAGGGTTTTTATTATGTGTGATTATGGATTCCATTGTTCCTCCCTTCTAAATAAAGAATTCAGATCAACTATCTAACTATTTGATCCGCAGATGATTTCTTTTTTTGCGGGTTTGGGAATAATCTTTACTGGGGGTTGTAGAGTTTGAAGTACTTCATTCAAGGTTTTTGTTGAGCCGCTTACTACTGCTCTAATGCGGAGTGTGCGGTCCAAACAAACATGGCACGAAACCTCCGCCGTTATTCATTATTGGTGTGTTCTTTGTGATGGAAGAAGAAAAATTTGTGCCACGGTGGAAAATAAATAGTGGCCGGCCGAACCGGCCACCGACGAAGGCACGGCGCGCGACCGCACCGTGCTGAGAGGACGGATGGCCATCTGGCCAGCCGTGGTGGACCGCCGCACTGCGGCTGCCCCACCGCACCATGACTGCCCCGCCAGATCACGACCTCTGCACCGCCTCACACCACCCCACAACCTCCGTGGCCAACGCCGCCCCACAGCTTCTGCGGCCCCTGTGAGCCCTGCGTCCTCCGTCGCCCTGTGGACTCCGTGGCCTTCACCGTTCTGTGGAATCCGCTACTCCATTGCCTCCGCCGCCCTGCGGCCACTGCTACCCCCATGGCTCCCGCTGTCTTTGCGGCCCCCACGGCCTCCGCGATGCCCTACACCACCAAGGTCCGACCGCCAGGCCGGGACGCCCAGCGCGGGCCGGACCACCCAACATGGGTTGGACCACACAGTGCTTGTCGGGCCAGAACCAATAGGTCGGGCTGGGTAGACCCAAACTGGGTCGGTCCAGTTCAGTCCGACCGGGTGGCATCAGACCCGGACCCACTTCGACCCATTTACGCTCTCTCGGCCACAACTTTTGCACCGGACGTCCGTTTGACAAACCGTCTACGGCTCCGGAAACCCTAGAGTGAGATGGTCCCTTTGGTATAACCCAATTGATATTTAGATAATGTTGGGATATGGTGAAGGTGGATCAAGAAAAAATCCAACTGGGCCCCCGGGACTAAAAGGATAATAACTTAGAGACCGAACATCCGATTGACACACCGTTAGTTGCATTGAGACCCCTAAGACGGAGCGATCCTTTGGGTTACTTCTTTGTGGGACTTCTTGGCAATTGGAGCATCGCACATTGGATTTAATAGAGGACCATCCCGGAGAGGATAAATCTTAGTGTGGGATCCTAGTAGCTGGTTGTGACGTGAAGAATGAATATCGATCTTGTGCGGGTCTGCACCGAGCGATCCTATGCGGGTCAGCACCGATCGATCTTGTCTAAGTCAGTACCGAGCGATCTTGTGTCGGTTAGAACCGAGAAATCTTATGTGGGTCCACACTGAGTGATCCTGTGTGGGTCAACACCTAGCGGTCTTGTGTGGGTCATCACCGAGCGATCCTATGTGGGTCAGCACCGAGCGATCCTGTGTGGGTCAGCACCTAGTAATCCTACGTGGGTCAGCACTGAGCGATACTGTGTGGGTTAGCAGCAGAGCATCTTGACTGAATAATATGATCTAACTTTAAGACTAATTATTTGTACTTTTTACTTAAGTTACACTTGGTGTGAGCTGAGTCTGTACCATTGTGGTATTCTTCTGTGTGGAGTACATGTATGGTACTTACCTTTGTGGTATTCCTTCCTTTGTGGAACAATTGAGCTTTGGGATTTTGAGTTGGACTCTATGTTTCCTCATGATTGAGATGAGTATACATGATAAATTAGGTATATGTATGTGCATATACATAAGTTGGGTTGTTAGTTGATTTCATGATTTTTGGTTTATCCTTTGTTGATTTTGTGAGACATTGAGGGTCTCGGGGTCCCTAACGTGTATCGTTATACTCACCCCTGCACGGGCTATGACCAGTTCTTGTTGTGTTTGGAGTAGACGACGAATAGTGCTGACTGAGGATGAGAGTACCAGGACTAGAGGTAGCTCGGAGGTGGACCTTAGACAAGGAGTACCACAGAGATGACCGTTTGAGAGCTATACCTTCCCTTTAGGTAGGATCCTTGTTGGGTGATCACGGGAGCTGTTCTATTTTACTTGTACTATCAGTTTCTTGTACTTTCTAGTTGGGCTTGTATTCTGGCCCCTTTTACTTACTGTACTCACTCTATTTACTATTAAGTTTACTTGAGTTTGTATCTCGCTGTGTGCATGATTGCGTGTGTTTACATGTTATAAAGGCAATGCCTTCACAGTTTTAGGTAATACACCTTCGGTGCTAGTTGCCAGCCCCTAACCTATGGAAGGTGGTCTTGGGGTAGTCACGATATGGGCCCCAGGGGACAGGTTGTGACACTACTCCATAAGTGAAACAATATATTGGATCTCCATACATGGGTGGATCCAAGATTACATCAAAACTTAGAATCCACATTCTCATGCACACACTTATCATGAAGACTATACCCAAGATCCAATGACCCACATTTAATCTATACCATCCCCACACATCCCAAAAACTATACATTCCTATTCTATATTCCAATCCCACCATGCATAGAACACCCTTATTGTTTCTTTAAACCATAGGTGTCTCACAATGTAAAACCACGTAAATGAAAACTCCTAATTATATCATCTTTCTATAATTCAATTATAGTTGATTCATAGTCTCACCATTGTTCTAAAAGCTTATCCTGAGTTTATAGGGCCATGAACATGATCACTTTTCCATTAAAAATTGTAATTTCTATCAAATCACTAACTTAAACTGTGTATTCATCTCAAGATCACCAGGTATATCCATATTCCTAAACCAAAACTCCTCCAAGAGTGTTATTTCCCATGGGAACCAGAAATTATTTCCACCATGAATATAGTTGTTCTATATGACATGTACCAATGTTTCCTAGGATAGTAATCTAAATGAGACTTCCCTTCCAGAGACCATCCTTAGGGATCAAAGAACTATCACATAAGTACTTATCTCAGAGAACCCAACTCACCTAACACACATATCAAAATTGAATTGTCAAATTTGTGTGAATCGATATCATCAACCAAAGTTTTTTACATATTCCTCACACACCTAAATGTTCTTAAAAAATGTCTAAAAAGTTTGATGGATTACCCTGAAAGGTTAGAATATACTAAATTCCAAACCCCTAGTAATGTTAAATAAGGTAACCAGTCTCTGAAACCTATTCCACACATTATGCCTAACATTGGTCAAAACAGTGGGATGCACTCATCCCCATATCAAGGTAACATGGAATTTAACATTCCAAATACTTAATTTTATATTTCAACCACCCATTGAAATTAATTTTGATCTACTCATTCACTGGTGAAGTATAAACCAACAATTTCACAAGTAATACCTACACATCTCAAAACAATCTCAGTCACACTGTGACCTGCATAAAAATTCACTATAGTTTTAGAGCCTCCTTGTAATAGGGATACCACATAACTCTAGAACTCTCAATATCCCCAACCACTCAACCATAGGGTCCACATCTACTACCCACCATGTCACCAATATATATATATATATATATATATATAATTCGCAATTATTTTTATTAAACTTTAAAATTTTATATTAACCCAAAAATTCTACAATAAGGGATTAGATAAATAAAATTTAAATTAAATATTATAGATAAAAACACTAATTATGTTTTACTTTAAATTATATTTTATATGGTGACTCATAATAATAATGTTAAGGAATATAATAATATACTTTAACCATTTTCTTTTACCAAAAACTCCATAGCTATGCCTCAGTTAAATAAGATTTCAATTACATGTTATTTAGGAAAAAATTATTTATGTAATAATTGGAATTTTTTTAGTTATAACATTTTGATAATCTCTCCAAGTAGTCATATAACATGTATTTTATAATTTATTGGATTGGATATATAAGATGAAACTATACACTTATATGAAAAAACATTTAAATTTTCTCAAACACTTGAAATAACTGACTCATGTCATATTTCACATAAATAATAAAATTTTTTCATGCACAAGAATGCTACATGCTAGATAATATTCTTGAAAAGACCCCCTCTTGTCATACTATTCCATGAGATGAATAATATCAATCCTTCACCTCATAATCAAGTGTATCAAATACGGTTAAATTAGATCAAGTATATAATCTAATAGTAAAAATAGAAATTTAGTCCTAGATAATATTAAAATTATTCATACATGGGTTGGGTAGTCCCATGGAAAAGCTCCATATCTTTTCTCAAAAAATTCTTATTCTATTTTGTACCTTTCTAAAATAGTAAGACTAAAAAACCTCTAATAAAATTTTACTAGGTCCAACCACCACATACCACCAATAAGTTCTTGTACCATTGGTAGAGATAATACCCGAGGAATGCCTCCCCATATGATAGAGGATGCTGACTAAGTGTGAGTCGAATTTACAGAAGTCATTTTGGACATATGAGTCGAATATCATCAAAAAAGTATGACATGAACTTAAATATTTAAGTAATTGAATATATAATGGTAATAAATAATATAAAAGGAATACTAACCATGAAAAATTTTCTTAATAAATTAAATAATTAATATAAATTTAATATTTAATAAGATAAAGTATGTATGTGATGAGTCATACATAAGGTAAGGGGCACTATACTTAAAAACCTCTTTTTTAAATCATTGAATATTTTTTTTAAAATATTTCTATTCAATGAACATATTTTTAGAATTATTTTATTTATGTACTAATTTGGACGTAAATTAATTATAAAGGTCATTTTATGTATCCTTTTTACTTTCTTTCGATGGTATTCAAAAGGACTCTTTTTATATATTTTATACAGAATTTTTAGCTTTATTTATGAAATAAAAAAAAATATTCTAATGTTTATAGATTAAATGGGTTTTCCCACTTTCATAACTATTACATGATGTTTGGTTTCATTTATAAGAGTCCAAATTTTCTTCGAATAAAAACCCTAATTCCCTTTGTTCTAGGAAATTTCAAAAAGGGTTTTAAATAGAATTTTTATTTTGATATCTAAAATGATTTTCTTGAGGGTCTAAGGGATATAACTGGTCCACCCTTTTTATTTGGGTTATGAAATTTCTCTCTCTAACTCACTTTCTCTCTCTATATAAGTTCAATGTTATGTAATTATTCTAAATTCTTTATATATGTCTATCACATGTATACATACCTTATTGTCCCTTCCTTTGATCAGGTAATACATGTTTTTTATTCATTTATAAAATTCATTATTTATAAAAATTAATCTGATTATTGAAACACCTCAAGATTCCACAGTACACTTCCCTTTGAATAATACAGTAGCGTGTGTTGTATGCAACTTCGTGTTTTAACACACACCACAACAAATCAAACTAGCCGTTATGAATAATAATACCCACTTTTTGAAATTATATAAATTTTATCTTTCAAAATGGACATCATTTTTGGATTTTTAATATCTAAATTAGCCTTGGGTGAATTTTTGGTATTTTTTAGAAAACATTCAAATTTTGATGAATAGTCAAAATACTAAACATTAAGTAAAAAAACTTTTTTAATCAAAATAATTTATAGTGATAAATTATAATATAGAGGGGTTTTAATGTATAATTGGAATATATTTTTACCATTTAATCAAATATTGTTAATTGGATGTAATTTCACATTTAAACTATACATAAACATGTGTCAATATTATGATAGTTATTATTTCTTAAAAAACACGCTCTTTGTTTTGACAACATGAATTAATTTTAAATTAATTTCTACCACTTCTATGTTTAGAATTTATAATAATTTATTCCATATTTATAATCAGGAAATCCAAATTTTTTAAATAAGTAACTTTTATTTTTAGACATTTTGAATAATTACTTCAGTAAATATTTTATTTACCATGGTTAAAGGGTAAATTTGGTAAATAAGGGTAAAAAAATAATATTATAATAATATTAAATTATCCTAAAATGTTTCCTAACCCTATTGGTTGATTCATTTCCAACCATGGGTATCTTTGGGTCGATTTTGAGACCCCATGGAGCCACTTGTAAGTGATAATGACACTTTAAATTAATTAAGATAAAGTAAATACAAAAATGACATAAGAATATATCTTTTAGCAAAACAATTTTTACATAGGGTTATATATGTTATATTTTAGACTATAAATATTCATTATAAATATAAAAATATTTAATACATAATCGTATTTTATTTATAATTTTTAGGCATTGAATAATTAAATTTATTTATGAAATAATAATGATGTAGTATTTTCCTTAGTAATGAACGAATCAAATAGTTGGTATTATAAATGTTAAAATAAATATAAATTTAAAGTTTTGATGACATACAAGAATTTTATTGGTTAATATGAAATGTTAGGATTGCTTAAATGAATTTGGTTCGAATTATTAATGTTTTTAATACTTTAACAAAAATCAAGTATTAAATAGTGTCAAAATTGACATAAATGAGTGTTTGAAACAAATATTGTATTATTAATTGATATTATATTCTTAAAAATATAAGTTTCAACCAAAGTAATTATATAATGATATTTTTATTATTAATGGACCACTTTAGGTTAACTATATAATATAAAAATACACAGAGACATGGTAAATGTGAAACTATTTAACTAAGAGTTAAATCAAAATGATAAAGTTAATATAGTGACCCAAACCTGTCTAAAACCTATTGGTTGAGTGGTTTTAGACCTATACCAACCTTAAAATATAAATAATCATCTTTTTAACCATTATAACTCGAATAAGAATTTATTATAAAATAATATTTCTAGCTTTTCCTAAGGTGCCCCTCACCCCTCTTATAAAAGGGCACCCCCCTACTCACAAATTCACATCTTCAAAGACTTTTTTCTCGAACAAAACCTACCCAAATATCCTCTAAAATTCCATCAATTCATCCTAGATTCCATCCTTTTGTCATAAATCCAACTTAAGTATCCCTTTTGATCAAATCAAAATGAAGAAACCGAAGAAGAGGTAATAATTTCACCACCCTCTTCCAAGTTCTTTTCTTCTTCCACTTATTCTTTTTTGTTATTTCCATTATAGAATAATAACTCAAGTATAATATATATAATTTGAAGTTATTATAAATATGTTACATCGATTTTCATTAATCTATCCATCCTTTGAATAAAATGTCACCATACATGCGTACGTATGGATTACCGTCTCCACATCGTGGTGTAATTGGTATTCAATACTTTATTATTTGGATGGGTATAATAATGATGTGTAATTAATGTAAATAATAAATATAACATGATAATGATTCTTTATATATGATATAACATCCAATTATACATTATTTTAATATCAAAAGAGTGATATTGTCGCTCGTGCGTACGTTTGGATTACCGTCTCCACGAACGCGATGAGATTCATTTCCCATCGTATCCATTCAAGATTAAATTTCATTTGATGATTAAAAATAATTTTTATAGACATGATATAATTATGGATATTAGTAAGATACATCCCATCCATAACAAATATGGCTCACATAACAATGAATATAAAAGAAATTGAATCCGATAACACCCGAAACAACGATAATACTAAGATATTATTAACAAATCAATGTTAAAAGATCATATATGTTATCATATTAATGTATATAATTATTGTATAATTCAATAACAATTATTTTACCATTATACACGAGGTTAACCTACCCTCGACCAAGGAAAAAGTACAAAGTAAGGGGTTTCTTATCTCACTTTTAATTCCGTGATATTTCCATTGTTCACCACTTATTTATTCCATGTGGTGTACTTCCCAAGATTGTATTCAATGTGTAATATACTTTAATTTATGGATATTTACATAATCATTGTATGATACTTCTTTCATGAGTGTAGGTTTCTTAAGTTACCAAATCGATAAGGGTATTTGAAATTTCAATTTCCACTCATTCGACTTTCCGCATACTTCATGGATTATTTTACTCCAAGATTATGTGTGGAGTAACTATTCATTTTCTTATGTCATAATTTCCACTCCCCATTCTATGGATATAATTTTTACACACATAATCACTCCATTGATAAATTATCAAGTCATCGATATGAACTTGATAAGAGTAATTATAACTCAATCTCCATTTGTTGAGTTAAATATCCAATTAATTGGTGTTGTTTTTACAAGAATATGTGTGAATGTACTTTGATTTATTTATAGTGAATATACAATAATATTGAGTTTATTTATATTTTTCACACATAATTATGTCGTTAATTTCTCCTTAACCTAAGGATACGGTCTTTATAAGAGATTTCATCTCAATTTACATTCCATTGAAACTTATTTGTTGTTATACACCAAATCACTTTTATATGGTGTATATAATGTAATTTGACATAGTATATCATGAATCCCTTTATTCTCATGATATTACAATGTTTTGATTACCTCAATTATTTTTATTCAAGTGTCTCTATTTTGGTTAGTAACTCTAACTAAAATATCATTTTAAATATTTTAATGATTTATTATTCTAAATATTTCTCAATAATGTCCATGTTTTAAAAATATTTATAAGGATTTATTTAAATGGAAATTAAAGTTTTCAAATAAAAATTCTTTTTAAAAGTTTCAAAGTGGTATGGAAAACTTGGATTCAAAAATCTATTTTTAAATGGCTTCTTGACAAATAATGTGACTTTTAAATGATTTCTAGAAAAAGGGGGATATTTCTCTCTAATAGTTTTGATGATTATTTTCATCTATGTCAATATCCTTCATTATTCTCGATTGAGTTTGATCTGATACAATAAAATCTTCCATATTGTATCGAATGAGCTATGCTTGACTATGGATGTTCTATTTTTATACCATTCATTGTTTGCAGATAAAGTATTGAAATTTTGTATGCTAGTTTTAATACGAATGTTTATGTTATGTTTCAAACTTTTCAAATAAAGAATGAATTGGACTTAGTATGTGATGGGTGGATCCCACTATAGCTCCTAGATGCATCGTTAGGTCTCATGAGACAAACTAGTGTCTTGGCACAAGGCCTTGAGAAAATATTATTTGTAGTCTTGACACAAGGCCTTGACAATGTGGTTATTATAGTCTAACATTATGAATTCCATCATTATGAAAGTGGTTATTAATATTTCATGTGATCATTATACTAGTAGAATATCAATGTGAATAATTAAATGGAATTATTTGACTTTATATTTTCATATTATGCTGAAGTTCATGTTTAAAAGGCTTTTGTTATAGTCTTATTCACTTGATTAAATGTTTATGCATATTTATGAATGTTTCTGCTATAATGTTATCCTTATCGAGCATCTGAGCTCACCCCTTTCTATGTTTTATTTTCCCAGGATGCAAAGAAGTATATTATGACTGACCTTTAGGGATAGTCTACGGGATCTCAGTGTTGTCTATGGAGATAATGTTGTTGTAGTTTTCCATTTTATGATGTAATGTAAACCTTATGAATGTATCTATTACTTCTAAGGATACTAAACTAATTGGTATTTCGAGACTTGATATTTTATGATCATGCTAATGATACGTAATAATGCACACACTCTGGGCTTCTAGGGTTGGGGGGTTACAGTTGGTATCAGTGAAAGTTTAGTACAAATCTTAGAAAATAGATTTAGATAAACTATGATTAGAGCACATAGACCTAAGATGAAATTTGATGATTAATATACAATAACTTCCAAGAATTTTGGTATTGGATAGATTTTGTGGGTTTTCCGAGAAATACATCCCTTTCTAGATATGAGCAGGTAGAGGCAGCTCTGTCACAAATGTACCTTGGGGTAAAACCCAAAAACACCGTTTGGATCTTGATTCGAATGGGAAATGGTGCACGAAAACAGGCCTTTCTCCACTCTTGGTTACGACACTCCCAAGGGATATGCTTAGGATAATTTACATTTTTTTACAAAAAATATTTGAAGTATTTTAATATAAGATTAGAATAAATGACCTTGTTTAATCCTAATGTGTTTCAAATTGACAATATGGTGACATGATATTCTATAAATGATTTTATGACCACTGTTACTCACACAATGATTTATGTTTTTAGTCAATGGGTGGATTCCATGGAAGATATAGTAACTTTTAGAATGATGTACAAGGTGGGAACGGTGGCAGAAGTGAGAAAAAATGGAATTTTGATAGGCTTAAAAGATATTTTGTTCATGCCAAATCAGGTTTCCTAAAATATGATCAATAACATAAATATTTACCAACTCTCAGACTCAACAAAAAAGATAATGGTGATGAATTATAAGATATCCAGAAGTGGAGATCATAGAGAAAAGAATCCTCAATTTCCATTATGCAAGAAATGATGAAGGATACACCCAGGGAAGTGTCTCAATGGAACAAAGAAATGCTTTACGTGTGGGATAGAAGGACATAAAGTGAATAATTGCCGAAGAAAATGAAGAGTACTATGGAAGAAATTAAAAATGGTCCCAAGAATCCATTTACAGTCCTTTTCTGTAAATGTAGGGGACTTGGCCATTACCTGATTGAATGCCCTATTCTATAGGATATTTTCTTGGTCAAATATGAATCTATGTGGAAATAAATGGTTGGAGAAATTTTTAAAAGTATTAGTAATCCTTGTTGATGGGATTACTTTGGAATAATTTTCACTTGTATTTGTAACCCTGCAATTTGTCATGTGAAAATGATATTAGAGGAAGAATTATCTTTTCTCTTGTGGATATAGTTATAAATAACAATTTGGTTTTGTATGATCATTGGGTTTGAGGCAATTACAAGTTATTATATTTTGGGATGAAAATGTAAGGTATGAGATAACATTTGTGGTAAAATTATGTTATGGTTATTTTGAGAAATTTATCTCAGTTTTTTAATGTTATAAAATATATTTTTGGAAAAAGGACAATATGCAGACCGTGTGACAACACGTCGTGTCGGAAAAATCTGTGGGAATCGAACCCACAACCAAAGTGCGATTCGGATTTATCACCTAACATTGGACTACATGAAGTCCCTAGTTAGTGCGACAAATTATTTTTAGTTAAATGATTTTATTGATCAATAATAAGTTGATTTGGGATCTTTTTTATTATCAAATGAATACCCTTAGTATAAGAAAATGATTCGGTGATTAAGTGATAAATTTTATTTTGGAAGATGTTCGCTTTGTTGGGAACACTATGTGCCCAGGGAAAATAGAACACTATGGGATTTCATTTGAGGAGTAATGGTGGATTTTTATCTATTTTTTTATTTTGGATTAATAGTGATTTGAGTTATTTATGGAAATGATTAACCAATAATAGAGAATATGTGATTAGGTGAATTACTTTTAAGTATGTGACTTTAAGAGTAGTTGATGTCATTTGGAGATACAATTTAACGTGGAAGACTACATAACCGAATTCTTCTATATTCTGGGGTTCAATATTAGTTTGGATTATATTGAAGGATTTTAAGGAAAATTGTTTATTCAATGGTATTTATTTAACTTTGGGGTATTGTTGGTTTAGTTTTAGAAATTAAGATTAGTGTTTCTTTCTCTAATGGAATATCCTTTTGGGGAATCATCAGATCTTATACTAACCATTTTGGTTTTGATTAATCTCTAAAGACAAGGTAAATATATAGTTTATCCTTTGTGGATCATGTGATTCTATAGAAGTTTATTTTAGCTCATCCGTGTGACCATGTCTTCTTGAATACTCATCGTTTGAAAAAATGGGTTAGTGGTAGAAATTTATTAAAGAATGAAACTATACATAAAAATTAAGTATATCTCTTTATGTTCTTAGTCAATCTCATAAATTAATTCCTCATCTTTATGTATTGTAACTTAAAACAAAAAAAATGTTGTATGTTTACTTTTCATACTGGGAGACTAATGACCATTTGTCCCATCACAAGTTAGTGGCTTTATTATTGTTAACTTTCTCCTGATCATGTTTTATATCCCTCTACATCAGAACTTGACACTTATTTTATCATCAATATCCATGTTTTTCTACATAGAATCCTAGTATGAGTTATCTTGGGTGACCTTTATACTTCTCTTTCATTGTTTTAAAGTGATAGTTTTATTGACTCTTTTTCCGATGTGGGACTTTCCATTATATTCCCAAGCCCAATTTTAAAAAAATTTCGAGGATGAAATTATTTTAAGGATGGGAGAATGTAACACCCCAAGCTTCCATGGTATGATTCCCTTTGAATAGTACAACAGTGTGTGTTGTACGCAAATTCGAGTTCTAACACACACCACAACCAATCAAAATAGCCATTATGATTAGTAATACCCAATTTTTGAAATTTTATAAATTTTATCTTTAAAAATTGAAATCATTTTTGGATTCAGAATATTAAATTTATACTAGGGTGAAGTTTGGTTATTTTTTAGAAAATATTCAAATTTTGATGAATAGTGAAAAATACTAAACATTAATTAAAAACAACTTTTTTAATCCAAATAATTTATAGTGAAAAATTTTACTATTGAGAGGTTTCTAAAATATAATTAGAATATATTTTTACCATTTAATCTAATATTGGTAATTGGATGTAATTTCACTTTTAAACTATACATAAACAAGTGTCAATCTTTCGATAGTTATTATTTCTTGAAATACACGCTCTTTGTTTTGACAACATGAATTAATTTTTAATTAATTCCTGCCACTTTTGGGTTTTGAATTTAGAAAAATTGATTCTATATTTAGAATCAGTAGGTCCAAATTGTGTAAATAGGTAACTTTAATTTTTAGACATTTGGAATAATTACTTCGGCAAATATTTTATTTACTATGGTTAAAGGGTAAATCCGGTAAATAAGGGTAAAATAAATAATATAATAATATTATTAAATTACTCTAAAACGTGTCCTAACCATATTGGTTGATACATGTCCTACCATGGTCATCTTTGGGTTTATTTTGTGACCCCATGGAGCCACTTGTAAGTGATAATGACACTTTAGATTAATTAAGTTAATGTAAATACAAAAATGACATAAGCATGTATCTTTTTGCAAAACAATTTTTACATAGGGTTATAAATGTTATATTATCGAATATAAATATTCATTAGAAATATAAAAATATTTCCTACATAATGTTATTTTATTTATAATTTTTATACATTGAATAATTAAATTTATTTATCACATAATAATGATGCAGTATTTTCCTTATTAATGAAGGAATCAAATAATTGGTATTATAAATGTAAAAAATAAATATAATTTGAAAGTTTTGATGACATACACGAATTTAATTGGTTAATATGACATTTTAATATTTCTTAAATGATTTTTTTTATAATTAATAATGTTTATAAGAATTTAACAAAAATCAATTATTAAATAGTGTCAAAATTGACATAAATGAGTTTTTTTTTAAAATAATATATTATTAATTGATATTCTATTCCAACAATATATAGGGGTTCGGCCAAAGTACTTATATAATGATAGGTGTAACATTAATGAACCACTTGGGGGCCTCTTGTAAGTATATAGTAATTTTATTAACTATATACTATAAAACTACAAAGAGACATGGTAAATGTCAAACTATTTAACTAAGAGTTAAATAAAAACGATAAAGTTAATATAGTGACCCAAAACTGTCTAAAACCTATTTTTTGAGTGGTTTTAGACCTATATCCATCTTATCCTTTAAATAATCCACTTTGGAGCCATTTGAAACCGAATATGAATTTATTATAAAATAATATTTCTAGCTTTTCCTATGGTTCCCCTCACCCCTCTTATAAAAGGGCACTCCCCCTACTCACTAATTTACATCTTCAAAGCCTTTTGGCTCAGAAAAAACCTTCCCAAAAATCCTATAAACTTCCTTCACTTCATCCTAGAGGACCTACTTTGGTCATAAATCCAACTTAATGAGCCCTTTTGATCAAATAAAAAGAAGAACCCGAAGAAGAGGTAATAATTTCACCACTATCTTTTAAGTTCTTTTCTTCTTCCACATCTTCTTTTTTGTTATTTCCATTATAAAATAATAGCTCCAGTATAATATATATACTTTGAAGTTATTATTAATATGGTACATCTATCGTCATTATTCTATCCATCCTTTGAATGACATGTCACCATACGTGCGTACGTACAGATTGTCGTCTCCACGTCGTGATGTAATTGTTATTCAATACATCATTATTTGGATGATTATAATAATGATGTGTAATTCATTTAAATAATAAATATAACATTATAATCATTAATTATATATGATATACCATCCAATTATATATTATTTTAATATCAAAAGAGTGATATTGTCGCTCGTGCGTACGTACGGATTACCGTCTCCCCAAACGCGATGAGATTCATTCCCCATCTTATCCATTCAAGAATAAATTTCATTTAATGATTAAGAATAATTTTTATAGACATGATATAATTATGGATATGAATAAGATATATCCCATCCATAAAAAATATGGCTCACATAACAAATAATATAAAGGAAAATGAATTCGTTAACACCCAAAACAACGATAATACTAAGATATTATTAACAAATCAATGTTAAAAGATCATATATAATATCATATTAATGTATATAATTCTTGAATAATGGAATAAAAATTATTTCACCATTATACATGAGGTTAACCTACCCTTGACCAAGAAAAAAGTACAAAGTAAGTGGTTTCTTATCTCACTTTTAATTCTGTGAGATTTCAATTGTTCACCACTTTTTTATTGCATGTGGTGTACTGAAAATGATTGTATTCATTGTGTAATATACTTTAATTTATAGATATTTACATCATCATTGTATGATCCTTATTTCATGGGTGAATGTTTCTTATGTTACCAAATCGATATAATTTTCATACACATAATCACTCCATTGATAAATTCTCAAGTCGTCGATATGAACTTGATAAGAGTAATTTTAACTCAATATCTATTTGCTGAGATAAATCTCCAATTCATTGGTGTTATTTGTACAAGAATATGTGTGAATGTCCCCTAATTGATTTACACTGAATATCCAATCATATTGAGTATATTTATATTTGTCACACATAAATATGTCGTTAATTTTTCCTTAACCTAAGGATACGGTCTTTATAAGAGATTTCATCTCAATTTACATTCCATTGAGACTTATTTGTTGTTATACATCAAATAACTTTTATATGGTGTATATAATGTACTTTGAAATAGTATATCATAAATCCCTTATGATATTACAAATTTTTTATTACCTCAATTATTTGTATTCTAGTGTCTCTCTTTTGGTTAGGAACTCTAACAAAAGTATCATTTAAATTTTTTTAAAGATTTATTATTCTAAATCATTCTAATTAATGACCATGTTTTAAAAATAGTTTTAAGGATTTATTTATATGAAAATTAAAGTTTTCAAATCAAAATTTCTTTCAAAAGTTTCAAATTGGCATGGGACACTTTGATTCAAAAATATATTTTTAAATGGATTCTTGAAAAATAGTGTGACATTTAAATGATTTCATGAAAAGGGGGGATATTTCTCTCTAATAGTTTTGATTATTATTTTCATCTATGTAAATATCCTTCATTATTCTCAATTGAGGATAATCTGATACAATACAATCTTCCATATTGTATAGAATGAGTTATTTTTAACTATGTATGTGCTATTTTTATACCATTCATGGTTTGTGGATAAATTATTAGCATTTCGTATGTTAGTTTTAATACGAATGTTTATGTTTTGTTTAAAACTTTTCAAATGAGGAATGCATTTTACATAGTAAGTGACGGGTGGAGCCCGCTATAGCTCTTAGATACATCGGTAGGTCTAATGAGACAAACTAGTGTCTTGGCACAAGGCCATGAAAAAATCTTATTTGTAGTCTTGGAACAAGGCCTTGACTATGTTTTTATGATAGTATAACATTATGCATTACATAATTATGAAAGTGGTTATTAATATTGCATGTGATCATTCGACTAGTAGAATATCCATGTGAATAAGTAAATGGAATTATTTGATTTTATCTTTTCTATATTATGCTGAAGTTCATGTTTAGAACGCTTTTGTTCTCATATTATACACTCCCTTAAATCATTATGCTTATTTATGAAATTTTATGCTAGAATGTTATCCTTACTGAGCATCTGAGATCACCCATTTCTTTGTTTTATTTTACCAGGATGCAAAGAAGTATATTATGACTGACCTCCAGGGATAGTCTATGGGATCTCAGTGTTGTCTATGTAGACAATGTTGTTTTATTTTTCCATTTTATGATGTAATGCAAACCTTATGAATGTATCTAGTACTTCCAAGGCTACTAAACTAATCATTCTTTCGAGACATGATCTTTAATGGTCATGCTAATGGTATGTTATAATTCACCGACTCTGGGCTTCTGGGTTCGGGGCGTTACAATTATGACATGGGGAAGGATTTTGCAAAACATTTATTGACCTGGGTATTTCTTATGATTATACCTTATTATTTACTTCATTCTCTAGCACACATAATCATTAACATTTTATGATGGTTGTGCATAGATAGAGATCTACTACATTCAATAAAGTCTTTATCTCATATGATGTTATATATGGGATTAGGGAGTAAACATAATCCACAATGGGACTCTATCCACCAAGTGATATTGTCAAGACTGTTAGCCTTGACTTATGACCATGTCATGTTTTGTGATTCAACCATATTTAGATTATTTCTAGGTTATTATGATACGTTGTTCTTTATGTTATGCTCCCACCTGATTACTCATGAAAGTATGTTTAAAGGATATTATATTATACATTTTAAGGGTGAAATTTATATCTTTTTTTGAAGAATTGTTCATATGTTTTTCATGATTAAAATGAACCTTTATGAATTTTATTTTTTCCTTCAAGATTTCAGTTGAAATTTTTTATGAAAATATTTGGGAATAAAATTTTATTTTAGGGGAAATAATGTTTTTATTTTGATCCAAAATTTTAATTAAAGAGATATTGTATATGTATTCATGAACTTACATGATTCTTTCATTCTTTTTATATGTCCCTTAATAAGATTTTTTTAATCATCCCTTGTTTTTTTTCATTGGGTTTAAAGGATGTATAGGGAAAATAATAAAGTCAGGTCAAATATTTTGAATATTTTTCCAGAAAACAAAAAATTTATATAATAAACGTTTTTAGTGGGGAAACTGTATAATAAGTGTAAGTGTACACCCTGTGATCTAGTATATATTTATGTAAGTGTGATGACCTAATCCTATAAAAATCTAAACCATAATGATCCTGAAACGAAATAGAATTAATTAATGATTTAATACTCAATATTATGTAATGTTTATGGATAAGTCCTTAAATGTAGGTTCAACTAGACATAGCCTCAAATGGTGTCACACTAATAGTATAGTGGTAGTTTTTGTTATAAACAAACTCCATAAAAGGTGGATGACCTCCCACCTACGACTGAAGTCCAACATGATTGTTTAATGCATTACATATGAGAAATGAATGGGTTTATCTGTATAGTAATATTTTTTGGGAGTGAAACATCTTTATCAAATGAAACCATGTCACAATGTCCCCTGAAGTCCTCTTTATAATCATTACTTGAATAGAGAATCATGGTCCAAGATGATCATCGAGGGGACTCTATGGAGCTGTATTGTAAGACTCCAAGTTTTTTATGAAATGGATTTTTAAATAATTTTATTTCTTTGATAGCTTATGTTATATACTACACCATCTTAATATTTTTCTACATGAAACACCGTCTTATATTGTGTTATGCACAACATTGAGTTTCTATAAAATAACATTTTAGAATTGTTATTTAATCAATATATAATTATAGTCTATCCATTTGAATGGATGGTATGAAAAAGATTAATTAAATTTAAAAGATTTTATTTATAATATTTATATTATAAATTCTTTGGTGAGAAATTTATTATAAATTAAAATAAAACCCTTTTAAAAATAAAAGGAAATATTTTTCTGGAAAACTATTTAAATATGCACATGTGTTTTTTATACCAAAAAAATAAAAAATCACCATATTTGAGTTATATTAATAATATATATATATATATAATATTAAATTTAATTTTTAAAATTAATCATATGTGTTTTCTAGATCTATTAAAAAAATAAAGCATATTCAACGTTTAAAAAACATTTTTTTCTTTCTATAAAACACTTTTGTCGCCTTTTAATTGAACACTTGTTTTAATACTAAATATTGACACTTTTAAAAATCCAACATGAAAAAATAAAAATCATTTAAGAATTATTAATATCAAAATTTACTTTTTTTAATTTTTTATATATTTTTGATATGTTTCATTTTTTTGACGAATTGAAAGAAATACTGGATTTTAATTGAAAAATATCTTTTCATATAAATAATATATAAGGTTAAAATATATTTTTAATTTGTTTTAAAGTAAAAATAGTTCAATTATAAATCCCTTAATCCAATTTAGTTCATTAGTATCATTTTTATATTCAATTTAAATAAAAAACATAGAAAACCTTTGAATATTTTCACTTTAAAACCCCAACTTCTCGCCTCGTCTATGAGATTAATTTTAAATAAATTTTTGGAACTTATTTGTTTTTGAAATTTTAAAAATAGATTCCATATTTGGAATCAGAAGATCAAAATTCATTAAATATATCTTTTTTATTTTTTGATAATATGAATAGTAAATTGAGTAATTTTGTTATCATAGTTAAGGGTAAATTGATTAATTAAGTGTAAAAAATAATAATATAAATATTATCCAATTACCATAAAACATGATCCAATTATATATGATGAGTATGTTTTGACCAAAATTATACATAAATCAAAATTTTGAGGCTTTGGAGCAACTTGAATGACTTTAAGCCCCTTATAGTTTTCTAATTTAATAAAAGTCAAACTTGACTCACTAATTTTTTTAAAAAGTATAACATTTTCAATACATAGTCACCCAAAATATATATTACATCCTAGGTAATTATAGGATGAGGATTATTAATATTTATTAATATTTATGAATTAAGATTTAATTTTACTTTAAAAGGGATGCTATGGCTGATAGTGTATCTGACACACAACAATGAGTTTCTCAGAAATCTTATATTGCACACAAGACTGAGTTAACCGAAAAATAATATATTATTAATATTATTATTTTTAGTTGTAGTTATCACAAAGCCATCAGAATGGAGAGAATAAATGATATTACCTAAATTTTAAAAATATGGTTTACACATGTTTATATAATGATTCATTGGATATGAAATTAATTAGGAAATTAAATAATAACTATTTGAATATAGAAGATGAGTTTTTCTTAAAAAACTATTTAAATGCAAATAAGCGATTTTATAAAATTATTAAATCACTCTTTATAGATTTTATTAATTAAATATATATTTTATTTATATATAATATATATAATTTAATGTTTTAAATTCATATTATATGTTTTCTATACATTATATAAGAACAAATTCATTTTTTAGATAAAAGAAGTATTTTTTTAAAAAAAATGCGGTTTTGCCAACTTTTAATGGAGAACCTATTTTAAATCTAGTTTTTGACAATTTTATAAGTTATATTTGACAAAATAAACTTCTTATTTGGAATAATAACATAAAAATTTAATTTGGTCGAAATTGTTTAATTTTTCTGATAAAATTCATATTTTAATAAATAGTGAAAATAATGCATTTTAACTTAAAACTACTTTTTTGTATAATTAATATATATAGTTAAGTTAAAATTTTAATTGGTTTTAAATTATAATTGAATTAATTTTTAATAATTTAATATAATTTTATTCATTGGAAGTAATTTTATATTTAAATTTGATGTAAAAACATGTCAAGATTTTGATGGTTTTACTTATAAAACATGTTTTCTTATTCCATCAAAAAGATTAATTTTTAATTAATTTCTACCAATTCTGTATTTTAAATTTAGAAAAATGGATTCCATATTTGAAATATTAAGGTCCAAATTATGTAAATAGGTCCCTTTTATTTTGGGACATTATGAATAGTAACATTAATAATTATTTTTATTTACCGCAGTTAAAGGGTAAATTAGGTAAATAAGATTAAAAATAATATTATTATAATATAAAACTACCCTAAAAATTGTCTTAATATTATTGGATAAGATATGACCGAAAAATAAAACCCTTGGAATAAAAATTTGTCCTTTTTAAGCCACTTTGGTGTGATTATGACACTTATAACTTTTAATTATAAGTAAAAACAAAAGTATCATAGACATGACTCTTATTACTAAAAAAATTAATATGGGGTTATATAAGTGATATATTTGACTATAAATAGTTATTAGAATGAAACAAATATTACCTACATCATGTATAAAAATTATTAGATTATAGTATTTAATACAATACTTATCTTATATTTGACATATCTCAAGTTGGATTCATTTGGATTAAAAAATTAATTTATATTAATTTAATATTTTAAGGGTTTCTAAGGGTTCCCCCTCGTATAAAAAGGTTCCCACTCTTATCCAATTCTCAAACATTAAGAACCATTTTTTGGGAAAGATGTGCCAAAAAATATTCTTAGAATCCCTAAAAACTTTATTTAGCACTTATATTAGGAAGAAAACCCCTCTTAGAGGTGTTTAGGAGTACTTCAAAGGTGATTAATTGAAGAAGAGGTATCGTTCTTTACGTATTTCTTTTTTATTTATTATTCCACTTCCTTTAAATATTATTCCTATAAGATTAAATAATAAACCCAATAGCCTAAATATACATTTTTGTTATTATGATAATCTATTCACCTAATTCCATATCCAATTTCATCAAATGATAAATGAACATTTCATTTATTTGTACGATGGACTACCACCTCACAAAACGATATAGTTCATTATTCATCATCGTCTATAAATAATTGTTATAATTATAGAATAAATTTTTATATATGATATTAATGAAATATTTATCATTTTAAATGAATAATATTTCAATTATGTTCTTAAATTACATGCAAATAAAAATGATAACATCATTCATGCGTATGAGTGAACTATCACATATAAGAAGCAATGTAAAGAATTTTTGTTCACCACATCACTTATGTGATATATATAATTATATTTAAATGATTATTATGATGTTAATAATATTATTATAATTATTTAATTATAAAATAAAAAAATTTCTTATTTCCATAATGATCAATGGAAAATGGACAACATTACTCATGTGTACGTACGACCTACCATCTCCGTGATTATAAAATTATTCATTTTTCATGCCATAAATGAATGGTTTGATTTAAAAGTATAATTTAAGTATAAAATTTATTATTTTTTCATGATTTTTATTCTATATATGTTGTAATTATGGCCACATGGACTAGTGAAATCAAAACCATGATCATTTTCGACTCAAGTATCGAATATTGACAAAACATCTGACATTAACTTAAATAATTATGTAATTTTTATATCATGATAATAAGTGACATAAAATAAATAATAAACTTGAAAAATGTTCTTAATAAAGTAAAAATTAATCTATGTTTATTATTCAGGAATATAAAGATTGTACGTGATGAGTTGGACACATGGTAAGGGACTTCATCTCAAACTTCTTTAATTGATTAATTTCTTGATAATATGAACCTTTATTCATTTCTAAGGTGTATATACTGCCACTAATACATTTCATATCCATATATTATCTATAATAATGTCATTTAATTTTTTTTAAAATGTATTAATTCATGGAAATTATGATTTAAATGTTCAAAGTGGTATCAGACACCTTTAATGTTTAAAGATTTAATTATCAAATATTTATCTTCATGATAATAATTTACATATTTAATTAAATGTACATAAAAGTATTATATAATACATTTTATCTCCATATTTAATTTCATTCAATGTTTTCAAAAGGAAAATTTTTATACAAATATTTTACTTTCTTTAGAAAATGACAAAAATAATGTTTTTTTAAAGTACGCGGCTACAATGATATTTCTACCGCTGTGACCATTATTTGATATTTGGATTCCTCAATAAGACTTAATTTTTTTAAAAGATAAATAAATACCACATTACCTTTTCATTTATTTGGGTTTTGATTTTTTTTGATAATGGATTGATTATGTCAATATCTTTAAATGATATCTTGTGATTATAATGTGGAAATGTTATTTTTCCTTTAGTCTTCTTAATGTGTTATGATTATATTATGTTTATTAGGTATTACTTATGTATATGGGTGGTTCCGTTATAAAATGAGGGAGGGTGATCCCGTGATAGCAATGGAATTCATTGGGTAATGAGGTAGAGTTAAACAAAAATGTTAATCCTAAGAGATTTAGGGAATATACTATGATGGGTATTCCAAACATAACCATAAAGGTTACCCCCATTATAGCTGTAAAATCTATAATGTAATTAAGATATGGATTCCACAAGTTAGCTTTATGATTTTTTATTTATAAGATCATTTTTTAGGAATCTTATGATTTCATGTGGTATTCTAAAGAGTTTATGTTATATGGGTGAAAGGTATGGTTTTGTGAAAATGTTTTCATGGTTTTAAAACATTCATGTATTAATGGTTTCATTCCATATTTTATATCACTTAATGAGATCTTTTTTCTCATACAATGTTTTTGAATGTTTTCCACAAGGTATAAGGGCGATTAAGAGAATGAAATAATTCAAGATGAATGTTATGATGATTTCTATCAAGGAAAAAAAGAAATAAAGTTTGTAAGAGTTTATCTTGTGAAAAAGATGTATAGTGAGTAGAAGTATCTACTTTGTAATATTTGAGTTGAAATTTAATAGTTATGTCATAATTAATTTAAAATATAAACTAGAAAATATACTCAATGGTAATTCTTGACTTAACTCAAGATTATGTAACGTTTAAGGCTAGGGCCTTATAATTGGTATTATATGAAAGGTTTAGACAACTATACAGATAAAGTGATTTGGTTAAACATATGGTGACATTCTATGTATATTCTATTGGTTAAAACCATGTTATATAACTTTTTTAGATCAAGTAATGTCAGTTAATAATGGAAGGAGTAGAATCTCAAAAAATATCCCTATCTCTTCCTAATGAATTTATTGAAATTATTATTGCAAATTCATGTCCAGATGATTTTGAATCTTTTTATAACATACAAATCACTTGAAAGTAGTTGTTTGTGATATCAAACAGATCAACTATACCTTGATATCATCATAGATAATGGTTTTTTTTAATCAAATATTATTTTCTCAATATTATCATATTTTAAAAAAAGGAAAATATTATCAAGGAATTTTTTGATATTTTACCTTATCACAAGATTATTAATCAAATAATGATTTTGAAAAGGTTTTTAATGAATAATAACCTTATGAAACCTATTTATATATGATTAAAAAATATAGTCTTTCAGCACATACATATTGTATTTTAAAAGGACCATTGATTTTAAGTTTCAAATAAAACTCAGTCTGAATGTTTTATAAAAATATTGTCTTATATTATGTTTTTAAATTAAATGTCATAGAAGATTATTTTAAAAAACTATTTCTCTATGAAAACCCATATGATCCAAGTTTTAGAAGGTGTAATTGGACAAGGGAAGCAAGTGATTTTGAAGAATCTCTAAATCATTTTTGAAATGCATGGGCCTTCTATCTACATGAAAAAAATGATGATGAAACTAAGTGGACACTATGGTTAAGGTACAATGTTATTTCTTGTGGGAATAGTTTTATTAAATCATTTATAGGTGAAAAAAATGTCAATATATATAATAATTCATGAATTAATATGTTTAGATCATTATGATTGGGGATGAAAATGAGAATTATAAGAAAATATTTTGGGTCAAAACATGTTATGGTTATTTTTGAGGATTTTATCTCATATTTGGAGTATTTTATAAGAATGATATAGTTTTATAAAAAGGATAACATGTAGGACAGGTGACAACCTATCGCATCTAGAAAGTCCATAGGGATCGATCCCAAAATTGAAGGGCGACAAGGGTGCATCTCCTACTAATGACCTACTTGATGTCCAAAGTTAGTATGAAATAATTTTCTTAATTAAAAAGTTTATGGAATATAAATAATTTGATTTTTTTAACTTATGTTTTATTAAATGGATATACTTTTTATTAGAAAATGATTTGGGGATTGAGTGATAAATGTTATTTTGTATGATTTTCACTATTTTAGGAACCATATATGCCACTGGAAAATAGAATACTGTGAGATTTTATTTTAAGAGTAATGGTTGAATTATATTTTTGAAGAATCTATTATTTCATTTGTCGACTTATAGAGAATTAGGTTATTTTTGGAAATGATTAACCTGTTGTACCCCACACTCTTTGATTTTCATGATCACAATCACTTTCATATGTGTTTAACATTGTTTTTAAGTGTTGTGGATGATAGGCAAAATATTGCCAAAGGATTGACCCAAGAATGGACAAGAAATGGACTGAAATTCAGTCCACCGGCCAACCGGTGGAACACCAGCGGCCAGCCGGTGGCACCTGCACTCAAAGGGAAGCTACTGCCTTCCCACCGGTCGACCGGTGGCTCTGTCACCGGTCGACCTGTGGCACCCAGCCCAAATAGTGTTTGCTACTGTCTTGCCACCGGCCAGCCGGTGGCTCCTCACCGGTCGACCGGTAGAGCCTGGATCAAGACTCTTCTTCTCTACCAAGGCACCGGCCAGCCGGTGGGCTTGTACCGGTCAGCCGGTGGCCTCTGGACAAGAATCCTATGCCTTTTTGCACACACCGGCCAGCCGGTGGGACTGTACCGGCCAGCCGGTGGCCCAGTCAAACTAGCCGTTGGGCTGTTGACCAGCCTGCCCACTTGGCTCCCAACGGCTCTTTTAGCCTCTCCAACGGCTCCGAAGGCTCCCCAAGGGTTCCATGCCTATAAATAAAGGCCAAGGAAGCCCCGGACACCTACCGGAACTATACGGAAGCCTACGGACACCTTGTTGATCATTTGGCGTACCTCCGGTGGACTTCCTCAAAGGAACCCTCCTAGCTCCATCCAATTCCACATCCAAGGAGCTCCCTCAAAGAAGCTTGGAAGTAGCCTTCAACATCTCCAATCATCAAAGGCACCCAAGGCTTCTCCTCATATACGGTTTTATTGTTTTATTCATTTTGAGCTTAAAATTGGGTTTGTACCTACAAACCCCAAACCCTTTTCTCAACCCCCTTTCTTTTGGGTTTCACACCACCATTAAGGTGTGAAGAGGTTAGTCAAGCCTTTCCTTTTAAAAGGCTTGAGTTTTCGGTGAGCTAGCCTTCACCCGTTAAAAAGGCTAGTGGGTTCTTGCTAAACCATTAAAAGCAAGTGGGTTCTTGCTTAACCAATAAAAGCAAGCTGTAATAGGTCCTAGGGCTACCTCAAAGCCTAGTGGGTTTCTTTCTAAAACCATTGAAAAGCAAGCGGTAGGAATCTCTCAACGGTTGAGTTGGGAGCGGAGACGTAGGCCGGGTTTTGGCTGAACTCCGTTATCAATTTCGTGTGTCTTGCCTCTTTACTTTCCGCTGCATTCTTAACTTTGATTTTAATTTGTTAATCTTTTTTTAAAAAGAAATTCACCCCCCCTCTTGCCATCTTTTCCCTCGGGGTGTTTCTTCCGACCCGTTTATTTTCAATTTATCATTTAGGCATGCCTTTCATTTAAGTTTTTACATTGCTTTGATAAGTGATTGTGATCATCAAAATAGGGGGAGATTGTTGTACCCCACACTCTTTGATTTTCATGATCACAATCACTTTCATATGTGTTTAACATTGTTTTTAAGTGTTGTGGATGATAGGAAAAATATTGCCAAAGGATTGGCCCAAGAATGGACAAGAAATGGACTGAAATTCAGTCCACCGGCCAACCGGTGGAACACCAGCGGCCAGCCGGTGGCACCTGCACTCAAAGGGAAGCTACTGCCTTCCCACCGGTCGACCGGTGGCTCTGTCACCGGTCGACCTGTGGCACCCAGCCCAAATAGTGTTTGCTACTGTCTTGCCACCGGCCAGCCGGTGGCTCCTCACCGGTCGACCGGTAGAGCCTGGATCAAGACTCTTCTTCTCTACCAAGGCACCGGCCAGCCGGTGGGCTTGTACCGGTCAGCCGGTGGCCTCTGGACAAGAATCCTATGCCTTTTTGCACACACCGGCCAGCCGGTGGGACTGTACCGGCCAGCCGGTGGCCCAGTCAAACTAGCCGTTGGGCTGTTGACCAGCCTGCCCACTTGGCTCCCAACGGCTCTTTTAGCCTCTCCAACGGCTCCGAAGGCTCCCCAAGGGTTCCATGCCTATAAATAAAGGCCAAGGAAGCCCCGGACACCTACCGGAACTATACGGAAGCCTACGGACACCTTGTTGATCATTTGGCGTACCTCCGGCGGACTTCCTCAAAGGAACCCTCCTAGCTCCATCCAATTCCACATCCAAGGAGCTCCCTCAAAGAAGCTTGGAAGCAGCCTTCAACATCTCCAATCATCAAAGGCGCCCAAGGCTTCTCCTCATATACGGTTTTATTGTTTTATTCATTTTGAGCTTAAAATTGGGTTTGTACCTACAAACCCCAAACCCTTTTCTCAACCCCCTTTCTTTTGGGTTTCACACCACCATTAAGGTGTGAAGAGGTTAGTCAAGCCTTTCCTTTTAAAAGGCTTGAGTTTTCGGTGAGCTAGCCTTCACCCGTTAAAATGGCTAGTGGGTTCTTGCTAAACCATTAAAAGAAAGTGGGTTCTTGCTTAACCAATAAAAGCAAGCTGTAATAGGTCCTAGGGCTACCTCAAAGCCTAGTGGGTTTCTTGCTAAAACCATTGAAAAGCAAGTGGTAGGAATCTCTCAACGGTTGAGTTGGGAGCGGAGACGTAGGCCGGGTTTTGGCTGAACTCCGTTATCAATTTCGTGTGTCTTGCCTCTTTACTTTCCGCTGCATTCTTAACTTTGATTTTAATTTGTTAATATTTTTTTAAAAGGAAATTCACCCCCCCTCTTGCCATCTTTTCCCTCGGGGTGTTTCTTCCGACCCGTTTATTTTCAATTTATCATTTAGGCATGCCTTTCATTTAAGTTTTTACATTGCTTTGATAAGTGATTGTGATCATCAAAATAGGGGGAGATTGTTGTACCCCACACTCTTTGATTTTCATGATCACAATCACTTTCATATGTGTTTAACATTGTTTTTAAGTGTTGTGGATGATAGGCAAAATATTGCCAAAGGATTGGCCCAAGAATGGACAAGAAATGGACTGAAATTCAGTCCACCGGCCAACCGGTGGAACACCAGCGGCCAGCCGGTGGCACCTGCACTCAAAGGGAAGCTACTGCCTTCCCACCGGTCGACCGGTGGCTCTGTCACCGGTCGACCTGTGGCACCCAGCCCAAATAGTGTTTGCTACTGTCTTGCCACCGGCCAGCCGGTGGCTCCTCACCGGTCGACCGGTAGAGCCTGGATCAAGACTCTTCTTCTCTACCAAGGCACCGGCCAGCCGGTGGGCTTGTACCGGTCAGCCGGTGGCCTCTGGACAAGAATCCTATGCCTTTTTGCACACACCGGCCAGCCGGTGGGACTGTACCGGCCAGCCGGTGGCCCAGTCAAACTAGCCGTTGGGCTGTTGACCAGCCTGCCCACTTGGCTCCCAACGGCTCTTTTAGCCTCTCCAACGGCTCCGAAGGCTCCCCAAGGGTTCCATGCCTATAAATAAAGGCCAAGGAAGCCCCGGACACCTACCGGAACTATACGGAAGCCTACGGACACCTTGTTGATCATTTGGCGTACCTCCGGCGGACTTCCTCAAAGGAACCCTCCTAGCTCCATCCAATTCCACATCCAAGGAGCTCCCTCAAAGAAGATTGGAAGCAGCTTTCAACATCTCCAATCATCAAAGGCGCCCAAGGCTTCTCCTCATATACGGTTTTATTGTTTTATTCATTTTGAGCTTAAAATTGGGTTTGTACCTACAAACCCCAAACCCTTTTCTCAACCCCCTTTCTTTTGGGTTTCACACCACCATTAAGGTGTGAAGAGGTTAGTCAAGCCTTTCCTTTTAAAAGGCTTGAGTTTTCGGTGAGCTAGCCTTAACCCGTTAAAAAGGCTAGTGGGTTCTTGCTAAACCATTAAAAGAAAGTGGGTTCTTGCTTAACCAATAAAAGCAAGCTGTAATAGGTCCTAGGGCTACCTCAAAGCCTAGTGGGTTTCTTGCTAAAACCATTGAAAAGCAAGCGGTAGGAATCTCTCAACGGTTGAGTTGGGAGCGGAGACGTAGGCCGGGTTTTGGCTGAACTCCGTTATCAATTTCATGTGTCTTGCCTCTTTACTTTCCGCTGCATTCTTAACTTTGATTTTAATTTGTTAATATTTTTTTAAAAGGAAATTCACCCCCCCTCTTGCCATCTTTTCCCTCGGGGTGTTTCTTCCGACCCGTTTATTTTCAATTTATCATTTAGGCATGCCTTTCATTTAAGTTTTTACATTGCTTTGATAAGTGATTGTGATCATCAAAATAGGGGGAGATTGTTGTACCCCACACTCTTTGATTTTCATGATCACAATCACTTTCATATGTGTTTAACATTGTTTTTAAGTGTTGTGGATGATAGGCAAAATATTGCCAAAGGATTGGCCCAAGAATGGACAAGAAATGGACTGAAATTCAGTCCACCGGCCAACCGGTGGAACACCAGCGGCCAGCCGGTGGCACCTGCACTCAAAGGGAAGCTACTGCCTTCCCACCGGTCGACCGGTGGCTCTGTCACCGGTCGACCTGTGGCACCCAGCCCAAATAGTGTTTGCTACTGTCTTGCCACCGGCCAGCCGGTGGCTCCTCACCGGTCGACCGGTAGAGCCTGGATCAAGACTCTTCTTCTCTACCAAGGCACCGGCCAGCCGGTGGGCTTGTACCGGTCAGCCGGTGGCCTCTGGACAAGAATCCTATGCCTTTTTGCACACACCGGCCAGCCGGTGGGACTGTACCGGCCAGCCGGTGGCCCAGTCAAACTAGCCGTTGGGCTGTTGACCAGCCTGCCCACTTGGCTCCCAACGGCTCTTTTAGCCTCTCCAACGGCTCCGAAGGCTCCCCAAGGGTTCCATGCCTATAAATAAAGGCCAAGGAAGCCCCGGACACCTACCGGAACTATACGGAAGCCTACGGACACCTTGTTGATCATTTGGCGTACCTCCGGCGGACTTCCTCAAAGGAACCCTCCTAGCTCCATCCAATTCCACATCCAAGGAGCTCCCTCAAAGAAGCTTGGAAGCAGCCTTCAACATCTCCAATCATCAAAGGCGCCCAAGGCTTCTCCTCATATACGGTTTTATTGTTTTATTCATTTTGAGCTTAAAATTGGGTTTGTACCTACAAACCCCAAACCCTTTTCTCAACCCCCTTTCTTTTGGGTTTCACACCACCATTAAGGTGTGAAGAGGTTAGTCAAGCCTTTCCTTTTAAAAGGCTTGAGTTTTCGGTGAGCTAGCCTTCACCCGTTAAAAAGGCTAGTGGGTTCTTGCTAAACCATTAAAAGCAAGTGGGTTCTTGCTTAACCAATAAAAGCAAGCTGTAATAGGTCCTAGGGCTACCTCAAAGCCTAGTGGGTTTCTTGCTAAAACCATTGAAAAGCAAGCGGTAGGAATCTCTCAACGGTTGAGTTGGGAGCGGAGACATAGGCCGGGTTTTGGCTGAACTCCGTTATCAATTTCGTGTGTCTTGCCTCTTTACTTTCCGCTGCATTCTTAACTTTGATTTTAATTTGTTAATCTTTTTTTAAAAGGAAATTCACCCCCCCTCTTGCCATCTTTTCCCTCGGGGTGTTTCTTCCGACCCAACATAACCAATTATAGAGGATATGTGATTAGGTTAATTACTTTTTGGTATGGGACATTAATAGTGATTTAAGTTATTTGGAGAAAAATGTTAGAATTTATCCAGGAAGGATTTTTGATCAAATACTTCTAAATTTTGGGTTTCAATATTATTTTGGATTATTTTGTGAAATTTTAAGGATAGTTTATTTTGAATGGTATATTTGGTACTTTGGGTATTACTGTTGAACTTTGGAGATTAAATGTAGTCTTTTTTTTATAAAAAGGATTATTCATTTTGGGAAATTATCTTATCTTGTCCTAACAATTTTGGTTTTGGTTAATGTCTTAAGACAAGATAAATGGACAGTTAATATTTTGTGGATTATGTAATTTTATAAAAGCTGATATATCTTGAATACTCATCTTTTAGAGAAAATATAAATTTTTGGTGGAAATTTAATAAAGGATTAAACTCTAAGTGTCATGTAAGTATGATTACTCATTTTCTTAGTTAAGGGAGTAAAACAATTCATCAAATTTATGAAAAGGATCTTAAAACAAAAACATTTTCTATTTAATTTTCCTTTTATGAAGTCCAATACTATTTAAATCATCACAATTTTATGGTTTTCTAATTTTTAACTTTCTCCTAATATTGTTATCTATCACTCTCTATCAGAACATTATGGTTAGTTTTTTCTTCCATATCCATGTTTTCCTACATGGAATCTTAGTATGTGTTATCTCAGGTAAACTTTTTTACTTCACTTTATTTATTTTAAAGTGTAACTTTTGTTAACTATTTTTGTGATATGGGATTTCAATGAAGGTATTTTTAAAAGTGAAACCTTAGTTATTGAGATGAAATTTAAAATTTCGATTATACAATTTCTAAAAGGGGGGGAAGGATGTAACATCCTAAGTAATTATAGAATATGAATTTTCCATATTTATTAATATTGATGAATTAGGTAGTAATTTTAATTTAAATGGGACACTATGTCTAATAACATACCTGACACACAACAATGGGTTTATCATAAATTTTACACTACACACAAGATTGAGTTATACCAAAAAATAATATATTAATAATATTATTATTGTAGTTATCGAAAATCCATTAGAATTTCGAGAATGAATGATATCAATAGAATTATAAAAATATCGTTTATACATGTTTCTATAAGGATTCATTAGTTACCAAACTAATTATGAAATGAAATAACAACCAATTGAATATAAAGGATGTGTTTTTCAGAAAAAACTACATAAATGAAAATAAGAAAGTTTATAAAATAATAAAACCATTTTTGATGTATTTTATTAATTAAATATATTTGAAATATATTAAATTTAATATTTAAAATTCATCTTATATATTTTATAGACATGATATAAGAATAAATTCATTTTTTTGGATAAAATAAGTATTTAAAAAAAATGCAGTTTTGCTATCTTTTAATAGAGAAACCATTTTAAATATAGTTTTTGACACTTTTATAAGTTTTATTCGACAAAATGAACTTATTATTTAAAATTGGGACATAAAAAAATTACTTTGGTTTAAATTTTGTTATTTTTTTGATAAAATTCACATTTTAATGAATAGTGAAAATACTGCATTTTAGTTTAAAACTATTTTTTTCTAATTTATTTATATACTATGGTTATCCTTTTAATTTATTTTAAAGTGAATGTAAATTTATTTATTATCATTTAATATAAATCTGGTCATCTTATGTAATTTTACATTTAAATTGGATATAAAAAATGTCAACCTTTTGATGATTTTACTTAAAAACCTCGTTTTATTATTTCATCAATGAGATTAATTTTTAATTAATTTCTTCAAATTCCATGTTTTGAATTTGGAAAAATAGATTCCATATTTGGAATCATAAAGTCCAAATTGTGTAAATAGGTCCCTTTTGTTTTTATACATTATAAATAGTAACATTAGTAATTTTTATTATTTACCGCATTTAAAAGGTAAATCAGGTAAATAAGGGTAAAAAATATTATTATAATATAAAACTACCTAAAACTTGTAATAATATTATTTGATGAGATATTACCAACCAAGAATAAAATGGTATGGAAATTTGTCATTTTGAATTCACTTGGGTGTGATTTTGACACTTATAAATTTTAATTTAATGTAAAGGCAAAATTATCATAAACATGACTCTTATTACTAAATTTTTTTCAATATGGAGTTATATAAGTGATATATTTGACTAAAAATAATTATTTTAAAAAGAAAAATATTAACTATATCATTGTATTTTAATTATATTTTTTAGATGGTAAATATTTAAATTTAATAATGACACAATGATGACACAATTATTTCTTTATTAATGAAAGAATCAAATAAATGATATTACAAATATTATCTTACATAATTTATGCTATAAAAAAATTTATGTGAAAAATACCTTTTATAAGTCTATTAAATGGTTTCATTGAAGTTATACTTATGTTTGTAATTTATTTATATTCAATGAATTGAATAGTGTAAAAATTGACATAATTGATATTTTATAAAAATAATAAATTATTAAATTTTTTAAAAATACTAAAAATATTTTAAAATCACAAAATTACTATTCTAAGGTATAAAAGTTCATTAATTTCCTAATTAATAAAAATTTACCCCATATAAGTAAAATTTAAATCCTCTTAATATTTAAAATATTATTACCACAATTAAAATTAAAAGAGAATAATTAAGGGTAAACAAAAAAGACAAGGTTTAAAATAAAATAAATACATGCCAAAAAATTAACATTTGAGATGATTTATAATAATAATAATTTTATATTCTACATATCCAATGTTGGATTCATTTTTATTAAAAAACAATTTATATTAATTTAATATTTTATGAGTTTCCAAGGGTGCCCCTCCCCTCTCCTATATAAAGGTAACCACTCTTCTCTAATACTAACACTTCAAGAACCATTTGGTTCGGCTGATATCTACCCAAAAATCTTCTTATAATCCATACTCACTTTTTGAGGCATTACTTTAGGCAGAACACCCTTGTTAGAGGTGTTATGGTGTTCTTCAAAGGTGATCAACCAAAGAAGAGGTATAGTTTTTTAAGTGTTCATATTTTATTTATTTTTTCGCTTCCTTTAAATATTCTTCTTCTAAGATGAAATATTAACTTCAGTATAATAAATTTACTAATATTTTATTATGTTAATATTTTCACCTAAATCTATATCTAATTTCATCAAATGGGAAATGAACATTTCATTCGTGTGTACGGCGGACTACCACCTTACTAACTGATATAGTTAATTTTTTATTACCGTCTACCAAGACTGTTTATAATGATTGAATAAATGTCTATATATGTTATTCCAGAAATATTTATCATTTTAAAATAATAATATTTCAATTATTTTCTTACCTTCCATGAACATAAAAATGATAATTTCGTTCGTGTGTGCGTGTGCACTATCACCTCCAAGAAGCGATGTGAATCATTTGTTCACCATGTGACTTGTATGAAATATATAAGTATATTTAAATGATTATTGTGATTTTAATATTATTATTATAATTTTGTAAATACAAAATAATAATTAACTTATTTCCAAATGATCAATGAAAAATGGAAAATGTTACTTATGCGTACATACGACCTACCGTCTCCGTGATTATAATGTTGTTCATTTTTCATACCATAAATAAATTATTTGATATAAAAATTATAATTTATGTATAAAAGGGATTATTATTTCATGAATTTTATTTTTTAGATGATGTAATTATGACCACATGGACTAGTGACATCAAAACCATGTTCATTTTCAACTCAAGTACCGAATATTGAAAAAACATCGGATATGAACATAAATAATTATTTAATTTTTATAACATGGTAATAAGTGATATAAAAGGAATAATAAAATTTAAAAAGGTTCTCAATAAGGTATAAATTAATATAAATTTATTATTATGAAATAAAAAGATTTTATGTGATGAGTCAGACTCATGGTAAGGGACTTCATCTCAGTTCCCTTTCATTGAGACATTTCTTGATAATATGAACCTTTATTCATTTATAAGGTGTATATACATCAAATAAGACATTTCATACCCATATTTTATCCATAATAACGTTGTTTAACATTTTTCTAAATTTATTAATTCACGGAGATTAATATTAAAATGCTCAAAGTGTTATGGGATAACTTGAACATTTAAAGATCTAATTATCAAATATTTTTCTATATGATATTAATTTACATATTTATTTAAATTGATATAAAAGGATTATATAGGAAATTTTATCTCTATCTTGAATTTCATTCAATGTTTACAAAATTCATCTTTTTATACAAAGAATTTTACTTTCTTTACAAAATGACAAAATGAATGTTTTTTAATGTATGCGGTGATAATGACTTTTCCACCATCGTGACCGTTATCTGATATTTGGATTCCTATGTAAGCCATAATATTTTTAAAACGAAAAAAAATTCCATATTCCCTTTTCATGTATATTGGTATTGAAAATGGATTTGATAATGTGTTGATTATATACATTTCTTTAAATGATATCTTGTGATTGTAATGTAGAAATGTTAATTTTTTTCCTTTATGATTGTTTATGTGTTATGATTATGTCATGGTTCATGGTAATTTATTATGTATATGGGTGGTTACATGATAAACTGAGGGTGGGTGATCCTGTGATAGCTCTCTAATGCATTGAGTAATGAGATATATTTAAACTATAAGGTTACTTCTAAGAGATTTAGGGAATATACTAGGATGTGTATTCCAAACGTAGCCATGATGGTTACCACCCATGTAGCTTTGATAGCTACAATTTAAGTAAGATATATATTCCACAGGTTAACTTTATGATTTATGACTGATAATATTTTTTTATGATTCTTATGATTTCATGAGGTGTGCTAAAGTGTTTATTTTTATGGGTGAAAAATAAGATTTTATGGGTTTAGAATATTCAGGAACTGAAAGTTTCATTCCTTATTTTATATCCATTATTAAGATTTTTTTTCTCATCCCAAGTTTTTAAAATGTTTTCCATAGGGTATAAGGATGATTAAGACAAAGGAATAATTCAAGATGAATGTTATAAATTTTTTATCAAGAAAAAAAGAAATAATGTTTTTAAGAGTTTTATCTCGTGAAAAACATGGATAGTGAGTGTAACTGTCTAATTGGTAATATATGTCTTGTTATGTAATAGTTATGGCATAATTCTATAAAACTCTAAACAATAAAAGATCCTCAATGTGAATACTTGGCTTAACTCAAGATTATGTAACATTTTAGTCTGGGGACTTATAATATATCTTCAACTATAAATAGTATCTAGAATTATAAAATATTTATCTTCATCATGGTTATTTATTTTTAATTTCTATTGAAGAAATAAGTACCTTAAATAATTACACAACAATGATTAAATAATTATTAAATTAATTAAATGATCAAATAAATGATATTAAAAATGTCAATTGAATTATTATTTGAATTAATTAAGGTGATACATGAGATCTAAATATGAGTATGACATATTTGGGGTGTATTAAAATATTTGGTTTGAATATATCTTGTTGTCTTTATTTTCTTAAATAAAATGTAATGAATAGTGTACCACTTGACAGTAATTATATTTTATGAAAATAATATTTTATTAGATTATTGAATGTTTATACAAATATTCTATAAGTACAAAAGAGATGATATATGGTCAAAAATATAATAAATAGGCCATTTATGGTTCAATTTACACATTATATATACGAATTTAAACCTTTTAATATTTAAAAAGTTGTTACCCTAGTTAAAATTAAAATAGGTTAACTAAGGGTTAATCAAAATTATAAGGTTGAAAATAACACAAAGAATTATCAAAAATTTATTCGTTTATGAGATTACAACCTTATAATATCTAAAATTTGAATACATAGCATTTTTGTGTGTTTGTATTGATATTGAGTTTATTATAAATTAACCTTTTGAGAAATTCCAAAAGTTCCACTCACCTAAATTATAAAAGGGAACCTATTCTCCTTTTTTATTCACACTTAAATTTTTTTGTTTTAGAAAAAACGTATAAAAAAATCCTTAAAAATTCCATAAATTTATCGTAGAATACTTCTTTTGGGTAGAAATCCAACCAAGGAAGTCCTTTGGTGAAACCAAAAGTAGATAACCGAAGAAGGTGTAACATACATCAATTTGTGTTTTTATTTTATTTCTTCCTTAAACCCATTAAATTATTTTTATATAATGTTTATATAATAAAATAAATATATTAAATATAATGAGATGCGTTTATTTTAAGGTCATTACCTACAACTTCCCACACTTCCATCAAATGGGATACACAATCATCGTTCATGTGTATGGTGAATTACCACCTTGAAAAATGATGTCGTTCATTCTTCTATTATCATATTTAAAGGTTTGGAATAATGATGGATTTATAGTTTATATATGATATATATTATTTTTAGGATTTTATTGTTATTCTGTAATTGTTATATTACACATTCCTTCATGATTTTCATTTTTGTGGGAATATGACAACGTCGTTCGTGTGTACGGAAGACTACAACCTTTCAAAGTGAAGTGATTCGATTACGATTTACAAGGAATGTATTAAGGACAATTTTAATAAAAATATGTGATACATATAACATAAAAATTATTTTTTAATGATAATATATCATATATATCTCATTCTTTTAATCTGATAATAAAATGAAAACAACTTTCTTGTGAACTTATGGCCTACCCTCTCCATGTAAGATGTATTTTATTTTCTACCTCTAACTTTTATAAATCCCCATTAATACACATATAATAAATATATATGATATTTATATAATTTATATAATTATTTAAATGATTAAATCAGGATATAAGTAAGTGGGCTATGAATAAAAAATCAAAACATGTATGAAAAACCAAGCGGTTATTACCTAAAACATAAGATTAACATGAAATTATTAATAAATGAGTAACATAAAGTCATAATTAAATAAATTATGGTATTATATATATATTAATATGGTTCTATGTAATATATATAATAAAATTATATTTATTATACTTCAAATTTTTACATGCACAAAGGATTTCAATACTTAAGGTAAGGGATTTCCATCTCACATTTTACTTTGTTGGACACATGCTATATTCACTACCTCTTTCTTCAATGTGGTGTATATAATGACCATAACTATAATTTATGATTATTATAATTAAAATTTATTGTATTTATATATCCATTTTAGAATATCTCTTTTAGGTGGTTACATTTTCAATGTTACCAAATTGGTAAGGGAATTTTGTCTCAATTTTCCTTCTTTTAGACGCATGTTATGGTATGCACATATATAATTTTACGAGGTGTGTATACCACCAATTTTACATGTTACACAATGAATCTATATCTTTTAATGATATTTTAATCTTTATGTAATTTTATTATTTCACGGGGATTATGATTCAAAGTTACCAAAGTGGTAAGAGTATATTTCTAAAATCTCATCATTTATCAGAATTATTTATGATTATGCATCAGTTGATGAAATATTATGATCCAAATATCATGAAAAATAATTTATATTATTATCATATGGTTATTAATGATATATTAATGTAATTATAATAGTATATAACTCTTTGGTATTTAATATAATTAAGAAAGTGTTTTTAAGAAAACATGACTTTATTTTTATCTTTATTTTGAAATCTGAGTTCTTTCAAAACTAGGTTTTTTAAAAATGTTTTCAAAAATGTTTTTAAATGATATTTTATTTTAATTTTAAAAACAATTATGTTTTAAAAAGTTATTTTTTCTTCAAATCCAATTTTATATGTTTTTAGGTTTATTCTCAATGAAAATGGTTTTCAAAATTCTTTATGTTTTAAAAATAATTTTTTAAAGTGGGAAAGATATTTTACTCAAGAAATGTTTTTAAAATATCTTTCAAAAATATTTTCTATCTCAGATGAAATGCATTGGTGTTACTTCTTCTGTACTGTGGATATAATCCAAGAATACAATTCACGTTCTTTCTCATAATGGTTTATGTTTTGATGAGATAATGGTTGTGAAACATGTGTCCATTTGATGGGTTATATTCTTATGAATATAGCCTAATATTACAAATTATGATATGATGAATGTTTATGATCTTATAGAACACATATATATGATTTCATTATGTGATGTGTGAGACCTATAACTCCCTCTAATACCATAGGTAATGATTTATATCTCATGAGTTTGAGAATACTAGAATAGAGAGTGAACTCAGTTCACTAAGGGAATTTGACCACTATGATAGTCTTGGGAGTTAACCTTGACTACTAATATGTTTTGGGAGTGAACCCATTACACAATGATATTATTTTAAAATATCCATGATTACTAAGGAAATTATTTTCTATGATTATGTTTATTTCACAATTCTATGTCTTATACATATGTTATGATCTTATGAATCATGCTATTTGATTTTATTATGGTACTTGTCTTATGAAATATCAATATTTATTCCATGGATCATGATTATAATTTTTTATATAAATGGAATGATCTTAAAATGGTATTCTCATGTTCTTATACCCTTATGTTTTTTTATTCTTTTATATGTCTTATTTTTACCCTTATTAAGCATCTAATATAACTATTACTTTTATTTCATTCCAAAGGTTATGAAGAAAGTTTTAGGTAGGATTTTCTTATGAGTAGTATTAAATGGGAATATATTTTTTGGAAACATTGAATATCTCTCACCAAGTTAGAATATTATATATCTATGTTTCCATAGAGTCTAAAATATTACTGTCCTCAGGCATGTACTTTTGGAATATTCTGAATATTCGTCTAAAAGATGTAATATCAATGTATGTTAAGCCTAGGTCATTATAGTTGGTATAATAATGAGTTATTTAACCTTTGGAAACTAGTATCATAAAACCCTAATAATATCCCTACGGATAAGTCTAATTATATGTTACAATAATAGATTTTTGGTAATGATCATGAAAAACCTAGGATTAAACCTAAGGTATCATAGATTGAAATTTTATAAGAAATATACCTTGATTATGTGGTTATACCAATATGATTAGTGTTACTCACACTATTCTTTCTATTTTTAGTCAATGGCTAGAACCTGAAGTGACCACGTTAATTATGAATGTGATGGAAAATGCAATGATTATACTTATGAGAAAATAAATGTTATTGGATTAGGAATGAAACATCTTGTTATGATGCTCACAAAACTTTCTCAATCTATGAATCATACAGGACTTAGAAATGAGGGAATGATGGAATTTTTTTTGATTCCTTCCTAAGGAATCATACACCTTCTATTTGTGGGTCTTCTAATACACTAGTGGATGAGCAATGGATCAATACAACTAAAAATTTATTTTTGGATCTTCAATGTTCAAAATGTGAGAATTTTATTTTGGTTGTCTATCATTTAGAAGGTGAAGTGGGTCAATGGTGGAATATTATACAGAGTACAAGGAAACAAGATGAAATTGATTCCATGGAATGGGATTAGTTCAAGAACTTATTTTTCAATAATTAATTTCCTCATATTCTTTGTACACAAATTTGAGAAGGGATTCCTTGAATTAAATTAAATGGAAGATGAATCTTTTGGAACTCATGAAGAAAATTTTACAATACATTCAAGGTATGCTTCTGGTTTTATCATCAAAACTGAATGTAATGTTGATCAATTCTTTAGTGGATTAAAACAAATATCTTGTAGGGAATTAGCCATAAGAGACTTTGGAAGCTATGAATAGATTTTTTATATTCTCTTAATGTAGAGATATGGATTGGAGTTGTGTATAAATATCATGGTTCTGACAGGAAATAGAAGATGAATTTTGATGAAAAATATTAAAACTATGAAGAAAATAAGTTGACTTTTTCTTTATATTCAATGTGTGGGAAGAATTATGTTGGAAATTATATTAAAGGAATTTGTAAATTTCTCAAGTTAGGAAAGGAAGGTCATATGGAAAAAAAATATTGAAGTAATAGGAAGAAGTTAGATAATGGTGCGAATAGAGAGAAGGATGCATATAATACACCGCCACACTTCAATTTTTCAATTGTAAGTAAAATGGGAATTATGATATTAAATTACCAAATCCAAGGGTTAACAATGATGATTGACATAAACAACCACCTAAATCTAAAGATAAACGGAACTCTCATGTGATAAATATTGGAGATGTTGTATATGAAGTGAAAACAGTGAAATGATTGAGCGTTTGTGTATTAAAATTCAATAATAATGTTATATAAGTACTTTTATGATATTACGGAATATTTAAACATCGAATTATTATTCCACTATAGTCTTTCCTTATGTATTTGAAAGAATATGTTGAATGGTACTGGAAGCCATGAAAATTGATTGAGGTTTTATGGTGATATGTTTTTGAACACATGATTAAGGGAAAGATAATATTAAATATATTGATGATGAGATAAAGATATTATTTATTATGATAAAATAAATGAGATAGTATTGATAAACTTGGAACGAATTAGTAATATGATTACAAGGTGGTTTATGATATCAGGAATTAATTTTATATAATTTTTAGATTTATAGTATGATGAAAGAGATAATTTTTGAAATAATAGATGATTTCACTAAGGTTTTATGGTAATTAAGTTTATTACCAGGTTTCAAGAGAATACATGATAATGGTATTAAGATGTTTGGTATGTGATAGTTAAGATAAGAATCAAGTTGTTTGGGGGATGAACGATAAGTTCATTTTAAAATTATAGTAACCTTCATTCAAAAGTTTTGGATTTTAATATTTTGGAAGGTTCCTAAGGGTAACCATTTATAAAAAAATTTAAGCTGAACTTTGGAAAAGGTTTTAGTGATGAATGTAATAATTCACCATATGAATGTTTATGTTTATTGGATAAACTGTGAAAATAATTTTGCTATTATTATAAATATAGATATAAGGAATATCTTGTCATCAATTATGGAACTTATGATCCCCTAGTTCTTCAGGAATTAAAATTTCAACTTAATTTCATAGAATAATAGATGAAGTGGAAATTGATCAAGGCATAACCAAATAGTGAGATTGTACTTTTGAAATGAAATAAAGTAATTATATCTTCTCAAAGGATTTTGAGATAAGATGTTATCATATTATTATAATTATTTATGATATAAATGACCTTTTTAGACATATTTCGTCTATGTATTTATTTTCATTAACCTTATCTTTACCATGTCCTCAATCACTCTCTATTAGTTCTTAAGAATGAGATTTCCTTTACCAATCCATCTTTTAATTTAACAAAAATGTTTTATCTATGTGGAAACCTTGTTATAAATTACATGAGGTAACCTTTATGTTTCCAAATATCAAATTTTAACGGAAGTTTTATTATTCCGTTGTATGATGTGGGTTTCTATGAAATAATTATAAAATATTAAACCTTTGATAATGAAGATGAATTTCAAGGGAGAAATTCATTTTAAGGGGTGTAGAATGTAACACCATCTGATTTTTATGAAATAGATCTTTAAATAATTTTTTTTCATTGATATATTGTATTATACTCTATACGAAGTTAATCTTTTTTTACACACAACAACATCTAACCTTGCATTACACACAACACCAAGTTTCTACGAAATATAATTCTATTATATTTATTTAAACAAGAAAACTATAACCTAAAGTTTATAATAGTGGGTATGAAAATGATTAACTGAATTATTAAAATATGGGTTAAATGTGTATATATAATAAATTCCTTGGGGAACAATTAATTATAAACGAAAATTAAACCTTTCGAAAAATAAAAAGAAATATTTTTATTGAAAAAACTATTTAAATGCGCATAAATGTGTTTTATACTAATAAAATAATAAAATCACTATTGTTGTGTTATATTAATTAAATATATATATTTAACATATTTAATATAATTTTTAAAATTCATCACATATGTTTTCAATACATGATATAAAAAGAAATTAAGTTTTACGTTTAAAAACTATTTTTTTTTGTAAAAAACAGTTTTATCACCATTTAATGGCGCACTTGTTTTAGAAATAAATTGTGAAAATTAAGTTTTTTTAAACAAAAATTATTTCTAAAATATTAATATAAAAATTAAATTTGGTTAAATTTTTGGTTTTTTCTGATAACTTTTAATTTTTTTATGAATAGTGAAAAATACTCGATTTTAATTGAAATCTCATTTTCATCTAAATAATATATAATTTTAAATTTTATGCATAATTAGTTTTAAAGTCAAATTATTTCAATAATATATCCATTAATCCAATTTAGTTCATTGGAATTATTTTTATATTGAATTTAGATATAAAATGTTAGTAAAAGTTTGAACATTTTCACTTTAAAACCCCATATTCTTGCCTCATCCACGAGATTAATTTTAAAATAATTTTAGCTACATTTTTATTTTTATTTTTGAAAAATGGATTCCATATTTTTAATTATAAGATTCAAATTTGGTAAATATATCCCTTTTACTTTTGGACAATATGAATAGTAAACTGAAAATTTTTATTACCATGGTTAAGGGTAAATTAGGTAATTAAAGGTAAAAAATTAATATTATAAATATTATCTAATTATAATAACCCTTGTACAAATTTTATGGATAATTATTCTTCATAGAAAATAATCCTTGAGATTAATTTATGTCCTTTTGGATCCAATTTGATGAATTTAGTCCCCATATAGTATTTTCATTTAAGAAAAGTCAAACTTGTCATGCTAATGTTTTTAATGAGTTTAACACTTTTAATATCTGGATATATAGAAGATATATTAGACCATAAATAGTCTTGTAAAATCTAAAATATTTATCTTTATTATGTTATTTTTTTAATTTTTTCTGATAATATAAGAACAATAAATAATTACACAATGAAGATGCAATAATTATTCAATTAATGAAATAATCAAATAAATGATATTAAAAATATCAAATCAAATATAATATGAATTATTTAAGGTTCTAGAAGAATTTTAAAGATTATTTTGACATATTATGGTTTTATTAAAATATTTTTTATGAATATATATATTTTTCTTTATTTTATTAAAGTCTAACTAATAAATAGTGTCTACATTGACACTAATGATATTTTATGAAAATCATATATTAGTAAATTACATAAAAATAAATAAAATATTAATTAAGGACAAAAGGGATGAGATATGTTAAAAAATATAATAAATTTTATATTTATGGTCCGATTGAAACATTATAAGTAAAAATTACAACCTTATAATGTTGAAAAATGTGTCACTATAGTCAAAATTAAAATAGGTTAACTAAAGGTTAATAAAAATGATATGGATTAAAATAACACCAAATATTATATAAAATATATTGGTTGATTATATTATAATATTATATTATATTATATTCTAATAAATTTATTTTTTAGTTATTTAGATTTATATTGAATTTATTATAAATTAATTTGTTGATAAATTTGAAAAGTTCCCCTGACCTCAATTATAAAAGGGAACCTATTATTCTATTTCATTCACACTAAACATTTTTCATCAAAAAACCTATAAAACATCCCCCTAACTTCCCACCTTCATCTAGGAAGCCTTAATTTCGGTATAAATCCAACCAAGTATGTCCTTTGGTGGAAACCAAAATGTGATACCCGAAGAAGATGTAATGTTCATCAATAAATGTTTTTGTTTTATTTCTACTTGTAACCCATTAAATTATTTTTATATTAAGTTTATATTATAGCCTTAGTATTATAAATATAATGGGATCTTTTTTGTGGTATTTTTAAAACCTAAAACATTACACACTACTATAAAATGGGATACACAATCATCATTCATGTGTACGGCGGACTAACGCCACATGATCCGATGTCATTCGTTCTTCAATTATCACCTTTAATGGTTAGGAATAATAATAGATTTATAGTTTATATATGATATATATTATTTTTATGATGTTATTATAATTCATCAATTGTTATATCACACATAACATCATGCTTTCTATTTTTTGGGAACACGATAGTATCGTTCATGTGTACGAAAGACTATCACCTCGTGAAGCGATGTTATTCAATCAGACTTTACATAGAATTTATTAAGTATGGTTTTAATAAACATATGTTATATGTATGAAATAAAAATTATTATGTAATGACAATATAAAATATATTTTTATTTCTTTTAATCCTACAAGAAATTGAAAATAATTCTCATGCATATGTATGACCTTCCATCTCCATGAAAAATGTATTTTATTTTATACCTCTATCATTTATGAATCATAAAAATACATATATAATGATTATATATTATATTTATATCATGTTTATCATTATACATATTATTAAATCATTATCTAAGTAATATTACCAAGAATAAAAAGTAAAAACATGTTTGAAAAATATAGAGGTTATTACCTAAAACAAAAATTTAACTTGGAATTATTAATAAATGAGTAATATAAAGCCATAAGTTTATCATTTATGGAATTATATATATTAATATGTTTTTATGGTATATGTATAATAAACTTATATTTATAATACTAGTGGTTTTAACATGTATGAAGGAAGTCAAGAATTAAGCTAATAGATTTTTGTCTAACTTTTTACTTTGTGAGACACATGCTATATTCACCACCTATTTCTTTTATGTGGTGTATATACTGACCATGAATGTAATTTATGATTTTAGTAAATAATTTTTATTTTTATTTATATATATATATTAGTGGATCTCTATTTCCTGGGGTTATATTTTTAATGTTTACAAAGCAATAGGGAATTGTGTCTCTATTTTCCTTCTTTGAGACACATGTTATGTTATGCACATATATCCTTTTATGAGATGTATGTACAGCCTCATTGATATGTTATATCATGATACTATATATTTTAATGATATTTTATGCTTCATGTAATGTTATTATTTCTTGTTTATTATGATTCAATGTTTTCAAAGTGGTAAGATCTTATTACTACAGTCTTATCATTTATCATAATTGTTTATGATTATCCATCCATTGATGAAATCCTATTAATAAACTCTCAAGAAAATTCATTAATTTTCCATTAATCTTGTTATTAATGATATATTCATGAAATGGTACCATTTTTATACTCTTTGGTACTTAATATAATTAATAAAGTGTTTATGAAAATCCATATTTATTTTCTCTTCAGTAGAAAATATGTGTTCTTTAAAAAATTTGTTTTATAAAATGTTTTTAAATTTCCTTTTAAGTTCATTTTCAAGGGAAATGATTGTAAAAATATTTTATATTTTCAAAAGTGTTTAAAAATGATTTCAGAGATTCTTTTATAAATTTTAAATGTTATTTTCAAAGAAAAATGTTTTCAAAATTTATTATTATTTAAACATATTTATTTAAAATGAAAATGTTATTTTCCTCAAGAAATGTTTATAAAATATATTTAAAAAAATACATCAAATATTATATTTTTTTTGTTACCTATTCCTTACCAGGGATATGATCCAATAATACCAATCATTTTATTTCTCTGAATATTTTATTTTTTGAAGTCATAATGTTTATGAAACCCATTTCTCTTATAAGGAATATATTCTTATGAAAACTTATTCATTTCATGGGTTATGATATAATGAAGGTTTATGAACTATTGGTAGAAATATGTATGATTTAATTATGTGATGGGTGGGACCTATATCTCCCTTCATTTCATTGGGTAATGATATATATCTCATGAGATAGACATGACAAGAATAGGGAGTGAACTCCATTCAGTAAGGAAATTTTTTCACCAAGATAGTCTTGGGAGTGAAATTTTATTACTATTATGATTTGGGGAGGGAACCCATTACAAAATGATTGTCTTGTAAAATATCATTGAGTACTAAGGAAATTATTTTCTATGATTATGTGTTGGCCATAATTCTACATCTTTTTCTAATGTTATGATTTTATTACTCTTATTCTTTGATTATATTATGATACATGTATTATGAACTAAAAATATTTATTCCATGAATCCTCACTACTGGAGAAGGGGTTTCTACCCACGTAGCTATACCCATGGTTTTGAAAAATTGTTCATGTATATTTTTTAGTATATATCCACAATTTTATTAAAATCGTTGTTATTCAATGCCCCCATATCAATATTCCACTGACTCATTTTTTCTACCAAGATCCCCCCACTTAAACCCTTACCTCCCTGACCACTACCTCCAGGCCCTCTCCTCCCCTCCCCAACCACTACCTCCTGGTCTTCCGACCTCCACCCGACCCTCCCATCCCCGCTCCAAACTCCGCCTCTGGTCCATATGACCACTACTTTTCGATCATCTCATCCCCTCCCTGACCTCTGCCTCCTAGCTTCACCTACACTTCAGACATCAACCTCCCATCCTCTTCCGCTGCCTTAATGTCCCAACCTCCGCCTCCTCGCCCCAATCCCCTCTCATCTCCCTCGACTCCGGTGACATCCCCCCCCCCTCTCGTCTCCCTGTCCTTCAAGAATGTCCCCGCCCCATTCATTGAATCTAGGTTTGGAATTTTTTTTCTCCTTTATTTTTTATTATTTGTAATCTATTCACTTATTATTATATCAATATCCTCAATAAGTTGACTACTCAATTAATCTTTTGCATTGTTTGTTAAATAAATAAGCAGTCACTATAGATGTAAATTCTAATTCCTTACATTTTTATTATAACATCCTTTTCATAGATTATTCTTTGGTTGGTAGGATAGCTAGGAAATGTTTTCTTCCAAGAATAGTTTTCTTACACCTTTTACACTTTTTAATTTTCAATCCACTATTTAGTGACACATTCTAACTATTTATAGCCTCCTCATGTAAAGTAACCTATTTTACTTTTCATTTAGCATGATCTTGATTTTTATACATTTATTTATCCTAGGCTAGTTGGTTAGGAAAAATAATCAAGAATACTTTCTTCTATTTCTCTTAATTTTCTTAAGGTTTATCATTTACCTTCTTATCATATTTAATTTTTCATAACATATCTAGGGTTTTCTTTCAAATAAATTTTCCTCTCACACCATACAAAAGTTATCCTCGGAGTTTGGTCATGAATACATAATATTTATGAAATTATTATCTATATATACCAAACACTTCCTCTAAATGTTAAAATCTATATTGGTTGGTTATATTTGGTGATATTATTGTCAAATATATCTTTTATTGATCGTTTCACCTTAATTTATCACTAAAAATATATTGTGGTTCTTTCCTTTTCACTATAATATATATATATATATATATATATTATACTATAAGGAAAAATATTTGGGTCCATAACTTCCACAACACCAATAAAACCCTTGAAATATTTAGCATTCAGGTTGACTCAAGATTAATCCATCTCCATGTTATAGTTTTCATGATGTATCATAAGCCTAATCCACAAGTGAAACAATATATTGGATCTCCATACATAGATGGATCTAAGATTACATCAAAACTTTGCGGCCACATTTTCATGCAAAAACTTATCATGAAGACTATATAAAAGATCCAAAAACCCACATTTAATCTATAATATCCCCACACATCCTAGAAACTATACATTCTTATTCTATATTCTTATCCCACCAAGCATAGATCACCCTTATTGTTTCTTTAAACCATAGGTGTCTCAAAATGTAAAACTATGTAAATGAAAACCAATAATTATATCATCATTTTATAATTCAACAAGAGTTCATTAATAGTCTCACCATTGTTCTAAAAGATTATACTGAGTTTATAGGGCCATGCACATAATCAATTTTCCCATGAAAACTGTAAATTATATCAAAACACTAACTCAGAGAATTTATTCATCTCAAGATCACAAGGTATCTACATATTGATAAACCCAAACTACTCCAAGAGTGTTATTTCCCTTGGGAACCAGACATTCTTTCCACCATGAATACAATTGTTCTACCTGACATGTACCGATGTCACCTAGGATAGGAATCTAAATGAGACTTCCTTTCCAAAAACCATCCATAGGGATGAAAGAACTAGCACATAAGTACTTAACTCATAGAACCCAAGTCACTTAACACTCATATCAAAATTGAATTTTCAAATTTGTGTGAATTGATATCTTCAACCAATGTTTTTTACATATTCCTCACACACCTAATTGATCCTAAAAATTTCCAACAAGTCTGATGGGTTACCCTCAAAGGTCAGAATATACTAAATTCTAAACCTAGTGTAATGCTAAATAAGGCAACTAGTCTCTCAAAACTACTCCACACATTATGCCTAACATTGGTAAAAAAATATGGGATGCACTCATCCCCATCTCTAGGTAACATGTAATTTAACATTCCAAATACATACTTTTATATTTCAACCACCCATTTAAATTAATTTCATCCTACACACTCCCAAGTCTAGTATAACCCCACGATTTCACAAGTAATCACTACACATATCAAAACAATCTCACTCACACTGTGACCTATATAAAAATTCACTATAGTTTTAGGGACTTCTCATCACAGGGATACAACATAACTCTAGAACTCTCAATATCCCCAACCACTCAATAATAGGGTGCACATATACTATCCACCATGTCACTAATATATATATATAATTTTCAATTATTTTTATTACATTTTAAAATTTTATATTAACCAAAAAATTCTACAATAAGGGCTTAGATAAATGAAATTTCAATTAAATATTATAGACAAAAACACTTATTATGTTGTACTTTAAATTTTATTTTAGATGGTTCCTCATAATAATAATGTTAAGGAAAATAATAATATACTTTAACCATTTATGTTTACCAAAAACTCTATACCTATGCCTCAGTTAAATAAGATTTCAATTTCATGTTATTTAGGAAAACATTGTTTATGTAACAATTGGAATTTTTTTAGTTAGAACCATTTTATAATCTCTCCAAGTAGTCATAGAACATGTCTTTTATAATTTATGGGATTGGATATATAAGAAGAACCCATACACTTATATGAAAAAAACATTTAAATTTTCTCAAACACTTGAAATAACTAACACAAGTCATATTTCACATAAACAATAAAATTTTATCACACACAAGAATTCTACATGCTAAAATATATTATTGAACACACCCCCTCTTGTCATACTATTCCATGAGATGAATAATATCAATCCATCACCTCATAATCAAGTGTATCACCTATGGTTAAATTAGATCAATTAAATAATCGAATATTATAAATAGAAATTTAGTCCTAGATAATATAAACATTCTTCATACTTGGGTTGGGTAATCCCATGGAAAATCTCCATACCATGTCTCAATACATTATTATTCTATTTTGTACGTTACCAAAATAGTAAGACTAAAAAACCTATAATAAAATTTTACTAGGTCCAACCACCACACACCACCAATTAGCTCTTGGACCATTGGTAGAGATAATACCTGAGGAATGCCTCCCTATATGATAGAGGATGCAGAAAAATAGTGAGGGTCTCAAGTAGAATGATAGAGGTTACCATACCTTCATATTCGATTAAAAAAACTGTATAAATAAATATAATAATATAAACATGTGTAAATAATACATTTAATGGCATTATGAAATCTTTCAATAGTAATAAAAATAATCCATGCAATAAAAAATTAATTTTATGAAATATATTCAGGTAGTCATAATATAACCAGAATACTAGAAGATAAAACTATGAAAAATATGAAAAATGGTCTTGAGTATCAACCTGGACCCAACACCCATGGTTAGTCCTAGAAACCATTAAATCAAAAACATCAAGTGATTCCCTAAATCTAAATATACAATATAATAATGATAATAGCTCAGGTGCCCATGTTCTATGGTAGAAAGTGTGGGGTTTTAATATAACTCAGTAACACTCCAAAAATGCTGTCCTTAAAATTAAAATTCAATTATTTTTTTCATTGAGATGTGATTTAATAATCAATTATTGATTATAAAATTAATATTTGAAAATTTTATAATTTATGTAAAAGTGTAATAAAAATACTATTGATGATTGGTCTCTACAATGACACTCAACATCATTTTGTGTCTACTTTTTCCATCACTAGAGAGTCTATAGTCATAGAACATGTCCAATAATAAATGGTAATAATGTAAAAAACTGAGGAAACTAAGGGATTAATAATATGAGAGAACCCATATGGCTCAATAGAGAATTCTCTCTCAATAAATCTCATAAAAAATACAAAGGGGTGATCTTTTCCATTCTTCCAAATCCATTCTTCTAGTCTAAACTCAAGGAACCATCCCTTACATTTAGAAGAATGGTAGTATTATAACACCTAGATTATAATGGTGGTATTCTAACCAAATAGATCAATTATAATCCAGTTAACATATCATTAAAAATTAATTGAGGGTACACCATACGAATCCAAAACATTAATCTATGGAATTTGATACATAAGACATTACCTAAATCCCAGGGGAGATTCCCCAAGACATTTTACTTCAATTTCCCCCATTTTCATTTCTTATGAGAACCCAATCATGATGTGTGTAGAATTTAGTGTTTGATATTAATATAAAAAATTTTATTTTATTTTTTAATTGATTTTAAATACATTCATTTTACCAGAATGTCATTTTCCTTTTTAAGAGTCTTTTTGTGACTTGTTCCACTTTGTATGCAGTAGGTGTTTCTTGGTAATTATTTTATTAAAAAAACCCTAAATTGATTTAGTTTATTAAACTCATATTCTATATTGTTTATAACAATAATTGATACCCATGATCTATTTATATAAATTATCTAAATGATTTTTATTCTTTGAGATAAAGTGGTTTTGTTTAAATTTATTTTCTCTCTTTGAATTCAAATTTTTACCATGGAAAATATTAAATTAAATAAATATACAGATCATTTAAATTATTTTTTATGACGATTAAATGTTTTTATCACTCCCTTTATGTTTAAATGAAATAAACCATGTTTAAGGGTGTGTTTTAATGTTAAAAGTTGATTTTTTTTATGTTACACCTAAGGGAGGACAAACTTTTTTATCTATCCCTAAGTTCAAATATAATGACATATGCCGCTCTATCATAGACATGGAACCTTTTTTGGACTATTATGGTTTACCTTGTTGATCATACATTAATTGGATAGAGGTAAGAATTTTATATTTGATATTGAAAGGGTTGATTTTGGTTATTAAAAATAAGGCACTTATAATACAAATGTGAATTAACTATTATGTTTTTATGTTATAATTATTTATTTTCTATAGTACATATCACTTTTTTTATTATGGTTTATATTTTTCATTGGAATATAACTTTTTTTCTTTTTATTGAATGGATTAAACGTGGATTTATCATAATAATGGGATTTCAACCTCGTTTCAAAATAATTTGGAGAATTTTTTAGATTTTGAATTTGAAAATGCTTTATATAGGGTTGTATACAGTTTCCATGCTATAAATGTGTTTTAATACCATGGTTATGCTGGGAAGAAGTTATCTACCATATAATAAAATTTGGATTTCAAACAAACTATTATGTTTGGTATCACCATGGAGAGATGAGTCAATGTTCTATTGTTCACGAAAAAAATAAAAGAAGTGGCATGGAGAATTTGATATTTGATCAGTTTCCATTTGTGAATAATCCTAAGATAGATATTATTCATATGAAAGAAGACAATGATATCAATACACATGAAGAAAATATAGATGATTATGATGAGAGAGTGAAAAATTTATTGGATGATGCCAGAACTCCAGTATATCAGGAATGTACTAAAATGGACAAGATGGAATTTTTAATGTAGGTATATCATGGGAAAACCACATATAGATTATCTAGTACCTCCACTGATTATATTCTTACATTTTTGAAGTACTTTGTTCATAGTGGTGTAGATATTCCCTCAAATCATTACAGGGCATGGAAGTTAATTAAGTAGCTTGAATTTGATACTAATAAAGTCCATACTTGTTTGAAAGATTGCAATTTTTTAGGGAGAAACAGCTTACCGTAATGACTGTAAAGAATATGGTACATCTTGATGGAAGTCAAATGTAGATGGAACATAATCTCATGTGGAACAGAAAGTCATGTGGCACTTTCCATTGATTCCCAGAATTCAAAATCTATTCATGTCTGTAGAAATCTCATCCAATATACGATGTCATGATGTTGAGAGAAATAAAGGTAATGATGAGTTGGTTCATCCTGTAGATGGATTAGCATGATGGATATTTGATGCAAAACATCTTGATTTTGTAGCTGTGGTGTGTAATGTCATGTTGGGTTTATCCTGTGATGGTTTTAATCTGTTTAGTCAGATGCTTACTACTCACAACACATGGCCAGTTTTTATTCATGTTTATAATCTTCCTGTATGTATGTGTATGAAAAAACCTTTCACTTTATTGAGTATACTAATATACGGACCTTCTTATCCCGGTAATGATATAGATTTTTTACTTGAATCCTTTAATAAGAGAGCTGCAACAACTTTGGTATTTGGGTGTGCGTACATTCAATGCTTCATTAAATAATACATTTGAGTGGTGTGATGCCCTTATATGGACCATAAATTATTTTCCTACTTGTGAAATGATTTCTGGGTGGAGCACGAAGTTAAATCTATCATGTCCTATTTATACAAATAATACATGATCGGAAGGATTAAATATCATCACAATTTCAATTTCATGGGGCATCGATGATTCTTACCAATGGAACATCAATTCAAGATGAATCATCATAGTTTTGATAATACCATTGAGACTAAACAACCAACTCAATATATGTTAGGATTTGATGTTCTTAAATAATTGAAATATTTTAGTTTTTCATTCGGGAAAGGTTAGTTGAAATCTAAAAAGAGAAATGATTTTGACCCCAGATCCACTTAAAATTAAAAAAAGAGAAGTATTTTTTTTGAGTTTCCATATTGGTCTTCCAATTTATTACGTCATTGTTTAGATGTAATGAATATTGAGAAACAAATATGTGAAATTATTCTTTAAATTCTTATAAATACCAAGGGGAAGACCAAATATGACATCTGATCTCGTCCGGACTTGTTGGATTGAGGTATTCAACTAGAACTGCATCCTGTGTGTATCAGTGAAAAAAATGGAAAGTTCCTTGTGCTTCTTATGTGATGACACTATTAGAGAAGATCAATTTTTGGAAGTATTGGAGTGTATCAAGTTTCCAAATGGCTATTCCTAAAACATATCTAAACGAGTCAACAGAAGATATGTGAAACTTAAATTTCTAAAAACTCATGATTAACACATTTTTCTTCATGGATTGATTCCAATATAAATTCAGCATTTTCTATCCAATAATGTAACGATGACAAAGATTTTCTTGTGGAATTTTTTTAGATACCATTGTTCTAAAAGATTATCTGAGTCGTTATTGATAAAAATGTAGCAGGAGGTGCCATTAATTTTATGTGAGATGAAAAAAAAAATTCCTCCATATTTTTTCACTTGCATGTTGCATTTAACAATTCTTATTCAAACTAAAACACTTCATGGGGGACTAGTTGCTTTTCGGTAGATGTATCCCACTGAAAGAAATACTTACACAATGAAATCATATGTTTGAAAAAATAATTATCCTGAAGGTTCGATTTTGAGGGGTTATCTGGCTCACGAAGTTATGAATTTTTGTTCAATGTATTTTTTTGATGAGACCACAAGGCATAACTGGCCAATGAAAAATGAAGATGACCAGTATGAATAAATTGATCCCACATCTCCATATCTTCTCCAAAGAGGAGGAATTTTTGGGTCTTATAAATCAGTTACATTGATCCTTGAAGAGAAAGTGATGACACATCACACAATCTTGTTTAAATGTGGTTTGTTAGATGGCTATATCAAGTAATTAATTTAGATATTTATATGTTATCTAATATTATAAAATTCCATATATAACTTACACTTTCATTATCAATCTATGTAGGTAACATAAACAAATTATAATTTGATTTCATCCATCATTTCCTTTAAAAAAGAGAGAGGATTTGTATATCCTAGAGTTTCCTACTTGGTTGAAATTAAAGGTATTACCAATACTTTATTTAGCTTAAAATATAGATATCAATTTAATTTTATTATTAATATATATTTCAGGTGTTTATTTTACCTATTTACTCTATTTCTAAAGAATTAGGAGATTTGGATTTTGGTCATAACTCTTTGGTTCATGGATGCAAATCTTCAATAATAAATGTGTATAAATTTTTTACAATGGATTGAGCGTTGAAAATGAGAAAAAAACATGATGTAATTATTTAAACTACTATAATGGAGTGTTATTCAAGTGTGTTAGATAGTCAGCCTCAATATTAAGATGTGCATTATTATGGACTTATTGAGAAAATATTTTTATTGGATTACTACTCTAAAGGTAGATTCACTATGACGAAATGTAAATGGTTTGATTCAACGAGATGACATGGTAAAATTATTAATGAATGTGGATTCTGAGTTATTTATAAGAGTCAATTCCTACATACCGATGAACCATACATTTTGTCATCAGTTGTTAAGAAAGTGTTTTATGTGAAAGATCATATGAGATCCGATTATTATGTCATTAATGATGTAATCCCAAAACATATTTTTCAATATGATGGTGATGAAATTACAACCATTGAAGTCCCTTTTGGCTTTTCTGAAAATATTTCATTTGATGAATGTAATGCCCTGACCCCAGTTACCAAGAGTCGGTGCATTATTGTGTAACATTGGCATGATCACGAAAGATAAAGTCTCGAAAGACCGATTAGTTTAGAATCCTTTGAAACACTAGATACATTCATAAATGTTACATTACATCATAAATTGAAAAATAAAAATAACATAGTCTCCATAGTCCACACTTCTATACCCTTCAGACTATCCCTATAGGTCAGTCATAAAATATTTCATCACATCCTGTGAAAAATAAAACATTGAAAGGGGTGAGCTCAGATGCTCAGTATGGATAAAAATATAGCGGAAGCTTTCATAAATAAACATAAACATTTAAGGAAATTTATGACTAAAAAAGACTTTTAAACTTAACTTCAACATAATATGGCAAAAGTAAAATGAGATAATTTCATTTACTTATTCACATGGATATTCTTCTGGTCGAATAATCACATGCAATATCAATAACCACTTTCATAATGATGGAATGCATAATGCCAGACTATCTTAACCACGTAGCCAAGGCCTCGTGCCAAGACCACAAATAAGATTTTGTCAAGGCCTCGTGCCAAGACACTAGTTTGTCTCATGAGACCTGTCGATGCATCAAGGATCTATAGCGGGCTCCACCCGTCACTTATTAAGTCCAATGCATTCCTCATATGAACAGGTTTAAACATATCATAAACCAGAACATAATCGTATCACATAAAACATGAATAAAGGAAACATAACATTTCCACATTTCAATCAAAGGATATCAATACAACACATTGATATAAAAAAACACGTTCAAAACCATTTTCAATACCAAAATAAAAGAAAATTAAAACTTTTTATTTATTTTTCATTTTAAAAAAAGTTATGGCTTGTAGAGGAAGCCGACACTCAAATAATGGTCACGGCGGCGGAGAAGTAGTTGTCGCCGCATACGTACGACAAGAAAAACATTCCTTTTTTCATTTAGTAAAATGCTTTGTATAAAAAGATTCTTTTTGAATAAATGTAAAATTCAAAGGGGTTTATACACCGTATAAAAAAAATTTGTGTATAAAACAAAATATGCCTCAATGAATGGAGATTGAGACGAAGTCCCTTACAAAGATCATTTTTTTAAAATGAAATAAATATATTATGTGTATTAAATATAATTACACATAAAGAAAGTATAAATACAATATAGTACATAATAATATCATGAAATAATTTGAAAGTAGGAGATTAACCTAAAGAATAAAAATTGGGTTGAGAAGTTCCCTTACCTCGTGTCCGACATGACTCGATCTCCGGAATAATAAACTAGAGTTAATTTATATTTTCTTAAGAACCTTTTTCATGTTCATTATTCCTTTTATATCACTTATTTCAATGTTATGAACATTATTTAATTATTTAAGTTAATAACGGTCATTTTGTCGATCTTTGGTACTTGAGTCAAAAATAAACTTCTTATAATTACAAGTTGCTCATGTGGTGAAATATCCATTATATAAAAATTATATTCATGATTTATATATCATATATATCCAGTATATACATTAATTTATAATATTACATAACATTTAGAGGTAAGAAATGAAATGCACCGTTCATGGAGATGGTAAGCCGTTCGTACGCATGAACGCTACTTTCATTTCTATTTCATATTTAATGGAATGAAATTATAATTATATAAAGGTATACTATAATTCCTGTATAATATAATGTATAATACCATTTACTCCATCCTTTATACATCCCAAAAATGTCATTAACGATTCAAATCACTTTGAGGGGGCAGTAGTCCGCACTTCCTCAAATGAAAATATCATGTTTACCCATAATGGAAACCATAAAGGTATGCCATAAATGAAGAATACAGAAGCATAAGTAAAACATAAACATATTATATATCATATATAAATATAGTGACATCTTAATGGCCACCTTTGAAGGTGTTATATGAGTGTTGAACAATCATCGTTTTGTGAGGCAGAAATTCGCCATCCATAGAAACAGTATGTTCTTTAACCATTAGATGTAGGTGTGTGTAAGTGTAGCTCAAATACTTCTTATAAAAACATCCTATTATATTTTAGATACTGGTTTTGTCACAAAATAAATGTATAAAAAGAGTTTATGGGATTGGAGAAGCAAAATAAAACATAAGAACACAAGAGAAAACACTACCTTTAAAATGGGTAACTCTTTTTGATTTGATCTCAAAGGCTTCCTTGGGAAGACATCTGCCCAATGTGAGTCTTCTAGGAGTAATATTTGGATTAGGAGAGACAAAATGGGCAGGTGTTGCCTGATCCAAAGGCTGGAGAGGTGTGGGTAAAGTGGTATAGGTGGGGGGATTTTATAAGAGGCGAGGAGGGGCACTCTTGGAAGGATTGAAATGTTACTTTATTATGAAATGTGTTTCGGATTATAAAGGTACCAAAATGATATATATCGAGTATAATGTGATAATGGTTATAAATACACCCATAAAATAGGCTTTGGGCAAGTGTAAGTCTTAGATTTTACATTATCCTTCCATTTTATTAAAATCATTAATTAATGAGGTAATCATTGCATCATCATGGTTTCATAAACATTTTATGTTATTTAATGTCTAAAAATAATAAACAAAATTACCATGATGTATGAAATCTTTTTATCTTTCAAATGAATATTTATGGTAAAAAATATGACTTGTATAAACCTTTCTAAAAATTGTTTTAGTAAAACAACTCATGTTTCTGACAATTTTATTTTTACTTTAAATAAAAAGTTATTAATGTCATTTTCTTACCCAAGTGGCTCCATGGGGTCCCCAAGTTGACCCATGGATTTTATTGGTCGGACATGACTCATCAATAAGGGTAGGACAAGTGTAATGGTATTTTCATATTTTTATAATATCATTTTTACCCTAAATTTCACTAATAACCTTTAATCGTGATTAATTAAACTTAGAAGTTACTATTCACAAAAAATTATTTTAATCCCATTGAACCACATATTACTTCATAATGACAACCATTTATGTCAGATTTTTTAAAATCTAAACACAGAAGTGGTAATGTTTCATTTAAACGAAAAATCAGTTTTAACTACCACTTAGTGGTTTCACTATTCATCAAAAATTGATGTTTTTCAGAACAATGCCAAAATTTCACCCCAAGCTATAATTGATATTCCGAATTCAAAAATGATGTCTATTTTAAAAAATTACAAACATATAATTTTCATTAATTAATTTTATAATTAATTCCCACTGTGACAACAAATAGCATGTTTTTAAGAAAAAATATATATCAAAAGATTGACAATTGTTTATGTCCAATTTCAAAGTGAAATTAATTCTAATGAACAACATTGGATAAAATGGTAAAAATATATTGTAATTATAGTTTAAAATTCCTCAATATTATATTTTATCACTATAAATTATTTTTATTAAAAAAGTTGTTTTTATGTATTTTTCACTATTCATAAAAAATTGGAAGTTCTCAGAAAAATACCAAAAATTCAACATAGGCTAATTTTGATATTCCGAATACAGAAATGAAGTCCATTTTAAAATATATATAATTTAAAAAAGTGGGTATTACTATTAATAATGGCTATTTTGATCAGTCGCGGTGTGTTAGAATCTCGAACTTTCGTATAATGCAAGCTATTGCATTATTGAAAGAGAAGCGTATCGTGAAAGATCGAAGTGTTACATTCTCCCCTCCTTCAATAAATTGCGTCCTCAGAATTTGAAATTTTTCTTTGAAAATAAAAGGTTGAAAATAGAAAATACCTTTGTGGAAAACCCACATCGGAAATAAGGTTAATAAAATTTAGCCTTAATAAGAGGGAAATGTAAATGAAAAAGTCACCACCAAATTATGATCTCGATAAGGAGAACATTGTTGGAAATTAGAGACATATAATTGGAGGAAAAAATTAAATATTTTTAGTGAGTTATTGAGGTCATAAATCACAAACAAGTGTAAAATTGAGGGCCTCAAAGCCTTCAATCTATGTTGATTTAAAATATTATCAGTTCAACAAGACATAAGGTATTAGGATAACACATTTTTTGTTTTAAAATCCCATTACTAATGTTTAAGAATTAATTTATTAATAGAATAATAGATAGTTATATATATATTTATTCTTGACAAGTAGAGTTTCAACCTTAAACTAATTTCTACCACAAACTCATCTTTCACTCAAAAAGATATTAGAACTCAAAAATATTATATTTATCATAATCGTACAAGGTTCAAAATATTAACACATACAATTTAGATTAGGAAAACTATTTTGTAATAACCAGGGAATTATTTTAGGCTAGTGGTAGTTAATAAAGGCCTATCGCACTATGGTTGTGGGTTCGATTCCTACAGATTTATCCGACGCGATGGGTTATCCCCAGACCTATATGTTGTCATTTTCCTAAAACTATAGTATTATAATATTCCAAAAATAATATTCAGAAATGTTTTAACCTTAAACAATACTATCCAAGGTTCAAATTAATCCATTCCAACCTTTATAGTTATCCAAAATACTTCGGTCTAACTCATAGTCCAAATTTTATAAGGAAGGTAAATATATTGAAGATCATTTTTTTGTCCGCGTAACAAAATGTGAACACCTTCATCATGTATTATTTTAAAACACTACAACATCTTGAATTACCATAAATCCTTATTGATTACATTCATGATCCCTTATTCCTTATAGAATACTAGATATACTCCTTTTATCCAAAAATGTATACAAATCATTAATCAGTTTCATTGAAGTTAAGAATATCCAATATAATTTATCCAAATAAATCATGTATTATTCCAAAATCACTATCACGGTATCAGAACCATATTATGGTTTATCTTTATATCAACCATATATTTTCCTAAAATTTAACCTGCTGTGGAGTCACTTTTCTTGGTTCCACACAATCTTAAGTCCTTGATGAAATAGTACTACAATACAATCCGTATATACTCCATAAATATTATGACCAGTACATCATTTATAGAACACTCAAATGAAAAAATTCTTTAATAACAACATAAGAACTCTAATCATTCCTCCTCATCTGTGGCAGTATCATAACTTGATTATCATCCAATAACATCATTTGGGGCATACTCTGATGATTTGGACATTGGTTTGCGTAGTGTCCCCACTCCTTGCAGATGAAGCATTGTACATTTGAAACCTTTTTCTTACCCTTGCAGTCATGCACTTGGTGTCCTTTTTCTACACACTTATAACTAACTCCCATTCCCTTCAGGCAAGTTCCAAGGTGTTTCTTCCTACAGTTATCACAAATTGGAAAATTCTCCTTTTCCCTCGTCCCTTTATCCATCATTCTCTCTTCCATCCTTTTCTTCTCTTTCTTCCCTTCAAATCCATAAGACTCAGATAATTCTTCACTTATCTTATTAACACATGATACTATTTCTTCATATGTTGAGAACACATGGGAGACTATTTCTCTTCTAAATGTTGGCTTAATACTGTGAAATATATGATCCTTTTTACTCTTTGGATCATACTTATTGATGGAGTTCACATTCCTTCTACTGGGCGCCATTTCTATACAATGGCATAAACTAGGTTAGTTTATGAATTGCAATGAATAATTCCAAACTTGTAAAATACTTAATGTAAATTGAACGGTTTATGGATATAATCCATAATCATAAAAAATGCTTTCTTTGAGAAGTATATACTCATAAACCCATCATAATGGTTTATAAAAAAATGAGAATTATCCTAAGCATATCCCCCGGGAGTGTCGTAACCAAGAGTGCAGCAAGGCCCGTTGTCGTGCACTAGTTCCCGTTCGAGTCTAGTTCAATGCTGTGTTTTCAGGTTTTACCCCTAGGTACATCTGTGCCAGATCCACCTCTACCTGCTCGTATGCAGACATGGATTTATTGCTCGGAAAACTCACGAAATCTCTATAATACCAAAATTCTAGGATGTTCTTCTATACAAATCCTCAAAGTCTATCTTTGGGATATGTGCTCTAATCAGAGTTTATCTAAATCTAGCTTCCAAGGTTATTACTAAACTGCCTCTAATACCAACTGTAATGCCCCGATCCCAGTTACCCAGAGTCGGTGCATTATTGCGTAACATTGTCATGATCACGAAAGATCAAGTCTCAAAAGACCGATTAGTTTAGTAGCTTTGGAAACACTAGATACATTCATAAATGTTACAATACATCATAAAGTGAAAAATCACAATAACATAGTCTCCATAGTCCACACTTCTATCCCCTTCAGACTATCCCTGTAGGTCAGTCATAAAATATTTCATCATATCCTGGGAAAAATAAAACATTTAATGGGGTGAGCATAGATGCTCATTAAAGAAACAATATAGTGGAAGCTTTCATAAATAAAAATAAACATTTAAGGCAATGTATGACTAAAACAAAAGCCTTTTAAACTTGAACTTCAACATAATATGGAAAAAGTAAAATGAGATAATGCCCTTTACTTATTCTCATGGATATTCTACTGGTCGAATAATCACATGCAATATCAATAACCACTTTCATAATGATGGAATGCATATTGACAGACTATCATAACCAAGTAGCTAAGGCCTCATGCCAAGACCCCAAATAAGATTTTGTCAAGGCCTTGTGCCAAGACACTAGTTTGTCTCATGAGACCTACCGATGCATCGAGGAGCTATAGCGGGCTCCACCCATCACTTATTAAGTCCAATGCATTCCTCATATGAACAGGTTTAAACATATCATAAACCAAAACATAATCGTATCACATAAAAAATGCATAAAAGAAACATAAAATTTCCACATTTCAATCAAAATATATCAATACAACACATTGATATAAAAAAACACTTTCAAAACCATTTTCAATACCAAAATAAAAGAAAATTAAAACTTTTTTTTATTTTTCATTTAAAAAAAGTTATGGCTTGTAGAGGAAGCTGAAACTCATATAATGGTCACAGCGGTGGGGAAGTCATTGTCGCCGCATACGTACGACAAGAAAAACATTCATTTTTTTTCGTTTAGTAAAACGCTTCGTATAAAAAGATTCCTTTTTACTAAATGTAAAAGTCAAAGGGGTTTATACACCGTATAAAAGAAATTTGTGTATAAAACAAAATATGCCTCAATGAATGGAGATTGAGACGAAGTCCCTCACAAAGATCATTTTTTTAAAATGAAATAAATCTATTATGTGTATTAAATATAAGTACACATAAAGAAAGTAAAAAATAAAATATAGGAAATAATAATATCATGACATAATTTGAAAGTAGTAGATTAACCCAAAGAATGGAAATTGGGTTGAGAAGTTCCCTTACCTCGTGTCCGACTTGACTCGATCGTTTTTTAATCTCCTGAATAATAAAATAGAGTAAATTTATATTTTCTTAAGAACATTTTTCTTGTTCATTATTCATTTTATATCACTTATTACCATGTTATTAACATTATGTAATTATTTAAGTTAATAACGGTCATTTTGTCGATCTTTGGTACTTGAGTCAAAAATAAACTTCTTATAATTAAAAGTTGTTCATGTGGTGAAATATCCATTATATCCAAATTGTATTCATGATTTATATATCATATATATCATATATATCTAGTAAATACATGCATTTATAATATTACATAACATTTAAGGGTAAGAAATGAAATGCACCGTTCATGGAGACGGTAAGCCGTACGTACGCATGAATGCTACTTTCATTTCTATTTCATATTTAATGGAATGAAATTATAATTATATAAAGTTATACTATAATTCCAGTATAATATAATGTATAATACCATTTACTCCATCCTTTATACATCCCACATATGGCATTAATGATTCAAATCACTTTGAGGGGGCGGTAGTCCGCACTTCCTCAAATGAAAATATTGCGTTTACCCATAATGGAAACCATAAAGGTATGACATAATTGAAAAATGATGAAGATTAAGTAAAACATAAACATATTATATATCATATATAAATATAGTGACATCTTAATAGCCACCATTGAAGGTTTTATATGAGTGTTGAAGAATCATCGTTTCGTGAGGCAGAAATTCTCCATCCACAGAAACAGTATGTTCTTTAAGCATTAGATGTAGGTGTGTGTAAGTGTAGCTCGAATCCTTATTATAACAACATCCTAGTATATTTAGAATACTGGTTTTGTTACAAAATAAATGAATAAAAAGAGTTTAGGGGGTTGGAGAAGCAAAATAAAACCTAAGAACACAAGAGAAAACACTACCTTTAAAACGGGTAACTCTTTTTGATTTGAGCTCAAAGGCTTCCTTGGGAAGACTTCTACCAAAAGTGAGGTTTCTAGGAGTAAGATTGGTATGTGGAGAGGCAAAATGGGCAGGGGTTGTCCGAGCCAAAGGCTTGAGAGGTGTGGTTAAGGTGGTAGAGGTGGGGGCCTTTTATAAGAGGAGAGGAGGGGCACTCTTGGAAGGATTGAAATGTTACTTTATTATGAAATGCTTTTCAGATTATAAAGGTCCCACAATGATATATTTTGAGGCTAAGGTGATAAGGGTTTGAAATACACACATCCAATAGGATTTGGACATGATTAAGTCTTATATTTTACATTATCCTTCCATTTTATTAAAATCGTTAATTAATGAGGTAATCGCTGCATCATCATGGTGTCATCAAAAATTTATTTTATTTAATGTCTAGAAATAATAAAAAATTACCATGATGTAGGAAAGATTTTTAGATTTCCAATTAATATTTATGGTACAAAATATGACTTGTATAACCCCTTCTAAAAATTGTTTTAGTAAAACAACACATGTTTGTGACAATTTTATTTTTACTTTAAATAAAAAGTTATTAATGTCATTTTCTTACCCAAGTGGCTCCATGGGGTCCCCATGTTTACCCATGGATTGTCTTGGTATTCCATGACCCATATAATAAGGTTAGGACAAGTGTAATGGTATTTTCATATTTTTATAATATCATTTTTACCCTAAATTTCATTAATTAACTTTAATCGCGATTAATTAAACTTAAAAGTTACTATTCACGAAAAATTATTTTAATCCAATTAAACCAAATTTTACTTCATAATGACAACCATGTATGTCGGATTTTTGGAAATCAAAACACATAAGTGGTAATGTTTCATTTAAATGACAAATTAGTTTTTTAACTACCACTTAGTGGTTTCACTATTAATCAAAAATTGATGTTTTTCAGAACAATGCCAAAATTTCACCCTAAGATATAATTGATATTCCAAATTCAAAAATGATGTCTATTTTACAAAATTCCAAACATATAAGTTGCATTAATTAATTTTATAATTAATTCCCACTGTCACAACAAATAGCGTGTTTTTAAGAAACAATATATATCAAAAGACTGACAATGGTTTATGTCCAATTTCAAAGTGAAATTAATTCTATTGAACACCATTGGATAAAATGGTAAAAATATATTCTAATTATACTTTGAAACCACTCAATATTATAATTTATCACAATAAATTATTTTGATTAAAATAGTTTTTTTAAGTATTTTTCACTATTTATAAAAAATTGGAAGTTCTCAGAAAAATACCAAAAATTGAACATAGGCTAATTTAGATATTCCAAATCCAAAAATGAAGTCCATTTTAAAATATATATAATTTCAAAAAGTGGGTATTTCTATTCAAAACGGATATTTTTATCGGTCGCGGTGTGTTAGAATCTCGAACTTGCGTACAATGCAAGCTATTGCATTATTGAAAGAGAAGCGTATCATGGAAGCTCAGGGTGTTACAATGAATCAAATTTTCCCATTATGAGAGTTTATGTTGAACCTAAAGTAGTTGTTGGTGTTATATAGAAGCAACCATATATGTTCAATGTTCATTCAGTTTACATTAACATGTGTTTCTCATGTTAGTATTACTCTAATTACTTTAATTATGTTTTAGTTTGGAATGATATGTTTGTTTTCTGTATTTTTGGGTTTTGTTTCATTAAATAATATTTATTTAAATGTACAAAGCTTGGTTTAAATATAGTTTTTATGAAATTTATAACTTTTTAATGTAATTTTAAAAATTTTGTTAGTCATTTCCTTGTAACCATTTGTACAATTAGTAATTTATTGAAGTCAAATAGGTTCCTCTAATGAATTTCTGATAGATGTATGTTTTATGCATGATTTGTAAAAACTATTTCTAAAAAATTTACATATCATTATTTTGTATATTATTCCAAATACTATAGAAGGTTGAAGAAAAAGCAACTATTTATTCCTGATCGACCAGGGAGTGAGCATGGGTTTCCTCCACATACATTGGTGATTATAAAAATTGTAATGTTTTTCTTCTGCATTACATATAATTTAATGTTAATATTATTTATCATTTTTTAGGGACATTCAGTTCCACCAAATTTGAATCATAATCCTATTAGCATTGGTAGGAGTGGGGATGCTCCTAGACCTAGATAGATCACCCATCATACCGATTTCCACACTAACCCACTAGCTGAAACCCCTTACACCACACCTTTCTATCCTCCTCCTAAGTCTCTAGGGATGTTTTTATACATGAATACATCATTATCATAGAAACCCTTTTATTCACATGTTGTGTCTTTGTTTCTTTCAGGGATGATCCCACTGATGGCTCTATCATCTCAATTTTCCTATTCTTACCATACGATGAGTACACCGCCTCCAAATATGTTTCCACCTTTACCATATCCATATCCAATGATACATCCACCATCCTACTACCCATATAATTCCATGACTACACCGCCTCAAATTCCTACCATCCAGCCAACATATGATGAGTCTGTTCCAATAGCTTCTACTCCAGTGCATGAAGGCCACCTAGAGCTTGCACTGGAATAGACACTTCCTACAGAGGCTCCTGAGTCAGGACAACCCATAGATCCATCATGGTCTATTGAGCATCCTATATAAAGTTTTTTTATTATAACTGTACCAAATTATATCACTTAATTTTTTTATTATTGTACTATGAATTAATTCTTCTTACCCACCCCCTCTTTTTCATATTCAATGGGATCGTCTTCTAGGCGACATGGGTGCACTCAGATAAAGGATGTTTGGAATTTTTAGACACAACTAATGGCGGATTGTAATGGAAAAAATCAGATGGTTGGTCCAAATTCAACGTATTTTAGAAGTTTCATGTCCACTTTGTCCAAGTATCATGATATCATTCTGGTGGAACCAGTGTCATGGAGATGTATCAGTAAAGAGGTCATGGAAAAATCATGGGAGAAAATATGGGTAACAAAATTTTATAATGACATATCTATATTGTTATAGTATTTAAATAACACTTTCATTGAAAATTCGTTTTAAATTTCCTGATGGATAAGCTACTAAGAGAGAAATATTGATGATGTTTTGGAGTTCTGGAAATCATACAACCAAGGGTTTTATTTTGGTTAGAATAGAAGGGTTGGTACTGACTTAGAGTGGTTACCCACATTCCCCAACTATAAAAAAAGACAATATGAAAAAATGATTGCACATTGGAAGACTACTGAGTTTAAGGTAATCTTGATCATTAATGATTTTCATATTAAATTTAATTATTGTTAATTGTATTGGGTTTTTTTAGGAAGTGTCAGAGAAAAACATAATGAAAAAGGATTCAACGATATATTTTCACATATTGGGGTTCACTACAATTCCTGATCATGACAAACACTAGGTACATTAACCAGGCATTGTGATGTTATATAGGATGTTCTACTGAAAATATTATTGAATAGACATAGGCCATATTTGTTCATTTCTCATATATGGTTCTAATATTGATATGTGCATTTATCATTTGCAGCAATCTATATAGGTAATCGAAGGTCTTGTACCATGTGCCAAATTATTTTTCTCCAGTAGAAAGTAAAAGGATAGAAGTGCAATGTATGCACAGAAACAAGATAAAATTGTACAGTTTCTTTATTTATATTTTAAATATTTATACCAAATTCATAATTTAATATGTTTATAAATTAAACAGTATTATTTGGAGGCCCTCGATGGTAAGGAATATGGGAACTTTGGGACACATGATCATTTAAGATAGGTATTAGGTGAGGATCACCAATGGAGAGTACGATGTCGACTAGCGAAAAACATCATCCCCTATAGGTATTGGTTGTCATCAGGCTCATCTCAAGCCTCTTAGACCTCTGAGTTGTAAATCTCTCGTGCTAAATCAGCCTAGTCAAAGAAAATATCTTTATAGAAGCTTCAAATAAGTAAGTTGATGACCGAGCACTACATAAAATCTATGGAAGTTTTGATTCATTCACTTCCATCAGAAGCTATTGCTACTTTTGAATCATATATGGAATCAATACGATCTTTAAATGATGCATCAGGTGATTCTAATGGGGGTATTAGAGGTGATAAAGGTGGTGGAGATAGAGTTGTTGGTGATGAGGATGTTGATGATGTTGCTTTTGGTGATGAGGTTGTTGATTATGTTACTGATGATGATGATGGGCATGGACATGGCGTGGGGATGTTTGTGATGATGGGGGGGGGATATTAATAACCTCCATTTTTGACTTAGTAGGGAGACTTATGTATGTACTTTAAGAACTTGAATTGTATTCTTGTATGGATAAGAATGGTTAATTTATATTTAGTTCATATAAATAGTAAATGTTATGGATTGGTTTCAATACTATTATGAATATTATTTTTTCACATATTTGAGTTCTTGATTAAAAAATCATGTAAATTAATAATCTTCATCACCATGTAAAGGTATTTTTAGGGAGTTTCATAAGGGTGTGTATTGGACTTTATAAGGGTGGGATTTAAAATAATAAATTCTTGAAAGGGTAGAACCCTATGTGTGTAATAGAATTAGGCATGGAAAGAATATAAGATCATTCATAATAGAGTTAATTGACACATCATAGTGAAAAATTAGGATGCATATATAAGATTGTGGAGGGTTTTTAAACTAAAAATAATAGACATGCATATGAATATTTTATTATGAAAAGTTATGCATAATTGTTTTCATGAATTTTCATAAATCTAACATTAGAGACCTTATTCATGAAAACTTGTAAGTGGGTGAAGAGGCTAACCTACTTCTATGTAAAGTTATTTGTGATATAGGTTGGATTTAACCATATGGTGAAGTTTCCGTAGTATTATTCATATTATTACTATTTCATTTCTACACTATAGTAGTTGGTGCTAAAATTCCATGTGAGGTTAATTTATTTAACACATCATAAAGGATCTTTATCAACTACATGAACGGGTTGAGATACCATAGGAGAACTGAACTAACATGAGTGTAATGACCTAAATCATTATGGGTTGTAAAATTATCAATGGAATTTGAAATTTCTATTTTTGGACGTTTTTTAGATCTTGGAGTCAGAAAATTATTTTGAAAGTTTAGAATCCTTAAAAGAATTATTTTGGGTGGGGTTTATGGACCATGATGTGACTTGGGGGTTTCAGGAAGCACTAGAGAAAGGATAGGTGGTTGGTGTGTTTCAGTAGTGATCTCAGGTATTTTGGTCTATTCCTCTTATGTGTTTAAACCCGCATTCACTATCCTCTCATTTCACATGGTTTTATTTAGGTATTCGATGTCAATTATACTAGAGCATGTTATAATTGACCAAAATGGATGGGGTTTCATACACCCTATATAAAATTCATCCTAGGATGATTTCTTCATGCTACCACTATCTATTTTGCTGAGTTATGGAATAATTGTTATTTTTTAAGAATTTTTCCTTAAATTAAACTAATTCAGTGAATGATTGAGTGTTTTTGGTTTGGGATGTTCTTAGTTTGGTGTTGGGGTGTATTGTGAACCCTTTGGTGTGGTCAGTCGTGGTCTCAGTGGTGAAATTGTACTTTGTGAGTATTTTGGTGATTATTCCACATTGGTTTAAATTAAATAAATAATTAAAATTACTTATAATTAATTATTTATGTCATTTGATGAAAGGTATCACCTCTGGTGGAGGTACATGATTTATGGGGAATGGATGTGCTTGACCATCGATTGATAGAGCTTGGAGATAGTGGTAACTCCTTGATGGAGGTAGGTGGTACCTTTAATAGAAATCCGCATATGTAATCATGCATGAGTTTCTTTCTTTATTAATGTTCCCTCCTAACCTGCACCCCCTCCCAACCTGTTCCCCCCCTCCCTCCCAACCTGCACAGCCTCCTCCCCCTACCAACCTGTTGTCCACCTCCCTCCCAACATACACCCCCTCACTCCCAACATGCATCCCCCTCCGAACTTGTCCCCCCTCCCAACCTGCACACCCCTCCACTTCCCAACCTACAACCCCCACCCCTCCCTCCAAAAATTCACCCCTCCCAACCTCACATCCCCTCCCTCCTAACCTGCACACCCACCCTCCCTCCCAACCTGCTCCCCCTGTCCCAACATGTTGCTCCCCTCTCAACCTGCACACTCCATACCCTCCCAACCTATTGCCCCCTCCCTCCCAACCTACACCACTCTCAACCTATCCCCCCCCCCCCTTTCAAACTGGACATCCCCTCCCCCTTCCCCTCCCAACCTACAGCCCCCACCCCTCCCTCCCGAAATTCAGACCCCTCCCAACCTGTTCCCTCTTACACACATGCACTATAAGGACTCGGCCTCAAAAATTACATAATATTGAATTAAATTAATAATTCACATTGAGGATCATTTTAGGTTTAGAGTTTTAGAGAATTAGGTCATTACATTTACATAACAACATGAATATTACATGCAGACAATTCTACCGAGTATCCATTTTTTCACAAAATAAAAACTCTTGAAAAAAAGAGTCATGTCTAGTTCCAGGTTAAATACATAATGACTTTTCTTTGATACCATCGTTGACCCTATTCATCTTTATGTCTTGTGAAAACATTTCAAAAGATGGGATGAGCATAAAAATCTCAGTAAGGGTTATAAAACAATGCAACAAGACATTTGTTCAATAATACATACAAAACATAAACTCTTTTACTTGCATCATGAAAACATAAGATTTATGAATAACACATAGATATAATAAATAATAAATCATAAAGTTAACTTGTGGAATCCATATCATACTTACATTGTAGCTTTCACAGCTACATAGGGATTTACTTTGGAATACCCATAACAGTATATTACAAAAATCTCTTAGGAGAAACATTCACATTTACCTCTATCACGTTACCCAATGCATTGGAGAGCTATCTTGGGCTCACCCGCCCTTGGTTTATCATGGAACCACCCATATACATAAATAATTCCCAAGAACCATAACATGATCATGACACATAACATAAGCATAAAGGAAAGATAACATTTCCACGTTGCAATAATAAAATATCATTTCAAGATATTGAAATAATAAATACATTCTAAAAAATCATTTTCAATACCAAAATACGTAGAAAAAGTATATGGTATTTATTTTTCCTTTTAAAAACATTCCGGATTGTTTAGGAAGCCAAAGATCAAATAATACTCGAGGTGACGGAAAGGTCGTTGTCACCACTTACGTAAAAAAACATTCCTTTTTGTCGTTTAGTAAAACAATTCATATAAAAAGAATCCCTTTGAATGAAATGAAAAGTCAAAGGTGTTTATATAGTGTATAAAAGAAAATCGTGTATTAAAATACAATATTCCTCAACAAAAGGAGATTGAGACGAAGTCCCTTACCTTGTGTCCGACTTGACTCAATCATTATTTAATCTCATTAATAATAAACTAAAGTTAATTTATACTTGATTAAGATCTTTTTTCAAGTTTATAATTCCTTTTATATCACTTATATCCATGTTATAAATAATATTTAATCATTTAAGTTAATAAAGTTCATTTTGTCGATATTTGGTACTTGGGTCACTAATGAACACCTTATATTTACTAGTTTTCCATGTGGTCATTATTCCATTATATCCAGAATTATATTCATTATTTTGATATCATATATATCATATATATACATTATATACATGTATTTATAATAGTACATAACATTTTGAGGTAAGAAACGAAATGCATCGTTCATGGAGACGGTAAGCCGTACGTACGCATGAACGCTAATTTCATTTCTATTTCTTATTTTAATCGAATTTAAACATAATGATACATAGGTATATTATAATAATAGTATAACTTCATATATAATATCATTAACTCTATACTTTATACATCTCACATAAGCCATTAACAAGTCACATCACTTTGAGGGGGCGATAGTCCGCACTTCCTCAAATGAGATTAACGTATTTACCCACTATGGAAACCATAAAGGCATGCTATAAATGGAAAATACAGAAGCATATAGAAAAAATAAACATAATATATATCATATATAATTACAGTTCCATCATAATGGCCACCATGATAGGCGGTAGTAGATAATCGAACAATCATCATTTCGTCAGGCGTTAGTTTGCCATCCATAGAAACATTATGTTCTTCATCAATTAGATAGAGGTGTGTGTAAGTGTAGTACGAATAATTCTAATAACAAAATACTATTATATTTTGGATATTGGTGTTGTTACAAAATAAAGGAATAAAATGATTTTAGGGGTTGGAGAAGTAAAATAAAAGAAAACAATTTAAGAGAAACCGTTACCTTTAATTTGGTTAACTCCCTTTGGTTTGAACCAATGGACTTCTTGAAGTGACTTCTGCCTACGGTAAGGCTTCTAAGGGGAGGATAGGGATGTAGGGAGATTAATTGGGCAGAGGTTGGATGAGCCAAATAGCTTGAGAGGCGTGAGGAATTGGATAGAAATGGTCTCCTTTTATAAGGGAGAGGAGGGGCTCTTTAGAAAAATGTGAAAATATTATTTTATTATATAATGATATTCGGTTTCTAAAGGTCCCAAAATCCTTAAAGATGAATATAAGATGACTCATGGTCGAAATATAATCATCCAATAAGAATTGTACAGGTTTTGGATAATATTTTAATCATTATAATCTTATTTATTTAAATTATTTATTAATGAGGTAAATACTGCATTGTTATTGTGTCATAAATAATTTAATTTTTTTTGTATAAAAATTATTAAACAAATACCATGATGTAGGAAATATTTTTATCTTTCCAATTAATAATTATAGTCTAAAAGATAATCTATATAACCCCATGTAAAAATTAATTTACTAAAAGATATTTGTTTTTGTAATTTTTTCCTTTACTTTAAGTTAATTAATCTAAATTGTCATTATCACTTCCAAGTGGCTCAAAGGGGTCCCAAAATCGACCAAAATATGCCCATGGTCGTTAATGACTCGACCAATAAGGTTTGGACAAGTGTTAAGGTAATTTTGAATTATTATAATATTCTTTTTACCTTGAATTACCTTATTTACCTTTAACCGTGGTAAATAAAAGTCCAAAGTTACTATTCACCAAACATTATTTTCATCTTATTGAACCACATTTTAGTTCTTGATAACAACCATTTATTTCGAATTTTAAAAATTCAATTCACAGTAGCGGTAAAATTTCATTTAAATCAAAAAGTTAGTTTTTTAACTACTACTAAGTGGTTTCACAATTCATAAAAAATTGATGTTTTTCAGAAAAATACTAAAAATTCAGCATAAGATTTATTTGATATTAAAAATTAAAAAATTATGTTTATTTTTTAAAATTGAAAACATAAAAGTTTCATTAATTAATTTTAAAATTAATTCCCGTTGTTAAAACAAATTGCATGTTTTTAAGAAACAATATCTATCAAAAGATCGACACATGTTTATGTCAAATTTCAAAGTGAAATTAATTCCAACAAACAAAATTGTATTAAATGGTAAATATATATTCTAACTACACTTTAAAAACAATTAAAAATATAATCTAACCATATAAATAAATTAGACTAAAATGCTGTTTTGAATTAAAATTCAATATTTTTCACTATTCATTAAAAACGAACTTTATCAGAAAAATCAAAAAAAATTACAAAAATTAAATTTTGATGTACCCATTCTAAAGAAGGATTTTATTTGGTCATATAGAATGTATTAAAGTGACCAAAACTATATTTAAAAAGGGTTCTCCATTAAAAGGTGGTAAATCGACCTTTTAAAGTAAATTATGATTAAAATTAGATTCATTCACATTTAAACCTCTAAATTTTAATGGATAAAAGTAAATACAATTAGAAAACATGTATAATCATATTGTAGTTGGTTTTTTTCATTCCTGCCAATACAAAGGCGAGGAGTTAACTTCCATTTAAAATAATAATATTTTATTATTAGTGTGGAACATATGATTTTAAAGAAACCCATTGTTGAGTATCAGGTATGCTATCGAACATAGCAACATCTTTAAAGTAAAATCAATATTTAATTCACAAATATTAATAAATATGAAATATGTCTTATTATAAGGCCCTAGCCTTAAACCTTAATTAATCTTGAGTTATTACAAGATTACACATTGAGTATCTTTTCATGTTTAGAGTTTTAGGGAATTAGATCATAAAACTTGCATTACATTCCACATTTAAACAAAGTGGTTACGTAAAAGACAGTATTCATTTTTTCCCATCAACAGAAACATATTTTAAAAAATAAATCATGGATTCTTTCTTGACACTTCCTTGACACTATCATCATATCATGTACCTTTCCCTTAACCTATGAAAAACATTTCAAAAAACATGGGATGAGCATAAAAAGGTCAGTAAGGGTTATAAAAAATATGGAAAGGAAACATGAGTTCATTTATACATAAGAATGAAATCATACTTTACCCATAAAATATAGGCACTTTAACATACCTCATCAAATCATGAATAAATCATAGAAATCATAAAACATAAAAGGTAACTTGGGGAATTCATAACATTCTTACGTAGGGAGTAACCTTCTTGGTTACGTTTGGAATACCCACCACAGTATATTTCCTAAATCACTTCGGAGAAACCTTAACGTTTCACTCATTTGCCTTACCCAATGCATTGGAGAGCTATATCGGGATCACCCGCCCTTAGTTTATCACGGAACCACCCGTCTTCATAATAATGCCCAAAAACCTCAACATAATCGTATCACATAAAAAATGTATAAAGGAAACATAACATTTCCACCTTTCAATCACAAGATATCAATAAAACACACTGATATAAAAACATTATGAAAACCATTTTCTATACCAAAATAAAATAAAAGTAAAACATGGTATTTATTTTTCTTTTAAAAAAAGGGTATGGCTTGTAGAGGAAGCCGAAACTCAAATAACGGTCACGGCGGTGGAGAAGTCGTTGTCGCCGCATACGTATGATAAAAACATTCCCTTTTGTCGTTTAGTAAAGGCTTCGTATAAAAAATATTCCTTTTGAGTAAATGTAAAAGTCAAAGGGGGTTTATACACCATATAGAAAAAGGTTGTGTATAAAACAAAATATGCCTCAATGAAAGGAGATTGAGACGAAGTCCCATACATAGACGATATCTTTGGATTAAGGATAAATCAATTACATAATTATGTGTGACAAATTAATACACGAAATATAAGTGGATATTAAGTGTAAAACAATAAGAGTTTATTCACACATATTCATAGAATGACATATTCCAGGAGTACAGGTTTATCCCAAAGAATCAAATTTTGGTTAAGAAGTCCCCTTGCAAACATTTGACAGCCTAACGACGTCACTACAAAATTCAAAAAATGAGTTGATGAGGGATAAAAATGGTATCATCACATTGAAATAAAATTTAAATCAATAATCATATATAAGAACATATCACAACATAATAGTATGTGAATTAAAAGACATAACAAAAGAAGTATTTTAAAAAGAGGAGGGTGAAAGGTTCCCTTACCGACATGGGTATCTTTCGAGACATGCACCCCGTGAAAGAAGGAAAATAAAACATTGATGTAAATACTCATGAATGAAAGTATATTACACAATGAGTAAAATAATGGGCAGTACATACACCACTCAATGGAATTTGTGGCAAAGGTAGCATAAATCTCACGGGAATGAAAGTGAGATGAAAAATCCCTTACGAAAACTCGGCAGCCTAACGACACCACTTAAGACTTCCAAAATGGATTGATGAGAGAGAATAGGGTCTCTCATCATATTAACATAAAAATTATAGTAAGATTAATATAAAAGAACATCCCAATAACAAGAAATATGAGCTTTAAAAGGAAGGACATAAAAGAGTGTACTTAAAAAGAAAGAGAGGAGTAGGATCCCTTACCTCTGGTCCGAATTGACTCGATCGTTCTTTAATATCCTGAATAATAAACTTGAGTTAATTTATACTTCCTTAATAACCTTTTTAAATTTCATTATTCCTTTTATATCACTTATTACCATGTCATGAACACTATGTAATTATTTTAGTTAATAACGGTCGTTTAAACGATCATTGGTACTTGAGTCAAAATATGCTCTTTATAATTACAAGTTTTTCATGTATCCATTATATCCAGAGTTATAATCATGATTTATATATCATATATATCATATATATCCATTATATAAATGCATTTATAATATTACATAATCATTTATAGGTAAGAAATGAAATGCACCATTCATGGAGATGGTAAGCCGTACGTACGCATGAACGCTACTTTGATTTCTATTTTGTAATTTATAGAATGGAATCATAATTATATAAAGGTATATTATAATTCCAGTATAATATAATATATAATACCATTAATTACATCCTTTATACGTCCCACATATGGCATTAACGAATCAAATCACTTTGAGGGGGCGGTAGTCCGCACTTCCTAAAATGAAGATATCGCGTTTACTCATAATGGTAACCATAAAGGATATTCCATAAATTAAAAATACAGAAGCTTACGTAAAACATAAACATATTATATATAATATATAAATATAGTGACATATTAATGGCCACCTTTGAAGGTGATATATGAGTGTTGAACAATCATCATTTCGTGAGGCAGAAATTCGCCATCCATAGAAACAGTATGTTCTTTAACCATTAGATGTAGGTGTGTGAAAGTGTAGATTGAATCCTTCTTATAAAAACATACTAGTATATTTAAGAAACTTTAGTTGTTATAAAAGAAATGAATAAAAAGTTTTTAGGGGGTTGGAGAAGCAAAGTAAAACAAAAGGACTCAAGTGAAGACATTACCTTAAAATTGGGTAACTCCCTTTGGTTTGAGCTAAAAGGCCTCCTTGGGAAGACTTCTGCCCAAAGTGAGGCTTCAAGGAGTTATAGAGGGATGTGGAGAGACAAAATGGGCAGATGTTGGCCGAGACAAAGGCTTTGGAAGTGTGGGTAAGGAGGTAGAGGTGGGGGCCTTTTATAAGAGGAGAGGAGGAGCAGTCTTGGAAAGTAAATAAATGTTACTTTATTTTAGAATGAGTTTCGGATTTTAATGGTCCCACATTGAGGTGTTTCGAGTATAAGGGGATAAGGGTTCGAAATACACCCATAAAATTGGTTTCTTACAGGTGTAGGTCTTATATTTTACATTATCTTTCCATTTTATTTAAATCGTTAAATAATGAGGTCATCGCTGCATCATCATGATGTCATAAATAATTTAAATTATTTAATGTCTAAAAATTATAGAAAAACAACTATGATTTAGTAAATCCTTTTATCTTTCCAATGACTATTTATAGTCAAAAAATCTGACTTGTATAACCCCATGTAAAATTTTTTTTAGTAAAACATCTCATATTTGTGTCATTTTTACTTTAACATTAAATAAAAAGGTATTTATGTCATTTTCGAACCAAAGTGGCCCCATGGGGTCCCCATGTTGACCCATGGATTGTATTGGTCGGCCATGACACATCCAATGAGGTTATTACATGTGTTTAGGTCATTTCATTTTATTAAAACATTATTCTTACCATAAACTACACTAATTACCTCTAATCGCGATTAAAAACTTAATAAGTTACTATTCAACAAAAAAATTATTCTAATCCCATTGAACCACATTTTACTTCTTAATTACAACCATGTATGTCTGATTTTTAAAATTAAAAACACAAATATGGCAAAATTTCATTTAAACGGAAAATCAGTTTTTATAAGTACCACTTAGTGGTTTCAGTATTCATCAAAAATTGAAGTTTTTCCGAAAATTTCCAAAAATTCACCCGAAGATATATTTGATATTATGAATTCAAAAATTATGTCTATTTTACAAAATTCAAAACATATAAGTTGCATTAATTAATTTAATAATTAATTTCCACTGTCAAAACAAATAGCGTGTTTTTATGAAACAAAATGTATCAAAAGATTGACACTAGTTTATGTTCGATTTCAAAGTGAAATTAATTCCAACGACCACTATTGGATTAAATGTTATAAATATATTCTAATTTAACTTTAAAACCAATTTATAAGATAATCTAATCATATAAATAAATTATATTAAAAATAGGTTTTGAATTAAAATACAACATTTTTCACTATTCATTAAAAATTGAACTTTTTCGGAAAAATACCAAAAATTTACAAATAGTAAATTTTGATGTCACGATTCTAAAGAAAAATTTTATTTTGTCAAATATAACACATAAAATTGTCATAAAGTAGATTTAAAAGAGGTTCTCCAACAAAAGGCGGTCAATCGACCTTTTAAAGAATATTAGAATGTTTACGCTTAAAATTGGATTCATTCACATTTTTAATCCTCTAACATTTATTGTAAAAAGTGAAAATATTTGAAAAACATATATAATCATTTTTTATTTAGTTCTATTCATTCCCGCCATCACAAAAGTTAGGTGTTAACTACCATTTAAAATAATATTATTTTATTATTAGAGTGCAACGTAAGATTCCAATGAAACTCGTTGTTGTGTGTTGGGTATGCCATTGAGCATAGCGTCCCCTTTAAAGTTATATTAATACATTATTCACAAATATGGATAAATATAAAATGACATATTCTTTATTTACCTAGGGTGTTACATCCTTCCCCCCTTTTGGGAATTGCGTCCTCGCAATTTTAAAATTGATCTTGGAAACATCCTTGAAAGTCCCACTTCGAAACAAGAGTCGGTAAAACAATCACTTTAAAATAAAGAAAGATAAGTACAGAGGTCACCTGAGTTAACCCATACTAGGATTCCGTGTAGGAAAACATGGACATGGAAGAAAAAAACAAAGGGTCATGTTCTGATGGAGGGTGATAGTAAACAGGTCTAGGAGAAAGTTAACCATAAGAAAATCACAAACTTGTGATGGGTTAAACGGTATTCAATTCCCCAGTAGGAAAAGTTAATAGACAATATTTTTGTTTTAAGTTACTTTTTATTGAGGAATTTATTCATAAGGAAAAATAATCACTTATCATGTTGACTTTCAACTTTTACTAGATTCCTTAATCAAACTCATATTTTCTCCAAAAGACGAGTATTTAGGAAGACTTGTTCGCATTAAGAGTACTATAATCAACTTCTAGAGAATCAACTAATCCACAAAAGAGAACTATATACTTTCCATGTCTTTAGACTTTAACCAAAACCATAACCAAAAAGGTTTTTACAAGATCAGATAATCCATAAAAGGATAACCCTTTATAAAAAGAAAATCTATTCTTAATCTCCAAAATTTGTCCAACAAAACCAAAAGTTCAAAGAGGACCATTTGATAAACAATTTGTCCATAAAATTCTTCAAAGTAAACCAAACTAAGATTGAACCCAAATATTTGAAGGATTTAGTCACATAGTCTTCCAAGTTAAATCGTAACATTTATCTCCAAACAGCATCAGTTGTTCTTAATGTCTTGTATTGAAAAGTAATTAACCTAATCACATATCCTCCATGATAGGTTAATAAATTTCCATAGATAACCCAAAATCAACTTACTCTTAATTCATAAAATCATCTAACTAAAAAGAATCAGTCAAACTAACCAGGGACTTCACGTAGTCTAGTGGTAGGCGATAAATACTAGTTTCACATTGGTTGTGGGTTCGATTCCCGCAGCTTTGTCCGACACGACAGGTTGTCACACGGTCTGCGTGTTGTCCTTTTTCCAAAACTATATAATTCTCAAATCATTCCCAAAAAGAGATAAAATCCTCAAAAATAACCATAACATAATTTAACCTCAATTTAATATCATGCCTTTCACTTCCATAATAACATATAGTAACCCATAATTACCTCAAAAGAAAGGATCATATAAACCCAAATGGTTCTTTATAACTATGTCCACAAAAGAACAGATAACTATTCCTTGAATAAAATTTTCATATATTAAACATCGGGGTTACACATACTATAAAAAGTCTTTTAATGTAAACCCATCATCAAAAGAGACTTAATACTCTTAAGAATTTCACCATAACTCTTGAAGCCCTTATATGTTGACTTCTTACTCATTCAACATTCTTCATGATCCATTAACCATTCCTTTCCAACTTATTCTGAAATACATCTTTCCTACAAACAAAATCATGAATCATATCCTAAGATTCCAAAATAGGAAAACAAAATTAATGAAATAATCCATACCTTTGATTGGTCATTGTCAGTTTTTTCATCCTTAATCGGAATGGAATTAGGTATTAGTAAATGAATATTTGTACGATCTTGGTGATCCCATTCACAAAACTGCTTCATAGGACATGTGTTTGCATAATGACCATGCACACCACATTTAAAACATTCAATTGACCCCTCAGAAAGAACTTCTTTCCCTTTCCTCGAGTTAACTGGATGCTTCCTTTTTCCATGGAAGGTTCTTTCTTTATGACCTTCATTTCCACATCTACAGCAAATTTCTGTCCCTTTGAAACATTTTCCTAGGTGTTTCTTTCCACATCTTTGACACATAGGTTTTTGAACATACATACCTTTATTATTATTACCCGTAGTTCCGTAGGGATTTGTTTCTCGCATATATGATTCCTAATAGAAATCACCAAGGTTTAGGTGGTCAATCATGACTCCAGATAGTTGGTTGAGGATAAACACAAGAGTTCTCATTGCAGATCCCATATCATTCAGTTGCTTGTTCAAAAAACTGTCACAGTTTCCTTCACATCCACTGTAACTTTGGTGCCTGCTAGATCCAGCCATTTACTAAAACCAAAAAGGTCAATGTGAGTATATCAACAAAACCATCATGTACTAATTAGGAAGATAAACAATAAGATATACTTACACATTCACTTTATCTAAAATTAGGACTCTTTCTGAATTCCTAACCATTATGGTAATGTCACTTATAATTAAAGAATACCCTAACCTCTAAAGTTATCTAAACCAACCTCTGATACCAACTATAAGGCCCCAGCCTTAAACCTTACTTAATCTTGAGTTATTACAAGATTACACATTGAGGATATTTTCAGGTTTAGAGTTTTAGAGAATTAGATCATTAAACTTGCATTACATTCCACATTTAAACAAAGTGGTTACATAAAAGATAGTATTCATTTTTTTCCCATCAACAGAAACATATTTAAAAAAATAAAGCATGGATTCTTTCTTGACACTTCCTTGAAACTATCATCATATCATGTACCTTTCCCTTTACCTGTGAAAAACATTTCAAAAAATTTGGGATGAGCATAAAAAGATCAGTAAGGGTAATAAAAAATATGGAAAGGAAACATGAGTTCATATATACATAAGAATGAAATCATACTTTACCCATAAAACATAGGAACTTTAACATACCTCATCAAATCATGAATAAATCATAGAAATCATAAGACATAAAAGGTAACTTGGGGAATTCATAACATTCTTACGTAGGGAGTAACCCTCTTGGTTACGTTTGGAATACCCACCACAGTATATTCCCTAAATCTCTTCGGAGAAACCTTAAAGTTTCACTCCTTCGCGTTACCCAATGCATTGGAGAGCTATATCGGGCTCACCCGCCCTTAGTTTATCACGGAACCACCCATCTTCATAATAATGCCCAAGAACCTCAACATAACCGTATCACATAAAACATGCATAAAGGAAACATAACATTTCCACCTTTCAATCACAAGATATCAATACAACACATTGATATAAAAACATTATGAAAACCAATTTCAATACCAAAATAAAAGATAAAAGTAAAATATGGTATTTATTTTTCTTTTAAAAAAGGTTATGGCTTGTAGAGGAAGTCGAAACTCAAATAACGGTCACGATGGCAGAAAAGTCGTTGTCGCCGCATACGTACGACAAAAACATTCCCTTTTGTCGTTTAGTAAACGCTTCGTATAAAAAATATTCATTTTGAATAAACGTAAAAGTCAAAGAGTTTTATACACCATATAATAGAAGGTTGTGTATAAAAAAAATATGCCTCAATGAAAGGAGATTGAGACGAAGTCCCATACATAGACGGTATCCTTGGATTAAGGATAAATCAATTACATAATTATGTCTGACAAATGAATACATGAAATATAAGTGGATATTAAGTGTAAAACAATCAGAGTTTATTCACAAATATTCACAGAACGACATATTCAAGGAGTACAGGTTTATCCCAAAGAATCAAATTTGGGTTAAGAAGTCCCCTTGTAAAAATTTGACAGCCAAACAACATCACTACAAAATTCAGAAAATTAGTTGATGAGAGATAAAAAGGGTATCTCATCACATTGACATAAAATTTAAATCAATAAGGATATATAAGAACATATCCCGACATAATAGTATGTGAATTAAAAGACATAACAAAAGAAGTCTTTTAAAAAGAGGAGGGTGAAAGGTTCCCTTACCGACATGGGTATCTTTCGAGACATGCACCCCGTGAAAGAAGGAAAATACAACATTGATGTAAATACTCATGAAAGAAAGTATATTACACAATGATTAAAATAATGGGAAGTACATACACCACTCAAAGGAAATGGTGGAAAATGCAGCATAAATCTCACGGGAATAAAAGTGAGATGAAAAATCCCTTACAAAAACTCGGAAGCCTAATGGCGCCACTTAAGACTTCCCAAATGGATTGATGAGAGAGAATAGGGTCTCTCACCATATTAACATAAAAATTATAGTAAGATTAATATAAAATAACATCCCAATAACAAGAAATATGAGCTTTAAAAGGAATGACATAAAAGAGTGTACTTAAAAAGAAAGAGAGGAGTAGGATCCCTTACCTCAGGTCCGACTTGACTCGATCGTTCTTTAATCTCCTGAAAAATAAACTTGAGTTAATTTCTACTTCCTTAAGAACCTTTTTCAAGTTCATTATTCCTTTTATATCACTTATTATCATGTCATGAACACTATGTAATTATTTTAGTTAATAATGGTCGTTTAAACGATCATTGGTACTTGAGTCAAAATATGCTCTTTATAATTACAAGTTGTTCATGTATCCATTATATCCAGAGTTATAATCCTGATGTATATATCATATATATCATATATATCCAGTATATAAATTCATTTATAATATTATATAATCAATTATAGGTAAGAAATGAAATGCACCGTTCATGGAGACGGTAAGCCGTACGTACGCATGAACGCTACTTTCATTTATATTTCGTAATTTATAGAATGTAATCATAACTATATAAAGGTATATTATAATTCCAGTATAATATCATATATAATACCATTAATTACATCCTTTATACGTCCCACATATGGAATTAACGAATCAAATCACTTCGAGGGGGCATTAGTCCACACTTCCTAAAATGAAGATATCGCGTTTACTCATAATGGTAACCATAAATGATATGCCATAAATTAAAAATACAGAAGCTTAAGTAAAACATAAACATATTATATATAATATATAAATATAGTGACATCTTAATGGACACCTTTGAAGGTGATATATGAGTGTTGAACAATCATCGTTTCGTGAGGCAGAAATTCGCCATCCACGGAAACAGTATGTTCTTTAACCATTAGATGTAGGTGTGTGTAAGTGTAGCTCGAATAATTTTTATAAAAACAACCTAGTATATTTAAGATAATGTATTTGTTACAAAATAATTGAATAAAAAGAGTTTGGGGAGTTGTAGATGAAAAATAAAACAAAAGGACTCAAGTGAAGACATTTCCTTAAAATTGGGTAACTCCCTTTGATTTGAGCTAAAAGGCTTCCTTGGGAAGACTTATTCCCAAATTGAGGCTTCAAGGAGTTAGAGAGGGATGTGGAGAGACAAAATGAGCAGATGTTGGCCGAGCCAAAGGCTTTGGAAGTGTGGGTAAGGAGGTAGAGGTGGGGGCCTTTTATAAGAGGAGAGGAGGGGCACTCTTGGAAAGTAAATAAATGTTACTTTATTTTAGAATGAGTTTCGGATTTTAATGGTCCCACATTGAGTTTTTTCGAGTATAAGGTGATAATGGTTCGAAATACACCCATAAAATAGGTTTTTGACATGTTCAGGTCTTATATTTTACATTATCTTCCCATTTTATTTAAATCGTTAAATAATGAGGTCATCGCTGCATCATCATGATGTCATAAATAATTTAATTTATTTAATGTCTAAAAATTATAAAAAAAATACTATGATGTAGTAAATCTTTTTATCTTTCCAAATAATATTTATAGTCAAAAATATGACTTGTATAAACCCATGTAAAAAATGTTTTACTAAAACATCTCATGTTTTTGTCATTTTTACTTTAACATTAAATAAAAAGGTATTTATGTCATTTTCCAACCAAAGTGGCTTCATGGGGTCCCCAAGTTAACCCATGGATTTTCTTGGTCGGCCATGACACATCCAATGAGGTTATGACATGTTTCTAGGTCATTTCATTTTATTAAAACATTATTCTTACCTTAAACTACACTAATTACCTCTAATCGTGATTAAAAACTTAATAAGTAACTATTCACCAAAAAAATTATTCTAATCCCATTGAACCACATTTTACTTAATAATGACAGCCATTTATGTTGGATTTTTGAAATTCAAAACACAAATATGGCAAAATTTCATTTAAACGGAAAATCTGTTTTTATAAGTACCACTTAGTGGTTTCACTATTCATCAAAAATTGATGTTTTTCAGAAAATTACCAAAAAAATCACCCTAAGCTATATTTGATATTCCGAATTCAAAAATGATGTCTATTTTACAAAATTCAAAACATATAAGTTTCATTAAATAATTTAATAATTAATTCCCGCTGTCAAAACAAATAGCGTGTTTTTATGAAACAAAATGTATCAAAAGATTGACACTAGTTTAAGTCCGATTTCAAAGTGAAATTAATTACAACGACCACTATTGGATTAAATGGTAAAAATATATTTTAATTTAACATTAAAACCAATTAAAAAGATAATCTAATCATATAAATAAATTAGATTAAAAATAGGTTTTGAATTAAAATACAATATTTTTCACTATTCATAAAAAATTGATCTTTTTCGGAAAAATATCAAAAATTTACACAAAGTAAATTTTGATGTCCCGATTCTAAAGAAGAATTTTATTTTGTCAAATATAACCCATAAAATTGTCACAAAGTGTATTTAAAAGAGGTCAGCCATAAAAAGGCGGTTAATCGACCTTTTAAAGAATATTAGAATGTTTACGCTTAAAATTGGATTCATTCACATTTTTAATCCTCTAACATTTATTGTAAAAAGTAAAAATATTTGAAAAACATATATAATCATTTTTTATTTAGTTCTATTCATTCCTGCCATCACAACAGCAAGGCATTAACTACCATTTAAAATAATATTATTTTATTATTAGAGTGCAACGTAAGATTCCCAAGAAACTCGTTGTTGCGTGTTGGGTACACCATCGAGCATAGCATCCCCTTTAAAATTATATTAATACTTTATTCACAAATATGGATAAATATAAAAATGTCATATTCTTTATTTACCTGGGGTGTTACACTTATTATTCATTTACATGGGATGTTACATCCTTCCCCCATTTTGGGAATTGCATCCTCACAATTTTTATTCACTTCTCAAAATAAGTGGGGGTATTTATCCCTCATAGAATTTTTAGATTCTCATGTTGCCTCTTCAACCATATGGTTTTTCCAGAAAACCTTTACCTGGTGAATTACTTTATTCCAAAACAATTGCTCTCTACGGTCAATAATCTGGACGGGTTGTTCTTCATAAGAGAGATTCTCTTCCAACTGAACTAATTCTGGGCTCATAACATGAGATGGATCTGGCATATACTTTCTCAACATCGAAACATGAAAATCATTGTATAACTGGAATAAACTTGGAGGTAAATCAACTCTTTATGCAACTGACCAAACTTTCTCCAGGATTTCATAATTTCTAATGAACCTCGTACTCAAATTTCCCTTCTTACCAAAAATCATCAAACTTTTCCATGGAGAAACTTTGATAAAGACATGATCACCTACCTCATAAGAAAGATCCTTCCTCCAGGTATCTGCATAAATTTTCTATCTACTTTGAGTTGTTCTCATGTGCTTCTGAATTAACTAAACTTTCTCCACCATCTCTTCTACCAATTCTGGTCCCATCAGCTTCCTTTCACCTACTTCATCCCAAAAAGCTGGAGTTTGACAATGCTTTCCATATAAAGCCTCTAATAGAGCCATCTGTATACTATAATGAAAGATGTTATTATATGAAAATTCAATGAAAGAAATATATTGGTACTAAATTCCCTGATAATCCATCAAGTAAGCACGTAACATATCCTCCAAGGTCTAAATTGTTAATTTTGACTGCCCATCTGATTGAGGATGAAAAGATGTTCTAATATTTAATTCAGTACCCAATGACTTCTGAAGGCCTTTCCAAAAGATAGAAGTGAACCTGGGATCACGATCAGATACAATGGAGAGGGGAACTCCATGAACCTGACTATCTCTTTAATATACAAATGAGCATGTTGATCTAGTGACAAAGTACCTCTAATAGGAAGGAAATGAGAAGATTTAGTCAATCGGTCAACTATAACCTAGATTGAATTATTACCTCGAGATGTCTTTGGTAATCCCACAACAATGTCCATGGATATATTTTCCCATTTCAACTCTGGCACCGGTAAAGGCTGAAGCATTCCTTTCAGTAACTGTCACCCTGCTTTAACCTGCTAACAAGTCAAACACTTCACTATAAAATTAGCAATATATTTTTTCATTCCATCCCACCAGTAATACACCTGAAGATCTCTGTACATCTTAGTACTGCCATGATGAACTGAAAACGGAGAACTATGAGCTTCACATAACAACTCATTCTTCAACTGTGAATCACAAGGCACACATAATCTCTTTCCAAATCTCAAAACACAATCATTATCAATGTTAAAATCAGTAAACTTACCCTTTTGAACCAACACAACCTATTTATGCAACTCATTGTCTTCCTTCTGTGCTTGGTTAATTTTGTCTGATAGAGATGATTTCACTGACACCTGAAACAAAACAGGAGAAATTCCTGCACCAACAACTTCTATGACAAAGTTCGTCAAATCAAAAACCAAAGGATCTCGTTCCAAATGTAGCATGGTTAATGAAGTGTTAATTTTTCGACTCAAAGAATCATACACTTTATTTACCTTTCCTGGATGATAAAGGATCGTGTAATCATAATCCTTGATCAATTACAACCATCTCCTATGTATCATGTTCAATTATTTCTGAGTAAATATATACTTTTAACATTTGTGATCAGTATATATTTCACACTTCACTCCATAAAAATGATTCCTCCAAATTTTTAAAGCAAAAACAACAGCAGATAATTCCAAATCATGTGTAGGGTAATTTAACTCATGTGGTTTCAGCTGACGTAAATCATAAGCAATTACCTGATCATTTTGAATTAGGAAACACCCCGATCCTTTCAACGAAGCATAATTATAGATAACAAACTCACCATTTTTTTAAGGCAGTTCCAAAACTGGAGTATTTACCAATCTTCTTTTCAATTCCCGAAAAAAATCATCACATTCTTTTGTTCAGATGAACTTAACACCTTTTCTAGTTAACTTTGTCATTGGACTAGATGACCATGAAAAATTTTCAATATACCTCTGGTAATAACCTACCAAACCAAAAAAACTATGAATCTTGGTTATATTTGTGGGTCTTGGTCATTCTTCAACAACTTTCATTTTAGCTGGATCAACAATTATTCCATTTTTTGAAACAATGTGACCAAGGAAAGAATTTTTTTGTAACCAAAACTCACACTTTCTGAATTTACCAAATAGTTTCTTTTCTTTTAAGGTTTTCAAGACAACCCTTAAATGAATTTTATGTTCCTCTTTAATTTTGGAATAAACCAAAATATCATCAATAAATACAACCACCATTTATCACCTGATTCAACTGATCCATCACTGCGGAAAACTGATCAATTCTGATTCCGACCATCTTAGTATACTGATTTGGAAGGTCATTTACCTTTGTATGCCTTCCCATCAGAACTACCCTATTTCCTCTATGAAAAACCATTATAAACACAGAAATATCTTAGGAGAAGCAACATGGTAATCTTTAAATGCTATTTGATTTCAATATTATCATAAATTACTTTAATGGATATTAATTTAATAACACCCTAACTCCTAAAGTTATCTAAACCGACCTATGGTACCTACTATAAGGACCTAGCCTTAAACATTATATAATATTGAATTAAATGAATAATTCGCATTGAAGATATTTTCAGGTTTAGAGTTTTATAGAATTCAGTCATTACATTTACATAACAACATAAATATTACATGTGGACAATTCCACCCAGTATCCATTTTTTCACAAAATAAAAACTCTTGAAAAAATGAGTCATTTCTAGTTCTAGGTTTTATATAAAATGACTTTTCCTTGATCCCACCCTTGAACCTATTCTTCTTTATGTCCTGTGAAAACATTTCAAAACTTGGGATGAGCATAAAAAGCTCAGTAAGGGTTATAAAACAATTAAAGAAAACATTTGTTCAATAATACGTACAAAAAATAAACTCTTTTACTCACCTCATGAAAACATAAGATTTATGAATAACACATATAAATCATAAATCATAAAGGTAACTTGTGGCATCCATATCATACTTACATTGTAGCTATCACAGCTACATAGGGAGTTACTTTGGAATACCCATCACAGTATAATCCCTAAATCTATTAGGAGAAACATTCACATTTACCTCCGTCACAATACCCAATGCATTAGAGAGCTATCTCAGGCTCACCTGCCCTAGGTTTATCACGGAACCACCCGTATACATAAATAATTCCCAAGAACCATAACATGATCATAACATCTAACATAAGCATAAGGGAAAGATAACATTAACAAATTTAAATAATATAATATCATTTCAAGATATTGAAAAAATAAATCCATTCTCAAAAATCATTTTCAATACCAAAATACGTAAAAAAAAGTATATGGTATTTATTTTTGCTTTTAAAAGCATTCCGGCTTATTAAAGAAGCCAAAGATCAAATAATACTCGTGGCGGCGGAAATGTCGTTGTCACCACTTACATAAAAAATAACATTCCTTTTTTCATTTAGTAAAAAGCTTCATATAAAAATATTCCCTTTGAATGAAATGAATATTCAAAGGTGTTTATATAGTGTATAAAAGAAAATCGTTTTTTAAAATACAATATGCCACAATGGAAGGAGATTGAGAAGAAGTCTCTTACATTGTGTCCGAATTGACTCGATCATTCTTTAATCTTATGAATAATAAACTAAAGTTAATTTCTACTTGCTTAAGATCATTTTTCAGGGTTATAATTCCTTTTATATCACTTATTACCCTGTTATAAATATTATTTAATCATTTAAGTTAATAACGTTCATTTTGTCGATATTTGGTACTTGAGTCAATAATGAACACCTTATATTTAAAAGTTGTCAATGTGGTCAATATTCCATTATATCCATAATTATATTAATTATTTAGATATCATATATATCATATATATCCATTATATACATGTATTTATAATAGTACATAACATTTGGAGGTAAGAAATGAAATGCACCGTTCATGGAGACGGTAAGCCGTACGGGTGCATGAACGATACATTCATTTATATTTCTTATTTTAATGGAATTTAAAAATAATGATACATAGTTATATTATAATTACATTATAAAATAATATATAATATCATTAACTCTACCATTTATACATCTCACATAAGGCATTAACAAGTCACATCACATTGAGGGGGTGGTAGTCCCCACTTCCTCAAATGAGATTATCGTATTTACCCACTATAGAAACCATAAAGGCATGATATAAATGGAAAATATAGAAGTATAAAGAAAACATAAACATAATATATATCATATATAAATATAGTACCATCATAATGGAAACCATCAGAGGTGGTAGGAGATAATCTAACAATAATCATTTCATGAGGTGTTAGTTTTCCATCCACAGAAACATGATGTTCTTCATCCATTAGATGGAGGTGTGTGTAAGTGTAGTTTGAATCCTTCACATAAAAATATCCTAGTATATTTAGTATAAAGTTTTTGTTAAAAAAGAAAGGAATAAAAAGAGTTTAGGGGTTGGAGAAGTAAAATAAAAGAAAACAATTTAAGAGAAACTGTTACCTTTAGTTTCGGTAACTCCCTTTGGTTTGAACCAAAGGACTTCTTGAAGTGCCTTATTGCCTATGGTAAGGCTTATTGGGGGAGGGGAGGGATGTATGGAGATTAATTATGTAGTGGTTGGATGATCCAAATGGCTTGAGAGGTGTGATGAATTGGATATAAATGGTCTCCTTTTATAAGGGAGAGGAGGGGCTCTTTAGGAAAGGGTGAAATATTATTTTATTATATAATGATATTTGGTTTCTAAAGGACTAAAAAGCATTAAAATGAAGATAAGACGACTAATGGTCAAAATAAAATCACAAAATAAGAATTGATAGGTTTTTTATAATATTTTAATCATTATAATCTTATTTATTTAAATGATTTATTAATGAGGTAAATACTGCATAGTTATTGTGTCATAAATAATTTAATTTTTTTTGTCTAAAAATTATAAAAAAATACCATGATATAGGAAATATTTTTAGATTTAAAATGAATATTTATAGTCAAAAATATAATCTATATAACCCCTTGTAAAATTTAATTTACTAAAAGATATTTGTTTTTGTCATTTTGCCTTTACTTTAAGTTAATTAATCTAAATTGTCATTATCACTTCCAAGTGGCTCAAAGGGGTCCCAAAATCGACCCAAAGATTCCCATGGTCGTTAATGACTCAACCAATAATGTTTGGACAAGTGTTAAGGTAATTTTTAATTATTATAATATTTTTTTTACCTTGAATTACTTTATTTACCTTTAACCGGGGTAAATAAAAGTCAAAAGTTACTGTTCACCAAAAATTATTTTCATCTTATTGAACAACATTTTAGTTCTTGATAACAACAATGTATGTCGGATTTTTAAAATTCAATTCATAGAAGCAGTAAAATTTCATTTAAATCAAAAAGTCAGTTTTTTTAACTACTACTAAGTGGTTTCACTATTCATCAAAAATTGAAGTTTTTCAGAAAAATACCAAAAATTCAGCCTAAGAATTATTTGATATTCCAAATTCAAAAATAATTTTTTATTTTTCCAAATTAAAAACATAAAATTGTCATTAATTAATTTTAAAATTAATTCCCATTGTTAAAACAAATAGCGTGTTTTTAAGAAACAATAACTATCAAAAGATTGACACTTGTTTATGTCCAATTTGAAAGTGAAATTAATTACAATAAAAAAAATTGGATTAAATGGTAAAAACTAAATTCTAATTACACTTTAAAACCAATTAAATAGATAATCTAACCATATAAATAAATTAGATTAAAACAAATTTTTGAATTAAAATACAATATTTTTCACTATTCATTAAAAATGAACTTTATCAGAAAAATCCCAAAAAATTACACAATGTAAATTTTGATGTCCCCATTATAAAGAAGGATTTTATTTGGTAATATAGAATGTATTGAAGTGACCAAAACTATATTTAAAAAGGGTTTTCCATTAAAAGGTGGTAAATCGACCTTTTAATATAAATTATGCTTAAAATTAGATTCATTCACATTTTAAGCCTCTAACTTTTATTGGATAAAAGTAAATACATTTAACAAACATGTATAATAATATTGTAGTTGGTTTTGTTCATTCCCTCCAATAAAAATGCTAAGAGTTAACTTCCATTTAAAATAATAATATTTTATTATTAGTGTGAAACGTAAGATTTTAATGAAACCCGTTGTTGCGTATCGGGTACGCTATCGAACATAGAAACCCCTTTAAAGTAAAATTAATATTTAATTCACAAATATTAATAAATAAGAAATATGTCTTATTCTTCATTTACCTGGGATGTTACATGCACCCCTCTCTTCCAACCCATACCCCTACATACATGCACCCCCTCCCTCCCAACCATCACACCGCCTCCTCACTCCCAACTTCCACCCCCCATGTTGGATACTAAATTTCTTCAAATTTTTCACTATTTTTTTATCATTATTACTATTTTCATGCAACAAGGGCCACATTTTACCTTTATATTTCATATTTGTTTATCTCTTTTCATTACAGTTATTGTATATAGACAGACACGTGTGTTTATATAACACTCCTTATACATTTGACCTCCTCTTCTCTCAGATCCATGAATCTATTTTCCATTTTAACATATTTATCTTCATTATGAAATTATATTTCCCTTGTTATAGAGATTATTTCCTTAATTTATCCTTCACCACTATTGATATTTCATCATCTATCCAAATATCGATGATTACCCAAAATAATATATCTTTTAATGAATTTATACTTCTTATTAAAATTTCTTATTTCAGATACTTTATAAGGTTTTATTTATTTTCTTATCTCCATGGGATCTATACACACATAAATAGTGTATCTCCTCCATTCATGGTTTCTTCACATTGTCAAATTAGAGGGGTTCTATTGGATAGACCATATAGTTCATGCATGGATTAATTCATGTAAACATAAATAGGAAAACCTATCAGTAACCAAAGCCTTTGCTCCAGAATGTTTTGTCAGTTTTGTTTTGTTGAGAAAATTTTCATTTTTAATGTAGGTTAAGTTTTGTTTTTATCACACTTTCTTGTAGTTTTTTTATTAATTCATGTTTATTATTGGATTTGTATGTGGTGTTCTTTTATTCTTTCTGGTCTAATATATGGGTCTGATTGGAACATTGATTAACTCAATATGAATTTTTTGTTAACATTGAATATGAATATCTGTGTTATGAATTCCATTTCTAATATGAGATATGCATTATATTTCTAATATTCCATATTTATTATGTTTATTATTAGTTTATGAAACATTTTTAATCTTCCTAATACAAAGTATAATTCTTTTTATCAATATATAGAAATTTCATTCTTTTTGTTTGGAATGTGTAAAATAAGGAATATGTAATTTTTATTCTAAATGAATGAAATATCAAATAAAAATTATAAATATATGAAATATGGAACATATGTCTTGTATATATGAAATTTGAATTACATATTTTTTTATTGGGAAATAAATAAGAACTAATATTAATTTTTTTAGGTATCATGTTTTGAATAATTATATAGGATTTCATGAACTGAACAATCAATGACGATTTAGATGAGTGATGAGTCCAAAATTTTATGTTCTCATACCTTCATCATCAATGTTTTATTATTCCCTTTTTATTATATTTTTATTTATAGTAATTATTATATTATCATGTTCATGGGATGTTGATGATTAATTCCATAATGAATTGATTATTTTTTCAAGGATCCAAATAGTATTATCACTCTTCTTGTTATCAATTTTTTTGCAATGAGGTATCAAATTGTATGTAATCAAATAGTAATCCATAAAAAAGTAAAATAATTTTTATTTATTTCTATTTCACATTTTATAATAGGTTTTTTATGATCCTATTGATCTTCTATCTCATAATAATGATTATAGTGTTAATTTCATGTTCTAGAAATTAAGAGCCAGTGCAGATTGGAATGTAATATTAGACTTTCATGCTCAGATTGATTGTTGTTCTTGCATCTTGTAACATCAGTTAAACACTATTTTGTTATCATAATTTGGTAAATTATAGCATTAGTACTGAGAATTTAATGTTAGTTATGTTTTGGTAAGACAATTTTCATTTGTAATGTAGGATCAATTTTAGTTTTTATCACACTTTCATGAAGTTTTCATTAGTTATGAAAGTTCATTATTGGATTTTATTAGACTTCATTCTTGTTATAATATTCAATTATGGTTCATAATTTGAGTTGTTTTCATGTTCCTTAATTCAGTATGAGGCAATGCATATGGATATGAAATCTTAGACATTCATGATCAGATTAATTGATTTTATTGTATTTCATAATATTGGTTCTTCTCTGGTTTGTTATCATAAAATGGTTAGTGCTAGATTTTAATTATATTAGAAGAGTTAATACAATGATTCAACTCTTATTATAATCCTTCTATAATGTTTTGTATTTTGAATCGAATGAAAAAGTGAATGATATTAATTTTTTCCATTAATTAGGTAGGTCGCTTTTAAAATTGGGGGTCCTGACTTTTTATTTCCGATAGTTGACACTGTGATGTGTCTTTTAAATAAATTTTATTAAATTAATTAGATTAAAATAAAAATAGTAACAAATTAAATAAAGGGTAAAATACTTATTAAAACTTTGTAAAATTCTATGAAATATTTTCAATGTTTGACGATGAGTCAGTGAAGGATTCTAAGACCCGTACACTCTCGATGTTGATAGAATAAAAATATTTAATTTATTTTATTCATACACGTGTGTGGTTTTCTCAATAAAATGAAATAAATCTCAAATGGTGCATAGTATGAGAAATATGTGACCACCGTTAGGACTGAAATGTCGGGTTTATCCTAAGAAGGGCATAACTTTGATGCGCGTCGGGTGTTCGGAAACCTCGCATGTGATAATACCCTCTTTATTTTTAATTTATTTATTATTCTGTTTTTATATAATAAATAATTATTTTCTCAAAAATGGTGCATCGACTGGGGAATTTGAGACCACTGATAGTTTCAGTACGTGGGGTTTAGCCTAAGTAGGGTATAAATTTTGTGAGCATCAGATGTTTTATTAGATCGCATCTGAAGATAATTTAATTGGGTTATAAATATTTTTGTTGGACAGTTATAAATAATAATAATAATTTTATTATTAATACTATTATTTGTTTTGAATAAAAAAAATGTAAAGGTACTTCCATAATTAATAAATTGTTTTGCAGTGTAAATAATAACTGGGTAATGTAATGAATGTGATATTATTAATTATTTCGATTAAAAAATTGCAATCAATATTAATTTAAGAACTTTTATCTTTTATTTTATGGTTGTTGTTTTTAAATTATTAATGGTTTCATTGATAAGTTATATTAAATAATAATAATTTTAATTATTGTAACGTCTTAATATAAACCAAGGTACGGACCGTTATGTTTTAATTTCCAAATCCTTAAAGGAAAGTAGGGTGCATGTCTGTGCACCCTATTGCGGGTCACGGGAAGCTATTTAAATTATTTAAATAATTTCTTGGGACTTATGTAAAATATTGCATCGTGCCCTAGGTCAGCATTCGGGTGAAAAATAATTAAAAAGTTTTAAACTAATTTTAATGAAATTAAAAGATATGTTAAAGTAATGAAAATAAATAATAAAACTAAAAGCGGGAAGGAGAATAATAGAAAAATAATTAAAAATGGTTCTACCCGTTTTTATTATTTTTTATTATTGATTTCCATTCTCTACCATTTTAATTTTATTTTTATTTTATTTTATTTTTCATTTTTTCCTTATTATTTTTCTTTCATTCATTCCTTTCATTTTTATTTTTTTTATTTTTTTCCTCTCCTCCTCTCCTCCCCCTCTGTGCATATCACACCCCCTCCCTAAGTGGTGTACACCACCTTCTTCCCAATTCAGAAGGCCGTTGTGATCTCGTCTCTCATCCATTTTCATCCTCATCTGATGTGTTGTGAAACTCTTAGTATGGATTATCCCATGAACCAGGAATCGAGCGATCTCATTCTAAATCCATTGCGCGATCTTCCGTAGAAGAATTTTACCAGAGATTTGGTGTTTTTCTAAAATCATCAATTTTTTTCTGTTTTAGGTCAAATAAAATCCTACCATGGATCATAATATTATCTACGACTATAATATTGGGATTCTACTCGCATTCCCTCCATTTCATTATAATTTATAAAAAATGCACGGTTGTGCAGTTCGTTGGTGCCTACCAGCTTTGTCCAATTCCACCCAATTTTTTCAAATCAATTGTTTCTCTTAATCATTGTTTCCTTATCTATCATAAGTTGAATTGTTAAAATTATTGAAACATGGTTAGACACCCCTTTGGGTGTGCTGGCATGGTTGGTATAAATACCGGTAGCCTGGGTATTTACTTTAATTAATTTCATGCATTACACATCCATTTTTTATTGTGTTTAAATAAAATAAACTTTTAAGAATAATTATGAACCATGAATTTTTGGATATTGTATATTGATTGTTCCGATTTATTTATTAATTAAAAAAGTGAATTTATATACTTTTGCTGATACAATATCTTTCCTTGTTAAATCTTACGTTGTGATACTATATTAATATCTTGAGTTTCTTGGTTGTATCTGCTTAAATTTCAAGTTGCAATTATATCTACGTACCATGTCATATCTACTACTGTGAAATTTTAATTAAATTCTAGGAATGGAGAGAGTGTGGGTTCTGTATTAAGGGCTCACACACGGACTCTCCGTTCGTGACTGGTTACCACTACAAATCGGGGGGGGGGGTGTCTTAGGCTTTTCTAGACAGAGAATTCCCCAGGATTTCTAAATACCTATGAGTGATACCATTTCCAAAAGGGCCCATACATGATGGATCCATTGGAATTGTGGCTATTCCAAGACATAGATGATACTTGACCTCTTTTGTGTGGGATCGGGATAGACTCATTGTAAAACTATGCCTCGAGCGATACTTGGTCTTTCAGAATATTACCTTGGACGGGCTCAGTGGTATTCAGTAATTTGAAGGATGTACCATAGATATACCTTTGGGACAGGCACAAACTCCAACTATCAACTTGAAAATATTAATAATTATGCACATAAGTTTTATGTTATATACGCTTTGAGTCTCCTGAGAATTGTGATATTTTTTCTTGTATCCTGAAACATATATTATTGACATATAATTTAGGCTATAAGTTAAATAACAGTCTTGGGGTATGCCTCTTATCTGTTTTTAATTTTTTATAGGGTTATATATATGTGTACATCCTTCTTCCTATAGGTACTTTATTCAGACATCCATCTTAGGCCGAAGCAGGTGATGTGATATGGGTACCAATGAGGCTCAGACCTAGTTACACTTATTTAGTTTGTCTGTTTAACTGATTTCATTTATTATATAATGTTACACACTTTTTTATTAGTGCATGAAATGGAATGGTTTAGACATAGTGGGTACTGACCTACAGAGATTTTATCTCACAACCCTACTCGGGAGTCATTTCCACCTGAGTAGATTATTTGATTGCATGTATTGATAAAGAGAAGTATACTGCTTCTTATGATTTATTGTTTCTTTCTGCTTTGGATGGAGACTGGGGGCAGAGGACTGAGCCTTTCTCTTGATGCAGTTGTCACACTTTGTGTATTTTGATTTTAGTTGATAACATTCTTGTATTCTTATTTTTTGAACCTTTACATTAGCATAGACATCATAACATGACATCATTTTGTATCTGGTTTTATTTATATTCTTCTGTACTTATTATGTATTCAGTTGGGAATATTTATTTATTTTCTATTGTAGATTTATTAATTATATTCTTATGTTATTTGTTATAAATTTTTGTTTCTTCCACTATGTGTTACCTATTACCTATGAGGGCATAGTCTCCCACACAGACATGATAAAAAGGCCCTCTCTTCTATTCAGAAGCCTCTAACATTCGGGAAGACGCGCTTGGGGTCATGTGACCCACCGGTTCAGCCATTGTCTTAGCGGTGAGCTGAGTCAGTATGTTACGAAGTGGGATCAGAGGGTAAATATTTCCTTTGTCTTACTATTTTTGGTTAGTAGACATGATAATAAGAATGTTTCGGCACTTGGTTAATAGTCGCGATTGGGACTGATCACCCCACATATAGGAAATGAAAAAGTTGCCAGGGTTGGGATTGTTGTTCATTCCTTTTGACATTACAATTGATATGATTTCACCTTGAGTGATTGGTTTAATTTCCGGTACTTATTGAATTTATGGAATTTATGATATTTTACCCTTGGTCTGTTTAGGAAATGATGAAGCATTTCATGCATAATAATAGTCACCTAGGAATGCACATTCCATGCATAGTTTCATTCCATGTAGTTTAATTTTAGGTTTCATGTTGATTCAAATTGTGTTACTTGAAGGCATGTCATTCCTTGTATTTATTTAGCATGCCTATTTAGAAACCATGTTTTGGTGATATATTTAGCATGCTAGCATGTTTCTGTGCTTCCTGTTTACTAGCATAATTTCTTTGTATCATGCTTCTATACTTATTAGCAAGTCTCTATGATTAAAATGTCATGTTTCTATGATTACAACATGTTTCTTTTTGTTATCTGCTGGTAGTGACATGCAATATTCTCTGATATGTTACTGTTTTTGTTTAAGAATTTATTGCTTGAAATTAAATGGGGGTCTAGTGACTTTGTTTTTGTCATGACCGAGAGATAGGGTTGACACTTGTGCTTTAATAAAGGGATAACCCATAGTAGGTAGAACCCTTAGAATTTAATATCCTTTCTAATGATATGATCTTTATGCTCTTTTTTCATTTCATGATGTTGTCCTTCGTAATACCCCCTCCTTTAAAATGACCCCACTATTTAGACGGATGGTCATGATATTATAGACTTTTTTTGGCTTGAGTATCAGCTAATGTTCATTTTCATCAAGTTAGGAATGCCTCGGGCATGGTCAACTACTACGTAGGTCATTCGACCATCTCTTCTCCATAGTGATGGATTAATATGTACACCTTCCTATGAGTTAAAAGTCATCATGCTTCTTTATCACCTCAGGGTAGTACGTGTTCACGTACGTGGTTCCATCGAGTGCTTAACATTTTGACAAACTAGTTGAGTTCAGTGTAATCATCAAGTCTTGCACTGTTAAATACGTTCTAGGTCATATCTATAGTACAATGACTTATGAGTTAAAGGAATAACGTTTTTCCCAATGCTTGGGATGACTTACAGAGACTCTGGTGTTTTGTCAAGCTGGTCATTTTGTTCGGGTTTTCATGCCAAATGTTTAAAAACATTTTTCCTTATGATGATTCTAACCTAGCATGCTTTTGAGCGGCTAGTCTGTATCTTCCTTATTATGATTACAAAACCCCCAGGGTAGGGATATTCATATTGGTTTGGTTAATACGTGTTCCTTCTGGGTATAAGAATCGCAACCAAAGAAGACCATTGGAGGATGGTTGGTCTTACATAAATGACAGTGAGGCTTGTGAGCTTTAAATCATGAAGATGCTTGCTCGACAACACTACGTCAGTGTGGATGGTAGTGTATGAAAACATTTAGTAGCATTGTTGGTCATGACTGGATTACGATGGTAAATCATGAACAACCACGAGATGCCTCAGGTGGTAAGGGCTCTGTGATCGGTTAATAACGATGCCTCGAAATGTGAAGCAAAGTTTCTTATAAGGTATCAACTAGTAGTGGTTTGACTAATACTTTGGTAATATTATAATCCTCTTAGTGTACTCTTCCTTAAGTGAAGATCATGTCCCCTATCTTGCCTTCATCCTTGATGCACTAAGAGAGCATTGGTCTTATGCCATGATAAATCTTTAAAAGTTGTTGGGTGGATTTAGTGGTCTCCCATGGTTGCATTCTAAATGTGTGGTTCTAATCAGGACTTGGTTAGTCTTGAGTGACCCTTGGATTTCTATGTTGGAATTCTCGATGAAATATTGTACACGAGCCATTTCATCTAACTTGACCAGCATGCCAATGCCGCTCTAGGATCAGTCAATGTTTTGATATGGGCATTTTTGCCTTGTACCAATGACTCACTCATAAACATGAATTATGGAATACATATAGTTAGTTCCTTTCACTCCTATTGTTCCAATCCATAGTTAACTAGATTTTTTGTCAGGCTCAACGATGCCTAAATCAAGTAATGTCACCAGAAGTTAGGTATGAATTTTCGTGGACGTGTTCAAGGTGAATGCAAGATAGTTTGGAAGAAGGCATCACATTACAGTTCCTAAAACATTGTTCGTCTAAGACGAGCATCTTCTTAAATGGCCGGCCAGAGTGTCTTGACTAGTTCTCACTCTTGTTCAATGAAGTAGTTAGTGAAGGACCTTTTTCTATAACTTCATTAGGTGAGACGAGTGCGGTTTGGGTCAACCAATGCTTTTCCTGAAAATCTGGCTTGACTTGGTCTGTTAGGTTAATGGGAATCGATCATTTTATCCATTTTAGAAATCATGTGAGATGCATCAATAGAATGCTTAGGGGTGTGTCTTTTAGGGAATTTCAATAGTGGAATGTGTCGCGACTCGGAATTTTTCCCTTTCTAATGTCAAATCCTAAGGTGGGAATTAAGTTTAACCAGATGTTTAATGAGACAATGGAATGGTCATGTCTCTAGCAAAGAGGGATTGGTTAAATATTCTCTCAGTGTTTTGGTTGTAAAATGAACTTTTTCTCATATCCTAATGGATTTTATGTCGTTCTCCTAACAAATGCTTAAACGTGCATTGGGCATTTATAGACACAACACAACCTTTTCTGAGAGACTTCACAACCCTTTTGGATCAGATGAAGGTTACATTGTTTCCAAAGGCTTCTTGGGGATGAGAAGTTCTAAGGTGGGAAGGTTGTAATGTTCCATGTTTTTAACCGAAAAAGTAGAGATAGAAATTATTATTTTTTTCATCATCTTGGAAGGTTTGTTTTAAAATAGTGTGTCAGAACTTTTTATTTCCGATAGTTGACAATGCGATGTGTCTTTTAAATAAATTTTATTAAATTAATTAGATTAAAATTAATATATAAAAAAATAATGAAGGGTAAAATCCATATTAATGATTTGGAATATTATATGAAATATTTTCATAGTTTTACGATGAGTTATCATGGGATTCGGAGACCTATAGACTCTCGGCATTGATAGAATAAAAATATTAAATTTGTTTTATTCATACGCATGTGTGTTTTTTTTTGAAAAAATAAATTAACTCTCAAACGGTGCATTGTATGAGAAATATGAGACCACCGTTAGGTCCAGAACACTAGTCTTACCCTAAAAGGGTATAACTTTGATGAGCGTCAGTTGTTTGGAAACCTCACATGTGATAATACCATCTTTAATTTCAACTAATTTATTATTCCATTTTTTATATAATAAATAATTATTTTCTCACAAATGGAGTGATGAATGAGAAATCTGAGACCACCAATAGTTCCAGGACACGAGTTTTACCTTAAGTAGGGCCTTAATTTTGTGAGCATCAGACGTTTTGTCAGATCGCACATGAAGATAATTTAATTGGGTTATAAGTAGTTTTGTTGAACAGTTAGAAATAATAATAATAATTTTATTATTAATAGTTTTATTTGCGTTGAAGACAAAAAATGAAAAGGTAATTCCACAATTAATAAATTGATTCAGAATGTAAATAATAACTTGGCAATGTAATGAATGTGATATTGTTAATTGTTCCAATTAAATAAAAATGAACAATCTATATTAATTTAATTTCTGTTATCTTTTTTTAATTATTATTTTTTTATAATTATTAATGGTGTCATTGATGAGTTATATTAAATAATAAATTTTTTAATTATTATAACGTCTCAACATAAACCAAGGTATAGACCATTATGTTTTCATGTCGAAATCCTTAAAAGAAACCAGGATGCATGTCTGCGCACCCTATTGGAGGTCCTAGACAACTATTTAAATTATTTAAATAATTGCTTGGGTCTTATGTAAAATATTACGTCACTCCCTGGAATCAAGTTCAGGTTAAAAATAATTAAAAAGGATTAAATTAATTTTAAATAAATTAAAAGATATGGAAAAGTAATGAAAATAAATAATAAAATTAAAATTGGGAATTAGAAGAATAGAAAAATAATTAAAAATGGGTCTAATAATTTTAATTATTTTTATTTTTATTTTCTTTTCTCTCCCCTCTTATTTTTATTTTTATTTTATATTCTTTTTTCTTTTTCCCTTATTATTTTTTTCTTTTTTTCTTTCCTTTTTTATTTCTTTTTTCCTCTCCTCCTCTCCTCCCCCTCTCCTGTGTGGGGCGCACCCCCTCCCTCGGTGGTGTGCACCACCTCCTTCCTACTTCGGAATGCTGCTACGATCTCATCTCTCATCCATTTTTTTTTTCTTCTCTGATGCGCTATGAACCACTCATTAAGGCTTATCCCACGTACTCGGAATCGTGTGATCTAATTCCAAATTCGTCGCGCAATCTACTGCGGAAGGATTTTACCTGAGATTTGGGGTTATTTTAAAATCTTATGATTTCTTCCATTTTAGATAAAATCAAAGCCTATCGTGGATCGTAATATCATCTAAGACCATAGGATAGGGAGTCTACTAACTTTCCCTCCATTTCATTATTATTTATAAAAAATGCACAGTTGTGTCGTTCATTAGTGCCTACCAACTTTGTCCAATTCCACCCAATCTTTTCAAATTAATTGTTTCTCATAATAATTGTTGCATTATCTATCATAAATTGAATTCTTAAAATTGTTGCAACATGTTCATACACCCCTTTTGGAGTGCTGATGTTGTTGGTATAAATACTGATAGCTTGAGTATTTAATTTAATTAATTTCATGCGTTACACATCCCATATTTGTTATGTTTAAATTAAATAATAATTTTTGAATAATTATGAACCATGAATTTTTGGATCCTGTTAGTTGATTGTGTGGAATAATTAATTAATTAAAAATATCATTTATCTACTTTTTCTGATATAGTATCATTCGTTGTTAAATAATGCACGACAATACTAAATTAATATCTTGAGTTTCTTAGCTGTATATGCTTAAATTTCAAGTTGAAATTATATTTACATAGCTTTTCAGATCTACTGCTATGAAATTTGAATTAAATTTAGGGCAAGGAGAGAATGTGGGTTTTTTATTAAAGACCCTCACATGGACTCCCTGTTCCTGACTGGTTACCACTACGTGCCAGGGGCAGTGTCTTAGGATTTTCCAGACCGAGACTTCCCCGATTATTCTAAATAATTATGAGTGATACCATTTCCCAAAGAGCCCATAGGGGATGGATCCTTTGGAAAGTTGGATATGCCAAGACTAAGATTATAATCTACCCCTTTTGTGAGATATTGGGATGGAATCATGGTAAAACCATGCCCTGAGTGATACATGGTCTTTTCGAAGATTTCCTTGGACAAGATTGGTGGTATTGGGTAATTTGAAGGATGCACCATAGTGATACCTTTAGGATGGGCTTATAATAAAAATAATAACTTGAAAATATTAATAATGATGCACTGAAGGTTTATGTTAATGCTGCTCTGAGTCTCTTGAGAATTGTGATATTTTTTCGGTATCTTGAAACACACATTTTTGACATATAATTTAGAATTCAAGTTAAAGAACACGCTTGGGGTATGCCTCCGCTTTATTTTTTACTTTGTGTTTTCTAGGATTCTATATATGTGTAAATCCTACTTCCTATAGGTACTTCATTCAAATCCCCAGCTTATCCTGAAGTAGGTGATGTGATATGGGTACCGGTGAGGATCAGAACTAGTTACACTTATTTAATTTGTCAATTTAACTTCTTGCATTTATTATATAATGTTACACTTCTTTTGTTTATTGCATGAAATGGAATGGTTTAGACATCATGGGTACTATCCTAATGTGATTTTATCTCACACATCCACTTAAGAGTCATTTCCACCTGAGTAGATTATATGATTACAAGTATTGATAAGAGGAAGCATGCAACTTTCGATGCTTGATTGTTTCTTGCTGCTTAGGATGGAGATTGGGGGAAAAGGACTGATCCTTTCTCATGATGCAGTTGTCACACATTGTTTCTTTTCATTTTAGTTGATATAATTCTTGTGTTCCTATTTTTTGAACCTTTATTTTAGTATAGAAATCATAGCATGATATCATTTTATATATGGTTTTATTTATCAGTTTCTGCACTTATTATGTTTTCAGTTGGGATTATTTATTTTCTTCTACTAAATTATTATTTTTATGCTTCCACTATTTTTTATTAATTTTTTTCTACCTTTTTGTATTAAATATTACCTATGAGGGAATAGTATCCCTGAAAGACACATTAAAAAGTCCATCGCTACTAGTCTGAAGCCTCTGGCATTCGGGGAGATGCGCTTGAGGTCATGTGACCCACCGTTCTGAACACCATCTTAGAGGTGATAAGGGTTGGGACATTACAAATTTGTATGAAAGGGTAATATTTTACTTTGTATTACTATTTTGGGTTGGTATATAGGATACTTGGAATGTGTCGCCACTTGGTTAATAGTCATGCTTAGGCCTGATCACCCCACATATTGGAAATGACCAAGTGGCCAAGGTTGGGATTGTTGTTCATGCTTTTCAATGTTACAATTGATATGATTTCACCTCAAGTGATTGGTGTAATTTACACTACTTATGAATTTATGGTGTTTATGATATTTTACCCTTAATTTGTTTAGGAAAGGATGAAACATTGCATGCATCATAATAGTCACATAGGAATTCACGTTTTGTGCATAATGCCATGCCATGTAGTTGAATTTTTGGTTTCCTATTGATTCAAATTGTATTCCTTGAATGCATGCTATTCCTTATAGTTTTTTAGAATGCCTATTTTGATACCATGTTTCAGTTATATATTTATAATGCTAGCATGATTCCATGCTGCCTGTTTACTTGCATAATTGCCTTGTATGATGCTTTTGTGCTTATTATCTTGTCTCTTTGATTAAAATTTCATGTTTTTGTGATTACAACATGTTTCTTTCTATTATCTTATTATAGTTACATTCTAGATTGTTTGATATGCAATCGGTTTTTTGTCGAAATGTATTACTTGCAATTAAATGGGGGTCTAGTGACTTTGTTGATGGCATGACCTAGTGATAGGGTTGACATTGTTGCTTCTGTAAGGGGATAACCCATAGTAGGTATCACCCTTAGAGCATAACAACCTTGCTAATTATATGATATTTCTTCTCGGTTTTTTTTAATCGCATGCTATTTTCCCTATTCATACCCCCTCCTTATAAATGACCCCCTTGTTTAGATGAGTGGTCCTGGTATTCTTGACTTTTTTCAGCTTTAGTATTGGGTAATGTTCCTTTTGAGCAGGTTAGGCACGACTCGGGCATGGTCAATTGCTTAGTAGGTCAGTTTTCCATCTCTTCTCTACAGTGATGGATGACTCTATACACTGTCCTCTGAGTTAAAAGTCATCTTGCTTCTGTATCACATCAAGGAAGTATGTGTTCATGTATGTGGTGTCATCGAGTGCTTAACGTTGTGATGAACCGGTTGAGTTCAATTTAATTGTCAAGTGTTGTGCTATTAAATACATTTGAGGTCATCATCATAGTAAAATGAATTTTGTGTTAAAGGATTCATGTTTTTTCCAATGATTGAGAGGATTTATAGAGACTTGGGTGTTTTGACACACCAGTCGGCTTGGTTTGGTTTTCATGCCAAATGTTTAAAAACCTTTTTGCTTATGGAAATCATAACCTTGCGTGCTTTTTAGTAGCTAATATATCTCTTCCTTATTATGATTAGAACTTCCCAATGTTAGGGAGTTTCATGTTGGTTACATTAATATGTGTTCCTTCTAGGTATAATGATCAAAACCAAAGAAGACCATTGGAGGGTGTTCGGTGTTACTTAAATGACCGTGAGGCTTGTGAACTTTAAATTGTGACGATTCTTGCTCGATAGCACTGTGTAGGTGTGGTGGAAAGTTTATGCAACATTTTAGTAGCGTCGTTGGTCATGAGTGGATTACGATGGTTAAACCTGAATGATTATAGGATTCCTCAAGTGGTAAGGGCTCGGTGATCAGTTAATGATAGTGCATCAGCAGGGGAAGATGATTTTCTTCCAAGGTATTAACCAGTATTGTTTTGAATAATCTTCTGGTAATATTATAATCCTCTTAGTGTACTCTTACTTAAGCGAAAAGCATGTCCCATATCTTTCCTTTGTCCTTGATGCACTAAGGGAGAATCAGTCTTATTCTATGTTAAAGCTTTAAAAGTTGTTGGGTGGATTTAGTGGTCTACAAATGTTGCATGATAAATGTGTGGTTCTAATCGGGTCTTAGTTAGTCTTGAGTGACCCTTGGATTTCCCTGTAGGAATTCTTGATAAACTCTTGAACACTAGCCGTTTCATCTAACTTGACTGCCAGGCAGATGCCGCTCTGGGCTCGGTTAATGTTTTGATATGGGCATCTTATCCTTGTACCAATTTCTCACTCATAAAAATAGAGTATGGACTACCTTGCATTATTTCCTTTCACTTATATTATGCCAATCCATGGTTACCCAGATTTGATGTCATGCTCAGTGATGCCTAAATAAATGAATGTCACTGCAAGTTAGATATTAATTTATGCGGACGTGTTTGTGGTGAGTGAATGATACCTTGGAAGAAGGCATTATAGTTATATTCCTAAAACACTGACTGTATGAGCTGTGCATCTTATTAAATGGTTGGCTGGAGTGTCTTGAATAGTTCTCTCTCTTGTTCAATGAAGCGGTCAGTGAAGGACCTTTTTCTGCAATTTCGTTAGGTGAGACGAGTGTCGTTTGGGTAGGCCAGTGCATTTCATGAAAATCAGGCTTGACATAGGCTTTTAGGTCAATGTTAATCATTTTTTTATCTGTTTCGTAAATAAGGTGATAAGCATCGCAAGAACGCTTTAGGGCGTGTCTTGCAGGTAATTTCGATGGTGAAAGGCGTCATGTCTTGGAATTTTCTCCTTTTTAACATTAAATCCTAAGGTGGGAAGTATGTTTGACCATATTTTTAATAATATGGTGACATGGTTGTGTATCTATCAAAAGGTATTGGATAAATATCTTCTCAGTGTTTCTGTTGGAAAATGAGCATTGGATCATATCTTAATGGATTGTTGACTATTTTCCTAACCCATGCCTGAATGTGCATTGGGTGTTTAGAGATGCAACGAAACCTTTTGCATGAGACTTCATGACCCTTGTGAATCAGATGAAGGTTTCATTATTCTCAAAGGGTTCTCGGGGATGAGAAGTTCTATGGTGGGAAGGTTGTAACGTTTCATGTTTTGAATCAAATTTAAAAGAAAAAGAAAATAATTTTTTTCCACTAGCTGGGCAGGTCAGTTTTAAAACCGAGCATCAGAGCTTTTTATTTCTGATATTCGACACTGTGATGTGTCTTTAAAATAAATTTTATTTAATTAATTAGATTAAAATTAAAATGGAAACAAATTAAATGAATGGTAAAATCTTTATTAAACCATTAGAATATTCTGTGAAGTATTTTCAATGTTTTATGATGAGTCATTGCGGGATTCCGAGACTTGTAGACTCTTGGAATTAATAAAATAAAAATATTAAATTTATTTTATTCATACATGTGTGTGTTTTTTTAAAAAGAAATAACTCTCAAACAGTGCATCATATGAGAAATATGAGACCGCCATTAGGTCTGGAATGCTGGGTTTACCCTAGGAAGGGTATAACTTTGATGTATGTCAGGTGTTTTCCAACCTTGCATGTGATAATACCATCTTTATTTTTCATTAATTTATTATTCCTTTTTTATATAATAAATAATTATTTTCTCACAGACGGTGCGTCGAATGAGAAATCTGAGACCACCGATTGTTTCAGGACTTGAATTTTACGATAATCAGGGTATAACTTTTTCGAGCATTAGACATTTTTTCAAATCACACCTGATGATAATTTAATTCGGTTATAAATATTTTTTTGATAGTTATAAATATTAATAATAATTTTATTATTATTTTTTCCTCGCATCTCGATCACTTTTAATTTCTTGTTATTTCATAATTCTATAGGTCTTATTCCATTTAGCTTCACTGTCACTAGTCACCTATTCTGTACATGGTCGTTGTCATTTTCGATGTTTGTTGGAATCATGCTTTTGAGAGTTCAGAGATATGGGCTGCATTTTTTAAGCATCTACTTACCCGAAGGTGTACCCCAGATGTTTGCACTGATACTGATAATATACAAGCTCATCCCTCACTGTTTCTGCGCATTGATCATGGGAAACCATTTATTTTACAATCGGATGGCCATGGATACTATAGTCAAGATCTGGAGTGGTTTTGTTTGGACGATGCTCCTACTGCAAGATCGATGCTATTTGATTGGTGATTCAGGAACTCTGTTGGTGGTGCTAGCATTAACTAGGTTGGAACTCGGGGTAGCAATCTTACAAGCTCATGTTTTTACTATCTTAATATGTATATAATTTAATGATTCCCTAAATATCCATCGATACTGATTTTTCTATTCAGGTAACTATATTGGGTAAAGTACCGAACTCTACTCTAATAATTTCGGTCGCCTACCCAAGCTTCCCTACATTGATACACAGATCAAGGTATATTGGTGGTGGCTCGGTATAATATAGATAGTGGATTAATTGAGTGGGGGAATTGGAAAATCATTTTGATTGAATGGTAGGTTGTGCATGGTGGTAGTATGATTATGGATATGCATTGCCAAGTAAAGAGTCTTTAATATTTTTTAACAACTGGGAATCGTTTTCCACCTTCAAGTCCATTAGTACTATTCCAATAGTGTCTTTCTAGTCACGCTGTTAGTAATCCACTCTAATAGTCTCAAATATTAGCATCCTTCCAGTGGTCCAGCATGGGTTCTTGGCATCACGTATCATAGTAGAAAGTAGTGGGATGTGTTGGGAATGATAGCTACGATACATAGATGGAAATGGGTCGAGTGTGGAGAATGGGGTTTGATTGTACTGTTTTTCTATGATCATATGACATTGTCAAATGCATCATTTATGTGAGACCTTTAAGAAACATTACTAAAATTTGAGGGTAGGTTGGAAAGAGATCTCAGAGTAGGGGTAGCACATAGGGAATGGACTAGAATGGTCTTGGGAATGGCCAACATATCCACTCTAAACTCCATGGTCGATGGCCCTTATCCACACATATAAAAGCTCGGTACACTATTACACATCTTAGTGGTTTTTCTTGGTTGTTCAAACGTATGGAAGGAGGTGGGAGTGGTGGATCACAATTGAGATCTTGGGAAGAGAAAAACTGTAAACAATTGAACGATGCGCCAAAAATTCTAGATGTCATAACAACATATTATCTCAACACTCCATAAGAACCTAATTACTTATCACAAACCGATCAATTTATAGTATTCTTGGGGACTCAGTCCCTTATCTAGTTTTTGTGTAGTACTGTAGCTAGTCTATGAAATTTTATTTTTGATGAATCACACAATGAATTTAGATCTCGCGTTCTCCTAGATATAAAACTTAATGAGAGAAGTTTTTGGGGGATGGCTTCTCTGATATCTACATTCAAATGGGGCTATCATGTTTCTCTTGTTCATTTAACTTTAACTCTTTTGTGGTCTCTATCATGCTAGTTTTAGCTATCCTCAGGAATGGGTTTGGGGTTTTGGTGTGCTACTACTAATCTTATTGATTGGGACATCGTTTCCAGGATACGTTCTTCCTTGGGAGAAGATGAGATTTTGGGGAGAAACATTCATAACTAGAATCGTGAGCACCATACCCATTGTGGAAAAAACCATAATCTCTTGTATATCTAGGGGGTTCTCCATTGAAAATCCAACCATAACATGTTTTTATAGTTTTCATCTTATAATTCCATTTCTGGTAGTAGGGTCCACTCTGATTTATATGGCCTCATTGCATCAATTTGGCTCCAATAATCCCTTGGGTGTGTATTTAGAGATGGATAAAATAGCATCTTTTCCCTATTTTTTTTGAAGGATCTAGTAGGATTGCTTTCTTGTTCCCTTGGTCTCTCGTTGGTTGTGTTTTTTGACCTCCATTTCTTATTGCATCTCGACAATTTTATCATTGATAATCTGATGCCAACCCCAACCCATATTGTTTCTGAATGTTATTTCCTGCCACTTTATGCCCTACTGCATAGTATACCTTCCAAAGGTGGTGGTGTGGTCGCAATTACAAATGTGTTTATCTCTCTGTTTTCACTCTCTTTTTTGCCCAAGGATTTTCATAGTTCCAGTTTTCAACCTATAGCCCAAGGAATGTTTTGGTTGCTGTTTTCAGATCTCTTTCTACTTAGATGGATCATTTTTTAACTTATCGAGCACCCATATGTGCCTATAGGAAAAATAAACCCATTGGATTTATTATGCATCCCAATCCCCCATCCCTTCTCGAACAAATTGGTGATCTCGATTTCTATTTGGATGCATAAAAACCACAATTGATCACCAATGAGATAGTACAATTTGGATTTTTGTGAAATAATATTAGATAATAGTACTAATGGTATCAGTAAGGCATGAGAAAACACCACCTTGGTCTCAATTGAATTCCTTGGGACTAGATCAAATTAGAGATGTCGATCATGTGTTGTACCCTTTGATTTGGATCACCCCAAATCGACCAATAGCTGATTCCCAATGAATGATGTCTAGCATTCATGAAATCCAATATGTCATCCCATTCAAAGGTGGAATAATGGTGATATTTAATGTTGCTATACTAAATTGGTGGATATCTTGGGTCACTTGGGAAACCCACAACCCCATGAATTAGAACAAAAATGGGGATGATAATCCACATCAATGTGGAGGTGTTCATCAACAAGATTAGAAAACACCTTGGGAAAGAATTTTAGAGTAGAGTACTGGGACTAAACCAATGCACATCGAAAGGGATGAATCGATGGAGCTCTATCAAACCACAAAGACCTCCACATATAGCTACCTTCTCACAAGAATACCTCGTCTCTCTTGGTTGTTCGGTCCTCTTTGTCATGTCTACTACCTATATTATACTGAGGTCAAACCCATTAATGGTTCTGTAGGTGTTGATTCAAGTCAAATGAGGTATCACATCCTGAGTTGTTTACTGTGTAAAAAACCCGAGTTGATGAGTCTTTATTATTGAATATCCGGAGTAGGTCTATCTTCCAGTAGTTGGGTACTATAGGCTTCCTTATTCTTCTAAGCAAGGTCAGCCACATCACCTCCAAAAAGAGACATTACCTCCAAAATAGAGGCCTTCAACCTATGGTCCTACCAATAGTGTTGTTCCTAAGGTGAATTAATAGATGTATGGTATATGATGATATGATGATATAGTACTGAAATTGGAAGCCCCCAGTATCCCTTCATGTAATTTACTATAGATTGACCATCGTATACTATTTTCTAACATGGTTCCTTTGGCATTAGCATTGACATGGATAGGTACTCACTAACCATGGCTCGAAATATCCTTAAACTCCTATCTAGTAGTAGAAAATAGGGAATGATTTGAAAGGTTGTTGACTTGAATTACCTATTTTCTAATACAAGTCTAGTATAGTGGTGTAGTGGGGGTTCATGGGAATTTCCCAACTGCTACAAGAAGACAAGGTGATATCTATAATTCTTGTGATGCAACATGGTGTGGTTATTTGGAAGAGATGGGGGTTTCATCGAATATTTCTACTATCCTCACATGGTTCCACTCCATTATAACAGCTACCTTCAGACATGATTTTTACATATATTTTTTGGATCATATGTTTCATCATCCTAATCAATAAGAGTAGTAGCACACAATGGGCACCCCCAACGACTCCTTTTGGCAGTGGATCTTTCAAGGTTTGGAGTGGTCAATAGAAATATTTTATTAGAGTACTGGTGACTCATCCAACCATGATTGCTCTCATTGGCTATTGATGGTTGTCAAAGACTGTTACTTATATATATTGACTTTTCTCTAACCATTCCAACATGACTAGCCTTCATCAAACAACCATATAAGTACCAGCTTCACACGGTGCCCTATGTGAACCACTATTAGAGTAGAGTACTAAGAAAACTCTTACTTAGTAGATATTTTCTATTGGAACATGTGACAATATGATTCGATTGTCCCCCCAATATATATAAGTACTAGTGGAACTGATATGCATTGGTGCCACTTGTTGAGAAGACCACCCTGATCCCCAACTCCTGAAGTGGAAATGAGGGTTGATCCATGCCATTTCCAAAGTCACCACCTTGATCCTCCAATACTAGTTGTGTATAGGTTCATGTTTTTTCCTGATACTATTATAGTAGAGTACTAATCTAGATGTCACTTCTTTCTGCACTCTATCTGTATTGGATATTATTAGTCCAATTCAAACTAACTTATATAAGTCATCCTTCCGACCTTTATCTTAAATGTATCACCTTTGGGCAACATGGGGAATCAGGATAACCACCATAGGGTGATCACTGTGTACTTTGTCTTAAAGGTCTCACTTAATTACATGACTAGACATCCACTCAATCACAACAAGATCAGAATAGGTGTGGTGAGGTAGGAAGAAATACAACTGTAGATGCAATTGAGTTGGCATAGCAGTTCAAAATAACATTAAAAATCATTGAAAAAAGGAAATAAATATTTTTTCATGAAGGTGGCATGCGATCAGGCACTGTATTCCATTCGTGTGGTATTTTAATGGCTTTCAATGAATCAATAGGGACAAAACACCTCAAAAAACCCCATAAACCTTGTTTTTCATCCATGAGTGAGTCAGTAATATAATATAATAGTCTTTCCCTTTTACCAAACTTTATATTCTAAAATACCTGACCTTCAAGAAATAGTGAACCATTAGGGGGTCTAGTTATATGTTGGATGGGGAACAAATGGGGATGGGGGGTTAGGGTCACTTTAATGATATTGGTTCTGGAAGTGAGAGGTGACCATGTTCCCATCTTCCATCTATCAGTTATGGTATTCATCAATCCAGAGGTGTCCTCCGTACTCTACTCTAATAGTCTCAATTATTGGCATGACAAGCCGCCCAAGATTGTAGCTCAATATTTATAATTAGCAGGATTACATGCTTATAGGTAGAGAATCCTGTCAGGCCCCAAGGTCTTCACTAGGATACCTAATTCAGGTATCCCAGACACTCCTTGGTCAGTGAGAGCCTATTCAGCGAGCACCAGGTCCTCCAATGTCTGGTCAGACAAGGTCTAACCAAGTCCTCCATGGTATGGGATACATCATGTATCCCTGGTCCTCCAAGGTCTCTGTATAGATATAGTAGCCTGAAGGTAGGCTACTCTATATTTTAAGAGGTCCTCTATCCATATAATCTAGATAGTCAGATAATTTATATATCCCAGGTCCTCTAAGGTTATGGAATCTCACCATTTTTAATTACATAACTATTCATTACATTTTACAAACAAAGGATCTTTAAAGTCTAGTGTCTTGGACATAAGGAACATAATACAAGAAAAAAACATAAAACATTCTTATAATAAACTTTTAAGGCTTCATCATAGGTTCATACAATCTAAAATTACTTCATCTTAGAACCTGGAGATATACATCAAAGGAAAGGGTGAGCAGAAGGCCCAGTAAGTAAAGCAAGGGAATCAGTTTACTAGTGATATCAACAAGAACATGATAAAAACATAAAGAAATGAGAAATGGAAGTATAGTAATATCATAAATAAAATAACAAGAAACATAACATTCATATTTAGATAAAACATTTCATTTAGACATTCATGAACATATCACCAAGGTACAACCCTGAGGTTCCATAAAAATAACCAAGGTTATTCACCAAGGTATCGTGAAACTTGTCATCTCTAGAGATAAATTATTTACCCAATGAATTGAAGTGATATCAGATTACACCCTTAATATTTCTTTATTTTCATATGATCCACATAGATCATAATCAAATATTTGATAACTAACCCATGGAGAATAAAAGAAATGGGTTTCATTTCAATATCGTGATGTTTTAAAAGTTCTTAAACAAATAAGATCATTATGTCATTTATAACCCATGGAAAGGGAGCGAGGGATATATGTAAGTCAATTACAAAATAAAATATATATTATTTATATATTTCTTAACAAAAATAGAATAGAAATAGGTCTGGGTATCCACATAAATAAAACAAGAGAATTTTGGGAGAGAAAGAGATAGAAATTTTGAGATGAAATTTCTGCAGTATAACGGCTATATAACATGGTTTTACAAAACATTGAAAAGAGAGGGGACAGGGGTCAAAAACTCATAAATAATTAAAAATATAGTATGGGTACATAATGAGATCATGGTATGGATATTTTAAAGACATACTACATGAAAATGAAACATGAAGGAAAAGAGAAGATACGATTTCTTCTACGAGAAATTCGATAGACTTTTTAAAAATTAAAAAAACAAATTGAAGAGAGAGGAATGGGTCTCTCAACAATTAGACATGAAATGGATAGTAATTATAACACATAATAACAAACCCTCAACATAAAGATATGGAAACTAGAAGACAAAACATAAAGGAAGTCATGGATTGAAAGAGGAGGGTGAAAGAATCCCTTAACATGAAGAGTAACGTTGAAAGTTTGAATGTCGGCACCTTGGGAAGATTTAGGGAACCTTAGGAGGATTCCAGATAGAGGAGGGAATAGTTTTAATGATCTTAAAAGGCTCCGAGTGAATAGGAAGTGAGAGCTTGGGTGGGTTTATATAGTAAAGGAGAGGTAATTTTTTATTATTTAGGTTTGGGACATATTACATTAAAATAAATAAAACCACAAACCAAACCATGTTTTATACCAAAGGGGATTGGAAAAAAATATTTTATATGTTTAATGGCCTAACATCTTAAAATAATAGGGTTTCTTATGTGGAGGTGAGTTAGACTCTCATGGAAAACAATTTAAAAAGACAAAATGTTATATAAGTCATGGAGGGTCCATTAATGCTTGGTAAAATAAATCCAACAAACCCAAAATCATATTATATTAATAGTAAGACATATATTGTCCAAATCTAAAGTTTATATTATTTTATTACATCACTATTGGGTCATTATGATGTCATAAGACACATTAAATATTTATACGGTATTTAATTTTTACCCAAAAATTTGACTATCTCAGAAAATTATGAAAAATTAAATATTGGATAATTTCAACATCCCAATAACAGAAATAATATTCATTTTATCTAAATAAATTTCTAAATATATTAATTTTCACTTTTAAAATAAAAACTGACATTTATTGAAAATTCATGGGTTTTGACAAAAATGGATTTCAAACCTTAATCAAAATCAAAATTTCATTTATAAAATTATAAAATAATTTATATTTAATAAAAAGTAATTTAATAATAATAATAATATTTTATTAAAATGTTATTTAATTCCAAAATCCATTAATTCGTAAAAATAGATTTCTTAGTCGAATATTTAACTAAAAATACTATTTATGCTTTAAAAACTATTTACCAAGTAACAATAATAAAACTAAAGTACATTCATTATTATATAAAAAATAATGTAAATAATAATAGTACTAGTGTCTTGTTACATATCCCCTTAAAACACCAATATAAGACCTTCAGGTAAGGTGCGCGATGGTGACAGACTCTTGGGGTGGCTCGGATAACATCGCTCGAGTGGTAATCTATATCAACTTCCACTTCTCCCGTAGGCGGTTCCGCTCGAGCTTATGGTAATGAAGCTCAACTTGGGCTTGGTCAAAAGAGAATCCCAAAAATGAAACCTCATTTCAGAGCTTTGTTAAATGGGCTTAATACGGGGCAAGTCTACTGGATGATGCCATCACTTCCTTCGTTTGAGTAAAAGGAATTTGTTAATGCCCTATATTTTTACTAATCATGTAGTCACAGTTCAACAGTTATATTAGAAACGGTCACAATTCTTAATGGTATTTTAAAATCCAAAAACATAAAACTAAATACGTGCATATGTTGTATAAAAATTTCACATATTTAATTAGATCAAGATGGATTTTCATTAACAAAAGTTTGGGTCATTACAATCTTCCCCCTTTAAGAAATTTCTTCCCAAAATTTTTAACTCATACCCTAAAAAGAGAAAAGGTATGGGTAATTCTACCTCATAGACTCCTCCGGTTCCCACATGGATTCTTCGCATTTGTGGTTCCTCCACAACACCTTAACATGGTTGGTAGTCTTGTTGCATAGACCCTCATCTCTATGATCCAAGATCCCCACTGGCTACTCCTCATAAGAGAGGTTATGTTCCAGTTATACCAACTCTGGGTTTATTACATGTGAAGGTTCAGGTATGTACTTCCTCAAGAGGGATGCGTGGAAAACATCATGAACTTCTGCAAGATTTAGAGGAAGTGCAAGCTGATATGCCACTAATCTCACATGATCAAGGATTTCATTGGGACCAATATACCTAGTTCTGAGCTTTCCTTTCTTCCCAAACCTCATGACTCTCTTCCAAGGTGAAATATGAAGAAAGACTTTGTCACCAACATCAAACTCCAAGTCCCTTTGATGGTTGTCAGCATATCTCTTTTGCTGACTCTGAGCAGGCTTAATGTGTTGTTGGATGGCATGGACTTTTTCTATCATCTCTTATACAAGATTAGGCGCATGAAGCTTTATGTCACCAGCTTCATCCCAAAAAGTAGGAGTTCTACATCGCTTCCCATATAAAGCTTCATTGGGTTCCATTTGAATCCTCCAGTGGAAGATGTTATTGTAATTGAACTCAAGTAAAGGGAGATGTTGATCCCATCCACCTTTAAATTCCGTTGAGAATGTTCTCAGAATACCCTCGAGTGTTTGAATTGTCCTTTCATAATTTCCATCAGTTTGGGGGACATAGGTCATACTTAAATTCAATTCAGTTATTATAGCAAGTTGAAGACTTCTCAAGAATTTTGATGTTAACCTAGGATCACGATCAGATACAATGGAAAGTGGACCTCCATGCAGCCTTACCACTACCATCATGTAAATCCTGGCATGTTTATCAAGAGATAAGTCTTCCTGAATATAGTTAAAATGGAAAGTCTTGGTTAGACGGTCCACAACAACCCATATCGCGTTGTTTCCTTTGAAAGTACTTGGGAGACTAGTGACGAATTCCATAGTGATATTGTCCCACATCCATGCTGGTATGGGTAGTGGTTGAAATACCCCTTTAGGAAGTTTTTGCTCTTCCTTCACTTGCTGACATACCAGACACCTTGAAGTATAATCAACAATCTCCCTTTTCATATTATCCCACCAAAAATGATCACGAAGGTCCCTATATGTTTTTGTGCTCCCATGATGTATAGAGAAAGTAGAGCTATGAGCTTCATCCATTAGCTCCTTCTTTATTTCCGGAATAGATAGAACACATAGTCTTGTATGCAATTTCAGTAAACCTTCTTGATCAATATTGAACTCTAGAAGAGTCCCATCCTGTACCACCTCAAGCTTCTTCTGTAACAAAGGATCTTTTTTCTGAGCTTTCTTGACCTTCTCTAGTAATGAAGGTTGAGAAATAATTTGGGTTATGGTTGATGATGTCCCTTCATTTATAATTCCCATGTCTAGTTTTACTATGTCATTGATCAAAGGATATCTTTGAATCCTCATAATGGAAAGAACAACTGGGTCATTCCTGCTTAACGCATCAGTGACTTTGTTTGCTCTTCTGGGATGATAATGAATTGAACAATCATAGTCTTTAAGATGTTCCAACCATCTCCTTTGTCTCATGTTTAATTCCTTTTATGTGAAAATATACTTCACACTTTTATGGTCTGTGTATATATCACATTTCTCCCCATAAAGATAGAGCCTCCATATCTTCAGAGCAAAAAACAACAGCAGCTAGATCTAGATCATGCATAGGATAGTTATGCTCATGTGTCTTCTAATGTCAAGATGAATAAGCAATGAATTTACCATTTTACATGAGGACGCACACAAGCCCTTTCAGAGATGCATCACTAAAAATAACGAATCCTTCTCCACCTGAGGGAAGAGTTAACACTGGTGTAGTAACCAATTTCTTCTTCAGCTCTTGGAAAATTTTATCACACTCTTTTTTCCAGATGAACCTGACCCCTTTTCAAGTTAACATGGTTAATGGATTAGAAAGTTGTGAATTTTTTTTTCACAAACCTCCTATAATATCCGGCTAAACCCAGGAAACTAGGAATAATGGTTATTGTTGTAGGCTGAGGACACTCTTCTACAAATTTTTTCTTTGCAAGGTCAATTGTGATTCCTTCATTGGTATCAATTTTCCCTAAGAAAGAAACTTTTTTTAACCAGAAATTACATTTTATAAACTTTCCAAAAAGCCTCTCCTTCCATAGAGTTTGTAAAATAACCCTTACATTATCTTCATGCTCCTCGCGAATTTTGGAATAAATCATAATATCATAAATAAAAACTAACAAAAATTTATCAAGGTAGTCCTTAAATACTCTATTCATCAAATCCATAAAAATTTTAGGTACATTACTCAGTCCTAAGGTCATAACAACAAACTCATATTGCCCATGTCTTAATCGGAAGGAAGTTTTTGTAATTTTTTCTTTTCTTCACCCTCAATTGATGATAACCAGAACGAAGATCAATCTTAGAGAAGAAATGATCCCCACGAAGTTGGTCAAATAAGTCATAAATTCTTGGAAGAGGGTATTTATTCTTTACTATAATCCCATTCAGTTCTCTATAATCAATGCATAGTCGCATCGATCCATCCTTTTTTTTCACAAAGAGAACATGTGCTCCCCAAGAAGACACACTTGGTCGGATAAACCCCTTCTTCCAAAGATCTTGGATTTGATTCTTTAATTCCTCAAACTTCACATTTTCCATCCTATATGGTGTTGTTGATATCAGATGAGATTTAGATATGGACTCAATGGATAACTTTACCTCTCGTTCTGGGGGAGGTTCAGGAAACTCCTCAGGAAATACATCAACATATTACTAGATGATGGGGACATTTTCTATCATAAAACTCTCATTTAGTTCTTCTTCTTCACTGGTCAACTCCATAAAGAAGGATATAGGAGGCTCATCTAGACAAAGATAAGGTTGAGATATCTCTCCATGGAAGATAACTATAGGTTCTCTATTCAAGACTATTGAGATTTCCTTGCTTCTGTATTTTATCTTAGCATTATACTTTGAGAGCCAGTCCATCCCAAGTATAATATCGAATTCCAGCATTGTAATGACTTATATATTTGTGAAAAGATTTTCCTTACTAAAGTAAATACTATAGTTTCTAAATATTGACGATTCTTGGATAATCCCACTAGGAGTCTTGACTGATAACTTTACTTTTAGAAAATCGGGTGTTGATTCTAAATTATTTGCAAACTTGGAGTAAATAAAGGAATGCATAGAACCAGAATCAAACAAAGTACTTTATAGATTTGAGATAATAAATAGATTACCTTATACCACATCATTCGGAGCTTCAACATCAGTTGTTGTGATAACAAAAGCATGACCTTTCTCCCTCAGCTTTGTTGAGGCTGATGGTGGTTCCCCTCCACTGCCCTCGAATTTGGAAAATGATTGGAAAAGTGCCCAAGTTGTCCACACTTAAAGCACTGGACATCAGGTAGGGCCTGAACCATCTTCCCATTGTCGTTAGTGTTTGGAAGTTGAGGTTTCACTTCACTATGACTATTACTTGCAATATGGCCATCTCTTCCACACTTGTAGCATTTCTCGCTCCCGAGCAGGCAGTTTCCCGAATGCTTCTTCCCAAATTTATTACATGTGGGAAGTTTCACTTGCTTGAATCATCTTCCTTGATCAAAATTCCTACTTAATATGATATCCATCGATATATTCTTGTCATTTGATTTATGAGACCACTACATCTCACCAAACTCCAGGTCGACTTTCATCGCACTCTCTATGATCTCTTTATAGCTGTCATAGTCTCGGTTGGCTAGATTCTTCCATAGATGAGATATCAGTCCGCCAAAGAATATATCAAACTTTCTATTTGGATCCATGAAAAAGCTAGAGTTGTAATGTAAAAGACTTGTGATGTTTATCTAGTAGCTTTCCACAGATTCACTCTCCTTATGCTTCATCTTGAGAAACTCCTTCTCCATTATTATTCTCATATATTGAGGGAAATACTTATTGAATAATATCCTTCTGAACTCTTCCCACTCCATAGCTTCTACTTAAACTCTTTTCCTTGTGTTTTTAATTAGATCCCACCACTGATCAACTTCTCCTTCTAAGAGACAGACAGCCAGGGTAACATTCTCTTATTCAGAACAGTGGAGCATAGAAAATATCTTCTCAAGAGTGTTGATCCACTGTTTGTCAATCAATGGGTTGGTCGATGCAATAAAGGTCAGTGGTCATTGATGCATACATGATTCAATAGAAAGTTATTCCCTTCGTGGTGAGATTGGTCTCTCATCTTGATTTAAGTTATTTCCCCTAACTTGAGTCAATTGGTTCATCATTCGCATGAATGTTTCCATTCCAGCTTCCATAGGAGGGCCGTCAGCGCATGGTTCATTGAGGTCACCATTTTCACGGTTCCTCCTATTTACCGCCATTTTCTAAAAGAATAAAACCTTAGTGAGAAAATTATTTAATTTACAAATATTTTAACTATTAAGGATTTTATGTCTTAAAACATCATGCTTAAACAATAACAATTCTCTATAATTACTTCATAATGATTCATAAAGAGATCGAGATTAACAAAACATATCCCCTAGGAGTGTTATAACCAAAAGTGCAGCAAGACCCATTATCATGCACCAGTTCCCAATTGAGTATAGCTCAAAATGGTGTTTTCAGGTTTTACCCCTATGTACATTTGTGCCAGAGCTACCTCTACCTGCTTGTATCCAGATAGGGATGTATTTGTTTGATAAACCAATTACTCGTTACTCACCAAAATACTAGGAAGTTTTAATATATTTTAAAATTTTCTATAGGGTTCTTACTAAAGTTTTCATAGCCTAATTTTCAAAAATAACTAAAATATCCTTCGATGCCAAGGTTATGGAATCCTTCCTTTTTAATTACATAACTTTTCATTACATTTTACAAATAGAGGATCTTTAAAGACTAGTGTCTTGGAAATCAAAAACATAATACATGAAAACAACATAAAAAATTATTCTAATGAACTTGTAAGTCTTCATAGTAGGTTCATCCTAAGTACAATTACCACATCTCATAACTGTGAGATATACATTAAAGGAAAGGGTGAGCAGAAGGCCCAATAAGGAAATCAAGGGAATCAGTTTACTTGTGATATCAACAAGAACTTGATAAAAACATAAAGACATGAGAAATGGAAGTATATGAATATGATACATAAAATAACATGAAACATAGCTTTCATATGTGGATAAAACATCTCATTTATACATTCATGAACATATCACCAAGGAACAACCCCGAGGTGTCATAAAAATTACCGAGGTTATTCACCAAGGTATCGTGAAACTTGTCATCTCTAGAGATAAATTATTTACCCAATGCATTAGAGCACTATCAGGGTGAACCCATAATATGTATTTATTTTCATGTGATCCACATATATCATAATCAAAAATTTCATAAGTAACCCATGGAAAATAAAATAAATGGGTTTCATTTCAAGATCGTGACGTTTTAACAGTTCTTAAAAAAATAAGATTATTATGTCATTTATAACCCATGTAAAGGGTGTTGGGGTTATATGTATGTGAATTAAAGAATAAAATATATCATATTTTGATATTTATGAAAACTCATAGAAATGAAATAGTTCTGGGTATTCACATAAATAAAACAAGGGATTCTCTGGAGAGAAAGAGATTGAAATTTTGAGGCGAAATTTCTACAGCATAACAACTATATAACATGGTTTTAGAAAACATTGAAAAGATAGGGAAAAATGGTCACTCACTCATAAATAATTCATAATACAGTATGAGTACATAATAATATCATGGTATGGAAATTATAATTACATACCACATGAAAAAGAAACATGAAGGAAAAGAGAAGATGCAATTTCTTTTACGAGAAATTTGGCAGCCTAACGGCGTCACATAAAACATTATAAAACATATTTATGAGAGAGGAAAGGTTCTATAGAAAATTAAACAAGAAATGGAAAGTAATGATAACATATAATAACATACCCTCAACATAAATAGATGGAAACTAGAAGACATGACATAAAGGAAGTCATGGCTGGAAAGAGGAGGGTGAAAGAATCCCATGACTTGAACAGTAACGTTGAAAGCATGAAGTTTGGGACCTTGGGAGGCTTTAGGGCACCTTCGGAAGATCCTATAGAGAGTAGGGAAGAGTTTAGATGAACTTAAAAGGCTTTGAGTTAAGAGGAAGTAGGATCTCAGGCGGATTTATATAGGAAAGGAGAGGGAATTGTTTATTTTTTAGGTTTGGGGCATCTCACATTAAACTAAACAAAACCACAAACCAACCAATGGTTTTTTCCCATGGTTTCTGCCAAAGGGGAGTGGAAAAAAATATTTTAAAAGGTCAATGGACTAAATTCTTAAAATAATAGGGTTGCTTATGTGGAGGTGAGTCACACTCTCAAGGAAAACAATTTAGAAAGATAAAATGTTGTATAAGTCTTGGAGGGTCCACTAATACTTTGTAAAATAAATCAAAAAAACAAAAAATCACATTATTTTAATGGTAATATATATTTTGGCCGAAAATATAGTATATAGTATTTTATTACATCACTATTGGGTCATTATGATGTCATAAAACACATTATATATTTATAGGGTATTTAATTTTTATCCAAAAAGTTGACTGTCTCAAAAAATTATGAAAAATTATCTGTTGGATAATTTCGATTTCATAATTCCATAAATAATAATAATTTTATCTAAATAATTTTCAAAATATGTTAATTTTTACTTTTAAAATAAAAACTGACATTTATCCAAAATTCACGGGTGTTGACAAAAATGGCTTTCAAACCTTAAAAAAATTACAATTGCATTCATAAAATTATACAATCATTCATATTTAATAAACATTAATTTAATAATAATAATAATTTTTTATTAAAATATTATTTAATTCAAAAATCCATTAATTCAACAAAATAGATTTCTTAGTCGAATATTTAACTGAAAATACTATTTGTGGTTTAAAAACTATTTACAAAGTAACAATAATAAAATGAAAGTACATTCATTATTATATAAAAAAATAATGTACATAATCATAGTACTAGGGTATTTTTACATAACCCATTAAAACACCTTAATAAGACCTTAGGGTAAGGTGCACGATGGTGACAGACTTTTGGGGTGGCTCAGATAACATCGCTCGAGTGGTAATCTCTATCACATTCCACTTCTCCCGTAGGTGGTTCCACTCGAGATTAACATATTAAAGATCTGATTAGGCTTGGTTAAGATTAAATCCCAAATACAAAACCTCCTTTTTGAGCTCTATTAAATGGGCTTCATATGGGGCACATCTACTGGATGAGGCCATCGCTTCATTTTTCCGAGTAAAAAGAATTTGTTAAAGCCCAATATTTATACTAATCACATGATCACTGTTCAGAGATTATATTAGAAATGGTCAAAATTATTAATGATATTTTAAAATAGAAAAACATAAAACAAAATAAGTGAATATGTTGAATAACCATTTCACCTATTTAATTAGATCAACAGGTATTTTCATTAACAAAAGTTTGGGTCGTTACAATATTCCCCCCTTAAGAAATTTCCTCCCTGAAATTTTAACTCATACCCCAAAAAGAGAAAAGGAGTGCGTACTTCTGCCTCATAGACTCCTCTGGTTCCCATGTGTCTTCTTCACATTTGTGGTTCCCCCACAAAACCTTAACAAGTTTGGTAGTCTTATTGCATAAAACCTTGTCTCTATGATCCAAGATCTCCACCGGCTTCTCCTTATAAGAGAGGTCATGTTCTAATTGTACCACCTCTGGGTTTAGTACTTGTGAAGAGTTAGGTATGTACTTCATTAAGAGGGGTACGTGGAAAACATCATGAACATGTGCAATATTTGGAAGAAGTGCAAGCCGATAGGCCACTGATCCCATGCGATCAAGGATTTCATAGGGGACAATATACCTAGGGCTGAGGTTTTCTTTCTTCCCAAACCTCATGACTCTCTTCCAAGGTGAAATATGAAGAAATAATTTGTCACCAATATCAAACTCCAAGTCCCTTAGATGGTTGTCAGCATAACTCTTTTTCCAACTCTGAGCACCCTTAATGGGTTATTGGATGGTGTGAACATTTTCTATCATCTCTTGTACAAGATCAGTCCCAAGAAGCTTTCTCTCACCAGATTCATCCTAAAAAGTAGGATTTCGACATCAGTTCCCATAGAGAGATTCATAGGGTGCCATTTAATTGCTCGAGTGGAAGATTTTGTTGTAAGAGAACTCAACTAAAGGGAGATTTTGATCCCATCCACCTTTAAATTCCCTAGAGAATGTTCTCATCATGTCCTCTGTTGTTTGAATAGTCCTTTCATATTGGACATCAGTTTGGGGGGGATAAGCCATACTGAAATTCAATTTAGTTCTTAGATCATGTTGAAGACTTCTAAAAATTTTTGATTTGAACCTAGTATCACAATCAGATATGATAGAAAGTGGAACTCCATGCAGCCTTACCACTTCCTTCATGTAAATCCTGGAAAGTTGATTGAGAGATAAGTCTTCCTGAATAGAGATAAAATGGGAAGTATTTGTTAGACAGTGCACAAAAACCCATATCACTTTGTTTCCATTGGAAGGACCTGGGAGACCAGTAATGAAGTCCATAGTGATATTGTACCACTTCCATGCTGGTATGAGTAGTGGTTGCAATACCCCATTAGGAAGTTGTCGCTCTGCCTCCACTTTCTTACATACCAGGCACCTTGAAATGTATTTAGCAATCTCCCTTTTCATATTTTCCCACCAATAAAGATCACGAAGGTCCCTATACATTTTTTTGCTCCCAGGATGTATAGAGAATATAGAGCTATGAGCTTCATCCATAACCTCCTTCTTTATTTCTGTAATAGATGGAACACATAGTTTTGTATGAAATTTCAGTACACCTTCTTGATCAATATTGAACTCAGGAAACTTCCCATCCTTCACCACCTCAAAATTCTTCTGTAAAAAAGGATCTTATTTCTGAGATTTATTGACCTTCTCTAGTAATTACAGTTGAGAAATCATTTTGGTTAGGGTTGATGATGTCCCTTCCTTTATAATTCCCATGTCCAGTTTTAATAGGTCATTGATCAAAGGATCTCTTTGAATCCTTATAATGGATAGAACAACTGGGTCATTCCTGCTTAATGCATCAACGATTTTGTTTTCTCTTCCGGGATGATAATGAATTGAACAATCATAGTCTTTAATAAGTTCCAAACATCTCCTTTTTCTCATGTTTAATTCCTTTTGTTTGAAAATATACTTCAAGCATTGATGGTCTGTGTATATATCACATTTCTCCCCATAAAAGTAGTGCCTTCATATCTTCAGAGAAAAAACGACTACAGCTAGCTCCAGATCATGCGTAGGATAGTTATGATCATGATTCTTCAACTGTCAAGATGCATAAGCAATGCATTTTTCATTTTACATGAGGATGAACCCTAGCCCTTTTAGAGATGCATCGCTACAAATAAAGAATCCTTCTCCACTTAAGGGCAGAGTTAACATGGATGCAGTAACCAATATCTTCTTTAACTCTTGGAAACTTTTATCAAACTCCTTTGTCTATATGAACTTGACCCCTTTTCAAGTTAACTTGGTTGATGGATTTGAAAGTCATGAAAAGTTTTTCACAAACCTCCTATAATATCCCACTAAACTGAGGAAGCTACGAATCTCGGTTATTGTTGTAGGATGAGGACACTCCTCTACAATTCTTGGTTATTCTGATATGCATTCTGTTTGATCCCCCACTTCCCTTCCTCCAAGACCAGTACTGTACTCTAATAGTATAACTATATAGATTCGAGCACCATAGATCTGATCCTTTCTAAACCGAATAGGGTGACATATCCATGTTCTAAACCCTTGATATATAAGTAGAAATTTTCTTTAGAAAGGGTTTGGTTCTACTACTTCATATATAAGGGTATATATAAAGTAGCACCGAATAAAAAAATATGGTGAAGTAGCTGATTTCAAAAATATTTGATAATTACTTATCCTTTCATTATAAATGGTAAGATCTAAACAAACCTTTAGGATAGGTTAGGTTCAAAATGATTTGACCCAAATAGGGTCAGGTTCTGAAACCTTATATATAAGTAACACATTTCTAACCCTTAGATATAATGTATCTAAGAACTGACTTCCATTATTCCTTCCATTCAACCTTCCATTCTTCCTTCCATTTTCCTTCATCTTCTAAAGTTGAGTGCTCCCCCTTCAGGTTGTTCTTGATCCCACATATCCAGGTCAGGTTTCCATGAACACTAGTTAGTGTTGGCTCATGCCAAAAGGCCAACTGCTATAATCAAGTCATCAACTATTGGAAACCCTCCCCAAAGACTCAATGGAATTCCCCAGGTTGAATGTCCAATATTTTCAACTCTAGCGTAGAATGAAAAAACATCCACCAATATGAAAGGGGGCATGAGGAACCCAAGTGAAATGGTACAGATCATCATATAGTCTCGTTGATGTTTTACACACTTGAGGGGTTGAGATGTGGAAATGTTCAGTTTTTAGAGGTGGTGGACTTCATGTACTGCTTCCTTGGCCCTCGGTATAATATAGATAGTAGATAAGTTGATATGTCATTAGTTTATCCTGAGCATCTGTATTTTTTACCGGTATCCTCCTATATCGGTATTAAGTACCACCAACTGTGTAAGTGGGGTAGGTAGAAACAAGAAAACAATCTAGTCATGATTTATCTTATTTGACATCATCTGCACCTGTTCCCCCGTATACTCAAACTAGGTGTTAGGGGGTGGATTGGTCACTATTAGAGGAGTACCTGTGCTTTCTGACTCGAAGGCAGAACTCCAGTACGTTTAATATCTTCCTATATCAGTAAGTCTATATCTAAACACAAGGTTTGCATTGTTGAAATAGCCTCCGATGATCAGGACGCGACCACACCACTTCAAAAGTCACCTTAGAGACCACATATGATACACTCGACACTTGTCCGGGTCGATAATAGATTATAATTACTGCATCATCATTTCCAATATATGTAATCTACTCTAATAGTCTGGTCATCGTACCTATATTATACCAACTATATTGGTGGAGTTAGATGTTACCCCCTTTGGCTTGGAGTGGCTGGTCATGGGTATGGTAAGTCAAATAGATATATGGGTTGACAATGTTCTAACTGGCATAGGGGAAAGTGGGAATCGAGGTGTTTCTGCTCTCTATATGGGGTTGGAAAATTAATGGTATTCCCATACAACTTTGTTAGCAGGCTACTGGAACAACGGGATAGGCCCATATACCACTCAAATTCTACCTAGATGGATTTTTTTTTTGAGTTAGCTTTAAGAGATAATAATATAATCGGCATAATATAGGTAGTATTCTGAATTTACTACTCATTTGAACTATATAGGAAGATTACCTTGCTCTACTCTAATAGTGACACCATGAATATTAGAGTAGAGTATTGACAGATATGCTCGATATGCTGAGCAGTTTGAGGAGTGACTCAAAAAACCAGGGTTCAACAATCAACGCAGGGTGATGCACTACTTCCAATGAGTGAAATATGCTTCTTGAGCTATGGGGTGGGAAATGACCTTTTCTCCGAGCTGCTTGTGCCATCTTATACACAGTACTCATTATCAATGTGTATCCACTTGAAAAAAGGTGTACCAATGGTGTCTATCATTCCAGACGCAATAACCCCCCCTTCAAACTTGAGCCACGGGTCAAAAGAAGATTCTGGATAACAGAGTTGGCATCTCACAACCTGGCGTATCGTATGATATCAATTCTAAACAAAGGATGTTCAAAAGATACTCGATTGCTGGGAAAGAAGAAATAGACCAATGAATGAATCATTTTTATTGTAATACCACCAATATTCTTACACCGAAGGGGTGTTTCGAGGACCATTACTAGCCGACTAGTAGCATGGATGGTTTGGTCATGTATGGTTTGAGTCCTGGTGGAAATGTCCATTAATGCAATTGGAGTATAATTGGGGTTCTTGCGGTTGGGGGAATGAGATGGATCACTTTATTTATTAGAGTAGAGTCGGGTACTCTGTCTATATAGTCCATTAGATAGATTCAGGTACTCTATCAATATTCTATATTTAAGAGTACCCGGGGAGTTTTGGCAAGGGGTTGGGAGCCTATCTTCCAATAAATACCACTATATAGAGTAGATCACTTGTGTGGTGGTTTCCAAGGTTGTACGGAGGCATTGAGAAGATGGGGTTGGGTGAATGGTGAACTTTATATTCTAGAACACCGGTGTCTTTTCATTGGGACTGATATAGAATGATACCGAGGTCAACCGTTAATGAATAGGTCCCATCCAAGTGAGTACCTGGGATGAAATGGCTATCAAAACCAATATAGGATGATATCGGATGCTTGGAGGATCGTGCTGATGGTGGTACCTTAGGACATTACAAAGAGACCACTCTTGTCCCTTTCTAAATAAAGGTGCTACTTGTATATCAGTTTTTTAGAACCTTAACCTTTAGGGATAGATCTTTTAGAACCTAAACCTTTACGGTTAGATATTTTAGAACCTCACCCTTTAGGGTCATATATTTTAGATCCTTACCCTTTAGGGTCATATCTTTTAGAACCTAACCCTTTAGGGTTAGATATTTTAGAACTGTAACCCCAGCAGACACAATGTCCCCATGTGATTGGGTTTGCAATGTCCATTCTTTATTCTAAATAGCTACGACAGGTATGATGGCCATATCCAATGGTGGAATTGAATGGCACCTGACATGGTCTCTTGAGTCCATGAGTTGAATGGTGTAGTTATCATTGCAGTAGTTGGGGGAAAAGATGACAATGATGACACCTCGAATCACCAAGGTGATTGGAAAATCAATGGGAACCATTTCAATGGAAATATTGAAACACAAGAGGGTTGGAGGAATTGACTAGACTCCTCATGGTCATGACCTAAATGACTATAGGTTCGAATCCTGTACTTGCAAAGGAGATTGTGTGAGATTGGAAATACTAGGCTTGGAACCACCATGATCTGATGGGGGTTGATGGGGTTCAAGATGGTGACCTAGTTGAAACCATTGGGGAAGTTGAAATATTAGAGTATAGTACTAAGGCGCCCCTACTACTCTTATTGATTGGGTGGTATTGGCTTTGGACACCGATATAGGATGATACCGACACTATCAAAAGAGTATTGACAGTCATGTACTGTGTGGATGGCATGGAGTTTATGGGGTTGGAAGAAAGAAAAATATTGGATGATACCACTGGAATGCTATAGGGGTTGGAGGGTAAGGAAGAAACTATGTACTCCCCCAGCTAGTACCAGACATGTGATCTAGTAATACAATATAAACTATATAGGAAGAGTACGTGGGATCACTATATTATGAGAATACATGAGATGGATAGTTCAGAGTTCTTGGGTACTTTTGTGTATGGTGAAGAGTAGTGGGAATGATTCGATTCATAAATAATGTCTTTTTGTTGTATGAAGATTTTTGGAGTGAGAATGGTTTTCCAGATAGAATGGACTCGAGGCATGGTACGACTTTGTGACAGGTTTGACTGGAAGCTATAACAATAGCTCAACGATCGGGAACCTTTGGGCCGATGGTGGTACCTCATGAAATTCAAAAGAGACCAGGTGATTGGTGTGCATGAAATAGGTACTCTCTATATATAGTTCAACATTCTGTTGAAAAAATAGAATTGATGTTTTGTTGGAATGAAGATGGCTGTAGTGGTGGTTCATAGGTGGCTGGGAGAGTAGTATGTGGTTCAATGCTGCCAGTACAGTTTGGGGATGGTTTTTGACCGTTATGAGTTTTCAAACTATTTTGACGTAATGGACAAGGATCTCACTTTTTATAGTTATCCAATTCCAGAATCCGATCCAGCAGTGGAAAAATCACGTATCTTAGAGGTAGAGAATCGAGTTGTCCTACTAGCAAAAACACTTATTCAAATTCTAGTCACAATAGCTGATGTCCCTCATAGTTTTATTGTTCCTTCCTCTATCATGAAATGTGATGTGGTACCGGGGAATTTAAATCAACTCATCACGTTTATACTGTGAAGTGGAGTATAATATGGTCAGTGTAGTGATCTTTGTGGAACAAATATTGGCTTTACGCTTTGGCCTGGGAACCTCACCCAGTACCTAATGGCTATTCCAAACCACACCGCCAACACTATCTCTTTCAAACAACCAACACCATGTGGCTTCCTTCCACTATCATGTGCACATGTCATATGATTAATTGTAACTTGAATGACTAGCTAATACTTGATTTATAAACAAAACAATTAGTAGTTATTGGAAAGGTCTTGAATGGTATAGTTAGTGGGAATTGTGGTGGTACGACCAACTAGACTATATATAGAGAATTCATATCCTTAGATACCAAGAAAGAATGGAAAATATATCACACATATAAAAAAATATTATCTTTACACTCCAACTAGGAATAGATCAATACCGAAGGGGCCAATGGCTTGTTCCATTATGGGATATCTCAGTGGTTTCACAATGGGGGAAACGATACTGGAACATCAAATCCCATAATGTATAATTACAACACCACACTATATATAATCTAATCGTGTCCTCAAGGTCTAGATTTTTGGGTATATGTGATAGGGTTGGATTGGAGTGGGCAGAGAAATGGAGGGCATTGAGTAGAAAATGGGTGTAGGTGAAGCCAACTCTATTTGAATAGTGATTTGATCGACCATCTCATCCAAAAAACCCTTTTTTCCAGGGGTATCAAGAAGTACACTATTAGAAGAGTACCTTTCCCCCACCACACAAGTTACCTATCATGCCTATGTTTCCAGGTTGATCAATTAGTCGTACTACTATGATATGATATGATTTGAATCGACGCTTCTCAGTATATGGAAGAGCTACTGTAATGGAGTTTGCAGAGCTCGAGTGATATTATTTTGGTGTTCTAAGTGAATGGTAAACCCCTCTACTCAATTGATTTTGTATCTTCTACACCCGGGAGCTGGATATGCTCAAGAACATTTCTGTCTATTCTACTGCCTATATTATACCGACTCAATGATTAAAGTGGAGTTGTGGGCTCGAGAAACCTAGGACACCTAGTTTCTGACATGCCAGATGGCGCATGGGGCAGTGTGGAATAGTTAGATGAGGTATTCCATTACCAGTATCCTCACATGGTTCCATGTCAGTATAATATAGGTAGAAGACTACCTGCCTGAATTCCCCACTATGTCAAGTAGAAAACCCGTAGACTATTGATGCCGATATCTTAAGAGCAACTCCAAATAAAAAAGAATGGTATAATATAGTTTAATTAGTAGATGGTATTATATAGGTATTAGAACCAAAAATATATATCTATCAATCATTAGTACTCTTATAATAATGTGCTCAAGAGTCCATCTCCAGAAAGACAAATTGGCACCTAAAACCGGGTCATGTACTCTATCTATATAGTGTCTGATCTTTTGATTGTCATAGATATGATGGAATGGTCATAGGGATCATGGAGTGTTGGATGAATTTATATTATAGAATACCTGCTACTGAGGTTGGTCATGGTCGAAGGAACATATACCACACCAACCCTACAGAGTGAACTAGGCCATGGAATGGATATGGAGCCTCAGTTGGCATAACACTGAGGTGTAAGAATAACCCACTTGTACGATGTGGCTGAAGGGTGGGGGTACATGTAGGAAGAAGTGGAACAGACATGAATTTTAGAGTATATTACTATGGTTCAGGTATTCCATGAAGATATGGGGTGATAGAGTTGGTGGTGGGTTTCTGAGGAATTGGGGTGATTGATGGTTCAGGGAGAGCTCGTGGGGCCCTTCATACTACAAGCATAACTACCATTTCCATACACTGAGTAGCAATAGGATGAGTTGTTATTTCAAAAATATATGAAAGATATTCATGGGGGTAGTATTGGTTCCACGACTCCTCCAACATGTTTAAGAAAGAGTGCTATCATTTATTTGGTCACTGAATGTACTCGATCACCTGCAATGTTTCATAGATAAATTTCTATATCCTATGAAATTGGAGTTGAAATGGGTTGGCAATGGCATTGTTGATTTCAACACCAATTCAATAGTGTGAGTAGTTGTGTAAAGTCTACTACCTATATTATACTAAAACTATTATAGTAGATTTATGAAAGAATATCTAGTTCTTTGAGAGTTAGCGGTAGTGGGAATATGAGAATAGTGGCGACCCCAAATCATGAATCACAAGAAGTACTAGCGGAATACGACTAAACTACTATTTTAGTGGTCTGTTAGGTAGCCCCGTTCATTGAATTGATCATTGTTGAAGTAGTGGATCAGAATGCATTTTGTCCTTGGGTTTAAAATACAACCTACGGAAAAATCATTGCATAAGAGTGAGGGAAGGTGAATTAGAATTAAGAATGTTGTTGGATGTTAGTACTCTTTGAATAGTGAGTAATCTACTCTAATAGTATTCCTCTTCGGTTGGAATGACCATGTGATGACTATCATGGGGGAACCTGTGCAAATAAGAAGGGGGTCTTGAGTGTTGAGGTGACTGGTCACTCTCTTGATGATTCATTATGACATCATTGATATCAGTGCAATATTAGTAGGGCCATCCCATATCGGTATAATCTAGATAGGTACTATTCTATATTTTCTATAAGCAGACCACTATAGGCACCACTATAGGTACCACTATCGGTGTTACCTATAGTGGTACCTATATTAGTGCCTATAGTGGTCCGACTATATTATACTGATTGGACTCCATCTGAGCTGCAGTTCGGCTAGTGATTTCTTTTTTACTTATCAGTATATGGAAACAGATCATGAATACATCACCATGACGAGCTTCAACCTTTTGGGAGGAAAGAGAGAGACTAACATGGATAAGGAACTGAAGGAGGGGAAATGAAAATCTCTCTTAATATATATAAGTACCGGGGATCCTGACAGTCCATTGGTGCCTTCTGATGAACTACCCATATAGTCAATTAATTTTTAGCCTACCCCAATATTCGCACTTCCCACAATAGATCGACCTAGAATTATGCATGCGGTGATGGGTGTCTAGCCAAGAACCGAAGGTCTCACCTTCTAGGATCATCATACTCAAATCATACGCCATTAAAGGAACTACTTGTCAATGGGCATCGTGTTGAATGGATATGGCCATGTCCCAAGTGGAATGGATGAAATCAACTTGAATGGTCACTTGGTTGATACTAATGAACCCATTGGGTAATCTGGATAGACTATATAGAAGATTACCTAGAGATATTATATTGAACCAAGTGGTTTCCTTCTATTTCCTTGGCCATATCTTAGATCAGTCATGACTATTAGAGTTGAGTACTAACTATTATAAGCGTACTAAAGAATTTCATATAGCTAGGGATTGATATTCCAATACCAAAAAGGTCAATATTTCTTGTTTCCAACTCAAGACCAAGGTAAAAGGAAATGACATTGGTTAGCGATGGTATAATATGTCAATGAAGAACCAGCGGTTGGGAATAACCTGATTGTGGGAATTGGGTGAATATGACCTGGGTGTATAAAACTGGGTAGAATCATGGGACATGGGAAAAGGTGAATTCGGTGAAGGTAGGGACTTGGGTGGAATACTTGAGCTAAAATAGAGGGATTCATTGGATAATTCAACAAGTAATATAATGATTTGATTCAAAGAATAATTTTCACTAGTTTTAAAGTGACCTTTAAGATCATAAACCAAGTATACATCTATCCAAAGTAGTTTTCACTGATGGAATCAAAGGATGTGATCCATGGGAGGTAGTGTACTATTCCATGAAATATTTTTTAAAGGAATGGATCCTATAATGAAGGGTATGTGACTGAAATCCATCAAATTGGTGAAGAATATCAGATTCTAGTATGACTAACACATCATAACTGTGTTCTCCTTTGACTAGACCTCAGTGTTGAACCTAGTGAAAATTGATATGTTTTATTTATTATTTCATTATTTGTGATTATGGTTGACCTGTAGTTGATTATGATAGGTTTAAAAATTATTAACCAACATGGGAATAATATCCTCATTTTCAAAGGGAAAATTTTATAACTTGATTCATAACATTCCACAGATGGTTTCTTGAGATTCAAAAAGTTGTATATAAACTTAGTTTATAGGTATTGAATCTTTTATTTCAATATAAATATGTAAAGCATAGTTTAAACTAAAGGGGTTTCTCTATTTAATGGAAGTATTTTTTTGATATCATAAGAAAAGGATGGAATCTCACCTATAAGATATTTTCATAAAATTTTTCAAAGAAGCCACACATGGTATATATGTTATAAATGTATCAAAACATTTTATAACTATAGAAAATTAAAAGTAGTTCATTGTGAATGAAATGGATCAAAATTAATTAACAAAATCACTAAAAAATGAAAATTACATGAAATTAATGAACTGTGAAAAAAATATGGTGTATAAATTAGATAGAATTTATGAGGGTGATGGTATGGTTGTGTAAGTTATTCTTCAAGTGCTTTATAAAAAGTTTAAAAATCTGAAAATGAATCGTAATGAAATTATGGATATTTAATTCAACTAAATTACTGAATTAGTTTGAGATTTTCAACAAAAATGTGAATAAATCAAAGATATTGATATTTTAATGATTAATTTATAGTATCTTCCACATCTTCAAAATATTAAAGTATATTCTCTTAAAGAGAGGGATTTTTCGAGGTTGTCTCTTGATGATCTTCTAGGTAGTATGTGGGCCTTTTAAATGAGAGTTAGAAAAAAGAAATTTCAATTCATTGAAATAAATGGATTTATTTTGAAGCTATGAAAAATATTCACCTATCTAGAGTTAGTGTTGAATAGGAAAATGTGGGTATTGAATTTCTATTCCTTAGGGATAGAAAATTAAAGAGAGGAAAAGGGATATTCAAAGGAATGTGAACTCTTGAATTATTTTATTAATGTAAATTTAGGAATATTGCATAAAAGTTGATGAGAATATTTAATTATAATGAAAGTAAAGCATATTTTATATAGAAGTCATGAAAAATATTCCTTATTAGAAGTGACTCTAAAATTTGAAGTTTATTTGGAAAGAAATTTCATAGTAAGTGATTTTTGAGAAAGGAAGAAAGTGATAATGAAGACTATTTAGAGGAAGTAAAAATGTAATTCAAACATGATACAAAATATACCATACTAAAATATTTTGAAAATGGAGGTTTTGAAAAGGAACATTGAAAGGAACTAAAATGTTTTGATGATCTCAATATATAACTTTAGGGGACTCTAAGATAATATGACAGAAAAATAAAGAAAAATTAAAATAAAATAGATTTTATAAAAGAATAAATTGCGTATGTGGATTAGATAGAAGATAACATTAGTTAGATACAATAATAGTAATATAATTAGTAATCTCATCATGAAATATGAGGCAAATTTGTGGAATTAAAACTAAATTTTAAATATTTGAAGGATATTAATGACCATAATGTTATCCTAAAGGTGAGAGATAAGAAGGTAGAGTCCCTTGAAGAATAAGTTATTTTATTAAAAAAATTAGATTGAATCAGAAGTGAAATCAAGTGATTCTAAAAAAAATATGTGTTATGGGAGGTTACTAGATATAGAATTTATAAAAATGGCCAAATGATAATTAAGAGGTGTTTAGAAAATATCTATTGAACAAAGACTGAGATTTTTGGGAAATATTAAAATTAAGAAGGTAGAGTCCCTTGAAGAATATGTTATTTTATAAAAAAATTAAAATTGAATCAGAAGTGAAATCAAGCAATTCTCAAAAAAAGATTTGTTATGGGAGGTTCATAGATAGAGAATTTATAAAAAGGGTCAAATGATAATTAAGATGTGTTTAGAAAATATTTATTGAACAAAGTTCTAGATTATTGGGAAATATTAAAATTAATAGTGATACATATACATCAAATGCATGGATATTGGTATACTCGAATAGCGTATATAAAAAGGTTAGTGTTTCATGGGATAAAATCCATAAATTAGAACTATAAAAAACGAGTGATCAAAATTTTTAAAAGTATTGTGATTTAAAAAATTATTAGTCTTTGAAAACATGTAAATAATGAACTAAAAATATAGAGTCTGGGGACATGGGGATAAAAGTGGTGTGAATATATTTACTCTTATGAAGTGTAAGTTCAATGGATATATTAGCCTAACTATTTCATATTTGTAAAAAGGTGAGAAGATATTTTAATATAGAATCACCATATATAACTCAATTCATAATGAATTCATATCCTTCTTCACACAGAATAATTAATTTCTATGGTTATTATTTTTATTATTCTAATTTGGGCATAAAACCATTGACTACAAGAAATGAGGAAGTGGAAACATTTACTATAGATCTCATAGACAAATGAATATAGGTCAACCATGTATGAACACACAATAATATTGATAAAATTTATTGTAAGAAGGAAATGAGTATAATTTAAACATGTATGTTGTGGAGAAAGTGGGGAATCTATCTTAGGCCTCTACTCGACCAATTATCTAATATAAGGAAAAGAACAAGATTAAGTAGGAAAATATGGTAGAAATTTCCCTCATTGCGATGAATAAAAAAACACTTAGACTATTAAAAATGGTCTCTCAACCAACATGATGGGAAATATGATTATTATAATGAATTTTAATGAAATATTAGATTTAAATTTTTATTTTAGTAATTATAGTTCCTTGAAAATCAAAGATAGTGTAAATAATCAGTTGACTATATATGAACTGAAGAAAATATAAGTTCCCTATGTGTATGGTTTCCAAAAGTACCTGTTGAGCATGGTTAAACTCTATGAATTAGGTATTTTGGTAACATTTAATAATAATTAGAGTATAATAAATGGTGATAATGAGAACATAATAATAAAATTATAGATGATGATTGGAAATTTATATCTGGTGGATGGTAAAGAAATAAGTTCCACCTAACTATTGAGGAGTATAATGACTTGTGGCACTAGATAATTGGTCTCATTAACTAACTGAGCAGGGAGGATATATCCAAGATTAATTTTTTAGTGAAAATTCCAAATATTAAAGGTTATCATGAAAAGACATGTGATTATTGTATACATGGAAACATTTCCTAAAATCTATATGAGAAACATAAGAAAAGGTAATATAATATCATCGAACTGGTGCATACTGATGACTATGTCCCAATGAATATACTAGGAATTTATAGTGAATGGTTCTTCATTATCATTTTTTGATGATTATTGTTTAATGGAATGCATTATGTTCATGTATAACAAGGGAAAGTGATTGACTTCATGAAGATATGCATAAAAATATTAGAGAATGAAACAAATCATACAATCAATATATTATGATCTAATAATAGAAAATAGTACAATTAAATTGAATTTAGAAAAATAAACTTAAGAAACATGAAATTAACAATGATTCATCCTTGTTAAAAAATTCATAAAATAATGGAGTTTTAGAAAGACACAATTGAAAATTTAACAATATAGAAAAAACATTGCTTATTTAAAGTGTTTACTCTCACTGTTACTAAAAGGAGCTATAAAAGTTGTATTGGACACTCAAAAATGTGTAATACTGAGTTAGAAGGAAGATATAACACATTATAAAATGTGTTATGGAAGGATTACATCACTAAAAAGTTTTCATGTTTGTAGATGTAGATGTTATATTCTCAATAAAGACGGAAATCAATGAATTTATAGTGATGTTGTAGATAAATGAGTATATTTAGGCTAATAAATAGTTAGTAAGGAGTAAAAATGATTCAATAAAAAGAAAAATATTTTTTCAAAAATTAATGATGTCAAATTATTTGAATAAAAAGATCAAAAGTTTTTCCAATTTCTGGACTGTGATGAATAATTTGAAGAAGTGGATAAAGTTGAAATAAAACCAATGAAACTAAAAGCTCTTTAAATGATGAATATTATTAGTTTGAATCAGAAGTGCAGATTACTTTTGAAGAAAGTATTAATATGCCTCAGAGTAGAAATAGGTGAACAGAAGATGATCCACACCTCATAATTAAAGACAAAATTAAATCCTACACAAATATAAATAAATATTATTGCAGATCATGTGGCTCTCTTATTAATGGTTTAAACAACATCATTTGAAAAACTAGTAAAATTTTAATCATAGGTCAGAGTGATTAATAAAGAACTAGATAAATCCAAAAAAAATAAAATATGGTTAATGGAATAGAATCCTTAACATCACAACATGACTAGAACAAATTTATTCTTTAATAATAAATTCGACGGACTTGGAAAGGTGATTTTATATAAGGAGTGTCTAGTTTTAAAAAGATATGTATAGATTGAAGAGGTAGGTATTGAAGAAACATTTACAGTAGTGGACTGTCTTGAGTGTATCTGTATCTTCTTGTATATAAAAATATAAAGATACTTCATTATATATCAAATTGATGTAAAAAAATATTCTTGAATGACGTACTTTATGAGGAGTTTTATATTGAACCACTAGTTAGTTTCTTGATTGGAACTGATTAAAAAAATGTGTGAAAGTTGAGGAAGGCCCTGTATGATTGAAAGAAATCCCCACGATCATGGTATCATCATCTATAATCATATTTAAGAAAGATGTAATTCTAAAGAGGTGTTATAGATCAGAATATTATGTGAACACATTCAAGGAATAATAGTTCATGGTTCCAGTATACATGGATAAAATTATATTTTTTAGTACCATAAAGAATTATTTTTTATGGTTTTGATAAACTTATAAGCAGTGAGATTAATTATTTTCTAGGGATAAAAGTTATTTAGAAAGTGGGATATACCTTTATCACTTATTTAAAGTATGAAAGAGAGATAGTAAAGAAGTTAAATACGTACAATGTCAATATAATGTTGACTCTGATTAAAGTTGGAAGAAAACATAGAAAAAATTGTATGGGAAATCTTTGGATCCCAAATTTTATAGAAGGATTATTTGGAATTTTCTATATTTGAATATAATACATCTGACCATTATTTTTGTAATGTGGTTGGTGGATAATTTCTTAAGAAACATGAAATACTGAAATCTTTTAGTGGTTGAACATATTATTTGGTACATTTAATTCAATATCAAATATGAATTTCTTTTTGATATAGAAAAAGATCATGAGGTATATATATTCTCTAAAGTGGAACAGCCTAGATATTTCATAGATCGTAAGTCCAAAAGTGATGGTGCATTTATTATTGGGAGAAAATTTATAAGATAGTTTAGTAAGAAATAGAAAAGAACCTCATTGAGTTTGGGGGAAGTATAATACATATCTATAACCAAGTCATAAATGAAACATTTGTGTAATGAGAAACAACTAGATAATATTGGTTAATATATGAAATAACTTATGGAGATCCCTCGTATTAAAATTTTTTCAAATGATTTCATGAAAAAAATGATATAAAACACTTGCACCAGGAATATTAAAATTATGTATCACTTTATTTAAAAAAATTAGAGAAAGGAATAGTATCAGTGGAGAATTATGGAATGAATTAACATGTAAAAGTATCATGAATATGTTGTGGGCATCCTCTTATTTTAAGAAACACCAGTTTTACCTTGATGCTAAGCCACCTACCTCTTCTTGAGGTAGTTTAGATACTTCCCTTATCCCGTTTGGTTTCTGATGATTTATATGTATCTACCATGTTTGGAAAGACATTTCGGGTTTATCATCAAAGGGGGGTAAATGAGCATAAAATTCCATAGTGAATACATGATATCCAGGTGATCAATGAAGTTATATTAGAGAACAAATCTCTCATTAAGGCATAGTATGTGGAATGGAAGTTAGTAGGGATACAATCAAAAGGGAATTGAGGATTAGAGTTTAATAATTCTAGAGAAGATAGGGGAAATTCTATAAATTGTATAAAATTAGGCATGTGATGCGTTATTGAACTCTTGTTTTCTATAATGAGCTTCCCTCATGTAGAAGTATAGTGATATGTGAGTTATTACACTCCTATCTAAATGAATTAAGAAGTTTTTGATGAATTTAATTGAAATTTTTATTTACAAAAAACCCAAAGAGGGACAATTTTTGGCCTGAGGTAAATCAATATGGATATTTATTTTTTGTGTATTTTAAACACATTTTTTTGAAAATGAAGGTGTTTGAAAATAAGGGAGATGGGTTTTAAGGGTGATGTTTTCCAGTGTTTCCCAAATATTTTAGTGTTGAAATAAAAATATTCTTCAAAGCTGTTTTATAGAAAATAAAGGTTTTCACGCAATCCTAAGTCAATTTTTCCTATTTTTTCATATAAAATTTAGGTTTCTCCTTTTTCCATGAATCTATCTCATGTAGGTATATGCGACATTCAACAAGAACTTGAATTATGGTTTCATGTGAGCATTTTATGCCGATCGTGTGTTATGATTGTGATAATGGGAGAGTGACATTCCATGAGATATGGTTCATATAGATGAGTGAAGTTGAGTTTTTTTATTTTAAATATATGGATAATAAAATCATTTAGTGTAAAATAAAAATTATATAAGTATTAATAGGTTATATCATCACACAATGATCACCTGAGAGAATAAGACATGAGAAACGCATCCTGAGAGAATAATACCTGAACAAAGAACCATGAGTTAATGGTGTTACATAATGAACCCTTTAGTTAATATACTTAAGTTCATCAATGTTATGTGAAGGGAATTTGGTAATGGTGACCTAGGAAAAGAATATCTTGGAAAGAAAAGTACTCGGGAGAAGGTGACCAAGGTGAAGTTATAGACTTGGGTGAACTACTTGAGCTGAAATTGAGGGATTCACTGGAGCACCAAAATATAGTGGTTAATGAATAAATTACCAAACATAACTCACATAGATTTGGAATAGACATTCATTCTAATAAACTGAGTATAAATTCATATGAAGTAGTTCACATGGGAGGATTATACATAGGTGATCAGAGGGAGGTAGTACAATATTCCCTGAATTATTTTATAAAGTATTTGAGATTGGAATTGAGTTATTTTAACCCACCAAAATGTTGAAGAATAGTTCAATGTGATATTTTTTGGTCAGAGTGAGTAACCTAAGTATGAGGTTAATTGAGTTCCCCATAATATTTATGTTTAAAACATGTTAAAATAAAAATAAACAATTTAATTAAAAACACCAATTTAATTAAAATAGTAGTTTAATATAAGTTTGATCTCTTAAAATAATTACAAAGCATGATTACGGTGCAACTAAAAAAATCATTGAAATTAATTTAACATTTGAAATTGATTTACTTAATCAAATTTTTCCTATTAGCATTTGTTAAGATTAACTATCAAATTATTATTTCTATTTACAAATAAAATATCTATATTTTTAACATTGGAATATAAATTAAAGAAAAAAATGAAACTTGCAACAGATTAAATAAGGTGTCCAGTATTAATCAGATAATTAATACTATCCACATGGAAATCACTTGCTTCTAATAAAACTATTATAACAAATAACTATATTTACAACCTGGATCAGGTATAAAAAAACAACACACTAGTTTTCTGGGCTCAAAGTCTCTTCTACAGTTATTCATGGGAAGAAAAACAACATACGCCACAAATAAAATCTTCCACTTTTTTCATGGTTATATAGATAAAAACAATTTGAGAGAATATTGAGTATTCTCTAGTTTAATTCTAGGAAAAATTGTGTGTAAATAAATTGATAAAAACAACACACTACTCGAAGTAAAGTAAAAAGAAAGAGAAAAAATATTTTACATATAAAGATGTAGTTATTCTTGGTATGTGATAATTCAGAAGCTCTAGGCTCTTCATAATTGGAATTAATAGGATCTTGAATAGATTTTAGTGAAAGTTCTTGAAAATACAGTATCATGGAGTTTAGTTTTTTGTTTGCATATGCTCTAAAAAACTCTTACATATATCACTCGAATCAGTTAATTAAAGGATCTTGATCTTATGTGAATTCCTCTATTTCACACCCATATATAACAATATTTTTTTAGTACATGTTCCACATGAACACATGATAGATATCCTCTAAAATATATAGCACTAAATGATCAAATATCCATTTAATAATAATATTAATGTTATCTTGAATCCTAATAATGACCAGAAAGTCAGAAAACATCTTAATTTATCTATAATTCATTCATGGATTGGTTGAATAATAGTCATTAAAGAGATCACATGAGGCTATATACATTTACTCCCATAAACTAGCAATTGGAAGAATTAAATCTGGACTAAGTAGATAAAATCAATGGTAGGAAGCTGAAAATAGATCATATGTTACAGTGACATATATAAATGGTAGTATATGTCATAATTAATGGTGAGTGGTCCAATTGTAGATATATAAATGGCAGAACATTTTGTGATAGAAAAAATCTGGTGGCCCCCTACCTGATGGGGGAACGACTGGAAGTGGCATGTTTGATAGTTTCATGCCTGACGATAGCACAACTCCAGTTGCTAGACAACTCTGACAGAAGCTCATTTCTGGTGGTGGTAGGACTCTGGTGGTAGCATGAATCTGGAGGTAGTAATATTTTTGAGGTTGTATTGGTTTAGCCATAGATTTTTTCACTGATAGTAGAGCCAATAGTAGATCATTGTAAACTAATGGTAGGACATTTGGACTAACAGTACAACACATGATCTAATGGTTGCACATATGAAATAATGGTAGAACATTTATGTACCTATCAAAAATTTATTTATAACATGACATACAATCATAAAACATTAAACTCATTATAAACATAATATAAATGATTTTAGAGCATTAAAATAAAGAGTTTACAATAATATCACCCCTTTTAATGGTCACAAATCATTTCATTTTATAAACCGGGTATATTTTTTTGGCATAAATACAATAATTAAAAGTAATGATCTTCTTAATCATTTCAAATTGATAACATGAGATAGTTTAAATAAAGACTTAAACATAAATTTTAAATGTATATTGTTAAAAATAATATCTAAATTCCATAAAAAGTTCTCCCCATGTTTGGATTATAAAAAATATAATAAAAACAAATCCATACAAATAAAAAAAAATTATAAAGTGGTATAAATAGCTAAGTCAAAATAGTAGATCCTGAAAAGAAATAAAAAGGGGAATAAAACATAATACCTATCATGAACTAATCAAAATCTAAATCACTCTATTCTCTGTGATTGGTAGGATCAATGGGATCATTGACTTTTCTAAAGGAAAGAGGCACTAAGGTAGAAGCTGAGGGGGTTGAGGTAGTATGAGGAAGCTCTCAGATCACAGATGGTCTAAGATGTATGACTACATCAGTTGGATACATACTGAATGGATGATACTAATGAAGAAGAGGTGTAGTAGATGGGATAGTATTGAAGGAAGACATCAGAATGACCTCAGGTGAAACCACTAATATACCAGATACATACAAGAAAGGATTCATGTGGTTCACAATGTTTATGCTTATATTCCCACCTATCTCCATAACATTAAATAATTCTTTCTTTTCATCCATGAAAAAATTAAGTAGAGTATCTGGGACTTTGACCTAGTCTACCCATTCCTTGAAGTCCCTATTAACAAGTGGAATTCTTAAGTTCATGGATAAAAATGTAATTTGATAATTCAAATCATTATTTATATATATCATGGAAATATTGTTTTTTATATCCTTGTTTAAGGTTTCCCTATCACTTATGGTTTCATTCAAACACTCTCTTACTAGTTTATATATATTCCAACCAAGTTTTCGAACTTGGAGGAGATCCTCTTGATTGGATATATTGATATCCCTCATAATGGATTGTATATCATCTCTAACTATAGATATTATCACATTGACATCAAAAGTGGAAGAAAGAGGTGGAGTAGAAGATGTAGAAACAACAAATGATGGTAAAGTCTCCAAACTCTTTAATAGAACACCCTGGATAGTAGAGAAATAGGTTCTCATATCCTCCATAAGAGATATCATGGATTACATCTCACTAGCTAGTATTTTATTCTCAATCTCAACTTCATAAATATTTAGAATAATCAATAAATGAATATGGAAAATAACTATCTCATAAAGATTTATGGAATAAACTTAACTAATATAAGTAACTAGAGGTGTCAAGGATCTAAAAATACAACTTAAATATGAAATTATACTTTCCCTAAAGGTTTACAAATCATCTTTGTTCACAAAAGTTTATGTAACATAAGAAGAAAAATAATACATAAGTAATGTATATATATCAGGACAAAAAAATCCTCTTCATGCTCTGATCTAGTAGGTAGAATATTAAAAGGAAATGAATGAAGCTTATCAGCATCATCAATCTACCCAACCAAAGATCCCTTATTATTTGTACTAATAATACCGAGAGAGAATGTGAAATATTCTCTGGTGAACTATTGTGACAATCACCACTATCATCAGCTCTATCTTAATCGACATAAGATAAACCAAGAAAATTAGATCATAGATATAGATCCTTATTGAATGAAATTCCATATTGTGAGGAAACAAAAGATTCATGCTTATGAGAAGACTTCTGACTACCCGAACTTTTGGATTCATCCCATTATGAAAATTCCCTCAGCTCACCTCCAACATAGGTAGCATCACCAACTAAATGAATAGAAATAGATCTCTCCATACTTAAAGATCTAGTGGAACCAATGAGAGATGGATGATGTGACTGGGTCCTCTCACATAATTATCACCAATATCATCATATCTATCACCATTACCATCACCATTTTCACCATCACCATTATGTCCATTCTCATCATTATTATTAGAACCATTTTTTACTTTTAAAACTTTTTCAAAGGTACTAAAATATATATGAATCAATTATTTTCTAGAGACATTAGTCTTCTCATCATCTCTTTCTCTCAAGAGGCTCTATCTAGAAGGGTGAGAAGTAGGTGGACATTCAGATCCATAAGATATAACTAGGATATTAGAGATATCATGACCACTTACCTCTTCATCGGAGGTAGCCACTTCTTCTTAAGCTTTTTAATAAAAAAAACTATCGGGTCATCAGGCTCTATGCTAGGGTTAACAACAACCTTGAGTCTAATAGGGTTGTCCATTGGATTAATATCCTCAGAGAGGTTTTAATTATCCTCCACCCACTTTTTCTTCTAGGGATTCCATTTCACTTTAGTAATTTAATATGTAACATTAATGAATAAGAAACCACCACAATCGGACTTTTATTATCTTCATCATCAACTAATCCCATGTATTTTAACATAGCTGAAATCAGCTTATTGTAAATTAATGAATTAAATATAGAAGATGAATTTCACATCTCCATCATGTACACTATAAGATATCAATAATGATTGATTTACAACATCATTTCATAAGGAATAAAAGAAAAAAATAATGTTACCTCATTGTGCTGATGTACCCTTTTCTGGGACAAAACATATGTTGAAGAAATATAAATAGAATTATTCATTCATTAACAAATTTTGTAGCATCAAGCATTTTTATAGTCCCATAAATAGTTAGATCTAGAAGTGAAATACCATACACAAAAAAACTCACTATCATTCAGTATTAAACATTGATAGTCATCAAAAACTCCTTGAATAGGCACACTGATACCCTTAATCCCATTCCCATGAAGAATATCTAATCTATTTTTTATTAATCTTACTCTGAATAAAATCATTCTTTTTCTTGAAACTAAACTCTATATATAGATAGAAATTGTTAAAAACCATAGGATAAAAAATTATATCATTTCTGGATAACAAATATACCCATCCCTTTTCCTTGATCACCCTTAGTACCAGTAACTTTATCGACAACAACAACTCATCATCTACTTCTTTATGTGCATCAACCACACGATTCACAAGTGGGATTTTCTCGGCTCGAGAATTACAGATCTTGACTCTCATATTGAATTCTTTATAGTATTAGATCCTTCCATAAAAAAACTAATGTATGCTTAAAACTCACCATTGTATTAAAATTAAATGTGAATTAAGATCACGAGGAAGGATGAAGGTTGGAAGATAAAGGGATAGAGAAACGTTTAGAAGAAGTAGGTGTGAGTAAGATACTAACTCAAAATTGGATTTATGTCTAAATAGTATTATTTTGGGATTTGAAATCAATAATTAAAAAATAAAAGAAAAATTTAACACAGAAAACTTGGGAATGATAGATTCTCAATCGTGTCTATTTCCAATGGTGGATCATTCCAATGGTGGATCTTTCCAAAAGTGGCTCTTTCCAACAGTGGTTCTTTCCCAAGGTGGATCATTCCAATGGTTCCTATTTCAAATAGTATATCACCAATGGTTTCTCTTTCCAATGGTGGACCACCAGTGGTGTCTTTTCTAATGATGGATCACAAATGATGTCTTGTCCAACAGTGGATAACCAATGGTGGCTTGTCCAAAAGTGGTTCCTCCAAGATTAAGGATTAACTAAAATATAGCATTCCGAACTCATGTTTAATATAGTTTAATCTCTCATAATTGAAGCTCTTTGAAAAATATATGCAATATAATATTAAATTCCTATAAATTCAAGAGTTATATCACATTTTTGGAAAAGATATATCGAAAATAAATTTATTTTATCAATATGACTTGTCTTAGAATGAGACATAAGATTCTAAATTTTTTTCCTTCATTTGTGTTGTCTCAGTTTATAGGGAAATGTTTGAATTGATATCCATAATCTAGAAGAGTATATTTCATCCATAAAATTTGTGCACATCAACTTCCTTCAGCTATATACCCAACCTCAACAGTATAGAGTGAAAACATATTTCTTCTTATTACATCAAGATACTAAATATTTTACCAAAAGATATCATGTTCTAGATTATATTTTCTTATCTAACATACAAAAAACAAAATTATCATATAATTAACTCACTATATCAAATGAATTTACTATAAGATATAAAGGTCCAATTTTTTTTGTATATTTCAGGTATTTGGAAAATATTTTTAAATAAATTAATTGAGACTCTTGTGGATTTTCATGAATATGAGCCCATATACATTCACTAAACGTAATATAAGGTTAACTAGTATTTAAGTATATAAAGATTGTAATCATACAACCATAGATGGTTTGATCCACTAACTTTATAGCTTCATCAAGATCCATTACACAAGTGGTATTCATGGGATTATCCCTACTATTATTGCTATCCAAATAGAAATGTTTTAGAATGTATTTAGTGTGCATACCTTGATATAAAATAATTCCATCTTTATTTTGAAAATATTGAAAACCAAGAATGGATTTAGGGTCACCCATTAAACTAATTTCAATTTCACTTTACATCAATTTTGCAAAATTAGTACACAGATAATTTTTAGAAGATCAAAACATAATATCATCAATATAAATTTGAACTACTATAACATCCTTTAATTTTTTTAATAAAATGTGTAGGATCTAATATACCTTTTATGGATTGAGGAATTACTTGAGGTATTTAATTATCTTTTAAATTGTTTTTTTCTACATTAAGAATTGTTCTTTTAGACTTAGAGTTATTGATGATTTATTTCACAACTATCTAGAAGAAGTAATTTTTTTACTATATTGAATTTTAATTTGGATTTATAATCAAACAATAGGGGTATAATATTGGATGAAGGTTATCCTAGACAGATATTGGATATTGTGTTGTGTTTTTCCAATCCATTCCCAATGGAATCAATGAGTTTTAAGAAAAAAATAGATGGTTTATAAAAATTAGAAGCCTAAATGTGGAATTGAAGATGTTTTGAAATTGGGTTTTTTAATAAATTGTATATATACTTTTATAGGAATCTATGAATTTTTATGTGTGATGTTTCCCATATAAAAAATATGTGATAGAGTATAAATTTTGAGACCATGTAGTAATTACATGAAACATGATCATAATAGAAATTCATGAGGACTGTATACAGTGGCCTATTTTTCAAGAACATGTTTAGAAGTCATACCACATTTTATGTTTATTAAAAAAGTTATAAGAAGTTATATTATGATATCTAGGTGTTTCTTGTGATGAATAAGTGATGTTTTCTTACATAACATGTAGGAAGTATACAACGAGGCTGGTTCATGATGGAGGGTTGTGAAGAGAGTAATTGAATGGGATTTAGAAAATGGTCAAACAATAATTTTTATGATTTTAAAGTTTTTAAGATTTTTACCTATAAATAAACCCCTATATATGTTAATATAGAGAAAAAACGAAGGATATATATGAGATATTATCTAGAATATCACGAAAACTAAAATATTTTTCTAAGGATATATCGTGAAGTCCATTCACAAAGAATTTTATTGTGAATGTAGTTCATTAAGAACTATACCATTAAGTCTATTCATGAAGGAGGAAGGCAATGCATGAATACCATTCACAAATGGGGAAGGTGGAACATGTTGTATTTGTGTGAAGTGTGGTATGTTTAAATCATCAAAGGACACAAAGGAGGAAGTCAATACATGAAGGAGAGGGATTATGCATATAACTTGCATGAAGGAGCTCATGAAGCATATTACTTCATAACATGAATAAGTAAATGAAAGGTATATAGTGTTCCATGTATTTAGTTCATTATCAATAGTGTTTTCGATAAGAATTATGTTCTAAAAAGTTTTGAGTAGTTATTTTTACACAAATTTTATTATGGATATTGGGGGCCGAAGATCACATTTGAGCATCATATTAATCCTATCATGATACATATAAAATAATATTTACTTTCTAATGTGGATATTACCTTCATGTTATTAAACATCACAAGTCTTCATGTGATGTAGTAAGAATATATGAGTTAGTAGAGGTGATCTTATGGAAGTAGTGTGCTATACCAAAATTCATTATAATGGTATTATTCCTAGAATGAAGTGACTACTAACAAAACTTTTCCTCCACACAGAATAGTGAAGAAAAGGGGATTCTGGTTTGACTGACACATTATCAATATATACTCTTTTTATTAGACCACAATAGTGAACCATGTAAAATTTTTGTCTCATGTTTTAATTTCTATATTTTAGATTATGGTGGATGTGTGAAGCACCTTGAAATATTAAACGAGTTCCTACCAATCTGGGGAAAATAACCTAAGAATAAAATGAAATATTTTGCACCATGATTCACCCCCCATCTCTCATGATGTATTGGGTTGTAACAAATTCCCTAAAAAAGTAGTGACTTAAAAAGATTATGAGGAATCCATATTAAACAATAATGTAAATCCTTAGTTTAACATAGTTAAAGGCATGCAAGTGGAGTTGGGTTGAAAGAAATTTCTTGTGAAACTATTTGTGAATAATCCACCTTTTCTGTAACTAAATACATTACCTAAGAAAGTAAAATATACCTACTTGGGGAAAAAAAGAAATTGACTAACATCATAGAAGTTTATCTAAATAAAAAATATGAAGAGATATTTTATAATTAAATGTTCCCAAAAAATAGTTATTGAAGATATTTGAGGTAGATTTGGAATGCTTAAATCATGGGTTCTTTTAAATTCTTAATTTCAATTGTGGTGTCATTTTTTATTAGGATTCATATTTTAATTTTATCATCATAGGATGAATTATGAGGTATTTTGTGATGAGGATTGAGTTTTTATTGGGGGATTGGAATATGGGTATGGTAATGGGGTAGTATTTCCACTAGTTTTCAACTATAGGTGGAACTGATTACCATGTGATTTGGGTAGAGGCCCTATAGTCCTAAGGGTATCACCGGGTACTTATTTTTACCCTACCTAGAACCCGAGAGATTTTCATCTTGTTTTTTAATAAAGGTGTTTTTGTTTTTTCATACCCACTCTATTTTCCACCTACCTCCTTCTCCCTTTATCTCAATCGTATCTATATACATGATATTCTTTCCATTGGATCCCTTATGCCCCTATTTACATCCCTCTTTGTCTCATGATCCTAGGTGAATACATGGGTGTTTTTCATGCTTAAATGAAAGGTAATCGTTATCCCCAATATTCTCTTCCATCTTATCCCTTTTATTGTAATATCTTTTTTCTTTTCAATGGATTCTAGAATTATTTCTATCAGATCATGATTAAATTCACCTGTCTCTTCAGGGATTCAACCTATATTTTCCTAAGATGGATTGTTTTGGAATTTTTTCTCATCATTAATCACTTTTATCATAGAAATAAATTGAGGTACTTTTAGGTAATGAATTTTATGACTTTAGAATGATTTTTTATATTGATTTAATTTACTAATTTCCTAGGGTTTTTATATTATAAAGGTAAATTTTAGAATGGGTTGAGTTAGTTTTTATGGGTTTTAGTTTCTCTTTGGTTATTGAAATTATTTGGTTTGTATAACTTTCTTATAGAATTGTTTTTTCATAGTTTAGGGAATTATCATTGATTTAATAGAGTTAGAAAATATATCCTAATTAAATGATAGGTTTTCTCAATTAATGGAGTGATTTTCAGGATATAACTTTAACATCCTTGCCTATGGTGATTTCTAAATTAACAATGAATAATATATATATTTTCAAAATATAAATAAATGGTTATATATAATATTTTTCATTTAAAGGATTAAATGTTTTAAATGAGTTTTTTATCTATATAACGAAAACCCATTAATTATTAATTTAATTACAAACATTAGTTTATCCAGATTAAGTATTATAGTCTTCTAAAAAATCATGAGCTATGTTATTGAGTTTTTATTGATGTGTTATTAGACATATAAAAAATTATGGAAAACTTATAAGATATTGGTCATACCTTAACTAAACCCCCTTGGATGTTAATTTAAAACTAAAATGCACTTTCATTGAGACCCATATTAATTATATAATTGAAATCACCCATTTACACCTATACTTGAATGATCTATAAGTTAATAAACCACACAATACCTATGGTTAATATGGTGATTCAATGATAATGTATAGGTTGGGTTTAGATGTGGAAGAGGTGAATAAATATGTAAAACCTAAGGGTTCAATGGTTTTATAACCTTCATATTGGATTACATTATTTTGTTTTAAAAGGGTTTCAAATAATGGTGATTTTATAATTTTCTTTGAAAAATTATTTATTTTGGAAATACTTTCTTAATTGAATTCATTTTTTCACTCCATTATTTTTTCCTTAGAAAAGGTTTTGTAAGGGGAATTAATTTTATGGGAAATCATATATTTTTTTTAAAAACTAAATCATTCTGACAAATCAATTTGGACCACGTTTTAGTTTTAAATTTCTTGGATTATGTTAGGTTTTAAAGTAGAACCTAAGTAATCCTAAAAAATTATTACAGACAGTCATTAATAAACATGCTTCCCCAGTAATAGGAATTTCATTTATCTATTATCCCAAGAAGAAACACTCATATGATTTTTTCTAGAGAATTTTTCAAGAACAACATTTTGGATGCCCACACTTGTTTTTAATTAACATACTTAAACCCTAACTTATATATTTGTAACCTCCCAAGATATATATCAAAAGTTTAGTTTATTTTACCTCATATTACAATTGACATAACCTAATATATTCGATCACTTCATATTTATATTATATTATATATGTTATTTTGATTATTACATTATTATAATTATATAATTAGATTATTTTACTACCCCTTTCATATTAATAAACCATTTTGGTTATTTTTTATGTTTAGATGCTCTGGTAAATTTTCATGATGAGAATGGATATAATTTTATTATAATGAAATATGATTGTTTACTTGTATCGATCATGGGGATTCATCATTGTAACAAGTATGTTAGTTGTTATCCTGTAAAGTGTTCTAAGAATACTTAATATCTTATTTTATATAATGGTAGTAGTTTTTATTATGATTATGCATGTATATCATGAATATTGTATATCATTATTATAAAAAACATGAGTGGGTTCTCTGGCCATTAACATACAAGTCATTGGGGGAACATGCTATAAGGATCCCATGACCATGGTGTGGGGTGGAATTTCAATTCACATACCATGTATACTCCTTGTTCTATTTCCAAGGATATTTTTAGGCCTTAACATAGTATCACTACTACAGAAGTGGCCTTTAATACAATTGGTATTTATCAGCGCAAGAAAAAAACACTGATAAATGAAATATTTATCAGCGCTAAGGAATGTACTGACAAATTTAACCTTTTATCAGTGTTTTTTAGCCCTGATAAAGTGAACTTCTATCATCGCTTTATTTTTAGCACTAATAAAGGGTAGCATTTATCAACACTTTATTTTTGTGCTGATAAAGGTTACCTTTTATCATTTCTTTTTTTAATGCTGATAAATATTTATTTCACCTGTAATTTATTAGTTCTAATAAAGGTCCGAATAAATTAAATGAAATAATTAAATAAATTAAAAATAAAAATTAATTTTATTAAGAAAATATTATAAATTTTATTAATTAAATAATTATTGAAAAAAATGAATGAATGAATTATACATTATTAAATAGTCAACATTTTATTCAGTATATAATTATGATAATTAAGGTTATTAAATTATATATATTAAATATATATATATATATTAATGTATATAAATATGATTTATATATTGTAAAATATTTATTCACTTTACATTAAATATTCATATATTTATTGAATAATGGTTTATAATTAAAAATTAATTTGAATTAAAAATATTGAATAATTGCATAGTACTTGACATATAATTGAATGTCATTTGATTTTCAATTTAACGTAGATCAAATCTGTGTTATATTGTTTTCACATATACATAATTAATTAATTTTTATATACAATGCACAAACATAAAACTTATCCATTTTTTCAATATTGTTAAAATGTAAATATTCTTAATTTATTCAATTTCACTCATTTTTAACATATATGCATGAACATAAAATTAAATATTCATTAATAATGTCAAAAATATAATTGTAACCAAATATTTATATATAAATTTATTTATAAATGTAAAAATACTATATTTAAACAATTATAAGTTTATAATTATAAATAAATAAATAATTTTTAAAATTATTTATATAAGTATAAATATATAATTATATATATTTTAATAATTATTAAATTTATAATAAATTTGCATAAATAATGAATATATTTACTATATTTATATATATTTATTAAATATATATATGTATAATTATATAAATATTATAATGATATAATTATTATGTTTAAAATATATATCTATAATTATAAATAAATAATTATAAAATTATAATAAATATATTTAAAAAGGTATATATTAACTCTATTTATATTTATATATATTTATTAAGAATATATAAATATTTAAAATATTTTTATTTATAATTATAATTATAAATCCTTTATCAGCGCTTAAGTAATAAGTGATGATAAAATAATCTTTATCAACTCTTTTTTCACATTGATAAAGATGAGGCTTTATCAGTGCTAAAAAAATTGATAATAAAATTAATAAATATCAATGCTATAACTTTAGTGCGGATAAATATTGATTTTATCAGTGCCTTGTTATCACTAATAAAGACCATATTTTTTCAGTGCTTATTTGTAAGCACTAATAAAAGTGTCCCAGTCTATTTAAAAACCCTAACCATTTGCGAACCCATCTCAATATCAGAAGCTTTTTGTGAAATCCACCCACTATCGGCACTCCTTCTTGGGGAATCAGAGCTCAAATCACTCCACTCGACAACCTATAGTTACTAAAATATCTCTTCAGAAATCCATTATTCGATTGTATTTAGGGTTTCCAAAGTGGGTTTCAGATTTTCTTCAACCTAACGAGGTAGGCCTTTTGATATTCTTTTTGCATTTTTGGTTTCTTTTTTTTGATTTCTTCTTCGATGATGTCGTTATATTTAGTTTGGTAATTGTATACTATTTTGATTTTATATTATGAACATAATTATTTGTTTATGATCCATTTTTTGATTGGATACCAATGTATGAAAGCTCTAGATATACGGATTTATTAGTTATATCTGACATTGAACCTTGGATTTATTCATTATTGTTTTACTACTATTTTATATATCTTATATCTAAATAATTTATTCATATTTTTATATAAATGTGTAGAAATTTTCATGTATCTTCTTGTTTATTGACTACTAATTTGAGGCACATTGGTGATTCCCTAATGATTATATATATGTTGACACCTTTCATGGACACCTCAGTGAACATGTAGCATGAGATTCTATTTTTTAGGAACCTCGTTAGTGGAGTGATGTATGTTCCTCTATTAGAAATATGTATCATAGGATCTAGTTCCTCTTAGAATTCACTATTGTCCTTAGTTTTCTAATGTATAAGATTCAAAGGGTCGATCCCCAGTTAAGCACATGCCATTTTATCGCATAAAGCCTTCAATTTTTGAATCATTATGGTGCCTTTAGTTCACGTTATGTTTGAATATCACGTTTTTATCTATTTGATATTTCTTATAGACTATAAGTGAATTTTTATACTGGAATGATAGGTATGTGTGCCCATATAGCTATTGAATCATTTATTTTTATAGTTTTTTGTTCAACAGGTATGCCTACATATAATAATGATGATTTTGGGTCTGTATATCTGTTGAGCCCAAGGGTCATGCTAGAATTTTGATCAACCTCTCATACTAATTATTTCTATTTGGGTGGGGGGGCATCCCATTTATAGGTTTTACACCCAATGTTTAAACCATCCTTTATTGACTTTGAGGTGTGTTAGAGGCCATATGATGATTTGTACTGATGTTGTTTGGGTAATTCATGCTGGGGTCATGACACTATCCATCTTTCAGTTTACACCTATAATGTTTAATGATAATATCATTTATTAAATGACTTTATCTCCCTTTTATTATCATATTCTTCGATATGATTCAACATAGTGTATCCATCCATGTCTTTAACTTGTATCCTCAGATTGGAGACATAACGAATCACATAATTCATCATAAATAAGATGCATCCCCTGTGTTTCTTCTATAGGAATCCTTCTCACCCTCACGCTGTCTACATGTTGGATAATCAAGTATAAGGGATTCTAAAAAAAATTAACTTCTATTCTTGGTATAAGATAATGTGTTAGTGTGTGTACCGCTTCTAGAAGTTTTCACTAGATTTGAAATTCTCTTTCCCTAATTTAGATCATAAGTAAAGTGATGTAGTCAAGTAAAGATCCATTATCTACAAAAGTCAAATAATATTTATTACATTTTAATGATTAATAATTGTGTTGTTATTAATGATTATATTATATCTCCCACAATTTTTTCAAATCCCAACAACCCTTATTATTGGATTTGTAATATCTAGGTGCTCAGATATTCTAGAATAGTTGATCCATATTTCCCTTCATCAAAGTATTAATCCCCTCAAACCAATATTTCTTACTTTCTTTCCAAATAAACCCAAATTCTTCATAAATAAGGATAGTTCTCTCCCTTTTATCATTAGCATTATTCCGTGATCCATGAAACAACTATTCTAGTTGATTGAATGAGTGTTTATTATTCTTTTCTAATTATATTTTAGTTTCTTATTTCTCCTTAATTTCATATATTATATTTTCATTTATTTAGGTCATTTATGAAATATTTTATCATAAGTAATTATTTTCTTCAATTAAATTACCCATTTTATTCAACATACTGGAATTATTTGAAGAAATCAAAAGTTAAGTTTCCCTTATTATAATTTTCTATAACATTCACTTTTGATAATGAATATCTTATGTCTATTTATTTATATATTGTATAAAATTAATATTTTATGAGCCCAATAAGAATTATATGAAATGAAAATGGATGCACGCTAATCATTTAAAAAATGAATATGAAGACAGAGTTAAAGAGTTCATCAAGTTTTCTATAGATCATGCAGACGAGACTTTTAAAATACTCTATTTGTGTTTATGTTATTTTTCTTCAAGGAAAATTAGTTTATAAGAGTTGAATAATATTGATTTCTATTTGGATCCATTGATAAATGGATCCAAAACAATGATTATTTTTTACATCACTCACAATTCTAATAACAAAACTAAGGATATATGTGAACTTCACTACTATTGGTCGACTACCACTTAGCACAGATTTTGACCTGAACTTCTTGTCTGGCATCCCTGTGATTCTCTCATCCCACCCATAGAGATAGATAAACTAATTAGATTCTTCAACATAGAGAGAAAATTAAATAGAATAAGCTAATTCATTGGGAAAAGGTTTTTTGGAAAACACATTTGATTAAAGAAGCAACATGAGAATAAATAAATGATATGAAGGAAAAATATTTTCACTTGTTTAAATAATGAATAAAATTGTGGGGAAGATAAAGAAAAGTGAATGTTGAATGGTGATATGACAGAGATGGTTGTGAGGTGTGTGGGATGAGATAATCATGGGGACACTGGGTAAGAAGTTCAAGTCAGATGCTATACTTAGTGGTTGTTAACCGACAATAGTGAAGTGCACAAAGAATCCTTAGTTTTGTTATTTACTTTGTGAGTGATGCACAAAACATCTAGAGACTTATTCCCAGTCAAAACCTTTCACCCCTGAAGTGTTTACACTTATCAATTTCTTTAAAGTTACCTTCACTGCTCAATCGCAAAGGTAATCTTGATATTTTCATAGTAAAATCATTATCTAGAGAATTAATTTATTATTTCATATTTATGTTTAATTAATTTATTTTTTGTATTACTCATAATAATTGTTTTCTTATATAGTTAGATTTATTTTTCATGTTTTTGTGGTTTGTTTGAATCTTCTCAAGCAGTGTTGGTAGTCTAACAAATAAAGACAATAGAAATTATGGTAACATTGACAATTAAAATTATTTTGAGACATTTAGGATGTGTAGGAAATAGATGCAACTCAATATGACAAATGATGTGACTGATATAACTCAAATTACTTCTTTATATATTAAATTGAAATTAATTTTAGTAAAAAATACAACTAACCCAATGTGCCTATTATCAGTTTAAAATCAACATTTGACATTAAAAAGTTTCACCCACTGAAAACTGAGCAAACACACTTGAATTTTTTTTGATAATTTAGGGAATCATTTCATAAATCATTTTTTACATATAATATTTGGTTTCATGTCAAACCAATACATGATGTGATTCGTATGAGTCGAAGTGAATGTTTTAAGTTTAAAATGAAATTTTAGTAAAAAAGTCAAGTGACATACTCAAAACCGAGAAAAAACATTTAGTTTGTTTTAATAATTTAGGAAAACAATTCATAAGTGATTTGAAACATGTAGGAATCATCCGCACCTCAATCTAATGCATGGTGTGACTGGTATGACTCTAAGGGAATCTTTATTTAAAATTGACATCAATTTTAGTAAAAAACAAATTGACCTACTCATAACCAAACAACACACATTCATATTACTTTGATAATATAGGAAAATGATATATATGTGATTTGAGATGTGCATGAATCAGATTCACCTCAATCTGACACACGATGTGACCTATATGACTCCAAGTGTGTGTTTTTATTTAAAATTTACATCAATTTTAGTAAAAAGACCAATAGAGAAACTAAAAACTATAAAAACCCATTAAAATGTTTAAATACATTAGTAAAATGATCCATAAGTCATTTATTATTTTTAATAATTAGCCACACCTCAATCTGATACAAAAAGTGATCGGTATGAGTCAAAGTGCATGTTTGATTTTTAAAATGACATTTTAGTAGAAAAAGACAAGTGACATAATCAAAATAAAAAAAAACATTTAGATTATTTTGATAATTTAGGAAAATGATACATATGTTATTTGGGGATTTTAGGAATCATCCTCACCTCAATCCGACGCATGGTGTGACCGATATGACTCAAACAACATATTTTTTTTAAATTGGTATCGATTTTTGTAAAATGGATAAATTCCCTACTCAAAACAATGAAAACACATTCAGATTGATTCTATACTTTATGAAAATGATACATAAGTAATTTGTGATGTATAAGAATCACCCGATCCTAAATTTGATATATTATGTTCCTGGTATGACTCAATGTGTCCTTTAGCAGTTTAAAATCGAGATTTTAGGTCAAAAAGTTTTACTCAATGAAAACCGATCAAACACACTGAGATTTGTTGATAATTTAGGAGAATGGTTCATAAGTCCTCTGTGATGTGAAAGAATATATTTCACATCAAACTAATACATGATGTGATCAGAATGAGTTAAAAGTGCATATTTCTAGTTCAAAATAACAATTTAGTAAAACATAAAACTGACGTACTCAGAACTGAGAAAACACATTCATATTGTGTTGATACTTTAGGAAATCAATAAACATGTCAATCAATACGTTTTGGAATCACCCACACCCCAATATTATGTAAGGTGTGACCGGTGAGACTCTAAGTGCATCTTTTTATTTAAAATTGACATCAATTTTAGTAAAATTAACACTTTTTTAATTTATTTTTTTATATTATTACTAACATAAGAATAGTTTTCTTATACCAGTGTGTTATTTTTCTCAATAAGAGGTGGTTTGTTCGGAAATAGTACGATTTATCTCATGATTAAATGATAAAGGAACATTGATGTTTTTGAATGTGTCTAATAGTTTGTATTTATAAAATTTTATGAACCAATGATTGAAATGTCTATAATATAGTGTTTTTTCTTATGTTTGTGTTGTAAAATTCATCTCATTTAAATTCTGTATTGGGAATTTTTTTATTTATATCTAGTGTGTTTTTGGAGCTATGAAGTGATGTAAAGACACACTATAGTGGTGCTACAGTGTGTTGTTGCAGCACACTACAATGTGGCCCTTTATCAACGCTTTTAAAAGCACTATTAAATTTATACTTTATCAGTGCTGATAGAAGCGCTGATAAAGGTCTATTTTATCAATGTTCAAAAAGAGATGATTAAATACCAGGTCTTTTAACCTTTCTCATTGATTCATCACTTTTCTATCACTGATAATGGGAATTTAAAGAGCTATTAAAGGCAGATTTTATGGTAGTGTAAACACCATTACATTTCTATAGATATGGGTATGTTGGCTCCAAAATAGTATACCCTCAGCTACATGTTTGGGTGAAAATAAGTACATGAGTATTATGTAGTTAGAAGTGTGGATATCTCCTATTGAGAATAATACCAACACAATGTCTCAAATCAAAATATTAGGCTTGTAGAACGTAATATAATCATGGACGCTCCAATTATATGAGGTTATTGGTTGTAGTTGATATTGATCTATGTATTGATTCACTGTTGATATACTACTTTTTCATCCTTTTGGATTCCTAACGATATTTTATTTTATGAATATGTAATTGATAAGACATGTTTATACGCACAAAAATAACATCATTCTTGTTTTTAGGCATCATAGGTGGTTCCCCACTAGTTTTTTTACACTAAATCCTAACATAGACACCTCGGTGGATATGTTGTTAGAGTTTTTTCCCAAGAACCAAATTTTAGGTACTTTTTTGATGCCTTTATTCATTGTTTTGAATATTTATATAGTTCTTATCACATCATGAATGTCCTTATGGATGACATAACCTGTGGTAATGTCCTTAGGGAAACTATCATATTGAGATGTTAGAGCAGTTCCCCTCTATGATGAGAACATATAAGTACCATGATAGTATTCTTGAATTTGTGTCATATAGCTAGATGATAACATTTTATAGGATAAAAATGATATAGTATATCATGGGTAGAGACTCATTAGACAATGAGAAACATTCTCATATAGTACTCCCTTATTAATCTTCTAAGCTAGACATTATGGGAATAAGAGTCGCCAATATGAAATCCACTTTTATACGTTTCATTAGATATTCCTAATTGATAATTTTGGTAATGATACTTAGATATAAAGATTATTTTTAATTCATTTTATTAATCACATACTTTTATGTTGTGATAAAAATCACGAGGCCAAATGCTCACAATGAGATAGGATATGTTGGGTGTGTCATGTGTAATATTGTAATATTGAACAATTAATGAAAGGATTTGTCTCTTGTATAATTTAATATAAGTTGAAATGTAAATCACTTTGGTGGAAAATGGAACTAGAAAATTATTTATAAGGACATGGTGTTATATTAGAATGTTCTACTATAGAAATCTAAAGAAAGAGACAACAAGTATATAGTTTAATGACACTAGCATGCAACCCGCTTGATTAGAGATGTCGTGGTAAATGGATTATGATAGACAATGTGAACTTATAGAGGTTGTATTTAATTTTTAGATTAAATTATTTCTCTAAGAGAGCATTGTAATGTTAATAGATGTTATCATTGGACTTTAGGAAGTTTATTCTAATGCCACTGATAAACAGGTCTAAAGGGTCATACAAGACGTGTAATCAGAACCTCAATTAAATTCTATAAATTTACCAAGTTGGATAAATTCTATTGTCATGCGTGGTTAAATAATTATTCTTATCAATATGATCACATATATTCACTAACCAGTTATTTGAGAGAATATAAATGTGGTTTGAATATTTAATAAATATTTATTCACCAAAAAAATTTGGTTGTTTAATTATGTGAATATACAATATGTATAGCTTTTAGTTTATTCACAATGTAATAAATATTTATTTATATGGAAACAAAAATATTTTATAAATATTTAATCACTTTCCTTGTGAATTTAATATTAATTTATTTATTGGATAATAATTCAGTGATATTTATTCAATTAAATAAATAGGTTATTATTCAAGGTCAGATAGATATTGTGAAGGATTGGTGAATCGATTTAAATTGCCAAGTGAAAATTTTCAAATAAAATATTATTTAAATAAATATTAATATATTTATTCAAATAAATAATATTTATTTTGTCTGTGAGTTTAGAGAATTCCATGAAATTAATTATAATTCTAATATTATGTTGACAAAGAGTTAACCTGGGACAATGAAAATAATAATGGACATTGTGAAATAATTTTTTTAACAATAAATCTATTAAAACCCGGTAATGATAATTTATTAAACCCTAGATAGATTCTAATTATTATGAAAAATGAGTTCTAGAGAGTATTCTATCAAGTTATAGAGATTAATTATTCTAGAAAACTTTTGAGAACACAGAAAATTTCCCCTCCACTAGAATGATTCTTTCTCACCTTGAAGGATTCTGTTGTGATCAACAACAGTTTCCACAAGCATTAGAAACACCCATGCTAGTCCTCATATGATTCTATAGTGATGATCAGAGGTTCCAAGAACACATGGGGATCACTACAAGATAGAATCTACCATTGATTCCTTTGACACAATGATGGTACAATAAGTGGTCTTCATCTTATCATTAATATATAAGAAATAATTCAATGAAAGATCATTTTCTATTCAAATATATTATTTATAAATTGTATTAAAATTATTCTCTATTACTCATTAAAGATATCCCACTAATTAATCGTTGATTTAATTTCTATGTTTGGTATTTTTTGTCCATTTACAACTCATAATTATCAGTGATTATGAAAAAATTGAGTTAGAATCTTCTTTGTTGGCACTTTTGTGGGGCCTAAAACATTCATGTGGTATCAATATGGTCACATAATAATTTATAATTATTTAATATTTATTTATTTATTATTCACAATTCTATTCATTTTTTCAATTTAAATTTATTAATTATTTTATATGGAGTTTAATTAACATTTTTTCGATATATTAACATGCTTTAGTCTTGTTTTATAGGGTCATAAAAATATTAATAATAGATGATGAACAAAAATATTTCATCTAGAGTTTCTGAGGATTCTAAATGGTAGATATGGATAAAAAAACTATAAATGAAAGTATATGTTGTGTACTGAGGTTCACTACACATTGATGTATCACAAGATACATGGAATTAAAAGTAGTAAATAACACATTTCACATTTGATTTACACTATATTCTTGCCAATCCATCCTATAACATGATCATTCAAATTGGCCAATGTTTAGCTAGCATAAAAATTGTGTAGTCTACACTATTTAATACTGAAATTTTAAAAAAAATGTGGTCAAATACACGAAAGACACCATGTGATACTGATATACTATAACATTAATGAGATACACAATGCGTAGCTAGTGTACAGATCATCTGACTTTTTAATCTATTTTTTTGAAGAATTCTTTCAGTCATAAGGTGGGTTATTCATACATAGGATAAGTGTAAAAAAATGTGTGTAAGTATTTATTACATGCCGAGTCCCTAGTAATTTTTCATGAATACATTTTAAGAGATCAGTATGATTTTTATCTCATTATTAATTATTGTGTAGTCACCCAATAATGAATGAAATTTAATTAACAATAATAATTAATTGTATCATGAAAACCAAATTAAATTTTTAGTATCCACGGCGTTAACAATTTAACAAGTTTTTTATAATTAATAAATTCTCAATTAATTCAATGTAATTTTCTATAAATCATGATGAAATAATTTATTTTCCATGATTCATCATAGAAATGATTTCTCTAAGACTCCTCATATGGAAATTAAGATAAAAAAAATTTAATTATTTATTTAATTGAATAAATTCAAGAATTCTTAATAATGAATAAATTGATTGTGTAATTTTTTTATTGATTACATTTATTTTGATGACCATGCTCTTAGACCTGCCTATGTATATTATTTTTTTATTAAACTTGTGATTATTGCATTATTTTTTCAAAAATTAATTAAATTAAATAATGGTTTGGGTGTCATTACACTACTCTTAGTTTGTATGGTCTATAAGGAAGATGATTTCATTTATTTAACCACCCAAACAATCCTTTGGTAGACCTCACCCATATCTAAGTAAAATATTTTTTAATAGATGAAGCTCCCAGATGAGTGGAGGCAGTTTAGGTTCATTAATGAGGTAAAACCAATTTAGAAGGAACAGGGGCACCCAAGTGAAACATTGCAACTCAAAATGGGATTGGTTCCGTGGGATTATTCCCTAGTATTAGGGGTTTGTTTATAACATACTAGATAAACCAATCATTAGATAATATCATAGTCCTTCCACTTTATTTATTATATTTCAATCATCTGTAAGGTTAATTATTTATATACGTTTTATCATTAAATAAATTGTTTAACATGAAATCAAGATGTAATTAATATAAAATTAAAATATGTGTACATGTTATCTATAAATGGTAAATTACTTAATTAATATATACTTAATGTTAAAAATAATGTAATAATATACAATGGTTAGTTTACACATAAAAATAAAATTACCTTAAACAAAAAAAATATTATCATAATATTTCCCTCTACTACCTAATATGAAATTAAACAATAGTTAAAAGTTCTTGAAAAACCAATATTGGGTCTCTTTAAATTATCATGGGATTTCTATGTTGAATTTCGGGTCGACTTAACCAAGTTTTCATTAAGGGTTGATTTTGTCCACAAGAAAAAGTGTAACTAGTAGGTATGTTGTTCAAGAAATTCAAATCTTGGACTTTGTGTTTATGGAGCCCAATAGACAGATCGAGGAGCTATAAGTAAATTCAGTTGGAAAGTAACTCCTATATGAATACCTATGGATTTCTTGAAAAAACACCATATGGGTTTGAGAAGGGATAAATGGATCTTGGTCGTTAAAATTTCCAAAAAAATGATATTCTGAAACAAATGGTGAGGTATTTGGGGTTTTGATAAAATAGTTGCAGATTAATAAGTTTAATATTTGTTATCTAATTTTGTAATCCAGATAAAGTACCTGTAACATCCATAAATATATGAGGAAAATAAAACCTTCATTGTAAATACATTATGAGTATTTTTATGTGAAGAATTTATGCTTTCAATACAAATAAATCATTTAAGAACTTCTAGAAAAAAGTGTATACCAATGGGTTCAAACCATTAGGAAAATCTAGAAAACTGTGGGTATAGACTATACAAACAATTTTCCAAAACGTTGGCTATTGAGGTGTGGGGATATCACTATACCAGTAGTTCTTTAGTAACCATTAGTATATGGAACTATTTATTAATCTATTCTAATGGTTTTTTAAAATGATTTGAATAGATCTTTACCCACGGTTTAATACTATTAGTATATATTGATAATTAACACTATACCAACGTTTTGATAAGTGTTGTTATAGATATGGTTTTGATATCTATACCAATAGTTTCTAAACCATTAGGATAGTTTTCTACAATTTTAGACAGCCGCCCATAGGTGTCTGCCCTCTCCAATTACTTGTAATTGAAAAAAAAATGTCACTAATGTAGACAAAAAAAATTAAAAATTTCACTAATGTATAATTCAAAATTACACTAATGAAATATAAAATATAAAATACATTATACAATACAAATAAATTCTACAAAAAATTCTATATAAAAAATGACCTCTAATTTAAATTATATTAAAAATAATACAATATACAATGTATAATTCAAAATAACACTATGGACACTTCCACTTGAAAGTCAATGAGTAGTGGAATAGTGCACCCCACCATGTCCTTGAAAAGTAGTCATGAACTATGAGAGGGTGGAAAGGAAATAACAAATAATGAGATACTAGGAGGTGCAATGGACATGGGTGGTTTTTCCAGTGAGAGTGGTTCATTGGGGTGGGTGTCAGGGATACGGATGGGTGGGGTTGTGAAATATCATTGATACCATGTAAAAAGAGAATTGATAGAGTCAAATTATAGATAAAAAATAAATATAAAAGAATAATGTGACCTACCTAATCACACTTATATTCAGTCATATCAAATCCGCAAACATCAAATGTCTATAATATCAGTAAAAAATGCAACAGATCAATTTGTCCCTCATCACCATCACCATCACTATCACCACCATCAGCATTATCCTCATCTGCATCCTCATCCCTTACCCCATTCTCATCCATGTTCTTATCCTCATCCTCAACCTCATCCTCACCCTCATCCTCTTCCTTGGCCTCTACAGATCCCTTGACCTTGAAATCATCCTCGGCATCAGTCTCGTCATCATTTTCATCCTCAGACTCTTCCTCTCCATTTTCATCTCCAGGAATAAAATCATCTCAACCACCACAAGAACTTCCACCTGGTTCACTATATATTGATCACATCGATGACATATATTCATCACAAGTTTTTATGACCTCTGGTGGATGTTCAAGACATAATACATTCATCATCTTCATAAATTTAGTGGTTTTACTAGAAAACCATTCTTCCACTTGTGTGGACCTTTTTTCAACCTTTTATTCTTGTGCCTTAACCAATTAGAACTTAGTGGCACTATAACTAGTACCTAAAGAGGTACAATACCTCGTCCAGACTATACTCTTCCCAGGTTGGCATCGTACTCTTCTAGGGTGCTCATCTCCCAACACCTGATATAAGTCATCATTTGGCCAAAAATTGTCAGGATCATGGGCATCATGGGCCTCTAAAGTAGATTTTTACAAATATAAATAGATTATTAAGTTAATAATAGATATTAAAATTTTAAATCAACAAATTAAATCTCACAATCTTCTACTGTGTCGGTTTGTTAACCGCACTTCCATATTTTCTCCTTCTACTTGAGAAAAACAATTTTTCTTGAGGAACACATCCTTCAATATTAAATACCCACCTCTACAATGAAATTGAATGTAGGAAACCATAATTAAAAATAATTTACCAATAATGAATATCATAAGTAAAATTATTTGAAAACATTATAAATAAAATAAATTATTGAATATATTATAGAATGTAATTTTCCTAATGAAAAATTATAAATAACTGTCATGCAAGATTCATCTCATGATATGACATCATAGTACATCTCAATCTGCAGATGTATTTTTTAGAATCAATGTTTTTTTTAAATTTTTTCTAGATTATTACTAAATAAAATTCAACAATACGAAAGAAAATATTAATGAAAAACATGAAAATTTTCATTTTAATACCTCAAATTTGATTAATACCTTAAACTTGATAGTCGTCTAATGAGTAATCATATTCCAATACTGTTCTATCATAAAATAATCCTTGATAGGTACCACCTATAACTAGGTTCCAACATTATCACACTAGAAAATATACAACCAATTCTTATGGGATCTCCAAAGCTCACCTAACACCTTTAGACATGTCGGTCATGCACCCTCACCATTCAGAAAATTAAACTGAAGATGAAACCAAATTATTAATTCATATAAATACAAAAATAATATTACATATAGATTTTTTACCCATATTTATTCCCAAGAATTATCCTTGACTTTGTTAGATAACTATCTCCATGAGATCGGGCTAATGGGAATGAAGTCAGAGTATTTGGGAAGTATCATAAAAAAGCTGTGACATTGATACCCTATTTTTTGATCATTTTATTATCTTTTTTTTGTATTCCACCATCAACTGTATGTGGAAGTTACACACCAAATGATTGAATGAACACCCCCACATCGCCTCCTATCAATAGATGTATCTATTATGATAGAAAAATAAATATTACATCAATACACGTTATAATGAAAATAAATTATGGTAAAAAATATTTGTTAGGGTTCTAAAATATACCTGCGGTAGTCTGCTCAATGGGTTCCTCTGGAACTGATTCCACTGAATGAACATCACCCTGTACCAATGGAGTGTGTCCCAGTGTTTGCTCCGTAGGCACAGACTATGTCAGAGTAGGATTCAATGAAGGAATGTAGAATCCCAAATAAAAAATAAGTATATGGTAAAGAAGATTGCATGGATGAATGACCAACTACAAAATATGGATGGGGAGTGGGAATCATCATGCGATAGATTAAATATGGTTAAGGAGGATCAGATGTGAAGGGTGGTGAAATCATGGGAGGTCTAAATATCCCATGGGTCCCTAACAACACATTGGGATGATAATGTGTAGAAGATGGTACATTAGTGGGAGGGGCAAGCTCTAAATGGGTGTGCTGACTAGAGTGCCTAGCTCTCATTCCACCAACCTTTTACCACTGACCTGAGTACTGGGACCACTACTTGGATACTCGTTGAATAACTGGCACCTAATTGGTGGATCCTGCATAAAATTTTAAAACAAAATTAATCACATGACATTATATTTTATTATTATATATATATTTGAAATAAAATAATCAAAACAGGTTCTAATGGAGGAATTACCATATCATCCCTTCGATGATTGTTGTCTGCCATCTTTTTTTTCGTTCCTCCTCATATGGTTGCATTTCATTCATTTGAAAACAAAAATGAAAGTAATTAGAAAATGATAACTATTTTGTAACCAAAAAAACAAAAAATTTAAGACATCGATTATTTTTCGTAGGTTTTCTGGTTCATATTTTTAGTTAGGTAATTTAGATATTTTTTGGGTTAGGTCGTTATTTTCATTGGTTTTGATTTTCATATCAATTAGTTTAATATATCAAACTCAATTCATCTAGTTTTTTTGTTACAATTTAACTATTTAGATTTTGTTTGGTTTGGTAGGTCTGAAAAAAATTCAATTCAATATTATAAAATGAAACTCAAAGAAAACTGAAACCAGTAAATATTGAGAATACATGTAAAGTTCTAGTTGAATACAAAATATTTGTAATCAATAGTAAATAAATTTTTATAGTGCAAACCTTAATAACTCAAGTAGAGATAAACCAATAGAACTGAGAAAATATATGAATGCTTTAATATATTTCTCACCAAAAATTCAGGTTCGCAATAAATTCTAATAATTGAAGTATTGGATTCATCATATGTATTAAATGGATTGGGGCCAATGGGAGTAGGGATGGTGTTAATTACATCATCACCATCATCAAAAATATGTATTGGGATTACCTAAATAATGACACCAAATTCATGTCAAAGATGATCTTTGACCTAAAAAACTTGTTTCACCATTGATGCCAAAACGTATGGTTCATCGGTAGAAATAGTGTGAGTCATTTCAATAACTTGAAATCCAAAATCATAAATAAAGGTTACATGACTCATCATTGAATCCAAACAATGACAGTTCATCATAGGGACTTGACCTTGAGAGTAATAATCTTGAATTATTAGTTATTCAACGAATTCATAATAAGATACATTTTCAAAACAAGGTCTATTATCCAATGCATTGGAATAACAGTCTATTGTGGAAGTTAGCATAACACTATCATATTGTATTCTCATGTTCTTTGATTTTTCAGTGATAATAAATATGTACCCGTTGATCACAATTGATTTACATTCATGAACCATGATATTAGGACCAAAAGACAAAGCTCTTATTTCCTTAGAGACATTGTCAATAAGAAAACTAGATACCTAAAATATAAACAAATATTAAACTTTATTATATATTGATTTTATTTTTTTATTACATCAATACTTATATATTCAATTTCAACCAATCATTAAACTCATTTCTACACAAAGTCACTCTTGTTCTCAAAGATAAAGGAAAATGATTTTTATTTATTAATTCTCTATATTACCTATATATAAAAATAGAAATAGTTTAAAAGATATGTAAAATTACAATATTTGAGATAGAATATAAATTTTCAATTTACTTACTTTATGTAGTCATCAAACAAATCACAGTTGAACCAAACTGTGCAATGTGCCATCTCCCGCTCCTCAAGGCTTAATGTCATCAATGTATATGGTGTGGGAAGTCCTCCTGTTTGAGGAAGTTATGGAAAAATAGGTTCAATTTTCTCATAGTATTGTTCTTATTTTCTCATTGGTCTGTTCATTACCTTAGTTAGATTAGATAAATACATTGAGCAGAAATTCATATATTATTGATACAAGTAACCATTCATGATAGAACCTTTTGGATGATTCTTATTCCAGATATATGATTTCAATGTGAACATATTTCATTCAGTTGGATACATCCAATGAAAAGCTACAGGTCCTCTGAGAAGTGTTTTGGTTGGTAGATGGATAGTCAGATGCAGCATGAATGCAGAAAATGATGGAGAAAATATTTTCTCTAAATCACACAAAATTAATGGTGTCCCCACAAACATTTTGTGCAAGAAAGACTTGGAAAAATTCTTATCACAAAGATATATAAAAAATAGAACAACTAAATAACTTCTACCCTTAAATTATTGGAAACAAATAACCTATTTTTATTGGAATCAACTAATTTACAAGGATGTGATAGTTATGAGTCTTCAAATATTTAATCTTCAACTCTCTTCTATTGAATTGTTTTGATATATTTCATGAATAGCGATCATGAACTTTAATAGTCTCTAGTACTTCTAGAAATTTATTTTTTTTCTACAGGTGCATCACATAAGAAGCAGATGGAACTTTCCATTTGTTTTTACTGATACACAAAGGATGTAATTCTGGTATGATCCCCGAATCCACAAAGTCAGGCTAAGATCATAAATCATCTTTTGTCTTTCTTTTGACATTTAGAAGAATCTAAAGAAATATTTCACATATATTATTTTCAATGTGCATTATGTCTAAGAAATGATGTAACAAATTGGTTGAGCAATAAGGCAACTGAAAAAAGATACTTCTTTTCTTCCAATTGTTATAGGTATCATTGGAAGATTTCATCCTCTCTTAAGATTTAATTTGAACCTTCTTGAATTAAAAATTGAAATCTTTCAATTCATTAAGAACATCAGTTCCATACATACACTGAGCTGGATCATCAGTCTCCATGGTATTGTAAAATCTTTGACAACTATTTCTATATGGATGGTCCATTGGAAAGAATCGTCTATGTCTAATAAAACTAAAACTATGAAAATATTTTAGACTTATGGATCGATTATTCTTTATAAAAATAGGACATGTTAGTTTTCCCTTCGTGCTTCATCCATACATCATTTCACAAGGAATAAAATAATTGATCATCCACATAAGTGCCACATGAATTTGAAATATGTCTTTCAAACATTCATCATATATGAGCACACCCACAGCCCAAAGAAGTTTCAAATCTTTTATTAATGGAATCATGTATACGTCTATATCATTGCTGGGATCAGAAGGGCCAGATATAAGTATAATCATGAAAGTGAACGGGTTTTTCATACACAACAATGGGGGAAGGTTATAAATGTGTATGAATTTGAGCCATCTATTGTGAAAGGTAAGAATCTACCCGAATAGATTAAAACCATCACATGAAATAACGAATCTCACATTACGCACATCAGCTACAAAATCAGGATATCAAGCATCAAATCTCTGCCATGAAAATCCTTCCGCAGGGTGAACCAAAACTTCATTATTATTCTTTCTCTCGATAGGATTCCATGACATTTTTATTAATATATCATCGTACATGAAAATATTCTTGAGTCTTGGGATTAATGAAAAGTTACACATTCATTTCGTTGGCACATGAGATGGTGTGTAATCATCTTTTGGCTTCCATCAATATGTTCCACATTTTATAAAATCATTTATTTCAGCAGTTTACTCCCAGAATGAGCTGCAATCTTTCAAGAAAGAATTTTGTTTTGAAAATATAAGTTCTTCAACTAACATCCATTCCATATAGTGTCTTGAGGGAATATCAACGTCATTAAGAAGTAAGTCCTTCAAGAAGTTAAGAATGTAATTGATGGAAGTATTAGAAATTACATACATGGTTTTCCCATTAAACAATCAGATTAAAAATTATAGGTTTTTCATTTTACCACATTGTAGATATAATGGATTCGTCACAACATCATTCAATATTTTCACTCTGCCAACATCATCATTTTCATTGGGCGGAACATGTGTTCTCATGTCAAAATCTTCTTGGGTTGGCATACTTTCCTTATCATGATGACGAATAAAAAGAAACTGATAATATATCAAATTCCCCAATTCAATCCTCCCATTTAGATCATCAACATTTTGAGATTCCATTGTGATACAACACATAGTAGTTTGTTTGAAAACCATATTTGGTTATATGGTACCTAACTTTATCATGGCTCAACCATGGTATTCCCACACAATTATAACAAGGGAAGTGTATGTGGCCACTATATAAATCATTTTCAAATGAAAAATCTAAAAATATCCCCAAATTTTTTTGAAAATCACTTGAGTTATGATCAGTTTCTTACATCCAATATATATCCATTATATAAAAAAATTTAATAATTCATTTAGTGAAAGAAATTAAATATGATTGAAATCCAATAAAAAATATATTTAACTAAATGGGAATTGTTCAGTTTATATAAAACCATAAATGATACACTACTTTATATGAGAATCATAATATTAAAGACACCAAAATACTATATATATAACCAAATACTATAAATATAAAACCCTAATATTTAATTGAAACATGGAAGTGATGTAAAATCATTTTATAATGAATGATATCTCTAAGATAATTATTAGAAAATAGTTGTCATTAAGTATAATTTTCTTGAGATCATTGTATTGCATAATTAATGATATATTTCTAATCAATGGTGTCATTGTAGTATTAGTGATCAATGATATTTTAAATAGCGTCTATTATTTAAAAGGTATTCATCTTGGTGTCATGAACTAGAAACATGTAGGTTCTCAACAAAAACAATATAAATCCAACAATATGAGTTATTTAAGTGTTGATGGACTTCAAGGTACACCCCAATGTGTTATATTTACCATACTCCAAAACATGGAAATATTTTCAAGGGACACCTGAGTTCCTCAAGGGACACCTAGCCCACTATACCTGCTTCGGTCTAAGATGGAATACCTCTTTTGATATTTCAACATGTATATTGGTATATATATAAGTATCTATGCATATATATTAACTATATATCTTGTAACATATGTACCCATATATTTAGGTATGTAGTACTTTCCAAGACCCAAGGCCTTAGTCTACTGTCCCTGTATAATAATTAGAGTCTCATAATTTAAACAAGGGTCACCATTCCCATCTGTCTCATAGAAAAATAATGGGAACCAATATTTAATTTCATAATTAATATAGGATGTCATTTTTTGTATCATAATTACTGTTTCATTCCATTCCAAGTATTTTAAATAACACTGATATGATTCACTCCCATTATCTCACTAGAGGGGCATGCAATGTCATTCCCATCACCCTAAGGGATGTGAAATTCCATGTCAAACATCTTAGCCCAAGGGGGTCATAAATTTCATGTCCAAAAAACTAACCAAGTTACCTATATAGTAATTCAGTATAATTTAGTCTCACTTTCCCTGTGATACCTCATATAAGGAAATCCATAAAGAGGAACCAGACATTGCTCAAGGTCTAGTGCACCATTATGATCACAATTAAATTAAAAATATAACAAAAAATAATGATGTCATACAATCCTTAATATAATTCATCAAAAAAATTATAAAAAAATTCCAATTAAATTAAAATAATAATATTTATCAACATATAAAAATCAAACATAAAGAAAGATATCAATGGAAAATGGGTTCATCGAAACATATTTCCATTTATTAAATCATTTATAACATTAAAAGAAATTTAAATAACACACCCAAGGGGTGGTTTAATAACAAGTAAAGGATGGTAAAAATCACATTATTTCACTAAAAATCATCATATATGTTTCTAAAGTTTCAAAATTAGCATCTATGTGTATCTGCATGTAGAATCCCGCAAGTTTAACCGGACTAAAATACAGATGTTTTTGAACTTTTCATTTTCAGAACAGGTTAGATTTATATTTGTCTTTCAAAACATAATTTTGAGAGTTGGAACATTTTAAATTGATGTTTTAGGTCTTAGGAGAAGGATAGTTAAGTTCCCCATGTGGTTCTATGTGTTTTGGGAGTACCGAACTCAGAAAGGACATGATTTAAGAAGCATCAGAGGGCACACGGTTTTCTCACAGTCTAAAATACTGTGCGGCCCATTGCAAGTAACCGTGTGGCCCTATTTAAAAGGGGACATTGTCTTTGTGCATGGAATTTGCATGGTTTCTTAAATAGCGTGCCTCACCCCGTACGAGTAGTAGACTCTATACGGTTTGTGAAAGGTTTGGAAAATTGTATAGGTTAAACCGTGCACAACACATATTTTTTAGATTTTGAATTGTTTTAATTTAATTAAATTAAAATAAAAAGAAAATAAAACTAAACCCTCATCCTCACCCAAGGGAAGGGATCCCCTCTCAGCACACATGAACTCCCCTCCTCATCCACCTCTTCTACTTTCAATGTGATTAGTTTTCATTTTATTTTCCTTTATTAATCTCCTAGTTATGAGTCTCCTATCCCTATTCCTACCTTCCCCAACTTCAATTTTTCCTAACCATCACCCCATGGGATTTTTAAGAAACCTGGCTCTATAGGGTTGATCGGATTTTCAGAGTTTTTTTGTTCTTGGTTTGTGAAGAAGGCATTCTAGGTCTCTTTGGTTTGTGTTCCATCAATTTTTACAGAAAGCGAGGAAGTTTGGGTGGTTTCGGTCCGTCGGGTTTGCTATGGGGTAATTGTTCTCTTTTCCACCTAGTTATATTTTTGGGTATTTTGATGCTTATGAGGTCATGACATGTTGTGTGTAGTGCATTGAACTCTGTCGTGTGGTTTCGAGGTGATTTGGTTCATCACCACCATCCAAGGTAAGGTTTTAAAGACTCTTTTTTTTTCACCATATAAATTGAGGTTTTTATATTCTTTATGTTTCCTTGAAACCATATTATAGTGTGTTAGGGTGTTTCTTGTGGTTTTCAGTTTCCGATTCAAGGGTGAATCGCCTTCCTATGAATAGGTATGTATATATATGTATATAGGTTCCCGCGTTACGTATAATTTCACCCATTGAAGTGAATTTCACAGATGGGGAAAGGTGTGCCTATTTATATATATGGAAAATTCATGTGTAGGAGAGTGGAGGCTAGTGTATGCATATAATCATACATGTAAGGATCCCCTTGCATGTGATCATGGTCATGCATGTGTGTGCATAGGGGATAGGTGTCCTTATATGTATGTGAAGGTTCATATCCTCAGTGGGGGAGCACCATCTCATAGTTAAAAAGAATTAAGAGATGGAGAGGATGGCTTAGTTCCACTTGAGCTAGGGTACATTTCCAAGTCCTCTAACTCTTTAAATGAATTAATTAATTACTTAATTCACATTAGTTTGAATTCAAATTCATTCATTGAAGTATCTATATTGAATTCTTTAAAATTTGGTTTAACATGTTTCATATTTAAAATATTAAAGATGATAAATTATTTGTGTGATAATTAATATCATGATTTTATAATAAAACCCCTCCAATAGAGGTGCACTACCTTTAATCTAAAAAGTAATGGTTAGACCTTGCTTTATTGATTTGTTGTGTTTATAATTCTTATTCCTTGATGTTATGTTAAAATATATCATTTTTCGGACATGGACCAAATGGAATTAAAAAAACCTAGTTACCTTTTTGAAATAAATAATTGGGCCAAGGAACTCCCTAAGTGCTTGGCCCAATTTTGAATTGGATTTAACAATGTGAAATGTTTTCCATAATTTTTGTTTAGTGTTTTTGAAACATTCGTGCCACCATTTGGGTTTACCTTGGCATGACCTTTATAAAGGTAAGACCTTATTTATTAAATGATAAACTTATCCTATGAATTGCATAATGGAAAGAACCATGTATTATCATAACTTTACCAACCCAAGGTAAGTGTTTTGAATTGAAAATTAAATGTGAAATGTGAATTGGAAAGTATAATGAGTATATAAATTAGCCTTATTAAGAGTAATTGAATAAAATTTTGATGTCTGTAGAACCCCTTCCCATGTTTATGGAAGGCAGTGGAGTGAACCTTAATTAATGAATATGCCTGAATGAATTTTACTAAATGGTTTCAATGCCACTTGACCTTTCCACACTAATTGAAGGAAAGGATTGAACCGACAAATAAATGGTTGCAATTCTACTTTACCTTTCCACACTAATGGAAGGCAAGGATTGAACCAATAAATAAATGTTTTCAATGCTACTTGACCTTTCCACACTAATGAAAGGCAAGGCTTCAACCAATAAGTGAACAGTTGCACTGCTACTTGACCTTTCGCCACTAATGGAATGCAAGGCTTGAACCAATAAATAAATGGCATATATGCTACTTGACCTTTCCACACTAATGGAAGTAAAGTCTTGAACCGATAAATAAATGGTTTGAATGCTACTTGATCTTTCCACAATAATGGACGACAAGGCTTGGACCAAAATGAATCATTACATGAATTATTTATTAAATAGGAATTGTTAGACATGATCTTTTCATGGGTTCTAATTGGAGAATACCACGATCACTCGTGTACCCCATTCCAAATACAAGGACATGTTGATAAGGTTTGGACTCTACTAGATCCTATTCCTTTTATTATCTTTGGATTCCCAGTATACTACTATTGGGTCCCCTATGTAGTACTACAATATGCCTTGGATACACTCCTTGGACCTAATCTTTTCTTAGCCACATTTTACCTTCGATTCACTCCATGGACTTGGTAGGTGACTCATCATAGAATGCCTTGGAATAAACTTCTTTTATTTCACCCTTACCCCATAGCTCGTCTAAGATACTAATGGGTTTTCATTCCGTGAGATCTACATCACCTTGGTTATTACCCTAGAACTCCCTCACCAGATATATTTTTTAGGTTTCCTTGTGACGTATTGGGACCTTTAAAACTTTTAATATCGTGAGGTTTTTTCCTTGGTTATTACTTTGGGACTTTTTTACTAAATACCATCATAGGATTCCTTGGATACACTCCTTAGGTCCAGCATTGACAAGTAGGTTCCATGGTTAAAGCCCATCAGGACCGATCATTATTTATCACCATTTTACCTTCGAGGAAACTCCTAGGAATCAGTCGACCTTTTCACTTCTTACTTATGAATAAACTGGTAACACTCAACTAATGAACTAATTACATTTCAAGACACCAGCTGAGGGATGAAGTAGGTACTTGGGTATTTTAGTTACATTATACTGCTTACTATATTTATGCATGCTTTCACCATGTTTAATTTATATTACACTATCAGGATTGGGTTAGATGCCAATGGTTCCAACCTACTAAGATTTATATCTCACACCCTACTTAAGCCATCATTGCACTCGGGTACCCGAGTAGACCTTTCTTGTTCATAGGTCCTTAGACCTTGGTTGTTGTTGTTTTCTTGTATCGAGGAGTTAGGAGAAAAGGACTGTACTGGAGATCAAGATTCTCATGGAGATCACCTTTGGGATTTTAGTTTCTTTATTTACTTGAGTCATATATTATATTGTATTGAAATTAATGTTTTATTGTTACTAATTTATCTCATGTATCAATACCATGTCATGAATTAATCTATAGTTTAAACTAGAATTGGCCACTTTTGTTCAGTTATATGAACTTTTTATTCCACTACTTTTTCAATAATGTATTGTTGTTTCCACTATTGATTGTTATTTAATCTAAAATACTTCTACAAAACTATGATAAGAGGGTTTAGTCTCACCACTAAATATCCTTACACCCTCGCTGCTAGTCAACATCCTTTAGCATATGGGGATGCACGCTTGAGGTCATGTGGCGACCGGTCCGACCAACTTCTTTGTGATGAGTCGGGTCAAGACATTAGAAAGTGGTATTAGAGGAGGTTTTGACTTTTGTATTACTATTTTGGGTTGGTATACAAGAGACTTGGAAAGGGTCGACACTTGGTTAATAGTTGTGCTTGAGACTGATCACACCATGTACGAGGAATGACTAGGTGTCCAGGACTAGGATTGTTGTTTATGTTTTTCATTGTTACAATTGATATGATTTAACCTAAAGTGACTAGTGTATATTCAACTAATTATGATTTTTGGTATTTTGGAAACTTCTCGTGGCCTGATAAGAAAATTAAGTTTCATTACATACACCATATTGGGCACATAAGAATTCACATGCCATGCATATATGCCATGCAATGTAGTTGAATTAGTAGGTTGCCTGCTAAGTATGATTTGGTTCCTTATTGATATTCCCTGAAAAAATTTCTACCAATTTTAGGTGATATATTAGCATGAATTTTATTCTTATTTCTAGTTAAAGCATGCTCCTGTGATTAAAATTCCATGCATTTGTGTTTTAAGCTTTTTTCTCTATGTTATCTTCTTGTAGTGACATGACATGTTTGTTTACTTCGATATATATAAATGGTTTCATCGGATAAGGTTTTGGTTGTAGTTATAATGGGATACAGTTTTCAGTTGTAAGGTATATGGGAACCTTTTAGTAGAGAGAAGGTAACCCAGGTAATTGAACCATTTTAAAAGGCTGTTAAGTTCATTTGCTAAAGTATGTTGGTTTTGACTAAAGGGAGATAAATTCCAAACTATAAAGTGTATGGGTGCTTTCTACGTTGGTATATAGAAACCCATATAAATTGGATTGTTATGTTTGATTATGTTAAATTTGGAATTGACATTGGTATCGATTAATGGGAGCCAATTTTCAATCCATGAAGTGTATAAGCGCTTCATGAATTGAGAAATGGAAACCCATATTAAATGAAATGAAACGATGCCTCGTGAAATGATCATAATTTTTAAAGATGTTTAATGTTTATATGATATTAAATGGCTATCTTTCAAAATAAAACTGGACCCATGTAGGTTAGTTGGGGAAAGTTTTTATGAGATGACCATTTGGGTGTTTAAATTTTAATAATTGTTCTGATTTCTATTGGGTTGATTTCTAAAGAACCCAAGTTGGTTAAAATGGGACCGTGGTAGGTCACCTTATATTCTTAAAATGAATTTATATTGATATGTTTTCTGAAAATTAAAGGATTTAATCTGACATAAAATGTTAAAAAATGGAATTTTATAAAACTGGATTATTTTTCCCTTGGGGCATTAATTAAAATCAATTACCTTGCGATTTGTTTTGAAAATTTTACCTTGATGTTTTGATTAAATATATTTATGATTAAAGTTTAAATATAATTGAATATAATAGGATTGGAAATGGAACCTATAGTGGTGTCCACCATTTAAAACCCTCTTATATGGGTGCTTCGGACTTCTCTCTGAGTTGTCTTGGAACAGAAGCGTGAGTACTTTCCGTAGATGTTATTTTCCATAGAAATGAATTTATGCTCAGATTTTGAGCCTAGTGACTTTGTTTACGGGACCCAATGTTAGGGTTGAGACGTTTTCTTTGTAAGGGATAATCCGTGTTAGGTACCACCCTCGAAACATAAATGCCTTGTTAGTGTTGTAACTTTTCTCACTTTGGGTGCCATTGTCCCAAGTAGGACTTTCAGTTTTAAAGAGAAACCCTTGTTTAGAAGGGTGGTCATGCCTTTTTTGACCCTGTTATGGGCTCAATTATTGAGTAATGTTTTTTTCAGCTAGTTAGACGTGCCTCGGGCATGGTCGGTTTCTTTGTTAGTCGTTTGACCCTTTATTCTTATTATTAATGGATGATAGGTTATGGCATCATCCAGGATGATAGTCATATGAGGAAATAAGACATCAAAATAAATCTTCTTGTGTAGTTAACTGTGGTCTTGGTTCATCTCCATGTAGTGTGACTTGAGCTTTAAAGAATGAGTTTCATCCTAATACAAAGGATGGTTTTCGAAAGACTCTAGTGTTTTGACACATCAGTCTCGTTGTTATAATCTAGCACGCTTATGAGTGGCTAGTTTTCTTCCCCTTCAACTAGGACAACCCTAAAGTGGGTAGTATCTTGTTGATATGGTTAATGTTCCCTTCTAAGTAGGGAGAACACCTTAGGGGACCATTGGCAAATAGTCATGTTATCTTGAATTCCTTTGATGCTTACAGGTGCTGTTTTATGTCAGTACTTGCTATGCACCACGATATTGATTTGATTCGACTATTTTTTCTTCCAGTTTATAGGTTTGTTTAACTAGATAATATATCATAAATCCTATTAGTGTACTATACTTAAGATATGAACTTGTCCTCTATCTTTACGTAGTCCTCAATGCACTAAAAGAGTGTCGGTCTTACGATGCGCTAAATCTTTAACAACTATTGAGCTTGTCGGATGATCTTTTTCAATGTTACATACTAAATCATGGTTCTTATTAAGGATTGGTATGTCTTGGGTGATTCCTTGGAAAACTCGTAGGAATTCCTTGGTTGGACTCACAGACTCTAGTGGTTTATTTTTTTTTTCTCCGACCGCCTTAGCCATATTTCTACGAGATATTCCAGCCATGTGGATCGACTCATTCTCTATTCCTTTAGTTCAAAGTTTATGGTTGTAATGAGACATTTTAAATCACATTTCTAGGTGAAGAAAAGTGTGGTCTCAAGGTTGGAAGTGTCTTCTAATAGAGCTTTCTTGACCAGTTTCTGTTAGGTCGATCAAAAGTTTACCAACTTGTTTTTACGAAATAATTCCAAGGTGTTGTAATAACACTCATACTTGTGACTTGTACAACAATTTTGATGTTGGAGGTACCTTGGCTTGGAATTTACCCCATATTAAGTTAATACCTATAGTGGGAAGCACCATCACTTGAGTGTTTAATGAGACTTTGATGTGATCATGTCCCTATCAAAATGGGTTCATGTAAGCTCTGTTTCTGTGTTTAAGTCAAAATTTCAGTATTGGCTCGGGTTGTAAAGGCTGAAGTGCAGAATGAATTGGAAATTATTAAAGTGCATTGGGAAATGGTATCATAATGAAAAATTTTAAATGAAACGTCAAAACCCTTGTAAGTCAGGTGGTTATTATGTTGATCCTGAAGGCTTCTATCAGATGAAATGTTTTTAAGGTGGGTAGATTGTATAATCCCAGGTGTTGAACCAAACTAAAATACGGAAGTTTTTGAAAATTTCTTTTTCAGAGCGGGTCAAATTTATATATGAGTTTTAGAAATTAATTCTGAGAGTTTGACCATCTTAAATAGGTTTTTTTGGACTTGGGAGAAGGCTAGTTACATTCCATGGGTGGTTCAATGTGTTTTTGGAGAACCAAACCTAGAAAGGACATGTTTTAAGAAGTAGAAGAGGGCACACGGTTTGTGCACAGTCTACCAAACCATGAATCCCATTTCAGGTAACTGTGAAACCTTGTTTAAAAAAGGATAGTGGATTTTCACATAGTCTATGTATGGTTTCCAAGACCGTGCACCTCGCCCTGTGCAGGAACTAGAATTTGCACGGTTTGCACACAGTTAGGAAAACCATGTGGGTTAAACTGTGCACAACACCCAGTTTTTAGATTTTGATTTTTTTAATGAAATTAAATTAAATTAAATAAAAATAAAAATAAAATAAAACTAAACCCTCATCCTCACCCTCCCTCGAATGAAACACACCCAAGGGGAGGGTCCCCCTCTCGGCGTGCATGAACTCCCCTCCTCAGCCTCCTCTTCCGCCTTCAATCCAGAAAATTTTCCTTTAATTTCTCCATTTGAATCTCTTATGTATGAGTCTCCTATCCCTTCTCCTCCTTTTCCTAGCTTCGATTTGGCCTAATAATTGCCCCATGGGGTTTAGCTAAACCCAATATCTTTGGGGGTGATTCGATTTTCAGATTGTTTCTAGTTCTAGGTTGGTGTAGAAGGCCTCCTGGGTCTCGTTGTTCTGTGTTCCCTCAACCGCCGCTAAAGCTGAGGCAGTTCAGGTGGTTTCGATCAACCTTTTTTCTTCTGGGTATGTTTTCTCTTTATCACCTAGTAATGTTCTTGGTCTTTTTAGGTTTATGAGTTCCCACCATGTTGCATGTAAAGATTTGAACTTTTCATGTGGTTTTAGGGTGATTTGATTCACTGCCACCATCTCAGTTAAGATTTTAAGCACACTTTCTGGTTCGCACCATCTAAATTGAGTCACCGAGTAAAGGGAGACTCACCTATATATTCATAGGTATGTATATATATATATATGTAGTTTCCCCCGTTACAGGTAATTTCACCCATGGTAGTGGATTGCCTGTATGGGGAAAGGTGAACCTGTGTATTTATATAGAAAATGATAGTGTAGGTGAGTGGGGACTAGTGTATGCATATAATCTTATGTGTAAGGATCCCCTTGCACATGATCATGGACATGTGAGTGTGTTCATAGGGTCTAGGTTTCATTATATCTATGCGAAGGTGCATATGCTCATTGGGGGAGCAGCTCCTCAAAGTTAGAAAGTGTTAAGATCCGGAGTGGACAACTTTGTTCCTCTTTAGGAATGTTCTCTTTCCAAGTCCTCTAATTTTATAAATTCATTAATTAAATACTTATTTCACTTTAGTTAAAATTCATATTCATGCAGTGATGTATCTATATTTAATTCTCTTAAATGAAGTTTAGAATGTTTCATATTTAAATAGCTAAGGGTGATAAATGATTTATGTGATATGTAATATCGTGATTTTATAATAAAACCCCTCCAACGGAGGTGCGCTACCTTCAATCTAGAAAGTAGTCATTAGACCATGTTTTCTTTACTTGTTGTGTTTATAATTATTATACCCTGATGTTATGTTGAAATATAGAATGTTTAAGGCATGGCTCTAATGGCATTAGAAAAACAGAGTTACCATTTTGAAATAAATAAAAGGGCCAAGGCACCACCTAAGTTCATGGACTAGTTTTGAATTTGATTTAACCATGTACAATCTTTTCCATAACTATCATTTAGATTTTTTGACACATTTGGGCCACCATTAAGGTGTACCTATGCATGAACTTTATAAAGGTAAGAACTTCTATTTTAAATGGTAAACTTATCCTATGAATCGTAAAATATAAAGTACCATGTATTCTCATTACTTTACCTACCTATGGTAAGTGCTTTGAATTGAAAATTAAATATGAAATGTGAATTGGAATGTATAATGAGTATATCACTTACCATTATTAAGAGTAATTTAATAAAGTTTTAATGTCCATAGAACCCCTTTCCATGTTTATGGAAGGTAGTTTAGTGAACCTTAATTAATGAATATTCCATAATGGATTTTACTAAAAGGTTGCAATTCTACTTGACCTTTCCAAAATAATGGAAGGCAAGGCTTGAACCAATAAATAAAAGGTTGAAATGCTACTTATCATTTCCACACTAATGGAGGTAAAGGCTTGAACTAACAAATAAACGATTGCAATGCTACATGACTTTTCCACACTAATGGAAGGAAAGTCATGAACCAATAAATAAATGGTAGCAATGCTACAAGACCTTTCCACACTAATGGAAGGGAAGTATTGAACTAATAAAAAATGGTTTCAATTCTAATTGACCTTTCTATACTAATGTATTTCAATTCTTTGACCAAAATGAATCATTACATGACTTCTTTATTAAATAGAAATGGTTAGACTCACACTTTTCATGGGTTCTAATCATCGAATACCATGAGCACTCGTGTACCCCTTTCCAAATTCGAGGATAGGTTTCTAAGGTTGAGACTTTCCTAGATTTCATTCCTTGCCTTATCATTGGATGGTCGGTATACTACAGTTGGGTCCCATATGTAGTACTACATGATTCCTTGTATACACTCCTTGGATCCAACATTTACAAGTACGTGCCTTGGATACATTTCTTGGACCCAGTCATTTTTTAGCCCATTTTACCTTGGATGCACTCCTTAGACTCAGTAGGCACCTTATCATGGAATTCCTAAGACTAAGATCCTTGGATTTCACCCTTACCTCTTAGATAGACCCATATACTATTGGGTTATCAATCCATGAGATCTACATTACCTTCGTTATTACCCAAGAACTCCCTCACCAGATATCTTTATCAGTTTTCCTGGTGACGTCTTGGGACCTTCACTGCTTATACTATCACAATGTTGTTTCCTTGGCTATTACCTTGGGACTTTATTACTGAATACCATCATAGGATTCCATGGATACACTCCTTGGGTCCATCATTGACAAGTACGTTCCATGGTTAAATCCCATTAGACCTGATCATTGAATAGCCCTGTATTACCTTGGAGGAAACTCCTTGGACTCGGTCAACTTTCTCACTTGTAAATTATGAATAAATTGGTAACACTCAATTAACTAACTTATTACATGTCCGAACTCCAGATGAGGTGTGAATCAGGTACTTGGGTATTTTAGTTACATTGTTCTATATACTATATTTATGCATGCTTTCACCCCGATTAATTTATATTACACTACTAGGATTGGGTTAGACAGAAGTGGTGTTTACCTAATGAGATTTATATCTCACACCCTACTCAGGCCACCATTGCATTGGGGTACTCGAGTTGGCCTTCCTTGTTCGCAGTGTAATGGACCTTGCTTGTTGTTATTTGCATGTTCCCCAGAATTAGGAGTAAAGGACTAAGTTGGAGCTCAGGATGATGGTGAAGATCACATTTTGGATTTTAGTTTTTTTTAATTTTCTTTAGTCCTATAAGATATTGTATTGAAAAGAATGTTTTACTGTTACTTAATTACCTCATGTATCAATACCATGTCATGCATTAATCTTTTTTATAAACCGGAATTGGCCACTTTTGTTCAGTTATATACAAATTTCCTTCCGCTTCATTGTCAATTATGTATTACTGCTTCCACTATTGATTTTTATTTACTCTTTAATACCACTACATAACTCTAATAAGAGGGTTTAGTCTCCCCACTGAATATCCTTACACCCTCGCTATTAGTTGGAAGCCTCTGGTGTATGGGGACGGGCACTTGAGGTCATGTAGAGATCAGTCTGGCCACTGTCTTAGTGGGGAGCTGGTTAGGACATTACACAACATCTATGTGTGCAATGATGCAGTGTATCTATATAGATGCAATATAATTTATTTTTAACAAATTATTGTATACATATGTCTTATATGCTAAATAATCAATGAATCTATATGTATACAGATATATTATATACAACACTATCATTACATCAAAATTATGATAGATTGTATGACGATGGGGAATCAAAAAATAAATGGAAGAAACAGAACTCACCAATTAGAAGATAAATGTTGGAACAAACTAATTTGAAGAGGAATAAACTGATTAGAATTGGAAGAAACTAAATTAAAACCATGATGAATCGCCTATGGAAGAGTGGTCGCCAACTGGGAGAGATATTTTCTGGTATTTGGGAAAAAGAAATCTAAAATATGGAATGGGGATAGGGTATTGTGCTAAATTTTTGGGACATGTATGCCAATGGGTTTTCAAAACCATTTGGATATATCGTATATACCAATGGTTACAAAAAACCATTGGTATAGACTGGTTTTCTAACCCTTTACAAACGTGTTTTCAAAACCATTGGTAAAAAAAATATAACATTTCCCAATGGATTTAAGAAAAATGCTGGGAAAGGTGGCCTATCCCAATGGTTTCATAGAACCATTTGGATATGGTATTTGGTATAGATCAAAATTCCAGTAGTGAAAGGATTTCTGTAAGTGTAAAAAACAAGTCGACACCAAGGAACATTCTATGAACTTTTTTTGGAGTAAGGTGTTGAGATATCATAGGATTTTGAGGCCTGTTGAGCCTCAGTGCATAAGGGAAAAAATATTAAAAATATTATATAATTATTTCTTGATTTACATCAAATATAATTGAATATCTCCCAAAAATATTTGTCGTATGATAAATTTGATACCATAGTTAGGCCAGTATTGAATTGTTTAATCTAGCGTGACATAACTTCTGTGCGCGTTGGGCATTTGGTTAAATCTCATATGAGGATAACTTATTTAATATTTTTATTTATATATTTTCAAATAAAATTGAATCTATATCAAATGATGTATTGTTTGATAAATATGATACCACTATTAGGTCCAGGGTGAGGTGTTTACCATAGGTGTGACAAAACTTTTGTGCGCAATATTTTTGTGGTCACATAACATGAAATAATAACTTTGTAATATTTAATTATTCTATCATTATAAACATAATTAATGAAATTTTTTTTTATTATGATTCATCTTCATTCCAACATTTAACCTCGATTATCACACACCGATAAATCTAAAAGCTTCATTTTCAAACTGTTTTTATCCATTTCAATTTTTAACACATTAATGAGAGAAGTTAAAAAACTCCACACTGAATTTTCAGTTGAATCATGGTTTAAATTGGGTTTTTTAATTTTGGGGTTTAAATACCAATTTTTTGAGTTAATATTAATTTATTTATACTTTTTAATTTTAAATTATGGTTTTTTATGAAACATTTATGGTTGAAATGATTGGAGATAATTAATAATAAAAATTAGTATTATTGTTGTTAAATAATATTCTTTTGTGATATAATTAAATATGTATATATGTGGGTTAAATATATATATGTGTGTATATATATGTTTTTATGTTAGTGTGTGTATATATGTGGGTGTGTATATACATATATATAAAATATATATGCTGGTTAGACAAATATATATGTATGAGAATATGTGTATATATATAATGAGTATAAATATATATATATATATGGAAGGATTTTAATATGTATTTAAATGGATGATTTATATGTATTTTTAGTATTTTAAAATAAAAAACCCTAGAAGGTCCATAGGGGGTTTTGGATCAAGTGAATAAAAACTAATATAGTTAATTCTACAATAAATTATGGGAAAAAATTAATGAATAAAAAAATGTAGATAAAAAAATTTATTTGAAGAGGCCCATATGCATCATACATAGGTTTTCTCCAACCACAAACACCCTCTACCATTTTCTCACCCTTCTATTATGTTCATTTTATTATATTTTTTCAAATATATCTCTCTTACAAATTCTCAAATAATGATCGGATTGACACATCATTGATGCCATTGGATTCATTTCAACGAGTAGAATTTTAATACAATTTTTTTCTAATGTAGTAAAGTATTATTTTTAGATTTAAATAATATATTCACTTCGATGTTTTAATTATCAATGATAATGATAATTCTAAAGAAAGAATCTTTTAATAGGCAACATCTCTCAACAGTGCAGTTGAATTTGAATGTCCACATTTACCATCAAATCATTGTTGATCCTATGGTATGAAGATCATTACCTATTAGGATCTTGTTTACACATTTTTTCATAATTGATTGACATGTTTTATTATTTGATACCATGATTTATTGTGATCAAATATGGGTGAGTGTATGTATCCTATGATGCCTGTTGTGATTCCATGAGTGATATCAATATTGTTTTTTCAATGTTTTATAATTTTCGCATGTTTTTATGTTACTAATATATAATCATGATGATATATTATGTCTTTTTTATTTGTCTGCTTACCCTATATATGAGATACCATACCTTGATGGTTTTTAGTAGTATTTGAGATAGGTACAGCATCGTGACATATTCGTCCCTTAAAGGGGGAGAGCACTATTTTGGGCATTGGTGACGAAGGACCTGAGTACTGGGTGAGGGTATGAGGTAGTCATAGTCTCATGCTATATATTAATTTGATGGATACTTGATTACAAGTATCATTCTTGTTGAGGTATGCTAGTAGAAACTATAGGATGTTGCATGATATAGTTGAGATAAGTGATAAATGACACCAGGTGCATGTTCATGTGACACCATGAGGAAACCATACATTAGAAGGATTAGTTACTACCAACTTTGATGAGAGATGGATTCTGAGTTTTTTATTGTTTCATGATCTTATTAGCACTTTGAGATGGATTTTGAGAACCATGTGTTGTTCAACTCATTGATAGATTCTGAGCACCAATCACTGGTCCACTTAGTGATGGATTCTAAGTGCCATGTTCTAGTTCACTCAGAGATGGATTCAAAGTGACATGTGTTGATCCATTTATATATGAAATTTGAGCACCACGTGATGGTCAATTCACTTTTTTAAATTCTTTGATTATATTTTATGCATGGATCAAAAGCATGTATGTATGGAGGTTTGGTGGTGACTTTGTTACTACACTACTACTCGGTTATGGATTGTGTGTTTTTGCCTCCAACAATTATTATTATTATGGAATACACATGTTATACTTGATCACACCAGGTAAATAGAAATTACACTTTGGTCAATGGATGAATAGTGGATCTTGCAGCTAGCGACAGATGAGGATGGGATCCTTTAGACAAATTGTCTTTCTTTTATCTATTTTAAAAACTCTAGATAGGCTTACCTCACTTGGATGTAGATATTTTGTTGTGTATGTCATCCTATGTTTTCCACATTTCATCTGATTATTTATTCATTCCCCTATTATTTTTATTTATTATCCTTATTAATGATATAATATATAGTTATAGTATCTCCACTATCTGACATAGACCCTTACTACCATTTGGCACTCACTTATGCATGGGGAGGCACGCATGAGGTCATGTGGAATTCCATCTCGGACATAATGGTTCTGGAAAAGATGTTACAGTACCAAAATTATTCTCTTATATTAATATAATCCCTATAACTTTAACTATATCACTATAATCCGTTATAGAGAAGAGTAACCTTCGCATTAGATCTAAATTCTAAGAATGGAATGGGAAATCATGTATATAATATTCCATTAATGGAAAATATATATACCAAAAAAATCATTTCAAAAGAACCATGCAAAGAGGATATCGAGGAAGAACTATCTCTCTATATAAATCACTTGGATAATTCCATGTAGGTAAAATTATTCAAGTTACCATCCATGTTCAATTAACTTCTAAAGCAACATGAGGATATGGATGTGTATTGCATCTTTTCTCTCATTCGTGATTTTTTTTCTAGAGATAGAGATATAGGATATATATGAGATCTCCAATTTAATGTTAGAAGGAAAAAATAGATATTGGACACAATATGGTCCACATGTAGTCAAGTTAATTGTCTATATAAAGTGCTTAGACATATTGGGCATTATTAACATTGATGAGTTGTGCATGGATCTCATTATATCCCCACTAATCAAGATCTTCCCCCACTTTCATTATGAATCATGACATGATAAATAGTTATAATACTCTATGAATTCTTTACATTGATTTGATAAGTTACTAAATACACCGTACAAGAAAATCCTGAGGTCCTTATCGTGAAAAAGAAATGTAATAATGGGGAAAATGTTCCAAGAAAAATTCTAGGTATAAGGTTCCTAAGAATTTTCCTTTTATGAAAAGGAATATGAAAAAACAAGTGGTGGAAAAATATGCATTTTTTTCATGAGGCAAGATAAGTTAGTGAAAGAAGACATACATCTAGTTAAATAAGTAAGGGGAAGCTTCATGTTTGTTTATTATCATGTTTAAACTTTACATATCTATACATTTGGTATTAGGTATAGCTTGTATTTCTCACATTTGTATTCAAATGAAGGAACCAAGTAGATTAAGAAAGACATCTAGAGAAGAATTGGATGTTTTAGTAACCAATGGAGTGTATTTACGAGATTTTCTATAGGAAATTACCACATTATATTTCAAACCATAATGGTCTTGGATTTAAATTATTGTTATTATGTACCAACTGTTACCATTTATTATCTTTATAAGATAAAAATGGATTTATTTTATTCTTCATAAATAAGATATGTTTCTTTCATAAAGAAATAATATTTGATGATATTTTATATTCATGTAATGGTATTTATGTATTTAATTATGAAAAATAAGTATTGGAAATTGATAATTAATCAGGTGTACATGTATTACTCCACACCCAATTATGGAACCATGGTTTTGGAAATGTAAACAAGAATCTCTAATAAAGAACTATCAAGATAGTTATTTAGACTCATTTGAGATAAAACCACTTAATATATGTTACTCTTGTTTATAAGTAAAAATAACGAAACTATAATTTGATAAAAAAAATATAAAGGGATATAGATATTCTAGAATTGGTACACACTATCGTGTGTGGAACATTCTTTTTAGAATATAGAAGTTGGAATTCAAAATTCATTACATTAACTGAATATTTATGTAGATTTGAATATATAAACATAATGACGTATAATTCTGAATCCTTTGATAAATTTATATTTTTTAATAATGAATTATAGAATACAAATCATAAGAAGATAATGAAATTTTGATATGATTGAGGTGGTGAATATCTTAACCAATAGTCTGTCCACTATGTAGAGGAGTGTGGTATTCTATCTCAAATCACACTACCTAAAAAATAACATTGGATTGGTTTATGTTAATGTAGGGTTCATACATTTCTTGATATGGTGTGGTAAATGATGATTCAAGAAAATATTCCATTATTATTTTGGGGATATATATTTTAAGCTAAAACACACATTCTAACCTAAGATCCATTTAAGGTTTAAAATGAAATACCACATGAATTAATGTCTTAAAAAAATCTATGTTGTCACAAAATCATGCATGTGAATATGATGAATTTTCCAATTTCATCCAAAGAAACAAATTGGAACCTTGGGGCATGAAATGTATCTTTTATAGGGTATCCTATGGAAATAAGAGGATACTATCTATACAACCCCTTAGAAAATCTGGTGATTGTCAAAAGAAAATCCATTTTCATGAGGGGGTCGCATCATCTATAAGGATAGTGAGAGAGAGGTATTAAAATTTATGAATTTGATACTAAAGATATATAATAGTTAAAACAAGAAATCATTTTCAGGTCCCCATAAAATATTTTGTTCCAAAAACACCTCCAAATAGGTAATAAAACCAGAAAGATATAGTTTTCTAGTCATCAAGGATGGTGACAAATTATTGTATGATAATAATGGTACACTTTTCTATATATATATAATAGATAACTTAAAAGTTTCCTGTTGGAAAAAAATACAAGAATAATAAAACATATTCCATGTATCAGAACCACCTTTGGGTTTTGGTTAGTCCACCATTTAATGTAAATATCATAGGATAGAAATGGGAATCCAAGAAAAAAATGAACATGGATGGTAATTTTTGTTCCTATAAGAAAGGATACAGGATAAAGGGATTAAATTTCTTCACGATATTGACTAGATAAAACATTTTCTCTAGTTTAAATATTTAAATACATTGGAATTACACATTCCATAACAGATTTCCATGACTATGAGATTCGACAGATGGATGTCAAAAAAGTATTCTCTAATGATAACCTTCAAGAAGATTCCAATATTATAAAATCTAAAGAGTTTGTGTCTATATGAAATTCCATTAATATTTTAAAATTTGAAAAGTACAATTATGGATTGAAAGAATAATTTAGGTCATGGAATATTCGGTTCGATATACCCTTAAACAGAATTTTTCATAAAGAAAGAACATGATTCATGTGTTTATGAGATATTTAGTGGGAGTGTGGTCATATTCTTAGAAGTAAAGTTTGATGAAATATTACATATTAGAAGCAACATACTAGTCTTTCATTTAGTTAAGGAATGGATGAATAATCTCTCCTATAATATCGAAATAGTTGAAGCGAACTACATTGTCAATATCAAGATCATTTGTGATAGATACAAGAGTATTCTTGGAAAATTACAAGGCATATATATTGATCATATACTATATCAATTTATTATAGAAATACATAAGAAGGTATTGTCTCCAAAGACACTTTTTTTGTATCTCTCTATAAATATATGTCGTCAGACGCAATAGGAACGAGAGAAAATGATCAGGATCTTATACAATTATTTAGTAGGATCAATCATGTATATTATGTTATGTACATGGATTGATGTTTCATATTCTCTAAGAATGGTAGGTTGATATCAATTTAAAACTAGATAACAACAGTGGTCTGTCATTAAGGATATCCTTAAGTGTCTAAGACATACAAAGGATATATTCGTGGTGAATAGAGTAAATGAGTAACTACTCATTAGAGGGTATAAAAATGATAGTTTCCAAATTAAACATAATGATTTGAATTCATAATCAGGATATGTATTTAGTATAAATGGAGGATATGTGAGATGAAATACTTCAAAGAAGGTAGTTTTCATGGATTTTATAGTGGAATTTGAGTATATTGAGGCTTTTGATATAACCAAAGAAGCTATTTAGATTTTCAAATTCATAGAAGAGTTTGATGTGGTGATAAATGTTAAACAATATATCTTTTTTTATTATAAAAATAATAAATAAATATATTTGGAAAAGGATTAAAGGCCACATTAAAGGATGAATCACATACTCAAGAAGTATTATATATTGAAGGATCATTCTCAATGGGGTGATCTCGTGTTGAGTAGAGTTTCCAAAAAAACATGGAGGAACCTTGGAATAAATACATATACTAGTTGAAGACTAAATATCATGTGAGAGCTAGACGGGTGACTATTGTTAGCATTTGGTTCTAGTGTATTTGGGAGTCTCTTTGTTTTGGCGTCCTAGAACCAAGTTTTATGTACTTTATGGTTTCCTATATTCATTGTTTTGAATTTTAATTTTGTAATTATTACATCATGATTATTGTTTTTTATGAAATAATATGTGATTCTTTGTTATTGGAAATTTTCAAAATGATAGATCATAGAACTGTCCTGCTTGGATCAGAACATTGAAGTACCACACCAATATTAATGGTTATATGTTATATGGTTGGGAGATATCATTTTGAAGGGCACAAATGATACATGCTGTCATCGGTGTAGAATCGTAGGATTTTGAGACACTTTATCACATTGTACACCCCTTGGTAATATTTAAAGTAAGAGATTATGATAACAATAATAATTAGTAAGAAATCCATATTTGTTTGCATCATTGAATATTCCTTTATTTTGGTGTTTGTAATGATCCATATAATCTAAGATTATAATTAATGAAATTTATGAGCCCCATTCATTTATTTATTAATTAAAACCAAAAAAAATATTCTCACAATGTGGTATGATACATTGGGTGGGTCATGAGTAATATTATGTTAATGAATAATGAGAGAAAGGATTGGTCCATTATATTATTTCAAATAAATTGATTTCTTAGGAAATTTGATGGTATTGGAACTACCTAATTAATTATATGACCATTACATTCTATTGGAAAGTACATTTATGAAAATCCAAAGAAAGAGACATCAAGAACATAGGTGGATAATTCTAGTATGAAACCTACTTGATTAGAGATATCAAGATAAATGGATTATATTACGTAGTTAGTGTTCTTAGGATGTTTTACATTGTTGTGATGTTAAATTATTTATCTATGGTATACCTAGTGTGTTTTTAGATGTTGGACATGGAAATTAGTCAGTGTATCCTAATTCCACCGAGAAAGGGTCCTATTGGGTTACACACTAAGTGTATTCAAACCCTTAGTTTAATTCTATATTAATTTGACATTTGGGATAAATATTTTTCATATACGTGGTTTAAAAATTATTCATGTTGGTTTGACCATAAATATTTAGTCACTGGTTACTAGAGAGATTATATATGTGGGTTAAATATTTAATAAATATTTATTCATCATGAAATTATTTATTTAGTTAATTTAATATACAATATTTATTAGATTTGGTTTATTTTCAAGTTAATACTTATTTATTTATTTTCTTAACTGAATATTTAATAAATATTTATTTTCTAGTCATGGGAATATAATAATTATTAATTAATTAGAGAATAATTCAGTGTAATTTTTTAAGTAAATCAGTCAACATTCAAGGTCCAATAAATATAAAAAGGATTGGGGACTGAGATAAATGATATTGTGATAAATGTAATATTAAATATTACATGAAAAATTATTAAATTATTAATCCATGGAAATAGTGTTTATATTTTCCATGATTTTAGCACAGGTCATGTAAATGATAAAAATTTGATTATTATTCTAACATGGGGTTCACTGAGGATTATGAAAATAATAAGGTCCATCATGAAATTATTATATTTTTTAACACACCTCTATTAAAACTCAGTTATGAAATTTTCTACAACCCTAACCACATTATAGTCAATATGCACAATGAGTTTGAGGTAATATTCTCTCAATCCTTAGAGTACATACTCTAAAACATAATCAATAAAGTAGATAAATTTTCATCAAATATAATAATGAATCTTTCTTTCCTTGAAGGATTTTTCAATGATCAATGAATATTGCCTCAAGTGTTAGAACAATACATGCTAGGCCCCAGTGGATTCAATGGTGATGATCAATGTTTTTTAGAACACATGTGAATCATCGATATAGGGAATATACCCTTGATTCCTCTAGTTAAACAACAATATAGAAAGAGTTATTAATATGAACATAGACAAAATAGAAATAACTTAATGAAAGGAAATTAAATGTTAAAATAAATTAAATATAAATTATTTTTTAAAAGAATCCTCTCTTCCTTATTCAAGAAATTTCATCAATTAATCGTAGATTTAATTTCATTGGTCAAGAAATCTTTTTGTCAGTACAACTCAAAATTATCCTTAATTATGAAAAAAGGTTGAGTTTTCAACTTCCCAAGAGGAAATTTTTTGTGCCCAATTTCATCAAAGTATCAAAGTGTCCTCATTATAATTTATAATTATATACAATCCATTTATTTATTATAAAAAATTGTTTTTATGTTTTCACATATAATTTATTTTTACATTAATATGGAGTTTAATTAACATGTTTTTACTTATTAATATTCTTATTTAGAATTAATACGGTCTTAAAAAATTAATAATTGGTGATGAATTATTAGAGATACAATAAAAAGGCCTTATGGATTTTCACTGGTAGACATGGAAAGATAGCGTGTGACCAAAATTACAAGATTTATATCAATGTTCACTACTATAGGACATGTATTAGGATACATGATGTTCCAAAAAGTAATTAATGACTAGAAAATATAGTGCACATATTATGTTGACAATGAAATATGAGAAGACAGTCATTCAAACCACGTAGCATGTAGTTGTGGTACACATCATGTAGTCTATAAAAATTATTACAAAAAATTCACACTAATTGTGTGGTCTAATACATGGAATACACCACATGATACTAATAAGATATAAAATTAATGATATACATGGGGTACAGCTTGAATACACGCCCTATGACTCATTAATCTCTACATCCAAAGAACATGCCAAGTTAAAAGGAGGGTTACATGACCACAAGGGAAAAAAATGTGGAGTGTATATTTTTAGTGAACATTTTGTATCTATATTTAATTATAAGCTAAGTATCTAAGTGTTTATCTGGGATAAACAATATTAGACCAACATGATATATAGGTCATTATTACACATTATATAGTCACCAAGTATTGAACACGATTAAATTATTTTAATAAAAAGTAGTTAAAACAATAAAATCTAATTACAATGTTTGAAGATTGTGTGTTGACTATCTAATAGGTTTTTATAATTAATAAATGATAAATTAATTACATGTAATTATTTTTAAATTCTTGTCTTACCATTTATTTTACATGATGCATCATGTGGTGGTTTTCTCTAAACCTCTTTATATTTAAATTAAGAGAAAATGAATTAAATAATTAATTGGATTAATTCATGTCTATTTATCATAATAGTAAATAAAAAATTGAAATCAATTTTATCTAGTGTACCTTTCTATATTTATTAAAAGTTTGTGGATGGAAATAAATTTATCCCAACATGTTCATGTGATTGGTTTATTAAATTTATTATTATTTATTGGATCTTTTAATAATTTAAGTAATTAAATAATGGTACGTGTGTCATTATCTTCCTCTGATTGTGAATAGGCATTCATTCTTGTGATATCATTTGTGTAAACCCCTAACCAATCCTTTGGTAACCCTTACCTTTCTATGAGTAAAATCATATTTAATGGATTAATAAATTAGGATAGTGGAGGTGAATCATGTTCATATCCAAGGAGAGAATACACCTAAAGGAACATAGGTGAAGAGGTGGAATGTCACATCTAAAATAAGAATGGTTACATTAGTTTATTCCCTAGGTTCAAATGTTTCTTTATCATCCTCTGGATAAACCTACTATTAAAAAATCTCATGGTCTATCCCCTTTGTTTATTTTATTTCTATCAATTTCATTTTTAATTATTTATAGATGTTTAATCATTAAATAAAAAAATTAACAATAATGAAATATATAATTAAAATAAATGTAAAATATTTATCAATTTTATCTGGACATGGATAATCACATAAGTAAAACCCATTTAATATTAAAATGAATATAATAATATAAAATGGGAAATTTTCATAGAAAGATAAAATTTTCACAAATAAATAATATTGAGACATTATTTCCTTCCATGAATTTGGAACATATCAGACCATAGTTCAAAGTGCTTTACCAGAATCCATTGGGGTGATTTCAATTATTGAGTTATGTTAGAATTGATTATTTAGTCAACTTAACCTAGTTTTAATTAAGGGTTGATCAACACTATGAGATGTAACGTCTTGGTTCTAGAAGCCACCCAGAGGTGCCTTGTACCCGGTTGGTCACAAGGCCTCAAACGTATTTCCCCAAATGCTAGAGGATACCAACTAGAAGCAAGGGTCTTGTGTGTGAAAGTGGGGAAAATATTCCCTCATTGGAAGAGTAAATCAGTGAAAATAAATAGATAATAACAGCTAAAGTAATAAGAATACCATACAATAGTAAACAATAGAAGACTGAAATAAATAAATAACTGGAGCACACATATATATAAATTATGCATGATACATATGTCTAATAAAATAGGCAAACAAGTCACAATGCTGGAATATAGTACTAAACCAAAATAAAAAGAAAAAAAATAAACTCCAACATCATCTCAAAACTCACCTTGGTCCCATGCTCCCTAGCTCCATAGTAATCAAGTACCTGATATAGATGGGAGCTTTCCATTATCTATACCTACAATAATATAATCTATTTGGGCCCAAAAACCTGACCCAAACATGGTGTGAGTCAAATCTCAGTAGACAACCACCTAAAGATCTGTGCCTAACAGTCAATGAATATATATGGTAAACAATAATGAAGGATATACTCAAAGTAAATAGTCCTACATTTTCATTTACAATCATTTGATATTAAAATTTTAACCAACCAAAAAAAATACAAGAAACCCGTAGGAAAACTTATCACATCTAATTCCCTCTAGTTCATTTACATGAGAAAATATAACAAAGAATATCTATGGAAGCACTCACCGTCAATTACCCCCATAGTCATCTATAATTGAAGACTCTATAAAGAATCAATCACCTTCAATTCCCCCTACAGTCTTTTAACGGTAAACAACAGACACTCTGAGGAATTACTCAACGTCAATTCCTCATGTGGTCTCATAATGTAACTATAGAAACTATGAGGTAGCACTCAATGTCAATCCACCCTATGGTCTCACAACATGGTAAATATTACTGAAACTCTAGGAAAACCTTCAACGCCAATTTCCATTATGGTCTCACTACACCATGTTCTTGTAGTCCCATGTAAAGAAATCATACATAAATGACAATTAGAAACAAAAGTAACCCTCAAGGTACTACTTGGATAAATTAGCTAAAAGTCATGGCATAGCATATCAGATAAATAATAACTCCATCCTAACAACACTATGAATGGAAAACAATATCCTAATAGGAAAGGCTAGACCAAAAGACCAAAATCAAACAAACATATTCAAACACATCCATAACATATCAATTAACCATATTTCAATAGAAAAACTTCTATTCAATCAAAAAGGCATAGCAGGCATTAACATGGTTAAAATCCATAAACACGCAATACCATGAATGAGGGTATTGGGAACTTTTGCACATATAACTCAGATACTAACTACAAAAAGGCAAAAACCACCTACCTCAGTGTCGTACGATTGATATACGTGAGCCTTGGGCCTTGAAGCGCCCTATAATTCTGTATATCTACAAAAATTATAACAATGTTCAACCAGGGATATCTCAAGAAAGAGGACAAATCAAGAAATGAGGCTCTAGAAGAAGGAATATACTGTAGTGATTCCAACACAGTTGACGTCAATCAATTTAGAGATCGGACGATGAGTTGGGGGCTCGGAGAAGAATTGTCAGCTATGGACGATCCTAGGCGGGACAGGTCGAGAAGAAGGGTGTTCTGTTGATTAGACATGACCCTAGTCCATTTAGTGAAATAAAAATGAATGTACAAAGTGTGTTCCTTAAAAGTACATGGCGTGTACTTGGATTAACCAACCTCCTCCTTAGGCTGCCTCTAGGTCACCCCACACAGCCATGTGCTCGACCGTTACATGACCAGCACATGGCTACCCATGACAACTGGGTACATGGAGTGTACTTATAAGTTCACAGAGTGTACTCCTGAAATTTCCAGAAACTTATATTTTTCTCAAAAACAATCATAAAATAAATACATACCCGAAAATAAGATCTAGTTTCTTACAAACATCCCCACCTAAAAAAAATTCATCTCCGAATTTCCCTAAGAAGGTGGCGTAGAAGAATAATCCTTGAACAGCTCTGGCCACTATGCTCGTACATCGGCCTCCCTCTCCCAAGTCTTGTCCTATACACATCTGTGCTGCCATAGCACTTGTACCAGAAGAACAGACCGACCACGGAGAACCTTTGTATTGTGATCAGCAATCTGGATAGGATGCTCCTCGAACAATGAGTCTACCTCTAGCTCAACCTCCTCAGGTTGAAAAACATGAGATGAGTCTAATAAGTAACGTTGTAGCTGAGAAATGTGGAAGATTTCATGCATTGACCGGAACCTCTAGGGTAACTGCAACCGATAGGAAACTGGTCTGAAACTTTCCAAAACCTCAAACGGCCCAACATATCTTGTTGAAATCTTGCCATGTCTCTTAATCCTCATGTGTCCCAACCTCAGTGTGACATATAGAAAAACATGATCTCTGACCTCGAACTTCAGAGGTCATCTCCATCGATTGACATAAGACTTTTGTCATGACTGCGCAATATCCATCCTCTTCTGAATCAACTCCACCTTCTCCATGGTATCCTCAACAGGATAAGGTCCCAGCATAGTTGCCTCTCCTAAATCCATCCAGAATAGGGGTGATCGGCATGGCCTACCATAAAAATCTTCATAAGGTGCTATCTGAATAGTTTTTTAAAAACTATTATTGTTGAATAATACCATAAGAGGTATGTGCTTCTCCCAAGAACCTTTAAAATCTAGGATGCATGCTTGAAGCAAGTCCTACAGAACCTGAATCGTATGCTCGGATTGGCCATATGTCTGGGGGGTAAGATGTACTCAGAAGTACCTGTGCACCCAAATCCTTTTATAGTCCCTATGAGACTCGGGAAGTAAAATGTGCATCCCTGTCTGAAACAATGGAGTGTGAAACCCCATATAAATGTACAATCTCTCAGATGTACAACCTTCCCAGATCATCAACACTGAAATTATCCTTGATCGGTAAGAAGTGATAAACCTTCGTGAGTCTGTCAATGACATCCCAAAACTCATCAATACCTTGAGGCAACCTCGGAAACCCTATCACGAAGTCCATCGCAACATCATTCCACTTCCACTCAGGAATGGGTAACTATTGCAAAATCCATACTGGTCGTTGATGCTCAACCTTCACCTGCTGACATGTGGAAGACCTCAGGAAGAAACCAACAACATCTATCTTCATACATGGCCACCAATAAAAATGGTGAAGGTCTCGATACATCTTGGTGACCCCAAGATGAACTGCCCAAAGTAAGGAATGAAAGTCTTGCATCAGCTCCTCACATATGTCTGCAGGCACCCACACGCACCCATAAAAATGTAATATCTCATCCTTAACTACTGTCCATATAGGAATGGGATCCTCTCCTGACACACTTTCCCATAGGACTAGGCCTTTAGAATCTGATATCTACCTCATTCGCACTCGATCAAGTAGAGTAGAGGTAAGAACCAAAAATGAGAGAAATTTCTACCCTTCTCTCTCATGCACCTCCAAATGCATCTTAGAAAATAGATACATATGTTTCCACTAACTGATGGACTCCTGAACTACCTATATCTGAGTCATCCTACTCAACACATCAGCTACTGTGTTTCCTTTTCCAAGCGTGAAGGCAAGATCAATGTTAAAGGACTGAATGTACTCAACCCACCTTCACTGTCTTAGATTCAGTTCGCACTGAGTGAATATATACATGAGACTTTATTGATTGGTGAAAACCACAAAATTCTCTCCCAACAGATAATGTATCAAATAGCATAAAGTATGAACAACCACATCCAACTCGAGGTCGTGCATCAGGTAATTCATCTATTTTGGCCTCAACTGCTGAGATCCATACACAACAAATCCTTCACCCTGCATAAGCACTGCTCCCATCCCAATACCTGATGCATCATAGTAAACAGAATAGCTCTTTCCCAACTCAGGAAGTACTAGTATCAGTGCTGAATTGAACCTCCCTTTTAGCTCCTAAAAGGATGACCCACAAGAATCTGTCAACAAAAACATCTCACCCTTCTTAGTCAGGTCTATCAGTGGCGTTGCTATGCATGAAAAGTCATGTATGAAACGTCTGTAGTATCCAGCCATCCCGAGAAAACTTCGAAATTCAAAGACGTTCTTCAGCTGCTCCCAGTAAACAACTTCTCTCACTTTCTATGGGTCTACTGACACTTCTATCTCTAAGATAACATGACTCAAGAAGTGAATTTGGTCCATCTAAAAGTGGAATTTTTAGAGCTTAGCATATAATGGATTCTCTCTCAGTGTACTAAAAATGATCTCACGATGTGTTCCATGTTCGTGCTGAGTGTGAGAGTACACCAAGATATCATCCACAAAAACTACCACAATAGAATCCAAGTATGGATGGAACACTCGATTCGTCAGTGTCAGGAAAACTATAGGTGAATTCATGGGACTGAACAGAATAACCACATACTCATATATCCTATACCTACTCCAAAAGGATTTAAGGGGTATATTTGATAGCCTAATGCACAATTGGTGATAACCGGATATCAGTTAAATCTTCATGAACACCTGTACTCCTCAAAGCTGATCAAGGAGATCATTAATCCTCGGCAAGGGATATCGGTTCTTTACAATCAACTGGTTCAACTTCCAATATTCCAGACAAAGTTGGAGGGTACCATCTGCATTCTTCACAAACAGGATAGGAGAACCCAAAGGAGAAGTATTGGGTCGGATGAAACCCTTTGCCTGAAACTCCTCAAAATACTTCTTGAGATCTTGTAACTCGGGTGTAGACATCATATAATGAGGAATAGACATCGGTGCCGATTCTAGAACAAGATCAATATAAATGTATACCTCTCGCTTCAGAGACAAACCTAAAAAGTAAATTGGAAAGATATCTCTGAAATGATCCACTATTGGAGGAAAGTATAACTGTGATGTCACCTGGTCATCCAGATATAGAATAGCAATATGAGTTGTAACTCCTCCTAACCAATGATTCTAGGGTTCTATTCTGCTTTCTTGGACATCTCGTTGACCCTTATGAAGAAATGATCCACCCTCTGGTGGTGTGAAACTCACCCTACGACGATAGCAGTTGAAAATAGTATCGAAGGGAACTAATCTTTTCATTCTAAGAATGAAATAATATCCCATCATCTCTATGACATATAGGTCCCACAAAAAGTGACAACCATCAACCTCTAGAGGGAACTCCTTGCACTGTCATACACTAGCTATTCTTATCCCCAACAAAGTGTCAAATATCAAGACATTAGTAGAAGAAAAGATACAGAGTCCAAGGCTCTCCACAATAGAAACATATATAAAACTATGGGAAGACCCTATATCTAAGAGTGAAGAAGCTAAAAATGAGGCAAATGGGATCTTAACTTGACCTGTATAGGGTTCGTGATCCTTCTCCTACTGGGTCGGCTCCACCAAAAAACCCTGACCTGCCCCGTAGCCCTCTGAATCTAACTGAGATCCCTGAGCTGATCCATCCTGTGGCTGTCGAAAACCCTAAATTTGACCACTACGACAACAACCTCCACCTCAGCATAAAATGGCCATAAGAACTCTAGTTCCAAGACTAATGAGAAATCGGTGATGCTTCTCTTGAACATGGAGTCATAGAAGAACCCCAATCACCCACGGCTGGTGAGAAGAACTGACAGAAGCTCTGAAGATAACCCATATTGGCACGATGTCGGCACTCCACTGGGTCTCTCGGGTAGTGTTCCCTATTATGCCCGACTTTCCTACACTAGTAACATACCACCTTGACACCTAAATGTGCATCCCACCTACTTGGATCTCCAAGTGTAGAATCCCTACGGTGTTTCCTAATCTCATCCTGAGAAGTACCAAATATGGATGTTGAACCGACCTAGTGCACAACTCCAGAATCCCTCAGGTTGCGGTACGTGATCAATGCCTGGTTGACTATAGAAGTTATGGAAGTGAATTTGAATATGTTCACCTCATCTTGAACATCTTTCATGAGACCTTCCTCAAACTTCCTCGCTAAGAATAACTCGCCTCCCCCAATAAAGGGTGTAAAGCGCTGCAGCTATGTGAATAAAGAAGAATAATCCATAACTAAAAGATTACCCTGCTCCAGACTCATGAACACTCGGGCTTGATCATCCCTCATTGTCTCTATATATAAAAAATTGTAGAAGGTATGACGAATATCATCCCAAGACATACCGTGTTAGCGTCCTTCCTGTGAAACCACATCCCACCATCTCTTGGAGAAATCCTGAAGCATATAAGTAGCGAGCTTCACTCTCCTCTCTAGAGGTGTCTCCAGATTCTCAAAGATAGAAAGAATGGCTTCTAACCATGATTATGTATCTTTAGGTCCTCATTCCCCAATGAAGGTTGGCGGATGCGGCAGTTGGAAAACCCACATCAGTTCTTCCATTGACGGGGCAGGATGCGGTCCTCCCTAGAAGGTCTGCATGAACCTCATAAAGCCCTCTTGGAATAGTGCGTAAGAACCTACATCTGGAATGAAAGCTGGTTCCAAGACGGACACTACATGAGGATTCACTGGAAGTCCCTGATCAGCCATGTCCGGTGTCTGATCACTACCCTGTAATTGGTGAACAACCGGAGGACGTCTCGGTGGCATGACTCTACAAGGTCAAGATCACACCATAGTTCAGGATTATCAAGAACTGAAACTTAGAAGTGTATGAAGAGAAAAAGAGAAAGAAATAATTCATGTTTTTCTAAACATGGATAAACTGTGTGTATATAACCTTTATGGAATGTTCCCTTAATCCTTCACATGGGTGTGCACTTTTTCCAATATTGGTCGTGTAACAACCCATACACACGACATGTTCTCCCAAGACACAACCTGTACTTGATTTGTTTCCCCTGTCTAAGTTCTTCTACATGACTAACCCACATGGTTCTCCTAGGACAGAAATATATGGTGTGTTTTTTCCATACATGGTGTGTAACAATTAGGTTTCAACTACCCGTGTTTTTAGTCACATGGGTGGACACACGACTGACTCTACACGACATGTTTATGATAGACACAGTGTGTACTAGGAGGATTCCACTGCCCTGTGTTGTTAGTTACATAGAAGGATACAAGGGTTATACTCCATGGCGTGTTCAATCTTGACACGACGTATATAACCTAAGTTTTATCCATCTGTGTCATTAGTCACATGGGTGGACACATAGTCTACACAACACGACATGTACATCTGGTACACTGTGTGTCCCACCAATGATTTCCCAACACCATGTCTCACCCACACAGCCAGTGACATGGATAGAGACAACACAATGTGTACATATAGTACACGACGTGTAATTAAGAAAAATAGTTTCTTCCCTAACAGAATGACTCGTGGCATGTATTTATCATTACACGCCCGATATTCTAGGTTTTTTCAGACAGTATGCCTCAGAAACAACTTCGAAACCCATAAAATACTGAAATGAACATTAAAGTTACAAATTCTAATCTGTGTGGGCCAATAATAACCACTAATCAAATCTTGTCATCTGAAACATTTCATATAAAATCATAACAAAACAATGATCTCCCATATTCCAGTCTATGAGGGCCCATAACACCTTAGGAACCAAATTTTGGAATTCATTCAAATGAAACCTTAAACAATATCAATACCCTATCAAATAGCTGGTATTCTATCAAGGAATATATCCCAAAAACATGCATATATAGCACAACATCTATCATAACAGCATGAAATTAGTAATGAACCCTAAATGGAATGTCAATAATGTATGACATGTGATATGTAATAACTGCCTACATGATGCATGAGATGGAATACCCTCATCTCATCAGGTTACAATCAAAATAGAACCTTAATGATATCAGTTATAACAACAAAGAACATGTAAATCACCCAATGGTGAAGTCAAATAAACTTTAAAAATTGAAAAACCAGAAAAATTGTAATAATTGAGGTAGATTAGCTTTTCCTTGTACTTGGGTTAGCTACTCTCAGGCATATCTTATTACGACGTACCTATTTCATCATATACCTAGTTATAGGCTCCAAACAGCAAATCAGGATAAAAAAATTCCTGTAATACCACTTTGTAACACCCCAGTTCTGAAATCCACCCAGAGGGGCCCTATACCCTGTTGTTCTTATGGCCTCAAGTGAATTTCCCCAAACACCAGAGGCTTCCAAATAGCAGTGAGGTCCTTGGGTGTGATAGTGGGTAAACTATTCCCTCATTGAAAGAGAAAAGAGTTGAAATAAACACATAGTAATAACCGAAGAAATAAGAATTCCGTACAATAGTAAACAATAGAAGACTGAATGAAATAAATAACCAGAGCACACATATATATAAATGATGCATGATAAATTTGTCTAGGAAAATAGACAAACAAGTCACAATGCTGTAATATAGTTCTAAACCAAAATACAAAGAAAAAAATAAACTCCAACAGCATCGCAAGCCTCAACTTGGTCTCATTATCCCCATCTCCATAACAATCAAGTACCTGAAATAGAAGGGTGCTTTCCCTTATCAATACCTATAGCAATATAATCTGTTTAGGCCCCAAAACATGACCCAAATAAGGTGTGAGAAAAATCCCAGTAGGCAACCACCCAATGATCTATTCCTAACAATCATTGAATATATATGGGAGACAATAATCAAATGAAGCAATAAGCAAGGAATTACTCAAAGTAAATAGTCCTACAGTTTCATTTACAAACATTTGCTTTTAAAAATTTAACCAAATAAATAAATATAAAAGAAACCATCTAGAAAGGTTCTCACATCCTATTCCCTCTAGTTTAGAAACAAGAGAAAATATAACAAAGTCTTTCTATGGAATCACTCACCATCAATTCCCCCTATAGTCATGTGTAAATGAAGACTCTCTGAGAAATCAATCACCGTCAATTCCCCATATAGTCTTCTAACGGTAAACTACAGACACTCTGAGAAAGTACTCAATGTCAATTCCTTATCTGTTCCTGTAAAGTAACTATATACACTTTGAGGGTACACTCAATGAGAATCTCCCCTATGGTATCACAACTTGATAAATAATACAGACACTTTAGGAAAGCCCTCAACATGAATTTTTCCTATGGTTTCACTACACAAGGTTCCTATAGCCCTATGTAAATCAATCTTACACAATCGATAATTAGTAGCCAAAGTAAACCACAAGGCACTACTTGGGTAAATTAGCTACAAGGAATGGCACAACATATCTGAAAAATAATCACTCCATCCTAACAACACTAGGAATAGAAAACAATAGCCTAATAATCCAGGCTAGAACAAACGGCCAAAATCATACAAGCATGGTCAAACACATCCATCACATAGAAATTAACACTATTCTCAATCAAACAACTTTTATTCAAACAAAAAGGCATAGCAGACATTACGAGGGTTAAAATCCCCAAACATGCAATACCCTGAATGAGGGTATTGGGCACATTTTCACATATAACTCAAATACTAACTACAGAAAGGCACAAAGAACCTACCTCGGTGTCATATGATCGATATAAATGGGCCTCAGGCCTTGAATCACCCTATAACTCCATAGATCTACAAAAAATATAAAAATGATCGACCAAGGATATCTCATGAAATATGAGAAATCAGGAAACATGGCTCTAGAATAAGGAAGAGATTACCATGGAAATTCCAACGCAATCAATGGCGGTCGATTCAGAGAACAGATGGTGAGTCAGGTGGATCAGAGAAGAATCGATGGCTACAGACGCTCCTGGGTGGGATAGGTTGAGAAGAAGGGTGTTCTATCAATTAGATGTGACCTTGATCCATTTAATGAAATAAAAAAAATTACATGACATGTTCCTTAAAATTACATGACGTATACATTCCTTAACCGGCCTCTGCATTAGGCAACCTCTAGGTCAACCCACATAACCATTTGCTCAGCCATTACATGGACAACACACAGCTACCTGCGGCAACCAGGTACACGACATGTAATTATAAGTACACGACATGTACTCCAATTTTTTAAAAAAACTTCTCTTTTTGTAAAAAACATCCAAGAAAGAAAGTCGTACTTGAAAAGGATATCTGGGTTCTTACATGAGACTTAATTAAACTAGTCGCAATTGTGTTGATGAAATCCCAATATTGGATTTCAGGAATAGGGAGTCCACTCAATGGATCATGTATCTATGAGTTAATTCATTTGCAATCTCGCTCTAAACTAAATACCTTCAAATCACTTGACATACCACCATATAGATTATGGGAAGGGACGTATAGATTATTATTACTATAATATCTAGGAAAAATAATATTCTGAAACAAATGTGGAGGGATACGAGTTCTTGATAAAGTAGTGGGAGATTAATAAATTTTATATTTATTGTCTAAATTAGTAATCGAGATAAATTATTAAAATTATTTCCTAATTTATTGTATAAATGGAAAGCCACGTGAATTTGATTATATAACCATGATCAATTTTAGTCAATTATAAACTTATACTAGATGAAATTTATAGGAATTTCATAGGCACTTTCATGTTATAATATTCCATGATGGGAAATTATTTGTGTTCGAAAACCCCATTCCAAAAGCACCTACCAAATTGGCTAGTATGTAAGAATTATCTATCTATAGGAATTGTTTGGATGATTCCATATATTCATAATGATTCATGTTGTCATCCATGTCCATTTAGTTTTAAATGAATCATAGAATATGGATGTTTATTTCATAATGTCACATATTCTTGATCTTTATATGGAAAAAGTAATAAAGAAGTGATATGAGATATCCAATGAACTGTTCGCATGAAATCTTATAGATTTGATGCTAGGTGGGTATAATGTAGTCAAAATGATTGGAAATATAAATCAATTAAATTTATAGGTATTTAATATCCTCAATGATCTATACCTAGATCTGATTTCATTCCCACCACCCAAGAGCATCTCTATTTTAATGATGAATTAAAACATTAGAAATATTAAGAATCTCTTTTTAAACTCATTACTTTGATTCACTAATTTTATAAAGACATAGGGCATTAAAATCATTTGGTCCTTATGTTGAATGATAAAGTAAAGAATAATTCAAATAATCCCAAGACATGTTCTAATTCTAAGGTTACCAAGCACAATCCATTCATGAATAGGAAGAGATAAATATTGGAAAATGAAAAAAGATGAAGTACGTTTTACTTGTTTCAAGATGGGCCATTGGAAGAAGAACTATACCCAATTAATAAAGTATGATAATGCTTTATGATTGTTTGTTATCAGGTGAATTTTTTTTCATATCTAAGCATTGGTTATTTGATATAGTTTTTGGTTCTCACATCAATATTCAAATGTAGGAACCAAGTGGATTTTGACATATTTTAAGAATAGAAGATGATCTTCAAGATACCGACAAATCATTTCTTATTATCATGTAAATAATAGTTACATCCTTCAATTTCCAACTACAATGGTATTGGTTTTAAAATAATTTTATTATATTGCAACTATTATTGAGAACATAATTATTGTATCTTTCCTAGATATAGATGGTTTTACTTTCTTGATTGTAAATAAGAGTTGTTTCATTTATAAATAAAATATATGTTATGAAATAGTGAATTTAAATAATGGAATTTATAAATGAAATAATAAAAACCAAGTGATTCCAATTAATATTAATAATGTTCTCAAGAATCATTTTATACCCAAGTGTGGCATCACAATCTTAGACATGTATTTGGGAATCATATAAGAATTATTAATCAAGATGGTTATTTAGAATATTTTTAGAAAAACCCACTTGACTAATGTCACACAATTTTGAAAATAAAAATGACTAAACCACCTTTTTGTGGGCAAGGTTAAAGGTCTATAGAGATTCTAGAATTGGTATACGTTAACCTCCAATGGACTGAAGGGATTCATTTTTTATTGATTCTTGATAATCCACTTTTCAAGGGTTGAGGTGGAACCCTTACAAGGCCCGTAGGCATAAGTATTATATGGCTCGTAGGCCTTCAAGAAATACATTTCCCTGTAGGCTTCAAACATTACATACAACCCAGACTAACTACCTGGAACTACTCCTCCCTAGCATCTTCATCCTGAAATCAGATCTCTACCATCACATAGTTGTTTAGCTAGGCTTTCTCGTGCATGAATATGCTTGTCCCAATGGCAGGTTCCATACACTCTCATTCTTGCAATCTATTTATCTTCTAATACAGTGAAAGATTCCTGCTCATCCTCCTTCTAGAGATTTTTCCTTATAGGTTTTTTGGTTTTAATTTTCAAAATAGGTGGACCGAAGGCCTTACCAACCCAAAGGCATGGGTAGCATGAAGTCCTTAAAGGACTTGGGGACCAAATCGGTGGCCTAAAGGCCTGAACGAGGGAATATTCCCGACTACTACAGTGCCAAATAGTACCTACTATAGTACTGCACAATTCCTGCTACATTTCCTACTATAGTACCCCCTTAAATTATCCTCCACCTGGATTTTATCCTGGGTAAGTTAATGGTTTCCTTATTGTATAGGATCACAGGATAGGTTAATGAATCAGAAAGATATGGTTTTTAGGTCACAAAAAATGGTTACTAAATATTTCTTGAAAACAATGATCCTACATTATACATGGGAAAGTGTAGAGATCAGAATCTATAATATGGAAAGATTTTTTGAATTTTAAAAAGGATTCCATGTATCAAAATCAAGTATGAGTTTTGGTTAATCCTCCAGTTGATGTAAATCATGTTGGGTGTATATCGATATTCAAGAAGAAACTAGAAATAGAAGGTAAATAAAGTACCTATAAATAATGCTAAAAGGGAAAAAAATTTAATAGTGTTATGTAATGTACTATAAATAAATAATTTTCTCTAATTTCCATGTTTAAATCCATTAAATTTATATCTCCATAGCTGCTTTCAATGAATATGATATTTGACATATGGATTTCAAAATAGATTTCCTTAAGGGGACTTCCAAGAATATGTCTATATAAAAAAATCTAAATATTTTTTGACTCCAAAAAATGCCAATAATATTTGAAAGTTTATAAGATCTATTAACAGATTTATGAAGAACCTTATTCATGGAACATGAGGATATATAAATCCATAAAAGATTTTTGTTTCATAATGAATGAATGTGAGTAATGTGCTTACATATAGTTTAGTTCATATGTGGCTATATTACTAGTAGTATAAGTTGATGGAATATTACTTAATGGAAATGAATTTCCAAATTTATATTTAGTTAGGGACTAGTTGAGCAAGTGATTATCTACAAAGGACCTAGGTAAAGAAACCTAAATTATTGGGAATAAGATAATTCATCCAAAAATGAAAGATTATTCTCAGAATAAGTTATGACAACCCCTATCTTTGTTTCACATTAATTCATTATTTATTACATATGAAAAAATGATTAAAACATAGAATATTAATAATTCTTATGTCATTTAGTCATTATGTACATTACATTATAAATTAAAAATATGTTGTATATCAGCATTATTGTAAAATTTTGTAACATGATAATAATATTCAAATTAATGATTTTAAGATAAAAATTAGGAATCAGAATACATAGTGACAAAAGAATACAAAAACATAAATAAATTAATACACACTAGTCGTAATAAAGAAAAAAAGAATCAACTACAATGCTACCAAAAAAGTTCAAAAAAATTAGAAGAAAAAAAATATAATTAGGAAAGAATCCTCAACAATTGGTGATGAAATTATTGCTAACTGAATCTAAAGAATCAAGGACATAGAAAAAAACAACCACATATCTGGTAGCTATGAACCTGTTTAGTGGTGTGGCATGCACATTAGGAGTAGGAACAAGCATCAAGGAGGAAGGACTTCTAGTAAGGGATAAAGCTCCAGTAAGAGATGGAACAACAATAGGGACAAAAGATGAAGCACTGGAAGAAGGTGATAGAGAAGCATTATAAGGAGACATCACCTTTTGGGGGGAAGAAGCTTTGTGATAATGGGTATATGTAGGAGGAACCACATTCAACTATATAGAAATAGATCCAGAAAATAAGGAAACAAATAATAGGATTATAGAACTAGAGTATTTCATATCTGATGAAAGATGCATCAACTCAATTAATGGTGAAAATAAAATCTTAACAATGGTAGGAAATATGGATTCAGAACAACGTATATAAGAAAAGTCAATGGTGATTATAATATTCCATCTTTCTCAAAATTGGATAGGATAACCTGTGGATATACAAAAGAAAGGGGTAAGCTATAAATCCTAGTAAGGGAATAAATAAGGCATAACATGAACAAAGTGTTACATGTTAGTCAATAGTAATTTAAATGGGACAAAAATGGTGAGAATCATAAACATGAACAAAAATGTATGATATACCATGATGAAATAAAGGAAACATGGGAAGGTGGAAAAATCACTACTCATGAAATCATAAACCTAGGTTAAGTATAATATTCAAGACATCATAACATAGTGTAAAAAGTATTGTGATGTATTTGGATGACTCTCTTATCTATTTCATGTTTTATCATGAGACTAAAACATTACCTAATTCATTATAGCTCTATATAATTATGAGCATGCCCTTCACTTTCATATCATGTATATACATAAGTGTGCCACATATATAATTTAAAATATGATCACATTTCACCACATTTAATTCCATGATCATGGATTGGGGAATAAATACATGGAAGTACCAAATCAAATTTTTATAAGTATGTATTTTTGAATACCCTTGAGTAGAAAATCTATAGCATTCACATTTTAATGTTTTTTCCTTAAAAAATCACAGAGAAATTTCTGTAGCATAACGAAAGTACTTAAATATTCATAAAATGTTTTAATGAGACTAAAAGGGTTCTATCATCATTTTTATATCAAATTGAGAGTAATATGGGTGTGGAAAAAATATCCTACTATTATAAATTATAAATAAAAGGCATAAAATAAAAACTATTCTTGAATAAAAATGAGAAATAAATGATCACTTACTAAATTTTTTCATAGTAATGTCTTAGGTAAAAGATATAGTGAGTGCGGATAAATGATCTCTCATTTTTAGGACATAAATTTCAGGGAATATGTAGCATTATAAATCCATTATAACATAACAAATTGAAATTCAAAAGACTAATTACAAAGAATGATTTTTAATTTTAAAGAAGAGAGATAAATACCATATATTGAGATGGTGATTCCAAAAGTTTGGGTAATTTTTCATCAAAGCTTGGGGGACCATTGAGAGGAATCTTGGGAGGGTAGAATATATTAAGGATGTTCAAAAAGGTTTTTGAGGAATGAGTAAGGTGATATTGGGTGGGTTTATATATGAAAAGAGAGGGCAGTTGTTTATTCTTTCCCAAACAATGGTTTTGGACTCTATATATTAAATTAATGAAAACCCTAAAACTTACCATTATTTTTTCCCATGGTTATTTACAAGGAGGATCAATTTAATTTATTTTATATAGACAAAGGTAGAAATCTTTAAAATATCACCCTTGTGATGTGGAAGTGATTCATGTTTACAATGAAATAATTTTAGAAACTTAAAATGTTATATATGTTTTTGGGGATTCATAAAGGCTTTATAAAAATAATAAAATAACATCAAAATAACATTATTTTAAAGATAATACCTATATTTAGCTTTTTATACCATTTAAAAAATTTATTAACACCCTTTGGGTTATGATGTCAGAATACACATCTTATATTTAATTTTACATGAAATTTTGACTTTATCAAAAAGTTATGAAGAATCAACTATTTAATAATTTGAATGTATAGAATGAAAAAATAATATATATATTATCAAAAAAAAATTCTAAATATGTGAATTTTTAGTTTTAAAAAAATAACTGGTAATCGTTGATAAATGATAGGTTTTTAACAATAATAGTTTTTGAACCCTTATAAAATTTACACATGAATTAAAAAAAAATATTATCATTTATATATAATAAAAAATAATTAATTGTCTTATTTTATTAAAATAATATTTATTTATAAAATTAATGAATTCATAAAAAATGATTAACATTATTGAAATTTCATATTAAACAAAAATAAAATTTGGGTATTATCGTTTCAAAATCATATTCATTTACAATGTAATGACAATAAGAAATAAATATAGTCATTATTCAATAAAATATAAAAATCTATATTATTAGGCTATTGATACATAAAACATTATTACACAAGCAAACTTCCTAAGGGTAAGGTGTGTGATGGTTTGATTTTCATGGGGTGGTTCAACATACATACATTGGTCTTGATCTCAATGAGATTGAATTTCTACCATAAACAGTTTCTCTCATGCTTTAGTTGTTGGATCATGGATTTGAATTGGTAAAGGTAAAATCCCAGAGATTCTATCTCCCTTTTAATCTCTAATAAATGTGCTTCATAGGGTATGATTCTACTAGTCTAGGTCACAACTTCCTTTGTTTATGTCAATTTGATTTTTGAAAACCCTATATTTATAAAAATCATATGATCAATATTTAATGGATATATTATACATTGTTTTGATTTTTAATGATATTTTAAATATGATAGGATATAATTAAAAAATAGTTGAATTTTTTTTCAATAAACATAATACATAATAGAGAATCTTATTCAGTCATAAAGGGAATTTTATTAAAAAATTATATCCATTACAATCTTTCCTTCTTTAGAAATTTCAATTCATATAATAAAAATGATGAGGGAAATTATGGCTCATCTCCTCCTCTATTTCCCATTTAAATTATTCAAACATGTGGGTTCTCCATATCACTTTGACCAGGTGCGTTGTATTATTTTGTATAACTTTGTCTCTATAATCAATGATCTTCATCGTCTTCTCCCCACATGAAAGATCATTATCCAATGATACCACCTATGGATTTAGCACACGTAAGTGGTCTGGTATCTACTTCCTCAGAAGGGATTCATTGAAAACATCATGTACTTGAGATGGGTTTGGTGGGAGTTCTAGTTAATAGGTCACCGATCTGATGCTATCAAGGGTCCCAAAGGGACTGATGTATCATGGACTAAGATTTCCCTTCTTGTCAAATATCATGGATTTATTCCATAGAGATATATAGAGGAATACCTTCTCTCCAACCTCAAACTCTAGGTCTCATTAATGATTGTCAACAAAGATCTTCTATCGACTCTAAGTAGTCGTGATGTGATGTTAAATGGTCTTGACCTTTTCCACCATTTACTCAGCCATTTCAGGACCCGAAAATTTGTGCTCACTAACATCATCCCAAAATTTGGGTGTTCTTAACATCTTCCCATAATGGGAATCATAGGGAGCCATTTGGAAAAGTTAGTGGAAACTATTATTTTTTGAGAACGTGACCATAGAAAGATGCTTATCACATCCACCTTTGATGTCTATCGAGAACTCTCTCAACATATCCTCAAGTGTCTTGATAGTCCACTCGAATTATCCATCAGAATGAGAGTGATAATCTATGATTAAGTTCAACAAAATATTTATAGCATGTTGGAGAATCTTCCATAACATAGAGGTAAATATTGGATCTAGATTAGTTACAATCAGTTTTGGGTTTCCATGCAACCTCACCACTTCTCTAAAACATATCCTTGTTATTCGGTCAAGAGGTAATTCCACTGAAATTGTAAGAAAGAGAGAAATGTTTGAAATATGATCCACTTCAACCCATATAGCATTATTTCTTCATAATATCTGTAGAAGACCAATGAAATGTTATAGGGTTATATTCTTCCATTTTCATGTTGGTATGGGTAATGGTTGCATCATCCCCTTGTTTTTTTCCTTTTAGAAATTACTTTCAATCATACAAGACATCTTGATTTATATTCCATGATATCCATATTTATATTGTTCCACCAATAGTTATCTTAAATATCTTGATACATCTTTGGGCTCCCAAGATGGATGGGGATGGTTGATATATGTGTACCATATAATAGCTCGTTCATTAAAAAAGGATTTGATGGTTCACATTATAGGGACCCAAATATTAAAACTCCTTCTCCATTAATTTTGAACTCTAAGGATTTCCCATTTCATATATCTTCCACCTTCTACTAAATTTACACACCGTCTCTTTGAAAATCCATTATCTTCTACAGAAGGGATTGTTGTGCATTCATTTGTGAAGGTATTGATGTTGTTCCTTGATTTATGATTCCCTTGTACATTCTTCTCAAGTCTAATAAGGTTGTATCCATATCAATTCTCTTCAGTGATAAAATTGTCAGATCTTTTCTACTTATATCATCTCACACTTTATTTGATTTCCCATGATGGTAGTGGATTGAGCATTCATTTTCCATAATCATCTCCAAAAATATTCATTGTAACATATTCATTTATTTCAATATGAATATATACTTGAGGCTTTTATGATCAGTATATATTTCAAATTTCTCCCTAAAGAGATAACGACTCTATATTTTCAATGTGAATATTACTACAGGTTACTCCAGATCATGTGTTGGGTACTTCTATTCTTGAAATTTCAAATTACTTGTGGCATGGTCCATTAATTATTCATTATAAATTAGTACAAAACCTAGTTCATTATTATAAGCATCAATGTATACCATGAAATATCCTTCAAATATGGGTAGCATAATTTTAGGTGTTGTGATAAACCTCTTTTTCAACTCCTTAAATCTCTCATCACATTCATTTTTTATAAAAAAATTGTATCCCTTATGATTTTTGTTTTTTAGAGGGTTTGAAAATCATGGGAAATTTCTCACAAGTAGATGGAAGTACCAAAATTATCCATGGAGAAGATGAATATCTATCATAGATGTTGGAACCATATATCCATAAATTTCTCTTATCTTTGAAGGGTCCATAGATATTCCATTGCTTGTGATAATGTTCCCCAATAATTATAATTATTTCAACTAGAATTCACATTTTATATACTTGGCATAATGATTCTAAATTTTAATGGTTTTATCACAGTTCTCAGATGTTCCTCACACTCTTACATTCTTTTGAATTATATTAGGATATCATCTATAAATACAACTAAATATTTATCAATTTAATCATTGATGACTCTATTCATCAAGTCCATGAAGATAAATGGAGCATTAGTGAGTATGAAAGAAATTAATATGAACTCTTAGTGCCCATACCATGTATGGAAAGTATCCTTGGGGATATCCTCCTTCTTTACCCTAAATTGATGATACCCTGACCTTGTTGAGAAATTTTTGTTTTCCATAACACTCTATTTTTATTATTATTAAAGATAGATTGTTTAGAACAATACTCTACCTTTTTATGATGATTTTAATGCTCACAAATACCTATGTTAGTTATTCTAATGATTTTACCTTGAGTATATTTTATGAAATTAATATTATTTATATTATTATTTTTGGAGTAATGTTAAAGTGTTTAATCTACGTGGAATATTTGATAAAGTGTTTAGAAATCTTTTTATCGTGTTCTGGAAACACTTTTCATGCTTTACGTGTTCAAAAATTGTTTTAAGTGTATTAGCATGTTCTGGAAACATTGTTCATTCTTTACATGTTTGAAAATCATTTTAAGCGTATTATCATGTTCTAGAAACACTATTCATACTCTACACTAAAGAGTATAGTGGAAGTATAAAAATATATTTTTACTTTATTGGATAAGTATGGTTATTCAACCACAAATTATCAAAAAGTATGGAAGAAAAACCTAATGTAAGTATGAAATGTTACGTTTGTTTCTCAAAAGTATGGTTCATCAACCTCACTTTTTTGAACAACCTTACATTTTTATCAAGAATTATGGATCATGTATCTTATGATCTGAAGCTTAGAAAAGTATGGTTCCTCAACATTACTTTTTTGAACAACCTTACATTTGAGATCAAACTTAAGTTTGAGATCAAAAATACATTTGAGTCAACCTTATGTTTGGGATCAACCTTTTGTTTGAGATCAAATTTACGTTTTATGAATGGATCATCAACACTGTGTTTGGCGTTGGAGATTTAAATTTCGACTTTATCAAACAACTGTCTTTATACCGATTATCAGGCCGATTTCAAGCCAGAACAAAAGCCCAATTTTAAATCATGTCTTTGACTAATTCAAATCTGCTTATTTATGATTAAAATGATTGATTTAAAAGAAGATTTTCATTCTGAATATTTAGGGATGTTATGACTTATCTTTTATTCAATCATTTGAAAATTGCGATTCTAAAGGTGACATTTGTGGATCCAAATTTGAAAGGAAAATTTCATTTTTATTCTATATATACGTGATATTTTTATTACACAAAAGAGATGAATCATCTCAAAAAGGATCAGAAGTATAAGCTCTCGAATTATTTATGACTATACTTTTTATAGAGATATACGAGTCACATAGATCTGCTGATACCAAGATCTATCAAGCTATGTCTTTTTAAAGAAGAGGAAAAAATTAAATATTATTATTCTTCATCGAAGGTCCACCGTGAATAAATTTTTGTTGGAGTTACTGAATTTAAATCTATATCTATTGCAACCAGATCAACTTAGAACTGCCCTTATGTGAAAAACATCTTTTCTGAAGATGATGATCTATCTACTGTCAATTGTGTGCTACTGCAACAGTGAAGAACAACTGGAAAGTATTTTCGAAAAAATACACTTTTTATTTTGAGTAACCGGATTCTAGTACTAAGATGTGTATTCAGTTCTGTGTACGAACCAGAAGGCTCTATTTTAGCCTTAACTTGTAAAGGTGTCAACCGCCTGCACTCAGTTGTGGACGGTATGTTGATAAGAAGACCAGATAGTGAAAATCATCAAGATTGTGGAGTAGAACATTGGTGGAGTGCAGTAGGGGACTTCTGTTCCCCAAAACACTATATATCTGTGTGTCTTTCAATATATTTATTATCCACTGCATAAAATTTCTAAAAAAGTTAAAGTACAGATTTCGAAATCATCACGATTCTCCAAGAATTTATACAAGCCACAATTCACCCCCCCTCTTGTGTATATTTGGTATAACCCAATCCAACAATTAGTATCAAAGGTGTGAAGACTTTGTCAAATCTATAATAAGATGAAAGTTTTATAGTATTATACTAAGATCATAATCACCGATACATGACAGGGTATGTCAATGGTTTGAGCTCCCTACTTCAATGGTGAAAATTATGAATGTTTGAAATCAAGGATGATCATTTATCTTAAAAAACTGTGATACAGAGTCTACTCAAAAATTTTAAATCCCTATGTGAATGTAGAGAAATCTGAAACATGGAGTGCTGATATAGAAGTAGAGTATGACATAAAATCCAAATCCATGAATGTTATCATCTGCTGTCTTGGACCAGATGAATTCAACAGAGTATCTTAGTGCCCGACTACTTATGAAATGTGGTAGACAATTGTAGTTGCTTATAAAGGAACTAACAATGTTAGTAAAATGATGTATCCCATAGCTAAATTGAAATTTGACACATTCAGAATGTTTCAAGGAGAAAGCATCACCCAGATTAATTGAAGGATTACATAAATTATTAACAATATCTCTACCTTGGGAGATCCTATCAAACAAGAAGATCATGCCCCGAAAGTGCTAAAAGTACTATCACTAATATGGAGTGGAATTTCAACAGCTATTTGGAAATCATCACTTGTCAAAGATCTTACTATGATAGAATTAATTGGAACCCCAATGATGTATGAAGCTGAGATAGAAGGTGAAGCAAATGAGCATAAATTCTTGATCAAAAGAGAAAATAATTCTTTGAAAGTAACAACCCAAAAGAAGAGTAGAAAGATGAAGAATGAAATCAAAGTAAAATAAGAGAGTTCTGATTCATCTAATACATATGTAGAACTGACTGAGCTAGCCAGAAAATTTATTAAATTGCACCAAAATAAGAAAGGATTCATAAAATACTTAAAAAGGGATAAAAAATAACTAAAGGAAGTTAGATGCTATGAATTCAAAATGATGGCTCACATAAGACCTGACTATCCTCAATTAAATGGAGAAAAGATTTTTTTTAAAATAATGATTATGAGTAGAAAGAAAAAACTATTAATGAAAGCTTCTTGGAGTGTTTCTGAAGACTTCAACAGCTCATCAAAGTATCACTCAGAAAAGAAAGAATCGAATCTAAAACCAAATATGTGATTTATGGCAGAAGCTGATCATGTAAAATCTTATTTATCATTTTATTCTAATTCTTGTTCTTTTTGTTCAAATAATAAACTGGTAGCCTACTAAAATATTCTAGAAGAGAAATATGTTTCCTTATTTAGGAAACATAAATCACTCGAAAATATTCACGTTTTTGTTTAAGGAGAAAGATACACTTTTCTAAAACAACATCAACAGTTAATTGAAAAATATAACTCATAAAACACAAACATTATAGATAATGAAAATAAAATAAAAACACTAAAAATATAAGTAGAAACATTTAAAATTGCATCTCTTGTTTTTAAAAAAGGAGAAAATACACTAAATAAAATTCTTGGAAAGAATGCGATAAAAAAGGAATGATATGGAATAGGCAGTAAAGGTGAAAAACCCAAACTATATAAGAACTATTTTATTCATATTATAAAAAGTATAATTTTAAACTACTGTGGAACAAAAGGTCACATATCTAAAAACTGTTATTTAAGGAGACCAAAAATAAGTGGGAATAAGAATTACTTTGTTTCAATCAGTTTATATAATTATATTGATTATGGAATAACAAAGAAAGTCTGGATTCCCAGGTCTTTCCTTGCTAACACTACTGGACCCAATAGAATATGGGTACCAAAAACATACATTTTTTTAATACCATTGTAGGAAGTAGGTCACAGAATCCAAACATGAATATGGTATATGGACAGCGGTTTATCCAGACATATGAGTAAAAACTAATCAAAATTTAGAACACCTATGAAAAAGTATAATGGATTAATCACATTTGCTGACAATGCCAAAGGAAAAATTATTGGCATTGGAACTATTGAAGATTCAGAAGCTGTCTCAATCAATAAAGTAATTTATGTACAAGGAATAAAACACAACCTGATAAGTATCTCTCAACTCAGTGATGATGGTTATTTTGTTGAATTTTCTAACAACTGTTGTTCTATTTTTAAAGATAAATTGCTTAAATTTATAGCACCCATAACTGATAATGTTTATACCCTAGACTTAAATTCCTTGTGTAAACAAAAAGTAAACTTATGAACTGCTAAGATAAATGAATATTGGATCTAACATAGAAGACATGGACATTGGAATATGTATGTTTTACATATGTTATGTATGAAACAACTAGTTTCTAATTTTACTAGTCTCAAATTTGAATGTAATAGGTTTTGTGATGCATAACAACTTGGAAGGTAGTACAAATCATCCATCAAATCTATTAACAAAATTTCTACATCTAAACCTCTAGAAATTTCCCATATATATTTTTTTGGACCTTCAAAAATAGAAATATTGGCTGGTAAATTATATGTATATGTATTAGTTGATGATTATTCAATATTTACTTGGATTTTCTTTCTAAAATATAGAAATGAAGCTTTTACTATATTTAAAAGTTTTTCAAAGATGTTCAAAATGAAAAAGGTTTTAAAAAATTTTCATTAAGAAGTGATCATGGTGGAGAAATTGAGAATCTATAATTTAATTCCTTTTTCTCAAATATGGGTATTAAAAACACCTTCTCTACACCAAGAACTCCTCAAAAAATGGAATTTCTAAAAGAAGATATATAATTATTCAGGAAATGGATAGAACTATGCTAAATGAATACAGACTTCTTACCTATTTCTTGGTAGAATCTATAAGCACAACCTGTTATATAATGAATAGGGTTTTAATCAGACCAATTTTCAAAAAGACACCCTATGAACTCTGGAATAAAAGAAAACAAAAAATAAATTACTTTCATGTTTTTAGATGCAAGGTTTACACATTAAACACCAAGGAAAATCATGGTAAGTTTGATCCAAAATCTGATGAAGGTATTTTCTTAGGATACTCTGTTACATCCCAAGCTTATAGAGTTTTTATTTAATGTTCAAGGATTGTTGAAGAATCAGTTAATGTGAAATTTTAGGAATCTGATACCTTTGATAAAAGGAAATACCACATTGATGAATCTGACTCTAATGATAATATGAGACTTGAGATCTTGAAAGATGATTTTTAAAATGATGTAAATAAAATTATGTCAAGTTCAGAAGAACAAGACACTAATGAACCTAACAGTGTTTTACATAGACAATCTAAAACCCTAAAGAATCACTCTTTAGAAACTGTAATAGGAGACCTAGACACAGGAATAAAAACTAAAAGGATCAAAAGAAATATAGTTTAGTTTTCTTCCTTTCTATCCCAATTAGAACCTAAGTCAATTGTAGAATCCTTAGTTGATTAAAGTTGGATGATAACAATGCAAGAAGAAAAAACCCAGTTCTAAAAAATTATGTTTAGAAATTAGTTGAAATACCATAGAACTATCCAGTTATAGGAACTAATTGGGTCGTTAAAAATAAAAAATATAATCAAGGAATAATAACTAGAAATAAAGAAATACTAGTAGCTAAAGGATATAATTAGGAAGAAGGTACAGATTGTGATGAGACCTTTTCCCCTGTAACATGATTAGAAGCCATTAGAATTCTTTGGGACTATGCATATCATATGAACTTTAAATTGTTTCAGATGGATGTTAAGCCTACCTTTTTAAATGGTTATTTAATGGAGGAATTTTATGTTGAGAAACCTCCGGGTTTTGAAAATTCACAAAAACTAGATTCTGATTTTAAACTTATTAAAGCTATTTATAGACTTAAACAAGCACCTAGATCTTGGTATTAAAGTTTAAGTTCTCTTCTTTTGAAAAATGACTTTTCTATTGGAAGGGAAGATCCCATATTATTTAAGAAAACTGTAAACTCTAATATTTTATTGGTTCAAATTTATATTGATGATGTAATTTTTGGATCAACAAACAATAAACATTGTCATGAGTTTTCAAAATTAATGAAAAAATTAGTATGATGGGAGAATTAAATTCTTTTCTAGGAATTCAAATCCATAAAAAATATTTTTGAAATGTTTTTAATCAAAGAAAATACGTTACTAATTTACTGATGAAATTTGGACTTGAAAACAGTAAGACATATATAACTCCTACGTATACTAATATAAAACTTGGTTTGGATAATACTGTAAAATCTGTTGAAAATAAATTTTATAGAGGTATGATTGGAATTTTATTATATCATACTACAAAAAGGCCATATATAATGTATTAAGTATGTATTTGTGATATATTTCAATCAGAACCCAAGGAATCTCATCTAAGTGCTTTTAAAAGAATTTTTAGATTTTTACAAGGAACTGTTTTTCAATCTCTTTTCTTTTCAAAAAATTCTGATTTTAATTAAATTTCATATTAAGATGCTAAATTTTGAAGATTTATATTATATATAAAAATCACCTTAGGAACATGTCACTTTTTGGTAAAATATTTAGTGTCATGGTCTAGAAAGAAACAACACTCAGTTCCATGTCAACAACTGAGGTAGATTATATGTCTATAGGTAGTTTTTGTGCACAAGTTTTGTGGATGAAAAACACTCTTATAGACTTTGAACTAAGTTTTAATAATAGACCTATTTTATATGATAATACAAGCTTAATAAATATTTCAAAAAATCCTATTAATCATTCCAGGACTAAGAATATTGATATCAGACATCATTTTCTAAGAGATCGTGTTCTTAAAAAGGATATATTCTTAGAATTTGTAAGTACTGAAATTAAATTAGCTGATATTTTTACTAAAACACTTACCACTGTAAGGTTTTATTTTAGTATGATGGAGCTAGGTAATTTTTTTTAAATGAAATTTTAATTTTAATTTTTACGTGATTATATTAATTCTTATATTTTTTAATCTTCACTATTTTAAATAATTTAATTATTTGTACTATTTTTTTTTCACGTACATTGTATTTTATTTTAAATAATTGACTAATTATTATGTATATAAATGACATGGGAATCAAGGTTTTCATAGCCGTTTCAAATTCTACACCCATTCATTTATCTCAAAACCTTTCAAAACTGAAAAAATACTTATCGGTCTTTTCTCTCCAGACCTGAACCTTCAAAATCTTAGCTCTTCAAACCTTTAGAAATATAAGATAGAAATGGCCAAGACAAAGAGAATCAAGGAAGGATAACCCATTAACACTAAACGCCAATGCTCGGTAGGGAGGAAAATCCTACAATGAAAAGTGATTAACTTGGAATGGTTGTACCAAACCAATATGTTGCTGAGGCAAGCTCTCGCCTTTCAGAATCTAGAACAGATGTTCAGTGATGAAAACAAAGAATTTTTATATCAGGCAGAACAGAATTATTTCTTCAAATTTGTTCAATTTAGTCTGGTAGAAGAAGAAGATTCAGTAATTTCACAAATCAAAGATTGAGAGTTTTCTATCTCTACTGTGGAAATCGCTATGATATTAAACTTCCCTTATGAGTGAGTTTATAATTTTGACATAAAGAATATTTGAAATAATGTACATAAGTAAAAGGAAATTATGCCATTTATTTTTGGTTATACCAATGTTAGAAAGATGCTTTTCAAGGATTTAGAACCTCATCAGAAAATTCCTGTGAAGTATGTGCAAATAGGAATTACACCAAGAATGTTTGAAATGGAAAAGATTTTATTACCATATATGTATTTTATGTTTTTATTTTTTAGTGACATCAATCTAAATTTATCTAGATATATGGTAATATATCCAAATTATTGTTTCCAACTGGAAGTATGAATGAACTTCTACACATTTAGAAGATTCATTTCTAAATTTTTATTTAATAAGGATATGATCAGATTGGTGGATGCCAGAGTAAGATTACACCATAGCAATGTTTTCAATGCTGGAACTCTAAGGATGATTGGATTGTTGTGGAGTACTATGAAAGGAAATATAATTCCTCTTGGAGTTGAGTAAGACCAAGAATCAGCTTAGGGGGGAGAAACCGGGAAAGTCTAAAGAAGGTATGGCTGAATCAAGAATAAGTGAAGTTTAAAAAACATTAATAAGAATGAGATTTGAAATAATTGATGCACCTGCTGATGAGGAAAGTCATGAGGGACTTCAAACAAAAAGGCTCAGAGGGGTGAATATACTGAGGAGCCTGATCAAACAAATACTGTTCCAAATAAAGCTCTTTTAAGCTATAGATTTGTCATAGAAATTTTTTCTCATATTGAGGAGGTGCCTCAACTTGAAGAGGAAGGTGTTCCTCAAGACGAGGAAGATCCTAGAGAAATTGAAGTGGCTTGAACAGAATCTATTCAAGAATAGGCTGCTTAACCTACTGAAGTTATTCAAGAAGAACCTATCTTAGAGGAAGTAAATAGAAATTCTCATCAGGAGAAAAAACCTTCTGAAAATGTAAATCTAGAATATACTCCTTCTGAAGATCATAATGAAGTTTTAAATGAAAATTTTTATGTGGATAGTTAATGACTCTGTGGAAAAATCTGTTGAGAAACTAGAGGAGAAGGCTAGAGTTAAGAGATCTGATGCTCATTCACTACCTTTAATTCTATTGAATCAAGTGGAAGCTCAGACTAGAAATTAAGCACAAGGTGCCTCTGATTCTGAGAATGATCTTGTGGAGGAGTTAACCTAAAAATTTAATAATGTTCAGGATGAAAATTATTCTTCGATAAGTGAATTAGAGAAGGATAGATAGTAGTTTCAGAACAGAAAATCTAGTTCAGTTTCAAAAAGAGAAGAGGATGTTTTTATGAAGAAGTTGTTAGCTGAAGTTGGAAAACTAAAATCTAAAGTTGTACTAAAATCAGATTTGGAAGAATTCAAAATTTTCATGGAGAAACAGTTTTCCACAATCACAGGCAATCAAGAAAGTACATCGGGTACTTCACCTGATCTAATCAAAAGATTACATTCCATTACAACTGTAATGAGAAATATGAATGAAATATTGCAGGACTTGTAGTGTAACAATGATCCACTATCTGTTCTGTTGGATAATCAAAAGAATCTTGTTGATCGGCTTACATCATATGAACTAGGGATCAGAGTTTTGTTGAATAGATTAACAGAGAATATTAATTAGTGTATAGCGAAGGAAGAGAGGTTACATGAGATTTTCAGAGTCAATTTAATTGAATATCTTCATCTAACTCAGGAAGGAAGAGATCTTATAGTCCAGTTAGGATATAGACTGAAGAAAAGGTTGAGACTATAGATGATAGAGCTGAAGGAAGTCATTTAGAGCTGTTGGAACCTATTTCACAAACCTTTTTCGGCCAACCTTGATTCCTATTTTCATTTTTGTACTTGTATATATATTTTCAATAAAAATATATTCGCTTCACATTTTCATATTTTTTTCTTTGTTTAATGTACTATATGTATTAAAATGATAGTAATCCATATTCAAAAATTTATAAATATTTTATCATTGTATTTACTTAAGTTCAGTGCTACATTAAAATGTATTATATTCCTTATTCTATCATTATTTTTGATATCACAAAAAGGGGGAGAAATATAGATTAACACAACATTTTATTTTTATGTTTTTTTTCTTAGGGGGAGAAGAGAAATTTTAATTTTATTTATAGGGGATAAATTGGGATAAACATAAAATATTCTCTTATTATTTTAATTCATAAAGGGGGGAAAAGTTTAAAGAATTTATTTTTAAAAGTTTTTTATATGAAAAATTTGGTATCCTTGTAAAATTTTAAATTATATGCAATTAATTTTGTAGGTTTATTTCACGTTTTTTGTGATCATAAAAAGGGGGAGATTGTTGAGAAAGTTTTGTTTTCAACAACCCCTTATTTTTATAATTATTAAGGGGATATTATTGAGAACAATACTCTATCTTATAATGATGATTTTGATGATCAAAAATACCTCATTTTGTTATTATAATGATTTTACCTTGAGTATATTTCATTAAATTAATATTCTTTATATTCTTATTTTTGGAGTAATATTAAAGTGTTTAATATACGTGGAATTTTTGACAAAGTGTTCAGAAATATTTTAAGCATGTTCTGGAAACACTATTAATGCTCTACATGTTCGGAAATCATTTTAATCATATTAGTATGTTCTGGAAACATTTTTTATACCATACACTAAAGATAATAGTGTAAGAATAAAAATCAATGTTTACCTTATTAGAAAATTATTGTTAATCAACCATACATTATCAAAAAGTATGGAAGAAGAACCCAACATAAGTATGAAATGATACATTTGTTTCTCAAAAGTATGGTTCATCAACCTTACTTTTGTGAACAACCTTACATTTTTATCAAGAAGTATGGATCATGTATCTTATGTTCTGATGCTTAGAAAAGTATGGTTCATCAACCTTACTTTTTGTAAACAACCTTACATTTGAGATCAACCGTACATTTAAGATCAACCATAACTTTTAGATCAACCTTATGTTTGAGATCAACCATACATTTGAGATCAACCTTACGTTTGAAGAATGGATCATCAACCATACGTTTGGCGTCAGAGATTTAAATTTCAACTTTATCGAGCAACAATTTTTAAGTGGATTATCAGGCTGATTTAAATATAGATTAAAATCCAAATTTTAAAGCACGTATTTGACTGATTATAATCCATTTATTTATGATCAAATGATTGATTTAAGAGGATATTTTTATGCCGAATATTTAGGGCAGTTACGACATCTCTGTTATTCAAACATTTAAATATTGTGATTCTAAAGGTGACATTTGTGGATCTAAATTTGAAAGGAAAATGTTCATTTTTATTGTATATATCTGTGATTTTTTTATTACACAGAATAGACGAATCATCACAAAAATGATCAAAAGTATAAGCTCTCAAATTCTTTATGACTACAATTTTTACAGAGATATATGAGTCACATAGATCTAATGCTACCAAGATCTATTAGACTCTATTTTTCTGAAGAAGAGGAAAAGCGTTAAAGATTCTTAGTATACATCAAAGATCCAACATGAATACATTGTTGTTGGAGTTTCTGAATTTATTTCCATATCTATTGCAACCAAATCGACTCAGAACTACCCTTATCTAAAGAACACCTTTTCTGAAGACGACGATCTATCTAATGTCAGTTGCGTGCTGCTGAAAATGTGAAGAACAACTGGAAATTATTATCAGACAAATATTCTTTTTATTTTTAGTAAAAAAATTCTCCTATGTAGCTGTTTATTCGGTTCAGTGTATGAACCATAAGGATCTTTTTTATGCTTAACTTGTGAAGGTGTCAACTAGCTACACTTATTTGTGGACGGTCTATTGTTAAGAGGACCAAGTAGTGAAAATCATGAATCTCATGGAGTATAGAGTTGGTGGGGTGGACTAAGGGCCTTCTATTACCTAAACCACTATACATCCATGTGTCTTTCATTCTATTTATTTTCCTCATAATAAACTTTCTAATAAAGTTAAAGTGCATACTTGGAAATCATCATGATTCTCGAAGAATTTATAAAAGACACAATTCACCCCCTCTTGTGCATATTTGTTATAACCCAATCCAATAGACCTAATATTAACCTTGGATAAGTAGTTTTCTCTATGTATTTGATCAAACAAGTCATCAATTTATGGAAGAGAAATTTTTTCTTTATCATGATCCTATTGATCTCATGATAATCAATGAAAAAAATACATTGACCCATCATTCTTCTCAATGAAGAGGATTGGTGCACCGCACATTGAAGCACAGACTAGTAGAAAAAGTATTTTCAACATCATAATTAACCCATTGGTTATTCATTACCAATGTGAAAAAGGCATTTAAATGGATTTATCACATCAGTTATATAAAAAATGATGTGATAAATTGATTTAAATGATTTTTAACATCGGTTTATTATGTAACCACTGTGAAAAATATCGATATGTTTTCTTTTTATGTTTTTTTTATAATAAATAATGTGGTAAATGATTTTTTCCTCAGTTATCATGTCTGTTATATGATAACCAATGTGATAAATTTGATTTATAACATCGGTTATATAATAACTAATATGATAAATCATTTTTCATTACTTTTACACATTAGTTATATAATAACCAACATGAAAAACTAGATTTATCACATCTGTTACATAATAACTGACATGATAAATCATTTAAAATTTTATTAATTTTCTTCTAAATCATTTAGATGTTGTTCATATCTCCTAAAATTTGACTCGTTTCTCTTGCACATAATCCATAACCCTCATTTCTTTGATCCAATGTACTGGAATCATAGTTTTCCATCTTCTTAGATCCGCAAGTTTCATTAGCCTCATTTTCATTTATTTGGTCTTCCCCACTGTTAGGAAAAACTCACTTGTTAATCCTCACTTTCGGTCATTCAATGGTATTGAAACACCAACTTTTTTTTATTCTGTTTACTCAAATGTCACATTACCATATTCTTAAAAAATCATATTCTATTGGTCTCATCATTACACATTCTTATATAAATCTATTTGTTTCTCATTAGTTTCTATTTACAAATTTGTTTCATATATTAACAATGCATACATTTTTGAAGCTTTTAAGGGGTCTATGATTTTTTTGAGGTTGGGAAGACCTTTTTAAGAAAAGTGGAATTGTAGTAGAATTGTAGATAATTAATTTATAGTGAAATAAATTCTCAATAAATTTTGTATATTTTTAATTGGTTAACCTTGATTCAATCAGTTTTTATGTATTACGAGAATTAACATTTGTGTTGTTTTAACTCTACTATACGATTACATTATAGTATAAATTAATGTTTCAACTATTAATTGTTGGATATTTTATGAAAAAAAATATTATAAATTTTGATAATATTGATTCTAATAAAAATGGAAAATGTGCACTTGATTTCAATTATATTCAACAATATTGAATTTAAAGTTTCATATAATTTGATTTAGAAGGAAATAAAACATGGTACAATGGATTAAATATATTTTATTTTTAAATTTAATTCCATGAATATCTTTTTATGATTTACAATTTATATTTAAAAAAATCTATTATATATAATTTATAATTATATTTTTCAAATATGCATATATTTGGTTTATATTTCAAAATTTTGTTACATTCAAATTATGGAATATTAAAAATAATTTTAAAAAATATCTTATATTGACAAGATATATATATTTTATATTAGTTATAGATAATTATGAGTCAAAGTTGGATTATAGAACTTGAAATTAGTGGTGAATACGGGGAAGGTATTGATGTTTTTTTGGAATTTTCTAAACAAAATTTTCTAAACCATAACATGGTTATTGTAAATTCTTAAATTGTTTGAACATGAAGAAGTTGAGAATAAGAGAGATCAAATATCATTTAATTTGTCATGGTTTTTATCCATGTTACAATCCATGTATTTGGCATGGTAAAACTGAGAAAAATTTTGTATCTCTTGATGGTGATTCTTTGCAAGATGACAATTCTGATATAATTTAAGGAATGATTCATGATATTGAAGTATAGGAAATTGAGAAAGAATCAAAAATTGATGGTCTATATAGAGATGCTGAAAACCCCTTATATCTGAGTTTTATAGAATTTATGTTTTTATCGACAGTGTTAAGATTCATTAACATAAGGAAGAAACATGGATGGAGTGTAGTGTTTCTACAATTGTTGAAAGATACTTTTTCTAAAGATAACGATATTACAAATTAGCATTATAAAGTGAAGAAAATACTATTATTTATGGGATTAGGGTACAAAAAAATACATTCCTTCCGGAATTATTGTGTGCTATATAGGAAGGAATAACCATTTCTTTTAGGGTGTCCTAAATGTGGAACATTAAGGTAAAATCTAAAAGAAAAATCAATGTTTGATTTATCATTTACATATACCCCTACTAATAACTTTTCATATCTTCCTATAATTCCTCATTTTAAACATTTATTATATAATTTAGATGATGAAAAAATGTTAATATGGAATGAAAATGAGTAAATATGTGATAAAAATTTACAACATCTAGCAGGTTATCTATAGTGGACGAAAATTGATCACCAGTTTCCAATATTCAGAAATGAAGATAGATTTATCAGACTTAGATTATGCATAGATGGAATGAATCCATATCGAAGCCTTAGTTGCACACATATTTCATGTCATATTTTATTGGTAACTTACATCTTATTTCCTGAATTTTTTAGGAAGCAAAAAAATGTCATGTTGAGTGTAAGGATCCCCGAACCATAACCAATTTTAAATGATATCGACATTTTATTTTTACCATTAATTGATGATTTGAAACTCTAAATGGAGGAATATATAAGGGTTTTTTATTCTTATAAAATAGAATAATTTCAACTACCTATAATTATTATGGTCACTATAAATGACTTCCCATAATATGGAAATTTGTTTAGATACAATGTTATGGGGCATAAATATTGTCCAATTTTTCAATAATAGAGTTTATATTATCAACTGAATGATGGTAAAAAACAGTATACATGAATCATCGAATGTTTCTTTCTACTAATAACTCTTACAAAATATTAAAAAATTCTTTCAATGTCTCACATGAATTTGATATTTCTCTAAAACCTTAATCCACTGATCAGTATTTTGAGAGGGTATAAAACATTTATGAGTCATTCAGAAAGAAACATAAATATGGTAATGATAGAAATATTTGGAAGAAATAATCAATATTTTTTGAGCTACCATATTCGAGATATCAGGAGTTTAAAAACAAAATTTTTGTAATGCATGTAGAGAATAATTTATGTGACAAATTGATTAGAAAATTGTTAGATATTAAAATAAATACACAAGATACATTGAATAAAATATTTGACTTCCTATCAATGGAATTACCCTTGCAGTTGGATCTCACTCATGATTGAAGGTGAAAATTCATACCCCCATCTTGTCATACATTATCCAAGAGGGATATAATAGATTTTTTCAATATATTCATGGAATGAACGTAGCATAGGGTAATTCTTAAAATATAAAAAAATTGTGTCTTCAAAGGATTTGATGATGACAGGTATGAAATCTCATGATTGTAACATCATGATACAACAACTCATACTAGTTTCAATACATATAAAATTACCCTTCCATGTCAGAATGACTATCATAAATATGTTTTATATTTTCAATTCAATTTTTAACATAGTGATATATTATAATGCTTTTAAAACATTAATGAATAAATATTTTTATCTAATTTTTCAATTAGAAATGTATTTACACCATCTTTATTTGATATCATGGTGAATTTAATGGTTCACTTTGTGTGAGAAATAAAGATTTGAGGAGATATATATCTAAATTATATGTATCCTTTTTAATTATATATGAAGATATTATACGGGTATGTTAATAATCCATATCGATCTAAAGAAGCCATTCTTGATAAGCATATTTCTAAGGAGGTTTTCCTGTTTTTTACAAGATTTTTGTCAACAATGGAGCACATAGGTTTTCCTGCATCTCTCTATGAATGAGTTAATTATGTTGGAAAGAAGATATATTGCATGAAAGTCAAATTGTTGATAGGTGTACACATAAAAAAGGTGCATTTATATATATTTAATAACATAGATGATGAAAATACATATATAACGTTACATATTAATTTTTTGATACAATGTCATACAAAGAAAAATGATATGTTGATTTTGAATGAGCATAACGAAACATTTTTTGTCATGGTTTAAATATACCATTCTCGGTAGATCAGATGCATTAGAAACATTGATATGGTTATTGGGAGTTCCCAATTTAAATTTGATAACATGGTGCATGTATGATACTAATGGCTATAAATTTCATATGCAAGATCAGGATAATAGAAGTGAAGTTAAAAATAGTGGTGGATTGGTGTTCATAAAAGCAATGATTTTTTCAGGTGCTAACAAATCCCAATCTCTGCATCAGCTGGATATTTTGGAGTCATTGAAAAAATATGCAAGGTTGAATATATTAAATTTTAAGGTCTTGTGTTTAACTAAAAATGGATTATCATTTAAAAAAGTGTCAGGAAAGAATAATTTGGAATGACACTAGTAAATCTAAATAAATTAGAATATGAAGCTGATCCTTTTATCATGGTAGCACATGAAAAAAATTTCCATGTTCTTGATCAGTCCGATATGAAGTGGTATACTGTTTTAAAGGAAAAAATAGTATGTTGTTGATGATAAACTTGACTAATATACTGATTTATGTGAGATCCCTAATTACATGGAACGATTAACTAATAATATTTATGATCATGTCTAAGATATGGTTTGTGCTATATGGAATGATCATGAAGAAGAAATTTGGGAAACCAATCCTTTAGTGGATTCGTAATATTATATGTATCATATGTTTACTTCTGGTTTACACCTATGTAACTTATTTATTATTTGAATAGGTTGAAAACCCATCATTTTAAATTTAATATTGTTCCTGATGCTTTCTCAAGGGTGTGGACATCCGTCTGTTTCAGTGGGCGTGAAGCTTTTTTTGCCCAAAAATTCCCACTTTCCAAAGGCGGGGGACATCGTCTCTTATTCAGGGACATTTGCTCCTTGATCAAAATGGGATGATGAGATATCGATTCATCCTTCCATGGATTTTTCCTTAGAACTCATTACCTAGTCGGGTCTCCCTTATAGATTAATATGTTTTTCCTAAAAATATTCCTGGTGTCATGTCTTCATGGATGACGGTTAATTACATTGATTCTGTTAGGACATTCCAAGTGGTCCGGTCATGGTAGCAACCTTTGGTCAGGGGAGTTTTCATGTTGGACATCAATCGTGTGTCTGGATGTTGGAACACAGGCACATCTTTGTTTCTTCCCCTTATGATAGGTCTTCTCGAGGGCACAGAAGCCCGAGGAATCCCACGTCGAATGTGGGGAATTATATTCCATAGGCATGTCTATGAGGTTTTCCTCAGCTTCCCATGTTTTACACAGGGTATGCCACATTTTTAACATCCTGATAAGGTGTATTGCACTGATCAAAACACTGATGAAAATAGAACAACTAGGTCCGACCCCTAGAGGGATCTCTGATGCTGGGGATAACATGTTGTTAGTTATCTGATTACTTCTCAGAGTAGAAGGAATGTGGGAGACATGATTTCACTGAGATTTGGCGACCTGGGTATAATCAGGGTAGATGATGAAGAGTTGAATGAAGTTGAGGCGGAATGAGATGGAGCTGATGTGAGGGCGACTGTGATGTTGGGATTGAGCCTCAAAGAGACTTCCTACATATCCCTATGGCAGGAAATCAAAGTTCACATAGTTCAGTAGGGCGATAGGACCCTTGAGGAGGCGACCCATGAGAATGGGTGTGTGGATGAGACCCAGAGGAAGTGGAACCCCCCAGGATGGGGCATGACCTTCTCGAAACACATAGGCTCGAGGTAAAGAGAACATGATGGGACATGGGTGATGGGTTTGAGCCTCAAGAAGGCTTCCTACGTACCATGCCTTGGCAAGGATCAAAGTCCATATAGTTCAGCATGGGGGCATAGAATTGAGGTGTGAACAATGGAAAGCGACACGATGATATATTGGGGCTTACACATGGATAGCAGCCCAATGTTGGTCTGACGCCACTAGGATGAACTAGAAATATGGTTCCCAACGAAAGGGATGAAAACAGCTTACTGCTGGATGGGATCTCAATGACTTACCATCGATTAGGGAATGAAACATCTGACCACATATTTGGGTACAACGACTTATCGATGATTGGGATACAATGAATTACTACAGATTGGGATACAACGACTTACCCTTGATTGGGGTACAACGACTTACCATTAATTGGGGTTCAACATCTTGTGGGATTACATATAGTTTAATTTCATGTGGGACATAACATTTTAAGTGTAGAGACCCGAAGCTTAACGTACATGGACATTACATTACTTTTGCGGAATACTTAGTACATAACAAAAACACACACACAAGGACAGTAATAGTTTAGTGTCTCTGGAAACTCAGAATATAATCTTCAAATTGTAGTTAAAGTTCTTCAACATCTCCCATAAATATCTTCTTTTTTTAACCTAAAACCATTATTTATATCCTGTGGAAAAGAAAACATAAAAGGGTGAGCTCAAATGCTCAGTAAGGGTAAACAAAAAAATATCAATCACATCATATTCATAAGAACATAACAATTTGGAAATCATAACCTGCAAAAGAGATCTTAATATCATAACATGGGATAAATCATAGTAGTGAAATGTAATCCCAATAATCATAACTTAAAACATGAATCTTTGTGGAATACACACATAATCATAGAGAATCATTTCTTATTAGTCAAGACTCATTGCCAAGACTATCTTAGTGGACAAAGTCCATTTCTGAACCGAGTTCACTCCTCGTTTCAGTTCTGTTTCACAGAACCGGTTTAAACTACTGTTCCAGCCATATCTATCTCATGAGATATGAAATCTTTACCCAATGAATTGTAGGGAGATATAGGTCCCACCCATCTCATAATGATACCATTCTTATGTGTTCCACAAAATCATAAATCATACATCATTGCATAACCCATGTAATAAAAATGAGAATCTTAAACATCATGACTTCATAAAAAAATTCATATAAGATAAAGGAATTTATAAAAATATTTCCATCACAACATAATCAAATCACTTGTAATAATAGTGATAGAAACAGAACCCTATATTATCTTAGATGGAAAATAATTTTGATAAAACACTTGATCTCCATTCTTGAGGAAAATATCCTTTCCACTTCAAAAAAATTTTCCTTTCTTAACATGTCATACAATTTCAAACTAAAAGAAGTTTATTAAAAATAAACTTGTAAAGGAAGCTTCTTGAAAATAATGTTTTAAAAATCCATTCATGCCATATAAGTTAAAAAAACATTCTTCTCATACTTTTGTCGTAAAAGTCAAAAAGTACCTCGTACGAAAAACAACAAAAGATTCCTTTCATATATTTTACTAAAAACTCACCAAAGGGTAAAATTGGATTTAAACAATTGTAGTTGGATGGAAATAATATTAAATATTGAGGAAACATGGATGTGGATGATAAAATACACCCCAGTAAATACCAAAGTATAAATAATCTCGGATAAAAATGAGATTGTGATATTTCCCTTACCTTACGTCTGATTTGCTTCGTAAGTGTCCGAACCTCCTGTATAATGATTTAAATAATGTCATTGACTTATTCCATAATCATACTCATTGTTATGTTATCATATATGGTTCACTTATGACTTTATATTACCCATTCTTTTGTAAATTCCATGTTAAAGAGCGTTTTGGGTAAAATTGTTTCATTTGTCATCCGTGTTTTGAATTGTAATTATTTATATGATTACTTAGATCATGATTACATAATTCCAGAATATAAAACATGATTTATATATAATATATATTCAGAATATACATATATATAATAAATCAGTAAATGGAATGAAATACACCGTTCATGGAGACGGTAGGCCGTACGTACGCATGAACGTTGTTTTCGTTTCCTTATTGAGTTGAATGGAATTAAGTAGATTCCATACATATATATACACATAATTAAAGTATCATTATTATGTCATATATTTCATGATTACTTATTATATATACTTTATAATCATTCATGAATGGTTAAAGTGGATAATGAATCTCATCGTGTCGTGGAGACGGTAGTCCGTACGTACGCACGAGCGATGATATCGTTCTCATGATCGTGGGACTATATTGGAGTGTATGTATACTATTTCAGAATAAATATCACTTTAAAATAATCAAATATAGTTATTATTTACACCATTATACCCATCCGAGTAAGGTGGTGGTGGAAAATAGATTTCACCACGGCGTAGAGACAGTATTCCGTACACACGCACGCGCGGTGATTTCGTTTTCTGTAGGATGGATAGATGGTGAAATAGGGTTGTTTCATACATATAATAACATATCAGTATATTAGTGATACTGATGTTATTACTTCATAATGAAACAACCTAAGAAGAAGAAGTGGAAGAAGAAATAAAGTTGAAAGAATCGGTAACAGACATTATCTCTTCTTTGAAGCGCCTCCTTGAGATCTCCTTTTAGGGCACTAAAATTGGTTTTTGGGGAAGACCAGAATCTCTAGGATGTTTCTAGGGAAGTTTATAAGAGAATTTGGCAGGGGTTGTCCGAGCTTGAAGGCTCAATGTGGTGTGAGGAAGAGAGGGAGGGGGTGGCCTTTTATAAGGGAGGAGAGGGGAACCTTTGGAAAAACTGAAAATATTATTTTATTATAAAGTCATGTTCATTTTTAAATTGCTCCAAATTGATTTATTTCTAATCTAAGGTGGGTATGGGTCGAATGCCTCTCATACAATAGAATTTAGACAAGTTTAGGTTCCTATTTTAACCTTATCATTTAGATTTAACATTAAGTTAAATAATTTTACTTTTACCGTGTCTTCTTGAGTTCTTATACTATAAGATTAATAAACCTACTATAAGAATCCAAAAGAACCCCAAGTTGTTTCTTATTAATATATATAACCTTATCTAACTTATTTTGCCGAACCATAGATTTTTTGGAATAAAATAACAATTAATAATATAATATTTGTTTTAAAAACTATTTTATGTCAATTTTGACACTATTTAGTAATTGATTTTTGTGAAACTCATAACAGAATGATTAGTTCGAAAAAAATTAATTAAATCAATACTAACATGTCATATTAACCTATAAAATTAGTGTAATTCATAAAAAGTCTCAAATTACATTTATTTGGGTATTTATAACATCAATTATGTCAATATTTCATTAATAAGATAATTACTTCATCATCGTTGTGTCATAAATAAATTAAGTAATTTAATGTCTAAAAATTAAAAATAAAGTACCATTATGTAGGAAATATTTGTATCTTTCTAATGAATATTTATAGTTTAATTTATCTTATGTATTACCCTATATTACAAATTATCTACTTATTAAACTTTGATTTTAACTATTTTAACCCTTCTTTAAATAAATTAATAATAAATGTCCTAATCTAATCCAAGTGGGCCTAAATGGTCATATTTTACTCCTAAGGTTGTTTTTGTTCAAATTAAACTTATCCAATAGAATTAGGACATGTTTTAGGGTAATAATAATATCATTTGTACCCTTAACTACCCTATTTACTTTTAACCGTGGTAAAAAAAAGTAAAAAGTTACTATTCACCAAAAATTATTTTTATCTCATTGAACAACATTTTAGTCCTTGATATTAATCGTTTCTTTCGGATTTTCAAAATTCTACTCACAGAAGCGGTAAAATTAAGTTTTATGAAAAATTCAGTTTTTTTAACTACCACTTAGCGGTTTCACTATTTATCAAAAAATGAAAGTTTCCAGAAAAATACCAAAAATTAGGCCTAAGCTATATTTTATATTATGAATTCAAAAATGATGTTTATTTTACCAAATTCAAAACATATCAGTTACATTAACTAATTTAAAAAATAATTCTCGTCATCAAAACAAATAGCGTTTTTTAAAAGATAATAACTATCAAAAGATTGACACTTGTTTATGTCTGGTTTAAATGTGAAATTACATCCAATGAACAACATTGTATTAAATTGTAAAAATTTATTCTAAATACACTTTATAACCACTCAAATAAATAATTTATCACTATTAATTATTTCTATTAAAAAAGTTTTTTGTAATTAAAATTTAATAATTTTCACTATTCATCAAAATATGAAAGTTATCCGAAAAGTACCAAAATTTCACCCTAAGCTAATTTCGATATTGAAAATCCAAAAATGAAGTCCATTTTGAAAAATAAAATTTACAAAATTTCAAAAAGTGGTTATTACTATTCATAACGACTAGTTTTAATAATATTTTAATAACATATCGTTGTTTAGTAAAACTCGGTATTGCGTACTACACACGCTATCGAGGAAGGTCACGATTGAGTGTAATGCAAGGCAAGTGAAGGATGCATGTTGTGCAAGCTCTTTTTGGTGTAGCATACAAAAAAAGACATTAATGAAATTAAAAAGAATATTTTTCATAAAATCTCGGGGTGTTACATTTTACCCCCCTTAAAATGAATTTCGCCCTCGAAATTCGTCGGAGTTATAAATGGTTTACTACTCAAAAGTTTCTTTAATAGAAACCCACAACGTAAAAAAGGAATACCAAAACCAATCTTTAAAAACAAAGAATGAAACGTAACGGTTACCCAAATAATCTAATCACTGGGTTTCCACATAGGTGAAAATATGGATATGGAAGAGAAATCTAACCATCATGTTCTGATGGAGAGTGGTATAGAACATGGCTATAGAAAAGCCATAAAATCACAAAGCCATAAATTTTTGGCGATCTAAGGTACCATCTGATTCATCAGATATAAGATCACTAGGACAACATTTTTGGTTTTCAATATCATTTTCCTAAAGTTGATGAAATTGGAATTAGAAGAAATACTTTCGTGATTTTGGAATAGTCTCACCGTTGGACGTTCATTGGACAATTTCCACTTCATATCTTAATGAAATTAAGTTGAATTTGTCATTCTTGATGTGTTAGCAGATCATGTGATAGAATGATGGGTCATTCCATCTATCTCAAACAAAAGGTTAGAAAAGTTATCAAAAAAATACATTAGTCCATCTATTGTGAGATTAATCATATATGGTTCCTAAAATGGACTTAAACTTCATATATCATCCTGCTTAATATAATAAAACTAGTTTCTACTAATCAAGGACTTCATGTAGGCTAGTGGTAGGCGATAAAGGCCAGTCGCACATCGGTTGTGGGTTCGATTACCACAGCCTTGTCCGACGCAATGGGCTGTCGCCCATCTTGCAGGTTGTCCTTTTTCTAAAACTATATTACTATAACATCCCATAAATAATATCGGAAAAACTTCTATCCTTAAACAATACTAACTTATGTCCAACATAATCCATTCCAATCTTTAGGATTATCCAAAATAATACTGTCTAATCTCATATTATAGTGAAAATGATTACCAAAGACTTCATACAACTAGCATGTTAATACCATTGTTGATCCCCATATATCATGAAATATGCCTTGTTGGTCACATTACAAACATTCGAAGGCCTTAATCATGCATTCTATTGAAAAAAAATGAATACCCATTGAAACTTATTGAAAACATGAATGCTGTTAAAAGTTAACTCTTTCCACATACCAAAATCCTCAAAATTCTATATACTCAAACCATGATATCACTTAGTCCTTATATCAATCATGAGCTCATTAATACTGTCAAACATTTCATTTTCTCGTTTTCCATTCATTATGTGCATATCATCTTTTTTTTCAAAAAAATCTCAATCACTTTCCATGGTTACCAGTACTATTGAAAACCACAATAGACCAATACATAAATATTCCAATATTCCACGATACTATATACAACATTATTTTGGAATCCCATTACATAGACACTTAATCTTTTCACCACATCGTTGTCATATTCAACATCGCCAATAGTGATCACATGTGACTTCCCTTTGTCCTTTTCCTTAAGTGGTTGCTCATTTCAATCATCACTAACCCTTGGATTAGGGAATTTATTAGCATAATGCCCCATTTCTTTGCACTTGAATCATTGAAGTGTTGGTGGTGCATTCTCTACACTATTTTATTTATTCACATCATTAGAAACCCTTTTTCCATTACTTCGACACTCAGTTTCTCGATGACCTTATTTTCCACACTTAAAACATTTTCTAGTCCCTTTAAGACAATCTCCACCATGATTCTTTCCACACTTTGATCATAAGTAAATATTCATCTTATTTTCACCATTATTATGAGATTTATCCTTGAACTCCATCTTTCGTTTCTTGTCAAAACTGTGATATGGATAAGTAACACCAACTTCCATTTCTACCTTGATAGCACAACACACAATTTCTTCATAGCTACTGAAGTCTCTTATAGTTATTTCCCTTCGAAGATTTGGTTTTAAGCCACTGAAGAATCGATCAACTTTAATTTTGGGTTGGATGATAAATCCATATGCATACCTTGAAAGCCTTGTAAAATTCGCTTCATATATACCAACAGATTCATCATCCTTTTGCTTTAGTTCAAGAAACTCCTTCTCTATCTTTGTTCGAATAATACGAGGGAAGTACTTATTGAAAAATAAGTTCTTGAACTCGTCCCATTCCATGGACTCAATTTCATCTCTTGGCCTCGTATTCTTGATAAGATTCCACCATTTATCAGCATCACCTTCCAAATGATACATTGCTAAGATGACTTTATCATGTTCAGAACATTGTAGAACTGAAAATATCTTTTCAGTAGTACTGATCAATTGTTCAGCAACAAGTGGATCAGAAGACCCACTGAAAGAAGGTGGACGTTTCCTCATGAAAGAATCAATAGAATATTGTTCCCTTCTCTGCTCATTTAGAAGTCCATAATGATTCATAGCTTGTGTAAGTATAACAATAAGATTTTTTCACTCCATCTCCCATAACATTTGTTTGTTCAGGAGGACAATCATTGCATTGTCCATTACATTGATCAACACGGTTCTTTCGGGTTCCAACCATCGTCTAAAACCCAAAAACAATAGTGTGAGAGGAAAAAATCACGCTAGGGAAAACAATATAATAAAGGGGGAGTACCTTCAACCTCTAACATATTAGGTTACCGTAATTCTGGTACTATAACTATACTTATACTTAACCTTAGGGACATCCCTATACATACCTTTGAAATATCTCTAGGGATCTCACTAAAGTTCTCGCATCCTAGTTTCCAAAGGTTGACTAAACGTTTCCTATGATACCAACTGTAGAGACCCATAGCTTAACGTACATGGACATTACATTACTTTTGCGGAATACTTAGTACATAACAAAAACACACACACAAGGACCGTAATAGTTTAGTGTATTTGGAAACTCGGAATATAATCTTCTAATTGTGGTGAATGATCTTCAACATCTCCCATAAAGATCTTATTTTTTTTAACCTAAAACCTTTCTTTATATCCTAGGGAAAAGAAAACATAAAAGGGTGAGCTCAAATGCTTAGTAAGGGTAAACAAAAGAAATATCAATCACATCATATTCATAAGAACATAACATTTTAGAAATCTTAACCTGCAAAAGAGATCATAATATCATAACATGGGATAAATCATAGTAGTGAAATGTAATACCAATAATCATAAATTAAAACATGAAACTTTGTGGCATACACAAATAATCATAGAGAATCATTTCTTATTAGTCAAGACTCATTTCCAAGACTATCTTAGTGGACAAAGTCCATTTCTGAACCGAGTTCACTCCTCGTTTCAGTCCTGTTTCACTGAACCGGTTTAACCTGCCATTCCAGCCACGTCTATCTCATGAGATATAAAATCTTTACCCAATGTATTGGAGGGAGATATAGGTCCCACCCATCTCATAATGATACCATTCTTATGTGTGCCACAAAATCATAAATCATACATCATTGCATAACCCATGTAATAAAAATGGGAATCTTAAACATCATGACTTCATAAAACAATTCATATAAGATAAAGGAATTCATAAAAATATTTCCATCACAACATAATCAAATCACTTGTAATAATAGTGATAGAAACAGAACCCTATATTATCTTAGATGGAAAATAAAATTTATAAAACACTTGATCTCCATTCTTGAGGAAAATATCCTTTCCACTTAAAAAACATTTTCCTTTCTTAACATTTCATAAAATTTTAAACTAAAAGAAGTTGATTAAAAATATACTTTTAAAGGAAGCTTCTTGGAAATAATGTTTTAAAAATAGATTCATGTCGTATAAGATAAAAAAACATTCTTCTCGTAGTTTTTTCGGAAAAGTCAAAAAGTAACTCGTACGAAAAATGACAAAAGATTCCTTTCATATCTTTTACTAGAAACTCACTGAAGGGTAAAATTGGATTTAAAAAATTTTAGGTGGATGGAAAAAATATTACATATTGAGGAAACAAGGATGTGGATGATAAAATACACCCCAATAAATAGAAAAGTATAAACAATCTCGGATAAAAATGAGATTGTGATATTTCCCTTACCTTACGTCTAATTTGCTTCGTAAGTGTCCGAACCTCCTGTACAATGATTTAAATAATGTCATTGACTTATTCCAGAATCATACTCATTGTTATGTTATCATATATGGTTCACTTATGACTTTATATTACCCGTTCTTTTGTAAATTCCATGTTAAAGAGCGTTTTGGGTAAAATTGTTTCATTTGTCGTCCATGTTTTGACTTGTAATTATTCATATGATTACTTAGATCATGATTACTTAATTCCAGAATATAAACCATGATTTATATATAATATATATTCAGAATATACATATATATAATAAATCCGTAAATTGAATGGAATACACCGTTCATGGAGACGGTAGGCCGTACATACACATGAACGCTATTTTCGTTTCCTTATTGAGTTGAATGGAATTAAGTAGATGACATACATATATATACAAATAATTACAGTATCATTATTATGTCATATATTTCATGATTACTTATTATATATACTTTATAATAATTCATGAATGGTTAAAGTGGATAATGAATCTCATCGTGTCGTGGAGACGGTAGTCCGTACGTACGCACGAGCGATGATATCATTCTCATGATCATGGGTCTGTATTGGAGTGTATGTATACTATTTTAGAATCAATATTAATTTAAAATAATCAAATATAGTTATTATTTACACCATTATACCCATCCGAGTAAGGTGGTGGTGGAAAATAGATTTCACCACGGTGTGGAGATAGTATTCCGTACGTACGCACGCGCGGTGATTTCATTTTCCGTAGGATGGATAGATGGTAAAATAGGGTTGTTTCATACATATAATAACATATCAGTATATGAGTGATACTGATGTTATTACTTCATAATGAAACAACCTAAGAAGAACAAGTGGAAGAAGAAATAAAGTTGAAAGAATCGGTAACAGACATTACCTATTCTTTGAAGCGACTCTTTGAGATCTCCTTTTAGGGCACTAAAATTGGTCTTTGGGGAAGACCAGAATCTCTAGGATGTTTCTAGGGAAGTTTAGATGAAAATTTGGCAGGGGTTGGCCGAGATTGAAGGCTCAAAGTGGTGTGAGGAAGAGAGGGAGGGGGTGGCCTTTTATAAGGGAGGAGAGGGGCACCTTTGGAAAAACAAAAAATATTATTTTATTATAAAGTCAAGTTCGGTTTTAAATAGCTCCAAATTTATTTATTTATAAGATAAGGTGGGTATGGGTCTAAATAATCTCATCCTATAGAATTTAGACAAGTTTAGGTTCCTATTTTAACCTTATCATTTAGATTTAACATCAAGTTAAATAATTTTTCTTTTACCGTGTCTTCTTGTGTTCTTATACTATAAGGTTAATAAACTTACTATAATAAGCCAAAAGAACCCCAAGTTGTTTATTATTAATATCTATAACCTTATATAACTCATTTGGCCGAACAATAGATTTTTAGGAATAAAATAACAATTAATAATATAATATTTGTTTTAAAAACTATTTTATGTCAATTTTGACACTATTTAGTAATTGATTTTTGTGAAAATCATAACAGAATTATTAGTTCGAAAAAATTAAATAAATCAAAACTAACATGTCGTATTAACCTATAAAATTAGTGGAATTCATAAAAAGTCTCAAATTACATTTATTTGGGTATTTATAACATCAATTATGTCAATATTTCATTAATAATATAATTACTTCATCATCTTTGTGTCATAAATAAATTAACTAATTTAATATCTAAAAAATTCAAATAAAATACCATTATGTAGGAAATATTTTTATATTTCTAATGAATATTTATAGTAGAATTTATCTTATGTATAACCCAATATTACAAATTATCTACTTATTAAACTTTGATTTTAACTATTTTTACCCTTCTTTAAATAAATTAATAATAAATGTCCTAATCTAATCCAAGGGGGCCTAAATGGTCATATTTTATTCACAAGGTTGTTTTTTTTCGACTTAAACTTATCCAATAGAATTATTACATGTTTCAGGGTAATAATAATATCATTTTTACCCTTAACTACCCTATTTACTTTTAACCGTGGCAACAAAAAGTAAAAAGTTAATATTCACCAAAAATTATTTTCATCTCATTAGACCACATTTTAGTCCTTGATATTAACCATGTCTCTCAGATTTTCGAAATTCTACTCACAGAAGGGGTAAAATTAAGTTTTATGAAAAATTCAGTTTTTTTAACTACCACTCAGTGGTTTCACTATTCATCAAAAAAATGAAAGTTTCCAGAAAAATACCAAAATTTAGGCCTTAGCTATATTTGATATTATGAATTCAAAAATGATGTTTATTTTTCCAAATTCAAAACATATCAGTTACATTAACTAATTTAAAAATTAATTCTCGTCGTCAAAACAAATAGCGTGTTTTTAAAAGATAATAACTATCAAAAGATTGACACTTGTTTATGTCCGGTTTAAATGTGAAATTACATCCAATGAACAACATTGTATTAAATTGTAAAAATATATTCTAAATATACATTAAAACCACTCAAATAAATAATTTATCAGTATCAATTATTTTGATTAAAAAAGTTGTTTTTAATTAAAATTTAGTAATTTTCACTATTCATCAGAATATGAAAGTTATCCGAAAAGTACCAAAATTTCACCCTAAGCTAATTTCGATATTCCGAATCAAAAAATGAAGTCCATTATGAAAAAATAAAATTTACAAAATTTCAAAAAGTGGTTATTACTATTTATAACGGCTAGTTTTAATAATATAATAATAGCATATCGTTGTTTAGTGAAACTCGGTATTGCGTACTACACACGGTAACGAGGAAGGTCGCGATTGCGTGTAATGCAAGGCAAGTCAAGGATGCATGTTGTGCAAGATCCTTTTGGTGTAGCGTACAACACAAGACATTAATGAAATTAAAAAGAATATTTTTCATAAAATCTATGGGTGTTACATTAAGGTCATGTAGGACTAGATATAGTTTAACATCATGTGGGATGACTTACAATTTAATGTCATGCGGGACATAATAGTTTAAGGTTGTGTAGGACCAGATACATTTTAACATCGTGCGGGATGACATACAGTTCAATGTCATGTGGGTCATGATAGTTTAAGGTAATGTAAGACAGGATATAGTTTAACATCCTGCAGGATGACATATAGTTTAATTTCATGTTGTATATAATACTTAAAGGTCATGTAGGAACCCATTTTCTTGGGCGAAGTATTGCTTGAGGAACCTTGAATTAGTGGGAGGAGTTATATGCTCTCTATCTATGATAATCAGCGAGTATGCTCCATTGGGATAATGCTTATGAATGAGGTATGACTCTTCCCATTTGGTCTCTAGCATGGGTGGTTTCCTACTAGGTATCATTGGTGTTCTCATGGCCAACACCAAGTCACCATTCAAGAAAGAGCGAAGGAAAGAATTCTTGTTGAAATCTCAAGCTATCTTTTTATGATGTCTCTCCATATTGTGTAGGGCACGGATCTTGTTCTCATCGAGTTCTTCTAATTCAGCCAAACAGATTTCAGCTACTCCATCTAGTGCTAGATGATCATATAAATATCTGCATAATGAAGGAAACTAAATCTCAATGGGCAGAACGACATCTATTCCATACTCCAGGGAGTATGGGGTCACCTGTGGGGAATTATGAGTCGTCTGATAATCCCAGAGGGCATTGGGGAGACTGTATGGCCAATTCTTTTTCTGACCAACTATTTTCTGCAAAATGTTAAAGAGGGATTTGTTAAACACCTCGATATGACCATTTTCTTACACATGATCACAGGAGGTATGGTTAGAATGAATATTGTACATACTATTTCTTCAACCCAGTTTCCCAAAAGTTTGTGCCGTTATCGGTGAGGACAGCGTGAGGGACTCCGAACCAGTAGATGATATTAGAGCTCATAAAGTCAATGATAGAAAGGTAATTGACCTCCTTTGAGTAGAATCGCTTCTTCCCACTTGGAAACTAAATCTGTAGCAGTCAGGATGAACCTACACTAGCAAGCTATCCCCAGTGGATATGGTCCCACATCATTGAGTCCCCAGACCGCAAAGGAATAAGAGTACTTGGTATTGTTGAGAGGCTCTTGAGGCTGATGCACAATGTTGGCATTAATTTGAAACCCATGGAACCTCTTGGAAAAATCAATGCAGTCATTGATCATGGAGGGACAAAAATATCATAGCCTCTGGATCTGGTGGGATAGTTTCGGCCTAGTCTGATGATACCTACAAGAACTAACATGAACCTCCTACATGACCTGAGAAATATCAACTCCCGAAATTCAATGGTGGAGAACCTGATAAAACTCATGCTTGTAGAGAATTTTCTCAAGACTGGGACATCTCTGGAGGGTAAACTATAAGGCAAAATTTTGGATTCGCTCACTCTCGGCTCAATCAATCAAGAGATTACCATTTTAGAGGTACTCAACAAATGGGGTTCTCCAATCGGGATTCAATTCAATACCTGCATCCAGGGGATATGGAGTTCTTGACATGGATGCATCGGCAGTAAGGTGGCTTACCTGTGGGATGTCATTTACATTTGGAGTGATGGGATCTATGAATCTTCGGTGTGACATGTGGATAACCAAATCACCAAGTTAAGGAACTTCAAGAGATTTTGCTATGATATCCAAGGCATCAACTCGACCATTCTGGGATCGTTGGACATGAATAACTTCTAGCCGGGTTGGGAAATGGGAATCAGCTGGAGGGTGTGTTCTAAAAGTGGCATGAGTTCTGAATTTCAGATTAAATAGTTACTATTGATTTTTTTGATTACTATTTTGGAGTCCCCTTTGACATGTAAGTGGGGAATGTCAATATCTAGGTCCAACTCAAGGCCAGTGATGAGATCCTGGTATTTTTCCTCATGGTTGGTACAACCCCATGATAACATGAATGAATATGAAAGAATGGCTTGAGCTGGGGTAATGAAGACGATAACCAAACCTACTCTGTTGAGCCTGTGGTTATTGATCCTTTTGCCGGTAGGGCTCCAAGAAGAGCCATCAAATAGCATCTACTAATATGGAATGGATTGATCTACTAATAGGATTGAATCATCAGGAATGTCAAGGTCCAAAAACTGGTCCGCAGGGGATGGATGGGCGGAGATAAAATCTGCCAATGCTCATCCCTTAATAGCCTTCTGGGAGACAAACCTAATGTCAAACTACTGAAGGATCACTACCCACTGAGTGAGATAGCCTGTAAACAATGGGTGGTTCAGGATGTACTTCATTAGATCCACCTGAGACATCAGTTGTACCTCATGGTGCAGCAAGTAATGTCGCAATTTCTATATTGTGAATACAAGCGCAAGGCATCTCTTCTCAATAGAGGAGTGTCTGATATTTGTGTTGAGGAGCATGTGAATGAGATAGTAGAGACTATTCTTCATTCCCTCATTGTTCTTCTGAGTGATAAGGGCACCGAGATATCATTCTAGGACGGTCACATAAAGGACCAGCGACTTTCCGAAGATGGGTGGCATCATGACCGGAGGCTGTAACAAGTAATACTTGATTTCCTCAAAAGCATTCTGACATTCTTCATCCCACTGGTAGAGAATGCATTTCTTCATGAGCCGAGAAAATGGCTTACAATTTCCGGCCAAATTCGTGATGAATCAGTGTATGTAGGCTAAGTGGACTTGGAAACCTCGAACCTCCCGAATGTTGCTCGAGGGAGGTATCTGGATGATGTCCTTGGTCATCTCTGGGTCGATTTTGATGCCCCTATATCTAAAAACAAAGCCGAGAAACATTCCATAGGTGACCCTGAAGGTACAATTCAATGGGTTCATCTACAGGTGGCGAGAATAGAGGAAGACGAACACTTTCTCAAGGTCTTTGAGATGGTCCTAATGCTAGAGAGATTGGACCACCAGATCATCCATGTATCATTCCACTAATTTTCTGACGATCGGCTTAAATATACGATGCATGGCACGCCGATAGGTGGCACCTGAATGTTTTAAACTTAAGGGAATGACTTGGAAACATGACATATCTTGTAGGACCTTTTAGGTTATTGAATCCCCATCCCAGAGATCCATTCGAATATGGTTATACTCGGAGTACCCATCCATGAAAGAGAGGGCCTAAAATCCAACTGTAGTGTCGATAAAAAAATTCCTTCACAGGAAGAAGAAAATTATCCTTCAGACAATGATAGTTGAGATCTCATAAGTCGATGCAGACTTTGATCTGTCCATTATTCTTCCTGACTGGAACAATGTTGGATATCCATTTAGGGTACTAGACCTACTTAACGATATTGGATCTAATGATCTTATCAAATTCATCCTCGACCATGGAACCATGATAAGGGTGCATCTTTTTGGGAGGATGCTTAAACACGTGGTGATTTGATGGGAGACCAAGGCGGTGGTCGACTACCTGAGGATCTATCCATGGATTCTCATCGTAACTCCAAGTGAATACATCACGATGTTGCTTTAGGAAGTCCATGTACCACTGTTTCTCCTCTAGGGGCATAGAGGCACTGATCAATGTGGGATTCAAGTTCGCCTCGGTACCGAGGCTCACCTGCACCAATTCATCGACCGTGGTGGAGAAACCATCATAAAATGCGGGAGGAGAATCCTATAAATCATCTTCTTCAGATATGGAGGAGGGATACTAAGTGGGATGAGTTTCCTCTAAGTTAACATATTCTGATGGGAGACTGGTACCAGTCTGAGTGGTGGTGGACACTACATCGGGGGACTATTTTTCTGCTGAATCCATAGCGACGAAGGTTGTAGGTCTTATCCCATGTAGTCTTTGGACCAAGGGGACATGCTTTTTGATATTAAAACAATATTGGTGCATTGGATTGAGACATTTTATCCCAGCCTGGCGAAACAAGCAAGTATGCCACATTGTCGTTGCCATGGGGCGGACATCTCGATACCTTATGATAGTAAGGGGCTCCGAGATCACCGGAGCCTGATTCATATAGGAGTATGAGGTAATATTCCAGCATTAATTAGACTTGGGAATGTGCTCCCCCCTAATTCCATAAAAAATGAATCATTTCCCATAATATAGGGTCATAGCCTCCAATAAATGGATTGAAAAGATACAGGAATCATCTAGATCTATCCACAGGTCAGTCGCATCCATAGCATGCTCAACCTCATTAGACTGCTTCTGCTTGTCCTTGCTCTTGTAATAGTTTTCATCCAGATATAGGGATTTACAAGATGAAAAGGGATATGTGTCACCTTGAATTACACCCACATTACTATTAAGGGATTACTTAAGGTACTGGTGATATGATGAAGGTACTTCCACATGCAGATGAATCCATAACCTACCCATCAACACATTATATGTGGTGTTTTGAGAGACAACCATGAACTTGGTGCTGGATACCAGGACATTGAACTGGGTATTTAGGAGGATCTTGCTGACCAGTTTCTATTTTTTCCTATCATAACCATGAATTTTTAGGTCCGAGGGAATCAAATCATCCTTAGACAACCCCAGTTTTCACAGTGTCGGAGTTGGGATTAGGATGATCATACAGCCTGTGTTAACAAGATAACGACGAACCTCCACACTATTAAAATGTCCTATGGTGTAAAATAGGTGGATGTGAACATGTATGGGAGAGCCTTCATCTTATCCATAGAACGATATGGTGGCTTGACATTCAGAATGATCGATCACCTTAGTATGGAAGGCTTCTATGGCTACTGCCTCCATCTCGAACTCGAAGGGGGCTTCTTAAAGCCTCGACAAGGGTTTCACGCATATATGTTGATAGGTAAAGGTCCTCAAAGATGGATAGACTTGATGGAATTCTAGAAAGATGTTTGAGGACATCATACTTATGTGCCAGGAATGAGCTTCTTCTTATAGGTGGTCGCTCTACGACATGAGGTATGTCGGGTCCTACAGGATGGATCAATGGCTGACATGTGTTGGGAATGTCCCGCTGCTCATTAAATGAATCTTGTGGAGTGACTATTGGATGAGGTCCAAATGGCTGAGACCGGTCCATAGCAGAGCAAGGCTAATCAAGGTGTGGTTGAGGTGGCTCTGCCTGATCAAGCAGCACAAATGGCGGCGAAGGCAGAATTGATTACATCAGGTGAGAAGCTTGCACATGCTGAACTCTGCCATGGGCCTGCTGTCTGGTCTAAATGGCATGCACAACCAAGATGTAAGTATTGACTGAGGCATTTTGATGACCCATATTTCCACGTATCTGTTGATGCTGGTGACGTCTGGGAACATTGGGAGGATCCTCCTGGCAGTCCTCACTATCAAAAATAATCTAGGGGTTCACCAGCTCTACGGTGTTTACCAAGGTGTAACCTTGACTATCACTTGAAGAACCATCCACTACTAGATGGATTCTAGGGGAATCACCATCTCTAAGGGCGTGATGTTTCTGAGCGTACGGGATGGTGATGGAATTGGAGGGGGACTTTGTTTTCCCTTATGTCGTTGATGCTTGCTCTTATGAGAAGGGGACGACATGATGAAGAAGATGGGGTAATAGCTGTGGCTTCTGAAGGCTCTAGTCGATTCAGGTATACATGAATAATTCCATGTTCACGGGGGAGAGCCTTATGATCCATATAGTCATTGAACTTCTCGGACCCGTGGTTAGAAACCTGAAGCCACTCGCCTTCTCTATCATCGCTGCTATCAGGATTCATGATTAAACATGCCACATGTGTCATGGATGGGCCTAACCTGACTATGTTGTTTTCAACATGTTCTTGAAGCTGGTCCTTAATTACATATCATTTTTTAAGGGTGTTCCCTTGGATCTAGTGATAGGGGCATTAATTGGGGAGATCAGTGAGTTATACCTCTTCTAGACTCCTTCATTCTGGAAATCGTACAATTCTCTATTCCAAGTCACATTGTAAATAACTGGGGACCTGAGCCAGATTGAATGATTATGTACGGTTTCTTCTATCCATGAAGGGGGCTCTAGGAGCCTGACCCAGATGAGGGGATGGAGGAGCCTGTCGAGGAGGCAGATCTTAGTTATATCACCTAGGTGGTGGCAGCGCATTAAATGGGGGTACCAGCTGGTTTTGAGGTGGGAGTTGTTGGGTCAAAGGCTATGCATGTGGTAGCGGGCCTATGCGAGACTATGGAGGCTGCTCCACTGGTAATAATTCTAGTTGTCTGAGGGCTTCTATTGGGGTCACCGCAGTAGGCTAGACCTTGGAGGACCTTCTAAAGGGAATTTTAGGAAGCAAAAGATGTGTCTGGCCTACTGCAATGTTTCTTCTAGATGTCAGCCTTGTCAGAGAAGTATTAGAATCCACCAAGGTAATTCTGGGTGATCAGAGAGTGGACCATTTCTGTCTTGACATTCCCCAAAAACATTGTCAGTAGTTGTTCCTGAATCATTGGAATGTCAAGAGAGTATGTGAGCACTTTCCACAAGGCGAAAAAGTCTGGGAAACACTCATCAGGACTCTGTTTTCACTTGAAGAGGTCCTCAATACTCATCTTCCATGTGGTGGAAATAAACTGGTAAAGAAATTTCCTACAAAGATCATCCCAGCCAGCTACTGACCTGAATGGTAGCTGGATGTACCAGACAAATTCAAGTCCTTCTTATTTTTGTATGAAGCATTGTATTTTCACAGCCTCCTGCTGCGCTGGAGTTCCCAACATGGGTCTACACCTTAAAATGAAGCGGGTCAAATGCTGCAGCGGGTCACCCGACCAATTAAAGGGGGGAGAAGATGGGTTTTTCTAAATCTGGTGGTTCTGACATATCATTGACACATGCCAGATATGGCTTTCCTTCATGCGAGATTTCCACCTATCGCATTTCTAATACCTTGATGCAATCAATGACCACCTCCATGAGATCATCAGGGTGAGGGATCCAATCTTGACAAGGTTCCCTAACCACCAGTGCATTGGTGGGTTCTTCAACATGGTAAAGAGGCCCAGTGGCTCATGGAGAAGCTGGTGGGAGGACCTACTGAGTGGCTGGGGAAACCTGAGCTGGGTCCCGGGGATTATCTCGTTGTTCTGGTGGATTTGGCGACACATAATGCACCCTCTTTCCAAAATTTCTACCCCCAAACTTGACAGCATTGGCAGGATAGCCAGGGTCCCCTTGAAGAAATTAACCAGGGGAAGTTGCGACTTCCCCTAATTCCCTGAATGAGGATCATCATAGTCTGGCTTTCGCTCCACAACACACTCATTAAGGAGGTCATTGAACATCTTCTTATGATATGTGAGCTGTTGACACAACACATATTTTTCGGGATCATCCTCAATCTTTTGCACTGAGCCAAACGGGTCGGAGGGTTTAAGAGCTCCAAGATGCTCTTTACCCTTGTTGAGATTTCGGCTAAGGACCAATGCCTCAGTGGGTATAGGAAGACTCGGTACATTTCTCTACTAGAGAGTAACCCTTCTTGATAGATCCAATAGGTGTGAGACTCCCTCAGGGGGTAGGTCTTCTCCAAGAATCTCTATCTCATTTTCTTCCCTATTAGATCAGTCATATTAACTATGACCACACCTAGAAGAATATCCTCGATATCGCATGGAAATTTGGTGCTAGATAGAACTGAAATAGAGGGCTGCCTACTACCCCCAACCATGGATCTGGATGTGGGGGGGGGGGGGGTTAAGCCTCTTTAATAATCTAGTGGAGCACTTCAAAGCTCAGGATGCATCTTTGTTGGAGGGTCCTATGGTGGCCGAGAGACTCAAGGTGCCAAGACACGAGGAGTGCAGAAAAATCAACCAAACGACACTGTTGACCTATGTCTTTGAACTATTCTTGACTCTTGGGATAATACACTTTTCAATGCAAAAGATGAAAGTGAGTATCCCAGAGGGTCTGGAGAAAGCACCGAACCTCCTCCTGGGTAAGTGCTTCTGGTGTACTAATGTTTGGTGATGAAACTAGCCAAAAAATCATTGGGAAATGGTCGACCATAAGAATGTCCCACAAGATCCTTGGCCTAGACATAGGGTATGGCACTTGGTTTCCCCACTCATCAATTGGAGGCAGTTGGGGAACCAGTAGCGGTACCAAAGAAGACTGCTGAGACGGTAGGCTGGATGGTGGAAAATACAGTGACTGGGCTGACAAACCATCACATCTCGGGATATCCTCGAAAGAGTGCAATGACGTTTCCACCAAATCGTGATAAAATAGTCTAGTGGCCACAGTTTTTGGTGTAAGGACTATAGCTGCTGGTGGGGGACCATGCTGTTGCTCGTTCGCCATCAGTTCTCAGAATAACTCTCTGTGATCTCTAGTTGAGGTAGAGAATGCTCCTGGTGATGATGGTGGAGATTTTATATCTAGACCCTGGGGATAATCCAAAACTTCATCCTCCTGGATGTATCTACAGAGGGAGGTAGGGATCTGGTGGACCTCACATTCTGTAAGTATGAGTATGATGTGCCTCATTCCTACCCCAGAACATGACACAGAGGATCGAGGTTGGATTTTCAATACTGAGTCATATTCCGCCTTAGAATATGAGAAGAAGACAGGTTTAATAAAGGTTTGTATCTTCCTAACATTATTTTTATGGTGGAAGCTACCTACCTTCCTGCCCCGAGATGGCTCCTTGGGAAAAGGTAGATTTCTAGCATGGGGAGGTCCTTCAGCCAAATTGGTGCTGGGGCGGAGAGGACTTCCTCCTGAGCAAGTTAGGGTGTGAGGAACACCTGGATAGATCTCAAAGGAAACTCGGGGAGGACCTCTTTGTCCACTGGCTGATGTGCAGAGGGAATCTCCACGAAAAGTGCTCGAGTGGGTAAGAGCATCAGTAGGGCCTCCATGCTTATTTCCCCTAGCAGCGTCAGTGCGAGGAGGGTACTCGTACTAGTCATGCCAAACACGAGTAGGACCTCCGTTTTGGGTGCCGATGAACCGAGGCTAGCCTTCACTCCTCAAATTTTTTGGGGTGAGGAGGACCTCCTATGGCTTCTGTAATGACATGGGGAAGGCCCCCACACTAGAGATTGACCAGATGTGTAACATCTCCATGTTGGTGGCCTCTGGTAGGAGGAAAAACTCCATACTCGAAGTCATCAGCGTGTAAGAGGTTTCCTTACTGAGTGTCACTACCATGGGGAGGACCCTCATTCGGATTGAAGGTAGCATGGGGCAGAACTCCATGCTGATCTTGGAAGTGGGGACGACTCGCATTATCAATAGTGGCGGTATGGGGAGGACATCCGTACTAGGTATCACTGCCATGGGTCGGCCCGTGGTGGGTGTTACCTACTCCGACAACTAGGAGAGTCAACCCAACCTTCCCACTGGGTGGTTGGGGCCTCAATTCAGGTTGGGTATATGAGCGCCTCTACTCAATAATGATAAGGGACTGATGGTATATGTTGGAGGTGGCACGAGCCATGGTAGTTTCTGATGTTGATTCCCCTCGACGGGCGTCCACTTTATCTTGCACCCAATGCAGGCATCGGGTCAACCGAGCTGGGGCTAGTGGAACAGGTGCATAGATTAACTATTCCCTAACATGTGGGGTCAGGTGGAGGCGCTAGAATTAACTAGTGGGGGCCCTCCTTAGGATCCCCTAGAATAGGATCTTGGTCCGGCTGGCCTGGACATCCCCCACCTCAGCAGCGTTGGGGAGGGAGTAATCGAATCGTTCCGGGGAGAGGCTCCCAAAATGAATGTGTGTCGGAATGGGGAGTAGTGGATCCATGGATAGACCTTGGGGGTAGCAGTGGCAAATAAGTGGAGATTCCTCTCTGTCTTATTGAGATATGTACCTAGTTGGGAGGATCCCCCCTCCTCATATCATCGAATGAGGTCCTTTATCAGCCTTCATTGGACGAACTCAGATGGGGAGATGGGGCATAGGCACCCAGTAGCTTCGGACGTGGAGGTTTCCATGGAGGAAATGAGGCCATGCGGGGTTTCTGTAGTGACGTCACCCCTGCCCCTACATCAGTAGGTGGGCGGTGATCAGTTTCATGATATGTTAGCTTGGGTCCTAGAAGGTTGGGAGATTAAACCATCAGTGTTGAAACTAGGAAAACAATGCCTAGTTCCCCAGTGCAATTCCATATTCCATGGATGGTAAGAAGCATCCACGCTGATAACGTCATAGAACAGGATGTCCAATGCTCAACTTCTCCACTTTCTATTGAGTTTACCTTTAGGCCCACAATATTTTTGGCAGGCCCCAGTGTCAGATACATGGATTTAGTGACATGCTAGTCCCTTAAGGTTTTGAATGCTACTAGTCTCCACATTGAGGAGAAGAATTTCATGTCGGGTTCACCATTTATGTTTCCAATGATTTAGTCGTGGGGTGTGCATCCGTCTATTTCTGTGGATGTGCTGCTTTTGTTTCCCCGCATTCCCGCTTTCCAAAGGCAGGCGACATCTGTCGCTTATTCAGGGACGTTTTCTCCTTGATTGAAATTGGATTATGGGATGTCAGTTATTCCTTCTGTGGATTCCTCCTCAGAACTCATTACCTAGTCTGGGACTCCCTTATAGATCATTACGTTGTTCATGAAACTCTTCCCAGTGCCAGGTCTTCATGGACGACGGTTAATTACACTACTTCGGTTAAGAAATTCCAATGGGTTTGGTCAGGGAAGCACCCTTTGGTCAGGGGTGTAGTCATGTTGGACATCACTAGTGTGTATGGATGCTGGAACACTAGAACATCTGGGTTTTCTCCCCTTATGATAGGGCTTCTCAAGGGCATAGAAGCACGTGGAATCCCACCACAAATGTGGGGAATTATATTCCATAGGCATGTCTCTGAGGTTTTACTTAGATTACCATTTTTAACACAAGTTATGTCGTAGTTTTAACATCTACCAGAGATGGATCATACGGATTAGAACACTGATGAGAGTGGATCTGGTGGGTGCGACCCCTAGAGGGATCACTGATGCTGGGGATAGCACGTGGTTAGATACCTGATTTATTTTAAGAGTAGCGAGAAAGTGGGCGACATGATTTCACCAGGTTGTGGTGGATCGGGTAGAATCAGGGTAGTTGATGGAGAGTGGAATGAAATCATGGGGGAATGAGATGGAGTCAACGTAAGGGAGACAATGATGTTGGGATTGAGCCTCAAAGTGACTTACTATGCATCCCCGTGGTAGGGAATCAAAGTTCGCGTAGTTTGGCAGGGGGATGGGACAACTGAGGAGGAGACCTGTAAGAATGGGCGTATGGATGAGACTCGGGGGAAGTGGATCTCCCAGGATGGGCCATGACCTTCTCGAAACACATAGTCTTGAGGGAAAGGGAACACGATGGTACCTGGGCGATGGTCTTGAGCCACAAGAAGGCTTCCTACATACCTTGCCTTGGTGAGGATCAAACCCACGTAGTTCTGGATGGGAGCGTAGAATAGGGGAGTGCATATAGAAAAGAGACCCGATGATATACTGGGGATAACACATGGCTATCAACCCATGGTCAATCTAACACCATGGGGAAAAACCATAGATATTGGTCCCAATAAAATGGATGACAAGGCTTACCACTGGATGGGATCACAACGGCTGACTGTAGATTAGGGAATGTAACAACTTACCACTGATTGGGGTACAACAGCTTACCATTGATGAGGGTACAATGACTTACCACTGATTGGGATACAAAGGATTACTACTGATTGGGGTACAATGGATTAACACTAATTGGGGTACAACATAATACCACTGATTGGGATACAATGGCTTATCATTGATTGGGATACAATGACTTACCACTGATTGGGGTACAATGACTTACCACTGATTAGGATACAACGACTTACCGTTGATTGGGATACAAAGAATTACCACTGATTGGGGAAAGACCTCGAGGAGGCTTCCTACATACCTTTTTTGGGAGACAAGGATCAAAACCCACGTAGTTCAAATGGGTACAGTTTAACATCTTGCAGGGATGATAATGGGTGTATAGTTTAACGTCCTGAGGGACGAGGATGGACCGACGTGAAGGGGTCGGGTCAAGTAGGAGTTGGGCTTGAACCTTAGGAAGGCCTCCTATGTACCCTTCCTAGGAGACAAGGATCAATGTCCACGTAGTTCAAGAGAGTTTGGTGAACCGATGTGAAGGGGTATTAGGACCAATTGGTGTTGGGATTGAACCTCAGGGAGGCTTCCTATTTTCCTTTCCTAGGAGAGAAATATCAAAGTCCACGTAGTTCTGGATGGGTGTTAGGGCATATGCTCTAAGGTGACCTAGATATGATGTCATGTTCGATTCTTACTCTAAGCCCACGTGAGTCATTCTTGGTGTGAGAAACATGGGGAAAAAAACTTGGAGATCACGTTGAGAAAGGTGTCTCCATGTGAAGTGGAGTGGGGATTATACGTGGTTAGTAGCCCATGGAGATGTAGATTAGTACTTATTCTACGATTGAGGCCCGAGTGGCAACAAATCCCTACGAGAGATGGATGGGATAACGAAAAGTTTTAAACAGAACATAAATATTCCTATTAAAACTAGCATACAAAATGTCAATACATTATCCGTCAACCATTAATGGTATAAAAATAACACATCCACAGTAAAAAATAACTCATTCAATACAATATGGAATATTGTATTATTTTAAATCGACCTCAATCGAGAATAATTAAGGATATTGACATAGATGAAAATAATCATCAAGACTATTTGAGAGAAATATCCTCCTTTTTTAGGAAAACATTTAAAAGTATCACATTTTATCAAGAAATTGTTTAAAATAGATTTTTGAGTTAAAGTGTCCCATACCAATTAGAAACTTTTAAAACAAATTTTAATTTTAAAACATTAACTTCCATATAAATAAATCCTTAAAAACCCATTTTTAAAACATGGACATTAATGATAAATATTTAGAAGAATAAGTCTTTAAAACATTTAAAAATGATATTTTAGTTAGAGTTTCTAACCAAATGAGAGACACTTGAATACCTGTAATTGAAGTAATAAAAACATTATAATATAATGAGAATAAAATATTTCATGATATACTATGTCAAAGTACAGTATATACACCAAACAAAAGTGAGTTGGCACATAACAACAAAGAAGACTCAATGGAATGTAAGTTGTCATGAAATTCTTTATAAAGACCGTATCCTTTGGTTAAGGATAATTAAATGAAATATTTATGTGTGAAAAATATAAATACACTCAATATTATTGGATATTAAGTAAAAATTGATCAGAGGATATTCACATATATTCTTATAAAAACAATACCAATGAATAGGATGTTTAACTCAATAAATGGAGATTGTGTTAAAATTACACTTATCAAGTTCATATCGATGACTCGGGAATTTATCAATGGAGTGATTATGTGTCTCAAAAGTATTTCCACGGAAATGGGAGTGGAAATGACTACACAAATAATAAATAGTTATTCCACACATAATCATGGTGTAAAATAGTCAATGACATATTCGTAATGCCGAATGAGTGGAAATTGAAATTTGAAATTCCCTTACCGATTTGGTAACTTATGACACATACATACCATGAAAGAAGGATCATAAAATGAAGATGTAAATACCCATAAATTAAAATATATTACACCTTGAATTAAATCATGGGACAATACATACACCACAAAAAAAGAAATAGTGGCAATTTAGCATGAATCTCACTAGAATAAGAAGTGAGATGAAAACTCTTTACTACGTTGTAATCAATCGAGCCGCATGAACAAAAGTTAATAATCACAAAATGAATCAAAAAATACCATGAATATAAATATAATAACAATAATATATATATCAAATTGCAGTACAAAATACACCACATTTAATAAATAAGTGGCGAACAATGGAAATCTCACAGAATTAAAAGTGAGATAAGAAACCCCTAACCTCAAGTATGACTTGTCTTGTATATTCCTTGTTATTCCTGAATAATAAAATTAATTTAATTTATAATTGATTATGAACATTTTTAATGTTTATTATTCCTTTTATATCACATTTCTATAACAATTAGTTAATAATTTGAGGTCATATTGGATATTATATCGATGTTCAGAACTTGAGTCAAAACTGAACTTGTTATAATTACAATTTTTCCATGTGGTCAAAAGTCCATTATCTCCAAAATAATATACATGATTTAGATATCATATATATTATATATCCAGTATATATATGTATTTATAACAGTACATAACATTTGGAGATAAGAAATGAAATGCATCATTCATGGAGATGGTAAGCCGTACGTACGCATGAATGCCACTTTCATTTTTATTTTGCATTTCAATGGGATTAAAACATAATGATACACAGTTATATTATAATTCCAGTATAATATCATAGTTAATATCATTAACTCCATACTTTATACATCCCACACAAGTCATTAACGAGTCATATCACTTTGAGTGGGCGGTAGTGCGCACTTCCTCAAAGTGAAATTATCGCGTTTTACCCATAATGGAAAGCATAAAGGTATGATATAAATAGAATATACAGAAGAAAAAAAAAATAAACATAATATATATTATATATAAATACAGTGCTATCTTAATGGCCACCATGAGAGGTGGTAGGAGATAATCAAACAATCATCATTTCGTGAGGCGTTGGTTTTCCAACCACAGAAACAATATGTTCTTCACCCCTTAGATAGAGGTGTTTGTAAGTGTAGTTAGAATAATTCTCATAAAAACAACCTAGTATATTTAGGATACTGGTGTTGTTATAAAAGAATGGAATAAAAAGAGTTTCGGGGGGTTGGAGAAGTAACATAAAACAAAATAATTTAAGAGAAAAGGTTACCTTTAATTTGGGTAACTTTCTTTGGTTTGAACCAAAATGACTTCTTGAAGTGAATTCTCCCTAAGGTAAGGCTTCTAGGAGTAAGACAAGGATCTTGAGAGCTTATTTGGTCAGGTTTTGGACGATCTAATGGGCATGATAGGAGTGTGTAATGAGTTAGAAATGGTGTCCTTTTATAAGGGGGAGGAGGGGCTCTTTAGGAAAGTGTGAAAATATTATTTTATTATATAGTGATACTCAGTTTCTAAAGATCCAAAACTATTAAAAGTCTAAGATAAGTTGACTCATGGTCAAAATAAAATCATCCAGTAAAAATTGAATGGGTTTTGGATATTGTTTTAAAATTAATAATCTTATTTATTTAAATCATTTATTAATGAGGTAAATACTACCCCATTATTGTGTCATAAATAATTTACTTTATTTTATGTCTAAAAATTATAAAAAATACCATAATGTAGGAAATATTTTATATTTACAATGAATATTTATAGTCAAAAACATGACTTATATAACCCCAAGTAAAAATTGATATACTAAAAGATATTTGTAAATGTTATTTTTGTCATTACTTTATGTTAGTTAAAATAAAGTGTCATTATCACTCTTATGTGGCTCCATGGGGTCCCCAAATCGACCCAAGGCTGCCCATGGCCGGCCATGAATCATAAAATAAAGTTAGTACAAGTATTAAGGTAATTTGTTATTATTATAATATTCTTTTTACCTTGAATTACGCTATTTAACTTTAACCGCGGTAAATAAAAGTCAAAAGTTTCTATTCACCGAAATTTATTTTCATCTTATTGAATCACATTTTACTTAATAATAACAACTATGTATGTCGGATTTTAAAAATTCAATTTACAGAAGCAGTAAAAATTCATTTAAATGAAAAAGTCAGTTTTTTAACTACTATAAAGTGGTTTTACTATTCATCAAAAATTGGAGTTTTTCAAAAAAATACCAAAAATTCAGCCTAAGATATTTTTGATATTAAAAATTAAAAAATGATGTCTTTTTTACCAAATTCAAAAAATATAATTTGCATTAATAAATTTAAAAATAATTTCCATTGTCAAAACAAATAACATGTTTTTAAGAAACAATAACTATCAAAAGATTGACACTTGTTTATGTATAATTTCGAAATGAAATTAATTCAGTGAGAAACAATGGATTGAAGGGTAAAAATATAATCTAATAACACTTCAAAAAAATTTAAAAATAATCTATCCTTATAAATAAATTATATTAAAAGGCAGTTTTTAATTAAAATACAGTATTTCTCACTATTCATAAAAAATGAATATTATTAGAAAAATACCAGAATTTCATCCAAAGTAAATTTTGATGTCCTGATTCTAAAGAAGAATTTTATTTTTTCAAATTTAATATATAATAGGGTCAAATATTGGATTTAAAAAGGGATCACCATTAAAATGTGGTAAAATTGTTTTTTTTGAAAAATGCATTTTTTATTTGAAAATTTGAATTTGTTCTTAGAATATGTCTAAGAAACAAATAATACATATGTTAAAATTATATGGAGTATATAAAATTAAAAATATAGTTAATACTATTCATAAATTCTTTTGAACGACTAGTTTGGTAAGATGTGGTGTGCTCGAACTCAGTGTTGCGTGTAGCGCAAGCTATTAAATTTAAATAAAATAACTTACTATGAAATCATGGGGTGTTACATTTTTTCCTCCTTTTGGAAATTTCAACCTCGAAATTTTTAAAATTGGGCTTGGGAAATTCATTAAAAGTCCCACATCAGAAAAATAGTCAATAAAACTATCACTTTAAAAGAAATAAAGAGAAGTACAAAGGTCACCTAAGATAACCCCTACTAGGATTCCATGAAGTAAAATATGGATATGGAAGATAAACTAAGTGTCTAGTTCTGATGGAGATGGATAGAAAACATGATCAAGAGAAATTTAACAACAAGAAAAGCACAAACTTGTGATGGGATAAACGGTCATGAGATTCCCTGTAGGAAAAGTAAATGGACAACATTTTTTTCCTTTTTTTTAAGTTACATTTTCATAAAGTGGAGGAATTTATGGGATTTAATAAGAAGATAAAGACATATACTTACTTTTTTATGTAGAGTTAAATTCTTAAATAAATTTCTACCACTAACTCATCTTTTTTTTCAAACAATGAGTATTCAAGATGACTTGGTCACACCGGAAGAGCTAGAATCACATGATCCATAAACGATAAACTATATATTTACCATTTCTTTAGAGTTTAACCAAAACCAAACTAGTTAGTAAAAGATAACATGATCCAAAAAAAGGATAATCCTTTAGAGAAGGAAATACTAATCTTAATTTCTAAAATTAAACCAATAATACACCAAATTTAAATAAATACCATTAAATAAACAATTGTACTTAAAATCCATCAATATAATCCAAAATCATATCGAAACCCAAAACTTACAGAAATTTGGTTATGCAGTCTTCCACGTTAAATTGTATCTCCAAATGACATCAACTAAACTTAAAGTCACATACTTAATAGTAATTAACCTAATCACATATTCTCTATGATAGGTTAATCATTTCCATAAATAACCCAAATCACTATAAATACACAATAAAAACATAGATAAAAATCCATCATCCCTCCTAAAATGAAATCCCATAGTATTCTATATTCTTTAGGCATATAGTGTTCCCAAAAGAGCGAAATTCTTCCAAAATAACTTTTATCACTTAATCACCAAATAATTTTCCTATACTAAGGGAATCTATTTGACAAGACATAAGATCCCAAATCAACTTATTATTTGACCAATAAAATAATTTAACTAAAAATAATTAGTCACACTAACCAGGGACTTCACGTAGTCCAGTGGTAGGTGATAAATCCTAATCGCACTATGGTTGTGGGTTCGATTCCTGCAGCTTTGTCCGATGTGACGGGTTGTCACACAGTCTATGTGTTGTCCTTTTTAAAAAACTATATAATTTTAGAATATTCCAAAAAAATGAGATAGATTCCTCAAAGTAACTATAAAATAATTTCATCACAAATTGTATCTCATACCTCGCATTTTCATCCCAAAATTTAATAACTTGTAATTTCCTCAAAATAAACGATCACATAAAACCAAATGGTTATTTATAACTATATCCACAAGAGAAAAGAAAATTCTTCCTCAAATATCATTTTCACATGACAAAATTCAGGGTTACAAATACAAGAGAAAATTCTTGCAATGTAATCCCATAAATAAAGAGAACTAATACTTTTTAAACATTTCACCATCCATTTATTTCCACATAGCTTCTTCCTTGACCAAGATGATATCCTATATAATAGGTTATTCACTCGGGTAATTGCCAGGTCCCCTACATTTATGGAAAATGAATATAAATGGGTTCTTGGGACCATTTTTTATTTTCTTCCGTAGTACTCTACATTTTTCCTCTGCAATTATTTACTTTATGTATTTCTTTCCCACAAGTAAATCATTTCTTTGTTTCATTGAGATACTTTCCTGGGTGTCTCCTTCCACGTTTCCTGCATGATGAAATTAAGGTTTCATTTCTCCATAGTCTCCACTACTGGATCTCTTACCATTCATCACTTTTCTCTTCTTTGTTGAGTCTGGGAGTTGGTTAATATATATGTTGTTGATCATATTTTGGGAAAACAGATTCGTCATGAACATTATATCTTTTATATCTATCAGCATTCCATTTTGTTTTTTCATTTCCACCACTGTTCCTACATTGTACATCATGATCAAAGTTACTATGACTTCCTTGGAATCCATCCATTGACTAAAACCAGAAAGCATTATGTGAGTAACAATAGTCATAAAATCATTTAGATAATATCCTAACACCTTATTTTCAATTTAAAACACATTAGGATTTAACCAAGGTCATTTATTCTCATCTTATATTAAAATCATTTCTTTCGGTTTATAAAGAAAATGTAAATTATCCTAAGAATATCCCTTGGGAGTGTTGTAACCAAGAGTGAAGTAAGGCCCATTTTCATGTACCAGGATACCCCAGGTCAAGCCTGAAACTCCTTGTCAGAGTTTTCACTCCTAGGTACATTTGTTCCAGATCCGACTCTACCTTCTTGTATCCAGACATTGATGTATTTCTTGGAAAATACAAAAAATATCTAAATTACCAAAATTATAGGAAGTTATTCTATACTAATCCTCAATGCCTATCTTAGGGTAATGTGCTCTAATCAGAGTTTATCTAAATATAGTTTCCAAGGTTTTTAATAAACTTCCTCTGATACCGACTATAACACCCCGACCTAAGAATCCATGAACTAGTGCATTATTTTAATACATTGGCATGATTAAAAGGAATAGAGTCCCAAAGGACCGATTAGTTTAGTATCTTTGGAAACAAGATACATACATAAGTTCAACATTACAACTTGAAAAGAAAAACACCACTAAATTATTCAATTAGAAACATCCATGATTCTTAGATTATGCCCAAAAGTCGTTCATAACTAACATATTCATATCCTGGTAAAATGAAACATAATATAGGGGTGAGCTCAAATGCTTAGTTAGAGTAAGAAATACAGTGGAAGATAACATAATCATTAGGAATGGTGAATAATTAAAAACACATGCCTTTATAAATAATTAACATCAACACTTTATGGCAGGAACATGAGATGAGTAAAAAATGCCATAATAAAACATAGTCATGGGTATTCTACTAGTCGAATAACCATGGGAAATATCAATAGATAATCCCATAATGATGGAATGCATAATACCGGACATCATAACCACATAATTAAGGGCTCGAACCAAGACTACAAATAAGATTTGTTCAAGGCCTTGTATCGAGACTCTATTTTGTCTCATGATACCTACCGATGCATCGAGGAGCTATAGCGGGCTCCACCCATCACTTACTAAGTCCAATTCATTCCACATATGAAAAGGTTTACACATACCATAAACATTTATACTAAAACTAGCATACGAAATGTAAATACATTTTCTATAAACCGTGAATGGTTTAAAAATAAAACATACACAGTCAAAAATAACTAATTTAATACAATATAGAAGATTTTATTATACTAAATCAACCTCAATTGAAAATAATGAAGGATATTGACATAGATGAAAATAATCATCATTACTATTTGATAGAAATATCCCCCTTTTTCTTCAAAACATTTTAAAGTCTCACAATTTATCTAGAAGTCATTTAAAATAGATTTTTGAATCAAAGTATCCCATAACAGTTTGAAACTTTTAAAAGAAATATTAATTTTAAAACATTAACATCCATATTAATAAATCCTTAAAACCATTTTTAAAACATGGACATTAATGAGAAATATTTTGAAGAATAAATCTTTAAAACATTAAAAACTGATATTTTAGTTAGAGTTTCTAACCAAATGAGAGACACTTGAATACAAATAATTGAGGTAATCAAAACATTATAATATAATGAGAATAAATGATTTAATGATATACTATGTCAAAGTACAGTATATACAAACAAAAAAAGTGATTTGGCTCATAACAACAAAGAAGACTCAATGGAATGTAATTTCAGATGAAATCCCTTATAAAGACGGTATCCTTAGGTTATGGATAAAACAATGACATAATTATGTGTGACAAATACAAATACACTCAATATTATTAGATATTACGTGTAAATCAATCTGAGTACATTCACATATATTCTTTTAAAAACAACACCAATGAATTGGATGTTTAACTCAATGAATGTTGATTGAGTTAAAATTACTCTTATCAAGTTCATATCGATTACTTGGGAATTTATCAATTGATTGATTACGTGTCTCAAAAGTATATACACAGAAAGGGGAGTGGAAATGACTACAAAAATAATAAATAGTGATATCACACATAATTATGGAGTAAAATAATCAATGAAGTATACGTAATGCCGAATGAGTGGAAATTGAAATTTGAAATTCCCTTACTGATTTGGTAACTTATGAAACATACATACCATGAAAGAAGGATCATAAAATGAAGATTTTAATAAATATTAATTGAATTATATTACACCATTAATTCAATCATGGGACAATACATACACCACACAGAAATAAATAGTGGTAATATAGCATGAATCTCATGGGAATAAGAAGTGAGATGAAAACTATTTACTACGTTGTAATCAATCGAGTCGTATGACCAAAAGTTAATAATCACCCAATTAATCACAGAATACCATGAATATAAAGATAATCATGATAATATATTTCAAATGTCAGTACACAATACACCACATTTAATAAATAAGTGGCGAACAATGGAAATCTCAGGGAATTAAAAGTGAGATAAGAAACCCCTTACCTCAAGTCTGACCTGTCTTGTATGTTCCTTGTTCTTCATTAATAATAAAATTCAGTTAATTTCTAAATGATTAATAACATTATTAAAGTTTATTATTCATTTTATATCACTTGTTACCTTGTTATAACAATTAGTTAATTATTCGAGTTCATATTGGATATTTTATCGATGTTCGGAACTTGAGTCAAAACTAAACTTGTTATAATTACAATTTTTCCCTGTGGTCAAAAGTCCATTATCTCCAGAATGATATTCATGATTTATATATCATATATATATATATATATTATATATCCATTATATATATGTATTTATAATAGTACATAACATTTGGAGATAAGAAATGAAATGCACCGTTCATGGAGACGGTAAGACGTAGGTACGCATGAACGCTACTTTCATTTCTATTTTGTGTTTTAATGGAATTAAAACATAATTATACATAATTATATTATAATTAAAGTATAATATCATATATAATATCATTAAATACATACTTTATACATCCCACACAAGTCATTAACAAGTCATATCACTTCGAGGGGGTGGTAGTCCGCACTTCCTCAAAGTGAAATTATCACATTTTACGCATAAAGGAAACCATAAATTATGATATAAATGGAAAATACAGAATCACAAAGAAAACATAAAAATTATATATATCATATAAAAATATAGTTACATCTTAATGGACACCATTATATGTGGTAGGAGATAATTGAACAATCATCACTTTGTGAGGCGTTGGTTTTCAACCACAGAAACAGTATGTTCTTCACCCATTAGATGGAGGTGTGTGTAAGTGTAGTTAGAATATTTCACATATAAACATCCTAGTATATTTATTATACTGGTTTTTTTATAAAATAAAGGAATAAAAAGAGTTTAGGGGGGTCGGAGATGTAAAATAAAAGAAAATAAAAGAAAATAATTCAAGAGAAACTCTTACCCTTAATTTGGGAAACTTCCTTTGGTTTGAACCAAAAGGAATTCTTGAAGTGACTTATGCTAAAGAAAGACTTCTAGGTGTAAGAGGGGGATCATGAGAGCTTATTTAGGCCGGGTTTGGATGAGCCAAGGTTCTTGAGAGGTGTGTGGAATGGGTTAGAAGTGGTTCCCATTTATAGGGGGGCTCTTTAAGAAAGTGTGAAAATATTATCTTATTATATACTGATATTCGGTTTATAAAGGTCAAAAACTAATTAAAGTTGAATATAAGAGGACTCATGGTGAAAATAAAATTGTACAATAAGAATTGGAAAGGTTTTGGATATTGTTTTAATATTAATAATTATATTTATTTAAATCATTTATTAGTGAGGTAAATACTACATCATTATTGTACCATATATAATTTAATTTATTTGATTTCTAAAAATTATAAAAATTATACCATAATGTAGGAAATATTTTTATATTTCCAATAAATATTTATAGTTGAAAATATGACTTATATAACCCCATGTAAAAATTGATAAACTAAAAGATATTTATTAATGTCATTTTTTACTTTACTTTAAGTTAATTAAAATAAAGTGCCATTATCACTGTTAAGTGGATCCATGGGGTCCCCAAATTGACCCAAGGATGCCAATGGTCAGCCATGAATCATATAATAATGTTATTAAAAGTTCTAAGAAAATTTTGTATTATTATAATATTCTTTTTACCATGAATTACCCTATTTACCATTAACCGTGGAAAAAAAATTTAAACGTTACTATTTACCTAAAATTATTTTCATCTTAGTGAAACACATTTTACTTACTAATAATAACCATTTATGTCGTATTTTCGAAATTTAGTTAACAGATGCGGAAAAGGTTCATTTAAATGAAAAATTCATTTTTTTAACCACTACTAAGTGGTTTTACTATTCATCAAAAATTGATGTTTTTTCAGAAAAATATCAAAAATTCAGCCTAATATATATTTTATATTCAGAATTAAAAAATGATGTATATTTTACCAAATTCAAAACATATAAGTTACATTAATTAATTTAAAATTAATTCCCATTGTCAAAACAAATAGCATGTTTTTAAGAAACAATAACTATCAAAAGATTGACACTTGTTTATGTATAATTTCAAAGTGAAATTGATTCCAATGACCAACGTTGGATTAAAGGGTAAAAATATAATCTAATTACTATTCAAAACCAATTTAATATATAATATAACCTTATAAATAAATTATATTTAAAGTCAGTTTTTAATTAAAATACAGTATTTCTCACTATTCATAAAAACTGAATATTATTAGAAAAATACCAGAATTTCATCCAATGTAAATTATGATGTCCTAATTCTAAAGAAGAATTTTATTTTTTCAAATTTAATATGTAAAAGGGTCAAATATTGGATTTAAAAAGGGTTCACCCTTAAAATGTGGTAAAATTGATTTTTTTTAAAATACATTTTTTATCTAAAAAATTGAATTTGTTCTTATAATCTGTTTAAGAAACACATAATACATAAGTTAAAATTATATGAAGTATAAAAAATTCAAATCCCAGTTAGTACTATTCATAACTTCTTTTGAATGACTAATTTTCTAAGTCATGGTGCACTCGAACTTGGTGTTGTGTGTAACGCAAGCTATTGAATTTAAAGAAAATAACATACTATGAAATATGGGGATGTTACAGGTTTTCCCATACCATACGTGAAAAAATATTCATCACATCGTTTAATTTTAAAAACCAATATGATAAATTATTTTTCACATTGGTTATTGGATAACTGATATGAATATAGAATGATATTTTTTTCATATCAGTTATTCAAAAATTATTGTGAAAAATTGTTTTTACATCAATTTTTAAATAACCGATATAAAAAACCTAGACAAATATTTATTTAAAAAATTAGTTTTAATCAAATATCATTAAAATTTTATTTAAAATGTATCCTTTAATAACATAACATAATAATCAATGTAAAAAACAATGTAAAAAATCCTTTATGAACTAGTGGCATGGGCTTCTGAATCCATTATCCATATTCTCTTGTAGTTCTTCCATCAATTTTTCATGTTCCAAAATATCCCTTCTATATAGAGGCTTGTATATTATAAAATAACTAGGTATAAGAACAATTGAAAATTTGATATATTGTCTTTGAGGAAGATCAAAACATTTTTCAGGAAACACATCAGTGTATTCCAACATAGTGGCCATTTCATCAAGGATGATCTTTTCCATAGACTCAATCATTTGAGCATGATAATCTTGCTCTTCAAGAAATAATATCCATTTTTGGTTGTAAAGGAGATTTATCCTTGCACTTGTACAAAATCATAGGATGATTCATGATACATAGATTGATTTCCTACTCATGGAAATTTACGTAGGCTATATGTAATTAAATCCAATATGTACCTAGAATTGAATTAATTTCCACTAAAGGGAGTATCATGAGGTTTTATTATAATTTTAGCCCACAAATTTTGATTGGGGAGGAGTTATATACATCAGATAAGATAATTCATTCATTTTTTATTTTCACTGAGAGCTCTACATCCATGTTATGTGGGAGTTTTTGAATTATACAACTAAACATGTTTGATAAGAAGGAATGTGTAGAATTAGAATCAATAAGTAAGCTCTCTATTATAGAATGAAAAAAAATTACCTATCACCACCTCATTCTCACGATCCACATTAGTGGTTGTGATGGAATAAGCTCTCCCTTTCTTCCATAGAGGTTATTAACACTGATTTTCTCCATACACCCTTGTCTTTGGGCATTGTTTCTGAATGATCATGTATTACTTATTATTAAAACATTGGACAATAGGTTTAGGGTTGACTAGATCATTCCCCTATTCCATTACATTGGTGGGTTTATTATATCATCAATCAGAAGCTAGGTTCCCTTCCTTCCTGAACATAAAGAATTTCCTTATCCCCTTCATGAAATTTCCAGGGTGCCTCTTTCCAAAATTTTGACTAGTTGGATGTTAAATTTTATAAAAACTATTATATTTATCCATAAAAATTCCATAATTAAATTTTAATTTCCTTTTTTATCCATGTGAGACCCTTGAGAGATAGTTATTTTGACTTTAAGGTCACATCAGACAATTTTCTCATATCAATCAAAGTCTTGGATTTCTAGGTATTTTCATATACTCAGTTTTATCCCACCAAATAAGCATTAAATTTTTAATTTAGGGGAAAATAAAAATCCAAAAGAATGCCTTGTAAGTCTTGTGATGTTTTCCTCATACACCCTAATGGATTCATCATCCTTTTTAATGAGGGTAAGGAAATCCCTATTAATTTTATGTTAGAGAGTATAAAGAAAATATTATTCAAAAAACATTTTCAATATTTCCTTCCACTGCATCACTTTTATATCTTCCTCCCTCTTCCTAATCTTGATCAATGTCCACAATTGATTAGCTTCTCCTTCCAAATTATAAGAATCTAGTATAACCTTTTTCTTTTTCATGACATTGAGTTTTGGAGAGTATCTTATCAATGCAGTTGAACCATTGTTTCATGATTATGAAATCAGATGATCCATTGAAATTTGAAGGCCTTTGTATCATAATGGTCTAATTTGAATCATGATCTTTATAAAGGGAATTCGTGAATTCCTTCACATTTAGGTTTCTATTCATAACCTGAGTCTACTGAGAGTTCCTCATCACAAATTTAATGATTCCTACTCCTAATGGGCTGGGTATCTCAATTAGGAATTCCTCACATTTCCCATCACAATGGTTGTTTACTTGATTCCTCCTATTTCTAGCTACAACCTAGAATAAAGGGAAAATTATAGATAAGTACTTTTAATCTATTAAACACATAAATGAGAATCCAATAAAATGAAAAGTGTAATTTATAAATGACTTGTATTTCTATAACATAGGAATTTCTAGTCATCAAAATTTATTATCCATGATCTATATACTAACATAGTAACTTATGGGTGTTTTCATTCCTCTAATAATGGTTTGTAGTTTTATTTCTGAATATAGAAAAGCATATCCCCTATGAGTATCAAAATTAGGTGTGCAACATGACCCATTTTCATGCACTCGTTCCTGAATGAGTATAGCTCAATACAATTTTTTGGTTGTTACCCCTATCTACATCCATTCCAGATCTACATTTACTTGTAGTATATAGAAAGTGATTTATTTTCATGGAAACCACTTACTCTATAAATTACCAAAATTTAGGTATTTTTTTATGTTTATAATTGTCCATAATACTTTATATACAATTTTCTAATCATAATCCAAAAAATAACTAAACTTTCCTATCATAAAAACTATAAAAAGCCTTATCTTTATTACACATTAATTCATGATTTGTTTCGTAAGAACAAAAATATTAAAATCGAGAATTTTGGTAAGTAATATTTGTTTAGGTAATTAATTATATTACATTATAGCTAAAAAACATGTGGTATATAAACATTATTTAAAACTTCCTTAAAATGGTCATAATATTCCACTATTCTTAAAACTGAATGGGATAATGTGAGGATATACATAAGAATGGGGTGAGCTATAAATCCTAGTAAGGGAATAAAAAATGAAAAACAAGAAGAAAAAAAATTTAAATGATAGAGAATAATAGTTTCAATGGTAAAAACGGTGAGAATCATAAACATGAAAAAATAAAAATGATATATCTTGATAACATAAAGATAACAGAGGAAATTAAAAACAACTTTAAACATGGAATCACAAACATAGGTCATGGATACCTCCATGAAATCATAACTTGGTGTAAAAAGTCCCATGATGAATTAGGTTCACTGCATAATCCCATGCATGATGTATGATGAGACTAAAACATTACCCAATGCATTGGGTAACTATATAATTCTCGGTTCACCAATCATTTTCATATCATGTTCAGGCATAAGTGTGATACATAGATTGTTTAAGATAGAATAATATTTCATTACATTTAATATAAAGATTAAGGAGTATGGGATACAAACATGGAGGGACCCAATCAAAGAATTATATATATGTATAGGTGAATACCCTTGATGGAAAATTGTTATGGCATTCACATTACAAAGGTTTGACATGGGAAAAATCGTAGTGAAATTTTGGCATTATAACAACAGTACCTTAAGAGTCATAAATGGTTTAATGGGAGTGAAATGGGTTTATCATCATTTATAAATCAAATGTAAAGTAATATTTATGTGTAAAAACATATCCCAAAGTTAATAATTTTAAATAAATTAAATAAAATGAATAATATTCTTGAATAAAGGGGATAAGGAGAGGATCCCACACTAAATTTCGATATAGTAAAGGCCTAGGCAACTGCTATAATGATAAGGGATAAATGATCTCTCATTATTCTGATATAAAATTTAATTTACATTTTTATTCATTAATTCATTTCAATATAACAAATGGATATTTAAAATACTAATTAAAAATAAGGTGTTTGAATTGAGAAAAAAACGAAGTGAAAACCGTTACCTTGAGAGGGGGGTTCCAAAAGCTTGTGAGGAGAATCTTGAGATTTTGGGAGAACCTTAGGATGAATATTCGGAGGGTATGGGATATTAAGGGTTTAATACAAGTTTATTTGGTGAAGATAAAGGGAATATTTGGTTGGTTTATATAGGAAAATAGATGGGAGCTCTTTATTGTTTCCCAAACATCGATTCTGGATTCTATATAATAAGACAATGAAAACCACAAACATTCCTAGGGATTTTTCTAATATTTTATGCCATAAAAGAGTGTTTTACTTTATTTTATAAGTCTATGGTAAGGAATAATTAAATTACTAACCTTGGTTATGTGGAATTTAGTCATGTTTATAAAGAAATGATTTCAAAACCTTAAAATATTATATAGGTTTCAGAGGATTCATAAAGGATTTACAAAATTACTAAAATAACAATAAAATAGTATTATTTTAAAGGTAAAACTTATATATTTTCATGGAAACAATTTATAGAGTTTACCACATCACATTTGGGTTAGTATGATTTCATAATACACACCGTATATTTAATTTTTAAGTAAAAATTCCACTTTCTTAGAAAATTACAAAAAATCAACTATTTGATAATTTTGATGTGATAATTGAAAAAATTATATTTTCGTTACCAAAATAGTTTTATAAATATGTGAATTTTTATATTTAAAACAAGAATCAATATTTTTTTAGAGATGTTCAGTTTTTTGATAATAATAGTTTTTGAACACTTATATAAATTACATCTGACTTCCCAAAAATAATATTATCAAGTATATTTAAAAAAATATTTCATTTAATCATTTTATGAAGAATTAATTTATTTTTAAATTTTATGAATTCATCCGAAGGGAACATCTTCATTGAAATTTCATATTAAAAAAATACAATTTATGTTGTATAGTTTCAAAATCAAAATCATTTTCAAAGTAATGAAAATAAGAAGTAAATATAGTTATTATTCTATAAAATATGTATAATCATATTATTTGGGTCTTTATACATAGATTTTTATTACACTAGAAAACTCCCTATGGTTATGGTATGCGATGGTGATATTTTCACAGGGTGGTTCAACATACATTGTTTGGGTCGTGATCTCGATAAGCCTAAACAACTCTCATAAGTGGTTTTATTCATGCTTTGGTTATTAGATCATGACATGGTCTTGGTCAAGGGTGAATCCCAATGATGTTACCTCCATTGTAATATCTGATAAATTATATTAATATGGTATTATCCAAATGGTTTAGGCCATCAATTCTTTTGTCTATGTTAATTGGATTTGTCAAAAACCCATTATTTATACTAATAATATTATCACTATTCAATGGAAATATTGTCAATGGTTATAATTCATAATGGTATTTTAAATTTGATATGATATAATAAAAATAAAGAAGTGTATGTGTTTTCTATAACCAAAATACATAATAGGGAATTTAATTCAATCACAAAGGGAATTTTATTAAAAAAAGTTCGGGTCATTACATAAGTAAGGTTACATATATTGACCAGATACTAAAGAGATTTAGTTTGAGAAAATCAAAGAGGGGATTAGTTCTAGTGTCACATGATATATATCCCTCTTTGACAATGTGTCCTTAGATAAAACCTAAAATAGCGAGATAATGAGTACGATCCTATATTCTTCTATGATAGGATCAATCATGTATGATATGTTACGTACTAGGATTGATATTTCCTATACTCGCACCATGCTATGTATATATCATGATAATTTAGGATAACAACATTAGTATGTCTTTATGTTTATCCTTAAGTATCTATGGAAATATAAAGATGCATTCTAGATATATGGTGGATATGAGGAGTTAGTCATCATAGATATATTGATGCTAGTTTCCAAATTGATCAAAATGATCTAAAGTCAGGATATTTATTCAATCTAAATAGAGGATCTATGTGTTGTAAAGTTTCAAATAATCCATTTATCACCAATTCTACATCATGATCCAAGTATATTTCTTCTTATAATGCAGGAAAATAAATGCTCTAGAATAATAACTTCAACCAAGATCTCGATGTGGAGCCTAGAGTAAAATATTATATAACATTTTATTATGATAATACCACAAAGGTGTCTCTCAAATAGAATCCAAGGTCACATGAAAGGATTAAGTAAATACTCTAGAAGTATCAACTCTTAAGGGATTTTTCTCATATGGATTATGTTATAGTGATAATAGCTTCCATCGTTGAAAATATGGTGGAACTATTAATTAAATCATTATCTCAACAGAATCATGAATATCAAGTGAGAGTTAGCAGACAAAATATTGTTATCAGTTGGTTCTTGTTCCAGATGATGTTTATTAGAGTTGTTTTATGAGAACTATGTTTTACATACTTTATGGTTACATGTATTCATTTTTTAATATAAATAAATTTATTATCACATCATGATTATTCTTAAATGTGATAAATTATGTGATTATTTCCTAAGGGTAATTATCATAAAAAAGGTCATAGAAGTTCCCCGCAATGATGAGAACTTTTAAGTGCCATGGAATAATTTTTGAATATATCTTATATATCTAAAAGATATTATTTAATGGGATATAAATTTTATAGGATATCAAGGGTGGATACTCATATGGTTTTTAATAAATTTTTCATGATGTATTTCCTAGGTAGTCGTCAGGGTAGGAAATTCTGAGATCCAGACCTACTCGTAGGAAATCCACTTCTATATGTGTCATTGATTATTACTATCTTTGGACATGTGTAATGATCCTTGGAATTTATGATTATTAATAATTAATATTTTGGGTCACATACTTTGATGTGTTAATGGAAACCCTAACGGTTTATACTCATGGAAAGGTAGGATATGTTGGGTGTGTCATGAGAAATATTTCATCAATTAATAATTCATGAAAGGAAGTTTCCTTTATATTATTTTACTAATGTCTGTATCTTGTAAAATTTGATGGTAAGAGAACTTCCTAATTAGGTTTTCGGCCCAAGAATATTATTTGAAAGTACATTTCAAAAAAATTTAAAAAAGACATCATGAACATAAGTTGATGACACTATAATGTAACCTATTTTATTATAAATATTGATATAAATGGATTATATTACACGATTAGAATTTATAGGACATTGTATGTTGTTGTAAAATTAACTTCATTCTCTACAGTATCCTTGTAATTTACCTAGTTTATAACCATGAACTTTAGTAAGTGTAGCATGATTCCACTAAGAAAGGGGCCTAGAGGGTCACACACTAAGGGTATTTGGTACCTCAGATAAATTCTATATTAATTTTACAAGTTGGATAAACATTATTCTCATACATAGATGAATAATTATTCATATTAGTTTGATCATAAATATCTAGTTATGAAATATTTAAGATAATATATATATATATATATATCTGTGTGTCTATGTGTGTGTGTTAGAGAGAGAATTGAATATTTAATAAATTTTTGTTCACCGTGTAACTTTTTATTTATTTATGTTACTATATAATATAAATTTATTCTGATTTATTCATATTTTAATAAATATTTATTTATTATGTTTGTGTGAATATTTGTTAAATATTTATTCACTAATTTTGTGAATATAATATGATATTTATTTATTAAATAATAATGAAATTCTATTTGTTTAATTAAATATATAATTCATTATTCATGGTATGGTAAATAATAATGAGGATTATAGGACTAAGTTTCATAGTTTGACCATAAATTGCATATTAAAAATTATCTGAATAAATATTAAATTATTGATTGAAGAAAATAATATTTATTTTATCTATGAATCTAAAACATTTCAAGTAATTAGTAATAATTCTTTTATTATTTTTGGCATATCATTCATGAGGGATTATGAATTCATTAAGGTATATTGCGCAATTATTATTTTGTTAACCCGCTATCTCTTTAAAACTAGTAATGAAATTTTCTAAGACTAACCACATAAAAATAGTTTTTTTTTCACAATAGAATATAGTGGGGATACACTCAACACCTATATATTAATTATTATAGAACACTCTCAGGAATTATACTAAATTATCCTCCACCACCAGAATGATTCCTTATCACTTTTAAGGATTCTATTGTGATCAAATGTAACACACCAAGCTTCTACGGTACGCTTCTCTTTGAATAATGCAATAGCGTGTGTTGTACGCAACATCGAGTTCTAACACACACCACAACCAATCAAACTAGCCGTTATAAATAGTAATACCTACTTTTTGAAATTTTAGAAATTTTATCTCTCAAAATGGACTTCATTTTTGGACTTAGAGTATCGAATTTAGCCTAAGGTAAAATATTGGTACTATTCGGATAACTTTAATATTTTGATGAATAGTGAAATTACTAAATTTTAATTAAAAATAAGTATTTTAATAAAAATAATTAATAGTGATAAATTATGAATTTTAGTGGTTTTAAAGTATATTTAGAATATATTTTTACCATTTAATATAATGTTGGTCATTGGACATAATTTCACAATTAAACCAGATATAAACAAGTATCAATCTTTTGATAGTTATTATATCTTAAAAACACGCTTTTTGTTTTGACAGCGGGAATTAATTTTAAATTAGTTTCTACCACTTCTGTGTTTTGAATTTGGAAAAATGGATTCCTTATTTGGAATCAGGTTGTCCAAATTGTGTAAATAGGTAACTTTTATTTTTAGAAATTTTGAATAATTACTTCGGTAAATATTTTATTTACCATGGTTAAAGGGTAAATCCGGTAAACAAGGGTTTAAAAATAATATTATAATAATACTAAATTACCCTAAAACGTGTATTAATCTTATTGGTGGATACATGTCCGACCATGGTAATCTTTGGGTCGATTATGGGACCCCATGGAGCCACTTCTAGGTGATAGGGACACATTATTTTAATTAAGTTAAAATAAATACAAAAATGACAAAAGCATATATCTTTTAGAAAAACAATTTTTACAAATGGATATATATGTTGGATGTTCAACTATAAATAGTCATTAGAAATATAAAAAGATTTCATACATAATGATATTTTATTTATAATTTTTAGACATTAAATAAGTTAATTTATTTATGACACAATGATGATGCAGTAATTACCATAATAGTGAAAAATTAAAATAATTGATATTATAAATACCCAAATAAAAATAATTGGAGACTTTTAATGAATTACAATAATTTTATAGGATAATATGTAATATTAGGATTTATTTAATTGAATTTTTTCGAAGTAATCATTCTGTTATGATTTTTACAAAAATCAACTATTGAATAGTGTCAAAATTGTCATAAAAGGTTTTTTAAAACAAATATTATATTATTAATTGATATTAAATTCCTAAAAATCTAATGTTCAGCCAATAGACTTATATGATGATATTTTTATCATTAAGGGACCACTTGGGGGTCGCTTGGAGGTATATAGTAATTTTATTAACTATATAATATAAAGATACAAAGTGACATGGTAAGTGTCAAACTAATAACTAAGAGTTAAAACTAAAAGATAAGGTTACTATAATGACCCAAAACAATCTAAATTATATTGGTTGAATGGTTTTAGACCTATCCCTACCTTAACCTTTAAATAATCCACTTTGGATCCATTAGAATCTGAATATGAATTTATTATAAAATAATATTTCTAGCTTTTCCAAAGGTGTCCCTCACCCCTCTTATAAAAGGTCACTCCTCCTTCTCATTACTTCACACCTTCAAAGCCTTTTTGTTCAGCCAACCTCTGCCCAAATACTCTCCCAACTTTCCTAAATACTACCTAGAGGCCTTAGTTTGATCATAAAACCAACCTAAGGAGCCCTTTTGATCAAATCAAAAGGAAGAACCCGAAGAAGAGGTAATGTTTTCACCACACATTTTCAAATTCATTTCTTCTTCAACTTCTTCTTTCTTTGTTATTATCATTCTAAAATAATTAATCAAGTATCTCCTATATAATGTAATATTATTATAAATATGGTACAACCATATTCAGTATTCTATCCATCCTTTGAATTACTTTTCACCATACGTGCGTACGTACGGCTTACCGTATCCACATCGTGGTGTAATTGTTATTCAATATATTATTATTATTTGGATGGGTATAATAATGATGTGTAATTCCTGTAAATAATAAATATAACATGATAATGATTCTGTATATATGATATACCATCCAATTATATATTATTTTAATATCAAAAGAATGATATTGTCGCTCGTGCGTACGTACGGACTACCGTCTCCACGAACGCGATGAGATTCATTCTACGTCGTATCCATTCAAGTATAATTATCATTTTATGGTTTACAAATAATGTTTAAGGACTTGATATCATTATGGATATGAATAATATACATCCTATCCATGAAAAACATGGCTTACGTAACAAAACATATCAAAGAAAACGAGTAAGTTAACACCCGAAACGACGATAATACTAAGATATTATTAACAAAGCAATGTTAAAAGATCATATATGATATCATATTAATATATATGATTATTGTATAATTTAATAACAATTATTTCACCATTATACATGAGTTTAACCTACCCTCAACCAAGGAAAATTACAAGGTTAGGGTTTATTTCGCAATCTCTTCATTATCTGAGGTTGTTTATACGTAATAATCTACTGGGATCTCTTTATCATCCACATCCATGTTTCTTAAAAATATATTTCAAAACATTCTTACTATTTTACAGAATATTGGTTAAAGTCATTTATACCCTTGTTTGACTTTTTATAATATGTTTATAAAGTAATCTTTCTGTCGTTTTCCAAACAAGGTCCTTTTTAACCTTTTCGACAGAATTAAGGTAAGAATGTTTTTTTTAACTTATACGGCAGGTGCGGCTATTTTCTGCCGTTATAAAATCATCGAAGCTTCCCTTACAAACATATAAGAATATTTTCAAAGAAATTTTTTATTTTATAAATATATGACTCTTAAATGATTTCAAAATAGAAAGAGATATTTCTCTAAAAAGTGTTTTGATTTCATCTATGTCAATATCCTTTGATGGATTTTACGCTTATTTGAAGTTGATTTATTATGATACAGAACTTTTATATTGTATTGAAGGTTTTGTGATATGTATGACTATGGATGTGTTATTTTTATACCATTCATGTTTTATGGATGAATTATTTACATTTCGTATTCTAGTTTTAAAATGAATTTTTATGTTATGTTTAAACCTTTTCATATGGGAATGCATTGGACATAATATGTGACAGGTAGAGCCCGCTATAGCTCCTCGATGCCTCGGTAGGTCTCATGAGACAAACTAGTGTCTTGGCACAAGGCCATGGAAAAATCTTATTTGTAGTCTTGGAACGAGGCCTTGGCTATGTTGTTATGATAGTCTGACATTATGAATTCCTTCATTATGAAAGTGGTTATTGATATTTCATGTGATTATTCGATTAGTAGAATATCCATGTGAATAAGTAAATGGCATTATTTCATTTTATTTTTTCCATACTTTGTCGAAGTTCAGGTTTAAAAGGATTTTGTTTTAGTTATACATTTCCTTAAATGTGTTTTCTTATTTAGGAAAGTTTCTGCTATATTGTTATCCTAACTGGGCATTTGAGCTCACCCCTTTTCTATGTTTTATTTTTCCAGGATGTGAAGAAGTAATTTATAAATGACCTGCAGGGATAATATGAAGGGATAAGAATGTGGAATATGGAGAATATATTGTTGTAGTTTTCATTTTATGATATAATGTAAACTTTATTAATATATCTAGTGTTACCAAGGCTACTAAACCAATCGGTCTTTCGATATTTGATCTTTCTTGTGATCATGCCAATGTTATGTAATAATGCACCAGCTCTGGGTAACTGGGGTTGGGGTGTTACATCAACAATGATTACCACAAGAATTATAACGAACCATGATATCACACATGGGACTCAATTGTGATGACCAACGGTTTTTTGCAACATGTGTTGATCACCAATATAGGGAATATACCTTCTATTATTATTATACAATTGCAGTATAACAAGAGGTCTTGATATAATCATCGGCAACAAAGAGAGAATTCAATGAAACGTAATTATTTATTCGAATAAGATAATTAAACATTATAAGTGAAAAGGGTATTATATTCATGGTTTTAGAGATTACATAAATTAATATTAGATTAATTTCATTGGGAATGGAATTTTTTTTACTTCCATATCATTATTATCATTGATTATGACAAATAGATGTGCTTGAAACTGCCAAATAGGGGCTTCTACTGCACTCATAACTATAATAGCTTATTTGTCACTATAAAACTAATTAATTAATTAAATTAAATTAATTTTATGTCATTGGGGCTTCCCATGAGTTTCATTCAATAATTTTATTAATTCCAAAGGAATTTTTGCTTTCCATGGTTTTGTGCATGATTATGGGTAATTGCGTGTCAACGTGTGTGGGGGTCTATCAATAGAAAAGTGATGTTTCTCATGGTGGGAGCATAGTTTCCTCAACTGTGAAACCTTTATAAGAGTATCTACGTTGGTGCATCATTCATTTTCAGTAGGTAAGACATGGTTAATATGGTTAGGAAAATTACATTCCCAAACCATGTGTGATACCCAGGATTTTAAAAAATTTCTTTTATTTTCCTGTACCCCTTCGCTTCTGGTTTCTTTCATTCCTACCAATCTCAATATCACATGAAGCACCAGACTTCTTATAACTCTTTGTGTCACACTTCCCCCTCTCCCAATCAACCATATCATCACCTTTTATCCGTGATTTCTGGGGTTTTCATGGTCTATGCTATGAGGTAAGGCCTATACCTCCCTTCTTCCTCCATATTTTAGCAATTTCTATTTTCTTCCTCATCTTGTTCATTTGATGAAACTGTATATCAATGGGGATGTACTAGTTTTTCATATTTATTCATATATAGGGTGTGTCATGGTTTTATTAGGTTGATTCTTATGTTCCTAGACATCCACCACTGAAGGTGATTCATTTCGGACCATTTAGGATTATCCATTATTGTTTTGAGGTTGGTGTTTCTATACTACCCCCTTTTACTAAATGTTATAAATTTATTATGATGTTTAAAATGATTTCTTGTAAATTTATATGAATTCTATATTCTAAATTAGAATCAAGTAATTTTTTAATTTCATTTTGAGCTTTCTGTGGGCCTTGGCCACATTCCAAGTGATGTAAAAATGAATGTTTGTCACTTTAAAACCATTTAAAGAAACATAAAATATTTTTATTGGATTTATAATTTTCTTTCATGAACATGTTGGTTTTATAATGGCTTTAAAATATGTTTAATTAATTTTCATTGACTTGGGTCTCATTCAATATTGTTATTAGTTCTATTTTATCTTTTCTAATGGGATTTAATTATTTTAAAATATGTTTGAAGCTTTTTTATTTTTATTGGAAAAGGGCATGAATTATTTTAACGGATATCCATGTTTTGAAAAGTTTTGTTGTTTCTTTATGAAATGAAAATGTTGATATTTTTATTGGATTGGATGTCTTTTGGTGTGATTTGTATTTCCCTTAAATTTTGGTTTGTATTCCATATAATTTTGTAGTGGAATTTTGAAATTTATATTCTATATGTGATATTAAAAAGGCCTAATTGGAACTTTTAGAAGTGATTTTTTATTGATTAGATGATTCTTCCCTTGTCGATCCCCTTTTTATTGTTGATTATGTTTATGTATATCCATGTGATGGATGTTTTATTATGATTCATTATGTTCTTATGGTTTGGGAATCTTTCTTAGGTAAGTGTGGGAGGTGGGGAGGATATGATTGTGGTGTTTTCTGGGATGTGTTATTGTCCTGGGATGTCATTTTTTTATTGTGGCCCAACTTATTTAGTAATTCCATGAGGAACCACACCGTTCTGAGTATATATTTATAGGAAGATACTAGGCTATTTAAAATTACATGCTGGACAGTCTCCCCTAGTTGTATGTATTCCTATCAGTGAGAGGATAACTGATGAGACTAGATTTAGAGTGATTTGGATGGAAGACTTGTGACTATTAATCTGCCAATAATTGAACAAATTTTTGTATCTTATAATTTTCTCATTAATCCTGCAGGTTCTCCCACATGATAAGTTATGAATTCTTTATTATATATTGAGAATGTGATCTTATTAATTATTTTGTTATACATTTGTTGACATGTATGTTCTTTTACAATTGAGCTTTGAAATCAAGTAATTTTTCTTATAATAGTATTATTTCTTCATAGAACTTATATGGAATCCAATTGTGTGTGTTTTTTCTTGCTTTGAGATTTATTTTTTTCTAAATGGTAAATGGTTTGGATTTATTTTAGGAGTTTAGTGGAATGGTCTTTTCTAAAAACTATTTATAAAAATTGGATTTTCATGAGAGGATTAAAAGGAGGAAAGGTGTTTTGGTTTTCCTTTCCATTTTTTAAAGGTTTTATTAAAAATCTATAACTGTCCTTGTATATTATTTTAATAAAGGACGATTTTTTGAATGTATTACTATTATTAGGTTTTATAAGGCATGTGGAACAACTAATTTACACTTTATGTTAAAAATCATTTTATAAATTTTTTTACAAAGGGATTTGTTTATATTCTATAGGTAGTGGATTCCTACTGAGAAATTATGTGCTCACTCAAATATTATTATCTTAGTTCCAAGTTACTAGTTATTCTTCATCCCATTCAATGATCATTGATTTATTTGAGGTTATTTTTATTATATCTCATTTGTCTAGTGGTTCCCTTTAGATTATTTAGTTTTAATACCAAATAATTTTTGTAGAATTTCCAACATATGGTTCATAATTTTATTTATACTGGCCAATTATTATTTTATTTATTTTATACATGGAGGGAAGCTATAGTTTCTAGTGGATAAGAAAATTTATTTGTGGGAATATTTTCCTTGTTGAAGAGGGAGACCAAGGTGGTGAGGGATGCCTTTGAAGATTATTTCTATTTAATTCCTTTCTAATTTTGTTTAGATTTCTTCTTCTTCATTTATTTTAGTGTGGCCGTATGACACACAGATGAGTTGTGACTTATTTTTATAAATTTCATGTTATATCTTTTACTCTTATTTTTGGAAAAAAAATCATTCCCAATTGTGTTCATATGATGCCCAGGAACAAGTTTCCCTTCCTTGGGGATTGGGAATTCCCTTCAAGCCAGTGGCGGGTTGGTTCAGGAATCCATTAGATAGACATAACAAGATGATTGATTATAATAGCATTCACATTCTTCCTTTCCTTTTTTTCTTTTATGATACTTTAAGTAGTCTAGGGGTCGTTATATGTCCTTATACTATTGAAATTGAGATGAAATCCCTTACATTCAGTTTGAATTGTCACGTACAATATTTGTATTTCTAAGTAATAAAATTAGTTTAATTATTTTCTTGGTTGAGAACCACTTCCATGTTTATTATTTTTTTATCACATATTATCAGGATATATAAATTATTTAATTATTTAAGTTCATGTCAGACGTTTCGACGATATTCGGTACTTGAGTCCAAAATGAATTTTTGTTGACGTCAATAGTTAATGTGTTAATTAGTCCATTATATTTATAATAATATTAATGACATAATAATCACTTTTATTCATCAATTATAATTTTATATCAAACCATTTATGTGTGGTTATGAAAAATGAACACCATTATAATCTTGGAGATGGTAGGTCGTACGTACAGATGAGTACCATTTTCATTTATCAACAATCATTATAGAAATAAGGTAAGAATTAATTATCTTTATAGAATTATAATAATATAAGTAATATTATATTAATAATTTAAATATACTTATATATATATAATTCATGTGATTTGGTGATGAAAAATGAATCACATCGCTTTGTGGAGGTGATAGTTCAAACGTACGCATGAATGATGTTGTCATTTTTATGTGTGTGGAGAGGTAAGGAAATAAGTGATGTATTATTATTTTATAATGATAAATATGTAATTAATATCATAAATGAACTTTAATTACATAATTATAACTAGTATTGAGAGACAATAATTTAAAATTAATTATATCGATTCGTGAGGCAGTAGTTCTCCATACAGATGAACAATAATTATTTTACCATTTGATTGAAGTGGAGATGGAAGTGGATATGGATTATATAACACCCAAGGATTGAAAAATAAATTTAATATTGAATGCATGAAACCCTAAGTCTCAAAAGAAAAATACATTGTTATAACCGATCCAATAAGCATAATTTTTCCACATTTGTGATTTGAACTGTGAAAATATAACATACATGGTTTCGTTCAGGGTGATTTTTAGAATCTGATAGAACAAAATTAATTTTGGGTGCATAGTAACCTAACCTTATGAATAGTAATATAACCTTATAAATAGTAATTTTACCCTTATGAATAGAAATTTTACCCTTATAAATAGTAACATGACCCTTCTGAATAGTAATGTCACCCATGAAAGTATAAATAAAATATTGGCACCTTATAAGTAAATTAGAATATTTTATAAAATATTAATTAATTTTTTATATTTTGTGAGTGATAAATATTTAATTAAAATTTTAAATTAATAATTTAATTCAATTTTGTAAAATATGTTCCTAAATAAATATTTTTGGTCCAATGATTTTAGGATAATTTTATGAGACCATAGTTATTTTTTTGAAAGTATTATAAAAGAAGTTTTAAATATAAAACATGTATTTTCAAATAAATAATTATTTTATTTAAAAAATAAACTTCACATATTTATTAAATTTTTTTATAAAATGGAGTCCATTTTGGATTCTACATGTCAAATTTTGTTTAGGATGAATTTTTGGGATTTTTCTAAAATACATTAAATTTTTATGAATAGTAAAATATAGTAATTTACAATAAATGATAAATACATGGTTTATTGAGTCATAGGTGTTGTAAGTCTAATTTAGGAACGCTTGGTTTGAACTCATATGCACTTATTACTATTTTTGGTCACATTAATCAATACTATTCATAGTCTGGATAAAAAAATTAAACTAATGATTAAAATAATGAGAAACTCCTCACCTCCACTATAAATACCATCTCTCTTTTCCTCTTCTCTTAACTTCTCTCAAGCCTTGTTCCTTGTCTAAATTCTACCCAAATATCCTACCTAGATCCCCCCCCCACGTCCAGTATCCATTGGTCTCATAAAAATACAAAATCCTCTCCCCTAAAGAGGCTACCAAGGAAGATTAATTCAAGTGGTAAATTCCTCTTTTCAATTATTCGAATTTCTTTTAAAGATCCATTATTTTATTTTCTATCCTCAGCTATCCTCAAAAAAAAATTTTAAAATATCTAGTACTTTACAAGTAATTTAATGTTTTTATAATGATGTAATAAGTTATTATCACCTCTCCTTTACCCTTCTATTATGCTAGTAGTAAAAACACCATCTGAGATGTGATAATTTACCACATTTAAGGACGATGGGTTTTCAATTTCTTTTATTATCTTCAATTATAGTCATGAAACCATTAATATGGTTGAAACAGACTATAATATATGTATTATGTCTCATATATGGTTATATAATCCTTTTTAAACATGGTTTTTATTAATAAAGAAAAAAGGACTTCGTTGTGTTCACAAACCGCTAATTAACCCAAACAGTTGTCATTAAATAATTTATATAATGATTCATATTCACTCAAGTTAACTAAATGAAATTTACAACAATGTAACCATCTGGATGTTAAATAACAACATATAACTTTAATTCAATACATCCATCTTCATTTTATATGATTCTCCATTCATGTATATAAGAATATCGTTCATGAATACCAAGGAAGAAAAAACTCCCAAACAATAAAATTGAACCTCTTTAACCCATAAAGAAGGCCATGATTTAACTTAACAAGGATATAATAAATCAATTTAATAAAGAATAGGTTTTTTAAATATTAATTAATGAATTAAATTTGGTAATCTTGGACACTAAGATCAAGTGAACAATGACATCAAACTTAAGGTAAGGGTTTTCTACCCAAACCTCCATTTTCATTTAGGTCACTCTTATTCTCTACTTATCTCAATTAAATTATTACTTATTCTTATGTAATCCTCATAAATTATATGTGAATGTTTTATATGTTTTTATAAATCATATTCCATCATTATTTAATTTCTAGTTTTATTAAATAAAACAATCCTTGCCTCTTTAAAATCTATTTAATATTTTCCTAAAACCATACTAAAATGTTTTATTTCTAATGTTTCATTAAAACATATTTTTACATGATTTCAAATTAGTGGAATAGAATTTATGACTCAAATATAATTTAAATGTTCTTAAAACTTCTTTACTAGGATATAAAATTTTTACAAATCTGATTTCATGACAAATATAATTGATTTTCCAAAAGAACTCTTCTTTCCAAAGTAAAAATGATTTTTTCTCGTCTTACATTAAATTTTATGAGATATACACCTTGTTCACAACTTAGTATTTTAATGTGATGTATTTAATGAACTTTGGTATTTAATATCAATATTTTAATTATTCTAATGATATTTTAAGGTATTATGATTTGAATGTTTCAAGGTGGTATGGGACACTTTGGAATGTTTAAGGATTATTTCCTCACGAATTTTTCAATGGTCTCATTTAAAAGAATATTAATCTATGTCAACATGATTTATTGAAACTTTTAATAAAATGATGATTATCTCATATGATATCATATTCAATATGTTTTTAATGGTTTCTAATTAGTTTGCCTTTGGATGTTCTATCTTCATGTCATTCACCGTATTACTCTGAATGGTTAGTGTTTATGTTTAATTATTGGGGAATGTTTCTTTAACTATGGAAATATTGATGAATCATTATCCTCAAATAAATAAGGATATTTAAAAGGCATATTCTTATTGTATTAAATATTTTTATAAATAATTAATTGGGCTGGAAGGGATGGGTGGGGCAAGCTATAGCCCCTCGATGCATCGACATGTCTCATGAGAAAAACTAGTTTGTGACAAAGCCTTTGATTTTGTTTCCAAATATTGGACATGTTTCTACCCATAGACTTAAACCGTCTTGATGGTATGATGGTTCATGTGATAGATATATGACTTCCAAATAATAATCATTCTATTTATTCATTATTCAGTTATTATTATCCATGAGATTTTCACTATGACAAAATCTCAAGATGCACTTTGATTTTCAGTTTCCTGATGGTTTGTTTTTTTAATTATTCACCATGCCATAATTATTATGTATAATTTATTATGATTAAATTTTTATTTTTTACTTTTTTAATTATATTTAACCCATACTTATCATTTTAGCTCACACCTTTCATTTTTTCCTTCACTAGGTTATGAATAAAGGATTATTTTTTGAGATTTCAAGGAAGCAGTTTGTTAGCTTTATGATATAAATTATATGTTTTTTTCTTCTCCAAATGTAAAATGGGTTCGATTTATGTATCCAGTTTCTTCAAAAATACTAAACTAATTGGTCCTTAGGGATTTGATTCCTTGTAATCATGACAATGTAACAAAGTAATGCACCATCTCTGGGCTTCTTGGGATGAGGCGTTACAGTTTCAAGTGATGATATTAACAAAATAATATCTCAGTATATTGAGGTTACTGAATTTATTATTTCAACATGTTTGATGAATATTTTATGGAATTTTAACCAAAAATAAAATATAAATACTTGATTAAAAATGATACCTCTTCCTCAAAGGATCTCCTTTGATTAACTCCTTAACACCCCAATGAGGGTGTTATGCATAAAATAAGGAATCTAGAATGTAGTTAGGGATTAGATAAATGTATTTTGGAAGTTATTGTCTAAAAATAATAGATTTTTATGTATATTGAAGAGAATACAAATGGTTTCCATTTTATGTAACAGTGGTGGGGCACTCTTGTAATTATTTAAAATATTAATTTAATATAAATTAATTTTCTATTACAAATGGGTCCAATGTGATTTATATCAAATATAAAATTATTTTTTATCAATCCCCTTAAAAAAAGAAAATTAGATATGTTTTTTGTAACGTTCTAGACCTAGATATCACTCGAGATGGTGCCCAAATCCCGGTTTGTCATAAGGCATCAAGCGCATCTCCCCAAACACCAGAGGTTGTCGACTAGTAGTGAGGGCCTAGGTGAGTATGTTGGGAGACAATGCCCTCATTACCAGAGTATCACAGTGGAAGTCAGAAATATACAATAGTGGAAGGTAAATAAGTAGCAGAGAAATGAAAGTGATACAAGTAGACATGAATACATAATAATTACAAAAAGTATTTCATATACAAATATGATACATATGGTACAAGTATCTAGAAAACAACCAGAATTGTACATGGAAATACAACACAAGTATCCCAAAATGAACAAAAGACCAAAAATGGGTCCCATAATTACAAGCCTAAGCTTGGTTCTTTTCTCTCCTGCTCCAAAGCCACAATCAAAACTCTATACTAGGGTACTTTCCCAGATCATCACCTACAATCATATAATCTGTTTGGGTCCCCAAGGAGGCCCAAACAGGGTGTGAGATAAAACTCCCAATAGGAAACCACCCAGTTCTATACGATTCTAACAACATTTGTACAAAGGTTCTAGCAAGTGTAAACAACTAGTAAGTAAGTGAATATTCCCATTGCATAAGTCTACTGTAAAGTAAAACTGAACAACCCTCAAGGATACCTACAAAAGAGAGTCCACACCTAACAAGGTAGCTATAACAAGTAATGATCAAGTCACATGTCCATGCCTTACATCCATCTATATCAAGAATTACATAGCCACACTGTTTAGAAAAAAAATTATCCCATGACCACACTGTATGGTGAAGTCAAATATCCCACGACCATGTCGTATAGTAAAATGTAGACCTCAAGGGTTGAATATAAGGTGTCAGCTGGCAAATGAATCCAAGTAATAATATCTATACCACATAGGGCTAGATCCAAGGAACATGTACAATGAATCCCATCGACCCCCATGGGATTCCCTAGTGGAAACTCGGTTAGGCACCACTTGGGGTCCTAGGATCATGACAATAGAATGTCCTACGAGAGCCCAAGCAAACCAAATCCTATAGGGTAGCAAGGCCCAAGGCATCCCACGGAATCAGGACCCAAAGGGCAGAGTCAACCCAAGGCGTCCACCACCACGTTCCAGATCCCAGGAGAGCAGTCCAATGCATATATCAAACAATTCCATCAAGCATTCAATCATTCAAATTAAACATTCATAACTTGTGAGTATACCCACTCACATTACCAAGCATCAACCATGAGTATACCCACTTGTTCTAACAATTTATAAAAATCATATGGGGAAACCCTGCCATATAATCCATTGAATATTCCACTAGTCAGTTACATATAGGAATGACCATCAATATAAACAAATTTAATTGAATCCAATCTATCAAAATATATGATGCATAACATGGCATTCAATATGGAAGGAGGCAGTACATCTCCTAAGTAAGCTATTCACGATATTAACTCATCTAAGGGATTCCTCTAACTAGGAAAGAACAAGCACAAACCCCTTTTCTAGTTTATAAAGGCATAAACAAGCTATTTACTAAAGTGACGCCCCCCGGGTGGCATAGAAATGAGAAACAGGTGCCAAATCACTTAAACAAAACCCATGTTCAACCTCACTAGGTCCATCTATAGCTTCTAAAAGCTACTCGCTAAAAAATGACACCTCGGTGGAAAGTCCGACAAATAGAATATCGGAAAAAAAGCCAGAAACACACCCAGAAATACCTAAAGAAATTATATACACCCTACCTCTACTTGGTAGTAGATAGCACATCCAGTATCATGCTTTAATTTGTCTCGGTTAGGAAAAAATCTGAAGAACAAATGAAGAACAGAATATTAGGTCATATGAGGCTAAATACATATAGCTTAGTAATGGTTCCAAAGAATAAAAAAACTAAAAAGGAATTTTGGCCTTACCTTTTTGGATCCATAGAGACAATCGGCGATCAAAACGGAAATCAGACATAGAGTATGGCTCAATGTCTACTTTAGGTGCCCAAGGGAGAGCTAAGGGATTCCTCCTATGCGTGGGAGAGAAAAAACCCATATGGGTTTAAAAAGAAAAATTAAACATTAATTTAAATTAAAAAAACACATAGTATGGGTCATATGGTTTATCCACATGGTTTTCCAAACCATGAAGAAATCGTTCGCACCTCTCTGCCGAAGAGGGGAACTTTGCATGGTTACCCTTCATGGTTTGGATAACTACGCGGTAACTGTGTGGAACTCCTATGTCCAAAACATGCAGTTTTTATATAGTGACCCACCTTTTTCTTACATTTATATTACATCATTTTAAGGATAAACAACATTATAGTATTACACATAGAGGATCCAAAGGTTTAGCGTCTTGGGAAAACCAGGACCATACATAACAATTACAACATCAAGCCTAAACATTTATTTAATTTCATCTTCTATAGATTCTTATTGGAACTTTTCCTCCCCTTAGTACATGTATCCACCTAAAGATATACATAAAAAGGGGTGAGATAGAATCCCATAAAGAGGATAGATATGAAAAATATAGCATGGGGTGAGCATAATAATAACATGGGAAAAAGATCATGAACAAGAGAGGAAGCATAAATATAAGACTTGAAATGTGGAAATGCATAAAAATGAAACAGCATGTCTTAGTGGTTGAATACCACACATACTTTTGAACCAAGATAGAATGTTTTTCACACATCATTTCACATTTACTCATGAGATTCATCACTTTACCCAATTCATTGGAGTGCTTTATAATTCAGGGCGCACCCCTCACATCCAAACATTCATATTGCGCTATATAATTCCGGGCGCACCCGCCACATCATAATATTATCATTATCATGCATGACACATAGAACATAAATCAATTTTGAACATAACTAACACATGGAAAGGAATGTGTTTCATCTCATAAGAACACATTCATAAACTTTGGGTTCCCAAAACATAGAGGGAATTACATACTTGATACCAGAACCATCAACCTTGAAGGAGAAGTAAAAGGTGAGTTCTTAGAAGAAGAGTTCTTTTGAAAAACATATTGTTTGACATAAAAAATAGTGGTTAACATTTATATCCTATAAAAGGAAATAAAATTATGATAAAATAATTTTTAAGGAGTAACCATATAAAAAATTGTGTGAAAGAGGGAGAACCCAAAGAAAGAAAATTGGGTTCGAGAATTTCCCCTTACCTTGTATCTGAATGCTTCCTTCTCTTTAATGTTTTGTATAATGAAGTTATATTCATTAATTAGAAATTAAGAACCATTTTTACATTAATATGGTTCATTATGGTTTCATTAAGTGATTTTATGTGCCTTTTTATGAGTTATAGAGTTTAAAAACATTATTCGGGAATGTTTGATTTATGGTTTTCTTGAGTGGTTCACTTATATTCTTAAATTGAAGTTTGGGTAGAACATGGGTAAATATACAGAACTGATATTACATTTTATTAATGATATTACAGGATACTGGATGATCTTATAATAAATCATATTATATCCATGTGGATGAATCATTAGATAAGAATTAAATAATGATTATTTGGGTTAATTTGGGCATTTTTTCGATCACAATGAACTTGTTTTAACTTATCACTAAGTAATATGGCCATAGGTTATTTCCATAAATTTAAATAGGAAATAATACATATAAAAAGTTCCAGTTAAACCATAAAAATGGATTCATGACCAGATATAAAGGTAGAAATGGAATAAGAAAGCATGTTGTTCTTGAAGGTGATAAATTAACACCTCACGAACAACGTTCTCTTTAATAAAATAAAAGGTAGAGGGAAAAGGGGTTGGATGATATAATATCCCATTTTAATCATAAAATTACATTAAATTTATAATAGTAGAGTTAAAATACCATTTGGATGAAGATATATGGGGAGAGATCAAGAAATGAACTTGAACTTGAAAGGAAATTAAAGGAGTAGAGGGAGACAAATTACCTCTTAAAACCTCCTCTTGAGATTCTCCCTAAGGAAGCTAGGATAGATCTTTTTATGAGACCATAAGCTCTTGAACGTGGGAAAGGGACTAGGTAAGATTTTTGGTAAGACTTTATAGAAGTCTTGGAGCTTGAGAGGTGTGGGGAAGTGATGGTGTGAAGGGTGGTTTTTATAGTGGAGGGGAGAGGGGTTTCCTTAATATAAAATTCATTAGTTTATTAATTTCCCCTAAGACAAGGAATATTTAGTCTTGAATGACCCATAATAGTAATTTTATCATGTGATTCCTAAACATGTGGGCTTACATTAGTAGAACATCACACATGACTCTATAATTAGCTTATTTAGATTATTTTTGCAAATTACGGTATATCACTATTAATAAAAAATTCATGTATTTCAGAAAAAGCCCAAAAATTTACCCCAACCATTTTTTGATGTGTAGAAAACAAAAATGAAGTCCATTTTCCAAAAATAATTTTCTAAATATGATTAATTTAATATTTAACTAAAATCATGGTTTATAACTAAAAAACAGTTTTAAAACATTAATTTACTTATTCTAAAATATAGGTACATCATAATTTCACTTGAATACTATTTTTATAAAATCATAGGTAAGGTTACTATTAATTATGGTATATCACTATTCATAAGGTTATGTTACTATTCATACGGGTAGGTTACTATTCACTAAAAATTATTTTTGTTTTATTAGACTCCAAAAATCATCTTGAACACAACCATGTATGTCAGATTTCCATAATTCCAAACACAGAAGTGACAAACTTATGTTTAAAGGTCACTTATCACTTAGCAGTTCATTATGTTGAGTTTTCATGTTATTTTACGATATAATTATAAGAAGTGAATTTCCATTGAAAAATTTTGGGTCAGCACATTCTTCCCCCTAAAGAAATTTCTCCCCCGAAATTTCCCTTTACCCAAATAGGTGAGGGTGTTTCTCCTTCATTACCTATTCTGGTTCCCAAGTTGCTTCCTAAAACATATGGTTCATCTACAAAACTTTGACAAGATGGAATTTCTTGTTGCGTAGAACCTTATCTCTCCGATCCAGAATCTTTACTGGCTACTCCTATTAGGAGAGATCATATTCCAGTTGCACCACCTCTGAGTTTAGTACATGTGAGGGGTCTGGTATGTACTTCCTCAGTAGTGATATATGAAACACATTATGAACTTGATCCATATTCTGTGGAAGTGCAATAGGATAGTCCATGCCTCCTATGCGGTCAAAGATCTCAAAAGGGGCCAATATACCTTGGGAATAGCTTCCCTTTCTTTCCAAATCACACGACTCTCTTCCATAGAGATATTCGAAGGAAGACTTTATCTCTAACTTCGAACTCCAAGTCCCTTCGACAGTTGTCAGCATAGGTCTTTTTCCGACATTGAGAAGCATTGATGTGTTTCTGGATGACTTGATCCTTCTCTGTCATCTCTTGAACAATATCGGGTCCAAGTAGCTTTCTTTCTCAAACTTCATCCCAACAAGATGGAGTTCTACATCGCTTTCCATACAGAGCTTCACATGGAGCCATCTGAATACTCGAGTGGAAGATATTGTTGTATGAGAACTCAACCAATGGGAGATGCAGATCCCATCCAACTTTGAATTCTAGAGAGTAGGCTCTGAGCGTATCTTCAAGTGTCTGAATAGTTCTTTTTGGACTGGCCATCAGTTTGGGGGTGATAGGTCGTGCTGAAATTTAATTCAGTACTCAAAGCATGTTGAATGCTTCTCCAGAATTTATATGTGATCCTTGGATCACGGTCAGAGACAGTTCAGAGTAGAACACCATGCAGTCTCACCACTTCCTTCACATATATCTTTGTAAGTTGTTCATGTGAGAGATCTTCTCGAATAGAGATAAAATGGGAAGTCTTGGTGAGTCAGTCAACCACAACCCATATCACACTATTTCCCTTCGACGTCTTCGGGAGACCTATGACAAAGTCCAAAGTAACATTTTCCCATTACTACATGGGTATAGGCAATGGCTGCATCATACCTTTAAACTTTTTTCACTCATCTTTAAATTTCTGACATACCAAGAACGTTGATATATATTCCACAATCTCCATCTTCATATTATCCCACCAGACGTTTTCTGAGAGATCACGGTATATTTTGGTACTCCCAGGATGGATAGAAAATATTGAGATATGTGAATTATCCAATAGCTCCTTCTTTATCTCAGGTGATGAAGGAACACAAATCCGCGTTCCAAACCGAATCGAACCATCATCATCGATATGGAACTTTGGTAGCTTCCCTTCCATTACTGCATTCACCCTCTTTTGTATCTCCACATAATCCCTTTATGCTTCTTTAATCCTCTCCTGGATGGATGGTTACGCAATAATTTTCACAATCTAGGATGTATCCCCTGCCCTTATGATTTCAAAATCCATTGTTTTCATATCCAATAAGATAGGGTCTTTCTCAATCTGCAACATGGATAGAGTAGTAGGTTTTTTTCTGCTTAGAGTATCAGCTACCTTGTTTGAATTTCTAGGAAGATAGTGAATAGAGCAATAGTAATCCTTGATTAGCTCTAACCATCTCCTTTGATTCATGTTGAGTTCCTTTTGTGTGAATATATAATTTAGGATCTTGTGGTTGGAGTATATGTCACACTTCTCACCATAAAGGTAGTGTCGGTAGATTTTTTCTAGGAAAAAATCACAGCTGCTAGCTCTAGATCATGTGTCGGGTAGTTCTGCTCATGGATCTTCAACTGTCGTGAGGCGTAGGCTATAACATTATCATTTTTTATGAGTACTCAACCCAAGATGTTCTTTAAAGAATTACTGTATATCACAAAACATTATCCACTTTTTGGTAGTGTGAGTACAGGTGCAGTGATCAGCCTTCTCTTTAGCTCCTTGAAGCTTCCCTCACATTCATCCGTCCAGACATACTTTTCCCCTTTCCTTTTTAACTTTGTTATTGGGCATGACAGTTGTTAGAAGTTTCTCATAAAACGTCATTAGTACCCAGCTAATCTAATAAAACTAAACATTTTTGTGACCCTAGAGGGCCGGGCCATTCCTCAATCACCTTTTTTTTAATGATCCATATAAATTCCCTCACTTGTGATCACATGTCTCAAGAACGTGACTTTCTTCATCCAAAAGTCACACTTGCTAAACTTGGCATACAACTTCTCCTTTCTCAATGTCACCAACACAAGTCTTAGATGTTCTTAATGTTCCTCCTTTCTCTTGGAGTAGATGATAATAACATCGATAAAAACTACCAAAAAATTGTCTAGGTAATGTCTAAAGACTCTATTCATCAAATCCATGAAGATTTTAGGGGAATTAGTAAGTCCAAATGGCATCACCAAAAACTCATAGTGCCCATACCTAGTTCGGAAGGCTGTCTTCTGAATATATTCCTTCTTCACCTTGGCCTGATGATATCCAAAATTAAGATCCACCTTTGAGAAGTATTGAGCTCCTCTTAACTGGTCAAACAAGTCATCAATCCTTGGGAGAGGATACTTGTTCTCTATGGGGATCTTGTTGAGTTTCCGATAATCGATACACAACCGCATTGTTTCATCCTTCTTCTTCACAAAGAGCACTTCCGCACCCCAAGGTGATGCACTAGGTTGTATGAACCCTTTTTCCAGATGCTCTTGCAGCTGCTTCTTTAACTCTACCAGTTCGATAGGATCCATCCTATAGGGAAATTTTGATATAGGAGTAGCTCCAGGTATGATTTGAATTGAGAACTCAACCTCATGATGTGGGTGAATTCCGGGTAACTCTTTGGGAAATACATCACCATATTCCCTCACGATGGGAATTTCCTCAAGGTTGGCACTTTTCCTCAACTCAACCATTTAGGCGATGTATTCTTCTTCATAGGAAATCAACACCCACACCATTGAAGGATTTTTCAATGTAGATTTATGATCTTCCTTGAATTTGTAGAGGAGCATGGGATGGTTCGAAATATAAAAAGATATTTCTTTTTCCTGATAGTTGATATGTTCTCTATATAATAAGAGTCAATCCATTCCCATTATAGTGTCTAATTCCACCAAAGGATGTATTAAAAGATTTGATGGAATAATCTTCCCACACACACCAATAGGAGAGGAGTCAAACACTTGGGTTGAAATGATTGAAACACTTGGTGTTTTAACAGATATCTCTACAACAAGGTTTTGAGGCTTTGATTCTACAGTTCTATCAAACTTGAAAGATATAAAGGAATGCGTAGAACCAGAATCAAATAAGACTTTTTACATTATTGAGTGAATATGAAGTATACCTTTTACGACTTCATTATCATGCTCCGCCTCTTCTGTAGTGATGGCATAAGCCTTCCCTTGTTCCTTTGGATTTTGTGGCTGCTGACACTGATTACCCTTGAAAACTTGAGGTTTAGTGCACTAGTTTGCATAGTGCCCTAGCTCCCTACATTGGTAGCATTGAACCATGAGTGGTTGTCTCCTTTCATCAGCTACATTCTCCTTCATTTTAGTGTCTTTTAGAAACTCTTGAGCATGGTGTCCTTCTTTACCACACTTGAAGCATTTCCCCATCCCTTTGAGGTAGTTCCCATGGTCTAACATACCACATTTTGGGAATGTGGGTCATTGAGTTTTCTTCCCACTTTTTTCATTAGATCCTCTATCTTGAAACTCCATATTTAATTTCATATCCCCATAGCCATGGGACCATTCTCCAAACTCCATCTCCACTTTGAGGGCACATCGAACAACTTCTTCATAACTCCCAAAGTCTCTATCTTCAAGATCCTTTCGAAGGTGTGGTTTTAATCCACTAAAGAATCTATCAATTTTACTATCATTGTTGATAAAAAACCTTATGTGTACCTTGAAAGCCTTGTGAAATTTTCTTAATAGGTTGTGATAGATTCTCTTTATTTTTTCTTGAGCTCTATGAATTCTCTCTCCATCTTCGTGTGAAGAGTTCTTGGGAAATACTTGTTAAGAAACATTATCTTAATGTCTTCCCATTCGATCTCTTCAATTTCATCCCTTGGCTTGGTGTTCTTAATCAAATCCTACCATTTATCGTCATCTCTATCTAGACGATAAACGGCTAGGGTCACCTTCTTCGTCTCAGAACAGTTAAGAATAGAAAAGATCTTCTCCATAGAGTTGACCCACTGTTCTTCAACTTGTAGATCAGAGGATCCACTAAACGTCGGTGGTTGTTACCCCATAAATAGCCAATTTCTCCCTCTTTGGTGAAGGAGGATATTCTCCATTATTATTGTTATTGTTCATAACATGAGATAATTGGGTAAGCATCTCCATGAAGTTCTGAACTCCACCTCCCAAATCATTGGGTATGTCATTCGGTAAATCCTTGCATTTGCTCTCGGACGAGTTGTTGGCCTGATTTCTCCTGGTTCCCACCATTTTATAAAATAGAAAAGGTTAGAACAAAACAAAAGTAACAAAATCCATAAATACATAACTTACTCATTTGAACAATTTATATTAAATTAATAACATATGGGATCCCTATTTATATATTCTTGTGTGCATATTTGTACATAGTCTCATGCTAGAGGTTTTCTCTACGGTTCACTAATCCTAATTCCCAAATTAACTAAACCTTTCCTCTGATACCAACTGTAGAAACCAAAATTTTCTTACATTACTATTACATCATTTTAAAGATAAAAAACATAAAAGTATTACACATAGAGGATCCAAAGGTTTAGCATCTTGGGAAAACTAGGACCATATATAACTATTACAACATCAAGCATAAACATTTATTTAATTTCTTCTTCTCTAGCTTCTTATTGGAACTTATCCTCTCCTTAGTACATGTAGCCACCTGAGGATATACATCAAAATGGGCAAGATAGAAGCCCAGTAATAGGATAGATAAGAACAATATAGCATGGGGTGAGCATAATAATAACATTGGAAAAAGATCATGAACATGAGAGGAGTCATAAATATAAGACTTGAAATGTGGAAATGCATAAAAATGAAACATCATGTCTTTATGGTTAACTACCACACATACTTGTGAACCAAGATAGCATCTTTTTCACACATAATTTCACATTTACTCATGAGATTCATCACTTTACCCAATTCATTGGAGCATTGTATAATTCCAGGCGCACCCGTCACATTCAAACATTCCTATTGCGCTATATAATTCCGGGCGCACCAGTCACATCATAATATTTTCATTATCATGCATTCCACATAGAACATATATCAATTATGAACATAACTAACCCATGGGAAGGAATGGTTTTCGTCTCATAAGAACACATTCATAAACATTGGGTTCCCAAAACAAAGAGGGAAAAACATACTTGATACCAGAACCATCAACCGTGAATGAGAAGTAAAACGTGAGTTCTTAGAAGAAGAGTTATTTTGGAAAAAATTTTGTTTGACATAAACAATAGTGGTGAACACATATATCCTATAAAAGGAAATATAATGATGAAAAAATGATTTTTAAGGAGTAACCAAATAAAAAATGGAGTGAAATAGGTAGAACCTAAAGAAAGAAAATTGGATTTGAGAATTTCCCCCTACCTTGTATATGAATGCTTCCTTCTCTTTAATGTCCTGTATAATGACATTATATTAATTATTTAGAAATAAAGAACCTATTGTACATTAATATGGTTCATTGTGGTTTCATTAAGTGATTTTATGTGCCTTTGGATGAGTTATAGAGTTTAAAAACATTATTCGGGAATATTTTTTTATGGTTTTCTTGAGTGGTTCACTTGTATTCATAAATTGAAGTTTGGGTAGAACATGGGTAAACATCCAGAACTGATATTACTTGTCATAAATTATATTACAGGATATTGAATGATCTTATAATGAATCATATTATATCCATATGGATGAATCATTACATAATAATTAAATGATGATTATTTGGGTTAATTTGGGCGGTTTTTCGATCACAACGAACTTGTTTTAAATTATCACTTAGTAATATGACCATAGGTTATTTCCAAAACATTAAAGAGGAAATAATACATATAAAAAATTCTGGTTCAACCATAAAATTGGTTTCAGGACTATATCAGAAGGTATAAATGGAATAAGAAATCATGTCGTTCTTGAAGGTGATAAATTAACACCTCACGAACAACGTTCTCTTTAATAAAATAAAAGGAAGAGAGAAAAGGGGATGGATGATATAATATCCTATTTTCATCATAAAATTCCATTACATGTATAATACTATAGTTCCAATACCATTTGGATGATGATATATGGGGATGGATCCAGAAATGAACTTCAACTTGAAATGAAATTAAAGGAGAAGAGGGAGAGAAATTACCTCTTAAATCCTCCTCTTGAGATTCTCCCTGAGGAAGCTAGGCATGGTGTTTTGATGAGACCAGAAGATCTTGAATGTGGTAAAGGGTCTAGTAAAGTTGTTTGGGAAGAGTTTAGAGAAGGCTTGGAGCTTGAGAGGTGTGAGGAAATGAGGGTGTGAAGGGTGGTTTTTATATTGGAGGGGAGATGGGTTTCCTTAATATAAAATTCATTAGTTTATTAATTTCTTCTAAGACAAGGAATAGTGAGTCTTGACTGACCAAGAATAGTAATTTTATTATGTTATCCTGAACCAAGTGTTATTACATCAGTAGAAAATCACACATGACTTTATAATTATCTTATTTAGCTTATTTTTGTAAATAACGGAATTTCACTATTCATCAAAAATTCAAGTATTTCAGAAAAATCCCACAAATTTACCCAAACCATTTTTCGATGTTTAGAATCAAAAAATGAATTCGATTTTTCAAAAATTGTTTTCTAAATATGATTAATTTAATATTTAATTAAAATCATGATTTATTACAAAAAACAGTTATAAAACATTCATTTACTTATTCTAAAATATAGGTACATCATACTTTTACTTGAATACTATTTTTATACTATCATAGGCAAGGTTACTATTAATTATGGTATATCACTATTCATAAGGTTATTTTAATATTCATAAGGGTATGTTACTATTCACCAAAAATTGTTTTTGTTTTATTAGACTCCAAAAATCATCTTGAACACAACCATGTATATCAGATTTCCAAAATTCCAAACACAGAAGTGACAAACTTATGTTTAAAGGTAACTTGTCATTTAGTAGTTCATTTTGTTGTGTTTTCTTGTTATTTTATGAAATAATTATAAGAAGGTAATTTACATTGAAAAAATTTGGGTCATTACATTTTTTGACCTCTCGCATGGTTTACCTAAACCATGCACAAACCATGCGTGAGGTCATTTTCAACCAAAAACCTGGTTTCGACCTTTAAAAAAGACACAGACACCTCCAAAACACCAACGATCAAGTTAATAATTCACTAAAGGCCATAACAAGGTATTTAAATTAAAAATAAAATGATCAGAGCCCCATATGAAAACACGAGTTCTTACAATCTTCCACCCTTATAGCAATTTGACCCTGAATTTCTCTCTGAAGGGTGGTCAAAATTCGTTTGAGAATAACTCCGGCCACTGAGCACGTACATCAGATTCCCTCTCCCATGTCTCGTCCTGTAAATTATGTGCTACCATATAACCCATACTTGAGTAATTGACATGCCTCAAAGAACCTTCGTGCTCCTGTCCACTATACGAATCAGATGTTCCTCAAAGCAGTAATCATCCTGACGCTCAACCTCCTCAGGCTAAAAAACCTAAGATGGGTCTAAGTGATAATGGAATAGCTGAGATATGTGGAAGACGTCATTCATTTCTCGGTACCTCTGAGTAACCAAAACCGATAATAAACCGATCTGACTCTCTCCAAGAATCTCGAATAGCCTAATATATATTGGTGAAAGTTTACCCTATCTCATGATCCGCCTATGTCCCGAACTCGGTGAAACATGTATGAAAACCTGATACCCGAACTCAAAATCTAACGTTCATCTTCAGTGATCATCGTATGATTTAAGATGAGACTGTGTAGTTTCCATCTTCTTCTAAATCAACTAGACCTGCTCAGAAGTCTCCCAATTGAGACATGACCCTAGTAAAGTTGCATCTCCTGCCTCTAACTAGCTAAGGGGAGAATGGAATATACTGCCGTATAAACCCTCATAAGGTTACATGTGTATCGTCACCTGATAACTGTTATTGTAGGTGAACTCAAAGAGGGAATGTGCCTATCCCATGATCACCCATAATCTAGAATGCATGCTCACAAAATTTCATCTGGCACTAGTATCATATGCTCTGACTGGCCATCAGTCTGAGGGTGGTATGTTGTTCTCAGAAGCACTTGTTTACCCAGTTCCCTCTAAAAACTATGCCAGAAACGAGACATAAAGTGGGTGTCCCTTTCTGAAATGATAGTTTGTGGAACCCTATGAAGTCGTAACACCTCTCATATGTACAAATGTCCAAGATCATAAACACTGATGTTATCCTTTATCCGTAAGAAATGTGTAGATTTTTAAGCCTTTAAACGATAACCCATAAACCATCATTACCATGAGGTGACCTCAGCAAACCAGTCATAAAATACATTTAGAGATCATCCCATTTCCACTCTGGGATGGGTAATTGTAGTAAATGATCTGATGGTCACTGATGTTCCTACTTCACCTGCTAGTAGGTGGAACCCCTTGTAACAAAACCAGCTACCTCTCTCTTCATTCCAGGCCACTAGTACTGATGTCTCAAGTCACAATACATCTTGGTAACCCCGGGATGAACTACCCATGCTGAAGCACGATACTCCTGCATCAACTCCTCACGTATATCCATTGAAACCTAGAAACATCCATGGATATGAATGATCTATTCATCGCCTACTGTCCAAATAAGAGGAGGATCCTCACCATCCACATGTTCCCATAGAACTAGGCCTTCTAAATCTGATAGCTTCCACATCCTAACTCTATACAGTGGGGTAGAGGTAACAGATAAATATGAAATAAAATTATACCCATTTCTGTCATACACCTCCAGATGCATCTCATAGAATAATGAGATAAGCTGTCACTTGCTACTGGAATACTGCACTGCCAATATCTGAGTCCTCATTCTCAGTGCATCAGCTACTGAATTTCCCTTACCAGGCATACAAGAAAGCTCAAAGTAAAAAGACTGCAGTTACTATATCCACCTTCACTACCTTAAATTCAGATCACACTGCATAATGATATAATTGAGGATTTTGTGGTCCTTACTGGAAATCATTTTTTATCATTTTCTCAAAGCCGATTTATGGGTTACCGGTAACCATACAGAAACTGATCCAAAATTCAAAAAAAAAACACCCCAACCACATATTCAACCATCCAAATTCAAAATTCAAAAACCATTCCATCATTTCAAACATGAGTACTGAGGTGTCTTGGGCAGAACGCCACCACGAGCCACACCCCTACAGCGTAATCCGTACAGTCGGAGAATAACCACCATCACCGTCATAGCCTAGGATGTCGGCAAAAACCCATCAACTAGTGCCATCAAACCTTCAACAATGCAACAATACCGGTCACCGATTTCAATGAGGGAGTAAGCCTCATCACAACTCATCATCATCACCGGAATATCACCAAATAACCAGTAGGACCGTCGAAATAAACAGAAAAAAAAAAGAACCACAGAACCATAAAATCATCTTGCACAGCAATCAAAAGCATCCACGCCATGTCGGAAAACCCCATCGATGGAAATCATCAAGCGCATTCAGCACATCCTCGACCAGCAGTGGTGCCGCAAAACACTTCAAACAAAAACAAACAACCTGAAAAAATATACCCATGATTCCCAAAACTATATCCAATAACCTTCCCCACTTCGTGCCACTCACTAGGCTAGGGCCTCACATCGCCTTGGGAGTCTCTCCTAGAACACGCCGACCGGAAAACTGGAAGAAATCGCACACCATAGCCTCGTTCAAGGCTATATCCACACCAACGCCGGGCCAACACACCAGCTAGATCCATGCCTGAGCATTCCGGAGGAGATGAAGCCCGAACTACCATCGTCGAGCCAACTTTCCAAGATGTCGAACAAGACCTTCTCCCAAGACGTCTCCAAGAAGACGCGCAGAGGAGATCATAAATGGGACACGACGATGCCAAGATGAATACTCTGACACCAAGCCACATCGAGATTCACCGAAAGATTGAAGGAAAGATGGACCGAAGCAAAAACCTAGCTCAAGAAAGGAGAGCTGCACTGACGCCGCTCAGAGGTTCGCGCTTTCCTCCAGGCTTTTGTGGACCATGTACAACAAAAAACGCTCTCCCAGTAAATAGTTCCTCCATCAACACAACATTTGAACAACCACAGCTAACTTAAGATCATGAATAGGGTAATTCCTATAATGAGGCCTCAGTTCCCAAGACCCATACACCACTACTCAATCTCCCAACAACAAGAATTCCCCCAGCCCAATAACTGAAGCATCACAATACACCATGTAGGTCTTTCCCTACACTGGTAGTACCAGGACTGGTGTTGATTTAAACCTTCTTGTTAGCTCCTAAAATGCTATCTCACAAGATTCAGACCACACAAACTTCACACCCTTCTTATCCAAGCCCGTCAACGGCACTACTAAGAATGATAAGTCATGTATAAAATGCATGTAGTTTCCATCAAGACCAAGAAACTCCGTATATAAAAAATGTTGTTGGGATGTTCCTAGGAAACTACATCTCTCACCATATTTGGGTGCATTAACACTCCTGTATATGAGATTATGTGACTTGTGAATTGAATCTGATCCATCCAAAAGTGGAAATTTTCTAGATTAGTATATAATTGATGATCTCTTAGTGTATTCAAAATAACCTCAAGATGGTTGGCATGGTTGTGTAGATGATGAGAATACACCAAGATATCTTCCATGAAAACCACCATAAAATAATCTACATAAGGATGGAACACTCGGTTCATCTACTCTATGGAAACTATTGGCATGTTTGTGATATTGAATGACATAACCAGATACTCGTATAACCCATACCTGTTACAAAAGGTAGTAAGAGGTATGTTTACAGGTCGAACATGCACATGGTGATATCCTAACCTCACGTCGATCTTTAAGAACACTCAAGATCCTAAAATCTGATCAAACATGTCATCTATCTATGGAAAGGGATATCCATTTTTAATGATCAGATTGTTCAGTTTATGATAACCAATGCATATACTAAGAGTTTCGTCTACATTTTTTCCAAAAAGGACCAGAGAACCCCATGGAGAAGTACTAGAATGATAACCCCCTTCGCCTCAACTCCTCTAGCTGTCTCTTGAGCTCTTGCAATCTATTTTAGCCATCCTATAAAGAGAAATGGATACCAACACAACTCTTGGAACTAGCTCAATGGAGAACTCCACCTCTCTCTCAGAAGGTAAACTAGAAAATTTGTTAGGAAAGACATCCCTGAAGTACTCAAACACTAGAGGAAAGTCCTCCTAACTCACTCCCTGATCATCCAAAAAACAAAAAAGTAATCTGGACTGTCGTCCTTCCAAGCCCACGATGCTCGGGTCCAGCTATGCTTTTCAGGACATGCTATTCACCCCAGTGAATAAACACTGCACCATCTGGTGATCTGAAATCCACCATCTGGTGATAGCAATCAATGTACTCTCGATATGAAAATAGCTAGCCCATTACAAGAATGATGTCAAACCCTATCATCTCAAGGAAATAAAGATTCCAGATGACGTGGCATAGTCCAACCTCAAATGGACACTCCACAAACAGGAGTACATCACCCGTTCTAACTCTCAAAAGTCTGTCTAGCATTAAAAAACCCTTAGAAAGAAAAACAACAAGCCCAAGGATTTTGACCACTTGTGTAGAGATAAAGCTATGAGAGGCACTTGAATCGAAAAGAATAGATGCAATAGTAAAAGTTACCAAGATCTTACATCTCACTGTAGATGGTATGGTATCCTGCTCTTGATGGGTATGTAACACTACATAAGTATGGCATGTACCGCAGTCCTATGACCCTGCTTGGCTACCCTGATCTGATCCACCCTGTTGCCTCTGAGAACCCAGTGTCTGGCTACCACGACCACGACCGCCACTGCCCTGGATTGACCAACCTACACTTCTCTAGCTTCCAGCTTGATATCGATGTGAATAGCCTGCTCTTGAACCTGATGTCGGAGCTAACCCCTACCACTCACGACTAGATGGAAGGTCCTGCAAAACTGCTACATGTTCCCCATCATGTTGCAATCTCAACACTCAACTGGGTCGTGATCGAATTGATTTTTCATGTGGCCTTGCCTACCACATTGATGATAAAACACAAAGCTACCTACCCCCACAACCTGACTAGAACTCATGCCATGGGAAGCCTCAGAACAACACTTCCTGCCAGAAGACATAGATCCATTTGGGAGAGAAACAACACTCCCCAGTTATGTACCCCCTGCTTCTCTCTGGTTCCACTATGTAATCAGTTTCTAATTCACAATCTCAGTGATAGAAGGAAATTTGAACATGTGGACCTATGATCTGATAGCATGTATGAGACCTTCCTTGAACCGACTCACCTTCGACAGCTCATTATTAAGATACATCCGTGCAAAATGTTGCAGGTCTATATATCATGACGATTATTTCATTACCATTTTAATGCCCTGACACAGACACATAAACTCACTAGACTACTATGCTTGCATATTCACGGGGTAAAATTAGTCATATAAGTGGGTTTGGAATTCATCACGACCCATATTTAGCAACCCATCATCCTTGTTCAAAACGTCACACTAGCGCTTTATCACTCCACAGAGCATGTAAGTCGCAAACTTGACCCTCCGCTCTAGAGGCATCTATAGATGCTGAAAATAGATAATGTGGTCTCTAGCCACAGATCTATATCCTATAGTAAACCATCCTCTGAAACAGTTGAAGAATGATGATGCTAGAACACTCGTGTCAGCTCAACCATTGTCAAAGATAGTTGCGGTGTTCCCTGTAAATTCTGAATGTAGCACAAGAAACCCTCATGGATATGTGCCTCAACACCTATTTTAGGAATAACCTTAGGTGTTGTAGATGAAACTACAGGAGGATCAAGTGGTAGACTATGGCCCACCATCTCTGAAGTATGGTCATCACCTCCATCACAGTGTTCCACTGGAGGTCATGGTGGTGGCATGTCTCTAAAATTCCAAAATAATTCCTCTGGAAAGAACAACATCAAGGCACAACGATCAAAAGCATAGGATAGGTCAAAACCCTCCAAGAAACTGAATCAAACCCACAACCTGCTTCTACAGCAAGGACTGTATAAATAACTTCCATCGAACCACCAGAAACTATTCCTCTCACCCACTCAAAATCCAGATCTAGGTCAAGTCTCTATTTTCCATTCGACATTAAGTTTCCATTTCCATTTTACATTTAGTTACCTAGGAAATTTCACCAAGGGTTTACCAATTCCCCAATCCATGAGGGTCCATAACACCTCATGAACCCAAAAATAGTTTCCATTTCAAACCATGCATGTAACAAGTTCATTTAACATTTACATTCCATTGTTGTGTCATTTACAAATTCATAAGGGCCCATAATACTTATGGATTCAAAGATAATGTAACAAATTTATCTACTACACTCAACTAACACAACAGAAGGCACAACTATAACATCGACTATCACAACAACATGCAATATCTAATGCTTCTTAGATGGCATGACATAATGAATGGAATGTGATTCTAAAATTTTTTTAATGCTGCATGAGATGTAACACCCTCATCTCATAGAGTTATATATGAAATAGAACACAAAATTGCATCAATTGTAATAGGATAAATCAGGTGTGTCACCCAAAGGTGAAATCAATTCAACTGTAATATCAAAATCCAAAAAATCAGAACTCATTTTTAAGAAATTTGGTTTTTCCTTGTACATGGGGTAGCTAATCTCAGTCAAAATTTATTTCCAAATCCAAATTACATCCTATCCCTATCTAATGTCACCCAATAGTAAGTCAAACTAAAAAATAAAAATTCTATGATACCAATTTTTAACTTCCCGGACCTGGATGTCACCCGAAACGGTGCCCCGGGCCCGTTTGGTCTCAAGGCCACAAGCCCATCTCCCCAAATTCTAGAGATGCCGACTAGCAACAAGGCCTAGGTGAGTTAGTGGGGAGACTATTCCATCATTAACAAAGTATCACAACAGAAGTCAGACATATACAATAGATGAAGTGAAATAAATATCAAAAAACTGAAAGTGAGACAACCAAACATGAATACGTAACAATAACAAAAAGTATTTCATATAAAAAAATGATGAAGATGGTACAAGTATCTAGAAACTAGCCATAAAATCACATGGAAATACAATAAAAGTATCCAAAAAAGAACAAAAGACTAAAAAGGTATCCCATAATTGCAAGCCTCAGCTTGGTCCTATGCTCCCATGCTTCAAAGCCACAATCAACAACATGTACTAGGGTGTTTTCCCCTATCATCACCTATAATCATATAATCTGTTTGGGTCCCCAAGGAGGCCCAAATAGGGTGTGAGATAAAAATCCCAGTAGAAAACCACCCAAGTCTATACAATTATAATCATAGTTCTAAAAATGTGGTATCAAGTGTAAAAAACTAGTAATTAAGTTCATATGCCCATGGCATAATTTTACTGTAAAGTAAAACTAAACATCCCTCAAGGCTACCAGCAAAAGAGATTCAACTCCTAACAAGACAACTATAACAAGTAATAAGAAGGTCACATAGACACACTGTATATAAATATGTATCAAGAATTCCATAGACATTCTGTATAGAGAAAACAAGTATCCCATGACCACACTGTATGGTGAAGTCAAATATCCCACAACCATGCAATATAGTGAAGTGTAGACCACAAGGGCCGAATCCAAGGTGTCAACAGAACAAGGAATCCAAGTAATAATATATAGATCATGGAGGGTCGGATCCAAGGAGCATGTCCAAGGCATCCCATCGAGTCCCACGGGAATCCCTGGTGGAAACTCGGTTAGGCACTGGTTGGGTTCCTAGGATCATCACAATAGCAATTCCTATGCGAGCCAAAGCAAGTCAAATCTTACGAGGTATCAAGGCATGGGGAATCCCATAGAATTAAGACCCAAGCAGCAGAGTCAACTCAAGGCATATACTACTGCATTCCATATAAAAGGATATCAGTCTAAGGAATCTATTAATCCATTCCATCAGGCATTCGAGTATTCCAATTAATCAATCATAACATGTGAGTATACCCACTCACATGACCATGAATCAACCATGAGTATACCAACTCATTAAAATCCGTTATCAAAATAATATGGTCCCAACCTCCCATATAATCCACTGAACAATCCATTAGTCATTTACATATAGGTATACCCACCCAAATAAACACATTTCTTTAATTTCAAGGTATCAAAATAGATGAGGAATAACATGATATTCAATATGCAAGGAGGCAGTACATATCCTAAATATTCTATTCAAGCTATCAAGGAATATAAGGGCTTACTATAACTAGGAATGAACAATCACACATCCCTTAGGTGGCTTCAACAAGAATAAACAAGCTATTTCCTTAAGGCTCACCCCTTAGGTGACCTCGGAATGAGCAATGGGTGCCAACGCACCAAAACTGAACCCATGGCCAACCTCACTAGGTCAAACAACAGCTACTAAAATGTACTCGCTAAAAAAAGACCTTGTAGGAAAGTTGAAGAATGTATTATCAGCATAAATCCCTAAAAAGCTCCAGGAAAAGACAAAAGAAAGTGTTGACAACCTACCTTGCCTCGGTAGTAGACTGATCGTCCAATATCGTGTCTTGATTTGTCCTAGTTTGGAAGAAATCTGAAGAACAGATGAAGAAAAAAATATTAGGGCATATGAGCCTAAATCCAAATATCACATTTTTTGTTAAGAAGAATCCCAAATGACTAAAGAAGAATTTAGACCTTACCGTTGTAGATCCATAGAGACGATGGATGATCAAAATGGAAATCAGACAGAGTATGGCTCAATGCCTACTTTAGGCAGCTCAAGGAAGAGATATGGGAGGCATCCTGTGTGTGGGAGAGAAAAACCAGTATGATTTTAAAAATAAAAATTAACCTTTAATATAAAATTAAAAAAACATAGTAGGGGTCCCACTATTTACTTGCACGGTTTCCCAAACCGCGTGGAAACTGTGTGCACCTCTCTACCTAAGAGGGTCACATTGCATGATTACCCCACATGATTAGGCTAACCATGTAGTAACAGTGAGAAACCACTCTTTCCAAAACCTACATTTTTTCAGACCTCTCATACGGTTTACCTAAAAATTTCACAAGACAAGAACAAACTGTGTTCCAAGTCATTTTCATCCCAAAATTTGGTTCTGACCTCCGAACAAGCCCCAGACACCTCCAAAACACCCATGATCATGTTAAACATTCACATAAGGCCATAACAAGGTATTTAAACTAAAAAGAAAAGGATATGTACCTCTTACTAAAACCTAGGTTCTTACATTTTTACTATTTTTTAATCCTTATATTTTTCTTCGAATCCTTATTTAATTTTTTTAATTCTTACCGTGATTTCTGGCAATTTACACTTTTAGGGTGAATATAATTACTATAAAATTAAAAAATACCAATAAATGAGTAATTTCTGAAAATTTTAGACTTATCCAAATTAGTTGGAATAATTTTAGATTTTTATAAATTTGATATCATTTAATAGAATATTATTTATTTTAAAATATCTATAATGTCAATTTTGACACTATTCATTACATGAATTTTTAAAAATATCATAACAACAATATAAATTAGAAATAATATTCTAAAACATAAGTAATATTTCAAATTCATCTATAAAATTATTTTATGAAAACAATAATATATAATTATGTTTAATTTAGTTTTTTTAGTATCATTTAATTGATGTTTCCTTTAATTAAACAATTATTACATCATCATTGTAAAAGCCTTTAATTAAATTATTTATTCTCTAAAATTTAAAAATAAATTATCATGATGAGTATAAATATTTTAGATTCCAAAATAATATTTATTTTCAAATATATACCCTATATAACCACATATTAAAATTATTTAACTTGTTAAAAACAAAAGTGTGACAAAATTGACTTTTCTTTGAATATAATATTATAAATGTTGTACTCCCATCCAAGTGTCTTTAAAATATCATAATTTTAGATAATGGAATATTTCAGTTGAAAAGAATTCATTCATTATAATTAGGACAAGTTTTATGGTAATTAAATTATATTTATAATATTATTTTTACCATTAATTACCTGATTTATCTTTAACCGTATTAATAAAAAAAAATTAAAGTTACTATTAATATTTTCCAAAAAATGAAGGGGTATTATTTAAATAATTTTTATCTTATGATTCCAAATATATAATCCATTTTTCAAAAAAAAACTAATAATTGGTAGAAATTAATTAAAAATTAATTTCATTAACAAAACAAGAAGACGAGTTTTTAAAGTAAAAAGTTCAAAAGATTGAAATTTTTTTATATCCAAATTCAATGTAAAATTGATTTCAATAACCTAAATTGGATTAAATGATAAAAACTTTATCTAATTGTACTTTAAAATCACTAAAATATATAATTTAACACAATAAATAAATTCGGACGAGAAATAAGTTTTTAATTAAAATGCAGTATTTGTAAAATATTCAACAAAGAATGGAACATATCATTAAAATAACAAAACATCAAGAAAATAAAATTTCGATTTTAATATTTGAATGAAAATTTTATTTTGTAAAATAAAATTTTTAAATGTTTCAAATACTATATTTAAAATCAATGCACTATCAAAAAGTGGAAAAAAAACTTTTTTGAAAAATACTTATTTTATATCTAAAATTGGATTTTTTTTCTTATATATTGTCTATAAAGCACATAAGATGAATGGTAAATATTAATAATATATATATATATATATATTCCATTAATATCATCTAATAATAGTGATTTTTTTATTACACTTATACACATTTAAATAGTTTTTCTTAAAATTATTTCCTTTTATTTTATGAAGGGGTTTATATTAATTTATAATTAATTGTTCACCCATGATCTAATTGTATATACTTGTGTAAACCATATTTTCATTATTTAGTTAATCTTATTCATTCAAATCATTCCAAGGGCTCGACTATAACAGTAATATTTAAATATTAATATTTATTTGTTCGTTTAAGCTTGATGTTGCATATCACAAATTCTGTCGCACATAGTATTTCCTTTCAAAAAATTCAGGATGCTATAGTTAACTATTGATAATGATTTTATTTTCTTTTTAAAATTATTTACCACGCATGAAATTTATATTTTATGCTAAATTTATTATTTCTAAGCATTCTTTTTTTAGTTTATTTATATTTTTTAAAATTTTATATCCTTCTAGTAAGCATGTCTCTTATTTTTGTGTATTAATGTATTGTTATAAATGGGGATATTTTTTTTATTGAAAATGAGAATCCAAACAGACAGGTTATTTTTCATTTTTGAAACCCATGAGGATCTAGTTTCATTGTTTATGAGTATATAAAATGAGTCTAATTGTGTTATCAGTTAAATGAGACTATTTATAATGGTTCATTTAGATAATATAAAATGTGATTTGATCCAAATGTGTTTAAAAATTTTGTATATCTTGAAAAAGGTATTTTTTTAGTTAGAACATGGTGTTCTAAAAATGGAATTTTAATTTTGATTTTGAAATGGAAAGAGTCATGGTAAAACCAATTTTACCATTATCAATGTTCTAAACTAGATAGAGTTTAATTTTGGAAATAGAATAGGAGAGTGATTTTGAAATGTAATTATATTTTGGTTTTAAAATGAAATATAAATTCCAAATTGGTCTGATTTAAGAGATATAATTTAAAACAATATAAATTTTTATTTTAAAAAGAAAACATGAATAAAGTATTAGCTTAAAATGTTTATTTTTAATTACAAGGGTATGGAAAACATATAATTTTCATAAATAACCTGGTATGTTTTTTTGGAAATAAATAATGACTCTTTTGAAAACTCTTTAGTAAATGCAACTTATTGATAAATACGATAATAATGGTTTGTTAGGAATTGAAATACCTAAAATAATTATATGGAATAAAATACCATATATTTTTTTGACTAATTAATGATATTCTAATAATTATAAGGATGGTGGTACGTGTTAATTATTGATGTTTTAGTGATGCTATAATAAATTTATCTCGTTTTAGGATTCACTTTTCAAAATCTTCATGAATAATTATATGATATGTTCAAGTGTTAGTTTTTAGGATTTTTATTTATTTTAATTTATTGGTTTTATGGTTATTTATATTGAATTTAGTGGTTTTTGATGACTTTGGGAATTTATATTAAATGTGAAGGACAATTTTTTATATGATTTGAGGGTTTTTATGCTATGTATGAATGATATCACACTATTTTAGTGATTTTTAATCTCAAAGTTCCTATTTCTTGGTGGATTTAGATGAATTTAATGTTATGTATCCTAAATATAATAGATTTCTCACTGTATGTCCTGGATGATTATTGGTAATGAGTCTTTAAGTGATAATCTCCAAGGAAGTATTTGGGATAAGAATTCATATGGGGGAAGTTTGTAATGACCTATTTCTAATATATGTTGATTTGACGTCTTCAATGTTTCTTTTTAATGGTTTAATTGTGGTTTAATATGAATTTTTAATTCCAATTTATATTTCATGTATTATTTAAGGATTTATATTGGAATTTTAGTGTTTAAAGATAAATTCTCAAGTATCTTGCGATTATTCTTGGATATAATTTGGTGGCTCAAATTTCCGATAATGTACCTAGGTAGTAGCACATGTAGTTTTATATTTTCGGTGCTATTGGGTACTTGGTTGGTATTCATCAGGTACTTGATGATCTGTGAAAAGGATCTGCAAGCCTAGGGGCTCCACTGAACACCAAATTTCCCTAAACTAGGTTCCAGATTGATTTTATTAATATATTTTTAGGGTGGTTAATTTTTTATTTTCACAACTACCATCTTTTCCCTCCCACCTTCTTCTCCGTTGATCCAACTCACCTAGAATCACATGAGAGCCCTTCTAATGGATCCATTATGTCCTAACTTCCCTTCCCACATTATATCATAAATCTAGGTGAATACATGGGTAATTTTATTATAATAAGGTATGATTGGAGCTACATAATAAAAACCCATTACCTATTGACTACATTTCAAACATTAATTTTATGTGGCTTCTTCCTTATGGGTTAATCATATTTATTTCCCCATGTTATTATTCTTCGTTGATATTTTGGTCAAGTAACTCATGCTTGGGTCATTTTACTAAACCCACATGTCCCATGTTGTTGGAATTTTCCCATGATGATAAGCATAGAATGAAATTGAGAAACATGATGTGTTGTTAGTCTTAATCCAACATATGAAACCATTATCATCTAGGAGTTATAAATTTATTAAACCCTCTTATTTTCATAACTTAAAAATAAAGGGAACATATTTAGGAATTAATAAAAGTGTATTATTAAAATAAATAATTTCAACATAAACATGAACATGGTATAATTAAATAAACCAAACACAACTAGTTTGTTAGAGGTGAATTTGGTGATGATGTGGTGGATAGATTTGATTTGGAATCAATTACATACTATTTAATTCCTAATGGTTCAATAGTTTTCAAACTATAACATTAAATAAACTTCTTGGTTTTATATAGGTTTTTAAATGAGTTTAGTTTTATGAAGGAACCTTGTTTCAAAAAGGATTTATTTTTGAAAAAACATTAGTAATTGAGTCCTAGTTTTCATCCATTACTTATTACATAGAAATATTATATGAGAGAAATTAATTTCATGATAACTTATATATATTATTTCAAAACTAAAATATTTAGATAAGTCAATTAATCAAAGTTCTAGTTTTAAATATCTTTGTTTAGGGTATCCTATAAAGTATAATATTAGAAATCTTAAAAAATTATTATAGGTGGTCTTTAATAAAAATAAAATCCTAGTTATAGGCCATTATAAATCCATTTATTCCATGCTTAACCACTTATATGACTTACTAAAACAATATTTTGGTTTTTTACACATGGTATGAATTAAGATAATAAAAAATCAATTTCAATATTTAGAATATCCATTGGTATATAATGAATGATTCCTTTTTTATACATTGTGTTCTATTTGTAATGTACTATAATGTTTAAAAACAATATTTTTTTATCATGTTATATATATTATTTGGATTATTGAATGATTATAGATATTTACTTAGACTAGTTTTCTTCCCATGTTTTATTAGTAACTATTCTCAATTACTATATGTTTGTATACACTAACAATTAGGTATTTTTAGCATATATTTGATTTTATCATAATGAAATGTGGATTTTTATTTGAATTAATTTTGTGATTTCATGACTCTATTGAGTATTTTTGTAGATAGATTCTAAATGGTTCTATGTATGTATACATATTATTGTATAACATGCCAGTTAATTTTATTGCGAGCTTGTTTGTATATCAAAGATATTATATATCATTATTATAAACTTCTTGATTAGGTTCATCTGTCATTGACTTATAGGTATTTTAGGGAATTATTTGAAATATTTCCTTGATCCTAGTGTGGGATGTACTCACAATTCCCATAATATATATACCCATTAACCTATTTCTTGGGATAGGTTGAGGCCCTGACTTTGTATACACCATTCTATTTCCCTCGGGATTGATCTTTAGGCCACAACATAGTATAAAATAATTCAAATATATGTGTGGGTACATATATTTACATGTTATCATGTATTATAAGTGATAGTGCATCCTCTTAAGGATAGAAACAACACAAAATCTTGAATACTAAGTGAGTCTTGAAGAAGGAAATATAGGTATGGACCCTCCCAATATATGGGGTTATGAGTTTTAGTTGATATTTATCTAGGTATTAATTTATTATTGATATGTTACTTTATATTTATTGTTCATTGTCAAAAGTAGTTTATGTTATACTAATGTAAATGGGTAGACATATTTATCCTTACACCTATTATCTTACAAATATGTTAATACATTTTTGGTGGTGCTCTACTAAGTATTTTATTCTCACACCCCGTAGGGAAAAATTAGTGGAAATTCATCATTTCATTTTCTATTTTTCATTTGATATAGTTAACATAGTAGCGATTTTATATCATTGGAATATTTTTTGTGCTCATTGATAGAGAAGCATAGATTAACACATCAGTTTCAGGCTTGTTGGAGTTTATGGTTGGTCATAGTTTTCTAATGGACTCCTCCACTTAATTTATCCTTATTCTTAGGACCGATTTGGCCTCATCAATTATTTGGGACTATTATTATTTTTATGGCTTTTATTGGTCTGTTATGCATTCATATAGTGATTTGTGGTCTATTTCATTACATTTTATCTAGTTTTCCCTTGTTTGATTTTTTTACATATTCAGGCTTATTCTGAAATGTTTATCATATATAGGAAATATGATGTATTTTAAGTATAATCTAGTAAAGAAATAAATTTATAATAAAATAAGTAAAATGATTCCCCATCATATACCATAGACCCATGGTGACAATCTCCAGTCCACGGATATCAAGGATTTATCTTGTGGAAATACTACATCTAATTCAGGTGTCTTACTAGTATTAGGATCAGTGATGTTACATATGGTATTAGATTCTTAATAAACACGATACTGCAATATTCTATTATATATCGAATATAAAGGGAATAATCCCAAAAACCTGTATGCTGAAAATACTCAAGGAAACTTAATTAAACTCAATTATTGAGTGGTAAATAATACTCAATCCCAATATAAATGAAGAGGTAAGGACAAAGATCATTAAATTTTACAATATTGGGATAATATATACCAATTATAATAGTTCATGGGTGAGTCACATACATGTGGTTCCAAATAAAGGTGATATGGTTGTTATCACCAGTTTGATGAATTAGTAGATTTTCGAAAGTAATGGGACGGATTATAGAATTTTTATAGACTATAAAAAAATTGGACAAGGAAACAAAGAAATTTCATTTCCCATTTTCATTCATTAATCATGTGTTGGAAAGGATTATAAGTAATTATCATTTTTTGTTATCAATATGTTTATTATAGACATAACCACGATCATATAAACCCTATTATCCAATAGAAGAAAACATATTTTTATACTTATAACAAATTTGTATACATAAGAATTCTACTTGTACTATGTGTAGAACCTTCTACCTTTTAGAGATGTAATATTTCCATCTTCTCAAACATGGTTGAAAGGATTTTTGAAGTACTCATGGATGATTTTTTTATTTTCCCAAAACATAATAAATGATTTGAAAACCTATCAAATATACTAGAGAGATATAAAAATATGAATTTAGATATTAATTTGAAGATAATTAAATTAATGGTAAGAGAGTGAATTTTTTAGGATATAGAGTGTCAAGAGATGAGATATATTTGAATTTGGACAAAATTAAAGTAATATCAAAACCACCTCATCCATCTTCAATTAAGGTAGTGAGGAGTTTCCAGGTGAATTCTAGTTTACGTAAAATATTTATCAAGGATTTCCTAAAAAATGAATGACCAATATGTTCAATTATATATATGTAATCTATGTTACATTTTGATAAACAAATCATAGTATATTTCATAATGTTGAATAAAGAGTTAGTCGCCACACATATCATAATTTCACATGATAAAATATATCCATTTTAAATAATATGTGAAACTAGTTGATTTACTGTTGGAGAGGTTCTTCGAAAGATGATAGGCAACAAGAAATATGTTATTTTTTATTCTATAAAGTTATTGAATGGATAAATTTTCAAATATTAAAAAATAGAAATTGTTTTGATGCATATAAGGGACCTTCCTAATATAAAATGAATGGGGGATCTATAAGTAACCAACATTAAACATTTCATAAAATAGTTAATTCAACTATAATTCAATTTCATTCATTCACATAGATATTTTAGTTTTAGAGTTTTAGATAACTAGGTCATAAACTCATACATAGAAACACATATATTACAATGTAGACAATTCTCTCAATATCTATTTTTCAAAATACTGAACTTTAAAAAATAATATTTCATTCCATAAAAAACTTCACAACTTTAAAATTTAATTATTCTTTTCCTTTACCCATACAAAAAACCTATTGTAAGATCCCGGACTCTAGAGACATACGTACTTGTTTAAATTCTGGATTAAATACCCTTTTATGGTTAATGAAATGTTTACCAGGTGTATGATGAGGTTCGGGGGTGTTCTAAGGGATCTAGACACATAATAAAAGGAAAAAAATCCACGAAGTTAATGTTAAATGGTTGGTGAATAGTTAGGATTAATCGTGCACCCAAACCATTGTAGCTTGGAGGAGGGGTGCACGGTTAATTAAACCATACTGGGGGGAGGCCAAACCATGCATGCATGAACAGATCCATTCATCAAGGTTGGAATATGGTTTGTTAAACCGTGTGGTCTCCCCAAGTAACTATGTGGCCTATCACCTCTTGGATAGAGTCCATAACACTTTTGGCATACATATGAAAAACCATGCATCCAAACCATGCACCTTATTAAAAGTGGTATTTTACCATTTTCCCCTTTGAGATTTATGTGTAACACCCTATTTGTCTCCTCATTTATTCTCCATCATCCCTAGTGATGAACCTAAATACTCAAGGATCCCATGGATCAATGTCCTAAATTTTAAGACCATTTGGAGTGTTGTTGGGTGTGGATCGAAGCTCCAATTGAGTCTAACACTCTTCGTGATTATATTTTTCAGAATAGGGCAAGTGTGGTTGTCCATCTTCCTCTAAATCCCTAAATCCCTCTTTTTCATGTGGATCATAGGTTGGTGTTTGAAGGGTGTTAGGATCTGACTCAAGGGATAAGGTTATGAAAGAATTTATCTTCAGAATCAAGGTAGGTGGAAAAAATTTATATCCCATAGTCTTGATGTCTGGTTTTATGTGTATGCGGTTGTGATTTGATATTTTCATGTTGTGAATTTTATGATTTAGTAATATTTTGTAATTTGGTCTGCTAAGGGATGGATTGAAACCCTCACAGTCCCCATGGGATGTGTGGAGATTGATTACTCCCATTATAGTGACCCCCATGGGGTGTGCCACTACCCAAACATGTAAAATGGTAATGTTAAGAATATAATTGAATTTTAATGATGTAGAACAGTTGATAAATGTTTCAAAATGTTTTTTGGGTTATGAGAGGAAACAAAGTAAATTGTGTCTAGTTGTTAACATGGAATAAGGTTTTGTTTGGAATTTTGTGAATGGGTTAAATTAATTAAAGTGAATGTGTTAAATGTATTGGGTTTTAATGGAAACATAAAAGTAATTTAATTCATATAAATAGACATGTGTAAATGGGATACGGCATTATCATGTCTAGTTATTAAATGAACTATAAATTAGGAATCATATGTGTATTTTCTTGATTATAGTTTAATAGGATGGTTTATATATTGAATGGATATTAAAGAATTTGGACATGGCTTGGTGGTATGAGGTGTATTGGAATGAGGATACTCCCATGGGCTAGGTTGGACTGAGGCTCTAAACTCCACCCCTAAAATGCATGGGATAGGGATTCATACTATGGATCTAGACTCTTAACAGTTGCATTGGATGAGACTACATGGAATGATGATCCAAGGTAAGTGTGATTTAAATGACTGTGAAATGGTTTTATTAGTGATATAGGAAACTTAAATTATCTCTTTATGCATATTATTTGGATAGAATAGGGCATTATATTATAAATGAGTTTCCTAACCCATGGAACAAATGATGAAAATGGTATATGTGAATATTTTTAATTTATGGTACTCAATTTTCCATTTTTTATCTTGTATTTATTTTAGTACATGCATACACTATCTAACTAGAATAGATATTTTATGAAAACCATTTGTGGTGGCCTACTAAGTTGTACTCAAACCCCGCTCGGGCCAGCTTTGGGTACCTGAGAAAATTACATGGTTGTAGGTCAGTACATGGGTAAAGGACCTATGATAGATGGTTGATTCGGCATGGGATGTGCATGGTTGAGGGATATGGAAGTTGTGTTTGGACCCATTTTTTGGATTCTTATTTTTATCTTTATTTTGGGTTTTCCTTCACTTGTCACTTTATGAGATGAGATAGAATATTTACTATTGTTTGTGGGATTGTACACAGTTTTTGGAAGTGTTTGGAAATTCATATTTATTGTTATTATTTATTATGAATAATTTATTTCTTATATTACCAACTATGTATTACTCTGATAAATATGGAATATTATCCCCACATGTTACATTAGACCTTCGCTACTAGTAGGCAGACTCTGAAGCATGGGGAGATGCGCCTGAGGTCATGTGGTGACCCAGCTTGGGGATCCAGTTCAGTGGAATCTAGGCCGGGGATGTTACAAAGTTCAATCAGAGAAGGTTCTTTTTGTTTTCTTACTTTTGGGGACAGTAGATGAAAGATTAAAATATTTTAGGGTCTTGGTAATTATCTCATGCATGGGAGTAGCTAACCCATTAATAAGGAAAACCCAAGTTCCTAGGATGGTATTTTTGTTTTTGAAGCGTGTTGTTATAGTTGAATGATATTTCGCTATTGGGTGATTCACAAATTTTATAATGTGTATGTTTTGTGATATTTTACTCATGGTCAAAAGAATATGGGGTTTGGCATTCATGCATAATTTTAATCACTTAAGGATTTATGTGGCATGCATCAAGGTTGGATACCACATTGAAGATTCATGAGTCATGAGGGATAAAATGCATGTTATTTTATTTAAAAAATTTAAAGAAGTGGTGTTTAATAAATCTAATTACAAATGAGTAAATTGAAAGAATGTGGAATAATGGTTAAATAATAGTTCTTAATGAAATGTTGTAAATGGGTTGAAATGTGGTTTTGGTAACCTATAAAGAGGGTAAGGTGACTAAGTAAGAAATATTTATGTTGTAATGGAAAAATGGTTCAAATGGGTGTCTCATGAAAGGATTTTGATTATGTTAGTTGGTTTACCCATTTTTACCATGACCTTTGGTAGGGATAGATAAAGTTACTAAAATAGGTGTGATGATATCCATTTGGGATATTGTTTGTAGAATGGGTTTTCATGGCTAGTGGAGATCCTTATTTTGTGAAATTTTGGATTCTTTCTGTTATATTTTCTGATATTTGTGATTGGAATTATAGGACGATTCCACCATGCCATTGTGTGCCGATTGAGAAATAAGATGATGTCACCAATATGATCCTCAAAAATATAGCAAGGAAACCCAATAAACAAGGGTAATAGGGGAGAGGAGATATTCTGTGAGAACATCATTGGTTTTATAAAAATTATGGATTGGGACCTAAGGCAAGTTGTGCCATGTATGATTGAGTTGAATAGGGAGTTTCAAATACAACACCCTCCAAAATTTTCTAGAGAGGAATGACTTTGTGAGGTAAAGTTTTGGATAGCGTATATTCAGAAAATTCTTGATCACTTAGAGACTCTTCATGATAAGAGATTCAACCTAGTGGATTACATGTTATGGGGTCAAGAAAAGTACTGGTAGGATATTCTGGTTCAGACTCATCAAGATCACAGAATGATATGGAAATATTTCCAGGAAAGGTCTCTAGAACATTTATTTTTGAAGACCTTGAGGTGGAAGAAGGATGTAGGGTTTATGAGATTGACCTAGGCATCTATGTTAGTGATGGATAATGATGGTCACTTCATTGACATTCAACTCTTTGTCTTAGAATTGGTTGGAGATGAGGAAGGTACGATGAGACTTTTCCAGGATGGAGTTAGACATGATAGTAAGTACCAAGTGAATATCTTCCATTTGAAGAGGGTTGATAAAGTGGTGGATCATTCCCTTATTTCTGAAGGGAATCTAAAAGAGGATTCTGGTCATGGATAATTAGTTCTAGTTGGGTGAATCATTAGTGAAACTTATGATAGTAGGAATCATAAATTAATGAGTTTACACGAGGGGGTGGTGGGAAGGGTGGTTAGAAAAGGGAACCAGTCTCCCAAGGTAGTGACCCTATTTTCTACAATTAGTGTTGTAGGATGGGACACATGCATGGTTAATTTCCCCTACCACCAGTCCATTTTCAAGAATGCATAATGTTAGGTTAATACATATAGGTTCTTGTAGGAACCCTTGATATATGGGTGCTCATTGAGTGTTGAGGTTGCTCTATAATACAAGCAGGGAGTTGGTTACCCTATATCAGGTAGGTAGTTGAAGCTCTACTGACTATACCAATTTGCGTAATGGATGAGGTACTATTTTATTAGAGATTCCATATTAACAGAGTAGTGAAACAACTGAAACTCATAGAAAATACCAACATATAGGGGAATTTCATCTTCACGTAGTTCTTCCAGCACCTAGAGGCGTCAAGGCAAAAGCATCGATAGTTAAAGGTACGATTATTTTATCTTAAACACTTTATAGTGCTTTATTTTATATTGGTGCTTCACATTATTTTATATCTTCCTTATTTTTGAGCATGTTAGGCCTACAAATGGAACATGTCTGTGGATCCATTTTTATTGATACACTATTAGGGGTGTGAGAATAAAATATCCGATAGTGTGAAGGGTGTGATATCAAGGTTGGTGGGTACCATTTTCTGTGGGACTTATTCATGCTTCAAATGTCCAGTTTTGAACTGAATTTGGGAATGGATTGGCTAGTGTTTTACCTAGCCCAAACTATTTTTTACCACTATAGGGTAACATTTACATCCCCAGAGGGGAATAATTATGTTCATCATGGGGAATGGGTTATCCAAGTAGTCTGTGTTTGGCCAGTTTTTTAGCAGTTGGGTGAACTCAATTCCCAATTGGATTTTCTTACTCTTGATGATGGGGGAGTAATGAAACTTGAATTTTTTCCTATAGTGGATTTGTTCAAGATGTGTTTCTTGAATACTTATCAAGGTAGAAAACTGAGAGAGACGTTGAGTTTATAGTAGATTCTCTATGGGGAGAAGAACCATTTTTCATTCCTCCATAAAGAATGACACTGTTCAGAGTCCAAGAACTTAGAACTCAGTTGGAGGAACTAGAGAACATGGGGTTTATTAATCTGAGCACATCACCTTATGGATCTCTAGTGTTGTTTTCCAATAAGGATGATTAGTCCTGGTAGTTTTGTGTCAATTTTTTGAATCTCAATGAGATGAAAGTTAGAAAAAATACACTCTTCATATAATAGTTGATCTTTTTTACTAGCTAAAGGGTGATTCAAGGTTCTTGAAGGTTGATTTGAGATTAGGGTATCACCAGCTGAGGGTGAGACCTTCCAATGTACCATATAATTCCTTTTAGAGCAGGTATGGGTTGAACAAGTTTGTTGTGATGTTTTTTGGGATCACCAATGCACTGTTAGAATTTACAGGCATAATGAATAAAATATTTCACTCATACATAGATCATTTTTTGGTTTTATTTGTTAATAACATCTTATTGTACACTAAGACTCATGAAGATCATGAAGAACATCTTGAAATTTCCCTGAGTTCACTAATATACATTATTCTATATGATAAGCTACCTAATTTACATTTTTTGATTAAAAAGGTATATTTTTGGGGTCCCATTATCTCCAAAAATGGTGTATCTATGTATCTATAGAAAGTTAAAGTCATTTTGTTTGGGGAGAAACCCAATAATATGTTTTATTTTGAAGTTTTACAGGTTTGGAGGACTTTAACAAAGGTTCATCAAAGGTTTTTCCCATTTAGAAGTACCATATTTGGGTTTGAACAAGAAGGGAATCATTTTTGAATGGCCCTAACCTTGTGAGAGTTATTTTTAGGAGCTAAATAAGCTGTTGAAAATTGTACCAATTTTGATCCTACTCGATTTGGGAAAGGAGTATACCTTGTTTTTTGATTCATCCACTATAGGGATCAGGGTAGTATTGATTCAAGATGATTGGGTTGTTGTGTATAGTTCACAGTAGTTGAGGCTAGATGAATAAAATTATCCTATTCATGACCTTGAATTGGTTGTGGTAGTTTATGCCTTTAATTGTTAGGATAATTACTTGTTGAGATAGAGGTATTTTGTGTGTACTGGTCATAAGATCCTTAATTACATTTCTCCCTACGTGATTTTAATCTTTGATAGTGAATATGGTTTGAATAAATGCAGTTCTTTGACTTTGATCTATTTTACAAATAGGGAAAGAGAGATTGTGTTTGAGATTCCATTAGTTATAAGACTCAAAATTAAATGGTTCATGAATCATGTTTCAAGTAGAGAATGATGGTGTTGTTTGTTGAGATGCATCTGGAGGTATGTGATGGGAATGGGGAAATGAACCTTTCATACTTTTCAATTGGGTTCACACTTTTGAGATGGATTAAGGAGAGGTATAATTAGGATCCATAGTTTTTTCCTTTAAGGGAAAATCTTAGAGGTGGGGAGTCACCATCTAGTTATAGTTTTGGTGGTGATGAGATTATTTATATTCATTGTTGTGTTTGTGAGATTACAAGTATTGGGGAAGTTATGATGCATGTGTTTTATGTCTTTAAGTGGTTAGTTCATCCTAGATAGACCAAAATGTATCATGATCTTGGTATATGGTATTGGTAGCCATGAATAAAGAAGGAAGTTGTAGGTTTTATGGAATGATGCTACACATTTCCGCAGGTAAAAGCATACTATCATTGATCGAGTGGGTTTTTATAACCATTTCCCATTTCTAAATGGAAGTGGGATGACGTGATGATGGATTTTGTGGTGGGTCTTCCAAGGATGCCTTAGAAGAATGATGTGATCGGGGTAGTTGTGGACTAGTTGACTAAGGTGTCACATTTATTTCCAATTCAGGAGACCATCACCATTGATCAGTTGGGGGAGTTGATTGTTTAGATGATAGTGAATTTTCATGGTGTTTTATGAATGATTGTTTCATATTGCGATCCATGTTTTACTTCACATTTATGAAAGGGGTTATAGAAATTTCTTGCTACCAAAGTATTTTTGAGCATGGATTTCCACCTGTGGAAAGATAAGAAATCAAAACCTACTAGATGGGTGAAAGAGAACATATTGGAGGAATGTGTGCAAGATTTTAGTGGATAATGGGAGAAGAACTTGATGCTTATAGAGTTATCATATTAAAATAGTTAATAAGAGATGGTTCATTTGGAACTGTATGAGGTTATCTATGGTAGGCCGTGTAAATCTCCATTATGTTGGATGGGGGATGGGGAATTTGAGTTATTGGGGATGAGTATTGTGCAGGAGACCTCTGAGTTGGTTTAGTTAGTATTAAAGTTTATGGTTATGGATTAGAGTATGAAAATTTATTATGCTGATTGGAATCATCAACCTCTTGAGTTATGGTTGGTGATCATGTGTTTCTTTGTGTGTCTCCAATGTTAGGTCACCAACGGATTTGGAAATTGAAAAAATTGGTACCTAGGTACGTGGGCCCATTTGAGATTGTAGAGTGGATCAGACTGATGGTGTACCTATTAGCTCTTCCACAAAAGTATAGTGGTATGCATGATTTTATTTATGTGTCTCAACTTTTAAAGTGTCACCCATACCCACCCCATAATATTGATATTGAGGATGTCGATCTTCAGGTTGATGCGTCCTTTAAGGAGCATCTGATTCATATTGTGGATCACAAGGAGAAATTCTTTTAGGGAAAGACTATGCCTCTAGTTCAAGTTTTCTGATAGAATGGTAATGTTTAGGAAGATACTTGGGAGAAGGGAATGGATATGCGGGCCCATTGGCCCAATATTTTTACCTTCAAAGCTCAATGAAGATTGTGAAAAGTGGCTCGAGGATGATATGTTATAAGGTGGGAAGCTGATAATATCTCAGACTTCTGGTGAGGTATTTTCTTATTTAAATTATGGATTAAACCCCATATTCGTGGTTAATGAAATTTTTACTAGGTGTGTGAGGAGGCTGGGGGTTCGGGGGTTTAGGACGCGTAACAAAGGAAGAAAAGGCCATATAGTGCATGTTTCACGATTGGAACATGGTTAGGTGTAATAGTATGCCCAGACCAAGATATCCAGTAGAAGGGGTGCACAGTTAAGTAAACCATATGGGGAGGGGGGTCAAACCATGTGGGCTTGGACAAATACATTATGTATAGTTGGATCATGGTTTGTTGAACTGTGAAGACTCTCAAGGTTGCAATTTAACCTGGCCCCTCTTGGACAGAGGATGATGAATATTTGGCACATAGTTTGGGAAAATGTGCATCCAAACCATGTTCCTCATTAATAGTGGGATTTACCCCTTTTCCCCATTTGGTATTAAAGTGTTCTACATGGTTTTATCTTCATTTCTTCTCCATCAAACCAAATGAAGAACCAAAATGAACAAGGATTCCCAAGGATCGATCTCCTTCATTTCTAGGCCATTTGGAGTGTGGTTCCATGTGGATTGAAGCTCCTGGTGATTCTAACACTCATCATACTTCTCTTATTCAGACAATGCCTAGCGTGGTTTTCCTTCTTATTCTGAATCCCTAAGTACCTATTTTTATAATGGATCTTAGGTTTTGGATTTAAAAGGGATTCCAATTCAGCTCAAGGTATAAGTTTTAGCAAGCATTCATCTTCATAATCAAGGTAGGTGGTCTGTAAGTTATATCCCATAGTCTTGATGTTTTTTTAGGTGTATGTGGATTTTATTTGGTATTTTATTGTTGTTAATTAGATTATTTCATAGGATTTGGTAAATTGGTGGGACAAGGGATTGATTGAAACCCTTACAGTCCTCATGGAATGTGTGGAGATTGATTAAAACCATTATAGTGCCAACCATGCATAGGGTGTGACATTACCCTTACATGGAAAATGATAATTTTAAGCATAGATTTTATTTATAATGAAGTAGATACCTTGATAAATGTATTGACATGTTAGTTGGGGTTATTAGAGGGAACAAATTACATTGTGTCTAGTTGTTAACACGGAATAATGGGTTCTTTGGAATATTTTTAATGGGTTAAATGAATTAAAGTGAATGTGTTAAATTAATTGGGTTATAATGGAAACATATAAGTGAGTTAAGGCATACAAATAGGAATGTTGAAATGAGTTAAGGAATAATGGTGGTTATGTATTGAATTAAAAATGAATTGGGAATGACATTTGTATTTTCATGGTGATAATTATTTAGAATGGTTTATATAATTAATAGATATTAAATCATGTGCACATGGCCTAGTGGTATGTGGGGTATTGGGATGAGGATCCTCTCATTGGTTAATTTGGACTGGGGCTCTAAACCCCACCCCTAAAATTCAAGGTTTAGGGAGTCATACTGAGTCTCTAGGCCCCTAACATTTGAATTGGATGTGACTAACTTGACTAAGTATCAAAGGTATGTGTGATATGAATTATTGTGAAATTTTTTCCTTATTGAGATTGGGAATTTAACTTATCCCTTTATGAATATTAGTTTATTGACATAGGTTTTTATGTTATAAATGATTTTTCTTAACCATTGGACCAATTGATGAAAATGTTTTAAGTTAATATTGTTAATTTATGGCACTAGGTTTTTCTTTTTTCAATATTTTCATCCTTTTAGTGTAGGAATACACTGTCTGTTTCGACAATATATTTTGTTGACATAATTGGTGGTGGCCTTCTGAGTTTTACTCACACCCTTCTTAGGATTCAATTGTTTAACCAAGAAGATTTTATTTTTACTTGTCCGATGAATAGAAAAGGCACTATGCAATATTGTTGATTGGGAATGGGACATGCATTGTTGAGGGATTTGGACCTTGAGTCAGGAACTATTTTGGGGATTATTATTATTATCTTAATTTTTGGTTTTCTTTCACTTGGAACATTATTATATGACATAGCATATTTATTTTTGGTTGTGGACTTGTACCCAGTTTTTGGAAGGGTTTGGAAATTCAGGTTTATTGTTTTTTTATTATGTTTCCTTTATTTCTTCATTTACCTATTGTGGATTACTCTGATATAGAGGGTATAGTCTCCCCACATGTTACATTAGACCCTCACTTCTATTCATAATCCTCTAGCATATGGGGAGGCATGCATGAGGTCATGTGGAAACCCAAATCTGGGCACTAGTTCAGCGGTATCCGGGATGGGGACCTTACACCTAGGAAAAAATTTAAAACTTGGGATGATCAAAAAATGAATAGTAAGGGACATAAAAATGTTGATTAAACTATTAGTTGATGTATGAAAACATTTTAAAAAAGTTTTTAACTTTACATATAAAACATAAGATCTTTATCTTACCTTATAAAATCATAAGTTTCCTTTAAAATCATAGAAAGAACACATAAATCATAAAGGTAACTTATGGAATCATTTTCATATCACACATACAAAAAAATATCTCTCCTGATTACACAGGGAGTAACAATCATTGTTATTCTTAGAATAACCATTATAGTATATTTCTATATTCTCTTAGGATAAACCTAGCAGGTTAACTCTGTCCATTTACAAAATGCATTGGAGAGATATAACGGTCTTGCCCACCCTGTGTTTATCATGGAACCACCAATCCACATAGTAATGCCTAATAATGGTAACATAATCATAAAAAATAAATCTCATATAAAATAACCATTCAGAGGGAAAATAAAATTTCCAATTTTAAATAACTTTTAATTTTTTTACAAGTTGTGCACTCATAAATGAAAACATTTTATTTGAAAATAAATTTTTTAACTTGTAAAGGAATCTTAAAAACATTGAAGTGTCAAGATATTAGGAAAGTACATTCATGTCATATATGTTAAAAAACATTATTTTTAAATATCTTAAAAGGTTAAATTAAATAGGATTATCAACGAAAATGTTTATTCAAATAACATATTATTGAAGTGAGAATCAATAAAATGAATAGAATACATGTCTACACTATAATGAAAGATAATAAAATATAATATAATTAAAATTTATTTCAAAAATAATCTTAGAACCACATAATCAATGAAGTATAAGGTTAACCAAAAGAATGAAAATTATGTTAAGAATTCCCTTACGTTTTGTCTGAAAGCGTTCTACACTTGTACTTAATGTATTGGATAAAAAAATTAGATTCATTAGTTACAAAATCAATAACATATTTTTAATATATTCAATTTATTTTAATTTTATTATGTTCTTTTATTCCTATTTGTAGGGGTTATAGATTTAAATTTCATTATTCTAAGAGTCTTCATTTTACGGTTTAATGTTTAATTCCTTTGGGTACAATAATGGGAGTACTTTTCAAATGAAAGAAAAACTCCAAAAGTGGAAAGAAAGGGTAATAATATAATTCCATAATTTCAAATTATCCCATATATCATTTTATTTTCTGGTATGTGGATGATTTATTATGTAAAACATTAATGATAAATGTTTTAGTTTATTTTTGGTGTGGCTTTCGACCATCGCAAACTAGTTTCATTTTATTTAATATCATGTATATAAATTAGTTACAGAACAATAAACAACTTATAATATATATATATATATAAGTCCAGTTTATCCATAATAATGGTTTTATGAACATCCTTGAAGACATTAATGGAAAATTAAAACTCACCATCCACAAAGGCGGTGAATCGACATGTTATGAACGATTTTTTCATTTTTTTAGAATCACATGAGAATAGAATAGTTTTGATGATATATATTAAAATAAAAAAATAAAATTACCATATATATATATATATATGATACTAGAGTTATTATTCCCCTTGGATAGGGGAGGTTGTGATAAGGTAGAAAGAAATAAAGAAAGAAATAATAAAAAGGAGAAAGAGGGAAGGATTTTACCACTTGAATATCGTATTCTTGGGAACTTCCTTAAGGAAATTGGGTTTGATATTTTGGTGAGAGAAAAAGTTCATGGACGTGGGGAATAGGTATAGAAAAGTAATTGGATATAATTTAGATAGTATTCAATTATTATAAGGTGTGATAAGAAGAGTTGGTATTCATAGGGAGAGGAGATGGGTGCTTCTGATTATTTTATTCATTTGTTCATTGTTTTGGCTCAAGACATTCAATATTGTTGATTTACAAGAAAAAATAGAGTGAAAAGATCATGTGATTTCAAAATAATGACTTTTCACCTCATCCATACATCATATATGACTCAATAACTCATTTATTTTATTATAATTTTAAATACAGTAAATTATTGTATTTCAATATTAACTAAAAAATCAAAAAAATTAGAATAATAACAAAAATTCACCCCAAACATTTTTCAAAATTTATATTCAAAAAACTGAATAAATTTTTTGAATATAATTTTACAAATATAATAAAATTATTTTTTAATTAAAATCATAATTTATTCAAAAAATAGTGATTTTAATTTTATAACTGATTTTTTGACACAATGAAAATTTTACTAAGGCCTCATAAAATTTTCTTATAATTATTCTACAAAAAAATATTAATTTATGAATCTATTTTAGGAAAATAAATTTTCTGTTAACTCATTATATTAATTATAAAATTTTAAATAAAAAATTTTGTTTCACAAAAATACCAACACTTAATTTATTTTGTTTAAAAAATTTATTTACTTATTCTATTATATAAATATATCATATTTTCACTTATTAGAAACCAAAATTTTATATTTACTTTTATAGGTGAGGTTATTATTCTAATAGCCAGATTACTTTTCCTAATAGTTACATTATTATTCCAATGGTAATTTTACTTTTCCATTAGTATAGAATTTTTAATTTCTAAAAATACCACTTATTTCATTCTAAATTTTTGATGAATTTTATTATTCAACTCCATAATGAAAATATATTATATAGGTACATGGTTTGTAAAATCCCTCCCCCCATTTTGAAAATTGCATCATCACAATTTTATTCACTTATTATACAAGTGAGGATAACTATCCCCCATAGTATTTTCATATTCCAATGTTTCTTTTTCAACCATACGATTTTTCCAAAAAACCATAACCCAGTGAATTACCTTATTTCATAACACATGTTCTCTTTAATCAAGAATCTGAATAGCCTTTTCCTCATATGAGAGGTTATCTTCCAACTGAACAACCTCAGAGCCTATAACATGAGATGAATCCGGTACATACTTTATTATCATCAAAATATGAAAAAATTGTATACCTTGGACAAACTTGGAGGCAAAGATACTGAGTAAAAAAATAATCCCACTTTATCCAAGATTCCATTGGGTCAAAGAAATGTGGACTCAGCTTCCCCTTCTTAAAAAAATGCATCACAATTTTCCATCGTGGAACTTTGAGAATGCATGATCACATACCTCAAAAACATATCTTTCCTCTAATTATCCACATAACTTTTCTATATTCTCTAAGATGTCTTCAAGTGTCACAAAATAATATAAAATTTATTTGTCATTTCCTCTATCAATTCTAGTCTCTTCAAATTTATTTATCCTACTTAATTAAAAAATGATGGAGTTTGACATCTCTCTCCATATAATTATTCAAATATCACTATCTATGTACTAGAATGAGAATTTTTATTATAATAAAACTAAAACAAAGATAGATGTTAGCCCCAACTTCCGTGGGAATCAATTGAATATGATTAAAGCATATCCTCTAATGTCTGAATTGTTTACTCTGACTGTCCATCAGATTAAGGATGAAAAGTAGTGTCGAAATTTAATTCAGTTCCCAATGACTTATGAAGGGCCTTATAATTGTTCAAAGTTAACCGAGTATCATGATTATATATAATAGTTAGAGGAACACCATGTAACCTGAAAATATCTTTAATATACAACTGAGAAAGTTCATATAGAGACAAAGTGTCACAAATAGGAATAAAATGTAAATATTTAGTCAATAAATCAATAATAACCCAAATAAAATTATTACCATGAGATGGTTTTGTTAATACACTAAAAAATCCATGGATATATTTTCTCATCTCCACTCTAGCACTAGAAAAGGCTGAATCATCCCCTTAGATAATTATCATTTTTATTTTACCTGTTGAAAAGTCAAACATCTCACGGTAATGTTAGAAATATCTATTTTGATTCCTTCCCACCAGTAATACTTCTGAAGGTCTCTTTATATCTTAGTTTTTCCTAGATTAACTAAAAACATATAACTATGAGATTCACTTAATAACTCTTTATTCAGCTGTGAATCAAGAGTCACATATAATCTCTTCCAAAATCTCAAAACACAATATGTATCAATGTTAAATTCTTATAACTTACCCTTGTTAACCAATTCTACATATTTTTGTAACTCATGATATTCCTTTTTTTTAATTATATATTATAGAGATGATTTCATTGACACTTGAAATAGAATGGAGTAATTTACCAAACCAATAACTTCTAATCCAAAATTCATGAAATCATTAACTAAGGGTTCATGTTCCAAATATATCATGGTTAATGTAGCATTATTTTTCTGACTCAAAAAATTAGAAGATTTATTTTCTTTTCAGGTCTGGTAATTGATCATGAAATCATAATTTTTTGTAAGTTCTGGTCATATTCTCTTCCTCAAGATCTGTTCCTTCTAAGTGAATATATATTTCAAAATTTCTTGATCAGTATATATTTCATAATTTTCTCTATTAGATGTGAAGTGCCCAGATCAGTGTGAATCACTGAGAGGGGGAGGGGGTGAATCAGTGATCCCTTAAAACTTTTTACTAATTGATTCTTATCAATTAAACCTCTATGGCTGGTTAAAGCCTCGATCCACTCTTCTTGTATCTCTCAACCTTTCCAGAATGATGCAGTAATGAAAAGGCACAGGACACAAGGATTTACAAGGTTCGGCACCAAAGGCCTACATCCTTGCCATGCTCTCCAAGCATGGATTCTTCCATTATAATCGGTTAGTATTACAATGGTCGATACAGAGTCCCACTGTATCTCTCCTGAGTCCCACAGGAGGGTCTTTATACTGCGTCCCACAGTGTTACCAGAGTCCCACTGGCCTGCTCCAGAATCCCACTGAAGACTTCTTCTCCCTGAGTCCCACAGGGTCTTCTCTTGGCTCCCCGAGTCACACGAGTAGCTCTTCTTCACTTTAAGTTCTTCAAGTAACTTCAGCAGCCTGGGATAAAGGCTGCTGGCCTTGCTCTTCTTCTGATCACTTGTGGTGATCAGGGTCTTCTCGTCTAGCTCGGGCTTTATCACCTTCTTCTGAGGATGACCCGGCTTCTCTCCAATTACTGAATGCTCAGACAAATAATATCTTTATCTTCGGTCTGGTCCAGTCTCACTTCACTTCAACTTCATGCACTGAATGCATGGCATCACAATATCTTCAAGATCTCCTGGTCTTGGACTTCTCAAATGCACACAAGCTGATTCAGACTTGTTCATGTGTGCACGTGCATGCATGCATGCATGCACTCCTCCTTTCCCCTTCTCTTGGTGCAGTAGACCCTTAGAGGGTGTAATTCTTTTCAGCACACACCAACTTCTCAAACTTCACACACTTTATGCACTTTTGATTACACACATAAATGTGTGTTATACTTTAGTGTGGATGTCCTCCTTTCAACTTCTTCTAAGTGTGTTCACTTTTAGTGCACACCTAGGTTCGGCCACTTCTTTAGTTTGCACACACAAATTCTTCACTTAGCATCCACTTGTAGTGACCTTCCTCTTCTTGTTGCACACACACACTTTAGTGTTCTTTTAGTTGTTCTTCAATAGTGTGCACACACAAGGCTACGGCCTCTTCCACTTGCACACACTTCCTCTCGGCCTTTTCCACTTCACACACAATGTGTGGTATTCCACTTCACTTGGCACACACACAAGGCCACTGCCTTTTCTTCAAATGCACACACAGAGTGCAAGTCTCGGCCAAGGTGTGTTCATGTCCACTTTGCACACACACTAATGTGGTGGCCTTCCTCCTTATGCACATACACGGCCACGGCCTTCCTTCTCACTTTGCACACATACGGCCACGTGTGTTCTTTTATTCTTCTTTGCACACACACCCAAGCCTCGGCTTACTTCTTCATTTTAGCACTTAAGGGGTGCAAGGGCTCGGGTCTTCCTGTTTAACACATAAGCACTAAGGCCCTCGGCCTTCTCTTTCTCACAGCCGAACACCAACATCAAAGGAGGCGCGCAAGGGTGCGGCTTCTCCTCTTCAACACTGCCGCGCAAGCCACGACAACTTTGAGCGCGCAAAAGGATGCAGCTCGGGTTGTGCAGGCCTCAAGAGTGCAAGAGCACCTTGGGTGCGCAAGCTTCTCCTGCCGCGCAAGTATGCGGGCAGGGAGAGCTCTTCCTGTCGCGCAAGTGATGCGCGCAGGGGACCTCCTCCTCCTCCTTCTTCTTGTCGCGCAAGGGAGTAGCGCGCAAGGAACTTCACGAAGCCAAAATGACTCCGGGCTTCTCTGCCGCGCAAGTGTGCGCGCATGGCTTCGACTTCGTGAGGCACAGAGTGCTTCTCACGGGACTTCCTTCTTCAAAAACTCAGCAACCTAATGAGAGCCTCGGCCTCTCTTTTTATAGGCAGAGAAACGCCTCGGATCATCCGCGTGTTAAATCTTGAATCACCGAAAGTTTCGGTTCTTTAAAATCTTTCCGAATCTTGAATCTTCCTTCTCTGTTTCACGCGGCTTCTTTTATTATTTTCTTCCTCCTCGTGCATGCGATTTATAACGCATGCACGGCCTTCGTTTAGGAACAAACCATGCACAGCAATAATCCTCATGGCCTCGGCACTTCGTTTGCCTTCGGCCGAACTCCAAAATCTCCATACATTGCATGCACTTCCATTTTTACGCATGGTTGTGTTCAGTACATCCAGACGAACTCAATGGAGCCTTCGGCGTTGGAAATGGTGGCCCGGAGCTCGAAATCGGTGCTCGGGTGGCCTCTGGTTTGACGGCGGCTGCGGGTGGCTTCGGGGAGACCTCGGACGAGCTCGAGGTAGAGGACGAGCTCTCGGCCGTCGGATCGAGCGATCAGAAGACTTTGGACGGCCGGATTAAATCGGGGGCGCGGCGGATCAGATGAGCGGACCAGATCGAGCGCGTGATTGCTCGGACGGCGGAGATTTGCTCCCGGTGGAATTTGCGCGTCCCACATCGAAACGGGGCGCGGTTTTTCCGCAGCTTATTAACTAAGCGCTCTCCGCTCAACGCTCAGTTGCACTTCCCCCTCCACGGTGCCGCCCCGCACCGTGTTCTCTTCTGCGGGCGCGCTCTGTGCCCACTCTTGCTCCCTGCGGGCGCGCTTCTGGCGCCCACTATGCTCTCCTGGTGCGCGGGTTTCACCACCGCGTGCCCTGCGCTCCTCCGGGCGTGCCCCAGCGCCTCTGTGGTGTCTGCGGGTGCGCCCCTGCCGCCCTGAGCTCGCCCCACGGGTTCCCCCTTGGGCGTGGCGCCTTAGGCCCACATGAGCCTTGGGGTTGAACCCACAAGGTGCTCACGGGAAGGCCAATTTTTTTTGGCTAAGTCTTGAATAAGACTTTGTAAAAACAAAGTCCTCCATGTAAAATATGCCAAGTGCCACTTGCCCTTCAAGGCCATTCTTCCTCTTCTTTATTTCTTCTTCTTCATTAGAATTCATCATCCTTCTTCAACATATAATCATCATTTAAGAATGGAATTCTTGAAGGTTCTTCTTCATCAACCGAGCTCCTGAATCAAATATTTCTTTAATAAACTTCATTGATCTAATCAGAGATCAATTGGATCATCATCATGTTCACATGCACTAAGTGATAGTGCATGGGCTTCTTTAGCTCACTTCATCCACTTAGAGATTGTGGATGGATCTTCTTCACCTCCTCATGCATTGTCAATACAATGCATGGTCTTCAAACAATGTTGTGACATTGTATCCAGTTGATACAAGTTCTTGGAACTCAAAGATCAGCTCATCAATCGTCTGATTTACATGGAGAATGTTTCAACCATATTCTCCAATGCCACTTAGTGAATCTCCTAAGTGACATTCCTCTAAGTACCATGGCCATTCTCCTTCATCACCATCACCATCACATCCTTTGACATTCACATCTTGACTCCTTGACATCCATTCATTCCAAGACAACTTCATGCCTCATTGACAACAAATGCAACACATTGCACTTCAATCTCCCCCTTTGTATTTGTTGTCAATACACTCCTTCAGCACATATGAATGGGTCAATATTTGTGCCAATATTTCTCCCCCTTATTGGCAATCAAATGCAAAGGTGTGGTGTGGTTCTCTTCCACAATATCTCTTCCTCCCTTTGAAAAGTATTTTCTTGAAAAACACTGAGAGAGGGATGATGTCACATGTTCTTCTTTAGCAAAGAACCTTTAGTTGATCAACTCTATGTCTACTTGGGCTAACCCGGTGTAGAAAACAAGAGTGATGTAACCAAGGAACTCAATGCTGTCCAACATTCACTATACATGTGAGATCATGCTTAGGGGATTGAAATTTTTCAGATATAACAATGAATTTGCTAAATCCTTCACAACTTCACAAAACACATTAAAAAGTTCAGTGCAATGATAAAGCTCCCCCTTTCATCCATTTGTCTTAAATCCATACTCCCCCTTAATTGACAAGATAAACTCAATTAAGAAACAAGGGATGATAGTATGATCGGAATACCTTCACTTTTCTCAAGATGGTATTAATCTCAGAATCCCATCTTCTTCAGATTGGCTCCCCCTCAAGGGGTGCACTCCATTCAATCCAAACCACCCTCCAGCTGAGAATGATCATCATCTTCAATTCCCTACAATGTTAGCACATGTAAATACCAATAGTATAAGGGAATAAGATGGAACCTCCTTGGTTCATCAATGTGAACAACAAGGTTGAGAAGATTCTCTCAACCGAGATGTCCCATTTTCACCAGTCTTCACACTTGCACATTTGATCTTCATTGATGATTGTGCTGGTGTGGTTCTCAAAACATCTTCATGTGAAACCTTCTTCTTCCCCTTTGCTTTAGCAATTGCCAGAGCTTCATCTTCAACTCTTTGTAGTTCTCTGGCAAGTTGCAACTGATGTGGCCATATGACAAGTAAATCATTTGGAAGAGTGGCCCCAGTTCTGGAAGTTCCACATGGTTCCTTAGATGCTGTCAAGCTACCTTTCTTAGGCAACTTGTTTTCAATCAATCCCTTCTGCTTCTGGATTGATTGTCTTTTGGAGTTCAGTCTGCTTCTATTTAGTTTCATGGCTTCTTTACAAAGGTCCATGATGTGTCCTTTCTTTCCACAGTAGAAGCATGTCTTCTTGGTGGTCCTACTGGATGACTCGCCCTTCTTGGACTTAGACTCCAAGGTCTTCTCTTCCTTTTTCATAATCTTCTTGGGAGCATCCTTCACTTTCTTCTTCTTGCTTCCCAAGGAATCTCTCTTAGCCAGGTTCAGTGATCTTCTCTTCTTTTCATCTTTGGATACAGTTGGAGATTGACATGTATCATTTTGACCACTTTTTCAATCATCCCAGATGTTGTCAAGTAATCCAAATCTATTTGCAGTAAACAGATGTCTCTGGACCTGTGGATGTTGCTTCCTTCCTTCTGGCTTGCTCCCCCTTGGCATGGGCTTCCTCTGTGCTTTGGCATTCAGTGGATTGTACCAACAATCCTTTGCACAATGCCCATACTTGTTACAACACCAGCATTGTCCCACGAATCTTGACCTTTTCAGTCCTTCTGATTGTAGGGTACTTTTCTTGACCTGTTGTGCTGTTTCAGGAGAGCTCTCTTTCTTTACTGTCTTCATCCATACTTGTTTGGATTCATTCTTCCATCCTGCAATTTTAGTAGAAACACTTTTAGAAGCATGAGTACAAGATGGTATGGATGGTACCTTCTTTCTAGAAGATGTTTCACTTTTATTAGAGGATGTCTTTCTCTTAGAATCATCCTGCTCAAGGTTCACTTGAGTAGCAACATTTCTTCTTTCAGCTGACTGGGAGGATTCAGCTTTAGGTGATTGCAGATGTTTCAATATCACCTCCAGTTCTAAACACTTCATGTTGAGGGAGTTCTTCTCATCCTCAACTGTTCTTAGCCTTCCTTCCCATTTCTCTTCCAGCTGTTTCATCTGGTCTTCATGCACCTGCTTCATTTCAAGCAATGAGTTGTCAAGCTCCTTCACCCTTTTGACTTTGTCTTCGAGTTGAGCATCTCTGACATTCATTGACACTTTATGACTCTTTTCCAGTGCATGGAAAACTTCTTTGATTACTACTTTAAATAGTTCTTTCTCAGAAAGGCTTCTTTGCAATTCTTCACAAGTATCTTCATATCTATCATTGCAAAGAGAAACTGTTTCTTCCTTAGCCTTCACCAGCTTTCTGAGAGTGTTGGTTATGCCAACCCTTTTTGCCAATTGGACTTCTAGAGAATTGGCTTCATCTTCTAGCTGTAATTTTTCTTCTTGAAGATCAAGGAGGCCTGTAGCTATACACATTGCAACTTTCTTGGGGACTCTCTTCTGAAGATATTTGATTGCATTTAGAAGATCATTGTTTCTTCCATCTTCATTACAGCTAGAGCAGGCTTCATCAGAAGAATGATAAAAGGAATTGTCATCTGATGTGACATTCACATTTCTTTCCATAGAAGGAGTTTCTCTGATTGCACCAGCCTTCTTCTTCATCTTCTTTGCCTGTTTCTTCTTTCTATTTTTCTGAGTCTTGGCAGATATCTCCATTTGAGGCTGGTCTTTCATTTCCTCAAATCTGCACTCCATATAGACTCCCTTGGATCTTTTAGAGGTAACCTCCCTCTGATACCAATTGAAGTGCCCAGATCAGTGTGAATCACTGAGAGGGGGAGGGGGTGAATCAGTGATCCCTTAAAACTTTTTACTAATTGATTCTTATCAATTAAACCTCTATGGCTGGTTAAAGCCTCGATCCACTCTTCTTGTATCTCTCAACCTTTCCCGAATGATGCAGTAATGAAAAGGCACAGGACACAAGGATTTACAAGGTTCGGCACCAAAGGCCTACATCCTTGCCATGCTCTCCAAGCATGGATTCTTCCATTATAATCGGTTAGTATTACAATGGTCGATACAGAGTCCCACTGTATCTCTCCTGAGTCCCACAGGAGGGTCTTTATACTGCGTCCCACAGTGTTACCAGAGTCCCACTGGCCTGCTCCAGAATCCCACTGAAGACTTCTTCTCCCTGAGTCCCACAGGGTCTTCTCTTGGCTCCTCGAGTCACACGAGTAGCTCTTCTTCACTTTAAGTTCTTCAAGTAACTTCAGCAGCCTGGGATAAAGGCTGCTGGCCTTGCTCTTCTTCTGATCACTTGTGGTGATCAGGGTCTTCTCGTCTAGCTCGGGCTTTATCACCTTCTTCTGAGGATGACCCGTCTTCTCTCCAATTACTGAATGCTCAGACAAATAATATCTTTATCTTCGGTCTGGTCCAGTCTCACTTCACTTCAACTTCATGCACTGAATGCATGGCATCACAATATCTTCAAGATCTCCTGGTCTTGGACTTCTCAAATGCACACAAGCTGATTCAGACTTGTTCACGTGTGCACGTGCATGCATGCATGCATGCACTCCTCCTTTCCCCTTCTCTTGGTGCAGTAGACCCTTAGAGGGTGTAATTCTTTTCAGCACACACCAACTTCTCAAACTTCACACACTTTATGCACTTTTGATTACACACATAAATGTGTGTTATACTTTAGTGTGGATGTCCTCCTTTCAACTTCTTCTAAGTGTGTTCACTTTTAGTGCACACCTAGGTTCAGCCACTTCTTTAGTTTGCACACACAAATTCTTCACTTAGCATCCACTTGTAGTGACCTTCCTCTTCTTGTTGCACACACACACTTTAGTGTTCTTTTAGTTGTTCTTCAATAGTGTGCACACACAAGGCTACGGCCTCTTCCACTTGCACACACTTCCTCTCGGCCTTTTCCACTTCACACACAATGTGTGGTATTCCACTTCACTTGGCACACACACAAGGCCACTGCCTTTTCTTCAAATGCACACACAGAGTGCAAGTCTCGGCCAAGGTGTGTTCATGTCCACTTTGCACACACACTAATGTGGTGGCCTTCCTCCTTATGCACATACACGGCCACGGCCTTCCTTCTCACTTTGCACACATACGGCCACGTGTGTTCTTTTATTCTTCTTTGCACACACACCCAAGCCTCGGCTTACTTCTTCATTTTAGCACTTAAGGGGTGCAAGGGCTCGGGTCTTCCTGTTTAACACATAAGCACTAAGGCCCTCGGCCTTCTCTTGCTCACAGCCGAACACCAACATCAAAGGAGGCGCGCAAGGGTGCGGCTTCTCCTCTTCAACACTGCCGCGCAAGCCACAACAACTTTGAGCGCGCAAAAGGATGCAGCTCGGGTTGTGCAGGCCTCAAGAGTGCAAGAGCACCTTGGGTGCGCAAGCTTCTCTTGCCGCGCAAGTATGCGGGCAGGGAGAGCTCTTCCTGTCGCGCAAGTGATGCGCGCAGGGGACCTCCTCCTCCTTCTTCTTCTTGTCGCGCAAGGGAGTAGCGCGCAAGGAACTTCACGAAGCCAAAATGACTCCGGGCTTCTCTGCCGCGCAAGTGTGCGCGCAGGGCTTCGACTTCGTGAGGCACAGAGTGCTTCTCACGGGACTTCCTTCTTCAAAAACTCAGCAACCTAATGAGAGCCTCGGCCTCTCTTTTTATAGGCAGAGAAACGCCTCGGATCATCCGCGTGTTAAATCTTGAATCACCGAAAGTTTCGGTTCTTTAAAATCTTTCCGAATCTTGAATCTTCCTTCTCTGTTTCACGCGGCTTCTTTTATTATTTTCTTCCTCCTCGTGCATGCGATTTATAACGCATGCACGGCCTTCGTTTAGGCACAAACCATGCACAGCAATAATCCTCATGGCCTCGGCACTTCGTTTGCCTTCGGCCGAACTCCAAAATCTCCATACATTGCATGCACTTCCATTTTTACGCATGGTTGTGTTCAGTACATCCAGACGAACTCAATGGAGCCTTCGGCGTTGGAAATGGTGGCCCGGAGCTCGAAATCGGTGCTCGGGTGGCCTCTGGTTTGACGGCGGCTGCGGGTGGCTTCGGGGAGACCTCGGACGAGCTCGAGGTAGAGGACGAGCTCTCGGCCGTCGGATCGAGCGATCAGAAGACTTTGGACGGCCGGATTAAATCGGGGGCGCGGTGGATCAGATGAGCGGACCAGATCGAGCGCGCGATTTCTCGGACGGCGGAGATTTTCTCCCGGTGGAATTTGCGCGTCCCACATCGAAACGGGGCGCGGTTTTTCCGCAGCTTATTAACTAAGCGCTCTCCGCTCAACGCTCAGTTTCACTTCCCCCTCCACGGTGCCGCCCCGCACCGTGTTCTCTTCTGCGGGCGCGCTCTGCGCCCACTCTTGCTCCCTGCGGGCGCGCTTCTGGCGCCCACTATGCTCTCCTGGTGCACGGGTTTCACCACCGCGTGCCCTGCGCTCCTCCGGGCGTGCCCCAGCGCCTCTGTGGTGTCTGCGGGTGCGCCCCTGCCGCCCTGAGCTCGCCCCACGGGTTCCCCCTTGGGCGTGGGGCCTTAGGCCCACATGAGCCTTGGGGTTGAACCCACAAGGTGCTCACGGGCAGGCCAATTTTTTTTGGCTAAGTCTTGAATAAGACTTTGTAAAAACAAAGTCCTCCATGTAAAATATGCCAAGTGCCACTTGCCCTTCAAGGCCATTCTTCCTCTTCTTTATTTCTTCTTCTTCATTAGAATTCATCATCCTTCTTCAACATATAATCATCATTTAAGAATGGAATTCTTGAAGGTTCTTCTTCATCAACCGAGCTCCTGAATCAAATATTTCTTTAATAAACTTCATTGATCTAATCAGAGATCAATTGGATCATCTTCATGTTCACATGCACTAAGTGATAGTGAATGGGCTTCTTTAGCTCACTTCATCCACTTAGAGATTGTGGATGGATCTTCTTCACCTCCTCATGCATTGTCAATACAATGCATGGTCTTCAAACAATGTTGTGACATTGTATCCAGTTGATACAAGTTCTTGGAACTCAAAGATCAGCTCATCAATCGTCTGATTTACATGGAGAATGTTTCAACCATATTCTCCAATGCCACTTAGTGAATCTCCTAAGTGACATTCCTCTAAGTACCATGGCCATTCTCCTTCATCACCATCACCATCACATCCTTTGACATTCACATCTTGACTCCTTGACATCCATTCATTCCAAGACAACTTCATGCCTCATTGACAACAAATGCAACACATTGCACTTCAAGATGACTACAAAATTTTAATGTTAAAACCATGGATGATAATTCTAAAATCATGTGTGGGATAATTTAGATCATGAGATTTCAGTTGTTGTGAATAATAATCAATTACCTGATCATTTTTCATCAGAACTTTACCAAGTCCCTTTAAATAAGAATCACTATATATGAAAAACTTTCCATTTCTAGAAGGAAGGGACAAAAATAGATCTTTCACAAATAACTTTTCATTTCCAAGAAACAATCATCACATTCTTATATCCAAATAAATTTATCCCCTTTTGTGTTAACCTTGTTAGTGGGATAGATAACCATGCAAAGTTTTTGAAAAACTGTTGATAATAGCCTGCTAATCTAAGAAACTAATGAATCCCAATAAAATTTTTAGGTTAAGGCCATTTATCAACCACTTTTCTTTTTGTGGGATAAAATTTTATGCCACCCATATTGACAATCTTCCTATGAAAATAAATTGTTTTAATAAAAAAACACATTCTCTAAATTTTACATATATCATTTTTTATTATAGGGTTTATAGAACAATCCTTAGATGTTTTTCATGATCCTCATAATTATTTCAAATAAACCAAAATATAATAAATAAAAACAACAAAAAACCTTATCCTAATATTCTTGGAAGATCATGTTTATAAAATCCATAAATATAGTATGAGAATTTGTTAAACCAGAGGGAATAACTAAAAACTCATAATGCCCATATCTAGTTGTAAGATCCTGACCTATATTGGAGTTGTATTGGGATCATTTATAGGTAATATTTTTACTTTGTTGAGTAATTTTAATTTGGTTTTTACCACAGGGCGTGTTTGGGATGAAATTTGAGAAAAATGGAGGACATTGGCAGTGTATAGTGGGTACACATTTTTCCCTATCCATTCACCCCAACCCAACAAACCATGTGATCTTGGATAGTGGGGATTTTTATGGTTGGCACACGACTTGTCAAACTGTGAACCATTTTTAGATTAACCAAGAACCCTTATGGAAGAGGAACACAATTTAGGCACATAGTTATGGAAACCCATGTTCCCCTTCCCAAAAAAACGTGTTAGGGAATTAAAGTCACCAAAAAATTAGATTTTAAATCACCCAAACAACAAAAAATCACCCCATTTGACCCATATTCGACCCTATATATTCTTTCATGATTTTATAGCCTCTCAAGAGAATTCAACGCCTTACCTACCTTGTAATGCCCCGACCCCAGTTTCCCAGAGTCAGTGCATTAGTACATATCATTGGCATGATCACAAGAAAGATCAAGTCTCGAAAGACCGATTAGTTTAGTAGCCTTGGAATAACTAGATACATTCACAAAGTTTACATTACATCATAAAGTTAAAACTAATACAAAAAAAATATTGTCTTCGTATCCCCTCATATTATCCCTCCATGTCATTCATAAATTACTTCTTCACATCCTGTGAAAAATAAAACATTAAAAGGGGTTAGCTCATATGATGATTAAGGATAACAATATAGCGGAAACTTTTATAAATAAGCATAAACATTTAAGGCAATATATAACTAAAACAAAAGCCTTTCAAACTTGAACATCAGCATAATATGGAAAAAATTAAATGAAATAATGTCATTTACTTATTCACATGGATATTCTACTAGTCTAATAATCACATGAAATATCAATAACCGCTTTCATAATTATGGAATGTGTAATGCCAGACTATCATAACCACATAGCCAAGGCCTCGTTCTAAGAATACAAATAATATTTTGTCAATGCGTTGTGCCAAGACACTAGTTTGTCTCATGAGACCTACCGATGCATCGAGGAGCTATAGGGGGATCCACCCATCGCTTATTAAGTCCAATGCATTCCTCATGTGATTAGGTTTAAACATAACATAAACATTCATATTAAAACTAGCATATGAAATGTCAATAATTTCTCCATAAACCTTGAATGGTATAAAAATAACACATCCACAGTCAAACATATCTCAAAACCTTCAATACAATATGGACGTTTTTTATCATAATAAATCAACTTCAAATAAGCTTAAAATCCATCAAAGGATGTTGACATAGATGAAATCAAAACTATTTGAGAGAAATATATATTTTTTTGAAATCATTTAAAAGTCACATAATTATAAAATAAAACATTTACTTTGAAAATATTCTTATAAACTTGTAAGGGAAGCTTCTCAGATTTTACAATGATGGAAAATAGCCGCACCCACCGTATAAGTTAAAAAAACATTCTTTCCTTAATTCTGTCGAAAAGGTTAAAAAGGACCTTATTTGGAAAACGACGGAAAGATTGATTTATAAACTTTCTATAAAAAGTCAAACAAGGGTATAAATAAATTTAACCCATATACTGTAAAATAGTAAGAATTTTTTGAAACACATTTTTATAAAACATGGATGTGGATGATAAAGAGGTCCCAGTAGATAATTACGTATAAACAACCTCAGATAATGAAGAGATTGTGAAATAACACTTACCTTGTACTTTTCCTTGGTTGAGGGTAGGTTAACCTCAATTATAATGGTTAAATAATAATTATTAAATTATAGAAGAATCATATACATTCATATGATATCATATATGATCTTTTAACATTAATTTGTTAATAATATCTTAGTATTATCGTTGTTTCGGGTGTTAACTTAACCGTTTTCTTTTATATATTTTGTTACGTAAGCCATGTTTGTCATGGATAGGTTGTATCTTATTCATATCCATAATGATATAAAGTCCTTAAACATTATTTGTAATCATTAAATGAGAATTAGTCATGAATGGATACGATGGGGAATGAATCTCATCGCGTTCGTGGAGATGGTAGTCCGTACGTACGCACGAGCGACAATATCGTTCTTTTGATATTAAAATAATATATAATTGGATGGTATATCATATATATAGAATAATTATCATGTTATATTTATTATTTAATTTAATTACACATCATTATTATACCCATCCAAATAATAATTTATTGAATGACAATTACACCACGATGTGGAAACGGTAAGTCGTACGTACGCACGTATGGTGACTTGTCATTCAAAGGATGGATAGAATACTGAATATGGTTCTACCATATTTATAATAACATCACATTATATATAAGATACTAGAGTTATTATTTTAGAATAGGAATAACAAAGAAAGAAGAAGTTGAAGAAGAAAGGAACTTGAAAGAGGGTGGTGAAAACATTGCCTCTTCTTTGGGTTGTTCCTTTTGATGTGATCAAAAGGGATCCTTAGGTTGGATTTATGATCAAACTAAGGCCTCTAGGTTGAAGTGAGGGAAGTTGAGAGAGTATTTTGGTAGGGTTTGGCCGATCCAAAAGGCTTTGAATGTGTGAATTAGTGATAAGGGGGAGTGCCCTTTTATGAGAGGGATGAGGGGCACCTTTGTAAAAGCTAGAAATATTATTTTATAATAAATCCATATTGAATTTATAATGGCTCAAAAGTATATTATTTAATGTTTAAGGTGGGGATAGGTCGAAAACAACTCAACCAATAGATTTTATATAGTTTTGGGTCACATTATTAACCTTATCTTTTAGTTTTAACTCTTAGTTAATTAGTTTGACATTTACCATGTCTCTTTGTATTTTTATATTATATAGTTAATAAACATACTATATACCTCTAAGAGACCCCCAAGTGGTCCATTAATGATACAACTATCATTATATAAGTCTCCTTGCCGAACCGTAGTTTTTTAGGAATTGAATATAAATTAATAATATAATATTTGTTTTAAAAACTCTTTTAACTCTTCTTTGAATTAAATAATAATAAATGTCCTAATCTAATCCAAGTGGACCTAAATGATAATATTCTATTCCTAGGTTGTTTTTGGTCGAGATACACTTGTCCAATAGAATTAGGACATGTGTTAGGGTAATATTAATATCATTTTTACCCTTAATTACCTTATTAACTTTTAATCGTGGTAAATAAAAGTAAAAAGTTACTATTCACCAAAAATTATTTTCATCCCATTGAACCACATTTTAGTCCTTGATATTAACCGTGTCTCTCGGATTTTCGAAATTCCACTCACAGAAGTGGTAAAATTAAGTTTTATGTGAATTTCCAAATTCTCCTAGGAGGTGGGTAAAAGACGGTGAAAAGTTCAATAAACTTTTTATATATCAAAACTTATTCTAAACTAACTCCAATGAATTACATTGAAATTATATAGGTATTATGTATCTATTTTGACCTTAATAAAATTTAAATATAATAAAAATTTATTTAAATAAAAATTCGGTTTTAAACTACAACTTAGTGTTTTTTCACTATTCATCAAAAATTTAAAGTTTTCAGAAAAATACCAAAATTTCACCCTAGGCTAATTTCGATGTTATGAATACAAAAATGAAGTCCATTTTGAAAGATAAAATTTATAAAACTTTAAAAAGTGGGTATTATTATTCATAACGGCTAGTTTGATTGGTTGTGGTGTGTGTGTTAGAACTCGAAGTTGCGTACAACACACGCTACTGTATTATTCAAAGGGAAGCGTACCGTGGAAGCTTGGGGTGTTACATTCTCCCCTCCTTAAAATAATTTCATCCTCAAAATTTCTACAATACTACCGCATGAAAAGACTCAGGTTGTTCTTCATCATAAGTTCCTCGAGTTCCCACGTTGCCTCTTCCATCTTATGGTTTCTCCACAAAAATTTTACCAGACGAGTCGTCCGGTTTCTCAGTACTTGTTCTTTCATATCAAGAATCCTGACGGGCTCTTTGCAATAAGATAGATCAGGTTCCAGTTCTAATTCCTCATAGGTGAGTACATGTGTTGGGTTAGGCATGTATTTCCTTAATAATGATACATGGAACACATCGTGAACTTTGGAGAGACTTGGAAACATTGCCAAACGGTAATCTACAGCCCCAATTCGTTCTAAAATTTCGAAAGGACTTGTGTACCTAGGACTCAATTTACACTTCTTAACGAAACGTATAACTCCCTTCCATGGAGATACCTTCAAGAAAACATGATCTCCTACATGAAATTCCAAATCCTTCTTTCAGTTATCGGCATAGGTCTTCTGCATACTTTGAGCTTCTTTGATGTGGTTTTGGATTACCTTTACCTTCCCCATTGTTTCCTCCACCAGTTCTGGGCCTACACGTTTTCTTTCACCAACGTCATCCAAACAGGTTGGTGTGAAACTTCTCTTTTTGTATAATGCTTCATATGGTGCAATCCGAATACTTGAATGGAAGATATTACTCTAGGAAAATTCCACCAGTGGAAAATATTGATCCCACATACTCTGAAGGACATGTGAGCATGATCTCAACATGTCTTCTAAGGTTTGAATAGTCTGTTCTAATTGTCCATCTGTTTGAGGGTGGTAGGCAGTGCTCAAACGAAGTTTAGTATCCAGCGATTTCTGAACACACTTCCAGAATCTTAATGTAAAATAGGGATCATGATTAGAAACAATCGATAGGGGTACTCCATGAAGTCTCACCACTTCATTAATATATTGGATTTCTAGACGTTCAAGTGGTAATTCTTCCCTTATAGTAATAAAATGTGCTGACTTTCTAAGACGATCAACAATGACCCATATTGCATCGTACCTTCTAGGATTCCTTGGTAGTCCCATGACAAATTCCATCATAATATTGCCCCATTTCCACTCTGGTATGGGAAGAGGTTGCATGACTCCTCCAGGCTGTTGCCTTCCAGCTTTCACTTGTTGAAAAACCATACATCTTGACACAAAATCAGAAATCTCTCTTTTCATGTTGTCCCACCAAAAATGTTCTTTCAAGTATCTATACATTTTGATGCTCCCATGGTGTATAGAGAAATTGGAACTATGAGTATCATCTAAAAATTCCCTTTTTAGATCAGGTATATTGGAAACACAATGTCTCTTCCCAAATTTCAAAATTCCATATTCATACCCAAAGTCATTCAATCTCCCATCATTCATAGCTTTAATCTTCTTTTGAAACTCTTCATCACCAGTCTGAGAACTGTTTAACCTTTCTAGTAAAGATGGTTTGGCAACCATTTGATAAAGTATTGATGTTTCACCTTCCATGTTAATTCCCATATCCATCTTCACTAGATCCATGAAAATAGGATCCCTTTCAATTCTCATCATCATCAAAACTCCATGATATTTTCTTCTCAAATCATCTTCCACCTTATTTTCCTTCCTCGGGTGGTAGTGTATCGTGCAATTGTAATCCTTGAGTAGTTCAATCCATATCCTTTTCCTCATGTTGAGTTCTTTTTGTGAGAAAATATACTTCAAACTCTTGTGATCAATATAAATCTCACTTTTTTCACCATAGAGGTAGTGCCTCTATATCTTCCAAGCAAAGATCACAGCTTCTAACTCGAGATCATGAGTAGAATAGTTTTTCTCATGAATTTTCAACTATCGTGATGCATAGGCAATAAACCTATAATTCCGTATAAGGACACAACCAAGTCCTTTCTTTGATGCATCACTATAAATAACGAACCCATCATTCCCCAATGGTATAGTAAATATAAAAGCATTGACTAATATTCTCTTCAGTTCTTCGAAAAATTCTTCACACTCTTTTTTTCAAACAAATTTAACCCCTTTACGTGTGATCTTTGTTAATGGGTTAGCCAATCGGGAAAAATTCTGGGCGAAACATTGATAATAACCTGCTAAACCAATAAAACTACGTACCTAAGTTATACTCATCGGTGTAGGCCATTATTGGATTGCCTTGGTCTTAGAAAGATCAATATGAATTCCATCTTTAGAGACAATATGGCCAAGAAAAGAAATCTCCTGAAGCCAGATTTCACACTTGCTGAACTTACCATATAATTCATGTCTTCTCAGAGTCTTCAGGATAATGCGCAGGTGATTTTCATGATCATTGTAGCTTTTGGAGTATACCAAGATATCATCAATAAGTACCACCACAAATTCATCTAGATATTCCTTGAAAACTCTATTCATTATATCCATGAATACAGTGGGCGCATTAGTCATCCCAAAAGGCATTACTGTAAAATCGTAATGCCCGTACCTGGTTCGAAATGTTGTCTTCGGAATGTATTCCTTCTTCACACACAACTAATGGTATCCAAACTGAAGGTCAATCTTTGAAAAGTATTGAGCTCCATGCAGTTGGTCAAATAAATCATCAATGCGAGGTAGGGGATACTTGTTCTTTATTGTTATAGCATTGATCTACCTTTAGTTGATACATAACCTCATAGATCCATCTTTCTTTTTAACAAAAAGAACAGGGGCTCCCCATGGAGAAACAATAGGGAGAATAAATCCCTTATTACTCAATTCCTCTAGTTGTTTCTTTAGTTCAACTAATTCCACAGTTTCCATTATATAAGGGGTCTTTGATATAGGCCTTGATCCAAGAATTAAATCAATGTAAAACTAAACGTCTCGTTCTAGAGGATGTCCAGGTAAATCTTCTGGAAACACATCTACTGTAGTATCTAAATAATGATGTAGATGCTCAATATACAATAGGGGGGGTGAATTGTATACTTTGAAAATTTCCTTAAACAAGGAAACATCTATGTTTAACAAAGTTAAACTATGCAAATTCACAATACCTCTAACACCGATTGGAGAATTAGAACAAGATATGAAGTTACTAACTTCTAGTTCTATGAACATGCTTGAATCTGGAAAGTGATTCCAAAAATAGGTTCCAGAAATATGGATCCTGAAATTGAAACTTAACTAAAGTTTAAAATATGAGATTCTACATTAAAGTGTATAGAATCTAAATGAATCAGAGTACAAGCTTAAAGAAATACAAGAATGTTATACTTTCCTTATAATACAATATGTAGCGGAAAAACAAGTACTACAACTATAAGTAACAAACAATAACTCTTTTAACCCAAGGAGAAGGGTATCCAACAACCTTGGATAAAGGTCCCTTGATTTATACTTTCAAGAAAGTCTATCTTACCCACACCAGGGTAATCCCTCGATATGAAGATCGGAGTCTCTATCTTGCTATCCCCGCAAGTCCTCAACTTCAAGGTAGTTGGAACCTCTGTCTTCCTCATCAAGGAAGCCCTTGAACTTCAAAGAAGTCGGAACCTCTGTCTTCCTATCCCTGGAAGCCCTTGAATGTAATCACCAATATTCAGATTCGCACGAAGCAATCTGAATTAGCGGTTCAGTACGCCCAAAGCATGAAAAGCTTCTCTCTCTAGAAATCACCTTAACAGCGTGTGGTCTCTAGAGTGATCAAATTATTTTTTAGCTCTTTCAAATGAGATTATATTTATAGGATCGGTTGGAACGATCGGCTCCCTCCTCCAACGGTCATATTTTCCTAAAATTTCGGAGGGACCTGTACACGTGTCACTAAACCAACAGTTAGTTAGAACCATAATGGACGACATCATTTTATAACAAAACATATGTAACTGAATGCACGACATCGTTTTGTAATGGAGCATATGTAATCATAATCTAAACTAACGTTAGGAGTGTAAGAAAATAAAAGTTAGGAGTCTTACCAAAATGGAATTCGGAGTCTATGAAAAAATGTTCGGATTATGTTTTATACGAATTCGGAACCTGAAGTCTGTAGAAGTCCAGAGCCTGAATTTCTCAGGAAATTCGGAGTCCGGTTTCACCAAATTTCAGAATCTGAACTTGCAGAGTTCGAAGTCAAACTAGTAAATGTTCGGAGTCGAACTTCATAAGAGTTCGGAGTGGAACTCATGAAAGTTCAGAGTCGAACTTCAAAAGAGTTCGGAGTCGAACTCATGAAATTTCGGTGTCGAACTTCATAAGAGTTCGGTGTCAAACTCATGAATGTTCGGAGTCGAACATCATAAGGGTTCAGAGTTTAACTTCATAAGAGTTCGGAGTCGAACTTCATAAGAGTTCAGAGTCAAACTCATGAACGTTTGTATCCAGAATTCGGAGTGGAACTTCATTAGAGTTCACATCCAGAATTCGGAGTGGAACTTCATTATAGTTCACATCCAGAATTCGATGTGGAACATCATTACAGTTCACATCCAGAATTTGGATCCTGAAAATAGAATACTCTAATTCTTGACATTAAATGATTCCGAGGTTTTGGGTATGAATCCAGTTTTTGTACTTAATAAAAATATTGATATGTATAAGAAAATATAGGTTAGGGTAATTTTTCTTAAAGGAGAAAATTTTCCTTATGGAGGTAAAATATATATATTCTTAAGTATAAGGTGTTTGTGATTTTCAAAACAAGAAGGAATGGAAAATTCATAAGGAAAACCTTATTGACTCAACAATCTCCCCCTTTTTGGAAAGCCCAAACATCCTTACAAAAAAGAATATAAGGATTTTGAAAATTTTCATTAGACTTTGAAATTAAAACTTATCTCTCTTTGTTCATGGATGAAAGTGAATACAACTAACTCCCCCTTAGGCATTAAAACTCTAAGGATTGTATTCTGATTTTCCTAAGTTGAGTTTTTATTGTCATGGAAATGAAAATCTTCGTAGTCAACAAATACCCCTTACTTTAAGGATATCTTCACTTAGAAATTTTTCCTCTTCATTTTAAATTTTTCTTTCTCCCCCTTAGGAGTAGTTATTTTTCCTTCTCCCCCTTCGTGATTTTCAAAAATAATTGAAGGGAATGGAAAAGAAAATATGGTACCTGAAATATTAGTATATAACAAGATACAACCAACCAAGTTTTCATTAGAGTTGAGAAAATTTTACAAAGAAAGAAAAATACAACAAAATATCAGACTGGATTTATTTGTCTTCCTTTTCCTTTGGGATCAGCTTTTTTAAAAATGATTTGAGATTCTTCAAGTCTCTTTGGTCTTCCTCGACTTGCCTCTCCAAGGATTTTGTCTTTTCTTCTTGGTCTTTAAAAGCCTTTGTCTGAGCCTCGATGGATTCTTTCTGCATCTTTAATAATTATTCTTGGTTTATGAGTATTTTCTCAAGATCAATCGGGATATTTTTATCACTTATAAATTTTTTATCCATAGAATTTGCCTTGTCATTTAGTTCCTTCACTTGTTGACTCCGAGAAATATGCTCAATAATCAGCTCATCTTGAAGATTCTTAATCTTTTTATCCTCTATGTGAAAATCATATTTCACTTCATTCTGAAAATTATCATACACAGACAAGTCTTCTTAAACTCTCTTAGACCACCGAGTTATTTTGATACAAGAATTTCTATGCACATCATAATTGATAAGAAAACGTGTATGGTCGGCCTCAATCTTTATACACTTATCCATGACCATGGATAACGAATCTGATTTATGATTCATACTCTGTTGTAGCATATGGAATCTGGAATCTATAGTTAGAAAAATCGGAATGGTTTCCACAAACTTCTTCAGAGATTCAACCACAAAATCATGCCCATGAGCTGATGACTCCGAATTAGATAATTTTCTTGAAGATTATTCTTCTTCAATTTGCACTAGTTTCCTCTTAGAAGAACCACCAAAATCCTTCTTCCTGAAGACTTATTTTGTTTGTGTATCAATTATGACTTGCTTCCCCTTATCAGATTTCGGAATTGGTTCCTCATCAGGAGATACTTCCTCAGATTCAGAAACTTGAATAATCTGGTCTTCATCTAGTTTCTCTTTTTCTTGTACTTCCTCAAGAAAATTATTCTCATTGGATTATTCCTCATCATTCAAAACATTTTCTTCTTCTTGGTGTTTCTTATCAACATCCTTACTATCTTCCTCAACTCCATTTCCTGGAGTAAATATCTTTTTAGATTCTTCCTTATCTTGATAATCCTCTACTTTCTTGATCAGGGCATCCAAATATTCACTTCCATCTTCTTCTTCTTCTTCTTCAACCTCTTCCTCTGATTCTTCAGCAGATTCTTTTTCAACTTCTTCAACTACCTCTTTACCCTTGGATTTTTCTGGAGTTACATAGTTCTTAGCTGGAGTTTTTGGTAAATAAAGTTCTTCAAGGAATGTTTCCAGAACCGGAATCTTCTCAGAATCTATTTCAGTATCTATCAAAATACATTGCACCAGTTCATCTTTAGACAACTTCTTTTTCTTCTTCTTTTCTTTTGCCTGATTTTATAACTCATCTGCAACTCTCTCTTATAAGGCCTTAGCCTTTGCAGGGTCTAATATGAACTGTGGATCCCCTTCTTTCCTCTTCTCTTTATCTTCCCTCCACTTGGCTGCCACTTCATTTGTATATGTTTTCTGCTTCTTCGGCTTGGGGGGAGCAGACTGAGTTTCCTTGGACTTGGGATTTTCTTCATCAGCAACAACTTCCTTATTCTTTCTCTTCATCCTTTCCTTTTTGGATGGTTCTGGAGTCTGTGTATCTTTTTGAGATTCCTTAACCTCTTCCATAGATAAAGGGTGGAATTCTCCGGATTCACTAGAAAACCCCATCTTCATCCTCTTCAAAGTATCATCACTCACCAGCATAAGCTTATAATTATGGACTTTTGACTTGCATGTAACCTTGAAGGATTCTAAGCACTAAACTATCTGCTTAGATTGTAAGTCAGGGTACATAATTATTTGAGCTCTTAAGTTCCCTTCTTTGATGTTCTTGATCGTAATCAAGACATGCCTCATCAAATTTATCTTTCTTAGATTTTCCAAGAAATCTAAGACATAGATATGACTTTTCATCAGATTAACCTTGTCGCCTCTTCTTGGTGCGAGAAAACCTTGTACCTGGAGATATAGAATCTTATTATTTGGAGTGAGATGAGGAATCTTAGCAGTTGTAGCATCCTTAAGTCCAAGACATTTTAAAGCCTTCACCTTGTTGAAACATCCTTTCTCATCTGGAAGTTTATGTGAGCAAAACTCAGATTCTCCTTGATAGGATAAACCAACAATGCTCGCAGCCTGGGTGTAAGATAACTTATAAGTCTTCCCATAAGACTTAAATGAAAACCAACCACTATCGTCTTCCATCTGGAAGGAAGAAGAATCATAGAACTCAATCAAAAACTCGGTGTAAACCGGATCCTATTTCTATAACTTGTACAAGCATACATCTTCCCAGCCATTCAATCTGATATTGTTTATTATAAGAGAATCAAACTTGTAGAAATCAGGATTCACTAACCTTTCCCTGAAGACTAACCACTTAGAGATTAGTTTCGTAGTTGACATATCTTGAGATGTAGCTTCAACAGACATTCGGAGTGGAGAGTTCTGAAGGATTCAGAACGGCTTTGCAAAGATCGGAACTGGTCTTAAGAATAAAATCAGGGCTTTGACACACAAAACCTTTGAAAAACTGATGTGGGATGAGTCTTGGGGTCCCATTTATATAGGCGATGGATGTGACCTTTAGTCTTCCAAAAGACATCTAACGGTTGAATTTTTTTTTAATATGATCTGACAGTTGAAAGAAAACCGCAAAGAAAACTTGACACCGATCTTTTGAGGTTTTAAGAAAAACATTTGGATGTAAGGAAAACTATAATCCAAATTATTTTAATACTTAGGAAAATACCAGAAAAAAAATATGATTACGAAAATTTAAATAAGGAAATCATACCTTTTGGATTGTCTAGAAATATTGTTCGTAATTGTTAATATTCTTCTTGAAGAAATGAATTTAAAAACGAAAAAACTCATTACGAGAAAAAAAACTCATTACGAAAGTTCATTACGAAAATTTCTCATTACGAAAGCCTCATTACGTAAATTTCCAGTACGAAAATTTCATTACGAATGTTCCAGTATAAAAATCTCATTATGAAAGTTCCATTACGAAAATCTCATTACGAAATGTCCAGTATGAAAATATCATTACGAAAATTCCAGTACGAAAATTTCATTACGAAAGCTCCAGTACGAAAATTTCATTATGAAAACTCCAGTACAAAAATTTCATTATGAAAATTTCAGTACAAAAATCTAATTACGAAAGTTCCACTACGAAAATCTCATTATGAAATTTCCAGTACGAAAATTTCATTACAAAAATTTTAGTATGAAAATTTCATTACGAATTTTCCATTATGAAAATCTCATTACGAAAGTTTCAGTTCCAGAAATTTCCATTCCGAGAATTTCCATTCCGGAAATTTCCATAAACTTGTTACAAAAAAATTTAGTTACAAAGAAGAGAGAAAAAAACTGTCAACGAAAAAGTTGGTTAAACTAACACACAAATGTACTCCCCCCATGAAAAAGAGTTTATTATTGTAAGGAGAATTGGTCAACAAGAAGTTAATGAAGAAGGATTACCTTACGATTATCATTCTTAACTTCTTTTTAAAGTATTCAAATATATCAGAGGGTAATGATTTTGTGAAAATGTCAGTAAGTTGATCTTGCATTCCGATAAACTGAATAATGATATCTCATTTAAGTGTGTGATCCCTAAGAAAGTGATGCCTAATATCTATGTGATTTTCATGTGAGTGATGTGCAGGGTTTTTAATAAAGGAAATTCCACTAGTGTTATCACAAAAAGTTGGAGTCTTTGTAAAACTCAAGCCATAGTCTGTGAGTGTGTGTTGCATCCATAACACTTGAGCACAACAACTTCCAGCTCATACATATTCTACTTCAGTAGTGGAGAGAGATAATGAGTCTTGCTTCTTGCATGACCGGGAAACTAACGAATCACCTAAGAAATGAAAAGTTCTGGATGTACTCTTTCTATCCATTCTACATCCGCCAAAGTCAGCATCCAAAAAGCTTTTTAAAATAAAATCATTTCTAGAAGTATAAAATAATCCTAGATCCATGGTTCCCTTTAAGTAGAAAAAATTTATTTTTATCGCTTTTAAGTGAGATTCCTTAGGATTGGATTGATAACTCACACAAAAGCATACTGAAAACATAAATTTTGGTCGACTAGCTGTCAATTATAGTAGTCTTCCTATCATACCTCTAAAATATGTTTGATCTACTGGTTTCCCAGCTTCATCAAGATCTAAAGAGTATGAGGTACCGATGAGAGTACTTATACTCTTAGTTTTGTCATATCCATACTTTTTAAGAAGATCTTTAATATACTTATGTTGAGATATATAGGTTCCTTCGGGTTTTTGAGAAATTTGAAAACCAAGGAAAAATGTTAACTCACCCATCATACTCATTTCAAACTCAGATTTCATTAGACTTAAAAAGGAGTCAGTTAAATATTGCTAAGTTGAACAAAATATAATGTCATCAACATAATTTTGAACTATGAAAACATTTTTATTATCCTTTTTTATAAAAAGGGTTGGATCTTCATTTCCCTTAACATAATTATTTTGACGCAAAAATCATGTAAGTCTATCATACCGGGCTCGTGGGGCTTCTTTAAGGCCATACAAAGGTTTGGTAAGTCTAAAAACATGATCAGGATGTTTTGTGTCTTCAAAGCTAGGAGGTTGTTCAACAAAAACTTCCTCTTGATCATAACCATTATGGAAAGCACATTTCACATCCATTTTAAAAATTTTAAAATTGAATAATGCTGGAAAGGAAAGTAAGATACAAATATATTCAAGTCTAGCTACTGGAGCATGGGTTTCTTCATAGTCTATTCCCACTTGCTGATTATATCCTTTAGCAACTAGTCTCGATTTATTTATTACAATGACTCCATTTTCATAAAACTTGTTTCTGAAGACCCACTTTACTCCAATAACAGAAGTTTCCTTAGGACTTTCAACAAAGGCCTAGACTTTATTCCTTTCAAATTCATTTAGGTCATCTTGCATGGCTTGGATCCAATCCTAATCACCTAAAGCTTCATCAGTGATTTTTGGTTCTAATTGGGAAAGGAATGATAGATGTTCTACTTCATTTCTCAAGGAACTTCTGGTCCTTACAGGTTTATTTACATCACCAATGATACTATCACTAGGATGTTTCTTAAGAAATGCCTGATTTGGGTTTTCTAAAACATGTTCATCAACATAGAGTAGAAAGTCTTCTAGGGTAAATGTTTCAGAAATATATTCTTTAACATTTTCCTTATCAGAAGGATCTTCTATCAAAAGTTTATAATCAGTTTTTGAAAACACATCCAATGATATAGGTTGGGATGGTTTAAAAACAAAATGATCAGATTCATCAAATTTTATATGCATTATTTCCTCAACAGTTCAAGTGTTTTTATTGAAAACTCTATATGCCTTAGAAGTTGTGGAGTAGCCTAAGAAAATTCCTTCATCAGATTTTGGTGAAAATTTTTGTAGATTGTATTTAGTATTCAAGATGAATACCTTTCATCCAAAAACCTTGAAGTATGAAAGTCTAGGTTTTCTACCATTCCATAACTCAGAAGGAGTTTTATTAAGAAAAGGTCTATTCAAAACTCGATTTATAGTATAACAAGCAGTACTTACAACTTCAGCCCAGAAATTTCTAGCTATATAATATTCACTCACCATGGTTCTAGTTATCTCTTGAAGAATTCTATTTCTTCATTCAACTACACCATTTTGTTGAGGATTTCTAGGCGATTAAAGGTTGTGAGTAATACCTTTTTTACTACAAAAAGTTTCAAAATCAGAATTTTGAAATTCTCCTCCATGATCCCTATGAATAGTTTTTAGTGAAAGATTTTTCTCATTTTTAACATGGGCTCTAAAACTTTTTAAATAATAAAAATCTTCAGAATTATTTGCTAGAAAATATACCCATGTAAATCTAGTGTAATCATCAACGAAAACAAACACATAGTATCTGCCTCCAATGCTTCTAGTTTGTGTTGGACCAAAAATATCCATGTGCACTAACTGTAATGCATCAGTTTTTGTGAATTAACCAATTGATTTAAAAATAGATTTATGTTTCTTTCCATATTGACAAGGATCACAAACTTTATAAGAATCAAATATAAGATTCGGTAGATCCGTAACTAATTTCATCTTACAAAGTTTACATAATTTTCTAAGGTTACAGTGACCTAGTATTCTATTCCATAACCAAGAATGATCTTCCATTGCACTTAGACAAGGTAAATCTTGTATCCTAAGGTCTTATAAGTTCATAGTGTAAACATTGTCTTGCCTATTGGTTGAGAGAATAAATTCTTCACTGGAATTGTGTAGTAAGCACTTATCATTCCTAAAATTCACAAGGTAACCTTCATCACATAATTGAATTATGCTAATGAGGTTGTGCTAAAGGACCTTAATAAATAAAACATTTGAAATCAAAGTTTTACCCAGAAGAAAAATATTACTTATACCAACAATTTTTCCCTGAGCATTATCTCTGAAAGTTACCTTTCCTCCTTTCGTCTTGATAATATTTTCAAAATAGCTTTTGTTACCAGTCATGTGCCGGGAACATCCACTATCCATGTACCATGTATTTTTGTTGGTAATTCCTTTATCTTCTTGATAACAAGAAAAGAATTAGACTTTCTGAATCCAAACTTGTTTGGATCCGAGATTTCCAGATAACAAAATTTTAGGCACCCACAACTTCTTAGAAATGTTAGCTTTATGAGAACCTAAATATTGGGTTTTATTTAAAGAGAAATTCTTTGCCCAGTGACCACCACATTGACACTTGGTAAAAATGGGGCACTTTGTGGAACAAAGTAGTTGTTACTAAAATTTTGTTTTGCATGGGTATAACCAAATCCGGATTTGTTTCTTAAAGGTCATATTTGTGAATACATTTTATCAAAATTTTCATTACCATGGGTAAAGTTTGATAAACACTACTTTAAGGAAAAAAATTTGAACTTGAGTTTTATAATCAAGTTTTTATCTTCAAAATAATTAGATTTAGAACTATAGCTAGGCTCGAAAACACTTTTCATAGAAATTACTTTTTCTAACTCTTTAGAAAGTTTGTTCTTCTCAGAACTTACTTCCTCAAGATTTTTTGAAATAATTATAAAATAAGAATTTTTCCTATCAAGATCTTTAGAAAGATATGATATTTCTTTTGTATGAATAATATTCCTAGAGTTTTCCTCATCAAGTTATTTATTGAGTTTGGAATTCTCAATCTCAAGAAGTTCAGCAAACCTAGAAACTTCTTCATAGGTAGGTAAAGTATTTTCTTAATCAGAAGAGGCTTCTTTATATGAAGAGTTATAATATTTAATATAATTAGAATTTAATGAAATAATGGTCAATGATTCATTTTTGTGTACCTTATCCATGAAACAATGATTGTTAATAGGTAATCTGGCTATAAGACCAATATTCTTCTATCCTAGAGATTCATAATCAGAAGATTCATCTGAAGAGTCACCACCACTAGCACTCCAGGTGTCATTGCCTTTCAAAACATTCTTAGCTTTGGCTTTATAATACTTCTTTCTATTCTTTTCAGTATGCCTTTATTTTCTTTCTTTCTTTTTTAGAAATGGGCAATCTAGTCTAATATGTCCAACTTTATTGCATTCATAACAAGTAACTTCTCCCTCTTTCTTATCTTTCCTTTCCTTTTTCTTATACTTGGATTGGAAATTTCTCTATCCAGCTATCTTGTTCATTCTTCGAGCAAGATTTTCTAACTCATTTTCTGAGACTTCACTTTCACTAGATTCGGATTGGATAATAACCTTCTTAGACTTGGATCTAGCTACTCTCTCAGGAGTCTTATCTTTCAAATGATTTGATGCTGTTGTAAAGGCAACAATACCATTTCCATTCTTCTTTTTGATGTTGTCAGCATCTCTCTTCATTCTTGTTTCATGTTGGAGAAAAGTTCCAAAAAGTTCATCTAATGAAATCTAAGTAACCTTCATGTTCTCATCAATTGCCGTTCTTTTGGATTCCCACTCATTAGGCATAATATCAATTATCTTATCCACTAGAGCTTCATCATCTAACCCTTTTTCTCCCATAGACTAAAGAATGTTCACTATAGTCATAAATCTCTATTGAACTTTGCTAATGGGTTCACCATAAGGAAAATTTAATCCATGGTATTCATCCCTAAGCATAGCTCTCCTAGTTTCAATTACATAAGAAGTTACAAATTGTATAACCTATAACTTCTTCCAGATACAATTAGCTGCTTCACAGGAGGAAATTTGGTTATATATATTTCTAGTCATTGAACATTGTAAAGTATTGCGTACCTTATAATTGAGTTGATATTCTTTCTTTTCCTATTTGTGAAAGTTCTAACTTCCTTGTCAGGAATTTTATAATCACCAGTAAGCATAACAAAGTTATCAACCCAGTATTGATAACAAAAGTCTTCATTCGATCTCTCCAGTACTCATAGTCATTACCATAATAAACTGGTGGTCATGTAGGGTTTAGATTGTCAATAGAACCAACATTGATTCCTTCAATTCTAAAAAAACTTTAGAAACCAAACTTGTTAGTAGGAAAAGTTCATAACTACAAAGTTAGGAATGAACAAATTCGGAATGAACAAATCAGAATGAAAAAGTTCGGAATGAAAATATCTTTCTAAGCAAGGATGAAGAACAATGAAAAAGTGAGCAATAAAAACATATATGTGAGTATAAGTATTTCAGAAACCTACTTTGATACCAATTGTAGGATCGAAATAATGATGTAGATGCTCAATATACAAGAGGGGGGTGAATTGTATACTTTGAAAATTTCCTTAAACAAGGAAAGATCTATGTTTAACAAAGTTAAACTAAGAAAATTCACAACACCTCTAACACCAATTGGAGAATTGGAACAAGATAAGAAGTTACAAACTTCTAGTTCTATGCACTTTCTTGAATCTAGAAAGTTATTCCGAAAACAGGTTTCGGAAATATGGATCCAGAAATTGAAACTTAACTAAAGTTTATAATATGAGATTCTACATTAAAGCATATAGAATCTAAATGAATCAGAGTAAAAGTGTAAGGAAATAAAAGAATGTTATACTTTCCTTACAATACAATTTGCAGTGGAAAAAGAAGTAGTACAACTACAAGTAACAAACAATAACTCTTTTAACCCAAAGATAAGGGTATCCAACAACCTTGGATAAAGGTCCCTTGATTTATACTTTCAAGCAAGTCTGTCTTACCCACACCAGGGTAAGCACTCAATATGAAGATCAGAGTCCTTATCCTGCTATCCCCGCAACACATCAACTTCAAGGTATTTGGAACCTCTGTCTTCCTCAACAAGGAAGCCCACGAACTTCAAGGAAGTCGGCACCTCTATCTTCCTATCCCCGGAAGCACTCAAATATAATCGCCAACATTTGGATTCGCATGAAGCAATCTGAATGAGCGGTTTAGTACACACAAAGAATGAATAGGTTCTCTCTCTAGAAATCAGCTTAACATCATGTGGTCTCTAGAGTGATCAACATCTTTTTGAGCTCTTTCAAATGAGCTCTTATTTATCGGCTCGGTTGGAACGATCAGCTCCCTCCTCCAATGGTCATATTTTCCTAAAATTTCGGAGGGACCTGTACACGTGTCACTAAACTAACGGTTAGTTAGAACCATAATGGACGACATCATTTTACAACAAAACATATGTAACTGAATGCACAACATAGTTTTGTAATGGAGAATATGTAAGCATAATCAAAACTAATGTTCGGAGTGTAAGAAAATAAAAGTTTGGAGTCTTACAAAAATGGAATTCGGAGTCTATGAAAAAAAATGTTCAGATTCTATTTTATAGGAATTCAGAACCTGAAGTATGTAGAAGTATAGAGTCTGAATTTCTATAGAAATTCGGTGTCTGGTTTCACCAGAGTTCAGAATCTGAACTTGCAGAGTTCGAAGTCGAACTACTAAAATTTCGAAGTCGAACTTCCTAAGAGTTCGGAGTCGAACTCATGAAAGTTCAGAGTAAAACTTCATAGGATTTTGGAGTCGAACTTCATAAGCGTTCGGAGTGGAACTTCATAAGAGTTCGGAGTCGAACTCATGAAAGTTCGTATCCAGAATTAGGAGTGGAACTTCATTATAGTTCACATCTAGAATTTGGAGTGGAACTTTATTACAATTCACATCCAGAATTCGGAGTGGAATATCATTAGAGTTCACATCCAGAATTCGGGTCCTAAAAACAGAATACTCTAATTCTTAACATTAAATGATTCCAAGGTTTTGGGTATGAATCCGGTTTTTTTACTTAATAAAAATATTGATATTTATAAGAAAATCTAGGTTAGGGTAAATTTCCTTAAAGTAGAAAATTTTCCTTATGGAGGTAAAATATATATTTTCTTAAGATAAGGTGTTTGTGATTTTCAAAACAAGAAGGAATGGAAAAGCCATAAGGAAAACCTTATTGACTCAATATCTACATATTATTTCACAATAGGTGCATCCTCTATTTGAACATTCCTTTAATCACTGAAAATAATTTCATTCTCTTCCTCCCCAATAATTGAATTATTTGAGCTACTGGGGGTGGATCTAGATAAGAATTAGGTGGTGACAATTCTGATCTAATGATAAGGTGTTCCTTATCATCGTCATCAATAATTTTAACCTCCTTCTTCTTAAAATAAATATTTTCATCATGGTCTGGAAGCCAATCCATACCGAGGATTATATCAAACTCAATCATAGGTATGACAATTAGATCAGTGTATAAAGAACATTTATGTGCTCTAATGGGGACTAATTCACAAAACTTTGTTGCATTGTTACTTCCCTTAGTAGTTTTAACTGAAAACTCCCTTGTTAAATCAAATTTGAAATATCAAATTTCTTTAGCAAACTGGGAAGATATGAAACAATGTGATGATCTAGAATCAAATAATGTATTTTCTAAACTTGAGGAAACCATTAAATTACCATCCACCATGTCTTTCGAAGCTTCTACCTCAGCAGTAGTGATAGCATAAGCTTGGCCTTGATCCCACTGCCTTTTTTGAGGTAAGTTCCCCTGATGCTTAGAACATTCATTTTCATAATGTCCCATATCCCTGAAATTGTAGCATTGGACATCGGTAGCTTCCTTCTCCCCCTTGCAATCACGAGCTTGGTGGCCTTTTTCACCACACATGTAACAGACTCCTATTCCTTTTAAATAAGTACCAGAGTGTTTCTTCCCACATTTACCACAGGATGGATATTCAACCTTTCCCTTCTTCCCCTTATTTCCATTCCCAGATTGATCAACAAATCTCTTCTTCCCTTGCTTTTCTTTAAATTCATAAGACTTAGAGAATTTCTTTTCTGTCTTGATAGCACATGAGACAATGTCTTCGTACGATGAGAAGGATTTCGAGACTAATGCTCGATGGAGAAACGGTTTTAATCGATCAAAGAAATGATCAATCTTACTTCTTGGGTTACGTATATAATCTCCAGCATACCTTGCTCACCTTGTAAATTTAGCCTCATACTTTGCGACATTCTCATGTCATTTTGTCTCAAACTCAGAAATTGCCTTTCCATATCTGCTCGATGGTCACGAGGAAAGTATTTTTCGGTGAAAAGATATTTTAACTCCCTCCATTCCATATTTGATACTTCATTTTATTCCTTTGTGTTTTGAATCAATGAACACCATTGATCAGCATCTCTAGTGAGGCGATAAACTGCCATGACAACTTTTTCCCTTTCACTACTCCCCAAAGCCTGAAATATTTTCTCTAGGGAACTTATCCATTGCTCAAATACTAATGGATTTGTACTCCCATTGAATTTTGGTGGTTTTTTCTCGTGGAGAGATCTGTCATTGATCATCCACACTATGGATCAGGGTGCTCTATACGGGTATGGTTATTATTCATAACCTGAGTGAGTTGTCCTGGTATGGTGATTAGTTGATCAGCACCAGTTACATCACCAGCTCCACTATAATTATCTTGAGCAGGAGGGAAATCCCTACACGGAGTGAATTCATTGATACAGTTTCCATTTCTTCCACTAGGCGCCATTTCTAAACAATGGCATAAACTAGATCAATTTATGAACCAAAATACATAATTCCATACTTGTAAAACACTTAACATACATTGAACTATTTATGGATATAAACCATAATCATAAAAAATATTTTCTTTGAGAAAGTATATACTCATAAACCCTTCATAATTATTTTTAATGAAAATGAGATTTATCCTAAGCATATCCCCCGGGAGTGTTATAACCAAGAGTGCAGCAAGACCCGTTGTCATGCACTAGTTCTCGTTCGAGTCTAGCTCAAAGTGGTGTTTTCGGGTTTTAACCCTCGGTACATCTGTGCTAGAGCCGGCTCTACCTACTCTTATCCAGACAGGGATGTAATGCTCAGAAAACTCACAAAATCTGTACAGTACCAAAATTCTAGGAAGTTATTCTATACTAATCCTCAAATTCTATCTTAGATCTATGTGATCTAATAAGAGTTTATCTAAATCTAGCTTCCAAGGTTTGTACTAAACTTCCTCTGATACCAACTATAATGCCCCGACCCCAGTTTCCCAGAGTCGGTGCATTAGTACATATCCTTATCATGATCACAAGAAAGATCAACTCTCGAAATACCGATTAGTTTAGTATCCTTGGAATAACTAGATACATTCATAATGTTTAGATTACTTCATAAAGCTAAAACTACTACAACAAAATATTGTCTTCATATCCCCTCATATTATCCCTACAGGTCATTCATAAATTACTTCTTCACATCCTGGAAAAAATAAAACATTGAAAGGGGTGAGTTCAGATGCTCAGTAAGGATAAAAATATAGCGGAAACTTTTATAAATAAGCATAAAAATTTAAGGAAATGTATAACTAAAACAAAAGCCTTTTAAACTTGAACTTCAGAATAATATGGAAAAAATAAAATGAAATAATGCCATTTACTTATTCACATGGATATTCTACTCGTCGTATAATCACTTTCATTATCAATAACCACTTTCATAATGATGGAATGCATAATGCCAGACTATCATAACCACATAGCCAAGGCCTCGTGCCAAGACTACAAATAATATTTTTTCAAGGCCTTGTGCCAAGACACTAGTTTGTCTCATGAGACCTACCGATGCATCAAGGTGCTATAGCGGGCTCCACCTATCACTTATTAAGTCCAATGAATTCCTCATATGATTAGGTTTAAACATAATATAAACATTCGTATTAAAACTAGCATATGAAATTTCAAAACATTCTCCATAAATCATGAATGGTATAAAAATAATACCTCTACAGTCAAATATATCACAAAAACTTCAATATAATATGGAAGTTTTTTATCATAATAAATCACTTTCAAATAATCTTAAAGCCCATCAAAGGATGTTGACATAGATGAAATCAAAACTTTTTGAGAGAAATATCTATTTTTTTGAAATCATTTAAATGTAACATAATTATAAAATAAAACATTTACTTTGAAAATACTTTTATAATCTTTTATGGGAAGATTCTAAGAATTTAAAATGGTGTAAAATAGCCTCACCCTCCGTATAAGTTAAAAAACATTCTTACCTTAATTCTGTTGAAAAGGTTAAAAAGGACCTTGTTTGGAAAATAACGAAATGATTCCTTTATAAAATTCTTATAAAAAGTAAATCAAGGGTATAAATGACTTTAAACCATATTCTGTAAAATAGTAAGAATGTTTTGAAACACATTTTTAAGAAACATGGATGTGGATGATAAAGAGGTCCCTGTAGATAATTACGTATAAACAACCTCGGATAATGAAGAGATTGTGAAATAACCCTTACCTTGTACTTTTACTTGGTTAAGGTTAGGTTAACCCCCTATATAATGGTGAAATAATTGTTATTAAATTATAAAAGAATCATATACATTAATATTATATAATATATGATCTTTTAACATTGATTTGTTAATAATATCTTAGTATTATCGTTGTTTCGGGTGTTAACTTACTCGTTTTCTTTTATATGTTTTGTTACGTAAGACATGTTTTTCATGGATAGGATGTATCTTATTCATATCCAGAATGATATCAAGTCCTTAAACATTATTTTTAGTCGTTAAATGAGAATTATTCTTGAATGGATATGATGGGGAGTGAATCTCATCGCGTTCGTGGAGACGGTAGTCCGTACGTACGCACGAGCGACAATATCATTTTTTGATATTAAAATAATATATAATTGGATGGTATATCATATATACATAATAATTATCATGTTATATTTATTATTTACTTGAATTGAACATCATTATTATACCCATCCAAATAATAATTTATTGAATGACAATTACACCACGACGTGGAGACGGTAAGATGTACGTACGCACGTATGGTGACATGTCATTCAAAGGATGGATATAATACTGAATATGGTTGTACGATATTTATAATAACATCACAATAAATATTATATACTGGATTTATTATTTTAGAATGGGAATAACAAACAAAGAAGAAGTTGAAGAAGAAAGGAACTTGAAAGAGGGTGGTGAAAACATTAACTCTTTTTCGGGTTCTTCCTTTTGATTTGATCAAAAGGGCTCCTTAGGTTGGATTTATGATCAAACTAATTCTTATAGGTTGAAGTGAGGGAAGTTGAGAGAGTATTTGGGCAGGGTTTGGTAGAGCCAAAATTCTTTGAATGTGTGAATTAGTGTGAAGGGGGAGTGCCCTTTTATAAGAGGGGTGAGGGGCACCTTTGGAAAAGCTAGAAATATTATTTTATAATAAATCCATATTCGGTTTCTAATGGTTAAAAAGTATATTATTTAAAGGTTAAGGTGGGGATAGGTCTAAAACAACTCAACCAATAGATTTTAGACAGGTTTGGGTCACATTATTAAACTTATCTTTTAGTTTTAACTCTTACTTAATTAGTTTGACATTTACCATGTCTCTTTGTATTTTTATATTATATAGTTAATAAACTTACTATATACCTCCAAGAGACCCACAATTGGTCCATTAATGATACACATATCATGATATAAGTCTCTTGGCCAAACCTTATATTTTTAGGAATTGAATATAAATTAATAATATAATATTTGTTTTAAAAACTCTTTAAACTCTTCTTTGAATTAAATAATAATAAATGTCCTAATATAATACAAGAGGACCTAAATGAAAATATTTTATTCCTAAGGTTTTTTTTGGTCGAGATAAACTTTTCCAATAGAATTAGGACATGCGTTAGGGTAATATTAATATCATTTTTACCCTTAATTACCCTATTTACTTTTAACCGTGGTAAATAAAAGTAAAAAGCTACTATTCACGAAAAATAATTTTCATCTCATTAAACCAAATTTTACTCCTTGATATTAATTTTTTCTCTCGGATTTTCAAAATTCCACTCACAGAAGCGGTAAAATTAACTTTCATGTGAATTTCTAAATTCTCTTAGGAGGTGGGTAAAAGATGGTGAAAAGTTCAATAAAAGTTTTATATATCTAAAGTTATTCTAAACTAAATCCAATGAAATACATTGAACATATATAGGTATTATGTATCTATTTTGACCTTAATTAAATTTAAATAAAATAAATAATTATTTAAATAAAAATTCGGTTTTAAACTATAAATTAGTGTTTTTTCACTATTCATCAAAATTGAAAGTTTTCAGAAAAATACCAAAATTTCACCCTTGGCTAATTTCGATATTCTGAACCAAAAATGAATTACATTTTGAAATATAAAATTTATAAAATTTCAAAAAGTGGGTATTACTATTCATAATTGCTAGTTTTATTGGGGGTGGTGTGTGTGTTAGAACTCGAAGTTGCGTACAACACACGCTACTGTATTATTCAAAGGGAAACATACCATGGAAGCTTGGGGTGTTAAATACCTATATTCTTGGTAATTCTAATCCCATATTGAAAATTTTCACCCCTCCCAGTGAAAGGATCTAATACCGCCTGTTTCCCCTTTCATTTTACTTTTTTTCTCCGATTAAAGAAAGGGTTGTTCTTCATATTTTCATGAGATCTACATTTTGGATTTTGGATCTAGATATAGATTTTAAGTATCTTGATTTATTAAATATTGATTTAAGGTTTTATATTTGGATAAAGTTCTATGTTTTTGTGCTACATAAATTTTTGGGACTTCCTTTGGGTGATCACTCATCAACGAATCGATGTTGGTGGTATAAAATTAAACTCCAAAAGTCATTATTAAAATTTCCTGTATATAATTGTATAATTTATATTAGATATTTAGAAAAAAAAATTAATATTTTAATTAATTAAATTGGTGAATTAATTAATTGAGGATATGTGAAATTGGGGATTTTGGGAATTATAGATTGAGATAATTAATTGTAGAATTAATTAGGATCTGTTGAGTTTGTGGATTTGAGACAATTAATTGATGAATTAATTATGAGATATTGTGATTTTATGATGAGATAATTATTGTGGAATTACTTATGGGATTTGGAGTTTTTGGATATTGATTAATTAATTAATGAATTAATTAATGGGGTTAAAGTACTTAATTAATATAGGAATTAATTCAGGGTATTTATGTGATATACTAATTGTTTAATTATTAAAGTAATAGGTGTGATTCGTTAATTAATGGATTTACTAGAGGAATTGATGTGATAAATTAATTTTTAAATTTATTAATTTTATTGATATTATTAATTAGTTGTTGAGTTAAGTATTGAAATTATTGTGTTTAACTAATTTTTTAATGAATAATGTAATTTATGTGGATAATTAATTGTTGAATTAATTATGTGTTTTTAATTGTAACATGTTTTGTTAGTTGTGAAATAAAGAATGGTGACATGGTCATTCTAATGGGTAAGGTATGAATGGTAACATGGTCATTTAGTTGTAAAATAAATAATGGGAACATAGACCATATAATGTATAATGTATGAATGGTAACATGGTCATTTAGTTGTGATTTAAACAATGAGAAGATGGTCATCATATTTTGTGATGTATGAATGGTAACACGAGCATTCAAGTATGAATTAGATAATGGTAATAATGAAATTCTATGATGTGATATCCCTCAAGCATAGTTCATGGCTCTGGCATGAGCCAAAGTTGTGATTGATGTATGGGTGTCTATGGGAACCTGATGATTATTGTGGTTTAAAAATAATAATCAATAATGTGATAACTTTTTACTTATGTAGTTCACTTATATCCTTATATAGCTGCATAAAATACTATTTATTGGATAATTTTTTATACACCATTGGTGGTTTCCTACTGAGTTATACACACACACTACGAAGGCTTCCTGATCGGTACCCGAGTAGACTTTGTGTTTCTAGATAGGATAAGGGAAAATCCCTATGTTAGATGGATAAATTGGGGATGAAACATGGATGAGGGAATCAGACAAGATTCAAGACCCATTTGGGATTTGGCAGTGTCCTTATTTATGAATTTTTATTTTGTCACTAGGCACATAATTTATCATGACATACCTATAGTTTAGTTTTTATGTTGTATTTCATGTTTTGGGAACCTTTTTATATTGGTACTATTGAATTTCTAGTTTTATGTTATTCAATTATTTTTTCACATTTTTTAATAGGGTATCACTCTGAAAAAAGTGGATATAATATCCACCTGATTGATATATCAGACCCTCCCTACTAGTCATAAGACTTTAGTGTAGGGGAGGCACACCAGAGGTCATGTGGTGGTCCGACTTGGGCCACTGAGGCATGGCACCTAGACTGTGATTTTTCAAAGTTGTATCCGAGGATGTTTTCTTTTATTTTTTTCATTTGTCTTACTATTTTTAAAGTTAGATAGGAGACTAGAACTATTTGATCATTTGTTATGAAATCGTGCATGGAATTACCTTACCCATGTATGGGGGAAAACACAAGTACCCAGAGGGGTTGTTGTTATTACTATTTTCTATTATAGTTTAATATTATTTCACCTTGGGTTATGCACTTGTTGTGTGATGTGATTATTGTTTTTCATATTTGTTGGTATTTGAATTGTGGCCTGATATGGAATGAGATTTGAGTTTTCATGGATCATTTTAGGCACTCATGATTATTTTGTGACATGCAACATTTTTAGGCACGCATGGGAAAATAGGTTATGGGTAAGTTGTTGAACTTGATTTTTTTCCCTTTCTTGTGAAATTTAAATTAAAAAGGATCCTAATGTAAAATTATAAATCTTAAAATGATGAAATATGAGAATAATTAGGTGTATGAATGGGAAACTTGAATAATGATAACAATTTTCCCTTTGTAAACCATTACATGGGTGTAGGATGGTTAATAGTAGTGATAGTGACTCAGTTTTGACCGTGTGGTGGGGTTTTGTAAAATTAATTGTTGTGTATTTTTCCATTTTCCAACTTACATAAACATGTTAATGTTGTAAATTTTTTCCTAAGGTACATGTTTGGAATTATAGAGGTATGCCTCCGTGATGACTATTGTTGAGCGGACAACAAAATTTCAGGGTTTAAGATACTCTACTAGTAGTGGGGCCTAAATAAATGATGGTTCTAGGTGAGGAAGTAGGGTATAAGTATGTGGAGAAATTTTATCAATTCATGAAATTAATGGGAAGAGACACAAGGATGGTTGTGAAGAGTATGTCTAACCTGATGAGGGAGTTCCAGTTGCAGCACCCTCTAAATTTTACTAAAGAGGGTGGACATGAGGGATTTGAGTTCTAGGATGAGTATATTGAGACTATATTTGACCATTTAGAGACTCGTGCTTATGGGAGGTTCAATTTTTCTTCTTATACGCAACAAGGATCTATGAATCACAGGTAGGACATTTAGATGTGGACTGGACAGACTGATCGTATGTTATGGAAGAGATGGTTGGATAAGTTCCTAAAACACTTCTATCCAGAGACATTGAGGCATTAGAGAGAAGTTGAATTCATGAGGTTGAATTAAGGGAGTATGTATATTATGGAATATATTTTATGATTTATATATTTCCAATGCTTTTCACCATTTTTGGTAGGGGATGAGACACCTATGGAGAGGCACTTTCAGGATGGGCTTAAATGTGTGATTAAGTCTCAGGTTACCTATTTAGGTTATGAAAGTTTACTTAGGTGGTAAATTGGGATCTCATAGTTTAGGGGAATATAAATTAGGCTACAATTGTAGAAAAAATAGTTGACGTTAGAGGATCAGGACGTACGACTCCCGAGATCAGGAAATGTCACTACGACAGCGTGTTTTGGGGAAGTGGGAAGTAGGGTGCATAGATAGGAGGATTAGTTTCCCAGGATCTTACTCAAGTGATCTTTAAATTGTGTGGTAGGTAAGGAAACTTAAGGATATAGTTCCCTAGACCAAAAATAGAGCTTTTTCCTTGTAGAAATATGGGAAATCTAAAAAAGTTCTGTAAGAACCAGCATCTTATGAGTAGTGATACATGTGCTAGAGAAAACCAGGGTGTGAGAAGGGGATCATCTGCACCATATATATATGGAATGTGGTGTTCTAATAGATGAGGTGTTAGAGGTAGTGGGCACAGTGGTTTTCGGAAAGATGGCCCTAATTAAAAGAGTGGTGCAGCTCATGGGAGTCTGACTGCATCACTAGGAAGAGGGGAAAGACAGTTGCATGCAGTGTTGCCTACACTTGTGGATAGAGAAGATGGACCGTCGAGAGTGTAATAAACCGTATTTCCATAGGCCTTTCCTTTTTGAAAAAATAGTGTTTTGGGTGTTCTGGGAAGAAATGGTAGCTCACTTAGAGAGTTTTCAAAAATCCAATTTAGAACTGTTTTCATCAGCATGTCTGTGCATCGACATGTCAGTACGTCAGCATGTCAGTACATCGGCATCAATGAACCAAGGCATCGGTGACAGGGCGTCGGTGCTAGGTTGTTGGTGTCAGGGCATCAATGTCTAGGAATCAGTGTTAGGTTGTTGGTAATATGGATTCAGTAGGTCGGGTCTTCAGTAGGTCATTGCATCGGTAGGTCCAGGCATTGGTAGGTCGAGGCATCAGTAGGTCGTTGTATCAGTAGGTCGCATCGGTGACTCACCCACCGGTGACTCATTTCTAGTTTTTCCCAGTTTTCCAATTTCACCACCCGTATATATCATTTTATGTGAACCAATTTTAAAGCCTTGATTATATGTTTTAAGGGAATTTCAAAGGTTTTTAAGTATATATTCAATATCCTAATGTTTTTGGAGATTTGAGATACTAAAACTATATGATCTTGACCACAATCCCACGGTAATGGGTTTTGAAACCATTATTCCATTAAAATAGGATCTGTCTCCTCAATGATAGTATCTTCCCTTCCATGTGTTTTTTTCATTCCCTATTACTGAGATTAAAGCCTTACTCTATAGACAAGTCGTGAACCTATTCTAAAGGCCCTCCTTCTCAGTTTTCTTGGAGTTCATCCCTAGTTCTCATGTGATCCTCTATTTCGACGCAAAGAAGAGTTGTGGTTTCCATTCATTCTAGATAGGGATTTCTTCTACCTCTCTTAAATTTTGCATCATATAAGGTGGGATAACAAATGATTATCTTTGAACAATGAATTAATACTTTTCTTAAAAAGAAAATAAATAAGAAGGGAATATGATCAAAAGATAATGGGGTCGATAGAATAATGGGCTAAGAGTGGTTTGATGTTCATCGACTTTTTTATTTGTTATATTTGATTCTTTTATGGCGGTTGAGGTCATATGAATTCTGAAAATCATGGCCGTTGGTGGTACTTTCTTATGCACTGGTTGTGTTCTGTTTGTTTTTGTTATGATGTTTGATAATTGTCCATAACATGAATTATTCTTAATCACATATACCTGGTTAAATTAAATGGATTCCTCAATATGAAAACCTTGTGTGATCACCCTTGATTATAAAATTTTATTAAAGAACAACATTTACCTAATCTAAATATATCATGGTTGATAGGTGTGGTTGTGTACTGTGTTCTTTGAGGTTTTAGCCTTGTGAATGTTGTGGGTACAGGGGTGGATAGAAGAGTTGGCTCGATGAGAAGTGTGTGGTATGTGTGTGTAGTGGGGTAATAGTTTAATGTTAGTTTTTGTAGTATTTGTGTGTGGGGATGTGTGGGTGGTGTGTTGGAATATCATGTTGAAAGACTGATTGATTGTGGAATTGGTGGACTTGTATGAAGTGGGACTACCTTTGTTGTGTTGTGTCGATCGAGCGACATTGGGAAGTCAGAATACAATGTGGTTATGGGCTTGTTGTGAAGTGGGAATACATCTTCGAATTATTTAGGCAGTAGGGATTTAGGTTGGTCTATGAGGGAAGGACTGTGTGGTATAACTTTGAAGAATGATAATAGGCAGTAGATTGGTTTTTATGTGTTTAGTTAATCTAGATCTTCTCCTTTTGAGGCGGTTGCAGATGTTATACTTTTTATTTTCCCTGGGTAGTGATGGAATATATTAAAGTGGAACCTTAATAAATAAATGGAAAATGGTTGGATGAAGATAGGTGTTGGGGTTATTCCTTGACAGTGTATGTTGTGTGGTTGTGCATATAGCTGTAGCAGTAGAAGTGGTTCATGCGGGCTAGTTATTTTCATTAGGACCTGTAGGTTGGGCTGAGTGTTTGATTACCTATATTATATATATAGATATTATATTTCTTTGTGATTTCTATACGCACCCCAACCTTGTTGAGAACCATGTTCTGCACACCCCCATTCATGGGGGATCGTGTCTTTCCTAACATTATGGTAGGAGGATGGATGGCTATTTACTGAATTTCGTCCTCACACCCACTTTCGGGTTATTACCATTTGAGCATGTTCAGGCATGCTGTAATGGCTTGAGGAATACCATAATCCCATATTTCTTGATTAGATTTGTTATGGATTAGCGGATTCTATGTTTTCGGTCTAGGATTGTTTTCCCAAGTGTCTTTGGGATGTGGCCTATGCGTCTTTGGGTGAGAGGTGTGGTAGTTGTGGCCCAGTTGTTTGCGGGCGAGATGTGTGGTATGGTTGAAGCTCGGGTGTGTGTGTGAATATTGTGGCTATGGGACTAAATTTGGAAGATTGGTAGAGTCAAGATGTTATCCATTATGAATGAGCAGTTAACCCATGGGAAAATGGTTCAGTGTAACGCCCCGACCCTAGTTACCTAGAGTCTTTGCATTATTTAATAACATTGTCATGATACAAGGAATCATGTCCTGAAATACCGATTAGTTTAGTTACCTTTTAAGTACTAGATACATAACTAATTTTTACATTACATCACGAAATAAAGAAAAACAACATTGTGTACCCTTTGAACACACTTATATCATTGTCCTATCCTAGCAGGTTATTCATAATTTACTTCTTCACAACCTAGGAAAAATAAAACATAGAAAGGGGTGAGCTCAAATGCTTAGTAAGGATAACAATATAGCGGGAACTTTCATAAATAATTTTATACATTTAAATCAATGTATAAGACTAAATGAAAAGACTTTTAAAATTAATCATTAGCATAATTTGGTAGAGATAAATCAAATAATCCCATTCACTTATTAACATTGATATTCTACTAGTCGAATAATCACATGCAATATCAATAGCTACTTTCATAATGATGGAATGCATAATACCTGACATCATAACCACATAGTCAAGGCCTCGTGGAAAGACTACAAATAATATTTTTTCAAGGCCTTATGCCAAGACACTAGTTTGTCTCAATATAACTACCGATGTATTGAGGAGCTATAACGGGCTCCACCCATCACTTACTAAGTCCAATGCATTCCTCATATGAAAAGGTTGAAACATAACATAAACATTCATATTTATACTAGCATACGAAATGTTAATACATTAACCATAAACCCTGAATGGTATAAAAATAACACATCCATAGTCAAACATATCATAAAACCTTAAATAAAATAGGGAAGATTTGTATCATAATAAATCAACTTCAAATAAGTATAAAATCTATTAAAGGATGTTGACATAGATGAAAAAGAAACTATTTGAGAAAATATCTCTTCCTATTTTCAAATCATTTAAATGTCATGTAATTATAAAAGACAACATTTATTTTGAAAATATTCTTATAAACTTGTAATGGAAGATTCCAAGGTGTTATAAAGGTGAATAATAACCACACCCATCGTATATGTTGAAAAAACATTCTTACCTTATTTTGTCGAAAAGGTCATAAAGTACCTTCTTTGGAAAACAACGAAAAGATTCCATTCAATCTATTTTATAAAAAGTCAAACAAGGGTATAAATGACTTTAACCCATATTCTAGTAAATAGTAAAAATGTTATGAAATATATTTTTAAGAAACACAGATGTGGATGATAAAGAAATCACAGTAGACACTTACATAAAAACAACCTCGGATAATAAAGAGATTGTGAAATTAACCCTTACCTTGAACTTTTCCTTGGTTGAGGGTATGTTAACCTCTTGTATAATAGTTAAATAGTTTTTATTAAATTATAAAAGAGACACATACATAAATATGAGATCAAATATGATATTCTAATATTTATTTGTTAATAATATTTTAGTAGTATTATTGTTTCGAGTGTTAACAGATTCGTTTTACTTTATATGATTTGTTACATAAGTCATGTTTGTTATGGATAGGATGTATTTGATTCATATCTATAATTATATAATGTTCTTAAATATTATTTTTAATAATCAAATAAAATTTATTCTTGAATGGTTACAATGGGGAATAAATCTCATCGCATTCATGGAGACGGTAATCCGTACGTACGCACGAACGCTACTTACATTTCATTTTTTTATTTTAAAAGGAATGAAGACCAAATGATACATAGGTATATTATTATTCCATTATAATATATATTTTATATATGTTACATAAGTTCGTTAGCACCATCCTTTATACGTTTCATGTATGGTATGAGCGGGTAATGTCACTTTGAGGGGGCGGTAGTCCACATTTCCTTAAATAAAATTATCATATTTATACAACATGAAAAGAATAGAGGTATGATATAATAAAGAATTACAGAAGAATATAGATAAAATAAATATCATAAATATCAAATATAATTACAATACTATAATAATATCCCCTATAAGAGGTGGTAGTAGAAGATTGAACAATCACCGTTTCGTGAGGTAGTGGTTCGTCGTCCACAGAAACATTATGTTCTATACCCATTAGATAGAGGTGTGTGTAAGTGTAGTTCAAATACTACTCATAAAAAACCTAGTTTATTAAGGATAATAGTGTGGTTATAAAATAAATTAATAAAGATAGTTTAGGGGTTTGGACAATTAAAACAAAATAATAGAACTTAAGAGGAGATGTTACCTTTAAATAATTTACCTCTCTTTGGTTTGATCCAAAAGGCTTCCTTGAAGTACCTTCCGCCTAAGGTAAGGATTATAAGAGGAATAGAGGGGTGAGGGGAACTTAATTGGGCATAGTTTGGATGATCCAAGGGGCTTGAGAGGTGCGATAAATGGTTAGAGGTGAGGGATTTTTATAAGGAGGAGGAGGGGTTGTTTAAGAAACTATGAAAAGATTATTTTATTATATAATAATTTTCGGTTTATAAATGTCCAAAACTCATCAAAGTCAAATATATGATGACTCATTTTCTAAATGAAATCATCCAATAAAAATTGGATAGGTTTTGGATATTTTTGTAATTTTTATAATCTCATTTCATTAAATCATTCTTTAATGAGGTAAACACTGCATCATTATTGTGTCATAAATAATTTTATTTATTTGATGTCTAAAAATTATAAAAAAATACCATGATGTTGGAAATATTTTTATCTTTCAAATTAATATTTATAGTCGAAAGGATAACTTATATAACTCCTTTTAAAAAGTATTTGACTAAATGATATATGTTTATATCATTTTTGTCTTTACTTTAAATTAATTAATATAAAGTGTCAGTATCACTCTCAAGTGGCTCCATGGGGTACCAAAAATCGACCTAAGGATTCCCATGTTTGGAAATGTATCAACCAATAGGAAAAGGACACATGCTAGTATAATTTAATATTATTATAATAATATTTGTTTACCCTTATTTACCATATTTACCCTTTAACCATCGTAAATAAAATATTTACTGAAGTAAATATTCATAATGTATAAAAAAGTTAACTATTTAAAAAATTTGGACCTCATGATTCCTAATATGGAATCCATTTTTAAAAATTCAAAACACAGAAGTGGCAGAAATTAATTTAAAATTAATTTCCTTTGTCAAAACAGAAAACATGTTCTTAAGAAATAATAATAACTATCAAAAGATTGACACTTGTTTATGTCCATTTTAAATGTGAAATTACATCCAATGACCAAAATTATATTAAATGATAAAAATATAATCTAATTATAATTTAGAACCACTAAAATTTATAATTTAACACTATAAATTATTTCTATTAAGAAAGTTTTTTTAATTAAAATTTAGTATTTTCATTATTCATCAAAAAATGAATGTTTTTAGAAAAGTTTCAAAAATTCACCCTAAGATAATTTTGATATTACAAATCCAAAAATGAAGTCCATTTTGAGAAATAATTTTTTATTAAATTTCAAAAATTGGGTATTACTATTCATAACGGCTAGTTTTATTCGTCGTGGTGTGTTAGAATCTCGAAATTGTGTACATCGCAAGCTATTCCATTATTAAAAGGGAGACGTACCATGGAAGCTTGGGGTGTTACATTATTCCCTCCTTCAAATAATTTCATCCTCAAAATTTCTAGAATACTACTATATAAAAATATTCGGGTGGTTCATCATCATACGTTCCTTGGGTTCCCACGTTTCCTCTTCCATCTTATGATTTCTCCATAGAACTTTCACCACACGAGTCGTTTGGTTTCTCAACACTTTTTCTCTGGTATCAAGAATTCTGATAGGCTCTTTGCAATAAGACAGATCGGGTTCCAGATCTATTTCTTCATAGGTGAGTACATGTGTTGTGACAGGCATGTATTTTCTCAACACTGATTTTTGGAACACATCATGATCTTTGGAGAGACTTGGAAGCATTTCCAAACTATTATCTATAACCCTATTTAATTTTAGAATTTTGAAAGCTCCTATGTATCTGGGACTTAATTTTCATTTATTACCGAATCGTATAACACGCTTCGATGGAGATACCTTCAATAAAACATGATCTCCTACATGAAATTTCAAATCATTCCTTTGGTTATCGACATAACTATTTTACCTACTTTGATCTACTTTGATGTGGGATTGGATAACCTTCACCTTTTCCATTGTTTCCTCAACAAGTTCGGGGCCTACTTGTTTTCTTTCACCAACATCATCCCAACAAGTTGGTTTGAGTCATCTTTTTACATATAATGCTTTGTATGGTGCCATCTGAATACTTGATTAGAAACTATTGCTAAAGGAAAAATATACCCAAGGTAAATATTCATCCCACAAACCTTCAAAGTCAAGTGAGAAAGATCTCAACACATCCTCTAATGTTTGAATAGTCTGTTCTGATTGTTCAATAGTATGATGGTGGTAGGTAGTGCTCAAACTAAGTTCTATATCTAAGGCCTTCTAAAGACTTTTCTAGATTCTTGATGTAATATGGGGATCACGATAAAAAACAATTGATAGGGGTACTCCATGAAGTCTTACAAATTCATTAATATATAGTCTTGTTAAACGTTTAAATGGTAAATCTTATCTTATAGCAAGAAAATGTGCTAACTCGGTAAGAAGATCAATAATGACCCATGTTGAATTTTTCTTTCTAGGATTTCTTGGTAGTCCCATGATGAAGTCCATCGTAATATCATCCTATTTCCACTCAGGTCTGGGAAGAGGTTGCATGACTCCGCTAGGTTATTTCCTTCCTACATTCACTTGTTGACAAATCATACATCTGGACACATAATTAGCAATCTCCCACTTTATGTTGTCCCACCAAAAATGTTATTTAAAATATCTATACATCGTAGTGTTACCATGGTGTATAGAGAAATTGGAGATATGATCATCATCCAACAATTCCATTTTTAGATCAGGTATGTTAGGATCACAAAGTCTCTTCCCAAATTTCAAAATATTATCTTCATATACGATGTCGATTAATCTCCCATCATTCACAACTTTAATTTTCTTTTGAAACTCCTCTTCATCAGTCTGAGAACTTTTTATTCTTTCTAGTAAAGATGGTTTAGCAACCATTTGAAAAAGTATTGATGTTTCACCTTTCATGATTATTCCCATATCCTTCTTTACTAGATCCATAAACATAGGATCCCTTTCAACTCCCATCTTGTTCAAAACTCAATGATCCTTTATACACAAAGAATATGCCACATTATTTTCCATCCTCAAGTGGTAGTGTATGGTTCGATCATAATCCTTGAGTAGTTCGAGCCATCTCATTTTCCTCATGTTGAGTTCTTTTTGTGAGAAAATATACTCATAACTCTTGTGATCAGTATAAATCTCAGAGTTTTTCCCATAGAGATAGTTTCCCCATATCTTTAGAGAAACTATTATAGCTGCTAACTCAAGATCATGAGTGGGATAGTTTTGTTCATGAATTTTTAGCTGTCGTGATGCATAGGTAATAACCCTATCATTCTACATAAAGACACAACCATGTCCATTCTTTGAATCATCACTATAAATAAAAAACCCATAATTCCCTGATGGGAGAGTCAATAAAGAAGCATTGACTAATCATCTCTTCAGTTCTTCTAAACATTCTTCAAAATATTTTTTCTAGACAAATTTAACCCCTTTACATGTGATCTTGGTTAATGGGTTAGCCAATCAGGTAAACTTTTGGACAAAACACTGATAATAACCTGCTAAACCAATAAAACTGTATACCTCAATTATACATGTTGGTGCTAGCCATTCTTGGATTGTCTTGGTATTTTAAGTATCAAAAGAGATTCCATACTTAGATACAATGTGGCCAAGATATGAAATCTCATGAAGTCAGAATTCACACTTTCTGAACTTCCCATATAATTCATTTATTCTAAGAGTCTTTAGAATAGTGCACAAGTTATTTTAATGATATTTGTATTGTTTGGAGTATACTGAGATATCCTCAATAAATACCACTAAAATTTTATTAAGATATTCATTGAAAACTCTATTAATTAGATCCATTAAGATAGAGGGTGCATTAGTCCGTCCAAAATGCATTACTATAAACTCGCAAAGCCTGTACCTAGTTTGAAATGATGTCTTTGGAATGTATTCCTTCTTCACGCACAAATGATAATCTCCAGATCGAAGTTCAATCTTTGAAAAATATTGAGCTCCATGAATTTGATCAAATAAATAATCAATGTGAGGTAGGGGATACTTTTTCTTTATTGTTATAGCATTGATCTCCCTATAGTCAATGCACTACCTTAGAGATCCATCATTATTCTTAACAAAAAGAACAGGGGTTCATCATGGAGAAAAACTTGGGTGAATAAATCCTTTTTTACTTAACTCCTCCAGTTGTTTCTTTATCTCCACTAATTCCACAGTGGCCATTCTATAAGAATTCTTCGATATGGGCATTGAACCAAGAATTAAATCAATGGAAACCTCAATTTCTCGTTCTGGAGGATGTACAGGTAAATAATATAGAAATATATGAACATATTCTTGTAAAATAGGTTCATCCTTTATTTGAACATTCCTTTCCTCACCTATAGTTAATTCACTCTCTTTCACCCCAATAATTGAATTTAGTAGAGCTACTAGGGGTGGATATAGATAAGAATCAGATGGCGATGTTTCTTCTCTAAAGATAAGGTATTCCTTATCATCATAAAAAAAATTTACCTCCTTCTTCTTACAATAAATGTTTTCATCATGGTCTGAAATCCAATCCATATCGAGGGTAATATCAAATTCAATCATGGGTATGATGATGAGATCTAAAGATAAAGAACATTTATATGCCCTAATGGGGACTGATTCACAAAACGTTTTTGCAATGATACTTCCCTTAAGAGTTCTGACTGAAAACTCCCTTATTAAATAAAAATGGAAATATCTAATTTTCCTAGAAAACTAGGAAGATATGAAACAATGTGATGATCTAGAATCAAATAAAGAATCGGCTAATCTTGAGGAAACCATTAAATCTCCTTCCACCATTTCTTTCAGATCTTTAACCTTAGCAGTAGTGATTGTATAAGCTTGACCTTGCTCCCTTGGCCTTTTCTGAGGTAATTTTCCTTGGAGATTAGGACATTCATTTGCATAATGTATCATTTCTTTAAAATTGTAGCATTCAACATTGACAACCTCTTTCTTTCCCCTACAATCACGAGCTTTGTGGCCTTTCTCACCACACTTGTAACATACTTCCATTCCCTTTAAGCAATTACCAGGGTGTTTCTTCCCACATTTACAATAAGATGGATATTCAAGTTTTTTTTCCTTCTTCCCTTTATTTCCATTTCCAGAGTGTTCAGTAGATATCTTCTTTAATTTCTTTGCTTTAAATTCATAAGTATTATAGAATTCTTTTTCTTTTTTGATAAAACATGAGACAATATATTCGTATTATTAGAAGGATTGTGAGACTAATGCTCGATAGATAAATGTTTTTAACCCATCAAAGAATTGATCAATATTACTCCTTGGGATACATATATAATCTGTTTCATGCCTTTTTAACCTTGTACGGTTAGCTTCATACTTTGTAAAATTCTCATCCTAATTTTTCCTCAGAATAAGAAATTTTTCTTTACATATCAACTCGATGGTCATGATGAAAGTATTTTTATAGAAAAATATCTTTAAACTCCCTCCATTCCATACATGATACTTCTTCATCTTCCTTGGTGTTTTGAATTAATCACCACTATTGATCTATATATCCTCTGAGGTGATAAAATACCATGACAACTTTTTCCCTTTCGCTGGTCCCCAAAGCATGAAATCTTTTATCTAAAGATCTTATCCATTGCTCACCTATAAATAGATTTGAATTCCCATTGAATGTTGGTGGTTTTTTCTTCATTAATCGGTCTAACATTGATCCTCATCTTTGTAGATCAGGGTGCTCCATACAGGTAAGGTTATTATTCATAACCTGAGTGAGTTGTCCTAGTGTGGTGATAATTTGATCAGCACCAGTTGAATCACCAGCTCCACTATAATTATCTTGAGTATGAAGGAAATCCCTACATGGATTATGTGTGTTGATACAGTTTCCATTCCTTCAATTGAGTGCTATTTCTAAATAATGGAATACACTAGAATTGTTTATGAATGGAAATAAATAATTTCAAACTTGTTAAACACTTAACATAAATTGAACAGTTTATGAATATAATCTATAATCATAAAAATGTTTTATTTAAAGAGGTATATACTCAGGAATCCTTGGTAATGGTTTGTAAATAAAATGTGAACTGTCCAAAGTATATCCCTCAGGAGTTTCGTAAACAATAGTGCAACAAGGCCCGCAGTCGTGTACTAGGATACCCCGGGTCAAGCCTGAAACCCCTTGCTGGAGTTTTCACTCCTAGTTACATTTGTTCCAGTGATGCCTCTACCTGATCATATCTATACTGGGATGTATTTCTTAGAAAACTCACAAAATTTCTACATTACCAAAATTCTAGGAAGTTCTTCTATAATAATCCTCAAAGTCTATCTTAGGGTATTGTTCTCTAATCAGAGTTTTTCTAAATCTAGCACCCATGGTTTGTACTAAACTTACTCTGATACTAACCATAAAAACCCAAACCTAGTTACCTAGAGTCGGTGCATTATTTCATAACATTGGCATGATACAAGGAAGCATGTCTCGAAAGACCGATTAGTTTAATAGCCAAGGAAGTACTAGATACATACATACGTTTTACATTATATCATGAAATAAAGAAAAACAACATTGTGTCCCCCTTGAACACACTCATATCCTTGGACTATCCATATAGTTCAATCCTAATTTACTTCTTCACATCCTGGGAAAATAAAACATAGAAAGGGGTGAGCTCAGATGATTAGTAAGGATAACAATATCGCAGAAACTAGCATAAAGAAGAATAAACATTTAAATCAATGTATACGAATAAAACAATAGCCTTTTAAAATTAAACTTTAGCATAATATGGAAAATATAAATCAAATAATTCCATTCACTTATTCACATGGATATTATGCTATTCGAATAATCACATGTAATATAAATAGCTAATTTCATAATGATGGAATGCATAATGTCGGACATCATAACCACATAGTCAAGGCCTCGTGCCAAGACTACAAATAATATTTTGTCAAGGCCTTGTTTCAAGATACTAGTTTTTCTCATGAGACCTACCGATGCATTGAGGATCTATAGAGGGCACCACCCATCACTTACTAATTCTAATTAATTCTCCATTGAAAAGGTTGAAACATAAGATAAACATTCATATTAACTAGCATACGAAATGTTAATACATTAACCATAAACCATGAATGGTATAAAAATAACACATTCATATTTAAAAATATCACATAACCTTCAATAAAATATGGAAGATTTTTATTAGAATAAATCAACTTCAAACAAGTATAAAATCCATAAAAGAATGTTGACATAGATGAAATCAAAACTATTTGAGAGAAATATATCTTTCTATTTTGAAATCATTTAAATGACATCTAATTATAAAAGAAAACATTTAATTTGAAAATATTATTATAAGTTTGCAAGGGAAGATTCTACGGTGTTATAACATTAGGGAATAACTGTACCCTCCATATAAGTTAAAAAAACATTCTTACCTTAATTTGTCGAAAAGGTCATAAAGTAACTTGTTTGGAAAACAATGGAAAGATTCCTTTCAAACCATTTTTTAAAAAGTTGAAAAAGGGTATAAATGAATTTAATCCATAGTCTAGTAAATAATAAAAAAAATTAAATTACATTTTTATGAAACACTGATGAGGATGATAAAGAGGTACCAACAGACACTAACATAAAAACAACCTCAAATAATAAAGAGATTGTGAAATTAACCCTTACAATATAATTTTCCTTGGTTGAGGGTATGTTAACCTCTTATAAAATAGTTAAATAATTGTTATTAAATTATACAAGAACTAAATACATAAATATGATATCATATATGATAATTTCATATTTCTTTATTAATAATATTTTAGTAGTATCATTGTTTTGGGTGTTAACTGATTCATTTTTCTTTATACGTTTGGTTACATAAGTCATGTTTTTATAGATAGGATGTATTTGATTCATATAAAGAATGATATAATGGTATTAAATATTATTTTCAATAATAAAATGAAAATTTTTCTTGAATGGCTATGATGGGGAATGAATCTCATCACGTTCATGGAGACGGTAATCCGTACGTACGCACGAATGCTACTTCCATTTTTTTTTATTTTAAAAGGAAAGAAGCCCGAATGATATATAATTATATTGTTATTAAATTATAATATAATATTATATATATGTTACATAAGTTCATTAACACCATCCTTTATATGTTCCATGTATGTTATGAACGGGTCAAATCACTTTGAGAGAGCGGTAGTCAGCACTTCCTCAAATGAAATTATCATATATATAGAACATGAAAAGAATAAAGGTGTGATATAAATGATAATTACAGAAGATTATATATAATATAATATCTTAAATATAATATATAATTATAGTTCCATCAAAATGGACACCATAAGAGGTGGTAGTAGAAGATTGAAGAATCATCGTTTCGTGAGGCAGTAGTTCGCCGTCCTCAGAAACATAATGTTTTGTACCCATTAGATGGAGGTGTGTGTAAGTGTAGTTCAAATATTTCTCATAAAAAAACAAAGTATATTCAGGACACTATTTTTGTTTTATAATAATGAAATAAAGTGATTTTTGGTTGTCGTATAAGTAAAATAAAAGAAAATAACTAAAGAGGACATGTTACCTTTAAATCGGGCAAATCCCTTTGGTTTGAACCAAAAGGCTTCATTAAAGTGCATTATTCCTAAGGTAATGCTTCTAAGAGTAATAGAGGGATTTAGGGAGATTAATTGGGTAGATTTTGGACGATCCAAGGGGCTTGAGAGGTGTGAGAAATGGGTTAGAGGTGAAGGATTTTCATAAGGGGGAGGAGGGGCTCTTCAGGAATGTTTGAAAATATTATTTTATTATATAATTATTTTCGGTTTCAGAAGGTAAAAAACTCATTAAAGTCAATGATAAGATGACTAATGTTTTAAATGAAATCATACAATAATAATTTAATAGGTTTTTGATGTTGTTTTAATTTTTATAATCTCATTTATTTAAATCATTCTTTAATGAGGTAAACACTGCATCATTATTGTGTCTCAAATAATTTTATTTATATGATGTCTAAAAATTATAAAATAATACTAGGATTTTGGAAATATTTTCAGCTTTAAAAGAAATATTTATAGTCTAAAATATAACATATATAACCCCTTGAAAAATTATTTTACTAAAAGATATAGGTTTATGTCATTTTTGTCTTTACATTAAATTAATTAATATAAAGTGTCATTATCACTCTCATGTGGCTCCATGGGGTCCCAAAATAGACCCAAGGATGAACATGGTTCGACATGTATCAACCATTAGTAATAGGACACATGTCAGTGTAATTTAATAATATTATAATAATATTTGTTTACCCTTATTTACCAGATTTACCCTTTCACAGTGGTAAATAATATATTTACTAAAGTAAAAATTCATAATGTCTAAAAATAAAAGTTACATATTTACACAATTTGGACCTCCAAATTCAAAATATGGAATCCATTTTTCCAAATTTAAAATACATAAGTGGAATAAATTAATTTAAAATTAATTCTTTTTGTCAAAATAAAAAGTGTGTTTTTAAGAAATAAAAACTAACAAAATATTGACACTTTTTTATGTCCAATTTAAATACGAAATTATATACAATGACCTAAATTATATTAAATAATAAAAATATAATCTAATTATACTTCAAAACAAATCAAATGAATAATTTTACACTATAAATTATTTCGATTAAAAAAATTTGTTTTAATTAAAATTTAGTATTTTTCACTATTCATAAAAAATTTAATGTTTTCAGAAAAGTACCAAAAATTCACCCTAAGCTGATTTTGATATTCCAAATCCAAAAAATAAATCCATTTTGAAAAAAAAATTATAAAATTTAAAAAAAAGTGGGTATTACTATTCATGACGGCTAGTTTGATTGGTCGTGGTGTGTTAGAATCTCAAAGTTGCGTACAATTCAAGCTATTTCATTATTCTAATGGAAACGTACCATGGATGCTTGGGGTGTTACATTTGGGATACACAATTTTCTATGTGCTTATACTACTACATTACTTGACTAGAATTATTTGGTGAGTGTGCCTTGGTGAGGTTGGAATGGTTAGTATTCCTTGGTAAGTGCTTTGAGCTTCTACTATTTTCTCATAGGGACATTAGTATATTCCCCCACTTTTTCATGAGTGGGTTTAGTTTTCCTACTGGGTATACTTGTATTCTAACCCTATGTATGTAAACCTATTTTTAAGTTTCTAGGAAGATATTGAGGACCATGCTGGATTTTACTAGCTCGGGCATCAGGATAGTTGTTGTGATGCTACTTAATCTCTTTTTTGGTACTTGTTTTAGTACTTCGGCTGTAATTTTTCCATATTTTACATTTGAATATGCATATAGGAATGGGTTTTTGATTTTCATTTACCTTTACTTTCATGTTGTTTTGGATTTTACAGTCTCATCTCCTAATCCTATTTTCATAAAACGGTAATTCCTTCCATTTTGTGTGAGATTCTATACCATTGGTTCTAGTTTCCAATTTGGGACTACTGAAGGCGGGTCTCAAGGGACATTACCTCATCTTCATCTTGAATAAGGATGGGCATGGAAATTTTTCACTCCTTCTCTCATCTCGAAAAAGGTGGGTCGTGATAGAATGGTATCAAAATCAGGTTAAAGGATGGGATGGAGTTCGGAGTTAGGAATAGTAAGGACTGCATGGGATGGTAGGGAAATGGTATTAGGAAATATTTGTGCATGACATAGGCCAAGGAAGACCAGGTAGAACAAAGTATTTTATTCCCCCCCCCCCCCGTGATATTATGTAAGGACTATGAGCTTCCTGAATTTCCAAGTGAAGTTGCACTGATTGTAGAGTAGAGACCCTAGGAAAGATACATGTTAATGGAGTAGTCATGGGTGCTTTCAAATGATGTATGGTTCTTCGGTACTTAGGGGAAACTCAGTAGCTGACCAAGGGAGTCTCTCAATATGGTAGTAAATAAACAACTTATTAAAGGTATTTTGAAAGTAAAATAAAATAGTATAAAAACAATAAATAAAAGGATGGGGTGTGTTTTTTCTTGTTTATAAAATAATAAGAAGTATTCTATAATATTATTGTAATTTTTTGTTCTTATTTTTTAAATGAAATTTGATTAATAAGACGCAATGACAAGATTTTTTTTACAAAATATTTGTAGAAGGCGTAATCGATCTATCTATACCTCTTTACTTATTGATCATTATAATTTATATTAACAATCACTTAATTATGATCCTCTAATATTTAAATCTTTATACCCTATGATAATTGACATTACCATAAATATGAAGAGTTAAACCCAAGGCCATCTTCAGAACATGAAATCACATCACCCTACATTGATAGTTATTCTAAGACTAGAATTTGGTCAGTGGTAAATTGGGGCATAAATATATTCTATAAATAAGGATTAATTTATTTTAGGGATTATATTTTAACTCAAAAAATTTATCTCGTGTGGTTTGGTTTAATCGATTAAGTTTTCACTCTCACAATTAACACAAATCACAACCGTGCGTGTTTTTGTGTAAATTGTTAAATTTCTTGATTATTTTCTTTTAATTTAAAAACAAAAGTCTTGGATTATGTTTTTTTAATTACATTATATTAATTATTCAACATAAATAAAAGAATAAGGTAAGAGGTTGATCAAATACTAAGAAAAAAGAGTCTTCCATGAGCTATGTGGTCATCGTAGAAACAAATTGCATTTGTAAAGATTTAGGAAGTGTGTAAGCCAATATTATTTCTACTCTTTAATTTATATCACAAATATAGAGTTTAATAGAATAATAATATTCAAAATAATAGTAAAAATGGAAGAGAAACTAAGATATTATTGAAATAAAAATAAAATTACAAAGAGAAGAAGAAGAAGAATAAGGCTTCAATGAAGGGATCCTAGCTTCAAAATATCTCCCTCTAAAAATGCCTAGTGAAATGGAGTGAAACCATTTATCCTATTCCTTAAATATCCAAATACATTTACCAACCTCTCCAAATGATAAAAACACAAATTTATATAATAGAGGGGGGGATAGGTTTCAAGTTGTTTCAAGTGGAAATGGGGAAATTCTGTTAAATATTTTTTTTCATGTTTCTCTGCCTGTTGGAAATTCAAAACACATGAACAAGTTGTTTTTTCGTAAGGTTGATTTGTGATAATTTTTTTTCTCGAGATCTTCTCAAAATTTGGGCCCAATCCTTGCATGTATGTAGAAGTTGTTTCCTAAATACAAAATTAATGCCTAATCTAGTGAGTCCAGCCCAACTTTGACTTCATGGACCATTTTCTCCAACCAAATGCATGATTTTGCTTATATGTCTTATATAAAAGTTGTAGAAATTTAATTCATGAACACATTTATAGAATATTATATTAAAATAATTTAAATAAAATTATTTAGGTTCGAAATACTATAATGAGTTTTTAGAAGGTAAAACCATAATTTTCATCAAATTTTTAAATGAATGATCTAGTCCCAAATATTTTATAAATAAACATATTTAACATAATGTAAGGAATTTTTTTCATTTATTATCAATATAATATTCACAAAACTTTTGTTTTATCAACATGAATCATAATTACTTGATTTCTTGTTTGTCTTGGGTGTCTTGTGAATTTAAATTTAAGTAGAGTCAAAATAAATCATAAAAGGAAATTTCCATAATATCCGGGAATAGGAGTTCCTTGTTTACTTTTTCAGTTATGTCACTCAGACATCAACCATATGTGCTTAAAGAATTTGAGGCCTAGAATATTGACTTAATTGATTAGGATAGGGATGATTGAGAAGCGGAATATGACTAGTGGCAGAAGACGCTTCAGGCCTTCCAGCAGAAGTCTTTTGGAATGTACAAGGGCAGCGTCTCTGACATGGAGATGAAAAGTTGTCTTGAAGAGCTGGTGATTGATTTCAACTTGATCTGGGATCCAACATAGTACTGGGTTCCTCTAGTGGTAATCCAGATGAGGGGAGAAGCATGTCAGTGTTGGACGCTTTACCTCGGGGAGAGGAAGGATACTGATGTTTTGTGGGAAAACTTTTAGAAGAAGTTACGGGTGGAATTCATTTCTTCCATGATGAAGTCAAAGAAGATGCAGGAGCTAACCTCGCTCTAATAGGGGAGTATGTTGGTAAGTGAACTGGGGATCAAGTTGAAATATCTCATACACTTCACACCGAATCTATTTCTATATGATGAGTCATGGGTGAGATGCTTGGAGGAGGCACTCCGACCTTATCTTCAGTATGTTGTCACTCCTTTTACTCTACCAATGTACATAGAAGTTCAGAAGAAGGATGAAGTATTGGATAGGATGCACTCAAAGGGAGGTGTACTGTGAGAGGGAATCCAACTGAGTTCATCGAAGGGGAAGGCAGTCAGCAGCAGGTCTCTGGTGTTAGGGCCTTATAGGTTTCGACCAAAGGGGACTAAGCCTCAACAGTTCCAGTTCTGATCTCTTAGTACACACCCTTTTCTCATGTTATTAGGACAGAGATTATTTTTCTCTGGTGGACATTTAAATATTTAGAAACAGATCCTAGTTTTAGTGGAATGCAATGGGGGTGGGTATGTTTAGCGTCCACCCCAGCAGCAGTAGTGGCCAATCAGGGCCTTCCAGCAGTACGGTCAGCGAGCTCCCGCTCCATCGAGGGTAGACAGTGCTAGGGGAAGTCTGACCTCAGGGTTCTCCTTAGGGTCATCAACTAGGGAATGGTCAGGGATATGGTTGATAGTCTAAGGGTATAGGAGATGGGTGTGGGCAGTTGCACGCCACTGAGGCTGTAGTTCCAGCAAGGCCGAAGGTTGTTCGATGTAAGATCAGTTTGTTTAGTACTATTGAAAGTGATTTGATTAATTCAAGAGCCTCAAACTCCTTTTTTCACCCATTATATCCCATTCTATAGGTCTATACATAGAGTGACATTCCCTGACCTTGGATTTTAGCACTCTAGTTGAAGTTCATGCCAATTTATTTGACATTTTCCGGGGATGTAGACTGATGTTGGGGTCACATCAATCCAGTTGGGATCTTCTAGTGCTATATATTTAGCCATTCAATTTCATCCTAGGAATATACTAGATGTTTTAGATGAATTCCATTTTTTACTACTTCTGTAAGAGATTTGTGTTCACATATATGGGTTTCCAACGCATAGCTTTCATCGGCGAGCAGAATTGTTAGGTGGATGGTCGGTCTGTGGAACATGTTTTTTCCTTTCTAGACCAACTATCAGTGGGATTAGAAAATATTGAGATGGTGGAGTTTATGTGGGTTTCCATAGAGTTCATGGATTTTTTTCCTTGAGAGGTTGTGACTCTACCCCCTCGATGTGATGTTGAGTTTAGGATAGACCTACAACCCGGTTCTCATCTGATTTCTATGGAACCTTATCGGATGGCGCCTTCTGAGTTGTGGGAGTTGTGAATTAATGTTTATGAACTAATGAAGAAGGATTTTATTGGGTTGAGTGTGTCTCCATGGGGTTCCCTAGTCTTGTTCATAAAGAAGGGAAATGGTGGTCTAAGACTATGCAAAGACTACCATAGACTAAATCAGGTGACAGTCAAGAACGGTTACCCTCTCCCAAGGATCGATGATCTTTTTGACCTATTAAAGGGATCTGGTTGGTTCTCTAAGATCAATCTATAGTATGGGTATCACTAGTTGAGGTTGAAGGATGGTGACATCCTGAAGACTGTTTTTCATATGTAGGTATGGGAACTTCGAGTTTGTGGTCATGACCTTTAGTGTCACAAATTAACAACCTTGTTCATGGGGATCATTGACACTATTTTCTATGAGTTCCTAGACTAATTTTTCATTGTTTCCCTAGAAGAAATTATGATCTAGTCAAGGTCAAAGGAGGAGAACACTGAGAATCTGAGGATTTTCTTACAGGTCCTCTAGCACCACCAACTCTATGTGAATTTTTCTAAGTGTAAGTTCTGGACATGATAGGTGCACTTCCTTGGACATGTGGTGTCTTATCAAGGAATATTAGTGGACCCATCAATGGTTGTGGTGGTTGCTTCTTGGGAAGCAACCAAGAATTTGGTAGAGGTTCACAGCTTCCTAGGTCTAGTAGGCTATTACCAGAGTTTTTAACCTAAAATATCTTGAGTTACGGCTCCATTGATGGATTTGACAAGAAAAGACCAGGCTATTGTGTGGAGTGATTAGTGTCAGGTAGCCTTCAACTATTTGAAGGGGATGTTGTTCAGTTCCCCGGTGCTTAGGTTTCTAGAGGAATGGGTGATGTTTGAGGTGTTCTGTGATGGTTATGGGATAGGATTAGGATGCGTGATGATGCAGTAGCAGGGAGTAATCTCTTATGGGTCTAGTCAGTTAAGTCCTCACAAAAATAACAATGCCACTCATGACCTAGATCTTTTAGCGGTCATGTTCACATTGAAGTTGTGGCAACATTACCTCACTAGGGAGAACTTTGTGTGTTCTGAAGATCACAAGAGCCTATGATATATCTTCTCCCAGCGAGACATGAACTTGTGGTAGTGAAGGTGGATGGAGTTTCTCTAGCACTACGACTTTGAGATCCTTTAAACCCCATGAAAGGGGAACTTTCTAGAAGATGACTTATGTAGGAATTCCTAGAAAGTGGGTTTTTAGTTATCCAAAAATGAAATTTTTTCAATGTAGGATTTGGCTACTTTATGTCTATATGCAAGAGTGGATGGAGACGGGGGAAATCTTTTTCAGATGGCAGTGCAGTCTTTCTTAATGCAGTAGGTGGAGGAGTCTCAGTGGGATGACCTAGAGACTTAAGTTATGTGTGATTGCACTGCCTAGGTTGATGCTATGTAGGGATGGTCAGTGGATTCTTAGAATCGTTTTTTGTTACATGGGAAGATGTTTTCCCCAGTGGAAATTCGCAAGGGAGTTCTCTGTGAGTTCAACAATTCACTCCTGGTGGTGAATCCAGGTTTCTCTAAGATGTACCAAGGCCTGAGGGAACAGTTTTGGTGACCTGGGGTGAAGTGGGTTGTGGTGGAGTTTCTGGTAAGGTTCCTAGTGTGTTATCAGGTCAAGGTCGATCACCATGTTCTAAGAGGTCTATTTTAGCCCTTATATGATTTAGAGTGGAAGTTGGATGACATCTTGATGGATTTCATCATAGTATTTCCCAGGACTCAAGGAAGATGTGATGCTATTTGGGTATTATTGGACTGGTTGATAAAGTCATCTCACTTCTTGGTGATCAAGGAGTTAAGGGATGTGGATGACTTAGTGCATATGTATATGGATAATGTGGTGTGACTACATGGAGTTCCAAGATTCATTATCTTGGACCGGAGTACACATTTTACGTTGTGATTCTGAGGGTATTAAAACATGCCTTTGACACCCATTTACACCACAACACTTATTTCCACCCTCTTATCGATGGGAAAATAGAGAGGACCATCCAGACATTGGAAGAAATGCAACCAGTATGTGTTTTGGACTTCGTAGGATCTTGGGTAAGACACTTTACATTGTTAGAGTTTTCCTACAGTAATGACTATCACTCTAACATTGTCATGGAACCATTCTAGTCTTTTTAAGAAAGGCTATATCGTTCACCAGTATGTTGGATTGAGGTTGGGGATGTAGCCCGCCTTGAACCATAGGTAGTTCAGAGCATGAAGAAGAAGGTTTATCTTGTGTGTGATAGGATGAAGGCAGCACAAGATCAACATTAGTTGTATGCTGATCATGAGAGGTGGTCTTTGGAGTTTCAGATTGGGGACTATGTTTTGTTGAAGGTTTTCCCTCGATGATGGCAGTGGAGGTTCGGTAAAGGAATCAAGCTTTCTCCCAGGTTCATTAGACCATTCTAAGGGTTGGGATGAGTTTTCAAGGTGGAATATCAGCTGGTGTTACCACCGTGGTTGGACAGGATCCACGACATCTTCCATGTCTCTTAGCTCCATTGGAATCTATATGATAACTCCTATGTCCTAGACTGGGGATAGTTGGATATCAAGGATGATGCGAGGTTCATGGAGAAACTAGTAAGAATAGAGGATCATGAGGAGAAGGTGAGGTGTAGATGGACCATTCCCCTAGTTTTTGTGCTATGGAGGCATAGTGTCCTTAAGGAGAGTATATGGGAGCGGGAGGCCCAGATATGTACCCAGTACTCGGAGCTGTTCTGAGTTTTTATCTAGTGTTTTTATTTGGGCCTTGCTTTTAATGAAATGTATGACCTAGTTTTCTGTAAGATAAGTTATTCCCATGTACTCTAAATATGTGTGAGAATTACTAACTTTGGGGAGGGTAGGACCATATCCCTAATTGAAATGAATTAATGTGAATGCGATTAAACCTGTGAAGGCAAGTTAGTGACACCCAAAGTAGATAGTATCATGGCATGGGGGAAGGAGATCTATAATCCATGTGTTTGGATAGTGTGACCGTTCGTGTTATGTGGTTGTTTAGGGAAGTGGGGAAGTAGTGCTTCCACATTTTTTTAGGAGAAAAATGCCATGTAAGTGTTCTTTGATGTTAGTTTATTTACTCATTCTTTTGGAAAAAATTAGGTGGTTCATTATTGATATGTATCATACGGGGTGGTTGGTCGGACCTCTCCTCTCCTGGGTTTGGTTTTAAATTATTAGGTATAATAATATTTTGATAGGTATCTGATGTAATAACCTTGATTTACCTAGGCCTTTCCTTTGTGAAAATTTTTTTAGAGTGTTCTGGGAGGCAATAGTAACTCATACCAAGAGTTTTCCAAAATCCATTTTCAAATTGCCAGCATTGACATGTCAGTGCACCAGCATGTCAGTGCATAGGCATGTCATTATGTTGGAATCAATGAGTGAGGGAATCGATACTAGTTTTTAGTAGGTTAAGGAATTGTTAGGTCATTGATTTGGTAGGTTTCATCGGTGGCTCAGGGTCGATGACTCGCCCATTGGTGACACATTTCCAGTTTTTCCCAATTTTCCAGTTTCACCTCTATTATGTATTATTTGAAATGAACTGATTTTAAATCCTTGATTAATAATTAGTAAGGGTGTTTAAAATGTTGATAATTATATATTTAATATCCTAACTTTTATGGGGATTTTAGATACTCAAACCATGTGATCTTGACCATGATCCCACGTTAATGGATTTTGAAACCGTTCTTCCTTTAAAATATGATATGGATCATCAAAGTTGGTATCTCCCCTTTCCATTGGGGTTTCCATTCACTCTTAGTGCGCCTAAATCCGTCCTCTCTATAAAATTTTTGCACCTTTTCTAAATACCATCCTACTCGGTTTTATTGAAGTTCTTCCCTAGTACTTGCATGATCCTCTGTTTCGATGCAAAGAAGAGTTTTTCTCACCTGTCATTCCAAGTATGGATTTCTTATACTTTTATTAAATTGTGCATAATGTGGGGTGGGTGTTAAAATTATTATTTTTGAATAAAAAATGTATATTTTTCTTAAAAAAATAAATAAATAAGAAGGTAATATGATCAAAAGATTATGGGGTTAATAGAAGAACATGCTGAGAGTGGTTTGATGTTGATCACCTATTTTATTTATTATCTTTGATTATTTTATGGTTTTTGTTGCCAAATTCATTATGAAAATATTGTTTTTTGGTGGTCTTTTCATGTGCATTTGTGGTGTTCTGTTTGTTTTTGTTATTATATTTGATAATTGGTCGTAACATGAAATCTACTTAATCACATATACTCGATTAAACGGAATGGACACCCTAGTATGAAAACCCTAGTGTGATCACCCATATTTATCAAATATGAATAATGAACATGGTTTAAGAAATATGAATATATCATGTTTGATAGGTGTGGATATGTACAATGTTTTTTGGGGTTCTAGCCTTGTGTAGGTTGTGGGTATAGCGGTGGAAAGAGGATTTTTCTCTATGAGAAGGGTGTGGTATTTCTATGCAGTGGGGATGTGGTTTAATGGTAGTTGTTTTGGGATTTGTGTGTGGCGATGTTCGGGTGGTGTGTTGGAATCTTAGTATGAGAGACTAATTGATTTGAGAATGGATGTACATGTAGGAAGTGAGACTGCCTTTTTGCGTTGTGGTCATTGGGTGATGTTGGGTAGTGGGACTACAATGTGGTTATGGGATTTTTGTGCAGCTGAACTACATCTAGGAATTGTTTTAATAGTGGGGATGTAGGTTTGGTTTAAAGGAGAGTATTGTGTTGTATAACTTTGAATACTTACAGTTGGAAGTTGGTTCATTTCTATGTGTTTAGTTAATCAGGCCCTTCACCTTCTGAGGCGGCTACAGATGTTGTGCTTGGTAGTTTCCTGGAGTAGTGCTAGAATAAATTTAAGTGGACCCGTAATAAATAAATGCAAAATAGTTGGATGAATAATGATTTTGGGGTTATCTTTGACAGTAGATATTTTGTGGTTGTAAATATAGGGGTAGTAGTAGAAGTGGTTCTGGCGAGCTAGTTGTTTTTTTGGAACTATAGGTTGGATGGAGTGTTTTATTTCCTATATATATATATATATATTATAGTTCCTTGTGATTTCTATATGCACCCCACTCTTGTTGAGCACTATGTTACGAACACCCCAATTTATGGGGGAGGGTGTCTTTCCCAACATCCTGATAGGAGGATGTATGGTTATTTACTAACTTTATTCCTCACACCCTCTTCCAAATTCCTCCTTATAGAGCCTATATGGGAAGGCAATAATGGCTTGAGGCTTACCATAGTCCAATAATATTCAGGTAGGTTTTTTTCAGATGAGGGGCTCAGGTTTCTGTGAGCTAGGATTGTTTTCCCAAGTGTCTTCAGGATGAGGCTCAGGTGTCTTCGGGTGAGAGGTGTGGTTGTTGTGGTCTAGGTGTATGCGGGCGAGATGTGTGGTATGGTTGAGGCCCAGGTGTGTGCAGGAAGGTTTTGGCAGTGGGACTTTGTTTGAAAGAGTGGTAGCATCAAGATGTTATCCATTTGGAATGAGCATTTAACTAGTGTTAATGTGGTTCGATGTACCCAAATGTTGATGTTCTTATACTACTAAATCACTGGAATTAAGTTATTTGGTGAGTGTGCCTTGGTGAGGTTGAAATGTTTAGTATTCCTTGGTTGGTGCGTTAAGGTTATACTGTTTTCTCATAGGGGAATTAGTTTGTTCCCCCACTTGTGCATGAGTGTCTTTAGTTTTCCAATTGAGTATACGTGTATACTCACCCTATGTATTTAAAAATATTTTCAGGTTTCTAGGAGGACTTTGAGGACCATGCTGGACTTTTATAGCTCGGGCATCAAGATAGTTATTGTGCCTCTACTTAGTCTCTTTTATTTTGGTACTTTTTTAGTACTTCGATTGTAATTTCTTCATAGTTTAAATTTCAATATTCATAGGGGAATGGTTTATGTCTTTACTTTTACCTTTACATTAGTGTTGTTTTGGATTTTACTGTCTTATCTCCCAATCGTATTTTCATAAAAAGAGTAATGCCTTAAATTTTGTGTGAGATTCTATACCCTTGGTGTTAGTATCCACTCTAGGTCCTATTGAAGATGGGTCTTAGGGGTTATTATTTCTTCTTCATCTTAAAGAAGTAATGGTGTGGAACTTCACCTCTCCTTCCCTCATCTTGAAGAAGGAGGGTCGTGAAGAGAGTGATATGTACTGTTCTTGTATCTTCTATATTCTATAGTGCCTTATTTGATACTGGGGTCTCTCATTCCTTTATTTCTTCACAACATGTAAATGGTTTGATCCTAGAGGTGCAATTAATAAGTAGTTTGTTGACAATAGACACACCTCTAGGAATACGGTCTAGAGACATATTCTTATGTTAGGGATGTTCTCTCAATGTTTGGAAGTGTCGTTTTCTGTGGGATCTCTACATACTAGACATGTCAGGATCTGATCAAAGTATGAGTATGGACTCTCTAGTCACATAACGATCCCACATTGATTGTTACCATAGGAGGGATACTTTTTCATATCCTAATAGTGACCTTTACATTCATTGTAAAGAGTGGGATGTCCAGGTAGGCCAAGGAGGGATAATTACATAGAAACTAAGAGATCTTCTAGACCAGGTTTCAAGTATATTAATGAATTTAAAGCGTGTGAAGAAAACAATCTTTTCACCAGTAGTGGATAGGTTTTAGGATGTGTTTTCTAAAGGCATATCAGGGTTTCCACTTAAGAGAGATGTGGAATTCACTATTGAGTGCATACCAGGGGATGAGCCGGTTTCAATTCCACAATATAGAATAACACTGATGGAGCATTAAGAGGTCAAGAATCAGCTAGAATAGTTAGAGGATAAGGGATTTATCTACCTGAGTACATCATCATGGGGTTTACTAGTGTTTTTTTTTCTAGGAAGGATTACAAGAGTTTTCACTAATGTGTTGATTACATAAAGATAGTCCATATGAATTTGAAAAACCGATAACCGCTTCCACATATCAAGGATATTTTTAACATGTTTAGGGGATATTTTTCATTCTCCAAGATTAACTTGAGATTCTGGTATCATCAGTTGTTATTTTGAACTTACGATATACTAAGGATTGCTTTCTGAAGTAGGTATGGCCTTTATGAGTTCTTCATTACGTTGTTTGGGTTGAATAAATTATTAGAAGTGTTTATGGCCTTGATGAACATAATTTTGTATCTGTATCTAGATCAGTTTGTGGTAGTGTGGTTTATAACATCTTTGTGTACTCTAAGACTCTTGAAGATCATTCCCAAAACCATGATATCATTCTGAGTAAATAGAGATAGAATCATATATAAGCCAAGAAATATATGTGTAATATTTGAAGTGATAAAGTACATTTCTTAGGTCAAATAATCTCTGAGGAAGGTGTGTTAGTGGATCCTGAGAAAGTATAGGAAGTGGATTCATGGGATCATCCCAAGAACATTTTTTGATAGGCGATTTTTTCTATGGTTAGCTAGATATTATCGCAGGTTCATCCATGAATTTTCTTGATTGGAAGTTCCACTTATGGGTTTAACTAAAAAGGTTATAAAGTTTTAATATTCCAGAGAAAATGATAATTCTTTCCTAGAGTTGAAGAAGCATTTTTCATTGGGGACAATCTTGATCCTACTTGGGTTTAGTGAGGAGTATACAATGTATTGTGAATCTTTTGGGATTGGACATGGGGCTGTGTTGATATAGGGAGATCGAGTTATGCTTTATAGGTATCAGTTGTCAATTCCACATCAATGAAACTACAATACACATGACCTTGATTTGGATGAAGTGGTATATGCCTTGAAGTGTTAGAGATATTACATTTTGGGTGAAAATTTCACTCTTTATATGGATCATAAGATCTTAAAGTATCATTACAAAAAAACCAGCTATTACCAACGGTTTTTATTCATATAGCATCAGTTTACAGAAACTGCCGCTAAACTGGGTGTCAGAAATCTATTAGCAGCGGTTTTTTCCATTTCACGACAGTTTAAGGGAAGCATCGTAGATGCCTCATTTCATGGCAGTTTTCGTGACTTTAGCGGTGGATTTATGGGTACTGGATATTTTTTTATTCGCGGTGGTTTTAACTGCCGCGATATTCAGGCATTTGATGCGCCACTGTCGTGGTGGTGAAAACTGCCGTTAAATATAAACCGATTCCATTTCGCGGAGGTTTTAACCACCACTAATGTTTTACCAGTAAAGCATTAGCGGTGGCTATAACTGCCACGAAATTCTGACCAATAAAGCATTAGTGGTGGTTAAAACCGCCGTGAAATGCTGGCTAGAAAAAAAATTGTAGTTTTGCTTCTACTGCCCCATTGCCCTGAAAAACAAATCAAACTAGAAAATGGAACAGGAGACATCATACAAACAAATAAAAAGTTATTTTTAACTTGGTATCCCCAACATGATGAAACAAGAGACATCATACAAACAATCGACCATAATTTTATAGTGATAATAATCAATAATGGATCTATATGGAAGCATGAAATCCATTCCAATAATTACATCATACAGTTACATGATGGGAAATAATGAATTCTATATAAAAAACATTTTTCTATATGATGGGGAAAATAATTCCATCAGTGAACAATCATTGATCAAATAACCAATGAGGTTTAAAGATTCTTAATGACACATAAATACACTATATCAAGGACAAGAATCTCTAGAAATGTATCAAATATAACACTGTATGATGAACTTGTGTCAAATAATGTAGAATCTATTGTAGAGGTTACTAGACTAGTACCTCAAACAATATATGAATTTGAATTATGATCCCTATTATATGTTGAACGTCATTTAGTTTTCCCATACCATTACTCTATGCTACAACCAAACTATTCTGAGTGGGATCACATTTCATGCACATTAATTCCTGAGTCTAGTATCAACTATGTCGACTACCACCGTGGCCTCAGCAGTATGTGGTATTATAGCTACAAACCTACTAAAAATTAATAGAACCCACACAATAATGTTGAATATGTAAAGATCTTATCCCCCTAGGAGGAACTGGTGGAAACATTTTGACGATGTGCAATATATGACCCAAACTCCTATAACCTTTGCATTCAACTAGATACAGCGTACATTGGGAGAAAAGATGGGTATCTTTTCTAAATCTCCTCATATTGTGTTAATGAGTCACCCAAATTATGTTAGAATAGTTGTGTATCTTCCCTTTAACCATTATTAGAATATTCTTGGTGACTTCAATGACCAAAACATGCATATTTTCTTATTATATTGTTGGAGAATATGTATGGGCCGGATATTTTCTTCCATTTCATATAGGTATATAATGATGTTAATCAAGTCAGTGGGAAAGGATATGGGTATTCCCTATATCTTGTTCCAAAATATTCTTGGTGATTTCTTTGAATAATACCAGATTATACCAACAAGCTTAGTAAATGTGGGAAAATGTGTCCTCTTTCTCATAGTTTGCCACCATATTTAGGTAGTGGGATTCTTTAAAGGGTATAGATGTAGGTCCATGTTCTTGGTTGATTGTTCACTACCCTCAGTGGGTTTTCCTAACTACCTAGTTTTGGGAGACTTATGTCAGACTCCCGAGGTAAACACACACATCATATAGAGATTTTATTGCTTTGTAGCATTGGTGATGGTGAATGCTAGAAGGATCCCTTTGGAGGGTCCCTTATGCTATCTAGATGAGTCCATTAGGGACCTCTTGATCAATGTCCCTAGATAAGGGAGGAAAATGTTATTTCCTTCCATAGATATGACCATGAAATGGTTTGAGATGGAAACTATTCACAACAAATTATGTCCCACTAGTCATTGTCGAGTAGACATCTAGTAGGGATTTTTGAGATGAATGGATTTTTTTAGCTTCCTCTGAAGATGGAATGGTACCATTTATGTGTGACTCCCAAACCAGTGAATTTGAGACCCAATGTTGAGGGTGCAAGGTTGATAATAGATCCCTAGTTTTAAATGAGTATCCAACTTGTGCAGTAGTCGAAGCATTTGTGTTCTTAATGTAGTAAAATGTCATTTGGATCAAAGGGGGCTCTAGTTGAAAGTTCCAGAATACTTATGAGAAACATTTACAATAAATCCTCGTGAAATCAGAATATAATTAAATAAACACATGTATAATAAATTGTATTGGATCCATGTTTGTCCACATTTCATATTTTGAGAGAGAAAAAGGAGCCTAACATGTGGGTGACACATGAATTTTTCTTAAGGTTCCATGTTAGGTTCACTATTTTTGTTTCCAACTACTTTTATTGGTGAGTATATGATTTGTATCACATGTTTAGCATTAACCACATTCCCATCATCCTCTTATGTTTGGTCTCTATACTGCTTACTAGGTTCCAATTTTTATAACCAGAACAAAATAACAAAAGGATCACTCTTTAGTCATCAAAAATCTCGACTTCCAATTCAAACACAGGCCTAAATGGAATGATGTATACCACACTCGAGAAATCAATATATAAAATGAAACATCATAAAACAAAAAAATGCATATAAGAAAACATGATAAATCAAGAAAATGTTAGGACATGGAAATGTTTAGTGGAGACTATGTTCCATACATGTTACATATACAAACCAACTGTTCTCATATTTTTTAAACACATCAACAATACTACTACTCAAGGTCTGATGATGCATCATCACCCTCTCCACCTCCATCTCCACTACCTTCTGCCACCTGTAAGAACATTATATTGATAATTAAATATTGTTGTATATTTATAATTAAACTTAAAACCAATAATATTTTGAAAACTAAATGATTTTTAGTTTTTGTGATTTACCTGCTCACCACTAGTCGATGCACTACCACCGGGGGCATATCTGCTCATATGCTAACATATTTCAAGCAACTCTTTCTACAAAGAAGATATTTGATCCCCCTGCTGGTGAACTGTGTCTCATAGAGAAGACATATCCCTTTGAGCATCTACAGGTATGAAATGAATATAACCAGGAGTAGATGTAGCTGGAATCCCTAGTGGCCTGCCAAAGACCTCAGATGGTACGAGTCCGAAACCCATATCGCACACTCTACTAGGATGCTCCTTCCCTAGGATGTTAGCAACTGGGTTATCCTGGGAGACTGAGTAGGACTGCGCAGGATTGGAATCCCATATTTCTTTAATTTTTACCTATAAATCAAATATCAATATATATTAACATAGTAAAAATTGATAATAAGTTATTATAATAAAAAATTGACTTCATACCCCAAATTCTTTGGCAGGCTCATTAACAAAACTTCCATCTGTTATTTTATGAACATCCAGCCACAGTTTAGTTCGGGATGCTTCATTCCCTAAACTCTGTGACTTCATTAAACAAAGATAAATCAATAATTAAATATCTTAAATAGATAATAGTTTCTTATAAATATTTAAACTAATTAAAAGATTACCAATGACATTCGGCTTCTAGAAAAGATTTTCGAGCCCACAGTGTGTGGGATGACTTGCTTTGCCCGGTTTGATGCATTCTGTCTTGAGAGATCCTGAAATAAATAAAATTAAATTTAACAGTAATGTATTCAATTTCATCTCCTCTTCATATACATGTATAAATGTAAAATTAGGATAATATGATAATATATATTTCAATACCATCCACTTCTCATCACGATGTCTATCAATAAAAACTTTCCACTGTTCTTTCAGTACCCACTGGGTAGTTTCTCATACATTTTTTGCACGGTCAACGAAGTATCATTGACATCACACCAAAACCTCCATTTTAAATTTTTCCATTTTTTACCAAGATTTTTCAATGTCCACTTCCATGCTATCACATCAGCAATGGTAAAGTGGAAGAACATATGTATACAGAAATTCATTTTGAACATATTAGTAACATGACATTCAATTAAACCATAAAGTAATAAAATTATCTTTAAATGAGATGCAAATACTTCATTTTTTCAGTTTGGAGGCATATGCCTCCAATAATCATATGAAATAGGCAGGGAAATGGGCTCTGCTACCAGCTGACCTATAATCTGGCCAAGTAACCCCGCGGTGTCATCCATCGGGACCCGATAAGAATCAAATGGCATGACTATCTTCTCTCCATTCATGTTCCAAACATATGAACTTTTTATGTGTTTTTTCGCGGTTTCATTTTTTTCATCTGCAATGAGCAAACAATTAGTATAAACAGAATGCAATAAATTTATTTAATTAAAATTTGTACCTATGACGGTGACCCTCCAGAATGTTCATGATGAACTGGAAGGGGCATGTTGCTGACCCACTATTGAGGCTCCTATAGGGGGATTTGATGACTCATCCATTAATGAGACATCCATAGATGGTGTCAGAGATGGTGCAGGGGGAGATGGTGTAGGGGTTTAGGCAGCTGGTGCCTTAGATGCCGTGGGGACAGACGGATCATCATCTTTCGCAGAACAAGATAAAATAGTGTACCGCTTCTTCCTTGGAATTCCTATCATTTAATCAAATAAAATTAAGTTCAGAATATATATTTCAAAAAATTTATGCAGAAAAAAAATAAAAAATGATAATAAATTCCCAGTACTAACAAACAAAATATATATATCAATGATAATGAATGACCGTAGAAATGAAACAAGTGGTTGCTGAATGAATAAATAATTATACATACAATCATTTTCCCCTTCAATCATGTCGGTTTCCTGCTCCATTGCTTCATCCACTTCATTCATCCTTGTTAGACTAATATTTTCAATATCATGAGGGACAAATAATTCTGCTTCCGGTTGTTGATGAAATTTAACTACAGAGGTCAAATCTTCCACTTCATCACTCATATCATTAAAATCTCTTTGTATTACATGAGTAAATACAATCCACCCTTCATCCACGACATCATTCACATAATATACCATTTTTTTCTTGCAATTCTAAGATATATGGATCATGCAGTTTATGATCACCAACATCCATCAAGCGATAGATGTTTACAGAAGTAAATTGCAAGTAATCTCTTTTAAGACCTCTGAAAATATCGACCCATTTTCATTTGAATAAAAAAACAGAAAAATGCCTGTGGTAGTTTAATTCAATAATATCATGTAGTTTTCCATAGTATCCCACTTTAGCAAATGTAAATATACTACTATTCTGTGTTTTGAAACCCACTTCTCGATCGACTGTACGAAATCTAAAGCCATTCACATCATAAGCGTCCAACTTTCTAACTTGTTTTATAGGACCTCTATCAAGAAACATTAAATCTTTAGACAAGTCTGCTCAGGTATCAGTATTCATGATCTGAAAAAAAGAAATATAATTTAATATATTTACAAATTGTATGTGTCAAACTAATATTAGTATTTATTGCAATATTTATAAACTTACACGTCGTGCAAACCATTCTACCAACTCTTTATTCACAGATTTCGTTATATCTTTCTCATTTCGTGTTCGGCCTCTCATTCGTCTCTTTGTTTGTATCCTCAACTCTTCAATAAATTGATATGCAATTTCACTATTCAGAAGCACATATCTATGTGCCTGTAATAATTCCAATTCTGTCACTTTCACATATGAGGTCCTCCCAACTGATCGTCCAATAGTAGGAAATATTTTTGATTTATGATGCATTTGAGATTGATTTGATGTGTCATCAATAAGTCCAACTCGATTAAATCATGTCTCAATATCATCCGAATATCTGGAACAAATTTTGAGACACTCCTCATCTAAATAGCCTTCAACAAAAGATCCTTCTGGTTGATCTTTCTTTCTCACGTATGCTTTCAAATGCCCAAGATATCTGTGAAATAAAATAATATTATTATGAATTTATTTAAATTCCAAAAATTATTTACTTAACTCGAAACATATAAATAAAATACCTCTCAATTGGATACATCCATCGATAATGAACGAGGACTCCTAATTTAGCTTCTTCAACCAAATTCACAGTTAAATGCATCATGACAGTAAAAAATGATGGAGGAAATATCATCTTCATTTCAAAAAGGGTCAACACAAACCTCTCCTGGAGGTTGTCGAGATGAAATGGATATAGATATCTCTCAGATAATTGCCTAAAAAATGTGCAGAATCGGAGTACAACAGTAGTAACTTTTTTAGGTAATAATGTATGCAATGCCAATGGTAGTAACTGTTGTAACAAAATATGTGAATCGTGACATTTCTATCCATATAAATTATGATTCTTCAAGTCAACACACCTCGATATGTTACTCGAATACCCATCAGATACCTTCACATTCTTTAAAATTAGAAGGAACATATATTTATCCCTATTTTTCATTGAAAAAATGGCCGGAGCATACTTTTCATTCTCATTTGGCCAGAGATCACGTTTTATGTTCATTACTTGTAAGTATTTTTGAGCATTGAGATTATCCTTCAACTTTCCATGCTCATTAAGTAATGTGAAAAATCAAATTATGACATACATTATTCTCAATATGAATCACATCAAGATTGTGGCACAAAAAATTAAATTCTCCATACAAAAGAATAAAGAATATACTTTTTTTCTTCCATTGTTGCGTTCTGATTTCACATGACGATGCACTTCACACTCGTTTTCCACTATCATTCAAATGATGAACCTTCCCAATTTCTGTTTTAACATTTTTAAGCTGTGTCAATATTTCAGAACCAGTTAACAACTTTGGAGGTGGTCTATGATCAATGGAACCATTAAATTTTGATTTGTTCAGCCGAAATCTATGAGATGCATCAAGAAATCTTCGATGGCACAAGAACCACCATTTTCTACTAGGAGGTACCTATTTGGGATCGAAATCAAAGTTACAAATGGGACAAGGCAAACCTGTATAAGTTATCCAACCAGATAAATTCCCATGCCTAGGGAAGTCACTAATGGTCCACATTAAAGTACCATGCATTTTGAATATTGTTTTAGAAGAAACATCAAATGTCTCAACACCATTGCTCCATAACTCCTACAATTCTTGAATCAAAGGCTGCAGGTATACATGAATATCATTTCCAGGAATTTGTTTTCCAAGAAAAATCATTGAAATGATAAAAGATGTTTGTTTCATACACATCCTCGGATGCAGATTATAAGGAATCAAAACAACTGGCCAAATGCTATAACTGGTACTCAAAGTCCCAAATGGGTTGAATCCATCGGCAGCCAATCCCAATCGAATATTCCTAGTATTAGCTGAGAAATCTAGATGTAATGAATCAAATGTCTTCCACGATTGAGAATCTTGTGGATGTCTCATTATCCCATCATTGTTATTATCTACAGAATGCCACTTCATGTGTTCAGCGGTTTTTGATGACATTAATAATCTTTTCAATCGAGGCTTCAAAGGAAAGTAACGCAAAACTTTTGCAGGTGTGTTCCTTTTCTTCTTCTCCATGAAATTATGTTCAGTCAGAATTCCAACATCACCCTTTTACTGCCATTTAGAAGAAGAACATTTCTTACAATTCTGTCTACTTGAATCCTCTCCCCAATAAAGCATACAATCATTAGGACCCGCATGTATTTTTGTATAATTAAGACCAAGCTTGTTAACAACACTTTTCATATCATAAAAAGATTATGGGATTTTTGCTTCAAGAAATTCATCATGAATCAATTACAATAACATGGAAATTTCCTTATTTTTAATTCCACATAGAAATTTGATATGGTACAACTTTAGCAGAAATGAAATCTTTGAATATTTCAAACACCCACTATACAACTCTTAATTTCCATCATCAACTAAATCATGAAACACATTTTACTCACTGAAGTTTTCCCTTACATTTGGCTCCACATAATCAAGAGGAGGATCCAATGATATGTTACAATCTTGATCTTCTTGTGTTACAATCTCAAAAATCATCACTTGTCGCGTTGAAATTTGTAGCACCCTCTTCTGGTTGTTCTGATATGTTTTGATTCTTATAGTGGTGTATTTCAGTGCTGAATGCATCATTTATGAGGTTTTCCATTTCATTTTTCATTGTCGACGAACTTGGGACCTCATTCTGTGGATTAACATCAGTGCTCAGTCTTTCTGTATTGTTCGATTCTCCATGCCAAATCCAACACAAATATTTATCAGGGAATTTCTTCAGTATTAAATGTTCATAAACTTTATCTCTCTTCAACCACATTCTAAATTTACATTTAGGACATGGACATCTTATTCTCCCTTCAACGGATCGATTAGAAGTTTCAAAATCTAAAAACTCATTCAATCCCTTAACATATTGAGTTGTGTTCCTCGGTAATGTGATCCATCTTTTATCCATGTATATCACAATGTGCCTACACAATAATAAAAAAATTAAATCACATAGTTACTACTAAATAGATAAAGAGTTTCATATATACGATAGTGTAAGATTATAGAAACATAATATAATAAAGATGACTCATTGATCATAAAGTATGCATAATATAATAAAGATGAAACATTGATCACATTTACCACTTACATATCATGGACAGACAAACGAAACAAGTCTGTTCCCTAGGAGACAGCGTCATCACCTCCTTAAGGAGCAGTAAAAATATCTGGTTACACACTTATCATAACACTGTCGATCACACATTTATGTTGCCTCAAACAACACCCCATAGAAAGTGATGTCATTGAACACACCAAAGATGTACGATTTCCATACCATTAGTACAACGACATTACTAGAAATATTTATCCCTTATATCACACCCTTTGAGACTTATTTCAGGGTTGCTTGGGTACCCAGATTATGGGTAGCCTAGGTCAGTTAATGAAAATTGGTCATGCTTCATCGCTCTTTATGTTTTTCAATATTTTCACTATCTATTTGAATTTACCACTCTCTTTGAATTTGATAGTGTTTCTTATTTCCTTGAATTTATGGAGACCTTTGTTATTCATTATATCATTAGGTTGTGCAATTTTAATTCATCCACTTGGATTTCCAGAGTGGGGTTCTCATTAAAATCTCTTTTAAAAACTAATGAATTATGTATGTTATTTTCACTTAAATATGTTTTGTGTTTAGTAATATAAAAAGTTATCTTCAATATTTCAAACAACTCATATTAAAAAAAATAATGAAAACCATAAAATTTGGATTTCATATAATACAAAGGACATGTCCAATTTTGACATCAAACATTTATTTATATTTCAAGTCCTAAACTCAGTTAATTTGAAGTAATTATTTAGAAATGAATTTACTACTTTAACACAAACTATTATACTTAATTCAATCATAATAAATTTAAAATATTTAGTAATTGACACTAGTTCAGAACTTATGAAGATATTTGATAACATGTTTGAGAATCCCTTGGTGATAAATAAAATTTTCTTACTAAAGATATCGTTTGACATCCATGAAATCTTCTAAGGTACCAAATAGTGGAAAAAATAGGGTGATTATAACTCAGTATTCCCCCGCCAAAGGTGTCTGAACATGTCTAGTCTGAGCATATGGTGCATGCAATAAAGCAATAAACAAGGGTGTTAATTTAATAAATTAATTATATATATAAAATAAACCCACAGACCCTTAGGCTCTAGGATGACACCCTATGTTAGCCAAAGCATCATCAACTCCATGTGGGGTGTCTCTTTCATGAGGTGGATCCTCCTACATCAGGACATATTTCCCTAAAATACTGGAAGATTCTATTAAATCGGGATGAATTTCCAATATCATGATTCAAGTATCTAATCTTGGTATAAACTTTATAGAAATACTTTCTTCTTCCCATAGATTTAACCCCCAATGGAAAAAGTAGTCATCTCACCAGTCCTAGAATTGATATAACTACATACATCTTCCCATGGAACATGTTTTTAAGAGGAAATAAACTATATAACCAGGCTAAGAAATTCTATAGCCACTTATGTCTTCCCAGGGAATGTGACACTAAGGGGAAAATTAATAATCTCATATCAAATGGTGGATTATCTTGTATTGGGATAAATCACTGATAGTATATATCAATCAGGTCTAAAATATTATTACAATACATATTAGTTAATTCATCCCATCACTTGTTAAATTTACTATTTATTCATAATTTTCAAATCCTCTTATTGATACGAATCACCAAAATCATCTTAAACCATTTTCCATATTTTACATGCAATGTAAAAATATTTAACTAAGCCATGATTCCAAAGGATCTCATAAAATCACGAGGGGTTGGAACACCACAAATGTTAATGCAAGTCCTAACAATAATTCTAAGAGAGGAAAAATGGATCCTTGAGAGGGATCAACAGGAGGATTTTAGAAAGAAGGGATAATTCCAATTATTTAGGTTGTGCATGTGGCATGTCGATGCGATAATAATTTTGCACATACTAGGATAATCAAAACAGACTAAAATGAGTTTTCAAAGACCACCCAACTCAAAATAAGAAATGTTTTTGAAAAATCCTCATGTTTGTGGTAGCAATCAGATTTCCCCTTCCCTTCAATGAGAACTATAATTTTAATCAACAATAGATCATGAAGCAGAAGATGAATAAGAAGGTCTACCTTAAAAATCTACGTTTAGAACACCAATATCCAACATGGTCTGGCTTATATATCAAATAGGATTCTCATACGTCATCCATGGAAGGTTTGATGGAATCATAAAAAAGATCTGAAATTTTAGAACATAGGAGTTGGATTGTTAAAATTATTGGAAGATATAATTAATGATGTGAATAGGGAATTCATATCATGAATTTCTCAATTCCCATATATGTTGAAAAATTTACACAGTTATTTATGGTGCACGATGCACAACTGCGACAGGGGCCCCCGGCACAAAGTCACACTACAATGCACAAGGCACGTGGAAATATTAACTTGCGGCGCATAGAAAGAATAAAAAAACATAGAAGAAAAAAAACAATAAACCTAAAAAAATTCCTAAAATATATAAAACAAATAATTAAATATTTTAAACCATATATCTCAAAAAAACAATAAACAAAAAAATTTAGAAAAAAAAGTAAAGTGCCCCTCTACAGGAAAAGCGGCGGACAATGTCAACTGGAAAAAAGTGAAAACATAAATAAAATTGAATGATAAAAATTACTACTTGGGGTTCAGTTCGCACACAAGGTTTTTGTGAGTACACCTGCCCTGGATATGGAGGGTAAGGTCGTCGTCGTCGATCGGTATGGAAGTAGCTGTCGAGGGAGATGACTAGGTCGCACCGCTCGACTTGGTCTAGTAGGGGCTGGGTTGCGGCTGTTGTGGGAAGTGGATAGTCTTGCGTGATGGTGGAGGTTGTCGTTTGAGGTTTTTTTGAGGTATTTTTTAATCGTGAACAAGTTGGAACAGTTGCGCGTGCCACACCACTGTGCGCCATTGCGCACAATAGCGCGCGCCACTGAGCACCTTTTTAGATGAGCCATTGTGAACCCATTGCATGGCGCTTGGCTTCCTGGCACATTCCATGGCATGATGGCGCACCATGGCGCGCGCCATTAATAAGTATGAAAATTTATCACCTCATTTTAAAAACTAAATTAAACCAATTTCATGTCATGAATATATTTAATGAAGTGAATTATTGTTTCGCTGATTTCTCAAAACCAATCCATGGCATGAATGAGTTTATGGGGTTCGCTTGGAAAATTCACATAATGAATTGGGAATTCATAACATTAATTCATTTTTCATCTATAAAGAAACCATCATACTTCTTCAATATGAAACAACTAATCCAACTAGATAAAGGCTTAATAAACAAGGTTTAAATGAATAGAAACCTAACTCTAAGATATTTATCCAAAAACTTAAATGGATACATACCTGGAAAAGACAGGGCTCTCCGGAGATGGAGGTCACGGGGTAGCCGGAGACGGAGGTGGTGGGGTTTCCAGAGACGGAGGTCGCGGGGTCCTTGGACGGTTGGGGGTCACGGGTCACCGGACGAGGACACCAGACGGTTGGGGGTCACCAGATGGTTGGGGGTCACCGGGGCCGAGGGGGTTAGGAGAAGAAGGGAGGGCATGGGGGAAGAAGGGGTTGCGAGGGTTTTGGGGAAACTTCGGGGTGGGGGTAGGGAATGTTCGGGTTTTTAAAAAAAATTATGGGTTTAGCGGTGGTTTATTAAAAACCGCCTTGAAGCCTTTCAATGAAAACCTTTAGCGGTGGTTTTGTGAACCTCCACCACAAAATTGTCGCTGAACCCATTTTTTATTATAGTGTATATATTTTGAAAATGTGACATGAATCTCTGGAAGTGGGGATGGGTTGAGTATATAAAGTCAATTTATTTTGAGGTAGAATATAAACTCAAGAAGGGGAACAATTTTGTTGAATCTTTGAATAGGAAAAATCATATTCAAACAATTCATGTCTCTAGTGGTGAGCGAAAGATGATGATTTTGCTGGATGATATGCCCTTTGTGGTTTAGGAGAGTCAATAGAAGATGAATTTGGTATTATTCTTAGTAGAGTATGCACTTTTGAGATAGTTCAAGGATAAAGTGTATGAGGATTTGGATTGTTTAAACACGAGGTAAAGCCTTGAAGGATGTGATACACCATCATATTAGAGGATACATAAATAAGAGATCATCTATGTGAGGAATCAGGTTATTGTATATACGAGAAAATGAGAGGATCTAATGCATTTGTTTTATGCCTAAAAGTGGGTAGTACATCTTTGTGTGACAAAAATGTACCTATACCCATGATGATAGTTTTGGTGTCCAAGAATGAAAAAGGATATATTAGGGTTTGTGACACGATGCTACACCTATTAGTAGGTGGAGGATAAGCATCAATGACCTGGTGGATTACTATAACCATTGCTCATTCCGAAAATCAAAGTGGGATGATGTGACTATGGAATTTATTATGGGTATCCTAAGTACACCTCAGAATAATGACATTAGTTGGGTTATTTTGGATAGACTAACAAAGTTAGCACATTTCTTGCCTATACGAGAGACTTTCTCAGTGGAGCGGCTAGGAGTACTGTATGTTCGAGGGATATTCCATCAGCACGAGGTGCCATAAACTATTGCGTCATATTGTGACTTGTGTTTTAATTCATGCTTATGGAAAGGATTATAGAAGTAATATGGCACATAGGTTTTGTTGAGTACAAATTTCTACCTATAGAAATATAGGCAGTTGAATTGTACGTTATAGGTGCTTGAGGATATGCTACAGGCATGTGTTCTAGACTCCATAAGGTCTTGGGAGAAGCATCTAAAACTAGTCAAGTTCTCATATAACTATATGTATTATTTAATTATTCATATGGAACCATATTAGGATCTTTATAAAATGAAATTAAGATCAACTCTATGTTGGATGGAGGAAGGTGAGTAAGAGTTGTTGGGACTGAGTCTCATGTAGGAGACATTAGAGAAGGTATAGATGATTCAAAAATGTATAGCTATAACTCAGAGTAGACAAAAGTAAAATGATAAAATATTTTGATGAACCCTAGAGTTTATATAGCATGATACTGTATTCCTTTGGATGTCTCCTAGGTTGGTTTTCCCTAGGATACAAAGATAAGGAAAGTTGGTGCCCAGGTGGGTCGGACCATTTGAGGTAGTGGAGAGGATCGGGTTGATGGCATACTGATTATCTCTTCTACATATATGCAATGTTTTTCATGATTATTTCTGTGTTTCAAAACTTTTGTGGTGTCTCCCCAACCCTTCTCATGTGATCTAGGTGAATGATGTTGAGCTTGAAATTGATGCATCCTGTAAAGAGGATCCAATACATATATTGGATCAATTTGAAAATGTTTTGTGGGGAAATAATGTGTAGATAGTTCATGTATTATGGAAACATGGACATGTGTTAATGGATAAATGGGAATGGGAAGAAGATATGAGGGCTCAATGGCCCAATTTTTTGACTCAAAATCATCGAGTTTCATGGGAGTACAACTCAAGGATGAGATCTTATCAGGTGATGTGATTGTAAGATCTCAAACGTTTTTGGAGTTATCTCAAGATTTTTTGTAGGTACAATTATCCCTTATGTTGAGTAATTTTCATTTATGTTTTACCTTTTAGTTTGTTTGGGTGGAAATTTGATATAAAGGGAAGAAATGTGGAAATTCACAATAGGCGCATGGTTTTCCCTAGTCATGTGCCCCAGCCCAGCAACCCATGTAACCCTGGATAGTGGGGATTTGCATTGTTACTGCATGGTGTTTTAACAATACAACCTTTTGGGATAAAAATGCACCACTAAAGAATAGGTGCATGATTTAGGGATAAATCTAGGGAAATTAATGCATCCTACCTAGAAAACCATGCACGAGAATTAATGTCACCCAAAAATTAGATTTTAAATCACCTAAACCCCTGATTCTCACCCAATTTGACCCCCATTCAACCCTAGATGTTCTTTCATAATTTTATATCCTATTAAAATAATTATAATCCTTCCTAATATATGTTCTTGTTTATTCAAATCCTAGATCTAAGATCTGAACCCATCCCGATAAGTTGATCTCATCCAGCTTTATTTCCCATTCCTTTTCCATTCTTATCCCATTCAGGAATGGGTTGTTCATCATATTTTGGGTAGAACTGGATCATGTATTGTGGATATAGATCTATATTTCAATGATATATATTCATTCAATCTTTATTTTTGGGTTTTAAATTTTGTCTCATTATATGTCATTGTACTACTCAAATTTTGGGAATTTATGTTGGGAGATCGCTCATCAACGAATCGAGGTAGGTGGTTTATAATTCAAATCCCAATGTATTTATTTAAATTATGTATATATAAAAGTTTAATTTATATTAGATATATAGAAATTTTTTTCATTATTGAATTAATTAATTTGGTAAATTAAATAATTAATGAGATGTTAAATTGGGGATTTTCAGAATTATATATTAAGATAATTAATTATAGAATTAATTATGAGGTGCTGAGTTTGTCGATTTGAGATAATTACATGATGAATTAACTATGACATATGGAGATTTGAGGATGAGATAATTAATTGTGTAATTAATTATGATATTTTGATTTTGTGGATATTGATTAATTAATTGATGAATTAATTAATGGGATTAACATATTTAATTAATTGGGGACTTAAATAAGGGGGATTATATGCTAAAATAATTGTTGAAGTAGTAATGAAATCATTTTTATTAGCTAATTTATGGAATTAATAGAGGAATTGATGTGATTAATTTATTTTTTTAATAAATTAATGTTATTGATATGATTAGTTAATTGTTAAGTTAATTAATGGAGTTGTTTTCTTTAACTAATTATTGAATTAGTAATGGAATTGATGTGGATAATTAATTAATGAATTAATTATGTTTCCCGAATAGTAACATTGTAAATTAGTTGTGAAATAAATAATGAGAACATGGTCATTCTAATGTGTAAGGTGTGAATGATAAAATGGTCATTTAGTTGTGAAATAAAGAATGAGAACATGCTCATTTTAATTTTTAATGTATGAATGGTAAGATGGACATTTAGTTGTGACTTAAAGAATGAGAACATGATATTTCTATTATGTGATCTATGAATGGTGAAATGGTAATTTGAGAATGAATTAAATAATGGTAACAATGTAATTATGATATATGATATCCCTCACACATTGATTACGGTCCGGAAAGAGCTGAAGTAGGGATTGTGGTTTGATTTCCTATAAGAACTCGGGGATTTATGTGGTTACATAATGAATAATTAATAATGTGATAAATATTTTCTTATGCATTTCACTTATTTCCTTATAAAACTTCATATACTATTATTGACTGGATAATTTTTTAACACCTTTGTTGGTGGCCTATTGAGTTGTACTCAAACACAACTCGAGCTATCTGATTGATACCCGAATATACTTTGTGTTTTCTAGATAGGGTAAGGGAAAAATTCCTATGTAAGATGACTGAATAGGGGATGGATCATTGATGAGGGAATCATATGTAGTTTGGGAACCAATAGGGAGTTGGTAGTTTCTGTACTTTTGAGTTTTAAATTTGACAGTTGGCGTATAGTTTAACATTTCCTATCTACAGTTCAGTTTTGATATTTTATTTCTAGTTTTGTTCATCTTTTCATATTGGTATTTTTCTATTTCTGGTTATATGTTATTCATTTATTGTTTCTTATTTTCCTCGGGTATATCACTATGAAAAAAGAATGTGTAATCTCCATATTATTGCTATATTAGAACCTTGATACTTTTCAAAAAAACTCTATCATACAAGGAGGTGCGCATTCAGTGGTGTGGTGGTTCGAATCTGGGAAATGTGGTGTGGCACCTGGGTCGGGACGTTACACTAAAAAGGAATTATATTTTTGTAAATTCACCCTCCTTCACCTTCAACCGATTATACCCCGACCGAAGATCAATATTTGAAAATAATTTCTCTCCTTGGAGCTAATAAAAAAACATCGATATGAGGAAATGAATACTTATTTTTTACAATAATATTATTCAATTATCTATAATCGCTGCAATTCCTTATGGAACTATTTTTTTTAACAAACAAAATAGGAGCACCCTATGGTTAAGTGCTGGTTCAAATGAAACCTTTATCTATTAACTCATCTAACTACCTTTTCAATTCTTGAAGATCTACTTGAGCTATTCGATAAGGGGGCTTTGAAATAGGTTTATCATCAGAGACTAAATCAATGGTAAAATAAACCAACCAATATAGTATAATACAAGTAAAATTATGAATAAAAACATCTAGATACTCATTTTCAACTTTAAAATCATTAATTTGGATAGTTTAATTATTTTCAATAATATTTGAAAGATAGAATTCATTTCCATATTTTAATATTTTCTCCACTTATTGATATGTTATCAATGGTATGGGTTCATTCTAGTATAAAAAATGAGAATCCTTTGAAAAAAAAATATTCTTTAGCTCTACAGTCAATCTTAACATGGTAAACAGAAAGCCAATGCAAACCTAGAATGACATCAAATTATACTAGTGGTAAGACAATAAGTTTTTAAATTAAATTCAATCCAGATACATATAAAGTAAGTTTATTATAATTTATTTCTTCCTTAATATTTCCCCCATGTTTTTTTACAATAAAAAATGGATTCATTTTTTGAGGTAGAATTTCCAATTTACAATAAAATTTATCAGATATAAAAGAATGCGTAGACCCCGAATCAAACAACACATTAGAAATATTTGAGTAAATAAACAATGTACATGATACCACTTCATTATGTGGTTCAATATCCATTGAAGTAGTTGCAAAGGATTTCACCACACCTTTCTGCTTATATCTAGGTCACCTCCTATCATTCATGTTCCTCTTCAGAAATTCATGTGCATAATAACCAATCTCATTACATTAAACTCTTTTTACACTTTATATATCAAAATTTTTCTTACCACTAAAATTATCTTCTTCATTGCAATTGAGAGCCATATAACAAAGCTTACTACATCAAAAACACTTATCAGACTCCAAAATACAATCCTTAGGGTGTATTTTACCATAATTATCAGAATCTTAAATCATAATTTTTATAGAATCAAACTTCTTTGATGCATTATTTACATGTTCCCACCACCTCAACCTCTTTTTATTCATGTTTTCAAAGTACACGTGATCATAAAAAATCTTTATTTCCAATTTATCCACACATCGAACAAGTTTTTCATAACTTTTTAATTCATGAGAATCCAATTCCCTTCAATTTGTTGGCTTCAATCTAGAGTAAAAATGACTGATTTTGTTATCAAGATCTGAGATAATATTTGTAGCATACCTTTTAAATCAAGTGAATTTTTCTTCGTATACCACCACTAAATCATCCTCCAATCTCAATTATAAGAATAGTGTTTCCGTCCTATGTCATATTTTCATAGAAAAATATTTCTAAAAGTAAAATATTTTATAATTCATCTGATTACAAAGAATCAATCTCATCATTATTCTTGATATGCCTGATCATAGACCACCAAAATCCAAATTCACCATCAAAACGGTAAATAAAAATAATAACTTTTTGATGGTATACACACCCCATGGAATAGAAAATAATTTTTATGGATTTAGTATATCCTTTAGCTACCACTGGATAATTAGATCCACTAAATATAAGAGGTTATTGCATATAAAATTTTCCACCAGTAACATATTATTTTGTTGTTTATCTAGATGATCTCATTAATGGATGCCACCAATATTTATAGCTTTTTTCAACTGATTATATTTTTGTAAAAAACTTCTCGGTTCCAATTCCCACCACTCTATGTTGTGGATTTGGAATGATATTATCCTCCCGGTGCCTTCATACTTAAACTTCCATGTTTCTTCAGTGGAGAACCATTCTGAAGAGACATATCTTATACGAAGAAAATTGTATTCCTTAAATTATATTACATCTCAACTTTACAAAAAATTAAAAAAAATTATGTGTATTCTATTAACATTATCCTGACCCATTAAGGTTATTTAAACATTGCTCTGATACCAAAAGTAAGGATCATCTATAATCATTAAAAGATATAATTAATTCAACTAGAATTAAATTTAAAACATTCCCAATGATATTTTAGGTTAGTAGTTTTAGAGGATTATTTCATAACCTCATACATAGAAACTTGTATATTATAAAGTATACAATTCAAAGAAATATATATTTTTTCCAAATATAAAACTTTTAAAAAAACATGATTTCCTTCCCTACCAAAACTTCACAACATTAAACTTGAATTCTTCTCTACAGTTACACATTTAAAAACCCTCTAATAGTTTTTTAAGAAGTTTGTACGATCAAAAGAATCTTATTAAGGGACATAAAAAGGAAGAAATAAACCATTATTCCATAAATGAAAACATTTTTATAAAGTTATAACTTTTACAAACAAAAAAATATGCTCTTTAACTTTTTATATGAAATCACAAGTTTCCTATAAAATCATAAAAAACATTAATAAATCATAAGGGTAACTTGTGGAATCAGTTTCATATCACTGTTACATATAATGTATCTCTCTTAGATATACAGGTAGTAACCATCCTAGTTATCATTAGAATAACCATCAAATTATATCCCTATAATCTCTTTGGAGAAACCTAACCGGTTAACTCCATACCTTTACCTAAAAATTTGATGAGATATAGTGGGATAATAAACCCTCAGTTTTTCATGGAACCACCCTTTATAAAAACAAATCACAAGAACAATAACATAAGAATAACATAGAAATATCGCATAAAATAAACATTCATCAGTAAAATAAAATTTCCATTTTCAAATCACTTTTCATTTTTTTACAAGCTGTACATTCATAAAGGAAAATGTTTTATTAGAAAATAAAACATTAAAACTATAAAAGAATTATAAAAACATTAAATCATCATGAATGTGGGGAATTTCATTCATGTCTTATATGTTAAAAACATTCCTTTTAAACTTTATAAAAAGATACATTAAATATGATTATTAATGGAAAGTCCCTTACAGATATCATATCATTGAAGTTAGAATTAATAAAATGAATGGAATATGTGTAAACACATTGAAGCCAAATAATAAAACATTGTAAAATAAAAAATCATTCCACAAATAATCATATCACCACATAATCAATGAAGTATATGTTTAACCAAAAGAATTCAAACTAGGTTAATAATTCCCTTACCTTATGTCTGAAATCATTCTTCACTTATTCTTAATGTCCTTGAAAATCAAATTATATTAATTAATTACTAAATAAAGAACTATTTACTAATTTATTTCATTAAATATAATATTATTGAGTTCATTTAAATCCATTTCGAAGATCTATAGGATTCCAATTAGATGTTCTAGGAATGTTCGTTACATGTTTTTATGATTGGTACCCTAGAGTATAGTTATGGGATTTCTTATCAAATGGATTAAAAACTCTAGAAGGGAAAAAATATGGTATTAGTATAATTAAATAATATAAAATAATACCATATATCATTTTATTTTCTTATATGAGGATGATTACATTAGAAAAAATGTTACTGATAAATGTTTGGTTTATTTTTCGCGGCTTTTTTGACCATCAAAAAGTAGTTTATTTTATTAAATATTATGTCTATAAATTATTTTTAGAACATTAAAAAAAGTTATAATATACATATTAAAATACGGTTAAACTGAAATAATAGTTTTATTACTATTATTGAAGTATGTAATGTAAAATTAAAACTCTTCATCCATGAAGGTGGTGAATCGACACATCACACACAATGTTATCATTTTTTAGAATAAGATCAAAGAGAAGAGGTTGGGTGATGGATATTTAATTAAGAAAAAGAATTATATTATATATAAATATATGAAATTTGATTTATTATTCAACTTTGTCTAGGGGAGGTGAGGATAATGTAGAAATAAAGAAATAAATAAAGAATGAATTTAAAAGAGGAAGAAGGGAGGATTTTACCCGTGAATGTCCTCCCCTTAAGAAACTCATTAAGGTATATGGATTTGTTCTTTTTAGGAGACCATCAAGTCTTGAATGTGGGGAATATTCATGGGAAGTTAATTGGGAATAATTTAGAAAAACTACAAGGCGTAGAAGGTGTGAGGATTATAAGTGGTGAGGGGTGGTACTTATAAAGAGAGGAAAGGGGTGTTTTGATTATTTCATTTATTTATTTATTATTTTGGAACAAGAATATAAATAATGAATATTCACATGAAAAAATAAATTAATTTGAGTATGTGATATCTAACTAATGAGTTATTACCTCATAAACACATCATCCATGACTCAATAATTCATTTGTTCAATTATAATGTAAAATATAGTAAATTATTGCACTTCACTTATAACCAAAAATTCAAATTTTTTATAAAAATCAAAAAAATTCACCCTAATTTTTTTTGAACTTTAGGTTTCTAAAATGGACTCAGTTTTGAGAAAATAATGTTCTGAATATGGTAATTTTATTTTTTAGTTAAAATCTTCATTTATTTCTAAAAATACTAATTTTAATATTATAACTGATTTTTTACACTTTTAAAAATTAACTAGGGTCTCATAAAGTATAATTATAATTAAAATAAAACAAAATATAAATTTATTAATATATTTTATGAAAATAAACCTTATTTTAAATCATTATATTAATTATAAAATTTTAAATAAATATTTATTTTTCAGAAAAATACCACCTTTAATTAATTATTTTTAAAACATTTATTTACTTATTCTATGATATAAATATATAATATTATACCTTATAAGAAAAATAAATTTTATTTATACTTTAATAGGTGAGTTAATTATTCTAATGGTCATATTAATCTTGCTAATATTCACATTACTATTTCAATGGCCAAGTTACTATTCCATTAGTATGGATACCTTAATTTATATTAATACCACTAATTTAATAATAATTTTATATTTAATTTAACAATTTCATTCAATAATGAAGACAAATTATTCTATAATTACCTTTTTTGTTACAGTATTTATGTAAGAGATACATTTTTGGTTAAGGATATGATTAGGGGACAACATAATCTTTGATGGGAACTAGAGGATACATCCCATTACCAATTTAGTATTGAATATTATCTTAACAATGTGAAAATTCACCAACATAATGATGAAAATAATCATGATCATCCATTGAATCCAACACAATAAAACATTATATATTTAGAGTACACTATCACTATAATGAAATCCCACAGTCATCATTGGATGTTTCAGAAACATGCTGAGACAAAACTATCTAAAACATAGAATGTGGGAAACCCTATAAATTAGGTTTTGTTTAATTCTACCATTTTAAAGTAAATATAGAATATGTTAGAGGTGTAATATGGTATGGAATAAAAATGTAGGGATATGAATTCAAGGTAATGTAAACTGAGTTTTGATGCTATATTTTTAAGAATTTAAAATTTTAAGGGGTTAATATTACGTCTTCAATAAAACATGAGACTAAATTTAAATGGAAATGTAATTATAATATCTAACACATGATTCATTTAATATCATATATTTTTAGGGATTTAATTTTATAATTATTTCATGTTAACCAATTAATTATTAAATGCACACCAAAATTGTTCATATAGCCTAAAATCATAGTAAAACTACTCAATATACTTAATATAGAATAAAGGAAGGTTGATAAATAATTGAGGATGGTTGATCAATTATATGTGACACATGAATCATATATAACACTCATGGGGATGAAAATAATCTGAAACATTCTTTCGTAACAAAATCATAAAATGGGGGTGGAGCTTCATCAAGGAGAATGAAAGTAGTTATCCATGTGTACGCATACCGTTGTCCATTATCCATGAAGAGTGATCATAGAGGTTGGGATGAAGTACTTAGTGCTTCTCCCATGAATATAAGGGGGTATCAATCAATTAGAAAATTTTAAATCAAGATGGGGTGCAGTAGAGTAAGAGATCTCAACCATTGTGGGGGGGTTTTCCAATAACCATTAGAGGGGTTATGTTTCCTTAAACTATTTTTATTGTTTTAAAATGAGAATTTTTGTATGAATATATAGTGGGTAAGGGATATGTGTAATTTTTTATTGTTTAATATTATTGAATAAGTCATACTCTACCATTATTTTATGTTTGATTCAATTTTTTTCAAGCCTGGTCAACTTGTAGATAAAAATAAAAAAGAGGGTGGAGGAAAGATAGATGAAATATAATCCCATTAAAATGGAGTATGTGTTTTTTTCTCTGAATAATGAGAGTTATTACACAATATAATTCAAAAACTAATTAAATAATTAATTATTTTAATGACCTTGGTATTATTATTATAGAAAGCCACACATGGACCTCAAATTGAGAAAAGACATTTGAGAGTGACTTGATAAATCACATGGAAAAGAAGAGTATGTGTAAATGGAATGAACTAATGAATTCATGGATAAAAAACATGAATTAATGAAATTGAGTTAAACACCCCATTGTTTCCACATTTTATTATTAAAACCATTAGTTTATTTCTCTTATCTCAATTCAATCATCAACATTACCATTTTGTTACTTCATGTTTCATGTTACATGTTACTTTCTCACTTCACACAAACACCAAAACTTCTCTTCACATATTCATACCATTAAAATTGATTAGTGAATTGAACCAGTCATAATTATGGATATTGTTGGAGTAGGATCCCAAGAACCAATATTGTACTTTTGATTACCTGAATATTTACAAATAGCTTATCACATGTTGAGTGCTATTTATTACATTAATGTGACAATGCCTTTAAAGTATTTATTTCATTAAAATATTATAATATTTTATTGCTATAATGGAAACCTATAATTAAAAATATAATAGCCTTAAAAATATATCTTATAGTCAATATTTCATTTGTATGATATGAAACAAATGATGTTTTTAATATCATGTGATGGATTCTTGTAAGTTGACGAGACTTATTCACATGAAGTTTACCACTTTGTAATCTCAAAATTAAGAGGCCTTATTTATAGACCCGACAATAGGAATTCAATATGTTATATTTTTCATTTGATATTATTTTCAACATACTAGTGTATTAGTCCTTAGTTTTAAGATTATTACTAATATACATATTGAATCATTACATTGATGTGTGGAAAAAAACCTTGAGTACATATGATCATGATGAGATAGGATATGATTGTTGTGTCGTAAGTGATAAGAAATAAATTGAATAAATCAATAAATGGTTTTCCCTTTCTTAGTTCTTGAATGATGATATATCAGTCCCATTGATTGAAATTGAACTATATGATTAAATCCATGTTTGTGGTTGTCCACGAATGAGTTAATCTTATGTTATTAAAGAAAGATAAATCAATCAAATTGGTTGATGATGTAAGTATGAAATATATTTTATAAGATATCAATAAAAAGGGATTATATTATATAGTCAGCGTTCATATGATATTTTTTCATTTTTACATTGAATTGTTTTTATATGGATTCCTTGACATGTTTCTAGACACTGATATTATAATTTAGATACTCTTTCCAAATTCTTATGAGGAAGGAGGCGTATAGGTTCACACGCTAAGAATATCCAGATTCTTAGTTGAATTCTATTTTAAATTTAACATTCAAAATAAATATTATTCTTGGTATGTGGTTTAATAATTTTTCTAGTTGCATTGATTGAATATATTCAATCACAATTTTATCATGTTTAGAATATATGTTAGTTAGATATTAAATAAATATTTATTATATGGTAGGTGAATATAAAATTTATTATTTTATTAAACAAGTAATTTAATGATATTTATTTAATTAATTAAATATTTATAATTCAAGGTTTGATAAATTTTGGTGAATATTGGTAGGGTGATATATGGGATCGATGGAAGTGATATATTTAATTAAACATATTTTAAATAATTACCTCATTTATTTGTTTAATAATTATGTTTTTAAAATCCTAGAGTTATCACATGTCATGAAATATAATAATAATAAAATTATTACTATTTCACATGGGGTTTGTTTTGGATAAACAATTAACTAAGGCCCTCCTAATAATTAGTAATTGTTAAACCTAAGTATATAATCTGAATTATATCATTTTACATGTGAGTGATAATTATGTGCACAAAAGATTCTATAAGAAAATTATCTCAAATACCTAGTGTGAATTTCAAAATATTATACTCATGAATTAAATACATGTTTGGTCGGGATGATAATGATGAAGAAAAAGACATAAGAGTGGGGGTGAATTGAGGTTTTCAAAACATTAACAGATTCAAAACACCTCTCTTGTTCAACAAAAATCCTTTCCTTTTCTCCCAAAGATGAGTGATAAATGGAAATAAATAAAGGAAATGAACATAATTATGTATAGTGGTTAAATAAATAGAGATCCCTCAGTCTACTTGACCAATGATAAACTTCATGAGATTGGTGATTTTCACTAGGTCCTCTTATCATAAGACCCTTTAAATCGACAACTGAGTGAAGACAGTCGACAACTTTACAAAAAGACTTTATAAAGAATTCTGTTTATTTTACAAGTAAATATAAATACACAACATAGTGCAAGAAGATAAAACATAACCACTACTAATTACGACCATCCAAAACACCACTAAATTAATAGACCTTTAATTTTTCATAGAGTTTCTTAAAAAAATAATAGATAAAACACTAGAGAGATGTTTAAACTTGTATTTATCTAAACTATATCCTTGGAAAAATCTTTGTTATTATTACAGAAGAATATGTAATGATAAAGTGCAGTACAAGCGACAACAACAACAATATCAGTAGTAGTGACGCGATAGATCAAAACAAGTATGTCTGTAAAGTGTAGTTCTGTAAGAAATAACACATGGTTCTGTATATATTTCACCTTTTTTTATATTCATATCATATGTAAATAAAGGGTGTCTTGATATTTATATATTTTTTCAAACAGCTCCAGGTTAAACCATCTATAGAAATATCATACAATAAATTAGGAATATTTGAATTAAAAAACATTCAAAAGTGGTTATAACTTCCTTTAATAAAATAATTGATTTAATTTGTTAAATTTGTTGCATTAAATCAATCAAAATGAGCCTCTGAAATGGTCATAAATAAGCTTTGAATAGATATTATTTTCCATCAAGATCATGGCATAAATCATGAATAATATGATAGATTTAAAACTCAGTCGTTGAATAGTCTAATGTAGGGTTCCTTTATGTTACAATAGAACTTAAGACATAGGGTTGATCACAAAAGTAGGGTTGATGTACCATACATTTGTTTCATCAACCATATGGTTTCTTCTGAATTTTTGGTTTTTTATTGATGGTTTTCTTATTTTTCAAACACAAGGCTCCGTCCAAACATAGGGTTTATGAACCACACTAATTTCGATAGCATAGGGTATATGATCCACATGCATTGTTTCAAACATAAGGTTTATTATATATGTTATACTTGTACACGTAGGGTATGAGAAATGTTTCTAGAATACACTAAATCATATTTCGAATACTTCAATGAATATTCATCACGGATAAATGACTAGAATAGGATTCTAGAATAAATATTTCCACCAATAAATATTTCTTGAAATTAACTAAAAATATAATTCATTAGTAACACAAATTTGGGTGTTTTTTAGCATCAAAACCAAAAATAAATTAATGAAATTATTGAATCAATACATTCAAAACAATATCCCCCTATTTTATGTTCATAAAATCCATATCAAAAACAATGTTGAAATATAATTTTAAAACAATAAGTTTTCCCCTTTCTTTGACATAACACTTCTTTTATTTATAAAGGAAAACTTCTCTCCCCATTATAAAGATAAAAAGAATTTTCTCTATGTCAAGATTATTAAAAATAGAAACATAATGACATAAAAAACTTCTCCCTCAAATAAACTTTAAACTTATAAACTTCATAAAACTTCTCCCTCAAATAATAATACACTCTATACAAAAAACTTCAATATAAGATTCTCCCCCTTTTGAGACATAAAAAATATTACAATAGAGAGTATTCAAAATAAACTCCCCATATATTTATTCTATAAGTATATATAAGGAATCAAGGAGTATAATAAAGTAAACTTATTATTTTATTAAAACCCCCCAAATATCATATCATATAATAAAATCTTTTGACTATTTTTTCACAAGTAAAACATTTATATAAGTAAAACTAAACTATTATTTTCAACAAAAACTTTTTAGGAGATAATTAAATATTAATATACATGTTAATATAAGATTAATAACAAAATTAAAATAAAAACTAACTAAATACTGAATACTTTATAATTTTTTACAAAAAAATATATTTTAAAAATAATATATTTAATATTAAAATAAAAATAATGGATTAATCTAATCTTTAGAACTTTCAAAACTTATAACTTTATCACTTAGAGAAGCTATAACTCTTTATAGTTTTTATAATTTATTTTTTACATCTATAGTTCTTTGATACAAAGAAGACGAACATTGTTCAAATCGAAACAACTTCATCTTGTCATGATCTATATTAGTAGTACCTTCTTTTCTGAGAAACTCCATTTTACTTAACATTTCTAATTTGAAAGCTTCAAATTATGCTGTCAAGATCAAACTATATTTTATATATTGATACTTTTTTTTAACAAAACAAAGAATATTTTCAATATACATTCTTTATTCATATATTCAAATGACTTATTAAATTCATAAAATTCATTTTATAGCTTCACTTTATCTTTATTCAAAGTTTCAACATTGCACATAATCATTTAATATGATATTTTAGAAGAACAAATTTCATTTCATCCTTTTGTAAGAATGATTTTATTATAAACTTGACAAACTTGATAGCTTCATATTGTTTTGTATGGTTTTCCAAATACTTTTGAGAAAGATAATTCAAAGACAATGATTTCATAACTTAAAAGTTATAGGAAGAAGATGAAATGTTTATTTCTGACACTATGCATATGATGTTTTGTTTTATTTTTCTGAAAAATATAGAATAGTAATTTCATAATATTGAAGAAAATTCATCAATTTTTTATAAAATAAAATATAATATATTTTAAAAATGAAAATATTTATATTTCAAAACAATTACTATATTTTAAAAATAACTAATTGTGAATTTTTTAAAAATCAATTATATGAATAGTGTAGACTAAAAGTTGATTTAAATAGTGAAGGAGAATATTTATTAATCTTTTAGAAATAAATTTATTTTTTTATAAAAAATAATTAATGTACCAAAAATATATAAATATTAAAATAAAATACATTCTGAATCAGGGACTTTAGTATAATGGAAATTTTTATTGGGAACTACTTTAGATTTTTTCACTAATTTTGTAGATAACTTAACATATATCCATCATCGAACCACTTAAATATTAAAAATTAAACTTTGTGGTGTAATAATTCAAACCATTAATTACAATTTCTTTTTTGTACCCATATGATTTTGGGTCTAGCGGTGTTAGAAATTAATTTTTTTGGTAACCAGATTTTTTTATTTTGAGTAATAATTATACTATTCAAGATAAACAATTATTTTTATCTATAAACATCTCTAACAACGAAAATTTAGGTTCATAAAACAATAATTATTTTCATAATTTTTATTAATACCACAATGAAAACATTTTATAGCAGATATGTTTTTTATTTTTAACCCAATATCAAAATAATTCTCATATAGTTTTAGTTTTTCACCATTGCTTCCTATTCAAAATATTTCTTTTGGTATTTTATTTTTTCTAAGGATTTGATTTAAATATTTTTCCCTTTTTATCATCATAATATAGGCTTGTTTTAACTTATAAACTTTAGCCAATAGATATTTTATTTTAGTACCATGTAAATAATAAAATTTAGAAGAATCGTATTTTAAACCTATATTTTTTTTGACAAATTTTCATTATCTAATAAATAAGTATCATAAGATTTATTAATTTTTCTCTGATATTTCTTTAATGATCTATACTGGTCTTTTATCTTGAAACAATATTTTTTTAATTCATCCCAAGGTAATTTCTCACAACTAGAGTTTTGAGAGTAAGAATCTTGTAGCACATGGTCTGTATATTCCATAAGACATACCATATTCTTTTTATGATCAGTCATAATATATATATATATAATTAATCATGTGAATTAAAATTATTAATCCTGGCATTCTTCAAAACTTTCTTGAATTTTATCTTTCAATTGGATTTCCATTGAACTTTGACTAACGAACAAATATCTGTTATATGAACCATTTCCTTGCACCCACAAAAACAGATTTCATTAGACCTTTTCATTTAATTCCTGATGTTATTAATATTTTTATAATTTTTTATACACTCCCTTTACATATTTTATATGAAATTCTAATAATTTGTGTGAAATATTAATTTTTAGATATTAAATGTAATTTTTGAGCATTATTTGAATTAATCCAATCAATTTCAGTTTTCTGTTTTAATTATAACTCTCATAATAATTATCCAAATTTAATGGATTTTGTTTTTTAGGATTCCTCATTTAATATAATACATTTATATAGAAGGGATCTTGGAACAATTCTTCCATTTTGAGGACCATATGGTCCCCACAAAAAGACCCAAATAATATGTGAGGAAACTGGACAATCCATGAAGATAGAATTACTGGGCCTACTCCAGAAGTCCAAATCCTTTAATTATCCTCCAACCTTATGGGGAAAATTAAATCCATCTTTTATAAAAATTTCAAGGCCCGATTCCAAATACAAGGGGACCAACTGATGATTTTAAAACCAGCCCACCATTTTTTCTGTTAAATAAAATTATCACACCATTATTGAATTTTCTCCTGAAAGAGATCCATTAGAGATTTGATTTTGTAGTGTGAAAGAGGGGGTTTTGGCGGCTGACATTGTTAAAGAAATAATTCCGATTTAAAGGTATCTTCTAATTTAAAAATCCATTCACATTTCTGCCATTGAAAAGGCATGGATAGAAATAGATAGTTTAACATTTTTTATGAAAACAACCATAACATTGGCTCCATAGGTCCAAATGCCACCAACCATTGATAATAGTCGGAGAAAATTATTATCTAAATATTTTAAGAAGTAGATATCTCTCGATTCATCTTTCTGGATGTCTAAACCATCGAGCCAAGTGGAGGGGTAGATTTGGAAGGCAACCTATCCACCTCCTTAGGCTATAAATACATCCTCTCCTCTCCTTTCAAAAGGGTTGGCATTTTAGAAGATAGGAGAATATATTGGAATGAAAAACTACCTTCCAAAGGCTTGTAAGGACCTACCATAATCATGTTTTTACTTGATATACCTTTCCTCCTCGCTTTGTTTTTATTTACTTTTGTTTTCATCATTGTTGTAATCCTCTAAGTCTTTTTTTTTTGTAATTTTGTTTTAATGAATTTTTCTTCTTCAATAACCTTTATTATCATCCAAATTATGTATTTTAATATTAGTGTTCTTAAAAGGGATTAAATCATGTTAAAAACCCTTCTCTTTTTTTGGTTTTTCATTCAATTTAAAGTCTTTTATTTAATTCCCTTCATCATTTGTGTGTGTGTGTGTTTGACGAACCACTCTTTTATTATCCCTTTATTTTTCCTATCTTGTTAATTAATTATAAAATAATTATAAAATTATTAATAATCATTTAAATGGATGAGAAAATTTCTCTTTGGGGTGAGTTAAAATTTAGGTATGTTAAGTGATTTAGAGATTTTCCTCGATGAATATTCTTTAAATTGACATTATGTATGTTGGACATAACATGTAATGGATTAATGAATTGTTTTTTTAAATTATGGATTCCATGGATTATTGGAACCATACATACACTACCACAATCAAGTACTGATTGATATTAGAATCCTAGTTATGTTGATGCTTGGATTAAAGCCTTAACACTTAAGAATTCTAATCAACGTCAACATGTGGCATGGGTGTTAATTTAATGAAATATAAAGAAAATATCAAGGATATCACAAGCCTAACTAGATAATGTTGAACTCATCCCAATATTTATCAAATTGTTAAGTCAATATTAATCAATCATTCATTTCAATTAATCTCTGTAAACATACCTCCCAATCAAAATATAATCTACTAAAAACATTCGATTATTAAAAAGTATCACCGTAGAGGATTTGACACGAGTGATACTATACACATTAACAGAGCCTTGTTACTTTGACTAATCAATAGGAGACAATCAGATGCACTTTCAAGTGGCGCCATTGCTAGGGATGGTTCATTAAGTAGTCATTTTTTGGTTATTGTAATAAAATAAAAAATAAAACTAAATTTATAAAAAATGGAAAAAATCAAATAAAAATATTCCATTTACATTCTTACAAAATCTCTTTGAATGCCCTATAGCCTCCCAAAAAATACCTCAGATTTGTTTGACCCTGAAATTGAGAGATCAATTCACCAAATTAGAAGGAACATACGAGATAATCAACTCATTCATGAACCTATTCGTGTCCAACCAATTGAATTAGATATATCCAGTCCTAGGGAACAAACACCTAAAGAACTTGTTGCCCCTAATATGAATTTTCAAACTTTTGGTATTAAATATCTAAACATAGAGGCTGAATTCGAACTCAAATCGGGTTTGATTAATCTTCTCCTTCATTTCCATGGGCTAGCCGATGAAGATCCACATCTTCATATTAAAGAGTTCCAAGTGGTGTGATCTACCATGAGGCCTCAATAGGTTTCTGAGGAAGCAATAAAAATATGAGCATTCCCTTTCTCCCTAGATGAATCTTCTAATTCATGGCGCTACTACCTTCCTCCGAGTTCCATAACCATGTGGAATGACATGAAACGACTCTTCTTAGAGAAATTCTTTCCTTCTTCTCGAACTACTTCCATTCGAAACGAAATCAGTGGTATCTGTAAATTCACCAATGAATCACTCCATGAGTATTCGGAGAGGTTCAAAAAGCATGTTGAAACCTTCCCACACCACCAAATCCCTAACCAACTCTTGATCCAGTACTTATATGAAGGATTATTGTCTATGGAGAGAAATATCATTGATGCCGCAAGTGGCGGTGCTTTTGTTGATAAAACTCTTGTAGCTACAAGAGATCTTATAAGAAACTTGGAATAAAAATCACAACAATTTCGTACTCGAGCACATTATCAAGTGAAACAAGACCAAGATAGTTAGTCAATAGAGTCGAACAAGATGACAGAGTGGATGAGTGAACTTACAGGTCTTTTGTGAAAACAACTTCTGGCATCCAAATCCCCAACCTCATATTCTCCACAATCGTTGTTCTCTGGACCTATCAAGAACTGTGGAATCTGCAACTCTCTAGTGCATCCAATAGACACATGCCCACAACTTCAAGATGATCCATCTGATTCATCTAGACTATTGGAGCTCAATGAATTCTATTCTCAACAGAACCCCAACCCTCATATATTAGTTCATTTCATTAGAACCTCTAAACAACCTCACTTGGAGCCCTTCCCTTCTTCTTATAACCAAGGATTAAAGTATGGAAACCTCGTGCCTCAATTCCCTCCTAAAAACCCAAACTGGTTCCAATATGGTCAAGGTTTTGGTAACTTCTAACAACGTTATCTGTTTGTTCCTCAAAAACAAAGGAGATATCCTCTTCCTACTCCTCTAGGCTTCCACTATCCTAGTGATCCTTCTCAATTACCAAACAAATACAATCGCTTTCCCAAGAACAAAAATCAAGGTAATCCCAATTCAGGGCAAGACACTTCTACTAAGACACCATGGGAAAGTGCAGTGGAAGATCTTTCCTCCCTCACCCATTCTATCCTCAAGAACATTTAATCCCAAATTGGTCAACTTGCTTCCCACCTAAGCCTGCAACAACAATAAAATTCTTCCCAACTCCCAGCTCAAGGATTACCCAACCCCAAGGGTAATGCAAGTGCAATTGCACATAGATTGGGAAAGAAAATTTCTATTCCTAAAGATAAGTCCTCCAACCCCCTTTAAATACAGACCTAGAAAATGAAAGGAAAAGGAAACTTGAAAATAAATATAAACCCCTTCCCTCACCTACTTCCATTCCACTTAGGAACCCAATTCCTTTTCCTCGAGCCATTTCTATTCCAAATAAGTCATTTGAAACCAATCCTAAAATGCCCAATATGTTTAGACATGTTTATGTAAAAATTACCCTCTTAGATGCAATAAAAAATCCCTAAGTATTCCCAGATTCTTAAGGAATTTTTCACCCATAAGATAAAACTTAAGACCTTCAGAAATGTTTCCACCCAACAGTCTATTCTCATAAAGTAAAAAGATCTATGGACCCTTACGGTTCCATGCCAAATTGGAATTTCCAACATTGATGATGCCCTCATATACCTAGGAGCCTCAATTAATGTCATTCCCAAATCCATATTCTCCAACCTTGGCCTTGGTCTCTTACATCTAATGAGTGTTTTCATTCAATTGGCCAATCGAAGCACTGCTTGTCCTGAGGGAATAATCGAGGATGTCCTTGTCCGAGTCAGTGATCTTATCTTCCCAGATTACTTCTATGTCCTTCACATGGAAGGTGAGATGAAGTCTACTCATTCTCCCCTGATTCTAGGAAGACATATCCTCATGAAATATAAAACCGAAATTGATGTCTATGTTGGCATCTTATCCATGGAATTTTGTTACCAACTGTTCAAGTTTAATATTTTTCAATCCATGCGATACCCATTAGAGAATCAATCTATATTCTATATCCATGCTTCTGAAAGTCTCTTTGAGAGTGCGTTGAATCCCAATCCATCATCTTCTTCCTGTTCTACTAATATATGAGTTTGTGAATGTTTCATACTCATTAACCAAGTCATAAATGGGGAAGTTGATGATGACATTACAAATGAAAACTCCATTGATCAAAATGATCTTGAAAACTCTTTGGAATCTCATATCACCTATGACATCCACTTCTTGAACGTGGATGGTAATGGGGAAAATGAACAAGAATGTTCATTTTTTGATTCAAATCTGATTATCCCACATTCATCATTTCCTTTCCATGATTCTGAAAATTTTGTTATATGTGAGGTGAACTCCGAACCAATGTGTTTATATTGTCTCGATGGGAGTGAAGGTTATGAGATTTGTTCGATAATTAATAAAGTGATCACTAGTGATGTTGAAATTGACCATTCTTTGGAAAACAACATTGATATAAAAGATATTAAAAAACGTATTCAGTCTTATGACTCCACTGATCCTCATTACTCTACATTAGTAAGTGATGAAATAAATGAGTAAAAAACAATTGGGATCTCATACTCTAGTTTCGTGTTATCTAAATCTTACATAAATGAACCATCAAAATTTTGACATCTTCTTGAATTTTCTAGCATAGAAAACCATCACCTTGTGGATAAAATCATTCCTCATGTTGATTAACAAAGAGAGGATAGTCATATTATTTTTCCACCCTTATTGAATTCCAAGCGAAACAACAAGGAAGTGATAAAATTATCCAATGAATAATCAGGCCTCCCAAAGGAAAAGTATTTATGGAATAACACTGTATTTGAGAAAATACAATGGCCACTGTTAGACTATGTGTAGTCCACTGTAACTGTCTAGCAGTAGACAAATAAATGCAGCACTTCTTGGGAGGAAACCCATGATTTCTTTTACTTTTATGAAATTTTAATTTATTTTTAGTTTTTCATTAGATGAATAATTATTTTTCTTTTTAAAGTAACATCCCAAAATCCTGGAACCACATCGACATCCATCGGATCCCCAACTTCTGTAGTTGAACCACCACTGGACAGAGATGAAAACCCACCAAATCCAAATCCGGGGCACCTATTTTCCTTTAACTCATCTTCTCCATACCTCCCTCCCTCCCTCCCCCTCTCTCTATTCTTCTTCCTCCTTTATTCTGATTTTTTTCCCACTTTACTCATCACCTTTTTTTTTGTTTACTCTTTCTCTTTTGTGTCGGTCTGTAATTTTAAAAAACTAAAATAACTAAAAAAATAAAAAAAAATTCAAAAAAAACCAAATGAGTCATACTTACTCACCATCACGTTTTGACATTTTTTCCAACCATTTTTGGAGTCAAAATACATGGTTTCATCTCAAAAATCTTGTGTTTTCATCATATATTTAAATAAATAATATTTTTTCAAACCCAACAAATTTTCAATGCTCAATTTTTGATTTGGAAACTAATTTTCTTCACCCATGAGGGAGAACATTTTATATCATGCCAAGGATACCTATGGCCATATTTTCAAAATGTGTTTTTTACCCCCATTTGAGATTCTTGAATTTATAGACCTTCGAGCTAAATTTCCTACTTTAGTGTTCATTGATATGACATATGTATTTTATAAACCTCACAAGAATATCAATAGCCAAATATCATCCCATTTCCCATACATTAATCCTCCTTTTGAAAGCACCTTAAATCCAATGAAAACCTTTTCATTTATATCCACATTACAATCCCAATACCTTTTTCCACCCAATATCAACATGGATTTATATCATAATTTTTTGAAATTTAAGTGTGGGGGAATGGATTTCATTTTGGGTACCCTTTTGTTTATTTTTACCGTGTTATTATATGCTTGAGGGAAATAATAAATTTAAGTGTGGGGGAGAGGTTTTCATTTATTGGGGTTTGGGAATATATATATATGCTTATGACATATTGTTCAAATTTTATTGAAAAGTGTTCAAAAAAATTGAAAAAAATCAAAAAAGAAAAAAATGAGTTGTGTCTTGGGTGGGTCAAAAATCACTATTTATTAGCCTTTGATAATTTTATAACTATTAAAATTAGCATCATAAAGAGATAAATCATGGGTTGGGATATGAGTGTGAGATCTGTTTCAAGTTCAACTTTTGAAAAAAATACAGAAAATAAGAAAAAAAAGAACACTTGTGTTATATTCTTATGTCATTGAGAGAAGTTTTGGGTTTTGTAAATATTTTATATTCTAATTCCCTTCATATTTCCTTCCTCTTTTGTGTCTTATTTCATATTTTCATTCCCTTGTAAATATGTGCTTCCATTTCCTTCATGTCTCATTTCAAAAAAAAATGTGCATTTCTTTTACCATGTTGGTGTTTTACCCCTATTATTCTCTCTCTTGGACATTAAATTCCTACCATCCCATAGCCATAGAAAAACACCTTAAAAATAACTATGTATTCTTGTGCACTTTGGATAGGAATTTTAAGCTGATATCTCTTACAAACTCTATGATTTTCACTTTTGGTTGGTGATTGAGGTAAACTCCATGAATTAATTTTATAATATTGAGAAGAGTATTTTTTGTGTGCCACCATTTTCCATTTCTAAATTTGACCATGAAAAAATGAATTCTTTTTGAAACATTGTTTCTATAAAAAATTGTGGTGGAATTCAATATGGATGAGTGAAATTTTATAAACCTCCCCTGATTGGGGAAAACTAAATTTTAACATTTTTTGTTGAGTGTAAATGACTTTGTCATGTTTTTATATTTGTTGCACTTGGGGAAATTGTTGATGCTTCTTTCCGTTACAGAGTCTAATGACTGAAAAAGGGGAATACCTTAAACACAATAAGATTCATCCTTTGAAGAACATCAAAAATTGGCAAATGAATGAACAATGATTTCATTAAGCATGGGTCATGCAAGTTTCACTATGGTCACGCAAGTATACTTGTGTGCCACATATTGGTTGCATAGGTAACTTGCGTGCCCTAATCTTTTTTCACCCAAGGTCCTCAATGGCCTATAAATACCCCTTGTGATCCCTCCATTTGGAGGATGAACATTCCAAAAGTCAGATTTAGGATCTTAGCGCCCTAGTCTATTCTTAATGTTTTCCGAATACTTCTACGGTAATTTCATACATATAATGGAAGATCTAAAGAGGGGGAACAAGGCCTAAGTGTTGAAATTCATCAACACATGCACGCGTAAGTGTATAACCCTTAAGGGAAATGGACACACTTGCATGCCACCATATCCCTTCAACAGAACTTGCGCGCCACCCTTTTGGAAGCCTTTAGGGATAATACTAAGGGCTTGAGCCAAGTCTCACCCAAGTATTCCCCTATTGGTTAACTGTCACCCAAGTACACCCATGTCGCGCCAGTATACTTGTGGGACCAAGACTTGCGTGCCCAAACAAGACTTGTGTGCCTGCCTCTTTTTTGGTTCCCCTCATGTCTATTCAACTCTTTTCTTAAAATCCACCTATCCTCTTCAAGATTTATCCTTCAAAACCCTCTTTAAAGCCATTTATGGCATGGTTCCTTTGTTGTCTTCTTTATCTGAAAGGAATTATGTGGAACATCTCCCAAAACCTCATGATATACATAAATTTATGTCACTAAGGTTAGAGATTTCATTCCTTCAACTTCATCCTTTAAGATGAGAAGTTCTCTAACCCGGGATTCCTTTTCATGAATAAACCTCAGTCACAAGTTCTCTAATATGGGCATCCTCCTTAGGAGTAAGCCCCAATCATAATTTCTCTTAACCTGGGCCTCCTTTTCAGGAGTAATCCCCAGATCTCATGTCCCCCCAACCTAGGCCTCCTCTTTAGGAGTAAGCTCCAGGCATAATTTCTTTTTTACTTGGGCTTCCTTTTCAAGAATTAAAACCCAATAATTAATCCCTCCCTGATTTGGGATTTCTTCTCAGGAGTAATCCCTAAATTAGGAATCTAAATCTCCATAAAGCACAAATACCTTTGCAGACCCTGTTAATGGGAATCCTCCCTAGGAGTAAGCCCTAAGTCCCCCTTAATTTTGGGCCTCCTTCTCAGGAGTAAGTTCCAAGATATAAGTCCCCTTTAACCCTGGGCATCATCCTCAGGAGTAAGCCCCAAGTTATAAATTTTCTTAACCTGGGAATCCTCCCCATGAGTAAGCCCCAATATAGAGTATCCAAATCTCTATAAAGCACAAATACCATTATGAACCTTGTTCCTAGGTTTCTTCCTAGAAGTAAATCCTAGTCTTTATCTATTTGGGAAGTCACACATACATAAGTCCCATATCATTCCTTGTGACCACATCTTTTGTGGCACAAATTGTTAGGATTACTAATACCTCTTGTTTCTCACACCGAGCATGACTCAAATGAGATTAGAGTTTCAAAGTAACCACGACACATCTGTTTAGGACTTTAATCATATGTAAGCCCCACATTTCTTAGTCGAACTACGTGGACTTTGATCTCTACCTTAAAAGTAGAGTTCGTAGGAAGCCTTTATAATGTTCAAACCCATCACCCATTAATTCTCATCTGTCCCACATGACGTTTATCTATATCTTAATTTCTAAACTACGTGGATCTTGATTCCTTTTCTAACAAGGATACGTAAGTTGCCCATATGAGGGTATGATCCCAACTCTAGAATAATCCATGTCCTTCTGAATGATAATAAACTTCAAGTGCCCCACTGAGTGGCTTTAAAACCAGTATGGTTACCATAATGACCAAGATATTTCAATATAATGTATTTAAGGATACCATTGACTAAGAATCTCCAATACATACGGATGATTCTCTATCGATGAAGAACCTCGAATACATATAAATGATTCTCTAAATCTCATACATATCATTGATTTCCAAATCTAAAGGAAAGATCATTTTCATACTTGGTAAATTAATAAGGATTCACAAACATAACTCAAATCTATAAAGAGAGTCCCGAAGTAGAAAATAATTCCCCCCAAAAAGGTGCGATGAGTCCGACCTCCCATCCTCTTGACCAATGAAAATTCTTAAGCCTCATTGGTCCCCAAATAATGAGCTCCTACCTTTGGAAAGTAGGTCCAAATGGATATAGAATCATTGGATGTTTCTAGTTCTACGAATAAACCTGTTATAAACCGATTGGATTGTTTGAACCTTAAACAAATAAGGTCATCACCATTTCTAGAAGAAACAGAAAATGGTGAACCCGACATGAATCCTTAACCACGTTAAATGATTTTTTACTTATTTTTTGGGCCCCTATTTAATTCAATATGAGAGACAAAAAAAGCAATCAATAACATATGTGTTCATACAAAATATGTAGTGACCAAACTTATCTTGATTGTGTCTGTTATATCAAATATTCACTATTTTCCAAGATCTATCTGTGTTACAGAAATGGATTCTCTAAAGTTCACACCTATGAATGCCTCTGCTACTGCTCCTGGTGGATCCTTGCCCGCTTTGAGGAAGACATCACCCACTCATCATCTGTAACACTGGGTCTAAAATTCCCTGGTTAAGTAATACCGTCAAAACGGTACCGTTCTGACTCTGGAGGCCGCTCAACAAGCCCTCCATGTTAACAATTCACCCTGGTTGTCTGGACAGCGACGACCAGTGATCAAGAAGTAGGCGGTGCTAACCACCATCTCCAACCATTTCGGGTCATTATCCCCGGAATGCATCAACTAGTCTCTCCCATATTACAGGGAGGTAAATGAAGAGGTCACTCAAGGCCTCAGTTCAAGAAGATAGGAGTCCTTCCCGAGGGATTCCATCAATAATCGCTTCCAGACTCATGCGGCAGTGCGCCCTCAACAGGATGAGGGTATTGCCTTTAGAGGTTTGGCTCAATTCCCTCAGACCCGAGTCTGCAAGATGAAACACCAGAGGAAAAATCCAATTAACAAGGAGCAGGTTCTTACTTTTCCCCCCTCCGAAAAATTCCATCAAGCCAACTTTATGGCTAGCAACGAGCGGACACGTACACCCGTCTGTTCCAATTCCGCTGTCCAGCAGACTCGTCTGGCAGCAAACCACTAATCCCATTAGGAAATTCTGGCGGAGTATTATAGGAAGGAATATACACCTGTTTATAACTTAGCATCTAGTCATCAGGCTCATCTGAGTACAACCAAAGAAGCTCGCCAATCTAATATGGTGGCAATTGATAAGCAGGCACATATACCTATTTACAATCAACAATTCTGTCTGTAGTCTCGTCTGCCAGTATTGAAGGAAAATCTCCAACCATACTTGACAAAGAATACATAGAAGGCACATAGACCTGCCAATGTTCATCAAGCCTACCAATAGTCTTGTTTGGTAGCACCTGAGAAGTTAGTCGGAAATCTCCGACAACAAATTTGGAGTAGACTCAAATCTCTGCCCCCATGCATAAGTACTGTCAGAATTTGCTGAAAAGAAAAGGAGGACAGGAGCAGGAACATACACATACTCCAGACATGTAATGGATGTATATTCCCATTTCTGTAGCTGAAGTCACCAAGGACATTCTGACAATGGTGAAGGAGTAGAAGCAAATCCCTACCAATATTCTGGATGCCTATCAAAATATTATAACAACTTCAGCAGCATGACAGGAGAAGAAACATGAATCTATCCCTATCAGTGGAGTGACTCATAAATATGTCACTCTGGAGGAGATATGCACCTCTGTTCTAGTCCAGGAGGGTCATGGGTCATACTCCCCCATGTCATGCAAACAATCAAGTCAGGCACAAACACCTGATTTGAATGGAGATAATCAGCCTAACCTGACTATTTCTGCTAAGAAGGCACATACACCTTCTAATAATAACCAATTTTTTCAACAAGTAGTTCCCAAAATTAGTAAGAAGGCGTATAATAAAAAGACTCATTCATCACATTCTAGAAATCAAGAGCCAATATGTAATAAGTACTTGCTCGATGCTGGAGTTCATGATGCACTTAGACAATTGTCTATTGCAAATCAGGATTCTACTCTCTCACTTCCAAATAGTGGGAAAAATAATTCTGAAGGTCTTCATCAAACACTTCTTCATGAAGGCTTTCTTCATGACATTTTGGTCGATCTCGAAGTATCATCTTCATATGAGTTCCACGATAACCCTCTGTGTGGCCAGAAGACTAAGGAGAAAGAGGTTTCATCTTTTGTTGTAACCCACCATAGTGGTCCACCCCATGATGATGAATTTAGCTGCGAAAGTCCTCTCTGTAAGAGTAATTTTCATTTACTAGAAAATTATTTAAAGGACAATGCAGTGACGAGAAATCCCTGTTATCTTGAGGTACTTTCAAATGTGAAGCCAGTCATGTCTGATGCTTTACCAATAGCAGGTGAAATACTTTTTTAACCAGAAGATAGCCCGGGGTGTAGGTCATTCTCCGAACCACCCCTGAGTCATGCATCTTCTAATTTGATAAATGAATTCTCTACCAATATTGTTGAATCTGATGAGGCAACAAAGAAGCACCAACTTTGGTCTAATCAAATAGAATAATATTCCTCAAATCATAAGGAGGAAGTGTTGAATATTAGAAAACAATTGGCGAAAGGTGAAGTACCAGTCATGTTTTGGCCTTTGGCTGACTCTCAGTATGATATTCCAGAAATGTTGATGGAAGATTGTATTCATGATATTCGTCTCAACATGTGGAAAACTCTTTGTCAATTGAAAAATATAATATTATATTATGATGAATATGAAAATCATGTCAAAATAATAGAAGGGTTACAATGCCAAATTTATTTGGCATCTCTCTCAGTTTCCCGATTTCCAAAGGTTGAAAAACAGCAGAGAGCCCTTCATCAGTCATGCCTTGGCGCCAAAAAAGATTGTGTCAGTTAATATCCAATTCCCCATCGGGTATTTATATCAGGGAATGGGTTGTTCATAGAGCACTGCATTTCACTGTACTCTCCAATCAACAAAGCCCACCAAAATTGGTCTCATGCAATGTTATTACCCATGGCCGGCCACAACCAACTAGTTTTTTGTGTAATCAGATGCTTGCTCAGGAACATGCCACAACTAGTTTATTCCAAAGTCAGGCATACAAAGAAAAAGTTGTCGAATTACTCTTGCATCAAACAAATGAGAATATCGAACAGGCTTCTCGTTTAGAGCGTGCGCATCATCAGGTGACAGAAGTATTAGAAATCATCCAGCGGTCATTTGAGCCAGGTGATTTGAGTGGATGTAGGTTGATGAATCCTACCAGTTTCCAGACTAAAGTCTGTAAAATTAAGAGATATTTTAAGAAAGTCTCAGCTGTAGCAGCTCAAGAGCCAACCAAGCTTGCCAGACTGGAGACTCTTAAACCCAACCCTTGGAATTAATAAATAGTATTCGAGGAGTTGAGTAGGAACAGCAGAAACAGCCCCAGTCTACTAGACTGGGGACATTTTCAAATCCTCAATCTCTTCCTCAGTGAAAGTTAGTCTTCCCTCGATTAGGGAAGAAGCCACAAGATTAATGTAGAGCCAAATTATCAGGATATTCCCTCCAAATTACGGTTGATCAAAAAGTTCCTAATGGTTCAACTCAACAAAAGGCAATGTCTCATTAAGGTCATGGAAGAAGACAGTATCGCAGAAATGCCGATAGAAGGGATGGAATGCGTTATGCATCAATAGATGTCATCAATGTCATTGTTGACGATCCTCCAAAACATGAGGCTCACTTAGGGGAATCCGATGAGGAAGCTCCTTCTTAAAAGGCTGTACGCACAGACATAAATGAAGAAGGTGTGCGTACACGAAATCAAAGGCTCACCCAGAATCTATGTATTCCTTCAAACAACCAACTCACCCCTCTCTGAACGGCGTCCAACAAGGGGAAAGGAAAAAAGTCAGGTTAAGTCCCACCCATCCTCTTGAGAAGGCCAATCACTCTCATTTGAGTAAAATTTTTCACAACAGGAGGTGGAAATGAAGGAGTTAAGGAGGGCGAGTGCAGAACTACTTCAAGGTAGTCTTCCTCATAAGCGTGCTGGAGTCAGTTAGTCAAGGGAATTTGTTACAGCTACTAGGATGGATCAATAATATCATCCCTTACCAGTACACCCTCACATGTCCAATCCTATGGGTTATACGCAACAACAACCAGCAATACTACCATCAATGGCATTCTCGGTCGCCATACCCATCCAAACTCCAGTACTTGCACCTGGACAGGTCCGAGCTCAACCAGACGTTTCTCAAAAATTAATGACTACCATTGAGTCATTAACATCTTGGTTGGAAGCTAGGGAAGGAAATTGTGCCTCAGTTCAACCGGAGAAGAGAGATTACCCTGAATGGGTAGATGCAATCCCCCCCCATCCAATTTTGCAAGTACCACATTCCCAATTTTTAATGGTTCAGGATATCCATAACAACACGTAACTCATTTTTTTCTCATTGGGATCCCATGATGGGAGATCCTCAATAACAAGAAGCAGTTAAGCTCAAGTGTTTTGTACAGTCATTACAAGGACCTGCCTTTGTCTGGTATACAAGCTTGGAATCCCGGTCAATTACTAGGAGGTAGGATCTCCGTCAAAAATTCCTTCTTCAATTCAGCTCAACATTGCCAAAGACAATAATTTTTTATCTTACAAATTTTAAGCAAAGGGGGAATGAAAGATTTTCGGATTTCATTGTTCGCTGGAAGGGATTAACATATTCTTTAATCTTAGCACTCCCTCAAGAAAAATTGTTTCAAATCTATGTGGGAAATGTTCATGATGATTTTCACACACCGTTGATCCCTGTGAAATACACAGGAGGGTTTCGAGACCTTACTTAAATCGCTCAGTAGATTGAAGACTCTCTTATATTGAATAAGGCTAAAACTCATGTAATTCCACCAGTTCCAGGAAGGAGAATGGGGAAAGCAGAGACTGCTACAGTTATGCTTAAATAAGCACTTGTACCTACTTCCACTTCAAAACCTTCATCATATTGAAGGGCTTCGCCTCCTGAGCGTCAACAACAGAGGTAGTTTCATCAAGATGATCAAAGAGATCAAAGACAGAAACAATTTGAGGAGTTAAAGTCCAAATTATATTCTTTCTGAAATGAACAAGTTCTTGGTTAGTTCATTTCAGCTATGGAAAATAATTTCATTCAGTTGCCAAGGCCTAAAAGGCCTAACAAGGAAGGAGATGAAGACCTTCCCAATTATTTCCCATTTCATCAGATGTTCGGGCATCCCATTCAGGAGTTCTTTCTCTTCAAAGACATCCTACAAAAGATGGTGGACTTGGGACAAGTCAAACTAAAAGGTTCTTCAGCCCATGTAGCATGTGTTACTGCTACAGATTCAGAGAGAGAAGGCAAGTGGCAAGAAGTCAAAATAAAAAATATAGAGAAATATGATGATTGGATGGTCATGAAAATGATCAACCGAACTCATGCCATTTTACGAACCCAATTGAAATACCAATTGTGTCTTCTGCTATGAATGCCATAGCAAAACCCTCTTCATCAGAGGAAAAATCTTCAATGAAGTGGCCTAATTCAAAGAAAGAATAGTAGTCAGAAGAAGATGAGCTCATGTCAAAGAGCAAGTTGACTTTGACTGTGGCAGATTTTATGCCATCCACTTCGAAAGGATGGGCACCGCCCCACCAAACGGCATAGCCTAAACTGGCTAATCAGGTGGAGTCATCATCCGATTAAGAGTTGATCTTTGGTTCTATTAATATGATTCATTTAATGGATCCTTGTGTTAGTCGCATTTTTACTCTTGATGAGCATGAGTTCCCTATATCAAATAGAGGAAATAAAGTGAGTTCCATAGGTCTAGGATACAGGGGAAGGCATGTATATTCTAGATGCCACTGTTTCAATTTTACCCATGCCAGAACAATATATGGAGTAGACAGTTGTGGAAAATCCCTTCAATTGTCTCAAAAAGAACAAGAAAGTTCTTCCACGCATGGAATATTCAGTTCGGGTACAGTTATTTTGGAGGATCGGTTGGAAGTTACGAATTCTTTCTCTCAACAAGTAAATAGACGTAGTCGGTCTAATCTTCCAATGCTAGGAATATTTACAACTCCTACCCTGATACAAGATGCATCTACTTCCAAATCATCATCTTCTAAGGAACTTGAGAAACCACATGTTCCTGTTGGGAAACGCAGTCCTTTGGACCAAAATTATGATGTATTGAAACATTTATCCCAAGTACCGACTAATTTATCAATTATGGATGCCTTGAACCTATCAAAGGATCTTCAGGAGGAACACATTGAGGCTTTATCAAGTCCTTATGAATTTGAAACTGAAATTGTTGCGGCTGAAGTCTATCATGTAGAGAATGGTCCTACATAATTCTATACAGTGATATATTTTATAGATGAAGATAAAGATGATTTTGTGCATGGACATATTAGACCTTTGTATTTATCGGGCTAGGTAAATGATTTAGACATCCTATGAGATTTCATTGATAATGGATCAGGAGTTAATCTCATCCTTATTCGTACACTTCATCGATTGGGCCTCACTAAATCTGATTTATCTCCTTATACTTTGATGTTTCAAGGATATGATAATAATGAAAAAGAACCTCTGGGCGAGATTACACTCAAAACTTAGTTTGGAGACCTTGTATCCAATTCAGATTTCACGGTTACTCATCATGACACAACCTTCAACATTTTTCTTGGAAGACCTTGGCTACATCAACATGCGGTCGTACCTTCTTCATACCATCAATGTCTCAAATATTGTGTCAATAGTCAAATTGGGACATTGTATGGTGATAAACCCCCATTCATAACATGTCAATCTCAATACATTGAGGTATAATTCTATCACATGGAAGGGAATGAGAAATCCACGATGAAGGAGGTCACCAAAATTAATGCTCCATATGGTTTGGAAAATATTCTAGTAAACCCATTCATACATGTGAGTACATATTATGTGTTTCTTATCATTCAAATTGATAGGATAGACCCAAATATGAATACTATTATGGAAACTTCCATAATGTAAATTATGGAAACCAAGCTAGACAGAATGGGAGACGTTGGTGACTCACCAAGCAATGATGAAAGCTCAAATGGAGATGTCTTAAATTAATCCGCTGAAATCCATAAATTCTATACTTCATCAACTAGGCCAGAAGAAGTTATAGAAATCTCAGAGGTGAATAATTATGTTGATTCTCAATCCATCATCTCCCCTTTATTTCCCAAGGAAGACTCTTTATCATCAATAGGGTTAGAAATGGTATCCTTTTCTTCAAGATGTTCAAATTTTAACATCTCTCTTGATCATGGAAATTATGCTTCATCATCTACTATGAAAGTAGAAACAGAAGAAATAACATGTGTTGAAGAAGAAGAGGAAGATCTCAGGGATGCTCCTCCAGCATTTGAAGAGGGTATCTCTACCACTGTGGATGAACTCAAAGAAATAAATCTGGGTACAAATGAAGATCCACGACCCACTTTAATTAGTGCGTCCATGACTCTTGAAGAAAAAAAAATGTATACTTCCTTTCTAAAGAAAAATCGAGATGTATTTGGTTGGAATTATATATAAATTCCAGGTCTTGATCTCGATGTTACTACTCATCATTTGGGTTTTCCAGAATAACATCGTGGATTCAAGAAAGCCGCAAGAAGAACACACCCAACTTATGCTTCCAAAATTGAAGCTGAAGTGGATAATCTTATCAAATATAACTTCGTCAGAGAAGTTCAATATCCCAAATGGATAGCTAATATTGTCTCTATGAAAAAGAAGAATGTAAAAATTAGAGTTAGAATTGATTTCAGAGATCTTAATCAGCATTGTCCCAAGGATGACTTTCCAGTTCCGATCACAGAACTATTGATTGATGCAACAACTGGCTATGAAGCACTTTCCATAATGGATGGATATTCTGGGTATAATCAAATCCGTATGGCTCTATATGATGAAGAATCTATAGCCATTAGAGCTCCTGAAGGTGTCTTTTTCAATCGGGTAATGCCCTTTGGCTTGAAGAATGTAGGCGCAACATATCAACGTTCCATGCACCATATCTTCAAACCCATTTTAGGGAAATTTGATTAATGTTATGTGGATGATTTGGTTGCTAAATCCAGAAAATTTTCTAATCACTTGGTAGATTTAGAAATCATATTCCACAAACTTCGACAACAAAATTTAAAGATCAACCCCTTAAATGTTCTTTTGGGGTAACCTAGGGAAAATTTATCGGCTTTGTTATACGCCATCGTGGTATCGAAGTCAATCCAAATAAGACAAATTCAATCCATGGTATCTCACCTCCTTGGAATTTAAAAGAACTGAGAGGACTTCAAGGACACTTGGCCTATATTCGGCGTTTCATCTCCAATCTGGAAGGAAAATGTTTACCCTTCACCAAATTGATGAAGAAGGGAGTCACCTACCAATGGACTGAATATTTACAAGAGGAATTTGATATTCTCAAGAAATATCTCTTGAGTCCACCGGTATTAATGCCACCAGTTGAAGTGAGACCACTTATTCTTTATGTGATAGCATTAGAGCGGTCATTGGATGCCATCCTTTCCCAAAACAATGATGATGGGAATGAAAACAGCCTTTACTATCTTAGTCAGACTATGCTTGAATCAAAAACCCGATATTCCAGTATTGAAAAGTTCTACCTAGCATTAATCTTTATAGTTCATAAATTGAGACACTACCTACAATATCATGAGGTCCACTTGGTATCACACAATAACACGCTCATATTCATCCGTAGTCATTGAATTCTTACAGAACGTCTGGCAAGGTGGGTAGTTATTTTACAGAAATTTTATATCCAGTATGTGTCCCAAAAGGCAATAAAGGGCCAAGATCTAGCTGATTTACTTGTTGATCACCCTTCAGTAGAAGATACATCTTTAGATAATTAACTTCCTGATGAGGAAGTCTTCTCTATTCAAGATAATCTTCAAACATGGGAAATGTACTTTGATGGTGCTTCCAGAAGTCGAACATGGAAGAAAATGGATGATCCTAAATTCAACAAGGCTGGGTTATGAATTGTGCTTATTTCCCCAGAAAATGTAGTGCTACCCTATTCCTTCTTATTGTGGGAAGGTGGTACAAATAATGAAGCAGAATATCAAGCTCTCATCGCAGGCTTGGAATTTTCACATCAGAAACAAGTGAATCACTTAAAGGTGAAAGGTGATTCGGACCTGGTAATCAAACAAGTCAATGGGTATTTTTCCATCAGAAAAGAAGAGTTAATCCATTTGTATGATTACTTCCGAGAGTTAATGGATGAATTTACTTCAGAACTGACATTTTCTTTTGTCCCGTGATCACAAAATTCTCAAGGTGATGCACTAGCTAATGTAGCTACATCCCTGGAAGATCCAAATCATGACGAAACAGTCGTCAGTATTTCCCACCATCGTATAGTTTCACCTTATGTTCAAATCAAAAAAGAGGAAATCAATGAAATTAGCCCCATCTCTAAACCATATGGTCATACTACAAGATTGATGACACCTATCAGGGAATACCTTCAAAATGGAATACTCCCACCTGATAGAGCCGGGAAAGAACATGTCAGGTGACATGTGGTCAATTTTACTCTTTATAATAGCCCAGATCACCTAGAAAAAATTCTCTACAAAAGAGGTTTTGATGGAATTCTCTTCAGATGTATTTATGGTGAAGAGACAATGGTTGTCATGAAAAAAGTACATGTAGGAGTCTGTGGTGCCCACCAGTCAGGACAGAGACTGTCTGATCAAATTCAAAGTCTTAGATACTTTTTTGCCTTCAATGTGTTGAATCTGAATCTACAGATTATACACAAGAGGGGGGTGAATTGTGTATTTTGCAATTTTTTTCAGTAACACTTTGATTGAACGAGTTTTTTCCTCTATACCTTATCAGTTTTGATCATTCATAGGAAATAAATAAAAGTAGGGACACAAAGATGTATAGTGGTTCGGGGAACAGAGGGCCCCAAGTCCACTCCACCAATGCTCAACTCCATGAGCTTGGTGATTTTCACTATCTGGTCCTCTTTTCCACAGACCGGTTCACAACTGAGTACAGTCAGTTGACACCTTTACAATCCAAGGAAAAACAAATCATTCAGGTTCAAACACGAACCTACACAGCTTAGAACGAGAAGTGGGTTACTAAATAAGGAAAAGAATTTCAGAAATAATCTTTTCCTGATGATCTCCACAATTGCAACAAAATGCAATTGATAGCAGATGGATCGTCGTCTCTAGAAATATTGATTTCCAATTCAAAGAAGTTCTGAGTCGATCGAGTTGCAATAGATATAAAGAAATAGTTCACAGATTCAGCAATAGTATATCCACAGTAGATATTCGATGCAGAACAAGTGAATCTTCTATCGAGTTCATTCTTCTTCTTAAATGAACAGAGCTTTGATGCTCCTTCTTGAATCAGCAGATCAACGTGATTTTCTGCAGTCTCTATTTTCCACTTCCATTTTTTTAATAATAGATTGATCACCACTCTCTCGTGTATATATGGTGATTTTTTAGAGAGAACATATATAATAAAGCTGAGCATATCTCCTGCACATTTAGATCCATAAAAGTCGCCTTTTGATTTGCGATATTAAAAAGTTTGAACTTACAGAGTAGACGTAACTTCCCTTAAGACTCGGCATAAAAATCTCCTTTTAATTCAATATTTAATCCTATAATAAAACGTCTTTGAATCGGTCAAAGTCATACTTTAAAAACGACTTTAAATCCAGCTTGAAATTCGCCAAATAATCAGCTTGCTGACTGTTGCATAAAAATATCATCTTTCAAAAATTTCTGACACCAAATGTAGGGTTGATGATGTGGCCTCCAAACGTAGGGTTGACAACGTAAGGTAGAATATAAACGTAGGGTTGATCATCTATAATTTTTCTTCAAAACTCAAACGTATGGTAAAAGATCCATAATTTTACTTAATCCAAACTTTTCAAAGAACATATGGTTGTTCACAAAAGTAAGGTTTATGAACCATAATTTTGAGTAACAAACGTAACGTTTGGTACCTACATACGGTTATCCTTCCATAATTTTCTACTGACCAAAACGTAAGGTTCCTTCCTAACGTAAGGTTCTTCTTCCATACTTTGCTGAAAAAATATGGTTGTTTAACCATACATTTCTCTTATCTCAAAAAGTATACACCCTTTTCATCCTTACACTACGTTTATCCATGTAGGGTATGAACAATGATTCCAGGACGCGTTAAAGTATATTTCACGCTACATTTATCCATGTGAGTTATGAACAGTGATTCCAGGATGCGCTTAAAGTAGATTCCAAATAATTAATAAATTCTCGTTATTTCAAGAGTAAAATAAATTAATAATGTCTTACATAATACTAAATAAAATCATTATAAAATAACTAAGGGTATTTGTGAGCATCAAAATTATCATAAAGAGACAGAGTATTATATTCAATAGTATCCCCCTTTAAATAACATTAATATGTATTGTTGAAAACAATACTTTTCTCAACAATCTCCCCCTTTTGATGATCACAAACCCCATAAGATAATAAAATTATTTAAACAAAATTAACATTATAAAGTTCTAGAATTTTGAGAGGATGAAACAATATTTAATTTTAGAAAGATTATTTCAATAAAAATATCTCCCCCATAGAGAAAAAATATCTTTATAAATAAAAGTTTTTTTTAGTTTTATCCAAATTTCTCATGTAATTCTCCCCCTACATAAAAATATGATGTTGATGTTGTATGTATCCAAATTCTCCCCCTTTTGTGATATCAAAAAGAATAAAAAATCATGGATTTTAATACTTTTAATATTGCACTGAACTATTAGTAAATGCTATAATGAACTATTTAATAGTAAATTTATCTGATATACTGGCATATGTTAACTTAAAATAGTAATAAATAAATAGATAAAGAAACAAAAAAATAATGAAGGAAATTTTCATTCAAAAATAGCAGTATATACATGACAATGATATACACAGGAATCAAGGTTTGGGTAAGATGGGCAACAGGTTATATCTCCTCTGGATTGCAGAATTGATTTCTGTAAACTATTCCCTGACTCTCTTCATCATCCCATATCCAAGTTTGATAATGTGATCTTTGTTCTCTTGAGTCATATGAATATCCTCAATTAAATTGACTCTGAAAAACTCATGCATTCCTTTCTCTTTTTCGACAAATAATGACAACTTCTCTGATAACTGATTTAATAGGATTCTGATCGATGGCTCACTAGATGTCCATTGATCCACTAAAAACTTCTGATTGTCCAGCAACACTAATAAAGGAGCACTGTTACATTGAAGATCTTTTTACCTATCATTCATGTTTCTCATAACAGCTGTGATAGCCTGAAACCTTCTGATTAAATTAGGTGAAGTAACTGATCCACTAACATTATTATTTTCCACTGATGCAAATTGGTTCTCCATAAACGACTTCAAATCTGACAAATCTCACTTCATAACCATTTTATATTTAAATTGAGAAACTGTAGTCAGCATATCCTCTTTAAACACTTTAACTTCTTTCCTAGAGACTGTACACTCCTTCATCTTTTTAAATCTCATTTGTTCAAAGGTTAAGGCATTTCTCAGAGTGACATTCTTAGATTCTAACTGAGACACCTTTTTGTACAGTTCTTCAACTTCTTTCTTCCTTGAATCATAGGTACCATGTGATTGATTCGCATTCTCAGGATCTGGATGATGCATAAGTTCCAAATGTAATGATTCAGCATCGTATTTCTCTTTTTTTTGTCCTGAGTAAGGTGGTACACAGATTTTTCCTTAGAGTCCCAAGAATCTTCCACATAAAAATCCTCTTGAAGCACTTCGATGTGAACTTCAGAAACATGCTCACCAAAAACATCAGCATCTTGGACTTCTACTGGGGTTTCGAGAACAACATTTTCAGGAGTTTCTTGAGGTATGGCCACTTCTTCACTAGGCACTGCCTCCTTATCTTGGTTCTGTTGAAGTGTAACTTCAACATCAACTACAATTTGTTCCTAATTTCCCCTTTGAGCTTCTTCTTGAGCTCTTGATCCCTCTACTAGTGTTGTTATTTCACTAACAACCTTTATGGTCTTATCAATAACAGATTCTCTTACAAAATAATAAGTAAATAAAGCTTTTGTTGTTGTTTCCAATACAGGGGAAGTAATTTCCTCATTAACAGGTCTCTTTATTTTTGATTGAAGTCCCTCCTGACATCTGTATTCCTCAACATCTTACACTTCAAAGCGAATCCTTCTTGATGTTTTGCTGACTCTTGATTCATCTTGTCCCTCCTTGGACTTAGCAGGTTGAGCCTGAGCACTCTCTGAGTCTTCCTCAGCTCTTACTGGCAAAATTTTTCCATTAATGGTGCTCCAGAAATATCCAATCTTCTTTAATGTTCTAGCATTAAATACATTACTGTGATGACAGTTTACTCGGGCATCCACTAATCTCACCATGTCTTTCTTAAGTAGCAGTTTAGAAATAAATCGACCGAAAGGATAGAAGTTCATCTGGGCATCGCTTTGATAGTAGTAATTGAGATACCTTATCATGTACCTTGGGAAGTTTAACTTGATATCACTTAACAGAAGATACATTATGTAAATATCAGGGTACAAAATCTTTTCCATTTCTTCCATTCTTGGAGCTATTCCAGTCTGAATAAATTTGACCAAAATTTTCTGATCAGGCTCCAAATCCTTGATAAACATTTTCTTTATAGTCCTAGTACCAAAATGAAAAGACATGATTTCCTTGGATTTATGCATAGAATCTCCAATATTTTTCAAATCAAAATGGAAAAATCCCTCATGAGGGAAGTTGAGAGTCTGACCAATCTCTACTGATGAGATTGAGAAATCCCTATCCTCTATCTTAGCCATCATACTGTCCTTGGTATCTCCCAGACTATACTTTACATATTTGAAGAAGTATCTAAGTTCTACTTCATACAGAAATTCCGTATTTTCACTTTTGAACATCTGTTAAAGATTCTGAAATGACAGCGCTTGCTTCAACAGCAGATTTGTCTAAAATAACCAATCGAGATCGATTATCTTTCCCTGTAAGATTTTTCTTCCTTCTGTGCGTTGTCTCTTGACATTGCTTGGCTCGGCTTCACTGGATCTTTTATTCCTTACCATCTCTGTGAGAATCTCTGATGGTTTGAAGGTTAGTGTTTTAGAGGTTCGGAGATTAGGGTTTAGGAGCAGAAGTGTGATTTTTGGATTTCGAAAGGGTTTCGATTGAAGTGAAACGGTTTAGAAGTCGAAAAGGCTCTAATTTCCTTGATTTCCATGTAATCACTAATCATTACATATATTTAAAAAAAATTAAATTTTCTTATGGAGAAAGAAAAAATATCTTAAATTGAAAAAAATTACAAAAATAAATAAAAGTAAATAAAAATAAAAATTATTTAAAATTAAATAAACCTAGCTCCCCCTTAATAAAATCAAACCTTGAAGTGGGAAGTGGTTTAGTAAAAATATATTCTAATTGAATTTCTATATTTATAAATTCTAAAAATATATCCTTTTTAATAACATGATCTCTTAAAAAGTGATGCCTTATATCAATGTTCTTAGTTCTAGAATGACTAATAGGATTTTTTGAAATATTAATTTCACTTGTATTATCACATAAAATAGGTGTATTATTAAAATTCAATCCAAATTTCATAAGAGTTTTTTTCATCCACAACACTTGTGCATAGCAACTGCCAGCAGAAACATATTCTACCTCGGCTGTTGACAAGGCAACTAAATGTTGTTTCTTACTAGACCATGACACTAAAGACTTTCCTAAAAAGTGACATGTTCCTGATGTACTTTTTCTATCTAATCTAAAAATTCCAAAGTTAGCATCTGAATATGAAATCAAATTAAAATATGAAGTTTTAGGATAAAGAATATATTGAAAAACAGTTCCTTTTAAATATCTAAAAATTCTTTTAACAGTAGTTATATGAGATTCTTTAGGATTTGATTGAAATCTGGCAGAAAGACATACTGAATACATTATATCTGGCCTGCTAGTAGTAAGATATAACAAACTACCAATCATACCTCTATATAACTTATTTTCAACTGATTTCCCAGTTTCATCCAAATCATGTTTTTTATTAGTACACATAGGAGTTGTAAATGGCTTTCTGTTTTCAATTCCAAATTTCTTAAGTAAATCAGTAATGTATTTGCTTTGATTTAAAACATTTCCAAAATATTTTTGATAAATTTGAAGACCCAAAAAGAAATTTAATTCTCCCATCATACTCATTTCAAATTCTTATTGCATTAATTTTGAAAATTCATGACAAAGAGTTTTATTACTTGACCAAATATTACATCATCAACATAAATTTGAACCAATAAAACATTATTTTTCACAGTTTTCTTAAAGAGTGTTGGATCTGCCAATCCAACATTAAAGTCATTTTTTCAAAAGAAAAGAACTTAATCTTTCATACCAAGCTCTAGGTGCTTGTTTAAGGCCATAAAGATCTTCGGTAAGTTTAAAAATAGAATCAGGTTTTTGAGAGTTTTCAAAACCAGGAGGTTGCTCAAAATAAAATTTTTCCAATAAATAACCATTTAAAAAGGAAGATTTAACATCCATATGAAATAATTTAAAATTCATATAAGATGCATATGCTAAAATGATTCTAATGTCTTCTAACCTAGCTATAGGTGGAAAAGTCTCAACATAATCTATTCATTCTTCTTGATTATATCATTTAGCTACTAATCTTATTGTATTTCTAGTTATTGTGCCTTAGTCATCTTGTTTATTTCTAAAGACCCATTTGGTTCCTATTATAGGATAATTCTTAGGTCTTTCCACTAATTCCCAGACATCATTTCTTTTAAACTGGTTTAATTCATCTTGTATTGTTATTACCCCGCTTTCATCATCTAAAGCTTCTTCTATTGTCTTGGGTTCTTATTGAGATAGGAAGGAAGATAATTCCACTAGGTTTCCTAAGTTTCTTATAGTTTGAACACTAGTTTCTAGGTCACCTATTACAGTTTCTAAAGGGTGATTCTTTAGGGTTCTAGTCTGTCTAGATAATATATTTAAAGGTTCATCAGTATCATGTTCCTCTGAACTAGACTGAATTTCTTTTATATTATTTTCAAAATCATTATTTAAGTTCTCAAGTCTCATGTTATCATTAGATTCATGTTCATCCATTTGATCGGTACTTTTCTCAAAGGGATCATATTCATAAAATTTCACATGAAATGATTCTTCAACAATCCTTGACTTCTTATTATAAACTCTATAAGCCTTAGAGGTAGTAGAATATCCTATGAAAATAACTTCATCAAATTTTCGATCGAACTTACCATGATTATCCTTGGTGTTTAAGATGTAAACCTTGCTTCCAAAAACATTAAAGTAGTTAACTTTAGTTTTTCTGTTATTCCATAGTTCATAGGGTGTCTTTTTCAAAATAGTTCTAATTAAAACTCTATTAATTATATAGCAAGTTGTATTCACAGCTTCTGCCCAGAATTATATAGGTAGGATATATTCATTTAACATAGTTCTAGCCATTTCATGAATTGTTCTATTTCTTCTTTCTACAATCTCATTCTGTTGAGGTGTTCTTGGTGCAGAAAAGGTATGTATAATACCCATGTTTGAGAAAAAGGAATTAAATTCTAGATTCTCAAATTCTCCACCATGATCACTTCTCAATGAGATTATATTAAAACCTTTTTCATTTTGAAAAGATTTGCAGAAACTTTCAAATAAAGTAAAATCTTCATTTTTAAATTTCAAAAAGAAAATCCATGTAAATCTTTAATAGTCATCAACTAAAACATATACATATAATTTACCAGCTATGCTTTCTAATATTCAGGGTCCAAACAAATCCATATGAATAAGTTCTAGAGGATTAGATGTAACAACTTTATTAACAGATTTGAAGGATGATTTGTGTTTCTTGACAAGTTGACATGCATCACAAAATCTGTCACTTTCAAATTTGAGACTAGGTAAATCAGAAACTAAATGTTTCTTCGATAAATTATGTAATACATATACATTGCAATGTCCAAGTCTTCTATTCCAGATCCAAGATTCACTTACTTTAGCAGTCAAGCAGTTTACTTGTTGTTTACATAAGGAATTTAAATCCAAATTATAGACATTTTCAATTCTCGGTGCTTTAAATTTAAACAGTTTATCTTTAGAAATAGTATAAAAATTGTTAGTAAAATCAACAATATATCCATCATTACAGAGTTGAGAGATACTTATCAGGTTGTGCTTTAATCCTTGTACATACAGTACTTTGTTTATTGAGACTGTTTTTGGATCTCCAACAGTTCCAATTGCAATGATTTTTCCATTGGCATTGTCACCAAATGTGACAAGTCCTCCTTCCTTTTGAGTGAGTGAAGAAAAATTCAATGAGTTTCCATTCATATGTCTTGAGCATCCACTGTCCATGTACCATATATCTTTTCTCATCTGGTGGCCTGCTACCTGCAAAGACATTCAAACAAATTGCTTTGGTACCCATATTTTGTTGGGTCTAGGGGTGTTAGCTTGCAATGATCTGGGTATCCAGATTTGCTTTGTTCTTTTAAAATCAGCTGAATCGTATAAGTATTTTGAAACATAGGCTTTCTTAATACCACAGATTTGAGGCTGTCTTAAGAAACAGTTTTTATCTATATGTCCCTTTGTCTCACAAAAGTTACAATTAACCTTTTTAGAGCTAGGAACAAAATAATTTTTATATAGCTTAGGTTTTTCTCCTTTACGACCAATTCCAAATCTCTTCTTTTTAATGACAGTTTTTCCAAGTATTTCATTTAATTAATTTTCTCCATTTGTAAAAAACAATGCAGCATGTTTGTAAGATTATACTTCATCCTGCAGTGTTTTTATTCTTAATTCAAAATTAATATAGTTAGTGTTAATCAAATTGTATTTATCAGTTAATTCCTTATGTTTTTTAGCATTGTATCTCTTTCATATGAAATGGCTTTATGTTTATTTTTTAGTGACTTATGTTTCTTAAATAGTGAGTCATATCTTTCTTCAAGCATATTGCAGTAGGCTACAAGTTTTTCATTTGTGTGGTTTGATTCAAAATTTGATTCAGAGGAGTAATATGAGTGCACATCATTATTTTCTGCCATAAAACACATGTATTATTTTAGATTGACTTCTTCTTTCTCTGAGATTGATTCAGGAGAGCTACTGGAGTCTTCAGATACACTCCAAGTGGCTTTCATAGCTTTCTTGTCTTTCTGATCATAGTAATTTCTTTTGAAAAATTTCTTCTTCTTTTCATCTTTCAATTGTGGGAAATCTGGTCTGATATGACCTATCTTCTTATATTCATAGAATCTTACTTCTTTATCATCTCTCTTAAAAGATTTTTTGAAGCCTCTTTTCATGCTATAGAACATTCTAAATTTCTTGGCTAGCTGAGCTAACTCTTCATCTGAGTTAGATGAGTCAGAGCTTTCTAATTTATCTTTGACTTCTCTGTTCTTCAGTTTCCTATTCTTTTGTTGTGAAGTTACTTTTAAGGAAATATCTTCTCTTTTGATAATCACTTTATATTCATTAGCCTCATCTTGCATATCATCTTCATACATCATTAGTGTATCAATCAGCTCTCTAATGGTCAGATCTTTGACAGTTGTTGATTGTCTGATTATAGTTGAGATAGAATTTCATCGAGTAGGAAGTACCCTTAGAACGTTTAATTCTTGATCAGCCTACTTGATAGGTTCTCCTAGAGTTGTTATATTATTGATAATTTCTGTCAATCTCCCATTCATTTGGGTAATGATTTCACCTTCAAACATTCTGAAAGCATCAAATTTCAATTTGGCAGTTGCATATCTCATTTGTCTCACATTGTTTTTTCCTTCATATGGAACAGATATTATTTGCCACAACTCATATGTTGTTAGGCACTGAGATACTCTGTTAAATTCATCTGATCCTTGACCACAGATAATTGCATTCATAGCCTTCGAATTCATATTGTACTCTGCCTCTGTAGCAGCATTCCATGTCTCGGGATTTTAAGGAATTTCATAAGGAGTCGACATCATTGAATTGACTTTATATCTGAGGTTTTCCAGATATATTATCATGCACGATTTCCAACATCCATAGTTGTCTCCATTGAAATATGGTGCTCTGAACATTTACATCCCCTCTCTTGTATCAGTCATAATGCTCTGATATATAATCTTTTAAAAGCTTCTAGCGTGCTAAGTCTCTATCAGAAGCTCCTCCTCAGATACCAATTGATGGATCTGAATCTACAGATTATACACAAGAGGGGGGTGAATTGTGTAATTTGCAATTTTTTTGGTAACTCTTTGATTGAACGAGTTTTGTCCTCTATACTTTATCAGATTTGATCATGCAGTGGGAATAAATAAAAACAGGGACCCAAAGATGTATAGTGGTTCAGGGAACAAAAGGCCCCTAGTCCACTCCACCAACGCTCAACTCTACAAGCTTATTGATTTTCACTATCTGGTCCTCTTTTCCACAGACCGATTCACAACTGAGTACAGGCAGTTGAAACCTTTACAATCCAAGGAAAAACAAAGCCTTCTAGTTAAAACATGAACCTACACAGCTTAGAACGAGAAGCTAGTTACTCAAGAATGAAAATAATTTTAGAAATAATCTTTCCCAGATGATCTCCACAATTGCAACAAAATGAAATTGATATTAGATGGATCATTGTCTCTAGAGATATTGATTTTCAATTCAAAGCAGTTCTGAGTTGATCCAGTTGCAATAGATATAAATATATAGTTCACAACTTTAGCAGTAGTAGATCCACAGTAGATATTCGATGCAGAACAAGTGAATCTTCTATCAAGTTTCTTCTTCTTCTTAAATGAATAGAGCTTTGACGCTCCTTCTTGAATCAGCAGATCAATGTGATTTTCTGCAGTCTCTGTTTTCCACTTCCTTTTTTTAATAATAGATTGATCACCACTCTCTCATGTATATATGGTGATTTTTTAGTGAGAATATATATAATAAATCTGAGAATATCTCCTGCACATTTAGATCCATAAAAGTCATCTTTTCATTCACGATATTCAAAAATTTGAACTTACGGAGTAGTCGTAACATCCCTGAAGAATCGGCATAAAAATATCTCTTTAATTCGATCTTTAATCCAATAATAAAACGTCTTTGAATCGGTAAAATTCATACTTTAAAAACGACTTTAAATCCGGCTTGAAATCCACCCAATAATCATCTTGCTGACTATTGCATAAAAATATCGTCTTTCAAATCTTTCTGATGCCAAACATAAGGTTGATGGCGTGGCCTCCAAACGTAGGGTTGACAACATAAGGTAGAATATAAACATAGGGTTGATCATCCATACTTTTTCTTCAAAACTCAAACGTATGGTAAAAGATACATACTTTTACTTAATCCATACTTTTCCAAGAAATTATGGTTGTTCACAAAAGTATGGTTGATGAACCATACTTTTGAGAAACAAACGTAACGTTTAGTACCTACGTACGGTTCTCCTTCCATAATTTACTGCTAACCAAAACGTAAGGTTCTTCTTCCATACATTTCTGAAAACGTATGGTTGTTTAACAATACTTTTCTCTTATCTCAAAAAGTATACACAGTTTTCATCCTTACGATACTTTTATCCATAGAGGGTATGAACAGTGATTCCATGATGCGCTAAAGCAGATTTCGCACTACATTTATCCACGTAAGGTATGAACAGTGATTCCAGGATGCACTTAAAGCATATTCCGAATAAGTAATAAATTCTCGTTATTTAAAGAGTAAAATAAATTAATAAAGTTCTGTAGAATACTAAATAAAATCATTTGAAAATAACTAAGGGTATTTGGGAGAATCAAAATTATCACAAAGAGACAGAGTATTATATTCAATAATCTCCCCCTTTAAATAACATTAATATGTATTGTTGAAAACAATACTTTTCTCAACACAATGATACAAGATTGTGTGGATTTCACTAAGAAGTTTTATTCTTTCCATGTATATGCCAATTTCATTCATCAACCCCCATAGTTGCTTCATACAGCTAAATACTCATGACCATTTTCCACATGGGGAATGGATGTAGTAGGACCTTACCCTTCAGCTACATCCAAGCAGTTTAAGTATATTCTTACTACTAATGACTTATTTTCCAAATGGGAAGAGGCAATACCTCTCAAAGAAGTTAGTTTTAAAAGCATTATTAGCTTTATCAAGTCTAACATCATTACCATATTTGGTGTCCCGCATACCATATTTATGGACAATGGCACCAACCTCTGATTATCCTAGTTATTTAAGTTGTATCAAGAATACAACATCAAATCCAACCATTAATCTCGGTATCATGAAACGGCCAATGGTCAAATAAAGGACTTTAATAAGGATCTTTCAAACATACAACAAAAGATGGCGGATAAAGATACGAAATCATGGCCTGATAAACTTTTTCATGCTTTATGGGCTTATCAAACCACCACCTGTACTACTACACAATCAACTCCATATTCGTTGGTATATGGAACAGAAGCAGTCTTGCCCATTGAGGTTCAATTACCTTCGATCAGAGTAGCCATTTGTGATTAGTCATCTACAGATGAACAATATCAAAATCGATTGGATGAACTGGAAAGATTAGATGAAAAAATATTGTGCACTTTGCACCACTTGGAAGTCTATCAGAATCGAATAGCACGGGCATTCAACAAAAAAGTTCATCTTCGTTCATTCATTCAAGGATAATTGGTATTGGTCCTCAGAACTCCAATGATACCAGGAAAGAAGCCTCTAAATCTTGAGCCAAGGTGGGAAGGACCTTACTCAATACATAAGGTCTACTCCAATGGAGATTATTCTTTAATCTCAATGGATGGAGAACTCATTACAACTCCAACCAATGCCAGATTCTTGAAAAATAATTTTTTGTAATACAAATACTTACGTCCAGAAAGACGTTAAACAACATAACCATCATCTTGGCTACATGATATTAAATTGTACAACCCAACGTCCTACATGACGTAAAACTAAACAAAAGTTCCGTAATACTCCCTATATGATGTTAAACTGTATTTTGTCCCTGCTACATGACATTAATCTGTGCAGCACCAATATTCCTCACTACAAGACTTTAAACTGCATAGTACCCTCTATCATCCAACATGACGTTAAACTATTTATCCGAGATGCATGACGTTAAACTGCCAAGCATCCCATATCTGTGAAACATGTCATTTAAACTGTGAAACAGTCCCTTATGCGTCCTACATGACGTTAAACTGTGAATCGTTAGGGTTGTTGTTACCTCTTGTTTCTCACACTGAGTATGACTCACGTGAGATTAGAGTAAGATTCAACCATAACAGCCTCTCTGGACCGCTAACCATGTGTAAGTCCCATCACCATTTTTATTTTTTTGTCCTCAAGTACAACTCGATCACCAATTAATTCATAATTGAACTATGTGAACTTTGATCCTTGCCTTCTAGGCTGGGTAAGTAGGAAAACTCTTGATGTTCAAGCCCAAAACCAATCTCTTCACATCGGTTCACCTCTATCTTATATGATATTGATCCGTTAATCAGCCCAAAACCAATCTCTTTACATTGGTTCACCTTCATCCCACATGATGTTAAACTGTCTACATCCCTTTTTTTCCTTCTACATGACACCAAACTGTGTAGCACCATCTTCCTCGCTATATGATGTTAAACTATACAGTCCCCCATTGTCCCTCACCTGAGAGAGAATCATCATTGAAATTGATATCCAATTATGTCATATTCCAAAGACTATGTGCATACATGGAAATGCCCAAACGTTTAACCTTGGGTCAAACCATCATTGCACAAAAGTCCCCTTTCACCCTTCACTTGTACAAACCAAATCTGTAAAGTGGGTATTTCAAGAACTATGTGTGGCTTGATTCCCATCCTTATGGGATACGTTGAAATGTTCTAGCATCCCTCAAATCTAGCCTCAAGTCTTTGGGCCTAACCCCAAATTCCACTTTCAGTCCCTTGGCTGAATAGTCCCCTTATAAAAACATGAGTGAGGTATGAAAACCCTGGTCTTCATTCACATCAGGTTTATAAAACACACAATGAGTATTCCTCATTATGGTCCGAGATCTAAGACCCTAAACTAAGATCTCCTACACTCTCATCCCACATGACGTTAAACTATATTTCAAAAACTATGTATGGATTGATTCACATCCTTATGGGATACGTAGTGAAGTCCATCATTTCAAATTCAGGACCTATCCACAACATGATTATGGTCTGCATTGGTCTATGTATCACTTTTATGCATCGGATAATGCCCAATTTGATGTGTCATACTCCTAACCTTGAATACTTATATATCTCCATAACCCTTTCCTTGACCTCTAGTCGCAAAATTTCTGATACCCGAGATTTCTTTTGCCTAACTATACAACATGTGCCCTTAGGCAGCCTTGTATAAACAATCTATATAACGGGCCTGTTAGCCAAAGGATGCTATTATTTGACTATGCAGCCAATGCTCTTAGGTGGCCCTGCATAATTCAACCCCCTAACAGGTTTTTCAAATAGTGGTAAATTCATTATTGGGAGAAAAACCCCTTTTTGTCCTTATTGGTCTTAACAAAAATATGTAGGGATCTGCAAAAATAGCTATCTTTAACATATTTGTCCCAAATTCATTTTCATGATCTGAAAGTATTCAAGTCTATGGTTTATATTTCCCTTCCTTACGTTTGGATCAGACCTTCGTAGGATTTAAATTCATCCAATTCTTTGACAATCTTGATTGGGAATATCCTATCCATATTCAAGCACCTCTCTCCATACTGTAAACTCTATGCTTTGGAAAATTTGAATCTCTATAAACTTCCACTGGCTTTTAAGTAGTAGAAAAGTAAAATTTCTAAGAGTTATTTTTCTTGACTATGCAGCACATGCCCCTAGGTGGCCTTGCATAAGTAGTCTACATAATAGACCTGTCACCCAAAAGATGCTATTATTTCACTATGCACCCAATGCCCGTAAGAGGCCCTTCATAATTCAACCCCCTAACAGGTTTTTTAAATAATGGTAACTTCTCTCTTTGGAAATGCTTCTTCTAATGCCTTTTATCCCTTTTTTCATATCATTCCTCAGATTCAAAATTTCCTAAGTCATATTTTACATGTTTTACTCCATACTTGAATGTGGTAATATGTTTTCAGATAAATTATCAAGGAATTGAGTCAATTTTAATCCATTCGGTCAAAGATATTCGACCTTAAACATTAGCCTTTTTATGTCCGATGTGCATGACTTTAAACTTCCCACAAAATACAAGGGAACTCTGAACAAAATTCAAGTCCCAACTCACTAAACATACATTTCTCAAGATTTAGGTAATATTGATAAATTAAAAGATGTAGTGTTTTTAGGGTTATTTTTATAATCCTCGAAAAAAATCAAACTATGCTTACTAGACCCATTGGTCTAGTTGAAATTTTAATGTAGGTAACAAGAGAATGCATGCACAAATGATTTAAGATGAAAGTGTTTTTTCATTGATGCACAAAAGATAGAAGGACATCCACAGAATGGATTCTCTTCTCTTTTCCAAGAATTACAAGAGGCTTTCAACATAGCTCTTAATTTGATTTATATAATCCTGAGCTTCATCAGCAGCCACTTGAAGTTCATGCAATTGACCAGCTTCACCCTTATCAGCTTGATGGAGTGATTTCTTGGTATCTTCAATGGCTTTCATACCATTTGTTTGAACTCCTTCCAGTGAATATTTAAGTTGGTCAAGTTCCCCAGTAACATCATCTAACTGTTGCTGAAGGTGCATCTATTGGACAACATTCACCTTGATCATATGTTTCATCTCCTTCAATTTTGTAGCATGATCAGCCTCAGCTCGGGACACCTCAGCCTCGAATTCGCTGATATTGGCCAACAGCCTCACTCTGGCCAGGTCTTGACGGTACCTTTTCTCCGGATCCCTCCTTAAAATGACTTGTTTCACCACGGTATGGATCTATTGATATCCAAAACCGCCAAGTCCCAACATGATGAACATGGATGACAGTCACGGGATCTTCAAAGACAGCTCTTCAAGAGGCACTTAAGATATGATCTTCCATATGTTCTGCCATGCCTTGCGTCATGAAAACTAGAGCACCTTTTGTACCTCTGGTTCTGATTGAGTATCACTATCACATGGGGGGAATATAATCTGGAATTAATGCACTTAAAGAAGTTCCATGTTCTGCTCCTTCCCCCATGAACCTTGTTACTTCACTTTCTACTCCCGTTGGGGCGGAGGCTGAGGCTTCACCTCCATATCTAACCACTGAAATTGACTACCCATCATAGTCAATTGAAAGTTTTGGTTAGTTCTAAAGGATAATAAAGGTTGATTAAGTTGTCTTTCAAATTAAGTGCAGCCAAAAATATTATTATCTCTTACCCAACGGTAGATCAACAACATGAGAAGGCTCCTCCCCGTACATCCAAGCTTCAACAGGATTTTTAGGACGGGTTTCAGGAAGATCTATCGGGTTAATCTCCACTTGAGCTAGTGTCTCTGCAATAGTAGTGTTGTCTATAACCCCTTCAGGCATTGGGAGTTCAATATCTTTCTCATACGGAACTGCACATTTTAACCAATCATGGTCATAGGTGTAATAAGAAATTTTTAACAGGATGAAGGATAACACTCACATCCAAAATCCTCTAAATTACATGGTAATTTAACTTGATCTAAAATATCTTTAAAAGATGATCCAAGTTTCATCATTTCATCAAATGATATCTCAGATTCCTGGTTAGTCTCACCAGTGGGAGCATTTGATGTATCTTCTTGGTGACCCTCATCCTGCAGACTTTGTGTAACACCCCAGGTAAATAAAGAATAAAGAATTTTCATTTTTATTAATATTTATAAATTAAATATTAATTTTACTTTAAAGGGGTTTCTATGTTCGATAGCGTACCCGATACGCAACAATGAGTTTCTTTTAAATCTTACGTTGCACACTAGTAATATAATAATATTATTTTAAATGGTAGTTAACACATAGTAGTTTTATTGGTGGGAATGGATAGAAATAACTAAAATATGATTATATATGTTTTTTAAATGTTTTTACATTTATCCAATAAAAGATAAAGGCTTAAAATACAGAAAGAATTCAATTTTAGGCATATATACCCTAATTTTCACTAAAGGTTCACTTATTTCCTTTTGATGGTGAACCGTCATTAAATATAGTTTTGGTCACTTTAATACATTATATTGGACCAAATAAAACTCTTCTTTAGAATCGGGACATCAAAATTTACTTTGTGTAATTTTTTGGTATTTTTTCGATAAAGTTCATTTTTTAATGAATAGTGAAAAATGTTGTATTTTAATTCAAAACCTCTTTTTAATCTAATTTATTTATATGACTAGATTATCTTTTGATTTGGTTTTAGAGTTTAATTAAAACATATTTTTACCATTTAATTCAATAGTGGTCGTTGGAATTAATTTCACTTTGAAATTAGACTTAAACTAGTGTCAATCTTTTGATACTTATTGTTTCATAAAAACACGCTATTTGCTCTGACAGCGGAAATTAATTTTTAAATTAATTAATGCAACTTATATGTTTTTAATTTTGTAAAATAGACATCATTTTTGAATTCTTAATATAAAATATATCTTAGGGTGATGTTTTGGTATTTTTCTGAAAAACTTCAATTTTTGATGAATAGTAAAACCACTAAGTTGTACTTAAAAACTGATTTTTCGTTTAAATGAAATTTTACAACCTATGTGTTATGAATTTCAAAAATCCAACATACATGGTTTTCATTAAGAAGTAAAATCTGGTTCAATGGGATTAAAATAATTTTTTGGTGAATAGTAACTTTTAAGTTTTTAATCGTGATTAGAGGTAATTAGTGTAATTTAAGGTAAGAATAATGTTTTAATAATATGAAATGAACTTGACACATGTCCTAGACTTATTGGATGTGTCGTGGCCGGCCAAGAAAATCCATGGGTCAACTTGGGGACCCCATAGAGCCACTTTGGATGGAAAATGACATTAATATCTTCTTATTTAATGTTAAAGTAAAAATGTTTCAAACATGAGTTGTTTTAATAAAACAATTTTTAAATGGGGTTATACAAGTCAGATTTTGGACTATAAATATTCATTAGAAATCTAAAAATATTTCCTACATCATGATAGTTTTTTATAATTTGTAGACATTAAATAAATTAAATTATTTATGGCACCATGATGATGCAGCGATTACCTCATTATTTAACAATTTAAATAAAATGAAACGATAATGTAAAATCTAAGACCTAAACTTGTCAAAAACCTACTGTATGGGTGGATTTAGAACCATGAACACCTTATCCTCTTAATTTATAATTGTGGGACCTTTTTTATCCGAAAATCATTTTATAGTAAAGTAACCTTTTATAACTTTCCAAGAGTGCCCCACCTCTCCTCTTATAAAAGGCCCCCACCTCTACCTCCTTACCCGCACCTCTCAAGTCTTTGGTTGGGCCAAGATATGCTATTTTTGTCTCTCCACATCCCTATATTACTTCTATAAGCCTCACTTTGGGCAGAAGGCTTTCTAAGGAATCTTTTCAACTCAAATCTAAGATAGTTACCCGATTTTAAGGTAATGTCTTCACTTGTGTTCTTTTGTTTTATTTTGCTTCTCCATCCACCTAAACTCTTTTTATTCATTTATTTTGTAACAACTCCAGTATATTCAATATACTAGGATGTTTTTATAAAAATAATTCAAGCTACACTTACACACACCTACATCTGATGGTTAAAGATCATATTGTTTCTGTGGATGGCGAATTTCTGCCTCACGAAACGATGATTGTTCAATATTCTTCTAACACCTTCAAAGGTGGCCATTAAGATGTCACTATATTTATATATGATATATAATATTTTTATGTTTTACTTAAGATTCTGTATTTTTCATTTATGGCATACCTTTATGGCTTCCATTATGGGTATACGCGATATCTTCATTTTATGAAGTGCGGACTACCGCCCCCTCAAAGTGATTTGATTCGTTAATGCCATATATGGGACGTATAAAGGATGGATTTAAAGTTATTATATATTATGTATGTTACATATAAATGATGAATATAATTCTGTAATTAAAATATACATACCTCTCATTTAGTTTTAATTCCATTAATATGACATAGAAATGAAAGTAGCGTTCATGCGTACGTACGGCTTACCATATCCATGAACGGTGAATTTAATTTCTTACCTCTAAATGATTATGAAATACTATAAATACATGTATATGCTGGATATATATGATATATATGATATCCAAATCATGAATATCATTCTGGATATAATGAACCTTTGACCACACGAACAACATGTAATTGTAAGAAGACCACTTTCGACTTAAGAACCAAATATCGACAAAAAAAATTATTAACTTAAAAAATTAGAAAGTGTTTATAACATGGTAATAAGTGATATAAAAGGAATAATGAACTTGAAAAAGTTTCTTAAGAAAGTATAAATTAACTCAGGTTTATTATTCAGGACGTTAAAGAACGATCGAGTCAAGTCAGACCCGAGGTAAGGGACTTCTTCTCAATTTCCTTTCATTGAGGCATATTTAGTTCTTTTATATGGTGTATAAACCCCTTTGACTTTTACTTTAATACAAAAGGAATATTTTTCTACGAAGCGTTTTACTAAATGACAGAAAGGAATGTTTCTTTTAACGTATGTGGTGACAATGACCTTTTCCGCTGCCGTGAGTATTATATGGTCTTTGGCTTCCTCAATAACACATAATGTTTTTTTAAATGAAATAAATAACATATAATCTTTTATGTATTTTGGTATTGAAAATGGTTTTTATAATGGATTTTTTATATATTTAAGCGATATATTGTGATCAAAGTGTGGAAATGTTTTCTTTCCATTATATTTGTTTTATGTCTTATGATTTTATAATGGTACTTGGGAATTTGATGGGTGGTTACGTGATATACCATATGACAGGTGGTGTTGTGAATACCAGGACGGGTGGTTACGTTATAACCTCCAATGCATTGGGTATGGAAGTCGGCCGTATGGATATTCCATTAAGTGATATGTGTGGAATTTGACTGTATGGTTATTCCATTTAAGTATGTTTATGTCCCAAGTTACATTTATATGTTATGTGATCTTTATATGGGTTTTATGGTAATATTTTGGTTACAAAAGGGTAAGTAATGAACTTTTATTCAGTGAAGAGTTTTTACTACTTCATAAAGGTGAAAAATATTACTTTGACAAAGTATACATGGTTTACTTGTTGTTTTGAAAAACTAATAGTTTTCATTCATTGTGTATCCCTTACTGATCTTTTTATGCTCACCCCAAGTTTTTGAAATTTTTTTCACAGGACATAATGTGGAATAGCGTCAAGGATGGGATCAAGGGAAATTCATGCTACCTAAAACATGGAACTAGACATGTTTCCTTTTAAGAGTTTTTATTTTATGGAAACTTAGTAAAAGTTTCTACTTTGTAATATTTTGAGATGTAATAGTTATGTCCTAATTCTCTAAAACTCTAAACCTGAAAAGATCCTCAATGTGAATTATTCATTTAATTCAATATTAAGTAAGGTTTAAGGTCAGGGCCTTATAGTTGGTATCATAGGTTGGTTTAGACAACTTTATGGGTTAGAAAATTATTAAATTATAAATTAATTTATGGTATGATTGAAATGATATAGTATTTAAATATTACCATGTTGCTTCTCCTAAGATATTTATGTGTTAAGAATGGTTTTTCATAGAGGAAACATCACAGATTTTCTGGGAAGGCATACAGAGGGAAATGACCTTTCAAATCAGTACCCTGAGACGGTCAGAATCTTAACTAAACAGTTTGTTGCAGTGATCGCTCAGTTGACTCAGGTGAAAAATGTTGGATGTGTTTATAGATGATATTTTGGTGTTTTCTGAAAGTAAAGAGGAGCATGAAAGTCATTTAAGGGTTATCTTGCAAACCATAAAAGAAAATAAAATATATAGAAAATTCAGCAAGTGTGAGTTTTGGTTATAACAAATTTCTTTCCTTGGTCACATTGTTTCAAATAAATGGCATAACGGTTGATCCTGCTAAAACAAAAGTTGTTGAAGAATGGCCAAGACCCACAAATGTAACCGAGATCCGTATTTTCCTTGGTTTGGCATGTTACTACCGAAGGTTTGTTGAAAATTTTTAATGATTATCTATTCCAATGACTAAGCTAACTAGGAAGGGTGTTATGTTTATCTGGACAAAAGAATGTGATGATTATTTTCAGAAGTTGAAAAGAAGATTGGTGAATGCTCCAGTTTTGGAACTTCCTTCCAGGAATGGTGAGTTTGTTATCTAAATTGATGCTTCATTGAAAGGACTTGGTTGTGTCCTTATGCATAATGATCAGGTAATTGCATATGCTTCATGTCAGTTGAAAACTCATGAGGTAAATTACCCTACACATGACTTGGAATTAGCTGCTGTTGTTTTTTCTCTAAACATTTGGATGCATCATTTGTATGGAGTAAAGTGTGAAATATATACTGATCACAAAAGCTTAAAGTATATATTCACTATGAATGAATTGAACCTGAGACAGAGGAAATGGCTGGAATTAATCAAGGATTATGATTGTACAATTCATTACCATCTGGGAAAAGAAAATAAAGTGGCTAATGCTTTGAGTCGAAAAAGTAATGCTTCATTAACCATGATATGTTTGGAATGGGATCCTTTTGTTTTTGATTTGATGAAATTTGGCATAGAAGTTGTTGGTGCAGGAAGTTATTCTATTTTGTTTCAGGTATCAGTGAGATCATGCATATCCGATAAAATTATGCAAGCACAGAGGGAAGACAGTGAGTTGCAGAAAAAGGTTGAGCTGGTTCAAAAGGGTAAGTTGCCTAAATTCAACATTGATAATGATGGTTTTTAGAGGTTTTGGAAGATATTATGTGTGCTTGGTGATTCAGAGTTGAAGAATGAGTTGTTATGTGAGGCTCATAGTTCCCCATTTTCAGTTCATCCTGGCAGTACTAAGATGTACAGAGATCTGCGGGAGTATTACTGGTGGGATGGAATGAAAAGAGATATTGCTGATTTTACTGTGAAGTGTTTGACTTGTCAGCAGGTTAAATCAGAGTGGCAGTTACCGAAAGGGATGCTTCAGCCTTTACCGGTGCCATAGTGGAAATGGGAAAACATATCCATGGACTTTGTTGTGGGATTACCGGAGACATATCAATGTAATAATGCAATCTGGGTAATTATTGATCGCTTGACTAAATCTGCTCATTTCCTTCCTATTCGAGATACTTTCTATCTAGATCAACTTTCTCGATTGTATCTTAAATAGATAGTTAGGTTACATGGAGTTCCCCTTTCCATTGTGTTCGATCGTGATCCCAGGTTTACTTATAACTTTTGGAAAGGCCTTCATAATTTGTTGGGTACTGAATTAAATTTTAGTACAACTTTTCATCCGCAATCAGATGGGCAGTCAGAATGAACAATTCAGACCGGGGAGGATATGCTACGATCTTGTTCTATGGATTATCAGGGAAGTTGGGACCAACATCTTTCTTTGGTTGAGTTTCCATATAATAACAGTTTTCATTCTAGTATACAGATGGCACCGTTTGAGGCATTATATGGGAAGCAGTGTCGAACTCCATCTTTTTGGGATGAAGTAGGTGAAAGGAAGCTGATGGGACCAGAATTGGTAGAAGAGATGGCAGAAAAAGTTCAGTTGATTCAGAAACACATGAGAACAGCTCAGAGCAGGCAGAAAAGTTATGCGGATAACCGGAGGAAGGATCTATCTATCGAGGTAGGTGAACATATTTTTCTCAAGGTTTCTCCATGGAAAAGTGTGATGTGATTTGTTAAGAAAGTAATGTTGAGTCCAAGGTTCATTGGACCATATGAAATTCTGGATAGAGTTGGATCAGTTGCATACAGAGTGGAATTACCTCCGAGTTTATCTCAGGTACACAATGTTTTTCATGTTTCGATGTTGAGAAAGTATATTCCAGATCCATCTCATGTTTTAAGCCCAGAGGTAGTTCAGTTGGAAGAAAATCTCTCTTATGAAGAACAACCAGTCTAGATTCTTGACCGAAGAGAGCAAGTGTTGTGAAATAAGGTAATTCATCAGGTAAAGGTTTTGTGAAAAAACCATATGGTTGAAGAGGCAACGTGGGAATCTGAAAATGTTATGAGGGATAAATACCCCCACTTGTTTTGATAAGTGAATAAAACTGCGAGGATGCAATTCCAAAAAGGGGGTAAAGATGTAACACCCCAGGTAAATAAAGAATAAATAATCTTCATTTTTATTAATATTTATAAATTAAATATTATTTTTACTTTAAAGGGGTTGCTATGTTCGATAGCGTACCCGATACGCAACAATTAGTTTCTTTGAAATCTTACGTTGCACACTAGTAATATAATAATGTTATTTTAAATGGTAGTTAACACATAGCTTTTGTATCGGCGGGAATGGATAGAAATAACTAAAATATGATTATATATATTTTTTAAATTTTTTTACATTTATCCAATAAAATATAAATGCTTAAAATACGGAAAGAATTCAATTTTAGGCATATATACCCTAATTTTCACTAAATGTTCACTTATTGCCTTTTGAGGGCGAACCGTCATTAAATATAGTTTTGGTAACTTTTATACATTCTATTGGACCAAATAAAACTCTTCTTTAGAATCGGGACATCAAAATTTACTTTGTGTAAATTTTTTGTATTTTTTCGATAAAGTTCATTTTTTAATGAATAGTGAAAAATATTGTATTTTAATTCAAAACCTCTTTTAAATATAATTTATTTATATGATTAGATTATCTTTTGATTTGGTTTTAGAGTTTAATTAGAATATATTTTTACCATTTAATCCAATATTGGTCGTTGAAATTAATTTCACTTTGAAATTGGACTTAAACTAGTGTCAATCTTTTGATACTTATTGTTTCATAAAAACACACTATTTGCTCTGACAGTGGGAATTAATTATTAAATTAATTAATACAACTTATATGTTTTTAATTTTGTATAATAGACATCATTTTTGAATTCTGAATATCAAATATAGCTTAGGGTGATGTTTTGGTATTTTTGTGAAAAACTTCAATTTTTGATGAATAGTGAAACCACTAAGTGGTACTTAAAAACTGATTTTTCGTTTAAATGAAAATTTACCACATCTGTGTTTTGAATTTCAAAAATCAGACATACATGGTTGTCATTAAGAATTAAAATGTGGTTCAACGGGATTAAAATAATTTTTTGGTGAATAGTAACTTTTAAGTTTTTAATCACGATTAGTGGTAATTAGTGTAATTTAAGGTAAGAATAATGTTTTAATAAAATGAAATAAACTTGACACATGTCCTAAACTTATTGGATGTGTCATGACCGACCAACACAATCCATGGGTCAACTTGGGGACCCCATGGAGCCACTTTGGAAGGAAAATGACATTAATATTTTTTTATTTAATGTTAAAGTAAAAATGTCACAAACATGAGTTGTTTTACTAAACCAATTTTTAAATGGGGTTATAGAAGTCAGATTTTTGACTATAAATATTCATTAGAAAACTAAAAAGATTTCCTACATCATGATATTTTTTTATAATTTTTAGACATTAAATAAATTAAATTATTTACGGTACCATGATGATGCATCAATTACCTCATTATTTAATAATTTAAATAAAATGAAACGATAATGTAAAATCTAACACCTACACTTGTCAAAACCTTATTGGATGGGTGGATTTCGAACCCTTATCACCTTATCCTCTAAATTTATAATTGTGGGACCTTTTTTATATAAAAACCGTTTTATAGTAAAGTAACCTTTTATAACTTTCCAAGAGTGTCCCTCCTCTCCTCTTATAAAAGGCCCCCACCTCTACCTCCTTACCCACACCTATCAAGCCTTTGGTTCGGCCAAGATCTGCTATTTTTGTCTCTACACATCCCTCTATTACTCCTAGAAGACTCACTTTGGGATGAAGTCTTCCAATGGAAGCCTTTGAGCTCAAAACTAAGAGAGTTACCTGATTTTAAGGTATTGTCTTCACTTGTGTTCTTTTGTTATATTTTGCTTCTCCAACCCCCTAAACTCTTTTTATTCATTTATTTTGTAAAAAATATAGTATATTCAATATAATAGGATGTTTTTATAAGAATCATTCGAGATACACTTACACACACCTACATCTAATGGTTAAAGAACATATTGTTTCTGTGGATGGAGAATTTCTGCCTCACGAAACGATGATTGTTCAATATTCTTCTAACACCTTCAAAGGTGGCCATTAAGATGTAACTATATTTATATATGATATATAATATGTTTATTTTTTCCTTAATCTTCTGTATTTTTCATTTATGTCATACCTTTATGGCTTCCATTATGCGTATACGCGATATATTCATTTTAGGAAGTGCGGACTACCGCCCCCTCAAAGTGATTTGATTTGTTAATGCCATATATGGGAGGTATAAAGGATGGATTTAAAGTTATTATATATGATGTATGTTACATATAAATTATGAATATAATTCTGGAATTAAAATATACCAACCTATAATTTAGTTTTAATTCCATTAATATGACATTGAAATGAAAGTAGTGTTCATGCGTACGTACGGCTTACCGTCTCCATGAACGGTGAATTTCATTTCTTACCTATAAATGATTATGAAATACTATAAATATATGTATATGATAGATATATATGATATATATGATATCCAAATCATGAATATCATTCTGGATATAATGAACCTTTGACCACACAAACAACATGTAATTGTAAGAAGACCACTTTCTACTTAAGAACCAAATATCGACAAAACAAACATTATTAACTTAAAAAATTACATAGTGTTTATAACATGGTAATAAGTGATATAAAAGGAATAATTAACTTGAAAAGGGTTCTTAAGCAAGTAGAAATTAACTCAAGTTTATTATTTAGGACGTTAAAGAATGATCGAGTCAAGTCGGTCCTGAGGTAAGGGACTTCATCTCAATCTCCTTTCATTGAGGCATATTTCGTTCTTTTATATGGTGTATAAACCCCTTTGAAATTTACTTTAATACAAAATGAATCTTTTTCTATGAAGCATTTTAATAAATGACAAAAAGGAATGTTTCTTTTAACGTATGCGGTGACAACGACCTTTTCCGCCACCATGGGTATTATTTGGTCTTTGGCTTCCTCAATAAGCCGTAATGTTTTTTTAAATGAAATAAATACCATATACACTTTTTTTGTATTTTGGTATTGAAAATGGTTTTTATAATGGATTTTTTATATATTTAAGAGATATATTGTGATCAAAGTGTGGAAATGTTTTCTTTCCATTATATTTGTTTTATGTATTGTGATTTTATAATGGTCCTTGGACATTTGACGGGTGGTTATGTGATAAACCATATGACGAGTGGTGCCGTGAATACCAGGACGGGTGGTTACATTATAACCTCCAATGCATTGGGTATGGAAGTCAGCCGTATGGATATTCCATTAAGTGATATATGTGGAAGTCGACCGTATGGTTATTCCATTTATGTATGTTTATGTCCCAAGTTACCTATATATGTTATGTGATATTTATATGGGTTTTATCATAATATTTTGGTTACAAAAGGGTTAGTAATGAAAATTTATTCAGTGAAGAGTTTTTACTACTTCATAAAGGTAAAAAGTATTACTTTGATGAAGTATACATGGTTTACTTGTTGTTCTGAAAAACTAACAGTTTTCATTCATCGTGTATCCCTTACTGAGCTTTTTATGCTCACCCCAAGTTTTTGAAATGTTTTTCATAGGACTTAACGTGGAATAGGGTCAAGGATGGGATCAAGGGAAAGTCATGCTACCTAAAACATGGAACAAGACATGTTTCTTTTTAAGAGTGTTTATTTTATGTAAAATTAGTAGAAGTTTCTACTTTGTAATCTTTTGAGATGTAATAGTTATGTCCTAATTCTCTAAAACTCTAAACCTGAAAAGATCCTCAATGTGAATTATTAATTTAATTCAATATTAAGTGATGTTTAAGACCGCGGCCTTATACTTTGACCTAGGATAGTTTCTTCAGAGAAACTTACGGCATCAGTTGCAGTGGCCGCTAAATGTTCTGGTGCAGGTGTTGAACCTAAAGTACCACAAAATGGAAGTCAGTCGATGTTTTTATTCAACATTTTATGCAGAATTGTTAATTTACTAGAATCAGACTCTTCTATCCTTATAGAAGCAGTAGAAGAAATACTAGGAACAGACGTTGGCTCTTCTTCAGGAGTAGCCAAGTCAGCATGAATTTACGACTGTTCACTAGCACCCTCTATCTTCCTTAAAAGAGGGTCAATCCTCTCCCTTAAAGGGGAAATTGAAGAAGACCTTGCAATTTCAAGAAGTATTAGCAATATTTTCATGAGATAAGATTCATGACTATCTGAAGGACATACCACTACTGATGAAGCGTTTAGTTGCAGACTTCTTCCTTCGATGTCTTTGCATATTTGGATTTTTGGGAGTGTTGGAATCATCATCTCCAAATATTGGTATTGGAGAGTGAAAATCCATTTCTAACTCTGCATCTATGGCTTACCGGCCTGGACATACCTCACTCGGCTCGTGGAGAGATTCATCAGCTCCGATGGCAGTACCACCAGGGCTATACTGTGGTGAAGGAACCTCAACAGTTCCTTTCTTTGTAAGCTGCAAGATGAAGAAATTAATTTATTTGAGTAACAAAGCTTTAACTGAAATAAAGATGCAAAGAAAATAAGGTAAGAGCCTTACATATTCAGGAGACACGTAATCGTGACACTCCTCATCTCCGGAAGCACAAGTCCCCTCAGTGGTGCCACAATCTATCATTTCCTTCACCCGCTTGGCGACAGGAATGGAATTATCGGTGGAATATATGAGAATCTATAGATCTCTGATGTAAGCCCACACTTCATTGGGGTTATCCTTGAAATGGATATAAGTAGAATCCCAAAGATTTCCTAATCCAGGGATGTCTAGCCCATCGCTTAAGTCCAGACAGGTAGTTTCATCATCACAATATAAACTCTGCCATGTATGAACAACCTCTGGTCATAAATAGTCAGCATGTGCACCAGAAGGCTGTTGGGAGGGTCCAACAATCTTGGACTTCAACTTCCTCCCAGCTCCTGCAATCACATATAGAGAATAAGAAAATAAAATTTGTTGCTCTATAAAGTAATGGAAACTAAATTTCCCCTATGTAGTAACTCACCAGGAGTCTATGGAGTGGGTCTCTTAATTATGAAAGGAAGATTATATATGGAAAGAGGCTGCTTTGACACATGTCATGCCTCATCATCCCCATCTTGAGAATTCTGCGAGTCAGCCCTGTGTGAGGAACCTGGTGAATCAGCTTCGAGTGTAGAGGAGTCACCTTTCAAATGAAGGGTTTCATTCTCTACAATTCTGTTCTTTTTTCCCACCCGATGGACTGGATGATTCATTACCCCTTCAGGGTATGATGATACCTAGTTCTCGGCATACCATGTAGTCAAGTTACTTTCCACTACAGCAACAGGTAGATCAAACACTACCCCGGTCTTCTCCATAGATGCCAGCAACCATAGTTTCCGGGCAACCATCGGATGCTGATCTAACCTGACATGCATAGGAGGGGATACAACAGTCTGCTGTAGACACTTGAATTGACGTGAAAATCTGTATGGATCATAGGCCTCTCATATAATCTCTCCGTCAATCCTGGTGTCCAATACCCCATCTCTACAAGCTAGCATGTATGACCTCAATTCCAGGTCAGTTGTTCCATCATCAAAAAACCACCCAGTTGGCGGGTTTCCATAAGGGAAGAAATAGAATTACTTGAACATGATCAGCCTCGCCTTCATATCATAGGAGTTGAGAGATAGCGGAGAAATTCCAGAAAATGCCTGCACCGATGGCTTGAAAGAACTTAGAGGAACCTGTACTCCACTCTGTACAAAATATGTCCTGAAATGAGTGGCGATCCATCCCCACAAAACCTAGAATGGTCCCACTATTATCAAAGTAGACTTACTCCTAAATACATGAAGTAAAATCCTATGAATATTTTCCAAAATGGGGGTGGCCAACCCAACCATTTTCCTCTCATCCAACTTGGCTGCAACAACGAAGGTCCATGGCCTGACACCTCACTTTGAATCCTTGACTGGAAGAATATAAACAATGATCCACAAGGCTAAGAAGCCCGCCGGACGGGTCTTTTCTAGGATTCTCTGATCCACTTCATACCCCAACTTTTCAAATTCTCCTACTTCCAGGGTCGGCCAGAATGTGCCAACAACACCCCTCTTCTCTATTCTGGGGCAGGTAGTAGGACGAGTACAGGTGGGCCCCTTATCCTTCTTCTTGGTAATAAACATATCCATCCAATCCTCAGGATGAATATCCATTCTATAATGAGTTTTGGAGGCCTTTGAATTCTTGATCTTGTATTAAAGTTTCAATAATTCTCGATCCAAAGATGGAGTCTTCTTCAAATCATTCCAAGTCGCCTTGGGAGGGATAAATTCATCATACATATCACCTAAAATTGGAGCCCCCGAGAACTTGTAGACATCCCACAAACTAATGCCTACTTCTCCATGAGTAAGATGGAAAGAATTGGTTTCTAGGATCCAGTGTCTGATTAGCTCCGACACAATGTCATCATTCATGTAGAAATATGTCTGCCCAGCCCAGACGGCTTCATATATTGCAGCTACTTTCAGGTCCTCGACAAACTCTGCACAGCTTAGGCTTGTATGGTTTCAGATCTAGGGAATAAGGGCTATGATGCATTATGTAGGCCTTCTCCATTGTTCTAGCATTTACAAATAATCCTCCAACTGAGAAATTTGCTGAAGAAAAGTTGGTGTAAGTCCAAAACCAAGAATGCAGGAGATAGTTGTATGGATCTGGAATGTTTACTTCTTTCAGATGATCATGGCCATACAGAGAAGGGTAGATACTTTGTGGGAAATTAATATGATACTTCTTCAAGTACTTGGACAAATCTGGGAGAGTTTTGTCGCAGATATTGTAATAATCATGGCCAATGAGGTTCATCATGCCATCAATCCTCTTGCTAGACAACTCATTAGCCATTCCAATTCTTCTGGGAGCCATTGAATCTTCACAAACATCAGATAATTAACTTTTAAGTAAGTTTATTTTTCATAAAATGTGGGAAGAAACTTGGAAAAAATGGCTAAGGCATTAAGGCGTGCAATCCCCATGTTGGTGTGCAAGTATAATTCGGTCATGCAAGTATGGGCACGCCGGTATCACCGCGCAAGTCCAAATACCACTGCAGAAGCGCGACACAAAGAAACAATGAACCGCGGATAGAAGCACCTGTGCGAACGAGCAAAATCCAAGATACTTGTGCGCCGAGTGCTCAGGAGCATTTGAAACCGAGTACTTTATGCGAAGTGGTGCCACATATTTATAGGCAAGGTCATACCATTTTGCGCCGAAGCCTATGCGGCTCACACCTACACGTCGCTACCTGCATGCTCAACACTTGCATGAGCAAATTTCCTTACTTTTCTCCTTTACCTCAGAGTCAAATAATCTTTCCTTTTTCGGATCCATCTATGAGTGGGGAATTTTGTTGACTCTCTTTTCCATCACAGATTCTAACGATTGAAAAAGGGGAATACCTTAAACACAAAGAGATTCATCCTTTTATGAACATCAAAATTTTTTAAAGGCATGGACAATGATTTCTTTAAGCATGGGTCGTTCAAGTCTCACTATGGTCGCGCAAGTATAATTGTGTGCCACATATTGGTCGTGCAGGTAACTTGAGCGGCCTAATATTTTTTTTCCCAAGGTCCTCAATGGCCTATAAATACACCTTGTGGGCCCCCCATTTGGAGGACGAAAAATCCAAAAGTTAGATTTAAGCTCTCATCGCCCTAGTTTTTCATGAAGTCTTACGAACACTTCTAAGGTAATTTATTACCTAGAATGGAAGATATAAAGAGGGGGAACAAGGCCTAATTGTTCAAATTCATCAACACTTGCGTGACTAAGTGTCTAACCCTTATGGAAAATGGACACACTTGTGCGCCACCTTATCCCTTCAATACAACTTGTGTGCCACCCTTTTGGAAGCCTTTAGGGATAATACTAAGGGATTGAGCCAAGTCTCGCCCAAGTATTACCCTATTGGTTAATCGTCGCCCAAGTACACCCATGTCGCGCAAGTATACTTGCGTGACCAATACTTTCACACCCAAACAATACTTGTGTGCCTGCCTCTTTTTGGGTTCCCATCCTGCCTATTAAACTCTTTTCATAAAATCCACCTCTCCTCTTCAAGATTTAGCCTTCAAAACCCTCTTCAAAGCCATTTATGGCATGGTTCCTTTATTGGATTCCTTATCTGAAAGGAATTCTGTGGAATATATCCCAAAACCTCGTGATCTACATAACATTTTTTCACTATGTTTAGAGATTTCATTCATTCAACTTCATTCTTTAAGATGATAAGTTCCCTAACCTAGGCCTCCTTTTCTGGAATAAACCCCAGTCACAAGTTCCCTAATCTGGGCATCCTCCTTAGGAGGAAGCCCCAATCATAATTTCTCTTAACCTGGGCCTCCTTTTTAGGAGTAAGACCCATATCTCAAGTCCACTCAACATGGTCCTCCTTTTCAGGAGTAATCCCCAGGCTTAATTTCTTTTGACTTGGGCTTCTTTTTCATGAATTAAAACCGAATCATTAGCCCCTCTCTAATTTAGAAATTCTTCTTCGGAGTAAGCCCTAAATTTGGAATATAAATCTCTATAAAGCACAAATACCTTTGTGGACCATGTTAATGAGCATCCTACCAAGGTTTAAGACCAAATTTCCCTTTAATTCTGGGCCTCCTTCTCAGGATTAAGTCCTAAGTTATAAGTCCCCTTTAACCCTGGGCATCCTCCTTAGGAGTAAGCCCCATGTTATAAATCTCCTTAACCTGGGAATCCTCCATAGGAGTAATCCCCAAGTTACTGTATTCAAATCTCCATAAAGAACAAATAACTTTATGATCCTTGTTCCTAGGTTTCTTCCTAGAAGTAAATCCTAGTCTTCATCTATTTGGGCAGTCACACATACATAAGTCCCATATCATTCCTTGTGATCACATATTTTGTGGCACAAATCATCAGGTTTACTGATACCTCTTATTTCTCACACCGATTATGACTCATGTGATCTTGGAGTGTAAAATTATCCTCGACACATCTCTTTGGGCCGTTAATCATACATAAGCCCCACATTTCTTAATCGAACTACGTGGACTTTGATCTTTGCCTTAAAAGTAGAGTACGTAGGATGCCAATCTAAGGTTCAATCCCATCACCCATTAATTATCATCTATCTCATATGATGTTAAACTATATCTTAATTCCCGAACAACATGGGTTTTGATTCCTTTTCTAACAAGGATACGTAGGTAGCCCATCTGAGGGTACGGTCCCGACTCTAAAATAATCCACGTCCTTCTGAATGACAATAAACTTCAAGTGCCCAACTGAGTGGCTTTAAAACCAATATGGTTATCATAATGACCTAGAGATTTCTATATAATGTATTGAAGGATACCATTGACTAAGAATCTCCAATACATACGGATGATTCTCAATTGATGAAGAACCTTGAATACATATAAAAGATTCTCTAAATCTCATACATATCATTGATTTCCAAATCTAAAGGGAAGAACATTTTCAAACTTGGTAAATTTATAAGGACTCACAAACATAACTCAAATCTACAAAGAGAGTCCCGGAGTAGACAATAATTCCCCCCCAAAAGGTGTGATGAGTCCAACCTCCCATCCTCTCGATCAATGTAAATTCTTAAGCCTCATTGGTCCACAAATAATGAGCACCTACCTTTGGAAAGTATATCCAAATAGATATAGAATCATTGGATGTTTCTGGTTCTACGAATAAACCCATCCGAAACTGATTGGAAAGTTTGAACCTTAAACAAATAAGGTCATCCCCATTTCTAGAAGAAACAAACATGCACAAGACTAAGTGTGGGATAATTGATTTTATTAATATTTTCATAACATTTTAGACACTCCCTTTACTGATTTTATATGAAATGTGCATAATTTTTGTGAAATATTAATGTTTAAATACTAAATGTAATTTTTGAGCATTATTTGAGTTAATCCAAATGATTTCAGTTTACTGTTTTAATTATACCTCTCACCCTACATATTCAAATTTCATGGTTTTTAATTTTTACGATTCAACAATAAATATAAAACATTTCATTATAAGGTTTTTGGGGACAATTATTCCATTTTAAGGACTATATAGTCTCCTCAAAAAGACCCAAATAATCTGTGAAGAAACTGGAAAATTCATGAAGGTAGACTTACTAGCCACACTCCATAATTCCAAATCATTTACATCTCCTCCAAATTTCATTGGAAAATTCAATCCATATTGGATAAAAATTTCAAGACCCATCTCTAAATAAAAGGGGACCAACTGATGATTTTAAAACCAGCCCACCATTCTCTCTGGGAAATAAAATTGTCACACCATTAATAATTTTTCTACTGAAATACACATCCATTAGTGCTTATATCTTGCAGTGTGAAAGAGGGTATTTTGGAAGCCAACTTTTTTAAAGAAATCATTCAGATTTAAAGGTATCTTCATATTCAAAAATCTATTCACATTTCCACAATTGAAAATCATGGATTAAAATTGATTGTTTAACATTGTTTATGAAATCTTCCATTACATTGGCTCCATAAGTCCAAATGCCTCCAAATTTTTAGAGTATTAGTCCAAAATTATTATCTAAAACTTTGAAGAAGGAGATATATTGTGATTCAGCTATCTGGATGTTTAAATTGTCGAGCCAAGTGGAGTGGGAGATTTGGAATGAAAACCGTCCACCTCCTTGGGCTATAAATACATCCTCTCTTCTCCTTTAAAATGGGTTGGCATTTAATAAGAGAGGATCATATATTGACATGACCAAATCCTTACCAAACATTTTTAAGGACCTTCCATACTCATGTTTTCACTTTATATACCTTCCCTCCTCTCTTTATTTTCATTTACTTTAGTGTTCTTCATTGTTGTAATCTTGTTAGTCTTTTATTTGTAATTCTGTTTTAATGCATGTTTCTTCTTTAATAACTCTTATTCTCGTCCAAATTTAGTAGTTTGATATTAATGTTCCTAAAATTGTTTAAATCATGTTAAAACATATTCCCTTCATTTTCTTTCTCATTCAATCTAAAGTCTTTTATTTAATTCCCTTCATCGTTTGTGTGTGTGTTCGACGCACCACTCTTTTCATAGCCCTTTATTATTATTATCTTCTTAATTTATTATCGTAATCATTATAACAATATTACTAATAGTTTCATTAGATGAGTAAATATCCCATTGGGGTGAGTTATAATTTAGGTATGCTAAGTGATTGAGAGATTTTTCTCGATGAATATTTTTTAAATTAACATTGTGTATGTTGGACTTAACATGTCATGGATTAATGACTTATTTTGTCTAAAATATGGATTCCATGGATTATAGGAACCATAAATACACTACCAATATCATGTACCGAATAATATTAGAATCCAAGTTAAGTTAAGGCTTGGATTAAAGCCTTAGCACTTAGTAAATCCAATAAAAGACAACTTGTGACATGGCTGTTAATTTAATGAAATATAAAGGAAAACTCAAGGATATCACAAGCTTAAATACCTAAAAAAAACTTATAACAATATTTATGAAATTGTTAAATAAATATAAATCAATCAACAATTTCAATTAATCTCTAAAAAACACCCCCAATCAAAATACAATCATCTAAAAACATTCAACTGTTAAAAAGTATCATCACTGAGGATTCGACCTGAGTGTTACAATACACATTAGCAGAGCATAGGAACTTTGGCCGGTCAATAGGTGACAATCAAAATCACTTTAAATTAATTTATATATTTTCAAAAAAATTATCAAGATTTGATAAATCATTATCCAAATCTGGTTGAATTAAATAATATTATTCATTCATATATGTTTTAAGAGAAACTTCTTCATGTTTCATATGTTTTTTTTCTTAAGCCTATATCTCAACTTCATACATCATTGTAGTTCCAATCAACTCCTTAATAACTGAAATTTTTCATGGGTGAAAATTTATGTATAATTGTGGATATTCAATTAAACTTAGAGGTTAGTACTCGGAGTACTTTTAACAGTTTTTCTGATTGTGAAATTGGATTACTCAAATAAAAAATATTATTAACAATATTTTTCAATATTCCATTCATTTGAGTGATAGTTTCATAATCATACATCTTGAAAGTATCAAACATTAATTTTATAGTAGTATACCTAAAATGACTGGTATCTTCAGTTCCATCATAGGAAATGAAATTATTCTTCCACATATTAGATGGTGTTGGATATTGAGATACAACATTGAATTCATTATTTCCTAAACCACACACAATAACATTCATAATGTTTGAATTGATATCATATTACATTTCTTGTCCATCATTCCAATCTTACAATCCTTCCATAGGTATTTCATATGGTTTAATTTCCCAAAATAAATACTTATTCCAAGATTTTTAAATTAAATAATCATATATTTTTTCCAGCATCCATAATTATCACCATTAAAATATAGAGCATGGATCATCGACCGACCATCTATAGAATCAGCCATTTTAGGATGTCTTCATCTGAATATTTAACACATGATAGTTAGAGATAATAAATATTTAGTAGATCCTTCAGATATCACTTGTTGATATATTCTAGAATAATCTACGACATTGATAGAAATTTTCAGTATCCAATAGATAAAGGTAATATTTAAGGATTTTAAAATATAGAAATATATAAATAGAGAACATCCTTTAAATTTAATTGTTGATATTAGATAGAAAATTTTTAAGAAGAAAATATCCCTATAGAGACCAACCTTTGACACAAATTGTTAGGTTGGGATGATAATGAAGAAGACAAGGACACAAGATGGGTGAATTATTGTTTTCAAAAATTTCACAGATTCAAAACACCTATTTTCCTAAGACTAATAAAAATAAAAAATGAGTGCAGGCATTGATCACATTTATAGTAAGACTTTATTGGGTCTTCTGGTTATTTTAAGGGAAACTATAAATCCATAGCTTAGTGAAATAAGGTATCACTTAATCATTATTGAGTAAAATAAATGGTAACTCTTCCAAATATATAGATATCTATTTTTTTAAGGATATAGATTAAACTTTACAGTTGCAATAATAACTCAAAAATTAATTCATATCACCAATAATGCACAATAGAAAAATAGATCTTCAATTTCACATATAATTTCTTTTAAATAGTGATAGAGAAAACTCCAAACATATTTTTAAACATGAATAACTTCAAATTTTATTCTGGTAAATTCTTTGTCCTTCTTACAGAATGAGATGTAATGATAAAGTATAGTAGTAGAAACAAAAACAATAGTGAGATGACAGATCAAAACATGTATGTCTCCAAAGTGTGTCTCTAAAAGAAAAAAAACACATTTTTGTTTGTATATCACCTTTTCAATATATTCTTTTCCTATATCGGTGAAGAGTATTTTGATACTTATATTTTTTGTTGAACTACTCCTGGAAAAAAAAAATTCTCGAAATATCACACAATAAATCATGAATTTTTTAATTTAAAAACATTCAAGAGAAGTTGCAACTTCCCATAATAATATAAACAATTTACTCTATTCAATACAAGACATTAGATAAATCATAACAAGCCTTTTATGTAGTCATAGAAATGATTTGAATAGATATTAATGTCTTTCAAGATCATTGTATAAATCATCGACAATATCAAAAATTAAGAAATCTGTCTTTGAATATTCAAACATAGGGTTCCCTCGTTTAATGAAAAAACTTCAAACATAGGGTTGACAACACAGGGTTGATCACAAAAATTGGGGTTGATGTAGCATACACTATTTTCCTCAAACATAGGGTTTCGTTCAAACATAAGGTTCTTCATCCATACTTTACTTATTTTTAAATGTAAGGTTCCATCCAAACATAGGGTTGAAGAACAATAATTTCTTTAGCATCGCATGGTATATGGTCCATACACACTGTTTCAAAATTAGTTTTTATTCCATATGTTATGATTGCACATATAGGGTATAAACAGTGTCTCTAGAATATGATATAAAAAGTTTGGAATACTTCAAAAAATATTCCACATAGATCAATGACTTCAATATGATTATAGAATAAATATTTCCATATGTAACAATATCTTGAAATTCATTTAAAATCAAATTCATTAATAACAAAAATGTGTGTGTTTCTATGCATCAAAACCAAAAAATTAATTGAATTTTTGAATCAACACATGATCAAAAATAAAATAATCTGTCTCCATATCCTGACCTAGGGAATAAGAGGAAAATAATTTCAATACCTAAATACTTCGTTTTGTGATCAATGAGTAAGGACGCATGGAATTTGGTTCCTCTATGTTACCACCTAGAATACCAAATGTGGTGTTCCATGTTTCATGGATAATGTGTGAATATTTCTATAGGAATTACTTTTTAGATTACTTCTTTACAATGATGATTAAACTATGATAGTATATCCAGAATTGATTAACATCAAAGAAAGAATTATTAGGTGGTGGTAATTTCTATTTTAGAATAAATATAAGTTCTTTGTGAAATGACACTAGCTATTAATAATCCAGGGTTGTGTACATCTATCTATGAGGATTTTATCCAAATAAACTATTGAACTTTTTTTTGGAATGTGCTCAAACACATTCACTATTCCTCAGAACCATCATGTTGTATTAGAGTAGTCACATGTTAATTTAAAATTATTTATTATTTGTTATTTTTATATTTCACATTTTTTTAGTATTTTTTATATATTTTTATTCTTTAATTTGATATTAGAGATAAATTTATTTTTCAATTTCATATAACCAATAACATGCTAATAATTGATGAACAATGCTCAAATATCCCATATGTATGTTCTAACAAAGATGACTATAATAGATAGTTTCATGAGGTTTAACTAAAAAGCACACATTGCGTACCCTAGGCCAGTCACATAAGCATGAATCTCAATAATAATAGCATTCAATGTGAGGATTGTCACAAAGTGTGTATTTACAAAATATTTATTTACCACTAGTTTTCACATGATTCATTTGGGATTAAACGACATGTAGGTAGTGTACATGTTGTGTAAATACACTTATTGTGTATCCATTTGAATTAAAGATGCAGTGTGGTCAAAGTGTGAAATGTGTAACTAATATAAACACCATTACCTGTAACACATAATAACCCATGTAAAATATAAACGGAGTCCCTAGACATATTGTAAAGTTGGAAAAAACGAATTAAATGACATATAGTTGGATATACACATCGTGAAACTTAGGATAACACATGCAAGTTACAAATTTAGATATAATATTGTGTTAGTTAAAACATGGAATAAATTAATTAATTAAAGAAAAAAATCCTAATTTTATGGTGTTTATCTGGTGTAAATGCTATGTGGGAGGCTTTTTCCATGAATTACTTACTAAGTGATTTTGGATGGTCGTTTGGAATTAAATAATGTAATAATTATTTACCATTTATTTCTGCAATTACATGACATGTATGGTCATTATCCACATTGTGAACTACATGGGAATCCCTATTAGTATATGTCATGTATATTAAAGGCATTTCATGTGGTCATATATTCTGTAAAGACTATATAGATTAACCCATGAAAAAAACACACCATTTAATATCACAATGTGTTATAGAGGTATATATTCCATGTAAGCACACTATATAAGAATAATATTGTATAAAACATTATTTAAACTTCATCTCATGTGATGGTATATGTCATGTTATAGTAAAATTCTTGAAATGGGCTTAATCATAAGCATTAGAGTACACATCAATCTTCCTTTAGTACATTTCTTGTACGTAACCATTTTAAATTTAAATATTTTTTTAATTTATTTTAAATTATAAAGTTTGGGAATCTAATGGACTGTTTGGATGGATAATTAAGATAAAATAATTAATAAATAAAATAATTAATTAATTTACGAGATTGATCTTAGTAAATAATGAATTGAAATGAATTATAGAATGTAGAAATGCATAGTTGTTAAATGTTGGGAATGATCATGTATAATACCCCATGATTTTTAAAGTATTTTTTATTTAAAGAGAAAAAAATTTGAACAGATTATTTCACATGGAACATTAAATTAAAATGAACCTGAAAAACAATTAAAGTAAAATATTATAACATAAGATAATCATTAATAAATTATGATAATACAATGTGAAACATCATCACGAAAATTGCATAATGTTTATATCCTAAAGTAAATAAAAATGATAAATAAATAAATTATTATAAATAAATATATTTTAATTACTTATATATTGTTATTATTTTTTATTATAATATTAAATAATTTAACATAATGGTTTGAAGATGAAAAATTAATGGTTTGTTACTAAACAAATTTAATATAAAAAAGTAATATCTTTTAAATAAATATATTTAATGGGTGGTTCATTATTGAATTATTATTCCAAATGTTTCAATTTCTGTGAAAATATAATAACACTCATTTAATTGGTGTATGATATCAAATATTATTAAGAACACTTAATGTTTGAAAAAAAAAATTAAAAAATTGATTTTCAATTTATTTGAATTTTTTATTTAAAAGTTAAATTGTCAAATTTTAAAATTTGAACACGAGAAAACTAATTTTATTTTAATATTATTTGTTTATAAATTAGCTTTGGGTGTTTTAGGTATCTTTCCGAAAAAGTTTATTTTTAATTGAATACTAAAAATTCTATATTTTCAAATATCATAACTTTAATTAAATCACTATAATATAAGAATGAACTAAATATATATTAAACCTTTTTCTCAAAAAAATTATGGAGTAAAATAATATGTTTAAAATTAATATTTTGAATTTTAAAATCTTTTATATACTTTTTAGACCCAATTTATGTTTAATAATAATAATAATAATAAATTCATATTTTTATTTAATTATGTTTTTATAATTATCAATTTGGGTTTTTATTGATTTTAAGATGAAAAAAATTTCATTTTTAAATCACTACCTAATAACTTTTATGGTAATCAACACTTTATGTAATTTTATTATAAAATCATTTTATGCTTAAAGAGTTCCTTGCTAAAATAATGTTTTTTGTTACATTAAACATACTTTTATTACAAAAAATTACCACCTCTAGGAATTGAATATTGAAAATGGTTTTCAATTTTAAAATTTTAAATTTTATTTTATTTTTATAATTTTATTTTATTTTTAGGTAAAAAAATAACTTACAAAGGTAAAAATTGAGTTACTATGATAAATGTAAAAGTAGGTAATTTTTTTTAAAACTATGTGATAAAAATGATAATTATAATGAAATGCTATCTAAAAATTTTAATTTTAAGAAATTGTTGAAAAATAATTTCCCAAATACAATTCTGTTCAATTTGGTTCAAATTTTATTCAAAAGGGGGATATTTTTAATATAATGCAATGAGTACATCAAAAAATTCCACCCCTCTCACTTATAGAAGGTGGTCCTCACCAATCCACTTATTCTCACACCTAAAGCATATTGGATCAACAATACTCTAACAAACCCCCTTCAAAACACTCTTTCCCATGTCCTAGTGGTTCTTTTCTCACAAAAACATTATTCTAGAATGGCATAAAGAGTTTCCTAAATGAAAAACCCCATAGAATAGGTAATTGTTTTTATCGAGTTTTTTAAGTTTATTTATTATTCCATATCCTCAAAATATATTATACAATTTGAAACAACATTTATATTGTATTATTAGTATAATTAAATTTTATAATTTAAATTGAATAACCATTTATACATTCTCTTCCTGTATTTGAATAATGAAGATGTCTCTCAAGTTATTTTCATACTACACCCTCTATATACAATGTAATTCATTTTTCATCACCGCAATACATTACTGATAATAGTAATGGATTAAATAAAAAAAATATGTCACTAATATATGAATATTTTTTTGGTTATGGAATGGTAATATTAATATCAAATATATTACTAATACATCACCTTTATTTCATTGAAGTAAACTCATCCTTTATACCATTCTCACAAACCATACCCATTCCATCAATAAAAAATTAGACTTCATAAATAATTGAAACAAAATTAATTCACTACCTAAAATAATCTATAAATTATGACTTTTGTATCATGTAATGGGGAAATTCATCATCATTAAAAAACTCATACTATATAATCAAAATCACTGACATCAAATGAGGAAATAAATAAAAACTATTTAATATATGTGTAATAAGTGTTTATAATTAAATAGTATAAAGTCTAATATATATAAATAATATTTTTTAAATAATTTATAAATAAATTTTTATTTATTTAATGGTAAAATAAATTTCTTTTGTGGAATTAAAGAGTAAAGGTAAGGGATTTATTTCTAATATCACCTCGAATTCAATATTATTATAACAAAATTTTATCTAGGGAAATTGTATTATTTTTATCTCTAAACAATACTCATATTTTATTCCACTATATTTTATAATTATTTTTATATTTCCCCTAAAATTTCACTTATCCTTTCGTTAATAATCCACCTTTTGTTAATCTTATATGTGAAACTCACCTCACCTCTTTTTTTTTGCTCGATATTCATTCTCTTCCATGTCATTATTTTTCATTTCAATTGATTTATGTGCTTATCTCAACCACTATGAATACCTATGGCCTTTTCAGTGATCTTTACTATCATAAAAAAGGAATCATATCTTGAAAATTTGATATGATTATTTCAGCCAAATTTTACTCTTTATAAATGTGTGAGAAGAATATTTTTTTAGGAAATTCTGCATGAACGCATTTTCTTGCTTTTGTAACAATTTTTTATAATGAAGCTTCCACTCCATTTTTTCATGGATTTAAAAATAAATGTCATTTATTTTTTTCTTTATAATATAATTTCGTAAAATTTATCAATAATGGAAAGTTTGATTATTACATTATCTCTAAGTACATTTTAATTCTCTTAAAAAAATTCATCTATTTAAATATATTTTAATGTTTATTACGATTCATTAGAATGCTCTAAAATTGAATCCATCCACATTCATTCTCCAGATCAATTATTATGATGTATTATATATATTATTGTGATACCAATTTTAATTATCATGTTTAATAAATATGTAGGGACTATCATTATGTGATTGGTGGGTCCATTATAGACCTCCAATTAATTTAGTAAAGTTTTACATATAATGAGATCAAGATGGGATAAGGGTGGTTATCCCAAATATACTTTTTTAAGGGATGTGTATAGTTATACGAATTCCACTATATTATTTAAAGGTGGGTATCCTACCCCATTATGATGTGAAATTATCTATGGTTAGTCTTGAAATAGGTTCTAATTTCCATGATTATGTTTCTGACAAACTCTTATCTCATAAATGTAACTTTGTAATGATCTCATGTGTCATCATTTTGTAGTCATGTTTCCACTACCAATGAATCATATATTTTGTTAAGCTAAAATAAATTGTCTATAACTCATGTCTTATGATCTATTTTTTATCAATAATGTATCTATTATGTTATGATAGTATAACAAAATTATTTTCTCATACCCACATGCTAATATTATGCACGCAGATGATCATGGATTAATGTATCTTATTTCTACCCTTTTTGAGCATCCGAGCTCACCCTTTTTTATGTTTATATTTCACTATGTTATTAAAAAGAGTACTAAGTATGTTTTTTATAAATGGGTATCACGTTGGGATAATATTTTTAGAATATTTTTGAAAAATCTTAAAATATGTTTCTTTTGTTTATAGTCTTCAAAGACACTATGAATTTAGATTTTGGGGAGTAGTTTATTTTGAGATTAAATGAATATTCATGTGTAATGATGTAATATGTATTTATATTCTGATAAAATATTTTTAATTTCTGTTAGAGTAGGGTCTGGTAATTTTTTGGAATTATTATATTTAAAATAATTATATTGAACCTAAAAAACCTATTTTGAGAAAAAACATTTTGTAGTATAATTCAAAAATGTCATAGGTTGAAATGAAGGAGTCATAATTTATGACATCTTAGTAAATATTTTACTTAACATATGATTTTCTATACTGATTATTAATATTAGATATGTATGAAAACTATTTTGGATTTATTAAGGAATTGATGTAAGAGTCGGGAAATTAGGGTGGAAACTATCATGCCTAGTATTGAAAACTTCTTATTTGAGATTATTTCTATACATACCTTAATTTTGGGACATTTTTCAAAGAATTCTAATTTTTATCCTCAATAAAGATATATTAAGTTATTAATGAAAACATTTAGTCATTCAAAGATTTTATTCTAAGTCTAAAACTCTTTTCTAATAGATGTTTGTGGGAACAATATTCCTAAAAATCTTATTATTCTCCATTTGTTCAAATTTTATTTGATATTTTTCATGGATTGGCTCTATAAAAATAAATCCCATATCAATTTTTGGGGCATTGAAATCACATTTTATATTCCAAATCAGCCTATAATCGTCTATCTATGAAAATTTGACGAGAAAATCCCTATGAAAATTACTTCCATTATACGGTTCTTTATACCAAATAATTATTAGTATTTTCTTAAATGGTTGGGAACTAAATAATGTTAACGATAATCCTATTTTTTGAATATATTGATATATTTCTAAATTAGATTCTTGGAATTCTACAAGATCACAATGTTAAGTTTTCAATACAACTTATACCTGGTGTTTATCCAATATTATAGACTTTAAATATAAAGGACATAATTTAATTTGATGAAATGAAGAAGCATCTCTAAGAGAACCAGGATAAGGTTTTTATATTTCCAAGGGCTTAATAATGGGGTAAGGTAGTACTATTTTTTAATAATAAAGATAAATCAATGAATATATATATTTATTATCATGAACATAACAAGATTATGGTCGAGAAAAGGTATCCAATACCATATATTGATGAATTGTTCAACTAGATATGAGGGGATCTATATTTCATAAATATTGACCATCTAAGTATATCATAAATTAAGGTAAAAATGGAGGATGTATCCTTTATAATTTTCATACAATTTATAAACATTATAAATTAATTGATATTGTACTCAAACATAGTAATTCGCATATTATATTGAGGGATCTAAGGAAGAGATTATTTAGAGATTACCTAGATAATTTTTTGGTAATATCTATTTGATGATATTATAATATATCACATGAGTAAATAAGATCATGAAGATAATTTGAGGGTTGTGATCATACCTTAAGAAAGAATAATTTGTCTGAAAATTTAATAATTTTTTAATTATAGATACAAAAGGTATCGTTGTTTGGTCATCCAATAACAAGAGAACGTATATTTGTTGACCTTTCAAAGACATATGTGGTATAAGAATAGCCCAGACCAACAAATTTAACTAATATCAATAGTTTTCATGGATTTATTGGATATTATAAAAGAATTGTCAGGAATCTAAAATCCACTAACCAAGTTAACATGTGAGGTAGTAAAGTTCATGTAGATAGATAAATATAAGGAAACTTTGTAGGAGCTGAAGAGAAAGATGATCACTACACCTATACTAATAATACACTGTAAAGGATATTGACTTGTAATATATAGTGACTCCTCATATAATGGGTTGTGATTTTTTCTTAGGTAGAATGACATGTTGGTAGCTTATTCCTCACATCAATAAATGATTAATAAGAAAAATTACCCGACATATTCTTTGATGATAAGAGACTTAATTGTTTCATTAATGATATAGATGAATTATCTCTATGGTGAAAAGTGTGAATTATATAATGATCACAAGATATTAAATCATATATTCAAATAGAGGGAGATAAACATTAAACAAAGATTATATTTGGGGTTGATCTAGGACTATGACTTCTTGTTACATTACCATCATGTGAATTAAATCATGGGGGTGGATGCTTCGAGAAAAAAGTATCACAATACCTTAACTATGATGAGGATTTAAAGAGACGTAATACTCACAGATTTTTAAATGATGTACTTTGAAATCATGAGGGAAGGGGGAAATCATATCATTATTAGATGAAATCTCAGTTATTGATCTATATAATGATTAATGAGGTGTAAAAGGAGGATACAGAGTTAACAAAATAAGGTTTAGAATATTCCGAATATCAGCTTTGGAAATTATGGAATTATAATATTTAGGGAAAAATAAGTATTCTATTAATACAAAAATTAATGAAGGATTTTTTGGAGGACATATATATCTACTCATTATCTAGCCATCTGAGAAGAAAATATATATATATACATATCTCAAGAGTAATTTCTAGTGGGAAAATATAAATAACGATATTTAGTACTATGTATCTTGATGCTTGGTATGCTATTCAGTTAAGGTGGAATAATAGAACTCTTAGGGGATTATGTAACCAGTACCTATAACTATATGGATATGGAAAATAATTATCATGGGTTTCATTGGAGAACATAACCACACTACAAAAGTGTATAATCCCATTTGGGTTATAGTTAATCACCCCAAGGAGTCAACACATTTTAATTATATTTGAGTAGATATATCACTTGATCAAAATTCCAAGATATGTATAAGGGAAGTGTCAAGGATCAATGGAGTACCAATATCAATTATATGAGATTAAGATATGATTATTACCTAGATGTTAAAGATAAGTATCCAACAAGAACTTGATATAGATCTAAGCTTCATTACTATTTATCATCCTCGAGATGATGTTCATTCTAAAATGATAATTCAAACTCTACTGGATATTCTATGACCCTATCCAATAAATTTTAATGAAGGTTAGGATAAACACATTCCCTTAGTAGGGTTCACATGCGATAATAGTTTCCATTATATAATTTAAGTGTAAATATATGTGAACTTGTATGGGAAGAGGTGTAGAAGTCTAACATGTTGGGAATAAATTGGAAAGCATAAAATGATGAGACCTAATATTTCTACATAAATAGAAGAAAAAATCCAATAAATCAGTGTCACATTAGAACTCCACAATGTTGAAAAAGAATCAAACTGGTAATCATTAATTTTTTTTGTAATTTGATGTCGGGAATACTTTATTCCTTCAAATATCACCATGGAGACGTTTAGGATATTCAAGAATAAAACAAAGATGATACCTTGATACATTGGAACTTTTGAAATCCTTGATCATATAAGGATGGTAGCTTATCATCTTGTGCTTACCCAAAACACTCCAAGTTTATTTATGTACTATATATATCACTTCAGAGAATGTATATACCTAACCCATCATATATACTAAACTTAGATCTTGTACATCTAGAACATGATATTTCATGTTAGGAACAAATGGTATAAATCTTGCATCATATAGATAAATTACAATGAAATAAGTTCTCTCACCCGGTTAAAGCTCTATGGAGGAATCATATCTTTATGAAAGAACCATGGGAACCTGAATATGTAAGGAGAAAAAATTACCCTAATTTTCTTCAGCAATGAATTTAAATATTGAGGGATAAATTATTTTAAAGGGCATAGAATATAAACTTCCAATATTTTTATATGCCTTATTCCCTTAAATAGATATTATCTAAAATGGAATAATTCACACAAAACACAAAACTAAAATAAACATAGAAATTATTTTTAGGAAAAAATATTACAATGCAAGATAAACCATAACAAATTATGGGAATGAAATGTCAAACATCATAACGAAAATAAAAAAGGTGAGTAAAACCTAAAATAAATAAAATAATAATAAAATGGTTTAATATAAAAACATATATTTTAATTTATTGATTATTATTATTTTAGGTGATATAATACCAATTAATTGGTCGTAATTTTATTGTTAGAACATGAATAGTTAGTGAGATGTGATTAAATCCATTTAATATTAAAAAATTATAATTTTCAAAGAAATGTTTTTAAAATTTTAATCATTTTTAAGTGATTATTTTAAAATTTTCAATGTCCAAACTTGTTTCTTAATGTCCATTTAACTGGTAGTTATTATTAAATATGATTAAGAACACTTAATTATTAAAAAGTCATTTTTAATAAAAATGGTTTTTCATTGAATTTTATCTTTTAATTTTTAATTTATATTCTCAAATTTTGTAATTTTAATTTGAAAACATTAAATTAATTATTTTATTTAACATGTAAAAATTATATTTGGGTGATTTTATTATGATATTTCTAAAAAAATTATTTGTTATGTTAACTGTGAAAATATATTTTTTACAGATTATATAACATTAATGAAATAATTATAATTCAAACATGACCAAAAAATATGTAAAAACAATTATTTACAAAAACATGAATTTAAGGAGTAAAATTAAAAAATTTAAAATTATTATGTTCTATTTATAAATCTATTAATGGATTTTTTGAACCTAATATATGTTTTATTCTTATTCAAAAACTAGTTTGGTCCTTTTTCTTTAATTACATATTCATAATGATACATTTTTTGTGGGATTTCATGAAATATAAAAAATACCCTTATTTTATTTAAAACCCACTAAATATCATAGGAATAAATACCATTCATGATTCTGGTGTAAATTCATTTTATTCTTAAAAATGATATTTTCTGAAAACTATTTTTATAGTGTTAAGAATATATTTGTTTAAATTACTTTTTACTACCTCTAGATATTTAATGTTGAAAAATGGTGTTATTATTTGAAATAATCATGTTCAAATTATTTTATATGGCCAATTTTTTTAGGCAAAAAAATATGTTACCTAGATAAAAACTTAGTACCTCATTAAAGGTAAAATGAGGTAAAATATATGTAATTAGTGATAAAAACTCAATAGTATCCTGAAAAACTGTCTATAAATGTGTGATTAAAGGATGTATTTACCAATACTTATACCTTATCCATTACTTTTCACTTGAGTTTCTCTTTATTTTGAAAGTTACATTCATTTAACCTAAAGAAATGAGTATTTACAAAAAATTCACCCCTCCCACTTATAAAAGGATCCTTTCACCACCCAAATTATCCTCACACCTAATGTATATTTTCTCAACCAAACTATACCAAAAAACCTTCTAAACTCTCCTTAACACTTCATAGTTATTCTAGTAAAACCAAAAGACCATTTTATGAAGGAATAAAGAGTTTATTAAAAGGGATATCCAAAAAAGTAGTAATTGTTTTAATGAAGATCTTTAAAGTATTTTTCTTCTTCTACCTCCTATAAATATATTATTCCCACAATAACATAATTAAATTAGTATCACTATTTTAATAAAATATTATTATGTTAATTTTATAACCATTTTCTACCTCCCCCACATCCTTTTGAAAATTGAATGTGTCACATGTGTTATGTACGAACTACAATCTCCATAAATGACTTATTTTCATAATAACCTCCCCGAATTTATGGATATAAGAATTAATTTAGTTAATTAATATAATATTATTATGTAAATAAGTATTATTTTTTATTATATAGTGGTAATATTAATATCTAACTTATTATTAAGGTACCACGTTTCTTCATACAAAATAAAAATACTGAAACATGCTCTTCATGGATTCTATTCTCACAAACCATACACATGCATTTCATAAAATGAAAATTCAAATTAATAAATCATTAAAACAAAATTATTCTACTACCTTGAATAATATTGTAATAATAATATTTTTATCAAATTGCAGTGACTCCTATCACCCTTATAAAACATGTATGAAATGATCAAATTTAATAACATCTCATAATGAATGTAAAATTTACCTAACAAATATTTTTGTAATGAATGATTATAATTTAAGAGTATTAAATATGATAGAAAATAATAATGTTATAAAATATGTTATTAATAATTTTACGTTTATTATATATGATCTTAATGATATTTTATGGTATTTGGGATTAAAGTAAATGTTTTTCTTTCCAAAATGACTTCGAATTTTTTATTATTAGGATTACATTTCATATGGGAAAAGTGTTTCATTTTTCACTCTAAAAATCATCTTTACTTTATTCTCATCTCATTTTTCATGATTTTTACATGTACTCTTAACATTTATCTTCCCGTTTGGTTCATAATTTACTCAAAGTGATTCTTGTAATGGAAACTGACCATACATCTTCTTTTCGATCCGAAAACTTTCTCTTAAAATTCCATATGCTTTACTTTGTTTAATTATTTCCATTATCTATAAATATATGATGTTGTAAGTAATTTTAAAGTGTACTTGTGTTTATTAATAAAATAATTCTTCTTTTAAAAATTTTATATAGTTTCTTCTCTATATTTTACTCTTATAAATGTGTAAAAATAGTATTTTTAACACTTTATAAATTAATTAATTTTCCCTATTTTATAACCATTTATATAATTAATCCTACTCTATAGGATTTCATCGTTTTCCAAATATATTTTCATTCCCTTTTCATGATAAAATATTTTATTAAATGATACCAAAAAATAAATATTTTTTCTTTTTATGATTTTTAATTTTAATGCTCTTATATAAGATTTTTTAATATAAGAAAATAAATTCTTTAATGATTTTTATATTTCATTATGAATAATATTTAATGACACAATCAAACTTCATTCTGTTGATATATTATTATAAATTTTCATGGATACTATTATGATACCTATTTCTTTTCCATAATTTAATTAATCTATAATAGAATTATGAATGTTTTCTTGATCTTATAGAACACATGTATAAGGACTATAATTATGTGATTAGTGGGTCCATTATAGCCTTCTAATGTACTAGGTAATGTTTTATATCTCATGATATCTATATGGGGTAAATGTGGTTCACCTAAGTAAACAATGTTAAGGGATATGGAATGTTAGACCAATCTCACTATGTTATTATATCCACCCATAATTTTCATAAATAGATATTAAATATTATTATATGGATATTCATTACATAATAAAATGATCCTTGATAGAATTGTATATGTCTGGTGCCTTTGGAAACATGGATACATAAACAATTGGTTCATAATTTAACTATACCATCTCCCACTAATTTCTTGTTAATAAGAAACCTTCTTATAAATATCTCATATAATACCATTATTCATAACCTATAGAAAAGGAAACATAAGAAAGGGTGTGATGAGATTCTCTACAAGGTTAAATACATGAGATATTAACGATTACTTAAACATAACATAATAATAAGGGAATTATAAGTTGATCAAAACATTTTAAAACCATACCATTCAAATTATAGATCATAATCTAGATTCATCGTATAAATCATGGTAGTTCATAAGACATTAATTATAATGGAATCAAGGGACATGTATCATGAGAAACAAAATTCCATAAGAAATAGATTTTTGGAATACACATTTGCATGTAAAATAATTTCATTAGTATCTAAGTAATACTACAAAGACTATAATAGTTTATTGAGTTCAATCCCCAAACCATTGTAGTATTCAAGGTTTACCCAAAAGACAATCATAGTGGACAAAGTCCTTTACTGAATTGGGTTGACTCTTAATTCACGTCTTATTTATCTAATTTTATTTCAATACATACCTAGTACATTGTATGGATATATAATTCTAGGACCACCCATAACATAATGAAATCATACATATGTATTCCACAATATCCTAAAATATTCTTTAAATCATAGCCTCTAAAATGAATTAGGCTTCATAAAAATTTTATCAGGGATAACACAAGGAAAATAAATAGGTTTCATAAACATATTATCATTATAATAATAAACCATGTAGAAAAAAGATATAGATGGTGGGAAATTTCACTCATCTCGTATATGATAAAAAATGTTTTATTTCATATTTTTGGTACAAAGTAAACTATTATTTTTATATAATTCCTTATTAAATTCATTAACTCTTGGTGTTAACTATTTCATTTTTCATGAGAGTTTGGGTTTTTTAGTTTTTTTTTGTACTTTTATCAGGATTACATAATATAAATAATGTTAGTAAATATATAAATATCATATATATTCCTTATATATATTTATATTCATCCATAAATGATATATATTGAAAAATGAATTACACCATTCATGGAGACTGTAACCCGTACGTACACATGAATGTTTTTTTTCACTTTTTGATTAATTAATTGAACAATAAATATTAATTATCCTTTTAAGAATAATTATTATACCAAATATATAACATATCATCATTATATATATCCTTATTACCATCAATGTGAAGTTAAAATGAAAAACAAGTTACATTGCATCATCGATGCAGTAGTCCGCACGTACGCACGAGCGGCGTTAATGTCTTCCAAAAGATTTGAAAATGAGAAGGTATATGTGATATTATAATAAAAAATTTATAATTATTTCATAATTATAACATAGATAATTTAAATTCATAATAATATTTATTTGTGATAGTTGCTTGTGGAAAACTAATTACATTGGTTTGCGAGGCGGTAATCCGCTGTACAAAAGAATGAAAGTTTCATTTCCCATTTGATGGAATATGTGATTGATATAGGTTATTAAATCAGATAAATAACATATATATAAATATTTAAGATAATTTTTATTGTAACATATTGTTTGAAGGAAATTTGAAGGAGGTAAAAATATAAATACAATTAAAACTCACTTTTAATCTATATACCTCTTCCTTAGACAATGTCTTTAGGTTTATATCTAAAGCCTTCCTAAGATAGTTTTATAAGGAAACCAAGGACTCTAGGTCAGGGAGGGAATGTAATTTATTTTTTTAGGTATGTATTGGCTGGACCAAAAGGATCCTAATTTATAGATAGAATAGTGTAGGTGGTGTCATTTTATAAGTGGGCGAGAGGACACACTTGGATGTTTTGAAAATAATAAAATATATTAATGTCTTATCCACACAAAATAGCTCTAAAATGGACCATTTATAAATTATAGATTATAGAGGGTTGAAATATGTTATAAAATATTATTTATAACAGTTTTTTATTTCATTTTATCTCATATCTATTTATTTTAACCCCTAGTAAACATGTTTTAACATTAACTATTGTAAAAGATTTTTTAAGGGTTTTAATATTAATTATGACAAAAAATGACATAAAATTTTACCTAAAATTGTTTATTATTATTAAAAATATTAAATACATTTTATAAATTTAAATTCAAAGAATTTGATTAATTTAAGTTAAAATTAAACCTGAAAATGCGACAAAAAACAATTTCCCCAAGAGAATATTCAAGTATTATTAAATTTTATATCAAAATTAAAAAAAGACTCTAATGAACATAATTGGAATAATAATAATATAATTGAACTAATTTTAATTTTAAATCCATTTTAAAATGAAATTAAACTGCGAAAATGTTTTAAATGAAAATACAATTTTAAAAAAATCAGTTTGTTTCACTATTCATTGAAAAATTAATCTTTTTAGAAAATTATCAAATATTAACTGTAAGATAATTTTTACATTGTAATATAAAAAAATAAATTCATATTTTCAAATAAATTCCTTTAATTCATATGAAATTAAGTTTGTTATTTATTCCCAGAAATCCATCAAATTATTTTTTTGAGGAAAATGTATTTTTGAAGCATTTATTAAAAATTGAGTACTTATTTGTCAATATATTTTCATTATGTAGAACCATTATACATAATATTAAAAATATAATTATTCTTATTAATTATATCAATTTAATTATTGGGTTATAATGGTATATTATGTTATTATTCATTTATACTCGGGTTTCATGCATCACAAGCTATTAAAGAGATTAAATTTATTTAAAAAGAAATATATCATAAAATCTAAAGATGTTACATGGTACCCCATAAAATAAATTTCACCATTGAAATTCCATTTTTCATATATATAAAAAAATTTATATCTCTATTTCATTACATCCTTAGGTTCTCATGTAGCTTCTTTAAATTTCTAATTCCTACAGATAACATTAACCAGCTGAATACTCTTGTTCTACGGAACTTCATCTCTACATTCCTAGATTCATAATTGTTATTATTAATAGAAAATATCATGATATAGTAGTATAATATATTATTTCAATACATTTAAAGTATTAGGTATGTACTTCCTCTTGAGATATATATAGAACGCATCATGATGTTGAGAGAGGATCGGTGGAAACACCAAGCAATAAGCTACCAACCCTACTCGATTAAGAATCTCGAAGGGTCCAATATACATATGGCTCAATTTTTTTATTTCAGAGTCTCATAACCTTATTCCATGTAGAAATTCATAAAAATAATATATCAATAACTTCAAACTCAATATCTCACTACTGATTATCAATATAACTTTTCTGTTGATTTTGAGCTTCCATGATGAACTTTTGAATAGTTCTAACTTTAGAAACCATTTTATCAGCTAGTATAGGTCCTAATAGATTTTTTTCTACAGCATCATCATAAAAGATTTTAGTTATAAAATTATTTCCCTATAGACCTTCATATGGATCCATTTGATTGCTTGAGTGAAATCAATTGTTATAAGGGAATTTTATAATTGGAATGTATTGATCCTAAACACCATTGAAATAGATAGAACAATACCTTGGAATATATTCAAGGTTTTTAATGGTCCTCATAGAATTAACATATATATTGGAATGGTAAAAATATATAAAACATAACTCTATATCAAGATCCTATGGAATAATTCACCAGAACATTGAGGTAAACCTCATATCCTGATCAGATACAACAGAATGTGGCACTCCATTCAACCATACCACTTATTAAATATATATTATGGAAATTTGGTCAAGTGTAAAATATTATCTAATAGTAATTAAGTGTGATGAATTTTTAAGGTGATCTACTATAACCCAAATAGTATTATAGACTTTAGTTTTTTTGGGGAGTCTGTTAAAAAAATCAATGTTTTTTTTCCATTTTCCATTCTATTATGGGTAATGGTAGTAACATCCTGTTAAAATTATATATCTCAGCCTTAACATGGTGACATGTCAAGAACTGAGATACTTACTCATCAATATATCCATTCATGTTGTCCCACAAGAAATTATCCTTTAGATATCTATACATCTTTTTTTACTTCTAGGATGAATTAATAATGATGTGCTATAAGCCTCTTCCCACATGTCTTTCTTCGAATGTTGTATGGATGAATCATTTATAGAAATCCAAAATATTATCATTCCATCATAATAAAGGTTAGACTCACGGACATTTCTAATCATATTTTTCATTTATATATCTCCATTATACACCTCTGTAATCCTCACATGGAAATAAGGTTAAACACTCATTTAAGAAAGATAAATTTTTTCCCCATCCTTCAAGATATCCATATATATAATTTAAAAATAGAGAAATATTTGATCTATTTTTAACCTCATAATAGATAATCATTCATTATTTGTTCAACTCAAAGTACAATACCCCTGTTTAAATTACTATGGCGGTAATGTATTGGGCAGTTATAATTTTTAATCAACTTTAGCCTTCTTATTTTGAAAATATTCATCTCTTTATGTGTGAAAATATACTTAAAAATTTTATGATAAAAATATTAATCACATATTTCTCAATGAATATAATTCATTCATACCATTAATTCAAAAATTATTACAACTAACTTCAAATAATGATTTTTTAAGTGTTTCTAAAGAACCTTCAATTGTCATGACACAAAAGGTATAACTATATCATTATGCATGTGAAAACATATAAATAAGGTTTTAGATGAATCATTATAGATTATAAACCCTTATCTATTATAGGGTAATGTAAGTATAGGTGTTCTGACTAAACATTTCTGTAGTTCCTTGAAATTTTCATCATATTCATCAATCTAGAAGTACTTGGATTCATTCTAATTTAAGAAGGTTTGTGGATTAAATAGACGTGAAAATTGTAAAGAATAAATTGAAGATATCGATTTAAATAAAAAAACTATGAATCATAGTCACATTGGTTTTTCTAGTCCAATGTTCTATAAGTTCCACCTTTGATGTATCCACCAATATATTCTTTCTTGAGATTATAGGACCCAAAAAATTAAACTTTGTGTAACTAAAATTCTCACTATGTAATTTTTTTACATGAATTATTATTCCATATGGTCATAAATACAATCATATAGTCATCATCATACTATTCATATCTCTATGAATATGTAAGAATATAATCAATAAAGTTTACCAAAAATGATCAAGGTGATATCTATATATTCTATTCATTAAATCCATGAATATAGTAGGGGAATTATTATAACCTGACGCCATCACTATAAATTCATAGTTTCCTTACCTTGATTGAAAATATGCCATGTGTATATCCTCATTGGTTTCTCTTAATTGAAGATATCCATAATGAAGTTCAATATTGTAGAAGTATTGATCTTCAAATGGTTGATCAAACAAGTAATCAATAAAGGGCAGAGAATAATTTTCCTTGATAGTGATATTGTCAAGTTCTTGATAATTAATAGAGAGTTTCATTGATCTAGATTTCTTCTTAAAAAAGGGAATAGGTTCACCCAAATGAGATATAATTGGATGAATAAATACATTTTCCATTTTCTCCTAGATTTTCTTCTTCAATTCTTGTAACTCAATCAAGCACATTTTATATAGAGTCTTTGAAATAGTCTTAAAACCAGGTATGAGTTTAATTATCAACTTAATGTCACAATTCATAGTAAGTCTACGTAGATCTTTTAGAAATAAATAAAATAAATCCAACATAATTGACATATCATTGATATTGAATTTATCCCAAATGGTCTAAGAAAATTATCCATTTTGAAATGAAATCAAGGCTTATATAATCATTTTTATTTATATTATAAGTTCATACATAACTTCACATTGATAGATGATCATATGTTTTTTTGGTATAGCAACGCATGCTTCTCATACAAGGATATTACATCTTTTTATATTAATATTCATTAAATTTCACAAACACATGCCTAAGGACCATAATATTTTAGTTTCATTGGATACATGTAAATAATATTCTAATATGGTGAGAGATATTTGATGTTTCCCAAAAATATCTTCCCATTTAGTAATCTTCAAAGAAATACATTGTATAAAACCTTTATTTATAACCTTGGGAATGAAAATATAAGAAATGGTGAGATTAGATGATCAGTAAGGGTAAACATAAGAGATATAAATCTATGATTCTATGAAATAGTAAGATAAGCCTAAGTGTACGTGATAATGAAAAATACTTATGATGTTCATACCAAACCTTTCATAGATCATAAACATGATTCACGGTATAAATATTGACAATTCATAGGACATTAATCATAAGGGAATCAAGGAACATGATCCATGAGAGAATAACATTGGAAAAAAATATAGATCTGTTGCATCCACATCAGCATATAACATTGAGAACATGAATAAATATAAATAAGTTCACTCATTATATAAGGGAAATTAAATTAGGAAGCCTCCTAAAATTATGGACATGGACCCAAGTACATGAATAACATTAAGGATATGAAATGTTGATACATGCATAACATCATGACTATGTAATCAGGTTTACACATAACATTGTGAACATGTAATCAGTTTGAAACATAACATTATAGATATAAAAGATAGGTCCACACAAGAAATCATAGTAGTAAAGGTTTACTTCCAAGACCATCATAATAAAAAAGTACCTTACTGAATTGTGTTCACTCACCATTCCAGTATTTTTATATGGAATCTGGTTCACTACCCCCTCTAGTACTATCTTACTGAACTGACTTCACTAACCATTAACCTTGGTAATAACTTAACCACCATCCTTTATTATAACGTAACAACCCTCACATAAGAAAAATCATACTTATATATTCAAAAAAATCATTAACCATTCATAATATCATAACCCATTAAATGAAAATATTTTTATAAACATCTAGTCATATCATAACCTATAGGAATGTGATATATTTCCTAATGATTTCATTAATTCATTACAGAATAATCTGTGGAAAAAGAAGTAGCTTTCATAATAATTCTAACATGTTATTACCTATGGGAAAAGAAAAATGTTTCAAAAACATCATATCATCATATACATAATCTAGTAAAAGAAATAATAAGAATAATGTTATTTGATCATATCCCCAGTTATTTATAGGTACCATCAAATGATGTCATCTTAAATGGGAAATAATTTTGATCGATTTTTTGTAACATTTTTTAAGAATGATAACATTTCTTTGAAAAAGTAACTTTTTAAAACATTAAATGTTTTTGGAATTCCATTTCTAAAATAACATGAAAAATTATTAAATAATATATGAAAAAAAATTTAAAAATTATTGTGGAAAATATCTTTTATGTTTTTTGAAACATTTTTTTTAAAAAAAATTAAGAAAACATTTTTCCAAAACATTGTTTTGGAAGAAAATGAATTTTCAAATGAAAAGGTTATTTTTCATAAAAATATTATTTTGAAATATTGAATAAATAAAGAGATGAAAAAAAAGGTAAAAATGTATTCTCGTGACATAAATAGAGGATAATAATAATCATGAGTTTCCTAATAGATAGATCATAATATTTCATCATTGGAAGTATAATCATAAACAAATCCTGATAAATTATGAGATTGTAACATAAAAATATTATCAATTTGGTAACATTAAAACATAATCCCTGTGAAATGAAAAAATTAATGAAACATTAAAAATCATTAAAATAAGTATATTCATGATATAACATGAGAAATGGGTAGTATATACACCTCATATAATAGGATCGGTGTATAACATAACTTATGTCACAAAGAAGGAAATTTGAGACAAAAATCCCTTATCCATTTGTTAAATTTTGAATTGTAAAACTCTTAAAAGAGAGATTATTAAATGGATATTTAAATACCCATAATTTATAGGATAAAAATAATAAAATACATTTTTGTAAAGTATATATTACATATAAAATAGATAGGTGATTAATATGAAATGGGTCTCACATAAGTAAAAATTGAAACAAAAATCTATTACCATAAGTCTTGAATCCTATCATAATCATTAAAAAATCTAGTATATTAAATATAAGATTATTATAAATATAATTAAAAATTTTATTCATATATATTATACCATATTTTATTTTCTTATTACCTTTTAATACTCATTTATTAATAATTCCATGTAAATGTTATGTTTCCTCTAATAACAACTTTGTTTTCATATATGTTTTGATTTGTTATATATTTTTTCATATTGCAATGATCATGGTTTCATAATCTACAGAATGTGAACCATGATATAAATATCATATATTTATTCATTATATATCTATTTAGATTAATCCATAATATTTAGAGAAAATGTAGTGCATCATTCATGGAGATGGTAAGCCGTACGTATGTATGAACGTTGGTTCCATTTTCTTGTCAAATTGAAAGAGAGAAAAGTAAATGATAAATATATTATAAATATTGAATAATTATTATTTAGTATATATCACATATGTTTCTTAAAACCACCTTAAATACCTTCAATTAAAAGGTTGAACGAATCACATCGCTTCGTGAGGCTGTAGTTCGCTGTACAGACGAATGATGTTAACGTATTCACAAAAAATGTAAAATATGAAGTTTTGTGTGATATAAAAATACCATAACCATAATAAAATCATGAATACCATATATATCTTATATATAAAATAAATACATCTTTATTAATATAAATTATAGGTGGTAATGGAAGAATGAATGACATCAGTTCGTGTGGTGGTTGTCTTCCGTACACAAAAACAATGATTTCATAACTCATTTCATTTAAGTGGATATGGTTGGAGTTAATGACCTTAACATGATAATATATCATGAAATGGAATTTAATTCAGTTATTAAATAATCATAATATAATAATAATTAAATGTGGTAGAGGAAGAAATAAAACAAAAACACTCATCGATGAGTATTACCTCTTATTTGAGTATCCACATTAAATTTTCACTCAAAGCATTCATAGGGTGAATTTATGCCAAAAATAATGATTCTAGGATGTGGGGGTGGATGTTTAAAAGTAATTTAGGTAGGTTTTTGTTAATACCAGTGGCTTTATATGTGTAAATAAGTGAGGATAGTGAATACCATTTTATAATTAAGGAGTTGCATTTTTTGTAAATACCAGACAACATTCACTATTGGGAGGTCAATATTACTTCATGTGGATCCAATATTTATATATAATCGAGGGTATATATTAATTAGTCTATAAAAATATCCAACAAACAAAATAAACACATTTTTTATCATGTTATTCCTTAGTCATTATGTTTACTCAATGTAATCCTTATAGTTTTTACAAAGGTAACTTGTATCTTTTTAATTACCTATGTAATTTATCATTTAAGACTATAATAAAATGTGAATTATTATATAATGTATACATAATAATTCATGATATGAATATGAAAAAATTTAAATATAAAATAAAATGTGTGTGGAAAATTATGTTTGATGCAAAATCATGTAATGAGAAAAATTCTAATTTATCCTTAATAACAGTAATTAATTTTAGCAGTGGATACTATGAAGTACTATAGAAGGAAGAGTATTATAGTAGTACTATTCAAATAATGATCCTTGGGCCAAAAATTTGTCCCTATGGGACATGTAATGGTCTAAATTCCAACTGGGCCTTCGGGTTATGTAATGGGTCTCCCTCAACCCAGTTAAAAGAGGTCTTTTCATTGCTTTAAATAATAAACGAGGATTCGGCCCCAAACTTTAAAAAAAATTAAAATAATTCCAAATATTTAATACATTTTTCTAAATTTCATTCATATAATTGGAATAATATAGAAGAATTTAATTTAAAATTAATCTTGCAGATACAATTAGAAAGTATGTTTTAAAGATAAAAAGTTAAAAATATAGAAATTATTTCATATAAAAAATCAATATGAATTTGATTAAAAGAACTAAATTGAAATAATTTATATAATATTTTACTAAATTTTAGTTAAAACCAATTCAATATATAATTTAACCTTATAAATAATATAAATGAAACGGTAATTTTCCATTTAAATTTAGTATTTTTTACTATTACTCACAAAATGAAACTTTTTAGAAAAATACCACACATTATCCCAAAGATAATTTTGATATTATTATTTACAAATAATTTTATTCTATAAAATTATTGTTGTATAATTTTAAAAATTTAGTTTAAAAAAGTGTTCTATAAAAATAAGACAAAACTGCATTTTAGATAAATATGATTTTTAAGAGTAAAATTGGATTTATTATTATATCTTATCTAGAAAACATATAATATAAAATATAAAATTATTATTGAATATATAATATGTAAATTTTATTAAAATCATTAACCAAATTTAATTTGGTTAATTTATTGAAATAACACAAACTTATATGCTTAAAACAAATTTAAAGAAAGTTTTCATTTTATTTTGAAAAGGGTTTTATTTTCATTTCCTATTAATTGCTCCGTAGAGAATTTGCATATATGTGTAAACCATATTTTTTTAATTTAGTTAATCTTATTCATAACCACCATTCTAACATCTTGATGACAACTATCATATTAAATAATATTATTTTAATAATATGTCATGTTTTATTTAAACTCCATGTTGTGTATAATGAAAGATAAGCTCATTGATGTGTGTAATGAAATCCAAAATCGGTGTTTCATTTAACTCAATATAAAATTTTTGTTGAGTAAAAATAAAAATATCTAAAATATTAAATTCATTTTAAAAAAATAATATGTCACAAAATATTGGTTTGTTACACTCTATCCCCTTTAAATTTATCCCTCAAATTGGTCTTAGTCACTAAAGGTTTAAAATTTTAAAAAATCCTTCGTAGAAACCCACATAGTACAATTCAATAGTAAAAACTACCTTAAAAAGGAAAAATGTTAAACATAAATTTTACCTAAATAAACTCATGACTAGTCTTACACAATAGATAACATAGGTGGGAAGTGAAGATTTTCATATGGAAGAAAATTATAAATAATCATAGAGAGTGATAGAGATCACTAGTCATAAAAAATTGGGTCATCTAGAGAAAGTTAGTGACAACAAAACCAAAAATCAAAGAGGAATGAAAAATTTCATTGATACCATTAAAATTTCTGTTAATATGATTAAATTTTATTTTATTATCCTTTTTTATAATTTTGAATAATTTTCATGAGAAGATACACTTACTTGGATTCATTTCATTTCATAAGCACAATCTCATTCATTAGTTCTTCCTTGATCAAATTCAATTCCATCAGTTTCTCTAAGAAATAAATGTGAATCGGTTATCACTAATTCACTAATGGATCATAATATCCATTAATAGAATGATAAGTCATTCCATTTATCTTTAATTACTATCAAAATAAATTATTAAAATAGGTTATCCAATCTGCATAAATCATCATATAGATATTTAATATGTTAATCTCTAAAACCCCATAAAGAGTATCGTTTAAACCATTCCATTAATGGTTAATATTATAACCCTTCCAAAATTAAAACTTTATAAACAAGGTCACTAAATTAATCAAAGTTACCTTAACAGTAATCCCTGAAATATCATAAAGTAAGTCTTGATTAACACAAACCAGTCATGTGAATACTACCATCATTTATTCTCAAAAAACATAGTAATATCCTAAATTTCCATCAAATCTTATTGAAAAAATACATTATCCTTCATTCCATACATAAAAATTATATTATTGGATATAATCTTTAAATCCAAAAATGTAGTAAACTCCATCAATTATAGCATATACTACTTTTCCAAAAAAAATTATTGGTTATTAGGTATTCATTACTATCCAATTTACTTCATATGTGTCAATAATATATTTATCCCCTAAAATTATAATTTTTTCAATATCTGTAACAATTTAAGGGTTACCTTCCCATAATCAAAATATCATATTTCCATTAAATCACTTTTTTCAGGTCATTAGCACAGTTCAATATATTTCTGGAAATACTTAATGAAAAACTTATACTTTATGATTCAAATAACACAATTCATAACTTCCAATACATAAATGTTTCAATCATCCCACCTCCTTCTCGAATAATTTACTAGGGTACATAATCTTATTTTGTAATACTCATTTCCGAAAATATGAAATATGAATCTTGTCTTAACATTCATCAACATTAATATAATCATTATTATAAACAACACTACTAGAACAACCCATACCTTTCATATTTCATTTTTGGTCTCTTAAACTTTAGCCAAAAAAACTATTTTTTGTAAAAACATGGTGATTTACTTCATGGTATTTTTTCTTAGTATAATGATTTTTATGATGACCATACAGTACACATTTGAAAGATTGATCTCTTGATAATAATTTCGGGAGACCAATATTCACATCTATTGCAACGAGTGATATTTTCATTTTCCTTTAGAATTTGATTACCGTATACCATTTTACACCACAAATGAAACATATTATTTTTCCATTGAGACATTTTCTAGGGTTTTATTCCCATGTTTTTGGCATATAGGAAACAAAATCTTCTTTCTTACATGGTCTCTACTACCTGAAATACCAGCAAACTCTATCATTCTCTGTTTTAGTGATTCCAAGAGTTGTTTATGGTGCACATTGTTAATCATGTTTCATGAAAAATGATTAAGAATATTAAAAATATACTTCACTAAATTTATCATCTCAATTGTTATAACCTCATCACATTCAATGTTAACCCAATTCCTTTTGGTTTCTGATAATCGTAGTAGGAAACTAAATAATCAAAAGAATATATTATAGGATGTCTAAATAATTTTTCATTATTTTAATCATTCACACCATAGTTTTATTCTAGTTTCTTCATAGTAATCATCTATCTAAATCCATCATAATGGTCTATAAATAGTGTGAATTTCCCAAGCATTACTGTAGTGTCAAACTAGGTGTTCAACAAGGACCATTATTTTCCACCAGTTCCTGATTGATTCTATCTCAATACAGTGTATTTATAGTGGTTACCCCTAGGTACAATTTTTTCAGAGAAACATATACTAGTAGTATCTAGATAGGGATGTTTTATTGGTAAACCACTCACTCTATCCTTTAGAAAAATTATATGATGTTTTCTTATACTTTGACCCATTCTTAGACATATCCTTATACATTTCTTGGTGGATATCACTAAGATTAGTTCATCCTAGTTTCCTAATGTTAACTAATCATTTCATTTCATAACAAAAATAGTGACACAATATTCTTATGCATAGATATTATAGATTTTTGAAATATTCATTAAATTGAAAAAACACATGCCTGAGGACGATAATAGTATAGTTTTATTGGTAACTTGGAACATAATATTATAATACAGTGAAAGATATTAAATGTTTCCCACAAAGATCTTATCATTTAGTAATATTTATAGATGTACCATACATAAAACATTTATTCTTATCCTGGGTAAAGTAAATATAGGAAAGGGTGAGCTCAGATTCTCTTTAAGGGTAAACATAAGAGACAAAAATCCATGAACATGTAATCAAGTTCACACATAAATTTTGAACATGTTATCAGGTCAATGGATTCAAATTATATACATGAAAGGTCATTCCTAGAATAAAATCATATTATTAAAGGATCACTCCCAATATCATTATAGTAAAAAACTCCTCTACTAAACTAGTTTAAGTCTTAATTCTTGTCATGTCTTTATTAACTTAGTTCACTCCCCATTCTTTCCATGCCTTACTGATTCATGTTCACTCCCTATTCCAGTATTGTCTTACTAAACTGTGATCACTCCCGATTAATGTATAATTTATCTCATGAGATATAAATATTTTCCTAATTAATTTTAGGGAGAAATAGGTGCCATATATATTTCATTATAACTTAACCATCATCTTTGGTTATAACGTAACCACCATCTGATAATGAAAATCAAACATATGTGTGACACAAGATCATAAAACATTCAACATATCATAATACATGAAATTAAAATGGTTTCATAAGAATATAATCGTATTATAACCTATGGAAAAGATATAGGATTCATAATCATTTCATCATTTCCTTATATCATAACTCATAGAAAAAGAAGCAAGTTTCATAAAACTTATACATGGTATTTTCCTTGGGAAAAGATATGTGTTTCATAAACAGTATGCCATCAGATACATTAACCATTAAGAGAAACAATAAGAATGGTATCCTTGGATAATATTCAAAGTCATAGGTAACATAAAAAAATGTCATCTTAAATGGAAAATGATTTTGCTCAATCCTTCTGAGCATTTCTCATGAAAAAATACTTTTATTTCTAAAATTACTTTTTTAAAAATAAATTATTTTCTAATTTTTTTATAAAAAATAACTTTAAAAAATATAAATTAATATTTTAAAAATATTTTAAAAATATTTTTGTATACTAACCTTTCCTCTTTGTATCAAATTAAACCTTTTTTTGAAAATATGTTTTTGGAAGATAAAGTGCTTTCCACTAAAAAGTCGGTTTTTTAGAAAAAAAAATTCTTTTGAACTCTTGAGTAAATAAATAGATGAAAATGAAGGGGAAAATTACATTATAATGACATAAATAGAGTATTATAAAATATATAAATTTATTTATAGATATATATTTATATTTCATCATTGTAATGATAATAATAAACAATCCCGATAAATGATGAGATTGTAACATAAAACATTTATCACTTTGGTAACATTGAATTGTAACCCCTTTGAAATAATAACAATAGGTGAAAATTAAAATATTATGAAATAAGTATATTTAAGATATAATATTACATAATAGCAGTATATAAACCTCATAAAATAGGATAGGTTCAAAAAATAACTTATCTCCGAAAGAAATAAAATTGAGACAAAAATCCCTTATCGATCTGTTAACATTTGAAATGTAAACACCTTGTATGAGAGATACAAAAATGGATATGTATATCCCCATAATTTTTGGTAGAGAAATAACAAATTAAATTAATATGTAGTATATGCACCACATAAAAATTATATGTGGTGAATATGGCATGTGTCTTTTGGAAGTAAAAAAGTGAGATGAAAATCCCATATCTCAAGGGTTAACTCCCTTTGTACTCATTAAAACTCCCAATATAAAAAATATAAGTGTATAATAAATCCATTACAAAAAAATATTCTTAGATATATCAAACCATATTATATTTTCTTATGACATTTTGTTACGTGTTATTAAAAATTCCACATTAAAGTTATGTTTCAGGTAGTAATCGCTTTGTTTTTTGCATATGTTTTGATTTTTTATATTTTTGGTAATATTAATTTTATAATGGTTTCATCATCTAAATAATGTAAAAAATAATATAAATATCATATATATTTACTATTTATGTGTTTATATTAGTCCAAAATATTTAGATTTAATGAAATTCAATATTCATGGAGACGGTAAACCCTACGTACGCATAAACTCTACTACCATTTTATTTTCAAATTAAAAAAAAAGTAAATGATATATAAATTATAATTATAGACTTAATTTTATGTTTTAGATATCACATATTTGTATTAAAACCATCTTTAATACCATCTATAGAATGTCTGAAGGAACCACTTGGCTTCATGAGGCGGTTGTTCGTCGTATACATGAATGACGTTATTATATTCCCATAAACTTGAAATATGAAGGTAAGTGTGATATATTAATTATATAGTCATAATAAAATATAAATATCATATATATATATATATAATATAAACAAAAAATAAATCATTATGGCCATCCTTGAAAGGTGGTAATGGAAAAAAGAATGACATCGGTTCGTGAGGTGGTAGTCCATCGTACACACAAATAATGATTTTGTAATAAATTTTATGGAAGTGGAGGTGGTTGTAGGTAATGAACTTAAAATTGAAAATATAAATATATTTAATATACCAATGTTATTAAATAATCATTATACAATAATATTAGAAGGTGGTAGAAGAAGAATTAAAACAAAAATGCTCATTAATAAACATAACCTCTTCTCCAGATATCCTCCTTTGGTTTGAACTAAAATACTTCATAGGATTCCATTATGTAAAAACTAAGGATTATAGGATAAAGATATGGATATTTTTATGTTATTTTTTAAAAGTTTTTTTTGAGTGAAATGTATTGATAGGTGTCAATAATTCAGGGTAGTGAGTACCCTTTTATAATTGACGAGTGACATTTTTTGGAAATACCTAAAAGCATTAACTATTTCCTGGTCAATATTACATAATGCGGATCTAATATTGAATAATACCAATGGGAGGAATGAATTAATCAAGAAACTCCACCAACACACTAAATAAATACATTTTTTTCTTGTTATTATTTAGTCAATAAGTTTACGTAATTTTATCCTTACACATTTTCCATGCTAACTTGAATATTTTTATTTACCTAGATAATTTATCCAGCAAGACTAATATTAAAATAGATTTATTATATAATTTAAACATACTAATTATAAATTATATTTATTAAATAAAAAATAATTTGTGTGTGGGAAATTAATTTTAACACAAACTCATGTAATACACAAAACTCTATTTTAACCATAATCCCAGTAATTAATTTTAACTATTATCATTAATATTTAGGAAATAAAAAATTATTTTTACAATATTAGATAATATATACTATTAGTATTAAAAATATTGAATCCCTTTTTTCAAATTCCATTAATAGAAGTGGAAGAATTTAATTTAATATTAATCCTGCAGACACGATGAGAAAGAGGGGTTCTAAATAGAAAAACTTCTGAAGATTGAAATGTTTTTATATAAAAATTCAACCTAAATTTGATTCCAACAACCTAAATTGGATTAATTGATATAAAATTGAACTAATTTTACCATAAAACTAGTTCAAATTATAATTTTACATTATTAATAATTTAAATGAATTGTTTGTTTTCAATTAAATTTTAGTATTTATTTACTATTGAATAAATATAATTGTTTTTTAAAAAGTCCCAAAAATTCACCCTAAGATAATTTTTATGTCCCTATTTCAAAAATTATTTCTATTTTATACAATTAATTTTCAAATTGTGTGAAAATTTAGTTTTAAAATAATCATTCCATAAAAAGGCAACAAAACTGATTTTTAGAAAAATAATGTTTTTAGTGAAAAATTGGATTTATTATTATCAATATTATAGAAAACATATAATAATAATGCTAGACATTTTATTGAATATATAATATATAAATTTCATTAAAATAATTAATGAAAATTGAATTTGTTAATTTATTAATATAAAACACACTTATGTAGGTAAAAATAATTCTTTAGAGAAAGTTTTCCTTTTATTTTAAAAATGGTATTGTTTTAATTTATAATTAAATTATCACCAAATAAATTATATATATATGTGTGTGTGTGTGTGTGTGTATTTAAACAATATTTTTATAATTTTGTTAATCTTATTCAAAACATTCATTACAACAACTAGGTGAAAACTATCATATTAAATAATAATATCTCTATAATATTTCACATTTCATATAAACTCAGTTTTTCATGTAATGCAAGATAAACTCAGTTATGTGCGTAATGCAAGAAAAAATCATTATTTAATGTAACTCAATGTAAACATAGTGTTTTTTGTAAATAAAAATATTAAAAATATTAAATTCGTTTGAAAAAATATATATTTCACAAAATCATAAGGTATTACATTAGGAATATAAAATATGACTTCCCATCCTTGGAGATTAATTTGAGATTTAAGTGAATAAATACAATTCATTCCAAATGTAACATCAAATCACACTAGAGGGAGAAAATTTGGTTTTTAAGAAAGTTAATTACCATAAAAAATCAACCAAATAAAAATCAAAGACTGGATATGTGATCATCATGACATTAATGGTGTTCACTATAAATTCATCATCTAATAATTGGGGCAGTATTATGATACACATAAAAAATTATTCAACTATAAGGGAGTGGATAGACCAAGAATAAAATTAGATAATAGATTTTTTAGATTAGATAGTAACCATGCATTTCACAACATTGTTATCCACATTAGTAGTAGTGATCACTTGAGAGTTACCTTTATCACTAGGATTAAGAGGATAATGACATCAAACATCATCAATAAACTTTATATTTAAGAACTGGTTAGAATAATCCCCATATTTCTTTCATTTGAAACACTGGAGTGTTTTCGGTTGGAACTATGGAGCTTTCTATCTATTCCAAGAATTAGTTAACTTCTTCCCATCACATAATAATTCATCCACCTAATGTCCTTCCTTTTCACACTAAAAACATTTACTAGTACCATTAAGAAAATTCAATCCATTTTAACTTCCACGCTTCTATCATTATGGAAGTATCATCTTATTCTCTCTATAGTTTTTATAATTTACATTAAATTTCTTGTTTCTTCTATTATCAAAACCTTGAGATTGATAGGTAACTTCAATATCTATTTCCACCTTTATAGAACATTGAATGACTTCTTCTTAGCTACAAAAGTACCTTATGGATAATTCCCTTAATAGGCTAGGCTTTAAGACATTTAATAATATATTAACCTTAACTTTAGGGTAGATGATAATAAAAGAATCATAACTCACAATTCTCCCAAAACATTCCTCATAGACACCAATGGATTCATCAACCTTATTCTTTTCTCATGGAATTACTTCTCCAATTTCTTATAAAGAACTAAAGGAAAGTACTTATTGAAAAGTAATTTCTTAAAATCATCCCACTCCAAGAATTCAATTTCTTCTCATTTAGTCGTGATATTAATAACAGTCCAAAAATAATATCCTTCACATTCTAGATTCTAAAAATCCAAAATACCTTTTTCATATTCCAAACACTAGAGAAAAAATATATTTTCAATGGTACTGATTCATTTCTCATAAAATGGTAGATCAGTGGACCCACTAAAAGAATGTGGGATTTTACATATGAACGACTCAATCAAATTTTGTTCCCCATTCTTCCCATTTTCAAGCTCATCATAATTTATATCTTGAGAAAGTTGAGTAAGCATAACAATAAAAACATTTATTCAAGCATTGATAATATTTTGTTTCTCAAAAGGAGGATAATTGGACTACCCATCCAATTTAGCATTAACATTATTACTTCAGGTCCCATCCATTGACTAAAACCAAAAAATATTGTTGGAGACACAATTATCATAGTTTAAAATCATATAATCATGAAAATATTTTATTTTATGATGCCCATTTTTTAATCTATGACAAATTAGGTTTAACCATGGTCAATTATGGTAAACATTTAGTCAAATCCTTTATAATGGATCAAAAGGAGAATGTGAATTAACCCATGAATATCCCTAAGGAGTGTAAAACCAGTTGTGTAGTAAGGGTAAACTCACCATGTAAAATAATGATTGTTAAGATATACTAGATTAACTGTTTTTTGGGGTTATTACCCCTAGATGCATCTGTGAGAAAACCATGTCCACTTGTAGTATCTTTATAGTGATGTTTTTATAGTGAAAAGCACAATGAATAATTTACCATAACAGAGGATTTTTTTCTAATACATAGAATTATTATAATGGTTCTCACAAAATTTATCTCATCATAGTTTCAAATGGTAACTAAAAATATCTATAATAACAACTATAGTGAATAAAAATTTTTATATATAGATACTAGATCTTATTACACAAATATTCATTACATAACAAAATGTTCCACACTATAATCATATATTTATAATTTATTTGGAATCCTGGATAACAAAAAACTAGTTCACAATTGAAATACATCATCTTACACTAAGATCTTAATGGATATCATCTTTATAATACATATCATGCATAATACCTTTCTACATAACATGGGGGAAAGAAAACAAAATAACGGGTGAGGTTGGATGCTTAGTAAGGGTAAAAAATGGAGATTTTAATTATCACATAAACATTCAAATAGTATATGGGTATGAGAATAAGATCATAACATTATAAACCCATACCTTCTATATCAAAGATCATAATTTTGAGTTATGGAATAAATATATGATATTAATAAGCCATGAATCATAATGAAATGAAAGGGAATGAGTCATGAGATCATATCATTTGAATAAGACACAGATTTGTTTCACACACATAAGAATAGAAAACCATTTCCATATTATTCAAGGATTACTACCAATATTATTATAGTGCATTGTATTTAATCCCACAAACCATTATAGTAGTCAATTTTCACTCAAAAACTATCATTGTGTAACAAAAACCTTACTAAATTGGGTTCACTCTCCATTATAGTCATGTTTATATCATGATATATCTATTTATACCCAATTCATTAAAATGATATATAATATTTTCACCACCAATCACAATTTTAAAATTATGCAGATCTATGCCATAATAACATAAAATATTCATCACTTCATAACCCAAAAAAATAGTTTTTATAAACATTTCATCATGAAATATATCGTGAAAAATAAATGGGTATCATAAAGTTATTATAATCATAATAACTAACCATATAAATAAATAATAATTATGGTATCTTAAGATAATATCCCCTATTTTGTATAAATATCATCAAATTTTTTTATCCTAAATGAAAAATTTCTTTAAAAAATTTCTAGGAACATTTATTGAGGAAAATATCATTTTTTACATTAAAATAACATAAATAAAATATAAAAATTTCACTAATATAGAAAAACAAATTCTATTAAAACAAACTTGGAAATATATAAAATAATATTCAAATCATTTAGTATTCATGAAATTATAAAATTCCTTCCAGGACATATAAGCTAAAAAAATATTCATTTCACATTTTTGTTAAAAAGTAAAAAGTACCTCATTTAGAAAATGAAAAGGACATTCATTTTAAGACATTTAATAAAAAGTAAAAAATGGTTAAATTTAATTTAAATAATAATAATATAATATTAAAAAAATTGTGGATAAAATTAAAGAAAACAAAGTTATTTTAGAGAATTAATTTTTGAATAAAGAAATAAATGACATTGGTTTTATTAAAAACATCAATTCGGTCTCCTAGGACATTCAAGAGATTAAAATGAAAATAAAACATGTACCTTAAAACCCATAAATAAATAAAATTAAATATTTTTTAAGATATATATCATAAAATTACATAAAAATACTTAATCATAAACAATCTCGATAAATAGTGAGATTGTAACGTAAAACCCTTTCCAATTTGGTAACTTTTGAATCATAATCCCCACGAAAAAAATAACATTATATGTATATATATATATATCATTAACATAGGTTTATTCATGATATAACATGTCAACGGGACTATATATAAACCACATTAAATAATATAGGTGTATAACATTACATATGTCCTAAAGAATACAATTTGAGATGACAAACCCTTACATTCCACTTTTTTTAAAGCACTCTATCATGCAATATAATATTATTTTATTTCATATAATTATATAAAATAAAAATTTACATGCTTATAATATCATATATGATCCAATTATAATATTTCAATATCTATTTGTTAATAATTCCTTGTTAAAATTATTGTTTTTGGGTGTTAACTATTTCATTTTTCATGTGAGTTTTAGTATGGTAGTTTTAGTCCTTATACTTAGACCAATGTTCCATCACAAACAAAATTTTAATCATGATATAAATATCATATATATCCATTATATGTATTTATATTCATCTATAAATTATATAGATATAAAAATAAATTACACCGTTTATGGAGACGGTAAATTGTACGTATACATGAACAGTGTTTTCACTTTTTGATGGATGAAATGAAAGAAATATAAATGTTAATTAACCATTAAAAATAATTATTATATAATATATATCATATTTTTCATTAAATATATTCTTATTCGTATCCATTAAATTGTAAATGAAAATAAAATCACATCACTTCGTGGAGGCGGTAGAACACCGGTACGCACGAGCGACATTGTCGTTTTCCAAAGGATTTGAATGTAAGAAGGCAGATGTTATATTATATTTAATTAAGTATAATTACGTCCAAAGTATCATATATATATATATATAATAAATAAATCATTATATCCTGTAGTGAGAGACAGTGATAGAAAAAGAACTATATAGGTTCGTGAGGCGATAACCCATCGTACACAAGAACGCGGTTTCATTTCCCCGTTGATATAAGATTAGATGGATATAGGTTATTGCATTAACAAAATAAAATATTTATAAATTAAATATACTTTTATTACTATTTAAACATTTTTTTAATAAGGTTATAAGGAGTTTGATTAAGAAATAAGATAAAATGCACGTTTAAGAACCATACCACCTCTTCGGACAACTGCCTTAGGTTTATTTATAATGCCATCCTAGGATGATTTTATGAACAAAAACAAAACTCTTGACCATGGAGATGGGTTTATGGGAGGGATTTGGGTATTTATTGGATAAAACAAAATTATCTTGAAGTGTGGAGATGAGAGGGAAGGGGGTGTCCTTTTATAAGTAGGGGAGGGGACACACTTAGAGTTTTTAAAAGAATAAAATATATTGATGTTATATTCACAAAAAATTGTTCCCAAATATACAATTTTTAAGTAATATTTTAAATTAAATATAAATATATCCATTAAATAAAATATATACATGTTTCTAGGTTATTTTGACTCTTATCTCATAAGTTTAACCCCCAACTAAATATGTTTTAACCTTAACTGCATAAACATTTTTTTCTATCAAATATTAAGCCGAAATTATTACATAATATTAATTATGATGATTTGAAATATAATATATATTTTATAAAATTCAATTAATTAAAGTGATATAATTTAATTTAAAATTAATGTTGCAAACGCAATGAAAATGAGATTTCCCAAAGAAATTGTTTTCTTATGTATTAAATGTTTTTATATAAAAAATCAACAAAAATGATTATAATAAACATAATTAGATTAATAATAATATATTTATAGTAAATTTAAATTTTTAAGCCTTGTTAAACCAAAATGGACATTTTAAAATGCATTAAATGAAAATAATATTTTTATAAAAATCAGTATTTTTCACTATTCATCAAAAAATTAATATACTTAGAAAATTCAAAAAATATTATAGTAAGATAATTTTTACATAATAATTTAAAATATGAATTGATATATATCAAAATAATTTAATAAATGTGGAAAAAACTAATATTATTATTTGTTCACAAAAAACTCCAAAATAATATTTTTCGACGAAAATGTAATTTTAAATAAGTTAATAAAAATTAAGTACTTTTAAAAAAAGATGAGCTCAATGGATCTTATAATATATAAAAGAAAAAATTAAAAGAGTCTAAAGGATGGAATTTTACGTTTCTAACTTTGTAATAGGGGAATTATATCACTAGGGGGATTGTTAGAACATATACATTCATTAACATCCACTCCTTTATTCTCTAAGACATCAAAAAAAATATTTCAATTCATGAAAGACATGAGTGATAATATATGATATTGAGGGAAGTTTTTAAAGGAAATTAACCATCTGGTTCTCAAATTCCATGAGAGATAAATTTTTCCAAGCCTAACATCCTTCATAATTATGTTGTAGTCACATTCAAACCATATATTGTTCATGTTCCTTTGACTAAATATGTGAACCTTATTGATTAGACCAATAATTTTAACTTCCAAGAGATTGTAAATACCACAAGTTATAATAAGAAACTCAATGAAATAATCATAATGGTATCTAAATATCAGCATGTATTCTCGTGGTCTGGGATCCCCCTCGATGCACTATCTGAATTACACTTGTACCAGCAGTCAAAGGGGGGAATCTGGAAGACCACCATCATGCTAGGTGTGGGGGGAGTTTTCTGGAATCTTCAATCATCTCAACACAAAAAAATAATGTAATGAGTTTCTACAATGTTCACCTTTTAGGGATTTTTCCTATTGAACGGCTACTACATTGTCAACGAGTTCTGCCCAAGAGTGGAACATGATTCTATTATGAATAATCTTCTTTATCCCTCACTAGATGATGTGAATAGTCTCTGCACAGACCACCCTAAACATTTTTCTCATTTGAGGAGATATCATAATACTGGTCAAGGATTGAGTTTTTTAATAGTATCCTCTTACGGAGGATGAATCTCAAAGATCTCAAAAACATACTTCCAAAAAGAAGAGGTAGTGTTTCATCATAATAAAATAAGATCCAAATATTCTTGATTTTGGTGATGGAGAATACACTTGTAACATAGATAAATGCCAAGAGGATAGAGGTTAACATCAACTGAAACCTTGATGAAGTAATATCTCTATAGTAGATAAAACCTACAAAGGTATAACCATTTTTTTAAGTCTCTAATCATTTTTTGTACCCCATGGAAAATAACTATAAAAAGTATTAGATTCAAGAAGTCTATCTAGGTATGTTTCCCAGATAAGCAGATCCTCCTGATTCATAAACTCATAATTGGAGAAAATTTATTTGATTTCATCTGAGATAGATTCCAGGTTTTTTGGTTGATCTCTTATTGATATATAAGGGTGTGTTTTTTGATTATAGTGTCTAATCAGATCCAACATGGGAGTTATAGTCCAATTATATTTCCAAAAAATGATATTAGAATTAGCATTTTCTATCCAATGGGAGTGAATATAAATTTTTTTAAAGAATGAATTTAAACCAGGTTAAACTAAGGATTCAATGAAGATCAAATTTCCCTCTAGAAATCTTTCCAGAATTTTGGATTTGGGGAAGTAAAGAAAGACACATTTTCTATTAATGAGAGTCCAAATAAAATTTTCTTAGAGGTACCAATTGAACAGTCCATGATTTTTGATACCCAGGAACCTAATGGTATAAGTCTTACAAAATTTCTTTTAAGGGACTCTAACAATTTTCCATTCCAAAATGCAAGCACTCTAATTTTTTTTCATTGAGGTGTTAATGATTTTATTTAAATAAGTGGGCCAGGAATAAACCATAAAGGAATAAACCATCATTGAGATGACCACATGCTTGGATAGACATGGCCTTCCTACAATTGAAAGCGATTTACCTCTCCAAGAGGCTAAGGTCCATCTAATCTAACTCAAAATATGAGTAAAATATGATTTTTGAGGTCTTATCCAGAATAAAGGAACACCTAGATAGATGAATGAGAGGGCTCCCAATATTATGCATTAATCATTGATCATATTTATTTTCCTAAAAGCAGAAATTCCTTTTCCATAATAAATGAAAAATTTGTTCCATCTTATTTCATGGCCAAACACACTCTCATAATAAAGAAGTTCTTTCTTGAAGATATTAATATTTTTCTACATCCCTGAGTAAAGAAAATAATTTCATCAGAAAAAAGGAGATGAGAAAGAGAAGAGATACCTCTAGCTGCCCATATGGTCTTCAGATCACTATTGTCCACCATATAAAGAAGAAGACTTCTATGATAATCTTATAATATGGAAAATATGATAGATGATAGGGGTATGCTTAACTCAACCCTCTAGAATATTTTATGTATCCTTAAAAATATCCATTTATTAAAATTGAGATAAGGGAAGATCCGAGTAGAGCTTTAATCCAAGAAATTAATATCATTTTCAATCAAAGCAGGATAAAACATTGCCAATAAAGCCTCAGTACAGAGTGTCAAATTCTTTTTTGATATCCATCTTAAGAGCTATGTTTCCTACCCTAGTGTGATTCCTGGGTGGTTTTAAACATTCTTAAGTAGTGAGTAGGAAATATTAAATGTTTTTACATTTGAAAAAACAAAATTGATTCCATAAGATTATTTTATCTAATATTATGACAATCCTATTTGAATGGATTTTTGTAATGACTTTGTGAATAATGTTGACAATGGAAAAAAGTGTAAATTGGCTAATGTCACTTTAATTTTATAGTTTGGTAATTAATACAATGAATTGTTCATTAAATACTTGTGTGAAAGATTCATCCTTGAAAAAAATTCTTGACTAACTTTCAAACATCATGTTGGATGAAATCCAAGTATAGTTGGAAAATATGATTGGTGAATCCATCTGGTCTATGTGAGATTCCTTTTTTGAGGCCAAATAAAACATCTATGATTTCACTATAAATAGTTTATGAAGTGAGAATCATGTTATACTCTTCAGAAATAGTATCTAGAATGATACATTCAATCACATCTTCATTCCTTGGAGGGACATTGAAATGATTTGAATAAAAAGAAACAACATGGTTAGTAAGGACCTGTATTTTATCCAGAATTTTATATCCATACTTAAGGGGAGAAAGCGGTTTGTTTACCCTTCTATACCAATAAATATAACTTAATTATTTTTTATTTTTATCTCCATATTTAATCCACATGATTTTGAACATATCCTCCTACATGTTATCCTTAATTTTGATAATATTTTGAAGCATGGAGGATATTTATACATATTGATTAAGAATTATGGAAATTTTTTCCTCACAATGAATTCTTGAAGAAGTTGGGGTTATCATTCAAGGGCCTCAATCACTTCATCAAGGGAGCTAGTGATTTTCCTGCCCCATTCCTTCATTTTGTCCTTGAGCAGTTTAAGTTTAGTAATACAAACTAGGGTATTATCGTTCCATTCAACTGAAGAACATGTATCAGGAACAATTCTGCATGTATCTCAAGATATCTAGGAAATTAAATTTATTTTAAAATAAATATGTCACAAAATATCAAGGTTTTACATTGTACCCATCTTAAGATGAATTTATCCTAGAAAGTTACATTATTTATATATAGAAAAATGAGTATATAACTTTTTTCATCACATCCTTCAGTTCCCCTATAGCTTCTTTGAATTTATGATTCCTCTAGGGAACTTTAGTATGCTGTGTAGCCTTATTACATCGAACATTACCTCTAGGATCTATGATTTTAACTTAGTATTATTCATTAGAAAGATCGTACTCTAGTCATATGACATATGAGAATAGTATATGTGACGGATCAATTATGTTCTTCCTCATGATAAATACATAAAAATAAATATAAAATTGAGACAGGTTCGATGTAACTACCAAGTTATAAGCTACTTCCCCTACTCAATTAAGAATGTCAAAGGAGAAATATACCTAGGGTTAAACTTTCCTTTCTTTTTGAATCTAATAAAATTATTCAATGGAGAAATTCATAGAAATTTCTTCTCACCAATATTGAACTCCAAATATCACTGTCTATTACTAGAATAATGTTTCGATTGACTTTGAGCTGGTTTGATGTTATTTTGAATAGTTATAACTTTCTCATCCATTTCCTCGTCTAGATCAAGTCTCAATATCTTTCTTTCTCTAACTTTTCCACTACATATTGGGGATCTAATTTTATTTCCATATATGGTTTCATAAAGATACAACTAAATATTTGTGTAAAATCTATTCTTATAATAGAATTCTACAAGAGAAAGTTTTTTATCCCAAACACCTTTGAAAACCAAAGAAAAAAACCTCAGTATATAATCAAGGGATTGAATGGTCCTCTCAATATAATCATAATTTTGATGATGATAAGAATTGATGAGACTAAACTTTGTAACCAAATCCAACTGTATACTTTTCAATAACATTAAGGTAAACATTGTATCCTAATTAGATAAAATATAATGTGGTACTCCATGAAATGTCACCACATCCTTAATATATATTCTGGCATGTTGACCAAGATATAAATATTCTCTGATAGTAATGAAGTGTGCTAAAGTCTTTAGGTGATTGACTAGAACCCAAATAGAATTATATCCTTTAGATGTTTTGGGGATTCTGAAAATACTATACACGGGGTTGTTTTTCAATTTCTAATATTGTATATCTAATAATTGTAACATGCCATTATAATTTTGTATCTCAGCCTTAACTTTCTGACATACCAAGAATAGATATACATACTCTACAACATCTCTCTTCATTTTTTTCAACTCAAAATACTCCATCAGATATATATACATCTTCATAATTACAAAATTAATTGATAATGGTGAACTATGAGCCTCATCCAGAAGCTCTTTCTTCAAATCTTCTATGGATGGAATACATACATGGATCATAAATCTTATCATTCCATCACAATCTAGGTTAAACTAAAAAAATTCTCACCTTATCTTACAGTTCTACGTAATCCTACTACAACTATTTAGTCTTCACGTGGATAGATGATTGAACACTCATTTGAGAGAGATATGATGTTCCCATTTATTTATGATTTTTATAATTATCCTTTCTGAATCCAAAAATTTTAAAAAATTTATGATCCTCATCATAGATAACAAATCAAGATCCTTTTGACTCAAAGAATCTTCCACCTTGTTTTCTTTTCCCACAGTGGTAATGTATTGAGAAGTCATTATATTTTTTCAACTCTAACAATCTTATCAGTGCATATTCATCCCTTTCTATGTGATAATATAATTTAAACATTTATAATCAGTATATATATCACATTTTTCAATATCAAGATAATTTCTCTATATCTTTAATAAAAAAAATTTTGTAGCTAGCTCTAAATCATGAGTTGGTTATTTTACTCCTGAACCTTTAGTTTTCGAGAGGAATAATCTATAACCATGTCATTATAGAGAATAATTAATCTCATCCCCTTTTTTATTGCATAACTATAGATTAAAACCCCTTATATAAAGAAATGTTTTTTAATTATATTTTTACTAACTAACCTTGTTTTTAGTTCATTGAAATATTCTTTACATTCATTTGTCTAATGGAACTTGGATCCCTTCTAAGTTAACATGGTGAGTGGATTACACAATCATAAAACTTTATCAAGAACTCACTATTAATATCCAACCAAACCAATAAATCAATATATCTTAGTCATAGTTGTAGGTGTAGGTCAGTATTAAATAACTTATTTATTTGATGGATTCACTAATATACCCTTAATTGATATTATATCACACAAAAATGAAATTTTTTTAGCCAAAATACAAACTTTAAAAAAATTTCATAAATCTTATCCTTCTGTAGAGTCCTTAGTACAATCCTCAAGTGATATTCATGTTATTTTTTTATCTTTTAATAGATAAAAATATCATATATAAAGACAACCACAAATTCATCAAGTTAAAATCTAAAGAATATATTCATTAAATCCATGAAGATAACATGTGAATTAGTAAGACCAAATAACATCCCTATAAATTCATAGTGTGTATATATTATTTAGAAATATTTCTTGGGTATATCCTTATTCTTGAACCTCAATTTATGACAATAATAATGATGTTAAATATTTTAAAAGTAATGAGCTTCATGTATTTAATCAAAATAATTAATCTATAAGGGTTGGAGGATACATTCTATTGATATTGATCATGTTAAGTACTAGATATCAATTCAGGGCAACATTGATCAATATTTCTTCTTAAAAAAAGAAATAGTGAACCTAATAGTGACATAGTTGGCCCAATATATTCTTGTCAATACTCACCTTGAGTTCTTAATTTAATTCCTTTAAATCAATTGGGCCCATTCTATATAGAGTCTTTGAAATTGGTGTACCACCAGGTATATTTTCTTTTGAAAACTAAACATTACAATTTAGATAGAGACTAGGAAATTATTTTAGAAATATATAAAAAACTATAATACAATAGGAATTATTTTTGAGTTTCTCACCAACCATCTTATAGAAACACCCATTTTTAGAAGCAATCATGTCTCATATAATGGATGTGATAGACAGAGGAAGTTCATTATTATAATCACACTGATATATGATCAAAATATGGTTTTTAATATCAAAAGTGACATCCATTATTTAAATATAGATGTGGGATAAATGTAAATAATGATAATACATGCCTAAGATAATGTCAAATTTATCCAAAAGGATAAAAATAGGATTTTTAGGAAACACATTCCCAAAAACATCAACCAGATAATAATAATAGACTAGAGATATGACCATCATGTTATTAAGGGTCTTCATTTCTAATTCACAATCTAATAATTGAGTTGGTATTATGATACCCTTATAAAATTTTATATATATAAAAGAGTGGTTATATCGATAATCAAATATGACATTAGTAGTTCTAGAGTTCATATTAAGTGTAACATTCACCACTTTGTTATCCACATCAGTAGTAATGATCACATGAAATTTACCTTTGTCGCTGGTTAAATAGATTTATAAAATATATAATCATCATTAAAATTCATATTTAGAAATTGTTTAATATAATACACCTACTCCATGAAACACCAGAGTGTGTGTTGTGCATTCTATAGAGCTTTCTCTCTATTCTCATCATTATAAAAATTATTATCATCACATAGGTATTAAGAAACTTTATGACCTTCCTTTACACATTTAAAAAATTTATTGGACCCCTTAAGACAATTTCCTCTTTTATTCCTTCCACACATATAGCATGAGAGAAATATCATCTTCTTTCCTCTATGGGTTATAGAATTTCATTTGAATTCCATATTTATTTTCTTATCAAAACCATGTGATTAATGGGAAACTCTAATCTTCGTTTCCACCTTGATAACCCATTGAAAAAATTTATTTATAGTTATTGAAGTACCTTATGAATAACTCCCATAGTAGACTTAGTTTTAAGACACTAAACAATCAATCAAACCCACATTCAGGTTTGATGATAATACCAAAAGATTGCCTAGTAAGTCCAGAAAAAGATTCCTCATTGGTATCAATGGATTCATTATACCTCTAATTTATCTCATATAATTCCTTATCCATATTCATATTAATAATTTTAGGAACATACTTATTGAAAAATATTCTGTTAAAATTATCCACTCCAAGGATTCAATTTTTTTTTTGCCTTTTGTTTTTTATAAGAGTACATTGTTGATCTGCTACACCTTCTAAATAATAGAAATCCTAAATATATTTTTCATCTAATGAACACTGAAGAATAGAAAATATCATTTCAATGGTACTAATCCATTTTTCATAAACTATGGAATCAGTAAACCCACTAGAATAATATGGGTGTTCCCTCATGAATGACTTGATATAATTTTTCCCTATTTAGTTCATTTAGAACCTCAATATAGTTCATATCTGGAAAATTTTGTGTAATCATAGAAGTAATAACTTTATTTCAATTTCCCATAAAGTTGGGTTTCTCAAGAGTAAAATCATTGAATTTTATATCACAAAAAACATTAAAAAAAATTCATTCAGGTTTCATCTGTTGGCTAAAATGAAGACAACATAGTGTGTGTCATAATAATCATAATGAGAAACCACATAATCATAGAAAAAATTATTTGAAAAAACCCCACTTTTAATATATGACACCTTATTTTTAACCTTGGTCATTCATGGCCATAATTTAATCAAATACTTTATAAGGTTTCGTAAAGAAATTGTGAATTAAACCATACATATCTCTTGGGAGTGTCAAACTGGGTGAGAAGTAAGAGTATACTCACTAAGCACTGAAATAATGTTTAAGATATAATCGACCAACTATTTCTATGTATATTAGCCTAATATTAAACTATGATAAAACTAATTTTACTTGTAATATTCAGACATGGATTATTTTAAATGGAAAACCATAATCTTTTATTTAACATAACATAGGATGTCTTCCTATACATAGGATTATCCTAAGGTTTCTCACTAAATTTTTGTCATCCTATTTTTTAATGGTATGTAAACCATGATGTGGTAAAAACTATATCCACCCATTCTTTTCATAAAATGATATAAAATGTTATTATATGAGTAATGATTACATAACATAATGGCCCATGCTAGAGTAATATAGGTTTGGTGCCTTTGAAAACATGGATACATAATCAACTAGTTCATAAGTGAACTACATCATCTCCTAGTAAATTATTCATAACTATGAACCTTACTATATATATCATACATAAGATCATTATTAATAATATTTGGAAAGGAAACATAAGAATGGATGCGCTCAGAATCTCAGTAAAGGTAAACAAGTGAGATATCAGTGATCACTTAAAAATTAAATGAGCATAAGGGTATGGGAACATGATTATAAAATTTGAAAACTATATCCTACATACCATATACCATAATATTATTTCATGGAATAATGAATTGATGGTCATAATACATGAATAAAACATGGATTTAAAGGACCTGAGTAATGATAGTATAACATTGGCATAAGAAATTTATTTTTGGAATATATATAAATATATAAAATTATTTCCTTATTATGTAAGGATTACTTCCAAGAAAATCATAGTGGATTTGGTTCACTACCCAAAACCATCACATTAGTTAAGGTTTCCTCCCAATACTATCATAATGGATAGAGTCACTTACTAAACTGAGTTCACTCCCAAGAATATCATAGTGGATAGATTCCCTTACTGGGCTATGTGGACTCCCTATTCTTATCGTATTTATCTAATGAAAAATTCATCATTACATAATTCATTAAAGGGATATATAATTCTAGTACCAACTATAACATAATGTAAATCATATAGATGTGTTCTATATGATCATAAAAAAATTTAATATTAAAACCCATGAAAAAGAAATGTGTTTCATAAATGTTTCATCATAGCATAACCTCAGAAAATGAAATGGGTTTCATAAACCTATTATCATAATAATCATAAACTATACATATAAATAATAAAAATGGTATCCCCTGATTGTATTCCTACTAAATTATAAATATAAATGAAATTATGTTATTCAAAAATAAATATTATTTAAAAGATTATTTGAAAATTTTATTGAGTAAAAAATAAATTTTACTTTGAAATCAAGATTTTAAAATATAACAATTTTACATATATAATAGAAAATGTTTTATTTGGAAATATCATTGAAAACTTTTAATGTAAAAATCAAACCATTGAGTTTTCATCATGGGGTAAAAATCTATATTTTTGTATACATTAAAATAAATATTCATTTCCAATTTTTAGTAAAAAGTCAAATATACCTCATTTGGAGAATATCAAAAAAAATCCTTTAAAGAAATTTTTTAAAAAGAAAAAATTAGTAAAATTGTATTTAATAAATCATTGGAGAATAGTAAAAAAATTATTGAAATTATTTTTAGAAAACATGAATATGGAAGAGAAAGTATTTTCAACCAAATATAGAGAGATAATGTCAGCTTCCTTAAAAACATTATTTCGGTATATTGAGTCCATAAAAAGAGGAAAATTAAAGAAAAACATGTAATTTAAGAAAATAACTTATGGGGAAAAAACATGTTAATTTGTTTTGAGAGACACACTATATGATATCATCAACTGAACTTAATCATAAACAATCCTAATAAACAATGATATTTTAACATAAAACCATTACCACATTGGTAAATTCTGAATCACAAAACACATTAAATAATAACATCAAATGAAATTATAAATATAATTAAATAAGGATATTAATTATATAATAGGTCAAAGGGGATATATATACATATTATAAAATAATATTGGCGCATAACATAATATATGTCCCAAAGAAGACAATTAGAGATAATAAACTCTTACCATGAGTTCCACTTTCTTCAAAATCAATCTAAATTTTTTTTAATAAATTTAAATTTATTTTGATTCTATACCAAATAATTTAAATACTTATAATATCATATATGATCCACTTATAATATTCCAATACCTATATATTAATAAATCTATACTGAAGAAGCCATTTCCTAGTGTTAACTATTTCATTTTTTCATGAGATTTTTGGTTTGGTAGTTTTAGTCATTGTACTTTTACGATCATTAAGTCATCCCAATAAATATAATCATTATATAAATATCATATTTATTCATTATATATATATATTCATATATAGAGGATAGATAAATAAAAACTATTTACATCGTTCACGGAGATGGTAAGGCATACATACACATGAACAATGTTTTCACTTTTGAATGGATGGAAAAAATAAAGGTAAATATTAATTAACATTTATAAAATCATAATTATTTCATATAATATCATTAAATATATCCTTATAATAATACATTTAAAATGTTAATGTAAAATGAATCGCATCGCTTCATGGAGTCGGTTTTCAGTACATATGCACAAGTGACGTTATCTTTTTCCACAGATTGGAAGGTAAGAAAGTTGATGTGATATTATAATTAAAAATAGTAATATTTATATCATAAATATCATATATATAATTTAAATTAATTATTTTATCCTATCACTAGGAGTAGGGATGGAAGATGATTTACAACAGTTCATGTGGCGGTAGTCCCCTATACACATGAACAATGGTTCCGTCTAACATTTGATGAAAGATGAGATGTATACAGGTTAATAAATTAAAATAATAACATATTAATATATTTAACATACTATAGTTATAATTTCATAATGGTTTAATAATATTTTAATGAGGTAGATGAAGAGATAAAATGATAATGCACGATTAAGAACTATACCTCTTCTTTGTACAACCACTTTATTTTTATACCTAAATACTTAAAAGGATAGTTATATGGTAAAAATATTATTATAGGTCATGGGGAAGAATGTATTTAATGGATCATTGATATTATTGGTTAAAAAACAAGGCTCTTTAAGTGTGGATATGAGAGGATTATGGGTGTCCGTTTATAACCGGGGGAGAGGACACACTAGGAATATTTGAAATGAATTAAATATTTTAATGTATTGTTCACAAACAATAGCTCTTAAATGGTCCATATAAAAAATATATGATATAGGATAAAAACATGGAAATAAAATTGTATTTATAATAACATTTTAGGTCATTTTTACACATGTCTTTCTAGTTTAACCCCTAGTAAACATGTTTTAACCTTATCCACAAAAACAAAAAAAATTATTATTTTTCCTATTCATTGTTAAAAAAATTAAGTTGTACTTATTATCAATTATTAATTATGATTATTCTAAATATTTAATCAATTTTATAAAATTTATTTCATATTACTTGTATGGTTTATTTTAAAATAAAACTTGCAAATATAATAACTAATGTTTTTGATAGAAATTGATTTCTTAAGTATAAAATGTTTTTATCTGAAAACTCAACAAAAAATCTATTATAATGAAATTTATTTGATTAATAATAGTATAATTGAACTAATTTTACATTTAAAACAATTTTAATACCAAATTTATTTTTTAAATTCATTAAATGAAAATATAGTTTTTAATAAAAATCCTTATTTTTCAATATTCATCAAAAAATTAATCATTTCTGAGAATTCTGAAAAAGTCATTCTAAATTAATTTTTGAAATGATGCTTTTAAAAATGATGTACATTTATTCAAATAAATTTTTTAAAAAATTACATTAATTTAATTATTTGTTCAAAAAAATCCATTAAAGGCATTTATTTTTAGGAAAATTAATTTCTGAAGAATTTACAAAAATTTAAGTACATTTTTATGAATATATTTTTTTTATCAAAAAAACATATATGAAATTTTAAAAATATAGTTATTTATATTCATAACACCAATTCAATGGTTATGTTATAATGGTATATTGTATCATGATTCATTTATACTCAATGTTGCATGAATCGCAAGCTATCAAAGAGATTGAACTGACTTAAAAATAAATATATCATAAAATTTCAGAGTGTTACACTTATGGGAATATGTTATCCAAGACCATTATGATGGAAAGTATCGATGGTATTTCTTGATATATGTTTTTATTTTTATGCTTATGTTTCAGCCACACACTTACATTATGAAACATTCCTAAGTTTTGATCTCATGGATCATGGTTTTTGACTTATGTTTCAACTCTCCTATATTTTATGTATAAAGTTATAGAAAATGTATTATGGATTGACTTTTGTATTATGATATATATTTTAGTAGGTATGATTGTTTTTTAATGGAAATGTACCTTAATTGTGTTCTCATACTCACATGCTTATCTTATTCTCACATATGATCTTAGATTGGTATCTCTTATATTTAGCCTTATTGATCATTCAAGCTCTCCGTTTTTCATATTTACATTTTCATAAGTTATAAAGAATATTATTATGTATGATATGTCATAAAGTTTTTCATTTGAGAATACTATTTTTGGTATTTCTTTAATATATTTTCAGATAAGTTATTTATGTATCTAATCTCTAAATTCACCAACCCCTTAGGTTATTGGGTTTGATTTATTGTGAGATTACAAGAATATATATTTAAAATAATATAATATATATTTATATTGTTCTTGGGTTCCCTTATAAAGACTTGTAAATTTCAAGAGAATTTTTTTTTAAATACTTTGGAATGTTACGAGTCCATAGTTTCTGACGGCACCTGATTCCGAGGCCCGGTGTACTCGGAATAAATTTCTGAAGTTTTGTTCGGGTACATTCAGGGAACGTATGAGTGGAATTTTTCTAACTTCTGAACCGGTGCTCGGAATCAAAATCTGAGGGCACCGATAAACTCGAAGCGCCAGTATTTTACAAAGGGGAAATTTACCGTAGTTGCGTTTTATCGGGAGGATAAGTTATTTTTTTTGGGGTTTGTTATTAAAAATAAATAAAAATATGAGTTAGATATTTTTATTTTGTAGGTGGTTATAATCTTCAAAAGGAAGTTGGAGGTGGGTCCCACACCCCATATATCCACCCATGAGATGATTTAGTTTGGTGGGGCCCACACGAACCCAAACCCTTTCAACTCCCCTCAACTCCCTTAAACTCCCCATTAACACCCCTTAATTAATTTGACAACATCCCTCTTTTAATGTGAAATCTCCACCTGCCTCCATTGATTGTGCCAACCCCATAAATTGAATTAATTAATCTCCCTTAATTAATTAAATTGTGTGTCAACAATTATTTTTGAATTGTTTTGAATTTCATGGCAATGTTATTATATTGGAGGGCCTTTTATTATATTTTCTTAGAAAATATTTTTGGGAAACCCTTGGGAGAAAAACTCTTAGTGGAACTTCCTTTTCTCGATGAAGAACACAGTTCTTCAACAAAGAACATCCCCAAAGAAGAATGCGAGGAACTTCTTCTGTGACGCTTCCTCTTCAGATGCACCCCGACGTCAACGATTCTACGTCGTCTTTGAATTATCTTTAAACATCACGACAATGACTCTTCCTCTGTCACGAACCAACTCGGGTCGACCCTAAACCGGTCACCCGAGTCGGTCCGCGACATGGCCCGAGAGGCATTCCCGATCCTCCCGGGCTGGAGACAAGCGCCAGGGCATCAATAGAGGCTGTGGGAACGATTTCTCCCAATATAAATAAATAAGACAGTGAAAATAATACAGAGCAGTGCAGAAAAGACAAACCAAATAAAGTGACTAAACAGGAACAAACAGAAATCAAACTGACCAAACACGACGTCCGAACAAACTCTGTGTGACCTCGCGGGTCGCTCTCCGACTCAACGATCAAGCATCTCCCTAGGCGAGCGCACTCAAGCTATATCCTGCACAAACACTGAAAATAGAAAAGAACTATAGGCGTGAGTATTAAAACTCAGTAGGCTAGCCCGATATCTATTCCCAATGCACTACCTTTAAAATAAAAGACACGTCATTTCAAGTTTGAACTACAATCTATAAAAGTATGTTTTTAATAATATTCTACTTAAAAACAAAGTACGAACCATTGCCCTTTACCATTTCCAAATTTGGGTTCATTTCATTAGTGTCAATGACATCTCAGGAAAAGGGAAAGTGATGTTTAAATTTACAAATTTGTACCAAGGGGATTAAACACTTTCACTTGAAAATCATTTTTAGAAACCTAATCAAAAGTAATTTTTCACTTTCCAAGGAAAACAACAAACCAGAATGCACACAGTAAAACACACAGCAAGGGAAATGTAGGTATACACGTGAGCATCATAATCACTACTGCAAGCAACAAAAGCTGAATAGACATGGGTGAACCAAGGAGATCGAGAATAAACCAGAAGACACCAATACATGAGAAATCATCCTTATCGACATTTCATGATGAAATCAAAACACACAATACGCTCAACCATCCTCTCTCAGGTAGGTCAAGGGAAAATCCCATATTAATAAACCCAATATATATCCACCAACTATGGGCCACTGGTCAGTACCACAACCTACCAGTGCAGCAATCATTCTTAGAATATTCTCTCAATATGCTAGATTACCATGTCTCAAGTGTTTGGAAATAGGGGTGAGCCAATTGATGCCAACAGAGCATCCAATCATATACATATATATATAAATCACAACAAGCATCACCCCGAGCCACTCCGTGGAACAACCTCATGACTTTAAACTACTCACGTACCTGGGAGACTTTAAGCAAAACCTCCCAAACAATCAATTGGGACCAAGGCATGAGAGTTTTCCTAAGAAGGTTTTTATGAAAACATTTTCATCTCTTTCCATAAAGTGCCAAACGGGCAGTTAATACATTTCACCATCACTACTCAAAAAAAAGTACAACTTCATTATAAGTCAAAACCCAGTTTAAAACCATTTAAACAACCCCAAAACACCACTTCACAGGCTGCCAACATTTTTTTTATAAAACCAAACCAAACAATTTTATTTTTTCCAAATAAACATTAAGAGCCAACCGGGAAATTTCTCAAACGAACCAGAGTGCCTGTTCACGCTTCAAAAGAAATCATCTCTCATTAATCCAGAACTCTATTTTATATTCTGTAAATTATGTTTAAAAGCCAAACGGTCATTCTTTCATTATTGGGTGTCCGCTCATCAAAAGGATGTTTCATGTGTCGTGTATAAAATAAACGGCTTTTTTTACACTAAGTAACCATTTAGAAATTAACTATCTTATATTAAAAATTAATTATCATATATTATCTCATATTTATTAAAATTAATAAAATATTTATTTTGAGCAATTAGGGTGCGCAAACAACATGAAATAATATAACTTAAATTTTAAAAGCAGTTCAATGGGATCCTACCTCAAGATCAAAGCGCGACGACAAAACAACTTTGGAACCAATGCGTGATGGAACAACGTGTGTCCGAAGCTACGTGATAAAGTCCAACACTCTACATAGTCAATACCAAGGACTCAGACACATACAAAAACTCACTAGAGCACGCGAAACCAAGCGGCGAGAAGAAACACTCACCACGGAACTGAATCGCGACAACAATGGAACCTCGGAAACAAGGCGCGACGATGGTGCTCACTCAGAAACGCCCTGCGCGGGTCCTAAAAGTACTAATCCAACAAATAAAAACCCACCATCAATTAAAAACCATGATCCAACAAGAGTACGATGATGAAGATAATAATAATAATAATAATAATAATAAAAATAATAATGAAAAACACAGAATAATAAAACTAATAATAATAATAAGAATAAGAATAATAATAACAAAATAATAAAAATAACAATAAGAATATTAATAAGAATAATTAAAATAATAACAATAATAATGTGAACAATAATAATAAAAGTAAAAATAACAATAATAATATTGATAATAACAATAATAATAATAAATGAAAAATTAAAATTAGAACAAAACAAACCTTTACAGGGGGAAGAGATCAGGTGCAAGGAAGGGGAGAAGGCAGGGGAGGCCGAGCGGGCTGGCCGGGGCGCAGCGACGGACCGAGCAGGGCAGGAGGAAGAGGCCGGGGTGCGCCGGGTGTGTGATGCCTGAAGGTGGCACTAGGGAAGGGGTGATGTGGCTACAGGAGGAGAGGGAGGAGCCCCAACACTGGCTGTTGTGCGTAGGGAGAGGAGTCCGAGGCAGCGGACATCGGCTGTAGGGCAGGGACGCGGCGGGGTGTGTTGGGTCTGAGCAGGGAGGCAAGGCAGAAAGGGAAGTTGGCTGGTCACATGCAGGGGAGCCGGAAGGAAAGACTGATGAGGAGGAAAAAACAACGTGGAGAAGAAAGAGCCAACGAGGAGAAAGAAAAACAGGGGGGCGGCTGGGTCTTCGGTAGACAGAGGTTGGGTTGCATAGCGAATAGGGGGGAGCGCGCCGGGAGCTGCGTCGCTGTGGCAAAGAGAGGAGGAGGTAGCGGGTTGCGGGGCTCCTGCGGGTAGAGGAAGAAGGTTGGGAGGGTCGGGCCTGGACCAGATCGCATGGGAGTGGGGGTATGGTGGCGCGCTAGGAGGAGGAAGGATCGGGAATGGGGTTGCCGCAAACCCTACTAGAAAGGGGATATATATATATATATATGAATAAAATAAATAATTTAATAAATAAATAATGACAAAAAAGATAATAAGGACAATAATAATAATAATTATAATAATTATAATGTTGGTGATCAAAGCTTTAATAATAATGTAAAAATGATAAAAATACAAATGATAAAAATATTCATTTCATCTTAAACAATAAAAATAATTATTAATAGCCATAAAAATATTAAAAGAAAATCTAAATTGACATTTTCTAATTTATTTTAATTCCTCTAAGCCGAAAAGGCCACACAGTTGCATGGGCGAAGCCGCGCGGTGTCGTACTCCGCCCGCGCGTCCGACGACGTCGAACCCAAGATACGTACTTTTTACCAAAACTCAAAACTTTCATCCGAGACTGAACGTGAACCACAAAAAAAATAATTTAAAGCCAAAGAAATCATAAAATAAAATAAATGCTCAGTTCTGGTTGCGACATCCTCCAACATTGATGGGACGACACTGTTCTCTGCGACGTCGTCTTCTGTGATGCCCGACTACCGCGAGGCTCGTCTTCCTTGGCTCGTCGACGTGCGACGTCAATTACAAGGTAGGGGGTTTTTATAATTATAATTGAATAAATTATACCTTCATTCTTGTTGAATTCAAGTGATCATCTATGGCCATTTGTTATCGCCTGACAAAGAGGGTGCGGGCTGAATGAACACGGCCCGAAGACCCTCCGTTGTTTCTTGTTTTTATTCACGATGGAGACGGTGTTTAAAGAGGTGGCGGCGACCGGAGTTTGCGATGATCGGGGGAGGCGATGAACAAAGGCGGCAGTGGAAACGGAGGCCGCGCGCTGGCCCGAAGAGGACCGTGAAACCGAGTGCCACGTGGAAGGGAGACCGCGTCCCACAACCGCGGGCCCATCGGCTGAAGAAGAACAGGCTGGCTAAAGCTAGCCATGCGGGAAGAACAGCGATGCCTCTCGGCGCCGCGCTGTGGAGGAACCACTACCCGCACTCTACGGGCCTCTATGGTGGGTGAACTGACCAGGTTGAAAGAGGATGTGTCACCCGAAGGTGCCACGTGGGAGAACATCGGCCCACCTGTGTGGGCCGATTGCGCCAGGAATACCGGACTGTCGGGCAGGAGTGGTGGTGTCGTCGTTGCAAAGACCCCCCCTGCTCTGCTCGGCCTGCTGGCTGAACCGCGGCCTTCTTCCAGGCCTGGACGTGCCCCACCGGGCTTGCCCGACCCCCCATCCAGGTCGGACCTACCGAGCCAGGACAGGCCGACCCGCCATCCCACCGGGCTTGAGGGGTTGGGCATGTTTCACTTAAACGTTTATAACTCAAAGATTGTGTGTTCGAACGACGCGCCGTCTGTGGCATTGGGATTCTCGTGACGAGACATACCTTTTTCGATACTTTAAGCGAGTTTTGGACAACTTTGGAAAACTGTCGGGTTTGGAATGAGCGTAATTCAAACCGGGCACCTAGAACAGGAAAGCCAATAACTCTCAGACCGGGCGTCCGATTGACACGCCATATTTCGTGTTGGGTTCCTTTTGATGAGATGGAACTTCGGGAAACATCAACTCTGGACTTCTTGATAGTTGATTTATCGACCCCCTTTGTTCGAGGAGCGGATCCTCCCAGAATCGAGCGTGTTGTGTGTGAGAACCCTAGAGTTAACTGCGACGTCTATTGTACTAGGATCCATCGTGGGTTCGACAACGACGACTACCATACCAGAATCCTCCATGGGTTCAACAATGATGACAATTGTTCTTGTATCCTGTGTGGGTCCGACAGTTTTGACCACTGAACTTGTATCATGTGTGGGTCCGACAGAGTAGCTGGTCTTGTATCCCGTGTGGGTCTGACAGCTTAGATGGTCTTGTATCCTGTTTGGTTCTGACAACTTAGATGAATCAGTTACTACATCTGATCATCTCTATCTCTATACGAAAGACTTATACCTATGTGAGCTGAGTCTTGAATTTCAATCACTATCATCGATGTTATTGACTTACTTTCCTGTGTGGACTGGGTTTTGCTTGGGCTCGAGAGTTGGAGTCGAACTGAGATTAATAACTTAGCTATATGTATGGGTATATACCTAAGTAGTGTTGGTTGATACTTTGTGGTTGTATCTTTCTTATGTGGTTTATCATTTTTGGATTCTAGGAGACCTTTGTGGGTCTCGAGGTCCCTACTGAGTATCGTTATACTCACTCTTGCATGAGCTATGCTCGCACCTCGTTGTGTTGGATGCAGACGACAAATAGCATTAACAGAGGCAGAGAGCGAGCAAGGACAGAATGATACCCAGAGGTGGACCACACTGTGAGATGGTACACGGAGCATAACGATCGATGTGGAGTGCTGCGGTGGACATATGTACCTAACCTTCAGGTAGGATACTCGGTGAACATTCCAGGAGCTTCCCTTTTTTAGTTTTTTCCCCTTTTTTAGTTTTAATTGCTTTCCGTTTTACCTATACATTACTGTTGGGCTTGTATTTCCGGCCCCTTTACTTTCAACACTACTTTTTGTATACAGTATTCACTTAGTGTTTACTTCATGTTGCGTACTCTATTGCATTTTTTTTTACTTTCATAAAGTCAATGCCTTCCCAGCTTAGGGATTTGCGCCTTTGGTGCTAGTCGCCAGCCCCTGACCTATGGAAGGCGGGCTTGGGGTAGTCACGGCATGGGCCCCAAGGACGGGTTGTGACAAATTGGTATCAGAGGATTTGGTTCTACTGCATATCTCTAGACTCTGATCTTTCTTTTTTGTGAAGAAATAGTGTTAATACTATTGAGTGTGTTTTTCAGTCCAAGGAGTCCAGTGTTAGTGTGGTGGCCAATGTATCCATACACCAGGTCCCTGACCTCTTATTTCTGAACTCTGTGCATGAAAACATTGATTGAGTGTGTGTTTCCTTTGAAAAATTTCTTTGTGATTACTTTGTGTCAGCTCGCCAGGTATATTGTTTGACTGTGGCACACCTATTTTTTTAGGTTGGCCCCGGGAAGGCAGCCAGCTAGGGTTTCAAGTTAAATATGAGATGGTAGCCCACCGAGCGATGAAGCCTCGGTGTAGGGCACCATCACAGTAGAGGCACCAGTGGTACTACTACCTGCTGGGCCACCGATACCACTAGCTCCAGTAGCACAGAGTGCACTCCACCTAAGTGCACTGCATGAGTTCCAGCGACAGAGGCCACCCAGGTTATATGGAGAGACGGACCCATAGGATGCTGAGGATTGGCTAGAGGATGTCATCAGAGTTTTCAGATTTGTTGGGACACCATCCGACCTTATGGTGATCCTTGTTGCGAGTCTCCTGCATGCAGGAGAAGGTAGATGGTGGTGCCTGATGCTCCAGGTGCATGATGAGGAATCTTTAATCTAGACAGACTTCGAGAGTCTCTTCCGCTCATAGTTTGTTCCAGCCACCCTTCGTGCAGTGCAGATTCAGAAGATACTTCATCTGCAGCAGGGCAGCATGACAGTAGCTCAGTACTCAGCAAGGTACACGGAACTCTCACGCTACTCCACAGATTTGGTATGTGACCAATTCTTCAGGGCCCAGACCATTGAGCAGCGACTCAGTCATGAGATCAGGGCTTCGACAATTCCCCTCAACATCCCGACGTAGGTGGGGCTACTGGAGAGAGCCCTTATAGTGTAAATGTTTCTCGCTAAGCAGTCATCAGTGGCGAGACCCCCACAGGATGACACGTAGTAGAGTCTTCTACACCCGGCAGTAAACAGTTGACGTAGAGGTCCAGGTGGACTAGGCCATCAGGTGGGCGACCTCAGGATACAGGCTTGGTTATGCGAGGCACAATAAATAGAGCCAGCCTTACCAGGAGCAGGTATTACTATCCATGCGGCGAGCTGGGTCACATGGTTCGAGACTGCCCGACCTGCCATGCAGATCAGCAGCAACCGGTAGTGGGACCTCCCAGGCAGAAGCAGAGGTTTGACCGTGGTGGTCTTCCGGGAGTAGGAGGACGAGGCAGAGGAGCTGGCTGAGCTATGGGTGGAGGACGAAGTTTTGAGGCTCTACCACCACCACCGCCAGGATGTCCACCCCAACCACAGGGTGCTGGAATACAGAGGCGGGCTCAGCTCCAGGAAGTCGAGGCCTATGACCACGACGCACCTACGATGATCTGTTTCTACTCCACCCATGCTACAGTAATTATAGACAGAGGTGTGAGTCATTCTTTTGTTTCCTCTACCCTTGTTCGGATCTCATAGATTCCGAAGAATCCATTGGCTCGATCCTTATGGCTAGAGACTCCTACAGAATAAGGCTCGATGATTACACACTGGTGCCTTCATGAATACCTCCTCATAGATAGGTAGACTTCTACATTGACCTATACCTCAGGACAGCACCGATATCTACTCCAGCATATCGAATGGCTCCCGCCGAGCTTCGTGAGCTGCGGGTATAGCTAGAGGACTTGTAGGGAAAGGGATTTATCCGACCCAATGTTTCACCCTGGGCATCTCCAATTTTGTTTGCCAAGAAGGTGGATGGGAGGTTGCGACTGTGTGTGAACTATCGTCACTTGAATCAGGTGACCATGAAAAACAAGTATCCACTCTTGTGGATTGATGACCTCTTTGATCAGCTCAAGGGAGCTCGATGGTTATTGAATATAAACCTCATGTCAGGATATCACCAGCTTATAGTCCGAGATGAGGATGTCAAGAAGACGGCCTTAAGGTGTCGGTATAGCTACTACGAGTTCTTGGTTATGCCCTTCGGCATAACCAAGGCTCCAGAAGAGTTCATGAGTCTCACGAACAGCATCTTCCGGCCTTACCTCGATCAATTTTTCATAGTCTTCATTGAAGACATACTGATTTACTCAACTACTGAGGAGGATCACACCTACCATTTGCGGGTAGTACTGGACACACACCGAGAGCACCAGCTTTATGGTAAGCTCTCGAAGTTCCAGTTTTGGATGAGAATGGTTCACTTTTTGGGACACGTCATCTCGGAGGCTGGGCTAGCAGTGGATCCGGCGAAGATCGAGGCAGTACTTACTTGGGATAAACCCAGGAGTGTGACAGAGGTATGAAGTATCCTGGGTCTGGCTAGGTACTATCAGAGATTTGTACGAGACTTCTCCAGAGTTGCAGCACCACTTTCAGCATTGAAAAAGAAGGGGAGACTCTTCGTGTGGTCAGAGAGATGCCAGCAGAGCTTTCAAGAGATGAGGTAGAGGTTGACCAGTGCGCCCATTTTGAGGCTACCATAGGAGGGAATTGCGTATGTAGTTTACTGCAATGCATCAGGGACCAGACTCGGGTGTGTCCTGATGCAGTAGAGAGCATTGATCACTTATGGTTCATGGAAGTTGAGATAGGATGAGTATAACTACGCTACCCATGACCTGGAGTTAGCAGTAGTGGTCTTTGCTTTGAATATGCGGCGGCACTATCTAATGGGTGAGTGATTTCAAGTATATTCCGACCACCAGAGTCTGAGTTACATCTTCTCACAGAAGGACCTGAACCTGAGACAGCGGCGATGGCTCGAGTTCCACTAGGAATATGAATTCGGGTAAGTCTATACTCATGGGAAGGGGAATTTTGTAGCATATGATCTCAGTAGGAGATCAGGCATTTAGCTACTAGGAGATGCGACGGAGCAACTAGTCGTGCTGCAGATATCCTTCATGGATAGAGATGGAGCTTCTCTTCTATAGTCCCTCATTGTCACTCCTCCACTACTTCAGCAATTCGGGGAGGCGCAGCATGGGGATGTTGTTTGTGAGGAGAAACATACTCATATATCCTCAGGGTAGGCACCTGATTGGTTTTCTAAAGGTGGGTAGAATGTTATTCTCTTCAGAGGACATACCATGGTACCAGTTGCATTACAGGAGGAGGTTTTGAGGGAGTTTTACATTTCCCCTCTAGCGGTGCATCTAGGAGTGGTGAAGATGTATCAGGACCTCAGACGATAACACCGGTGGCTGGGTATGAAGAAAGAAGTAGTAGAGTTTGTATCACGGTGCCTCACTTCTCAGCAAGTGAAGGCAGACCACCAGGTACCAGAAGGCTTGGTACAGACCTTAGAGGTCCCAGAGTGGAAGTGGGATGGGATATCCATGGATTTTGTGATAGGACTTCCACGTACATCCAAAGTACATTACTCTATCTAGGTGATCATCGACCGACTCACCAAGTCGACCAACTTTCTACCGATCAGAGAGAAGGGCTCAGAAGAGAGCATGGGGTGCCTCTACATACATGAGATTGTATGGATTCATGGAGTGTCATAGATGATCATCTCAGATCAAGATGCATGCATTACTTCCCAGCTTTGGAAGGGGTTGCAGGAGGCATTTAGAACGCAGCTACGTCTGAGCACCGCCTTCCATCCCCAGACGGACGGCTAGACTAAGAGGACCATTCAGACTCTTGAGGACATGCTCCCTGCATGTTTCCTTGACCTTGGTCGTAGTTGGGAGGATCACTTACCCTTGGAGGACTTTGTGTACAACAACAGCTACCACTCCACCATTGGGACAGCCCCATACGAGGCATTGTACGACTGATCTTGCAGATCACCTATGTTCTGGACTACCCCTGGGGAGTCAGCACTCAAAGGACCAGAGATAGTACAGGTTAAGATGAAGAAGGTTCATATCATCCAGGAGTAGATGAAGACTACACATAGAAGACATAAGTCCTATGCTGATAGGAGACAGAGACCACTGGAGTTCAAGGATGGCGACCACGTCTTACTACGAGTCTCACCTCGACGAGGTCTACAGAGATTTGGCCGAGGTAGAAAGTTATCTTCGCACTTTATTGGGCCATTCTAGGTCCTCAGTAGAGTAGGTGAGGTGGCCTACAGCTGGCCCCTTCCACCTTAGTTGCACCGGGTGCACGACATCTTCCACGTATCTCAGCTGAGGAGATATGTGCACGAATCATCCCACATCATCGACCATAGGAAGCTGGACATCGATGACGGGGATACATTCAAGGAGGTCCCGGTGGAGATCGAGGATCGATAGGAGTGATTCCTATGCGGATGGTCGATTCCTATGGCATGCATTCGTTGGAAGCACGAGAACTTCCAGGAGAGCACATGGGAGCATGAGGCTCAGATGCATGCTCAGTACCTTTATTTGGTTCCCTAGTGTGTGTTGTAGCTTTATGAGGATGTAAATCCCTGAGTTGGGGGTAATATAAAGACCCGGAAATTTCAAGGAATTTTTTTTCTTAAATACATTGGAATTTTATGAGTCCACATTTTCTGACGGCACCTGATTCTGAGGCCCGGTGTGCTCGGAATAATTTTCTGAAGTTTTCTTCGGGTATGTTCAGTGATGGTACGAGCGGGATTTTTCTGGCTTCTAAAACAGTGGTCGGAATCAAAATCTGAGGGCACCGATAAACTCACAGCACCAGTATTCACCTAAGGGGACCTTTACCATAGTTGCATTTTATCGGGAGGAGAAGTTAATTTTTTGGGGTTTGTTATTAAAAATAAATAAAAATATGAGTTAGGTATTTTTATTGAGTGGGTGGTTAAGATCATCATAAGGAACTTTGAGGTGGGGCCCACACCCCACATAACCACCCATGAGAGGATTTAGTGTGGTGGGGCCCACATTAACCCAAACCCTTTCACCTCCCCTCAAATCCCTTAAAATCCCCATTAACAACCCTTAATTAATTTGACAACATCCCTCTTTTAATGTGAACTCTCCACCTCCCTCCATTGATTATTCCAACCACATCTATTGAATTAATTAAGCTCCCTTAATTAATTAAATTATGTTTCAATAATTATTTTTGAATTGTTTTGAATTGCATGGCAATGTTATTATATTGGAGGGCCTTTTATTATATTTTCCTGGAAAATATTTGTGTAAAAACCGTGGGAGAAAAACTCTTGGTGGAACTTCCTTTTCTTGATGAAGAACATCGTTCTTCAACGAAGAACATCCCCAATGAAGAACGCGAAGAACTTCTTCCACGACGCTTCTTATTCGGATTCAACCCTAAGTCAATGACTCTACATCACCTTCGAATTATCTTTCCGCAGCACGACAATGACTCTTCCTCCTACTTTGATGGGATGACACCGTTCTCTGTGACGCCGTCTTCTGCGACGCTCGTCTTTCACGGCTCGTCGACATGCGACATCAATTACGAGGTAGGGGGTTTGTATAATTTAAATTTAATAAATTATACCTTCATTCTTGTTGAATGCATGTGATCATCTATGTCCATTTTTTACCGCCTAATGCGGAGGGCGCGGGCCGAATGAATATGGCCCGGTGACCCTCCGTTGTTTCATGTTTTTATTTGCAATGGAGACGGTGTTGGAAGAGGCGGCGACGACCGAAGTTGGCGATGATCAGGGGCAGCGATGACCGAAGGCGGCGACTACAATGGCAGCCAAGCACCGGCCTGAAGAGGACCATGGAACTAGGTGCCACGCGGAAGGGAGACCGTGGCCCGCAACCGCGGGCCGCTCAGCCGAAGAAGAAACAGTCGTCTAAAGCCGGCCGGGAAATGGAAATATTATACTTAATCAAGTAATAGAATGGTAAAGGATTTGGAAAGAAAATATTATTAAATACCTTCAAGTAATTTTATATGAGTTATGGATTTTATTTTTGGGGAGTCCACTCAATCAATCAAGTAATAGAATGGTAAAGGATTTGGAAAGAAAATATTATTAAATACCTTCAAGTAATTTTAATTTCCATAGTATTGGTTATAAGAAAGTAAATATGGATCTTTTCCACCTAAATATTTATGCAACAAGATATTATAAATACATAGTTTTAGGATATTTGTATTTAATAAATTAATTGGATACTAAAAAAATTTATTTATTACATCACTATCTTATTGATTCTTTACAGTAGGACTATTTTCATTGAACTGTGTTTTGGATAGTCATGTTGTTATGGTATGGTATTTTCTCTTTCTAAATATGGGTGACATATCACAACTAGGATTGATCGTGTTAACTCCTTGATATGAATGAGATGAAGAGACATAAAACCTTCCATACATGGAGTACTCCAAAGATCTCATCATCTAATCCATTTTTTCCTCATAGATTTAAGACATTATTATGAATCACAATATCAATTTCATTATTAAGTGGATAATGGTTATTTACTTCACTAGATTCTTTAGAAAAGTAAAAACCATCTATTTGATAGGATGAGTCTCCATGAATCATAAAGAATCAATGGAGACACTGAGAATCTATAAATATATTCCTATTTATTGTTCAAAAGGGCGTTAAATGTTTTTCCCATATAGTTTCTCACAATTTAGGCCTTAGGAATACTATTTTCATCCCATAAGGATACTTCTACTCATCACATATAGCATATGAGAATCATTTTTTTGGGAAAATATATTCATAACCATATGAAACTCATGTTATCCACATGAGGAATCTTGTACTCATTCAAAATATAAACCTAGGATCATTATCTAGGACATCCTTGGATCATCACTAGAGGTGTCATGTTCCCATCACACAAGGAATCTTATACTGACCACATAGGTAATGGTACAATATTGGGATTTTTTACTAAGGGGAGAATAAAGAGTACCTTGATTATCAAATAGAATTTTTATTATTGTCACATAAGGCATCTCATACTCATCACATAATGTAATAATATTAGGGTCATTACCTAAGGAAATGGAGAAAAGATCAAATTCTCATTGTACAAGCCTCTTATGCTCATAAAATAAGGAATTCTCAGCTTTTCACCTTAGGTTAATTTGGATATTTTTATAGGATTTTTTTTTCAATGCATTAGGTGGTTGTTGTCCTAGGATCATCACATAGGACCAATTGGGATCATCATATAATATATTGTTACAATTTAAATTATTATGGGGGTTCTTTCACAAATGATTACCATGTACAGGTCAGTCAGAGGATAACATTCTGAGGGGATGGATCCACATATATTAATCAGTTGAGAGAATAAAAATATTTTACATCTATATAGGGGAGCCCAATAGTTTAATGTCATTTTAAGACCTCTTGGAGCTTTAGGGACAGTTTCACTATGCTGCAAAAATGATAACCAGTCTTTAGAGATACCCATTCTTAAAGGGAAGATTGAATGAAATTGATGTTTTGATTAAACCTAAAGGGGGAATCATATGTATCCTATTGTATAACAATAATCAAAACTCATGTAGTTTGAAGTACACAATTTTAGTCCATGTAATAAGATTATACCATATAGTTTAATGTCATGTTGTATGGATGTGTGTTTCATGAATGGAGTGAAAATAGTGAATTTAGTGGTGATTATGATTTGTTCTAGATGGTGGGATGATGTCTCATTATATGGAAAAGGGTTTTTTTCTATAAGATTTCATTATTGGGGTTTAAACGTAATTGGATGATTAAGATACTTCTCTAGAATTGGTTGATCATGAATGTGGATTACACATATGCTAACCAAAGGGTAAAACTCACAGATGCTACTCATATAGTGTTAAGGAGAAAATGAAATAGACATCACACAATACATGTTCGATACAAATGATTTGGGTGAGAATGTCGATGATACTAGTCATATGTGAGGATTTTTCATGGTTAATCCTAGAGAATGGGGATATGGGACCTGTAACATGTCAACTCTGATGGAGGTATGTATTGTGAAGGAGGATTCATATAGGACACCATGGGATATGGCTCATGAAACATATGATACAAATGAAACATGAAGTACTGCATGGATTGAGCCCTACTACATATGGTATTCAATGAAACCCTGGCATCGGTTTTGTGTAAGTTTACTATTTTTCGAAATCGTGAGTTATATGACATTCAAACCTCCCATAGGAATGGTATTCTATATTGAAGGTAACTACACGAAATCATTTCAAATATAATATAATTTCTTATAGGACTTATCCAAAAAAATTCATCCATGTTTCTCACCAATAGGGGTCTATGAGGCCTTAGTGTTTTATGACTTCTTTAAAGGAGGATTTGAATGAGTTGAAAGTTGAAACTCCTAAAATTATAGTATTAGGTCCTCATAATGGTAATTTATTGGGGGATATTTATAGGCCTTAAGTTAATGATTATTTTATAGTTCACACTATTATTTCATGATCACCCAACTCAAAATCTGTGAGATATATTTGACTTTGATTCACGCAAAACCATGTTCCAAGAACACTTTAACTTTTCTCCCAAATCATCTTGAAAATAACTTTTTCTTCCCAAATTGGTTATTTAGCCCTAATAATCTCATTGGATTCATTTTTCAAAAAAATCCATCTTTGGATATGGTCCCATGGGGAAGTGGATAATCAAATTCTACGGAAAATTATGAATGTTGGATATTTTTTCACTTTATTGCGAAACTATGGTCTATTTTCATCAAAATTGGGCCACTAATATCCTGTGAATAAATAATAATATGGATACAATTATATCTTTAAAAATATTTACATATTCCACCATTTTCATGGAATTCTTACTTTCATGATATTTTTATGATCTAAATCCCAATCTTTCATGAAACTCCACTTAATGTGAATATGTTTCTATGAAGAAGAATTAAAAAAATTATTTTTTAAAATATTTAAGATAAGGATATATAAATGAAGTTTCACAAAAATAAATTTTCACAAACCATCATAGAAATCATATAAAAATCTCCCCATATGGTCAATAATTAAACTGTGTCTATTATATTGTTAAGGGTGGAAATATCATGGAACCCGGAGATCACTATAGGTTTGAAGATTGACTATGTGTACCAGATGATCCCAATTTTACTAACTATGATTTGAGAGAATAATTATTATGTAAATAATTAATTTAATGTGGATTTTATATACATAATAGTGTCAGCCTCCTAGATTCTATCACTAACACCCCAAGACACCAGTTTAGATGTTCAGATAATCTCCCATGATGGAATTTATCATTCATTGGTAATGTTGTTTGGGACCCTGACTTGATGAATATTTTCACACTTAGTGGTTAAAACAAGATGGTGGAGTGTTTATATCTAAATTATTAAGTGTTTCCTCAACACTAAACTAGTATCTTCAAAGAATTTATTATCGTTAGGTGTCAAGGATAGTTTGAGTGATGGGACTAGAACTTAGGAGAAAACTTCATTGATGAGTAGTCCATGGTTAATTCATTATATAAAACCAATAAAGAATTTAGGGAGGAGATAAAAAACCTTAGTTTTTTTAGGTGGTGTGGATTTATCAATTCCTTATCTACCATTACACAAATTTAATACCAAAATTATTGAGCAGATGGCAACCATACACAAATACCTTTCACATCCATTATGAAAAAGTGGGGATCATCTTATGTGTTACTTATCAAATTAGAGGGATCCCCATCATTAAAATTCATATTTGATGAGCTCCTCCAAGTGACCAGTGATTAAGGGTACGTTGAGAAAGCATCAATACTAATGAGGGTGTTGATAGACATCGTAGAGGGGGTGTTGTGGCATAATCCTACTGTTCATCTAGATATCCCCTTCAAGAAATGACTCATCCTATTGTAAATAATTATTAAAGACCAAATGCAATGTAGTCCAAGAAAGTTTTTTGATGTTCAAAAATAAGAGATACCTAAGTAATATTGATTTTTTTATATTAATGTAAATAATTTAAATGGAAATTCATCTTAAATGACTTGATCTTGGATATCAAATTCAATTTGTTTCAATCATAATTCCATAGTGTATGGATGCTTCCTTTAAAATACACACATATAGGGGTGAAAAAAAAAGCCTTTATCATGGTGGAAACATTGGCAGCTTAAAACTATAATAGTCTCACCATTCTAGTTCTAGAAAGGCTCTACAACCTTCGGGGTCATAACAATTAATAGAATATTTTCTTACATCATTATATCACAATCTAGTTCATATATAGATTATTCACCATGAATTATGGGGGGATGAGTTTTGAACTATTATTAATCCCTTAGAGACCACATTTAGGACATCACTACTCAACATTTTTAGGGTGTATTTGGAAATGATTGATGTGGAAGATTAGGTGTTGCAGATTAAAAATTTGAATAACAATAAAATTTCATCCTTTCCTAATTCTAGCTAGAGAAAACACTATTGGTTAGAAAATAAGGTTCAAAAAAGGTCTTATCTATTTTCATTATTGGTTGGGTGTCGGTGGAATGCGTTGATGAAAATAATTATTATGAGATATATACCTCAAATATATTTTCCTAAATGTTCTACTAGGATCAGAAACATATGATGGAATTTTCATCAAGGTTCTTTTGAGAAATATCTGGATATCATATGAAAATTTTTAAAAATTATTTCTGGTAATGATTTTGAAGAGTGGATTCAATATTTTATGCTTCATTCATCCCTATTAATGATTACATGATAAACATGGTGGTAGAATATTATATGGAAATTATAATAGGATTGGTGATATAGGAAGATCCATTTCATCATTCTAAAGGGTGGGTAAAAAGTTAGGGTGTTTCATATAACGGAGAAGGCTAGTCAAGCTGGATGAATATTCTCAAAGTAGAAATGGTCAATGAGGGACCCTTGATATCTCATACCCATCCTCTAGTTATGGATTTTATATTATGTGTAATTCCAAATAAGAAGTCCTAGGTCTTGTTTGAAACCTACAAGACTTCTATTACTATATCTAGTATGGATTCAAGTAAGAATTTTTATCACTTAATATAAGGTTATGAAAATGTGGTCTTTCTTAATATCTGGCATGATTATGACCTATATTGGTTGATATTAACAAGAGAACAGTTATTGTGTTATCTCCAATGAAATTGGATTTAGATTCTATAGTTTTTTCTCTCGGAATTTGAAACCTGGGAATTCTAAAAAGATTAATTTTTCTGTATATCTATTCTAGAGTCCATTACACACTAATGCAATTAGGGAGACCTCTACACCGATCGGGTGTATGACCTATGTGGTGGAAAAACCAATGGTGGACTAATCAGGTATGTTCCTACCTGAGAAAAGTCATTTAATAAAGTGTAGTAGAGAGATTATAGTAATAAATACACTTTGAAAAAAATCATTGACATGTTATATTCCTTTCAAGATGGAAAGGTAAATCCTACTACAAATGACTCAGAGGAGCACCCATTGGGTTAGGTGATGACCATTCCATCCTGATTGAGATAGCTTCCCCAAGTATCTTCATGATTCCCTAATACATATCTATAATTTTAGATAGGAATTACCAAGTGAAGTGGTGGAGGATGAATATGAGGAGGAAGAGGTGTCCATACATATAACTATAGATCAACTCATGGAGAAGGATCCTTAGAATTAGGTAGAGTGAGTAACGTCATGTTTGTTTGATGTTTGCTCTATTATTGATTGGGGTGTTTTATACTGAGGTCAATAGAGAAATGATTCCCATAGATATATTCAACCAATCTTCCATCTAAATAAACCAAAAGTTTCCTTTAAATATAATCTTCTTGCTGGTTTAACAATATTTGTTCCAACATTCCATTTCAAGATAGTTTTTATTACTTTAATAGATCTACATCCATGTGTAGGGTTATACTAAGAGAGCTTATTGTTGGTGTGGTGAACATTTTAGCAGCACTGGACCCATCAGACACAAGTGAGGGTGTGGTTGTGGTATCAGAGTGATCTTATGAGGTTCCAAATGAGGTAAACCAAGATAAATAATCACATATAGATTATCATTTAAAATGAAATATCATTACATCTCCCATATATTCACACAATCCCAAGAACTAGAGGTGGAGTGTCTTTGGAGATTAGAAAGAAGGAAAACTTATTGTAAAAATCTTGTGACATTCCTTCATAATCATGTCCCTATAAACCCCCATAGAAACTTCTCAGGAATTATACTCATCTTTATAAACAGTGGATGGAAAAATATGAAATGGGTGATCTTAGATTCCCAAAAATGGTAAACATAGGAGATAGAAATTGGTGATCATAATTGATCATAAGATAATATTTATAGAATGAAAAAATAATGAAAGTCTAAGAATATAACATTAGAAGATCATATCCAAATAAATAGGATTAATAAGATGTGTATCATGTATTTGATCATAACATAATACATAAGCTAAAAAACATGTGTATGATGTAAGAAAAATAAATATAGAATAAACATAAGTGTAGAAATCATAAAATAGTGGAGAAGTAATCACCACTTGTTTCCCATAACATGTTGGTGTAATAACCAATACCCAATTCCCATAACATAATGGAGAAGAAGTCAGTTCCTCGTTCCTATAGTGGAGAAAGTATTAATACTCGATTACCTTGATTATCAATTAATATATAGAAATTTACCCAATTCATTAAAAGGATATATAATTTCAGTCCGACTTGTTATATAATGAAAACCTTACATATGTGTTCTATAAGAACATGAAAACATTCATATTTCAACATCAGCTAACTAAAACACAAAAAGGACATATGTTTTAGGAAAACTCTGAAAAAAAAATATTTCATAATATAACCAGATAAATAAGGTTGATGATTGTATAAAAACATATCTTAAGTGTAGAAAGAAACATGAAAGGACGTTTACATGGATTAAAAACACATTTTTTATGATTATTGAATGAATCACATTGAAAAAATAATAAATACTAATTTACTTTTAAAAAAATTAATAGTTAATTTTATTTATAAAACCATATGAAAAAACGTAAAAGGATATTTGTAAAGAATAATTTTTATAAAAACACATTCACATTGAAAACATTAAAATGAAATTATTTTCACAGAGTTTTCAAAAATGAACTATATATAAAACATTAAATATTCCCTTATAAATTTTGTAAATAAATCAAAAATATTATAAAATTACCTTAGTCAACTATTTAATCATAGATAATGACATTCATAAAATTATCCAAAAAATACAGACATAAAGTAGGAAGATTCCTCATCTAAAAGAAGAGGTGGGGTAAATTTCTCTTAAAAGTACCACATCATGTAAATTATTTACCAAGGTGAAATGATAATAATAGAAACCTAATGAATATATATAGGATATGAACATGGTTAGATTTTTAGAGATAAATTTTACAAAAAGAAAAATCAATAGATGTAAATTTATTCATCATAATCTCGATTTGAAAATGATATTTGAAATAAACCCTTATAGATTTAATGACCCTAAAGTCAAAACCCCCTTTAAATAGATAATTTGTGATATATTTTTAAATACCAATAATTTCATGAAATTTATGGTGAAATTCACCCATAGGGAATTTTATAAACCATATAAAAAATAAAAAGGTTGTAAATATGGTATATTTCTAATAAAGGAATGTTGAGAGGTTAACCCCTTTCCTTTCACTCCTAGAATCCACAAAATGTATTTGTCCTTAGGTATAATAAACATAAAAATCATAAATTATATATAAATAATTGTTAATTTGTATTAACTTATATAATTTTTAATTATAATCATTTATTATAAATTTATTAGTTAGCTATCATTTATTTTCATCATTAGATGTTGGCAATTTCAATCATTTTGAGCATGCTTCAAAATTGATATATTGAACCTTATTTTTTATACCAATTTTTTCATTTATAGATCCTTAAATACATTTAAATAATTTTTTAAATTATTTTTAATCTTCATATATATTTTATAGAAACTGTGGGCATTGTTTGATATAACAAGACCAATGATGACCTCATTTCAAATAATTTACAAATATCAATTAATTACATTATAATAATAATAAACATATATTTCATACATTAATAACCAAATTTTATATATATATATATAGATCCTTAATATCATATATATTCTTCAAATATATTTTATAACAAGCCTTATATGGTGGTGATGAAAACAAAACACATTATCTATTGATTCGGTAGTTCACACATATACACTAACAAATTTTTCATTTTCTAATGAATGAGACTAATTAGAGGTAGATAATTACTTATATTTATATAAACATAATTATAAAATAATGATAAAATTTATTCAGTAAATTAATTCTTATAACCAGTCTTGTGAGTTTGTGACGAAATATGAAATATATTGTTCATGAAGGTGGTGGTCTGCACGTAACATGATGAATTTTTCATTTTTCAAATGGTTGGTAGGATGGTATAAATGTGGATCCCATTAATATAATAACATTTAACTACAATAGTGGTACTTTATTATTATTATTATTATAGTTAATATATATTTTTATGAGGTTTAATGGGAATGTTAAAGAAGAAAAATTAGGGAGTAGAGAATACTCACATTGAGAGTTGGAGTCTTCTCTGAGAAGAACTTTTAGAAATGGAGTACTTGGGGAAATTTCATGTATAAATAGGTTTAACAATGTGTAATAGGATTAAAGGAGAGATAAAATTTTTAGATATTCAAGTGGAATTATTAGTGTAATTTTATATTGAAGTTGGTGGGAACAATCTATACTTATAAGTGAAAAAGAGGGACTTTTCCGAGTAAATGAATGTTAGGTAAGGGGTTGTAATGGAATTACAAGAGAATTAGGTGAGGAAATATTGTTGAGACATTTAGGATTGAATTTAAAACCATAAAAATGTGTAATAGTTGGTGTTTTCCTCAAGTTAATTTAGTAAAATTAAATCCACTTTATGTTTATCATTTTTACCATTATTAAAAATAATTAAAATTTAATAATGGTTATTATTTTTTACTAAAAATATAAGTTCCCAATTCTCACCAAAAATTGACATTAGGATTCCAAATTTTAACATCATTCTATCTAATTTAATTACTGAATATTTTAAAGTTGAATTTTAAATTAAATCAATAGATATATAGGAAAACAGTTTTCGGTTGAAAAATAACTTCTTATATATTAAGTGTATTTATTATTTTTTCTTATAAATTAATAATAAAATTATATATTTTTTAATATATATTTCTAATAATTAAATTATATTAATTATATAAAATATATCAATTTAATTTGGTTAGATAAGAATTACACAATGTTTATGAAAAAAGTACTTTGAAAATAACCCATTTATTATTCCCATAATTATTAAGACTAACTTGAGTAACATATTTTTATAAACAAATATAAGAATTTACTTTTTACCTAATATGAATATGATGATTCCAAGTATAAAAATAATTTTATCAATTTCAATTTTTACATATGATAAAAAATAATATTAATATAAGTGCTCATAATGCGTAAAAATAGTTTTTTAGAAGAATATAATGTTAGTCCCAAAATTAATTTATTATTATTAATTTCCTTGTGATAAATATGGGATTATTTTTAATTTATTTACTTATTTATAGTACGAATAAATTTCATTTGGAAAGTTATTTAGTAATTAATAATATTATTTAAATAAGAATATGCAACACTGATAGAAAAATAGTTCTTTGAAAAATGTCCCTTTTATATTAAACGATCTTAGCCCAAATAAAATGAAAATTAATTAATTATATTATAATAATTTAATTTTATTAAAATATTAAAATAATTATTTAAATCATATAACTATTTAGGAATAATATTTTATTTCATAAAAACGTTTTTATAACAAAATATTATATATTATATATTTTTATTATTTATTATTTCTAAAATATATTATTTAAATTTTTTTATAGTAATAACAAACATTATTGTACCTATTTCATGCATGAATATACAATGAACATTTCTCTAATGACCATATTTCTAATGACTATTTTTCAAAATACCACATTCAAATGACCATGTTTATAATGGGAAGATTTCATTCTAATATATATATACTTATTAAAATCATTCATTCCATTCGCACTTCTTAATTCACACTTCTATTTCCATATAATGTTTTATCCTTTCATTATTTTTATTCTCATTATAGTTTTAATTTAACTAATTCTGATTCTCAAGGGTGAAGTTGATGAGTGCGATTTCATAGTTTTGTTGATATTATTTGTTTATATTAATTTCTACATTTTATATTAGGTGTTTTTAATAGGTGTAATCATCCACGGTATCAAATATATGGTTTCATATACTTTCAATGTAACTTTTTATCTCAATATAATAATTTATAGTTTGTTTTATTTTAGTATTGCTTGAAAACAATTTATTCAACATAGTATTTATTTAATGTGAAATCAATACTAAAATCTTGGGGTGTTACATTCTCCCTCCCCCCTTAAGTTAATTTCATCCTCTCATTTGTTTAATTATCAATCACTAATGAAAATGGACATGGGTATCCATAATATATACAATAATTAGGACATAATTCCTAATTATATATCCACATCACTAAATTTGGTAAGAGTATTAATCACATACATTCACCCGTAACATTAATATCTTGGATATTTATTCTTAATTCAGTCATTAGAGCTAAAGATCCATCATTATTGGGTAACATGACTCAATCAATTATTTTTATTAGAAATTTCATAGTTACACTTACATTGAGGAATGATCATATATTGTTTAGAAATAAGAAATGTGATCTCTTTATTCTAGTAATTAATATGGATTTCATGAGAAGATAGATAATACATTTCAAAAATCACATAAATTTAATATAAAGGAAGAAATAATAAAATTTACATGAAGAAAATTATAATAAATTTCGTCATTGGATATAATAATAATAAAAATAAACTTTTTTATTCAATAATTAAATCATTGGTGTGGTGATTTAATTCTCAATAATACATTTTATATATAATAGTTTCTAGAATAAAATTAAAATATGATATCCAAAACCCTATAGTGGGGGATGAGTGCACCTTAATTATCATGATACACTTTTAAATTTTTCAAATCATGGGAATTTCCATGTTCCTTTATCCTAGGATGTTATTTATGATCATCATCCTAATTGGACCTTGTGTTAGGGAACTAAGTTTGATAATACATGAGTTCCGCACAATTTTTTATTGAAATATTTTTAGTACTTTATAGTGAAAATTATTTCCCTCCATTAAAATATATATATTTCCTCAGCAATTGGATACTTTATGACCTCCATTACCATAAATAAAACATTTTATAGTTCATTTAAGACATTTTCCTAGGTTATTCCTCAATATTCTTAATATATGGGATAGTTAATCTTATGTCCCATATGGTCATTATCACTTAAACTTCTACAGAACTCATTTTTTCTCTTATTTGTGGGTTTGGAATTCATCTATTCTGAAATATTTAATCATAAATCAAGATATCTAGTTATTTATAACCATAATATCTCTAATATACACTATTTCAAATTTGGTTTCTCATTATGATGATTACCACATTGTCCATCACATAAATTGTTAAAATTGTTTATCCTCGCTTCAATAATTACATAAATAATGGAGTATTGATGTATTAGAAAACTAATAAATGCATAAAATCCAAAAATAAACATAGAATAATTAACTCATAAACGACTTTCAGAACCTAACTTATAAATATCTTGGTTTCAATCTAGGTAATCCATGGTCATTTCTTATTAGGTTCTCTAACATGAATATAGTCAAATCCCAAAAAATGGTTTATAAAGAATCTGTGTATCACCAAATCATATCCCAAAGGATTATCAAACAATGTTAACAGTTATTCCTCTTTATCATGCATCAGGTGAATATCAAGTTAATAACCAACCTACATTTTAAGAGTTATTTTCAATAATTTCATTTGTATTAGAGCCTTTATACATTGGTTTTTATCCATAAGGGGAATTCATTTCTTGGAAAAAATACCATCTATACTTTACCAAAATGTTAGGATGTTTTCCCACATTTTGGACCATTCTTAAGATTTTCACTAATATTATCTAGTCATAATCCGAAAAAATATCTAAAATAATAACCCAAAATAATCAAACCCTATTTTAATAATAATTATGTGAACTAAGAAAAATAAACATACTTATTCCATTATTTCACATAAAAAGTAATTTCATATAATATGTAGTTCCACTGCTATGATAATAGAATATTAAGTGTGTTTGGAGATTATCTACATTAAAAACTTTTTTTACAACACTTTTGAACATTTCTCCATAATCATACCCCATTAGATTGCCTTCTAGACTTATCATATGTTATACTCATCTTCATAACATGTGGAATGGTAAAATAATAAGTGAGTGGGATAAGACGCTCAGTAATGCTAATCAATAGTGATAAAATTTAATTATTATAAGTGATTATAATACAATCATGGGGTTATAAGAATATCAAAAAATTATAAGAAAATAACACCAACAAATGATACAAAATTAAATACGGATCACAAGACATAAATAAATGATCTATTCATAACATCTGATATAATACACTATAATAAGATAATGATTAAAAAATGAATATGGCATAAATATAAGCATATAAATCAAAAAAATTATAGAATTAATCACTACCCATATATTAAAATATAGTGGATTAGACATCACTACATGATTCCAATAACATAGTAGAGGATGCATTACTCTTGATTCATATAGTGGACTGAGCATCAATAAAAGACTCCTATAATTATCTCTTGAAGGATAACACTTTACACAATAGATTTAAGGCCTATATAACATTTATCCCACCCATAACATAATGAAATCCATATATATGTGTTTCATGAGGACATAACAACATTTATATTTTAACAACACATAATTAAACTTTATAAAAGAAATAGGTTTCAAGAAAACTATTATAGAATATTTCATAATCCATCCATAAAAGTAAGTTTGGTGGTGGAATAAGAACATATCCCAAGACTAATTTAAGGAACTAAAAAGGATGTTCACATCAATGAAAAATAACAGCTTTACTGATTATTAAATAAATCACATTAAAATTAAATAAAAATAATTGTTTTCTTTTCAAAATTGTCAAAAGTTAATATGATTTGGAAAAACATTTAAAAATATGTAAAATAATCTATGTAAATAATAATTCTCATAAAATAATGTGTTCATATGGAAAATGTTAAAAATAAATTCTTTTAAAACATTTTACAAAAATGACACATGTAGAAAACATTGAAAGATTCTATAAAAAATTATAAATAATCTAAAAATAGTATAAAATGATCAAATTTATTTTTTAATTCGTAGATAAAGATATCCATAACATCATACAATGAATATAGTCACGAAGGAGGAATATTTTCTATTAAAAATAAGTGGTGGGTGGTTTTCTCTTGTAAGTGTCACATCAGTTAAATTATTTACCAAGGGGAAATAAAATTGAAATTGGAAGTGTTAAAAGTCAAGAATATATATTAGGTTATAATTTTTGTGGTTTTTTAGGTAAATTTCATATAATATTTACCAAAGAAAAATTTATTGATAACAATGTCGATTAGAAAATGATATTGGAAAGAAACTCTTGTGCATTTGGTAACCCTTTTTTAAAAACCATATTTAAAGGGGGAAATTGAGATAGATTTTTAAATCTCTTTACTTTAAATATATATAAGATAAAAATAATTAAAATTTTAATATATACATTATAAAACAAGAAACAAGTGGTGAATATGGTACTTGTAAATAAGAAAATAATTTTTCAGAAAAAATGCATTTTATGACCCCAATTGGATTTATTCTTTTTAGTTTACTAGTAATAAATAGGGAATATTATTTAATTAATTTACTTATGTGTATTATTGATAAATTTCCTTAAAATAAAGCTTTAAAAGTTAATAATTTTATCAAGATAAAAATACACATCACATTTACAAAACTATTTATTTAAAAAATATTAATTTTAAATTAAACGATATTAAACGAAATACAATTAAAATTATTAATTTATATTATAATACTTTAATTTTATAGATATATTAACATATTTATTTGAATTATATAATTTTTAAATTAAAATATGTTAAATTATTAAAATATTTTTTTATACCAAAATATTAAATATTATATTTTTGTTTCATTAATTATTATTTTTGAAATATATTATTTAAATTTGTTACTATAAATATAGAAATTATATATTCTTATTGGAAACCTGAATATCTAATGGTGATTTTTAAGGATGAAGATAAACCGTGTTATTTAATAGTTTTAAGGATATTATTCATTTCTACTCATTATCCCCTTTTAACTTGTGCACTATTAATGGATGTAACCAGCCATGTTATACAATTAATGGTTTCATGTACTTTCATTATAATATTTTATCTAAATAAAATATATCACAAATTTTTTCAGTTCAGTTTTGTGTGTGAGATATGCTATTCAACATAATATTTATTAAAGGGGAAAGTATTACAAAAAAACACAGGGAATTAAACTAAGCCTCCAATGGGATATTGAGATCTCATGGTGGGTCCACCTTCTATAAATGAGGTGGTGGGAGAGAAATCATCATCTGAGTGTATGGACAAGATATTACTTCTTGGGATAGGAGGTGAAAATGAGGGAACCATCGATATGAGAGAAATCTGAGATGACGTCCCCAACAGGGACATAGGAAGATATTGAATCTTATACAGTGGAAGAGTCATAGAAGGAGCCTCTTCTAGAAGTGGAAACTTATTATTCTTACTCACACTTGGTAATAGATTTTATTCCTCTACTACATAAGGTCTTCTAGACTATAAAACTACTTGAAATATTTCCCAAGTATGAGCTTATGGGCCTTGTAAGGGTTCCCCCTCATCCGTTAAAAGGGGGTTATCAAAAATCAATAAAAATTAAGGACTTCGGGCCATTTGGGTAGTGTAATACATGGAGGAAAATCCAAAAATCACATTTCATCAGTCCAGGTGATGGGATGGATGGCATACCTTTGTTACTGAATACTACTCCTGGGGATGGAAAGCTTTGATTATCCGGCTCTTTACACACTATTTAAATATTTTATAGCTAATCAGAAGTATTTAGAATTGTGATGATTCAACTCTTATAGGAATGAGTCCATCTCTAAAAAAACATATATGTTTGAGTGGATGATAAGGAGATCATTGAACTGAAGGATGAATCATTCCAGTAGTAGGTCATCCAATCTACAAGGGAAGAGACATATACCACCGAGAGGCTCAATTGTAAATTTTCAATTGCTACCCATTGCAATGTATCCTATGTGAAAATGTATGAGGGTGGACAAAGAAATTTATAAGTATGGGTATCAAAAACACAACCACAAGGAGAGGATGAATTATTGTAGCTAAGAAGGTTGTATAAACTCATCAAATCATCCTGAAAAATGAAATTCAAGAATGAACAGTCCATTGTCATTGTGGAACCTTAAGGTTCAATTTTGTAACAGTGGATGCACTCTTTCAAATGGGTGAACCTTCTTTTTTCAAGTAATAATGAATATTTCTCATTTTAATTCCCCATGTTAATATTATCATCAAAATCTCATCTATGAAACAATCGACTTAAAACACTAGGGGTGTTATAATTATACTTAAATAAATGGAATGTAAATAAAGAGGAAGTTATGACACGGGAAGTATAAACAGACAAGTAAATAAGGAGTACTGGTAGAGGATGCCAGTTGACAACATTTGACTACATGGATTTTGTTACCATAATGTCGAAGTTGTCTCTTCCAGGATGTGTACCTTGGATGGGTAGTGGGATTTTGGTGTTTTAAGACATCATATTATAGAATTCCATTGAGATATTGTGAGGATGAATCCTCTATGAAATGTAACATAGATGATATGTGAGACTTTTTAGTGTTTTTTCATCACCGTATTGAAGCCCATTTGAACATGAAAGTAAATTTTGATCAGAATCAAGGAAAACACTATGAGAGAGAACAAGTATGATTATTATAGAGTGTTTAAAATCTCTTAAAGTTACTTATTTAGATTTAAAGTAAATCAATTGATAATGAGAAACATAAGGAATGCACATTGGTAAGTGGATCAAGTGCAATTAACAACTATGTGAGATGCCTGAGAATGAGATTTGGTCATTCTATGAGCAGGGGGGTGATGGTGTTCCCAACTCTGGATAGTTTATAGAAAAATATAATTGAATATATAGGTGATAATAATTATTTTTATATATATTGGAATGATATAGTTCTTTTTATGGGCCTATAACTATAAAAAAACAGGTGATATGGCATGCGAAGCAGTATAGAAAAGAAGAATCTAGTATTATTTTACAGCACAAGGTTCATTTAGACCACCTTAAATGAAGATACACATAGTTTAGGGTCATAGTTCATAGATAAATGGGTTAATATAGTTTAAGTTCAAACAAATTTGACTTAAAATGGGATAATAGTTAATGTTCATGTAGTATGGATCATCTCCTAAAAGAATGATATAGCCTCAGTAGTTGTTGCGCGAATGAGACCCAAATAAGGCACTAAGGACTAAAATGATAAAATAAAGAATATGAGTTTTGTGGTAGGGATTGATATAGAATATTTAGGAATCACTATATATCCCAATGAATGGTGATCAATTTTCACATAGTTCAAGAGGTTTTAATTTCACTGTACAGATCTAGTTTAAGCATAAGAGTAGGGGATAAAATGTATGGGGTGGCCTGGTAGAGAGGATAAGTAGACCCAACATAAATTGGAAAATTACCTCATTATAGATATATTATTTTCATAATTTTTCGTGTGTATTTAAATTATTTAATCCCTACTAATTAATCAATATGATAATATTTTTATCATTTTAGTTTTTGGTTATTTTTGGGCTAAATTGTGAAAATTGGTTAATTCTATAAATTTAGATAATTTCTAGAACATATGTATTTCTGGAATATCACTTTAAATTTTGATCCAAATTGAGTGATTTATTTTTTATGGGATTAATATATGTAAGGGATTCGGGTTTGTTTTCAAGACCTAGATCCAATTTAAAACACACTGGCCTAGAAAAATCAATTAAGAGGATAATTGTTTATTCCCTATAGAATGGACCCCACCATAGTTAATGGGTCATGTATCATCATAAATATGTGAAAATATGGTGATTATAGTTTTATGATAAATTTTCCACAGTGCCTCATTATCCAATTAAATTTAATGAAAAAATTCATTCATTAATGCTTACTTTTCATGTGACCAAAAGTAGGATGTTAAAGACTCTCCTTGGGCAGAAAATAATCACTTAAGTAATTTGAGAATTAATTTTTCAAAATTTTTCCAATTGCTTTTAAATTTGGATAGTAGATAGAAAAATAAATTTCAAACAAATTTTAAGAAGATAACATGGTGAGTTTTGGATGTATGTGGGGCATAACCGAAGAAAACGTTTGGTGGAAGGATTTTGGAGGAGAAATTTTTTGTTCTTTCTTTCCCCTATATTATTTATTTTTAGTGTTATAATGTCTTATTCTTACCCCTTATTCATGGATTCCCTTCATATAGAGGGGTAATACCTTGAGTGATTAGGGAAGGAGAGGTTTCCCTTTTTATAATTTTTGAGCTCATTCACATAATGTTATGAAATATTTTCTCTCTTTTGCAGAGTTAATTTCGATTTCTATTGATGGTTTTTATTATCAAATATGATCATATTTGGTTTTAGATTCTACTATTGTTATTTATTTGGTCAATGTTCATTTTCTCCCTCCATTAGGTTTTGATCTATATATGATTGAATAGATCATATCTTATTGGTTAAGTACCCGACGATCATCATTACATGAAGGAGGAGTAGTGGATATTCTTGACTGTTTGGGATTAACAAGACCCGATCGAGAATTGCCTAAGTCAATTGAGGGTATTTGCAGCAAATATTTCACACATATGAAGGATAATATATTGAGTTCATATCTTGGAAATATTTACTCTCACCATCACCATTTTACCAAGGGAGTGAGAGGAATAAATCATGGAATCTCACTTTAATCAGATTAATAGAAGATGATTAGATAAATTAGAGCTATGATAACATTTCTATTAGAAAACCAATCCTGACCTGATCACTCAATTCATATCACTATTTTCAATCTTTTTATTTATCAATTTTGTTTCATCATTTTTCTTTATTTATTTCTTTTGTTTTGTTACTTTAGTTTTTTTTTCTAAATCTACATATTTCAAAAACTACCTCCACTTATTTCTGAAATTTTAAGGTGACAATTTGATTTTTGTGGGCTTTTCTCTTGAGAAAACCTAGGTTACCAACTTTATTTCATTATAACTTAGGTAATATTTGTTTTTTCACACCCCATGACAGGCCCATGTCAAAACCTGGCACCATTTCTGGGGAGGTTGTGCCAACAATCTAATTCTAAAATCTTGTGCAATGAGAAATGGTAGATAAAGATGAGAACTCCATATTTAAAAAGATTTATGAACTCCATATTTTGGATAAGAAAATGTTTAATGGCCATATCATTGGTCCCTAGGTTAATGAATTGATGGACATGGTTAATCAAGTCAAAACTCATTATCAAAGATTGAAGTCCAAGGAGGAAGTTACATTGGATAAAGGACCTCAACCTGAACCAAAATCCAAACCAGCGGTGGAATTGATTTCCCCGCTTATCATTCAAATAGAGGAACCTGACTACCCACCTCCATCTATTTCCACTCTGGTCTAAGAGACAATACCCACTGAAGAAACAATTGAATCTGATCCAATTAAGGTAGATGATATTTTCTTGAACTCGTTATCTTCTAATTTTATTCAATCTGAATTGATAATTACCTCACATTCTTTTTAATTTTTATAATATGTTAACTCTTGTTTCACCTTATAAGAATATGATGAATAGGAAGATGAACCTGAAGAGGAACATATGGATATCATCGAACATGTTGATCATTTATTGGAGGGAGTTTAAGAGGATAGCCAAGTGGCTTTGTAAAAGGAAAAACAGATGCAATATTCTTACTTTTAAAGGGAATAATTTGATATTTAAACTTCGTGCTTTAATTTTTTTAAATAGAATTAAACTTTTAAATTCCTTTTAATTATTACGTTAATTCAGAATACCTTGAGAAATCACTAGATAATAAAGAAGATGTGTTGCAAGTGGAAACCATGAAAGTAGAGGACATGTTCTTTGTCATAGCCCCACCAAAAATGTTCTATATTATTTCTAAAGGGGTAGATTTTGTGTACTATACCCATGGACTGATCAATAAAAAGGGAAAATTTAATGATATAAAGAAGAATATTTTCTAGTTTATCACAAAAAATACTCAACCCACCATCAAATTGTGGAAAACCAACTAGAATTGCCCATCTAGAGGCACTCAAAACCTAGGGCCCATTTGGGATATTAAACCAAGATTTATCCTTCTATAATCATCCTATTTCAATTTCATTTCTTTTAATAAATATCTTATGTTTTATATTGTTATATTTCTTGTAGGGTTTCAGTGTGCAACACTTAAGTACATGACTTAATGTTGTACTACTAATAAGTCAGGTTGTACCTCTCCTTTACACTTACTTTCTTGATGTGATTCGTTTTCAAATCATATTACATGTTTAAATATATTTGAATTCATTGGGGAAATTAGATCATTTAAGTGTGGGTGAGGGAACCATTTTAGTTTAGGATTTTCATTTATTATTTTCCTATTTTTCAATAAAATGTGTTTTTCACATTTTTGTGTGTTTAATATTCATTTTTGTCATTGAAATTTTTGAGCTAAAATGTTTACCATTTCCATTTTGGGAACCCATGTCAATGAGTAAATTAATTTATTCCATGAAACTAAGCTTAAATGAATGATGAAAATGAGTTCTTTTCAAGTACAATTTATTTTGGAATTTCATTAAAAGTACTCACACTACGGGAAAAAGGACTTTTTGCGACTGGACATTTGCGACGGGAATAAATCTTGTCACAAAAGGTCCGTCCAAGAGGTTTTTTGCGACGGGGGTAACATCCCGTCATAAATAACCAATTATTTGTGATGGGATTTCATCTCCCGTCGCAACAAGTTTGGAGCGGGTAGCGCGCAAAACCGCACGAAGGTTATTTGCAACGGTGGGATCCCACCGTCGCAAATAGTTAAGCATTTGCGATGGGGCCCATCGCAAATACCCGGCGCAGTTAATAGTTTTTTTGTGACGGGATGTTGTCTCGTCGTAAAAGGTGTGCCGGGAGGGACTATTTGAGAGAGGACCCATCGCAAATACCTACGCCCGCATGAATTACAGTCGACGGTTAATAGCTTTTTGCGACGGGATGTCGTCCCATCGCAAAAGGTGTGTTGGCAGGGACTATTTGCGACGGGACCCGTCGCAAATACCTTTTTAACCGTTGACAGTATTTAATGCAGGCGTAGGTAATTGCGATGGGTCCCGTCGCAAAAGATACAATTTGCGATGAGATACCCTTCACAAATAGTCCCGTCACAAATGATCTATCCTATATATACACCCTTCAGTTTTTCCTCTCATTCCTCTAAATTCTTAGATCCTCTTTCTCTCTAAACTCTGATTTTAGAGGGAAAATTATCTAGGTTAATTTTTTTTTTCACGAAGAAGTTGTGAAGCCGTCTACATCTATAGAAAATCAGTCTTAAAGGTATTTAAATTTTATTTAATTTATCATTTATTTCATTTTTTATGTTAATTTTTATTATTATTGAATAGTTGTAATTAAATTAAATTTAAATAGTTTTGTCATTAGTATTTGTTTGTACTAATAAATTGAAATTTTTAGTACTAATTGTTAATAGTTAGTAGTAACTAATAATTATTAGCAATAATTAGTAATGTATATAATTAATTTGTAGTAATTAATAATAATTGTTAATAAATAGTAATAAATACTAATAATTAGTAATAAATATTAATAATTATTCATAAATAGTAATAAATTGTAATAATTAGTAATAAATTGTAATAATTATTAATAAATTGTAATAATTAGTAATAAATACTAATAATTAGCAACAAATACTAATAATTAACAATAATTAGCAATAATTAGGAATAATTAGGAAGAATTAGGAATAATTGAGAATAATTTGGAATAATTAGCAATAATTAGAAATAATTAGGAATAATTAGAAATAATTAACAATAATTAGGAATAAATAGCAATAATTAGGAATAATTAGCAATAATTAGGAATAATTAGAAATAATTATCAATAATTAGCCATAATTAGCAATAATTAGCAACAATTAGCAACAATTAGCAATAAATAGAAACAATTAGTAATAATTAGCAATAATTATAAATAATTAGGAATAATTAGAAATAATTAGTAATAAATATGAGTAAATCAGTAATAAATAAGAGTAAATTGTAATAATTAGGAGTAAATTGTAATAATTAGTACTAATTAGAAATAATTAGTAATAATTAGTAAAAATTAGTAGTAATTAGTAATAATTAGTAATAATTCGTACTAATTAGTAGTAACTAGTACTAATTAGTAATAATTAGGAATAATTAGGAATAAATTGTAATAAATAGTAATAAATTGTGATAATTTGTAATAATTAGTAATAAATTGTAATAATTAGTAATAAATTGGAATAATAAGTAATAAATACTAATAAATAGCAATAAATACTATTAATTACTAATAATTAGCAATAATTAGCAATAATTAGGAATAATTAGGAATAATTAGCAATAATTAAGAATAATTAGTAATAATTAGTAATAATTAGTAATAAATACTAATAATTACTAATAATTAGCAATAAATAGCAATAATTAGAAATAATTAGGAATAATTATAAATAATTAGCTATAATTAGAAATAAATAAAAATAATTAGCAATAATTAGGAATAATTAGAAATAATTAGCAATAATTAGCAATAATTAGTAATAATTAGGAATAATTAGCATTAAATAGCAATAATTAGTAATAATTACTAATAATTTCTAATAATTATCAATAATTAGCAATAATTAGGAAAAATTAGGAATAATTAGTAATAATTAGAAACAATTAGAAATAAATTGCAATAATTAGCAATAATTAGGAACAATTAGCAATAATTAGGAATAATTAGTAATAATTAGTAATAATTAGTAATAATTTGTAAAATAATTTAATAATTAGAAATAATTAGGAACAATTATAAATAATTAGCAATAATTAGTAATAATTATAAATAATTAGTAATAATTAGTAATAATTAGTAATAATTAATAATAATTAGTAATAATTAAGAATAAATAGTAATAAATAAGAATAATTAGGAAGAAATAGAAATAAATAGGAATGCATATAAATAAATAGGAATAATCAGTAATAGTTAGTAATAAATAATAATAGTTAGTAATAAATAAGAATAAATAGGAATAAATAGGAATAATTTGTAATAAATAAGAATAATTAGTAATAAATAGGAATAATTAGTAATAAATAGTAATAATTAGTAATAATTAGTTATGAACAGTTAGAAACAGTTAGAATGAAATTTATTAAATTTTACGAACTTATAACAATTTCCAGCTGATTGACGACACTCCTTTAGCTCGATGACTTTTATCCTTTCAACCCTCACCGACTCAAAACATTATGAAAAATGTGTCGATACATAGGCATATTCAATATTGTGCATACGATATTGGATATGCATTTGTAGGATCATATTTTTTATAATGTTTTCAAGGGGTGACAATTGGAAAAAGACGATTCATTGATGAAAAGCGGGCTCTTTTGTCCGACTACTCATTTAGTTGCATCTTTCTCACACTGAAATGACAATGAAGAATCTGGTCGGAGATATGCATATTCATTCTCATGCATACGAGAATGAATATGTGTACTTCCCAACAGATTCTTCATTGTGATTTCAGTGTGAGAAAGATGCAAGTAAATGATCCGTCAGAGAAAAGAGTAGTCGTTAATCCACTGGAAATTGTGTCGCTATTAATTAAAGGTAATTATTAATAAGTATTAGTAATTGTTTATCTTATTTTTTCAGATAGTGTTTTTATAATTTCAAATTATTCAAAAATAGTGCAGATTTTATATTTTGTAGAAAAATATGGAACAAGGAAGTCGATATCAATCATTATTAGATGATCGCACTTGGATAAATCAGTACAGAAATCCAAATGGTTTTGGTTTAAATCCTGTATATATTGAGGGTGTTGAAGCTTTACTAGAATTTTCATCATCAAAACCAGAATATGTGTTAGAAGGCACAATTAAGTGTCCTTGTAAAAAATGTGCTCTGAGAACGTTTGACACATTTGACAAGGTTGGGGGACATCTCTTTTGGTTTGGTTTTTAACCAGATTATGTATTTTGGTATCAATACGGTGAATACAGTTCCAGAGAAGATACTAATAACATGATTTCAGATCCATCATGGTTCTAAAATTTTGTGCATGATTTTGTAGGTCAATCTGTTCAACAAAATAAAACTCACGATGATATTAATTTAACTCTTGAGTTGGCACCATACAAATTTTATGAGTTGTTGAGGTCTGTTGAGGATGCATTGTATCCTGGTTGGATGTCATGCATATTTAGAAGAACTATTTTGATAATTTATTTCATATAGTTTTGGATACACCATGTAGGACCAAAGATATTGTAAAAGCACGATTAGATCTTGCCCAAATTTGTAGGCGGTCGGAACATGAACTATTTGAAAATGTCAGATAACATAGGTTAATAAAGCCAAAAGCATCTTATACACTGTCCAAAGAGATATAATTATTATTTTTTCAATGGATTGTAGATTTGAGAATTCCATATAGCTATGCTTCTAATTTGGGAAGATGTGTTAAGAATGGTCATATTACCAGATTAAAAAGTCATGATTTTCATGTTATAATGGAAAGAGTTATGCTAATTTGATTAAGAGGTTTGTTTAATTCTATAATTTTGAATTCGATAATAGACATATCATACTTTTTTCGAGATTTTTGTGCAGTGAAAAAATATTAAGATTCGCTAAGAAAACTAGAAGAAGATTTTTGTGTAATTATATATAAGCTGGAAAAAATCTTTCCACCTGCTTTCATTCACTAAATGGAACATCTGATATTACATTTTCCACATGAATCTAAATGTGGAGGTATTGTATAGTTTTGATGGATGTACCCATATGAGAGATGCATGCAGAAACTGAAGAAAAAAGTACATAACAAAGCATCAGTTGAAGGCTCAATTGCTAAAGATTATTTTCAAGAGGAAATTGCTTTTTTTTCTCTCACTATTTTGAATATAAATATCCTTAAAAACAAAACCACATGGGACAGAATGAGAGAAATGTTAATGATCAAATGGACGATCACTTATCAGTTTTTAATCAGCCAAATCTTGGCTTTCTTGGAGTTCAAGAACGAAGGCTTTCAGATGATGAACATCATAGAGCTCATACATATGTTTTGCTCAAATCTGAATAAATGACATCATTTGTACTATGACTTCTTCTATCACTTATTCTATAATTTTTGTTACAGTATGTAAACTTATTTAATTTGTAGGTTATATGATAATCATATCAAAAAACAACTTCCACAAATTATAGCAGTTGCTCTTGAAGAACTCAGTCAAAAAAAAATTCCCAATGGTTTCAAAAACTGGTAATGTAAATTATTAATGGTTTAATATAAATTTAGTCTACTATTTATTATATTGATAATTCTTTTACAAATTTTTAGTTGTCTCAACATGCTGATAAAATTGATAAGCGACTGTGTATATTGAGTAACCCACCATCAAAAATGTTTAAATATTATAATGCATATGTGGTGAATGGTTTTTGATTTCATACACGTGCATATGGGGAATCAAAAAAAACAATGAACAGTGGAGTTTTTTTGAGAGGATTGCATCATAGAAAAATTGAAGTTGAATTTTACGGCATTCTGGATGAAATTATTGAGCTATGTTATCTTGGAAAAAATTACATAACAATGTTTAAATATTGGTGGTTGGATACTGAGGGAGGATTGTGTGTTCATCCGACTCAAGGAATCATCGATATTAAATATAAAATTCTTCTTGTAGTAAATGAACCATTTTTACTGGCTCAATAGACACATCAAATTTATTTTTCAAAGTACTGTTCTACTTCAAGATACCTGAGTGATTGGTGGAGCATAAGAAAAATGAAATCTCGAGAAAATAAATTTAATCAAACTGAATGTGGTTCAGCTGAAGTGGAAGGAATTTAAATTTTTCAAGAGACTACTCAAAATCCATCTTTTTCATAAATAAATGTGAATATCGATGATGAAATCCCACAAATAAGGGCCGATGGTGATGAAGATGTTAATGATTTTACAAATGAATTTGAAATGTCAAGGGATGGTGAAAGTGGAACTCATATGCATATTGATGATGCTGAGGAGGAATATGAAGACATTGAAATCATCAAATATGAATAATATGATGAAGGTGAACATTGGAACTGTTAAATGGTTGTTATGATCATAACTAATATATATATATAATAGTTATTTTCAACTATCTGCTAACAATAATAATTTTGTGTTTCAGATGGAATATGATATATCATGTGAGTTAGAGGAGGCTGAGCTACCTTAGGGTGAGGGGGATGTGGGATCATCTGACCCTTAGCCTGCTGGTGGTTCAGGAGGTACGCGGAGGGGGTGCGGTCTTGCGTGACTGATGATTTCTGACCCTATCCTCGAGCGACATCCACATATTGGCTTCTATCCACGTACAAGGAGGTATGTTAACCAATATATTTTAGTTATATTTCATTTATTTATTTATATATATACTAATTCTTTGATTATTTATTCTTTTTTCATAGTTTTGAACATGTTGATGTGGGATAGGGGAGCGCTATCTAGAGCAATTATTTTTCTCTGCCATCGACCACATGGGAACAGATTCTCGTTGATGTACAGGTTGGCATGTACAATCATTGGCCGGTACGTAAATAAATAATATTTATATTAAAATTTATTTTGAAATTTATTTTATTAATAACTTGATATTATAAATTATTTGTAGGGTTTATGGTATCCCATCGATGATAGCATGCGTGATGATATCCATGAAGCATGGGAGGTGGATATGTGTGAGTGTTTGTGTCAGTTTTTTCACAATTTGAGAAATACGACCTTTAAGAAAGAAGGAGAGACAATATTTGATTAGTCGTGTAGAGCCCACCAACCAGAGTACATTTCATCTTAGGTTTGGGATGGATTATGTCCACATTGGATGGGTGGTGGATTTCAGAGGAGGTCTTCATTGGGTCGGCAGAACCAGGGGAGACAGGAGGTGACGCATCAAGCTGGTAGCCGAACATTCAGTATGTATAGAGAGCATATGGTAAGTATTTTTTTTAAATATTTTATATAACTTCAAATATAAATAGTTTATTTTATATTCATATAGGCAGTCGAGCATCCCGATAATATAGAGTATGATGTTTATCGGAGGATGTGCAATGATTCACCCACCAGAGAGATTAGAGGTGATCGCCAGTGTTAGATTGTTGTTAGTCTTATTTTTTTCAGTTTGACAATTTACCACATATAATAATTTCACAATTTTATTTTCAAATTGGAATTGATGGAGTCATATGAGGCTGCGACTTCTCAGACACATGCTAAGGGTCAGAACGAGGCGAATGATCAGAACAGTGCCCACCATTTCGACGTGGTAGCATAGATGCAGGTGACTTAGTATGGATTTGAGAAGGGCCAAGTAGTTGTTATCAAATCTCATGTGGCACCTGGTACTTATTATGGTACTACTATGATGTCGGCGTCCATCTCGATACGAGATCGTGGAGAGGCATCAACTTCTGCCTCATAGTATGAGGAGCAGTTCTGAGCTCAGAATGAACTTATAAAGAGTTTGCAGAAGCAGCAAGAAGAGATGCGTCAGTAGCAGTAGCAGCAACAGCACGAGGAGGAGATGCATCGATGGCAGCAGCAGCATCACGAGCAGATGGAGTACATGCACCGTCTAACTCGTAGTTTAGGGATGGAGTTTCATACACCAGCTCCTTCAGCTCCTCCGCCTCCTTCAGAAGGCGACCACCACCAGTGATTTTTTTATGTCAAAAACATTTCAATTTAATATTTGTTGTAATATTAACTACTTACAGTTTTTTTCTTTTATATCGGTGCGAATATTACATAATTTAATTTTTAATATTTCATGATTTTTTTTGTGAATATTGGGAATTTTAATAATTTTATTTTTTTATTATTTTAATAATATTAATATCATTGTTTCATTAATCATAATTTTATTAAATATATTTTTTCAGTATTATATTTTTTAATATCTTTTATTTTACTAATAATAATAATAATAATAATAATTTATGATTTTTTTATATTTTTACGTGAATATTGAGAATTTAAATATTTTTTATTTTTTTATTATATTAATAATATTAAAATTTATTTTTCAATAATCATAATAATATTTTTTTTATTTTTTATTTTTATTTTTATTTTTTGAATATTGAGAATTTTAATATTTTTTATTATTATTCTAATAATATTAAAATTAACTTTTCAATAATAATAATTTTATTAAATTTATTTTTAAAAAAAATTATTTATTATTTGCGATAGGATCTGTTGTGAAGGGTTCCCGTCGTAAATAGCCTAAATATTTTTTTTAAAAGGAATTTGTGATGGGATTACGGGCCCATCACAAATAGTATTTGTGACGGGCTCATCGCAAATAGTCTAAAAAAATATTTTCAAAAATGTATTTGGGACGAGATTATGGGCCCGTCGCCAAAAAGTATTTGCGACGGGCCCATCGCAAAAACAAATTATATATAAACTATATAATCGGAGACTTATTTGTGATAGTGATGTTTCCCGTCGCAAACAATATTATTTGGGACGATCCCGTCACAAATAATATTTTTTGCGACGCCATTTTCTAAAACGGGTTATTTGCGACGGGACCCCGTCGCTAAATCTTATTTGCAACGAGATCCCGTTGAAAATAACCCATCGCAAATACCTAGAATTCTATTACTCTCAGATTTAGGAATCCCATTCCACATCTCTCTGTCTTATCCTTTAAAATAAAATTCTTGTGAGGCTTAGGAACCATTTTTATCATATTCTATTCATTCATCTCACATCATGAGAGAACTAAACCAAGCTTTCTTTAACCCGAATTTGATTTATCCCTTCAAAACACTAGAGTTTAAGGTACATATATTTTAAATAATTGAGGCATTTATTTGGTTTTTAAATCTCAACTTTCAAGATAATACTTTTCATTTTCGACTCCCTTGTACATTTAATCCATAAAGCCCTTAGAATCTATGAATATCCTAATAGTTTATCCACATTACCAGCTAATTTTCCAAATCCAACATGCTCTTGAAGTGAAATGGCAAGATCTAGTTGAACTTAAGTGTGGGGAGAAGATGTCTTGTATTGTGGGACCACATTTGTTGATACTTTGGGTGGAAAATAAAATGTCTAGGAGATTATTTTTCTACTAAAAAAACATTTTTTTGAAGGTTGTTCCCTATCTGGATCTTTCAAGTAAAAAAAGCTGTCTTTCTAGATCTTCTAATGGAGGAAGAAAGTTGTGACTTTTCTGGAGTTTTCTTGAAAAACCAGGTCTGATAAGATTGAAATTTTGGAAGCTTAAATTTTTAATTTTGTACACTTTCCATGAGTTTTAAAGATGATGGATATGATTTTATACTAAGGGGAGTTGGAATGATACTATAGTTGAGTGAAAATTAGAATCATGTAATTTTTCTTCAAAAATATCCAAGCCATCCTCATTCAGCCTCAGAATGTTTCACATAAAAATCCTACCAACCAGAATCAACGGAACAACCCTAAAAAATATTCATAATAAAAATATATCCTTGACTCACATCAGGTGCAAATGTAAGAATTTATCAAGCCTATGGTGACTATTTAATTGGTTTGGATGAGAAAAACTTTGTTGAAAATTGACATTTTTGAGATGAGAGAAAATTCATTTGAGGTAAGTGTTTTGTTTGCATGGGATGAGAAATGAAGGGAAAACATATTAAATTATCTAAATGGAAAACATGTAAAAATGGTTTTCTATGTGGAATGATATATCTTTTTTCTTTGGGTGCAATTGGTGGATCTCATTAGCAAGTGTTTTGAATTTTCTTTGATTTGATTTTGATGCAGACTTGTATAGGAGTCAAAGTGCTAAGTGTGGGGGAATTGATAGAGATAATATTTTAATTATTTTGTATGTGTGTTTAAATGATTTAATATATAAAAATTAATCAATGCAAACTAATTTTCATCATTTTAGTATTTTGTGTGATTATTTGGCATAATTAGGAAAAGTAGTTAATTTTGGAAATATAGATGTTTTATAGAGCTTATTGTTTTGGGAATATCTCTCACAATTTTGATCCAAATTGAGTGATAACTTTTTCTATGATTTATATATTCATTGGATTCATTTTTTTATTGTATTCCGAGGTCCAATTCGATACACAATGACCCATAAAAATCATTCAAGAGGAGAAATTTTTCTGGCTGACAGAATGGACCCCACCATAGTTAATGAGGCATCTCTCATCATACATATGTCCAAATGGGGTGATTATAGTTTTATGAGAAAGAGTAAGTATACCCTCATGTTGCACTAAATTTATAATATATATTCGCTCATTAATTATTACTTTTCATGTGACCAAAATGATAATGTTTAAGAGTCTCCTCGAGTAGAAAATGATCACTTAAGTAATTCTAGAATAACATTTTATACACATTTACAATCACTTTGAAATTTGGGGGGTCGATATATTACTCAATTTAGAAATGTTTTTAAGGATATACCTTGTCTATTTTTTGAGGTTTGGTTGGAAGAACCAGAGAAAAATTTTTGTGGAAGGATTCTAGATGAGAAATTATATATTATTTCTTTCCCATATTTTCTTTATTTTTTGTTTTGTAATGTCTTATTCTTCCCATTCTTCATGGATTCCCTTTACATGGAGGGGTAATTCGTTGAGTGATTTTGTAAGAATAGGTTTTCACTTTTTTAGTGTTTTAGTTCATGTACATAATGTAATGAAATATTTTCTCTCTTATGAGAAGTTGATTTCAATTTCTAATGATGGTTTTTATTATCAATTTCAATCATATTTGGTTTTAGATTTATTTGTTGTTATTTCTTTGTTAAATGATAATTTTCTCCCTCGATTAGGTTTTTATCTATATGTGATGTAATAGATGAGGTCTTAGTGGTGATGTACTTAATGATCGATAGTACGTGTGGGAGGGGTAGTGGATATTCTTGATTTTTTGGGATTAACAAGACCCAATTAGTAATTAACTATGTCAATTGAGGATATTCACTATAATTATTTCACGCATAATATGGAGAGTGGATCAAGATGATATCTTGGAAATATTTACTCTAACGATTACCATTTGACCAAGGGAGTGAGAGAAAGCAATCGTGGAATCTAACTTTAATCAGCTTAGTGTAAGAGGATTGGATAAATTAGAACTATGATAACATTGCAATTAGAAAAATGATCCCAAGATGATCACTCAATTCATTTCACGGTTTCAAATTTTTTCTTTCTCAATTTTTTTTCAATATTTTCTCTTTATTTCATTATTTTGTTTCCTTAGGTTGATTTATTTTCTAAAGCAACAAATAACAAAAACTACCTCCGCTTATTTCTGAAATTTAAATGTGAGAGCTTGATTATTGTGCGATCATCTCTAAAGACAAAATAATTTCTTCTATTTTAGTTTTTTTCATTCTCTTTGGATTTTATAATTTTTCTCTCTGAGTACTAATTTATGAATTATTCATTTATTTCATAATTGATACGGTTATAAATCTCTATTTACCTTCTTTTCCTAGTATCTCTCGTTCTCATATTGCATTTAATGATACATACCTATTTAATCATCAAATTGGCATCATTTCCAGGGAGACATGTGGTCCTCATTCAACATTTTTATTAAAAATATTAAAATTATTTTTCTTACTTTCATATAAAAACAAAAAAATAATAAAAAATTTCAAAAAAACTAAAAAAATATTTTTTCCACGATGCCTTTCAATTCAAACTATTATGCATGGACTAATAAATCTCAGGTGCCATAAGAATTTTAAAATGATCATAATTCTATTTTTCAAAGGATTAGTGATGTGGTGTAAAACTGGTGATCCAAATAAATTTGATAGCTAAAACTGTACACGCTTTTCAAGAGAAACCCGAGCCAGAACCTGAACCTAAATGAGTGGTGGAAGAGATTTCACTGATAATTTTTTATTTTAAAAAACCTGAGGCATGTTAGAATAAGATATTAAAGGAGTTAATTACATCTTCACACACTTAACCATTGCTCTATGAGGTTCCTAATTTACACATGCCCGGTGATGCCATTATAGAAGATCAACAATTTTTGGAAGAATAATGGAATCACTTTGTTGAAGATAATCCAAGAATTGATCTCCCCATCATTGAAACCATTCCACATATATCATTCTTTGGAAGACAATGAAGAATATTTACCTTATAATATATATTTTACAATGGTATTTCCTAAAAGGGTCAATTTCCAAGATGACTTACTTGAACGGGAATATTTCTTTATTGATTCGTCATGTTTTAATATTATTCAAGATAAATTCTATTCTAAATTCTTTTTTTTTATAAAATTTATGATGCATAACAAATAGAGTGGGCCTTGGATGTGAAGGAAGATACCACCAAAGTGGTGGTTATTGAAGTAGAATAACTGTACAATAATATGGTGTGACTGCCTCCTCTACAATAACTAGGATAGCATATGGAAGAGGACACCACAAAAGTCAATAGGGAGGACGTTTATACTATATTCCATCCCACTCCAGACCTTAAATTATCTCTGTATTCTTTCTTAGGGTATGTAAATTTTCTTATATTTATGGGGTTCTCCAATCATGGTTTATACTCATATACACTAGAAAAAGTCACATGTGGTGGTTCATCTCAAAGAAACCACATGCACTATCTAATTGGGAATAATCCACTACAACTTCCTGACTAGGGGAAGTAAAAACCTAACATCCTCTTAGGGGGTCAAACCAAGAATTATCCCTTTTCTATACCATTTATCTTAGTTTTTATTTATTTTATTATTTCTTTTCACTTATTTTATTTAGTTTTAATGTGTTAGTATCCTGGAGCTTAACTCAAGACTGCCATTGAAAAATAAATAAGGTTGTGACTTTTCTTTTCTTTATTTTATTTTATACCCAATATAAATTTGGTTTCAAAATGTCTCTTGATATTATTTGAGATAAAATGAGTGTAGAAAATTTATTATGTATGGGTGATGGATTTCAACTTGTTTTTAGGAATTTTTTTGTGCTTTTATTTTTTCAATGTCCTTTTTTATAAATTTTTCCTATTTTCATTTTTCACTTTTAGTGTGTTTTTTTAATAATCTTCAGCATAATCCAATACATTGTAAAATTCAAACCATCTTGGTATTTTGGGAAAATTTCGTGATTTAAATATTTTAATATTTAGGTGATTACTGAATGGATTTAGTTTCCAGATTTTCCAATCATTTCATTTGATGAAGTTTGATTGATTAAGAAACTCAAGTGCACTAGTATTGTAAAAATTGAATATATTTCCCAACCTAATAGGATTATAAACCTTTTTTAAATATTATTACATTTCCATTTTTATAGAGTCTTGAGAAATGTTTTTTGGTCCACAAATTTTTTTTTTTTCTCTTTTTAAAATCTATTAGATTTCTTGGAATGTGTCAAGTATGATTGCGACATCAATTTCAAATCCCTTTTTCATTCAACTCTTATTTTGTCGTACAATTTCATCTAACCTTTATTAATCCCCTATTATACAAGAAATACCTAGTTAGGAAGACAAATTACACGCCATTTATCCCATTCCAACCTGATACAGATGTTAAATTCATGATTATTGTTGAACTCAAGTGTAGGGCAGAGAAGATGAGATATATTTTTCTTTCTGGAAGAATCTATTTGAGGTGAATTGAAAGTGTTTCCATATTTATTTATACTTGTGTGGAACAAATTTTATTATGGTAATATGGATGTGTGGACCAAAATATCATTACATATATGGTCAAAGTGGTCGCCAATTTGTGAAGACTGAAAGTTGCCTCCCTTTTCCTAAAAAACATGATTCTAATAAGAAATCCATATCTAAATTCAAGCTGCAAAAAATGATAAAAAGAGGTGAAAAGAGGGTTGAAATTATCATTTATTCTTAAATTCAATGTCGTAAATTCCAAAAGAAATATATTTTTAGAGGTTATTCATTTTTCATATGAAATAGGAGAACACCATTCTTGAGAAAAACTGTTTTCGTGCATTTACTTCACTTTAGAGCTTAACCCTCAACATTCTTCCTTATATGTTTTTAGATTTAAAACCTACCAAAACCCATCCTTAGAATAAACCACGAAAAATACCTCATTATTAACACATTTTTGACTCTATCAAGTGTAGATACTATGATTATATCAAGCCTATGGAGATCAAATATGTTCTTGAGAATGAGAAAAACTACACATTAAAATTATTGAGTGAAGAGAGAAATATTTTTCCAGGGATGTGGGTACAACATGTATGTGAGGATTAATATTATATTTAATAGATTCATATGATTTTTGAGTATTTAGTAAATTTTTACCCATGTAGGAGTCATGATATTTCCTTTGAAATAATAACTGAGGTATGTTGTCATTTATGCTTTCAGAAGTTTGTTTTGACCTTGGTATTAGATGATTTCCTAGGATTGTAATGTTTAAGTGTGTGGGAATTGAAAGAGAAAATATTTTTAATTATTTTATTCCGAGTTTCATTGTTTTTAATCCCACCAATATGTTATTTCAAGGTTAATTCTCACATTTTATATTTTTTTAATTATTTTGAGCTTAATTACTAAAATGGATCATTTTGGAATTTATCTATTTTAATTTCTTTCAATGTTTCAGATAAAAAGTTTACTTCAATAATCCAGATTAGAAATTCTTCTCTTATAAGCTTCTATGTTCGATGTTCTTCATTTTATCCTTCAGGATCCAAAGCCCAATCCACCCTTTGAGGGACCAAATCCAGCTACAATTCCGGCCTCAAAAATTATGCAAAGATCTGGAGAATTTTATTGTTGGCCCCATATATCATAAACGTTTTGAACAAATGAGATACAATTTATTAGGGAAAAAAATAAATCTGGAGTAAGAACTATCATTATGGTAGACACACATTATTCCTTCCTTTTCAAGGTTATAAAATGTGTTGGAACTTATTTCATTGGAATACGAATAGTCATCATGGGTAGATTAAATATCCTAATTAAAGTGTAAATTCCTCATTCATTTCTTGTAAAATCAATCTTAAAATTCATTATTAAAAATATAATAGATATGTTAACAACTTTAATGATGGTATATTTTCTAAATTCAGTCATTTTATTGGTTCATCCACATGAATACACTCTATGGACAGAATTGGCTCTGAAAAATGTCTCTCTTTTTCCTATAAAAGTGTATCCCTATCTCATTTCAAAGTGTTGGCACTGTATGTGTCAATTCTCTATATTATTTTTGTTTCATTTATGTTGTAATAATATTAAACATTAATAGTATATTTTATTCTTCTTCTTCCCCACATTATCTCATTCTTTTTATCTTTTGTGTTTCCACCTCAATTTTATCTCCATCATGATCTATTATAATCGTGATCATGAGTAACTGACCCGAGGAAGTTCTCAGTGAAACAATTTGGTGTTTAACCGAATTTATTTAATATTCATTCATAATGTTTGTTATTTTATTAGAGTTAGGTTGAGGGGATATTAGTGGGAAATGGGCCTTTGTGTTTCTACTTGTCACCCGAGGATTAGCTTTCACTTCTGCAATATTTTACCTTGATCTATGAGGAGGATGTGAGGTATCTCAATGATCGTTGAGTGTACTATATATTCAAAATCATAGGCATAAGGGGATATTCATGAATATGATGGAGCATGTTCATTATGTAAATTTAAATCTAATAAAGAGATGATAAAGGTTCACTTTGGATAATCTCAAGGGAGGATCTCCTTTCTGTCTAACATCATTCTATCTGCATTCACTCTTTTTGCATTGAATTTACATGTTTAATTTTAGTTTTTTTCTTCTCATTTATAAAATATCAATTTCGATTCATTTTATTTTATAAATAAAAAAATATAAAAAAAGAGTGAATTAGAAGTAGTTAGTGATTGACCGTAAAGGATCCTTAAGGGATCTTCCTAGATCATCCCTTGGGATTTACTTAGTTATAAATATTTTTGAGATCACGTATGATAATGATTCATCACCTCACCACCAAAGAAAAAACAATAAAGGAATCCCATATAGATGTGGATCATACATAGGGAAGGGGCCCATCATAGAGATGGACAAGAAAGGGACTGTACATGAGTAGAAGGACAAACTCAATAGCTAGGATGTGGTAGGATAATGTTTAGAGTTGGTTCAAGGGAAAATTACCAATATTTCACTATGTGTCCTAAAGAAGTGGGAATTAAGACATGAATTGTTTTGAAATGGTGTGGTATATGACCAGCATTGAAAGTGAGTGAGGTTCCTAGAGGATTTATAGACCATTGAGAAGGGTGGGGTGAATCACTAGTCACATAAAACCTTTATAAATTTTTTCCTTTTCAATTTAACATCCTTTACTTTTTTAGACTCTATCCACTCCTTCTTATGTCTTACAGACTTACATATATAATTAAATAAATTAATGAACAATAACATAAGGATTTATAAGGCTCATTACAAAGTCCTACTACTTGTCTTGATTGAATATTGCCCTAGTAAATAATTCTCATCTATAATCAATATCATTCAATTACAAGTTGAGGATTATTTACACACTATAACCTAATTGGAGTCTCATTGATCTTTTCACATCTACAGTCACACTATACACTTTCCTATATCTAATAGGAATTCACTTTCCAGTATCTCACTTGAATTCTTCAATAGATTTACACTGTAGCCACTGAGTCTCATGGTGGTCACCTTGCTCACCTTTAGTCACATAGGTTTGATATATTTTCATGATATATATGAAAGTGGTTACATTTAATATTATTAGTAGAAGTAGATCGATGGATTCACATGGGATTTCTCAAAATCTATAAAGCTAACCTCCTTCAACTAACAGTGGAGTCTTTATATTCCAACAACTCTTTAAAAAATACTCTATGAAAATTGGTCTTCACCATAGCTCATCATCACATAACTTATATAGGATCTTCTAACCTAGTTCTATCACTAAATGAGATCCTATGATCATTAAACCCAAAACATCCTAATTATACCAAATGCTCGACCCCAGTAATAGAGAATATGCATAAAAGGATTCTTTATTTTCTTCTTTTCAAACATCTGCAACCATGAATGTTGTAGGAATCATATCTCTTTATTTTTCTTCAATACTCAAAAGTCTAAATGTCATTAAAAATTCATGGGATGTTATTATTATTGTTCTTAAAATATTTTCCCTAGAACACATAAAGACTCATGGTTTCATAATTGTCACTCACTCTTCTCAAAACATATTAATCTTTTTATATAGAAAAAACTAGAATTATATTTTCAATATTAGAATATATAAAATTCCTTCAAAATTGGTGTCACATGTCTTGGAAATTATCAACATCTTGTAAGTGGTATTATCCAATTATCATCATTCAAATACATTTTGTTGAAATATTTTAATGTGTGTCGCTTCATATTTCAAATAATATAGATATTATAGAATAGTTTTCAAATAAAATTACATACAACAATTCCTCACTTCAATTATCATGGTATCATTTTTATTTTTCAATAGTTTTCCTAATCTAAATAACATAATTTCCTTCATCATATTCATTATCATTTTTATTAGCTTAAAAAAATTTATCTTTAGATTAAATCACTAGAATAATTGGACTCTTTATCTCAAAATATCCCCACTCAAATACATAACTTTTATATTCTATAGCTATATAAAATATTTTGGATGTAGATCTTATAGCATGGGAATCATTTTCTTTCCTCTAGACAATTTCAATGAAAATAGTACATCCTTTAATATAATATATGTATATTTTTTTTAACTTGGTCCTTCTTTATACACATTCAAATAGCCTTGGATCATAATAATTTTATGCTTCAATAAATAGTTTTTTTCTAATGTATTTTCATCTGTATTATTCATGGAAACACTATAAATTAATTTTATCCATCAAAAAATATATGTAGTGTATCTCCTAATTATATTTTCTTAATATTAGATTGGATTATGTATTAAATAAAATTAATGATGTTTTGATCTTGAATTCATGGTATAAGCATCATCAGATTATATTTTGTTTCTTCAGAATAAACAACTTTTGATGTCAGTAATTTTTACCCAGTACATATACAAAATTTTCTTCTATAAATCCTACTGTGGAATTATAATACAAGAATATAATGATTATGGGGATCATAACTTAGGGTTTCTAAATTTTAATACTTTGTTTTATTATGTATCATTCATCTATGTCTACAGATTAAACTACATGGAGCTTTATCCAGTTATGTAGATCTGAATCCAGATATGTAGTATAATTTTGTTGATATGGAATGTATATGTGTTTTATTCAACTATATCACTAAACTTTTGTATATTGATCTTAATGTGTAAAAAAATTAAATACATGGTGACTTTAGATTCTTAGAGACACCTTTGTTATAGAATTCACATATGTGGAATTTAAAAATAGACAAATTTTCCAAATTCAATGAATTTTAAACTAGGGCTCCTCTAACCCTTATGAAAACATTCTAAATTACTCAAAAATACTTCAAAATAACTTTTGTAATATATTAAACATTATTAAAAATGTAAAAATGATTCCCAAGAACTATGTAGAAAATTAAAACTCTTTGTTTTTGAGCTCTTCAAAATCAAAAAATGCACTTCTAATTTTAGTCAATACGAACTTTTAGTTCATCCTTTATCTATGATAATTTCCACACTGATTTATGAGGTATTCATGCATAGGTACACATGTATGGATTATACATGGATCTAGAACTTTTATTTTTCATTCAGTTATATTTATCTATAATGATTAAACTTGTTTTAAAAATTATATTCACCGTTATCCGTAATGTCCAGTATGGGTCCAATATTTTGATTACTATTTTTGTTTATTGTAGAAAAATCTCAACTAGATTAGTACTTCTCATGAACATGAATAATATATATTCAAATAAATAGATTTATGGGTTTTCCAATGAAAATATCCAACAAAGTATTCTAGGGATTCCAACTCCAATATTCCTTACCCTTAATTCATGGGAAGCCTTTATATTGAGAGGATACTATCTGATTCATCACCCAAGTTATATTTTCATTTATTATAGTAGTCACAAAAAATTATCTAAATATTCCAATATGTTTTTAAAATATAGATTCTTATATTTCATTCTAGAAGTTATCTTATAAATTTTAAATCTTCTCCCCCTTACTTCTTTCCTTTTACCATTTGTATAACTTGAAGCATTATGTCAACAATCAATGTCTATATACCTGAACCACCACGAACACCAATAGTAACCAATAAATATATTTCTTTTTCTTATTGATGAAATATATGAATATTTTTCTACTAAATTCACTTTTATTTTTAAGCTATTTCACTTATATTATGGGATGGATTTGGGGAACTAATCTTTTGGGACTTACTTATATCCACCCATAATCCTTTTGTGAATTAAAAAACATACATTCCCATATTTTTTTCACATTAAGTTGAGATAAAATTGGTACAAACTAAACTTTTAGGGAAGTATGTTACATATTCCCTTGAGCATGTGATGGTGGATTCTCTACATGATATGATTATATCATTTCGACCATTTTTAATTCCTTTTGAAGCAACATTCTTCTCTACAATGAGAATATTAAGTTCTCTCTTCATTATAGTTGAATAGAAAATTATAGTTTGGGTTGATGTAGGATATCTTAGTTTCACCACTAATTACAATCACTTCATGTTGATAATGTATTTATCATCCTCCATTTACCAAAACGTGGATTCCCAATCCTTCACAAGATTCTAAAATTATTCATTCTATATCCTTATTATATCTTGATTTAATTGTCAATTTCATTCACTATTTTTTTCTTTCACATCCAATTGTGTATCCATAATAGTGTCAGTCACCATATAATTATTTTTAAGTGAATAGAACACTTTTTTAATAGAATACATAAATAATTATTTCTCACAAACTATCCTTTTTAATTTTTTATCAACCAAGGAATATCTTTCATTGCAAAGTATAGTTATCACACCCTTATCTTCTACCAGTTCTGTAAGGGTGATTAATATTTCAATTTGTTTTGTTAATTAATTCTACATGGATTAATCCCCTAACTAGGATTTATCTTCAAAAAGTTTCATAATAAAACCAATTATATATGAAATGACCACATCAAAGAAATTATTTATATAACACTTTACATGACAGTGAATTACTTCATTATTTTGAAATCATCATGTTCTTCATGGATTAAAATACAATCATTATAGGAAAAAATAAATAGATTTAACAAATAAATCCTTAAAATTATGATTACCATAAGCTAATCAAATTTTTTAATCCTTCTTTGAGATTTTTCTCATCATCCTTGCCTCTTTATTCATCATATTTTTTAGTTTCTTGGAAGATAATTACATATATGTCTTAATATGGTTGGGAACATGATTCCCCATAAAATGGTCATTCATTCATACATATAAAATCAATAATTTATCTCAATCATTTAGTAAGGAACTTAGGTTTTCTATGATGCCACATGAGGTTCCCATAGGACTGATGGACCATAAAGAAGGGAGGGGTGAATTAGTGGGTGCTTAAGACTTTTAAGAATTGTTTTATTTTTAATTAATCCTTCTATAATTATTCAATATTGACTAACTCATTATTATGTCTCATATTCAAAACAATATAATGGAGTTAATAAAGAGAAAAAGAATATAATGATTTACAGGGTTTATAATAAAGAACTACTACTTTCCTTGATTGGTACTGCGACCAAATCAAGGATTATCTACTATAATAAAAATTATTTAATTAAAAATGGAGGGTTCTTCACACACCAACACCAAATTAGAGTCTCACTGATCTTGTCTTAGAAAAAATCACATTATCCACCTGTACAAAACTCATAGGACCTAAGTTTCAAGAATATCATTGTACTTCTTCAATAGTTTCACAATGTAGTCATTGAGTCACATGATGATCTACCTATACCCCTTGAGATGAATAGGTTCTATAGTCATGAAATATATATACCTATAAGTACATTCTTTTAATATCATCTTTAGAAGTATATAAATGGATTTTTATAGGATTTATCTGTATCTATAAAACCGATCTCTTTCAACTAAATGTTGATTATTTAATGTCTAATACTCTTAAAGAAATATTTTATGCAACTCAATCTCTATCGTATCTTATATTTATATAACTTAAAATGAATCTGGTAAAATTGTAGTCTGAATCAATTATCTCTTTTGATGTAATGAATTGAATTTTACATGTATTATTTTTTGATATTGTATGGACAGTTTTCTTGGCTAGGAACTAAGAAGGCGTATAATTCTAAGGCCTACTGTGCCCAAAATAATTTTTTGAAATATATTAAATATATTAAATAGAATTTGAAATATTTTTTCATTGAAAAGTATAATAACATCTAAATGGATGCCTGAATCAGAAATTTGAGGTCATCATTGACTTTATAACATGACGTTTACTCTAGGTGTGAATTTACCTTGGTTGGTGCAGGTTGTTTGTGGAAAAGTCATCATAGGTGCAGAAAAGATTAAAATAATTGAATAAATTATTTTAATTCTTGTTGTAGAGGCAGTGATTATAGAGCCTTTAAATTTACTATTGTGTCATAATTCTACGGTTATCTAAATAATGATAGAACCATTAGAGTGATGTTGGAGATAGTGTTAGAGAATTTCTCTCAGGAGAATGGTGACCGGATCATGGATCGATGATCGATGCACAACAGATTCAAAGGATCTCACCAATGATTTTGGTATAGCACCATTATTCATCAATTATCGAACCAAATCATAGCGGGGTGTTGTTTATTTGTATTTATGTCACAAATATTATTTACTATGATGAAAACAAATCAATCAATGGACATATTGATTTTCAGATTGTGTGTATTAATGGATGGAATTTATTATATGTATTTTATTAAGATAGTTATTTGTGATTTATAACTTTTTTGTTATCATTATAACATAAATGAATCAAGATCGATGCAAACATCAATTAGGTCCATTCCACTTTATTAATTTTGTACATTTCTCCTTCGATTATCCGTTCATCACGAATGTTATTCGTTTGAAACATAGTTTGACATATCCCGATAGATTGATTATGAGATACCTATTTATTGGAAAAATAATCCAAAATCATAGATCTTGGATCATCATGATATGATAGTGGTGCGATGATAGGAATGGTGATAGATCAGATGGCTTTGGATACCTAATTTCATGTTCTTAGGAACACAATGAATAATGGCATATAAATTCATTTTCCAAGAAGATCGAAGGTCTAGATCTTATTGTTCAGTGATTGAAATGTTATTTGGGCCATTATTCTTAATTTTCCAACAAGGTGGTTTCCGGATTGAATATTGGATGAAGGATGAAATGTATAGATTCCAGATATTTCATTCTGGAAAATCATACACTACATGGCATGTAAACCAAATCTACAATCCCTATGGGTCCCCTTTGAGGATTATATGGTTTTAGAGAAACATAATTACCAAACGTCATGTAAACTCTATGACATGGTATGTTATCCCTCCCTGAAGACTTGGCATATACCTCAAAGGGTACATGGACACAGTTTGGATTACAAGAGTTGGAGCATGTTGTGTACTCCCTTACACAGACACGGACTGGACCAAAGTACATGGGATAACCTATGTACGGATACACTGACACATGTACATGGGATAAATCTATGTACTATCACATTGGTAGAATACATGGGTAGCCTACATAGCAGTCCCCAGTCAATAATTTCTGGTTGGACATGTAATTCAGATTCTGTGTGGTGTGATTTTTTTGTCCCAGATTACATTAATTTACTTTTTTTATACTTTGGTTGTGGGATTTAGATGTAAAATTTAATGGTTGATCATTTGTTTTTACTTTTCAACTTTATATAGGCTTGTATATGTGTGTGTGTTTGTGCATGTGTGTGTGTGTTTGTTTGTGTGTGTGTATAGGTACTTAATTTAAAGCCTCCCATGTTAGTGATACACCTACTCAACACATGTTTCCATCCCATGGCCTATTTGATCTGGGATTGAGGGGTTGTGGAATGGACCCCTCAAGTATGGGTCATGGAAGAGAGGTATTAGAGCCAATCAGTTATACCTTAGGACCAGAGTCAGTGAGTTTGATTTGGGTGACATTGTTAAATGTTTCAAGTTCAAATATCATGTTAGGGACTCCATTTTTGGTTTTGTGTTCGACGTATCAATACGCCAGGACTTTGATCACCTTCTTTTCTACTTGGTACATAAGAACACTAGTTTTAGAAAAACAAATGGTACAAGCATCATATAAGAATGGATTATCATTTCAATTTACTTATTGAGTCAGCTCCCCGTATATACTCATTGAATGTGGTACATCATTCTTACTTTCCGGATCCCTATGTGACATATACCAGCTCATATTCAGTATCATTATCATGAGGATGATCCCCATAGTGATGAGTCATCGATATAGGGACTAGTTCTCATGATGTAACCTTTGGGTGGTTCACCAACAATACCACCACTGATGGAGTAGAATGTGGTACCCATGGAACCAGTGGATGAGGTGTGTAGGCTGAGTGCACTTCATGAGTTTCAGCGATAGAGACCCCTAAGGTTCCATGATGAGCCCAACCCACCAGAGGATGAGGACTGGGTTAAGGTGGTGACCAGAGTTTTTTTTCAAGAAGGACACCAGCATATCATATGGTGTGTTGGAGTCGATTATTCTACATGTCTTAGCTAGGATATGGTGGGGTTTTTCAACCCAGTCTTATGATGAGGAAACTATTTTATGGGTAGATTTTGAGTTCCTTTTCAAAGATGATTTATCACCATATACACTGAGGGAAGTTCATATCCAATAGATTCTACAGCTCTAGTATGGTATCATGATAGTAGTATAGTAATCATCAGGGTTTACCAACCTCTCCACAACTCAATGGATATGGTTCAAGATACATTTTTCAGGGATCAGACATTTGAGAGAGGTCTGTGTTGAGGAATTTGAGCTAGTTTTATACCTCTATGAATTGCTACCTATTTTGGGGTATTATATAGAGATTTGGTGGTCGATATTTTCTTGGCCAAGTAGATACAACCATTACTTTCTAGTATTGGGTAAGCAGGAGAAAATAATTCGGCCTTAGGGAGTCGAAATTAGTCTTAGGGACCTGGATATGAATTTTTTTGGAAGATGTACTAGGATAGGGTATCTATGGTTCATGGCTCACACAATGGGTTCATTCAGACAAGGGAGAGGCAGTACTACTCATGCGATGACAAGAACAACTTGCATGAGATTTTACAACCCTCTGTATAGTTGATAGAGAGAGCATGGATGGGCCGCCGAGGTAGAGATGGTGGTAGAAGCAGGAAGGTTCACAAGTTGGAGGATGTGGAAGAGGATCTGAATGAAAAGAAGGAGGTGGTTGCTGTATTTACTTATTACCACCACCACCCATAGGTGGTCGGCTCCAGGCTCAGGGACCTGGAGGAAAAGGGTGGGGATACTTGTAGGTGGCCGAATATTATGTCCTAGAGGTTCTGAGAATGATTCAAGGAATAATCTATGTCTTTTCTACATTAGTTTTAGTACTGATAAACATAGGTACTAGTCATTATTTTATTTCCACGTACCTTGTATGAAACATATTGATTATTGGTGAGCCCTTGTCTCAACCCTTACACTTAGAGAATCCTACTAGATAAGACTTAGTGATCACACATGTGTGTCGATAGTGTCACTTGACTCTTTGAGGTGAGAGTTCGTATTGGGATATCGTTATAGTAGTGATGAGGACATAAAATATAATCTAAGGTATGGACTTGTTATCACCGGTTCATTCCCAGGTTGACTATTTTAGGTGGAGGATGTGGTGAGTTTGTAGTGATGGAATGAGGATTTCCTTTTTCGATGAAAAAAAACCAAGGTGGAGCAATATAGACTCATGAATAGGAGGGTATAGTGAATTACTCATTAGTTGGATAAATTAAAACTTGGTGAAGTGAATTTTATGAGTTCCCAGTTACCTTTAGTGGTGGTGGAGTATGAGGACTTATTTCTATAGGATGTTCCAAGTTTACATCCCTTTTGAGAGATATACTTCTACATTAATCTATACCCACAGAAAGAATCTATATCTGTGCCATATAATTTGATGGATCCCATAGAGCTTCACAATTTGAGGGTAGATTTGGAAGAGTTATAGAGTAAGGGATTTTTCACACCCGGTGTTTCATACTGGGTATCCCTAGTTTTGTTTTTCATGAAATTAGATGGGAGCACAAGGTTGTGTGTATTCTACCAGTTCTTGAACCATATGAACATGATGAAAAAGTATCCATTATCGTAGATAAATGATATGTTTGATCTATTGAGAGGGAGGATGATGGTTCACTAAGGTTAACCTTAGGTTATTCTATCACCAGTTTTGAGTAAGGGATGAGAATATACTGAAGATGACATTCAGATGTCTCTACTGACACTGTGAGGACATGGTGATTCTATTTGGCATGATGAACACCCCAATAGTGTTCATGGGACTCATGAACTAGATATTTCATCCTTTCTTAGACCGGTTCATAGTAGTCTCCATTGATGATATCCTTTTGTACTCGGTGTCTTAGGAGGATCATGAAAGACACTTGAGGGTAGTTCTGGATGCACTCTATGAGAACCAGATTTACAAATATATCTCAAAGTTATGGCTCTTGATTCAGGAAGTCCACTTTCTGGGATATGCTATCTTAGAAGATGGTGTGGTATTAGACCTGACCAAGGTTGAGGCATTCTTATCTTTGGAGCCACCCAAGAGCTTGACATATATGTGAATCTTCCATAGGTATTTAGTCCATTACTATAGATTCATGCCTGATTTGTCTAGAATATTAACACCCATGAAATCTTTTAACTGAATGGGGAATCCTTTCATGTGTATAGAGAGGTTCTAGTAGAATTTTTAGACATTTAAGTAGAGTTTTCTGAGTGTTTTCATATTGATATTTTTAGAGGAGGGTGTCGAATATAAAGTGTTATATTACACATCAGAAACCAGGAATTATTAAGTTTTGATGCAGATGCAAGTGGTTATTTCATATAGTTCATGTCAGTTGAGACCACATGAGTAGAACTACGTGAACCACAATGTTTATTTAGAAGTATTATTCTTCACACTAAATATGTTGAGACAATACCTGATGGGATAGCGTTTTATCATCTATTATTATCACAAGAGTATCAAGTATATATTCTTTCATAAAGATCATGACTTAAGATAGAGGTAATGTCTAGAGAACCTCCAAGATTATGAATTAAAAAATATATATATATAGCTAGGAAGGGAAAAGTGATAGTATATTCTATTAGTAAGAGGTCTTATTTATAGATACTGAAAAAGGAATCAAAGAGGATGGCCTCTTTGTAGTTATCCTTTATGGATGGAGACAGAGAAGCTTACCTACAGTTTATGGTTGTCACCCCTTCTCTCTTGCAGTGAGTCAGGGAGGCACAACATGGGGTTGTAGACTGTGAGACCCTATGTACTCATATATCCACCATAAATTCTCCTAATGGATTTTATAAATATAGGGATAATGTTGTTATTTTATTATCATGCATGATGGTACCAATGATGTTTTTGGAGGAGGTTCTGAGAGAGTTTCATACATTACCTTTATCAGTACATCCAGGTGTGAAAAATATTCCTGATAACCTCTGACATCAGTATTGGTGGCCAAGGATGAAGAAAGTAGTTTCAGAGTTTGAATCTAGATTCCTTACTTGTCAGTAAGTGAAGGCTGAGCACTATATTATACAGGTTTATCTCAACCTCTTAAGGTGGAAAAATTGAAGTTGGATGGAATATCCCAGGACTTTGTGCAAGTCTAACCATGTATGTCTAGAGGACAAGATTCCATCTGGGTAATTATAAACCAAATCACCAAGTCATACCACTTCTTAGAAATTTGGGAGTAGAGTCTAGTAGATGGATTATGATACCTATACATGCTAGATATAGTCTAAATCAATGGAGTTCCATCGAAAATAATTTTTTTCCATGATTCTCTCTAAACATCATGGTTCTGTAAGAGATTTTAGTAGGAATTTGGGATTCAGTTATGATTTAGAACATTATTCCATCCCTAAATTGTTTCCAAGAGTAAGTAGACCATTTAGGTTCTTGAGAACATGTTATGAGCTTGTGTGTTGGTCTTTGTCTATAGTTGGGAGGATCACTTACCTCTAGTGGAGTTTTGATATAGTAATTACTACCATTACACCATCAGTATGGAAATATTTGAGGATTTGTATGGTCGGCCCTAGAGGTCACCACATTGTTGGACCAACCTTGGATATTTAGCACTTATGGGACCACAAATTATATTAAAATCTATTGAGATGGTGCATATTATCCAAGATAATATGAAGACTACACATAACCATCAAAATTCTTATACTGATAGATGACAGAGGCCTTTGGATTTTGAATATAGAGACCATGTGTTCCTATGTGTTTCACCTCGATGTGGATTACCTAAAATTTGATAATTTTTCAAGATATATTCAAGATTCATCGGCCCTTCTAGATACTACGTATAGATGGTGAGGTGGAAAACCACTTAGGTCCACCTCTACAGTTAAACAAAGTACACGTCATCTTCCACATTTTGTAGATGTGGAGGTATGTGCATGACCCATCACATATTATCGATTTTGGAAAGATGGAATTTGAAAATGGAATTACCATTACTGAATACCCATTAGAGATAAAGGAAAGGCTAGAGAGGATCCTCCAAGAGTTATTGATTCCTTTAGTGTGTGTCTAGTGGAAACACGATAATATTCACCAGGGCACATGGAAGCAGGAGGCTCATATTCATGATCAGTACCCACATCTCTTTGGGAATCCTTTTTTTGTATTTTCAAGGATGTAATTCCCCAAGGTGGGTAGAATTTAATGAATTTTATTTTCCATGTATTATTTTTGGATATTTTATGGATTTTTTACAAGACCAAGATTTGAGATGATGTGCAATTATGAGGCCCGGTGTTCTTAGAATAATAGCTTAAAATATATTAAATATATTAAATATCATTCACATGTATTTTTCATGAAACTATGGAATAAATTATAAATAGATGGTCGAATCAGAAATCCATGGTCATTGTTGAGTTCAGAATTTGATGTTTACACTAGGTGCGACTTAACCTTGGTCAGTGCGGGTCATTTTTAGAAAATTCTCATGGCCACAAAAATGAATAAAATAATTTAATAAATAATTTTAATTATTCTTATTGACACATAGATTAGAGAGTCTTTAAATATATATTAATTTCATAATTTCATGGTTACATCATAAACCTGGAACCATTGGAGAGCCATTGGAGAGAGAATTAGTGGATTTCTATAAGAATAATGGCCACCAAATTGTGGATTGATGATTGATGTGCAACATATTTAAAGGATCTCACAAACGAACTCGATGAAATCCCATTATTTATCAGCGATCAATGAAAATTAATGTAGATAATTATTTATTTGGATTTATTTCTCTGTTTTTATTTTCTATAGTGAACGCCAATCAATCAATGAATAGATTGATTTGAAAATTTTGAATATTTTCGGATGGTTTTTATTATAGGGATTTTATCATGATAATTATTTTCGATTGTTTATTATTTGTTTTCAATTATAATTGAAACAAACCAAGATCTAAATGAACATTGATTAAGGTATATTCCTCTTGATTATTCTTTTGCTTTTCTCCTCCAATTCTCAATTCATCATGGGCATTCTTTATTTGGAACATGGTTTTACATATCCCAATAGATAGATCATTTTTTTCACCCATTTCATGGTGAAAACATACAAAATCATAGATATGGGATCATCACGACATGATAGTGGTGCAATGAGGAGAGAGGCGATGGATTAGACGACTTTGGATACCTGATTTTTCATTATTTGGTGAGGGATGAAGAACGATGTATAATTCTATTTTCTAAGCAGATAAAGGGAACTAATCTTTTTGTTCGATGATGGAGAGGTTATGTAGGACTTGATTCACAATTTTCTGGAAAGGAGGCCTCCAAATCAATGAACAAATGAAGGAGGAGAAGCACGGATTCTAGATCTAGGATTCTGGAAAATACCACACTACATGACATGTAAAGTGGATCTACATGTTAAGTGGGACTCCCTATGTGGAGGCTAGGGTTTTGGAGGAACTTTAGTATCACATAGAATGTGACCCCTTTCACATAGTGTGTGATCCCTCCCTAGAGAATCATCATGTACATTAGAGGGTTCATGAACATGGGTTCTAGTACATAAGTTGAGCATTCAATGTACTCCCTTACATAGATAAGGCCTAGAACAAACTATAAGAGTTTATCCATGTACTAGTACATGGGTGCATGTACAAGGGATAAATCCATGTACAAGAAAATGAGTAGAATACATGGTCATCCTACATGCCATGTAACACCCTAGGTAAATAAAGAATATAAAATTTTTATATTTATCCCTATTTGTGAATAAAATGTTAATATTAATTTAAAGGGAACGCTATGCTCGATGGCTTACCCAATACGCAACAAGGAGTTCCTTTGAAATCTTACGTTGCACTCTAATAATAAAATAATTTCATTTTAATTGGTAGTTAACACCTAGTCGTTGTAATGATGGGAATGAACATAACTAACTACAGAATGATTATATATGTTTGTTAAATATTTTTATTTTTTACAATAAATGTTATAGGATTAAAAATGCGAATGAATCCAATTTTAAGCGTAAACATTCTAATATTCATTAAAAGGTCGATTAACCGCCTTTTGATGGCGAACCTTTTTTAAATCCACTTTTTGACAATTTTATGTGTTATATTTGACAAAATAAAATTATTCTTTAGAATCGGGACATCAAAATTTACTTTGTGTAATTTTTTGGTATTTTTCCGATAAAGTTCATTTTTTAAATGAATAGTGAAAAATGTTGTATTTTAATTCAAAACCACTTTTTAATCTAATTTATTTATATGATTAGATTATCTTTTGAATTGGTTTTAAAGTGAAATTATAATATATTTTTACCATTTAATCCAATAGTGGTCATTGAAATTAATTTCACTTTGAAATTGGACTTAAACTATTGTCAATCTTTTGATATATATTGTTTCATAAAAACACGCTATTTGTTCTGACAACGAGAATTAATTATTAAATTAATTAATATAACTTATATATTTTGAATTTTTTAAAATATACATCATTTTTTAAATCAGAATATCAAATATATCTTATGGTGAATTTTGGGTATTTTTCTGAAAAACTTCAATTTTTGATGAATAGTGAAACCACTAAGTGGTACTTAAAAATAACTGATTTTTCGTTTAAATAAAATTTTACCACCTCTATGTTTTGAATTTCAAAAATCCGACATATATGGTTTCCATTAGGAATTAAAATTTGGTTCAATGGGATTAAAATAATTTTTTGATGAATAGTAACTTTTAAGTTTTTAATCGCGATTAGAGGTAATTAGTGTAGTTTAAGGTAAAAATGATGATTTAATAATATGAAATGACCTCGAAACATGTCCTAAACTAATTGGATGTGTCATGGACGACAGAGAAAATCCATGGGTCAACTTGGGGACCCCATGGAGCCACTTTTGTAGGATAATGACATTAATAACTTTTTATTTAATGTTAAAATAAAAATGTCACAAACATGAGTTGTTTTACTAAAACAATTTTTAAATAGGGTTATACAAGTCATATTTTTTACTATAAATATTCATTAGAAATATAAAAATATTTCCTACATAATGATATTTTTATTATAATTTTTAGACATTAAATAAATTAAATTATTTATGACACCATGATGATGCAGTGATTACCTCATTATTTAACGATTTAAATAAAATGAAAAGATAATGTAAAATATAAGACCTACACTTGTCAAAAACCCATTGGATGGGTGTATTTATAACTATTATAACTTTATCCTCGAAATAAATTATTATGGGACCTTTAAAAACCGAAACTCATTTTATAATAAAGTAACCTTTTATAACTTTCCAATAGTGCCCCTCCTCTCCCCTTATAAAAGGCCCCGACCTCTACCGCCTTACCCACACCTATCAAGCCTTTGGATCAGCCAAACCCTACCCATTTTGTCTCTCCACATCCCTCTATTACTCCTAGAATCCTCACTTTTGGCAGAAGTCTTTCCAAGGAAGCCTTTGAGCTCAAATCAAAAAGAGTTACCCGATTTAAAGGTAGTGTCCTCTCTTGTGTTCTTATGTTTTATTTTGCTTCTCCAACCCCCTAAACTATTTTTATTACTTTCTTTTGTAACAACACAAGTATCTTGAATATTATATGACGTGTTTATGAGAAATATTAGAGCTACACCTACACACACCTTCATCTAATGGTTAAAGAACATACTGTTTCTGTGGTTGGTGATTTTCTGCCTCATGAAACGATGATTGTTCAATATTCTTTAAACACCTTTAAAGGTGTCCATTATGATGTCACTGTATTTTATATATGATATATATGGTATTTTTTTTACTATATTCCTCTTTATTTTATATTTAAAACATACCTTTATTCTTTGCATGTTGTGCAAATGCGATAATTTCATATGAGGAAGTGTGGACTACCGCCCCCTCATGTGATGTGACTCGTTCATGCAATACATGGAATGTATAAAGAATGAAATTAATGAACATATGTGACCTATATAACATATATATTATACTGGAATTATAATATATATATATCTCTCTCATTTATTTTTAATTCCATTAATATGACAAAAAAATGAAAGTAGTGTTCATGCGTACGTACGACCTACCGTCTCCATGAACGATGCTTTTCATTTTTTATCTCCAAATGTTATGGAATAGTATAAAATGAATATGTAATTGATATATATGATATTTTAATCATTAATACTATTATGTAAATTATTTACTTAGGACCACATGGGAAATCATTTTCAAACAAGTTCATTTTTTACTCATGTACCAAACATCGGCAAAAACGTCTGATATGAACTAACTTTATTAAAAAATTATTATAACATTATAATATGTGATATGAACTGAATTATAATTTTTAAAGGAGTTACTTAAGAAATTATAAACTGACCAATGTTTATTATTCAGGAATATAAAGAAATGAACAAGACAAGTCAGACTTTAGGTAAGGGATCCTACCCCTCTCTTTCTTTTTAAGTTCACTCTTTTATGTCATTACTTTTAAGATCATCTTTATTATGATTGGTATGTTATTTTATATTAAACTTACTGTAATTTTTTATGTTCATATGATTATAGACCTTATTTTCTCTCATCAATCCATTTTGAAAGTTTTGAGTGGCGTTGTTAGGCTGCAAAATTTTCGTAAGAGATCCAACCTATCTCTTTCTTTTTAAGTACTCTCCTTTATGTCACTTCTTTTAAGCTCCTATTTGTTATGTTGGGGGATGTTATTTTATATTCCTATTGCTGTAAATTTTATTTTAATATGATGAGAGACCCTATTTTATCTCATCAATCCATTTTTGGAAGTTTTAAGTGGCGCTGTTAGGGTGCCGAGTTTTCGTAAGGGATTTTTAATCTCACTTTTATTACCTTGAGATTTATGCTACATTTTCCACCATTTCTTTTGAGTGGTATATGTAATTACAATTATTATACTCTTTGTTTAATATAATTTCATTTATGAGTATTTACATCAATGTTGTATTGTCCTTCTTTCATGGGGTGTATGTTTCGAAAGATACCCAAGTCGGTAAGGGAACCTTTCACCCTCCTCTTTTTTAAAGACTTCTTTTGTTGGGTCATTTAATTTACATATTGTAATGTTGGGATATTTTATTATATCCTTATTGAAGTAAATTTTATGTCCATGTGATGATATACCATTTCTACCTCTCATCAACTCATTTTCTGAATTTTGAAGTGACGCCATTAGGCTGTCAAATTTTTGCAAGGGAACTTCCTAACCCAATTTTGATTCTTTGGGATAAACTTGTACTACTTTAATATGTCGTTCAATGAATATGTGTGAATAACCTCTGATTGTTTTACACTTAATATCAACTTATATTTTGTGTATTCGTTTGTCTCACATAATTATGTAATTGATTTATCCTTGATCCAAGGATAGCGTCTTTGTAAGGGAATTCGTCTCAATCTTCTTTCATTGAGGCATATATTGTTTTAATACAAGGCTTTATTTTATGTGGTGTATAAACCACTTTGACTTTTAATTTTATATAAAAGGAATCTTTTTCTATGAAGCGTTTTACAAAATGACAAAAAGTAATGTTTCTTTTAATGTACGCGGTGACAACGACCATTTCCCCCGCCGTAAGTATTATTTGGTCTTTGGCTTCCTCAACAAGCCGTAATGTTTTTAAAATGAAATAAATACCATATACTCTTTTATGTATTTTGGTATTGAAAATAGTTTTTATAATGTATTTTTTATGTCAATATATTTAAGTGATATATTGTGATCAATGTTTGGAAATGTTTTCTTTCCATTATATTTGTTTTATGTCTTATGATTTTATAATGGTACTTAGAAATTTACCAGGTGGTTACGTGATAAACCATATGACGGGTGGTTCCGTGAATACCAGGATTGGTGGTTACGTTATAACCTCCAATGCATTAGGTATGGAAGTCGGCTGTATGTCTATTCCATTAAGTGATATGTGTGGAAGTTGACCGTATGGTTATTCCATTTATGTATGTTTATGTCCCAAGTTACCTTTATATGTTATCTGTTCATCATATGGGTTTTATGGTAATATTTTGGTTACAAAAGGGTAAGTAATGATATTTTATTCAATGAAGAGTATTTTTTACTTCATAAAGGTTAAAATTAATACTTTGATTAAGTATTAATGGTTTACTTGTTTTTTTGAAAAACTAACAGTTATCCTTCTTTGTGTATCCCTTACTGAGCTTTTTATGCTCACCCCAAGTTTTTTTTGAAATGTTTTTCACAGGAATTAATGTGAAATAGGGTCATGGATGGGAACAAGGAAACGTCAGACTATCTAAAACATGGAACTAGACAAGTTTCTTTTTAAGAGTTTTTATTTTATGAAAACATAGTAGAAGTGTTTACTTTGTAATCTTTTGAGATGTAATAGTTATGTCCTAATTCTCTAAAACTCTATACCTAAAATTATTCTCTATGTGAATTATTCATTTAATTCAATAATAAGTAATGTTTAAGGCTGGGTCCTTATATTTGGTATCAAAGGTCGTTTTAGACAACTTTAGGGATTAGAAGTTTTTGTTAGACACATGGTTAGTCCCTATATATATTATTTCAGTTAAATCCTTGTTTTATAACTTTTTTCAGGCCAAGTAAAGTCAGTTATGAATGGAAGGAAGAGGATCTCAAACGACATTCCTATCTCTTCCTGATGATATGCTTGCAATAATTATTGCAAAGTCATGTTCGGATGATTGTGAAACTTTTTCTAGCATACAAATCACTTTCAAGAAGTTGTTTGAGATATCAAACACCTCCACTATACCTCGTTATCATCGTGGATCAAGGGTTGTATTTAGGAAAATACTATTTTCACAATATTCTCATATTTTCAAGAAACGTAAATATTATCAAGGTATTTTCAAATATTTTACATTATCAAAAGAATTTGAAGCATATTATGATTATAAAAATGGCTGTGAGGAAGGAGACCCTTGCGCAAACTATTTATATTTTCTTTTAAAATATAGTCTCTTAGCACATAATTATGGTATTTTAAATGGACCAATAATAGAAAGTTTTAACTCAAATTCTGTCTGACTATTTTATTGAAATCGTGTTTTATCAAATGTTTGGGAATTATATGTCATACATGATTATTTTCCAAAACTATTTTTCTATGAACACCCATATGACCCATGTTGTACAAGGTGTATTTGGATGGAGGAAGAAAATTATTTTGAAGGATCTCTAAATCATTTTTGTAATTCATGGTACTTCTACCTACGTGAACAAAATGACGATGAAACCGAGTGGACGCCATGATCAAGGTATGCTGTTATTCATTTTGGGAATCATTTTATTTTATGGTGGTGAAATATGACTTCAAGAATTAAGATGTTTAGATCGTAATGAATTTGGATGAAAATGAGAGGTATAAGGAAACTATTGAGGTTAAAACATGTTAGGGTTATTTTTAGAGTTTAATAAAAAGGACAACACGTAGACCGTGTGACAACCCGTTGCGTCGGACAAAGCTGTGGGAATCAAACCAACACCAAAGTGCGACTGGTATTTATCGCCTACCACTGGACTATGTGAAGTCTCTAGTTAGTATCACTTATTTTTTTAGTTAGATGTTTTTATGAATTAATAGTAAGTTGATTTTGGGTTATCTATGGAAATTATTAACCTATCATAGAGGATATGTGGTTAGGTTAATTACTTTTCAATATGAGACTTTTAGAGCAACTGATCTTATTTGGAGATAAGTGTTAATTTGTACCATGGAAGACTATGTGACTAAATATTTCAAATATTTGGGTTTCAATCTTAGTTTGGTTTACTTTGAATAATTTTATGGAAAAAAATTTTATCGAATGGTCCTCGTTGAACTTTGGGTTTTGTTGGACAAATTTTGGAGATTAAGAATAGATTTTCTTTTTATAAAGGGTTATCCTTTTCTAGATTATCTGATCTTGTTCTAACAACTTTGGTTTTGGAAAGGGTCTAAAGACATGGGAAATATATATTTCTCTTTTGTGTCTTAGGTGATTCTCTAGAAGTTGATTATAGTTCTCTTAATGTGAACAATTCTTCATAAATACTCGTCTTTTGAGGAAAGTATGAGTTTGTGTAAGAAATCTAGTAAAAGTTGAAAGTCAACATGAAAAGTAAGTATGTTTCCTTAAGATCAAAAATAAATTACTCATTGAAAAGTAACTTAAAAAAATGTTGTCTATTAACTTTTCCTACTGGGGAATCGAATACCATTTAACCAACCACATGTTTGTGATTTTCTTGTGGTTAACTTTCTCCTAAACATGTTTTCTATCACTCTCCCTCAGAACATGACCCTTTTATTTTTATTCCATATCCATGTTTTCCTACATGGAATCCAAGTATGGGTTAACTTAGGTGACCTCTGTACTTCTCTTTCTTTATTCTAAAGTGATTGTTTTACCGACTCTTGTTCCGTTGTGGGACTTTCAATGATGTTTCCGAGCCCAATTTTAAAATTGAGAGGACGCAATTCCCAAATGGGGGGAAGGATGTAACACCCCAGGTAAATAAATGAGATGAAATTTTTATATTTATCCCTATTTGTGAATAAAATGTTAATTTAATTTAAAGATAATGCTATGCTTGATGGCTTAACCAATACGCAACAACGAGTTCCTTTGAAATCTTATGTTGCACTCTAATAATAAAATAATTTTATTTTAAATGGTAGTTAACACCTAGCCGTTGTAATGACGGGGATGAAAATAACTAACTACAAAATGATTATATATGTTTGTCAAATATTTTTCTTTTTACAATAAATTTTAGAGGATTAAAAATGAGAATGAATCCAATTTTAAGCGTAAACATTCTAATATTCTTTAAAAGGTCGATTAACCGCCTTTTGATGGAGAACCTCTTTTAAATACACTTTTTGACAATTTTATGAGTTATATTTGACAAAATAAAATTCTTCTTTAGAATCGGGACATAAAAATATACTTTGTGTAAAGTTTTGGTATTTTTTCAATAAAGTTCATTTTTTAATGAATAGTGAAAAATGTTGTATTTTAATCCAAAACCTATTTTTAATCTAATTTATTTATATTATTAGATTATATTTTTAATTGGTTTTAAAGTGAAATTAGACTATATTTTTACCATTTAATTCAATACTGGTAATTGGAATTAATTTCACTTTGAAATTGGACTTAAACTAGTGTCAATCTTTTGATATATATTGTTTCAAAAAAACACGCTATTTGTTCTGACAGCCGGAATTAATTATTAAATTAATTAATATAACTAATATGTTTTTAATTTTTTAAATATACATCATTTTTGAATTTGGAATATCAAATATAGCTTAGGGTGAATTTTTGATATTTTTCTGAAAAACATCAATTTTTGATGAATAGTGAAACCACTAAGTGGTACTTAAAAAAAACTGATTTTTCGTTTAAATAAAATTTTACGACCTCTGTGTTTTGAATTTCAAAAATCCAACATACATGGTTTCCATTAGGAAGTATAATGTGGTTTAATAGGATTAAAATAATTTTTTGGTGAATAGTAACTTTTAAGTTTTTAATCGCGATTAGAGGTAATTAGTGTAATTTAAGATAAAAATAATGTTTTAATAATTTTAAATGACCTTGAAACATATCCTAACCTTATTTTATGTGTCATGGACGACCAAGAAAATCCATGGGTCAACTTGGGGACCCCATGGAGCCACTTTGGTAGGAAAATTACAATACTAACTTTTTATTTAATGTTAAAATAAAAATGTCACAAACATGAGTTCTTTTACTAAAACAATTTTTAAATGGGGTTATACAAGTAATATTTTTTACTATAAATATAAATTATAAATATAAAAAAATTTCCTAAATCATGATATTTTTTTATAAATTTTAGACATTAAATAAATTAAATTATTTATGACACCATGATGATGTAGTGATTACCTCATTATTTAACAATTTAAATAAAATAGAAATATAATGTAAACTATAAAATCTACACTTGTAAAAAACCTGTTGGATGGGTGGATTTCAAACTATTATCACCTTATCCTCGAAATATATAATTTTGGTACCTTTAAAAACCGAAACTCATTTTATAATAAAGTAACATTTTATAACTTTCCAAGAGTGCCCCTCCTCTCCCCTTATAAAAGGCCCCCAACTCTACCACCTCACCCACACCTCTAAAGCCTTTGGCTCTGCCAAACCCTGAACATGTTCTCTCTCCACATCCCTATATTACTCCTAGAAGTCTCACTTTGGGCAGAAGTCTTTCCAAGGAAGCCTTTGATCTCAAATAAAAAAGATTTACCGGATTTAAAGGTAGTGTCTTCTATGGTGTTCTTATGTTTTATTTTGCTTCTCTAACCCCCTAAACTCTTTTTATTCATTTCTTTGTAACAAAACCATTTTCTTCAATATAATAGGATTTTTTTTATGAGAAGGATTATAGATACACCTACACACACCTTCATCTAATGGTTAAAGAACATACTGTTTTTGTTGTTGGCGATTTTCTGCCTCACGAAACGATGATTGTTCAATATTCTTTTAACACCTTTAAAGGTGGACATTATGATGTGAATGTATTTTATATATGATATATATGGTATTTATGATTACTATATGCTTCTGTATTTTATATTTAAAACATACCTTTATTCTTTTCATGTTGTGCAAATGCGATAATTTCATATGAGGAAGTGTGGACTACCGCCCACTCAAGTGATGTGACTCGTTCATGCAATACATGGAATGTATAAAGAATGAAATTAATGAAAATATGTGACCTATATAACATATATATTATAATTTAATTATAATATATATGTATATATATCTCTAATTTATTTTTAATTCCATTAATATGATAAAAAAATGAAAGTAGCGTTCATGCGTACGTACGGCCTACCGTCTCCAAGAACGGTGCTTTTCATTTTTTATCTCCAAATGTTATGGAATAGTATAAAATGAATATTTACAGGATATATATGATATTTTAATAATTAACACTCTTCTGTAAATGATTTACTTATAACCACATGGGCAATCATTTTCAAACAAGTTCATTTTTACTCATGTACCAAAATCGGCAAAAACGTCTGATATGAACTAACATTATTAAAAAATTATTATAACATTATAATATGTGATATGAACTGAATAATAATTTCTAAAGGAGTTCCTTAAGCAATTATAAGTTGGCCAAATTTTATTATTCAAGAATATAAAGAAACGAACAAGACATGTCGGATTTGAGGTAAGGGAGCCTGCCCCTCTCTTTCATTTTAAGTACACTCTATTATGTCATTAATTTTAAACTCATCTTTATTATGATTGGGATGTTCTTTTATATTACTATTACTGTAATTTTTTAAGTTCATATGATTAGAGACCCTATTTTCTCTCATCAGTCCATTTTGGATGTTTTGAGTGGCGCCGTTAGGCTGTCGAATTTTCCTAAGAGATCCAACCTCTCTCTTTCTTTTTAAGTACTCTCCTTTATGTCACCTATTTTAAGGTCCTCTTTGTTATGTTGGGGGATGTTATTTTTTATTCCTCTTTCTTTACATTTTATTTTAATATTATGAGGGATCCTATTTTATCTCATCAATCCATTTTTGGAAGTTTTAAGTGGCGCTGTTAGGCTACTGAGTTTTCATAAGGGATTTTTCATCTCACTTTTATTCCCGTGAGATTTATGCTACATTTTCCACCATTTCCTTTTAGTGGTATATATACTTCCCATTATTCTACTCTTTGTGTAATATACTTTCGTTTATGAGTATTTACATCAATGTTGTATTGTCCTTCTTTCATGGGGTGTATGTTTCGAAAGATACCCAAGTCGGTAAGGGAACCTTTCACCCACCTCTTTTTAAAAGACTTCTTTTGTTGGGTCTTTTAATTTACATATTTTAATGTTTGGATATGTTATTCTATATCCTTATTGATGTAAATTTTATGTCCAAGTGATGAGATACCCTTTTTATCTCTCATCAACTCATTTTCTGAATTTTGAAGTGACGTTGTTAGGCTGACAAATTTTTGCAAGGTAACTTCTTAACCCAATTTTGATTCTTTGGGATAAACTTTTACTCCTTGAATATGTCGTTCTATGAATATTTGTGAATGACCTCTGATTTTTTTACAATTAATATCCACTTATATTTGGTGTATTCTTTTGTCACACATAATTATGTAATTGATTTATCCTTAATCCAAGGATACCGTCTTTGTAAGGGACTTCATATCAATCTCCTTTCATTGAGGCATATATTGTTCTAATACAAGACTTTCTTTTATGTGGTGTATAAACCCCTTTGACTTTTAATTTTATACAAAAGGAATCTTTTTCTATGAAGCATTTTACAAAATGAAAAAAAAGGAATGTTTCTTTTAACGTACGCGGTGAAAATGACCTTTTCCGCCGCCACGATTATTATTTGGTCTTTGGCTTCCTCAACAAGCCGTAATGTTTTTAAAATGAAATAAATACCATATACTCTTTTATGTATTTTGGTATTAAAAATGGTTTTTATAATGGATTTTTTATTCCAATATATTTAAGTGATATATTGTGATCAATGTGTGGAAATGTTTTCTTTCCATTATATTTGTTTTATGTCTTATGATTTTATAATGGTACTTAGACATTTGACGGGTGGTTATGTGATAAACCATATAACGGGTGGTTCCGTGAATACCAGGATGGGTGGTTATGTTATAACCTCCAATACATTGGGTATGGAAGTCGGCCGTATGGCTATTCCATTAAGTGATATGTGTGGAAGTTGACCGTATAGTTATTCCATTTATGTATGTTTATGTCGCAAGTTACCTTTATATGTTATGTGTTATTTATATGGGTTTTATGGTAATATTTTTTTTACAAAAGTGTAAGTAATGATCTTTTATTCAATGAAGAGTATTTTCTGCTTCATAAAGCTGAAAATTATTACTTTGATTAAGTATTCATGATTTACTTGTTGTTTTAAAAAAATAAGAGTTATCCTTCTTTGTGTATCCCTTACTAAGCTTTTTATGCTCACCACAAGTTTTTTTTTGAAATGTTTTTCACAGGACATAATGTGGAATAGGTTCAAGGATGGGAACGAGGAAACATCAGGCTATCTAAAACATGGAACTAGACAAGTTTCTTTTTAAGAGTTTTTATTTTATGGAAACTTAGTAGAAGTGTCTACTTTGTAATATTTTGAGATGTAATAGTTTTGTCATAGTTCTCTAAAAATCTAAACCTAAAAAGATAATCTATGTGAATTATTCATTTAATTCAATAATATGTAATGTTTAAGGCCGGGTCCATATATGCCATGTACTTCTATACAGACATAGGTAAGAGAGACGGTCCATTTAAATGGGTCGGACCTGAGGTTGAGGGATACAGTGGGTAACCCATACTACAAATCATGTAATTTCTTATGCATGAATTAGAGACCTTGTCCACAATATCAAGGAAAAATAATTTGTGTGAATTACCATTATTCATTCCCTAAGGGTTAATATGGAATTATCTCATTCTCCTAGGATAATGATCCCTTCATTAGGACTTCTTGGATTGAGTTATTGAAATACCTCTATAAGGCCTAGAGTGAGATCCTCTATTCATATTCATGCCCTATGTGGAGTTATTAGTATATTTCTGACCAACACCATGTTGGTGATGATCCTATACTTAGCAGGTTAATCCAGATTGAGTTTTTGGTATCACACCATTTCTTTTGGAGTGATCCTCATTTGTGTATCGTATATCTTCAGACCTTCAGTGTGCACTTCAAAATGGCCAGACTCAACAAGCACTACCTCTCATATGAAAATCACTATTACTATCAGACTCAAGAGTGTATTCTATTAGGAGAGTGTTCTATATAATCTTATCTCTAGAATTATAGGCTGGTATACTATGGTTGTGACTTACCTTTTTTTACATTATGTCTTTGTTGATTAAAAATTGATATTATTTTTATATGTGTTGAATACATATACCTATCTAGATCTGACTATATTTCCTTTGTTGTATTCTTTGTGGTTTCAAGGTGTCCTAATGAGTATTTTTATACTCACCCATGTACGGCATTTAACCTCACATGGCGTGTCTTTTGTAGACAATTGACCTTTTGACATAGTCCTTGATGGACCCAGAACAGACTATGCTTAGTGAGGCCGAAAAGACTGAGGTGTGTTCTTATATCCTTTTGATAGAATTCCCCAGTACTTACAATCACGTCAGACTTGTGTTTGAGATAATTTGTTGATGTATTCTATTTGGACATTTTTAATTTTCATTACATCATGTAATACTCTGGTTGTGAGTTTTAGATGTATGGATGCATGGTTGTTAGGTTGTTTTTATATTTCATAATTTTATTAGATTGGATATGTGTGCATGTGTATAGGTACTTTAGGATAAGGCCTACCATGTTAGTGATATATCTACTCAACAAAATTTTACATCCCCTGTTCTATTGGATGTGGGCTTGAGGAGTCATGGAATGGGCCCTTCTAGGAATGGTCTTGACCTGTGATCTCAGATCCCAATAACTCATAACTCTTCTAAATTCATGACACCAATATCTTATAATATTCATAGTAGGTAATCTTTACACTCTATTTTATTCTTATCAAACTTCTATAACTATTATTTTTATACAAATCACTTCTTCTACTTATTATTTTTCTTCGATAAAAAAAGATCAAATAAGTTCAACAAGATATTAAGATCATATTTTACTTATTCATTGAAAGTGTTCTTCAGATGTTTCACATAGTATACAAAGAAGCTCTTTATTTTATGATTCCCAATCACTCTTCTATCAGTACATTTTTCTTTATATACATAGGCCACTTAAATTATATTTTCTATACTATAATATAGAAAATACCATTAAAATCAGTGACCCACATCTTAGAATTTCTCAATAGTATATATATTGGATTCTCCCATGATATTGATTTTAATATAGGTGGTTAAATTCTCAGGGTGGGCATCACTTCCTATTAATAATAATTTAAATGTTTCAAAAAATGTGTGAAATAAAGTTTCACACATCGATTGATCCCATCAATTCTCAAGATCTCTTTTTTATTTTTCAATGGTTGTCCACATCTAAATTATATCCTTTCCCTAATATTATTCATTCTCATTTATTATCTCGACAGAATTTATCTTCAGATAAAATCACTAGTATGCTCAACGTCTTCTTGCTAAAAATATCTCCACTCAAATATATAGATTATATTTTTCATATTTGTATAAAATATTCATCTAATTGATTTTACAGTGGGAAAATCATTTTATTTCATCATGATACTTTCAATAAAAAGTATAAAACCCTTAATCTAAAAATTTTACACAACTTTAGTAACTCATCCCTTAATTATACTCACACAAACTAACTCAAATCATTATGTTTTTAAGATTCTATGAATATCCATAATTTTCTGTATTTGAATATATATTATTCAAAAAATCATAATAAATCAATTTAATCCATAAATAAATATATGAAGTAGTTATACATATTTAATATTCCATAAAATAGGCTCAAAAGATGTCTTAAATAATATTTCGGATGTTTTGATCTTGAATGAACAACATAAGTAACCTCATAATTAATTTTCTTCTTTAGAATAAATAATTCTAGAACAATATAGTTTTCACCCAGTATATATTAAAAAACCCTTACATGAATCAGGATGTGGAATTCACATATATAAAAATTAGGTATATTTGAATCGTACCTTATGTGTTCTTAATTTTTATATGTGATTCAGCTTTGTAGAATTTGGCTATGTCTCTGGATTTGGATACATAGATCTTCATATAGGAATGATGTTCTAAATTAAGATACATTGTATAATTTTTTAAACATGAAATGTATACGTGGGTCATTTGAATATGTCGTAAAAATCGCATATGCAGAACTTCATGTAAGAAAAAAATTCATATGTGGTGATTTGGGATACATGGAGTCACCTATGTTTTTGAATTCACATATATGGAATCTGTACATAGGTATATTTTCTAGATTCCATGAATTTTGAACCAAATCTCTGAAAATCCATCTGAATCCATTCAGAAAAACTAAAAAACACATCTAAACACCTTTGGGAATTTATGAAATTTTTTTAAACACATAAAAATGATTCCCAAGAACCCTTAAAAAAATTAAAACTCACATTTTTATTTCATCAATTTCACTCACATACCATCATATTTCTTTCATCCTAAACCATCAATCTATCCTTAATCCATGTTTATTTCAACATGTCTTTCAGCATCCTTCATACACACATACACATGGATGGATTATCCCTAGATCTAGAATGTTAATGTTTCATTCAAATATATTCTTATCCAAACATTTAACATGTTCAGACTTTTTATCCGTAGCTATACAAGATTTATATAATAGGTTCCACACCCAAATTACTCTTCCAATTTGTTGTAGATATCACTCAACAAGTTATGTACCTATTATAAACATGAACACCATATTTTCAATAGATTGATACATGGTATTCCCACTTTAATTCTTTCATCTAGGTATTCAAGATTAGACAACTCCAATATTCTTTACACATAATGAATGGGTTTCCTCTATATTGGGTGGATACTCTATAATAAATAACCCAAGTAATATATTCATTTATAAAATTGACAATCCTATTACATAAAAAATACAACCAAACACCTTTTTTCTCTTTAGTGGGGAATGGTTGGAGATTGAATTCACATAGAGATTTTCCGCTCTTATTGGGATCAAAATATCTCATAGTTTAAGCCATGAAATAGGGATAATACCATGAACTCTAACATCAGACAGTAAGGTTATTCAACATATAGTTTAATGTCATATGGTGAGCACAAAACATGGAATCTAAATCATGATAATGAGTGAGCTAATAAAAAATCCCTAATCTTGTGTGATTCATGTTCGAGGTGATAAATATGATGGAATGTAAGGATACTCATTCTACAAGTGAGTGACAAGTAAATAAAGATGGGCCAAGGTGAAAATGAAATAACCACCTTGTAAATAACCCATGTACATGGGGATATCAGTTGGGAAAGAGGATATCTGGATAATTCAATATGTAAATATACCAAAAGGTATGTGTGGGTAACATAGAGTATGCTACAAATCCTCTTGAGAAAAAGCGGAGAAGAATAAGGTAAAATATTCCATTCAAAATCCGAATTTCAAGGAAGGTTGCAAATAATCTTATGATGGACACTGATTTCATTCAATACATGGATTCCACTTTAATATTATTAGGAATAGAGGAAATAAAATGGGGTTTGACTACTGACCATGTATTCAAAACATGGGGCCCAAATTTATCTACTAATAATTCATGGAAACATGTACCTTGGATAAAAGGTGGTCCTTTGGGGTACTATTACATCATAATAGGGGTTACCCTTTGGAATTGAATGGTTGATGGGTAAATTCCAACACTAGGGACACAAAGTGTGGAGATGAGGGAAAGAGTTCAATGAGTGTTCTAAACACACCAATACTATATAATAATGTATCAAAAATATTGAAAATATGTAATAGGATTGATAGAGTTTTATACCTTAATATTATAAAGCTTAAATTCATCTATATCAGACCATGGGTTTCCATCATTTTGAGTTCATGTGTAAAAACCCTTAACTTAATATCCCAGAGTCAGTGGTTATATTATTGTAATGGTACTAGAAATAATAAATAAAATCTCAAAGGATAAAACAGTTTAGTATTATTGGAAAACTAGATCCATACATAAATTTCACATTACATTTTAAAATATAAAATACAAAATATTATTTTCTTTGAAATCACCACTCTTCCATTTTTCATATCCCTACACACCAATCATAATACAACTATTGGAATCCTAGGGAAAGGAAGCATAAGAAAGTGTTTGGCTTAGATACTCAGTAAGGGTATGCATAGAATAGAATCTATCATTTATAAATAAATCATAGTCAATATGAAAATGTAAAAAATATGAACCAACATTATATATAATAAATAACATGATCCTGAAGAATAATATGGTGGGAATAAATGATGATAAAATAATTCCATATAAGTAGTCACATGAGCTTGAAACTTATCCATGGATATAATAACTAATCAAATAATTTCATGTAAATCAATAACTAACCTTATAATGAGCGAATACATTATTCTAAACATCATAAAAATACCATCAAGGACTCATGCCAACACATCTTAAATAAATGGGTAAGGCCTTAGCCAAATACCCAAACTAGTTATCCCCATGATATCTATCAGTGCATCGTTGTGCTATATTTGGACCCTCCCATCACTTACTAGTCCAATTTATTCCTCATATCAAAGGGGGGAAAGATAATCAACATAAACATTTTTATTGAAAAACAAGCATGAAAAATGTTACTAATTTCCTCAATCAATTAACATAATCATATAGAATCTAGAATAATATGGAGAATGGTATTAAAAAAATAACATCCCTAGTAAAATACAATATCTATCCAAGAATTCTTACATAGCTGAATATACTTTAAAAATATCACTCGAAGATTTCTTGTGTAAAATTCCATTTTCATTTTGAAAAAATAATAAAAATATAAAATATTACCAAATAGTATGGATGAAATTTTATTTGGAAGGAAACTTTGATACCATTAAATTAAATTTTAATTTAATTAGTGTTCATGGTACTTTAAAATTATGTTAATGTCATATAATTAAAAACAAAACATTCCATTCACACTTTAGTAAAAATTCAAAAAAGTACCTCATTTAGAAAATGATAAGAAGATTTATTTGAAACAATTTAGTCAAAATTGGTTGAAATTTATTTAACAAAATCATTGAATAATAATAGTAATATTAATTTAAATGTTTTAAAAAAAATATAGATATAAAAGTTAAAAATTCCTCACTGATTAAAAAAACAAATTTGGCTTTCTTTAAAAATGAGGTTTCGGGAACTTCAGAACATAAAGAGTGTAAAATGATTAAAAACTTGTAATTTCAATAAATAAATATATTAGAAGAAAATATATTTTTTATGAAATAAATTTCAAATAATTACCCCAATAAAGACTTAAAAATAAACAATAACAAATAATGCTGATATTGAAAAACAAACCCTTACCTTAGATCTGATTTCCTTCACTTGTGTCTAAAACATATATATAATAAATATAGATTTATCATACATATATTATAGAAACATACTCATATATTCCAAACCTTATATGATTTATGAATAATATTTTTTCAACCATTTATTAACAATTCATCATTAAAATCATTGTTCCAGGTTACAACTACTTTGTTATTCATGTATGTTTTGGTTCAGTAATTTAGGTCCTTGTACTTTGGTCATAGTTACACAATATACCAAATATTAATAATTATTTAAATATCAATTATATAAATTATATAAATATTTATAGTCATCCATAAAAATTAGATATGGGAAAATGAATTACATGATTTAGGGAGATACTAGGTTATACAAACGCATGAACATTGTTTCCATTTTTTCAATTGTTGTAACAAAGAACATCATATAGTAAATCAAATTTCTATAATCATTATTATATTTTATATTTATTAATTAAATTTATTCTTATTAACATGCACATTTAAATAAAATGAAAAATACATCACCTCACTTCATGGAGGTGGTAGTCCACATTTACACACGAGTGACACTGTTGTTTTCCAACGGATTGGAATGTAAAAAGGTAGATGTGATATTGTAATTTCAGAAGTATAATTATGTCACAAATATCATATATATACATTAAATACATCATTATATCCATCCGTTATAGGTGGTTATTGAAAACAAATTACATCAGTTTATGAGGCGATAATCCGTCGTACACATAATCGATGGTTTCATTTCTCATTTGATGAAATAGTGGATATATATAGGTTATAAAATAAACATAATTACATATCAATATATTTTATATTCTAGTGTTAATATTTTACCATATTTGGAGAATATTTTAAGTGGGTGTAATAATAAATAAAAAATAAAACACATGGTTAAGAACTATACATATTCTTTGGAGAAACTATTTAGTTATATACATAAATCCTTACTTGGATATAATTATAATAAAACTAGAGACTTTAGGTCATAAGGAGTCGTTTAAGGAATGTATTTTTTTTAAGGCTTGTCTGAACCAAAAGAATATTTAAGTGTAGATAGGCGAGGATATAGGTGTCCTTTTATAAGTGATGGTGGGGACCACATAGAAAATGCATAAAAGGATAAAAATGAAAAATTAATTCACAAGAAAAAATCCTCTAAATTCACATATATTCTAAGGGGGTTTAAAATAAAATTAAACAATCAAGCATGATGAAAAGAGGTTTTCAAAATAAAACATTTCCTAAAGTATCGAATGTTTTTATATCAAATTTCAACCTAAAAATTATTCCAATGATCTAAATTGGATTAATTATTATATAATTGTTATAATTTTACTTTTGAAACAATTTTAGAAAAAAATGGAACATTTTAAATTCTTTAAATGATGATGTTTCATTCAAAAAAAAATATTTTTGATTATTCATTAAAAAAATTAACTTTTTAAAAAATTCTCAAAAAATCACTCTAAGATAATTTTGACATGATGACCTCAAAAATGAATTTATTTTTATCAAATAAATTTTCTCAAAGTTTCAGAATTTTATTTTAAAAAAAGTATGAAAAACATGATGGAACCACATTTTAGAAGAATATATACTTTTAGCCGAAATCACAATTCATTCTTATTACACATATTAAAAAATATAAGGTGAAGGATGAAACATTTGATTGAATATAAAATAAATACATTTCATTAAAATAATTCAAAAATAGTGATTAATATAATTTATTAAGATTAAAAAACATTACGTGCATAAAAATTTGTTTTTCATAAAAACATTTTTTCCTTTCAAATGTTTTGTTATTTTAATTTCTAATAAATTGATAACCAATCTATTTATTTTTTACATGTGTAAAACATGTAATTCCATTAATTTATTTATTCTTATTCATGCCCAAAAATTTAATGGCTAGGTTATAATGGTATACTATATTGTATTTTATTTAGACATGGGGTTTTGTGTATCAGAAGCTATATAAGAGATTAAATTTATTTAAAAAGACATATACCATAAAATATTATGGTGTTACATCATCTAACTTGTAACACCCCGACCCCAGTTACCCAGGGTCAGTGCATTATTACATAACATTGGCATGATCACAAGAAAGATCAAATCTCGAAAGACTGATTGGTTTAGTAGCCTTGGAAACACTAGATATATTCATAAAGTTTTACATTACATCATAAAGTGAAAAACTACTACAAAAACATAATGTTTCCATAGTCCACACTATTATCCCCTCATAATATCCCTGTAGGTCATTCATAACTTACTTCTTCACATCCTGGTAAAAATAAAACATAGAAAAGGGGTGAGCTCAAATGCCCAGTAAGGATAACAATAGAGCGGAAACTTTCCAAAATAAGCATAAACATTTAAGGTAATGTATAACCAAAACAAAAGCCTTTTAAACTTGAACATAAACATAGTATAGAAAAAGTAAAATGAAACAATGCCATTTACTTATTCACGTGGATATTCTACTAATCTAATAATCACATGCAATATCAATAACCACTTTCATAATGATGGAATGCATAGTGCCAGACTATCATAACCACATAGCCAAGGCCTCGTGCCAAGACTACAAATAAGATTTTGCCAAGGCCTTGTGAGAAGACACTATTTTGTCTCATGAGACCTACCGATGCATCGAGGAGCTATAGCGGGCTCCACCCGTCACATATTAAGTCCAATGCATTCCCATATGAAAAGGACTAAAACATAACATAAACATTCGTATTAAAACTAGCATACGAAATGTCAATACTTTCACCATAAACTATGAATGGTATAAAAATAGCATGTCCATAGTCAATCATATCACAAAACCTTCAATACAATATAGAAGTTTTGTATCATAATAAATCAACTTCAAATAAGCATAAAATCCATCAAAGGATGTTGACATAGATGAAATCAAAACTCTTTTTAGAGAAATATCTCTTTCTATTTTGAAATCATTTAAGAGTCTTATATTTATGAAATAAAACATTTTCTTTGAAAATATTCATATGATCTTGTAACGTAAGCTTCGATGATTTTATAACAGCGTAAAATAACCGCACCCGCCATATAAGTTAAAAAAATATTCTTACCTTAATTCTGTCGAAAAGGATAAAAACACCTTGTTTAGAAAACAACGGAAAGATTCCATTAAAAAACTCTTATAAAAAGTCAAACAAGGGTATAAATGACTTTAACCCATATTCTTTTAAATAGTAAAAATGTTTTTAAATACATTTTTAAGAAACATGTATGTGGATGATAAAGAGAACCCAGTGGATTATTACGTATAAACAACCTCGGATAATGAAGAGATTGTGAAATAACACTTAACTTTAACTTTTCCTTGTATGGGGTAGGTTAACCTCCTGTATAATGGTGAAATAATTGATATTAAATTATACAAGGATCATATATATTAGTATGATATCATATATGATCTTTTAACATTGATTTGTTAATAATATCTTAGTATTATCGTTGTTTCAGGTGTTAACTTACACATTTTCTTTTATATGTTTTGTTACGTAAGCCATGTTTGTAATGGATAGGTTGTATCTTAATCATATACATAATTATATCAAGTCCTTAGATATTATTTTTAATCATAAAATGTGAATTATACTTGAATGGATACGATGGGGAATGAATCTTATCGCGTTCGTGGAGACGGTAGTCCGTAAGTACGCACGGGCAACAATATCATTCTTCTGATATTAAAATAATATATAATTGGATGTTATATCATATATAAAGAATTATTATAATGTTATATTTATTATTTACATTAGTTACACATCATTATTATACCCATCCAAATAATAATTTATTGAATAACAATTACACTACAACGTGGAGACGGTAAGTCGTACGTACGCACGTATGGTGACATGTTATTCAAAGGATGGATAGAATAGTGAATATGGTTGTAACATATTTATAATAACATCACAGTATATATATGATACTGGATTTATTATTTTAGAATGGTAATAGCAAAGGAATAAGAAGTGGAAGAGGAAAGGAACTTGGAAAAGGGTGGTCAAATCATTACCTCTTCTTCGGTTTCTTCCGTTTGATTTGATCAAAAGGGCTCCTTAGGTTGTCTTTCTGATCAAACTAAGCCCTCTAGGTTGTATTGAGGGAATTTGGGATAGTATTTGGGCAGATTTTGGCCAAACCAAAAGGCTTTGAAGGTGTGAAGAAATAAGAAGGAGGAGTGCCTTTTTATAAGAGGCGTGAGGGGCGCCTTTGGGAAAGCTAGAAATATTAATTTATAATAAATAAATATTCGGTTTCTAATGTCTAAAAAGTTGATTATTCAAAGTTTAAGGTGGGGATGGGTCGAAAACCACTCAAACAATATAATTTAGACAGGTTTGGGTACTTATATTAACCTTATCTTTAAGTATTAACTCTAAGATAATTAGTTTCACTTTTACAATGTCTCTTTGTATTTTTATATTATATGGTTAATATACTTACCATATACATCCAAGAGACACCCAAGTGGTCCATTAATGATAAAATTATCATGATATATGTCTCTTGGCCTAACATTATATTTTTAGGAATTTAATATCAATTAATAATATAATATTTGTTTTAAAAACTCTTTTATGTCAATTTTCACACTATTCAATAGTTTATTTTTTTGAAACTCATAAAAGAATGATTACTTCGAAAATATTTAATTAAATCATTCCTAACATGTCATATTAATTTATAAAATTATTTTAGTTCATAAAAAGTCTCAAATTATATTTATTTTTGTATTTATAATATCAATATTTCTAATTTTTCACTATTATGGTAATTACTACATCATCATTGTGTCATAAATAAATTAAATTATTTAATGTCTAAAAATTATAAATAAAATATCATTATGTATGAAATATTTTTATCTTTCTAATGAATAATTATGGTCGAAACTCCAAAATATATAACCCTATTTAAAAGTTGTTTTCCTAAAAGATATATGCTTATGTCATTTTTGTACTCATTTTAACTTAATTAAAATAAAGTATCCCTATCACCTAAAAGTGGCTCCATGGGGTCCCCAAATAGACCCAAAGATTATTATGGTCTAACATTTATCAACCAATAAGATTAGGACACGTTTTAGGGTAATTTAGTATTATTATAATATTATTTTTTAACCCTTATTTACCGGATTTTCCCTTAACCATCGTAAATAAAATATTTACCGCAGTAATTATTCAAAATGTCTAAAAATAAAAGTTACCTATTTACACAATTTGAACATCCTGATTCCAAATATGGAATCCATTTTTTCAAATTCAAAACACAGAAGTGGCAGAAATTAATTTTAAATTAATTCCCGTTGTTAAAACGGAAAGCGTGTTTTTAAGAGATAATAACTATCAAAAGATTGACATTTTTTTATGTTCGGTTTAATTGTAAAATTATCTCTATTGACCAACATTGTATTAAATGGTAAAAATATATTATAAATATACTATAAAACCTCTCAAATTCATAATTTATTACTATTAATTATTTTGATTAAAAAAGTGGTTTTTAATTAAAATTTAGTAATTTTCACTATTCATCAAAATATTAAAGTTATCCGAAAAGTACCAAAATTTCACCTTAGGATAAATTCGATATTCCGAATCCAAAAATGAATTCCATTTTGAAATATAAAATATATATAATTTCAAAAAGTAGGTATTACTATTCATAACTGCTAGTTTGATTGGTTATGGTGTGTTAGAACTCGGTGTTGCGTACAACACACGCTAGCATACCGTGGAAGCTTGGGATGTTTCATTTTAAATTTTTTATGTCCCTATTTAGTCAAAAAGTTTAAAATATTGAATTTAAAAAGGGTTCACTATTAAAAGTTGGTAAAAGTGCAATACAGAAAATGAATTTGTTCTTACATTATGTCTAAGAAACTCATAATATGGATTCTAAAATTATAAGGATTATATAAAGTTTAAAATTTAGTTAACACTATTAATAACCTCTTTTGAACGGCTTGTTTGGTAAGTCATGGTGATCTTGAACTTGGTGTTGCGTGTAGTGAAAGTTATTGAATTATTTTTAAGAAATAACACACTATGAAATCTTGGGGTGTTACATTCTCCCCTCCTTCAATAAATTGCGTCCTCGCAATTTGAAATTGTTCTTCGAAAATAAAAGGTTGAAAATAGAAAATATCTTTGTGGGAAAACCCACATCGGAAATTAGGTTACTAAAATTTAGTCTTAATATGAGGAAAAGAGAAATGAAATGGTCACCACCAAATTATGATCTCTATTAGGAGAACATTGGTGGAAATTAGAGACATATAATTGGAGGAAAAACGTAAATATTTATAGGTAGTGATTGAGGTCATGAATCAAAAACAAGTATAAAATTGAGGTCCTTAAATTCATAAATCTAGGATGATTTGAAATACCATCGGTTCAAAAAACATAGGGTATTGGGATAACACATTTTTGAAGTTTCAAAATATCTTAGTTGAAATCCCACATCAAAAAATGAATTAATGAGGTCTCTATATAAAATTAAGAGTGGAAAATATGAATATTACCAAAAAGAACACATACTAGGTTTCCATTTTGGAAAATATAGATATGGAAGAGAAATCTAACCATCAATTATCTGATGGATAGTGGTAGAGAACATGGCTATGAAAAGGCCAACAATCCCAATGCCATAAATTAGTGATGATTTAAGGTACCATCTTGGACAACATTTTTGTTCTAAATTCCTTTTCTTAATGTTGAGGAATTTATTTATGAGATTGGATAAGATCATAAGGAGGTATAATTAATTTATAATTAGAGTTTTATCCATTAATAAATTTCTACCACAAACTCATCTTTCACTCTAAAAGATAATAGAACGTAAAAACATTTTATTTATACTATTCGTACAGGGTTCCAAAATAAATGAATTTATAATTCATCTACCAGATCTTTTTTAAAAAAACTACATTATTTAATCCAAGACATATAGTGGGCCAGTGGTAGGTGATACACCCTTGTCGCCCTTCGGTTGCGGGTTTAAGTATCGCGGCCTTGCCGGTCGCGACGGGTTGCCGCCCGACCTCTGGGTTGTCCTTTTATGGAAATCCAAAATAATCCAAACATGAACTATCCAAAATACTTCTGTCCAAACTCACAGTCCATCATTTATAAGGAAGGTAAACATAATGTAGATCCTTTTACCCCGTAATAACATATTAATACATTCATCATGTATTCTTTTAAAACTCTGAAACATCCTCAATTACCATAATCCTTATTTATTACATTCATGCTCCCTTATTCCATATAGAATGCTGGATATACTTCATCAATCCAAAAATGTTTTAAACCCCAATAATGATGGAATATAAAAATCATTAATCAGCTTCAAGGTAGTCAAGAATATCCAATATAATTTATCCAAATCATTCATGTATTATTCTAAAATCACTTCCTCGGTATCAGAACCATATTATGGTTTATCTTTCTCTCAACCATATATTTTCCAAAAATTTAACCTGCTATTGAGTGACTTTTCTTTGTTCCACACAATCTCAAGTCCTTAATGAAATATTATTGCAGTACAATCCTTATATACTCCATAATTATTATAACAAGTACATTGTTGATACAACACTCAAATGAAATAATCAACATAAGAACTCTAATCATTCCTCTTCATCTGTGGTAGTATCATAACTTGATTATTATCCAATACCATCATTTGTGGCATAGTCTGATGACTGGGACATAGGTTTGCGTAGTGTCCAAACTCCTTGAAAATGAAGCATTGTACATTTGAAACCATTTTCTTACCCTTGCAGTCACGTACTTTGTGCCCTTTTCCTCCATACTTATAACAAACTCTCATTCCTTTCAGGAAAGTTCCAGGGTGTTTCTTTCCACAGTTATCACATATGGGAAAATTCTTCTTTTCCCTCTTCCCTTTATCCATCTTTCTCTCTTCCATCCTTTTCTTCTATTTCTTCCCTTCAAAGCCATAAGACTCAGTAAACTCTTTACTTATCTTATCAACACATGATATTACTTCTTCATATGATGATAATACATGCGAGACTATTTCTCTTATAAATTCTGGATTAAGACCATAAAATATATGATCCTTATTTATCTTTGTATCATGTTCATTGCTAGAGTTCTCATTCCTTCTACTGGGCGCCATTTCTAAACAATGTCATACATTAGATTAGTTTATGAATAACAATACCTAATCCAAAACTTGTAAAACACATAACATAAATTAAATAATTTATGGATATAATCCATAATAATAAAAATGTCTCCTTTGAGGAATTATATACTCATAAACCCTTCATAATGGTTTGTAAAGAAAATGTGAATTATCCTAAGCATATCCCTCAGGAGTGTCATAACCAAGAGTGCAGCAAGGCCCGTTGTCGTGCACCAGTTCCCGTTGGAGTCTAGCTCAAAGCAGTGTTTTTGGGTTTTACCCCTAGGTACATCTGTTCCAGATCCGCCTCTACCTGCTCGTATCCAGACAGGGATGTATTGCTCGGAAAACTCACAAAATCTCTACAATACCAAAATTCTAGGAAGTTCTTCTATACTAATACTCAAAGTTCATCTTAGGTCTACATGCTCTAATCAGAGTTTATCTAAATCTAGCTTCCAAGGTGTGTACTAAACTTCTCTGATACCAACTGTAACACCCCGACCCTAGTTACCCAGAGTCAGTGCATTATTACATAACATTGGCATGATCACAAGAAAGATCAAATCTCGAAAGACCGATTGGTTTAGTAGCCTTGGAAATACTAGATATATTCATAATGTTTTCCATTACATCATAAAGTGAAAAACTACTACAACAACATAATGTTTCCATAGTCCACACTATTATCCCCTCATAATATCCCTGCAGGTCATTCATAACTTACTTCTTCACATCCTGGGAAAAATAAAACCTAGAAAAGGGGTGAGCCCAAATGCCCAGTAAGGATAACAATATAGCGGAAACTTTCCAAAATAAGCATAAACATTTAAGGCAATGTATAACCAAAACAAAAGCCTTTTAAACTTGAACATAAACATATTATGGCAAAAGTAAAATGAAACAATTCCATTTACTTATTCACGTGGATATTATACTAATCGAGTAATCACATGCAATATCAATAACCACTTTCATAATGATGGAATGCATAATGCCAGACTATCATAACCACATAGCCAAGGTCTCGTGCCAAGACTACAAATAAGATTTTTCCAAGGCCATGTGCCAAGACACTAGTTTGTCTCATGGGACCTACCGATGCCTCTAGGAGCTATAGCGGGCTCCACCCGTCACATATTAAGTCCAATGCCTTCCCATATGAAAAGGTTTAAAACATAACATAAACATTCGTATTAAAACTAGCATACTAAATGTCAATACTTTCACCATAATCTATGAACGGTATAAAAATAGCACATCCACAGTCAAAAATATCACAAAACCTTCAATACAATATAGAAGTTTTGTATCATAATAAATCAACTTCAAATAAGCATAAAATCCATCAAAGGATGTTGACATAGATGAAATCAAAACTATTTTTAGAGAAATATTTCTTTATATTTTGAAATCATTTAAGAATCTTATATTTATGAAATAAAACATTTTCTTTGAAAATATTCATATAAGATTGTAAGGGAAGCTTCGATGATTTTATAACAGCGGAAAATAACCGCACCCGCCATATAAGTTAAAAAAACATTCTTACCTTAATTCTGTCGAAAAGGTTAAAAGCACCTTGTTTGGAAAATGATGGAAAGATTCCTTTACAAAACTCTTATAAAAAGTCAAACAAGGGTATAAATGACTTTAACCCATATTCTTTTAAATAGTAAAAATGTTTGGAAATACATTTTTAAGAAACATGGATGTGGATGATAAAGAGATCCCAGTAGATTATTACGTATAAACAACCTCAGATAATGAAGAGATTGTGAAATAACCCTTACCTTGCACTTTTCCTTGGATGGGGTATGTTAACCTCCTGTATAATGGTGAAATAATTGTTATTAAATTATACAAAGATCATATACATTAATATGATATCATATATGATATTTTAACATTGGTTTGTTAATAATATCTTAGTATTATCGTTGTTTCGGGTGTTAAATTACTCATTTTCTTTTATATTTTTTATTATGTAAGCCATTTTTGTAATGGATAGGTTGTATATTAATCATATAAAGAATTATATCAAGTCCTTAGATATTATTTTTAATCATCAAATGAGAATTATACTTGAATGGATACGATGGAGAATAAATCTCATCGCGTTCGTGGAGACGGTAGTCCGTACGTACGCACGAGCGGCAATATCATTCTTCTGATATTAAAATAATATATAATTGGATGGTATATAAAATATACATAATCCTTATCATGTTATATTTATTATTTACATGATTTACACATCATTATTATACCCATCGAAATAATAATTTATTGAATAACAATTACACCACGACGTGGAGACGGTAAGCCGTACGTACGCATGTATGGTGACATGTTATTCAAAGGATGGATAGAATAGTGAATATGGTTGTACCATATTTATAATAACATCACAGTATATATATGATACTGGAGTTATTATTTTATAATGGTAATAGCAAAGGAAGAAGAAGTGGAAGATGAAAGGAACTTGGAAAAGGGTGGTGAAATCATTAACTCTTCTTCGGTTTCTTCCTTTTGATTTGATCAAAAGGGATCCTTAGGTTGGCTTTCTGATCAAACTAAGGCCTCTCGGTTGTATTGAGGGATGTTGGGACAGTATTTGGGATGAGTTTGGCCGAACCAAAATGCTTTGAAGGTGTTAAGAAATAAGAAGGAGGAGTTCTTTTTTATAAGATGGGTGAGGGGCACGTTTGGGAAAGCTAGAAATATTAATTTATAATAAATTCATATTCGGTTTCTAATGGATACAAAGTTTATTATTCAAAGGTTAAGGTGGGTATGGGTCGAAAACCACTCAACAAATAGAATTTAGACAGGTTTGGGTAGTTATATTAACCTTATCTTTAAGTATTAACTCTAAGTTAATTAGTTTCACTTTTACAATGTCTCTTTTTATTTTTATATTATATGGTTAATATACTTACCATATACATCCAAGAGACCCCCAAGTGGTCCTTTAATGATTCACTTATCATGATATATGTCTCTTGGCCGAACCTTAGATTTTTATGAATTTAATATCAATTAATAATATAATATTTGTTTTAAAAACTCTTTTATGTCAATTTTGACACTATTCAATAGTTGGTTTTTTTGAAACTCATAATAGAATGATTACTTCGAAAATATTTAATTAAATCATTCATAACATGTCATATTAACTTATAAAAGTATGTTAGTTCATAAAAATTCTCAAATTATATTTATTTTGGTATTTATAATATCAATTTTTTCTAATTTTTCACTATTATGGTAATTACTGCATCATCATTGTGTCATAAATAAATTCAATTATTTAATTTCTAAAAATTACAAATAAACTATCATTATGTAGGAAATATTTTTATCTTTCTAATGAATATTTATAGTCGAAACTCCAACATATATAACCTTATTTAAAAATTGTTTTCCTAAAAGATATATGCTTATGTCATTTTTGTACTCATTTTAACTTAATTAAAATAAAGTGTCCCTATCACCTACAAGTGGCTCCATGGGGTCCCCAAATCGACCCAAAGATGTATATGGTATAACATGTATCAACCAATAAGGTTATTACACGTTTCAGGGTAATTTATTATTATTATAATATTATTTTTTAACTCTTATTTACCGGATTTACCCTTAACCATGGTAAATAAAATATTTACCGCAGTAATTATTCAAAATGTCTAAAAATAAAAGTTACCTATTTACACAATTTGAACATCCTGATTAAAAATATGGAATCCATTTTTCCAAATTCAAAATACAGAAGTGGCAGAAATTAATTTAAAATTAATTCCCGTTGTTAAGACGAAAACCGTGTTTTTAAGAGATAATAACTATCAAAAGATTGACACTTGTTTATGTCCGGTTTAATTGTAAAATTATCTTCAATGACTAAAATTGTATTAAATGGTAAAAATATATTCTAAATATACTTTAAAATCCCTCAAATTCATAATTTATCACTATTAATTATTTTGATTAAAAAAGTTGTTTTTAATTAAAATTTAGTAATTTTCACTATTCATCAAAATATTAAAGTTATCCGAAAAGTACCAAAATTTCACCTTACGCTAAATTAGATATTCCGAATCAAAAAATGAAGTCCATTTTGAAATATAAAATATATATAATTTCAAAAAGTAGGTATTACTATTCATAACGGTTAGTTTGATTGGTTATGGTGTGTTAGAACTCGGTGTTGCGTACAACACACGCTAGCATACCGTGGAAGCTTGGGATGTTTCATTTTAAATTTTTGATGTCCCCATTTAGTCAAAAAGTTTAAAATATTGAATTTAAAAAGGGTTCACTATTAAAAGTTGGTAAAAGTGCAATACTGAAAATGAATTTGTTCTTACATTATGTCTAAGAAACTCATACTATGGATTCTAAAATTATAAGGATTATATAAAGTTTAAAATTTAGTTAACACTATTCATAACCTCTTTTGAATGGCTTGTTTGGTAAGTCATGGTGCTCTTGAACTTGGTTTTGCATTTAGTGAAAGTTATTGAATTATTTTGAAGAAATACAACACTATGAAATCTTGGGGTGTTACATAACTTGAACAAAATTTGAGGTGGTCTACATATAACTAGGTATAGATAGGAACTGATGTGAATTGGTGGTCCCAAGGATGATACAGACAATATCTAAGGTTAAAAGCATGTAGTTTAATGTTCTGATGCTTGGACCCAAATGGAAAGAACATATTCTTATATTGCACGAAACAAACCCAACATGAATTTGAAGGACCATCCAAGGAATGAATATTTTCTTAAAGAGTTTGAAATGTTTATGGTTAACATGATTAGATAGTGGGGAGAGATTTTCAAAATGGTAGAGTGGGGGTAGGTTGATGTGAGTTGTATAACATATTCCATTATTGGAAATACCCGCATTGCATATATACAGTTTATTGTAATAATTTTTGGACTATAGGTATATACCTATTAATTTCAATTAATAAAGATTAAGACTATTTAGTTTCTCTTTATATGGTACTAATGACATTATATATAGTTTCAAGTTATAAATCTTGGACTAAAGGGGAAAGGGGAAAACTATTTCTCTGACTTGTTTCTTGACAGGTGAGTTTAGTAAGCATATCCAAGCTTCTGTCAAGGTCAGATGGCATGCCACATAATCTTTTTAACTTTTCCATTTTTTCTATAACTTTCACCTGTCATGTAAGGTGTTTACTTTGTTATTGGGGTCCACATTTTCTAATATTACCATTTGTGGGTTTTTATCATGATAAGCTTATGCACATCTCACCGAGGGAAGCTTAAAGTCATCCAATTTTAACTATTAAGGGATAAGGTTAATGGTCAAAAATCTTTGACCTCTAACTTACTAGGTTTTAAGGATATACATATTTGAATAAGGGTTATAGGATCCATAAATAATGATTGTGGGATAAGTCCAATGTAAATGAGCACTCACGACTTATGGTGGATCGCTCTATAAAGGTGGTGCATGTGGTTTAATGTCTTAGTGTTACAAAAAAAGTTCAGTTTCCCCATGTAGTAATAAAGAAAATATAAAACCTATGTGGATTTGAGATCCTTCATTATAACATGAGCATGACTCATGGGAAAATGAATTATAGTTCATGGTCATAGTACATGGATATGGGGCTTGCTAATAGTTAAGGTCGTAGAGATTCCACTATTTAAATTCCTAGTTCAAGGTCATGTAACTCTAACCAAGGACTAAGGTAGACGTTTTTAATTAGTAATGTTAAAATAAAGATATATATTGGAAACCTAATTTCATTAAAGATTTCCTCTAACATGTGAACATATAGTTTATGTTCATGATTCTTAGATCATCTCCTTCTAAATCCATCACCACCCCGACAAGTCTGGAGTGAGGGAAGCTCAACAAAAGGGGAATTGATCACTCACACATAGTATAGGTAGTTGGAGAATAATGTATGGGACTATTATTAGATATATGAGAATCACTATGTTTCATGTGAGGTGGTAATCAAGCTATATATATTTATAGAGTGGATTTGGTAGAATATTAACTCCAAGAGTGTATCCTCTCTGGAATATAAAATGTGAATCGTGCAGTGTAAAGTCATTTAATAGGGGATAAACCATTTCATTTAACATCACATGGAAATAAAGGTGGGAAAAAGTATAATTTCATGTATTAAGGTCGATAATGTGGTATGTGAATGTTTATGGTGATATATAATTGAACACATGGGTGAATTATCCCATATAGAAAAGGGGAATATAATAACAAAAGAAAGGGGATTTGGAGAACCAAAACTGAAGAATGTGAACTATGGGAACGTGGTTCTCAGTTTAGAGTCATGGAACTTATATAAGAGGAGATACAATCTACAAAAAATTGGGAAAGGTCCAAACCCAATATAAATTTGATAACTCAATTACAATATAAATAGTCTTGGAGCCAAACGAACATAGTTTAGGGTAATTATTCATGGACTGAGTTTGTGTTGTAATTCAATTTCATATTTCTAAAACCATCTTCATATGAGTTTGGAATCTCTTAAATGCACATATTATTAAAAAAACCCAAAAAAAGAAGTTTTGATAACTAAGATAATGTTGAGGAAACAAGAAATCTATAGTTGGGTCTAGGATAGAGGATCTAGGTGTTACTTTGTATCCTGAAGAGTGGGAATCATGATATACATAGTTCTAAAAAGTTGTGTGGTAGGATAAAAATACCAAATGGGCAATCCTCAAAGGTTATGGTCTAAAATATTGAATAGTTTTGTGTTATGATATATAGACTGTGTTATGATGTCTAATTCCATATGGAGTGGGCATGATAATGTATAGTTTAAATATATACATCCTAGACTAATAAGGGGGAATATTTTCTATGAATTAAGAAGATATTAGTGAAATATAATGTGAATTGGAATCCTAGTGATAGGAAAATAACCATAGGAGGGGAAGAAGGGGTTATCAAGTTAAAATTCATGTTGTGAGGAAAAAAGAGGATCCCTACTTTTTAACATGGTGTGCCTCAATAATATTGAAAAATTATACACAAAAATTATTAATCCCATGTGTTTCATGCCCAGTGTGGGAAAAAATGAGTATAAATAGATCACCTATTTCACAAGAGATCAAATAATATGGGTATATAGGTCGAGATCAAAACATCGTATAGACCTTTGGAAATTACATGATCAAAGGGGAAACTAGTCAGGGGAAAACTATTAGACTAACATACTTCACTATTAGACTCAAGAAAATTATTTGATAATTATAGGTATGTTTAATTAAATCATAAAAAATGAGGGAAGATTAAATGTAAATCATGAATTCCACAGACTAGATCTGAGGTAAGTGATAAATTTCTTAAGAATGAATAATGACTGGTTTTTTAACACAGTTTCCACTAACACATTTTCAGTGATGGGAAAAACAAATTATATTCAAACATTGATCATTTATTTGAAATATCAGACCTTTAATATTTCTATAGAAGTTCTCCATGATGTGTTCCCTATATAGAAGGAGGGATATTGTAGCATTCTGCCTTTACTTTAGGGTATTCCGTTTAGAAATGAATGAGTATGGGGATTCAAACTGAGGAAAACCTAGTGGATGAAGATGAATTTAAAATCATTTTTGGGTATATTTATACACTCTAGGTATTATGCCTCCATGAATTGGGCATATAATGAGGAATATCAGTATAATTGAGGGTGAAACCCATATCATGAGAGAATTTTAGTCTAAATTTTTAATTGAGAACAAGGAACCTGATAGATGGTATTAAAAATAAATACAATGTAAGAACACTAAGAATTTAATGTTGGACGAGTCTAGTATAATATATCATATAATTTCTTTTTAACTAGAAATACAGGAATAAATCCATAAGTAAATCTAGGGATAGTTCAATATAATACTAGCATCATAGTAGGGGTTATTTTCCAAGGCGAGGATGATGAACTGGTTCATTAATTGAAGAATCATATAGAAAGACATTAGATATGCAGATTAAATTTGTGTATCTCAAATAGAAGTTGGTGTAGCTCAAAAAAACCACAAAAGATATTGATAATTTAGAGTAATTTTGTATGATGAGCTCAATATTATATAAAGTTTAAGTCTATGTATATAAGGACACTAACTTAATTCTAGATTTTAAGTAAATTATTTGACTTTCAATCACATTGAGGATCTTTTCATCTTTAGATATTTAAATAATTAATCCATAACTTATAAATAAAAAATTTATTATTACAAAGTAGACACTTCTACTCATTATCCATTTTTTTAAAACAAAAAAAACTTATAAAAAGAACATGGTTTCATTTCAGGAATAATCTTAAAATAATTTCATGATATCATTCTATTTGTCCATATAATCTTAAGACCTATGAAAAAACTTTTAAAAATATGGCATGAATAAAAAAATCACAATAAGGGAAAATAAGGGAAACAATTTACATGTGATCTTGAGAGATATAAATAAGAACATGATGACTTTTATAAAGGTATAATAAAGAGGAATATCATAACAATGAGAAAATGGATAATATATTGAATATGTGGCTAAAAAATTTAATTTATACATTCATAATCATATCACCAAGTTCTATCCCAAAGGTGTCATATCACCAAGGTCCATCCCCAAGGTGTCATATAAATTACAAAGGTTATTCACCATGGTGTCGTAAAACATGTCATATCTAGAGATTACTTTCATTTCCCAATGAATTGGGGTTCTATTAGTTAACAACCTTAATATATATTTATTTTCATGTGACCCACATAGATAATAATCAAACATTTCATAAATAACACAAAGATAATAAAATAAATGGACTTCATATCAAAATCATGACGTTTTAGAAAGAGCTTTAAAACATAATCATTATTTCATATATTACCCAGAAAAAGGGAATTAGAGTTTTCAGTAAGTAAATTAGAGAATAAAATATATAATTTTTATGTATTAATGAATACAACTGGAAATCAAATAGGTTTGGGTTTTCACATAAATAAAATAACAGAATTTGTTGAGAAAAACATAGAGATCTTAAGACAAATATTCTGATGTATAACGACTATGCAACATGGTTTTAGAAAACATTAAAAAGAGAGGGGATATGTATCACCCATTCATAAAAAAAACTCATAATATTTTATAGGGAAAGAATATAATGGAAATAATAACATGGTATGAAAACATGAAAGACATACCACATAAAATAGAACTTGAAAGGAAAAGAGATGTTTGAGAATTCTTTTACAACATAAGAAACACTTGAATACATATCATTAAGGAATTACATTATAAAAAACTTTTAATATCACTATAATTTACTAATTAATTATATAATGATTCAAAGGGATGTATATACACCTTATAGAAAAATAAATGTTCATAACATCCAGATATTCCCCAAAGAAAGGAGATTGAGACGATGTCCCTTACAAGGATAATATCATTAGATTAAGGTTAAAAAATGAAATTATTATTTTTGAAAATAAAAATACACCCAATATAAGTGGATATTCTGTGTAAAATAATCATATGAAATTCATACACATTCTTTGAAAAAAAACCAATGACATGGATATTTAACTCAGTGAATGGAGATTGTGTTAAGATTTCCCTTACCTTGAGTCTGACTTGTCTCTTTGGTTATTTATCTTCATTAATAATAATCTTAAGTTAATTTATACATGTTTTAGAACCTTTTTAATGTTTTTTATTCCTTTTATATCACTTATTACCATGTTATAACAATTACGTAATCATTTAAGTTCATATCAGACATTTAGTCAATATTTAGAACATGAGTCAAAAATAGATTTGTTATGATTACAAATTATCCATATGGTCAAAATTCCATCATATAAAGAATGAAATTAATTATTTAAATATAATATATATCTAGTATATATGTATTTATAATAGTCCATAACATTTAGAGATAAAAAATTATATGAACCGTTCATGGAGATGGTAGGTCGTACGTACGCATGAACGCTGCTTTCATTTCTTTGTCATATTAAAGGAATTAAAAGTAAATTATAAATAGGTATATTATAATTAAATTATAATATATATGATATATATGTTACATTATTTCGTTAAATCAGTCCTCTATACATTCCATGTATGGAATGAATGAGTCATATCACTTTAAGGGGAAGGTAGTCCACACTTCCTTAAATAAAATTATTGTATTTAGACATTATGGAAAGAATAAAGGTATGTATTAAATAAAAATTACATAAGCATATAGACAATAAAAATAAGATATAAATAAAATATATAAATACAGTGCCATCATAATGGCCACCATGATAGGTGTTATGAGAAAATTGAACAATTATCATTTCATGATGTAGTAATTCTCTGTACACAGAAAAATTAAGTTCTATATCCATTAGGGGTTGGAGAAGTAAAAAAAAGGAAAGGACCTTGAGAGGATACGTTACCCTTAAATCAGGTAACTCCTTTTGATTTGAGCCAAAAGGATTTCTTTAATTTCCTTATTAACAAGGTAAGGATTCTAGGAGTAAGGGAGGGATGTTAGGATCTTATTTAGTAGAGTTTTTATGTGCCAAGTGACTTGAAATGTGGGAGTATGTGGGTAGAAGTGGTGGCCATTTATAAGAGGGACTTTAGAAAAGTCTTGAAAATTTATTTATTATAAATTTATTTTCAAATTATAATTGTTAAAAAGTGATAAATTTAGAGGATAATGTGAGTACGGGTAGAAAAAATCTCAACTAATAGGTTTTAGACAAGTTTAGCTCAAAAAATTAACCTTATCTTTTAGTTTTAACCCTTAGTGAAAAAATTAACTCTTACCATGTCCTCTTGTATTTTCATAATATATGGCTACTATATTTTCTATAAAATTTAAATCAAACCAAGAGTGGATCATTAATGACATTTGTAAATTATATAACTTAGTTAGACGAATCATTGATTTTTAGGACTATTATATCATTTAATAAAATAGTTTTTTCTGAACTCATTTACATCAATTTTGAAACTATTTAGTAATTGATTTTTTAAGTCATATAAAATTGATTACTCAGAAAAAAAATGAATTAAAGCATCCATAACAAGTCATTTTCTTCCAAAAAATTCGTGGATGGCATAAAAATTTTCAAATTACATTTATTTTAATATTTATAATATCATTTATTTTAATCTTTCTTTAATAAGGTAATCACAACATCATCATTGTGTCATAAATAAATTTATTTAATTAATGTCAAAAAATAATAAATAAAAAACTGTGATATATAAAATATTTTTATCTTTATAATGAAAATTTATAGTAAAAAATTTCATTTATATAAACCAAATTAAAATTATTTTATTTAGGAGTTATAAGTTTATGTTATATTTCACTTTTCTTTAAAATAATTATTATAAAAGGTCCTTATCACACCCAAGTGGCACCATGGCGTCTAAAAAGCAACCCATGGATGAACATAGTAGGAAATATCTCATCAAATAGTATTAGTACACACGTTAGGGTAGTTTTATATTATTATAATATTATTTTTTACCCTTATTTACCTGGTTTACCCTTTAACCATGGTTAATAAAAATAATTACTGAATTTACTATTCATAATATCCAAAAATAAAAGGTACATATTTATATAATTTGGAAATTTTGATTCCAAATCTAGAATCGTCTTCTAAAAATTTATAACACAAAATATGATGTAATTTATTTAAAATTGATTCCCATTTTCATAACTAGAAAGCGGGTTTTTAAAAAGTAAAAACTGTCAAAAGATTGAACTCTTGTTATATCCAATGTTAACATGAAAGTACTTACAATGAACATAATTGGATTAAATGATAAAAACATAATCGAATTACAATTTAAAACAAATTAAAAAGAAAATATAACTATATAAATAAATTAGATGAAAAGGTAGTTTGGAATTAAAATGCAGTATTTTTTCACTATTTAAAAAAATATGGATTTCATCAGAAAAATACCAAATTTTAAACCAAATTAAATTTTGATGTCCTGATTCTATGGGAGAAGTTTATTTTCTCAAATAGAATATATAAAAGTTACCAAAACTATTTTAAAAAAGTGTTTTCTATCAAAAGGTGGTAAAATGACCTTTTAAAAATATAAGAGTATTTTATGCTTACAATTGGAATAATTCTCATTTTATGCTTCTAAAATTAATCGGACAATTGAAAAAACATTTAAAAAATATGTAAAATAATTATATAGTTAATTATGTTCATTCCCTCCAATACAACAGATAGGCGTTAACTACCATTTAAAATTATAATATTATTATCGTATTATTTTTTGGTATAACTCAGGGTTGTGTGCAATATAATATTTTGGAGAAACCCAATGTTGCGTGTTAGGTAAAATATCCTAAATATGATCTATTTTAAAATAAAATGAATATTAAATTCAAAAATATTAATATATCTAAAAATGTACTATTCTATTAATATCTGGTATGTTTCAAAGTAGTCGTGACTATATTCCATATTGTTTAGAGTTTTCCAATTGAAACTGATTATAAAAAGCTTAAATTAATATATAATGGACTTAAAAATGTATTTTTTCTCGATATAGTGATCACTTTATTTTTACATAGTTTATGTTCAAACAACATAGACCAAGACCATATATTTTTACATCATATCATGGGGACATATTTTGAGTAAATTAATATCATTTTAACAGGGTTTATGATATAAAATTTAACACATTTCATATCACAATTGTGTGAAACTAACATGAAGGATATGAAAAGTAAATTTTAAGGAACTTTACATTAGATGAGGGGCCTTTTGAAATTTTTTATATTTAATGATTTCATTTTAGGTATCATGAAAACTTTCCAATAAAGAACAAAAAACATTGAGGAAGGAGAGAAAGAAGAATTTATTGTTGATTGTTTTGGAAACACACTTCTGGTGGACCTCAAGGTTGTGTAATGTATGGAGGTTGTTTTCATAAATGGATTCCATCTCATCTATATAGACTTCTTCCCTTTATCTGGAATCATCTGACCATAAACATCTATTTGGATTTATGTCATCATAACCTCAATGGGTAGTAGTACCTCTATTTCAAATACTAGGAATTAAAAATTATCCTAGATTGAGTTCTAAGTAATTATCTGATAATACAACATAAAACTAGAAATATTTTTAGGAGTGGTATTATTATTATATTCCAAATTTTTTACATTATGTTTGATAAGGTTTTCTTAAACACCTTGATCTTCCAATTTTCTAATGTGTAGAAGCAAGAAGAGCAATTAGACTAGATTCAATACTCAGCATATAACTTTTTTAGCTCAGTGGATCAAGAATTATTACTATTGTTTGTGAGAATTTTGTTAGTGAACCAAAACTGGTGAATGATTTGGTATTTCAAAAACTCAATCATGAAATATATCGAGATATCCTTGATCAAAATTTCCTTAACTAACATTAAATATAAATAAATGTGGTTAATGATAACCCTATATTTTCAAGATTTTACTGGAAGGTATGGATTCATGAAATCAATTACCCATATAGAGAAGGTCTAAGAGTACATTATAATGTAGATAATAATTATTCATTGACTCATGAAGTTGGCATGAATTTGTCATGCATGAATATTCTTGGGGAATTTTTTGTAGTCATGGACCATGGTGTCCCAGAAGTATCCAAATCTCATGATTTTATGGGAGATATTAACACATAACTCATAATTTATGGAAATCTTGAGGGAAATATGTGATTTCTATTACATTAATGAAATATATAAATATTACATAAAATAAATTCTTATAGTGTATCTATTCTGAGTTGGGGCCATTATAGAGGACCATATTCCCCATAGATAGGTGAATTTTCTCTCACTCGACTTAGTAAAAAGATAAATCACCAAATTAAAGGAACTCTATGAGATGATTTACCCAATAATATTATACCTTTACCACATGAAAATGTGAGGTCAATTATTAGGAATATATGAAAGTGATTTGATTTACCTCACAAATTTATTCATCATGAATTATAGGAGTGATCACATTTTAATGCACCATAAGGATAAATAAGTCATCCAAATCTAGATTGTTGAGTAATGCATCCAATATTTATAGAGTTTCATATCGATCATTTATATATCATGGGACATGATTAACCTTTGACTTGTTGGGAAATAAATCCATCAACTGATGGGTATTCTCAAGAAATGTAATGATCTATTTTTCCCTGAAAATGTAATCACCTTATATTTTCATAATAAATATATTTAAATCACAATTCATATACAACCACAGAACCTCAATCTTGAGGGACAGATCAAGATTGAAAATGTGGGCATTATATTTATCCTCATTATTTTGGTATCCCTTTGAGGGTGGGAACAATTATAAAATGATTTTATTTTATGTATTTTGGAAGAAAACTCCAATACATACCGTATTAAGGTCAGGGTTATTGAGTCTTCTCCCAATCAGGATCCAAGAATAATAATTTAATTTCATATTAAAACATTTAATTACTTAATCAATAGAGATAATTAACTCATATAGGATGTTGGAATCTAGGGTAAACTATTTAGAGGTTGGGTGTGAGGCCATAAAATATTCTAGTGTTTGACCCTTGTTAGCATTCCAATCAATGAAACTGATATCCAAATACAAAAGGTTCATTTACCATTATTCAAAAAATCTTGTAAACATTGAAATTTCTATGATTCTTTTTAGGGTGTCAATATTGGATATCATCTTGACCTCATAATTATATATATAGTGATACAAATTCCTGACCATAGAGACCATGGTAAAAAATCTGTTCTTTATAGGATAACATCTAGTATCAGTGTCATTCATCATGTAGCTAGGATAGTATAGAATATTAAATTTTCCTTCATTGTTTTGAGAAAATAGGTCACTAAGGGATTAGTATAGGGAATTAATATAGAATACTAAATGATTTCTTTAGATAGGTGGCATCTAAACTAGAGAATTAAACATATTCTTCTAGATGTTATCAGACACGGTCTTTCATTCTTCATCCCACTCATAAGTGATTATTTTATTTAAAATAATATAAAATGGATTATATTTACTTCTAATATGTGAGAAAAAAATCATTTTTAGGCTCTATAACCTTTAATTTTTCACAAATCTAAGAGGTTACATGAAGGATAAATATCAATAATGTCCATGATTTTATTTAAGTTGATCTTAATGCCTCAATGTTAGAAAATAAACCCGAAGTAATTTCTTATGGGTAACACTAAATAAAAACTTCTACTTGTTTATTTGTTTTTATTGGATGTATATAATTCTAAATACCTTCTCATGATATTTTACTTTTTCCTAGAATTTGTGGTATTTGGACACAAAGTCTTCCATACAACACCCAACCATTGTTTCAAGGAGACGATTGAAGATATGGTTCATGGATCACTAGTAGGTTTCTTTAGTATTCTTCTAGACAATAGGAATAAATCAGAAAAAATAGGTTGCCTAAGGTTCCACAAATGGATTGGATTCCTTATCTTAAGGTTATTTTTATATTTAATTATACCCAAAATATATTTCCATGCTAGAAATATCTTAACATCCATAAGTCTAATTAATAAATAAATCAGTGACTAGGATGGGGAAATGATCCTTCCGACCATGGTGGTTAAGGTCTTAAAAGATTATAAAATCACTAATTTTTCTATTTTTTCATTTCTAGGATTATTTTTTCTAGCCATATGGGATTATTGACTTCTTTAATAATGCTTTCTTCAATGAAATTTTCATATTTTGGATAAACCATGGAACCATTGGAATTATGTATTATTACGAGTTCATGTGTGAATCTATTATGTCTAGTAATAAGACCAACCCGGAGGACAATTAATTGAGGATTGAGCCTTGGAATCTATTTTTAGTTACACATAAAAACATCAAAATTATTTTTCAAGAATGTGTTATAATGATTTTTTCCCTTCGGAATACATAATAGAACTGATCAATGTCAAACTTATATATTCATCAGTACCAAAGTTCACAAGTATTATCTCATCGATGTTGGTGTACGATCCATCTTCAATGGTAGGAGGAGCTTCAACGAAGTCCTCTCATTTAGAAGAATAAGTACTTGAGAGAGGATATGACTACCCTTCCAAAGGAAACTGATGGATGATATCATCTTCCTATATAGGAGAATAATATTAAGAAGTAGTTTATTGTTCTCTATGTTAAATATAGTCCATGGAAATAGAAGTTGAAACAAAAATATTGTGTGGTCTTCATCAGTGTAGTCTGATTTTGATATTAAATCATTATAGTTTGGTTGACTACTAGTGGTTCAATACTACATTCTGATATACTTGGTAGAGGATCTATTTCTTGGTATAGCATAGACTTTTTGATATGAATCATAATATTTCCCAATCATTAGAGGATCATACCCTTTATAGGAGTTATATGTGATTTTTTTGACCTCATTGTGAATAATAAAATGGTGAATCGGGTCTAGGGTAATTATTTCTATTTGGTGTATAGGAAAAATAAAACTAATCTTTAATTGATCATAAGGATCTATTGGGGTTAACATCAAGTTGTTGGGAGAAAATACATTATCATACTATTGAACCTGAGGATTATTTACCTCCCTCTTGTAATACACATCATCAAGGTATCTATAATTACATGTGTAAAATGGAGTGATATCAATATTGTGCACCCCCACTTGACCATTGGGGAGTATTTGAGGCATTGGTGATATGAAAAATTGATTATTTCATGCAAGTGGAGCTAGAACCTTCCCAATAAGTTGGGGAAAGATGTTTCTTATGAGAAAATAATTATTTTAGTATCTGATTCCAATTAAAAATACTAGGTATTAAATTATATATTTAAATTAACATTATTCTCACTCTTTTCATATATTCAAATCATAAAGTTGGATGAGGATATACCAGTCTCTATATAACTAATATTTTAGAGTTTCTGATTTGGTATGGGACTAATCTTGGAGCTAATGTCCACCGAATATTGATGGAAATATATTCCATTGGTCTTTATTGATATTAAAAGGTGATATGTTTTCCCTTGGATGATTTCACCCTCATCATACCTAGAGAAGGAGATGATGGTTTGGTGGTCCTTGTTCTTGGCCTCTTCCTCATGGTAGAAATTGATGGTAGTCACTTCAGACTCAAATTTGAGTTGGATATTCAAATAATTGATGAGGGAATCATGAAGTCCTTTTGAAATATAGATTTCATCATAGATTGAGAGCTAATAAAGGATACTTATGAGGTGTTTTATTACATCATACATCAGATCTAGGGGACTATGTTTTCCTCCATGTGTTCACTCCTTAAAAATAAGCATAAAAGGCCCAGTTCATTGAGGAAATGGTTTCTAAATATTTCCTTCCAATTTTTGTTATCGAATTGCTACATAAATTCAAGCCTAAAATGTTTTTGTCTAAACATCATATGATTTTGGTCAACCCTTCAATAGTTTTAGAAAATCCATCCAATCAACTAATCAAATGGGTAGTAGAGGTTTTCTAGAGGATACAGTTGTGGATGGATTTTCCTATTGATCTCATAGAAATGATTTTCTTCTTCTCCCAGTATCATAGAAAACAATTTCAAGGATATAACCTCAACCACTGTCCTTGTCATAGGGTGATTTCCATTTCTTCATGAACATCAATGAAAGGTTATAGGTATTGAATTGTATGCTCTATCTCTAGGGTTTTTATAATGGTCCCCAACCAGATGGAATTGGTGGAGAAATACTCTTTCACTTCTTCATATGAGTCCTTTAGAGTCAAAAATATCCTAGAACATCATCCCAATGCATAGGGCATGAGTTATGTGAGGGTTCACACCATATTTTTTATTGTAAAGGATTTATGATCTTCTATTCAAGGATGATTCATATTCTTTCATATGATAGAGTTCTGTGAGTCTAAGGCTGTCGCTGGAGCATGTGAGCAATGCACATAGTGTTATGATTGATTCAAACAGGCATGAATAATCTCTTAAAATTATGTGATTAACTTTTGAGATTACTAATCATTAAAAAATTTTTATTCTATATCAGATACTTTCTTCAATTCCTCAGTATCTTAATCATCATTAGGTATAGTTAAGACATGTGTGGCATGTGAAGGAGTGTCTCCCAATTCACTTATTCCATGATCTACCAAATCATTGACAAATTATTTGAAGATAAATCATTCATTTATGGGATTTCCATGGAATGTTTGGTATCAAAATCGATGGGATGGTTCTTCAACTTAACCTTTTATGACTTCTAGATCTCTAAGAGCTTGAGAAATTTCTTCTCTAATGAATAGATTATGAAAGTAGGGAATTTATTATATTATAAGGAATAAATCCAATTATTACACTATATAAATTGGATTATAGGTTCTTCTTTTTTAATGGGGGACTAGGATATATTTTCATTATAATCTTGATCTTGATAGGGTTTATTATGTGGTGCTTCCTTAATCTGAATCATTTTAGTGGATAGATTATATGCGACAATATCCATCTATAATATAGAAATATTTTTTCCAAGAGAGGGAGTTAGTGGGTGAGAAATTTTGTTGGTACACTAAATGGCCTCCTTGAAATGAGAATCTCTCTCAGTGAATCTCCAGTAAATTTCTAGATACAATAGGGAGATGAGTGTTGGGACCAGATTGACCCGAAAATTATCCACACACTTTCCAAATTACTATCACTATGGAAGTTAGAAATTTTAAGAATAGTTAATCCCATTATATCAATAAATAAGTTGGTGGAACATTTATTCTCGCATTTCATACAATTGGAATGGCCAGATACTATCATCATGTGCAAGGTAAAGCTAAGATGGTAAAGGAGATGATAGTATAGGTCCTCCCCGTTTGTGACGGATCTGGGTTCTATATGGTTATACCCGAAAAAGGAATGTCCATTTCAATTTTAGATGAATCAATAGATCTTATTTACCCCTTTCATCTTTGGATTTTCCAGAATTGGGGAACGCTGAAAGGTAAAAAAAATTATGGTGTTTTCTCTAGTTCATCAGACCATTAAAGGATTTGATGATCAGCTTTCTAAAATATAGTGGTGGAAGAGTATGTTCAACCCACTCTATCTATGACTTCCTTTTAGGATACACCATAGATCTTTGTATCTCTATGACCTCTAGGTGAGTGGTGAGAGAACTGATAAAGTCATCACATGGGGTGTCCAACATGGTTCTACGCCTGGCTAGTTAGTTCACTCATGAAGCATAGCACCAAGGGTCCAATGGTGGGAAATCACTTTGATCCACTAAAGATGGATCTATGGGAATGATTGGGATTTTTATTTACTAATAGAAGCTACCATATTCAATAGTGGTTGGATTGGAGGAATAAAAAACTTCTTTCCTTATTTATTGACTAAGAATTATCATATTTAAAAATGTAGATAGGATAATGGTGGGGTCGTCTTTATTATTCCCTCACTCGAGATGATATCCTCATTGGATCCTATAATTATTATTCATGGATATATAGAGATCATAGATAAAGTTAGTGATTTAGTCATTCAATTTAGTTAACTTAGTGGTATTGAGAGTACTAAAGGATTCAACAACTCTTTTTCTTTTGTCAAGGGTACAAGGAATGATGATCAGAAGTAGTATCTCAATTAGATTTTTAAGACCCACTAACTTTATTTGATAATAGGTTTGGACACCCATATGAGGTTTCACTAAACTTTATTAATACTCTTAGTATTGATCCTTCTAGAACACCTCATCATCAACATCACTCTCTTGATCATTAGGTTGATTGATAGTAATAAGATTCACTATAGTAGTGGTCAATAGTGGAGAATTGATAGCCTCGTCATGTTTTTCAAATGGAGGGAGTTTTCATCGTCATCGGAGGAGATAGAGATATATATTATAATACTTCTCTAGCCCCTAATTTTTATAGGGGGTATGCCTCTTTAGTGGTTTGTCATAGTACTGTATGGAATTCAAAACAGACCCCCTAGAAGCTTTGGGGGTACCCATATAATCCATGATACTGAGAAACCATAAGCGTGATAAGGTAAAACTTTTGAAAGTATATTTAAAGGGACTAAAGGTTATAATATATTTATATATATGTGAAATTATGGATCTAAATATGGTTGAACATTACCCCTATATTTTATGAAGACATGCTAGGATATTTTCAGTGAGCATCTACAGGATAGAGAAGTCCCCGGTCATATGTGGCCATAAAATAATTGGTAATTGTTTTGTAGATAATATTTATTATAGTATATCGTCATATTTATATTGATATAGAGGTAAATATTTCTCTTCATCAGCTAAATATTTTATATGATACATTTGGGATTCTTGGGGAGGAAGTGATGCAGACCTTCTCTGCAATTAGTTCTCAGATGAGAGAGGCTTCGTTTGTAACATCATTATTTCAAAGGATGATCAGTCATATGGAGCTTCCACTATATTAATCACCATATAAAAGTATGATTTAGAGTATACAACTTATTTGTTGTGATGTAATTCATCTATCACCCATGAATTTATCGAATATTGTACCATATTGAAGGGAGATAAACTAAGCCCTAGCATCTCTCCCACATCCTCTATTGAGGTGCAGAGAATAAATAATATTGGTTTCATGGATGGATACACATATATTCCTATAATAGAATCTATAACTCCTTCTAGATATTGGTATATTTTGAGGGACCTCGGTTCATTATGCACCTCATCTTTGGGAATGTACATCCTCACCCAATGGATGTTTTCCCTAGTTGTGGCATAAGACATGGAATCATATCCCTTGAATCATCAATTGTCCAATAATTTTGAGTGATTAGGATTAACATGATACCGGTTCCCCTATCCATTAACTAGTGTTAATACAGTAGTTCCCTAAGTAAAAGCATCTAAGGTTCATGGAGAGACTTAATATGATAACTGTGGTTGGTTCCATAGGGGGGGACTTCCATGATAACTGATGATGGGGTAAGGGTTAGTAGAATCAACCCGATATTCTTAGAGGGTAGTTATGGTCTCAATACCAACCTATAATATATGCCTCATTTTATATAGGTGATTTCATTAGGGTTGAATTGATAATGGTAGAGACCATAGGATATATAGGAGTATCTTCTCAGGGAGTAGAATCGATGGACATCCCCTGAATTGGTGTCATATAATTTAAATAGTGGAAGATGAAGTAGTGATAGGATTGAAATATTTAGCTACTCTTTGGGATTCCTTGTTTTTTGGTAATTTTTGGGTGGCGGGATACCTCTATGAAGAATCTGGAGTGGCAGCTTCAATTGGCACATCCAGTACATCTCATACATCCTCTTTATAGGGGAACGTATATTCAGTGAACTATAATGAAAAAAATACTATAATGGTATGAATTTGTAATGGGGGAAAAATTACCCCTATGATCTATCTATTAGTATCCCCAAAATGGTTCCCTGGCTTTTAGGTCCTCCAAATCCATTTCTTGAGTGGTAATGACTTCTACTTTCCCATAATGGTGGAAAATGTATGACCTATGATTTTTTCAATAGATGGTAAGGACTATATTCCAAAAAAATTCTACTCAAAAAAATTATATTACGTACATTTTAGTATAGTATAAAAGGAATTTATGGATTAATATACTTATACTTTATATGTAATTAATAGACATTAATTATACGCTTTGAATATCAAAATTATCATAAAAATGGGAAACTTAAGGAGGCTCTAATATTGTTAAGGTTGCATGGGAAAATACCTTCTAGAAGATCATATTTTGGTTCTAAACTCATACCTGAATGTTTATCTAACATTCCATCATATAACTTATCTAAATCTCATGTAATTTTATTCTTCCCCACACCTACCGATCAATTCAAAGGAAATGTACCTCAATTTCACACATAAAAGGATATCACTTTCACCAACATAAATCCACACTCCCAGTTCATGATTTCATTTAAACTCTAACAATTTTACCTCTCCTAGAGTCCTCTACCACATTTGGTATCCCCCTATTCTAAAAAATTACATAAACCATCCATTTATAAAAATTCTTTAAAGAGAAGTCTAAAGTCCTCAACATGGGTATTACCCACTCTCAATATTTATTTTCCACCCTCCTCTAAAATAATTATAACCATATTAATATAATTAAATAAGTATAATTATTATACTTAAAAGTAATAATATTGAGGATAAATCCATTTTCACTCATTTTCCCAACTATTCAAAAAACGAAAGTGTATCTCGTGTTATATGTAGACTACTACCTCCATGAGTGATGTGTTCCATTTTTTATAACCAGCATACATGGATAGATAAAAGGGGGTAAATAATAAATAAATATGATACTTATATAAATATTATTATTTTTAAATTCCAAATCAATTTCTAACTTATTTCAATTCTTATAAAAATTAAAATGTCTTCCATACGAACTTGTGGACTACCACCACTACGAAAGATGTGTTTTATCCTTCATCACCACCTTACATTGATGGTTCTAAAAATATTATTTAATGTGTAAATATGATATTTGTAACATGATTATTATTCTTCTAAAATAAGACATTTTATATTATGCACCTATTCAATGAAAAATGAAACTACCATTCGTACATATGTGCAGACTACCACCTCTATGGAACGGCATACTACATTTTTTTAATCACTACCTGACTTGGATCATCTTAACAATGTAATGAATGAATAAAAATTAAATTATGGTGTAAATATTTTTTAAAAAAATTATGTAATGGTAATATTAATATTTAACTCATTAATAAACATTTATTTCATTAAAAAAATAGTAAAAAACTATCTTGTCGCTAACTACATTCTTACAAATCATAACAAATGATATCATGTAATGAAACTATAAAATTATAAATAATTAGGAAACATCTATTATAGTACCTTTATAAATATGTTAATTATGAAATATTTTTAAAATAATTATGAGTGACTCAACATTAGGAATATTATATAAAATAATCAAGGAAATTAACATCAGATAATGAAAATAAAAAATAACTATAAAACAAAAATATAATGCAAGATATTTACTAAAGTGTATAAAAGGTGATAGATATGAATAAAGTTATAAAATTATTTATTTAGATTTATATATTTAATATATATGATGTCAAATCACTTCTTTTGAAGTTGATAATTAAGTTAAGGGTTTCCTGTCTAAACTCTATTTCTTTGGGACATATGTCATATTCCCCAATTTGTTTTATTTTGTTTGTTGTATATAATAAATATTTCACAGATTATACCATAATTATAGCATCATTAATGGTAAATAAAGTAATAATTCATGAATTATCATTCAAAAGGATTTGATTTTGATTTTATAGAAGTTGTAAGGTTGTGAAAAAATTTCTCTTTATTATTTCAATTCTTTTTATTTCCTTCACTTTATAGTTGGAAATGTCATTATATTTAATTATTAGAAATTAATTATTATATTTCCATTGAGATATCATAATTCCCTCTCATTTTAAAACCTATATAGGTTGTTATAATTCTCAAGAATTTTCATACCAATGAACTTCTTAAATTTTGGTAATAAAAAACATGTTTGGTTTCTTTATAAATTTAATCCCTTTCTAGATACAAAATAGTGGTTACATGAACTGGCACATATTCACCTATGGGTAGTAATCCTAAAAATTATGATTTGTTATTCACTCAATCTTCACATAGTTCATGAAAAATTTGCTTAACTGGACTCATGGTTTACCACTCCAGAGGGATATTCTTTAGATATTTCAAAAGCTACAATTTAACCACAATGAATGATTATTTATTATTGACATCTCTACACCATGAAAGTAATATTCACTAATACCTTGACATCATTCCTTTGATAAGGTTACTTTCCTTTATATCAAAAATATTCTTGTTTTTGTATACTCACATAGTTATCAGAGTTATTACATTGATAATACATCCATTTGATGCATTGATAGGTATCATGAGACAATTTAGTTTGGGTATTTGGTGTATACCTAACCAATTATTAAGATGAATTGTTCACTGTCATGAATGTAAATAATATGTCTTTGCTAAGGAAGATTAATATGTACTATATTACGGATTTGACCACTATAAAATCCATTTTTTATCCATGTGATAATTTTTATTGTTATGTCAACAATGGATTAATTTCAATATGGTGTGATCAATTATATATTATTATTCAATTTATTTATCCATCTCTATTTATTTATTCCATACTTATATCATGATATCTTCTGTTATACACTAATACATAATGTCAATATAATATCACCCCTTTCTATTTTTTCTATTCCCCCTAATAAACAATGAATATTTCAATATATGACATATGGATTTGTTATGAGAAATATAAAATATTCACATATTCATCTGATAAATCTTATGTTTTCAATATAATGTTATGTCCATTTATATATATTGTTCCTGAGAAATATAAATTAATAGATCCTTGTATTTTAAATATATTTATACAATAAAATTTAAAAAATAACATTTGACTATAGAGTACTAGAGTCTAGGTTTTTTTATCCGATATTAGAGAAATTTTAGTTGAAAACATATGAGATAGAGTAATACAAATATACTCATTGAATAAAACCTTAAGATGAATACTTTTGATAATTTATAGATATTTTTTGATTAAATAAAATTAATTTATAGTAAATTCATTTGAATTATATGATTCATAGTGTCATTCATCAATGAATTATATATATTCCATTTTATAAAAATGGATCCTAGTGGAAGGAATGGGTACCGTGTTAACAACAATAATGAATGTATTGATTTCTCTCCTCATCAAATAAATTGAGCTAGATTTTAATCTATGTACATTATAAATATTTCATGGAATTTATCTTAGGTATATAAAACAAAATTTCCCATATAGAACAACCTGTTTCTCAACTATATAGTGCAATAATGTTGGACCACTTCATGAGGAACCAATATCCAACCATTTATGTAACCACAAATACAATAGTAGTTGAGTAATGGATCATATCTATAGAGAAGATATTTATTTCTTTGTAATATAGTAGAATGTAGAATTTTATCACAAATATATATATCATCTTAGAAGAGATATTTATCAATGGTGGTCTTAAATTAAAAACACTATGAAGTAATATGAAATAGAGGATTTGTATTGGAAGTATTTTAAAGTTATATTATTTGAGAAGAAATTTCGTTATAAGCGATGAGCTGACATGGGGTTGTAATTTCTAAATTTAAAACAAAATGGAGAGGAAACCATTTCTATGTATGTATATACACTTAAAAGGCTATATATACATGTTGTAAATTAAATATTCAATTTTAAAATTAATATTAATCACTTATTTGATATATTAAATCATATTCATGAATGTTCATTAGTATCTCAATCATTTTTATCTTATGAGGAGATTGTGATAAGTTCTATGAATACCATGAATGATTTATCTATTTTTAATACATTAAAATGAAATTAAAAGAAGAATATGGTTTTTGAGTGCAATTTTGATTATAATTGTACATAGATGAATAAGAAGAAGGGTATAATTCCCATCATAAAATAGTTATGGGACGAAACAGTATGGGAAATTCATTAAAGGAAGGGGAGTTTGATACGAGTGTTGAGATAATGGCCATAAATATCATGAGTGAAAGGTGGAGAAGGAAGCCAAAAGTTTTAAAGGAATTAATTATAAGTTTATGGGTCACTATGAATATAAATTCCCCAAGTGTCAATGGAACTCACCTTAAAAGAAGAAAAAAGAGAAAGGTTGAACTTCTAGAATTATAGAAATAATACTTAATTCCTTAAATGATGACCTAGATGGAAATTTGATCATAAAAGCAATGTTATGTAATAAAAAATTTTATTTTGGATCTAAACATTAATTCATGTCTTAAATGTTTTCTAATAATAGTAATACATTCCCTAAAAAAATAAGTTGGGAGTTTTAAGTTAAAATTTATTTTAGGAATATTGTTGTAATAAAAGTATAATACTATATACCCATAAAAATAAATGGAGGTTCCTCTGTTAGAAGCCTGATTATTATACCAATGGCTTACTTCGATGTAATCCTTCAAGTATATTCACATTCATGGTATTGTGCAATAATTAATTTTTTAGGAAAGTTAATTAAAGTATCAGGGGGTGGAATGAAATACATTGTTTTCAAATAAGGGTCTTTATTTATTTATTCATGTTTGGAACCATCTCCAATGGAACAACTAAATGATATTCTAATTGAAGATAAATTTAATAAATTATAAGTATATTCTTAAAATATAGTATGTATCCATTGTGAGGGGTTATTAATATGTATTTTACAACAAAATTCATTGATATCCACTTGACCATGAGGTTCAATTCTTTATTGATTATTCCCTTGATGTGAATCATGTATCTAATATTATTTAGAGAATATTTCCATTACAAACAGTGGAAAATAAGAAAATTTTGTATGATTTTGGTGATAAGAGATCCATTAACCCTAGTTCTTCACCCTAGGAAGATCATTTTCTTTGTTCAATAATAGGTATGGGTCTATGAGGTTGTGTATCAATTAGAGGTAGATAAATTCCCTTAAAATGGAGAAAAATCAAACTATCCATGAATTAATGTCTTTTTTGACCAACTTTAGGGAGATCAATATTTTTTAGAGATCAATAGTTACTCTTTCTATCATTAATTAAGGGTAAATATACATGATATATCAAATAAAACATTTCATACATTATATAGTTATTTTAAATTTATAGTAATTGCCTTTAAATTAACATATAAACCACCTATATTTAAAAATTTAAGAAACAAATTATTTAAGGATTATATTGATAACTTCATAGTATTATTCATTGATGAAATTTTAATATAATATAAAATCTATGAGGGCCACGGGATTCATTTGTGAATCATTCTGGAGACTATAAGGGAAAAGAAATTACATGGAAAATCTAGTAAGTGTGAATTTTGGATTAAATAATTTGTGTTTTCTGATATATTATCTTTAATGATGGAATATTTTTTAATCCTTAAAACATTGAGGCAGTTGAGTAATTTTCCACACTAAATAATATAATTAAGATCCATAAGTTTCTTATCTTATAAGACTATTATTGGTGAATTTTCCAAAAAAAATTGATTGGACAACTCATTAACCAACCTAACATGTAAAGGGATAAAATTCACATGGTCAATGAAATTTCGGAATGTTTTTAGGACTGAAAGTGGATATGGGTATATGAATCAGTGTTGAATCTACCGTCATGAATGTAATTACTTTTAATATATAGTGATGTATCAAAGAAATGATTGAGCTGTATACCTATATGAAATGAGAGATTGGTCTCTTATGCATCAAGTAAATTCAATATTCATGAATAAAACTATCCAACACATGCTCATATACTAGAATTCATAATATTTGAGTTGAAAATATAGTGACATTGCCTTTATGGTAAAATATGTGACATATAAACCGAACATAAAAGTTCAAAGTATAGATTCATGTATAAAAAGGTCAACATGAGATATAAGAGATTTTTGTAGCTACTGATGGACTATGATTATGAAAAAAACTACGACCCTAGGAAGGAAAATGGGGTGGTTTATACATAGATTTTGAAGTATCGTGGAGTTATAATGACGATGAGTATGGAAAATGATCAAATGTTAATGGATTTAGTGAAGTTGGGCATCAGAATTACCAAGGAAGGAGAAACATAATTTTTTTATATTATAAACATATTTTACTATAAAGGTTGTGTAACATGGTCAAATTATGGAGAAATAGAATTTCCCAAACATATTTACTATAGAAGATGAAGATTTATCGATGGTATTACAAGGGTTTTTTAAAATAATTTTAAAGCCATAGAATATGGTAAATCATAACATTTCACATATGAAGATGGTGTGTTAAAGTTTGGAAAGAGACTATATGTTGGATCAATACCTAAGATGAAGAGAGAATTCCTAGATGACGCTCATAGCTAAACGTTTTCCATATATCCCCTATATCACCAACATGTATATAGACCAAAGTGATAATTTCTGGTGAGAAAACCTAAAGTGGAATATTATAGATTATGTATAAACATGCTTGGTGTGCCAAAGTGTAAAGGATGAGAGGAAAATTCCAAAGTTTTTTATGAAACCTCTCCCTATAATAAGGTGGAATTTGTATAATACCAAGTTAAATTTTTTCACTAGACTACCTAATACACTTTAGAAGAATGATACTATATATGTCATTTAGGATCAAATCACCATGTCTTCACGCATCCTATAAATAAGAGAGGATTTACATATTGAACATCTAGCATGACTCTATATCAATAAATTTGTGAGGATTCATGGTGAACCTCTCTCTATTGTATATAAACAATGCACTTTTCATATCAAAATATATTAGGGACCTTCAAGAGGATTTAAACATTGAGTTGAATTTAAGGACCACCTACCATCCTAAACCATATGGGTATTCTAAAAAGACTATGTAAACTTAGAGGAAATTTTGAGATCATGGTCACTGGAACTCAAAGGAACATAAGACCACTTCCTTTCTATGGTTTAATTCTAATACAACAATATCATCCATTTGAGTATAAAAATATCTCTTTATAAGGACTTATATGGGAAAATATGTAGCCCCCCATCATGTGGGAAGAAGTTTTGGAATATAGGAAAGTTAAACCAGAACTCATTGAGGAAATAACTGAATGTGTGTGAGTTATCCAGAAGAAAATCAAGACAACTAAGAGTGTACATAAAATATATGGTTATAATTGCCGGAAGGACTTTTAATTTAAAGTGTGGGATCATGTATTCTTAAAATATCACTATGTAAGAGAGTTATAAGGTTTGGTAAAAAAGGGATGTTAATTTCAATATAAATTAAACATTTTTAAACATTAAAGAGATTTTGAGTAATGAATTACAATTTATCAATTCCACCCAACCTTTATAAATTTCATGACGTTTTCCTTCTTTCATTATTAAGGAAGTATATGTAGGCCCAAATTCATGTAATCATCGGTGAGGGAGTAGAATTGGAACCCAAATAGTATTATAAGGAAGATCATGTCCATATTCCTGACACTAGAGGGAACCTATTGTGTAATTATAAAATTTAACTAATCAAATTAGTCTAGAGGAATCAAAATTTAGAGGAATCAATGATGAAACCTGAAAAACAAAGGATGAAGATCTAATCATGTTTTTTATGAGCTATAATATGTCACAAATTTTGAAGAAGAAATTTATTTATGGGGGAGAATGCAAGACTCAATAATTATTCTATAATTGGTAAACACTATAACCCTAAATATATTATATAATGAAAATTATATTACCTCAATATTATAGTATAGGAAAAGGTATTGTATTCGTTAATATTTTTAAAATTTATATTTAATAAAATAGACATCATTTTTAGATATCTAATATAAATATTTTTTAAGGATAAATTTTTTTGTCTTATATTTTTTTATTTAAAAAAATTATATTAATATATTTAAATGATAACACCAATAATTTAAAAAAATTAAAAAAATTATTAACACACATTAAATTAGTACTTTATAGAAAATAAGTATAAAAACATTTAATGTATAAAATATATTTTACAATAAATATATTTTTTCTATATATTATTTTTTTAATTTAAATTTAATTTTATTATATTTATAAATTACATTAGAATAAATAGATAACAAATTTAGTAACATCATGTAAAAAACTTTTAATATGGTTCAAAGAATATTTTTAGTAATAAAATAATTATCATTCTAAAAATTTAATCAATATTAATTAGGGTAAAAATATGAAACTTAATGATGATCAATTTTTATTAAGTTGATATCAAAAAATAGATTATAAAAGTCCTTTGTCAGGTTTGAAATTCATACCTACAAGTTTCAAAAATAGTTTATCTCCTAACTCACCTAAATTGCACTCAAATATACTCTTAATCCTCGACTACCATTAAATTCCATGTAAAATTACCTCTTTTTTACCTATAAAAGGATCTCACTTACACCCACTTCAATCCACACAACTAGTTCAAAATCCCCTTAAGAAGCTACCCATTTTAACTATCCTAGAGTCTAATTTTATCTTTGGAATCCACTTTATCATGTCCTAGCCAGACTCACTCTATAAATAGTAACTAGACTAGTTGAAGACAAGGCCTCAGGTGTGTATCCCCATACGCCAAATAATACTAACTAGAAGTGAGGTCTTATGGCGTGCCTATGGGGAGACTATACCCTCACATCAAAGTAAGAAACTAGTGGATGTAACAAAAAATCATCCATAAACAAATATAGTGTGGAATTAATAATTATAGTAAGGATGTAATAAAAAATGGAATGTAGTAAAATCCCAAAATGTCATGTCATACATACAACACTGATCATCCACTGGGATGAGGAAATTTACAGGAATAAAGGAAGTAAAAAATGTATATAAGGATACAATACTAAATTTCAAAAAAACTATATAACTAATCTCTATATACATATCTGATCTATTTTCTCAATTAGTCCCATTCCTTAGCCCATCATGTGCTTGCAACCAAGTGAAGGACTGCTCAGGCACCCCAGTGTAATGGCGGCCCGAGTAGGGTGTGAGTACAAAAGAGGGTAGGGAACCACTAACGTGGTCACATATATCACTAATAATATGAAATTTATGTATGTTTGAGCTACTCATCAAGATAAATACAATAATAATAATGAATAACTATAGAAATAAAATAGATAGAAAAAGTTTTACCAATTCATATGGTCATAACTTTATGCTTGTACAATGTGATTATTCTGTCTGAGAAAAAATTGAATTAAATAAATAATGTAAACCCATAGTCAATGCCTGGGACCATGAACCTGATTTCTCATGCATGCTTAAGAAAATAGAAAAAATATCACTAAATATTTTACTTGATATAAGTAAAATAGGGAACCTAGGTACATAACTCAGGTGACCATGTATATCGATAATCAGACATAATGTAATTCCATTTTTCCTTTCATCTTTTCTATGGTGTTCCAAGTTAGAACCCAATTATCTCTCAAGGTGTAACAAAAATCCAATTTCCCCATTATCCCATCTAATTCATTCTGTATTAGGAATCCAGGTATCTCCTAAGTAATAATATAATTTAATTTAACTAATGTGGTAGTCCAAGGAATTCCGTATAAGGAACCCAAGTATCACTCATGTTATAACATAATCTCATTTAACCAATGAGCCCCTCCAGGGAATTCTATATAAGGAACCCAGGTATCACTCCTGACATAACATAATTTTATTTAACATTTGAGACTATATAATAATTATATATAAGTAATCCATGTATCACCCAAATAATATTAATCTGGATGCCAGAACAAGCCTCTGGGTATCTCGATAAGGTAACAGTCAAAAATGTAAACTCAGAAGCCGAATCCCAAGAAGAACCTATAAGTATCCCAATAATATCATCATATCATATCATACCCCATGAGTTGAGTTCTAGGAATCACATATATAAATGTCTCTACATAAAAATTAACTAAGTTAAGTAGTAAAATAAAACAGTAAGGCTGGTAGAATACTACAAACCATTACTACTACTATAGGTCTCTTTGGTCTTAGAAGTTTGGTATGGGTTTTGAGATGAAATCCACTAACATATCTACATAAATGCATAACGCACTCTCTCAAAGTTAGTCCACTAAAAGGGCACCCAATAGGGTACCCCATATCGATACACATATAGGTATCCCTTGATGGATCATTGAGTTTAGAATAGAAGAAGAGGAATCCTTCTTTGAACCCATGAAAATAGTATAGGATGATAGGAATCCTTCATGGGATCCTCTAAAACAAAGCCATTGTCGCAATTCAATACCAATCACACCAATACTTCATGTCTTACAACTGCATAAAAAGGGTATCCCAACATTTTTGTCTATATGGGGTCTCTTCACTAAGGAAACTACCAGGATATGGGTCATAACCCAATATCAGGGAGATGATCTCACAAGGACGGTTTATACATCTAACTAGAACCTTATCTTCATAAGGCCTATCCACCTTGGCATGTACAAGGATTGCATGCCATGCATAGTGGAATATCATCTCCTAAGAGGTCTAGAGGATACTTTTTATCCCAATGGAATAAGTCATGAAACTGGAACACTTGTATTTTTAGGGACCCATGGAATCCATATATTAAAAATTACCCATTTAATTAATTAAATGGTTCATTATAATAAATTAAATAGGAGGCTTCACTCCCTTGGGTGATCCCAATTATACACATACTACAAAAAAATCATATATACCATAGGGTATGTAGGACAGACCACCAAAATTTTGAGAATATTTCCATTTATTTCCAAGGGCCAATAAAAATTGAAAAGGACCATCCAAGCTCATCTAATACATATATAGATCATATCTCACAACCAAACACCAACAGTTAATTAATTATGATAACATTATGAATAATTATGAAAATTAAAAAAAACATAAATGAAACAATGAATTCAATTCAGAGGCTTAGATCCTAAACCCCTATGGGTTGATATAGTTACACGGGCATCACAACCAAAATCTCACCAACAACCAACAAAACATCATCAATATTAAATAATGTATAATACCTAAATAAATACATCCAAGAAAACACCCAAAAATTAAATCTATGATTAAAAGCTATATAAATTCACCATGGTGACATAATTCAATGAAACAATGTGTAGTGAAATTAAAATGGTCTCACAAGTAATATCTTCCTATTCAGTGTAAAATACCAATCATTGGTATCTAATTCTACTATCATATGGTGGAATCAAGAATTAAAACCCCAACTAGAGAAACTATAAATTAATAACAAAGAGATAAGGAAGTAAAGACAGTCCAATGGAGGAAAAATCATATCTCAAATCTCCTTGGAAGACCACAAAGAGCACCCCCATTGTTTGAATTAAAGAAGGGAGGAGATGAGAGGAGGGTAAGATCTCCTTATGAAATAAATGAGAAGAAAATAAGTGGATATACTCTTAGAAAATGTATGGGAAAAAAGTGTAATTTCAACCTTTTTAAAGAGATGCATGGTTTTCTCATACAATTGGCTAAACCATAATCTAATCATTTAATTGGCCCTGTCCAATCACCACAACTAATGAATAAGCATGAAACATTGTTTAACATACCATACACCATTGGTATGAAATTTATAAATTTTATTGTAGAAACCTGTTTAGTTTTCCCTATCCTGTCATACAGTTTCCCACACCATGTGCCTGTATAAATTGGGCCACTCTGCTAGGCTACACTATTTTCACTAACCAGGAACCAACCATTTTTTCTATGCTATATTTTTTCAAAACTCCAACTCTAGGGCTTGAACCCTTGTAATATTTTCAAAACATCCAAATAACTTTTGAATCCTAAAACCATAACTAAAAACATTATTTAGAGACATTCAACCCATAAAAGTTTCACTTAAAATCTCAAAAAAAAATTGAACCATCTCATAATTACATATTATATTTCTTTTATAAAATTTACAAATAAAAAAACAATATCTTATAACCTCCATACCTTAATTATTTACATCCAATAGAAGTCTTGGTGGGAATAAAACTAAAAAACCTAAGATATATGGGTTTTCAACTCTATTCAAACGATCGTGTTGCATTTCTAAATTCCCAATGTTCTTTCAATTCCTCTTTAAACATATGATACACAAACTGCTAAAACCTGGGAAAATGATTACAACTAAAGATGAAACATCGATATGGTTATTACCTAATCCCATATAAGTTAAAAAATGATCAAATCAGTGTCTATTACATCAATAGGTCTATGACACTTCCCACTCTAGTTTCTTGCTTTTAACGACCAATTTAGAGAAATGGTAATTCCACCATTGGAATTTAATATAAAAATATTCTCACAACATCCTAAAAATTCTCATCAAACAATTTCTAATTTGAATAAAATAGTCAAAAACCAAAACACTTCAATTGTCCCTCGATTTGATCTATCATTCAAATTCCATTCGACCTATCTTATCCTGGCTACACTTGGTTTAAATCAAGAAGCCTTGGAAAACCCTTAGACTACACCTGCAACATCCCATGGGTGTGTCTGATGTGGTTTATTTCCAACTGAAGAAAAATATTCTAGTGAACTCAGGATGAACCACATTCAAAAGACTATTCCCAAAAACTCATCGACTTCGAAATCAAATAACCAAACTTGATTTTGCTCCCTTTGTTAGAAGTTTCACTAAGATCAATTTGATCACCCTCAAAAAATAATATAACTAACTTATATTGACTTACCTTAGTCCAACCATCTATTATCTAGTAGTATATAAATGAAAAAATAACCTTCTAAGGACTGGTACAATCCTTTCATGACCTTTCTCACATAATGGTTACATAATAGTAACAAACATCCCAATACCAAGCTTAGGAAAATCCAAGTCATTTCACCAAAGAATCGAGTTCCAAATCATCACAAACCATGACTCATACATATTCATACATAACATATAGATACCCTAGCCTTTTACACATAACATTACATGATTTTAAGCCTAATTATACATTAAAGTACATGCCAAGAATTGTGGAGTCTAGTGTCTTTAAAGACCAAGTACATAAACCTAAAAACATGGGACTAAAAAACCTAATTATTTAATCTTGAAAAAGAGACCCTAACATTAATATTTCTAATACATATTTATAGGATAACCTGGGGATAACATGAACAAAGGGGTGAGCTAAAAATCCAGGAAAGGGAATAAACATTAGAATAAATCTTTAGCATATGGGTTAGAAGGCATAACATGATGACATTAAAATGCATGTAAAATATGGAATCATAACATGTAAACATGGAATCATATAAATATGGGGTCATAGTAATGTGGAAGAAACATAAAACCTGACTTTATTATGATTCAAGTCTAACCGCCAAGACCGTCGCACATTCTAGCACAAGCCAAGGCTAACCGCTAAGACCGCCACACATTGTAGGAGAAGCCAAGGCTAACCGCCAAGACTGTCACACATAATGCCTCATGAGACTAAACTTTACCCAATTCATTGGAGTGATATCTAGGCACACCCATCATAATGATTCATGAATATGTTTTACACGTTAAGAATCATACATAATCAATCATACATAAATATAAGAATACCCATGGAAATAAATGAGTATCATAATCATGTCATAAAGCATAATGAATGGGTGTATCATAAAAGGGTCCATGAAATAAAGGAATTACAAAATATATGGAAATTAATAAGTAAAAATAATCATATATCATTGTACGTGATTTTAATCAGAATTGAAAACTTGAATGAATAGTATTTAAGAAATTTTAGAATTAAAACGTTTTTGTGTGGTTTGAAGGAAATACTATAGATCCATTAAAATAGAAAAAGGAACAATAGATTATATAAAAACAGAAGTGAAACTAGAATATTTTGATAATAAAAGGACTGATTTTATTAAGACAATGGTTTCTTAAAATATAATATATAATGCACTTGAAATTGGGTAAATATTTAGGAAGTTCCCTTTAAAACAAGTTTTCTTATCGGGCAGTATTGAGGAGGGAATCACTTAAAAACATGTATATCCCCAAAAGATAATGATGAAGGGTTTTGATAAATAAATTTATTAAATGTAAAAATAATTTAGAAGATGCACATACAAAATAATATAACTTTTTTTGGTAATAATAAAGCTGAAGCAACCTGAAGGAATAAAGGAGGTTCGGGTAGAATCCCTTACGGATTATCGGCATAGTAACAGGTGTACTTGAGAGGGATTAATGAGAAATAAATGGGTATATCATAACATATAAATCATGAGGGTAGTATGGGGTAGGTGATAAACCATACCCCATCATTAGGTATTACATATAAAAGGGCATAACATAGAGGACATTCTTGAATAAAAATGAAATATAGGGCATCCCTTACCTAAAGTCTGATAGTGGTCTCCAGTTGATATTAATGACCTGAATAATAAAATTAGGTTCATTAATTAATAATTCAAGAACCTTTTATATATTTAAAAGATTTATTATAATTTTTTTAAGTTCATTGATAACCATTTTTATTGGTTATGATGTTGAATTACATTGTTCGGGTCTGTTTGCTTCTTTAGTTTTAATGATCGGTTAACTTATTCATGCTAGAACACACATGTTTGATGGGAGTGGTTTTCTATAATTGGACTTATATTTCATTATTGAACATCTAAAAGGTTACATGGTTGGAAATTTAATATGGTTACTTGGATTGATGTTGAATAATTATATAAAACTTTAGTGACAACCCTTTGCGTTAATTGGTGGTTTTTGACCACAATGAACATGTTTTGTTTTATAAATAAAAACCATGTTTAAAAAAGGATTATATAACCATATATGAGATATAATGAAAATTTTATGGTCTGTTTTAACCATTAAAATGGTTCTAGGTAAATAATTTAATATTGTAACGGAAATTGAAATCCCATCGTCCCTGAATGTGATAAATTAACACATCTCGGATGGTATATTTACTACTAGTATAAAATAAGAGTAAAGTAGGGGTGATAATAACATATTTCATTGTCATAAATAAATTTCAGTACATTTAATGTACTGGATTTTCATGAAATTTGGATAGGGAGAGGTAAGGATAGAAAAGAAAACAAATTAACTTGTAAATAAAGTAAAATAATTGAAAAGAGGAATTTACCTCTTGAATCGATCTTCCTTGAGATCCACTTAAGGGGATTGGATATGGTATTTTAAGGATACCAATGGATATTGGAAGTTGGGGAGGATCTTGGGGAATATTTATTCAGAATTTGGGGAATTCATAAGGCTTGATAGAAGTGAAGATAAGAGGGGAGTGTGGGTGGTTTTTATAGTGCAAGGGAGAAGGGTTTTCATAATATTTAATTCCTTACTTTATTAATTTCCCTCAAGACCAGAAATAGGGATTATTCCATGACCAAAAATAGTAATAAGTGCATGTGAGTTAGAAACAATGTCCATTTACATCATCAATGACTCTATAATGATGCAGAAATTTAGGTTTTAGCATTTATTGTGAATTATCATATATTACTATTCATCAAAAAATTCAGGTGTTTTAGAAAAATCCCAAAACTTCAACCTAACTATTTGTAATCTTTTATAATAAAAAAATGAACTCCATTTTTTAAAAATAATTTTCTAACTATGAAAACATTAATTTTTAATTAAAATCGTAATTTACTTGAAAAAGACATATTTTAAATCTATAACTGATTTTATAATGCTTTAAAAATTTTATAAGGGATTATAAAATTTATCTCAAAACCATAAAACATGGAATTATTAATTTATAAAAAAACTTAGGAATATATATTTTCTTTAAAATTAATTAATTAATTGTAATAATTATTTATGACTTACAGAAATACTAAAACTTTTACCACGATCATATTAACATTTATAAAATGTCTACATTTTATTTATACATTCATGGGTGAGGTTACTATTCTTTTGGATAATTTATTTTTCATAATGGTCATATGAATTTTCATAAGGGTAGGTTACTATTCCTAAGAGTAGGTTACTATTCACCAAAAATTATGTCTATTCTATCGGACTCCAAACTTCTTACTAATCACAACTGTGTATATCAAATTTTTTAAATTCAAATCACATAAGTGTCAAAATTATGTTTAAATGTCACATAGTACATAATAGTTCATTGTGTTGTGATTTCATGTTAATATATGACATAATTATAAGAAATGTATTTCCATTGATAAAACATTGAGTCATTACATTATTCCCCCATTATGAAATTTCACCCTCAAAATTTCATTTTACATTTTAAGCCATAAACAGGTGTGGGTAATTCTATTTCATTACTTCTTATAGTTCCCATGTTGAATTTTTGTACTTATAGTTCCTCTATAGTACTTTGATCAGGTGAGTAGTCTTGTTTTGTAGGAATTTATATCTATGATCCAAGATCTTCATTGGATTCTCCTTGTAAGAAAGATAATTCTCTAACTATACCACCTCAAAAGAGAGTACATGTTAAGGATATGGTATGAACTTCCTTAATAGGGATACATGAAAGACATCAGGTACATTGGATATTGTATGTGGATGTGCTAGTCAATAGGCCACAACCCTGACATGATCAATAATTCTGAAGGGGCCGATGTACCTGCGACTTAACTTTTCTTTCTTCCAAAACCTCATGACCTTCATCCATGGAGGTATGCATAGAAATACCATGTCTCTAACTTTGAACTCGAGGTCTTGTAGATGATTGTACGCAAAAATCTTTTGTTGACTTTGGGCTTCCTTGATGTGCTACTGAATGGTTTTCACCTTTTCCATCATTTCTTTGACCATTTCAGGTCCTATAAGCTTACGTTCACCTAATTCATTCCAACATGCCGGTGTTCTACACCTTTTCCCATATAGGGCTTTGTATAGTGACATCTGGATGCTTGATTGGAAACTATTTTTGTAAGAGAATTCGACCAGTGGAAGATGTTGGTCCCATCCTCCTTTAAATCCCATAGAATAATCCCTCGACATATCTTCTAGTTTCTGAATAGTTTTCTCAGATTGTCCATCAGTTTGAGTATGATAGGTCGTACTAAAGTTCAGTTCAGTGCTTAGAGCATGTTGGAGACATTTTCAAAAATTCAAGGTGATTCTCGGATCAAGATTGGATAAAATAAATAGTGGTACTCCTTGAAACCTTACCACATATCTGATATATACATTTGAAAGTTGATTCAATAAGAAATTCTCTCAAATTGTGATAAAGTTATCTATCATAGTAGGATGATCCACAATGACCCATGTAGCATTGTTTCCTCTAGATGTACTTGGAAGTACAGTGAAATAGTCTATGGTGATGTTCTTCCACTTCCATGTTGGTATGGGTAGTGGTTGCATCATCCCCTTAGACTTCTGTATTTCAGCCTTCACGTTTTGACATATCAGGCACATTGATGTATACTCAGTGATCTCCTTCTTCATATTGTCCCACCGAATTTCCCTCAGAGATCTTGATACATATTTGTGCTATCTATGTGGATAGATAATGTTGATATATGTACCTCATTCATAATCTCCTTCTTTATATATATATATCAGATGTTATGTATAATCGTGACCCAAATCATACAACTCCTTCCTTATCAATCTTGAACTCTGACGATTTTTTGTTTCCACCCTTTTTAGAATTTCCACATATTTTCTTTGAGAATTATTTATTTTCTCTATGAGGTATGGTTGAGAAATCATATGATAAATTATTGATGATGTTCCTCCCTTAATGATTCCCATTTCTATCCTCTACAAATCTAAGAAGATCAGATCCTTCAAAATTCTCATCATTGATAAAGATGTAGGATCCTTTCTACTTAGGGCATCTTCCACCTTGTTTGCCTTACCGGGATGGTAGTGGATTGAGAAGTCATAATCCTTGATGAGCTCTATCCATCTTCACTGGAACATATTAATCTCTTTCTACGTGAATATATATTTGAGACACTTGTGATCAGTATATATCGCACACTTCTCCCCATAGAGGAAATGCCTCTAGATTTTTAATGCAGAGATTACAGCTGACAACTCCACATTATGCATAGGATAATTTTACTCATGGATTTTCAGCTTTCTTGAGTTTTAGACTATCACTTTATCATTATTCGTCATCACACAGCCTAATGCCTTCTTTCAAGCATCATTGTACACCCCAAATAGTTCCCCACGTATTGGGAGAGTGAGTAATGGCGTAGTGATTAGACCCTTTTTCGACTGCTTAAAACAGTCTTCACATTCTTGAGTCCAAACAAAATTTAATCCCTTACATGTTTGTTTAGTCATTGGGTTCAAAAATCATGTGATGTTCTTCACAAATCATTGATAATACCTGGAGAGACATAGGAAGTTACGAATCTCCAATACAGGTGTTGGTCTAGGTGACTATTTGATTGCCTTTGTCTTATAAGGGTCCACATATATCCCTTTACATGTAATAACATGCCCCATTAATTATACTTCCTCTATACAAAACTCAAATTTACTATAATTTTCATACAAATTCTCCCTCCACAAAGTCTTCAACACATTATTCAAATACTTCTTATCTTCCTCCTTGTCCTTGGATTATATTAGAATATCATCAACAAAGACTACCACAAATTTGTCGAGGTAATCTCTAAACACTCTATTCATTAAATCCATGAAAATTTCTATAGAATTAGTGAGTCTGAAGGGCATCACAAAGAAATCCTAGTGTTCATACCTCGTTCGAAAGCCATTATGGGGAATATCTTCCTTCCTCACCTTTAATTGGTTATATCCTGACTGAAGCTTCACCTTAGAGAAATAAATAGCCCCACAAATCTGATCAAACAAGTTATATATCTAAGGCATGGTATACTTTTTCTTTATCATTATTTTATTGAGCTCACTGTAATCAATTACGAGTCACATTGAACTATCCTTATTCTTGATGAAGAGGACTGGCGCTCCACACAATGAAAAACTTGGTCATATAAAACCCTTCTCTATATTCTCCTGTAACATCTTCTTCATCTCTTCTAGGTCTACGGTGGATATTATATAAGGTGAATTTGATATAGGTAGATATCTAGGAATATGTTCAATTGAGAACTCAACCTCTTGTTTAAGAGGAGGACCTGGAAAATCTTCAGAAAATACATTAGTTTAATTATTCATGATGGTCATGTCTTCAAGAATTATTCTCTTCTTCATCCAAATCAATTTAGAAAGATATGATTTATTATAAGGTAAAAAATCCATACTTGATATGATGATTCTAATGGAGATTAATCTTCTTCCTTACAATTGTAAAGGATTGGAGTATTCTTCGGGATGTGAAGGGTGATCTCCCTTTCTCAAAATTTGATGTTTTATTTGTATAAAGATATTCAATCCATGCCTAATATAACATTGAACTCCAATAAAGAAAGTATGACAAGATTTAATGGGTGGTTCAGTCTACAAAAATTTACCATGGAGGTGTTATAAACCATAGACACAATAATTTTCTCCTTCGTTGTTATCACAGATACCTTATTCTACAAATTTTTATGTGGTGTTTGAATAGTTATACTAAAAATTAAATATATAAAACAATGTGTATAACTATAATAAAATATTAATTTTTCTATTCCTGAATGAATAACTAGCATAACTTTCAACACATCAGTGTCTGAATCCACCTCAAAAGTAGTGATATCATAAGCCCTTCCTTTTTTCCTTGGAGGTTTTTGTTGATTGCCTCCGAAAAACCTTGGCATAGGATAATTTTTTGTATAATTATCATGTTCCTTGCAGTTGAAACATTGTACCACTGGCTGTGAATTTATCTAATGCTTCCTTTCTTCTTCAACATTATTGTGATTTTTCATATATCTTCTGTAGTTTTTAGCTAGATGTCTCAACTTTCCACATTTGAAGAAATTCTTGGTTCCTGTTAGATAGTTCACAGGATTATTCTTCCCACAATTTTTACATGTAGGATGATTGAGCTTCTTTCCATCCTGGAATTTAGTTTTTGGACTGCCCACATTAGATTCCATTTTTCTCTTCTTGTCACCGGGCCCATGATACCACTAAGAGTCTCTGATATCCATTTCAACCTTGAGGGAACAATGCAAAATCTCCTCATAATTGTTGAAGTCTTCAATCGTCAATAATTTTCATAGACTCAGCCTTATTCTACCAAATAAGAAATACACCTTGATTTTAGTGTTAAATACAAATCTAAAGGCATGACTAGAATGCCTTGGGAAGTTTTATTCATACTCCACGATGGAATCATCTTCCTTCTACTTGAGCTCGAGGAACTCTCTTTATATCTTAAGATGGAGTGTTCTAGGGAAATATTTATTGAAAAAAATTATCTTGAATTCCACCTAATTCATGGAATCAATTTCCTCCTGGGGATTTGTATTCTTGATCGGTGTCCACAACTGATTAGCTTCCCCATCAAAATGATATACTACCAGTACAACTTTATCTTCTTCTGAGAACCATTGGATAGAGAATATATTTTCAATGGAGTTAATACATTGTTCCATGGGGAGGCGATCATAAGATCCACTAAACATGGGAGGCCTTTTCTACATGAAGTATTTAACAAAAACTTTATCTTTCCATGGAGGAGGAGGTTGTTGCACATGATTCAAGTTATTATTCATAACTTGATCCTACTGAGAAAGTATTTTCATGAAGTTTTGATCACCCTTTACTATAACATCAGGCATATCATTAGGGAAACCTTCACATTCCCTATCACATTGATGTTTGGCTTGTGTTCTTCTATTTCCCACCATTAGCTACAAAAACAAACATATAATTAGAGGGCTTGGATACTTAGTTAGTTATCATAGGAAAGGAAAATTTGAATATAAAAGGATAAACTTATAAATGGAAAGTATATCATAACTTGTGATTCCTTACGTTTCTATCTAGTTATCTATGGTCTATTAATTAACATATATTCTTATGGTATTTTTCATTCCCTTAATAATGGTTTGTACTAAGTTTGTGAATTTACCAAAGCATATCTTCCGGGATTTTCAAACCAAGAGTGCAGTTAGGCCCGTTGGCGTGCACCAATTCTCGTTTGAGTCTTGCTCAAAGCAGTCTTTTGGGGTTTTACCCCAAGATACATATGTGCCAGAGCGACCACTACCTATCTATATCTAGATAAGGTTGTATTTTCCTGATTAACCACTTACTCTATACTTACCAAAATATAGGTGTTTTTTCTTATACATAATCTCTACCTTATGGTTCTTAATAAAGTTATCTATTCATAATCTCCAAAAATTACAAGACCATCCTCTGATACCAACTATATAAAACCTAGCCTTTTACACATAACATGACATTATTTTAAGAATAATTATACAATAGAGTACAAGCCAAGGATTGCGAACTCTAGTGTCTTTGAATACATAGTACATAAAATTAAAAACATGGGACTAAAAAATTATTTATTTAATCTTCAAAAAGATCCTATAACTTCCATTGTGATCATACATATTCATAGGATAACCCGTGGATAACATGAACAAAGAGAAGATCTAAAAATCCTAGCAAGGGAATAAACATAAGAATAATGCTTTGGCACATGGGTTAGAAGGCATAACATGATGCATAAAAAGGCATATAATATATGGAATCATAACATATAATCATGGAATCATATAAAAATGGAGTCATAGTAATGTGGAAGAAACATCAAAATTGAATTTAGCATGGTTTAATGCTAACCTCCATGACTTTTGCACATGGTAGCATAATCCATGTCTAACCGCCTAGATCATCGCACATAGTATCACAAGGCAAGGATAACCGCCAAGACCGTCGCACATAACATCTCATGAGACTCAACTTTACCCAAAGAATTGGAGCTATATATAGGTTCATCAAAATTAATTTTTCAGGAATATGTTTTCCACATTAATAATCATAGATAATCAATCATACATAACTATATGGTTACCAATGGAAAATGATGGGTATCATAATCATGTCATAAAGAATAATGAATGGGTGTATCATACAAGATTCCATGAAAGTAAGGAATTAAAACATATATGGGAATTAAAAAGAAAAAAATAATCATAAATCATTGTAAGTGATGTAAAATTGATTTGAAAACATGAAGGAAGATTATTTAATAAATTTTAGCATTAAAACATTTTTGTGCAGTTTTAAGGAAAATACTATAGTGCCTTTAAAAAAGAAAAGGGAACAACATTTTATATAAAAAAATAAACAAACAAGGTTTTAATATTAAAAAGATTGATTTTATAAAGACAACAGTAGCTTGAAACATAAGATATTTTTCACTTGAAATTGGGTAAGAATTTGGGAAGTTCCCTTTAAAACAAGTTTTCTTATCGGGAAGTATTAAGGAGGGAATCACTTAAAAACATGTATATCTCCGAAAGTGAACGATAAAGGGTATTGATAAATGAATTTGGTAAATTTACACCGAATTTATAAGATTCACATAAAAATATAAGATAGCTTCATTTTGGTAATAAGAAATATGAAGCAACCCGATGGAATAAAGGAGGTTCGGGTAGAATCCCTTATGGATTGTCAGCATGGTATCAGGTGTACTTGAGAGGGATTAATGAGAAAGAAATGGGTCTCTCATCACTTATAAATATTTAGGGAAGTATGGTGGAGGTGAGAATTCATACCCCATCATTAGGTATTACATATAAAATGGCATAACATAGAGGACATTCTTCAATAATAGTGAAATAGAGAGGACCCCTTACCTTAAGTCTGATGGTGGTATCCATTTGATATTAACAACCTGAATAATAAAATTAGGTTCATTAATTAAAAATTATATAACCTATTATATATTTGAAAGATTTATTATAACCTTGTTAAGTTCATTTATAACCATTTTTATTGGTTAAGAGGTTCAAATTCATAGTTAACCAAACATTAAAAACAAAACATCCAAAAATAAAGATATCAACTATTAAATATGACCTATAAGGGTCAATAGTACACACACAACATCTTCCCAATGATTCGAGGTATAGAATACACACATGGTTTGTTTAAGTATAATTTCATTCCAAGATATGCATGAAAATACTATATATGTTATTAATAAAACTCCAAAAAACCATAAGTAGAATCACCCCATGATTGGTCCAACACTTATCAATCAATTTCCCTATCAACCCACTATGATAAATATACCTTTTGTGCATGAGGAATTAGTAATCGTTATAACTATTTAAAATATCACCATATATCTAGATGAAGTACAATCAGAAGAAAATATATATACATTTCAATCTAAATGAGTAGAATAACACCAAGAACCAATATGGGAAAACCCATTTTGATGACAATTTAAATTGTTAACCTTGTGTTAGTAGTAAAATCACACATTATCATCCCTATAACATGTATACCCAACATGCAATGTATGATGCATGATATTCCACTTTCCTTTGTCATCCCAAATTCAAAAATCATCCACTAGACACTCAGAAAAGATAAGATTCATAAAAAAATAATAAATCAAAAAAATCACATTACACGTGAATTTATCAAAGAGAAAATTATATAAATCTATAACATCAAAAACCAAGAACATCAATCCCATATCCCTAAAAATTAGAACAACTGTTCTCAACTCATCAGTCTGATATGTAATATAGGTTCTGACACGTTCAAAATAACCATATATACCATATCACAGATATAAGTAAAATAGGAAAGGTAACACCTCTGATTATACATCGTCACATCTCGGTCAAGATCACTATATAGACAGTAACCTACCTGGTCAGAGATAAGGGCTCAAGAATTCCTCACCATATTTCATTGGCTACCAACTATCAGTGGGGGCCCAGGCTATGTCTGTGGGGGGACTATTCCCTCATATCAAACTAAGAAATTGTCATAAGTAAACAAATCTTATCAATAGAAGAAAAGAAATATATTCAGAAAACAAAAAATATAACAATGCTACAATAATAAATAGAATATAGTAAAATGAAAAAGGACCTTTTCATACATGAAATATTAATCACCGACTAGTCCAATCACATATACATAAATAAAGGAAATAAAGAAAGGAACAATTATCTACTAATAGATCTAAAAAACCATATACTTGATATTCACATACAAATCTAAACCATCCCGCTAGATTAGTATTGGGACTCATCCCATCATGGGATTGAAACAAATTGAAGGTCTACTCAGGTACCCTAGTGTAATAGAGACCAGATCAGTATGTGAGTACCGAACTTAGTAGCGAACCACCAATTTGGTCTTGTACATAGAATGTATTATGTAGTGTATGTATGTGTGAGGTACTCATGAGGATATAAATAATAATAATAACTAAATATAGAAATAAAATAGATAAAAAAGTGGAACCAAGTACTATATTCATAAGTTATTCCTCATACAGTGTGGTCAGTCTATCCAAATAATAATCAAATAAAATAAATAAATTAAAACCACAGTTGATCCATGGGTATGTGAACCCGATTGACTATACCTAATTCAACTTACAATGGAAATGTATCTAATAATTTTACATGATATAAGAAAAACTAAGAACCTAGGTACGTAACCAAGCAGTCCACATATATTGACAAAAAATAATAAAATAATTACATTTATCCTATGCGCTCATCCAAGTCATTCTGAGTCAAAACGCATTTATCGCTCAAGGCATAACATAAATCAATTTTCCCTATGATCTTATCCAAGTAATTATGTATAAGGAATCCAAGTATTACCCTAGGCATAATAAAATTTCATTTAACATATAAACCCGTCAAAGGAATTCCATATAAGGAACCCCAGTTTTGCTGAAGGAATACAATAATTTCTTTCAACTAATGATCTCGTCCAAGTTATTTTGTATATAGAACCTGGGTATTGCTCAAGCTGTAATGTAACTTCATTTAACCTATGACATAATCCAAGGTATTCCATATAAGGAATCCAAATATCACCCAAGGACCAATAACCTATATCCTAGGATATTCCTCTAGGAATCTTGATAATGTAATGGTCAAATATATTGGCTCAAAAGATGAATCCCAAGAAGTACCTCTAGGAAATCCCAACATATCATCATATCGTATCAGGCCCCATATATAGAGTTCCAGGAAATATTTCAAGAATCATAACAGCATCAATAATAAATAAGTGAAAGAATAAAATAAGAGATTGTTTTTGATTGAATGCCTAAACCCATCACTATTACCATAGCCCCATAGACTTACATGTTTGGTATTAATTCTAAATTGAAATATTCTACCATCTATACCTAAACCTATGACACACTCACTCAGGGTTTATCAACTCAAGGGGAACTCACTAGGGTCCCCTATATTGATACATATATAGAAATCCCTTACAGGATACTCAACATCAGAATAGAAGCTGAGGAAAAATCCTTAGGAACCTAAAAATAGTATAGGAGTAGATGAACCCTCTTGAGATCATTTAAAACCGATTAATGGTCTCGGGTAAACACGTGATGTAGTAGTACATCACATCCCATTGAATCATAATAAAGGTTTCACTCCTTTTCTACCTGCATAGGGTCTTATCACTAAGAAAATAGTTAAGAGATGGGTTATGACCAAATCATAGTGTCAAGATCTCTTTATGACGGTCAACATATCCAACCCTACCTCGCTCTTCCCATGGTCTACCCTGCTAGGCCTATACAAAGATGAAATACCTTCCTATGTAAAGTATCACCTCCTTAGAGTTCTAGAGGATAATCGATCTCTTGAGATACTATGTTATAAAACTTGTGTAGAATTATTTTTAGTGACATCTGGTGTTTATCAATTAAAATTACTCATTTAATTAATTAAATAGTTCATTGGAATAAATTAAAGTAGAGGCGTCTCCCTTAGGTTTGAAACCAAGAATACACATACTATCATTTACACACATAAATACCATTGTGTAGGAATGATATACCACCTACCTTTTATGAAGCTTTCCATTTATTTCAAAGGGCTAGGAACAACTGGCATGGCCCATCCAAGCTCATCTAAGGCATATGAATATCTTGTCTCACAAACAAACACTAAGAGTTAATTTATTATAATTAAATTATAATTAATTTATAAAAATCATTAAAATATAAATTAAACAAGGGATTAAATTCAATAACATAGAGCCTAAAACCCTACTAGTTAATATCATCACACCAGAACTACGACCTAATGCTCACCAACACATCATGTCACATAATCAACCATGAATCAGATATAAAACCTAATAAAACAACAAAATAAACACCAAATAATTTAATTTAATCATTAAATATTTAGAAATTCACCAGGGTAACATACATCAATGAAATGATATGTGGAGAAGTGTAGACGTCCGCCCAAGTTATCCTCTTCCTAGGAACAGTAAAATACCTATCACAAGTATCTGATTCCACCATACTCTGGTGGAATTAGGAGTTAAAACTGTAATCAAAGAAATAGAAAATTAAGAATGAAGAGATGATGGATGTAATAAAGGACATTAGAAGAGAAATCATACTTCAAGTATATATTCATAGACATCAATAACACCCCCCATTATGGGGTTTGAAGAAGGGAATGATAGGTTAAAAGGGCTATCTCAAATGATAGTGTAAAGGAGAATAAAAGAGGGGGATTCTCTCTTAAAGATAATATAAGAAAATAGGCAATATCTCTCCATTTTTAATAGTAAACATCATTTTCTACATGGTTACCCAAATCATGTACCAACTGTGTAGTTGGAACTTCCAAGACATCATACCCTACACATGGTCATGGTGCACAGTTTAACAAGTCATGCACCATATATGCGACATGTCAATAGTTTATTATGGACACCCACATGATTATCTATAACCTCTCATATGATTTTTCCAACCATGTTCCTATACAAACTGGGTCACATGGTTAGGATACACAATTTTCATAAACCATCCACCAATAGTGCACCCTAAGCTACATTTTTCAAAACTCCAACTATGGAACTTGAACCCCTAGAATGCTCTTGAAACCTTTGAACAACTTTCTATGCCTAATACCTTGTCTAAAATCTTTATTTGGAGGAATCCAAACCTTAAAATTTTAATTCCAAAAATCAAATAAAATATTAAACCATCCAGTAATTGAAAATTTAATTTCCTTAAAAAATTCCAGATATAAAAAAAACCAGAATCTTACACCCTTATTCCATTAATAATAATTAAACCCTCAATTTCTAAGATGTCTTTTATGAGAAGGCTCAAGTCCTAAACGTGAGTATTACCCACTATCTAACATTAATTTATCTATCTTTCTCACCCATCATTCTTATATCCTATTCTAAAAATATTAATATAATTTCCTCATTATCATTATAATATTGAAATTTTTTTATATTGATGTTAAAAACATTATCTATTCTCTTCTCAACCATTTTGAAAAAAAATGTTTCTCATGTTACGTGTGGAAAACTACCTCCATGAGCGATGCATTTTGTTTTTCATAACTTTCTTACATGGGTGTTAAAATATGTTACTTAATAAATAAATATTATTTTTATAAAATTATTATTTTTCTGAAAAGTTAAGTCAATTTCCACCATTATTTTGTTCTTAGAAAAAAGAAAATGTCATCCATGTGTATGTGTGGACTACTACTTCCATGAAATACGTACTTTATTCATTGCCACCGTACATGGATTATTATAAATTAATATTTAATTATTAAATATTATATTTATAAATTATTAATATTATTAGTAGATAGACTATTTTCTACTTTCCACTCATTTGTTAGAAAATGCAAACACAGTTTGTGTATACATGCGGACTACCGACTCCATGGAATGATGTAGTTCATTTTTCATCAACAACCTAATTGGATAGTCCTAATATTATAATTAATTAATAAATATGATATTATTATGAAAATAAAGTTTTTTTGTTATATATATTTAATTAAGATACCACTTTTCACTCATTAATAATTACTGAATGTAGTTCATCATTGACTTCATCCTTACAAATCATAACTAAATATCTCAGGGAAAGAAACTAAAAAATTATAAATAATAAGGTAAAATAAATTAAATATCCTTTAATATTCTATGAATGATTAAAGTTTTATCAAATAATGTGGAGAAAAAATGGCATTATGAATCTTATATGAAACATTCATGGATACCAATACCGGATGATGAATATCAATAATAATGAGCTAATGAACGTACAATGAATGATTATAACTAAAGAGTAGAAAATGTGATATATACAAGTAAGGTTATAAAATGAGTTATTAATATATCTATATTTATTTTGTAGTATTTTAAATCATTTTTCATGTAATTCGAGAGTTAACTTATGAGTTTCTCGTCTCTATTTTCATTCTTTGAGATGTGTTCTATATTCACCACTTGTTTAATTTTTTTTAGTGTGTAAAATACCAATTTAACATATTTATCCATAATTATATCTTTATTCATTGTAATTAAATTTATAATTCAATATTTCTATTTCAAAGTGATTTCATTCTAAGGTTACCAAATTTATAAGTGAATGTGCCCAGATAGGATAGTTGTATCACTGAGAGGGGGAGGGGTGAATTAGTGATATCATTTTATTTTACATTTCTTTCTTAAGAAACAACCTTCAACTCTAATTAAATATTTCTTTCCCTACTGAAATAATCAAACACACATCCACAAGCACACTAGTATTTACAAGGTTCAATATTCAACAAGAATAGCTACATCCTTGGTATGGCATGGAAATAATCCAATACTACACAGTCCACTAGGAAATAATATTTTTATATGGAATAAAATGAGTAGGATAATACCATACACTTGTGTAGAATTTTGTAAACAATAAAATATTGTTTGTGCTTATTCTAGTACAAAATATGTAAGATAACTTTTGTAAAAAACATGTTACAGTGATTCTTGATAAAAGGTTACAAATATGATATTTCAAAAAACATCTTCACTTTCTTACATGAATTCTAGTAAGAACTTCATCGACTTAATAATAAAACTAAGTCCATTTTCTTAGTCAGATTCCCAAGTCTGATTTCTCAATACAGAAAAAAATATATGTCTTTCATAATATTGTTGAGATAATTCTAAACCACTTCTATTTGATTCTTGAAATTCCGGTATGATTTCTCAGTACAATTGTTCAATATGCAAAATATATAGCTCTATTAGAATACTTCTAAAATAATTCTAGACCACTTATTCTTCAGTTAAGAAATCGCAATAATATTTTCCCATAATTGATGATTTATCTCATTATAATGACCATCTAAATATGATCTTGTATCTTATCTTATGATTTCTTATATATCAAAAACTTCTTTATGAAAACACAATATGGAAAATTCTATTTATGATTATTTAGTTTTCTTACTTATATCTTCTTCACCCAAGAACGGTACTTGGGTTAAGAAAGTACAAATTACTTCTCCTTTTATAGGGTAGTAAATTAAATTTTAGGAAGGATTCTCCAAACATTTCTCACATAAAAAAATTTTACAAAAAAATCACTTCTGTTGAATTATGGAAGCATTTATAACCTCTTAAACACTTCTCAACTCTTCTAAAAAATTCTGAAGACTTATTAAAACTTTATATAGCTTCTGAATTGACTAAAAACTCCAAACTGATTCTGATTCTTCATTAATATTTCCCAATATGATTTCACTATTATGATGGTCATCTTGTTTTCATGACCAAATTGTCAATATGGAACTGGATGCTTTTAAATATGTTGGTCTACAATAGTTGAAGAAAACTATTCCCATTATGATTTTATCATTTTGATAAAGGCATTTGTTCGCTCCAATTTTCTGGACCAATTTTCAAATAAATCATAACTAAAGACATCTTATTATGTTTCTCTTCAAACTCCCATAGAAAACATCATTTAAATATTATTTTATGTCCAATATTGTTTTCACTCTAATTAATTGGTGTCATTTTCAATACAATGTATCAGGAAAAAAAATGAAACAATACATAATATTTCTTATTTTGTTATCTACCAACTTACAGAACAACCAATAATTTATCTTAATGGAATGGTTGAAAACATTGTTTATTGGTTATTCTGACTTTCTTCTTCACATTGGTTCTTCCCCTTTCATTTTAGTGATTCCAAAAACCCCCAAAAAAACATTTTGTCCTCTGATGATTACGATGGTATAACATGTTTGATGGACTGGTATCAACATCTTTGACATAACAAAATCTTTCATTCCTAAATACGATACCACAAATCTATCAGTGACATCTTCTTTTTCAAATTACAGTACTCCAATTAGACATCCTTCAAAAAAATTGGAATACAGTTTTCTCATACTGATGGAATGGGGACCGAAAAACATAAAATTTACAAACTTTATTCTTCTACAAACTTCATCATTTAATCATAACTTCCTTCATGATATTGAATACATTGAGGATCATCTATAGAATTATCATATTTATTGTATAAACTATTTTAACTTCTCATCCTTTCCAATAACTTATTTCTCTCCAACTCAGTATAAATATGATTCTTATAAATATGATTGGCCTAAATATGATTGTCAGCACCATCTATCCTAATCTAATACTCAATATGATTTTCAGCACCTGTTCTAACCCTTTCATTAATCTAATATTTCATCACAAGTTTCTCATAAGACTTATGTCTTTTGTGAATTATTATATAGAAAATAATCTCATGATTTATATTGGATCCATTCTGACTTCGAAATAGATTCCTCATTACGATCACAACTTTTATTAAAAACTCAATACAGTTTCTGATTTTTTTTATCAATGTCTCATTATGATTCCTAGATCTGTTGACTCGTCTTGATATATAGATCTTAAGCCGATGATTATGAATCTATTCCTCCTGGATCTGATTATCTGAATCTGATCCTCTTGGATCCGATTAGAATCCTCATGGTTCAATATCTATTTTGACAACTTTACTCACACCCTTCTTAATTCCATATTTCCATTACCTTTTCTAAATACCTACTTCCCTCAACATAATAAAAATATTGATATATTGACAAAAAATAAAACCGAAACTCAAATGGGGTCCAATAATAAGGTTTTATAAACTTTTCCATTCCATTATTTCTACAATCATTTATATTTATTTTTTCTTCTTAATAGGAAATTTCATTATATTTCATTGTTAAAAATCCCTTACTATGATTCTATTAAGATATCATTATTCCGTCTCATTAAAATACCTCCATAAGACATTATAGTTCTCAAACATTCTCTTATACCAATAAACATACTAAACTTTTGATAAAATAAAGATAATGTGGTGTTCCTAGAAACTGAATCATTATTTTGATACAAACAAGTTGATGTAGGATCTAGTATAGATACACCTAGGGGTAATATCCATAAAATGGTTGGTTGGGTGTTAACCTGATCTTTACCTAGGTCATGATAAATTTGTTTAACAATATACCTTTTTTAACACTCACATGGGATATGACTTGGATATTTCACAATATTATTTATAAAATATAATGAAGTATTATTTCATATTAATATTCGTACACCATGAATGTACACCACACTAATAAAATGATATTATTATTTTGATAAGGTTTTTTTTCCATGTATCATGAATATTTAAATGTTTGGATATTCACCTATTTAACAAAATTATTCCAATAAATTGGGAAATACTAATAATACACATGTTTATTATTTACATATTGATTGCTATTGATTAGAAATACAAGATTATGTATGATGTTTGTTAGGGAACATTAATATATGTATTTTTTATCCATTCCTTCATTTAGTGAATATATTAGAAACAATTAATTAACCAGTGGATCCAAGAGTAATATAGAACCTTGACCCATTAGTAAATCTCATAAGACGATCTAGGTGGGGTTTTTAGTTTATTTATACCCATTTATTAGGTTTTATTGGTTGTGATCTTGACAATATTTAATATTTATTGGATGAGGCCTTGATGGTAAAATTAAGATGTCATGAATTATTCATTTGACCAGCATAAAATTAGTTATTGTTATCCATTTGATTATTTTTATCGTTATGTCAAACAAGTATTTATTACAAACTCATGTGATCAATTATATCAATTTATTCAATATATTTATTATTTATTGATTTATTTATTTTGAGCTTATTCTATGATAGCTGTTTTTGTACATTATCCCTTACTGAGATAATAATCTCACCCCATTATATTGTTTACCTTTCACCCTGGAAACCATTACTATTAATACATGTGAAATATTAATTTTCAAGGAGAAATAATAAATATTCATATATTAAGTTTATGAATATTGTTTCTTTAATGTAATGTTATGTTAATTTATATATCTAGTTCCTAAGATTTCTAAAATACTAGATCCTATTAATTGTGATCTATATAGTCAAAAATATATAATAAAATAACCTTCTTCTCTAGGTTACTAAATTCCAAGGGATTACATATGAGGAAATTGATTACCCTCCACTCTATAAGCTCTAATGAGGATATGGAGTGATGGTTCCTATTATCTGTGGGAGTCGTTATTATTTTCTACTGGAAATAGGTCTATGGGATCACTGTTTGACTTGTTCTCTTACCCCTAGGCATGTTTTCGGTGGTGGGGGAGGCTTGTCGAACTTGACTAGTGGATGAAATTATATATAAAACCTTTTAATCAAACCATAAACACATTTATGGTGATAGTGGTTTCCAATATTCCCAATGTTAATTATGTCAGATTATGGTGAATCACAACATTACTCATCCTCAAATAATTAAAGGAGAATGAATTCACATCAGGTTCGCCATTCTTTTTTCTATTTACTTCCACCAAAACAATTTTCATTGGACTATAACCTAGATTTTTATGATCCCATGGTCTTATAATCCTAATTTCCAATGGAAATTGGCCTTTCACCACCAGGATCTATGGTGTCATCTCTTTGATTGTAAAATGATGATGGAATTTCATATCCTCCTTCTATAGATTCTTTTGTGGATCTCCTTCCCTAGTTTGGGTCTCCCTCTAAGATATAATATATTCCCATGAATCCTATCCTAGTTTCATATTCAATTTTACACTAGTTAATTACATCACTAGCTACCCTAGTAGGGTGAACACATTCTATTGAGTAGAATTAGTCTTTGTGAACCATCAGGAATTATTTGGTATATTGGGAATAATTAAAAATATTCCTCAGGACCAGGAAATATGGAATCCTAAGTTTGTAACAGAAACCTAATACATATTTTGTTCTTCACATGAGGAAACTTATGGCCTTCACATAAGAAATCTGAGGAACTTTGATTAGCGAACCCATGGGTCATTACTAGATACAACTCCATTCCATCATATAAGGCATCCTATCAATGTCACACAAGGAAACCTATGATTTTCACCTAAGGTATCATTTGTTAATCACTAGAGTCATATTTTTATCATCACACAAGGTATCATATGGTCATTATAGAATGAATGGTAGGATCTTAGGATCATCACCTAAGGTGAGAATGAAAAGATCACATTCTCATCACATCAAATTTTTATTCCTGTCACATAAGGCATATCATTCTCATCACATGAGGTATAAATCATAAGAACATCACCTGAGGAAAAAGAGAGTACATCTTATTCTAATCACATAGTCTTACTATGCTTTTTATATAAGTAATCATAGTATCGTTAATTAAGGAACCCTGGGCTCATCGCCAAGGGATAGGTACTGATGGATTAAGTAAGGTTTGTCAGAGGATTTTCACAAAGGATCTCAAGGGTTCATCACATAAGAGAGGGTATTATTTTTTTTGTCTAGTGGGGAAGCTTCAACATATTCTCATCACGTATGGGTCATTCACAAATTAACATCCAGTGGGGATGTTTCCATATATACTCATCACATGTTGGAAATCACATATTCTACATTTAATGGGGAATTACATATATTTTAATGTCATATAGAGAATTTTGGAAGGTTTGGTGATGGTTTTGGTGCTCTTCATAAATATGATCATGCCTCAAACAGACCACCTCCAAAATGGAATATGAAATAGTGGCAATTTATGGATTTAACCAAAAGGAGTCATCCTATAGATCCTTTTAGAGAATAGGAATAAAAAAACCATGCAGTTCATGGTGTACAATTTAATGTCATGTAATACGAATGTACCATGTATTTTATTATCATGTTGTAAGGAAACTTGTATCATTAAAGGAGAATCCATAAATAAAAGTGTTAGTCTCACACTATGGGACACCCAGTGGGTTCATGACTCATTGAGTGGATGAGATTTTTTTCTCTTGATGATCCCATTTTGGGGTCTTACACCAATTAAGAGGCCTTGGTTATTGCTTATGAATTGGGAGGGCATGAGTGGGGATTATGCACTTGTTTCTTGAAGGATAAGGGTCATGGAAACTACCCATATAGTGTAGAGGATCAACTGGTAAGGATATTTCCCATCACTTTTCTGACGTAAAGTTCATGGGAATGAATGTCCACAATATTGGTCATGCAGATGGATCTTTCATGAGTAAGCCCAGATTAAGTGAAAATGGGACTCATAAGTCATTTATTCCCAGTGAAGGATACTTCATGAAGGGGGATTTAAATAGGTCACTATGGGATATATCTTGCACAAACTGAGAGTCTAATGAAACTTGAAGTTCTGTGTGGATTGGGCCTCTATCATATATAGTCCTCATAAACACCATTGAATTGGTTTTATAGAAGTTTGGAGTTGTTTGATAATATGAGATGATTGATTTTTGATCCATAAGCATGAGTTGTATTCTTCACAGAATGTAGTTACTTGAAATAAACCCAATCATAATCTAATTCCTTGAACGAATTATATAATGAAATTCACACAAGTTTCTACCATGTGAGAATTCATAATGGATTGGGGTTCCACAAATTCCATAAAGGGGGAGTTTTTTCAGTTGAGAGTGACAACTATTTGACTTCTAGAATTCAGTCCTCCAAATGGGTAATTGATAAGATATATATAGGATTTAAGTGAGTGGTCATTGGTTTATTTACAAAATTATCATGAAATCTAATCACTCAAGAGTTTTTTGGTGCTCCAAATTTGTTTCATGGATCATTCAGTTTCTTGAACCCCGTGTATTTTATTCCAAAATGTTATAGCATGTAATTATCTCTAAGGGTTGGTAGTTTCTACCCCTAGATCCTCCCTAGATTTAGTTTTTTGGAACCAACAGTTTCAATTTTTAATAAATATAATGTACTAAAAATTTGTTTTATTTTTTATAAAAAATGTAAATCCATTCAACAATGAAATTATCAATGTGATATATTTTAGAAAAATATAATAATCTTACCAACACTAACTTACAGGAGGGGTAAAGGTTATTATGAATCCTACTATTCCAATAGGTTTTTTTATATGTTGGATTCCCTAGTTACTGTTTATCCTTCAAAGAAGGAAATTGATGATGAGCATTCACTATTCAGGAAACAAGTGGACGATGCATTATATGTTTAATGCCTTGTCGTTTCATCTTGATTAGTGATATCCAGAAGCTTCATGAAGTCATAGACGAATAAACCATGATATCTCTTACCAATTATCTTTATCAAAATATATTTATATAAGATAGGTACAATATCTTTAAGTAACTCTAATATTTGAAATCATAGAGAAGTTGAATCAGTTGAACCTCATATAGTCATAAAGATGTGCTATATTGAGCATTTAGAAATTATGGGTTTTAATCTACCCCAGAAATTGTGCCCAATCCATATTCCTATATTAATTATTTGGATTTTCTCAATTTTAATTGTGATTTAAATATGAACAATATATTTATGTCTCTCCCAAATATATTAACTTTGATTTTCGAAGAGGATAAGTATGTATCACAAGGAAGACCTATAATCCTTTTGGAAAAAACGTAAAGCAAGGTGAAACTCCCTATGAAGATTTATAAGTATAAGTCTTTTCACATCTCCTTAAAAAGTAGAGAAGAATAAAGGGGTGGGCTAGAAATAATTACACAATTTGTTTTTTATATGGGAAGAAAGTTGAAAACAAAAAGAACTATACTTAATTGATGAAGCAATGGCAAGATTCATGTAATTTTATTATTGGGAATAATCTATCCATTTATACCAATTGGGTATTGTATATAGATTTTGGTACACATTCTTTCATCCAAATACATGAACCACAAAGATTATATAAGATTTTTGTGGGTGATGTGGATCATTGTGTTGTGAATGGAGTAATACAAGTTATGCTAGCTAAAAGAGACAACCATATTTCTTTATTACATTATTAATTTTAATTTTAAATAATTTTTATTTTATTGAATGTTTAACTAAAAATTTATATCCAAGTCTTATGGATTCCTTTAATTTTATGTTCAAAAATAATATCTATTACTTTTATAAAGTTAGAATATATTGTGGTAATGAAATTTTGTATAATGGTCTTTACATACTAGAATATGAAAATAAAGTATTATAGCTAGAAATAAAATAAAATTCACATGACCCATATCACATACAGTTATATAATCACCATCTTGGTTATGTAAATGAGAAACCTTAGGAAACTATATATTTAAAAGGATATTTATATTCTTTTAAACTAAACGCACAAGATATATGTCGTGGTTTATTTAAAAAAAGGTGACCAAATCTCTATTACATAGAATGGGTGAACATGACATAGATCTAATAGAATTATTTCATATATATGTGTGTGGACATTTTATAGTGGAATATAGTAGTGGATACTCTTATTTCAAAAAAAATTCATAAAAATTTTGTAGATATGGATATTTCTAAATAATGAGGTATTAGTCTTTATCCTTGTAGAAATTTAAGGAATTGAATAATGAAATAGAGGATCGACTTAGTTAGAAGATAAAGAAAATCCAATCAGGTTATGGGAGTGAATATATTAGAAAATATTTCATTGATAAAGGAGTGTGTGATGCATTCTCAACTCACTCGTCCTTATACAATATAATGGAATAGCATTAGTGGAATGAGTTGATGACCCTTATTATACAGGGAGATATTGATGATGATTTATTTAAATATTCTTATAATATTTTGTGGAACCACATTAAAGACTGAAATAAATTTACTAAACCTATTGATGACTAAATTTGTGTATGGTATTCTGTATAATATTTGGAATGGGAAAAAACATATTATTCATATAATCATGTATACACATGTGATGTTTTTATTAAAGCTTTATTTACCAACAAACTAGAATATCATGGAATGAAGTGTATCTTAGTATTATATCCTAAAGGATATTATATACAGATATCTAACCTTTATAGGGAGGGATATTGTTTCTAAATGTTATAGTGGGATGAATATATGTTTTGATGAAATAGAGGCTCTAGATACACTATAGTTGGAATATGAATGAATTGAAAACAATGTAATGGAAGAAGTTAATCTAAAGACACAAGTACTATATAGGAGAACAATAGTGGTTAAAGAACCAGAGAGATATGATTTTATTATAACCAATATTGTTGTAACATTATTAGTTGATAATAATAAAACTTTTTCCATTACGGTGGCAGTATAAATCTTAGAAGTTTCAAAATGGAAAGAACCCCTGAATTCTAAAATGGATTCCATATACCTGAATGAAGTCTGGGTTTTGATAGATATTCTAGTTGATGTAAATATAGTTTTATGAAAATTGATACTCAATAATAATATAGAAATGGATAGTAAATTTACTGCATATAAATCATAACTACTTGATTAATGGTTTAAGAAATTTCTAGGCATAAATTTTTACAAAACCTTTTCACCAGTCACTATGGTAAAATATATTCACATTGTTACATTTCATTATATTTTACCCTGATTATGAGATTTATAAAATGGATGTTTAAACAATATTAATTAATGGGAACTTTGGGGGGGATGTCTATAAGAAACAACCATAATGGGTTGTGGATCCAGAAGAATAAAATAAAGTACGCAAGTTGCATGGATCCATTTATGGGTTTAGGCAAGAATAGATACCATATAACATTTATTTTGATGATTATATAAGAGAATTTGGGTTCATAAAAAATTAATGTTAGACCTATGAATATAAGAGGTTTATTGGGAGTGTAGTTTTTTTACTGGTAGTATATGATTAAGATATATTACTGATGGGAAAGAGGATTCCAACATTTTACTTAGTTAATAAATGGTTAGAAAAAATATAATCCATGAAATAACTATGTGAAGTATCCTATATTATAGGGATTAATATACATTATGATTTATCAAAGAGGAATCTTGGACTAAGTTGATGTACTTACACTGATAAGGTATTAAAGAGTTTTGATATTAATGAATCCAAGAGGGGATTATTTTCCAGTGTCACATGTTATACATATATCCAAGAAAATTATTGCTAAAATAAAATATGAGAAATATATAATGAGAATAATTCATTACACATATTTGATAGTATCATTCAAGTATTCTATGATATATATAGGTCTTGATATTTCCCACACACTGGTCATGGTAAGTAGACACGAAGTAAACCCGAGTGATCTACATTGGGCTACTGTATACACTATCTTAAATTATCTAAGGATTATGAATGATATGTTCTAGTTTTATGAATGAGATAAGGAACTATTCAACAAGGAATATAGAGATTCTAGTCTCCAAATAGACTATAATGATATAAAATCACTATCAGTATATGTTTTCTATCATAATAGAGTATTTGTGAATCAGAATAGTTATAAATAGCCATTAGTCACTGATTATATAATAGAGTATGAATATATAGTTTCATATAAAGTTGATAAAGTAGTAGTTTGGATATGAAAATTAATCTGAGAGTATTATGTGGTTTCTAATAGTTATATGTTCGCCCGATGAATTGTGGTGATTCTACAATAGTGGTCATAACCTTAGTTCCATGGTCATATCAATAAATTATGAATATAAAAAATAAGTATTGAACCATGGGGAATTATTATTAGAGGGTGGATTATTAATAAGTTTAATTTCAATAGGATCACATTGAAGGTCAATAAATTACACCCATATCTCAATAGAAGAATGAATATCATGCTAAATCAATTGTAATGAAAGTAAATAGTTGTTGGATCCAGTGTAAGCATGATTATATTGGATTTGTCTCCCTAAAACCAACTGAATATTTAATTTTGATTTATAGAATAGTTATAAACACCTTAACATGTGATTTTTTTCTCTTGTGAGTAACATTAATCAATGTTTTCATTGGAAAATGTGTTCCATGCACTTGTTTTTGAAATATTCGATGTGGTCCTAGCTGAGATGACACAAGTCCTATAAGTTGAGGAAATTATATTTTTGTTTGAGGAAGAGGAAATTGGGATATCCATTAAAAAATGATTTCTCACACACTGAATAGTGGAGACCCATAAAAACAATTTCCATTTTTATTGATTCAGTGTTGAGAATATTCTAAATGGTAGGCTAAATTTTTAATCCATTGTTGATTAAAAATGGGTTTTAAACCATATAATCAATTATTGAGATTCTTTTAAGATATTTTTTTCCCCATAAAACAACTCCTATAGAGAAAAAAATATATATTTTCATAGTTCATTTCATAGGATTCAATTTTATTACTCATTGAAAAAAATTAACACCGAGATAAAAATTTAAGGCAGCTTGAAGTTAGAATTTTACAATGAATTTTTACTGAAGTCCAAAAAAGTGTCATAGTCCATAAACACAGGTCTGATCACCCTGTCGAGAACTCCTAGGTCCCCATGTATGTGTCTAGGATTTATCTCATTCTATAGTCTACTTAAACATGCTTGCTACACTTCTTTCATGAAGGTTCTTATATAATAGACTAATCAATGGAACCCATTTGTGTGAGCACATCTATGTACCCAATCGCTTGAATGGACAATCTCATATTCCCATACTTAATGTGGAATGATCCCTATATTTTTCTAAAAAAATACAAAATAGGTCTCCATTTTCTCATGAATTGGACACATTGAGAGAGGTATGCCTCGATAAAACAAACCTTCACATTCCCTAGTCTATATCCACCTTTCTTGTAGCTTAATTAAACCTAAAATCTAAAGAAAATAACCTAAAATTAAGTTAATTGAGTAACCTTTTAACGCATTGAAAACTTTATGAGAGACTACTTCTTGCATAGTTCTCTAAGACCAGGATAAAGTAACAAATACCAAATAATACACTATAATGTCACTCACCCAATTCATACCCAAAGTCCTTCATGTGGAGGAAAACCATCACCTCGGCATATCACTTCGGTGACCAATTTTTTCTTCTCTTTTTAGGGGTACTAAATCACCTTGTCCCATATCACTATGGTGAACCATTACTAAATCCTCCATACTATAAGAAACCATCACCCATGCCTACTACTTGGGGGATATATTCACCGTACCATGTGACTAAGGAGACGCTTCACCCCCCTCTTTATACTAGGGAGACCACTTTGGCGTACTGTATAACAGGGAGACCAATTCACCCTACCTTATACTAGAGTGAACACACTTCCCTAGTATACAAATAAATATCTATAATATCTTTACCTTACAACTTGGTATACACTCTATCTTCCTATCAATACTAGTGCAACCACTACTCCCAACCCTATACCAGGGTGTCCACATTCTCCTAACCTATACTAGGGTGATCATGTAACCCCACCCAATATAAGGGAACCATATCCAACCAATATCCTATACTAGGGAACCAGTTCACTTAGGTATCCTACTAGGGTAAACCTTCTTCTATGTCCTCATAAAGGATAACCCTTTGTGCCCTGATCTCTTAATTAGGAACCAATTGTGGCCGAGTCTCCTACATGGGAACCCTCTTCACCAAAGTCACCTATCTGGGTCCCACTCATTGGGCCCTCCTCCACAGGCACCTAAATTGTGTGACTAGACTATGAAAATCATTATGAACACTATTGATCCTATATTTACATGATAAAATTATTCTCCCAAGTATTTCTCCATGACCGGTAAAAAACCTTGCATAGTAATTATTATGTATTCTCATGGTAATGAGGGTCCCTATCAAGTGGATATTAGTGAAACCCTAACTAGATCATGTTTTTCATCTTGACTACGACATATCCATTTGACCACCCCTTGGTCTATTAAATGAGATAAGGGGAGAGAATTTTATTCCTACTAGTTGTAAACCTTGAAAAACATCCCTTCAAATGAGTCACTAGTCAATTCAGGAATACCTGGGTAGCATATTTTTAATACACACACATATACTTTTTTTTACTAGTAAAAAATGGTCCTCATACTTAGTGTCATTACCAACTAATACTTTAATGGGAAACACATATGTAATACCAACACATATCTTTACTACTTATTAGTAGCAAAATATCCTTTTACTCAGTATAATCACTAACCAATCCTTTATAAGGATTTCCATGTATAATCTCTAATTCATTCTCCTGAGGATATACCCCTATGAAACCAACATCAAAAGTCCATATACCCTATGAGCTAACCTTTCTCAAAATTCCATATTCCATTCAAGTTACCATCATCAAAGAGGTATATTCTTTATGATCCATTATACTCAAAGAACCATATTACATACAATACATCATCATCATGGTTTTATATTCCATGTAAACCATAATCCTTAATGGATAATAATATCTAGGATCTATCCACCTCAAATGGAAAAAACCTTGTGATCCACCTTAATTTCTCTTATTTCTTTACTAGCAAATAGGATAAACCAGAAAAGTTCATCTATAACCAAGTACCATACTAATCCTTTCTAGAAACCTTTTTCCTATAATTCCTACATATAATAAATTAAAATAAAAAAAAAATTCATCCTCATTATATAACATTAAACTGTACGACATGGCCCTATCATATATCCTTAAAATGTTCAACCCATACTATATGAGTTTTCATTCTGGACATACATGAAACATATGATACCTATCTAAGGTTCAATCCTAAAATTTCATGGGTTATGGATACAGATACATAAAAGGAACCATATATTTCCTTTTAAAGTTACCTTAAAATGTAAGACATTTCCCATTAATAATCATATAACTATGTGTACTATTATTCCCTTTACATGGATATATAGGAACCCCCTCTCAGGGGCCTAGTCCCAACCCAATAACACTAACCACCAACTTGGATGGAGATAAATTACATATATCTTATATTTGTGGCTTGAAACATAGTGAAATATACTAAAAAGTAAAAGAATGATAGATAACCTATGATAATTTTAAAATTTTACATTTTTACATGGTTTTAATAAAATCATTAGCATAATGGTAACAAGACATGAATAATTGTTTAGGAAGGATTTACAAAAAAGTATAAAATTTTTAAGAATTCAAAAGAGTATAAAGTAATTTCTCATAACGGTTGATGTGAGATTAACCTCCCATAATCCTTAAAAATCCATGTTAGAAGTTTCACTGATAAATCCCTAGTGACTACCTATATTTGGAAAGTTGGTCCACATTGGATCAAAATGGGAAAAAATCAATTGCATGTTGGAAGAAAGCTAAATAACATGATGTAATCATAACTTAAAAATGATATATAAATTATAATGCACAAGGTTCCATGTTTCATTCATAAATAATGAGATAATTTTCTTAGAGTGTTTTTTGTATTGAAAGTTTATAGGAATTCCCCACTATAATGAGAACTAAAAAATGCCATGAAAATATTTTTAAAAGTATAAAATATGGTATAAATGAAATCTATATGAAATGGCTGATATTATGTTTTAACTATAATGTCTTTGATTCTCATAAATAGACCAGCCTACTTCTCATGAAGTTTAACAGTTGGTAATAATTAAGAGAGTAGGTTATGAGGACAGACCCACCAATAGAAATTTTACATGTCATATGGGTCATTAAATATTAATATATATAGAAATGTGTATAAGACTTTAGTCTTGATAATTTTATTAATATATATTATAACACCCAAATATTTTATAATATATTTATCTTTAAATAATTTTTATTTGTCTTATAGCTTGTATTAGACACAATATTGGGTTTAACAAATAACAATATATTATTAAAATATTATTATTTAATTTGATAGTTTTAATCTAGATATTAAATTGGTGGTTACGAATAGTAAAAAATAAATTATGAAAATTATATGGTTTAAACATGTGTAAAATAAATTCATTTTTTATTAATTTATTATAAATGAAAATAAAAAGGGAAAAAGAAACGTTTTTCCTCAAAAACTGTTTTTATGAGCGCAATGTGTTTTTATCTTAAAAATTAAATAAAATTAATAATTATTTTTTAATGATTTAAATAAAATTTATATATTTTATATTCAATAGAATGTGTTCTCATTCATCAAATATTTTTTTCTAAGCATCGGAAAACATTAAATCTAGTTATATATTTAAAACTAAATTTTTCAAAAAAAAAAGAAGTTTCACCCCTTTTTGCGCATGTATTTTTAAAATAAATTTCTAAAAATTATGTAAAATGTATTTAAAAATATAAAATTAATTTTTTAATTATTAATTTCAAAATTATCTTGGAGATAATTTTTGAGATTTTTCTGAAAAGATAAATATTTCGATGAATAATGGAAATTCTGAATTTTATTTAAAAATGACTTTTCGTTTAAAGAATTTACAATGTTCTATTTTGTATTAATTTTTTGTAAATTCCAAATTAGTTCAATAATATTATTTTTAACCCATTTTATTTAATTTTAATCAATTATATATTCAATGTTAATATAAAAACTCTCTAACATATGAAAACATTTCCTTTGCAAAACAATATTTTCCTCCCATCTATGGGTTTAACTTTAACTTAAATTCATCCACTTATGTGCATTGAATTTGTAAAAATTGATTCCATATTTTTAATAATAATAAATAAAATTATCAAATAATTTCAACTTAATTTTTGGTCAAATGAATAGTGAAAAAATTAAAAATTAATTATCACAATTAAGGTTAAAACAAGTTTACAAGGGTTAAACCAAAATATAATTGAATGTTTTCCAATTAAATTTTTTAAAATCCTTTATTGTAGATATATTTAGAAACCATAATATCTAAAAATATAATATTATTTCATTTGGAATAATTTTTCTAGGGAATCACTTTGTCATTTTGTATTCTTTTGATACATTTCTAAGTAATTTCCACGAAGGTCCACTCCCACACTTATAAAGGGAAACATCCTATCCTCTCTATTTAACGATTAAATAGACCTTAAGATCTTAAAATAAAATAAAAAATAACTTCCTTACATCAATCCCCATTATGTTTAGATCTAGGTTTGGTCAAAAAACCTATCTAGGAAGGCTTTAGGTATAAATCTAAAGAGGTTGTCTGAAGAAGAGGTATAGTTCTTTATTATACAATTTCATTTTATTTATTCAATTGACTTTTTGAAATATACATAAAATATGATAAGATAAAAACATAATTATCACCAATATACTTATATGTTATTATGTTAATGTAATAACCTATATCTGCCTCTTGTTCCATCAAATGGGAAATGAAACTGTCGATCCAGTGTAAAGAGGACTATAGCTTCGGGAACCAATGTAATTAATTTTCCATCCCCAACTCTAAAGGATAGATATAAGGATGGGTTTAATTAAAATATATTATATTTATGAAATAATTACCCTTCTTGAATTATAATATCACATTTACCTTATTATTATCCAATCTGTTGGAAACTGATAATGTCAGTCATGGATACATGGGGACTACTACCTTCACAAAGTAATCTGAAATGCTTTAAATTTTTAACATGTATGATAATAAAGATATATTTGGATGAATATATATGATATATAAGATATATTAATGACTCTTTAATGGTCAAATATTTTTCTACCTTTAATTCAATCCTTTAAAAAATGAAAACATTCATGTGTACGTACAACCTACCCTCTCTTTGAACAGTGTAACACATTTTTATACCTATAGAATTTATCGAATATTAAAAATACTTATATAATTAATATATATTATTTTTATATATTAGGAGAAATTATTTATAGGATGTGAGAATGATCAAATTATAATGAAGTAAACTAATGAACTAAACCTTACACGAAAAATGCAGTAGTTGTCACCCAGAATAATGTTTTTAATAAATAATTGTTGAAAAATGGGTCAAGATAAGTTATAATAAAATCATATATGTTATGATATATAATATTATGGTTATATAATATATTTATAATAAATATATATTTATTATACATGAGTTTTATATACGTAAAAAGGAAATCGTAACTAAGGTATAGGTTTTTCGTCCCACTTTTACTTTTGTGAGATATATGTCATGCTTTCCACTTATATATTTTTTATTTTTAAAATACTAAGAAGTTTATATGATATATTTTGAATATATTTATCTACATGTTATTTAATGTTTAATTTGAAATTATTTCTTTCATGGTGGCTATGATTCAAAATTTACCAAAAAGGTAAGGGTTTATTTCACAATTTCGTCATTATTTGAGATTGTTTATATTTAAGTATCCACCACAGAAATTATTTTATATTCCTTAAATAAACCCAAAATATTTTATTCTACTCTAGTTATTAATTAAATTTTAATTTTATAGTACTTATTTCCACTCTTTGGTGCTAAAATTATTGAAAAAAAGATTTTAAGAAAAGATAACATTATTTCTCTTTTCAGCCAAAAATTATTTATCATCAAAATCCATTTTTTCTAAAAATGTTTTCAAAAAAAATCAGATTATTTTTATGATTTATTTTTCCCCTAATTGTTTTTTCAATAATGTTTTAAAATACATCTTCCTATCATTTTCTAAACAAGTTACTTTTTTTAATTTTCTTTCAAAAATTTGAAAAGAATCTTTTTATGGTATTTTTATTTATCATTGAAAAAACCTCAAATTTCACTTGTTATATATTGAGAATAAATTTTAAATATAATAAAATTATTATTTCTATTTATGGTTTATGATTAGATTTACTAGGGATGTACTATTTTGATACCATTCTGTATATTACTCTTGATGGTTTATGACTGTGTTTTTTGATTTGGGAAATTATTAACATTTTATATTCTAGTTTCCAATATGAATGTCTACATTAATTATGTTTATAGATTGAGGAAATTATTAAAATTTTCTATATTATTTTCTCATTATAAATGTTTAAAATCATTATGTTTATCCCCTTTCATACGAGGAATGCATTGGACTTAGTAAGTGATGGGAGGGGCCCACTATAGCACCCTGATGAATTGGTCGGTCTCATGAGACAAACTATATTAGGTATTTGACTGAGGACTTACCAAATTATATTATATGTCATTGAATATCGCCTTTGTATTATGGTTATGATATATAGAATTATTCATTCCTTCATAATGAAATTAGTTGTTGACATCCATGTGATTATTTGATTAGTTAGAAAAACCATGGATAAGTTTCAAGCTCATGTGATTACTTATCTGGAATCTTTTTTATCATCATTTATTCATGATAGATTATTATTCATGTTCAAGTTACAAATTAAATGACATGTTTTTTAATTATTACCTTTCCATATTTATTATTCCTTATTTTCTCATGATACCTCCTATTGTACGCATACCCTTACTAAGAATTAGATCTCACCCATTTTTTATGTTTCCTTTCCCCAGGATATCTATAAGAGTATTATATTAATATTTAGTTATATTATAATTTTATAATGGTGTCCTCAAATAATATACCATTTTTTAATTTATTTTTTCATTTTTAATATGATATAAATGTATGTATCCTGTAATCTAAAACTAATAAACTATTTGATCATTCGGTATGTGATTTCTTATATCTAGTGCCAATGTAATAACGTGACCACAAAATTTTTTATACTAGGTTTGGTTTCATTATATTTGGTATCATATGAAGTTTAAGTAGAAACATTAGGAAATAGATTTAGGAAAATATAGATTAGAGAACATAACCATATGACTAGGTTTGAGAATCCTACTAGATAAGACTTAGTGATCACACATGTGTGTCGATAGTGTCACTTGACTCTTTGAGGTGAGAGTTCGTATTGGGATATCGTTATAGTAGTGATGAGGATATAAAATATAATATAAGGTATGGACTTGTTATCACCGGTTCATTCCCAAGTTGACTATTTTAGGTGGAGGATGTGGTGAGTTTGTAGTGATGGAATAAGGATTTCCTTTTTCGATGAAAAAAAACCAAGGTGGAGTAATATAGACTCATGAATAGGAGGGTATAGTGAATTACTCATTAGTTGGATAACATAAAACTTGGTGAAGTGAATTTTATGAGTTCCCACTTAACTTTAGTGGTGGTGGAGTATGAGGAATTATTTCTATAGGATGTTCCAAGTTTACATCCCTTTTGAGAGATATACTTATACATTAATCTATACCCACAGAAGGAATCTATATTTGTGCCATATAGTTTGATGGATCCTATAGAGCTTCACAATTTGAGGGTAGATTTGGAAGACTTATAGAGTAAGGGATTTTTCACACCCAGTGTTTCATACTGGGTATCCCTAGTTTTGTTTTTCATGAAATTAGATGGGAGCACAAGGTTGTGTGTACACTACCAGTGCTTGAACCATATGAACATGATGAAAAAGTATCCATTATCGTAGATAAATGACATGTTTGATCTATTGAGAGGGAGGATGATGGTTCACTAAGGTTAACCATAGGTTAGTCTATCACCATTTTTGAGTAAGGGATGAGAATATACTGAAGAAGACATTCAAATGTCTCTACTGACACTATGAGGACATGGTGATTCCATTTGGCATGATGAACACCCCAATAGTGTTCATGGGACTCATAAACTAGATATTTCATCCTTTCCTAGACTGGTTCATAGTAGTCTCCATTGATGATATCCTTTTGTAGTCGGTGTCTTAGGAGGATCATGAAAGACACTTGAGGGTAGTTCTGGATGCACTCTATGAGAACCAGATTTTAATATATATCTCAAAGTTATGGCTCTTGATTCAGGAAGTCCACTTTCTGGGATATGCTATCTTAGAAGATGGTGTGGTATTAGACCTGACCAAGGTTGAGGCATTCTTATCTTTGGAGCCACCCAATAGCATGACATATATACGAATCTTCCTTAGGTATTTATTCCATTACTATAGATTCATCCCTGATTTCTCTAGAATATTAACACCCATGAAATCTTTTACCTGAATGGGGAATCCTTTCATGTGTATAGAGAGGTTCTAGTAGAATTTTTAGACATTTAAGTAGAGTTTTCTGAGTGTTTTCTTATTGATATTTTCAGAGGAGGGTGTCGAATATGTAGTGTTATATTACACATCAAAAACCAGAAATTATTATGTTCCGATGCAGATGCAAGTGGTTATTTCATATATTTCATGTCAGTTGAGACCACATGAGTAGAACTATGTGAACCACAATGTTTATTTAGAAGTATTATTCTTCACACTAAATATGTTGAGACAATACCTGATGGGATATCGGTTTATCATCTATTATGATCACAAGAGTATCAAGTATATATTCTTTCATAAAGATCATGACTTAAGATAGAGGTAATGGCTAGAGAACCTCCAAGATTATGATTTAAAAAAATTATATATAGCTAGGAAGGGAAAAGTTATAGTATATTCTATTAGTAAGAGGTCTTCTTCATAGATACTGAAAAAGTAATCAAAGAGGTTGGCCTCTTTGTAGTTATCCTTTATGGATGGAGACGGAGAAGCTTACCTACAGTTTATGGTTGTCACCCCTTCTCTCTTGTAGTGAGTCAGGGAGGCACAACATGGGGTTGTAGACTGTGAGACCCTATGTACTCATATATCCACCATAAATTCTCCTAATGGATTTTATAAATATAGGCATAATGTTGTTATTTTATTATCATTCATGATGGTACCAATGATGTTTTTGGAGGAGGTTTTGAGAGAGTTTCATACATCACCTTTATCAGTACATCCAGGTGTGAAAAATATTCCAGATGACCTCTGACATCAGTATTAGTGGCCAAGGATGAAGAAAGTAGTCTCAGAGATTGAATCTAGATTCCTTACTTGTCAGTAAGTGAAGGCTGAGCACTATATTATATAGGTCTATCTCAACCTATTAAGGTGGAAAAATTGAAGTTGGATGGAATATCCAAGGACTTTGTGCAAGTCTAACCATGTACGTCTAGAGGACAAGATTCCATTTGGGTAATTATAAACCAAATCACCAAGTCATACCACTTCTTAGAAATTTGGGAGTAGAGTCTAGTAGATGGATTATGATACCTATACATGATAGATATAGTCTGAATCCATAGAGTTCCATCGAAAATAATTTTTTTCCATGATTCTCTCTAAACATCATGGTTCTGTAAGAGATTTTAGTAGGAATTTGGGATTCAGTTATGATTTAAAACAGTATTCCATCCCTAAATTGTATCCAAGAGTAACCAGACCATTCAGGTTCTTGAGAACATGTTATGAGCTTGTGTGTTGGTCTTTTTCTATAGTTGGGAGGATCACTTACCTCTAGTGGAGTTTTGACATAGTAATTACTACCATTACACCATCAGTATGGAAAGATTTGAGGATTTGTATGGTCGGCCCTAGAGGTCACCACATTGTTGGACCAACCTAGGATATTTAGCACTTATGGGACCACAAATTCTATTAAAATCTATTGAGATGGTGCAGATCATCCAAGAGAATATGAATACTACACATAACCATCAAAATTCTTATACTGATAGATGACAGAGGCCTTCGGAGTTTGAATATAGAGACCATGTGTTCCTATGTGTTTCACCTTGATGTGGATTACATAAAATTTGATAAGTTTTCAAGCTATATTAAAGATTCATCGGCCATTCTAGATACTACGTATAGTTGGTGAGGTGGAAAACCACTTAGGTCCACCTCTACAGTTAAACAAAGTACACGACATCTTCCACATTTTGTAGATGAGGAGGTATGTGCATGACCAATCACATATTATGGATTGTGGAAAGATGGAATTTGAAAATGGAATTACCATTAATGAATACCCATTAGAGATAAAGGAAGGCTGGAGAGGATCCTCCAAGAGTTATTGATTCCTTTAGTGTGTGTCTAGTGGAAACATGATAATATTCACCAGGGCACATGGAAGCAGGAGGCTCATATTCATGATCAGTACCCACATCTCTTTGGGTATCCCTTTTTTTGTATTTTCAAGTATGTAATTCCCCAAGGTGGGGAGAATTTAATGAATTTTATTTTCCATGTATTATTTTTGGATATTTTATGGATTTTTTACAAGACCAAGATTTGAGATGATGTGCAATTATGAGGCCCGGTGTGCTTAGAATAATAGCTTAAAATATATTAAATATATTAAATATAATTCACATGTATTTTTCATGAAACTACGGAATAAATTCTAAATATATGGTTGAATCAGAAATCCAAGGTCATTGTTGAGTTCAGAATTTGGTGTTTACACTAGGTGCGACTTAACCTTGGTCAGTGTGGGTCATTTTTGGAAAATTTGTCAGGGCCACAAAAATGAATAAAATAATTTAATAAATAATTTTGATTATTTTTGTTGACACATCGATTAGAGATTCTTTAAATATATAGTAATTTCATAATTTCATGGTTATCATCATAACCCTAGAACCATTGGAGAGCCATTGGAGAGAGAATTAGTGGATTTCTATAAGAATAATGGCCACCAGATTCTGGATTGATGATTGATGTGCAACATATTTAAAGGACCTCACAAATGATCTCGATGAAATCCCATTATTTATCAGCGATCAATGAAAATTAATGTAGATAATTATTTATTTGGATTTATTTCTCTGTTTTTATTTTCTATAGTGAACGCAAATCAATCAATGAATAGATTGATTTGAAAAATTTGAATATTTTCGGATGGTTTTAATTATAGGGATTTTATCATGAGAATTATTTTCGATTGTTTATTATTTGTTTTCAATTTTAATTGAAACAAACCAAGATCTAAATGAACATTGATTAAGGTCTATTCCTCTTGATTATTCTTTTTCTTTTCTCCTCCAATTCTCAATTCATCATGGGAATTCTTTATTTGGACCATGGTTTTACAAATCCCAATATATAGATCATTTTTTCACCCATTTCATGGTGAAACCATAAAAAATCATAGATATGGGATAATCACGACATGATAGTGGTGCAATGACGAGAGAGTCGATGGATCATATGACTTTGGATACCTGATTTTTCATTATTTGGTGAGGGATGAAGAACGATGTATAATTCTATTTTCTAAGCAGATAAATGGGAACTAATCTTATTGTTCGATGATGGAGAGGTTATATAGGACTTGATTCACAATTTTCTAGAAAGGAGGCCTCCAAATCAAAGAACAAATGAAGGAGGAGAAGCACGGATTCTAGATCTAGGATTCTGGAAAATACCACACTACATGACATGTAAAGTGGATCTACATGTTAAGTGGGATTCCCTATGTGGAGGCTAGGGTTTTGGAGGAACTTTAGTATCACATAGAATGTGACCCCTTTCACATAGTGTGTGATCCCTCCCTAGAGAATCATCATGTACATTAGAGGGTTCATGAACATGGGTTCTAGTATAGAAGTTGAGCATTCAATGTACTCCCTTACATAGATAAGACCTAGAACAAACTATAAGAGCTTAGCCATGTACTAGTACATGGGTGCATGTACAAGGGATAAATCCATGTACAAGAAAATGAGTAGAATACATGGTCATCCTACATGCCATGTAACACCCCAGGTAAATAAAGAATATGAAATTTTTATATTTATCCCTATTTGTGAATAAAATGTTAATATTAATTTAAAGGGAACTCTATGCTCGATGGCTTACCCAATACGCAACAAGTAGTTCCTTTGAAATCTTACGTTGCACTCTAATAATAAAATATATTTATTTTAATTGGTAGTTAACACCTAGACATTGTAATGACGGGAATGAACATAACTAACTAAAAAATGATTATATATGTTTGTTAAATATTTTTACTTTTTACAATAAATGTTATAAGATTAAAAATGTGAATGAATCCAATTTTAAGCGTAAACATTCTAATATTCTTTAAAAGGTCGATTAACAGCCTTTTGATGGCGAACCTCTTTTAAATCCACTTTTTGACAATTTTATGTGTTATATTTGAAAAAATAAAATTATTCTTTATAATCGGAACACCAAAATTTACTTTGTGTAAAAATTTTTTATTTTTCTGATAAAGTTCATTTTTTAAATGAATAGTGAAAAATGTTGTATTTTAATTCAAACCCACTTTTTAATCTAATTTATTTATATGATTAGATTATCTTTTGAATTGGTTTTAAAGTGAAATTATAATATATTTTTACCATTTAATCCAATAGTGGTCATTGGAATTAATTTCACTTTGAAATTTGACTTAAACTATTGTCAATCTTTTGATATATATTGTTTCATAAAAACACGCTATTTGTTCTGACAACGAGAATTAATTATTAAATTAATTAATATAACTTATATGTTTTAAATTTTGTAAAATAGACATCATTTTTGAATTCAGAATATCAAATATATCTTATGGTTAATTTTTGGTATTTTTCTGAAAAACTTTAATTTTTGATGAATAGTGAAACCACTAAGTGGTACTTAAAAATAACTGATTTTTTGTTTAAATGAAATTTTACCACCTCTGTGTTTTGAATTTCAAAAATCCGACATATATGGTTTCCATTAGGAATTAAAATTTTGTTCAATGGTATTAAAATAATTTTTTGATGAATAGTAACTTTTAAGTTTTTAATCGCGATTAGAGGTAATTAGTTTAGTTTAAGGTAAAAATGATGATTTAGTAATATGAAATGTCCTTGAAACATGTCCTAACCTAATTGGATGTGTCATGGACGACAAATAAAATCCATGTGTCAACTTGGGGACCCCATGGAGCCACTTTTGTAGGATAATGACATTAATAAATTTTTATTTAATGTTAAAATAAAAATGTCACAAACATGAGTTGTTTTACTAAAAAAAAAATTAAATGGGGTTATACAAGTCATATTTTTTACTATAAATATTCATTATAAATATAAAAATATTTCCTAAATCATGATATTTTTTTATAATTTTTAGACATTAAATAAATAAAATTATTTATGACACCATGATTATGCAGTGATTGCCTAATTATTTAACGATTCAAATAAAATGAAAAGATAATGTAAAATATAATACCTACACTTGTCAAAAACCCATTGGATGGGTGGATTTATAACTCTTATAACTTTATCCTCGAAATATATAATTTTGGGACCTTTAAAAACCGAAACTCATTTTATAATAAAGTAACCTTTTATAACTTTCCATGAGTGCCCCTCCTCTCCCCTTATAAAAGGCCCCCACCTCTACCACCTTACTCACACCTATCAAGCCTTTGTCTCAGCAAAAACCTGCCCATTTTGTCTCTCCAAATTCCTCTATTACTCCTAGAAGCCTCACTTTTGGCAGAAGTCTTTCCAAGGAAGCCTTTGAGCTCAAATCAAAAAGAGTTACCCGATTTAAAGGTAGTGTCTTCTCTTGTGTTCTTATGTTTTATTTTGCTTCTCCAACCCACTAAACTATTTTTATTACTTTCTTTTGTAACAACACCAGTATCATGAATATACTATGATGTGTTTATGAGAATTATTAGAGCTACACCTACACACACCTTCATCTAATGGTTAAAGAACATACTGTTTCTGTGGTTGGCGATTTTCTGCCTCACGAAACGATGATTGTTAAATATTCTTTTAACACCTTTAAAGGTGTCCATTATGATGTCACTGTATTTTATATATGATATATATGGTATTTATTTTTACTATATGATTCTGTATTTTATATTTAAAACATACCTTTATTCTTTGCATGTTGTGCAAATGCGATAATTTCATATGAGGAAGTGTGGACTACCGCCCCCTCAAGTGATGTGACTCGTTCATGCAATACATGGAATGTATAAAGAATGAAATTAATGAACATATGTGACCTATATAACATATATATTATACTGGAATTATAATATATATATATCTCTCATTTATTTTTAATTCCATTAATATGACAAAAAAATGAAAGTAGTGTTCATGCGTACGTACGGCCTACCGTCTCCATGAACGGTGCTTTTCATTTTTTATCTCCAAATGTTATGGAATAGTATAAAATGAATATGTAATTGATATATATGATATTTTAATCATTAATAATATTATTTAAATTATTTACTTATAACCACATGGGAAATCATTTTCAAAGTTCTTTTTTTACTCATGTACCAAACATCGGCAAAAACGTCTGATATGAACTAACTATATTAAAAAATTATTATAACATTATAATATGTGATATGAACTGAATAATAATTTTTAAAGGAGGTAGTTAAGAAATTATAAATTTACCAATGTATATTATTCAGGAATATAAAGAAACGAATAAGACAAGTCGGACTTTAGGTAAGGGATCCTACCCCTCTCTTTCTTTTTAAGTACACTCTTTTATGTCATTCCTTTAAAGATCATCTTTATTATGATTATAATGTTCTTTTATATTAATCTTACTGTAATTGTTTATGTTCATATGATGATAGACCCTATTTTCTCTCATCAATCCATTTTGGAAGTTTTGAGTGGCGTTGTTAGGCTGCCGAATTTTCGTAAGAGATCCAACCTCTCTCTTTCTTTTTAAGTACTCTCCTTTATGTCACTTCTTTTAAGCTCCTCTTTGTTATGTTGGGGGATGTTATTTTATATTCCTATTGCTGTAAATTTTATGTTAATATGATGAGAGACCCTATTTGATCTCATCAATCCATTTTTGGAAGTTTTAAGTGGCGTCGTTAGGGTGCCGAGTTTTCGTAAGGGATTTTTAATCTCACTTTTATTCCCTTGAGATTTATGCTACATTTTCCACCATTTCCTTTGAGTGGTATATGTAATGCCCATTATTATACTCTTTGTGTATTATAATTTCATTTATGAGTATTTACATCAATGTTGTATTGTCCTTCTTTCATGGGGTGTATGTTTCGAAAGATACCCAAGTCGGTAAGGAAACCTTTCACCCTCCTGTTTTTAAAAGACTTATTTGGTTGGGTCATTTAATTTACATATTGTAATGTTGGGATATGTTCTTCTATATCCTTATTGAAGTAAATTTTATGTCCAAGTGATTAAATACCCTTTCTATCTCTCATCAACTCATTTTCTAAATTTTTAAGTGAGGCCATTAGGCTGTCAAATTTTTGCAAGGGAACTTCCTAACCCAATTTTGATTCTTTGGGATAAACTTGTACTACTTTAATATTTCGTTATATGAATATGTGTGAATAACCTATGATTGTTTTACACTTAATATCAACTTATATTTTTTGTATTCATTTGTCTCACATAATTATGTAATTGATTTATCCTTAATTCAAGGATATCGTCTTTGTAAGGGAATTCGTCTCAATCTTCTTTCATTGAGGCATATATTGTTTTAATACAAGACTTTATTTTATGTGGTGTATAAACCACTTTGACTTTTAATTTTATATAAAAGGAATCTTTTTCTGTGAAGCATTTTACAAAATGAAAAAAAGTAATGTTTCTTTTAATGTACACGGTGACAACGACCTTTTCCACCGCCGCAAGTATTATTTGGTCTTTGGCTTCCTCAACAAGCCGTAATGTTTTTAAAATGAAATAAATACCATATACTATTTTATGTATTTTGGTATTGAAAATAGTTTTTATAATGTATTTTTTATTTCAATATATTTAAGTGATATATTGTGATCAGTGTTTGGAAATGTTTTCTTTCCATTATATTTGTTTTATGTCTTATGATTTTATAATGGTACTTGGACATTTACCAGGTGGTTACATGATAAAACATATGACGGGTGGTTCCGTGAATACCAGTATTGGTGGTTACGTTATAACCTCCAATGTATTGGGTATGGAAGTCGGCTGTATGTCTATTCCATTAAGTGATATGTGTGGAAGTTGACCGTATGGTTATTCCATTTATGTATGTTTATGTCCCAAGTTACCTTTATATGTTATCTGTTCTTTATATGGGTTTTATGGTAATATTTTGGTTACAAAAGGGTAAGTAATGATATTTTATTCAATGAAGAGTATTTTCTACTTCATAAAGGTGAAAATTAATACTTTGATTAAGTATTCATGGTTTACTTGTTGTTTTAAAAAACTAACAGTTATCCTTCTTTGTGTATCCCTTACTGAGCTTTTTATGCTCACCCCAAGTTTTTTTTGAAATGTTTTTCACAGGACTTAATGTGGAATAGGGTCATGGATGGGAACAAGGAAACGTCAGACTATCTAAAACATGGAACTAGACAAGTTTCTTTTTAAAAGTTTTTATTTTATAGAAACATAGTAGAAGTGTATACTTTGTAATATTTTGAGATGTAATAGTTAGGTCCTAATTCTCTAAAACTCTATACCTGAAATGATTCTCTATGTGAATTATTCAATTAATTCAATAATAAGTAATGTTTAAGGTCGGGTCCTTATAGTTGGTATCAAAGGTCGGTTTAGACAACTTTAGGGATTAGAAGTTTTTGTTAGACACATGGTTAGTCCCTATATATATTATTTTAGTTAAATCCTTGTTTTATAACTTTTTTCTGGCCAAGTAAAGTCAGTTAAGAATGGATGGAGGAGGATCTCAAACGACATTCCTATCTCTTCCTGATGATATGTTTGCAATAATTATTGCAAAGTCATGTTCGGATGATTGTGAAACTTTTTCTAGCATACAAATCACTTGCAAGAAGTTGTTTGAGATATAAAACACCTCCACTATACCTAGTTATCATCATGGATCATGGGTTGTATTTAGGAAAATACTATTTTCACAATATTCTCATATTTTCAAGAAACGTAAATATTATCAAGGTATTTTCAAATATTTTACATTATCAAAATAATTTGAAGCATATTATGATTTTAAAAATGGTTGTGAGGAAGGAGACCCTTGCGCAACCTATTTATATTTTCTTTTAAAATATAGTCTCTTAGCACATAATTATGGTATTTTAGAAGGACCAATAATAGAAAGGTTTAACTCAAATTATGTCCCACTATTTTATTGAAATCATGTTTTATCAAATGTTTGGGAATTATATGTCATACATGATTATTTTCCAAAAATATTTTTCTATGAACACCCATATGACCCATGTTGTACAAGTTGTATTTGGATGGAGGAAGAAAATTATATTGAAGGATCTCTAAATCATTTTTGTAATGCATGGGACTTATACCTACGTGAACAAGATGACGATGAAACCGAGTGGACGCCATGATCAAGGTATGTTGTTATTCATTTTGGGAATCATTTTATTTTATGGTGGTGAAATATGACTTCAAGAATTAAGATGTTGAGATCGTAATGAATTTGGATGAAAATGAGAGGTATAAGGAAAGTATTTAGGTTAAAACATGTTAGGGTTATTTTTAGAGTTTAATAAAAAGGACAACACGTAGACCGTGTGACAACCCGTTGCGTCGGACAAAGCTGTAGGAATCAAACCAACAACCAAAGTGCGACTGGTATTTATTGCCTACCACTAGACTACGTGAAGTCTCTGGTTAGTATCACTTATTTTTTTAGTTAGATGTTTTTATGAATTAATAGTAAGTTGATTTTGGGTTATCTATGGAAATTATTAACCTATCATAGAGGATATGTGATTAGGTTAATTACTTTTCAATATGAGACTTTTAGAGCAACTGATCTTATTTGGAGATAAGTGTTAATTTGTACCATGGAAGACTATGTGACTAAATCCTTAAAATATTTGGGTTTCAATCTTAGTTTGGTTTACTTTGAATAATTTTATGGACAAATTTTTTATCGAATGGTCCTCGTTGAACTTTGGGTTTTGTTGGACAAATTTTGGAGATTAAGAATAGATTTTCTTTTTATAAAGGGTTATCCTTTTCTAGATTATCTGATCTTGTTCTAAAAATTTTGGTTTTGGTAAGGGTCTAAAGACATGGGAAATATATAGTTCTCTTTTGTGTCTTAGGTGATTCTCTAGAAGTTGATTATAGTACTCTTAATGTGAACAAGTCTTCCTAAATACTCGTCTTTTGAGGAAAGTATGAGTTTGTGTAAGAAATCTAGTAAAAGTTGAAAGTCAACATCAAAAGTAAGTATGTTTCCTTAATGAAAAGTAACATAAAAAAATGTTTTCTATTAAATTTTCCTACTGGTGAATCAAATACCATTTAACCAACCACATGTTTTTGATTTTCTTGTGGTTAACATTCTCCTAAACATGTTTTCTATCACTCTCCCTCAGAACATGACCCTTTGCTTTTTATTCCATATCCATGTTTTACTACATGTAATCCAAGTATGGGTTAACTCAGGTGACCTCTGTACTTCTCTTTCTTTATTCTAAAGTGATTTTTTTACCGACTCTTTTTCCGTTGTGGGACTTTCAAAGATGTTTCCGAGCCCAATTTTAAAATTGAGAGGACGAAATTCCCAAATGGGGGGAAGGATGTAACACCCCAGGTAAATAAATAATATGAAATTTTTATATTTATCCCTATTTTTGAATAAAATTTTAATATTAATTTAAAGAGAATACTATGCTTGATGGCTTACCCAATACGCAACAACGAGTTCCTTTGAAATCTTAGGTTGCACTCTAATAATAAAATAATTTTATTTAAAATGGTAGTTAACACCTAGTCGTTGTAATGATGGGGATGAAAATAACTAACTAAAAAATGATTATATATGTTTTTCAAATATTTTTCTTTTTACAATAAATGTTAGAGTATTAAAAATGAGAATGAATCCAATTTTAAGCGTAAACATTCTAATATTCTTTAAAAGGTCGATTAACCGCCTTTTGATGGAGAACCTCTTTTAAATACACTTTTTGACAATTTTATGAGTTATATTTGACAAAATAAAATTCTTCTTTAGAATCGGGACATCAAAATTTACATTGTGTAAATTTTTGTTATTTTTTCAATAAAGTTCATTTTTTAATGAATAGTGAAAAATGTTGTATTTTAATCCAAAATCTATTTTTAATCTAATTTATTTATATGATTAGATTATCTTTTGAATTGGTTTTAAAGTGAAATTAGACTATATTTTTACCATTTAATTCAATAGTGGTAATTGGAATTAATTTCACTTTGAAATTGGACTTAAACTAGTGTCAATCTTTTGATATATATTGTTTCATAAAAACACACTATTTGTTTTGACAGCCGGAATTAATTATTAAATTAATTAATGTAACTAATATGATTTGAATTTTTTAAAATATACATCATTTTTTAATTTGGAATATCAAATATAGCTTAGGTTGAATTTTTGGTTTTTTTCTGAAAAACAGCAATTTTTTGATGAATAGTGAAACCACTAAGTGGTACTTAAAAAAAACTGATTTTTCGTTTAAATAAAATTTTACGACCTTTGTGTTTTGAATTTCAAAAATCCGACATACATGGTTTCCATTAGGAAGTATAATGTGGTTTAATAGGATTAAAATACTTTTTTGGTGAATAGTAACTTTTAAGTTTTTAATATTTATTAAAGGTAATTAGTGTAATTTAAGGTAAAAATAATGTTTTAATAATATGAAATGACCTTGACACATGTCCTACACTTATTTTATGTGTCATGGACGACCAAGAAAATCCATGGGTCAACTTGGGGACCCCATGGAGCCACTTTGGTAGGAAAATGACATTAATAACTTTTTATTTAATGTTAAAATAAAAATGTCACAAACATGAGTTATTTTACTAAAACAATTTTTAAATGGGGTTATACAAGTCATATTTTTGACTATAATATTCATTATAAATATAAAAAGATTTAATACATCATGATATTTTTTTTATAATTTTTAAACATTAAATAAATTAAATTATTTATGACACCATGATGATGTAGTGATTACCTCATTATTTAACAATTTAAATAAAATAAAAATATAATGTAAAATATAAAATATACACTTGTCAAAAACCTTTTGGATGGGTGGATTTTAAACTATTATCACCTTATCCTCGAAATATATAATTGTGGTACCTTTAAAAACCGAAACTCATTTTATAATAAAGTAACCTTTTATAACTTTCCAAGAGTGCCCCTCCTCTCCCCTTATAAAAGGCCCCCAACTCTACCACCTCACCCACACCTCTCAAGACTTTGGCTCGGCCAAACCCTGCCCATTTTCTCTCTCAAAATCCCTATATTACTCCTACAAGTCTCACTTTGGGCAGAAGTTTTTCCAAGGAAGCCTTTGAGCTCAAATAAAAAAGATTTATCGGATTTAAAGGTAGTGTCTTCTCTTGTGTTCTTATGATTTATTTTGCTTCTCCAACCCCCTAAACTCTTTTTATTCATTTATTTGTAACAAAACCATTATATTCAATATAATAGGATTTTTTTTATGAGAAGTATTAGAGCTACACCTACACACACCTTCGTCTAATGGTTAAAGAACATACTGTTTCTGTTGTTGGCGATTTTCTGCCTCACGAAACGATGATTGTTCAATATTCTTTTAACACCTTTAAAGGTGGAAATTATGATGTGAATGTATTTTATATATGATATATATGGTATTTATGATTAATATATTCTTTTGTATTTTATATTTAAAACATACCTTTATTCTTTGCATGTTGTGCAAATGCGATAATTTTATATGAGGAAGTGTGGACTACCGCCCACTCAAGTGATGTGACTCATTCATGCAATACATGGAATGTATAAAGAATGCAATTAATGAACATATGTGACCTATATAACATATATATTATAAAGTAATTATAATATATATGTATATATATATCTCATTTATTTTTAATTCCATTAATATGACAAAAAAATGAAAGTAGCGTTCATGCGTACGTACGGCCTAACATCTCCACGAACGGTGCTTTTCATTTTTTATCTCCAAATGTTATGGAATAGTATAAAATTAATATTTACTGGATATATATGATATTTTAATCATTAACACTCTTCTGTAAATGATTTACTTATAACCACATGGGCAATCATTTTCAAACAAGTTCATTTTTACTCACGTACCAAACATCGACAAAAACGTCTGATATGAACTAACATTATTAAAAAATTATTATAACATTATAATATGTGATATGAACTGAATAATAATTTTAAAAGGAGTTCCTTAAGAAATTATAAATTGAAAAAATTTTATTATTCATGAATATAAAGAAACGAACAAGACAAGTCGGACTTGAGGTAAGGGATCCTGCCCCTCTCTTTCTTTTTAAGTACACTCTTTTATGTCATTACTTTTAAACTCATCATTATTATGATTGGGATGTTCTTTTATATTACTCTTACTGTAATGTTTTAAGTTCATATGATTAGAGACCCTATTTTCTCTCATCAGACCATTTTGGATGTTTTGAGTGGCGCCGTTAGGCTGTCGAATTTTCCTAAGAGATCCAACCTCTCTCTTTCTTTTTAAGTACTCTCCTTTATGTCACTTATTTTAGGCTCCTCTTTGTTATGTTGGGGGATGTTATTTTATATTCCTCTTGATTTAAATTTTATTTTAATATTATGAGAGACCCTATTTTATCTCATCAATCCATTTTTTTAAGTTTTAAGTGGTGTTGTTAGGGTGCCGAGTTTTCATAAGGGATTTTTCATCTCACTTTTATTCCCGTGAGATTTATGCTACATTTTCCACCATTTCCTTTGAGTGGTATATGTACTTCCCATTATTCTACTCTTTGTGTAATATACTTTCGTTTATGAGTATTTACATCAATGTTGTATTGTCCTTGTTTCTTGGGGTGTATGTTTCGAAATATACCCAATTCGGTAAGGGAACCTTTCACCCACCTCTTTTTAAAAGACTTCTTTTGTTGGGTCTTTTAATTTAAATATTGTAATGTTTGGATATGTTATTCTATATCCTTATTGATTTAAATTTTATGTCCAAGTGATGAGATACCCTTTTTATCTCTCATCAACTCATTTTCTGAATTTTGAAGTGACGTCGTTAGGCTGTCAAATTTTTGCAAGGGAACTTCTTAACCCAATTTTTATTCTTTGGGATAAACTTTTACTCCTTGAATATGTCATTCTATGAATATGTGTGAATGACCTCTGATTTTTTTACACTTAATATCCACTTATATTTGGTGTATTCTTTTGTCACACATAATTATGTAATTGATTTATCCTTAATCCAAGGATACCGTCTTTCTAAGGGACTTCATATCAATCTCCTTTCATTGAGGCATATATTGTTCTAATACAAGACTTTATTTTATGTGGTGTATAAACCCCTTTGACTTTTAATTTTATACAAAATGAATCTTTTTCTATGAATCATTTTACAAAACGAAAAAAAGGAATGTTTCTTTTAACGTACGCGGTGATAATGACCTTTTCCGCCGCCGCGAGTATTATTTGGTCTTTGGCTTCCTCAACAAGCCATAATGTTTTTATAATTAAATAAATACCATATACTCTTTTATGTATTTTGGTATTAAAAATGGTTTTTATAATGGATTTTTTATGCCAATATATTTAAGTGATATATTGTGATCAATGTGTGGAAATTTTTTCTTTCCATTATATTTGTTTTATGTCTTATGATTTTATAATGGTACTTAGACATTTGACGGGTGGTTACGTGATAAACCATATGACGGGTGGTTTCGTGAATACCAGGATGGGTGTTTACGTTATAACCTCCAATACATTGGGTATGGAAGTCGGCCGTATGGCTATTCCATTAAGTGATATGTGTGGAAGTTTACCGTATAGTTATTCCATTTATGTATGTTTATGTCGCAAGTTACCTTTATATGTTTTGTGTTATTTATATGGGTTTTAGGGTAATATTTTGTTTACAAAAGTGTAAGTAATTATCTTTTATTCAATGAAGAGTATTTTCTGCATCATAAAGGTGAAAAGTATTACTTTGATTTAGTATTCATGATTTACTTGTTGTTTTAAAAAAATAAGAGTTATCTTTCTTTGTGTATCCCTTACTAAGCTTTTTATGCTCACCCCAAGTTTTTTTTGAAATGTTTTTCATAGGACTTAATGTGGAATAGGTTCAAGGATGGGAACTAGGAAACATCATGCTATCTAAAACATGGAGCTAGACAAGTTTCTTTTTAAGAGTTTTTATTTTATGGAAGCTTAGTAGAAGTGTCTACTTTGTAATATTTTGAGATGTAATAGTTTTTTCCAAGTTCTCTAAAACTCTAAACCTGAAAAGATCCTCTATGTGAATTATTCGTTTAATTCAATAATATGTAATGTTTAAGGCCAGGTCCATATATGCCATGTTCTTCTATACAGACATAGGTAAGAGAGATGGTCCATTTAAATGGGTCGGACCTGAGGTTGAGGGATACAGTGGGTAACCCATACTACAAATCATGTAATTTATTATGCATGGATTAGAGACCTTGTCCACAATATCAAGGAAAAATAATTTGTGTGAATTACCATTATTCATTCCCTAAGGGTTAATATGGAATTATCTCATTCTCCTAGGATAATGATCCCTTCATTAGGACTTCTTGGATTGAGTTATTGAAATACCTCTATAAGGCCTAGAGTGAGATCCTCTATTCATATTCATTCCCTATGTGGAGTTATTAGTATATTTCTGACCAACACCATGTTGGTGATGATCCTATAATTAGCAGGTTAATCCAAATTGAGTTTTTGGTATCACACCATTTCTTTTGGAGTGATCCTCATTTGTGTATCGTATATCTTCAGACCTTCAGTGTGCACTTCAAAATGGCCAGCCTCGACAAGCACTACCTCTCAGATGGACATCTTCATTACTATCAGACTCAAGAGTGTATTCTATTAGGAGAGTGTTATATATAATCTTAGGTCTATAATCCTAGGCTGGTATACTACGGTTGTGACATACCTTTTTTTACATTATGTCTTTGTTGATTAAAAATTGATATTATTATTATATGTATTGAATACATATACCTATCTAGATCTGACTATATTTCCTTTGTTGTATTCTTTGTGGTTTCAAGGTGTCCTAATGAGTATTTTTATACTCACCCATGTACGGCCTTTAACCTCACATGGTGTGTCTTGTGCAGACAATTGACCTTTTGACATAGTCCTTGATGGACCCAGAACAGACTATGCTTAGTGAGGCCGAAAACACTGAGGTGTGTTCTTATATCATTTTGATAGAATTCACCAGTACTTACAATCATGTCAGACTTGTGTTTGAGATTCTTTGTTGATGTATTGTATTTGGACATTTTTAATTTTCATTACATCATGTAATACTCTGGTTGTGAGTTTTAGATGTATGGATGCATGGTTGTTAGGTTGTTTTTATATTTCATAATTTTATTAGATTGGATATGTGTGCATGTGTATAGGTACTTTAGGATAAGGCCTCCCATGTTAGTGATATATCTACTCAACAAAATTTTCCATCCCCTGTTCTATTGGATGTGGGCTTGAGGAGTCATGGAATGGGCCCTTCTAGGAATGGTCTTGACCTGTGATCTCAGATCCCAATAACTCATAACTCTTCTAAATTCATGACACCAATATCTTATAATATTCATAGTAGGTAATCTTTACACTCTATTTTATTCTTATCAAACTTCTATAACTATTATATTTAAACAAATCACTTCTTCTACTTATTATTTTTCTTCGATAAAAAAGATCAAATATGTTCAACAAGATATTAAGATCATATTTTACTTATTCTTTGAAAGTGTTCTTTAGATGTTTCACATAGTATACAAAGAATCTCTTTATTTTATGATTCCCACTCACTCTTCTATCAGTACATTTTTCTTTATATACATAGGCCACTTAAATTATATTTTCTATACTATAATATAGAAAATACCATTAAAATCAGTGACCCACATCTTAGAATTTCTCAATAGTATATATATTGGATTATCCCATGATATTGATTTTAATATAGGTGGTTAAATTCTCAGGGTGGGAATCACTTCCTATTAATAAGAATGTAAATGTTTCAAAAAATGTGTGAAATAATGTTTCACACATTGATTGATCCCATCAATTCTCAAGATCTCTTTTTTATTTTTCAAGGGTTGTCCAAATCTAAATTACATCCTTTCCCTAATCTTATTCTTTCTCATTTATTATCTCAACAGAATTTATCATCAGATAAAATCACTATTATGCTCAATGCTTCTTCCTAAAAATATCTCCACTCAAATATATAGATTATATTTTTCATATTTGTATAAAATATTCAACTAATTGATTTTACAGTGGGGAAATCATTTTATTTAATCATGATACTTTCAATAAAGAGTATAAAACCCTTAATCTAAAAATTTTACACAACTTTAGTAACTCATCCCTTAATTATTCTCACACAAACTAACTCAAATCATTATGTTTTTAAGATTCTATGAATATCCATAATTTTCTGTATTTGAATATATATTATTAAAAAAATCATAATAAATCAATTTAATCCATAAATTAATATATGAAGTGGTTTTACATATTTAATATTCCATAAAATAGGCTCAAAAGTTGTCTTAAATAATATTTCAGATGTTTTGATCTTGAATGAACAACATAAGTAACCTCATAATTAATTTTCTTCTTTAGAATAAATAATTCTAGAAGAATACAGTTTTCACCTAGTATATATTAAAAACCCCTTACATGAATTAGAATGTGGAATTCACATATATAAAAATTAGGTATATTTGAATCTTACCTTATGTGTTCTTAATTTTTATATGTGATTCAGCTTTGTAGAATTTGGCTATGTCTCTGGATTTGGATACATAGAACTTTATATGGGAATGATGTTCTAAATTAAGATACATTGTATAATTTTTTAAACATGAAATGCATACATGGGTCATTTGAATATGTCATAAAAATCGCATATGCAGAACTTCATGTAAGAAAAAAAAATCAAATGTGGTGATTTGGGATACATGGAGCCACCTATGTTTTTGAATTCACATATATGGAATCTGTACATAGGTGTATTTTCTAGATTCCATGAATTTTTAACCAAATCTCTGAAAATCCCTCTGAATACATTCAGAATAACTAAAAAACACATCTAAACACCTTTGGGAATTTATGAAATTTTTTAAACACATAAAAATGATTCCCAAGAACCCTTAAAAAATTAAAACTCACATTTTTTATTTCATCAATGTCACTCACATACCTTCATATTTCTTTCATCCTAAACCATCAATCTATCCTTAATCTATGTTTATTTCAATATATCTTTCAGCATCCTTCTTACACACATACACATGGATGGATTATCCCTAGATCTAGAATGTTAATATTTCATTCAAATATATTCTTATCCAAACATTTAACATGTTTAGACTTTTTATACGTAGCTATACAAGATTTATATAATAGGTTCCACAACCAAATTACTCTTCCAATTTTTTGTAGATATCACTCAACAAGTTTTGTACCTATTATAAACATGAACACCATATTTTCAATAGATTGATACATGGGATTCCCACTTGAATTATTTCATCTAGGTATTCAAGATTAGACAACTCCAATATTCTTTACACATAATGAATGGGTTTCCTCTGTATTGGGTGGATACTCTATAATAAATAACCCAAGTAATATATTCATTTATAAAATTGACAATCCTATTACATAAAAAATACAACCAAACACCTTTTTTTCTCTTTAGTGGGGAATGGTTGGAGATTGAATTAACATAGAGATTTTCTGCTCTTATTGGGATCAAAATATCTCATAGTTTAAGCCATGAAATAGGGATAATACCATGCACTCTAACATCAGACAGTAAGGTTATTCAACATATAGTTTAATGTCATATGGTGAGCACAAAACATGGAATCTAAATCATGCTAATGAGTGAGCTAATAAAAAATACCTAATCTTGTGTGATTCATGTTCGAGGTGATAAATATGATGGAATGGAAGGCTACTCATTATACATGTGAGTGACAAGTAAATAATGATGGGCCAAAGTGAAAATGAAATAACCACCTTCTAAATAACCCATATACATGGGGATATCAGTTGGGAAAGAGGATATTTGGCTAATTCAATATGTAAATATACCAAAAGGTATGTGTGGGTAACATAGAGTATGCTACAAATCCTCTTGAGAAAAAGGGGAGAAGAATAAGGTAAAATATTCCATTCAAAATCAGAATTTCAAGGAAGGTTTCAAATAATCTTATGATGGACACTGATTTCATTCAATACATGGATTCCACTTTAATATTATTATGAATAGAGGCAATAAAATGGGGTTTGACTACTGACCATGTATTCAAAACATGGGACCCAAAATTTATCTACTAATAATTCTTGGAAACATGTACCTTGGATAAAAGGTGGTCCTTTGGGGTACTATTACATCATAATAGGGGTTACCCTTTGGAATTTAATGTTTGATGGGTAAATTCTAACACTAGGGACACAAAGTGTGGAGATGAGGAAAAGAGTTCAATGAGTGTTCTAAACACACCAATACTATATAATAATGTATCAAAAATATTGAAAATATGTAATAGGATTGATAGAGTTTTATACCTTAATATTATAAAGCTTAAATTCATCTATATCAGACCATGGGTTTCCATCATTTTGAGTTCATGTGTAAAAACCCTTAACATAATATCCCAGAGTCAGTGGTTACATTATTGTAATGGTACTAGAAATAATAAATAAAATCTCAAAGGATCAAACAGTTTAGTATTATTGGAAAACTAGATCCATACATAAATTTCACATTACATTTTAAAATATAAAATACAAAATATTATTTTCTTTGAAATCACCACTCTTCCATTTTTCATATCCCTACACACCAATCATAATACAACTATTGGAATCCTAGGGAAAGGAAGCATAAGAAAGGGTTTGGCTTAGATACTCAGTAAGGGAATGCATATAATAGAATCTATCATTTATAAATAAGTCATAGTCAATATGAAAATGTAAAAAATATGAACCAACATTATATATAATAAATAACATGATCCTGAAGAATAATATGGTGGGAATAAATGATGATAAAATAATTCCATATAAGTAGTCACATGAGCCTGAAACTTATCCATGGATATAATAACTAATCAAATAATTTCAGGTAAATCAATAACTAACCTTATAATGAGCGAATTCATTATTCTAAACATCATAAAAATACCATCAAGGACTCATGCCAACACATCTTAAATAAATGGGTAAGGCCTTAGCCAAATACCCAAACTAGTTTTCCCCATGATATCTATCAGTGCATCGATGTGCTATATTTGGCCCCTCCCATCACTTACTAGTCCAATTTATTCCTCATATCAAAGGGGGGAAAGATAATCAACATAAACATTTATATTGAAAAACAAGCATGAAAAATGTTACTAATTTCCTCAATCAATTAACCTAATCATATAGAATCTAGAATAATATGGAGAATGGTATTAAAAAATAACATCCCTAGTAAAATATAATATCTATCCAATAATTCTTACACAGCTGAATATACTTTAAAAAGATCACTCGAAGAGTTCTTGTGTAAAATTCCATTTTCATTTTGAAAAAATAATAAAAATATAAAATATTACCAAATAGTATGGATGAAATTTTATTTGGAAGGAAACTTTGATACCATTAAATGAAATTTTAATTTAATTAGTGTTCATGGTACTGTAAAATTATGTTAATGTCATATAAGTAAAAATAAAACATTCCATTCACACTTTAGTAAAAATTCAAAAAAGTACCTCATTTAGAAAATGATAAGAAGATTATTTGAAACAATTTAGTCAAAATTGGTTGAAATTTATTTAATAAATCATTGAATAATAATAGTAATATTATTTAAATTTTTTTAAAAAATTGTAGATATAAAAGTTAAAAATTCCTAACTGATTAAAAAACAAATTTGGCTATCTTTAAAAATGAGGTTTCGGGAACTTTAGAACATAAAGAGTGTAAAATGATGAAAAACTTGTAATTTCAATAAATAAATATATTAGAAGAAAATATATTTTTTATGAAATAAATTTCAAATAATTACCCCAATAAAGACTTAAAAATAAACAATAACAAATAATGCTGATATTGAAAAACAAACCCTTACCTTAGATCTGATTTCCTTCACTTGTGTCTGAAATATCTATATAATAAATATAGATTTATCATACATATATTATAGAAACATACTCATATATTCCAAACCTTATATGATTTATGAATAATATTTTATCAACCATTTATTAACAATTCATCATTAAAATCATTGTTCCAGGTTACAACTACTTTGTTTTTCATGTATGTTTTGGTTCAGTAATTTAGGTCCTTGTAATTTGGTCATGGTTACACAATATACCAAATATTAATAATTATTTAAATATCAATTATATACATTATATAAATATTTATATTCATCCATAAAAATTATATATGGGAAAATGAATTACATGATTCAGGGAGATACTAGGTTATACGAACGCATGAACATTGTTTCCATTTTTTCAATTGTTGTAACAAAGAACATCATATAGTAAATCAAATTTCTATAATAATTATTATATTTTATATTTATTAATTAAATTTATTCTTATTAACATCCACATTTGAATAAAATGAAAAATACATCACCTCACTTCATGGAGGTGGTAGTCCACATTTACACACGAGTGACACTGTTGTTTTCCAACGGATTGGAATGTAAAAAGGTAAATGTGATATTGTAATTTTAGAAGTATAATTATGTCACAAATATCATATATATACATTAAATACATCATTATATCCATCCGTTATAGGTGGTTATTGAAAAAAAATTACATCAGTTTATGAGGCGATAATCTGTCGTACACATAATCGATGGTTTCATTTCCCATTTGTTGAAATAGTGGATATATATAGGTTATTAAATAAACATAATTACATATCAGTATATTTTACCTTCTAGTGTTAATATTTTACCATATTTGGAGAATATTTTAAGTGGGTGTAATAATAAATAAAAAATAAAACACATGGTTAAGAACTATACATATTCTTTGGAGAAACTATTTAGTTATATACATAAAGCCTTACTTGGATATAATTATGATAAAACTAGAGACTTTAGGTCATAAGGATTGGTTTAAGGAATGTATTTTTTTTAAGGCGTGTCTGAACCAAAAGAATATTTATGTGTAGATTGGAGAGGATATAGGTGTCCTTTTATAAGTGATGGTGGGGACCACATAGAAAATGTATAAAAGGATAAAAATGAAAAATTAATTCACAAGAAAAAATCCTCTAAATTCATATATATTATAAGGGGGTTTAAAATAAAATTAAACTATTAAGCATGATGAAAAGAGGTTTTCAAAATAAAACATTTCCTAAAGTATTGAATGTTTTTATATCAAATTTCAACCTAAAAATTATTCCAATGATCTAAATTGGATTAATTATCATATAATTGTTATAATTTTACTTTTGAAACAATTTTAGAAAAAAATGGAACATTGTAAATTCTTTAAATGATGATGTTTCATTCAATAAAAAAAAGTATTTTTGATTATTCATTAAAAAAATTAACTTTTTAAACAATTCTCAAAAAATCACTCTAAGATAATTTTGACATGATGACCTCCAAAATGAATTTATTTTTATCAAATAAATTTTCTCAAAGTTTCAGAATTGTATTTTAAAAAAAGTCTAAAAAACATGATGGAACCACATTTTAGAAGAATATATACTTTTAGCCGAAATCACAATTCATTCTTATTACACATATTAAAAAATATAAGGTGAAGTATGAAACATTTGATTGAATATAAAATAAATAAAGTTCATTAAAATCATTCAAAAATAGTGATTAATTTAATTTATTAAGATTAAAAAACATTACGTGCATAAAAATTTGTTTTTCATAAAAACTTTTGTTTTTATTTCAAATGTTTTGTTATTTTAATTTCTAATAAATTGATAACAAATGTATTTACTTTTTACATGTGTAAAACATGTAATTTCATTAATTTATTTATTCTTATTCATGCCCAAAAATTTAATGTCTAGGTTATAATGGTATACTATATTATATTTTATTTAGACACGGGGTTTTGTGTATCACAAGCTATAGAAGAGATTAAATTTATTTAAAAAGACATATACCATAAAATATTATGGTGTTACATCATCTAACTTGTAACACCCCGACCCCAGTTACCCAGAGTCGGTGCATTATTACATAACATTGGCATGATCAGAAGAAAGATCAAATCTCAAAAGACTGATTGGTTTAGTAGCCTTGGAATCACAAGATATATTCATAAAGTTTTACATTACATCATAAAGTTAAAAACTACTACAACAACCGAATGTTTCCATAGTACACACTATTATCCCCTCATAATATCCCTGCAGGTCATTCATAACTTACTTCTTCACATCCTGGGAAAAATAAAACATAGAAAAGGGGTGAGCTCAAATGCCCAGTAAGGATAAAAATATAGCGGAAACATTCCAAAATAATCATAAACATTTAAGGTAATGTATAACCAAAACAAAAGCCTTTAAAACTTGAACATAAACATAGTATGGCAAAAGTAAAATGAAACAATTCCATTTACTTATTCACGTGGATATTCTACTAATCGAATAATCACATGCAATATCAATAACCACTTTCATAATGATGGAATGCATAATGCCAGACTATCATAACCACATAGCCAAGGCCTCGTGCCAAGACTACAAATAAGATTTTGCCAAGGCCTTGTGACAAGACACTAGTTTGTCTCATGAGACCTACCGATGCATCGAGGAGCTATAGCGGGCTTTACCCGTCACATATTAAGTCCAATACATTCCCATATGAAAAGGTTTAAAACATAACATAAACATTCGTATTAAAACTAGCATACGAAATGTCAATACTTTCACCATAAACTATGAACAGTATAAAAATAGCATGTCCATAGTCAAGCATATCACAAAACCTTCAATACAATATAGAAGTTTTGTATCATAATAAATCAACTTCAAATAAGCATAAAATCCATCAAAGGATGTTGACATAGATGAAATCAAAACTCTTTTTAGAGAAATATCTCTTTCTATTTTGAAATCATTTAAGAGTATTATATTTATGAAATAAAACATTTTCTTTGAAAATATTCATATAAGCTTGTAAGGGAAGCTTCGATGATTTTATAATTGCGGAAAACAACCGCACCCGCCATATAAGTTAAAAAAAATATCCTTACCTTAATTCTGTCGAAAAGGTTAAAAGCACCTTGTTTGGAAAACGATGGAAAGACTCCTTTACAAAACTCATATAAAAAGTCAAACAAGGGTATAAATGACTTTAACCCATATTCTTTTAAATATTAAAAATGTTTTTAAATACATTTTTAAGAAACATGTATGTGGATGATAAAGAGATCCCAGTTGATTATTACGTATAAACAACCTCGGATAATGAAGAGATTGTGAAATAACCCTTAACATGCACTTTTTCTTGTATGGGGTAGGTTAACCTCCTTTATAATGGTGAAATAATTGTTATTAAATTATACAAGGATCATATACATTAATATGATAACATATATGATCTTTTAACATTGATTTGTTAATAATATCTTAGTATTATCGTTGTTTCGGGTGTTAACTTACTTGTTTACTTTTATATGTTTTGTTAGGTAATCCATGTTTGTAATGGATAGGTTGTATCTTAATCATATACAGAATGATATCAAGTCCTTAGATAATATTTTTAATCATCAAATGTGAATTATACTTGAATGGATACGATGGAGAATGAATCTCATCGCGTTCGTGGAGACGGTAGTCTGTACGTACGCACGAGCGACAATATCATTCTTCTGATATTAAAATAATTTATAATTGGATGGTATATCATATATAAACAATCCTTATCATGTTATATTTATTATTTACATGATTTACACATCATTATTATACCCAACCAAATAATAATTTATTGAATAACAATTACACCACGACGTGGAGACGGTAAGCCGTACGTACGCACGTATGGTGACATGTTATTCAAAGGATGGATAGAATAGTGAATATGTTTGTACCATATTTATAATAACATCATAGTATATATATGATACTAGATTTATTATTTTATAATGGTAATAGCAAAGGAAGAAGAAGTGGAAGAAGAAAGGAACTTGGAAAAGGGTGGTGAAATCATTACCTCTTCTTCGGTTTCTTCCTTTTGATTTGATCAAAAGGGCTACTTAGGTTGTCTTTATGATCAAAATAAGGCCTCTAGGTTGTATTTAGAAAAGTTGGGAAAGTATTTGGTCAGAGTTTGGCCAAACGAAAAGGCTTTGAAGGTGTGAAGAAATAAGAAGGAGGAGTGCCTTTTTATAAGAGGGGTGAGGGGAACCTTTGGGAAAGCTAGAAATATTAATTTATAATAAATTCATATTCGGTTTCTAATGGCTAAAAAGTTGATTATTAAAAGGTTAAGGTGTGGATGGGTCGAAAACCACTCAACCAATAGAATTTAGACAGGTTTGGGTACTTATATTAACCTTATCTTTAAGTATTAACTCTAAGTTAATTAGTTTCAATTTCACAATGTCTCTTTGTATTTTTATATTATATGGTTAATATACATACCATATACATCCAAGAGACCCCCAAAGTGGTCCATTAATGATACAATTATCATGATATATGTCTCTTGGCCGAACCTTAGATTTTTAGGAATTTAATATCAATTAATAATATAATATTTGTTTTAAAAACTCTTTTATGTCAATTTTGACACTATTTAATAGTTTATTTTTTTGAAACTTATAATAGAATGATTACTTCTAAAACATTTAATTAAATTATTCCTAACATGTCATATTAACTTAGAAAATTATTTTAGTTCATAAAAAGTCTCAAATTATATTTATTTTGGTATTTATAATATCAATTTGTCTAATTTTTCACTATTATGGTAATTACTGCATCATCATTGTGTCATAAATATATTCAATTATTTAATGTCTAAAAATTATAAATAAAATATAATTATTTAGGAAATTTTTTTATCTTTCTAATGAATATTTATAGTCGAAACTCCAACATGTATAACCCTATTTAAAAATTGTTTTCCTAAAAGATATATGCTTATGTCTTTTTTGTACTCATTTTAACTTAATTAAAATAAAGTGTCCCTATCACCTACAAGTGTCTCCATGGGGTCCCCAAATAGACCCAAAGATGCCTATGGTCGAACATTTATCAACAAATAAGGTTAGGACACGTTTTAGGGTAATTTAGTATTATTATAATATTATTGTTTAACTCTTATTTACCGGATTTACCCTTAACCATGGTAAATAAAATATTTACCGCAGTAATTATTCAAATATCTAAAAATAAAAGTTACCTATTTACACAATTTGAACATCCTGATTCCAAATATGGAATCCATTTTTCCAAATTCAAAACACATAAGTGGCAGAAATTAATTTAAAATTAATTCCCGTTGTTAAAACGAAAAGCGTGTTTTTAAGAGATAATAACTACCAAAAGATTGACACTTGTTTATGTCCGGTTTAATTGTAAAATTATCAACAATGACCAACATTGTATTAAATGGTAAAAATATATTCTAAATATACTTTAAAACCTCTAAAATTCATAATTTATCACTATTAGTTATTTTGATTAAAACAGTTGTTTTTAATTAAAATTTAGTAATTTTCACTATTCATCAAAATATTAAAGTTATCCGAAAAGTACCAAAATTTTACCTTACGCTAAATTCGATATTCTGAATCCAAAAATGAAGTACATTTTGAAATATAAAATATATAAAATTTCAAAAAGTAGGTATTACTATTCATAACGGCTAGTTTAATTGGTTATGGTGTGTTAGAACTCGGTGTTGCGTACAAGACACGCTAGCATACCGTCGAAGCTTGGGATGTTTCATTTTAAATTTTTGATGTCCCCATTCAGTCAAAAAGTTTAAAATATTGAATTTAAAAAGGGTTCACTATTAAAAGTTGGTAAAAGTGCAATACTGAAAATGATTTGTTCTTACATTATGTCTAAGAAACTCATAATATGGATTCTAAAATTATAAGGATTATATAAAGTTTAAAATTTAGTTAACACTATTCATAACCTCTTTTGAACGTCTTTTTTGGTAAGTAATGGTGCTCTTGAACTTGGTGTTTCATGTAGTGAAATTTATTGAATTATTTTGAAGAAATACAACACTATGAAATCTTGGGGTGTTACATAACTTGAACAAAATTTGAGGTGGTCAACATATAACTAGGTAGAGATAGGAACTGATGTTAATTAGTCATCCCAAGGTTGATACAGACAATATCTAAGGTTAAAAGCATGCAGTTTAATGTCCTGATGCTTGGACCCAAATGGAAAGAACATATTCTTATATTGCACGAAACAAACCCAACATGAATTTGAAGGACCAGCCATGGAATGAATAGTTTCTTAAAGAGTATGAAATGTTTATGGTTAACATGATTAGATAGTGGGGAGAGATTTTCAAAATGGTAGAGTGGGGGGGAGGTTGATGTGAGTTGTAGAACATATTCCATTATAGGAAATACCCGCATTGCATATATACAGTTTATTGTAATAATTTTCAGACCATAGGTATATACCTATTAATTTCAATTAATAAAGATGAAAACTATTTAGTCTATCTTTATATGGTACTCATGACATTATATATAGTTTCTAGTTATAAATATTGGACTAAAGGGGAAAGGGGAAAACTATTTCTATGACTTGTTTCTTGATAGGTGAGTTTATTAAGCATATCCAAGCTTCTGTCAAGGTCAGATGGCATGCCACATAATCTTTTTAACTTTTCCATTTTTTCTATAACTTTCACCTATCATTTAAGGGGTTGAATTTGTTATTGGGGTCCACATTTTCTAATATTACCATTTGTGGGTTTTTATCATTATAAGCTTATGCACATCTCACCTAGGGAAGCTTAAAGTCATGCAAGTATAACTATTAAGGGATAAGGTTAATGGTCACAAATCTTTGACCTCTAACTTACTAGGTTTTAAGGATATACATATTTGAATAAGGGTTATAGGATCCATAAATAATGATTGTGGGATAAGTCCAATGTAAATGAGCACTCATGAGTTATGGTGGATCGCTCTATAAAGGTGGTGCAAGTGGTTTAATGTCTTAGTGTTACAAAAAAAAGATCAGTTTCCCCATGTAGTAATAAAGAAAATATAAAACCTATGTGTATTGGAGATCCTTCATTCTAACATGAGCAAGAATCATGGGAAAATGAATTATAGTTCACGATCATAGTACATGGATAGGGGGCTTGCTAAAAGTTAAGGTCGTAGAGCTTCCACTATTTAAATTCCTAGTTCAAGGTCATGTAACCCTAACCAAGGACTAAGGTAGACGTTTTTAATTAGTAATGTTAAAATAAAGATATATATTGGAAACCTAATTTCATTAAATATGTCCTCTAACATGTGAACATATAGTTTATGATCATGATTCTTAGATCATCTCCTTCTAAATCCATCACCACCCCGACAAGTCTGGAGTGAGGGAAGCTCAAAAAAAGGGGAATTGATCACTCACACATAGTATAGGTAGTTGGAGAATAATGTATGGGACTATTATTAGATATATGAGAATCACTATGTTTCATTTGAGGTGGTAATCAAGCTATATATATTTATAGAGTGGATTTTGTAGAATATTAACACCAAGAGTGTATCCTCTCTGGAATATAAAATGTGAATCTTGTAGTGTAAAGCCATTTAATAGGGGATAAACCATTTCATTTAACATCACATGGAAATAAAGGTGGGAAAAAAGTATAATGTCATGTATTAAGGTCGATAATGCGGTATGTGAATGTTTATGGTGATATATAATTGAACACATGGGTGAAGTATCCCATATAGAAAAGGGGAATATAATAACAAAAGAAAGGGGATTTGGAGAACCAAAACTAAAGAAGGTGAACTATGGGAACGTGGTTCTTAGTTTAGAGTCATGGAACTTATATAAGAGGAGATACAATCTACAAAAAATTGGGAAAGGTCCAAACCCAATATAAATTTGATAACTCAATTACAATATAAATAGTCTTGGAGCCAAACGAACATAGTTTAGTGTAATTATTCATGGACTGAGTTTTTGTTGTAATTCAATTTCATATTTCTAAAACCATATTCATATGAGTTTGGAATCTCTTAAATGCACATATTATTAAAAAAACCCAAAAAAAGAAGTTTTGATAACTAAGATAATTTTGAGGAAACAAGAAATCTATAGTTGGGTCTAGGATAAAGGATCTAGGTGTTACTTTGTATCCTGAAGAGTGGGAATCATGATATACATAGTTCTAAAAAGTTGTGTGGTAGGATAAAAATACCAAATGGGGAATCCTCAAAGGTTATCGTCTAAAATATTGAATAGTTTTGTGTTATGAGATATAGACTGTGTTATGATGTCTAATTCCATATGGAGTGGGCATGATAATGTATAGTTTAAATATATACATCCTACACTAATAAGGGGGAATATTTTCTATGTATTAATAAGATATTAGTGAAATCTAATGTGAATTGGAAGCCTAGTGATAGTAAAATAACCATAAGAGGGGAAGAAGGGGTTATCAAGTTAAAATTCATGTTGTGAGGAAAAAAGGGGATCCCTACTTTTTAACATGGTGTGCCTCAATAATATTGAGAAATTATACACAAAAATTATTAATACCATGTGTTTCATGCCCAGTGTGGGAAACAATGAGTATAAATAGGTCACCTATTTCACAAGAGATCAAATAATATGGTTATATAGGTCGAAATCAAAACATCCTATAGACCTTTGGAAATGACATGATCAAAGGGGAAACTAGTCAGGGGAAAACTATTTGACTAACATACTTCACTATTAGACTCAAGAAAATTATTTGATAATTATAGGTATGTTTAATTAAATCATAAAAATGAGGGAAGCTTAAATCTAAATCATGAATTCCACAGACTAGATTTGAGGTAAGTGATAAATTTCTTAAGAATGAATGATGACTGGTTTTTTAACATAGTTTCCCCTAACACATTTTCAGTGATGGGAAAAACAAATTATATTCAAACATTGATCATTTATTTGAAATATCAGACCTTTAATATTTCTATAGAAGTTCTCCATGATGTGTTCCCTAGATAGAAGGATGGATATTGTAGCATTGTGCCTTTACTTTAGGGTATTCCGTTTAGAAATGAGAGAGTATGGGGATTCAAACTGAGGAAGACCCAGTGGATGAAGATGAATTTAAAATCATTTTTGGGTATATTTATACACTCTAGGTATTATGCCTCCATGAATTGGGCATATAATGAGGAATATCAGTATAATTGAGGGTGAAACCCATCTCATGAGAGAATTTTAGTCTAAATTTTTAATTGAGAACAAGGAACCTGATAGATGGTATTAAAAATAAATACAATGTAATAACACTAAGAATTTAATTTTGGATGAGTCTAGTATAATATATCAAATAATTTCTTTTTAACTAGAAATATAGGAATAAATCCATAAGTAAATCTAGGGATAGTTCAATATAATACTAGCATCATAGTAGGGGTTATTTTCCAAGGCGAGGATGATGAACTGGTTCATTAATTGAAGAATCATATAGAAAGACATTAGATATGCAGATTAAATTTGTGTATCTCAAATAGAAGTTGGTGTAGCTCAAAAAAACCACAAAAGATATTGATAATTTAGAGTAATTTTGTATGATAAGATCAATATTATATAATGTTTAAGTCCATGTATATAAGGACCAGTACTTAATTCTAGATTTTAAGTAAATAATTTGACTTTCAATCACATTGAGGATCTTTTCATCTTTAGATATTTAAATAATTAATCCATAACTTATAAATAAAAAATTTATTATTACAAAGTAGACACTTATACTCATTATCCATTTTTTTAAAATAAAAAAACTTTTAAAAAGAACATGGTTTCATTTCAAGAATAATCTTAAAATAATTTCATGATATCATTCTATTTGTCCATATAATCTTAAGACCTATGAAAAAACTTTTAAAAATATGGGATGAATAAAAAAATCACAATAAGGGAAAATAAGGGAAACAATTTACATGTGATCTTGAGAGATATAAATAAGAACATGATGACTTTTATAAAGGCATGAGAAAGAGGAATATAATAACAATGAGAAAATGGATAATATACTGAATATGTGGCTAAAAAATTTAATTTATAAATTCATAATCATATCACCAAGTTCTATCCCAAAGGTGTCATATCACCAAGGTCCACCCCCAAGGTGTCATATAAATTACAAAGGTTATTCACCATGGTGTCGTAAAACATGTCATATCTATAGATTACTTTCATTTCCCAATGAATTGGGGTTCTATTAGTTAACAACCTTAATATATATTTATTTTCATGTGACCCACATAGATAATAATCAAACATTTCATAAATAACCCAAAGATAATAAAATAAATGGACTTCATATCAAAATCATGACGTTTTAGAAAGATCTTTAAAACATAATAATTATGTCATATATTACCCACAAAAAGGGAATTAGAGTTTTAAGTAAGTCAATTATAGAATAAAATATATAATTTTTATGTATTAATGTATACAACTGGAAATAAAATAGGTTTGGGTATTCACATAAATAAAATAATAGAATTTCTTGAGAAAAACATAGAGATCTTAAGACAAATATTCTGATGTATAACGACTATGCAACATGGTTTTAGAAAACATTAAAAAGAGAGGGGATATGTATCACCCATTCATAAAAAAACTCATAATATTGTATAGGGAAATAATATAATGGAAATAATAACATGGTATGAAAACATGAAAGACATACCACATAAAATAGAACTTGAAAGGAAAAGAGATGTTTGAGAATTCTTTTACAACATAAGAAACACTTGAATACATATCATTAAGGAATTACATTATAAAACACTTTAAATATCACTATAATTTACTAATTAATTATATAATGATTCAAAGGGATGTATATACACCTTATAGAAAAATAAATGTTCATAACATCCAGATATTCCCCAAAGAAAGGAGATTGAGACGATGTCCCTTACAAGGATAATATCATTATATTAAGGTTAAAAAAATAAAATTATTATATATGAAAATAAAAATACACCCAATATAAGTGGATATTCAGTGTAAAATAATCATATGAAATTGATACATATTCTTTGAAAAAAAACCAATGACATGGATATTTAACTCAATGAATGGATATTGTGTTAAGATTTCCCTTACCTTGAGTCTGACTTGTCTCGTTGGTTATTTATCTTCATTAATAATAATATTAAGTTAATTTATACATGTTTTAGAACCTTTTTAATGTTTTTTATTCCTTTTATATCACTTATTACCATGTTATAACAATTATGTAATCATTTAAGTTCATATCATACATTTAATCGATATTCGGAACAAGAGTCAAAAATAGATTTGTTATGATTACAAATTATCCATATGGTCAAAATTCCATCATATAAAGAATGAAATTAATTATTTAAATATAATATATATCTAGTATATATGTATTTATAATATTCCATAACATTTAGAGATAAAAAATTATATGAACCGTTCATGGAGATGGTAGGTCGTACGTACGCATGAACGCTGCTTTCATTTCATTGTCATTTTAAAGGAATTAAAAGTAAATTATAAATAGGTATATTATAATTCAATTATAATATATATGTTATATATGTTACATAATTTCATTAAATCAGTCCTATATACATTTCATGTATGGAATGAATGAGTCATATCACTTTAAGGGGAAGGTAGTCCACACTTCCTTAAATAAAATTATTGTATTTACACATTATGGAAATAATAAAGGTATGTATTAAATAAAAATATCATAAGCATATAGACAATAAAAATAAGATATAAATAAAATATATAAATACAGTGTCGTCATAATGGCCACCATGATAGGTGTTATGAGAAAATTGAACAATTATCGTTTCATGATGTAGTAATTCTCTGTACACAGAAAAATTAAGTTTTATATCCATTAGGGGTTGGAGAAGTAAAAAAAAGGAAAGGACCTTGAGAGGAGACGTTACCCTTAAATCAGGTAACTCCTTTTGATTTGAGCCAAAAGGATTTCTTTAATTTCCTTATTACCAAGGTAAGGATTCTAGGAGTAAGGGAGGGATGTTAGGATCTTATTTAGCAGAGTTTTTATATGCCAAGTGACTTGAAATGTGGGAGTATGTGGGTAGAAGTGGTGGCCTTTTATAAGAGGGACTTTAGAAAAGTCTTGAAAATTTATTTATTATAAATTTATTTCCAAATTATAATAGTTAAAAAGTGATAAATTTAGAGGATAATGTGAGTACGGGTATAAAAAATCTCAACTAATAGGTTTTAGACAAGTTTAGCTGACAAAATTAACCTTATCTTTTAGTTTTAAGCCTTAGTGAAAAAAATTAACTCTTACCATGTCCTCTTGTATTTTCATAATATATGGCTACTATATTTTCTATAAAATTTAAATCTAACCAAGAGTGGATCATTAATGACATTTGTAAATTATATAACTTAGTTAAATGAATCATAGATTTTTAGGACTATTATATCATTTAATAAAATAGTTTTTTCTGAACTCATTTATATCAATTTTGAAACTATTTAGTAATTGATTTTGTAAGTCATGTAAAATTGATTACTTAGAAAAAAATGAATTAAAGCATCCATAACAAGTCATTTTATTCCAAAAAAATCGTGGATGGCATAAAAATTTTCAAATTACATTTATTTTAATATTTATAATATCATTTATTTTAATCATTCTTTAATAAGGTAATCACAACATCATCATTGTGTCATAAATAAATTTATTTAATTAATGTCAAATAATAATAAATAAAAAACTGTGATATATAAAATAGTTTTATCTTTATAATGAAAATTTATAGTAAACAATTTAATTTATATAGACCAAATTAAAATTATTTTAGTTAGGAGTTATAGGTTTATGTTATATTTCACTTTTCATTAAAATAAATATTATAAAAGGTCCTTATCACACCCAAGTGGCTCCATGGGGTCCAAAAATCAACCCATGGATGAACATAGTAGGACATATCTCATCAAATAGGATTAGTACACATGTTAGGGTAGTTTTATATTATTATAATATTATTTTTACCCTTATTTACCTGGTTTACCCTTTAACCGTGGTTAATAAAAATTATTACTGAATTTACTATTCATAATATCCAAAAATAAAAGGTACTTATTTATATAATTTGGAACTTTTGATTCCAAATCTAGAATCGTCTTCTAAAAATTTATAACACAAAATATGATGTAATTAATTTAAAATTGATTCCCATTTTCATAACTAGAAAGCGGGTTTTTAAAAAGTAAAAACTGTCAAAAGATTGAACTCTGGTTATATCCAATTTTAACGTGAAATGTAACGCCCCGACCCCAGTTACCCAGAGTCGGTGCATTATTACATATCATTGGCATGATCACAAGAAAGATCAAATCTCGAAAGACCGATTGGTTTAGTAGCCTTGGAAACACTAGATATATTCATAAGTTTTACATTACATCATAAAATGAAAAACTACTACAACAACATAATGTTTCCACAGTCCACACTATAATCCCCTCATAATATCCCTGCAGGTCATTCATAACTTACATCTTCACTTCCTGGGAAAAATAAAACATAGAAAAGGGGTGAGCTCAAATGCCCAGTAAGGATAACAATATAGCAGAAACTTTCATAAATAAGAATAAACATTTAAGGCAATGTATAACTAAAACAAAAGCCTTTTAAATATGAACTTTCAACATGGTATGGCATAAATAAAATGAAATAATACCATTTACTTATTCACATGGATATTCTACTAATCGAATAATCACATGCAAAAATCAATAACCACTTTCATAATGTTGGAATGCATAATGCCAGACTATCATAACCACATAGCCAAGGCCTCGTGCTAAGACTACAAATAAGATTTTGTCAAGGCTTTGTGCCAAGACACTAGTTTGTCTCATGAGACCTACCGATGCATCGAGGAGCTATAGCGGGCTCCACCCCTCACTTATTAAGTCCAATGCATTCCCATATGAAAAGGTTTAAACATAACATAAACATTCGTATTAAAACTAGCATATGAAATGTCAATAATTTCACCATAAACTATGAATTGTATAAAAATAGAACATCCATAGTCAAACATATCACAAAACCTTCAATACAATATAGAAGTTTTGTATCATAATAGATCAAATTCAAATAAGCGTAAAATCCATCAAAGGATGTTGACATAGATGAAATCAAAATTCTTTTTAAAGAAATATCTCTTTTTATTTTGAAATCATTTAAGATCCATATAAAATAACACATTTTCTTTGAAAATATTCTTATAAGCTTGTAAGGGAAGTTTTGAAGATTTTATAACGGTGGAAATTTTCCGCACCCGCCGTATAAGTTAAAAAAAACATTCTTACCTTAATTCTGTCGAAAAGGTTAAAAAGGACCTTGTTTTGAAAACGATCAAAATATTCCTTTATAAACCACTTATAAAAGTCAAAAAGGGTATAAATGACTTTAACTCATATTCTAGTAAATAGTAAAAAAAAATTGAAATACATTTTTTAAGAAACATGGATGTGGATGATAAAGATATCCCAGTAGATTATTACGTATAAACAACCTCAGATAATGAAGAGATTGTGAAATAACCCTTACCTTGTACTTTTCCTTTGTTGGGGTCGGTTAACCTCCTGTATAATGGTGAAATAATTGTTATTAAATTATACAAGAATCATATACATTAATATGATATCATATATGATCTTTTAACATTGCTTTATTAATAATATCTTAGTATTATCATCGTTTCAGGTGATAATCGATTCGTTCTTCTTAAATGTTTGGTTACGTAAGACATGTTTGTAATGGATAGATTAAATCTTATTCATAATCAGAATGATATTGACATTATTTTTAACCCTAAAATGAGAATAAGACTTGAATGGATACGATGGAGGATGGATCTCACCGCGTTCGTGGAGACGGTAGTCCGTACGTACGCACGAACGCTACTTCCATTTAATTTTTATTTTAAAAGAATTGAATCCAAATGATACATAGGTATATTACTATTCCAGTATAATATAATATTTTATATGTGTTACTTAAGTTCATTAACACCATCCTTTATACGTTCCATGTGTGGTATGAACGAGTCATATCATTTTAAGGGGGCGGTAGTCCGCACTTCCTCAAATGAAATTATCGTATGTATATACAACATGAAACGAATAATGGTATGAAATAAAATGGAATTACAGAAGCTTATATATAAAATATATATCATTAATATCATATTTAATTACAGTACCATCATAATGGCCACCATGAGAGGCGGTAAGATGTATTTGAACAATCATCGTTTCGTGAGGCGTTAGTTTTCCATCCACAGAAACATTATGTTCATCATCCATTAGATGGAGTTGTGTGTATGTGTAGTTTGAATACTTCTTATAACAACATCCTAGTATATTGAGGATACTGGTGTTGTTACAAAAGAAAGGAAATAAAAAGAGTTTGGGGGTTGGAGAAGCAAAATAAAGGAAAATAATTTAAGAGAAATCGTTACCTTTAATTTAGGTAACTCACTTTGGTTGGAACCAAAGGACTTCTTGAAATGATTTCTGCCTAAGGGGAAGCTTCAAGGAGGAGGAGAGGGATGTGGGGAGCTTAGTTCGGCAGAGTTTGGACGAGCCAAGTGGCTTTAGAGGTGTGAGGAATGAGTAGAAGTGGTCTCCTTTTATAAGGGAGAAGAGGGGCTCTTTAGGAAAGAGTGAAAGTATTACTTTATAATATAATTATATTCGGTTTATAATGGTCCAAAAATCATTGAGGTCGAAGAGAAGATGACTAATATTCTAAATAACATCAACCAATAAGAATTGGACAGGTTTTAGATAATATTTCAATCATTATAATCTTATTTATTTAAATGATTTATTAATGAGGTAAACATTGCATCATTATTGTGTCATTAATAATTTAAATTATTTTATGTCTAAAAATTATAAATAAAATATAATTATGTAGGAAATATTTTTATATTTCTAATGAATATTTATAATCGAAAATCCAACATGTATAACCCTATGTAAAAATTATTCTTCTAAAAGATGTAAGCTTATGCCATTTTTATTTTTATTTTAACTTTATTAATATAAAGTGTCCCTACCACGTACAAGTGGCTCCAAGGGGTCCCCAAATTGACCCAAGGATGCTCATGGTCGGGTATGTGTCCACCAATAAGGTTAGGACACGTTTTAGGGTAATTTTGTATTATTATAATATTATTTTTTTTAACCCTTATTTACCGGATTTACCCTTAACCGTGGTAAATAAAATATTTACCACAGTAATTATTCAAAATGTCTAAAAATAAAAGTTACCTATTTACACAATTTGGACATCCTGATTCCAAATATGGAATCCATTTTTCTAAATTCAAAACACAGAAGTGGCAGAAATTAATTTAAAATTAATTCCCGCTGTCAAAACAAAAAGCGTGTTTTTAAGAGGTAATAACTATCAAAAGATTGACACTTGTTTATGTTCGGTTTAATTGTAAAATTATGTCCAATGACCAACATTATATTAAATGGTAAAAATATATTCTAAATATACTTTAAAACCACTCAAATTCACAATTTATCACTATTAATTATTTTGATTAAAAAAGTTGTTTTTAATTAAAATTTAGTAATTTTCACTATTCATCAAAATATAAAAGTTATCCGAAAAGTACCAAAATTTCACCCTAGGCTAATTTCAATATTCCGAATCTAAAAATGAAGTCCATTTTGAAATATAAAATATATATGATTTCAAAAAGTACGTATTACTATTCACAACGGCTAGTTTAATTAGTTGTGGTGTGTGTTAGAACTCGAGGTTGCGTACAACACACGCTATCGCATTATTCGAAGGGAAACGTACCGTAGAAGCTTGGGGTGTTACATTCTCCCCTCCTTCAAATAATTTCGTCCTCGAAATTTCTAGAATACTTATCACATGAAAAGACTCGGGTGGTTCTTCATCATAAGTTCCTCGGGTTCTCACGTTGCCTCTTCCATCTTATGATTTCTCCACAAAACTTTTACCAGACGTGTCGTCCGGTTTCTCAGTACTTGTTCTCTTGTATCAAGAATCTTGACGGGCTCTTCACAATAAGACAGATCAGGTTCCAGTTCTAATTCCTCATAGGTGAGTACATGCGTTGGGTCAGGCATGTATTTTCTCAACAGAGATACGTGGAACACATCGTCAACTTTGGAGAGACTTGGCGGCATTGCCAATCGGTAAGCTACAGCCCCAATTCGTTATAGAATTTCGAAAGGTCCGATGTACCTGGAACTCAATTTACCTTTCTTACCAAAATGTATGAATCCCTTCCATGGAGATACCTTTAGAAAAACATGATCACCGACCTGAAATTCCAAATCCTTCCTTCGATTATCGGCATAGCTCTTCTGCCTACTTTGAGCTGCTTTGATGTGATTTTGGATTACCTTTACCTTTTCCACCGTTTCCTCCACCAGTTCTGGGCCTACAAGTTTTCTTTCACCAACGTCATCCCAACAGGTTGGTGTACGACATCTCTTTCCGTATAACGCTTCATATGGTGCCATCTGAATACTTGAATGGAAGCTATTGTTATAGGAAAATTCTACCAAAGGTAAATATTGATCCCACATACCCTGAAAGTCAAGTGAGCAAGATCTCAACATGTCTTCTAAGGTTTGAATAGTCCGTTCTGATTGTCCGTCTGTCTGAGGGTGGTAAGCAGTGCTCAAATGAAGTTCAGTATCCAGGGATTTCTGAAGACTTTTCCAGAATCTTGAAGTAAAACGGGGATCACGATTAGAAACAATCGATAGGGGTACTCCATGAAGTCTCACAACTTCATTAATATATAGTCTTTCTAGACGTTCCAGGGGTAGATCTTCTCTTATAGCAAGAAAATGTGTTGTCTTGGTAAGACGATCAACAATAAACCATATTGCATCGTTCCTTCTAGGAGTCTTTGGTAGCCCCATGACAAAGTCCATCGTAACATTGTCCCATTTCCACTCCGGTATGGGAAGAGGTTGCATGACTCCTCCAGGATGTTGCCTTCCAGCTTTCACTTGTTGACAAACCATACATCTTGACACAAAATCAGCAATCTCCCTCTTCATGTTGTCCCACCAAAAATGTTCCTTCAAATCTCTATACATTTTGGTGCTCCCATGGTGTATAGAGAAATTGGAACTATGAGAATCATCCAGCAATTCCCTTTTTAGATCAGGTATATTGGGAACACAAAGTCTCTTCCCGAATTTCAAAATTCCATCTTCATACACAAAGTCTCTCAATCTCCCATCATTCACAGCTTTAATCTTCTTTTGGAATTCTTCATCATCGGTCTGAGAACTCTTAATCCTTTCTAGTAAAGATGGTTTGGCAACCATTTGAAAAAGCATTGATGTTTCACCTTCCCTGGTTATTCCCATGTCCATCTTCACTAGATCCATGAAAATTGGATCCCTTTCAATTCTCATATTGTTCAAAACTCCATGGTCTTTTCTACTCAAAGCATCTGCCACCTTGTTTGCCTTCCCTGGGTGGTAGTGTATCGTACAATCATAATCCTTGAGTAATTAAAGCCATCTCCTTTGCCTCATGTTGAGTTCTTTTTGTGAGAAAATATACTTCAAACTCTTGTGATCAGTATAAATCTCACATTTTTCACCATAGAGGTAGTGCCTCCATATCTTCAAAGCAAAGATCACTGCTGCTAACTCGAGATCATGAGTAGGATAGTTTTGTTCATGAATTTTCAACTGTCGTGATGCATAGGCAATAACTCTATCATTCTGCATAAGGACACAGCCAAGTCCTTTCTTCGATGCATCACTATAAATAACGAACCCATCATTCCCCGATGGTAGAGTCAATATAGGATCATTGACTAATCTTCTCTTCAGTTCTTCGAAACATTCTTCACACTCTTTTGTCCAAACAAATTTAACCCCTTTACGTGTGAGCTTCGTTAATGGGTTAGCCAATCGGGCAAAATTCTGGACGAAACGTCGATAATAACCTGCCAAACCAATAAAACTACGTATCTCAGTTATACTCGTAGGTGCTGGCCATTCTTGGATTGCCTTGTTCTTAGAAGTATCAACAGAGATTCCATCTTTAGAGACAATATGGCCAAGAAAAGAAATCTCCTGAAGCCAGAATTCACACTTCCTAAACTTCCCATATAATTCATGCCTCCTCAGAGTCTTCAAGATAATGCGCAAGTGATTTTCATGATCTTCGTAGGTTTTGGAGTATACCAAGATATCATCAATAAATACCACCACAAATTCATCGAGATACTCCTTGAAAACTCTATTCATTAGATCCATGAATACAGAGGGTGCATTAGTCAATCCAAACGGCATTACAGTAAATTCGTAATGCCTGTACCTGGTTCGAAATGCTGTTTTCGGAATGTCTTCCTTCTTCACACACAACTGATGGTATCCAGATCGAAGGTCAATCTTTGAAAAGTATTGAGCTCCATGCAGTTGGTCAAATAAATCATCAATACGAGGTAGGGGATACTTGTTCTTTATCGTTATAGCATTGATCTCCCTGTAGTCGATACATAACCTCATAGATCCATCTTTCTTTTTAACAAAAAGAACAGGGGCTCCCCATGGAGAAACACTAGGGAGAATAAATCCCTTATTACTCAATTCCTCTAGTTGTTTCTTTAGTTCGACTAACTCTACAGTGGCCATTCTATAAGGGGTCTTCGATATAGGCCTTGATCCAGGAATCAAATCAATAGAAAACTCAACTTCTCGTTCTGGAGGATGTCCAGGTAAATCTTCCGGAAATACATCTACAAATTCTTTCACAACAGGTACATCCTCTATTTGAACATTCCTTTCCTCACCGATAGTTACTTCATTCTCTTCCTCCCCAATAATTGAATTTAGTTGAGCTACTGGGGGTGGATCTAAATAAGAATTAGGTGGTGACGATTCTGCTCTAAAAATAAGTTGTTCCTTATCATTATCATCAAGAATCGTAACCTCTTTCTTCTTACAATAAATCTTCGCATCATAGTCCGAAAGCCAGTCCATACCGAGGATTATATCAAACTCAATCATAGGTATGATGATGAAATCAGCAGATAAAGAAAATTTATGTGCTCTAATGGGGACTGATTCACAAAACTTTGTTGCAACGATACTTCCCTTAGGAGTTTTAACTGACAACACCCTTATAAAATCAAATTGGAAATATCTAATTTTCTTAGCAAACTGGGAAGATATGAAACAATGCGATGATCCAGAATCAAATAATGCATTTGCTAAACTTGAGGAAACCATTAAATTACCTGCCACCACGTCTTTCGGAGCTTCTACCTCAGCAGTAGTGATAGCATAAGCCTGGCCTTGATCCCTTGGCCTTTTCTGAGGTAAGTTCTCCTGAAACTTAGGACATGAATTTGCATAATGCCCCATCTCCCTGCAATTATAGCACTGAACGTTGGTAGCTTCCTTCTTCCCCTTGCAATCATGAGCTTGGTGGCCTTTTTCACCACACTTGTAACAGACTCCTATTCCCTTCAAGCAAGTACCGGGGTGTTTCTTCCCACATTTACCACAAGATGGATATTCAAACTTTCCTTTCTTCCCCTTATTTCCATTCCCAGATTGATCAGCAGGTCTCTTCTTCTCTTGCTTTGCTTTAAAGTCATAAGACTTAGAGAATTCCTTTTCGGTCTTGATAGCACATGAGACAATGTCTTCGTACGATGAAAAGGATTGTGAGACTAACGCTCGACGGAGAAATGGTTTTAACCCATCAAAGAAACGATCAATCTTACTTCTTGGGTTGCGAAAATAATCTCCAGCATACCTCGCTATCCTTGTAAAGTTAGCCTCATACTTTGTGACATTATCATCCTCCTTTTGTCTCAGACTCAGAAATTGCCTTTCCATATCTGCTCGATGGTCGCGAGGAAAGTATTTTTCTAAAAATAGATCTTTGAACTCCCTCCATTCCATATTTGATACTTCATCATCTTCCTTCATGTTCTGAATCAATGACCACCATTGATCAGCATCTCCAGTGAGGCGGTAAACTGCCATGATAACTTTTTCCCTTTCACTGCTCCCCAAAGCCTGAAATATTTTCTCTAGGGAAAATATCCATTGCTCAGCTACTAAGGGATTTGTATTCCCATTGAACGTTGGTGGTTTTTGCCTCATGAATCGATCTAACATTGATCCTCCACGCTGCGGATCAGGGTGCTCCATACGGGTAAGGTTATTATTCATAACCTGAGTAAGTTGTCCCAGTATGGTGATTAGCTGATCAGCACCAGTTGCATCACCAGCCCCACTATAATTATCTTGAGCAGGAGGGCAATCCCTACATGGAGTGCGTGCATTGATACGGTTTCCATTTCATCCACTAGGCGCCATTTCTAAACAATGGCATAAACTAGATCAGTTTATGAATCAAAATACATAATCCCATACTTATAAAACACTTAACATAAATTGAACTATTTATGGATATAATCCATAATCATAATAATGTTTTCTTTGAGGAAGTATATACTCATAATCCCTTCAAAATGATTTGTAACGAAAATGAGAGTTATCCTAAGCATATCCCCCGTGAGTGTCGTAACCAAGAGTGCAGCAAGGCCCGTTGTCGTGCACCAGTTCCCGTTCGAGTCTAGCTCAAAGCGGTGTTTTCGGGTTTTACCCCTAGGTACATCTGTGCCAGAGCCGCCTCTACCTGCTCGTATCCAGACAGGGATGTATTGCTTGGAAAACTCACAAAATCTCTACAATACCAAAATTCTAGGAAGTTCTTCTATATTAATCCTCAAAGTTCATCTTAGGTCTACGTGCTCTAATCAGAGTTTATCTAAATCTAGCTTCCAAGGTTTGTACTAAACTTCCTCTGATACCAAATGTAACGCCCCGACCCCAGTTACCCAGAGTCGGTGCATTATTACATAACATTGGCATGATCACAAGAAAGATCAAATCTCGAAAGACCGATTGGTTTAGTAGCCTTGGAAACACTAGATATATTCATAAGTTTTACATTAAATCATAAAATGAAAAACTACTACAACAACATAATGTATCCACAGTCCACACTATAATCCCCTCATAATATCCCTGCAGGTCATTCATAACTTACATCTTCACTTCCTGGGAAAAATAAAACATAGAAAAGGGGTGAGCTCAAATGCCCAGTAAGGAGAACAATATAGAGGAAACTTTCATAAATAAGAATAAACATTTAAGGCAATGTATAACTAAAACAAAAGCCTTTTAAATATGAACTTTCAACATGGTATGGCATAAATAAAATGAAATAATTCCATTTACTTATTCACATGGATATTCTACTAATCGAATAATCACATGCAAAAATCAATAACCACTTTCATAATGTTGGAATGCATAATGCCAGACTATCATAACCACATAGCCAAGGCCTCGTGCCAAGATTACAAATAAGATTTTGTCAAGGCCTTGTTCCAAGACACTAGTTTGTCTCATGAGACCTACCGATGCATCGAGGAGCTATAGCGGGCTCCACCCGTCACTTATTAAGTCCAATGCATTCCCATATGAAAAGGTTTAAACATAACATAAACATTCGTATTAAAACTAGCATACGAAATGTCAATAATTTCACCATAAACTATGAATGGTATAAAAATAGCACATCCATAGTGAAACATATCACAAAACCTTCAATACAATATAGAAGTTTTGTATCATAATAGATCAAATTCAAATAAGCGTAAAATCCATCAAAGGATGTTGACATAGATGAAATCAAAATTCTTTTTAAAGAAATATCTCTTTTTATTTTGAAATCATTTAAGATCCATATAAAATAACACATTTTCTTTTAAAATATTCTTATAAGCTTGTAAGGGAAGTTTTGAAGATTTTATAACGGTGGAAATTAGCCGCACCCGCCGTATAAGTTAAAAAAACATTCTTACCTTAATTCTGTCGAAAAGGTTAAAAAGGACCTTGTTTTGAAAACGATCAAAAGATTCCTTTATAAACCACTTATAAAAGTCAAAAAGGGTATAAATGACTTTAACTCATATTCTAGTAAATAGTAAAAATGTTTTGAAATACATTTTTTAAGAAACATGGATGTGGATGATAAAGATATCCCAGTAGATTATTACGTATAAACAACCTCAGATAATGAAGAGATTGTGAAATAACCCTTACCTTGTACTTTTCCTTTGTTGGGGTAGGTTAACCTCCTGTATAATGGTGAAATAATTGTTATTAAATTATACAAGAATCATATACATTAATATGATATCATATATGATCTTTTAACATTGCTTTATTAATAATATCTTAGTATTATCGTCGTTTCAGGTGATAATCGATTCGTTCTTCTTAAATGTTTGGTTACGTAAGACATGTTTGTAATGGATAGATTAAATCTTATTCATAATCATAATGATATTGAAATTATTTTTAACCCTAAAATGAGAATAAGACTTGAATGGATACGATGGAGGATGGATCTCACCGCGTTCGTGGAGACGGTAGTCCGTACGTACGCACGAACGCTACTTCCATTTAATTTTTATTTTAAAATAATTGAATCAAAATGATACATAGGTATATTAATATTCCAGTATAATATAATGTTTTATATATGTTACTTAAGTTCATTAACACCATCCTTTATACGTTCCATGTGTGGTATGAACGAGTCATATCATTTTAAGGGGGCGGTAGTCCGCACTTCCTCAAATGAAATTATCGTATGTATATACAACATGAAACGAATAATGGTATGAAATAAAATGGAATTACAGAAGCTTATATATAAAATATATATCATTAATATCATATTTAATTACAGTGCCATCATAATGGCCACCATGAGAGGCGGTAAGATGTATTTGAACAATCATCGTTTCGTGAGGCGTTAGTTTGCCATCCACAGAAACATTATGTTCATCATCCATTAGATGGAGTTGTGTGTATGTGTAGTTTTAATCCTTCTTATAACAACATCCTAGTATATTTAGGATACTGGTGTTGTCACAAAAGAAAGGAAATAAAAAGATTTTGGGGGTTGGAGAAGCAAAATAAAGGAAAATCATTTAAGAGAAATCGTTACCTTTAATTTAGGTAACTCACTTTGGTTGGAACCAAAGGACTTATTGAAATGATTTCTTCCTAAGGGGAAGCTTCAAGGAGGAGGAGAGGGATGTGGGGAGCTTAGTTGGGCAGAGTTTGGACGAGCCAAGTGGCTTGAGAGGTGTGAGGAATGAGTATAAGTGGTCTCCTTTTATAAGGGAGAAGAGGGGCTCTTTAGGAAAGAGTGAATGTATTACTTTATAATATAATTATATTCGGTTTATAATGGTCCAAAAATCATTGAGGTCGAAGCTAAGATGACTAATATTCTAAATAACATCAACCAATAAGAATTAGACAGGTTTTAGACAATATTTTAATCATTATAATATTATTTATTTAAATGATTTATTAATGAGGTAAACATTGAATCATTATTGTGTCATTAATAATTTAAATTATTTGATGTCTAAAAATTATAAATAAAATATCATTATGTAGGAAATCTTTTTATCTTTCTAATGAATATTTATAATCGAAAATCAAACATGTATAACCCTATGTAAAAATTGTTCTTCTAAAAGATGTAAGCTTATGCCATTTTTATTTTTATTTTAACTTTATTAATATAAAGTGTCCCTACCACATACAAGTGGCTCCAAGGGGTCCCCAAATTGACCCAAGGATGATCATGGTCGGGTATGTGTCCACCAATAAGGTTAGGACACGTTTTAGGGTAATTATGTATTATTATAATATTATTTTTTTTAACCCTTATTTACCGGATTTACCCTTAACCATGGTAAATAAAATATTTACCACAGTAATTATTCAAAATGTCTAAAAATAAAAGTTACCTATTTACACAATTTGGACATCCTGATTCCAAATATGGAATCCATTTTTCTAAATTCAAAACACATAAGTGGAAGAAATTAATTTAAAATTAATTCCCGCTGTCAAAACAAAAAGCGTGTTTTTAAGAGGTAATAACTATCAAAAGATTGACACTTGTTTATGTTCGGTTTAATTGTAAAATTATGTCAAATGACCAACATTATATTAAATGGTAAAAATATATTCTAAATATACTTTAAAACCACTCAAATTCACAATTTATCACTATTAATTATTTTGATTAAAAAAGTTGTTTTTAATTAAAATTTAGTAATTTTCACTATTCATCAAAATATAAAAGTTATCCGAAAAGTACCAAAATTTCACCCTAGGCTAATTTCAATATTCCGAATCCAAAAATGAAGTCCATTTTGAAATATAAAATATATATGATTTCAAAAAGTAGGTATTACTATTCACAATGGCTAGTTTAATTAGTTGTGGTGTGTGTTAGAACTCGAGGTTGCGTACAACACACGCTATCGCATTATTCGAAGGGAAACGTACAGTAGAAGCTTGGGGTGTTACATGAAATTACTTATAATGAACATAATTGTATTAAATGATAAAAACATAATCCAATTACACTTTAAAAAAATTAAGAGGAAAATATAACTACATAAATAAATTAGATGAAAAGGTAGTTTGGAATTAAAATGCAGTATTTTTTCACTATTTAAAAAAATATGGATTTCATCAGAAAAATACCAAATTTTAAACCAAATTAAATTTTGATGTCCCGATTCTAGGGGAGAAGTTTATTTTCTCAAATAGAATATATAAAAGTTACCAAAACTATTTTAAAAAAAGGTTTTCTATCAAAAGGCGGTAAAATGACCTTTTAAAAATATTAGAGTATTTTATGCTTAAAATTGGATTAATTCTCATTTTATGCTTCTAAAATTAATCGGACAATTGAAAAAACATTTAAAAAATATGTAAAATCATTATATAGTTAATTCTGTTCATTCCCTCCAATACAACGACAAGGCGTTAACTACCATTTAAAATTATAATATTATTATCGTATTATTTTTTGGTATAACTCAGGGTTGTGTGAAATGTAATATTTTGGAGAAACCCAATGTTGCGTGTCAGGTAAAATACCCTAAATATTATCTATTTTAAAATAAAATGAATATTAAATTCAAAAATATTAATAGATCTAAAATATATTATTCTATAAATATATGTTATGTTTCAATGTAGTCGTGACTATATTCCATATTGTTTAGAGTTTTGCAATAGAAACTAATTATAAAAAGTTTAAATTAATATATAATGGACTTAAAAATGTAGTTTATCTTGATATAGTGATCACTTTATTTTTACATAGTTTATGTTCAAACCACATAGACCAGGACCATATATTTTTACATCATATCATGGGGACATATTCTGAGTAAATTAATATCATTTTAACAGGGTTTATGATATAAAATTTAACACATTTCCTTTCATAATTGTGTGAAACTAACATGAAGGATATGAAAAGTAAATTTTAAGGAACTTTACATTAGATGAGGGGCCTTTTGAAATTTTTTAGATTCAATGATTTCATTTTAGGTATCATGAAAACTTTCAAATAAAGAACAAAAAACTTTGAGGAGGGAGAGAAAGAAGAATTTATTATTGATTGTTTTGGAAACACACTTCTGGTGGACCTCAAGGTTGTGTAATGTATGGAGGTTGTTTTCATAAAGGGATTCCATCTCATCTATATAGACTTGTTCCCTTTATCTGGAATCATCTGACCATAAACATCTATTTGGATTTATGTCATCTTAACCTCAATGGGTAGTAGTACCTCTATTTCAAATACTAGGAATTAAGGATTATCCTAGATTGAGTTCTAAGTAATTATCTGATAATACAACACAAAAATAGAAATATTTTTAGGAGTGGTATTATTATTATATTCCAAACTTTTTACAGGATGTTTGATAAGGTTTTCTTAAACACCTTGATCTTCCAATTTTATAATGTGTAGAAGCAATAAGTGCGATTAGACTAGATTCAATACTCAGCGTATAACTTTTTTAGCTCAGTGGATCAAGAATTATTACTATTGTTTGTGAGAATTTTGTTAGTGACCCAAAACTGGTAAATGATTTGGTATTTCAAAAACTCAATCATGGAATATATCTAGATCTCCTTGATCAAAATTTCCTTAACTAACATTAAATATAAATAAATGTGGTTAATGATAACCCTATATTTTCAAGCTTTTACTGGAAGGTATGGATTCATGAAATCGATTACCCATGTAGAGAAGGTCTAAGAGTAAATTATAATGTAGATAATAATTATGCATTGACTCATGAAGTTGGCATGAATTTGGCATGAATGAATATTCTTGGGGAATTTTTTGTAGTCATGGACCATGGTGTCCCAGAAGTATCCAAATCTCATGATTTTATGGGAGATATTAACACATAACTCATCATTTATGGAAATCTTGAGGGAAATATGTAATTTCTATTACATTAATGAAATATATAAATATTACATAAAATAAATTCTTATAGTGTATCTATTCTGAGTTGGGGCCATTATAGATGACCATATTCCCCATAGATAGGTGAATTTTCTCTCACTCGACTCAGTAAAAAGATAAATCACCAAATTAAAGGAACTCTATGAGATGATTTACCCAATAATATTATACCTTTACCACATGAAAATTTGAGGTCAATTATTAGGAATATATGAAAGTGATTTGATTTACCTCACAATTTTATTCATCAAGAATTATAGGAGTGATCACATTTTAATGCACCATAAGGATAAATAAGTCATCTGAATCTAGATCGTTGAGTAATGCATCCAATATTTATAGAATTTCATATCGATCATTTATAGATCATGGGACATGATTAAACTTTGACTTGTTGGGAAATAAATCCATCAACTGATGGGTATTCTCAAGAAATGTAATGATCTATTTTTCCCTGAAAATGTAATCACCTTATATTTTCTTAATAAATATATTTAAATCACAATTCATATACAACCACAGAACATCAATCTTGAGGGACAGATCAAGATTGAAAATGTGGGCATTATATTTATCCTCATTATTGGGGTATCCCTTTGAGGGTGGGAACAAGTATAAAATGACTTTATTTTATGTATTTTGGAAGAAAACTCCAAGACATACCCTATTAAGGTCAGGGTTATTGAGTCTTATCCCAATCAGGATCCAAGAATAATAATTTCATTTCATTTTAAAACATTTAATTACTTTATCAATAGAGATAATTAACTCATATAGGATTTTGGAATCTAGGGTAAACTATTTAGAGGTTGGGTGTGAGGCCAGAAAATATTCTAGTGTTTGACCCTTGTTAGCATTCCAATCAGTGAAACTGATATCCAAATACAAAAGGTTCATTTACCATTATTCGAAACATCTTGTCAACATTGAAATTTCTATGATTATTTTTAGGGAGTCAATATTGGATATCATCTTGACCTCATAATTCTATATATAGTGATACAACTTCCTGACCATAGAGACCATGGTAAAAAATCCGTTCTTTATAGGATAACGTCTAGTATCAGTATCATGCATCATGCAGCTAGGATAGTATAGAATATTCAATTTTCCTTTATTTTTTGAGAAAATAGGTCACTAAGGGATTAGTATAGGGAATTAATATAGAATAATAAATGATTTCTTTAGATAGGTGGCATCAAAACTAGAGAATTAAACATATTCTTCTAGATGTTATCAGACACGGTCTTTCATTCTTCATCCCACTCATAAGTGATTATTTTATTTAAAATAATATAAAATGGATTATATTTACTTCTAATATGTGAGAAAAAATCATTTTTAGGCTCTATAACCTTTAATTTCTCACAAATATAAGAGGTTACATGAAGGATAAATATCGATAATGTCCATGATTTTATTTAAGTTGATCTTAATTCCTCAATATAATAGAAAATAAACCCCAAGTAATTTCTTATGGGTAACACTAAATAAAAACTTCTACTTGTTTATTTGGTTTTATTGGATGTATATAATTCTAAATACCTTCTCATGATATTTTAATTTTTCCTAGAATTGGTGGTATTTGGACACAAAGTCTTCCATACAACACCCAACCATGGTTTCAAGGATATGATTGAAGATATGGTTCGTGGATCACTAGTTGGTTTCTCTAGTATTCTTCTAGACAATGGGAATAAATCAGAAAAAATAGGTTGCCTAAGGTTCCCCAAATGGATTGGATTCCTTATCTTAAGGTTATATTTATATTTAATTATACCCAAAATATATTTCCATGCTAGAAATATCTTAACATCCATAAGTCTAATTAATAAATAAATCAGTGACTAGGATGGGGAAATGATCCTTCCGACCATGGTGGTTAAGGTTTTAGAAGATAATAAAATCACTAATTTTTTTATTTTTTCATTTCTAGGATTATTTTTTCTAGCCATATGGGATAATTGACTTCTTTAATAATGCTTCCTTCAATAAAATTTTCATATTTGGGATAAACCATGGAACCATTGGAATTATGTATTATTATGAGTTCCTGTGTGAATCTATTATGTCTAGTAATAAGACCAACCTGGTGGACAATTAATTGAGGATTGAGCCTTGGAATCTATTTTTAGTTACACATAAAAACATTAAAATTATTTTTCAAGAATGTGTTATAATATTTTTTTCCCTTCAGAATACATAATAGAACTGATCAATGTCAACCTTATATATTCATCAGTACCAAAGTTCACAAGTATTATCTCATCGATGTTTGTGTACGATCCATCTTCAATGGTAGGAGGAGATTCAACGAAGTCCTCTCATTTAAAAGAATATGTAATTGAGAGATGATATGACTCCCCTTCCAAAGGAAACTGATGGATGATATCATCTTCCTATATAAGAGAATAATATTAAGAAGTAGTTTATTGTTCTCTATGTTAAATAGAGTCCATGGAAATAGAAGTTGAAACAAAAATATTGTGTGGTCTTCATCAGTGTAGTCTGATTTTGATATTAAATCATTACAGTTTGGTTGACTACTAGTGGTTCAATACTACATTATGATATACTTGGTAGAGGATCTATTTCTTGGTATAGCATAGACTTTTTGGTATGAATCATAATATTTCCCAATCATTAGAGGCTCATACCCTTTATAGGAGTTATAGGTGATTTTTTGACCTCATTGTGAATAATAAAATGGTGAATCAGGTCTAGGGTAATTTTTTCTATGTGGTGTATAAGAAGAATAAGACTAATCTTTAATTCATCATAAGGATCTATTGGGGTTAGCATCAAGTTGTTGGGAGAAAATACATTATCATACTATTGAACCTGCAGATTATTTACCTCCCTCTTGTAATACACATCATCAAGGTATCTATAATTATATGTGTAAAATGGAGTGATATCAATATTGTGCACCCCCACTTGACCATTGGGGAGTATTTGAGGCATTGGTGATATGAAAAATTGATTATTTCATGCAAGTGGAGCTAGAACCTTCCCAATAAGTTGGGGAAAGATGTTTCTTATGAGAAAATAATTATTTTAGTATTTGATTCCAATTAAAAATACTAGGTATTAAATTATATATTTAAAGTAACATTATTCTCACTCTTTTCATATATTCAAATCATCAGGTTGGATGAGGATATACCAGTCTCTATATAACTAATATTTTAGAGTTTCTGAGTTGGTATGTGACTAATCTTGGAGCTAATGTCCACCAAATATTGATGGAAATATATTCCACTGGTCTTTATTGATATTAAAAGGTGATATTTTTTCCCTTGGATGATTTCACCCTCATCATAACTAGAGAAGAATATGATGGTTTGGTGGTCCTTGTTCTTGGCCTCTTCCACATGGTAGAAATTGATGGTAGTCACTTCAGACTCAAATTTGAGTGGGATATTCAAATAATTGATGAGGGGATCATGAAGAACTTTTGAAATATAGATTTAATCATAGATTGAGAGCTAATAAAGGATACTTATGAGGTGTTTTATGAAATCATACATCAGATCTAGGGGACTATGTTTGCCTCCATGTGTTCACTCCTTAAAAATAAGCATGAAAGGCCCAGTTCATTGAGGAAATGGTTTCTAAATATTTCCTTCCAATTTTTGTTGTCGAATTGCTACTTAAATTCAAGCCTAAAATGTTTATGTCTAAGCATCATATGATTTTGGTCAACCCTTCAATAGTTTTAGAAAATCCATCCAATCAACTAATCAAATGGGTAGTAGAGGTTTTCTATAGGATACAGTTGTGGATGGATTTTCCTATTGATCTCATAGAAATGATTTTCTTCCTCTCCTAGTATCATAGAAAACAATTTCAAGGATATAACCTCAACCACTTTCCTTATCAGAGGGTTATTTCCATTTCTTCATGAACATCAATGAAAGGTTATAGGTACTGACTTGTATTCTCTATCTCTAGGGTTTTTATAATGGTCCCCAACCAGATGGAATTGGTGGAGAAATACTCTTTCACTTCTTTATATGAGTCCTTTAGAGTCAAAAATAACCTAGAACAACATCCTAATGCATAGGGAATGAGTTCTGTGAGGGTTCACACCATATTTTTTATTGGAATGGATTTATGATCTTCTATTCAAGGATGATTCATATTCTTTCATATGATAGAGGTCTGTGAGTCTAAGGCTGTCGCTGGAGCATGTGAGCAATGCACAGAGTGTTATGATTGATTCAACCAGGCATGAATAATCTCTTAAAATTATGTGATTAACTTTTGAGCTAACTAATCATTAAAATTTTCTTATTCTATATCAGATACTTTCTTCAATTCCTCAGTATCTTAATCATCATTAGGTATAGTTAAGACATGTGTGGCATGTGAAGGAGTGTCTCCCAATTCACTTATTCCATGATCTACCATATCATTGACAAATTATTTGAAGATAAATCATTCATTTATGGGATTTCCATGGAATGTTTGGTATCGAAATTGATGGGATGGTTCTTCAACTTAACCTCTTATGACTTCTCGATCTCTAAGAGCTTGAGAAATTTCTTCTCTAATGAATAGATTATGAAAGTAGGGAATTTATTATATTATAAGTATTAAATACAATTATTACACTATATAAATTGGATTATAGGTTCTTCTTTTTTAATGGGGGACTAGGATATATTTTCATTATAATCTTGATCTTGATAGGGTTTATTATGTGGTGCTTCCTAAAGCTGAATCATTTTAGTGGATAGATTATATGCGACAATATCCATCTATAATATAGAAATATTTTTTCCAAGAGAGGGAGTTAGTGGGTGAGAAATTTTGTTGGTCCACTAAATGGCCTCCTTTAAATGAGAATCTCTCTCAGTGAATCTCTAGTAAATATCTAGATACAATAGGGAGATGAGTGTTGGGACCAGATCGACCCGAAAAAATCCACACACCTTCCAAATTACTATCACTATGGAAGTTAGAAATTTTAAGAATAGTTAATCCCCTTATATCAATAAATAAGTTGGTGTAACATTTATTCTCGTATTTCATTCAATTGGAGTGGCCAGATACTATCATTATGTGCAAGGTAAAGCTAAGATGGTAAAGGAGATGATAGTATAGGTCCTCCCCGTTTGTGACGGATCTGGGTTCTATATGGTTATACCTGACAAAGGCATGTCTATTTCAATTTTATATGAATCAATAGATCTTATTTACCCCTTTCATCTTTGGATTTTCCAGAATTGGGGAACGCTGAAAGGTAAAAAATTATGGTGTTTTCTCTAGTTCATCAGACCATTAAAGGAGTTGATGATCAGCTTTCTAAAATATAGTGGTGGAAGAGTATGTTCCACCCACTCTATCTATGACTTACTTTTAGGATACACCATATATCTTTGTATCTCTATGACCTCTAGGTGAGTGGTGAGAGAACTGATAAAGTCATCACATGGGGGGTCCAACATGGTTCTACCCCTGGCTAGTTAGTTCACTCATGAAGCATAGCACCAAGGGTCCAATGGTGGGAAATCACTTTGATCCACTAAAGATGGATCTGTGGGAATGATTGGTCTTTTTATTTACTAATAGAAGCTACCATATTGAATAGTGGTTGGATAGGAGGAATAAAAAACTTCTTTCCTTATTTATTGACTAAGAATTATCATATTTAATAATGTAGATGGGATCATGGTGGGGTCTTCTTTATTATTCCCTCACTCAAGATGATATCCTCATTGGATCCTATAATTATTATGCATGGATATATAGAGATCATAGATAAAGTTAGTGATTTAGTCATTCAATTTAGTTACCTTAGTGGTATTGAGAGTACTAAAGGATTCAACCACTCTTTTTCTTTTGTCAAGGGTACAAGGAATGATGATCAGAAGTAGTATCTCAATTAGATTTTTAAGACCCACTAACATTATTTGATAATAGGTTTGGACACCCATATGAGGTTTCACTAAACTTTATTAATACTCTTAGTATTGATCCTTCTAGAACACCTCATCATCAACATCACTCTCTTGATCATTAGGTTGATTGATAGTAATAAAATTCACTATAGTAGTGGTAAATAGTGGAGAATTGATAGCCTCGTCGTGTTTTTCAAATGGAGGGAGTTTTCATCGTCATCGGAGGAGATAGAGATATATATTATAATACTTATCTATCCCCTATGTTTTATAGGGGGTATGCCTCTTCAGTGGTTTGTCATAGTACTATATGGAATTCAAAATAGACCCCCTAGAAGCTTTGGGGGTACCCATATAATCCATGATACTGAGAAACCATAAGCGTGATAAGGTAAAACTTTTGAAAGTATATTTAAAGGGACTAAAGGTTCTAATATATTTATATATATGTGAAATTATGGATCTAAATATGGTTGAACATCACCCCTATATTTTATGAAGACATTCTAGGATATTTTCAGTGAGCATCTACAGGATAGAGAAGTCCACGGTCATATGTGGCCATAAAATAATTGGTAATTATTTTGTAGATAATATTTATTATAGTATATCATCATATTTATATTGATATAGAGGTAAATATTTCTCTTCATCAGCTAAATATTTTATATGATACATTTGGGATTCTTGGGGAGGAAGTGATGCAGACCTTCTCTGCAATTAGTTCTCAGATGAGAGAGGCTTCGTTTGTAACATCATTATTTCAAAGGATGATCAGTCATATGGAGCTTCCACTATATTCATCACCATATAAAAGTATTATGTAGAGTATACAACTTATTTTTTGTGATGTAATTCATCTATCACCCATGAATTTATCGAAAATTGTACCATATTGAAGGGAGATAAACTAAGCCCTAGCATCTCTCCCACTTCCTCTATTGAGGTGCAGAGAATAAATAATATTGGTTTCATGGATGGATACACATATATTCCTATAATAGAATCTATAACTCCTTCTAGATATTGGTATATTTTGAGGGACCTCGGTTCATTATGCACCTCATCTTTGGGAATGTACATCCTCACCCAATGGATGTTTTCCCTAGTTGTGGCATAAGACATGGAATCATATCCCTTGAATCATCAATTGTCCAATAATTTTGAGTGATTAGGATTAACATGATATCGGTTCTTCTATCCATTAACTAGTGTTAATACAGTAGTTCCCTAAGTAAAAGCATCTAAGGTTCATGGAGAGACTTACCATGAAAACTGTGGTTGGTTCCATAGGGGGGACCTCCATGATAACTGATGATGGGGTAAGGGTTAGTAGAATCAACCCGATATTCTTAGAGGGTAGTTATGGTCTCAATTCCAACCTATAATATATGCCTCATTTTATATAGGTGATTTTATTAGGTTTGAGTTGATAATGGTAGGGACCATAGGATATATAGGAGTATCTCCTCAGGGAGTAGAATCGATGGACATCCCCTGACATTGGTGTCATATAATTTAAATAGTGGAAGATGAAGTAGTGATAGGATTGAAATATTTAGCTACTCTTTGGTATTCCTTGTTTTGTGGTAATTTTTGGGTGGCGGGATACCTCCCTGAAGAATCTGGAGTGGCAACTTCAATTGGAACATCCAGTACATCTCATACATCCTCTTTATAGGGGAACATATATTTAGTGCACTATAATGAAAAAAATACCATAATGGTATGAAGTTGTAATGGGGGAAAAATTACCCCTATGATCTATCTATTAGTATCCCCAAAATGGTTCCCTGGCTTTTAGGTCCTCCAAATCCATTTCTTGAGTGGTAATGACTTCTACTTTCCCATAACGGTGGAAAATGTATGACCTATGAATTTTTCAATAGATGGTAAGGACTATATTCCTAAAAATTTCTACTCAAAAAAAATATATTACGTACATTTTAGTATAGTATAAAAGGAATTTATGGATTAATATACTTATACTTTATATGTAATTAATAGACATTAATTATACGCTTTGAATATCAAAATTATAATTAAAATGGGAAACTTAAGGAGGCTCTAATATTGTTAAGGTTGCATGGGAAAATACCTTCTATAAGATCATATTTTGGTTCTAAACTCATACCTACATGTCTATCTAACATGTCATCATATAACTTTTCTAAATCTCATGTAATTTTATTCTTCCCCACACCTACCAATCAATTCAAAGGAAATGTACCTCAATTTCACACATAAAAGGATATCACTTTCACCAACATAAATCCACACTCCCAGTTCATGATTTAATTTAAACTCTAAAAATTTTACCTCTCCTAGAGTCCTATACCACATTTTGTATCCCCCTATTCTAAAAAATTACATAAACCATCCATTTATAAAAATTCTTTAAAGAGAAGTCTAAAGTCCTCAACATGGGTATTACCCACTCTCAATATTTATTTTCCACCCTCCTCTAAAATAATTATAACCATATTAATATAATTAAATAAGTATCATTATTATACTTAAAAGTAATAATATTGAGGATAAACCCATTTTCACTCATTTTCCCAACTATTCAAAAAACGAAAGTGTAGCTCGTGTTATATGTAGACTACTACCTCCATGAGCGCTGTGTTCCATTTTTTATAACCAGCATACATGAATAGATAAAAGGGGGTAAATAATAAATAAATATGATACTTATATAAATATTATTATTTTTAAATTCCAAATCAATTTCTAACTTATTTAAATTATTATAAAAATTAAAATGTATTCCATACGTACTTGTGGACTACCGCCACTACGAAAGATGTGTTTTATCTTTCATCACCGCCTTACATAGATGGTTCTAAAAATATTATTTAATGTGTAAATATGATATTTGTAACATGATTATTATTCATCAAAAATAAGACATTTTATATTATGAACCTATTCAATGAAAAATGAAACTACCATTCGTATATATGTGGAGACTACCACCTCTATGGAACGACGTACTACATTTTTTCATCACTACCTGACATGGATCATCTTAAAAATGTAATGAATGAATAAAAAATAAATTATGGTGTAAATATTTTTTAAAAAAAATATGTAATGGTAATATTAATATTTAACTCATGAATAAACATTTCTTTCATTAAAAAATAGTAAAAAACTATCTTGTCGCTAACTACATTCTTACAAATCATAACAAAAGATATCATGTAATGAAACTATAAAATTATAAATAATTAGGAAACATCTATTATAGTACCTTTATAAATATGTTAATTATGAAATCTTTTTAAAATAATTATGAGTGACTCGACATTATGAATCTTATATAAAATAATCAAGGAAATTAACATCGGATAATGAAAATAAAAAATAACTATAAAACAAAAATATAATGCATGATATTTACTAAAGTGTATAAAAGGTGATAGATATGAATAAAGTTATAAAATTATCTATTTATATTTATATATTTAATATATAGGATGTCAAATCACTTCTTGTGAAGTTGATAATTAAGTTAAGGGTTTCCTGTCTCAACTCTATTTCTTTGGGACATATGTCATATTCCCCAATTTTTTTATTTTGTTGGTTGTATATGATAAATATTTCACAGATTATACCATAATTATAGCATCATTAATGGTAAATAAAGTAATAATTCATGAATTATCATTTAAAAGGATTTGATTTTGATTTTATAGAAGTTGTAAGGTTGTGATAAAATTTATCTTTATTTTTTCAATTCTTTTTATTTCCTTCACTTTATAGTTGGAAATGTCATTATATTTAATTATTAGAAATTAATTATTATATTTCCATTGAGATATCATAATTCCCTCTCATTTTAAAACCTATCTAGGTTGTTATAATTCTCAAGCATTTTCATTCCCATGAACTTCATAAATTTTGGTAATAAAAAACATGTTTGGTTTCTTTATAAATTTAATCCCTATCTAGATACAAAATAGTCGTTACATGAACTGGAACATATTCACCTATGGGTAATAACCCTAAAAATTATGATTTTGTATTCACTCAATATTCACATAGTTCATGAAAAAATTTCTTAACTGGACTCATGGTTTACCACTCTAGAGGGATATTATTTGGATATTTCAAAAGCTACATTATTAACCACAATGAAAGATTATTTCTTATTGACAACTCTACACCATGAAAGTAATATTCACTAATACCTTGACATCATTCCTTTGATAAGGTTACTTTCCTTTATATCCAAAATATTCTTGTTTTTGTATACTCACATAGTTATTAGAATTATTACATTGATAATACATCCATTTGATGCAGTGATAGGTATCATGAGACAATTTAGTTTGGGTATTTGGTGTATACCTACCCAATTATTAAGATGAATTGTTCACTGTCATGAATGTAAATAATATGTATTTGCTAAGGAAGATTAATATGTACTATATTACTGATTTAACCACTATAAAATCCATTTTTTATCCATGTGATAATTTTTATTGTTATGTCAACAATGGATTAATTTCAATATGGTGTGATCAATTATATATTATTATTAAATTTATTTATCCATCTTTATTTATTTATTCCGTACTTATATCATGATATCTTCTGTTATACACTAATACATAATGTCAATATAATATCACCCCTTTCTATTTTTTCTATTCCCCCTAATAAAAAATGAATATTTCAATATATGACATATGGATTTGTTATGAGAAATATAAAATATTCATATATTCATCTGATAAATCTTATGTTTTCAATATAATGTTATGTCCATTTATATATATTTTTCCTGACGAATATAAATTAATAGATCCTTGTATTTTAAATATATTTATACAGTAAAATTTAAAAAATAACATTTGACTATAGAGTACTAGAGTCTAGGTTTTTTTATCCGATATTAGAGAAATTTTAGTAGAAAACATATGAGATAGAGTAATACAAATATAGTCATTGAATAAAACCTTAAGATGAATACTTGTGATAATTTATAGATATTTTTTGATTAAATAAAATTAATTTATAGTAAATTCATTAGAATTATATGATTCATAGTGTCATTCATCAATGAATTATATATATTCCATTTTATAAAAATGGATCCTAGTGGAAGGAATGGGTACCGTGTTAACAACAATAATGAATGTATTGATTTCTCTCCTCATCAAATCAATTGAGCTAGATTTTAATCTATGTACATTATAAATATTTCAGGGAAATTATCTTAGGTATATAAAACAAAATTTCCCATATAGAACAACCTGTTTCTCAACTATATAGTGCAATAATGTTGAACCACTTCATGAGGAACCAATCTCCAACCATTTATGTAACCACAAATACAATAGTAGTTGAGTAATGGATCATATCTATAGAGAAGATATTTATTTCTTTGGAATATAGTGTAATGGATAATTTTATCACAAATATATATATCATCTTAGAAGAGATATTTATCAATGGTGGTCTTCAATTAAAAACACTATGAAGAAATATGAAATAGAGTATTTGTATTGGAATTATTTTAAAGTGATATTATTTGAGAAGAATTTTCGTTATAAGCGATGAGCTGACATGGGGTTGTAATTTCTAAATTTAAAACAAAATGGAGAGGAAACCATTTCTATGTATGTATATACACTTAAAAGGCTATATATACATGTTGTAAATTAAATATTCAATTTTAAAATTAATATTAATCACTTATTTGATAGATTAAATCATATTCATAAAAGTTCATTAGTATCTCAATAATTTTCATCTTATGAGGAGATTGTGATAAGTTCTATGAATACCATGAATGATTTATCTATTTTTAATACATTCAAATGGAATTAAAAGAAGAAGATGGTTTTTTAGTGCAATGTTGATTATAATTGTACATAGATGAATAAGAAGAAGGGTATAATCCCCATCATGAAATAACTGTGGGACGAAACACTATGGGAAATTCATTAAAGGAAGGGGAGTTTGATACGAGTGTTGAGATAATGGCCATAAATATCATGAGTGAAAGGGGGAGAAGGAAGCAAAAAGTTTTAAAGGAATTAATTATAAGTTGATGGGTCACTATGAATATCAATTCCCCAAGTGTCAATGGAACTCACCCTAAAAGAAGAAAAAAGAGAAAGGTTGCACTTCTAGAATTATAGAAATAATAGTTAATTCCTTAAATGATGACCTTGATGGGAATTTGATCATAAAATCAATGTTATGTAATAAAAAATTTTATTTTGGATCTAAACATTAATTCATGTCTTAAATGTTTTCTAATAATAGTAATACATTCCCTAGAAAAATAAGTTGGGAGTTTTAAGTTAAAATTTATTTTAGGAATATTGTTGTAATAAAAGTATAATACTATATACCCATAAAAATAAATAGAGGTTCCTCTGTTAGAATCCTGATTATTATACCAATTTCTTACTTCGATGTAATCCTTCAAGTATATTCACATTCATGGTATTGTGCAATAATTTATTTTTGAGAAAAGTTAATTAAAGTATCAGGGGGTGGAATGAAATACATTGTTTTCAAATAAGGGTCTTTATTTATTTATTCATGTTTGGAACCATCTCCAATGGAACAACTAAATGATATTCTAATTGAAGATAAATTAAAAAAAATAGAAGTATATTCTTAAAATATAGTATGTATCCATTGTGAGGGGTTATTAATATGTATTTTACAACAAAATTCATTGATATCCACTTGACCATGAGGTTCAATTCTTTATTGACTATTCCCTTGATGTGAATCATGTATCTAATATTATTTAGAGAATATTTCCATTACAAACAGTGGAAAATAAGAAAATTTTCTATGATTTTGGTGATAAGAGATCCATTAACCCTAGTTCTTCACCCTAGGAAGATCATTTTCTTTTTTCACTAATAGGGATGGGTCTATGAGGTTTTGTATCAATTATAGGTAGATAAATTCCCTTAAAATGGAGAAAAATCATACTATCCATGAATTAATGTCTTTTTTGACCAACTTTAGGGAGATCAATATTTTTTAGAGATTAATAGTTACTCTTTCTATCATTAATTAAGGGTAAATATACATGATATATCAAATAAAACATTTCATACATTATATAGTTATTTTAAATTTATAGTAATTGCCTTTAAATTAACATATTAACCACTTATATTTAAAAATTTAAGAAACAAATTATTTAAGGATTATCTTCATAACTTCATAGTATTATTCATTGATGAAATTTTAATATAATATAAAATCTATGAGGGCCACGAGATTCATTTGTGAATCATTCTAGAGACTATAAGGGAAAAGAAATTACATGGAAAATCTAGTAAGTGTGAATTTTGGATTAAATAATTTGTTTTGTCTGATATATTATCTTTAATGATGGAATATTTTTTAATCCTTAAAATATTGAGGTCGTTGAGTAATTTTCCACATTAAATAATATAATTAAGATCCATAAGTTTCTTATCTTATAAGACTATTATTGGTGAATTTTCTAAAAAAAAATTGATTGGACAACTCATTAACCAACCTAACATGTAAAGGGATAAAATTCACATGGTCAATGGAATTTAGGAATGTTTTTAGGACTGAAAGTGGATATGGGTATATGAATCAGTGTTGAATCTACCGTCATGAATGTAATTACTTTTAATATATAGTGATGTATCAAAGAAATGATGGAGCTGTATACCTATATGAAATGAGAGATTGGTCTATTATGCGTCAAGTAAATTCAATATTCATGAATAAAACTATCCAACACATGATCATATACTAGAATTCATAATATTTGAGTTGAAAATATAGTGACATTTCCTTTATGGTAAAATATGTGACATATAAACCGAACATAAAAGTTCAAAGTATAAATTCATGTATAAAAAGGTCAACATGAGATATAAGAGATTTTTTTAGCTACTGATGGACTATGATTATGAAATACACTACAACCCTAGGAAGGAAAATGGGGTGGTGTATACATAGATTTTGAAGTATCGTGGAGTTCTAATGACGATGAGTATGGAAAATGATCCAATTTTAATGGATTTAGTGAAGTTGGGCATCATAATTACCAAAGAAGGAGAAACATAATTTTTTTATATTATAAACATATTTTACTATAAAGGTTGAGTAACATGGTCAAAGTATGGAGAAATATAATTTCCCAAACATATTTACTAGAGAAGATGAAGATTTATCGATGGTATTACAAGGGTTTTTTAAAAGAATTTTAAAACCATAGAATATGGTAAATCATAACATTTCACATATGAAGATGGTGTGTTAAAGTTTGGAAAGAGACTATATGTTGGATCAGTACCTAAGATGAAGAGATAATTCCTAGATGACGCTCATAGCTAAAAGTTTTCCATATATCCCCTATATCGCCAACATGTATATAGACCAAAGGGATAATTTCTGGTGAGAAAACCTAAAGTGGAAGATTATAGATTATGTATAAACACGCTTGGTGTGCCAAAGTGTAAAGGATGAGAGGAAAATTCCAAAGTATTTTATGAAACCTCTCCCTATAATAAGGTGGAATTGGTATAATACCAAGTTAAATTTTTTCACTAGACTACCTAATAAACTTTAGAAGAATGATACTATATATGTCATTTAGGATCAAATCACCATGTCTTCAAGAATCCTATAAATAAGAGAATATTTACATATTGAACATCTAGAATGACTCTATATCAATAAATTTGTGAGGATTCATGGTGAACCTCTCTCTATTGTATATAAACAACGCACTTTTCATATCAAAATATATTAGGTCCCTTCAAGAGGATTTAAACATTGAGTTGAATTTAAGGACCACCTACCATCCTAAAACATATGGGTAGTCTAAAAAGACTATGTAAACCTTAGAGGAAATTTTGAGATCATGGTCACTTGAACTCAAAGGAACATAAGACCGCTACCTTTCTATGGTTTAATTCTAATACAACAATATCATCCATTTGAGTATAAAAATATCTCTTTATAAGGCATTGTATGGGAAAATATGTAGCCCCCCATCATGTGGGATGATGTTTTGGAATATAGGAATGATAAACCAGAACTCATTGAGGAAATAACTGAAAGTGTGTGAGTTATCTAGAAGAAAATCAAGACAACTAAGAGTGTACATAAAATATATGGTTATAATTGCCAGAAGGACTTTTAATTTAAAGTGTGGGATCATGTATTCTTAAAATATCACTATGTAAGAGAGTTATAAGGTTTGGTAAAAAAGGGATGTTAATTTCAATATAAATTAAACATTTTTAAACATTAAAGAGATTTTGATTAATGAATTACAGTTTATCAATTCCACCAAACCTTTATAAAGTTCATGACGTTTTCCTTCTTTCATTATTAAGGAAGTACATGTAGGCCCAAATTCATGTAATCATCGGTGAGGGAGTAGAATTGGAACCCAAATAGTATTATAAGGAAGATCATGTCCATATTCATGACACTAGAGGGAACCTATTGTGTAATTATAAAATTTAACTAATCAAATTAGTCTAGAGGAATCAAAATTTAGAGGAATCAATGATGAAACCTGAAAAACAAAGGATGAAGATCTTATCATGTTTTTTATGAGCTATAATATGTCAAAAAATTTGAGGAAGAAATTTACTTATCGGGGAGAATGCAAGACTCAATAATTATTCTATAATTGGTAAACACTATAACCCTAAATATATAATACAATAAAAATTATATTACCTCAATATTATAGTATAGGAAAAGGTATTGTATTTTTTAATATTTTTAAAATTTATATTTAATAAAATAGACATCATTTTTAGATATCTAATATCAATATTTTTTAAGGATAATTTTTTGTGTCTTATATATTTTTGTTTAAAAAAATTATATTAATATATTTAAATGATAACACCAATAATTTAAAAAAATGAAAAAAAATATTGACACACATTAAATTAGTATTTTATAGAAAATAAGTATAAAAACATTTAATGTATAAAATATATTTTACAATAAATATATTTTTTCTATATATTATTTTTTTAATTTAAATTTAATTTTATTATATTTATAAATTACATTAGAATAAATAGATACCAAATTTTGTACCATCATGTCAAAAACTTTTAAGATGGTTTAAAGAATATTTTTAGTAATAAAATAATTATCATTCAAAAAATTTAATCAATATTAATTAGGGTAAAAATATGAAACTTAATGATGATCAATTTTTATTAAGTTGATATCAAAAAATAGATTATAAAAGTCCTTTTTCAGGTTTGAAATTCATACCTACAAGTTTCACAAATATTTTATCTCCTAACTCACCTAAATTGCACTCAAATCTACTCTTAATCCTCAACTACCATTAAATTCCATGTAAAATTACCTCTTTTACCTATAAAAGGATCTCACTTACACCCACTTCAATCCACACAACTAGTTCAAAATCCCCTTAAGAAGCTACCCATTTTAACTATCCTATAGTCTAATTTTATCTTTGGAATCCACTTTATCATGTCCTAGCAAGACTCACTCTATAAATAGTAACTAGACTAGTTGAAGACAAGGCCTCGGGTGTGTATCCCCATACGCCAAATAATACTAACTAGAAGTGAGGTCTTATGGTGTGCCTATGGGGAGACTATACCCTCACATCAAAGTAAGAAACTAGTGGATGTAACTAAAAATCATCCATAAACAAATATAGTGTGGAATTAATAATTATAGTAAGGCTGTAATAAAAAATGGAATGTAGTAAAATCCCAAAATGTCATATCATACATACAACACTGATCATCCACTGGGATGAGGAAATTTATAGGAATAAGGGATGTAAAAAATGTATATAAGGATACAATACTAAATTTCAAAAAATCTATATACCTAATATCTATATACATATCTGATCCATTTTCTCAATTAGTCCCATTTATTAGCCCATCATGTGCTTGCAACCAAGTGAAGGACTGCTCAGGCACCCCAGTGTAATGGCGGCCTGAGTAGGGTGTGAGTACAAAAGAGGGTAGGGAACCACTAACGTGGTCACATATATCACTAATAATATGAAATTTATGTATGTTTGAGCTACTCATCAAGATAAATATAATAATAATAATGAATAACTACAGAAATAAAATAGATAGAAAAAGTTTTACCAATTCATATGGTCATAACTTCATGCTTGTACAATGTGATTATTCTGTCTGAGACAAAATTGAATTAAATAAATAATGTAAACCCATAGTCAATGCCTGGGACCATGAACCTGATTGGTCATACATGCTTCAGAAAATGGAAAAAATATCACTAATTATTTTACTTGATATAAGTAAAATAGGGAACCTAGGTACATAACTTAGGTGACCATGTATATCGATAATCAGACATAATGTAATTCCATTTTTCCATTCATCTTTTCTATGGTGTTCCAACTTAGAACCAAATTATCTCTCAAGGTGTAACAAAAATCCAATTTCCCCATTATCCCATCTAATTCATTCTGTATTAGGATTCCAAGTATCTCTTAAGTAATAATATAATTTAATTTAACTAATGTGGTAGTCCAAGGAATTACGTATAAGGAACCCAAGTATCACTCATGTTATAACATAATCTCATTTAACCAATGATCTCGTCCAGGGAATTCTATATAAGGAACCCAAGTATCACTCCTGACATAACATAATTTTATTTAACATTTGAGACTATATAATAATTATATATAAGTAATCCATGTATCACCCAAATAATATTAATCTGGATGCCAGAACATGCCTCTGGGTATCTCGATAAGGTAACAGTCAAAAAAGTAAACTCAGAAGCCGAATCCCAAGAAGAACCTATAAGTATCCCAATAATATCATCATATCATATCATACCCCATGAGTTGAGTTCTAGGAATCACATATATAAATGTCCCTACATAAAAATTAACTAAGTTAAGTAGTAAAATAAGACAGTAAGGTTGGTAGAATACTACAAACCATCACTGCTACTATAGGACTCTTTGGTCTTACAAGTTTGGTATGGGTTTTGAGATGAAACACACTAACATATCTACATAAATTCATAACGCACTCTCTCAAAGTTATTCCACTAAAAGGGCACCCAATAGGGTACCCCATATCGATACACAGAGAGGTATCCCTTGATGGATCATTGAGTTTAGAATAGAAGAAGAGGAATCCTTCTTTGAACCCATGAAAATAGTATAGGATGATAGGAATCCTTCCTGGATCCTCTAAAACAAATCCATTGTCTCAATTCAATACCAATCACACCAATACTTCATGTCTTGAAACTGCATAAAAAGGGTATCCTGACATTGTTGTCTATATGGGGTCTCTTCACTAAGGAAACTACCAAGATATGGGTCATAACCCAATATCAGGGAGATGATCTCACAAGGACGGTTTATATATCTAACTCGAACCTTATCTTCCTAAGGCCTATCCACCTTGGCATGTACAAGGATTTCATTCCATGCTTAGTGGAATATCATCTCCTAAGAGGTCTAGAGGATACTTTTTATCCCAAGGGAATAAGTCATGAAACTGGCACACTTGTATTGTTAGGGACCCATGGAATCCATATATTACAAATTACCCATTTAATTAATTAAATGGTTCATAATAATAAATTAAATAGGAGGCTTCACTCCCTTGGGTGATCCCAATTATACACATACTACAAAAAAATCATATATTACATAGGGTATGTAGGACAGACCACCAAACTTTTGAGAATATTTCCATTTATTTCCAAGGGCCAATAAAAATTGAAAAGGACCATCCAAGCTCATCTGATACATATATAGATCCTATCTCACAACCAAACACAAACAGTTAATTAATTATGATAACATTATGAATAATTAAGAAAATTAAACAAAACATAAATGAAACAATGAATTAAATTCAAAGGCTTAGATCCTAAACCCCTATGGGTTGATATAGTTACACGGGCATCACAACCAAAATCTCACCAACAACTAACAAAACATAATCAATATTAAATTATGTATAATACCTAAATAAATACATCCAAAAAAACACCCAAAAATTAAATATAAGATTTAAAGCTATATAAATTCACCATGGTGACATACTTCAATGAAACAATGTGTAGTGAAATGAAAATGGTCTCCCAAGTAATATCATCCTATTCAGTGTAAAATCCCTATCATTGGTATCTAATTCTACTATCATGTGGTGGAATCAAGAATTAAAACCCCAACTAGAGAAACTATAAATTAATAACAAAGAGATAAGGAAGTAAAGACGGTCTAATGGAGGAAAACTCATATCTCAAATCTCCTTGAAAGACCACAAAGAGAACCCCAATTGATTGACTTAAATAAGGGAGGAGATGAGAGGAGGGTAAGATCTCCTTATGAAATAAATGAGAAGAAAATAAGTGGATATCCTCTTATTAAATGTATGGGAAAAAGTGTAATTTCAACCTTTTTAAAGAGATGCATGGTTTTCTCAGACAATTGGCTAAACCATGTTCTAATCATTTAATTGGCCTTGTCCAATAACCACACCTAATGAATAAGAATGAAACATTGTTTAACATACCATACACCATTGGTATGAAATTTATAAAGTTTATTGTAGAAACCTGTGTAGTTTTCCCTATCCTGTCATACAGTTTCCCACACCATGTGCCTGTATAAATTGGGCCACTCTTCTAGGCTACACTATTTTCACTAACCAAGAACCAACCATTTTCCCTATGCTATATTTTTTCAAAACTCCAACTCTAGTCCTTGAACCCTTGTAATATTTTCAAAACATCCAAATAACTTTTGAATCCTCAAACCATAACTAAAAACATTATTTAGAGACATTCAAACCATAAAATGTTCACTTAAAATCTCAAAAAAAATTGAACCATCTCATAATTACATATTATATTTCTTTTATAAAATTTACAAATAAAAAAACAAGATCTTATAACCTCCATACCATAATTATTTACATCCAATAGAAGTATTGGTGGGAATAAAACTAAAAACCCTAAGATATATGGGTTTTCAACTCTATTCAAACGATCATGTAGCATTTCCAAATTCCCAATGTTCTTTCAATTCCTCTTTAAACATATGATACACAAACTACTAAAACCTGGGAAAATGATTACAACTAAAGATGAAACATTGATATGGTTATTACCTAATCCCATCTAAGTAAAAAAATGATCAAATCATTGTCTCTTACATCAACAGGTCTATGACACTTCCCACTCTAGTTTCATGCTTTTAACGACCAATTTAGAGAAATGGTAATTCCACCATTGGAATTTCTTATAAAAATATTCTCACAACATCCTAATAATTCTCATTAAACAATATTTAATTTGAATAAAATATTCAAAAACCAAAACACTTCAATTGTCCCTTGATTTGATCTATCATTCAAATTCCATTCGACCTATCTTATCCTGGTCACACTTGGTTTAAATCAAGAAGCCTTGGAAAACCCTTAGACTACACCTACAACATCCCACGGGTGTGTCTGATGTGGTTTATTGCCAACTGAAGAAAAATATTCTAGTGAACTCAGGATGAACCACATTCAGAATACTATTCCCAAAAACTCATCAACTTCAAAATCAAATAACCAAAACTTGATTTTGGTTCCTTTGTTAGAAGTTGCACTGAGATCAATTTGATCACCCTCAAAAAATAATATAACTAACTTATAGTGACATACCTTAGTCCAACCATCTAATATCTAGTAGTATATAAATGAAAAAACAACCATCTAAGGACTGGTACAATCCTTTCATGACTTTTCTCACATAATGGTTACATACTAGTAATAAACATCCCAATACCAAGATTAGGAAAATCCTAGTCATTGCACTAAAGAATCGAGTTCCAAATCATCACAACCCATGCCTCATACATATTCATATATAAAATATAGATATCCTAGCCTTTTACACATAACATTACATTATTTTAAGCCTAATTATACATTAAAGTACATGCCATGAATTGTGGAGTCTAGTGTCTTTAAATACCAAGTACATAAACCTAAAAACATGGGGCTAAAAAACCTAATTATTTAATCTTGAAAAATATCCCCTAACATTAATATTTCTAATACATCTTTATAGGATAACCTGGGGATAACTTGAACAAAGGGGTGAGCTAAGAATCCGGGAAAGGGAATAAACATTAGAATAAAGCTTTAGCATATGGGTTAGAAGGCATAAAATGATGACATAAAAAGGCATGTAAAATATGGAATCATAACATGTAAACATGGAATCATATAAATATGGGGTCACAGTAATGTGGAAGAAACATAAAACCTGACTTTATTATGATTCAAGTCTAACTGCCAAGACCGTCGCACATTCTATCACAAGCCAAGGCTAACCGCCAAGACCGTCGCACATTGTAGGAGAAGCCAAGGCTAACCGCCAAGACCGTCTCACATAACGCCTCATGAGACTAAAATTTACCCAATTCATTTGAGTGATATCTAGGCACACCCATCTTAATGTTTCATGAATATGTTTTACACATTAAGAATCATACATAATCAATCATACATAAATATAAGAATACCCATGGAAATAAATGAGTATCATAATGATGTCATAGAGCATAATGAATGGGTGTATCATAAAAGGGTCCATTAAAGAAAGGAATTAGAAAATACATGGAAATTAATAAGTAAAAATAATCATATATCATTGTACGTGATTTTAATCAGAATTGAAAACTTGAATGAATAGTATTTAAGAAATTTTAGAATTAAAACATTTTTGTGTGGTTTGAAAGAAATACTATAGAGCCTTTAAAATAGAAAAAGGGACAATAGATTATATAAAACCAGAAGTGAAACTAGAATATTTTGATAATAAAAAGACTGATTTTATTAATACAATGGTTTCTTAAAATATAATATATAATGCACTTGAAATTGGGTAAATATTTAGGAAGTTCCCTTTAAAACAAGTTTTCTTATCGGGCGGTATTGAGGAGGGAATCACTTAAAAACATGTATATCCCCAAAAGATAATGATGAAGGGTTTTGATAAATAAATTTATTAAATGTAAAAATAATTTAGAAGATGCACATAGAAAATCATATAACTTTTTTGGTAATTATAAAGCTGAAGCAACCTGAAGGAATAAAGGAAGTTCGGTTAGAATCCCTTACGGATTATCGGCATAGTAACAGGTGTACTTGAGAGGGATTAATGAGAAATAAATGGGTATATCATAACTTATAAATCATGAGGGTAGTATGGGGTAGGTGATAAACCATACCCCATCATTAGGTATTACATATAAAAGGGCATAACATAGAGGACATTCTTGAATAAAAATGAAATATAGAGGATCCCTTACCTAAAGTCTGATAGTGGTCTCCAGTTGATATTAATGACCTGAATAATAAAATTAGGTTCATTAATTAATAATTCCAGAACCTTTTATATATTTAAAAGATTTATTATAACTGTTTTAAGTTCATTTATAACCATTTTTATTGGTTATGATGTTGAATTACATTGTTCGGGTCTGTTTGCTTCTTTAGTTTTAATGATCAGTTAACTTATTCATGCTAGAACACACATGTTTGATGGGAGTGGTTTTCTATAATTGGAGTTATATTTCATTATTGAACATCTAAAAGGTTACATGGTTAGAAATTTAATATGGTTACTTGGATTGATGTTGAATAATTATATAAAACTTTAATGACAACCCTTTGCGTTAATTGGTGGTTTTTGACCACAATGAACATGTTTTGTTTTATAAATAAAAACCATGTTTAAAAAAGGATTATAGAACCATATATGAGATATAATACAAATTTTATGGTCTGTTTTAACCATTAAAATGGTTTCAGGACCATAATTTAATATTGTAATGGAAATTGAAATCCCATCATCCCTGAATGTGATAAATTAACACATCTCAGATGGTATATTTACTACTAGTATAAAAGAAGAGTAAAGTAGGGGTGATAATAACATATTTCATTATCATAAATAAATTCCAGTACATTTAATGTACTGGATTTTCATGAAATTTGGATGGGGAGAGGTAAGGATAGAAAAGAAAACAAATGAACTTGTAAATAAAGTAAAATAACTGAAAAGAGGAATTTACCTCTTGAATCGATCTTCCTTGACATCCACTTAAGGGGATTGGATATGGTATTTTAAAGATACCAAGGGATATTGGAAGTGGGGGAGGATCTTGGGGAATATTTATTCAGAATTTGGGGAATTCACAAGGCTTGATAGAAGTGAAGATAAGAGGGGAGTGTGGGTGGTTTTTATAGTGCAAGGGAGAAGGTTTTTCATAATATTTAATTCCTTAGTTTATTAATTTCCCTCAAGACCAGAAATATGGATTATTCCATGACCAAAAATAGTAATAAGTGCATGTGAGTTAGAAAAAATGTCCATTTACATCATCAATGACTCTATAATGATGCAGAAATTTAGGTTTTAGCATTTATTGTGAATTATCATATATTACTATTCATCAAAAAATTCAGGTGTTTTAGAAAAATCCCAAAACTTCACCCTAACTATTTGTAATCTTTTATAATATAAAAATAAACTCCATTTTTTAAAAATAATTTTCTAAATATGAAAACTTTAATTTTTAATTAAAATCATAATTTACATGAAAAATACATATTTTAAATCTATAACTGATTTTATAATTCTTTAAAAATTATATAAGGGATTATAAAATTTATCTTAAAACTATAAAAAATTGAATTATTAATTTATAAAAAAACATAGGAATATATATTTTCTTTAAAATTAATTAATTAATTGTAATAATTATTTATGACTTACAGAAATACTAAAACTTTTACCACGGTCATATTAACACTTATAAAATGTCTAAATTTTATTTATACATTCATGGGTGAGGTTACTATTCTTTTGGATAATTTATTTTTCATAAGGGTCATATGAATTTTCATAAGGGTAGGTTACTATTCCTAAGAGTAGGTTACTATTCACCAAAAATTATGTCTATTCTATCAGACTCCAAACATCTAACTAATCACAACTGTGTATATCAAATTTTTGAAATTAAAATCACATAAGTGTCAAAATTATGTTTAAAGGTCACATAGTACATAATAGTTCATTGTGTTGTGATTTCATGTTAATATATGACATAATTATAAGAAATGTATTTCCATTGATAAAACATTGAGTCATTACATTATTCCCCCATTATGAAATTTCACCCTCAAAATTTCATTTTACATTTTAAGCCATAAACAGGTGTGGTTAATTCTATTTCATTACTTCCTATAGTTACCATGTTGAATTTTTGTACTTATAGTTCCTCCATAGTACTTTGATCAGGTGAGTAGTCTTGTTTCGTAGGAATTTATCTCTATGATCCAAGATCGTCATTGGCTTCTCCTTGTAAGAAAGATAATTCTCCAACTATACCACCTCAAAAGAGAGTACATGTTAAGGATATGGTATGAACTTCCTTAATAGGGATACATGAAAGACATCATGTACTTTGGATATTGTATGTGGATGTGCTAGTCAATAGGCCACAACCCTGACATGATCAATAATTCTGAAGGGGCCGATGTACCTGCAACTTAACTTTTCTTTCTTCCAAAACCTCATGACCTTCATCCATGGAGGTATGCATAGTAATACCATGTCTCTAACTTTGAACTCAAGGTCTTGTAGATGATTGTATGCAAAAATATTTTGTCGACAATGGGCTTCCTTGATGTGCTACTGAATGGTTTTCACCTTTTCCATCATTTCTTTTACCATTTCAGGTCCTATAAGCTTACGTTCACCGAATTCATCCCAACATGTCGGTGTTCTACACCTTTTCCCATATAGGGCTTTGTATGGTGACATCTGGATGCTTGATTGGAAACTATTGTTGTAAGAGAATTCGACCAGTGGAAGATGTTGGTCACATCCTCCTTTAAATCCCATAGAATAATCCCTCAACATATCTTCTAGTTTCTGAATAGTTTGCTCAGATTGTCCATCAGTTTGAGTATGATAGGTCGTACTAAAGTTCAGTTCAGTGCTTAGAGCATGTTGGAGACATTTTCAAAAATTCAAGGTGATTCTCGGATCAAGATTAGATAAAATAAATAGTGGTACTCCTTGAAACCTTACCACATATATGATATATAGATATGAAAGTTGATCCAATAATAAATTATCTCAAATTGTGATAAAGTTATCTATCATATTAGGATGATCCACAATGACCCATGTAGCATTGTTTCCTCTAGATGTACTTAGAAGTCCAGTGAAATAGTCTATGGTGATGTTCTTCCACTTCCATGTTGGTATGGGTAGTGGTTGCATCATCCCCTTAGACATCTGTATTTCAGCCTTCACATTTTGACATATCAGGCACATTGATGTATACTCAGTGATCTCCTTCTTCATATTGTCCCACCGAATTTCCCTCAGAGATCTCGATACATATTTGTGCTATCTATGTGGATAGATAATGTTGATATATGTGCCTCATTCATAATCTCCTTCTTTATATTTAGATCAGATGTTATGAAAATCATGACCCAAATCTTACAACTCCTTCCTCATCAATCTTGAACTCTGACGGTTTTTTGTTTCCACCCTTTTTAGAATTTCCACATATTTTCTTTGAGAATTATTTATTTTCTCTATGAGGTATGGTTGAGAAATCATTTGATAAATTATTGATGATGTTCCTCCCTTAATGATTCCCATTTCTATCCTCTGCAAATCTAAGAAGATCAGATCCTTCAAAATTCTCATCATTGATAAAGATGTAGGATCCTTTCTACTTAGGGCATCTTCCACCGTGTTTGCCTTACCGGGATGGTAGTGGATTGAGAAGTCATAATCCATGATGAGCTCTATCCATCTTCACTGGCACATATTAATATCTTTCTACGTGAATATATATTTGAGACACTTTTGATCAGTATATATCGCACACTTCTCCCCATAGAGGAAATGCCTCTAGATTTTAATGCAGAGATTACAGCTGACAACTCCACATTATGCATAGGATAATTTTACTCATGGATTTTCAGAATTCTTGAGGTGTAGACTATCACTTTATCATTATTCATCGTCACACAGCCTAATGCCTTCTTTCAAGCATCATTGTACACCACAAATAGTTCCCCACTTATTGGGAGAGTGAGTAATGGCATAGTGATTAGCCCCTTTTCCGACTGCTTAAAACAGTCTTCACATTCTTGAGTCCAAACAAAATTTACTCCCTTCCATGTTTGTTTAGTCATTGGGTTCAAAAATCATGTTATGTTCTTCACAAATCATTGATAATACCTGGATAGACATAGAAAGTTACGAATCTCCAATACAGATGTTGGTCTGGGTGACTCTTTGATTGCCTTTGTCTTAGAAGGGTCCACAGATATCCCTTTACATGTAATAACATGCCCCATTAATTATACTTCCTCTATACAAAACTCAAATTTACTATAATTTTCATACAAATTATCCCTCCACAAAGTCTTCAGCACATTATTCAAATGCTTCTCATCTTCCTCCTTGTCCTTGGATTATATTAGAATATCATCAATAAAGACTACCACAAATTTGTCGAGGTAATCTCTAAACACTCTATTCATTAAATACATGAAAATTTCTATAAAATTAGTGAGTCTGAAGGGCATCACAAAGAAATCCTAGTGTTCATACCTCGTTCGAAAGCCATTATGGGGAATATCTTCCTTCCTCACCTTTAATTGGTTATATCCTGACTCAATCTTCACCTTAGAGAAATAAATAGCCCCAAAAATCTGATAAAACAAGTTATATATCTAAGGCATGGGATACTTTTTCTTTATCATTTTTTTATTGAGCTCACAGTAATCAATTACGAGTCATATTGAACTATCCTTATTCTTGATGAAGAGGACTGGCACTCCACACAATGAAAAACTTGGTCATATAAAACCCTTCTCTATATTCTCCTGTAACATCTTCTTCATCTCTTCTAGGTCTACGGTGTCTATTATATAAGGCGAATTTGATATCGGTAGATATCTAGGAATATGTTCAATTGAGAACTCAACCTCTTGTTTAAGAGGAAGACCTGGAAAATCTTTAGAAAATACATTATTTTAATTCTTCATGATGGTCATGTCTTCAAGAATTATTCTCTTCTTCATCGAAATCAATTTAGAAAGATATGATTTATTATAAGGTAAAAAATCCATACTTGATATGATGATTCTAATGGAGATTAAACTTTTTCCTTACAGTTGTAAAGGATTGGAGGATGCTTCGGGATGTGAAGGGTGATCTCCCTTTCTCAAAATTTGATGTTGTATTTGTATAAAGATAGTCAATCCATGCCTAAGATAATATTTAACTCCAATAAAGAAAGTATGACAATATTTAATGGGTGGTTTAGTCTACAAAAATTTACCATGTAGGTGTTATAAACCATAGACACAATAATTTTCTCCTTCGTTGTTATCACAGATACCTTATTCTACAAAATTTTTATGTGGTGTTTGAATAGTTATACAAAAAATTAAATATATAAAACAATGTGTATAACCATAATCAAATATTAATTTTTCTATTCTTGAATGAATAACTAGCATAACTTTCAACACATCAGTGTCTGAATCCACCTCAAAAGTAGTGATATCATAAGCCCTTCCTTTTTTTCCTTGGAGGTTGTTGTTGATTGCCTCCGACAAACCTTGGCATAGGACAAGTTTTTGTATAATTATCATGTTCCTTGCAGTTGTAACATTGTACCACTAGCTGTGAATTTATCTAATCCTTCCTTTCTTCTTCCTCATTATTGTGATTTTTCATATCTCTTCTGTAGTTTTTAGTTAGATGTCTCAACCTTCCACATTTGAAGAAATTCTTGGATCCCGTTAGATAGTTCACAGGATTCTTCTTCCCACAATTTTTACATGTAGGAAGATTGAGCTTCTTTCCATCCTGGAATTTAGTTTTTGGACCACCCACGTTAGATTCCATTTTTCTCTTCTTGTCACCGGGCCCATGATACCACTAAGAGTCTCTGATATCCATTTCAACCTTGAGGGAACAATGGAAAATCTCCTCATAATTGTTGAAGTCTTGAATCGTCAATAATTTTCATAGACTCAAATTTAGTCTACCAAATAAGCAATACACCTTGATTTTAGTGTTAAATACAAATCTAAAGGCATGCCTAGAATTCCTTGGGATGTTTTATTCATACTCCACGATGAAATAATCTTCCTTCTACTTGATCTCGAGGAACTCTCTTTATATCTTAAGATGGAGTGTTCTAGGGAAATATTTATTGAAAAAAATTCTCTTGAATTCCACCTAATTCATGGAATCAATTTCCTCCTAGGGATTTGTATTCTTGATCGGTGTCCACAACTGATTATCTTCCCCATCAAAATGATAGACTGCTAGTACAACTTTATCTTCTTCTAAGAACCATTGGATAGAAAATATATTTTCATTGGAGTTAATACATTGTTCCATGGGGAGGCGATCATAAGATCCACTAAACATGGGAGGCCTTTTCTACATGAAGTATTTAACAAAAACTTTATCTTTCCATGGAGGAGGAGGTTGTTGCACATGATTCAAGTTATTATTCATAACTTGATCCTACTGAGAAAGTATTTTCATGAAGTTTTGATCACCGTTTACTATAACATCAGGCATATCATTAGGGAAACCTTCACATTCCCTATCACATTGATGTTTGGCTTGTGTTCTTCTATTTACCACCATTAGCTACAAAAACGAACATATAATTAGAGGGCTTGGATACTTAGTAAGTGAGCATAATAAAGGAAAATTTTAATATAAAAGGATAAACTTATAAATTGAAAGTATATCATAACTTGTGATTCCTTATGTTTCTATCTAGTTATCTATGATCTATTAATTAACATATATTCTTATGGGATTTTTTATTCCCTTAACAATGCTTTGTACTAAGCTCGTGAATTTACCAAAGCATATCTTTCGGGATTTTCAAACCAAGAGTGAAGTTAGTCCCGTTGGCGTGCACCAATTCTCGTTTTAGTCTAGCTCAAAGCTGTTTTTTGGGGTTTTACCCCTAGATACATATGTGCCAGAGCGACCACTACCTATCTATATCTAGACAAGGTTGTATTTTCCTGATTAACCACTTACTCTATACTTACCAAAATATAGGTGTGTTTTCTTATAAATAATCTCAACCTTAAGGTTCTTACTAAAGTTATCTATTCATAATCTCCAAAAATTACTAGACCATCCTCTGATACCAACTATAGAAAACCTAGCCTTTTACACATAACATGACATGATTTTAAGAATAATTATACAATAGAGTACAAGCCAAGGATTGCGAACTCTAGTGTCTTTGAATACATAGTACATAAAATTAAAAACATGAGACTAAAAAATTATTTATTTAATCTTCAAAAATATCCTATAACTTCCATTGTGATCATACATATTCATAGGATAACCCGTGGATAACATGAACAAAGGGAAGATCTAAAAATCCCACCAAGGGAATAAACATAAGAATAATGCTTTGGCACATGGGTTAGAAGGCATAACATGATGACATAAAAAGGTATGTAATATATGGAATCATAACATATAATCATGGAATCATATAAACATGGAGTCATAGTAATGTGGAAGAAACATCAAAATTGAATTTATCATGGTTTAAGGCTAACCTCCATGACTTTTGCACATGGTAGCACAATCCATGTCTAACCGCCTAGATCATCGCACATAGTAGCACAAGGCAAGGATAACCGCCAAGACCGTTGCACATAACATCTCATGAGACTCAACTTTACCCAAAGAATTGGATCTCTATATAGTTTCATCAAAATTAATTTTTCAAGAATATGTTTTCCACATTTATAATCATACATAATCAATCATACATAATTATATGGTTACCAATGGAAAATGACGGGTATCATAATCATGTCATAAAGAATAATGAATGGGTGTATCATACAAGATTCCATGAAAGTAAGGAATTAAAACATACATGGGAATTAAAAAGAAAAAATAATCATAAATCATTGTAAGTGATGTAAAATTGAATTGAAAACATGAAGGAAGATTATTTAATAAATTTTAGCATTAAAACATTTTTGTGCGGTTTTAAGGAAAATACTATAGTGCCTTTAAAAAAGAAAAGGGAACAACATTTTATATAAAAAAAATAAACAAACAAGGTTTTAATATTAAAAATATTGATTTTATAAAGACAACAGTAGCTTGAAACATAAGATATTTTTCACTTGAAATTGGGTAAGAATTTGGGAAGTTCCCTTTAAAACAAGTTTTCTTATCGGGAAGTATTAAGGAGGGAATCACTTAAAAACATGTATATATCCGAAAGTGAAGGATAAAGGGTATTGATAAATGAATTTGGTAAATTTACACCGAATTTATAAGATTCACATAAAAATATAAGATAGCTTCATTTTGGTAATAAGAAATATGAAGCAACCCGATGGAATAATGGAGGTTCGGGTAGAATCCCTTATGGATTGTCAGAATGGTATCAGGTGTACTTGAGAGGGATTAATGAGAAAGAAATGGGTCTCTCGTCACTTATAAATATTTAGGGAAGTATGGTGGAGGTGAGAAATCATACCCCATCATTAGTTATTACATATAAAATGGAATAACATAGAGGACATTCTTCAATAATAGTGAAATAAAGAGGACCCCTTACCTTAAGTCTGATGGTGGTATCCATTTGATATTAACAACCTGAATAATAAAATTAGGTTCATTAATTAAAAATTATATAACCTATTATATATTTGAAAGATTTATTATAACCTTTTTAAGTTCATTTATAACCATTTTTATTGGTTAAGAGGTTCAAATTCATAGTTAACCAAAAATTAAAAACAAACATCCTAAAATAAAGATATCAACTATTAAATATGACTTATAAGGGTCAATAGTACACACACAACATCTTCCCAATGATTCGAGGTATAGAATACACACATGGTTTGGTTAAGTATAATTTCATTCCAAGATATGCATGAAAATACTATATAGGTTATTAATAAAACTCTAAAAAAACCATAAGTAGAATCACCCCATGATTGGTCCAACACTTATCAATCAAGTTCCCTATCAACCCACTAGGATAAATATACCTTTTGTGCATGAGGAATTAGTAATTGTTATAACTATAGAAAATATCAACATATATCTAGATTAAGTACAATCAAGAAGAAAATATATATACATTTCAATATAAATGAGTAGAATACCACCAAGAACCAATATGGGAAAACCCATTTTTATGACAATTTAAATAGTTAACCTTGTGTTAGTAGTAAAATCACACATTATCATGCCTATAACATGTATACCCAACATGCAATGTATGATGCATGATATTCCACTTGCCTTTGTCATCCCAAATTCAAAAATCATCCACTAGACACTCAGCAAAGGTAAGATTCATAAAAAAATAATAAATCAAAAACATCACATTACACATGCATTTATCAAAGAGAAAATTATATAAATCTATAACATCAAAAACCAAGAACATCAATCCCATATCCCTAAAAATTAGGACTTTTTATTAGAACAATTGTTCTCAACTCATCAGTCTGATATGTAATATAGGTTCTGACACGTTCAAAATAACCATATATACCATATCATAGATATAAGTAAAATAGGAAAGGTAACACCTCTGATTATACATCGTCACATATTGTTCAAGATCACTATATAGACAGTAACCTACCTGGTCAGAGATAAGGGCTCAAGAATTCATCCCCATATTCCATAGGCTACCAACTATCAGTGGGGGCCTAGGCTATGTCTGTGGGGGGACTATTCCCTCATATAAAACTAAGAACTGTCATAAGTTAACAAATCTTATCAATGGAAGAAAAGAAATATATTCAGCAAAAAAAAATATAACAATGCTACAATAATAAATAGAATATAGTAAATTGAAAAAGGACCTTTTCATACATGAAATATTAATCACCGACTAGTCCAATCACATATATATAAATAAAGGAAATAAAGAAAGGAACAATTATCTACTAATAGATCTAAAAAACCATATACTTGACATTTACATACAAATCTAAACAATCCCGCTAGATTAGTATTGGGACTCATCCCATCATGGGATTGAAACAAATTGAAGGTCTACTCAGGTACCCTAGTGTAATAGAGACCTGATCAGTATGTGAGTACTGAACTTAGTAGCGAACCACCAATTTGGTCTTGTACATAGAATGTATTATGTAGTGTATGTATGTGTGAGGCACTCATGAGGATAAAAATAATAATAACAACTAAATATAGAAATAAAATAGATAAAAAAGTGGTACCAAGAACTATATTCATAAGTTATTCCTCATACAGTGTGGTCAGTCTATCCAAATAATAATCAAATAAAATAAATAAATTAAAACCACAGTTGATCCATGGGTCTGTGAACCCGATTGACTATACCTAATTCAACATACAATGGAAATTTATCTAATAATTTTATGTGATATAAGAAAAACTAGGACCCTAGGTACGTAACCAAGCAGTCCACATATATCGACAAAAAATAATAAAATAATTCCATTTATCCTATGCGCTCATCCAAGTCATTCTGAGTCAAAACGCATTTATCGCTCAAGGCATAACATAAATCAATTTTCCCTATGATTATATCCAAGTAATTATGTATAAGGAATCCAAGTATTACCCTAGGCATAATAAAATTTCATTTAACATAGAAACCCATCAAAGGAATTCCATATAAGGAACCCCAGTTTTGCTCAAGGAATACAATAATTTCTTTCAACTAATGATCTCGTCCAAGTTATTTTGTATATAGAACCTGGGTATTGCTCAAGCTGTAATGTAACTTAATTTAACCTATGACATAATCCAAGGTATTCCATATAAGGAATCCAAATATCACCCAAGGAACAATAAGCTATATCATAGGATATTCCTCTAGGCATCTTGATAATGTAATGGTCAAATATATTGGCTCAAAAGATGAATCCCAAGAAGTACCTCTAGGAAATCCCAACATATCATCATATCGTATCAGGCCCCATATATAGAGTTCCAGGAAATATTTCAAGAATCATAATAGCATCAATAACAAATAAGTGAAAGAATAAAATAATAGATTGTTTTTGATTGAATGCCTAAACCCATCACTATTACCATAGCCCCATAGACTTACATGTTTGGTATTAATTCTAAATTGAAATATTCTACCATCTATTCCTAAACCTGTGACACACTCACTCAGGGTTTATCAACTCAAGGGGCACCCACTAGGGTCCCCTGTATTGATACATATATAGAAATCCCTTACAGGATACTCAACATCAGAATAGAAGCAGAGGAAAAATCCTTAGGAACCTAAAAATAGTATAGGAGTAGATGAACCCTCTTGAGATCATTTAAAACCGATTAACGGTCTCGGGTAAACACGTGATGTAGTAGTACATAACATCCCATTGAATCATAATAAGGGTTTCACTCCTTTTCTACCTACATAGGGTCTTATCACTAAGAAAATAGTTAAGAGATGGGCTATGACCAAATCATAGTGTCAAGATCTCTTTATGACGGTCAACATATCCAACCCTACCTCTCTCTTCCCATGGTCTACCCTGCTAGGCCTATACAAAGATGAAATACCTTCCTATGTAAAGTCTCAACTCCTTATATTTCTATAGGATAATCGATCTCTTGAGATACTAAGTTATAAAACTTGTGTAGAATTGTTTTTAGTGACATCTGGTGTTTATCAATTAAAATTACTCATTTAATTAATTAAATAGTTCATTGGAATAAATTAAATTAGAGGCGTCTCCCTTAGGTTTGAAACCAAGAATACACATACTATCATTAACACACATAAATACCATTGTGTAGGAATGATATACCACCTACCTTTTATGAAGCTTTCCATTTATTTCAAAGGGCTAGGAACAATTGGCATGGCCCATCCAAGCTCATCTAAGTCATATGAATATCTTGTCTCACAAACAAACACTAAGAGTTAATTTATTATAATTAAATTATAATTAATTTATAAAAATCATTAAAATATAAATTAAACAAGGGATTAAATTCAATAACATAGAGCCTAAAACCCTATTGGTTAATATCATCACACCAGAACTACGGCCTAATGCTCACCAACACATCATGTCACATAATCAACCATGAATCAGATATAAAACCTAATAAAACAACAAAATAAACACCCAATAATTTAATTTAATCATTAAATATAAAGAAATTCACCAGGGTAACATACATCAATGAAATGATATGTGGAGAAGTGTAGACGTCCTCCCAATTTATCCTCTTCCTAGGAAGAGTAAAATACCTTTCACAAGTATCTGATTCCACCATACTCTGGTGGAATTAGGAATTAAAACTATAATCAAAGAAATAGAAAATTAAGAATGAAGAGAGGATGGATGTAAGAAAGGACATTAGAAGAGAAATCATACTTCAAATCTATATTCATAGACATCAATAACACCTCCCATTATGGGGTTTGAAGAAGGGAATGATAGGTTAAAAGGGCTATCTCAAATGATAGTGTAAAGGAGAATAAAAGAGGGCGATTCTCTCTTAAAGATAATATAATAAAATAGGAAATATCTCTCCATTTTTAATAGTAAACATCATTTTCTACATGGTTATCCAAATCATGTACCAACTGTGTAGTTGGAACTTCTGATACATCATACCCTACACATGGTCATGGTGCACAGTTTAACAAGTCATGCACCATATATGTGACATGTCAATAGTTTATTATGGACACCCACATGATTATCTATAACCTCTCGTATGATTTGTCCAACCATGTTCCTATAAAAACTGGGTCACATGGTTAGGATACACAATTTTCATAAACCATCCACCAATAGTGCACCCTAAGCTACATTTTTCAAAACTCCAACTATGGAACTTGAACCCCTAGAATGCTCTTGAAACCTCTGAACAACTTTCTATGCCTAATACCTTGTCTAAAATCATTATTTGGAGGAATCCAAACCTTAAAATTTTAATTCCAAAAATCAAATAAAATATTAAACCATCATGTAATTGAAAATTTAATTTCCTTAAAAAATTCCAAATATAAAAAAACGAGAATCTTACACCCTTATTCCATTAATAATCTTTAAACCCTCAATTTCTAAGATGTCTTTTAAGAGAAGGCTCAAGTCCTCAACGTGAGTATTACCCACTATCTAACATTAATTTCTCTATCTTTCTCACCCATCATTCTTATAACCTATTCTAAACATATTAATATAATTTTCTCATTATCATTATTATATTGAAAATTTTTTATATTGATGTTAAAAACATTATCTATCTCTTCTCAGCCATTTTGAAAAAAAATGTTTCTCATGTTACGTGTAGAGAACTACCTCCATGAGCGATGCATTTTGTTTTTCATAACTTTCTTACATGGGTGTTAAAATATGTTACTTAATAAATAAATATTATTTTTTAGAAATAAATATTTTTCTGAAAAGTTAAGTCAATTTCCACCATTATTTTGTTCTTAGAAAAAAGAAAATGCCATCCATGTGTATGTGTGGACTACTAATTCCAGTAAAGACGTACTTTATTCATTGCCACCGTACATGGATTGTCCTAAATTAATATTTAATTATTAAATATTATATTTATAAATGATTAATATTATTAGTAGATAGACTATTTTCTACTTTCCTCTCATTTGTTAGAAAATGCAAACACAGTTTGTGTATACATGCGGACTACCGACTCCATGGAATGGTGTAGTTCATTTTTCATCAACAACCTAATTGGATAGTCCTAATATTATAATTAATTAATAAATATGATATTATTAAGAAAATAAAGTTTTTTTGTTATATATCTTTAATTAAGATACCACTTTTCACTCGTTATTAATTACTGAAAGCAGTTCATCATTGACTTCATCCTTACAAATCATAACTAAAGATCTCAGGGAAAGAAACTAAAAAATTATAAATAATAAGGTAAAACAAATTAAATGTCCTTTAATATTCTATTAATGATAAAGTTTTATCAAATAATGAGGAGAAAAAATGGAATTATGAATCTTATATGAAACATTCATGGATACCAATACCGGATGATGAATATCAATAATAATGAGCTAATAAACGTACAATGAATGATTATAACTAAAGAGTAGAAAATGTGATATATACAAGTAAGGTTATAAAATGAGTTATCAATATATCTATATTTATTTTGTAGTATTTTAAATCATTTTTCATGTAATTAGAGAGTTAATTTATGAGTTTCTCGTCTATATTTTCATTCTTTGAGATGTGTTCTATATTCACCACTTGTTTAATTTTTTTTAGTGTTTAAACTACCAATTTAACATATTTTTCCATAATTATATCTTTATTCATTGTAATTAAATTTATAATTCAATATTTCTATTTCAAAGTGATTTCATTATAAGGTTACCAAATTTATAAGTGAATGTGCCCAGATAGGATAGTTGTATCACTGAGAGGGGGAGGGGTGAATTATTGATATCATTTTATTTTACATTTCTTTCTTAAGAAACAACCTTCAACTCCTATTAAATATTTCTTTCCCTACTGAAATAATCAAACACACATCCAAAAGCACACTAGTATTTACAGGGTTCAATATTCAACAAGAATAGCTACATCCTTGGTATGGTATGGAAATAATCCAACACTACACAGTCCACTAGGAAATAATATTTTTATATGGAATAAAATGAGTAGGATAATACCATACACTTGTGTAGAATTATGTAAACAATAAAATAGTGTTTGTGATTATTCTACTAAAAAATATGTAAGATAATTTTTGTAAAAAACATGTTACAGTGATTCTTGATAAAAGTTTACAAATATGATATTTCAAAAAACATCTTCACTTTCTTACATTAATTCTAGTAAGAAGTTCATAGACTTAATAATAAAACTAAGTCCATTTTCTTAGCCAGATTCCCAAGTATTATTGATCAATATAGAAAAAATATATATGTATTTCATAATATTTTCGAGATAATTCTAAACCACTTCTATTTGATTCTTGAAATTCCAGTATGATTTCTCAGTCCAATTGTTCAATATGCAAAATATATAGCTCTATTAGAATACTTCTAAAATAATTCTAGACCACTTATTCTTCAGTTAAGAAATCACAATAATATTTTCCCATAATGGATTATTTATCTCATTATAATGACCATCTAAATATGATCTTGTCTCTTATCTTATGATTTCTTATATCTCAAAAACTTCTTTATGAAAACACAATCTGGAAAATTCTCTTTATGATTATTTAGTTTTCTTAATTATATCTTCTTCACCCAAGAATGGTACTTGGGTTAAGAAAGTACAAATTACTTCTCCTTTTATAGGGTAGTAAATTAAATTTTAGGAAGGATTATCAAAACATTTCTCACATAATAAAATTTTACAAAAAAAATCACTTCTGTTGAATTATGGAAGAATTTATAACCTCTTAAACACTTCTCAACTCTTCTAAAAAATTCTCAAGACTTATTAAAACTTTATATTGCTTTTGAATTGACTAAAAACTCCAAACTGATTCTGATTCTTCATTAAGATTTCCCAATATGATTTCACTATTATGATGGTCATCTTGTTTTCATGACCAACTTGTAAATATGGAACTGGATGCTTATAAATATGTTGGTCTACAATAGTTGAAGAAAAGTATTCCCATTATGATTTTATCATTTTGATAAAGGCATTTGTTCGCTCCAATTCTCTGGACCAATTTTCAAATAAATCATAACTAAAGACATCTTATTATGTTTCTCTTCAAACTCCCTTAGAAAACATCATTTAAATATTATTTTATGTCCACTATTGTTTTCACACTAATTAATTGGTGTCATTTTCAATACAATGTATCATAAAAAACATGAAATAATACATCATATTTCTTATTTTTTTATCTACCAACTTACAGAACAACCAATAATTTATCTTAATAGAATGGTTGAAAACATTTTTTATTGGTTATTATGACTTTTTTCTTCACATTGGTTCTTCCCCTTTCATTTTAGTGATTCCAAAAACCCCCCAAAAAAACATTTTGTCCTCTGATGATTACGATGGTATAACATGTTTGATGGACTGGTATCAACATCTTTGAATTAAACAACATCTTTCATTCCTAAATAAGATACCACAAATCTATCAGTGAAATCTTCTTTTTCGAATTACAGTACTCCAATTAGACATCCTTCAAAAAAATTTGAATACAGTTTTCTCATTCTGATGGAATGGGGACCAAAAAACATAAAATTTACAAACTTTATTCTTCTACAAACTTCATCATTTCATCATAACTTCCTTCATGATATTTAATACATTGAGGTTCAGATATAGCATTATCAGATTTATTGTATAAACTATTGTAACTTCTCATCCTTTCCAATAACTTATTTCTCTTCAACTCAATTTAAATATGATTCTTATAAATATTATTGGCCTAAATATGATTGTCAGCACCTTCTATCCTAATCTAATGCTCAATATGATTTTCAGCACCTATTCTCACCCTTTCTTTAATCTAATATTGCATCACAAGTTTCTCATAAAACTTATGTATTTTGTGAATTATTACATAGAAAATAATCTTAAGATTTATATTGGATCCATTCTGACTTCGAAATAGATTCATCATTACGATCACAACTTTTATTAAAAACTCAATACAGTTTCTGATTTTTTTTATCAAAGTCTCATTATGATTCCTAGATCTGTTGACTCGTGTTGATATATATATCTTAAGCCGCTGATTATGAATCTATTCCTCCTGGATCTGATTATCTGAATCTGATCCTCCTGGATCTGATTATAATCCCCATGGTTCAATATCTATTTTGACAACTTTACTCACACCCTTCTTAAGTCCATATTTCCATTACCTTTTCTAAATACCTACTTCCCTCAACATAATCAAAATATTGATCTATTGAAAAAAAATAAAACCGAAACTCAAATGGGGTCCAATAATAAGGTTTTATAAACTTTTCTATTCCATTATTTCTACAATCATTTATATTTATTTTTTCTTCTTAATAGGAAATTTCATTATGTTTCATTGTTAAAAATCCCTTATTATGATTCTATTAAGATATCATTATTCCCTCTCATTAAAATACCTCCATAAGACATTATAGTTCTCAAACATTCTCTTATACCAATAAACATACTAAACTTTTGATAAATTAAAGATAATGTGGTGTTCCTAGAAATTGAATCATTATTTTGATACAAACAAGTTGATGTAGGATCTAGTATAGATGCACCTAGGGGTAATAACCATAAAATGGTTGGTTGGGTGTTAACCTGATCTTTACCTAGGTCATGATAAATTTGTTTAACAATATACCTTTTTTAACACTCACATGGGATATGACTTGAATATTTCACAATATTCTTTATAGAATATAATGAAGGATTATTTCATATTAATATTCATACACCATGAATGTACACCACACTAATAAAATGATATTATTATTTTGAAAATGTTTCTTTTCCACGTATCATGAATATTTAAATGTTTGGATATTCACCTATTTAACAAAATTATTCCAATAAATTGGGAAATACTAATAATACACATGTTTATTATTTACATATTGATTGCTATTGATTAAAAATCCAAGATTATGTATGATGTTTATTAGGAAACATTAATATATGTATTTTTTATCCATTCCTTAATTTAGTGAATATATTAGAAAAAATTAATTAACCAGTGGATCCAAGAGTAATATAGAACCTTGACCCATTAGTAAATCTCATAAGATGATATAGGTGGGGTTTTTAGTTTATTTATACCCATTTATTAGGTTGTATTGGTTATGATCTTGACAATATTTAATATGTATTGGATGAGGCCTTGATGGTAAAATTAAGATGTCATGAATTATTCATTTGACCAGCATAAAATTAGTTATTGTTATCCATTTGATTATTTTTATCGTTATGTCAAACAAGTATTTATTACAAACTCATGTGATCAATTATATCAATTTATTCAATATATTTATTATTTCATGATTTATTTATTTTGATCTTATTCTATGATACTTTTTTTGTACATTATCCCTTAATGAGATAATAATATCACCCCATTATATTGTTTACCTTTCACCCTGGAAACCATTAATATTAATACATGTGAAATATTAATTTTCAAGGAGAAATAATAAATATTCATATATTAAGTTGATAAATATTTTTTCTTTAATGTAATGTTATGTTAATTTATGTATCTAGTTCCTAAGATTTATAAAATACTAGATCCTATGAATTGTGATCTATATAGTCAAAAATATTTAATAAAATAACCTTCTTCTCTAGGGTACTAAATTCCAAGGGATTACATATGAGGAAATTGATTACCCACCACTCTATAAGATCTAATGAGGATATGGGGTGATGGTTCCTATGATCCATGGGAGTCGTTATTATTTTCTACTGGAAATAGGTCTATGGGATCACTGTTTGATTTGTTCTCTTACCCCTAGGCATGTTGTTAGTAGTGGGGGAGGCTTTTCGAACTTGACTGGTGGATGAAATTATATATAAAACCTTTTAATCAAACCATAAACACATTTATGGTGATAGTGGTTTCCAATATTCCCAATGTTAATTATGTCAGATTATGGTGAATCACAACATTACTCATCCTCAAATAATTAAAGGAGAATGAATTCACATCAGGTTCACCATTCTTTTTTCTATTTACTTCCACCAAAATAATTTTCATTGGACTATAACCTAGATTTTTATGATCCCACGGTCTTATAATCCTAATTTCCAATGGAAATTGGCCTTTCACCACCAGGATTTATGGTGTCATCTCTTTGATTGTAAAATGATGATGGAATTTCATATCCTCCTTCTATAGATTAATTTGTGGATCTCCTTCCCTAGTTTGGGTCTCCCTCTAAGATATAATATATTCCCATGAATCCAATCCTAGTTTCATATTCAATTTTACACTAGTTAATTACATCACTAGCTACCCTAGTAGGGTGAACACATTCTATTGAGTAGAATTAGTCTTTGTGAACCATCAAGAATTATTTGGTATATTGGGAATAATTAAAAATATTCCTCAGGACCAGGAAATATGGAATCCTAAGTTTGTAACATAAAACTAATACATATTTTGTTCTTCACATGAGGAAACTTATGGTCTTCACATAAGAAATCTGAGGAACTTTGATTAACGAACCCATGGGTCATTACTAGATACAACTCCATTCCATCATATGAGGCATCCTATCAATGTCACACAAGGAAACCTAGGATTTTCGCCTAAGGTATCATTTGTTAATCACTAGAGTCATATTTTTATCATCACACAAGGTATCATACGGTCATTATAGAATGAATGGTAGAATCTTAGGCTCATCACCTAAGGTGAGAATGAAAAGATCACATTCTCATCACATCAAATTTTTATTCTTGTCACATAAGGCATATCATTCTCATCACATGAGGTATAAATCATAGGCACATAACCTGAGGAAAAAGAGAATACATATTATTCTAATCACATAGTCTTACTATGCTTGTTATATAAGTAATCATAGTATCGTTAATTAAGGAACCCTAGGCTCATCGCCAAGGGATAGGTTCTGATGGATTAAGCAAGGTTTGTCAGAGGATTTTCACAAAGGATCTCAAGGGTTCATCACATAAGAGAGGGTATTATTTTTTTGTCTAGTGGGGAAGCTTCAACATATGCTCATCACATATGGGTCATTCACAAATTAACATCCAATGGGGATATTTCCATATATACTCATCACATGTTGGAAATCACATATTCTGCATTTAATGGGGAATTACATATATTTTAATGGCATATAGAGAATTTTGGAAGGTTTGGTGATGGTTTTGGTGCTCTTCATAAATATGATCATGCCTCAAACACACCACCTCCAAAATGGAATATGGAATAGTGGCGATTTATAGATTTAACCAAAAGGAGTCATCCTATGGATCCTTTTAGATAATAGGAATAAAAAAACCATGCAGTTCATGGTGTACAATTTAATGTCATGTAATACAAATGTACCATGTAGTTTATTGTCATGTTGTAAGGACACTTGTATCATTAAAGGAGAATCCATAAATAAAAGTGTTAGTCTCACACTATGGGACACCCAGTGGGTTCATGACTCATTGAGTGGATGAGATGTTTTTCTCTTGATGATCCCATTTTGGGGTCTTACACCAATTAAGAGGCCTTGGTTATTGCTTATGAATTGGGAGGGCATGAGTGGGGATTATGCACTTGTTTCTTGAAGGATAAGGGACATGGAAACTACCCATATAGTGTAGAGGATCAACTGGTAAGGATATTTCCCATCACTTTTCTGACGTAAAGTCCATGGGAATGAAAGTCCACAATATTGGTCATGCAGATGGATCTTTCATGAGTAATCCCAGATTAAGTGAAAATGGGACTCATAAGTCATTAATTCCCAGTGAAGGATACTTCATGAAGGGTGATTTAAATAGGTCACTATGGGATATATCTTGCACAAACTGAGAGTTTAATGAAACTTGAAGTTCTGTGAGGATTGGGCCTCTATCATATATAGTCCTCATAAACACCATTGAATTGGTTTCATAGAAGTTTGGAGTTGTTTGATAATATGAGATGATTGATTTTTAATCCATAAGCATGAGTTGTATTCTTCACAGAATGTAGTTACTTGAAATAAACTCAATCATAATCTAATTCATTGGACGAATTATATAATGAAATTCACACAAGTTTCTACCATGTCAGAATTCATAATGGATTGGGGTTCCACAAATTCCATAAAGGAGGAGTTTTTTCAGTTGAGAGTGAAAACTATTTGACTTCTAGAATTCAGTCCTCCAAATGGGTAATTGATAAGATATATATAGGATTTAAGTGAGTGGTCATTGGTTTATTCACAAAATTATCATGAAATCTAATAACTCAAGAGTTGTTTGGTGCTCCAAATTTGTTTCATTCATCATTCAGTTTCTTGAACCCCATGTATTTTTTTTCAAAATGTTATAGCATGTAATTATCTCTAAGGGTTGGTATTTTCTACCCCTAGATCCTCCCTAGATTTAGTTTTTTGGAACCAATATTTTCACTTTTTAATAAATATAAAGTACTAAAAATTTGTTTTATTTTTTATAGAAAATGTAAATCCATTCAACAATGAAATTATCAATGTGATATATTTTAGAAAAATACAATAATCCTACCAACACTAACTTCCAGGAGGGGTAAAGGTTATTATGAATCATACTATTCCAATAGGTTTTTTTACATGTTGGATTCCCTAGTTACTATTCATCCTTCTAAGAAGGAAATTGATGATGAGCATTCTCTATTCAGGAAACAAGTGGATGATGCATTATATGTTTAATGCCTTTTCGTTTCATCTTGAATAGTGATATCAAGAAGCTTCATGAAGTCATAGACGAATAAACCATGATATCTCTTACCAATTATCTTTATCAAAATGTATTTATATAAGATAGGTACAATATCTTTAAGTAACTCTAATATTTGAAATCACAGAGAAGTTTAATCAGTTGAACCTCATATAGTCATAAAGATGTGCTATATTGATCATTTAGAAATTATGGGTTTTAATCTACCCCAGAAATTGTGCCCAATCCATATTCCTATCTTAATTATTTAGATTTTCCCAATTTTAATTGTGATTTTAATATGAACAATATATTTATGTCTCCCCCAAATATATTAACTTTGATTTTCGAAGAGGATAAGTACGTATCACAAGGAAGACCTATAATCCTTTTGGAAAAAAGTAAAGGAAGGTGAAACTCCCTATGAAGATTTCCAAGTATAAGTCTTTTCACATCTCCCTAAAAATTAGAGAAGAATCAAGGGGTGGGCTAAAAATAATTATGAAATGTGTTTTTTATATGGGAAGAAAGTTGAAAAAAAAATAACTATACTTAATTGATGAAGCAATGGCAAGATTCATGTAATTTTATTATTGGGAATAATCTATCCATTTATACTAATTGGGTATTGTATATAGATTTTGGTACACATTATTTCATCCAAATACAAGAACCACAAAGATTATATAAGATTTTTGTGGGTGATGTGGATCATTGTGTTGTGAATGGATTAATACAAGTTATGCTAGCTAAAAGAGACAACCATATTTCTTTATTAAATTATTAATTTTAATTTTAAATAATTTTTATTATTGTGAATGTTTAACTAAAACTTTTTATCCATGTCTTATGGATTCATTTAATTTTATGTTCAAAAATAATATCTATTACTTTTATAAAGTTAGAATATATTGTGGTAATGAAATTTTGTATAATGGTCATTACATACTAGAATATGAAAATAAAGTATTATAGATAGAAATAAAATAAAATTCACATGACCCATATCACATACAATTCTATAATCACCATCTTGGTTATGTAAATGAGAAACCTTAGGAAACTATATATTTAAAAGGAAATTTATATTCTTTTAAACTAAACGCACAAGATATATGTCATGGTTTATTTAAAAAAAGGTGACCAAATCTCTATTACATAGAATGGGTGAACAAGCCATAGATCTAATAGAATTATTTCATATATATGTGTGTGGACATTTTATAGTGGAATATAGTAGTGGATACACTTATTTTAAAAAAAAATCTTAAAATTTTTTTAGATATGGATATTTCTAAATAATGAGGTATTAGTCTTTATCCTTGTAGAAATTTAAGGAATTGAATAATGAAATAGAGGATCGACTTAGTAAGAAGATAAAGAAAATCCAATCAGGTTGTGGGAGTGAATATATTAGAAAATATTTCATTGATAAAGGAGTGTGTGAGGCATTCTCAACTCACTCCTCCTTATACAATATAATGTAATAACATTAGTGGAATGAGTTGATGAACCTTATTATACAGGGAGATATTGATGATGATTTATTTAAATATTCTTCTAATATTTTGTGGAACCACATTAAAGACTGAAATAAATTTACTAAACCTATTGATCACTAAATTTGTGTATGGTATTCTATATAATATTTGGAATGGGAAAAAACATATTATTCATATATTCATGTATACACATGTGAAGTTTTTATTAAAGCTTTATTTACCAACAAACTAGAATATCATGGAATGAAGTGTATCTTAGTATGATATCCTAAAGGATATTATATACAGATATCTAACCTTTATAGGGAGGGATATTGTTTCTAAATGTTATTGTGGGATGAATATATGTTTTGATGAAATAGAGGCTCTAGATACACTATAGTTGGAATATGAATGAATTGAAAACAATTTAATGGAAGAAGTTAATCTAAAGACACAAGTACTATATAGGAGAACAATAGTGGTTAAAGAACCAGAGAGATATGATTTTATTATAACCAATATTGTTGTAACATTATTAGTTGATAATAATAAAACTTTTTCCATTAGGGTAGCAGTATAAATCTTAGAAGTTTCAAAATGGAAAGAACCCCTGAATTCTAAAATGGATTCCATATACCTGAATGAATTTTGGGTTTTGATAGATATTCTAGTTGATGTAAATATAGTTTTCTGAAAATTGATACTCAATAATAATATAGAAATGGATGGTAAATTTACTACATATAAATAATAACTACTTGATAAATGGTTTAAGAAATTTCTAGGCATAAATTATTACAAAACTTTTTCACCAGTCACTATGGTAAAATATATTCACATTGTTACATTTCATTATATTTTACCGTGATTATGAGATTTATAAAATGGATGTTTAAACAATATTAATTAATGGTAACTTTGGGGGGGATGTCTATAAGAAACAACCATAAAGGTTTGTGGATCCAAAAGAATAAAATAAAGTACGCAAGTTGCATGGATCCATTTATGGGTTTAGGCAAGAATAGATAACATATAACATTTATTTTGATGATTATATAAGAGAATTTGGGTTCATAAAAAATTAACGTGAGACCTATGTATATAAGAGGTTTATTGAGAGTGTAGTTTTTTTACTGGTAGTATATGATTAAGATATATTACTGATGGGAAACAGGATTCCAACATTTTACTTAGTTAATAAATGGTTAGTAAAAATATTATCCATTAAATAACTATGTGAAGTATCCTATATTATAGGGATTAATATACATTATGATTTATCAAAGAGGAATCTTGGACTAAGTTGATGTACTTACACAGATAAGGTTTTATAGAGATTTGATATTAATGAATCCAAGAGGGGATTATTTTCCAGTGTCACATGTTATACATATATCCAAGAAAATTATTCCTAAAATAAAATATGAGAAATATATAATGAGAATAATTCATTACACATATTTGATAGTATCATTCATGTATTCTATGATATATATAGGTCTTGATATTTCCCACACACTGATCATGGTAAGTAGACACGAAGTAAACCCGAGTGATCTACATTGGGCTATTGTATACACTATCTTAAATTATCTAAGGTTTATGAATGATATGTTCTAGTTTTATGAATGATATAAGGAACTATTCAACAAGGAATATAGAGATTCTAGTCTCCAAATAGACTATAATGATACAAAATCACTATCAGTATATGTTTTCTATCATAATAGAGTATTTTTGAATCAGAATAGTTATAAATAGCCATTAGTCACTGATTATATAATAGAGTATGAATATATAGTTTCATATAAAGTTGATAAAGTAGTAGTTTGGATATTAAAATTCATCTGAGAGTATTATCTGGTTTCTAATAGTTATATGTTCGCCCGATGAATTGTGGTGATGCTACAATAGTGGTCATAACCTTAGTTCCATGGTCATATCAATATATTATGAATATAAAAAATAAGTATTGAACCATGGGGAATTATTCTTAGAGGGTGGATTATCAATAAGTTTAATTTCAATAGGAGAACATTGAAGGTCAATAAATTACACCCATATCTCAATAGAAGAATGAATATCATGCTAAATCAATTGTAATGAAAGTAAATAGTTGTTGGATCCAGTGTAAGCATGATTATAATGGATTTGTCTCCCTAAAACCAACTGAATATTTAATTTTGATTTATAGAATAGTTATAAACACCTTAACATGTGATTTTCTTCGCTCGTGAATAACATTAATCAATGTTTTCATTGGAAAATGTGTTCCATACACTTTTTTATGAAATATTCGATGTGGTCCTAGCTGAGATGACACAAGTCCTATGAGTTGAGGAAATTATATTTTTGTTTGAGGAAGAGGAAAATGGGATATCCATTAAAAAATGATTTCTCACACACTGAATAGTGGAGACCCATAAAAACAATTTCCATGTTTATTGATGCAGTGTTGAGAATATTCTAAAGGGTAGGCTAAATTTTTAATCCATTGTTGATTAAAAATGGTTTTTAAACCATATAATCAATTATTGAGATTCTTTTAAGATATTTTTTTCCTCATAAAACAACTCCTATAGAGAACAAAATATATAGTTTCATAGTTCATTTCATATGATTCAATTTTATTACTCATTGAAAAAAATGAACACAGAGATAAAAATTTATGGAAGCTTGATGTTAGAATTTTACAATGAATTTTTACTGAAGTCCAAAAAAGTGTCATAATCCATAAACATAGGCCTGATCACCCTAGTCGAGAACTCCTAGGTCCCCATGTATGTGTCCAGGCTTTATCTCATTCTCTAGTCTACTTAAACATGCTTGCTACACTTCTTTCATGAAGGTTCTTATATAATAGACCAATCAGTGGAACCCATTTGTGTGAGCACATCTATGTACCCAATCGCTTGAATGGACAATCTCATATTCCCATACTTAATGTGGAATGAGCCCTATATTTTTCTAAAAAAATAAAAAATAGGTCTCCATTTTCTCATGAATTGGAAAAATTGTGAGGGGTATGCCTCGATAAAGCAAACCTTCACATTCCCTAGTCTATAGCCACCTTTCTTGTAGCTTAATTAAACCTAAAATCTAAAGAAAATAACCTAAAATTAAGGTAATTGAGTAACCTTTTAATGCATTGAAACCTTCATGAGAGACTAATTCTTGCATAGTTCTCTAAGACCAGGATAAAGTAACAAATACCAAATAATACACTATAATGTCACTCACCCAATTCATACCCAAAGTCCTCCGTGTGGAGGAAAACCATCACCTCGGCATATCACTTGGGTGACCAATTTTTTCTTCTCTTTTTAGGGGTAATAAATCACCTTGTCCCATATCACTATGGTGAACCATTACTAAATCCTCCATACTATAATAAACCATCACCCATGCCTACTACTTGGGGGATATATTCACCATACCATGTGACTAAGGAGACACTTCACCCCCCTCTTTATACTAGGGAGACCACTTTGGCATACTGTATAACAGGGAAACCAATTCACCCTACCTTATACTAGAGTGAACACACTTCCCTAGTATACAAATAAATATCTATAATCTCTTTACCTTACAACTTGGTATACACTCTATATTCCTATCAATACTAGTGCAACCACTTCTCCCAACCCTATACCAGGGTGTCCACATTTTCCTAACCTATATTAGGGTGATCACTTAACCCCACCCAATATAAGGGAAACATATCCATCCAATATCCTATACTAGGGAACCAGTTCACTTAGGTATCCTACTAGGGTAAACCTTCTTCTATGTCCTCATAAAGGATAACCCTTTGTGCACAGATCTCTTAATTAGGAACCAATTGTGGCCGAGTCTCCTACATGGGAACCCTCTTCACCAAAGTCACCTATCTGGGTCCCACTCATTGAGCCCTCCTCCACAGGCACCTAAATTGTGTGACTAGACTATGAAAATCATTATGAACACTATTGATCCTATATTTACATGATAAAATTATTCTCTCAAGTATTTCTCCATGACCGATAAAAAACCTTGCATAGTAATTATTATGTATTCTCATGGTAATGAGGGTCCCTATCAAGAGGATATTAGTGAAACCCTAACTAGATCATGTTTTTCATCTTGACTACGACATATCTATTTGACCACCCCTTGGCCTATTAAATGAGCTAAGGGGAGAGAATTTTATTCCTACTAGTTGTAAACCATGAAAAACATACCTTCAAATGAGTCACTAGTCAATTCAAGAATACCTGGGTAGCATATTTTTAATACACACACATATACTTTTTTTTACTAGTAGAAAATGGTCCTCATAATTAGTGTCATTACCAACAAATAATTTAATGGGAAACACATATTTAATACCAACACATATCTTTACTACTTATTAGTAGAAAAATATCCTTTTACTCAGTATAATCCCTAACCAATCCTTTATAAGGATTTCCATGTATAATCTATAATTCATTCTCCTGAGGATATACCCCTATGAAACCAACATCAAAAGTCCATATACCCTATGAGCTAACATTTCTAAAAATTCCATATTCCATTCAAGTTACCATCATCAAAGAGGTATATTCTTTATGATCCATTATACTCAAAGAACCATATTACATACAATACATCATCATCAAGGTTTTATATTCCATGTGAACCATAATCCTTAATGGATAATATTAACTAGGATCTATCCACCTCAAATGGAAAAAACCTTGTGATCCACCTTAATTTCTCTTATTTCTTTACAAGAAAATAGGATAAACCAGAAAAGTTCATCTATACCCATGTACCATACTAATACTTTCTAGAAACCTTTTTCCTATAATTCCTATATATAATAAATTAAAATAAAAAAAATTTCATCCTCATTATATAACATTAAACTGTACGACATGGCCCTATCATATATCCTTAAAATGTTCAACCCATACTATATGAGTTTTCATTCTGGACATACAGGATACATATGATACCTATCTAAGGTTCAATCCTAAAATTTCATGGGTTATGGATACAGATACATAAAAGGAACCATATATTTCCTTTTAAAGTTACCTTAAAATGTAAGACATTTCCCATTAATCATTATATAACTATGTGGACTATTATTCCATTTACATGGATATATAGGAACCCACTCTCAGGGGCCTAGTCCCAACCCAAGAACACCAACCACCAACTTGGATGGAGATAAATTACATATATCTTATATGTGTGGCTTGAAACACAGTGAAATATACTAAAAAGTAAAAGAATGATAGATAACCTATGATAATTTTAAAATTTTACATTGTTACATGGTTTTAATAAAATCATTAGCATAATGGTAACAAGACATGCATAATTGTTTAGGAAGGATTTACAATAAAGTATAAAATTTTTAAGAATTCAAAAGAGTATAAAGTAATTTCTCATAACAGTTGATGTGAGATTAACCTCCCATAATCCATAAAAATCCATGTTAGAAGTTTCAATGATAAATCCCTAGTGACTACCAATATTTGGAAAGTTGGTCCACATTGGATCAAAATGGGAAAAAATCAATTGCATGTTGGAAGAAAGCTAAATAACATGATGTAATCATAACTTAAAAATGATATATAAATTTTAATGCACAAGGTTCCATGTTTCATTCATAAATAATGAGATAATTTTCTTGGAGTGTTTTTTGTATTGAAAGTTTATAGGAATTCCCCACTATAATGAGAACTAAAAAATGCCATGAAAATATTTTTAAAAGTATACAATATGGTATAAATGAAATCTATATGACATGGCTGATATTATGTTTTAACTATAATGTCTTTGATTCTCATAAACAGACCATCCTACTTCTCATGAAGTTTAACAGTTGGTAATATTTAAGAAAGTAGGTTATGAGGACAGACCCACCAATAGAAATTTTACATGTCATATGGGTCATTAAATATTAATATATATAGAAATGTGTATAAGACTTTAGTCTTGAGAATTTTATTAATATATATTATAACACCCAAATATTTTATAATATATTTATCTTTAAATAATTTTTATTTGTCTTGTAGCTTGTGTTAGACACAATATTGGGTTTAACAAATAACAATATATTATTAAAATATTATTATTTAATTTGATAGTTTTAATCTAGATATTAAATTGGTGGGTACGAATAGTAAAAAATAAATTATGAAAATTATATGGTTTAAACATGTGTAAAATAAATTCATTTTTTATTAATTTTTTATAAATGAAAATAAAAAATATTTAAGGGAAAAAGAAACGTTTTTCCTCAAAAACTATTTTTATGAGCGCAATGTGTTTTTATCTTAAAAAATAATTAAATTAATAATTATTTTTTAATGATTTAAATGAAATTTATATATTTTATATTCAATAAAATTTGTTCTCCTTCATCAAATATTTTTTTCTACGCATCAGAAAACATTAAATCTAGTTATATATTTAAAACTAAATTTTTCAAAAAAAAAAGAAGTTTCACCACTTTTTGCGCATGTATTTTTAAAATAAATTTCTAAAAATTATATAAAATGTATTTAAAAATATAAAATTAATTTTTTAATTAATAATTTTAAAATTATCTTGGAGATAATTTTTGATATTTTTCTGTAAAGATAAATATTTCGATGAATAATGGAAATTCTGAATTTTATTTAAAAATGACTTTTCGTTTAAAGAATTTACAATGTTCTATTTTGTATTAATTTTTTGTAAATTCCAAATTAGTTCAATAATATTATTTTTAACCCATTTAATTTAATTTTAATCAATTATATATTCAATGTTAATATAAAAACTCTTTATACATATGAAAACATTTCCTTTGCGAAACAATATTTTCCTCCCATCTATGGGTTTACCTTTAACTTAAATTCATCCACTTATGTGCATTGAATTTGTAAAAATTGATTCCATATTTTTAATAATAATAAATAAAATTCACAAATAATTTCAACTTAATTTTTGGTCAAATTAATAGTGAAAAAATTAAAAATTAATTATCACAGTTAAGGTTAAAACAAGTTTACAAGGGTTAAACCAAAATATAATTGAATGTTTTCCAATTAAATTTTTTAAAATCCTTTATTGTAGATATATTTAGAAACCATAATATCTAAAAATATAATATTATTTCATTTGGAATAATTTTTCTAGGGAATCACTTTGTCATTTTGTATTCTTTTGATACATTTCTAAGTAATTTCCAAGAAGGTCCCCTCCCACACTTATAAAGGGAAACATCCTATCCTCTCTATTTAACACTTAAATAGACCTTAGGATCTTAAAATAAAATAAAAAATAAATTCCTTACATCAATACACATTATGTTTAGATCTAGGTTTGGTCAAAAAACCTATCTAGGAAGGCTTTAGGTATAAATCTAAAGAGGTTGTCTGAAGAAGATGTATAGTTATTTATTATACAATTTCATTTTATTTATTCAATTGACTTTTTGAAATATACATAAAATATGATAAGATAAAAACATAATTATCACCAATATACTTATATGTTATTATGTTAATGTAATAACCTATATCTGCCTCTTGTTCCATCAAATGGGAAATGAAACTGTCGATCCAGTGTAAAGAGGACTATAGCTTCGGGAACCAATGTAATTAATTTTCCATCCCCAACTCTAAAGGATAGATATAAGGATGGGTTTAATTATAATATATTATATTTATGAAATAATTTCCCTTCTTGAATTATAATATCACATTTACCTTATTATTATCCAATTTGTTGGAAACTGATAATGTCAGTCATGGATACATGGGGACTACTACCTTCACAATTAATCTGAAATGCTTTAAATTTTTAACATGGATGATAATAAAGATATATTTGGATGAATATATATGATATATAAGATATATTAATTACTCTTTAATGGTCAAATATTTTTCTACCTTTAATTCAATCCTTTAAAAAATGAAAACATTCATGTGTACGTACAACCTACCCTCTCTTTAAAGAGTGTAACACATTTTTATACCTATAAAATTTATCGAATATTAAAAATACTTATATAATTAATATATATTATTTTTATATATTAGGAAAAATTATTTATAGGATGTGAGCATGATCAAATTATAATGAAGTAAACTAATGAACTAAACCTTACACGAAAAATGCAGTAGTTGTCACCCAGAATAATGTTTTTAATAAATAATTGTTGAAAAATGGGTCAAGATAAGTTATAATAAAATCATATATGTTATGATATATAATATTATGGTTATATAATATATTTATAATAAATATATATTTATTATACATGAGTTTTATATACGTACAAAGGAAATCGTAACTAAGGTATAGGTTCTTCGTCCCACTTTTACTTTCGTGAGATATATGTCATGCTTTCCACTTATTTATTTTTTATTTTTAAAATAATAAGAAATTTATAAGATATATGGTGAATATATTTATCTACATGTTATTTAATGTTTATTTTGAAATTATTTCTTTCATGGTGTCTATCATTCAAAATTTACCAAAGAGGTAAGGGTTTATTTCACAATTTCGTCATTATTTGAGATTGTTTATATTTAAGTATCCACCACAGAAATTATTTTATATTCCTTAAATAAACCCAAAATATTTTATTCTACTCTAGTTACAAATTAAATTTTAATTTTATAGTACTTCTTTCCACTCTTTGGTGCTAAAATTATTGAAAAAAAGATTTTAAGAAAAGATAAGATTATTTCTCTTTTCAGCCAAAAATTATTTATCATCAAAATACATTTTTTCTAAAAAAAATTTCAAAAAAAATCAGATTATTTTTATGATTTATTTTTCCCCTAATTGGTTTTTCAATAATGTTTTAAAATTCATCTTCCTATCATTTTCTAAACAAGTTACTTTTTTTAATTTTCTTTCAAAAATTTGAAAAGAATATTTTTATGGTATTTTTATTTATCATTGAAAAAACCTCAAATTTCACTTATTATATATTGAGAATAAATTTTAATTATAATAAAATTATTATTTCTATTTATGGTTTATGATTAGATTTACTAGGGATGTACTATTTTGATACCATTCTGTATATTACTCTTGATGGTTTATGACTGTGTTTTTTGATTTAGGAAATTATTAACATTTTATATTCTAGTTTCCAATATGAATGTCTACATTAATTATGTTTATAGATTAAGGAAATTATTAAAATTTCCTATATTATTTTCTCAGTATAAATGTTTAAAATCATTATGTTTATCCCCTTTCATATGAAGAATGCATTGGACTTAGTAAGTGATGGGAGGGGCCCACTATAGCACCCTGATGAATTGGTCGGTCTCATGAGACAAACTATATTAGGTATTTGACTGAGGACTTACCAAATTATATTATATGTCTTTGAATAACGCCTTTGTATTATGGTTATGATATCTAGAATTATTCATTCCTTCATAATGAAATTAGTTGTTGACATCCATGTGATTATTTGATTAGTTAGAAAAACCATGGATAAGTTTCAAGCTCATGTGATTACTTATGTGGAATTATTTTTATCATCATTTATTCATGATATATTATTATTCATGTTCAAGTTACAAATTAAATGACATGTTTTTTAATTGTTACCTTTCCATATTGATTATTCCTTATTTTTTCATGATACCTCCTATTGTACGCATACCCTTACTAAGAATTTTATCTCACCCATTTTTTATGTTTCCTTTCCCCAGGATATCTATAAGAGTATTATATTAATATTTAGTTATATTATAAAGTTTATAATGGTGTCCTCAAATAATATACCATTTTTTAATTTATTTTTTCATTTTTAATATGATATAAATGTATGTATCCTGTAATCTAAAACTAATAAACTATTTGATCATTCGGTATGTGATTTCTTATATCTAGTGCCAATGTAAAAACGTGACCACCAAATTTTTGATACTAGGTTTGGTTTCATTATATTTGGTATCATATGAAGTTTAAGTAGAAACATTAGGAAATAGATTTAAGAAAATATAGATTAGAGAACATAACCATATGACTAGCTTTGAGGATAATTCTAAGTATAGTATAAAATTATAATGGTATGGTAAGTTTGATATTATGTGGATTTACAAGAAATAAATACATATCTAGATACTACTAGTGGATGTGGATCTAGAACAGATGTTCCTAGGGGTAATAACTCTTAAAAGGATTCATTGGGATTTGACTTGAACATCACTTGGTGGAAGAAATTGGGAACTATTGTACACCAACATTAAAATTCCAAAGGGATATGATTGGGATATTTTACACATTATTTAAAAATAATGATGACTAATTTTAGAAAAAAATTGACTTGATAATATTCCCAATTATACCCAATTTTTTCATAATGAGATTAGTTATGCATAAATATTTTAATTTATGTTAAGTATGTCACTAATTTTGAGATTATACATTATGATTAATAATATTATGATCAAATATAAGAGAATACATTATTTAGAAATGGTGTATAGTGGATGGTATGGAAACTATATCAAGTCACATGATTCATATAGGTATTTCCCTCTTAGTAAAGATAATAAAGCTAGATCAGGAGTTGTAGTTGGATCTGAACAAATTATAACTACATTGGGTAATCTCACTAAAGTTATTTAGAATAGGAAATACCATATAAAGAATCCTATTAATACAAAACATGGTGTAACAATTTTAAATCACTTCATGTGTCAGTAACCTCCACCATTTAATGTGACAAAAAATCCATTTGAAGTTGAGAAAAGGATAAGTTCCTCAGAGAAGATATTTATCACTCTGGGAAGTAATGAAAGTTAGAAGGTTCTCATGGAATTTTATTATCTCTATAAATATTTGGATCAATGGTGGTCATTAATATAAAACAAAAAGTGTTAATAATAAATATAAAGAATGAAGTGGGTGGGTTTTAAGGTAATTTTCCTTGAAAAAAAATTCCCTCACAAGTGACGAGAAGATATAATGAGACAATTCATGAGTCTAATGCTAAATAAAGATGAAAATGATTCTAATTATAAATCCAACTTTACAAGTTTATAAATACATTTATTAGAATACATAAATAATCCCAAGAGAAATATTTATTGATTCTTTGATAGTATTAATGAAATCCTTCAATAGGATCTAGTCTTCCATACAATATCATCATATAAGGACATAATATCATGTTCTATTAAGAAAAATAAAGAATTCCACAAGTCTTATGGCTCCAAATTCGATCAAGATAAGAATAGGGAAAAAATAAAAAAAATGATAACGGGAAGAAGGAAAAGAATGATTTTACTGTATGTGAGTAGTGGAAAGAAACACCCTAGTACTTATTTTAAGGGAATGGGAGTTTGCTTTATGATTGGAGATAAATTCCATCTGGTGCATGAATGAAAGGGTAAGAAAAATAGCTATAATTTCTAGTGTTTCGACTATAAATAGATGTAGAAATATGTAAAACATTCCCCAAGCATCAGAGAAATAAACCACAAAATATGTGAAGGGATAAAATTTAATATTATTATATTAATACAGCTGAAGTGTAATGATATAAGTTCTTGTGTATTTTGATTCAAGAATAATGTTATAGAAGTATTTTATCAATCATATTCTAATTATAATATTCATGAAACATATAAGGATTTTTCTATAGTGTTATTTATTAATGATTTTAAAACATATATTGAATGGAACTAATGACCAAGAAATGTGATTTAGTGTAAAGTTAATATTTTTTGAAAACACATGATTTAGGGTTTATAACCCTTAATATGTGATCAATGATGAGATAATAATGATAAATATATGTTTATGGGATATTTTTTGACCTTGAAATCGGTAAGTGACTTGATGGCTTATGTTATCTTTGCTGAAGTTTACTGCATTTTTGGATTTAGGGAAAATATCTGATAATATATGATATTATTTTTAGAATAAAACAGGGTTTTATTATGTTTTTATATTGATAAATGTATTCACATAAATGTCATGTGACATTAAGATATACTTTATTTTTTTTGGAGAATCAAATGTTAAGTTGATTTTAGATGTTTAGTGACCTTCCTTCTAAATTTTCAAATATTGAATATGGTCATACAAAATTTGGAGGAGTCTTAAGGTTAACTATTAATGAAATATATTATGTTTAACTTTGGGGATATTTATTAGGTTTAGTGATTAATGTATTATATTAGATAATTTTTTCTCAACATTTTTTATTAATATATAGAGACATAAAAATATAATTTATACACATTTAAATATATTATGATCCATTTAAATTTAATTTTATTGATTCAAACATAAAAAAATATATATATTATATTCATTTCTTGGAGTGAGAAATGAATTTTAAATTGATCGAAGTGTTACCAAAGGATGAAATTGTACTTATGGAATAAAATAGTATTAAGTGTGTATCTTTCCTTATGTTATTTATCTAGATAGTAAAGAAATTCCTAAATCCAAGTAAAAGGATTTGGGAAAAAAACGTTATTATATTTCCTTCGTTTCTAATGAGTTTGTCTTTTTTTCATCTCATCTACTTACAGTTTTGTGGTTGTTGACTTTCACTTGATCATTCAAATTATTGTAAAATCTGTAACTCTCCATAATTATTTATGATTTTATTGCATTTACATATTTTCAAATCCCAATTAAGTTTTCCTACTTTTAAACCTAGTTATTTGTTATTAAAGATTAATATCGTACTTCTATTCCCTCTTATTAAGAGAAATTTTTATTAACCCTTTGGATGTTGTGGGATTTCAAAAAAGGTTGGACTTATGATGACAAAAATAGAATTATGAGGGAAAAAATTATTTAATATGTGTTCAATTTAAGACCATGAGATTTTAGAATATATACTTATTTAAATAAATTTTATTTCTTTTTTATCTTTCTTTACACGAAAGAATGAGTTTAAACAAACCATAATATACTATTAAAATATCATTATTTAATTTGAGAGTAATCACCTAGACATAAAATTTGTGGAAATAATAGTAAAAATAAACTGTTAAAATTATTATTTTTACACATGTATAAAATATATTCATTAGTTATCAATTTCTTAGAAATGAAAATAAAAATAATTTGAGGGTAAAAGAAATGTTCTTTCTCAAAAAAGGTTTTTATGTGTGTGGTGTGTTTTTATCTTAATAAATTAAATTAATTAATATTGGTGAATGATTTTAATTCAATTTATATATTATATATTTAAGAATATATTTTATCATTCATCTCATTTTTTTAGAATGGGGAAATAATAAATTTAATTTTATGCTTAAAAACTGTATTTTTATATAAAGTGGTTTCATCGTGTTTTACAAGCTGATTTTTAAAATTTATTTTTCCAATTTTAGAAAATATATTTGATAAAATAAAAAACAATTTTATTTAAAAATTTAATAATTATATTATAGGTAATTTTTTATTATTTTCTTACAGGATTAATTTTGTGATGAACAGTGAAAATACAAATTTTTTTAGAAAACAGTCATTTTATATAAGGATTTACAAAGATTTATTTTGTTTTAAAATTGTTTTAAAAATAAAATTAGTTAAGTTATATTATAATTATTCCAATTTAGGTCATTATAATCAATTATATGTTTAATTTTAATATGAAAACTTTTCATACTTATGAAAACTTTTCCTTTGGAAATTTGCTTTTTCATCGTCTCAACAGGTTTAAATTTAACTTAAATTATTCCACTTATGTACATATAATTTGAAAAAAATGAATTAAATATTTTAAATCATAATAATTAATATTATAAAATAATTTAACTTAATTTTTTGTCATAATGAATAGTGAAAAAATTAGAAATTAATTTCCATGATTAAGGTTAAAACAGGTTTACCAGGGGTTAAACCAAAAGATAATGGTAAATTTTCCAATTAAACATGTAAAAATCCTATTTTCTGGTCATATTTAAAATTTATACCATCCTACTTTCAAATATAAGTTCATTTTGAAGAATATTTATTGGTAATGACTATCATTATTTTTTAGAAATATCTAAGTAATTTCCAAGAAAGTCCCCTCCCCAACTTATAAAAGGAAACCTGTTCTCCTCTCTTATCCATAATTTAGAATACTTTTGGTTCATCAAATACATACTAAAATATATTCTTTACATCCCTTCACACAATATAGGGTATTTTTTTCATAAAACCAATATTTGAAGGATTTAGTTAAAACCCTAAAGAGGTTGTCCAAAGAAGATGTAGTGTTCTTGACTATGCATTTTCAATTTAATTCTTCCTTTAAGTCCTTAAAATATCAATAAAAATAGTAAAATAATGACACCAGAATAAAATATATACTGATATTTTATTATTTCAATGGAATAGCATATATTCATATCCTCTTCCATCAAATGATAAATGAATTTGTCCATCGTGTGTATAGAGGACTACAGCCTCGCAAACGGATGTAATTCATTTTACTTAACCACCTCTCACTGAGGTAAATAATGTTGTATTTAATGTATATAAATTATATTTATTACATAATTAAATTTATGTAACTACACTATCACACCTATCATCTTACCTTCTAATCTAATGGAAAAAAAATGTCGCTCGTGCATAAGTATGGATTACCGCCTCCACGATGTGATATGAAACATTTTTTATTTTATATTGACATGGATGGTAATAATATATATTTAATGAATATTATATATATATATATATATATATATATTATGTAATAATTATTCTATAATGGTGAAATATTATTTACCTTTCCTTCATTCCATCCATCGAAAAATAAAAATGGTGTTCATGCATATCTATGGCATACTATCTCTATGAACGGTGTAACTCATTTTTATACCTATACATTTTATGAAATTTTATGAATACTTATATAATGAATACATATGATATTTATATCATGTTAAAAATTCAAAATATTGTGTATCAGTGATCAAAGTACATGAAATTAAACTACCAAATTAAAACATACGTGATAAACAAAGAAGTTAACACCCAGAATGGTGTTTTAAACAGACTTTTTAATAACAGGTGATCAAAAGTTATAGGAAAATAATATATGATATGATATATATGAGTATGGTTCTTTGATAAATTTATAATAAATAAATATTTATTATATAATAGTTTTGGACACATACGAAGGAAATCATACCAGAGGTAAGGGTTTGCCATCTCATTTTTGCTTCTATGAGATATATCCCATATTCACAACTTATTTATTTTGTGAGGTGTATATATTAAAACTTTGAAATATTATTTAATAATTATATTTATATTTATTTAATTTAATTTTTTATTTGGATTTACATATTTCATGGGGGTTATGATTCAAAAGATACCAAAGCAATAAGGGGTTATTTCACAATCTCATCATATTTTATGATTTTTTTATTTTTAAGTCTCCATAATTAGAATTATTTGATATTCTTGTATTAAACCCAATATATTTTATTATAAAATGGTTTTTAATGAAATATTCATGTTATAATACAATTTTACTCTCTTTGTAAATAAAAATTATTGAGAAAATGTTTTTAGAGAACTCAACATTATTTATCTTTTTAATAGAATATAATTTTGATTAAAAATAAATTATTTCTAAAAAAAGTTTTCAAGAGTTATTTTGTTTACTCTCACATGATTTTTAAAAGTAATTTTTACCTATGATTGTATTTTTACATAAAAAATTAAATAAATCAATTAATCATTTTCTGAACAAGTTACTTTTTAACATTTCCTACAAAAATGTGAAAGGAATATTTGTTTTAATTTACTCAGAAATAATGGAACATTCCCACCGTCCTAGACACTTGTTTCTTTGAATATTAATTTACATGTTTATAAGGTTATTTTAAAGGAAAAATTTTCCCTATTATTTTAGAAATTCATTGTTTTTAAAAGATATTTTCAAAGCGAAGATAATATTTTCTTCAAGAATATTTGTAATGATATGTTTATAGTATTTTTATTCATCAGCAATACAACCCCTTATTTTACTTATGATCCATTGATAATATGTTGTAATGGTATCATCCAAATTATTTCTATTAATGTATCATGGTCATATTGACTAAGTATTTACTATTCTTTTATCATTATCCATATTACTATGGATGGTTTATGATTATGTTTATTGATTGAGGAAATTATTTACATTTCATTGGATAATTTCTAATAATAATGTTTAATTTTATTGTATTTTCTGATTATGGAAATTATTAACATTTTGTACTATATTGTTTTAATATAAATGATTACATTTATTTTTTTTCTTATTATATATAAGGGGTGAATTGGACTTAATAAGAGATGGGTGGGGCCTACTATAGCCCCTCAATGTATTAGTAAGTCTCATGATATAAATTAGCTTGGGTATTTGGCTAATTCCTTACTAATTTATTTAATATACCTTTTCACAAGGCCTTGAAGATATGGTTATGGTGTCTATAATTTTTAATATCTTTATTATGAGATCAGTTATTGAGGCCTATGTGATTATTTTATTAGTTGTAATATCCTTGGATAAGTATCATGATAATGTGATTAATTATATAGAATTACATTGATCATCATTTATTCCTTCCATGTTATTCTTTATGTTCAAAATATTGATTGAATGGATTGTGTTTATTTATCTACCTTTCCATATTGATTATTTGTTATTTGTTCCACATAGATTACAATATATGTATACCCTTTCAAATCATTAGATCTCACCCATTTCTAATTTTTACTTTACCCAAGATTCTAGGAAGTGTATTTTGATTTATTTTAAGGGATATTCTAAAGTTAATAACGGTGTCCTCAAAGGAACTTTGTTGTTTTATTTTATTCTTTAATTTGTAATATTATATTCCAGTATGTATCTAGTCTTTCAAGACTAATAAACTATTTTGTCCTTTGGGAAATAATTCCTTATATCTAGTTCCAACATAATAAATTAACCATTGACTCTCAGCTACTAGTTTTGTGGTCATTACATATATCATAAATCTCGCACCTTGATGTATTGTTGAAAACCATAAGGATGTATACTTCTAATGAGGTAGGATCCATGGGGTGCACCATAAGTGATATGAAATTAATTGAATAAGTCTAGAAATGATTTATTTCTTCTAATTTAATGTAAGAATATATCTAAGGTCCTTTTATTGAAATAAAAATGTTTTATTAAGTCCTTTTACACAACATTTTATCAATGTGTTCATTTCCGGTAGTCACCAAAAGATAAATCAAGCATATAAGATGATAAAACAAGTATAAAACCTACTAAATTAGATATTGAGACAAAGGGATTACATTATATCATATATATTCATATGTGTTTATTTTCATTGTGATATGAAATTTTTTACCATACATTCCTTAATATCTTCTAGACATTTATCTTTTAATTTATTGAGATCTTCCTTATAAAACTCGGAAATAGTGCTTGAGGTTCACACACAAAGTGTATCAAGAATTTCAATTAAATTTTATATGATTTTAATATTCAAGAAAAATATTATTTCTGACTTTTAGTTTAATAATTATTTTGTTTGGGTGGATCACATTAATTTAACCACCAGTTATATAAATTTATAATATTTGTGAGTTGAATATTAAATAAATATTTCCTCGTTATTTGTAAAATATAATATTTATTTGTTGAAAAAATAATTCAAACATGTTTATTTTTTAAAATAATTTTTAATTATTTAAGGGTTGGTACATGTATATGAGGATTGAAATTCCCAGTTAGGGTTCTGATGGAAATGATATATATTATTTAATATCATTACAATAAATAAATATTTATTTAATAAGAAAATAATCTTTAAATATTCAATAGAAAGTGCATATCATGGGATATAATAATATTATTATTATTATTATTATTTGACAGGGGGATTAGTTAGGATAAAATAATTTAAGGTATACCGCATAATTAAAAATTGTTAACCCTAAGTATATAATCTAAATTCTATCATTCAAAACATGAGTGAGAATTGTGTGCAGGACAGATTTTCCAAATGAATTATTTCAAATACATAGAAAAATATTCTATTGAATGCTCTAAAAATGATATAAAATTATCTAAATCCCTATCAATGCTTATATAATAAGAGGTGAATTCATTCGAAACTAAATGACTTCATGTTGTGATCAAATTTGAACGATGTAAGGAATTTATTTCCTTCATGCTTGCATCTGGAATAAAAAAGTTACCTTCTATGTTTTTTATATCATGTATGGATATCTCTAGAAGAAATTTAGTTTACATTATTACACCTTATTGATGATAGGAATACAAGATAAGCTATCAAATTGATCAAACTCAAATTTATATTTATCAATAAAACAGAATTATTTTTTTAAATTAATTATATATTTTATTTGAAAATATCATTTATGTAAAGAATATGGTGTTTATTTCATCCTGTTATGAGGATATTATCCAGATAAACTGATGAAAACATTGTTGGGAATAGGCTTTAAAACTTCTTCTTTACCCCATAACCTTCATAAATGACTTTTGAAAACTCCAAGATAATAAGCTTCCTAAACTTATGCACATAAGGATGGATATGTTACTTAAATACATAGTTAATAATCAACTAGATGTGAATCTAAAATTCTTAATGATGAAAATGATTAAGATTTGTACATTGATCGTCCAAAAGTGTTTATATCTAATGGTGATGGTTCTCAACATTGGAAGCTAGAGAGGATTTATATGGGCTTAAAAAAGCACCATGATCATGTTAATTGAAGTTGGATAGTAGACTAAGGAGAATCCAAGTCTAAAAGGAAAATTGGATTATGATCTCTAAGTTAAGGTAAAAAATATAAACATTCTCATAGTGATTGTGTATATAAATGACATAAATTTATCTATAAAAAACCTGGAAACCTGTGAGAGGTTTTCCACCCAATTGAGAAAAAACATATAGATGTCTACAATCAATGTGATGACATTATTTTTGGGTATTCAATTCATAGATACAAAAAATTATATCTTTCCCTCACAAGAGAATTATTTTTATAATTAATTAAATAAGTTATACTTGGATGAATCATATAACTATTAGGAATTTTTTTTACATAAATTAGAAAGTAATCGGTATAGAAAAAATGATTTCCTAAAGTATTATTTTATTCTAAGTTATTTGAAAGTGTTTAAACTATAATTAATATTTGTTATTGAATTATCCACATGATTCCGAAAAAAACCTAATGAGTTTTATCTTGTATCATTAAAATAGATCTTGTGGTATATAAATGTGACTGTTGATTTTGGGTTAAATCATAAACAGAATAAATCATTTCATAATTATTGATATTTTAATATAAATTGGGGTAGAGATGTCATTGATTGAAATTCTAATTCTAGAGGTGCATACTTTATTTTGATATGGTTCATCACTTGACTCTCTAAGAATCAAAATTCTATAATATTGAGAACATGAAAATTTTATTTTGTTATAGAAATATAAGACACAAGACAAATGTAATGGATAAATTCATAACTCAAATATGTTAGGGTGAATGTCTTATACCGATTAATGATTGGGTTTGAAAATCAAATTGAAAAATGATTGTCAAAGAATTTGGTGCAATATTTAGGGTTAAAGTATACTAACATCAAGTACCAATTCATTAAGTAAAATATGTAGTGTTGTGAGATTTCGTTGTAATATGTTTCCCTCAAGGATAAAGGTGTAGATATCCTGAAAATTCCCTTAATAGAGGATTCTTTCTATCACTTTTCCAAATGTCCTAAAGGTGTTATATTTTTATTTATTTTTTATAATCCCCATTTTGAGGGATGAAGGGTAACCCTTACATAGACCATATGCCTTGAGACATTAAATGGCCTGAAGATCTTAAATGAATTCATCCAAACAATATCTACTTGGAACTACCCCTACCCCATTTCTATATCATGGTGTCAGTTATCCGCCTTCACATGGATGATTGGATAGAATTCTTATGTATAGATGCAAAGGCTAGTCCCGGTGGTAATTTCCATACCCTCTTATTATTCCAAATCTATTAGATTTTCATTGTTGAATGTTTATTTCTATGAATCCTCATCTGGGGCCTACTACTTTTAGAGTCTTTCTGGTATATTTTTTGCATAACATGTTGCTTAAAGGACATGAGTTGGCTATAAGGCCAAGTGGTGGCTCGTAGGCCTTACTGAATCAGAGGTCCGGGTGGCCAAAAGTCCTTAAAGTACTTGAGGACCAAACTGGTGGCCCAAAGGTTGAAATAGATGAATTGTTCTAGTTGCAATAAAACTGAATAGTAGCTACTACAGGGCCGGTAAATATTCCTCCACCCATATTTGATCCCGGGTCTCATGGATTCACTTATAGAGTCCCCTCCAACTTGGATGAGGCTCATGTTTGATTCCTTATAGCACTTGAGAGTGTCTTTGGGAGTATAATATCTCTCAAAACCCCTCTAATATTTATTGGTTTTCCCCTAATTCATTTGGTTTTATTTATTAACCAAGGGATATGATATAAAAGGACCTCTTCTTGGTTGGGGGTAGAAACACTAGGGTCATTTTATAAGTGAACTTAAAAGTGGTGACTTAAGGATTTGGTAGCCAAATACTATATTTGATATCATGTGCTATTTCACATGAATCTAATAAATGTAAAGGGGGACAAATAAGATCCCATATATTTTAGGGGGAGATTTAATATCCCTTGATGTTTGGGGTAAGTTAGTGAGTGTTGAATATTGGAAAAGGTTCTCTTGAATTGAATTGAAAAATTGGATATTTTGATTCATCTCAATTAAGAAATGGTAAATAAAGTATCATTTTTACACTAAGGGTTAGATTACTCTCACAAAAACCATTTTATCTTATAGTGTGGTTTCATGTAATTTTAACATTAGAGGAATTATTTAATGAGTTTCATGATGCAATTAATTCATGGGTTATAATGTATTTACTGGAAATACTTTTTTTGTAACATGTTCATGGATGATTTGAAGGCTCGTTGGAGTTGAGTGGAGATACAAAGGAATGGTTAATCTGAAGTAGATGCTCTATATGATGTGGTTTGCAATAAAATACTCCTTTTGTATGTTTCAAATAACATGCGATGGGTTCAAGTGAAATGACCATTTTAGTGGTCTACTTTGTTTTATGAATCCTTTCACTATGACTTGATCAAATATGAAATTCTCATAAAAAATGGAATTTTCACATGGCTCTATGAAGGTAATAAGCATGGATACTAAAACAAGAGTTTATAGAGCCCTCCTATATAAAGGAAAGTGGGGGAAATGGTTAGGGTTAACCTATCATGTCACAATGGTTTTCACCATAGATTCTCAATGATGGAGGAGAGTTCAACTGTGAAGATTGAACATTAAACCATGTGTGTTTGATCTTGTTTTAAAAGATATAAATCCTGATGTGAAGTATTTTGAAATAAAACAATCACAGTGACTCGTCACTCAAGAATAAGTGATTATCTGACCACATCTATGTTGAATCATGAATAAAACATAGATCTACCACAAGGAGAGAACATGAATTGTAGATATTTTTAATTTGAAGTTATATATATATATATATATAAACCAACTTCAGGAAATAGGTGGAGGAGATATAGCCATATCGATTGGATTAGTTCAACTTCCAAAAATAGATGTTTTGAGGGAAAACATTTTGTATTAATACCCAATTTTTTAATATATGATGAGTTTCACATTGAAAAATTGTTCATGATGATAAATAGAGGAATATCATAGATAACCAACCACCCATTCTAGAAAGATTCTATTTAAAACTATATAGAAGAACAAGGGTGCACATGTAATGGAAATTCTAGAGTAATTTTAAGTCATGAGAAGAAAATATTTATAGATATGTTATAAATTTAAATTATTTATTATAATTATATTTTAGGTCCATATCATTTCACCTTTCCTAGTTCTTATTGATAATAATATTGAATCATGAACAGTGGTATCACAACCATTATTCACTAGGGACTAGCCAGTTGATAATAAGAGTTGTTATACCCTGTATTCATCATTCTGTCATGTGAGTTCTTTCTCATTGTATATCTCAAAATACCATCACCAAAATTGATTTTTAACGATAGCAATTGATGATTAGAATAATGTGTGTTTGAGAGTTTTTTAAAACAACTTCTGATTAACCCACCTAGAGGTGGATACTCTCTCTTAAAACTATGAAACTGTATCTCAGAAAATTTTAAATTGAATAACTTTTTTATTTGATTTAATTTTGAATATTTTATCACATAAATAATTAAATTAAATAACATTGTTCATTTGGTTTTATATGAGTTTATATGTTGAATAACACTTCCTTCTAATGTCATGCAATACAATATAGCCTCATAAACCATCTCACACAACTTCATCACTTTGTACTAATTTTAGTCCTAATATATAAAGTGTTACAAACTTAGATCATTAAGTTTTATTATATATATATATATATTACTCATCTTATAGAAATTACGTCCACATTGATGATATTAACATATTCAATACATAGAGTTAAACTATATTCAAGATTGTTGTGTTAATGAAGAATGTAAAAATTATAAATAATATGATCATGCATGGCCTCTAATTCTATTGAGGTGATTTAATATATATGAGAACTTTGAGAAATTGGTTGATAGTGGATAAGTGAATAAGAAAGGAAAAAAGGAATCAAAGAATAATTTCGAGGCTCTCTATAAATTAGATGGTTGAATTATGATATATACATAATTGTGAATAGCCCATGTATGTAAAATGAGAAAATTTATAAGGTTAGATATGCAATAAAGTAGTGTTATAATCTTGGTAATAGTGGAATTTAGTTTCATAAGTATAAAGTTTGTAAATGTGAGGTTGTATAAATATGAATCATTCTTCATTAAGGTGTAGTATAATAACTAAAGTTTATGTAAGTGAGATCGTTGTTATGAACATATTATTTGAAAATTCTAGAACTATATACATGAGATATATTTTATTTTGATGTTTCCTATTAGTTAGTAGTATAATTTTTTATGATATTGAATTAATTTTTAAATTTCAATAATTATAAAGTTAAATACATGATTTAAATATATTTATTTATGAAATAAATATAATTTATTATTCCTAAATATTGTGATCATGGTCAAGGTAGTTTCATCCAATCAAGTTTTTAGTTATATTTTGATTAAAAAAATATTCCTAGAAATCATAGATCATGGTAGAGAAAATGAAGGAAAAAATAATAAGGATTAAATATGTGTCTATTTACGGAAGAAACATATAGGGGGAGTCTGTGTAGTGATTAAAAAAATTTGAAGTAAAATCCTTTGAAAGGGAAGAGTAACCAACTGGATTTTGAAAGATCCAAATGGTTTTGGGTTATGTTTATATAGTGTACAATTCTATTTAATTTTTATTTAAAAGATATATGAAGATATAAAATTCTAACTATCCTTCCAATAAAAGTTCCACTAATTCAAAAATATTCAACAAACTATTATATCTTCTACTAGTTTATTTCTAGATAATAATAAGAAGAAGTATATTCATGTACACATGATTACAACAATTTATAAAAATGTGTGAAAGAAATTATTAAAACCGGTGGCTGATATTATAAAACAAATTTAGGTTTTAGCCCATCATATTCCCCTTATATATTTTTTCTTTATAATTAATGATTATTTATCTTGAAAGGTATAATAAAAACACAATACCAAGATCCAGATACTCATATTGAGTTAGTGAAATATGTAAATCTTCATATCCTCTTGTCCTTTAATACATGTTTTCATACTTATTGAGTTGATAGAGGGATAGAGATAAAATTAGATACACACCCTAATAATTAATCAAAAAATTATAAAAGGTTAAAACTAGTAAAAATATACACACATTGTTTCACCCTTACCCATTCGTATGGTTTCACTCATTCATATGGTCTTCAAAATTGGTCCCAGGGATATGATATGACCACAAAGTTGATATTTTGATTTTACTATAAGTTTCACATCCTCAAGTGAAATATGAATTAAATATTTTAAGAACCATCCCTAGGAAAATATGAACCATCTCAAATTGATTAAATTAAAATTATATAGAGTCTTGGACTTTTTTCATTCAAAATTGTGTTTTATAGGCATTAGAGATGTCAAAGTGGATCTGAGAGGTCATTTGAATGTAGGAATATGGGTTTTTATTTCTTAAGGGTCAAAATGATCATATTTTTTGAGGCATGTGACATGATAGATTCTATATTTGGGTTATGGTAATGGTAGGTTGTCCATTTTTATGGGTTTATGTAGTTGGGGATTAAAACCACTATTTTGGATGAGGTTATATCATGGTTGTAATCAGGTCATGTAGGTGAGTGTTTTTGTGGGTGTGGTATCTTGGTGTAATCTCTATAAGAAATAGGGATGGGTAAAATACCTTTTTTATATATCTTGGTGTTTTACATAAATTCCCAATAAGATTGTGCATTACGGTCAAGTCATGGAAGTTGAGTAGAGATAATGAGTTTTTTCAATTATTCCTTATAGTTTCATGGTCCAGGTCGAGGTTTGAGGCTGAAATGGTCGTAGAAAAATATATTATTTCATGTTTGTGGTCAAAGATCTTTTCCTATAGAAAAACTGTCAAGAAATTATGTAGGTTTTTGTCCTTTTTAAGGCTCCTGGATTCTGATTCTCATTTGATTGATCCAATTTACACCATGGTGAGGCCCTTAACATTTCCTAGTGGGATAATACAAGATTTTATTTTAAATCAGGATGAACCACTTATCTTATTTGGTTTTATCCTTTCCATTTATAAACCTATGTTTTTAGTGTCTCATTTATTGTGTTCTTTTATTCAATTCATATATTCAAATTATTTCATTTCATATGATCGATCCCTTATAATTCAAGGTGCCTTTTTCTTCCATATTTTTATTTATTTATTTTTCTCTTTCCTCATTTTTCCTTTTCATGCAACTATGGAAGTTGGGGTTGGTTTCAATTGGTTTTGGTTTAGTATTTTATGGTGGATTTATGTGTGTAGGTTTTTTGGGGAATCCTTGTGTGTTGGGTGGCATTTTCTCATTGGTTCTTCTCATTCTTATGTAGTGATTGGTAATTTTTTTGTAGGTACAAGATTCAAAATCTATTGTCTTATATTATGTGTTTAGTTTGGAATTATCATTATAAAGTTTTTCTTTGGTAAACAGTTATAATTACCCTAAAGAAGATAATAACATGATAAAAGTAAAATGAAATGGAAATATGTTACTCACATTCAATTTATATGTTTTTTATTTTATAAAATATATTTTTCTACATCAATATATTGTGAACTACTATTGTGATTTAATTTCATTTATTATTCATATGCCTTTCAATTTCATTAATGGTTAAATCAGTTAAAGATAATAATTACATAGTAGATATAGAAATATATAATTTATATTGATGATGTATATGCTTGAATTGTTGAATATGTAATGTATTATAAATAAATAAGAATGGTTGAAAGTTTTTTTCTACCATAGGTGATGTTTTTTATCCATATAATTTTTATTTTTGTTAAAACTTTCCATAGTTATAGTTATTTTAGAAATATTATATTCTACAACTAAGAAAGGGGTGATGATGTGTTTCTATTATAGTGGGATTTTTATGTGGTTGTTATGGAAGAGGGTTTATGATGTTTAGAAAAGTGGTGGATTCAATATTGAGTAGATTTCTATGGGATAGTTTGGCAGTCACTATTTTTATATAATAGTGGTGATTTTTCAGTAGTTGGTTTTAGAGTCTATTTAGTAATGTATATAGGATGATGTGGTTGTTCTCTAGTTCACTAAGAATCTATCCAGATTGAATAATTAAATAAGTGATTTATTTTTAAGTGGAATGGGATTTGATGGGTTAGGGATATAATGGAAATAATAAATTAAATAGATAATAAATAAATCTTTGTAAATTTAATTATAATTTGTGAGATAATATAAATAATGGAAAGTAGATATATGGAATTATAGTGGTTGTAAATTTATGTGGTCGGATAAATGTAATGTGGATGGTAATGTTATTTTGTAAGTTGAAAATAAATTTGGTTTATGAATGAAGTTAAAATTAAACAATATTAATTTAATCAATTATATATGAGTAATGAATATAAATAGGTTAATAATCTATTAGTGAGAAATTTATTTTGATGTGATTTAGGAGAAGTTCTATGTCTATTTTTTGGTTATTTTACGATGTTGGTGGAGTTTTTTGTGGGATAATTAGTGATGGCAGCTTTTTTGATGTCTGGTGGCGATAGTTATAGTAGTGGAGTCATAACATTATGTACTAATCCCTTAGGTTTTTCATATGTTCTATTATATACTCAATGTAATTTCTTTATTTCTTACACACCACCACCCAAGTTAGGTAACATGGTTGATTCACATTCGAGCTTTTGAGTTATGAGTGTTTTCCCCAATATTCATGAGAGAGGTTATAGGAATGGAAGAATACTCCCCATTCTCTACTCTATCATATAGAAATTTCATATTTCATGATGTACTGAGTTTATAGCGGTTATATGGTGGGTACATAGTGGGGTAATATATAGAAGGATGAGGGCCTGAGGATGATTTACATTATGATTACATACTCCACCAAAATGAAGTTGTGATATGAAAATATGTGGTGATGTGGTTGTGGTTGTGGTTATGTGGTTATGATCACAATTATATATATGTAATATATAGTTGTGGTTTTGATTTTTTATGGATATAATTTTAATGGATGCACTATTACATATACCTTGGAGAAGTGAGACTAACTACTTAAATAAAGAAGTTGATGTGGGGTACCATCACACAAAATTTCTTGATATTATGTTACCATACTTGTATACTAATATTTCTATGTGATAATTGGTATAGATGGGGAACAAGAAGAATTTGTTTAGAAAATTATTTACTTCCACATTTTATTCTTTGTGGTATTAATATATTTACTGTACATTTAAATGAGAATATTTAGAGAGAATACTACTGAGTATACTTTTATGCTCTCCACTATATTCTATATCTATTTTTCAAATTTGTAATATGGAATCAGTGAACTAAATAGATATTACAAGTTCATGACATAGAATATTTGATAACTCTGATTTTCTTAATTTTTTTTAGAAATTATTTTGGAAAATTATGAGATCAAGCGCTGAGACGGCCTGAAATTCCAAGGTATGGGGTTCCCAAAATGTTTGTTTGAAAAATGTTACATTTTTAATAGAATGTGATTGTGAATTTTATGAAAAAGTTAAATAACTCTTAAATAGGTACCCGAATAAGAAATCTAGGGGAACCATTGAGCTCAGAGTAGTGGAATTACCCTAGGTTTGACCTAACATTGGTCGATGTGGGTCATCTATAGAAAAAGTCATCAGGGGTGAAACCGTAAATAGAAAAATTAAATAAAAATTATTTTATATTTAAATCCTAATAACTCAAAAATAGTAACTCAGATTGGAAATCTGAGACCGCCATTGAGTTTGTAAGGATTTGTTTTTTAGGTGATCCATAACCTCGACCGGTGCGAGTCTGTTGTAAAAGTTAATTTTTTGACATTTTTTAATAATAAAATAAACTTTAAGTTTAATTTATTTTGATGTTTCGCAGTGACGCAGTTATAATTCAATGGGTTTTCTATTTTCTAATTGAATATGATCTCAGGGTTAGGCTCATAACCCAGGATTTTCCTGGTGGCTCTGGGGAGAATCGGAGGAATCTCTATCGACGGTAGAGCACGAAAAAGGAGTGGATCGTGACGGTTCTTAATGAAACACAAATGAAAAAAGATCCCCGATGTCGAATGATCCAAACTCAAAATAGAGTTTCTATCTATTTGTGATTTCTTTTCCCCTTATTATTTCCAATAATGAATGCAAACCAACCTACAAACTGGTTGATCTGTGGTTCGATCGTCCTTGCGGGATTGATAAAAATTTTGGGGATTAAAGGGATGATAGATATTGGTGATTATCATTTTATTGTTCTCCATTAAACAATCTAACATGAACGGATCAAGTATAACATGAAAAAGGAAAATATCCATCCATTTGGGCATTCATGTGCCTTGTCTCTTTCCCCCAATGTTAATCATTCCTCACGATTTATGATCATAGGATTGTTGCACCTTCGATCTGTTGTGCAACGATCAGGTACGGGGATCTAAAACAACGCAGAACAAGGTGGTGGTAGAAGGTGGTGACTCTAGCCATTTCAAGTGGTTTAGAGTGGGGAAATGACTCTTTTGGGGTGGTCGATAGTGGTGGTAGCACAGGCCCAGAAGGGGTGGTTGGTACAGGCGGAGCGCGGTAGGATGGGCCTCTAGTAGGTCAGCCGGTGGCGGCGAGATGTGGTCCAAGAGGGACCCCACCGAAGAAGGTCCTACGAAGGCAAAGGATGCATCAGACAGAGGACCCCATGGTGGTGGGGCTGTGGGACCAGATAGATGAGGAGGGTCGGCCGTGTGAAATGTGTTCTGGCACCGCGTTGATTGGGGGAGCCGGCTGGCAACGCGGAAAGGGAAGGTCACGTACGGTGGAGCAAGGCCATCCCGCACGATGCGGGCCAGGGTAGAGAACTAGTCTACTCTAGAGACCCAATGGGTTGGACTGTGTGGCCCATTAGGCCAAGTTGGTTCAGGCCTGACCGGATTCACCTGGTCGGGTCAGGCCGGACCCAGACTAGACTCTTTTTACTAAATTGGTCATATCTCTCAAACAGAAGGTCTATTTGATGAGTCATCTATAGTTTTGGAACCCATGCAATGAGGTGGTCCTTTTGAGATACTCTAGGTGAGGTTTTTTGGAATTTATCATACGGCCTAATTTCATGAGGAGTAGGTTCTTCTAGAACAAGCGTGCAGTGAGCTGAATCCTTATACCAGCTATTACATTGCGATCTTGGTGACTATGTGACTTGGGGTCTTCATGACCCATTGACACTCTCTTCACTATCTACACTTCATTATCCATCGATTCTTTATTCTGCATAGATGCTTCATGCACCATCTACAATCCATGTCCCATCGACGTCTTGGGCACCATCACCACTTCAGGCACCACCGATGCTTCATGCACCATTGATGCTCCATGTTCCATCGATGTTTTGTGTGCCATTGACGCTCCATGTGCCTTTGATGCTCCATGAACCATAGACACTTCTAATGTCATAGAGATTGTGATATATATGGACTACAACTAATAATCCCCCTCTTTGTGCTTTAGAATTATACCTGTGTGAGATGAATTTATTGACAGTACTTCGTGTGTTTCCTTTGTGGTGTACTTTGTGTGTTTCCTTTTTGTTTTCGAGTCCCTACTGAGTATTTTTTTACTCACCCCTAGACAGCCTATGCACACACGTTTCATGTCTTGTGCATAAGATTAACACTTTGATAGAGTCATTGGTAGACCAGGGCCAGGTGGTTCTTAGAGAGAGGTCTGACTGACGAGATGTGCTTTAGTGACATTAGAAAACAATTTTTGTACCTACCCTTCAGGTAGGGTTTTCTTCTAATGAGTTTCAAGAACTTGTGCATTATCTTTGGTAGACATTAATTTTGGTGGGCTTGTATTATGTCACTATTTACTTTCTAGCTTTACAATTTTTGTACTCTGTTGTTGGTATTTTAGTGGAATGTATTCTTGTTTACTTAATATTTTTACATTTCATCATTTTGAGGTTAGAGATGTTTGTGTGTGTACAGGTACTTAGGAGAATTCCTCCCATTTGTGGGATATTCCTACTCGATGCTAGTCGCCCACCCCTATCCTATCAGAGGTGGGCATGGGGTAGTCATGGAATGGGTTACTTTGGGTGGGGTAATGAAAAAGTTATTTTTTGTTAAATGAATTTTTAGCATTGGAGGTTTTTCAACATATTTATCGTAGAGTATTTATTCTTTATATGATATTACATGAATTATGGGATTTTTTTCATTTTATATTATGTAAAATTCATTTGTTTTTTTCATCTTATGCTCTTGGAATATTGAGGGTGATTCATCCCATTTATGTGTTTCTATACTATCGATGCTTCTCTCTAACCCTTGACCTATATGCAGCATATATTGGGGCTCGCACTAATATCCACTACCAAACTAAGAGGGGTTTCAGTGGGGGTGTATCATAAAAATAGATATATTATAATTTATTTAGGAACCAAAAAAAGAATGGGAATTAAGAAGATATCATTTTTAAGAAGATAATAATAGGGTTCATCACTCATTTACTTAAAAAAATTTAAAACTGCAACTAAAATTTAACGTTAAGGTTTCTCCGTTGAATAATATAGTATTTATTATGGTGATTTTTTCATTATTTATTCACATTATGATTTTTATAAAAAACATAGAAATGCATAAAAATATATTCAAAAATGTGTAAAAAAATTATCAATGAGTTATTTAAGGATATTTGAAATGAGAATACAGTTTTAAATATGGATTCAAATACATTAGAAATTTTATTTTTAAATAAGATGATGGTGTGAAAATATATCACCAAGAAGGTTAATTCCAATGGGCATTATATTTTAAACATTAAAAAAATACTATGAGACTAAGAAATATTGGTATAATGTAATTTATGGAAATAATAGATCTAACAAATATCTTTGGAAAATGATCTATGCACTTGATAATGTAAAATGATATTCAATTACAATTAATAATTATCAACTATAAATATAATGAGAAAGGACTAAATAGATTTTTAGTTACTTTTAAGAAATTAACAAAGTGTATTAATATCATGAAGTATATATTTAAAAAATAATAATGAAATTCATATCTTTGAGACATTATCACATACTTTCACATCCCATAATATATTCTAATCAAACGTTAATTTTACTCCTATATTCTTGTATGATAATATTTATAGATTATTTTTCACATCAATGTGTTATATTAGTTCCCCATAATAAAGAGAACATATAGATACCAAGAAAATATTCTTAAAACTATGTTGTATGGTCTAGATATATTAGTTTAATGGGTAACAAGCAATGTTTGAATATTTTGTGTTGTGGGATCATAAGAGTTAAAACTAATTCTTTAAAAGTTCATACTTGGTAAAAATCATGTAGAATGTACCCATTAGTTTTTACTGATGTTCTAAAAATTCCCTTAGGTTTTGAAATAAAATGTGTGTTTCATTATGATCTTAGAAATAGAGAAAATTTTGAAATGTTTTCTTATGGTTTAATGAAATGATTATTTATTATTGAAATATGAAATGTTTTAATTTTGTTTTATATAATTTTATGGTATTGTTGAATGGTTTATAAAATTAATTTAAGAATTATTTTATTTTCACATTCATGTGGTGTACGGATAGTTTAGGGGATATCCAAATTTTTCATGTATTCTCCTTCTATATACCCACCATGGTGGATGTACATATTGTGTGTGGCTTGATATAGGTAAAATAAAGATATCTTTCTTCACATTTCACTAGCCTATCCATGATAGTAGAGGTATCGATGAGGGGAACTATCTAATTATTATGTAGATATCAAAGTATTGAGGTGATATAGAGGAGTTATTTGGATTCTCTATTTTGGGGATATGTATTTTCTGACCTTATCAACCAATATTTAGAGTTATAAACACCTGTAACATTTTTTAATATTTATATATCTTTTTCTTCATGTTTAGAAATAAATATTTCATGCATCAAATATGTGAGTGAGTACTAAAATTTTTAGTGTACATTTTAATTTAATTGAATGATATTTTCCCCTTATACTTGATAATTCTCTAGCTATTTTATTTAGATATTGAATTATTGAATATTTTTTATTAAAATATAATCTAATGAATAGTAATATTAAAACATTGATTAATTCATTTCACTATCTATTTTGAATTCATTTTTTTACACAATATTTTATTTTGGATTTTCTTTCCTAACAAGTGAATAAAAGAATAGTTTATCCCTAGAAGAAATTAAAATCAGTTAGAAATTAAATAATATAATGTCATACATGGTAATGATAGAATTTCATAACTAGTGATCCACTAAATTGTGAAGGAATTGAATATCATATGTAAATGGAATTCCCATATCACTGTTCACAAAAGTTCATAAGGAAGAAGCATTGTTATATCAATAATTGAGAGGTAATCCAACTCTTATGGTATACTAATATCATCAATACATTAAGGTTGCACACGTGAACCCATTCCAGGATAAGGATATGAAAAAAACCATATTGTTCTTATAATATATATTAAGCACTAATAGGTGTGGTAGTGAAATGTAGTTTTCATTGTTTGTATTGGGATTTCGTGTATGATATGATGATATTGTTACATTTGAAATGATTCATTGGATATGTGAAGCAAATATCAAAATATAAAACAAAGGAATCGTAAAATATTATTTAGGGATACCATAAATTTGAACCAAACATATTTAATGGTCTGTGGATATTGTGATAGTAATATGATAAACTATTATTGAAATTTTTAAATAGCTCTAATCATATCTTATGGCATACCAATATCGACGTGTTTGGTGGAGGATTTGAGCTGGGACCTAGGTTATAATTGATGGATGTTACCAATTTTGGTATAGGAGATGAATATATCAATTCCCGTAATATATAATCATAATAATTATGTTACATATTGAAAGAGGTGTAAAATAAACAATATAATATTACTTTTAGTTATTCATCAAGATAATATGCCTAAGTAGATTTCATTTCTTGCGATAAATAAAAATTATCATCCACGATAGAGGCATACAATTATATAATCTTATACAATTATTTATATTGTAATTCTATGTATTTAACTCTAAATATTATAGAAATAACTTAATTACATGTCTTTATTATTTCAACAATTCCAAAACAGTCTAAAAGTGCATGGAGGAATTATATAAAGGAGTAAAACTAAGTGGGATATTGAACTATCATTAATGAAGGGTTGAGGAAATATAGAATATATTAATATTAATTTATCTTCCCAAAAATTATTTTTAAACATATCATCTAATGCCTTATTAAACTACACATATAGAAACCATTTGAGGATAGAATCATCTATGAATATACCAAGTATTTGTACCTATTGGTCTCAGGGAGTAACTGGAATAACTAAGAAGAAGAAAAGTACAGAGAAAAAAATATTATAATATTTATATATATGGAACAATAAAAAATAAAGGAGAGATTAATTATAATGGAGTGTATATAAAAGAATAATAATACTGGATGTATGTGGGTTATCGCTTCTAGTGGTAGATCATCACTTTAGAGACCTATTTAGAATAAAGAGTTGGGATATGGGGTTGCATCATTTAATAATTTATTCTTACTCTTTCTTTATTTATTATTAGAATGAGTGGATAATAAATCGTTATGGTGTTTAAGTGGAGGTAACTATAAAATTTAATATACTTAGTTGATTCCTTGATTTTTTTATTCAATCTCTCTCACATAATGCTCAAATATATTGATTAATATTTAGCTTAAATTATGGTAATGGTGATAGATTTAATGTGGAAAACTAATTTTATTAATAGTGATTTGGAATTGATTTCTGTGGGATTATATTTCATAGGATCTTAAAGGATACATAATCACAAGTTATTACTTAAACCACTACTTCTAGGACACAAGATCACCCTCATGGGGACTCTTTATCTTAGTACTAATCTTGGGGTGAGTCTAATTTTATTTTCATTGAAAAGGGTGATGTTTTTAAAATATATCTATTTATAATTCAAATAATTTTCATTACATAACATTTTTACTACCAAGATCTCTATTATATATCATTTTATTAGTTCATAGCTACTTCCTTTATCTATTTTCTTTTTCAAACACATACTCACTAAATTACAAAATAACACCACTACACTCACATTATGGATATGGATTAGTTATTATAATTTTTTTGATTCAATGAATATATTAAGTGTCATGTGTATTGTGTGGATTTCACTAAATAATTACTACACCCTTGTTTTTGGTTTTGTTTCCAAGGATATGAAAGGTTAGACCTATGATTTACATTAATCACATTTTAAAAATTATAAAAATATAATTAAACATTATACAAGAATTTACAGATTATTCATATTCATATATTATGTTATTAATTAAAATATTGGAATTTCATGTTTGGAGCAGGTGCACTAGAAGGTCGCACACTGTTGATATAATTCCATTAACCATTTAAATTGAAAGATATTTTACATCAAAGTATGGAAATAATAATACAATACATGAAATGACATTATCCAGTGAATGTGAAATAAGTGGAGGGAGTTCCAATGTTTTCTAATGCTTTAATAATTAACTATAAAGACGAACCATGTTTGAGTGACTTGCAAGTGACATTGGTTTTTTGTAATCTATCATCTATTCAATTGATTATAATATCTAGGAACTATGAATTAAAATATCACTATTTATAATATCTTTAAAAATTTAATAGAATGCTAATAGAGGATTGTTGGTCGGAGTGGATACTCAAGAGGGGGGTGAATTGAGTTCCAATTATAATTTCTGCTTAAAAAACTTTGTCTTAAAATCCCCCAAATAAAACATAGAATTAAACTGTAGTGAATTTATATCAAAATAAAGGTTCGGTTAGGTTCTCAAAGGATTGATTATTTCCCAGTTAATCAAATCAGAAGAATTGATTAACTTTTGAAACTAACTTACTGATTTACCACTAATATAAACACTTGCGAGTTTAATCATCAAAGTGACTTTAAAACAGTTTTGGTTTTAAAGTGGTTTGCAGCAGAATAAAAAATAACTTTGAAACTAAATAAGAACAGAAGGTTTAACCAAGAGGTTCAGTCTCAAGCTGATACTTAGTCCTCTCAAAACTTTATATAAAAGTGATCCACACCCTGGATCGGGGTTCACAACAGTATACAACTATCCAGGTTCAAGACCTCTACCACTGTTATCTATGGGAACAAAAACAACAGCTCCAGCTATCCAGGTCACACACGACCTCTACCACTATCCCAGTGGGAATTAAAAAGACGTAAGAGTTTGAGTGAGGATTTACAGATCCCCCAGTTAAAGTACAGGATACAGTGTGTGTGTTAAATACAGCAGATAACACACACTGCTCTATATGTAAAAAGATAAATCACAGAGCAAATATTTAGAGTTTAGAAATGGCTCTAGTGATTGTTGTGCAGTTCTGGACTCCTTTGATTGATCAGAATTTTCTCTGAGTCCTCTTCTGGTTTTTTTTCTAGAAAACAGAGTATCGTCTGTTTCCTTGTCTTCCAGGTGTAGAGACAGTCGATGAAGATTTTGAGTTGATGTTCTCTTTTTCGTTCTTAGCTCTTCTTTGGTATGCAGAAATGTGTGTGAGATTCTAGTAAGATCAGTCGTCTCTTTGCATTCACACTTGGTTGTTCTTCCATCACACCCGTGGTATGTATGTCTCTGTATATTCGTATATTCATTTCTCTCTTTGCAGTAGCACATCCTTCCTTTATTTAAAGCACGAGATCCGGTAAAAGATGATTTACTTTTTGCAGGTACGAGGTACGGTTCCCTGACAACCAATAACACACATTAAATAAATTTCAGTGTATTAAAATATACCTAATATGACTGTTGGTTAGATTAAATAATGATAAAGAAATTAAAGCAGTTTCGGGTTCTGTTTATGGAACGGTAGCTTTGGATATCGGTAGGTAGATGTCACGGTAGGCCTGAGTAACGGTAGATTCTAGTGTAACGGTAGACTTGAGTAACGGTAGCCTTTCTATCGGCAACCTTCCGCGTATCGGTAGACTTGAATATCGGTGACCTTCGAGTATCGGTAGGCTTTGATGTAACGGTAACCTTTTTATATCAGTAGCGGTAGCTCTGTCTTGTATCGGTAGACTTCATTTGATAACAGTGGCTTCAACATATCGGTGGACTTGTGTGTATCGATAGCTCTGTTCTGTAACGGTGGCTATTATCTGTAACGGTGGACTTTAATGTAACGGTGTCTAGTCTATATCGGTAGCTTTCTCATAGCGGTAGACTTAACTGTATCGGTAGCTCTGTTCTGTTTAAGCATTCTATTGGCAGAATAGGTTAAGTAAGAGTGTACAAACATCCAGTAACCGAAAGACTAATATTTAAACATAGAACAATAGAAAAATACTTAAAGAAAATAAATAGGTAGATTCTCAAATAAGTATTTAACCATTTATCAACTAGGGATTAACAAAATACAAATAATGATAATTTGGATTATCAAAATATAATAAAGAAACTAGATTCCCAGAGGGTTCAACAATCTCCCCCTTTTTGATAATCACAACTTATTCCAAGAAAATTGAAATAGTATCAGAGGAAAAAGTGGAAAAGAAATTAGAATTAGAGGAAAAGGTTCTTTTGTTTTGTTCAGAACAAAACTTCTATATTCCTCCCTCTTTCAATTGTACTGCAAGATTCTCTCTTAAGTCTTATTTTCTCATTCCCCCTTTGTGTGTTTCCCCTTTGTTAACTCTTAGGTCTCATGTCTTATCTGCTCTCATTTTCTCATGTTCGCATTTTCTCCACCTTTGTGATTAAAAAAAAGAAGGGTAGCAGAGAAAAGATAAAGATTATCAGAGAATAAATGAAAAAATAACAGAAACTTAGTAAAGTAGAGAATGAAGAGGAATTCCATTAATATACAAAAGGTACATTGATAAAATAAGAACAAAAAAATACAAGTGAATGCTATCAAAAATATCTAGAAACACTCAATCCTCCTATGGAATAGGTGTCTTTCCCTTAGGATCAGTAGAGGTTTTTGGAATAGCTGAAGGGACAACTGGTATTTCAGCTACAGAAACTGTACCAGATCTGAAATCTGTGCTCCTCTGAGTGATCATCGATTTCAAGCTCCTGATCGCTTGAACAGGAGTCAATTGAGGAGTACTCCCAAAGGCTGAAGCAGGAAGTGCAGGAGGTACAATCACTGGTCTGGAATCAACATGCAGGAAGGGCAGTAATAGGTTCCTGAAATCCATTATAATGCTTCCTCCTCTCTCCATTGAAGACACAAAATCATCTCTATTTTCAATGAATTTTTCCAAGGTAGGAGTAAGATCCCTGAGCTTACTAGCCTGTTCTCTGAAGGCTTGGGTCACTGGAGGTAACTTCATATTTTCTAGTAAGAGCTTAAAATGGTTGGTCATTTGTTTCTTGGTATAAGCCTTCTCGAAATAAGCATCCACCTTATTCTTTATTGCCTCTTGAGAAGCAGTAGCTGCCCGCAGGTGATCACGAACAAAACTACTAACTTCCCTAGTGGTAGAAAGAATCTGAGTATATGATACACCACTGGGATTGGCCTTAGCCAATGCTTCCTGAATAATAGTAGGGATCTTCTCAAGGTTCACACTTGAGCTGGATGAGGGAAGAGGTTTCATTGAGAAGGCCACTGTCTCCTTGAAAGATTGAGTCAGACTACTAACTACTTTCTGAACAAGTTCATCCTGACTGTTCATATGTTATTTGACTGACTTCATAAAGGCCTCAAAAACTTTCACAAATTTCTTGACCACTTCTTTGATATATCTAATGTCAGATTTTACTTGATTTTGAGAGCTATGCATGGTAGTTAGAGAAGCAATCGATTGTCTCAAGGCAACTACAGCTCCTGTCCAACTCTCAATCTGAGTGTGGCACACTTTAAGTTCATCCATCATTTCTTTCACAGGACTGGATACACCATATCGAATGGATAACTCAAGGGATTTATCCATGATTTTCATCTCTTCAAACATACTTTTCTTCATATCTTCCACTAATTCCCTTATTACTTCTTTCAATTCATCTTTTAAGGACTCAAGGTCCTCCTTGGTTGCCACATTTTCAGCCATAGTGGGTAAGGTAACTGATTCCTTTTGGGGTTGGTCTTCCTCATCCAAATCTCCATAAGAAATTCCAAGAATCATATATCCGGGATCTGATGTCCAACCTTCAATGTCATATAGCACTGATACTGAGCCAGGATTCTCCTCCTCACTTGGAACATTCTCCTGAGGCATCTCTTCTAACTGTCCTTCTTGAGGTAATTCTGTAATTTCCTCTAAAACTGCAGCATATTCAATAGCCATTTGTTCTGAGTCATTAATGACTCTCTCATTAATAGGTGCTGCTACTACTTCTTCCTGATCAGGAACTGTCCTGACTGTACTGACTATTAGAGGACTCAAACTGAGCTCTTTTTCAACATTTTCCTCATCATCTGCTTCACCATTAGCCTCCTTTTCTCTATTAACATCATGATCAGATTTGGTTGCCTCATCCTCCTCATAGGTGTCCTTGAAAACATATTGTCATGCTTCTTCTCCTTCTTCTGTAGTCTCTGTATCATTGTACTTCAAGACAGTTTCTCTCTTTGGTAGTTCTTTTGGAGGGCTAGCTGCTCCATAAGAAATAACTTGATGTGGAGGACTAGGGGGTATGTCTGGGTCTCCTCCTTCCTCTACTAATGTCTCTTCCTCCTCTGCTTCAGCATCACTGTAGACCAGTTCTGGCTCATCTGGTCCAAGACCAGGATCCCTCACATCCTTTGGTCTAGAAGGATGATCCACATGAGTATACTTGTCATAGATTTTTCCATCATCATTCACCCATGATATATTCTAAGGATTCCAACTGACTTTCATGTATTTACAGACAGTTCTTGTAATACAGAAGTTGTCCTTAACCACTACCAGCTCATCCTGAGGTCCAGCTACCTCTTTCACTTTTAGCATCACAGAAATTAGCTTTGAAAAAAACAGTGCATTTGATTTGGACTTCGGTCTAGTCATATCTTCCACTTGAACCATAATCAATCTACACAGATTGATTCTCACACTATGCTTCAGAAAATTTAACAGATATATGTCTTGGAATCTCAAAGTAGAAAAATCTCCTCTTCTAGGACTAATAACATGCTGAATAAATTTAAACAACAGCTTATCTTCTCCTACCATCTCTGCAGCAATCACCTTTCTAGGGGTCCCATTTTCTGTAAGCTCCAGAAAAGCATCTTCATATTGAAACACATCACTGTTCGAAGGTACAGACTTTGAGTAGAATGCATAATCTCCTTCATGTGGAACTCTTAAGTTCATATCCCATTCCACTGAAGTAAAGATACTTCCTGACCATTTACCAAAGATATCATTCTGCTTTCCTGCTCAGTCTTTTCAAAGAGGATAAAATCATAGAACTACTTCACCAGCTCAGGATAGTAAGGTTTGTTGTTGTTCGCGAAGCACTCAGTCCAACCTTGTTCTTCTAAAACCTTAAGAACCAAGGACTTTCTCTCCATGAGCCATTCTACACACACTTCTTTCTCAACGACAATCTCTCGCTTCGACAAATGCGGGTTTAGAGGATTTCTTTGAGCTATAATTCCACTTCCACTTCTACTGGTACTAGCATTTGTTACTTTCTGTCTTTTCGCTTGTGTCTCATAACTCCCATCTGTAACTTGGGTTCTCTTGACGCGGGCCATTATAGATTTGAGGTTTAGGGTTTTGCAGCATGAGAGGGTTAGGTTGGAGGGATTCAAACAGACGAGTTCGCGGTGAGATTGAGTGAAGTCTAGACTCGGTTTAATATCATTTAGGATTCACAAATAAAATAAATCATATATGAAAAAAAATAGATGTCTCGGCTTTAAAGAAGTTTAAAACAGCGCGAGATGTTTCTAACGGTGAGGTTTCTAACGGTGAGGTTTCTAACGGTGAGGTCTTCTAATGGTGGGGTTTCTAACGGTGAGGTCTTCTAATGGTGAGGTTTCTAACGGTGAGGTTTCTAACGGTGAGGTTTCTAATGGTGAGGTTTCTTAATGGTTTAAGGGTAAGTTATCATTCCTAATTCGTGTCTAATGAAACTTAATCTTTCTAAACATAAAGTCTTAGTGAAAATATCAGCTAATTGAAGTTCAATGCCTATAAATTCAAGTGTTATATCACCTCTTTGATAATGATCTATTAAAAAGTGGTGTCTAACATCAATGTGTTTAGTTCTAGAGTGAGACACAGGGTTCTTAGAGATGTTGATCACACTAGTGTTGTCACAGTTAATTGAAACATGTTTAAAATCAAATCCATAGTCCAATAAAGTGTGTTTAATCCACAGAATCTGTGCACAGCAACTACCAGCAGCAACATATTCTGCTTCAGCAGTAGACAATGCAACTGAGTTCTATTTCTTACTACACCATGATACTAGGGACTTTCCAAGCAAATGACATGTTCCAGAAGTGCTCTTCCTATCTAACTTGCATCCAGCAAAGTCAGCATTTGAATAACTAGTTAGGTCAAATGATTGTCCTTTTGGATAAAACAAACCTAAATTCACAGTATACTTAAGATATTTAAAAATCATTTTAACATCCAGTAAGTGTGATTCTTTAGGATTAGCTTAAAATCTAGCACACAAACATACACTAAACATAATATCTGGTCTACTAGAAGTAAGATAATGTAAATTCCCAATCATACCTCTGTAATAGGTTTGATCAACTGGTTTCCCAGTTTCATCAACATCCAATTTACAGGTAGTACTCATAGGTATATCACTTTCCTTAATACTATCTAAACCAAAACATTTTAATAAATCCTTAGTATATTTACTTTAATTTAGAATAATACCATCTTTACTTTGAAATATTTGAAATCCAAGAAAATACTTAAGCTCTCCCATTAAGCTCATTTCAAACTCATTTTGCATAACCTTTGAAAATTCAGTACATAAAGAATTTTTAGAAGATCCAAAAATAATATCATCAACATAGATTTGTACTATTAACACATCTTTTGAAATCCTTTTTATAAAAAGAGTAGGATCAGCTATTCCTTTTGTAAATACTTTTGAAATAAGAAAGTTTGAAAGTATTTCATACCAAGCTCTTGGAGCTTGTTTTAAACCATATAAAGCATTATAAAGTTTAAAAACATGATTTTGAAAATGAGGATTTGAGAAACCAGGTGGTTGTTCTACAAAAACATCTTCAACAATAAAACCATTTAAAAAAGCACTTTTCACATCCATTTGATATAACTTGAAATTCAGATGTGATGCATAGGCAAGTAAGATCATAATAGCCTCTAATCTAGCTACAGGTGCAAAGGTTTCCTCATAGTCAATTCCTTATTCTTGGTTGTAACCTTGTGCAACTAGCATAGCTTTGTTTCTAATGATGTTTCCAGATTCATCAACTTTGTTTCTAAACACCCATTTTGTGCCTATGGTCATAGTGTCCTTAGGTCTTTCTACTAATTTCCAGACTTTGTTTCTTTCAAATTGATTTAGTTCTTCTTGCATATCCATTACCCAAAATTCATCATTGATAGCATCATTGATATTTTTAGGTTCTAACTGTGAAAGAAAAGCTTGATGTTCAACCTGATTTCTTAGATAAGTTCTAGTATGTGTTCCTCTATCTAAATTACCTACGATAGCATCTAAAGGATGGTTCTTTAGAATTCTAGTTGGTCTAGAAAAGGTAGGGCTAGAGATTTCAGGTTCATCAACAGGTTGGGGTTAAATAGACACAGGTTCTGGGAAATTTTTAGAACTAGATGTTTTTACTACAGGTCCACTATCCTTATCATTAAGGTTCAAAGAAGATAGATCATCTTCAAAATTTTCAAGAGAGGTCTTAGGTTCATGTGGATCATTTTCATCAAATTTTATGTGAACAGATTCTTCCACGCATTTGGTTCTTTTATTGAAAACTCTATAGTCTTTACTAGAAGTAGAGTAACCTAGGAAAATTCCTTCATCACTCTTGGATGCAAATTTGTCAAGATTGTCTTTGGTGTTGAGAATAAATACTTTGCAGCCAAAAACTCTGAAGTAGTTAACCTTAGGTTTCCTATGGTTCCATAACTCATAAGGGGTTCTCTTAAGAACAGGTCTGATCAAGACTCTATTGATAACATAACAAGTTGTATTTACATCTTCAGCCCAAAAATAGATAGGTAGGTCATACTCATTAAGCATAGTCCTAGCAATTTCTTGCAGGGTTCTATTCCTTCTTTCTACTACACCATTTTATTGAGGTGTCCTAGGGGAAGAGAAATTGTGACTCTAGCCACTGTGTGAGCAGTAAGATTCAAACTCATGATTTTCAAACTCATGGCCATGATCACTTCTTAGGTTTTTAATTTTATGTCCACCAAGGTTTTCTACAGACTTGGAATATTTTACAAATCAAGAACAAGATTCACTTTTGTGAGCTAGAAAATATACCCAAGTATATCTGGAAAAGTCATCTACAAGAACATAGACATAGTGCTTCCCATTTAAACTAGAAACTCTAGAAGGTCCAAATAAATCCATGTGAACCAACTCGAGAGGTTGAGAAGTTGAAACTTATTTCTTTGATTTAAAAGAAACTTTATGTTGCTTTCCCTTTTGACAGGGATTACAAACTTTATCTGCTAGAAATTCATGTTTGGGTAGGTCTCTAACTAAGTTCTTCCTAGTAAGTTTTCTAAGTGAATGCACATTGCAGTGTCCTAATCTTCTGTGCCAAATCCAAGACTCTTTATGAAAAGCATTTAAACAAGTAATATTTTGCTTAGCTAAAGAATTTAAATCAACAGCATAAATATTTTCATTTATTAAAGCAGAAAACACTAAAGCATTTTTATAATTAAAAACATTGCAAGAATCATTTTCAAATTTAACATAAAAACCATCATTACATAACTGAGAAATACTTAACAAATTTTATTTAAGTCCATCAACAAATAAAACTTTAGAAATTAAATCTGAGTCAGTGTTACCAATATGGCCTAAGCCGATGATTTTTCCTTTTGAGTTATCACCAAAGGGGACAAATCCTCCATCAACTTTGACTAAGATTTTAAAGCATGAGAAGTCTCCTGACATATGTCTTGAACATCCACTATCCAAATACCAAGGATTTCTACAGGATCTCTTTAAGCAAGTTCCCTACAAAACAGATTTAGATAGGAAATGATTTTGGTACCCAGATCTTCTTGGGTCCAGACAGGTTATCCAATAAAACATTAGGTACCCATATTTGTCTAATGGGTCTCATAAGATTTCTAGAGTTAAAAGATTTTTAAAGATAAACCTTATTAGATCCATAACTGTGAATATCACTAGTTAAAGCATATGAAGTTTCAGAACTAGCTACATTCTGTCCAGATTTAGGAATGAATTTAGTTTTGGTAATTTTCCTTTGTCCAGGTTGGTATCCTATACCAGTAGTGTATCTAGGTGCTATTTTCTTACCTAGAATCTGAGTAAGAGTATCTTTACCATTGGTAAATTTTTTTAAGTCTTTCTTGAGTTGCTCATTAGATAATTTCAGTTCAGTTTTTTCTTTAATCAACTGAGCATTCTTTTCCATTTCAATATCAAGATCAGATTTATGTTTAACAGTTAAAGCATACCGTTTCTTTAAACCTTTGTATTTGTCTTTCATCTCATTACAGGTTTCTTCTAACATATCATAGTATTCAAATAGTTCAGATTTTGTCATGTTTTCTGAGTCAGAATCATCTCCAGAATAATATTAATTTAAAGCAGGAGTTTCATATATTACATCATATGTGTTTGTCATGAAACACATATTTGCCTTACTTCTGTGTTCTGTTTCAGAAACTTTAGATTCAGTGGAGCTATCCTCGGAAGCGCTCCAAGTAGCCTTCATAGCCTTTTTTTACTTACTTTCCTTGTAATAATATTTCTTCTTGTACTTTATCTTTGGAAAATACGCTTTTATATGTCCTTTTCTTTTGCACTCATAGCAGACAACTTCATCTGATTTGTCAGATTTCTTCCAATCCTTTTTCCAATGTCCCTTGCTATCATACTTACTTTTGTAATTTGATTTTCTGAAAAACTTCTTCTTCCTATAGAACTTCTTAAACCTTCTGGCAATGTGAGCCATCTCAGCATCACTGTCAGAATCACTTTCATTGTCTTCATAGCTTGAACTTTAATTTATAGCTTGAAGCTTCTCCTTATCCTTGTTCTTTGAAGTTGATGTCTTGAACGCAATAGACTTCCTTCTTGGTTCATCTTCTTCTTCTTTGTTCACTTTGAGTTCTTCTTCATACATCATCAGCTTGCCAATTAATTCCTTGATTGGAAGTTCACCAATATCACATGATTCTCTAATGGTGACAGAAGTTCCTCTCCATCTTTCAGGTAGACATATCAGAATTCTCATAATTTGTTCCTTTGATGGAACATCCTTTCCCAGAGAAGTCATTGTGTTGACAATTTCATTAAACCTGAGATACATGTTAGAGATGGGTTCATCATGATTCATCTTAAATTATCATACTTAATAGTATAAGTATTCAGTCTCATTTCCTTAACATTAGTTGTTCCTTCATGAGAAACGGCTAAGGTATACCAAATTTCATAAGCAGTTTTACAAGCATATATTCTATTAAATTCCTCATCTCCTAAATCATAGTACAAGGCATTCATAGATTTGCAATTATTATTGTAGGCAGCCTTAGTAGCTTCATTCCAAGTAGATCTAATAGTAGTAAGAATTTTATATTCTAATTCTATAGCAGTACAAATATCAAAACCCAAGCTCTCTAAATGAATTTTCATCTTGATTTTCCACTGAGCATAGTTGGTGCCATTGAAAAATGGTGTTTTATTGGTATCAACACCTTAAAGTCTATTATCCATGATAACTAACTTAAAGCAAAGTTTTTAAAGAGATAAAAATTTAGAAATAACAGAAATTTTAAGAACTTTAAAATAAAACTAAAATCACAGTTGAAAAACAGAGTACAAAATATTTTAAACAACCTATGATACAAAATGTTGGTCAGAGTGGATACTCAAGAGGGGGGTGAATTGAGTTCCAATTAAAATTTATGCTTAAAAAACTTTGTCTTAAAATCCCCCAAATAAAACACAGAATTAAACAGTAGTGAATTTATATAAAAATAAAGGTTCAGTTAAGTTCTCAAAGGATTGATTATTTCCCAGTTAATCAAATCAGAAGAATTTATTAACTTTTGAAACTAACTTACTGATTTACCACTAATATAAACACTTGAGAGTTTAATTATCAAAGTGACTTTAAAACAGTTTTGGTTTTAAAGTGGTTTGCAGCGGAATAAAAAATAACTTTGAAACTAAATAAGCACAGAAGGTTTAACCAAGAGGTTTAGTCTCATGTTGAGACATAGTCCCCTCAAAACTTTATATAAAAGTGATCCACACCCTGGATCAGGGTTCACAACAGTATGAAACTGTCCAGGTTCAAGACCTCTACCACTGTTATCCGTGGGAACAAAAACAGCAGCTCCAGTTGTCCAGGTCACACACGACCTCTACCACTATCCCAGTGGGAATTAAAAAGATGTAAGAGTTCGAGTGAGGATTTACAGGTCCTCCAGTTAAAGTACAAAAGAAAGTGTGTGTGTGTTAAATACAGCAGATAATACACACTGTTCAATATGTAAAAAGATAAATCACAGAGCAAATATTTAGAGTTTAGAAATTGCTCTAGTGATTGACGTGCATTTCTGGACTCCTTTTACTGATCAGAATTTTCTCTGAGTCCTCTTCTGGTTTTTGTCTGGAAAACAGAGTATCGTCTGTTTCTTTGTCTTCCATGTGTAGAGACAATCGATGAAGCTTTTGAGTTGATGTTCTCTTTTTCATTCTTAGCTCTTCTCTGGTATGCAGAAATGTGTGTGAGCTTCTAGTAATATCAGTCGTCTCTTTGCATTCACACTTGGATGTTCTTCCAGCACACTCGTGGTATGTATGTCTCTGTATATTCGTATATTCATTTCTCTCTTTGCAGTATCACATCCTTCCTTTATTTAAAGCACGATCTCCAGCAAAAGATGATTTACTTTTTACAGGTATGAGGTAGGGTTCCCTGAAAACCAATAACACACATTAGATAAATGTCAGTGTATTAAAATATACCTGATATGACTGTTGGTTAGATTAAATAATGATAAAGAAATTAAAGCAGTGTCGGGTTCTGTTTATGGAACGGTAGCTTTGGATATCGGTAGGTAGATGTCACGGTAGGCCTGAGTAACGGTAGCTTCTAGTGTAACGGTAGACTTGAGTAACGGTAGCCTTTCTATCGGCAACCTTCCGCGTATCAGTAGACTTGCATATCGGTGACCTACGAGTATCGGTAGGCTTTGATGTAACGGTAACCTTTTTATATCGGTAGCGGTAGCTCTGTCTTGTATCGGTAGACTTCCTTTGATAACAGTAGCTTCAACATATCGGTGGACTTGTGTGTATCGGTAGCTCTGTTCTGTAAAGGTGGCTATTATCTGTAACGGTGGACTTTAATATAACAGTGTCTAGTCTGTATCGGTAGCTTTCTCATAGCGGTAGACTTAACTGTATCGGTAGCTCTGTTCTGTTTAAGCATTCTATTGGCAGAATAGGTTAAGTAAGAGTGTACAAACATCCAGTAACCGAAAGACTAATATTTAAACATAGAACAATAGAACAATACTTAAAGAAAATAAATAGCTAGATTCTCAAATAAGTATTTAACCATTTATCAACTAGGGATTAACAAAATACAAATAATGATAATTGGGATTATCAAAATATAATAAAGCAACTAGATTCCCAGAGGGTTCAACAATCTCCCCCTTTTTGATAATCACAGCTTATTCCAAGAAAATTGAAATAGTATCACAGGAAAAAGTGGAAAAGAAATTAGAATTAGAGGAAAAGGTTCTTCTGTTTTGTTCAGAACAAAACTTCCATATTCCTCCCTCTTTCAATTGTACTGCAAGATTCTCTCTTAAGTCTTATTTTCTCATTCCCCCTTTGTGTGTTTCCCCTTTGTTAACTCTTAGGTCTCATGTCTTATCTGCTCTCATTTTCTCATGTTCGTGTTTTCTCCCCCTTTATGATTAAAAAAAGAAGGGTAGCAGAGAAAAGATAAAGATTAGCAGAGAATAAATGACAAAATAACAGAAACTTAGTAAAGTATAGAATGAAGAGGAATTCCATTAATATACAAAAGGTACATTGATAAAATAAGAACAAAAAAATACAAGTGAATCCTATCAAAAATATCTAGAAACACTCAATCCTCCTCTGGAATAGGTGTCTTTCCTATAGGATCAGTAGAGGTTTTTGGAATAGCTGAAGGGACAACTGGAGGTTCAGCTACAGAAACTGTACCAGATCTTAAATCTGTGCTCCTCTGAGTGATCATCGATTTCAAGCTCCTGATGGCTTGAACTGGAGTCAATTGAGGAGTACTCCCAAAGGCTGAAGCAGGAAGTGCATGAGGTACAATCACTGGTCTGGAATCCACATGCAGGAAGGGCAGTAATAGGTTCCTGAAATCCATTATAATGCTTCCTCCTCTCTCCATTGCAGACACAAAATCATCTCTATTTTCAATGAATTTTTCCAAGGTAGGAGTAAGCTCCCTGAGCTTACTAACCTGTTCTCTGAAGGCTTGGGTCACTGGAGGTAACTTCATATTTTCCAGTAAGAGCTTAAAATGGTTGGTCATTTGTTTCTTGGTATAAGCCTTATCGAAATAAGCATCCACCTTATTCTTGATTGCCTCTTGAGAAGCAGTAGCTGCCCGCAGGTGATCACGAACAAAAATACTAACTTCCCTAGTGGTAGAAAGAATCTGAGTATCTGATGCACCACTGGGATTGGCCTTAGCCAATGCTTCCTGAATAATAGTAGGGATCTTCTCAAGGTTCACACTTGAGCTGGATGAGGGAATAGGTTTCATTGAGAAGGCCACTGTCCCCTTGAAAGATTGAGTCAGACTACTAACTACTTTCTGAACAAGTTCATCCCGACTGTTCATATGTTATTTGACTGACTTCTTAAAGGCCTCAAAAACTTTCACAAATTGCTTGAACACTTCTTTGATATATCTAATGTCAGATTTTACTTGATTTTGAGAGCTATTCATGGTAGTTAGAGAAGCAATCGATTGTCTCAAGGCAACTACAGCTCCTGTCCAACTCTCAATCTGAGTGTGGAACAGTTTAAGTTCATCCATCATTTCTTTCACAGCACTGGATACACCATATCCAATGGATAACTCAAGGGATTTCTCCATGCTTTTCATCTCTTCAAACATACTTTTCTTCATATCTTCCACTAATTCCCTTATTAATTCTTTCAATTCATCTTTTAAGGACTCAAGGTCCTCCTTGGTTGCCACATTTTCAGCCATAGTGGGTAAGGTAACTGATTCCTTTTGGGGTTGGCCTTCCTCATCCAAATATCCATAAGAAATTACAAGAATCATATATCCGGGATCTGATGTCCAACCTTCAATGTCATATAGCACTGATACTGAGCCAGGATTCTCCTCCTCACTTGGAACATTCTCCTGAGGCATCTCTTCTAACTGTCCTTCTTGAGGTAATTCTGCAATTTCCTCTAAAACTGCAGCATATTCAATAGCCATTTGTTCTGAGTCATTAATGACTCTCTCATCAATAGGTGCTGCTACTACTTCTTCCTGATCAGGCACTGTCCTGACTGTACTGACTATTAGAGGACTCAAACTGATCTCTTTTTCAACATTTTCCTCATCATCTGCTTCACCATCAGCCTCCTTTTCTATATTAACATCATGATCAGATTTTGTTGCCTCATTCTCCTCAGAGGTGTCCTTGACAACATATTGTCATGCTTCTTCTCCTTCTTCTGTAGTCTCTGTATCATTGTACTTTAAGACAGTTTCTCTCTTTGGTAGTTCTTTTGGAGGGCTAGCTGCTCCATAAGAAATAACTTGATGCGTAGGACTAGGGGGTATGTCTGGGTCTCCTCCTTCCTCTACTAATGTCTCTTCCTCCTCAGCTTAAGCATCACTCTAGACCAGTTCTGGCTCATCTGGTCCAAGACCAGGATCCCTCACATCCTTTGGTCTAGAAGGATGATCCACATGAGTATACTTGTCATATATTTTTCCATCATCATTCACCCATGATATATTCTAAGGATTCCAACTGACTTTCATGTATTTACATGCAGTTCTTGTAATACAGAAGTTGTCCTTAACCACTACCATCTCATCCTGAGGTCCAGCTACCTCTTTCACTTTTAGCATCACAGAAATTATCATTGAAAAAAACAGTGCATTTGATTTGGACTTCGGTCTAGTCATATCTTCCACTTGAACCATAATCAATCTACACAGATTGATTCTCACACTGTGCTTCAGCAAATATAACAGATATATGTCTTGGAATCTCAAAGTATCAAAATCTCCTCTTCTAGGACTAACAACATGCTGAATAAATTTAAACAACGGCTTATCTTCTCCTACCATCTCTACAGCAATCACCTTTCTAGGGGTCCCATTTTCTGTAAGCTCCAGCAAAGCATCTTCATATTGAAACACATCACTGGTCGAAGGTACAGACATTGAGTAGAACGCATAATCTCCTTCATGTGGAACTCTTAAGTTCATATCCCATTCCACTGAAGTAAAAGATACTTCCTGACCATTTACCAAAGATATCATTCTGCTTTCCTGCTCAGTCTTTTCAAAGAGGGTAAAATCATAGAACTACTTCACCAGCTCAGGATAGTAAGGTTCGTTGTTGTTCACGAAGCACTCAGTCCAACCTTGTTCTTCTAAAACCTTAAGAACCATGGACTTTCTCTCCATGAGCCATTCTACAAACACTTCTTTCTCAACGACAATATCTCGCTTCGACAAATGTGGGTTTAGAGGATTTCTTTGAGCTATACTTCCACTTCCACTTCTACTGGTACTAGAATTTGTTACTTTCTGTCTTTTCGCTTGTGGCTCATCACTCCCATCTGTAACTTGGGGTCTCTTGACGCGGGCCATTACAGATTCGAGGTTTAGGGTCTTGCAGCATGAGAGGGTTAGGTTGGAGGGATTCAAACAGACGAGTTCGCGGTGAGATTGAGTAAAGTCTAGACTCGGTTTAATATCATTTAGGATTCACAAATAAAATAAATCATATATGAAAAAAATAGATGTCTCGGCTTTAAATAAGTTTAAAACAGCGCGAGATGTTTCTAACGGTGAGGTTTCTAACGGTGAGGTCTTCTAATGGTGAGGTTTCTAACGGTGAGGTCTTCTAACGGTGAGGTTTCTAACGGTGAGGTTTCTAACGGTGAGGTTTCTAATGGTGAGGTTTCTTAACGTTTTAAGGGTAAGTTATCATTCCTAATTCGTGTCTAATGAATCTTAGTCTTTCTGAACATAAAGTCTTAGTGAAAATATCAGCTAATTGAAGTTCAATGACTATAAATTCAAGTGTTATATCACCTCTTTTATAATGATCTATTAAAAAGTGGTGTCTAACATCAATGTGTTTAGTTCTAGAGTGAGACACAGGGTTCTTAGAGATGTTGATCACAGTAGTGTTGTCACAGTTAATTGAAACATGTTTAAAATCAAATCCATAGTCCAATAAAGTGTGTTTAATCCACAGAATCTGTGCACAGCAACTACCAGCAGCAACATATTCTGCTTCAGCAGTAGACAATGCAACTGAGTTCTATTTCTTACTACACCATGATACTAGGGACTTTCCAAGTAAATGACATGTTCCAGAAGTTCTCTTCCTATCTAACTTGCATCCAGCAAAGTCAGCATCTGAATAACTAGTTAGGTCAAATGATTGTCCTTTTGGATAAAACAAACCTAAATTCACAGTATACTTAAGATATTTAAAAATCATTTTAACATCCAGTAAGTGTGATTCTTTAGGATTAGCTTAAAATCTAGCACACAAACATACACTAAACATAATATCTGGTCGACTAGGAGTAAGATAATGTAAATTCCCAATCATACCTCTGTAATAGCTTTGATCAACTGGTTTCCTAGTTTCATCAACATCCAATTTACAGGTAGTACACATAGGTATATCACTTTCCTTAATACTATCTAAACCTAAAAATTTTAATAAATCATTATTATATTTACTTTAATTTAGAATAATACCATCTTTACTTTGAAATATTTGAAATCCAAGAAAATACTTAAGCTCTCCCATTAAGCTCATTTCAAACTCATTTTGCATAACCTTTGAAAATTCAGTACATAAAGAATTTTTAGAAGATCCAAAAATAATATCATCAACATAGATTTTTACTATTAACACATCTTTTGAAATCCTTTTTATAAAAAGAGTGGGATCAGCTATTCCTTTTGTAAATACTTTTGAAATAAGAAAGTTTGAAAGTCTTTCATACCAAGCTCTTAGAGCTTGTTTTAAACCATATAAAGAATTAGAAAGTTTAAAAACATGATTTTGAAAATGAGGATTTGAGAAACCAGGTGGTTGTTCTACAAAAACATCTTCAACAATAAAACCATTTAAAAAAGCACTTTTCACATCCATTTGATATAACTTGAAATTCAGATGTGATGCATAGGCAAGTAAGATCATAATAGCCTCTAATCTAGCTACAGGTGAAAAGTTTTACTCATAGTCAATTCCTTATTCTAGATTGTAACCTTGTGCAACTAGCCTAGCTTTGTTTCTATTGATGTTTCCAGATTCATCAACTTTGTTTCTAAACACCCATTTTGTGCCTATGGTCATAGTGTCCTTAGGTCTTTCTACAAATTTCCAGACTTTGTTTCATTCAAATTGATTTAGTTCTTCTTGCATATCCATTACCCAAAATTCATCATTGATAGCATCATTGATATTTTTAGGTTCTAACTGTGAAAGAAAAGCTTGATGTTCAACCTGATTTCTTAGAGAAGTTCTAGTATGTGTTCCTCTATCTAAATTACCTACGATAGCATCTAAAGGATGGTTCTTTAGAATTCTAGTTGGTCTAGAAAAGGTAGGGCTAGAGATTTCAGGTTCATCAACAGGTTGGGGTTCAACAGACACAGGTTCTGGGAAATTTTTAGAACTGGATGTTTTTACTACAGGTCCACTATCCTTATCATTAAGGTTCAAAGCAGATAGATCATCTTCAAAATTTTCAAGAGAGGTCTTAGGTTCATGTGGATCATTTTCATCAAATTATATGTGAACAGATTCTTCCACGCATTTAGTTCTTTTATTGAAAATTCTATAAGCTTTACTAGAAGTAGAGTAACCTAGGAAAATTACTTCATCACTCTTGGATGCAAATTTGTCAACATTGTCTTTGGTGTTGAGAATAAAGACTTTGCAGCCAAAAACTCTGAAGTAGTTAACCTTAGGTTTCCTATGGTTTCATAACTCATAAGGGGTTCTCTTAATAACAGGTCTGATCAAGACTCTATTGATAACATAACAAGCTGTATTTACAGCTTCAGCCCAAAAATAGACAGGTAGGTCATACTCATTAAGCATAGTCCTAGCAATTTCTTGCAGGGTTCTATTCCTTCTTTCTACTACACCATTTTGTTGAGGTGTCATAGGGGCAGAGAAATTGTGACTATAGCCACTGTGTGAGCAGTAAGATTCAAACTCATGATTTTCAAACTCATGGCCATGATCACTTCTCAGGTTTTTAATTTTAAGTCCACTAAGGTTTTCTACAGACTTGGAATATTTTACAAAGCAAGAACGAGCTTCAATTTTGTGAGCTAGAAAATATACCCATGTAGATCTAGAAAATTCATCTACAAGAACATAGACATAGTGCTTCCCATTTAAACTAGAAACTCTAGAAGGTACAAATAAATCCATGTGAACCAACTCGAGAGGTTGAGAAGTTGAAACTTATTTCTTTGATTTAAAATAAACTTTATGTTTCTTTCCCTTTTGACAGGGATTACAAACTTTATCTGCTAGAAATTCATGTTTGGGTAGGTCTCTAACTAAGTTCTTCCTAGTAAGTTTTCTAAGTGAATTCACATTGTAGTGTCATAATCTTCTGTGCCAAATCCAAGACTCTTTATGAAAACCATTTAAACAAGTAATATTTTTCTTAGCTAAAGAATTTAAATCAACAGCATAAACATTTTCATTTATTAAAGCAGAAAACACTAAAGCATTTTTATAATTAAAAACATTGCAAGAATCATTTTCAAATTTAACATAAAAACCATCATCACATAACTGAGAAATACTTAACAAATTGTATTTAAGTCCATCAACAAATAAAACTTTAGAAATTAAATCTGAGTCAGTGTTACCAATATGGCCTAAGCCGATGATTTTTCCTTTTTAGTTATCACCAAAGGTGACAAAGCCTCCATCAACTTTGACTAAGCTTTTAAAGCATGAGAAGTCTCCTGACATATGTCTTGAACATCCACTATCCAAATACCAAGGATTTCTATAGGATCTCTTTAAGAAAGTTCCCTACAAAACAGATTTAGATAGGAAATGATTTTGGTACCCAGATCTTCTTGGGTCCAGAAAGGTTAGCCAATAAAACTTTAGGTACCCATATTTGTCTAATTGGTCTCATAAGATTTATAGAGTTAAAATATTTTTAAAGATAAACCTTATTAGATCCATAACTATGAATATAACTAGTTGAAGCATATGAAGTTTCAGAACTAGCTACATTCTGTCCAAATTTAGGAATGAATTTAGTTTTGGTAATTTGCCTTTGTCCAGGTTGGTATCCTATACCAGTAGTGTATCTAGGTGCTATTTTCTTACCTAGCATCTGAGTAAGAGTATCTTTACCATTGGTAAATTTTTCTAAGTCTTTCTTGAGTTGCTCATTAGATAATTTCAGTTCAGTTTTTTCTTTAATCAACTGAGCATTCTTTTCCATTTCAATATCAAGATCAGATTTATGTTTAACAGTTAAAGAATATCGTTTCTTTAAACCTTTGTGTTTGTCTTTCAGCTCATTACAGGTTTCTTCTAACATATCACAGTATTCAAATAGTTCAGATTTTTTCATGTTTTCTGAGTCAGAATCATCTCCAGAGTAATATTAATTTTAAGTAGGAGTTTCATATGTTACATCATATGTATTTGTCATGAAACACATATTTTCCTTACTTCTGTGTTCATTTTCAGAAACTTCATATTCAGTGGAGCTATCCTCAGAAGCACTCCAAGTAGCCTTCATAGCCTTTTTGTACTTACTGTCCTTGTAATCATATTTCTTCTTGTACTTTATCTTTGGACAATCCGCTTTTATATGTCCTTTTCTTTTGCACACATAGCAGACAACTTCATCTGATTTGTCAGATTTCTTCCAATCCTTTTTCCAATGTCCCTTGCTATCATACTTACTTTTGTAATTTGATTTTCTGAAAAACTTCTTCTTCCTATAGAACTTCTTAAACCTTCTGTCAATGTGAGCCATCTCAGCATCACTGTCAGAATCACTTTCACTGTCTTCATAGCTTGAACTTTCATTTATAGCTTGAAGTTTCTCCTTATCCTTGTTCTTTGAAGTTGATGTCTTGAACGCGATACACTTCCTTCTTGGTTCATCTTCTTCTTCTTTGTTCACTTTGAGTTCTTCTTCATACATCATCATCTTTCCAATTAATTCCTTGATTGGCAGTTCACCAATATCACATGATTCTCTAATGGTGACAGAAGTTCCTCTCCATCTTTCAGGTAGACATCTCAGAATTCTCATAATTTGTTCCTTTGATGGAACATCCTTTCCCAGAGAAGTCATTGTGTTGGCAATTTCATTAAACCTGAGATACATGTTAGAAATGGGTTCATCATGATTCATCTTAAAATTATCATACTTAATAGTATAAGTATTCAGTCTCATTTCCTTAACATTAGTTGTTCCTTGATGAGAAACGGCTAAGGTATCCCAAATTTCATAAGCAGTTTTACAAGCATATATTCTATTAAATTCCTCATCTCCTAAAGCACAGTACAAGGAATTCATATCTTTTCAATTATTATTGTAGCCATCCTTAGTAGCTTCATTCCAAGTAGATCTAATAGTAGTAAGAATTTTATATTCTGATTATATAGCAGTACAAATATCAAAACCCATGCTCTCTAAATGAATTTTCATCTTGATTTTACACTGAGCATAGTTGGTGCCATTGAAAAATGGTGGTGTATTGGTAGAAACAGCTTAAAGTCTATTATCCATGATAACTAACTTAAAGCAAATATTTTAAAGAGATAAAAATTTAGAAATAACAGAAATTTTAAGAACTTTAAAATAAAACTAAAATCACAGTTGAAAAACAGAGTACAAAATATTTTACACAACCTCTGATTCCAAATGTTGGTCAGAGTGGATACTCAAGAGGGGGGTGAACTGAGTTCCAATTAAAATTTCTGCTTAAAAAACTTTGTCTTAAAATCCCCCAAATAAAACACAGAATTAAACTGTAGTGAATTTATATAAAAATAAAGGTTCAGTTAGGTTCTCAAAGGATTGATTATTTCCCAGTTAATCAAATCAGAAGAATTGATTATCTTTTGAAACTAACTTACTCATTTAACACTAATATAAACACTTGAGAGTTTAATTATCAAAGTGACTTTAAAACAGTTTTGGTTTTAAAGTGGTTTGCAGCGGAATAAAAAATAACTTTGAAACTAAATAAGGACAGAAGGTTTAACCAAGAGGTTCAGTCTCAACTTGAGACATAGTCCCCTCAAAACATTATATAAAAGTGATCCACACCCTGGATCAGGGTTCACAACAGTATGAAACTGTCCAGGTTCAAGACCTCTACCACTGTTATCCGTGGGAACAAAAACAGCAGCTCTAGTTGTCCAGGTTACACACAACCTCTACCACTATCCCAGTGGGAATTAAAAAGATGTAAGAGTTCGAGTGAGGATTTACAGGTCCTCCAGTTAAAGTACAAAAGAAAGTGTGTGTGTGTGTGTTAAATACAGAAGATAACACACACTGCTCAATATGTAAAAAGATAAATCACAAAGCAAATATTTAGAGTTTAGAAATTGCTCTAGTGATTGACGTGCATTTCTGGACTCCTTTAACTGATCAGAATTTTCTCTGAGTCCTCTTCTGGTTTTTTTCTGGAAAACAGAGTATCATCTGTTTCCTTGTCTTCCATGTGTAGAGACAGTCGATGAAGCTTTTGAGTTGATGTTCTCTTTTTCATTCTTAGCTCTTCTCTGGTATGCAGAAATGTGTGTGAGATTCTAGTAATATCAGTCGTCTCTTTGCATTCACACTTGGATGTTCTTCCAGCACACTTGTGGTATGTATGTCTCTGTATATTCGTATATTCATTTTTCTCTTTGCAGTAGCACATCCTTCCTTTATTTAAAGCATGAGCTCCGGCAAAAGATGATTTACTTTTTGCAGGTAAGAGGTATGGTTCCCTGACAACCAATAACACACATTTGATAAATGTCAGTGTATTAAAATATACCTGATATGACTGTTGGTTAGATTAAATAATTATAAATAAATTAATGCAGTGTCGGGTACTGTTTCTGGAATGGTAGCTTTGGATATCGGTAGGCAGATTCCATGGTAGGCTTTAGTAATGGTAGCTTCTAGTGTAATGGTAGACTTGAGTAACGGTAGCCTTTCTATCGGTAACCTTCCGTGTATCGGTAGACTTGTATATCGGTGACCTTCGAGTATTGGTAGGCTTTGATGTAACGGTAACCTTTTTATATTGGTAGCGGTAGCTCTGTCTTGTATCGGTAGACTTCATTTGATAACAGTAGCTTCAACATATCGGTGGACTTGTGTGTATCGGTAGCTCTGTTCTGTAACGGTGGCTATTATCTGTATCGGTGGACTTTAATTTAATGGTGACTAGTCTGTATTGGTAGCTTTCTCATAGTGGTATACTTAACTGTATCGGTAGCTCTGTTCTGTTTAAGCATTGTATTGGCAGAATAGGTTAAGTCAGAGTGTACAAACATCCAGTAACCGAAAGACTAATATTTAAACATAGAACAATAGAACAATACTTAAAGCAAATAAATAGCTAGATTCTCAAATAAGTATTTAACCATTTATTAACTAGGGATTAACAAAATACAAATATTCATAATTGGGATTATCAAAATTTAATAAAGCAACTAGATTCCCAGAGGGTTCAACAAGGATTATTTAGAATTAATCAATTATTTAAAAAGAATAGTACAATATGTGCCCTTAAATAAAGTATTTGATGATGAATTAAGTGGAAGGTGTTTTCCTTACTATACATTGAGGCAGACTAAAAACTATTTATGCAACAAAAAGATGATTTTTTTAAATCTTAGGATGACATCTATAATGTATTCATTATGTGGTTTTATCCCACTAAAAGAACTATGGATTCATGGATAATAATTTCCACATTTTTTAAAAAGATAATAAAGTATCCCATAAATATTTAGATAAATTTATGAATTTATATCAATAATTCCCCCACCAATAATTTTGATCATCACTATTAGTGTAATTTTTATATAAATATTTGAATGGGATGGTACAAAATCTAGTTTATTTAGATAAAGGTGGTCAATATGGCCATAAAATGGCTAAGTAGTTGAAGAAAATTTTAAATATATTAGTCGTGAACTCATAGAAAAATACAATGAGTGGTTGAAGAGTAGTGTTGATTGAATTTTCTACAATATAGGTTGTAAATGTTCAAAATGTAGATATTCAAAGGAAATTAAAAAATATAGTGTCTAAAACACCAAAAAAACTATGAGAAATGCAATTATTGTGGTAGGTTTGATCACATTTATATTCACTACATGAAAACTCATATGATTGTAGCTATATCATCAACAAGTAGGAATGAAATTCATTTGATGTTATGGAAATCATACTATTAAAAATGAAAAATTATATAACACATATAATAAAATATTTAAGAATAATTATGATCAATCTAGGAAGATTTAAGGAAGTTTTATATATGTTATTTCTTCTGAATCTTGAGGGAATGAGTAGTTTGGATATTAATGGAGAACCCAACAAAAAATTGGTAGTAAGGTTCTAGTTCGAATCAATTTGAGAAGGGGAGTAAGATTATTTTTGATGATTTGACAAAGATAAAGAAAACAAATGTAAGATAAAAGACTTTTTTCAAAGTATTAACTCCAACTTCTAAAGGATTGATCAATTAGGTCAAGGTACTCAAGTTAGTATCCGCAATTTTGATATATAATTAGGTTATTTAGGTAACCAGAATTCACAGAATGAAACTCCCCAGTACTGCTAGAATAAATCCTATAGAATGATTCATATCCCCAACTACCTGATGAGTAAAAATAGTGAAAGGTAAAGATAAGAAATTGGTAGATCAAGATGAACATAAGGTAATAGAAAAATTCAATTTTCATTGATCAAATTAATAATATGTCCTTATATAATAAGATAATGGAAATTTTCATACAAAAGAAAAAAAATTGGAAAGGAAGTTGTTTAAGAGACACAATATGAGGAAAATGAAAGGGGAATAAAGAAGAGGATTTCATTCACAAATTATTAATTGGAAAGGTTCAAGACATTTATTTCATTTCCACTAAGATATCGGTAATAGAACAAGAATAAGGTTTAAAATTATAGGAAGTAATTATATCTTTTCCAGAGGGTCAACATTACCATACCATATTTTTAGGCCTTGATAAGGATTCCTTGTAACACTAAGTACTTGACGAGCATAATTTCAAATACTATAAGTATTAAGGATAATAACACTTCTCTAATCAATAAATATTTTGTTGTAACTGTACAAAGGAATATTCTAAAAAAATTGGAGGATCTAGAATATTCAAGATCATATATGTGTGTGTAAGAAAGAGGTATTACACTTTGTTTAATGACTTGGGAGATACTATTAAACATGTTCCACTTAAAATATTCAATTAAATGTGTATCGGCTAATTTTGTAATACTCCATGTGACATCTCATATGACTGATAAATCATCATCTTAACCAGTGGTAGTCATTGAAGATATAATTTTTTTAATTATAAATCTAAAACTATGTACATAATTCTTGGTTATGGGGATGGGGGGAATTAAAAAAATTACCATCATAATTAGACATCCATTCATTGCTATAGGATGTGTTCTAATTAATGTGTCAAAAGGAGACTCACTGTTATTTTGAGATAATAAAATGAGGATTTGAATGTTTTTTATGTAATTAAATAACCTTCTTTACTAGAGTATTGTTTTATTATTGAAATCTTGGATGTGGTTTGGGGATAAGATAGATTTTGTAAATCCAAATACTTTTGGTAAATTTTGGAGTTGGGAGAGAAGAGTCCCCATGTAATGGATATAACTAGTAGGTTAATGATATTTTATATACTGATTATTTCAATAAAAAGTTTGAAGATATATCACCAATAATATTACCATTTAATCTATTTATGTAGGGTGTACTAAAATGATTAATGAAAACTCTTCCTTCTATATTGAAGTATGATTTATTTGGATAAGTAAATACACAAAGAATTATAATTCCAAAAATTATTGATAATAAAAATAGGAAAATTGTATTAGTAATTATTAGGAAAACCTATATATAATGATCTTGGTCTAATGAAAACATTTAGTGAATTCTTCCCAACAAGAACTATACCTAGAATTTATTTAGATTACCTGAAGTTGAATACACTAACTATAAATGATTATTTTTGTCACTCTATAACCATGATTTTACTTATTATTTTATTTATTTATTGATATATGATCGTGTCATTGATATTTGAGCTGAAATCCCATGAATTTTTATAATTTGGGAGTTTTAGTGTATGGTGCACTGTTAGGTTCAGGGTTAGTCTTAATCTTGCAGAAACCATATGAGTGACCAATAGTTTTTGGTAGATCAGTTTTTCATGGATGGAACATGGTTTTTCTAACCATTTATCCAAACCATGTGGGATTATAGGTTTTTATAGTGAGGGGTTAATGGTTTTCACACAATATGGTAAATTGTGTGGCCGACCTAAATTTTAAAAACATGAAATTCACTTTTTAACACCCTCTAAATTTAACGCCTAATATACTCTTGTGCCCCCCCCATTGGACTCTTATATACCATATATCATAATTATTCACATTATCCTCCATTAAATTGTGTATACATGTTATATATTCATGGATTAAATTTGGTTTCATGTGGTAAAATTCTCCATATCTCCTCTTCTATTTTTTCATCTAATTATTTATTTTTATTCTTTCCATAGAGAGGTATTAGTTTATTAGTGCTCCATGTTGATCAAAATTTCATTGGGGTTGTATGTTCTAGGGTTTATCATGGTATCCTCAAGTACATAGTAATCTCTTGATCTAATTTTATACCATGACTAATTAAATCAATGAATCAAACGTAGGTTTTTCGCATGTTTTAATCTTTAAACCTCTAACAATTAATTGTAAGTTCTTTGAATCCATCTTCTAAATACCTAATGGTAGTGATTCATGTGTCTATGGAAAATTTAAAAATATTTTTTCAATTTTTTTCCATTTAATTTGATGAATTTTCTCTATTAAACCCTATTGTTTAAATCTACTTTTTAACTACCAATCACACATGTTGTTTGATAAATTGTCTAAATGACTGTTTTGAAGGAACTTGGAAATATCAAAAGCTTTTTTTATCTAATAAATGATTTTATCAATGTTTTTTTGGATTTTAATGGTCTATTAGGTCATAAATATTTTTTTAAAACTACTATAATGTTTTATAATTTTTATAAATATTTTTAATCAATTTTCAAGATAGTTTCAAAAATTATAATTTCCAAAGAAGTATTATGATCCATGGTTGGAAATTTTGAGTAAGGTTTTATAAAAATAATGGATCCATGATTAATTCCACTTAGAGTTATTTTATTGAGTCCCAAATATTTGATGATATGTTTATATAGGAATTAAGCAGTGTCTTCGGGGATATATATCTCATAGGTGTAGTGTGCTTATGCTTGTTATTTCCTATTTTTATAGGTATTGAAGTATAAATGTGTGTGTGTGTGTGTATTCATATCACACATTTCTTTTATTCAATTCCCCACCTCCATTTCATATTCCATGGGAAACAAAGTGTAGCTACAGGGTTATCTATATACAAATGTTTCACTATTTTAGGATCATTCATTGGCTAGTGTCCCTTAGTATTGATTCACCCTACTTTAGGATCTTTCCCCTAGGATAGTAAGGATATGATATGACTGAGTATTAGGGATATTAGATTACATTAGTCACACATATATGATGGATAATGTTTTTATATTGTTCTATGTAGTTTTTAATGGATTGTGTAATCACACAAAGTGGTTGTGTGAATCAGGCGTGACTTGTTTTACAAAATTCATTTTGGTTTCTATTACCCCCTTGGATTTGAACATATATCACTTGTTATGATGAGTGGATCATGTATGAAATGTATAAATTAAATTAAAAAACATCATATTTTTACTAGATTTAGTCAAGTGGAATGATCCTTCATGAAACTAGTTATTCCTGTAATTAAATATTATTAACCATATTGAGTTGGTTACATTCAAGGAAAGTAACATTCCTATAAACAGTATGTCCCATGGTGTTTCAATATAGAGTCCCATAATAAATCAAATTTTCCCACCAACACAATCATTCTAAATCCTAAGTCCTATCGGGGGTCTTTATACTACATCCCATAGTGTTATCATAAATCTACTTGCCTTATCCTACTCTAGAGTCCCAATGGATACTTCAACATATCTTTAAAATATAATCCACATATAGAAATATCTCCAGTATCTCTCAGTTTCTTCTACACATAAAATTATCTTCCTCCGTAAGTTCATGGGATCCAGTCCACTCATTTAAAATATCAAGATCATTAATAGTTTATTTTAATAAGCTTGTTGTTATTGAAACACATTCACACTAGATCTAGAATAATCTAGCTCTTCTCATATTACTATAGAGTTGAACATGTAAAAATTATTCTATAAGTATCTTACCGATTCAGTATCTTCTCACTTTATGATATAATGGTGTGTTGGTATTATCAGTAAGTCAAATTCTTAAGAAGATGTTACTTCTCCTTAATAATAAATTCCCAACCTCAATGAATATGTGTTAGTGATGCACAAAATTTCTTCAATAATATTTTATAGAAGAAAAATATTACACTATTAAAATTAATCCAAATTCAAGCTCCTCTTTTGTATTTTGAACAAGTGTTTCATGAGCTTATCTTTTAAATTATCAATTATTGTAATATAACATCATGCAAATAGGATGCATTTACTAGCCTCCTAAAATTTCTAAACACTAAAACAAATACATTTAATTATTCTTATTATTTTTATATTATTTTTAAGGTATTTATTTCATTTTATTTTTTTCCCAAGTGACTATGAATTCAAATACTTCATTCATGTGGTTAAATCATTTAAATACATGCACCCGTATGTATAAAACTCATTCAACACACTTTTCTCTTCTAATTCCTCCCATAATGGAGTATGTGACCCTCATGAACAACTTATTCACAAAAACATGTATGGGTATTCGATGTATAATATTGTTCACACAAGTAGATCACCCAAGTTCTTCTTCTTTGAAAAAGGTAGGCTATACAGTTTTGATCCTTCCTTTTCACGTAATAATGTAATTGGTTTTTTAGTACTTCAAGAAAATTTTGTGTATGTAATCAAATCAAGTGTGTAATATTCTTTCATGAAAATGATTATACAAAGTTTCTCCTTTCTTCAACAGTATTTGTATATACCTTCTTATTAATGAAAATGGAAACTTGATATATCTTATCCTTATTTCAAATAATTAAAACTTACACTAGGTTATTATTTTTATGAAAGAAGAATGATTTTCAGGATCTTTAACCCTTTTAATAAAATGATGTGTAGAGATCCTCAATTTCTCTGTGGAAACCATGATCTGTCAATAAGGAATGGAAACAAGATTGAATCCTTGGACTTTATTCTCTATATATATAAAATGTTTCTCCAAATTTTCTCTGATCTTCATGTTTTTTGGAATATATAGATAAAATTTTTATTAAATGATTGATAACAATATTATTAAATATTTTAGCAATCAAAATATTTTAGACTTCTATGATCCAAAAAAACAGTGTCTCCTCCTTCATGCATTAGGCTTATTATTTAGTGATAAAGTGAATGTGTATATAAAAATAATAGCATTCCATGTCAATTTAAAACATCAAACTCATCCATGAATTCAAATGGACTTCTAAAATATTTTTTTTAATAAGATAAATCATGTTATTTGACTTATCACATTCATGCATGGAGGTCGGTGGTGTTTTAACTCAATAATTCACTAAAACAAGCTCGTCATGGAAATGGTGGTATCAAATTTGATTCAGCATGGTGTCATATGAAAAATATTTCATGTAAAATCCATTCATAATTCATAAGTATAAGATGATTAAGAAGATTCTGAAGAATCATTAGATTCATGATGATCGAATGACCTTGATTCTATCTATATATTTTTTAACAAACGAACAACACTTAGAGAATGTAAACCCCACTTTGGTTATCTTTTTATCCATGCTCTCTTTAATAAGAATCCATAATTCTTCCATGGTTTGGGTCATCACCAGGGTCATAACCTGGATACACTTCACATACTAAACTCTTAGGACATGCCACCTAGCACATACCCACTAGGCCTCCTCCATGCATTCTTGCCCGTGTGCATTTTTCCGGCACTATATAGCTCACTCACTCACTAAACACCTCAAGATGTCCATGTGGGTCGTATCATGTATCATGATTCATGCTCCCATAGGTGTGGTTGATCTATCATGTTGGATTTCTTGTGGATGAAAAATTTTAGAAGATGGCCCACCGAAAAACATAAAATATTTCTAAGTATAAAATTTATAAAACCAAACCATTCTATCTCAATTAATCATCATGAAAAGTATTATTTTTCATAGTATTCATATTCAATCAAACTTATTGGAAATCATTTTCATATCAAAAAATATTCCCAAAAATAATTATTTTCATGGTCTTTACTTCTTCTTTATTATTTAAATAAATGTTTCATTTCCCTAACACCATTAACACATGTCTTTGAGGTTTAAAAATGTTTTAAAAATAATATAAATTAAGACCCATTAACTTTTCATCTTCACAACCTAATAAAAAAAATTAAACACCAATAAAATATCAATAATCCACGTGGGTTATTTAATATCTACCTTTTTATTTTTTTTTCAAAACCCATTTAATTTATAAAGTTAATTTTATATTCTCCCACTTACTGACAATAAAATAAATAATATTAGTATGTAAAGGAATTTTCATCTCTATCATCCAAATTTCATGAAATCATATTCTTATCTAATGAAACATACAACTTGGTTCTCTTGAGAAAATTATGGTATCACTATAATCATAGTAATGAGATAAAATTAATCCACTCTAATTCTATATTATAAATTCACAGTGTAGAAAACAAGAGTGTTCAAATATAACATCAATGTTGTTAATAAATTTTCAACATGTGATGCCAAACACCAAAAACTTTTTTCAAGTGTTGTTTAAAATATTTTCATCTTATCACTTATATAAATCTCAAAAAAACAGATTAAAAACATATATTCTCAAGAATATACTTATCCTATTCAAATTTAATTTTTATTTTTTCATCAAGTAGAAATTTTATCCCTTTTGAGTTGATTTTTCATTATAGAGATAAGAAAATAAAATCAACACACCTCAATGATGATAATATTTATTAGAAATATCCCTCACTAGAACTTTATATATTCTTGAGATATCAATTGAGATAAATATATTTATTGGATGATATTATGTATTCCCACTCAAAAGATGCACTCTATACTTATTCATTATGATTAGAATTCTTCAAGAATAAAATATAAGAATATTTTAAATATTGTAAAGAAACATCATGATTCTAATAATCCTCCAAGGTGGATAACCTTATAGCTGTAATAATTTTAAGACTTTTATAAAATTCAGGTCACCCATAAATAAATTAATCACCTTCATTTCCCAATATTAAATAATAAAACACTATTTATATATGAGAATAAGTTAGTTCTTCAATTCTCCTCAATCAAAGAAACGAGGTATATGAGTTTCCTCTCAACCTGACTACCTTCTTTGATGAAGTTGGATTCTTCATATTTTCTAGAAATGTAGCTTCATTTTTATTTTCTTTCACTATATTTGAAGAATACTATTACTATTCTATCCATATGGTTAAAAAAATTTGGAAAATTCCTTGATTTCATTTTTGTATTGACTCCATGTATCAAAAAAGATTCTAGTACAAAAAGTCAGAGTTCTTTCCCATTTTTCTTTAAGAATTATTATCTTGAAATACATGTCAAGAATTTTTTAGCTAATTTCAAAGACATGTTACACCTTTCATACACATATTTAGCATTCATCATGTTGACCATTTTAATAAACATTCCATATTCATCATCAAATATTCCTTTAACGAAATCAATAAAGGTGTTTATTTTTGGATTCATTCTTTATTAAATTCCATATTTATTTCATTACAATTTATGCTTGTAACCAATTATCAACCGTTTATGATGTGACTTATCCCACCATAACATAATCATCTCTTTATTTGTGTGGAAACCTTCACATCATTCTTTATTAACTTCTTAGGAATTTTTTTTTAGTAGCCTTCTTCTGTTGTTTGCATCCTATGGATAACCTATCATCATTTTTTCTTACCTCATTGCATTTATTATTTTTATTCTTTTTAAATCAATAGATTATTTTTCCATGATCAAGATATATCATAACTTATCATAACAATTACCTCTTTTATTACAGTAATCACTTAACTTTTCAAATAATTCATATCTTTTCTTCATAGATATATTATTTTTCTATGATTCCTACTTTTATATTACATTTTTTCACCTTTTCTTCATCTATAGTCCCCATAAATAGAAGAATTATATAATTTTCATATAATGATATATTTTTTCAAAAATTTATTTCCTATTTCCCAATTTTCTAATAGCACCAAAAGTATCCAATAAATATTGATTTATTCTTTTGTATCACATTCTGCCTATCTTTGACACTTTGCTGCTTTTGGATAGAACATTTATTATTATTTTATTTATTTGAGGAACAAGACTTCCAAAACTTCTTTAAATAAATATTTGAATATGCAGTGGTGTTATAAGAATTTTAATCACCAAGGTTTTTCCATATTATAATGTTGAATCTTCACCAATCATCAAAACAACATTAGTGTTCACATATTTATTGGGACGAATGGTAACCTTTTCCTATAAGCTTGTGTTTCGTTAATCCATATATAATATAATGATCTTATTTATTGTAGTTTGAGTATTTTTATAAATATAACTCTTATCAGATGTATTTTTTGTAGAAATTATTTTCACATTAGTTTGGGAACTCTCAACTTCTATCTCTTCAATATTTCTTAGTTTCAATATTGGTTCAAGAAATTTTGAGTTGAGATCAATCTTATCAACTTCAAGTGATTTCTTTCTTTATTAAAACTAAGTATTCATCTTCTAAATCTCATATTTATGCCCCATATTTTCCTTTTGTGACAAATTTTTAAGTTATTTAATTATTTTTTCTTTAACCTTTAACAGATAATCTTTAGAATTTATAGATGTTTTATGTAACTTTTATAATGTATAGATAAATTATGTAAAACCCATTTATTTTAATTTATTCTAAAAAAACTAATTTTTAATTTTTATTAATATGTGATGAAAATTTCTTTATAAAAAATATGATTATATTCATTGCATTTATCATGTTTTAAGAGAGTGTTGTAGTTATAATCCTTCTTATTTAATGCTTCTTCCATTTCATAACATTAACCTTCCTGTAACATATTTTTACCATGTGCTGTGTAATACTTGACCATTTTTTATCACCTTTTTGTTGGGTATTGTTTTAGGGTGTTTTAAGATAAATTTTGAGATTTTTGGGATCCCATTGGGTTGTGCATGGTTGGATCGCGTTTACAGAAAACGTTGTGGTTTGTCCCAAAAAAAATGTTCACCCTATTGGAATCTTATGGAAGGGGGTTCATGGTTTTTCAATACCATATACCCAACCCTCCAAATCATGTACCCCCTTGGATCATGGGGAATGCATGGATGGTGCATAGTTAGTTTAACCGTATGGAAAAACCATGCACCCTAAACAAAAGACCAATAGGGGATCATAGTTAGGTAAAATGGTTTTTCTAACCATGCAACCCTCCATAGGAAACCATGTGAATGGTTTTTGATTCTTCTGAATTCAATTTTAAAAACCCTGAATCATTTTATTATGATGTTAATCACCCAAATTCTACCCTAACTCAAACTTTTGGTCCTTAGAGGCTCTCAAAAATTAATTTTTTGTCCTCTAAACGTTTCCTTTAGTGAATCAAATTGTCATTAAAAGATCAGATCCCTCTTTGGTAGGTGGATGTTGAATTATACTATTTATTTTGATATTTCAGCTATCCTCTTTTAAGTGTGTTATATCATCATGTCCTTAAGGTATCTACAATCTATTTCACTAGATCTAATCCTTATCTTGCAAGATATTAATTATATATTTGATTCATCAATCTTTTTCACCTTCGATCTTCACTAGAATTCATATTGTGGGTATTTTTCATTTGATTTTGTGATTTAAAGGTAGCTTGTTCCATTTGAGGTTTTCCATGAAATTGACGCCTTGATTTTCTTGATTTTTTTAAATATATTTCAATTAGTTTATAAAACCTTAATTTCAAATGATTTGATTATGAAATTCGAAATGGAAATTATTTTGAGAAAAATCCAAATTTCAGTGGGATTAGAATTGTGGGATGAATTTTTAAAATGATGGATTGATTTTTGAGAAAATTATTTAATACGGTAATTGATGAAATTATTTGAGATTTTTTTATAAAATATTTTAAATTAAAATGATGAAACCCCATTATTGGTTTTGGATTGAAAAGGCATAAAAAGATGAAAAACACATGTTTTGATTTTGAAAATGAATTGGAATATTGAAACTGAAAATTGGGAAATTGAATTATAAATAGTTATTTGATTTGAAACAGGATGATTTTTCAATTAATTATTAATTTATTGATAAAATTTGATCTAATGTATTTAGTATGTTATTTGGGAAAACTACTCTAGTATATTGATCCCATACGAATATATTGACAGTGAATACTCTAAAAAACTAGTTCAGCATGATTATCCTTGATGGGATGTTGATGAGTCTTATTCAGCCTAAGCTCGAGGGATGTGTGTGCACATGATTATTCATGATCACTAATTTGAGAAGTGTGAGGTTCATATATCTAGAAACTAACATACTTCAGAGCACATGACCACATGGATTGTTATGTTTGATTCAATTATATATTCCACTAATTATAGAACCTTTTTACTCATAAAAAATGATTTATTTTAATTATTTTATAAAAAAAATGTTCATTTAGGCCATCTTTAAAATGATTTTTACATATTGAGAACAAATCATGATTCATTTTAAAAATAAAAATGATATATTGTGGAATTCCCAATTTTATTTAAATTGAAAAAATTATTGGTTTATTATTATGGAATCAATTATGGAACACTTGGTGAGACCCTGTTGGGATTTATTTCTCACATTATGCCTTTTACCTCATGAATTTTTATATTTTCTTATTCCAGGCCTAAGAAAAAAAAAGAACCACTTTGCGGTATTATATATTATTCATCCATGGGATCACGAAGTGATGATAGTGACCAGTGGAGCTAAGGTCCACTTATTACATAGGGTTTTGAGACTTCTTTTTTTACGGCATTTTGGTTTGATGTTTCGTTATGTTTTTATCAATTTAATCAGGTACAATTTGACTTGTTTTAATTATGGAACTTTCTCTTAGATTAGTTTTTATATACCAACATTTATCTTCTTTGACTTCCATTATCACATGGAAAAATTATTCCCACTTTATTCTTGTATGATGCTAGGTTCTAGTCACCAACCTTTGGGGATCATGAATTCCCTTCAGGCTATGTTAGTGTCATCTTGGGAACCAGGGTAATATGGTATCTGCAATAGTTTGTGACCAAGTTATATCATATGTATATGTTAAGAATCTTTTATTGAAGTCGTCAAATGGTATGGGTTATCCTCGTAGACATGAGGTAGTATTGATGGGACTTTGGAGGTAGTTATGTATGAGTGTTTGGACATATCTTGTTATAATAACCCTTAAGTCACCATGGATGGTGGGAAAAATTGAATTTAATGATTATTTTGATCCTTTTATATTTTTTATCTATTTTATTTGAGTGTTTTTAAAATCCTAGACTTTTGAATTCTGTTTTATGGAATTGAAAATTTGGAATCCTATTTCTGTTGTGATCTGAGTGTCCTTATTATTTTTTTTCTTATTGTATGTCGATGATGTCTAGAACCATTCCTACGAGAATACATTTGAAACAACCTATATAGGTACATGCTGATGAACCATGGAAATTGAACCCTCCATTTGACCAAAATCTAATTGAGATTGTGGTCTATGTTGTCCAAGCTCTAGGACTGGCACCCACACTCATTCCTTTTTAGGCTACAGTCACAGACCCTCAAAGGGACAACTCTAGAGATCATTTGCAAGAGTTATTATCCAAAATCTTCCAACATTAAAAGGATATAATGATCCTAAATAGTTTTAGGATTTGTTAAAATGAATTGAGTGTATTTTTTTGTTCTTAGAAAAACTAGATTCAATTAAAGTGAAGTGTTATACCTTAAATCTTGAAGGACCTAATAGAAGGTGGTGGGATTCAATGGTGGTAGAGAAGAAGCATGGATTCATAGAGTGGAAATACTTCAAGGTCCTTTTTACTGATCAATTATATCCATATTCCATGTTTTTAAAAAAGATAATTGATTTTATTATTATCCCTAAAATTTTCATGACTGTGAATTAGTATGCAAACCGATTTATTGAGATAGAATATTTTTCTCCTAAGATTGTGACTAATGAGAAGATGAAGGAACTAATATTCAAGATAGGACTTAAAGATTCTATTTTATACTAGGTTTTTCTTCTAAAGAGGAATTCTTATTCTAATCTACTAGATATATCATTGATATCTAAGATTTACCTAGTAGGAAAGTCAGGGTTGATGGGAGTTCCATTTTATTGAGTGGTAGTTTTTTTGAGTTCCATTAAATTAAAGAGTAATAATGATAAGACTCATGGTGGATCTAGATAGTAGGGTTCTTATAGTCCTCCTATAGTTCCCAGTAGAGGCCCTTCGAATTGCTTCCATAATGGAAAGGTTGGGTATTCAAAATGGGTTGATCTGTATTTCCGATGGAATCTCAGGTCACTTATAGAAAATATGTGATATCATTTCTTCCCTATGTAGTGGAAAAATCTCATAAACACCTAAAATTAATTCAATTCAATTAGATTCTTCAAGAAAAAATGGGTTTCATCCATAGACATATGAAATGAAGTTATTTCACACTATAAAATAGTATATGGAGGAATTTGACACTGGTCCAGCGACTGTGAGATGTACCATCACTATAGATTCTTCCTTAGTGACATGTTTATTTGATACCAGTGCATCTCACTTGTTTATATCAACAATTTTTTGAATCCATAACTCTTCATATACATATTTTATTTTAGTTGATGTATATTACTACATCCATCAGAATGAAGAGAGAGACGGGTCTTCAACGTTTTGCTTGTGTTTTCTCTATATCAGAGATTGAGCTTAACTATAATTTTCTAGTAAACTATATGAATTATCCATATTTCATTCTCAATAAAAATATTTTATGATATCTCATTAGGCCTAGATTTAATTTTATCTTCAGTATGCCTCCTTTATTACTCATGTAGGGGTGTGATGTGTCTTCTAGGGATAATGGGACTCAAGATTAGGTAGAGTCGGACCTTCTTTTTTGAATCTAGGAAAGGTGATATCAATGTTCTTTTTTAACATGAATAAATTATTATTAAGTTATTATATCCTTCCATTTTTCATCTATTTTCTTGAATTTTTTCCTTCTTATTTTTTTATCATGTCGTTGGTGAGAGAGATAAAATTTTCTATCGATTTAGTACCTTGTTCTCATCAAATATATATTCCTTCTTAATATATGGAATTAGAAGATTTGAAAAACAATTAATATGCATTTGGATGATTTTATTGAGAAATTAATTATATGATTGAGTGTATCACCTTGGGAAGAACATGTTCTCTTTGAAAAGAAACCAGAAATTGGAATTCTTCTATGCGTTGATTACTGAAATCTAAACCAAGTTACCGTAAAAGAAAGTATTTGTTTCCTTAGATAAATGATATATTTGACCATTTGAAATGGGAAAGTAGTTATCAAAGATTTATCTTTTATCTAGATACCTTTAATTTTTCCTTAAATAATTTAACCTCCTAAAAATAGCCTTTAGGAGTACGTATCGACACTATTAGTATATTATAATTCATTTTGGTCTAACCAATGGGCTTGAATTTTTCATGGTATTGATGAAGAATATATTCCATGAGTACCATGACATGTTCAATTTTTTCTTTGGGGATGATATCCTCATTTACTCTAAAACCAAGGTGAATCATGTATGTCATCTATGGAAAGTGATGGAAATTTTGAGAGATCACTGAATCTTTGACAATATCTCAAAATGTTGTTTTTGGATTAGGGGAGTGATGTTATGAGGACATGTGGTCTTAGAACATTTTATTTTATTTGTTCCAAAGAAGGTTGAGGCTATTATGACATGGGAAAAACCTCATAACATTTTTTATAACTGGATATTCTTGGGTTTAGTAGGGTATTTCTACCAGTTTGTCAAGGATTTATCATATTTTGATTCTCTAATGATCACTATCACTTGGAAAGAAGTGAAGTTTGTTTATGGTGATAAGTTTCAGAGTTATTTTTTTGATTTGAAACATCTTTTGTCTTATGTGATGATGATAACTCTTCTTGGTTCTGGGTAGGGTTTTGTGGTCTTTCGTGATGCATCAGGTTCAAGTTTGGGTTGTGGTCTTATATAGGGTGATCATGCTATGGGATATATCTATAGACATCCTACAACAAATTAGAAGAATTATCCAACCCATGATCTCGAACTCATAGCTATAAATTTATTCTCTTAAAGTATAGTAGCATAAACTTTTCATGGAAAGGTTTTCCAGTAATTTTGATCACAAAAACATGAGTTATATCATCTTTAAGAAATATTTTAATATTCATCAGAGGCATTGTTTTTATTAATTGAACTAATTTTATTTTGACATTATATATACCTCATGAATAGGGGAATTTCATTTTTGATTCTCTAATAAGGAAACTTCTAACCAATTTCATGTAAGATTCATCAAAAGAGATAAATGTGATTGCTTTCATTTCACAATTTCATTAGAGAGTCCAAGAGAATGAGTTTGACACTATTTTGACTAGTGTTCAGTTGACCTTATCTCTTCTTAATATGATTCTTTGAATCCGTAACATGATGATGAGTTATATGGAATTAAATACTCTCTTCATGGTTGGGATATTATCATTTATTGGACTTTCTCTATAGTGGGTATTATATTTTTATGTAATGGTACATTGTCACCTATTCTATAAGGAAGGATATGATGGTATATTATCATGATTCTCAGTGGGAAGTTCATCTGGGTACTAAGAAAAAGTTCAATGATATGAGGAAATGACTTTGGTGTCTAGGTATGAGATGGGAAATCACTAGATTTGTTTCAGATGATTATACTTTCCAACAAGTCAATGTTGAGCACAAGAAACCTTTGGGTTTTCTTTATCCCATTACAGTGATAACATGGAAGTGGGATGATATATATATGTACATTATAGTGTGTTTGCATTATACCCCTCCAAAGAAGAACATGATATGGGTTGTGATCGATCGGTTGGCCATATTAACTCGCTTTCGACCCATTAATGATATTACCAAATATGAGGACTTAGGAATCCTTTATGTGTATGATATTTTCATGCTTCATGGTGTTCCTTCTTTAGTGGTCTTCGATACAAATCTATGGTTCTCTTCTCATTTTTGTAGATTCCTCTAGGAGGCAATGGTTTCTCGGGTGATCATGAGTATGGGATATCATATAAAAATTGATGTCCATATAGAATAGGTTATCCAGATTTTTGAAGACATGATCCATGCTTTTAACTTATATTTTGGTGGAGCTTGGGATAGCCACATGGGTCTAGTTTGGTTTTCTTATAACAACAGTGACCAATAATTTATTTATATAGATCCCTTTGAGGCTTCGTATGGCTTCCCATGTAAATCTCCATTGTGTGGGTCATAGATTGGTGAATCTTCCTTGGTGGGACTAAGTTTATTTCAAGAGAAGATGGCTAAGATTTAGTTGATTCATCGTAGAATAGTGATGGCGTAGATCCAAAATAAATATTATGATGATCATAATTGATGACCATTGTATTTTTTTCTTTTTTATTAGTTTTTCTTGATATTTTCACCTTGGTTGGGTCACTGTCATCTTGGAAAATATGTAAATCTTGCACCAAGGTTTTTGGGTCCTTTTAAGATTGTTGATCAGGTGTGTAAAGTGTCTTAAAATTTAGTACTTCCACCAAAATTGAATTTGATAAATAATGTTTTCCATGTATCATAGCTTAAACAATATCTTTGTAACCCTTATCATGTCTTAATTTAGGAATATCTTGATGTTCATAATGATTTATCTATAGCTGAAAATATAGTAAGGATAATTTATTCAATGATATAGGTACTTCATGGGAGAATGATACCTTTCATCCATGTGTTATGGCTGCATGTTTCATATTCTCATCAGACATGGGAGTGTGTGGAACTAATGAGAGAGTAGTGACCTCATATCTTTGATATAGAGATTTCCTATCAAGCCTTATGAGGATAGAAGGTTTTTTTTCTAGGGAGGTTGTAACATCCTTGTACCTTCATTCATGTATTCATTTCCCTTGTATTGATCTCTTTTTGGTTGGGTCTTGTTTTATGGTATTTTGGATTAAATTTAGAGAATTTTGGAAGCCCTTTGGGCTATGAATGGTTAGGGAAGACCCTACGGTTTAGCCAAGAAGACTATATTCCCTATTTGAAGTCACTGCATAAGGGGTTAAGGGTTGTTCCAAACCATGATTCCAACCCCCCAAACTTTGAACCCCCTTGGAAAGTGGGTAATAAATGGGTGGGTCATGGTTATTTTAACCATGTGTCCAAATTGTAAACCCCAAAAAGAAGATAAGTAGGGGTGCACGGTTAGGTCACGTGATTTATCTAACCATTTGGACCTCCCCATGAAACCATATATGCATTTTTTAATTCCATTGAATTTGAATTTAAAAATCCTAAACCCCAATATAAGATGATAATCTCCCCCATTTGACCATACCTCAAACCCTTGATCCTTGTAGGAACATAAGAAGCAATTTTGGATCCTCCAACCTCATCCTTTGGAGAATCAAAATGAGAGTGGAATACCCGATCCCTCTTTAATAAGTGGATATTCTTTTATGTGATTTATTTTGATATTCATTCTCTCCTCCTTTGAGAGTATTAGATCATCATGTTCTTTATTAATCTAAAATTTATTTTATTAGATATAATCTTTGTCTTGATAGATCTTGATTATAGATTCAATTTGTATATCTTATTCACCTTTGGTCATTCTTGGTGTTCATGTTGTGTATGTTGATCATTTAACTATGTTATTTAAAGGTAGGCAATTCCATTTGTGGTTTTTCAGGAAACTGAAACCTTCATTTTCTTAATTTTTTGAAATGGGTTTTAATTGATTTATAAAACCTATATTTTTAGTGATTTCATTATGAAATTTGAAAGGGAATTGATTTTGAAAAAACCCTCATTTCTAATGGAATTGGAATGGTGCGATGAATTTTGGAAATGATAGATTAATTTTTTATAAAAATATTTGATGATCGAATTGATGAAATGATTTGATATTGGTTTTGATAAAATATATTAAATTGAAATGATGAAAACCAATTATTGTTTTTGGATTGAAAAGGCCTGAAATTATAAAAAAACACAAGTTTTTGTTTTAAATTGGAATTGTCATATTAAAACTAAAAATTGGGAAATTTAATTGTAAATTATTATTTGATTTTAAATAACATAATTTTACAATTACTTATTTATTGAATGAGAACAAGTGATCTTGGGTAGTTAATAGTTTACTTGGGATAAGAATATGGGGATTTTTATCCCCTTGTAATGTATTTACAATGAAAACTATAACAAAAACCTAGTTTTCACGATTATCCTTGATGGGATGCTCATGTTCCCTATTCTGTATTATCCTGATGGCCATGTGCGCACATGATTAGTCCTGATCTCTGATCTGAGAAGGGTGAGGACCATATAGCTAGAAACTAATATACTTTCGGGAAGATGACCATGGTTCTCATTGTGTTTGATTATATTATATATTCCATTGATTATAGAACTATTTTAATAATGAAAAATTATTTATATAAATTGTTTTATTGAAAACGGTTATTTTAGACATGTTATAAATTTTTTCCATCTACTAAGAAGAAATAATTTTTCTTTTAAATATGAAAATAATACTTTATTCCATGACCTATTCTATTTACATTTAATGCATTATTCGTTTACTATTATGTAATCTATTATGGAACACTTGGAAAAATCCTACTAGGATTTATATCTCACACCCTACCTTTTCCCTCAGGTGTTTTTTTATTTTCTTATACTAGGTTTGAGTAAAGTAAAATCACTACTTAGAGGTATTGGATGTTCTAGATCCATATAACTATGGAGTGATGATGGTAACCGATGGATATAAGGTCTACTTGTTACATAATGTTTTGAGACTTTTATTAGTTTTTTGATGGTAGTATGGGTTTTTATTTTGTTGAGTTTTTTTTCTATCTCCCCATGTACTATTATAAATATTTGAAATTTAGTACTTTCTCCTTGATGAGTGTTTGTATACTAACTTGTATATTTTTTACAATCCACTTTTATAAGGAAAATTCATTCCCAGCTTATTATTGTATGATTTTAGGTGTTATTCTCCATTGTATGGGGAATGGGAATTCCATTTGGTCTATGTTAGTTTTGTCTTGCGTATCGGGGTACTAGGGTACCCAGGTTGGTTAGTGATATTCTACTTGTGATTTTTCTTCAACAATTTCCATGAAAACCCGAACTATATAAATAATCAATGATTTAGGAACTTTCATTAAATGTTCTCTGATTTAAAAGGTAATCACATCTTCATCACTACTTGAACATGATTAATTAGAATTATAATAAACTGATTTCATTGAAAAATTACCACTTTGAGTGCCTTCATCTAGTAGTTTATCATCTTTTATCTTTAAATTCTTCTCTATCTTCTTTTCTACTCTTTTATTTCTTTTTTATTAGTCTTTATGGAAACTTCTACATTTATAACATTTGGAGTAGATGTATACTTTTATATTTGAATCTCTTTGGAATATTATTCAAATAAAAATTTGTATATGATATATTTAGGATATAAAAAACTGGTTTAGTAAATTAGATCCAATCAAAGGTCGAACCTTTGATCTGATACTAATTTAAGTTCCCAATGGATTGTGTAGTCACACTGATAGGGATGGTGAATCAGGTGTGACTTGTTTTATTATATTCTTTTCTTTGTCTTTTACCCATTATTGATTCAAACATTGGTAACCTATTAGGATGAGGTATTCCTATATGAAATGTAAAATTAAATGAAAATAACAACGATATTTTAAAAAGGCTCAGTCAAAATTATTATTCCTTATTAAAACTAATTATTCTTCTAGGTTACAGATAATTTACTATATCCAATTTGTTTCATCCATGGAAATTCACATTCCCATCAACAATGATTCCCATAGTGTCCCAAAATAGATTCCCGCTAGAGATCAATGTATACCACCTGCATAATCATTCTAACTCTTGAGTCCCACATGAGTATATTTATGTTACATCCCACAATGTTACTAGCATCTAACTGTCATTATCTTACTCCATAGTCCCACTAGATATTTCCACTTCTCTTCAGATATGATCCACTGATAGAAATACCTCTTATATCTTTTGGTTTCTTCTATACATGAAATGATCTTCCTCTACAAGAATTCAAGATCTGGTTAGCTCATGTACAACTTTAATATCTTCAAAAGCTTCTTAAAAAAAGGTTTTCTCTCTAGAAACACCATCACACCAGATCTATAATGATCTAGTTCTTCTCATATTACTAAAAAGTAGGAAATGTAAATATTGTCTTATAAGAATATTCTATATTTAATAACTTCTCACTTCTTGGTACAATGGGGTTTTAGTATTCTAGTAATTCAAATTATTGGGAAGATGTTCTTCCACCTAATTAATGAATTCCCAACCACAATGAATTTGTTCAAGTATTTACAAAATTTAATCAATATTGTTTTATACATGGATAATCTTCCAATACTCAAATAAATCTCAATTCAAGATCCTCAAGCATATTTCATACAATTGTTTCCAGAGATTCTCTTTATAGTTATCAATTATCACCATATCACTTCATTAATGTATGATACATTTCATGGACTCCTCAAATATGTAAACCCAAGAACATAGTCATTTAATTAATCTTATTATTTGTATATACATATCATTTTATTTATTTTATTTGGGTTTTTTCTTAAGTGATTATACATTCACATACTTGATACATATGGTTAGATCATTTCAATTCATGCACCCATGTTGTATGGTATATACGCACCTCACTATCCACTTATTCCTCTTCATGTAATAGAGTAAGTGGCCTTATCAAATAACCTCTTCATGTAAAAAAGTATGGGTATTTTATGTATAATATTCCTTGTGAAATTATATCATTAAATTTATTATTATTCACAAAAGGTAGTTTGTGTGTAATATCTCTTTTAAATTTATATAAAACACTATGCACAATCTCATTACTACTCAAAAAGATTAATTATGTAATAAAATCATGATAATGGTATTCCTCTATAAAAATGACTGTGCATAGTTTGTTCTCTACATAACTGTAGTTGTTCAAACCTTCTTTTACATGAAAATAGAAGTGAATGATATCCTCTCCATCCCATAGCCAAGTAAGATTAACGAGTGGTTCTTCTTCATCATGCAATAAGAGAGAATCCTAGGATCTTCTACCCTTCATATAAAAGGATGAATTGAGATACTCTATTTCTCTCTTGAGACTGATATCTCTCAATGATAAAAAATAGTAATAAAAAACCCTTGGTATTCCCTCATTGTTTATAGATAAGGTTATAAAAACTTAGCTTTTATCTTAATTCGACTACAAATACATATATTAAATTTCGAGTCAAGTTTCAATAAGAATATTAATAAATATTTCAGTAATCCAAATATTTTGGACTTTCATGAAATCAAAAATCCTGGTGTATCCTCCTTCACATATTATATTTCTTAATTTTTAAAAAATGGAAGCGTGTGGGAAAATAATTTCATGCCTCATAATTTTAAAATTTTAAATTCATAATTGCACTCAAATAGCCTTCTACAGCATTATTTTTTATTTGTACAAAGAATTATCTTTGAGTTATCACATACATTAAAGATAGATATTTCATGCATGGAAGTGTGTGTAGTTCTATATTAATAAATCACTTAAATTAGATTGTTATAGAAGTGGTCATACTGTCTTCGATCGAGCATGGTGTCATATCAAGAACATGACACATGAAATACCTCTATACTTACGAGGTAGAAGATGGTGATGTGGATGTCTGGGAAGAAAAAGAACCATGAGTATCAAATAACCCAGCTTCTATCCATATATTTTTATACAAATTAAAAGTATCATGTGAAATTAAATCCTTCCATGGTTATCTATTTATCTTCAATTTCATTAATAAGACTCATCGCTTCTTCAACAGTTCAAACTAGCACCAGGGTCGATGCTCGAATACACTTCACATGCTACACTTGTGGGTTTATCCTCCCTGTACAGGTCCACTAGGCCTCCTTTCAACACACTCAACCATGAAAATTCTTACAGGCTCTATATATCCCACTCGCTCACCAACCTCTATAATTTAGCCATGTGGGGTGGCTCTTGTATGGTGATTAATACTCCCACATGTGTGGTGGAGCTGACAAGTTATCTTGCTTGGGGATGTCCAATTTTTAGTTAAAGGGATACCAAAAAACCTAGAATATTTATAGTTATATAATTTTTAAAATAAATCCTTTCTATCCCAATCAATAATCATGAAAATATTTTGTTTACGGCCTTTATATTTCTTGAAACTTCTTTGAATTCTTCTTCTTATAAAATAATTTCTTCATGTAAATAAAGATGTTCATCGTCTTCAATTTTTATTTATTATTGAAAAAGATGTGTTAATTCGAAAAAACCATTAACACGTGTTTTGAGCTATAATACTGGTTCAAAAAACATCATAATTTAAACACATTTACTTTTCATCTTCAAAAAAAATTGATAATAAATTCTACTTTATCACATGATCAATAAACCACTTTTGTTTTTTATTCAAGATTTTCCTCTAACCTCTAAGTAATGACCATGTTCTCTTATGATATTTTATATTGTTCTCATTATTATTATGATTTTAATTTATGGATTTTCATCACTTTTGAGTTTCCATTCCAATGAAAACAAATACTTTATCTTTTTTAAAATGAATTTTTTTTAATCAAATATTCTTCTTTATCTAAATCCTTAAATGGATAATTTTACTTGAAATTCATAAACTCCTTGTTTCCAAACCAATTATTTTAAGATGATGATGGCATATTATTGGTTTTAAAATAAAAATGGGAAACTTACTTTTTATTTGTATTTCAAACTATAATGAAATGGATATTTTATTTAAATATTATGCATGCAGTGTATTTTTCCTTGGCATTCCTACATGGGTTTATTACTATTCCACTATAAATTTCAGGATCTGTGTTTCACTTCATGTCTCTCATGGATCAGTCACATTTTTTGTTTTGGATGGTGAACATAATGTCCTAAAAAGATGGTATCAGTTACATTGAGTCTTATTCATACATAGCAATTATATCGACCATGTCAGCAATCTATTTGGTATCTTTGGATATTGCTCAGTTTTATTTAATTGGGATTTATAATTGTAATTTTTTTGGGTTTCACTTAATTTAATAACTGTTTATTTCATTTTTCTCAGAACTCTAACATATAGAGTGGTCATTCTAAACTCTTGTTTGGGAGCCCCATTTTCAATTATACTTATTAGGAATGATCATTACCAAATCATGTATTTTTTATTCCATAGTGATTGTAATCATCCTAGAGGGATTGAAAACACCACTATGTTTATTTCACAAGCCCACTCAGGAACCTAGATTAGAGGTGGCCTAGACTGGTTCATGAGAAAATGGTATTATTCAACCCTTTATTACAAATGAAGAAATTTTAGATTGAATATAGGACTATTAAAATATGTGATGTAGGTATGAAGAAGTGTTTGGCCAGAAACTTTAGTAATAAACCTTTTGATACTAGAGGATGTCAAGATATGGGTCTTAAATTGTGATTTTTATTCTTTTTATACAAGTGAATATTGATTTGTACTGATGGTTCTTGTGATGCTATTAAACATTAGGTGATTTTTTGGTTGTGACTCTAGAATCATGATAATTCCTATTTGGTTTTTGGCATGTTTTGTTATGTATTAATGGTTTTAGAAATATATTGATGTTGTATAGATCATTTAAAGTATTTCGATGTTTTATTTGATTCCAATGGGAGTTGTACTAGTGGTATATAGTGAGATCAGATGGTCTAGAAAACCATGTGGATCCTAATTACAATGTTCAATAAAAATCTTAGTGGGGGATACACAACTTAATTATGGTCTTCCCAATGAAGTAGTCGAGCCATGCATAGGTACTAGTCCCTCTTAATTATGTTTAGTTCCTAATCCCTTGATCCATTTTCATTTATTTTAATGATATATTTATGGAGGGTTTGTATTTTTAAATAGCGATGGTCAATTTTCAAATTAATATAAAAACTTTTAAAAATTGGTTGAAGTATAATCAATATTTGAAAATGTTAATGGTGGTTTTAAAAAGCACAAAAAAAAAGTAAAGCTTTAGATTTAAAGGAGTGGTTTTATGAAATGAACTAAAACTTTCATAGTTTTTAAATGTAGGAAACTAATTTTAAGATGTTTTTTGAAAATTCAAAAATATTCTAAGTGATATTTTATGATTTATAAAAAACATGTGGGATTCTAAAATAGTTTCAAAAGATATATTTTTACATCATCTAAGTTTTAGTGATTTTATTTTTTTATCATTTTATTATAGTTCATATTTACTTCCAATCATGTATAGTTTGAGTTTGGAAGATTATTCAATAAATCTTTTTGTTTGTATGGTTATTTTGACAATGCACCCACTAAGTATAAATGGATTCCCAATGGTAAAAAATGATTTGTTTTACACCAATGACCCTTTAGTTGGTTAACCTAGATAATTAATTCTTCAGAACCTATATTTTAATCCTCCACTCTATTATGATTAGTTGGTTCATTTTGAAGTGGAAGAGTGGTTAAGAATATTGAAAGGATCTTCATTCTTCCTTATCTCTTAGAGTCTCTCGAGATCATGTTCATTTCAATTATACTTGAAGGTTGGAGTTAGAAGTGGTGGGGGCTCTCATTTGGACTAATCTATGATATAATCGATCATAAGAAAATATTAAGGCTATGTTCATCCAGTGGAACTTCTAAAAGGCATTAAAAGTCGCTCAGGTGATGGAGTTGTATTACCTTCAACATGGTGATCAGTCACAGTAGTTGTATGCTCATCATTTTATGTATCTATGTGTGTGTGTGTGTGTGTGCCAGGACCCGTCCCCTAGGGCCCGTGCCGTGACTACCCCAAGCCCGCCTTCCATAGGCCAGGGGCAGAAAATAAGCACCAAAGGCGTAAATCCCTAAAAATGTGAACGAATTGCCTTTATAACTGAAATCGCACATAACAGAGTACAAGATGGAAGCAAAAAATCTAATTAAAAATATATAAAGAAGAGTCATGAAAAGTAAAAAGGGGATGGATATACGATCCCAAATGTAAAGTACAAGAAACTGAAAGAACAAGTACTAGAAAAAAGGAAAATAGCTCCTGGATCATCCACTGGGAAATCCTACGTGAAGGGTAGGTACATATAGCCTCCACGAAACTCTACATCCGTCTGTCTCCTCCATGTATCGTCATTCTATGTGGTCCACCTCTAGGTATCGTCCAGTCCTGGTACACTCAGCCACGGTCAGTTCTGTCCTTCGTTTTTATCCAACACAATGAGGTTCGGGCATAGCCCGTGCAGGGGTGAGTATAATGATACTCAGTAGGGACCCCGAGACCCTTAAGATCTCATAAATTCCTTCAAGGATAAATCAAAAGGATGAAATCAACAAATAACCCCACTAAGGTATATGCCTATACATATACCTAAGTTATCAAGTAATCCATCTTAATCATGAGGGAAACACAAAGTTACTAACTTAGATCACACAGGTATACAAATTATGTAGAGAGATAGAGGTGATCAGATGTAGCCATTGAATCATCTATTCTGTCGAACCCACGTTGGATCCAGGAACAGTAGTTAGAGTTGTTGAACCCACACAGGATCCAGGAATAGTATCCTCAGCTGTTGAACCCACACAGGATCTAGGAACAGTACTCAGAGGTGTCAAACCCACAAAGGATCCAGGAATAGTAGTCAGAGCTATTGAACCCATGTAGGATCTAGGAATTGTAGTCAGAGCTATCGAACCCACACAGGATCCAAGAATAGTAGACAGAGTTGTCGAACCCACATAAGATCCAAGAATAGTAGACAGAGCACATCCAACCACAGGGTTTCCACACAAAGAACGCTTGATTTTAGGAGGGTCCACTCCTCAATCCAAGATTTGATACATCAATTGCCATGAAGTCCCAATAAGGGTTATCTTGATGGTCTTGCCACGTAATAGAGGGGAAAACCAAACAATTCGTGTCCAAGACACAGAGGACGAGATGACCAAGCCATTTACCAAAAAATACACGGTGTGTTGTAATAAGGTACATGTTGTATAGTCAGTCCTCAGGTACTATCCGTGTGCAACAGCCCATGTCGAAAGGCTGGTCATGTAGAAAAGTAAGTATACGGTGTGTGGTATGGTTACACGCCGTGTCCAAGCAAACTAGGGTCGAATCTGTGTACACTGGAAATGTGCCCGTACATGGCCTCAACTCGTGTTCTCTAACCTGTGTAACTGGTACATGGTGTAGCCTGTGTCACTGGCCTTTCCTGGCCGTGTGGTGGAGTACATGCCCGTGTACTTCACCTCGTGTCTGTGTATCCCCGGGATACACACCGAGTCTCTCATAGTCGCCTCTGCGAAGTTTTGTGAGTAGTACACACCATGTGAAAGGGGTCACATGCCATGTGATGCAAGTCTGATGTTCGTAACCCTAACTGTAGTATGCCCGTACTACACGACGTGTTCTTCAGAAGTACACAATGTGTATTCTGGAATTTTCCAGAAATGACGCTTCTAGCTAGAGTGCCTCCCGTGATGCATGTTCTTCTTTCTGACAGTCCGATCGCCACAAAACTATAGACTCTAGGTCACCCTGAAGTTCCAAAATCATTACCGGTGTTTTCAGGCCTTTGATCGGCCCCAAAAATACATTCTTATTCACCAACTCGAAGAAAGGTCTAAGAACAGTCTTCCTGATCTTGTCCGATCTGTCGCTCGCTATCATCGTCGCACCTATTATAGGTCATCATGATGTTGGGTATTCAATTTGGGATAGTTGTGTTGCACAACGAACCCTCAATTTTCCATTTTTCATCACCCAAGAAGAACGTGAAGAACACACCACAAGAAGTACGGCGGGGAAATCAGGTCGTGTTAGCTTGGCCCTGTCACTCCGCATTAGTTTGATAGAAAGGGGTTCAAGGGAATAAAAAACATATGAGAAACAATAAAAATGTTGACCAAATCAAACACTCCCCTACCTTGTTCATTGATAGTCGATGTTGGCGCGAGAAGGTGGACGTAAATTTGTTGTAGACGAACACATTCTAAATCGAAGGAGGTTCCGAGGAAGAAAATTGAAGACGCTCCTTGCCAGCATTCTTCGTTGGAAGAATGCATTCTTCGTTCTTCATTGGGAGATGAGGTTCTTTGTTGGAGAACTCTATTTCTCCCAAGCTCTCCTCTTCCCAAGGTTTCACCCCAAAAACAAATTCCAAGGAAAATTATAATATCCTGTTAAATCGTTGGCATAATATTCAAAATGGGTGAATTAAATTAGCCTGGCTCCACTTAATTAATCTGGAGGATTTCGAAAAAATTAAGTATTGGGGAGTTGAAGAGGCTCTCCAACACTTAATGGAATGTGGAGGGTTTCTCCCCATTAAAGGGGAGTTTCAAGGGGTTAACCTTGGGTGGTCCCCACCACAATAAACAAGAAGAGGAGGTTTAGACCTCTGGTGGGCCCCACCACCATAACCTATCATGGGAGGTTGAGTTTTGGTGGTTCCCACCTCCAACTTCCACATGGAGGTTTTTAACCAACAAATAAAAATAAATCTTCACATCTTTATTTTTATTTTAAACATTTACTAAAACCCCAAAAACTATTTTTCACTCCTGACCCACCACCGTCGAGGTGAAAGTCTCCTTAAGAGAATATCGATGTTGCGAGTTCAACGGTGCCATCAGATTTAAATTCCGACCACTGGTTCAAAAGTTACAAAAACCCGGTCCTATGTTTAGTGAACATACCCAGACAAAACTTTAGAAAATTGATTCTGGGCACACGGGGCCTCGAATTCATGCGCCGTAAATTTTCACGGACTCAAAAAATTCCAATTTAATTAAAAAAATTTACACATAAATTACGGGTCTTTACATTCTCCCTATATCAGGGCTTTATGTCCCCTTAAGCTACGACTCGAACTAAGGGAACTAGTGGGGGTACTAAGCATGCATCTTAGCCTCCCGCTCCCATGTGATCTCTTGGAGGTTCCCGTGCTTCCATCGAATGCGCACTAGAGGTATCGACCGTCCACGAAGGACTTTCTCCTGTTGATCCTCAATCTCAACTGGAACCTCCGTGAAAGTCTCCCCATCGTCGACGTCCAGTTCTCCATGGTCGATGTTGTGTAAAGGGTTGTGTACATATATTCTTATTTGGGAAACATGGAAGACATCATGCACCCGGTGCAACTAAGGTGGAAGAGCTAAGCAGTAAGCTACCTCGCCAACTCTGCTGAGGACATGAAAATGTCTGATAAATCTCAGAGATAACTTGCTGCCTTGACCAAATCTCTATAAACCACGTCTAGGTGAGACCCGTAGAAAGATGTGGTCGCTATACTCAAAATCTATTGGTCTTTGTATCCTATCATCATACGGCTTTTTCCTGCTCTGTGCAGTCTTCATCTGCTCCTAGATGATCTGCACCTTCTCAATGGTAGTCCGTATCATCTCTGGTCCCACTAGTGCTGACTCCCCATGGTCAGTCCAGCACAAGGGTGATCTAAAAGGTCGCTCGTATAATGCCTCAAAAGGTGTCATCCCAATGGTGGAGTGATAGCTATTGTTTTATGAAAAGTCCACCAAAGGTAAGTGATCCTCCCAGCTGCGACCAAAGTTGAGGACACAAGCACGCAGCATGTCCTCGAGGGTATGAATGGTCCGCTCAGTCTGACCATCTGTCTGAGGATGGAAGGCAGTGCTCAATCAAAGCTGTGTCCCAGAAGCCGCCTACAACCCCTTCCATAGCTAGGAAGATAACTCTGCATCATGATCGGAGATAATAGAATAAGGTACTCCATGTATCCACACAATCTCCTACACATAGAGGCGTCCCGAGCACTCTACTGAACTCTTCTCTCTGATCAGTAGGAAGTGGGCCGACTTGGTGAGTCGGTTGACAATCACCCAAATCGAGTCATGACCCATGGATGTATGTGGAAGTCCTGTCACTAAGTACATGGATATCCCATCTCACTTCCACTCTGATACCTCTAAAGGATTAACAAAGCCTACTGGTACCTGGTGCTCCGCCTTCACCTGCTGACAAGTGAGGCACTGAGATACAAACTCGGCAACTTTCTTCTTCATCCTCGACCACCAGTGTTGTTGCTGGAGATCCTGGTACATCTTCGCTACTCCTAGATGTACCGCTAGAGGGGATGTGTGGAAATCCCTAAACACTTCCCCCTGAAGTTAAATCGGTAGCATAGTACGTCCTATGAAGAGGATGACATGCTCCCCACCTTCAAAAAATCTATCAGGTGCATGCCCTGTGGATATCTGAGCATGTCGAGTCTCGCAGTCAGCGTCCCCACGCTTCACCTCACTGACTCGCTGAAGGAGTGGGGGTGTGACTATGAGAGACTGAAGGAAAGATACTACATATCTATCCACAAAGGATATCTTCAAAGAAGCTAGCTGCTCTATCACTTCACCTAACAACAATATACCAGACCTCCTGCATAGTGCATCTACAAAAAAATTATCCTTCCTCGGAGTATAGACTATCTCGAAATCAGAGTCCTGAAAGAACTCAAGCCAACATCACTGCCTCAGGTTCAGGTCCTTCTGAGAGAAGATATACCTGAGACTCTTGTGATCAGAGTATACGGTAAAATGCTCGACCATCAAATAGTTTCGCCACATCTTCAAGGAGAAGATCATTACTGCTAACTCCAGGTCATGGGTGGCGTAGTTATGCTCATGTTGTATTAGTTTACGAGAACCATAAGTGATCACTTCTTTCTCCTACATCAGGAAAAATCCAAGTCTGGTCCCTGATGCGTCGCAGTAAACTACATACTATACGCCCTTCTCTGGAAGCCTCAAGATGGGGCAACTAGTCAGCCTCTACCTCTGCTCCTAAAATCTTGGTTGGCATCTCTCCGATCCCATAAACTGTTTCCCCTTCTTCATCAATGCAGATAGTGGTTCTATAACTCTAGATAAGTCTAATACAAACCTATGATAGTATCCATCCAAACCCATGAAACTACATACCTCTGTCACACTCTTGGGTGGCTCGCAAGAAAGTGCCTCTTCAATATTTGCTGGATCTACTAAAAATAAATCCTCCGAAATGACATGTCCTAGGAAGTGAACCTCTCAAATCCAAAACTTCCACTTCGAGAGCTTACCATAAAGTTGGTTCTCTTGGAGTGTGTCCAGTACTACCTATAAATGATAGGCACGCTCCTCCGCAGTAGTCGAGTAGATCAGAATGTCGTCGATGAAGACTAAGACAAAGAAATCAAGGTATGGCTGGAAAATCCTGTTCATGAGTCCCATAAACACTGTTGGAGTGTCGGTTATGCTGAAAGGAATAACCAAGAACTCGTAGTTGTCGTACCGACATCTGAAGGTCGTTTTCTGCACATCCTCGTCTCGAACTCTGAGCTGGTGATAGCCTGATTTGAGTTCTATCTTTGAGAACCACCGTGCTCTCTTCTGCTGATCAAAGAGGTCGTAAATCCTTGAGAGTGGGTACTTGTTCTTCACGGTCACCTGGTTTAGGTGACGGTAGTCGATACAAAGCCTCAAGATCCCATATGCCTTCTTGGCGAATAGAATCGGGGCTGCCTAGGGAGAAACACTGGGTTGGATGAATCACTTCCCCGGAAAGTCCTCTAGCTATACCCGCAGCTCGCAAAGCTCCATGGGAGCCATTCCATATGCTGGTGTAGATATCAGTGTCGTCTCGGGGTACAGGTCTATGTAGAAGTCCTCCTCTCTGTAATGAGGTAGACCTGGGATATGATTAGGGAAAACATCCACGTACTAGTCCACCACTACACGATAAGTTGGAATCTCCCCATCAACTCCTCTGAAGGTAAGGCAAGTGAACTGATGAATGATCGGTTGTACTATCCTCTGGGAAAGTCCATCTTATACTGCAAAGGCTCCCTTCTCACCGGTGAAGGTGAACCTGGTCCCATCCGTGCAAACACACCGCACTTTGCGCCTAATAGAGTCGATCTGAGAATGGACTATAGATAACTAGTCCATGCCCAAGATGATGTCGTAAGGCCTCAATGCCGCTACTAAGAGATCCCAACCAAAGATCTCATCTCCTAGAGTAATCTCACACTGCCAGAACCAGTGCATAATCATCAAATTTTCTCCTATAGGAGTCTCTAGTTGTAAGGATCGAGCCAACGGCTCCGTCGGAATCTCCGAGCTTCGAATAAGGGTAGTGTAAAAGAAAGATTCATTGGAACATATGTCTATAAGAACTACAGCTATGGTGGAGTAGACACAGATCTTACCTCAAATCATTTCGGAAGCATCGTGATTGTAAGCCCCAGCTGCCTAGAGCTGAACTCTCTCTTTTCCACCAGCTCCCTACGGTTGGGGTGGACCTCCAGGTGGTGGCAGTGGTAATATCTCAAAACATCATCCACCAGCAGCTACATGACCAGCTCCTCTTCCACGTACACCTACACCCTGTGGATCTCCTCGATCGAACCTATGCCTCTTCCAGGGAGGTCCCTCAATAGTCTGCTGATCAGCTAAATGGAAGGTCAGACAGTCATGATCCATGTGACCCTGCACGCCGCATGTGAAACACTGCTTGTTCCTCGTATGACTAGATCTGTCTCGTGTGCCTCGCACAAACGAACTCGAGTCCTAAGGTCGTCCACCAGATGGTCTGGTCCGCTTGGATCTCTGCAACATCTGTCTACAGCCAGCTGCAAAAGACTCCGCTATGTGATGCCCAGTGGCAGGTCTCACTGCTGGTGACTACTCAGGAAGGAAACTCTCCACTAATAGGGATTAATCCAACACCCCTTCCTGTGTCGGGATGCTAAGGGAGATCATTGAAGCCCTAATCTCTCACCTGATCCCCTTTTCGAAGGTTCGGGACCTAAATAATGGGTCCTGCACCATATCTATGGAGTATCACAAGATGTCGGTGAACCTCACTGAATATTGTGCCATCGTCATGCTACCCTATTGTAGATGAATTAACTCTTGTATTCGCACTTCACGTTGGGTGGATGGACCAAACTCTACCCCAAAAGGCTCTTGAAGTATTCCTAGAGTAGTGTCTCCTCATCATGCACCTAGAGTATCAGGCTCCACCATCTGTCTGCTGCTGCCTGAAGGAGACTCACGACAAGGATAACCATAAGGTTGGATGGTGTTCTTACCAAGTCTAAAGACTCTCACCATAACCTCCAGCCAATCCTCAGCTGCCTGCTGGTCCCTCTCGCCCCTGTACCAGGCCGGCCTCTAGTGTTGGAACTCATGCAATGCACTCAGGCAGCGCGCACTCTCTGCTTCTAGGGCTGGTGGTATCAGTGGCCCAATGGGTAGTGGTACCGCGGGTGCCTCCACTATGATAGGGCCCTACACCAAGGCCTCGTCGCTCGGTGGGATTCCATCTCGTAAAACTCTCTGAACCCTAGCTATCTATTTTCATGGAGGCATCTTGAAAAGAAACAGGTGTGCCATTGTCAAAAAGTTATACCATGTGAGCTGCCTCAAAGAAATCACAAAGAAAACACTTCAAAACACACACGTAATTAGTGTTTTCGTGCAGTGAGTCGGAAATCAGAAGTTAGGGTCCTAGTGTATAGATACGTCAGCCGCCACACCAATACTAGACTCCATGAATTGAAAACCACACTCAGTTCCCTTAACACTATTTCTTCACAAAAAAGATCAGATTCCTAAGTTCTCTGGTACAACTGACTCCTCTGATACCAATTTGTCATGGCCTATCCCCCAAGGTCCGTGATGTGGCCACCCCAAACCCACCTTCCATAGGACAGGAGTTGGAGACTAGAACCAAAGGCATAAATCCCTAAAACTAGGAATGAATTACCTTTATAACCTGAAATTGCACACAAAAGAGTAAAAGCTGGAAGCAAAACTCTGAGTAAAACTATATAAAAAAAGAGTTCTGAAAAGTAAAAAGGGGCTGGAAATACAAGCCCAACTATAATTTATAATAAAATGAAAGAACAAGTATTGGAAAAAGGGAAAACAACTCCTGGATCGTCCACCAGGAAATCCTACCTGAAGGGTAGGTACAGATAGCCTACACAGCACTCTACATTCGTCTGTCTCCTCCATGTACCCTCACGCCATGTGGTCCACCTCCAAGTACCATCCAGTCCTTGTACACTCAGCCTCAGTCAGCATTGTTCGCCTTCTGCATCCAACACAATGAGGTATGGGCATAGCCCGTGCAGGGGTGAGTATAACGATACTTAGTAGGTACCCCAAGACCCTCAAGGTCTCACAAATTCCATCAAGCATATATCACAAGGATGAAATCAACAGATAACACCACTTAGATATATGGACATACATATACCTAAGTTATCAAGTAATCCATCTCAATCATGAGGGAAACACAAAGTTGCTGACTTAGCTCACATAGGTATACAACTTATGTAGAGAGATAGAGACGATCATATGTAGCCACTGAATCATCTATTCTGTCAAACCCACATAGGATCCAGGAATAGTAGTCAGAGATGTTGAACCCACACAGGGTCTAGGGATAGTACTCTGAGTTTTCCAACCCACACAAGATCTAAGAACAGTACTCAGAGCTTTCGAACCCACACAGGATCCAGCAACAGTAGTCAGAGCTGTTGAACCCACGTAGGATCCAGAAACAGTATTTAGAGCTGTCGAACCCACACAGGATCCAGGAACAGTAGACAGAGCTGTCTAAACCACACAGGATCCAGGAATAGTAGACAGAGTGCATCCATCCATAGGGTTTCTTCACAAAGCACGCTTGATTCCAAGAGGGTCCACTCCTCAAGCCAAGATTTGATACATCAACTGCCATAAAGTCCCAAGAAGGAGTATCTCAAAGTTCCTGCCAATTCATTGTGGTAAAAACCAGAAAATTCATGTCCAATACATAGAGGATGAGATGACCAAGCCATTTACCAAAAAGTACATGACGTGTTGTAATAAGGTACACTCCATGTAGTCAGACCTCGAGTACTGCATGTGTGCAACGGCCCGTGTCGAAAGGCTGGTCGTGTAGAATAGTAAGTACACGACATGTGGTATGGTTACATGTCATGTCTAAGAAAACTGGGTTCGACTCTATGTATGTTGGACATGTTCCCGTACATGGCCTCAACCCGTGTTCACCAACCCATGTAACTAGTACACGGGGCAGCCCATGTCAGTGGCCCTACCTGGCTGTGTGGTGGTGTACATGCCTGTGTACTTCACCCCATGTCCGTGTATCCCTGGGATATATGTCGAGTCTCACATAGCCGCCTCTTCCAAGCTGTGTGAAGAGTCCATGCCATGTGATGCACATCTGATGCCCGTAACCCTAACCGCAGTACGCCTGAAGTACACGCTGTGTATTCTAGAATTTTCCCGAAACGATGCTTCTTGCCAGCACGCCTCTAGTGATTCTTTTTCTTCATTCTGACAGTCCTATCACCATGAAACTTCAGACTCTAGATCACTCCGAAGTTCCGAAATCATTACCGGTGTTTTCAGGCCTTTGATCGACTCTGAAAAAAGATTATGATTCACCCGCTCGAAGAACTATCGAAGAACAGTCTTCTCGATCCGGTCAGATCTGTCACATGCTATCATCGTCACACCTCTGATAGGTCGTCGTGATGTTGGGTCTTCAATTTGGGATTGTTACATCGCAAAATGAACCTGAAACATTCTATAGTTCATCACCCAATAATAACATGAAGAACACACCACAAGAAGTACGACGGAGAAATCGGGTCGTGTTAGTTTGGTCTGGTCCCTCTGAATTAGTTTGATAGCAAATGGTTCAAGGGAATAAAACAACATATGATAAACAAGAACAATGTTGATCATATCAAACTATCCCCTACCTTGTTCATTGATCGTTGATTTTGGAATGAGAAGTCAGATGTCGATTCATTGTAGACGAACACGTCCTACGTCGAAGGAGGTTCAGAAGAAGAAAATTAAAGACGCTCTTTGCCAACGTTCTTCATTGCAAGAATTCGTTCTTCATTCCTTGTTGGGAGATGAGGTTCTTCGTTGGAGAAATATATTTCTCCCAAGCTCTACTCTTCCCAAGGTTTCACCCCAAAAACAAATGCCAAGTAAAAATTATAATATCATATTAAATCATTGGAATAATATTCAAAATGGGTGAATTAAATTAGGCTGGCTCCACTTAATTAATGTGGGGGATTTGGAAAAAATTATGTGTTGGGGAGTTGAAGAGGCTCCCCTACACTTAATGGAAGGTTGAGGTTTTCTACCCATTAAAGGGGAGTTTCAAGGGGGTTTAACCAGAGGTGCACCCCACCATAATAAACAAGAAGAGGAGGTTTAGACCTTGGGTGGGCCCCACCACCATAACCTCTCATGGGATTTTGAGGTGTGGTGTTCCCCACCTACAACTTCCACATTGAGGTTTT